>OX459113.1:107137356-110023220 GCA_949775065.1 Brachyopa scutellaris
GAAAACGTAATCGAACGCATTAAGCACCAACAAATGAAGAATGTATGTGATTTGACAGTTTTCATAATACGCCCCAAAGAAATTTCTTGGACTAAAATTCGTAGCATGGGGAAATTTCTTACTCTCTCGTGAGCACACTCTTCTACGAAAAACTACGAAATTTTTTCGTACGCGAACGGGTTTTCGTTGTTTTTCGTTATTTTTCGTGGATTTTCGTTGTTTTGGGAGGGTAGGCGAATGGACCTATAGTTCATGAAATTTTCGATTCGTTCTAGCTCAAAACTTTTCCTCCAAACTGTATTAGCTTTGGCTTCCTGAATTGAATGTATGTATGTACTCGTCTATCTATGAGTATGTGTGTACATGTCACCCTATTTAATTTTTCTTCTTTCTTTCGTCACACTGTACAAAAATACATTCTGGAAAAAAGCTTATCGAATAAAACAACAAAAACTAAGGGTGATGTGATACCCCATTTAGTTTCACTCAAATCGGAATTCACTCAGCTTTACCTACCGACAAACAAGCACACAAACGCCATTCAAATGCTCTTTCACAGTGCTAGTCACGAAAAATCAAGCGACGTATTCTGCCACTCGTTGATTTCGTCTGAGTTAAAGTATTGTTTTTCTTCAGTTGAATTCCGTCAACAGTTTAGTTAGTTCGTTGGTTACAGTGCATTTTGTCCAATCAATAGAGACGTGTCTAGTATTTCAAAAATACCCACTTTGGATTAATCAAACAAAATCATTTCAAACAAAGGTGAGTGGAAGTGAATTTTTCGAAAATGTCTGCGAAATGAAAAAAAAGTGTATCTACAAGCAAGCAACCCCAACCCCCCTAAGAGAAAGTTAAAAAGTTCAGTACATAGATACAGACAGATTTGTTTACAAACAAAGAGGCAGTGGGGGGAAGGTTCTCTGAGATCGAGGTCGTATGTGCGATGTTTTAACTTTTTCGTCTTTGAATCAAATAGGGTTTTAAACTTATGTTAACCTAAATTGAATGAAGCTGTTTTATTTTTCTAAAAGCATAAATAAATAAATTTTCTATTACGAGCATCCGTTTGGTTCTCTGGCATCTTCTTCCGGATTATGACGATGATGGCGGGATGATTAATGGAATTATAGACGCATGCGTGTTACACAGGTAGACAGTCTTTGCGTGTGTGATGTCATTTCTCCTTAAGGATATAAATACATACGACTATATGTATGCGTACACTTTCCAACATGAAGTGAAAGTTTTGTTCACACACCAAAACATGTTCCCTTCCGGCAAAGCGTTCAAAAATGAGAACAGCAGGATCTAGTCCTTTCGTTTTTAGGTCATGTACATACATATTTGTTTGTTTGTATGTTTGGATTGTTGAAATCCTTTCGAGGAGCGTGGGTTTTACTTTTTAATTTCAACTGCTGATAGTCTGTCCAGTTTGAGAGAGGTAATAAATTATTAGTTAGACCTTCGACCACACCCTATGAGGCGGTGGTGCATACAATCGTCACTAGTAAGCATCTCCCAGCTGATTAGCATAATTAGGCAATGTTTCCACTTGTGATTAGATGAATAGAATAATAATAATTCATGTTGCGTAATAATATTTGGAATCATTTGTGTTTCGGAAGTGCTTTAGCCACCTTTGGAGATGGGCACACATTGTAGCTGTTTGTTTGATAGTTTGCAACTGATTTAGAGTTAATTGACAATTTCCAAATATATGATATGGGTATGGCACTGTTGAAAAACACAGAGGGTCGATGCGATAACATCAATTAATGTTGTCATTATTTATTTATAAGTGAACTATGAGAGAAGATATTCGTGTTTTTTTGTTGAACATTTATGATGTCATATTTCTGATACTGTTGGTTTGTATTGGTAACAGGGAATGGTATCTAATAACTGGTTTTTCAAAATGTTGAGACATGTATTTAGGTGCATTTGCTGTTAGTGGGAAAAAAGAAAAAACAAAACTACGTGGTTTGTTTAAAGGGCTTGGTGGGAAGAATTTTGTGTGATTTTCGACAGTCGGTTCTTTATAAATATTTCATGGAACAATAACAATGGGAATATTTTTCGACCTTTATAGTCTTGTGTGTGTATTATTCGTTATTTAAAATGTCGATCAATTTTTTGATTATTCTTGAAATACGGGTTTGTTGATTAAAATAATTGAGCTCCATTGTAGGTTATATGGAGTGAATACACACAAATAACTGCAATGAGTATACGTGCGTTAAATTATTTATCCTACTCCTAATTTGTAATTTTTAAAATCTATAAAATACTTTGAAAGATATCACAAAGCCTTAAACATATGAATGCAAATTCGTGTAGAAAGATAAAGGCAATAACGACTTTCTAATACGTTAACACATGCGATCACATAAATGCTTAGTGCTCGTTTTAATAAGAACTTCAGATGGTCACCATGTTGTAAAACTACAAGCGGCACGGGGCCAGGTATCTACTGTATGGAACCAGATCAAAAAGTGTCCATAAGACTCCTGGATACCTGCAACGTCTTTCAGGCAGAAGTTCTACCCACACTTAGAGCTGCAGAGTTTCTGAAAATGAAACGAATATTCGATAAGGATATTGATATTTACATACACTGAAAACCAGGCTGCGCTTAAGGCGCTAGAATCATGCACTATCAAATTGGCACTAGTCAGGAGCTGCTGCACAAGGCTTAGAGCATTATGCACGCAGAACCGGGTAAGACTATGTTGGGTACCTGGTCACTCTGGGATAGAAGGCAACGAGTTTGCCGATGAGTTGGCAAGGAAAGTGCGGAGCTGCCACTACCCGAAACGGTGGAAGTTGCTTCACCGCTATGCAGTGTTAAATCAAAGGTTAAAGATAGTTTCACGAAAACGGCGAAATATTATAAGGGCATTCCCTCCTGGGCAAATACGACAAGAGGCTCGGACTCACAGGTACGGATATTTGCAGATACTGCAATGATATTTATGTAGGTGTAACAGAAGATATCGCACATATTCTGTGGGAATACCAGGGCAAAGCACACAGTCGTAGGAACATTGTAGGTTGCTACTTCTTTAGTAACCTGGAGAAGGTATAGGCCAAATCAACTATAGACTCGTTCTAAAATTTTACAGGGTAATAAAATACTTTGAGGAAATTGTTGTCGCATTTAAGGGGATCGCGTTGGTTGCACTCTGGTACCTATTGTTTTGGGATGGTCCGACCTCTCACCCCTTTCAACCTAACCTAATCGCACCTAAGAACCATGTTTCAAATCTTTTTTTTGTCACGTAGGGTAGGGAAGAGATGCATTATTCAATTCAAATATCACCATAAACGCCGCCGTTGCTAAATACATATATTAATAGGTAATAATTTACAGACACACAAATATGAAACTGAACTTAAATATTTTCATACTTTTTACTTTGGACTTTGTGTTTAAAAAACTATGCCTAACCCTTTCTTATCATCCTGAGACTAATGGCTAGGGTTAGAATATTTTAAGGGAATGCTGTTGTTCATTGGCTTAATGTGTCCGAAATAATGTAGTCATCTTATGAATATTCGAACAAAGGGTTGTTCTCTTTAAAAAGGCTCGTCGTACTACAAAGCCGGAATATTGTTCTAAGCAGTTAGTTTTGCTTCCCTTTGTCAGTAGCCATAGGTTGCAGTTTCCATTGGGCTTACGTTTACTTCAATAGAGAATAAGTCCTCACGAAGATTTTTGACTTTTTTTCTGGCATTTTAAAGTATCTGAAGCGAGTGTGTTATTCATAGTACATACATACATATATGTACATATGTATGTTATATAAGCATAAATATTATTTCTGTAGTATAGGCATCATTTGCGGGTCTCAAAAGAAAGAGAATTTCCTGGAGCAGTGACGAATTGCACTTTCACTTCATAAATTTTAACAAATTTAAAAAACCAATTAAAAAAATATTCTCCCCAAAATGAACTCCCAAAAGAATAAACACTTTCCGTATGATTTGCATCTGTCAACTGATGGAAATGTATTCATTTTGGTTGATATATGTATGTATTTGCTATTGATGCAAGTAGTAGTGGTCAAAAACATACATATATCAATCAAAATTAAGTTTCAAAAAAACAAACACTTCCTGCATGGTTTCCATGGGATTTCCCAACTCAAAGGAAATCATATTTATATTGGAAGTTGGGATTTTGGGGGTTGGATTTTCTCTTGCAAGAGTTCTCACACGGGCAAACTAGGAAATATTTAAGAGGTGCTCTCTTTACATTATATGAAATCCAAAAAAAAAAAAAAAACGAATACAATAGCTCGCTCGTCATGAATAGATTAGTCAACTTCTAATCCACCATTAAGCTTGGAATTCTAACATTTATTTCACGGATTAAAAAACAACATCTATCGCTAACATAGTATGAATACGAGTATAGTTTACAGAACACCATGACTGCAATTAAATTCAGAGATTAATCACCTAATTAGTGGATGAACTCATCTTATACAATGACGCTAGGTGGCTGTTAATTACTATTTTGTTAATTAGTTACACACTACCAAACTTATTATATTAGAAACCACAACTGGTATCGTTCAGTGAGATATCTAAAGTGCGAATTGATTCTGTCTACCTACAGATGTTTTCCCCATATTACGATTTACAAACTTTTGAGATCTCCTCTTTAATCCTTCCTGCTTATCCCCATGTCCCGTGCTGTGGAAAACATTTTAAGGATATTCACATCACCTTAAGAGCGAGTATGTAATTAAAAAAAAAGTATATGTAGAGCTTTTAATAACTGAACAAAGTCAAGTAGGCACTCGTACGGTTGTATTGTTCCACTTGAATTGTGTTTTATTGAAAAAACATATTAAATGATGTCACAACTATTCTTATCGGGTTACTTAAGTACGAGTATAACCAACTCTTGTACATATGTATAAACATAACGTACATATGTATATGATATAATAAATATGTAAATGTTTCAAAGGAGAGCTTATTAATTTTCAGTTCCGCACAAATGCGTCAATGCTGAAAATAAAAGACACAAATCTTCTTAACAATGTAGGAAGGAGCATTTGACTTTTTTTCAATAGCACCTACATATTTGCATACCTATTACATACATATTTACAAATTACATAAATCAATTGAAAATGTTTTCTTCAAATCACACGTATACAAATTATTTAATATCTAGTAAAAAAACACCATTAATTTATTTTTATTTTCTTTTTAAGAACTCACATTTCACGATCATGGGTAGGTCAGGAATTGTAATAAACATGAAAATTGAAACAATTTTCACGGTCAATTTCATCGTCATAAAAATGCGAATTAGTTTAATTTAATTCGATGACATAATTCTACTGAGGGTGTGTACACATAACCAACTAGAATTGAAATTGCTTTTAAATATGAAATGTAATAAGTTTTAACACAGTCATAAATCTGTGTCAAGCACTGTGTGTGCACTAAAATTGCTCTAATGTGTTTCTAGATGTTTGTTCTGTTATCGGGTGAAAGAAATCAGAGCTATCAACAATTGAGGCAACGATGAAATGCGGATGTACATTATGTTTCTTTTTTCCCCGGGGCCGGGGTAGGTAAAAGTCTTCTTCAAGACACTATAAGGAATGTGTCGGCGCTTGCTTAAAGTAGTATGAGATTTTTACCCACTAAAACCTCCTCCCTCTGATACAAATTTGTTAAGTACTGCAACTAAATTATGACTTATCTAGCAGTATTTTTTATCATGAAGTTGTTAACGATAGGCAGATAACTGTCCGGTGATAGTTCCTGATAATTTCGCAATTTCAACGTGGTTTGTAATCATCGGCATAAATCTGAAGGTTACGTTTTTTGCGTCTCGGCTCAGTAAATTTGTTTCGTCAAGAATTTGAAGGACCGCCCCCGTATTGTAAACTTGTCCTTATAATCGATTTCTTCGATTCTTATGTAACATACTACAGTGCATCGGCGAATGATGTTATTGCTGTGTTTTCAAAAGTTTATAAAACACTTAGATTCGTTTCATTGGTAATAACTCCATAATGTCCACGCCGACTTTAGCACTTGCTTGTATAATAGAAGCTTGTTTTCAAGTTTTATCTGGGAATAGTCACTACAGTTCTCTATGTTTGTTTCCAAGTTGTTCGCATTCAATTTTAACATGCGACTTTCATTTCAACTTTGCGTCCAAGAGTATTTAAATATTAGTACAGGATCAAAAATTCAAAATTTTAAAGTTTTAAATTCCCAAAATAAAACTACCTATTAAAAATATAAAGATAAAAAATAATGTTTTAAAACAAGCTTTAATGAACTAAAAAGTAAAAAAATAACATAAACGCCCAAGTTTTTTTTTTTTAAATCTTTGTAGATTGTTCGTAGAGGTTGGACCATGTCACTGCGGACTAATAGGATTTCCTCCATTTATACATACATACATAAGTATGTGTGTAGGTCCAGCATGATACCAGATAAACCAGAAATGTCTTTGATAAACGAGCTGACAGATATATCCTCTGTCTCTAGGTAGAATTTGTCTAAATGATGATGAAGTGTTCTGATTAAACAGCTACAGCTAATGTGTTCTGTTGATTCTTCGTTCTCGTTGCAGATCGTGCATGTGTTGTCTTGTGCATAAGCACCCCAAGCGTCGATACGTACATATATTAGCTTGGGTGGGTTGGATATGAGAAACTTTACTCGGAATGTTTGGGATTCTACTCGCCCATTCATTTGATACCCATGCCATGGTGGTTGTAAGGAAAAAGGTAATTCGCCATCTTCATGCGTTCACCATATTGAATAAAGAATGACGTCACTTAGCTAGTCTAATTCTGCTTTTCAATCCCTTTAACCCTTAAATGCCCAGTGTATCTTTAAAGATACAACCATTCAAAACATGATATCTTCGTTAATATTAGCATTTAAGCTTCGAAGTTTATATTTTTGGGTTTATTGACTCAAATTCTACCTCCAATAAAATACTCAGTTTTTTAAATATCAAATTGCAATTATTATTTAAACAATTACTGGCTAAATGTTTTTTAACAAAACTTAAAAAAATTTAGTTTTTTTTTATCAAATATCTTATGAATTTGTAGCACTAAATTGATAAAAAAAATCATGTGGATGTAATTATATTATGTGAAATGATATAATGTATTCATAATAAATCATTTTCAGAACGCGTTTGAGGGGTTAATGCCCAGTGTATCTTTAAAGATACAACCGGTTTTTTATCAATAACTTGATAAACATTTTTTTTTATTTTTTTTCGGCACCTGATTCAATATTTATGTTTCATTTAACATATAATATATTTTTCCCAAACAAATCGGTGTCGTTGGGCATTTAAGGGTTAATTTGATACCCATATAAAGGAGGTCGTGAAAATAACGGTAATCCACCATCTTAGGGCGTTCACATTTAAGATTTACAACGGCATTAAATATACTATATTGTTTGAGATTCTACTCGTCAAACCCTTCTATTTGATATCCATGTCATGCGGGTTGTGAAGAAAAAAATAATCCGCTATCTTATGGGATCCACCATATTGAATTTAGAATCACGTCACTTAGCTAATCGTATTCGACTTGTCAAATCCTTTCATTTGATACCCATATTTAGGAGGTCGGGAAGATAACGGTAATTCACCATCTTTGGGCGTCCACCATATTAGATTTACAAGATCATCAACTATACTATATTGTTGTTACCGGACATGCAAAATTTCAGCATAATCGGATATCTAAAAGTGGGTGTCACAGAAATTGAAGTTGAAAAAGCGTCCACCATATTGAACTTACAACGTCATCAAATAATCCATATTGTATTGTCTCCGGACTTATACACGTGTGCGAAATTTCAGCATGATAGGATATTATATAAAGCTTATAAAAAGTGACCATTTTCAGAGTAAATTAATTATATTTTGTTATGTATTTATTTATTGATAAAACTGAAATCAAATAGACAGTAATCCACCGATTTTTTTATCAGGCACATTTTTCTATTGCGTTATATGAGACTGTTCAGTTTATTTGCGGTTTCCGTGCGGTTTGAATGAAATTTAAAATTTTTATGATATTTTGATTCCTTTGTACATAATGTTTGAATAGTGTTTAATAATGGATGATACAGGAGACGTTTAGCTACAGGTATACATACATATATGATAACTTATATATCAAATGAAGATCTCGACATTCTCAAATAATTTGGGCTCAAATACACTTAATTTGGGATAAAGATAATACTGTCTTTTTCTTTTCTTTTTTAAGAGCAACCATACACATATTGCATCTTCGATTTCCATATTTGAAGTGAAGTGAACGTTTCGTACACAACCGCACAGAAACCGCTCGCAAACCGCAGCTGTCTGAACACATTATAATATTCAGCGGTTCAAACCGCGCTGTTGCAACCGGTTTCCGTCGTGTCTGAACGGGGCCTAGTATCATTCTTTAGATTTACTTGAACGAAAAAACCTAGTAAATAGCAGCAAAATAATGATAGACTTGGCTAGAGAGGCTTGTTAGTTAAATCCTTAGCCTTATCCATGCCGTGGCGCCGACTGAAGTTTAAAATTATTATTAGTGTTTTATTACCACCAAACCACACGAAAAAATGCATTTTTTCCTAAAGATGAAACAAAATTACATAAAATATTGGCAAAGGTCAACGTGAAAGACCCCGTCAATAATTTTTTTTTTTTTAAAGTTCTGAACCGCTAGTTGCACCGTAGCGCAAGTGGTTAGTGCGTCGGACTACTGAGCCAGCGGTCTTGGGTTCGAATCCCGCCGCAAACACCTAAAAGTTTTTCACAGTGCCCACCTCTTTCGAATGTCTGACAAGCATCAAAGAGTATCATTTGTCACGATTGAGCTTCTCAACTCGCCGTTCGGAGTCGGCAAAAAACTGTAGGTCCCTTCCATTCGTGCAAAAATATAACACGCACGCACAAATGGTTGCGAGAAGCAGGCCCAGGTTCACCTCGAGCTGTAGCGCCAACTAAGTAAGTAAGAACCGCTAGTTGCGGAGGGCACCGCGACCTAAAAGATCTATTGTACCCCCCGACAATAATAACTTTACTTCAAAGTTAGGCACTTCTCTTATGCACTAAGTACTTTATATACTACTTTTACAGATACTGCTCATTGCAGGGTTTTCTCTTTAAGTTCTTTAAATAATTGCATTCCCATTAATTAATTCCAATTTATTAATTAATTGCAAGAGTACAGCAATCAAAAAAAAAAAAAAAAAAACACGAAACAGTGGATAAAAATAACTCTTAAACTGTTACATGTTGCAGGGGAGCATGACTCTGACCCAAAGAAGGTCGTAACCTCTAGAACCGGTTTACCAGCATCCATGCTGGTCGAAAATTGCGAATCCAAACTTGAAGTATCCTTGTTCGCGTTAACAACAAATGATAACCGGATACAATTAAATTAAATTAAATTGTGATGGCACTCGTTCAGCGTTCACTTCCCAACACGCGTTCGTGCGGGGTAGTTCAACACGATGCGATGGCTCCTTCTTAATCGATTTGTTGTTATGGCTTCTCTGTTAAAACGAATGGTGACGAGAAAGAGGATTTCAAGAAAGAAGATGTTAAGCATCGTTTGACTTCTGGGAAATGGTCTTTATAGCAGCGGTTTAGGTGACATTAACTGTTCAACTCACTAGGAACGATTATAGTCCGGATATAGCTTGTTTTTTTTAGCTTGCATGGTTAAAAAGAAAAAAGGTAGTAATGGGACTGTAATCGCCTGCGACGGTGTTTAAACGACGTAATGGCGTGGAACAGAGATATGAAAAAGTTCTTAATGGCTTAAATATCACCATGTGGGGCTTTTTTTGATTTATTATAAATCCCTTCGAGAAGGAAACTCGTTTATCTTGATGTGATACCAGGATATTAAACGTATGCTAATTTGTGTCGAAAGTTTTTATAACTATTGATTGAGGGATTTGTCAAGAAACAGTTCATCTACAATTTGCAAAATCGATTTACAATCATAGCCACTATATCCATACTATGGGTTGATCGTGCTAAGATTTTTTTTGGGAAAGTGTGTTAGAATTGACAAAGTCTCAACTAAAATGTAACTGTACATTTCAAAGTACCTATGCACATTCTGATTTTTTTAAAGAAGAGGTAAAATATTCCACTAAATAGATTTCAGACGATAGGTCTGTTTTCTTTCTGCACCAAATTTAACAGATTCTCAAATTTCAAGGAGTAGGGTTAAAAATTTCAAAGAGAGGTAAAAGTGTGCAAAAATACAGAAACGCATTGAACAACAAAAAATGGAAAATGTATGACATTTGACAGACTTGACAGTTTTCATAAAGCTATCTAAATAAATTTCTTGGACTAAAATTCGCAGCATGGGGAATTTTTTTACTCTCTTGTTAGTTAACTCTCTTCTGTGGAAAACTACGAAAAATCTGCGTACGG
Organism: Brachyopa scutellaris; assembly: GCA_949775065.1. Lineage (NCBI taxonomy): Eukaryota > Metazoa > Arthropoda > Insecta > Diptera > Syrphidae > Brachyopa > Brachyopa scutellaris. The sequence goes on from OX459113.1 coordinate 107,147,822, forward strand.
GAATAGGATTTGACTGATTTTCGTAGCTTTTCGCAGTTTTGGACAGGTACGGGAACAGACCTAACCCATTAATGAAGCGTCAAGATGAAACATAGAAAAACTGTCCCAATTGTCTGCGACGTCAAACCTAGTGATAGTGGAGACATTTTGTATAACACATTACAAAACAAAATGTACCGCATTATCTGTCTTAAATGGACAGCCACAGGACCCGAATTTTGTCCGTTAATGAGAGCTGTCCGTTTATAAAAACGCATTTTGTATGGGAAATTAAAAATTGTTTCCCCAAAACGGTGTCCGTTAATGCGAGTTGTCCGCTAAACAGGGTGTCCGCTAATGAGAGATTAAACTGTACTACTAAAATTGTTTGCTTAATATAAACTTGTGGGTGGAAGCATTTGGTAAAGATCGAACAGTAAACTTGGTGTAGAGCAACAAGTAACTGCATGTGTATTCCAGTTAAACAGATGGATATTTTGACGGAGTGGAACCTCGCTTATATTTCTATTCAGAAGTACATCTTTTCAAATCAATATCAAATCGAAGTTAAGTTGCTGGTGCTCTCCGAAATCCCAGAGCTTGACATCATCTGCACGGTAAATGACCGCCTACCTAAAACTTTATGCTTCGGCAAAAGGTTCGATACAGTGATCCCAAGCCGTAAATCATGGAGCTATAAAAACCCAAACTCATACCTCAAAGGTAACAAGTGGTATATGGATGGATAAATGATGGACACCGGGGTGGGTGCTGGTATATTTGGACCAAACATACCAATGGCAAATAGCCCCAGTATATTTCAAGCTGAAATTCATGCCATTCAAGTGTGCGCCAACGTCATCCTCGAACTGGGAATAAAAGGTGCCCTCATTCATATACTCACGGATAGTCAGACAGCTTTAAAAGCACTAGGCTCAAACCTTATTGACTCCAAATCAATCCTGAACTGCTTCAATATTCTCCAAGACATCTCCCATAGAAACAAAGTCAAACTTTGGTGCATGCCCGGACGTGAGGTTATGCATTGATTGAAATGAAAGAAACTGACGGGCTGACAAGAAAAAGTTCGGCTGACTCGTTTACCGGCCCTGAGCCGTTTTGTAACATTCCAAACTCAGCTATAAACTTAAAAATCTAAAGCTAGGACAACAAAATGTGTGTCTCCCAATGGGAAAATACCCAAGGTCCTCGTCAGGCTAAAAGAGCCTTTCCACAATCAATTCTCAAAAAACCTACTCCTCAGTAAGAATGGTATCAAAAGATTAGTGGGATTTTTGGCAGGGCATTACCATAATCGATATCATCTAAAGAAAATAGGTCTCATTCAAGAAACTGAATATCGTCTCTGCATGGAAGACGACGAAACATATTCTGTGGAATTGAATGACACTCTGTGCCGTCAGGGGACAGCATTTTCACCAAGAAATCCTAACTCCCAGAGAAATTTTTTAAGTCTCCAGTCTCCACCAGTAAGATACTCAATAGTTGAACTTCTACTGGTTCCCTAAACTGACTATGGAGTCCAACAGATGTTTTAAGTCGCAGTCCCCTTCGCAACTGGCAGGTCAGAATAAAAAAAAGTTGCTGGTTACAGAGCTCCTTGTCGTGGAGTTCATGTCCCCTAGATCTGACATAATTTCTAACAGCTTCATAGTTTCACTTTGTGATGTAGGTATCCGTCCAAAAATTGTTTATGGTTTGAAATTTGAATCATCCCGCGCCGCTGCTACATAGATGTGTTACAATGTTTAATCTCCCCCCTTTTTAAATTGACGCAATTTCCATAGAGCATACATAAATTTAATTAATATTTTTTTTATCAGTATGCTCGAAGTTCATTTGTTTACCAAAGATACTCGTATTTTTAGGCACTCTGCGTAATAATATTGTTATTTGTTTAAACAGTTTTTTTCTACATTTTCGTATGAGGCCGAGACGATGTTTCAATAATTTATACAATCTAATCGCAAAGCGCTTCAGTTATATTCCATTCAATCTGGTAGAAAGGTGTGTTAGTGCGACCAAGCTTTAGCTTAGTTTTCCGTATCTGCACTCTCCGGAATTTAAAATCTTACACTCGTATTGCAATATTTTATCTTCGAATGTACTTATACACTGTGGCCGTAGTGCTATCGATTGGTCTTGAAACAAATTAGTGACTGAGTGTTAGTTCGCTTTCAAAATAAATTTTAGTTTTAACGTTCAATTTCCGCTGTGAGAAAAATGAGTGCCGGGCGCGATGGCTCTTATTGACACTCTAAAAGAGTAAACAAAACCATTGTGAATAATAATCAAGAGGCCTTACTAGTTTTAAACAATCATAATTTATTCAACATAATTTGTGGCATTTTATAGATTTTTTGGTACCTACTGCAAGTGAATTTATTGTATTTTAATATTTTAAAAATTAGTTTAAAGTATTTGAGGCTTTGGGCACGATAACTCTGTTTGACAACAAACTTAACTGTAAATAATCTGGAAATTAGCACGTTTAGAGCTTAATGGATTCAGGTTATGGAAATTCACTTTGTCACTTGGATGATATCATTCAATTGGCTATGAATAGATATTAAGTAAATTGATTACTTGTTGACTTATAGGCAAATAGTTCCTGAGCTATGCTGAAAAAATACAATAATTGATTGTATTTTATTTTGTTGATTGCATGGTTTTTTTTGTTAAATTGACGATTAGAATTTTTATCAAAATATTTTTTTTGTACAAACAATTCAGGCATCGCCGTAAGATATACCCCAGTTTTTAAAATAATGCCAATCATCAACATGATCGTTGAATTGCCAGGCAAGAAAAGTTAAGATTTGCATATTTTTTTAAAATAAGTCAAAGGTTTCTAATGACGTTTTTTTGAGCGAATGGTTCAGAGACTGCATCTACATTTCTATTCAGCTCATATAGATTACACGGCTAACTACAGTAGCGAGCATGGAAAGTGCAACACAAAAAAAATTCACATCTCTCTTCATTTCTTCCTTCTTTGTCAATGAAAAAAATTAATAAAATAATTAGTGTTTTCTAAAAACTATTTACGAATTTGTGGACAATAAAACCACATAATGGAACTATTTGCTATAGGTACAGAATCCGAGTAAATTAGAATTTCCAAGAAAGTGTTGAAAAAACCATATATTTTCTTGCAGCAGGTAGCAAGCCTTTTGAATATTTATTTATTCTTTAACGGTCATAGAACTTGTAGATTTTGGAATTCCCAGGCAGGAGCATTTAAGTTTATAAAATTTTGTGACACATTAGTACTTTGTAGCGCCTCCTTTATTTTTTCTGTATACTTTTCATATCTTTTTGCCCCAATTAGCCGGGATTTCACCATTTTAGGTGTCAACATCGGTTTTATTGCGGATCGACGAGCCATTCAGCCAAATTCTTTGATTTTTCGACGCGCTGTATGCACACTCATTTCAGTTGCACTTAACTCCACAAACTCTGCTCTCAATGACATCCGGTGGAAAACTGGATCATCCGCGGTAGATGTCTTACGAATCCTTCCTGTTCCTTTTTGCCGTTCAACTGTGCCCCTTTTGCCCAGTTTCACAGTGAGAGTTTAAACTCTCGTTTTGGTTTAAACTGCCGTTTAAATTTTTTTCTGTTTCTCAGTGCTCGTTTAAACTCAAAGTAGAGTTTAACCCGTCGTTTAAGTTAAACGCCAGTACTTTGCCGTACTTTCCTATGACCTGTATAGGTAGGCACTTTACACATTCTCGCATTTAAGTTCGCACAGTCACATACTGAGGTTCACGCATTCACAAATTGAGAGAAGGCATTTTCATTGGTTAAAGCATAGAGAAAATGTAGAGAAACTGTCATCGCCGTTGACAATCATTATTCGACAACGATTTTGTTCTGTTGTCAGTACACACATTCACGCATTTAAGTTCACACATTCACATATTGAAGTTCATGCATTCACAAATTGAGATTATGCGTTTTCATTGGTGGAAGCATAGAGAGAATGAAGAGAATCGTTTGACATTTCAAAACAATAGCGCCGAATTTTTGTCTAACATAGCTTCCAAAACTGCGTTTAGTTAACTGGAAGATTAATTGAGACTGTGAAACCGAACGAGTTAAACGAAAAGTTTAAACTCTCGTTCACGTTTAGTTGATCTACAGTTTAAGCTCTCTCTCTCACTGGGCATTAGTGTTTTTTTTAATAGACTACTAACAGTCGACTTGTTGCAATCAACCTCTTTACTTATCTTGGTATGAGTCAACTTTGCCACTTCAAACAGTGCAATTATTTAGTCCACCGCCAATTGCCTGTAATTTGACATTTTTTCACAATTCTTAATTTTTACACCAACGTCCATCACTTCAATAATTCAAATGACTCTGAACGACTTGTACATGTACATATAGGTACCCAAAAACGATGAATGTTATTAAAAAAACTGCTATTAAAAAGTAATAAAATAAAAAAGTAATAATTCTGTAAAAAATGAATGTTGCACTATCCGTGCTCGCTACTGTATTTCTTCGATTTACATGGATTATATTTTAAAGTTCAATATAACCTTAAATCTAAGCATATCGGGACTCCTAATTCTCTATTGGTGATTCCATTCAATGTGAGGTGTAGGTTGATTCCAGAACAACCCCCAAAAATTCAGCTTACATAATTTCTTTACCCTTGACACCATTGCAGACATTTTCCAGTTATAACCAGTTATAACTCATTGACTTATTTATTACCCTCTATTGGATAATTCTTAAATAAGTTTGAATTTTCAGTTAAGTCCTTAATTTTAACCATCACTATCACGCGAGGACAATATTCATCCATAGATACTTTATTTACCGCCCTTGCATCCAAATTAAATGTTTTATTTATTCAGCGAGTAATTTGATTTTTGTCGCGACATAAAAATGTATTCACATGTTGCTATTTGCAGGTGAGACAGATCGATTTCTAAAAAAAAACCAAAACACGCAACACTTATACTTTAAAATAATTTCTCATTTACAGAGGAATAATGGCAGATACTAATGGCTCAGAACCACCAGTAGCTGAGGTTGCTCAAATGGCTATCGAAGATCCAAAGCCAGCGGGTAGTCTCCGCGACAGCTTTAAGGCATTCTCCAAGTTCGGTGATTGCAAATCCGATGGCAAGATGATCACCCTATCTCAATCTGATAAGTGGATGAAGCAAGCCAAAGTAATTGACAAGAAGATCACAACCACCGATACTGGTATCCATTTTAAGAAATTCAAGGCAATGAAGATCTCCTACGATGATTACAATAAATTCCTCGATGACTTGGCCAAAGCCAAGAAAGTCGATCTTGATGAAATCAAAAAATTACTGGCTAATTGCGGTGCACCTGGAGTACTACAGGTTACCGTAAGTTTACACATCCTGTTTTTGTTTTCCTCGGATTGTAATGGTTTCTGTTTTTTTTTTTAAGGCTGGAAAAGCAGCAGCCACCGTTGGTCGTCTAACTGACACCTCAAAGTATACTGGATCTCATAAGGAGCGTTTCGATGATTCTGGAAAGGGCAAAGGCATTGCCGGCCGCAAAAATCTTGTAGATGCATCAGGTTATGTTTCTGGATACCAACACAAGGACACGTACGATAAAAGCCATTAAAAAAGCGTTATTTTCTTATATTTTAAACTTTATCATTTGCAAGGCAACCGAGGAGCTCTCCCTCCTCACACTTTTAAAATTGAAAATCACAAAACTTTTTACCAGTACCAGTAATTTACAATATACATATTAGAAGTAAATTTTGTGATATTAATTTTTCCTAATCGTTTTTTTGTTTGTTTTAAATGTACAGACAAAGAAGAAACTACTTAATAATTAATTATATTCTTAAGTATGTGTTGTTTTATTTCGTATTCATTTTGTTTTTCGGTGTTTTCGGTTTATTTAGTTTCTGCTTATTCTTCTTGGTTATACGGATCTTGAGTACATAATAATATATTTAATGTTTTATGTTCTCCTTATACATTTAAATTATACAATCACATCTATATATTGCAGTTCGACCAACAACTAGACGTACAAAAAGTAGGTGTGTGTATTATGAAAATAAGAAAATATAAAAAAATAAAAAAATAAAGAAAAACTATTTTCATCACGCCAGAGACGAATTTTTAACATCCCTTCAATCATATATGAAAAAATGAAATAATAATATATATACATACATACATATTTATAAAACATTTTAAAATTTTATCAATGTAATTTAATGTGCAAGTATATTTTTAAGAGACAAATACATATTTTCTTTTTTCTCATGCTTAACACTAAAAAAGAAAACGAATTGGAAAACATTTCAAAAATGGTAGTACATAATCGTACATACTCATAAATGTGTAAAAATGAAAATAAAAAAAAAATAAATATGGAAAAGTAAGCGGGTTCTTTCAATGGGAGCTAGGTTAAAGGTGACATGGACTTAGATCCATAAGATGTCCCGAGTAGAACACGCCATTAAAACTGTTGAACTTCTGACTTTGATTACTCGCATGCACTACAAAGATAGCTCAAACTGTTTTTTAACATTTTTTATTTCTAAAAATATTTATTTTAAAAGCTGCTATAGCCGATCTCCGGAAGCACCTTTAAAAAAAGGCGTCTTGCGGTGAACCACTTTGGATCATCCAAAATGAAAAGAACCAAAAATTTTGGATGGTGGTATGTCTGAAAAAATTGATCATGGAGACGACCGACTTTCAATATATCGAACGCGATGAAGTTGACCAACTTTTGTTAAACTCAGATCGTACTATTGTCCTCACAGCTGGGGAAAACGATGCGGTAATAGAAGTTCTCGTGTCAGTAGAGACAAATTCAGATATGGAAAAATTAGACTACTGGTTCGATGAACACAATCCTTTCCCTATGGATTCTGAAATTTTGTCGATTAGTTCGGGTATATTCGGCACTGAAAATATCAATTGTCATCTCGCTTCAGAAATTGGTGCAAAATTGATTAGCAATATGGCCAATATAAATTACGATTCGGGAAAATTCAAACGAAAAGATAAAGTTTTACCGTAATCAACAGTTGGCAGCAGCATAACAATCGAAAAAACGTCTGTGCCCATAAACCCCCTCCTGCTTTTCCAACGAATTAGTATTTCTAAACAATCTAACGAAGACCTGCAGGATTTATTTGCCTATGTGCTTGCACTGCACCCTCTTTCGTTTTTTAACGAGGAAGGAATGAGAAAAGGTACAAAATCTACGCCTTACAACGCCTTTGAGCCTTAACAACGTTCCGCAGTGTTCGTAGAAAAACGTCTCGATGTCGTTGACGGAGGCTTTTTATTGCAATTGGAGAACTGCTCGATGAAGACGACAGCGATAGTGACGAAAACCTAGTGTCAGAACGAGTCCCGACCGACCCTCCTGAGCTTCTGGACGAAGTCAGCGATAATAACGATGAAGACTCAGATGACCCAAACTTGGCTGGACCATTGGCTAAACTTTCCAAACGGGTATAATTAATTTTTTTTTCATGGTAAAAATTGTAGGAAATTTAATTCCAAACAGCTTCGGTGATAACCATTTTCCATATAAAATCAAAAATAAACGAATTTATTCAATAAATAAAAATTCACTTCCACCTCTTTTCGGTTCTAAATCGAAAAATATCGATCCTAGGGAAAAATTGATGATGACCAAAACTGTAGGAAATTTAATTCCAATAACTTTGGTTATAACCATTTCTCATGCAAAATAACGAAAATAAACGAGTTACTCAATGAACAAAAATTCACCCCCACCTCTTTTCGGGTCTAAATCGAAAAATATCGATCCTAAGGAATCCTAGGGAAGAATTGATATGGACCAAAATTGTAGGAAATTTAATTCCAAACAACTTTGCTAAAAGACCATTTTTCGTGTAAAATGGAAAATAAACGAGTTATTCAATAAACAAAAATTCACCATAAAATTCAAGATGGCGGATGACGCAATAGGGTTAGAATCTCGAAAACCTAAATGGAGACTGCCAGTGATTTCCGTGTCAAATGCTAATTCGACTGGGCTATAAGTTAAAAAACTCATACAGGGTGTCTCAGTTAAGAGGTATAATCCGTCTACTGGAGATTCCTGCAGTTCTAGCGAATAAAAAATCGTGCGGCAGGGGGGGGGGGGTCTATTTTCACCCCCCTCAAAGTTGTAGCCCCTCAAAGTGGGGCACCTTCGATTTGGAGGTATAACCACTTAAAATGACATAACTTTTGAACTATTATAGACACAAGAACAATTTTATATTTTTTCAAGAGGTAATTTAGTAGCGCATTAAAAAGGTTCAAGGTTTGTTTAGTTTTATGCAGCCACAAAAAAGTTATAGCTCCTTAAACTTAAAATTATGAAAATTTGTTGCTCTACTTTTTTACTTAAATTTTTTATTTTTTTTTCAAAATTTTTATCTCTAATCAATTCTCTAAAAATTATGTTAAATAACTTTTTCACGTACAATCAACAGAAGTTTCTTTTCTTTTTTGTCCGAGAAAAAAACCGCTTTTACTATAACGGGTTCAATACAATCGGCTATTAGGACGGGTGCGGCTCAAAAATAACTAGAAAAAATAATATAGTACTAATTAGAAGTAGTTGGGTGCAAATAGCACACCGCGCGAGTGACGGCAGGTTAAATATACATTATGATTTTTTGAAAAGCTTAACTACATACATATAATGTAACCCCTTAAGGTCTTTGAGATGGCAACGAACGCTTGAATTTTAAAGATTCAAGATGGCTGAGAGTACATTTGTGAAGTCGGGATGAGTTTTTCTTGATGGTAATAAACATTTTTGCAACTGAAACACTAAGTAGTAGCAGCAAAAAAATACTAGGAATTCGATGAAATCAAGAAATCTGTGACCTAGAAAAGAAGGAGCTATGTATGTGTATAGCTTCTGATCGATGATATTCAGAATTTACATATCCATTTAAAATCCAATTGAAAAACACCGAACCATTTGTTACGTTAGCAAGCAGTGGCTGCCAGGCCAGTAACGAGTACCATTTGGAGCTTTGTATGAGGCGAAAAAGGCTTCCCACGTCTTTTTGTGCTAGGTCAGTAAGATCGTCGAAGAAGTATTCCCCTAGGTGTAGTTTATCTTCTTCTTCTTCTTCGCCTCTGCAACTTCTACAGAAGTCATTTGAAATGATGCCAAGCCTAGTTGCATGTCTGCCTAGAAGGCAGTGTCCTGTAAATACACCGATTGTCGTCATTTTAGGGACAAAATGTAGTTAGAGCGCTTTAGATCTAGTCTAGGCCAGATCTGTTTGGTGGCAAAGTACGTAGTTCCACCTTTCCATCTAGCGTTGGTTTTATTGACTGTGTCAAGTTTGAGTGCTAGCTTGTAAGTAGTGAGGGACATAATATGTATCTATATATTTTTTGTTGATCTCATTAAAACCCACGACAGTAACGCAGACAGAAGTAACAAGGTATGCGAATATATTCTAAAAGATGTAGAAAAGGTTAGATTAGTTGGATAAGGTGTGACGCGTCACCTGCAGTCTATTATAATGTCTCCGAGTTATAGTTTACTAATTAAGTCGGATTTTATAATTACAATGTACTTACTTAACGGGCTCCCAACCTGCGAGGGTCTTCGCTTTCCATCCTTTTTGGCCCTGGGCACGCTGCTTCCAGTTTTCCAAACCAAGCGCTCTGACCTGGGCAATATCTTGGTCCTTAGAACGGAGGTTCGTTCTTACTTGTCGTCTCACTGGGGGCTGGGATTCGAAGATCTTAACTGGCAGATTACTGTCCATTCCATTCACATCTTGATACAGTTCACAGTTCGCAATTGTATCTTCTCCTCTATTCGCTGTTCTTGCATATAGGACCCAATATTTGAAGCAGAGCTTTTCCCTCGAATGTGTTCGAAAATCTGCTCTGCTTCACTGCTTATCGTCTAGCACTCGCCACCATAGAGCAGAACTGGCATAGCACTGTGTAACAAAATTTCAAAAAATTTTTGTTTATGTACATTTTTGGATTGTTTATGCTTGGTATATGTCAGCTCATTTCAAAAATGCCAAAAGTTCTTATTAAGTGTTAGCTATTGCTTCAGAATTTTAACGAAAAGTTGGCATTTTTGAGCATTTATACACTTTTGTAATAAAAAAAAATATATATAAAAGAAAACTTAATGCAAAACGTTACTTAAAATTCTAATAACCCATCATTATATCCGAACAAAAAAAAAATTGGCACTACTATACGCATTTAGAAATGCAAAGATTTTCTTGTTTTCCTACTGTGAACTTTGGAATTGCCCCTTTTTAGGTGCCAGACGTAGTTGCCCATCATATTGGAATCCAATTTGCCCTGGTACCGGCCCTCCATTGAAGCGATTTCTCAGCATGTTCTTCACCAATGCTCCCCACGTTTTTACTAAAAAAAATTTAAATGAGAGTGAAGAACATGAAGTTTTACTGAGATCCTGCATCCCAATATATTAAACCTGTCCACTAAATTTTCTACTAGTTTTACATAATTTTCTATTTTAATATTTCCTCCTTTTATTTCCCTGAATGCTGTCCAAGCATTACGTTCCTTTGATTTGAAGCGGGGGCATAAGTACTTTTCCTAAATCTACCAATAGGTGGAACTTAACTTTTGTTTGTTGACAACGTGTACTTGGTTTTGTCTTCGTTTACTTCAAGGCGAAATTGTTTCGCCTGTTCTTTAATTGCCGTAAACGCTGCTATGATGGCACGCTGCGCTGAAAGCAATAAAGACCTACAAAAATTGCTAACTAACGATAATAAAATGTCTGTGAAACTAAACAAAATAGCTTAAGACTACAGTAAAATCTCCTAATTGGGATACTCTATAATTGGGTTACCTCCAAAGTGAATCGCACTTCATGCATACTCTCGGTTTTTTCTTATAAGCGAACCTCTGAAAACAAGGCACCTTTGAATTGGATCAATGGCGCGATTTGCGTTAGAATTGCTTGAAAAACAACCTTCAAATTGGGACAAAAAGCAAAGAGAGGGAGAAATTACAGAGCTGATTGTGTGTATGTATGCATGTACGTTCATATGTACATATGTGCTTGCCATGATGCATAGAATAGGGGATTCCCCCGGAATATCGGGAATGCGTTTATAAAAAAAACACATGTATGTACCTTCAAATGCTAATTAACGACCATAACTGGGACACAATGAATTTTAGCCCAATTTGGAGGTCCTCTCAAATCAGGGCACCACCAATTCGAATCACATTTTCCTAGTCCCCAGTGGCCCATTTAGGGGGTTTTACGTTTTACTGTACATATTTGAATATTCTAATCGGATAGCCACTCATTATGCTTCATTGCGAGATCCATTAGTTGAGACTCAGGAGATCACTGGCTCAAGCCAGTTCAAACATCGACACAATCATAGTCTATAATATTACCATTTTTTAAAACCACAATTATCTGTTTCAAACCGCACTCAAATTGTCCGCATTTTTCCAATTATCACCATGTACAATTTAACCATTGCTTTGCTTCAAATGTTCTCATAATTATTGTGAAATAATATTGTAATCGATATTTCAATTAATTAATTTACATACGTTTTTTTTTCAAAGAGACATGAAACACATTTATACAGATCTGACAGACATAACAGACCTTAGAATGCGTACAACGACTGTTTCACTTGACTGATTGTTTGTCATCTCATTTTTTTTCAATAAATGAGTAACGAAATTCAATCTCAGCATATAAAGAATGATGATTTTCCGACGCATTAAGTAGCACTTTTTAAAAATCACTCCAGAGGAGGTGTTCTGACTTATGTGATAACTGGTAAGACATAAAAACTGAGTTATTTCGGAGAGGATGACATTTTTGTTAAGACAGTTCGCTATTATACAGTCTTTAACCGGTGCGATGGAAGGGAACTGAATGTTCGAGCGTTTTGAAGTGCCAACATCGACTTATGGAAAGCATTGCCTAAAACCACTAATGCTTTAAGAGTATATAGAGTACATAGAGCGGCACTACAAAAGGACTAAGGACGCTTCTCTGATCTGACTCAGGCCAAGCGGACCAACAACATGTGCTCTGAGCTTATGGTAAAAAGTAATTCTAAGTTGGAAGCAGTAAAAGATGTTCAAAAACTGGAGGAAACTAAATTACTCATTTTTAAAAGTGCTGAAGATTGTTTATCTCTGGCATAGGTGTGGGCCATTGAAGCATATAGTTTTGTGGTTCCAATCACTGGATGCAAGTACATTAGACTTTATTCCATAGGTTAGATACAGTATGCTTTTACAGTAATAATCTCAGTACATAAATCCTCCTAAGCCTCACCACACTCAATTTAAAGTTAGAACGGGCGGGAGAACTGTCTAACTACGACAGCGAGTGTGGTAAATAAAGATTTCTTTGATATCTTACAACGCAAGATTGTCAAACAGTCAAACATCGTAATTCAATCTAACAAATAAAAATGTGCTGCAAAGGCTCGCCCTATGTCCAGAGTTTTAACTTAACACCCAGCGCACACTGTCCCAACTGAAATCAGATAGCTCCTCCGTAATCCCATATTGAACTACAGGTAATCGTAGCACCTGATGTAATAATGAACTATTTTATACCACATTTTCTCTTTCGATTGAATACTGAATCTGCTGTGATTGTATATATCGATTTCGATCTGCGTATAGATCTTCTTTTCGTTCGGGTCTGTATAAAACCGATCAGCACTTGCGAATCTAAATCAGTCTGTCACTCGTATTTCTATCCTTATCCTAACGGTAAACCGAACCTAAGTAAAATACTCTTAATATCACAAAATGGCTTTTCGTGGAAAGAATGCAGTTATCACTGGAGGAGCTGGTGGCATTGGCCTCCAGGTTTGCGTGCAACTTTTAAAAAGTGAGGTTGCGGTGAGTTCTCATAACACCCATTGGAGACGAAATAATCTATATAATTATTTCTAGAACATCGCCCTTATTGATGTCCAGGAAAATCTCGAAGCGATTGCGAAAATTAGAGCTTCACACCCTACCCAGACAATTCTGCTCATCAAAATGGATGTGGCCAATAAGCAGGGAATCGAAGCAGCCTACGAGGAAATTGTAAATACTTTCGGAAGCATTGACATTGTGGTGAATGTTGCTGGCATTTTCAATGATTTAGATGTAGAAAGGACCTTGCAAGTTAATTTGGTAAGTGTTGTGAGCATACCTGCTCAAAATTTCTGACTTATTCATTCGAACACGTAGGGAGGCATCATTAACTCAACTCTAGCGGCAATGAAGCACATGAGCAAGGAGAATGGTGGGAATGGAGGACTCGTGGCGAATATGTCTTCAGTGGTGGGTCTAGATCCTATGTTCCTGCTCCCCGTCTATTCGTCCACAAAACACGCAATAATTGGATTCACAAGGTGTTTAGGGGTAGGAACTGAGTTGACGCAAATGCTGAGACCTAAAGTTTTCTGTTTCGTAGAACGACTTCTATTTGCAAAAGACTGGAATAAAGTTTATTACTCTGTGTCCAGGAGCTACTATCACAGATATGTTCACAAATTTTACAGAGAAAATTTTATTCAGTGATATGGGCGATGAGTCTTATAGAATCTTAGATAGATTGGAAAAGCAAAGGTGAGTTGAACGATATTATAAAATTATTCCATCTGAGTTTTGAATATCTGAAAGCGCTGCTGATGTGTCCCGCTGCATTCTTCAAGCTCTGGAGCGTAGCGAAAATGGAGTAGTTTACATAATTGAGAGCAAAAAACTCTTTCCCATAGAGATGACTCGCTACTGGAAAGGAATCGAGGATAAACTGTAAATGTCTCAGCAGCGACTTTGGAGAGTTATATTCTGTTGGATGCTTTGCTTCTATTATTGCAGGGAATCGCTCCTAGTTTTACTAAGTTAGCTAAAATTGCATCAGCTTACGGGATGTAAAATTTGTCTATCTTTGTGAATTTAAATAAACAAAACTGGAGTGAAAAATAAAAAAGCAAAGTTTTTTAATGCAGGAAATCCTACGACACCCCATGCCAATTCGTTTGAATAAAACTGACTGGCTTAAAGTCCAGTTTCCAGTTTTTATGTTGCGTGGTAAATTTTTTTTTGCCCACTTTAACTTCGGCTAGACAAAAGACGTTGCATTTGAAACCGCTTGGATGTTCGGAATATTTGTCTTAAGTGTCAGGCATTAAAAAGATCGCCTGATGTGATGAATTTTCGTTTAATGGTTGATTGCTTTCCTGAACTACACCCGTGGACAAAAAAACCTTCGCACCATTACTTTTCTTCAATTTTCATGAAAAAATCAAAGTTATTTTTATGTTTAAAATTAATTTTTATTTCCTGCTTTAATATGGAAAAACTTGTTAGTTTAGAGTTTAGACTTTAGACTAGAGTAAGAAAAATATATATACGTCGAAATTTGACCATACAATTCAAATATATTTGCATTTAGGCAAACAGTTTTATCAAAATTCCATTACTTACAGGTGCAACTATTAAAAAAAACCTATGTAAATATTGAATACAACCTTGAAATAATAGAATAACATAAAATAAGAATTCATTTAAATGTACACTTAATCCAATATTTGGTTATTCCCCTTGCTTTTCTTAATGACGTCATCAATCCTGTTTGGCATCGAATCAAACAATTTTTTGTATAGGAGATTGTACCAGATGTCTGTCTTTCATTATACTTTGCAGTTGAGTAACAGATGTTGGCCATGTCTCTCTAATTTGTTTGCCCATGTAATGCCAACAGTTTTCTCTAGGGTTAAGATCCTGGCTACTATCAGGCCATGGATGAGAAAGAATCCCCAAAGAATCCTTGTAGTTTTGTACCCAAAATTAGAGTAAAGTAAAAAAATTGTTTTAAAAATGTTAGTTTACGGATCATACGCAGTAGAAACGCTTAGCGATTTTGCTCTGTATGCAAGACCTGAATCCTCCTGAAAAATCACACTACCAACACTGCGGTAAAGTTGCTATAAAGTAGGGACAACATCGTTTTCTATAATTGTTTGTTATTCTGGGCATTAACTGAGCCTCTAAGGTCTAAGGCTTATTATTTATCCAACACCAAATCTGGTTACTGCCCCATACCATAAAATAAGGGGAATGCTTAACGGTGGGTAAAATGCAATAATATGAATACCGTTCACGTTTTCTTCGGTGAATCACCGCGATCCCGTCTGGGCCCAATAAATTGAATTTAGTCTCATTCGAATATATCACTTTTGACTTTTCGGCCTGAGCCCAATTTGTATAAGTTTTTGCCCATTCAAGCCTTAGTTCTTTCATTCGCGGTTTTAGCAGTGGTTTTTTCTGCAGGACGCCTTAAATGAACTCCCATTTCATTGCAACCTCGATGCTGTCCGATCATTTATTGTTTTCCATTTTGCTTCTGGAATGACCAGTTAATATTCCCAGCATGTGCAAACCGGTTTTTTAAACAAATTCGCTGGATCAGACGCTGATCTCCTAGAGATGTCTTTCTGGGCCTTCCGCTTTCATCTTTCCGAGAAATGGAGCTCTCTAGTTAAATTTTTTTTAAAATGTTTCGCACACTCCATTCATTAGACCCTAGTCGACTAGCAAATTGCGATTTGACACTTTTTTCCTTACGCAAAGCAACAATAGTTATACGCTTTCTCTTCAAGTGTCAACACCATTTCAAATCTTTGAAAAAACGAACCCATTGTGACTTATTACGAAATAAAAAACAAAATACAGTTTACTTACCAGTAGTCTTGAAGGATATTCACATAGTTAAAATAGTGGCAATAACTAAAAAAAATATATGCTTGTCGCAGTGCGCGGTAGATATAGTATGAAGCTACTATGTCTAAGTGAAACCAGAGTATTAATGTCGATAGAAGGTGCGCGCGCACCATTATAGAGGGTTGTCATCGGCAGGCGAGAGTCGATTGACTCTCGAAAAGGGACGCGCACTTTTCTGTGGGATTTTGCAAGAAGCAGACATATTGAAATACTCCGGGATTACTGCGAGAAAAAATAATTAAAAAGATGGAGAATTCGACATCAGAAGTGGGATCCTCTCCGCCCCAAATAAATAGGGATAATGAAGAAAAATGGAAATCACTCCTGGAGCAGCAGAATAAAAATTTCATGGCCCTGCTTGGGACAATGAGGCAGTCGACGGCAAACAACGGTGTTCAGTTGCCCGTATTCGATCCAGACAAGCCAAATTGTAACGCAAGTGCTTGGATTTCTACGGCGGACATTTGTATGACAGACCAACAACTGGAAGGTGCCTCCTTAATAATTGAACTTAGTCGTTCCCTGAAGGGACAAGCGTCAGAATGGCTGTCCACGATTTCGTTTTCGGGAATGACGTGGAGTCAATTTAAGGACATCTTCAAGGCTAGATACGATTGTCCTGAAACCGCCGCTGCCTTCCTGATTAACGCAAATAACACCAAGCCAAAGGATGGTGAATGTTTTGCCTCTTACGCTGCAAGCATGATGACTTCATTGATGTCTCGTTGGAAGAATTCAACGATTGAACAAATTGCTGTTGCTACAGTTTTGGCACATATATCGCAATTCGAACCTCGTGTACAACGCCTTGCATTTACAGCAGAAATCGAAACCAGACATCAGATGCAGAAAGAGTTGAAGGCATTGGCATTCTTGAAGAGACGTGAGCCAATAAATCAAAATGACTTTCATGGAACGGATGCTAAACGGTACAAAGCCACACCTACAAACTCAGCGATCAAATGTTTTAACTGTGGGAAGCTGGGCCATAAGTCAAGTGCATGCCGTGTCCCAAAGGAGAACGAAAGAAGAAATCCACGACCAGGGACATCGTTTGAACGCCCATTGTCAAAAAAATTTCCGGCTTTGAATACCATTACGTGCTTTAAGTGTGGAGAGTCTGGGCACTTTGCATCACGGTGTGTTGGTGACAACAGCAAGGAGAGAAGCAGCTCTAGTGTTCCTGCAGATACACGCAGAATTGATATTTGTGAGATTGGTTCTCCGATGGGTACTCTGAAACATTTTGGTGAGCAAATATTATTTTATTATGATTCGGGTTCAGAGTGTTCAATTATAAAAGAATCTGTAAGTTTTAGAATTAGAGGCAAACGTTTTAATAAAGTCGTGAGCATGACTGGTATTGGACAGACAAGTGTGAACAGTACTTTTCAGATATTAGCTACTGTTGTTATAAATGAAATTTCTATTGAGGTTCTTTTTCATGTGTTACCTGACCATTACTTGCGACATGATATTATGATAGGACGGGAAATTTTAAATCAAGGATTAGGCGTACACATGACTTCCAATGTTTTGCAATTCAATAAAATTAAAGTAGTTCAAGCATGCAATAGAGTAGATCCAACAATTGGTTTGGACAAAATTGATACAGATATTCAGGCAGAATTCAGACCAAGGTTGCTTTCTATTTTAAATGAGTTCAAAGAAAACTTTATCCAGGGTACGCCAAGTTACCCCGCGAATGTTGAGCCAATGCAAATACGACTTAAAGATCCCAATAAGACTGTGTACCGTCGTCCTTACAGATTGAGTCCTGCAGAACGAACAATTATACGTGATAAAATAAAGGAACTTTTAGAAGCCAATGTTATTCGACCAAGTTCATCCCCATTTGCAAGTGCGGTTTTGCTTGTTAAAAAGAAGGATGGATCAGATCGCATGTGTATTGATTATCGTGAATTAAATGATAATACCATTCCTGAAAGGTTTCCTTTGCCGTTAATTTTAGATCAGATAGACCGACTTCACGGATGCTTTTATTTTACAATGCTTGACATGGCTAGTGGGTACCACCAGGTGCCGATGCATCCAGACTCGATTGAAAAGACAGCATTTGTAACGTTGGATGGTCATTTTGAGTATCTTGTTATGCCATTCGGCCTACGTAACGCACCTTCGGTTTTTCAACGTGCTGTCATCAAAGCATTGGGGGAACTTGCCAATACATACGTTGTAGTTTACATGGATGACATTTTGATTTTGGGCGGTGCTGATATTAATGAAGCTCTCGTGAGGTTTCGAACTGTGTTACAAATACTAGCAAATGCTGGGTTTTCTTTCAATAGCAAAAAGTGTTCTTTTTTTAAACAGAACGTAGAATATCTTGGGTTTGAGGTAAGTCGGGGAGAAGTGAGACCCAATTCTAAGAAAATAGAAGCTTTGATATCCTTGCCTCCTCCGAGTACTGTCACCCAATTACGTCAGTTTATTGGATTGGCCTCATATTTCAGACAGTTTATTCCACAATGTTCTCAAATGATGGCTCCTCTATATCAATTGACAAGTGTTGTTAAAGGCAATATCTCTTGGACACCCAAACACGAATCCATTAGACAGAAAATTGTATCCACTTTAATCAATGAGCCTGTGTTGAGAATATTTGATCCAGATTGCGAAACAGAACTTCATACAGATGCAAGTGCAATTGGGTATGGGGGCGTTTTAATGCAAAATAAAAATAAGCATCGATATGTTATAGCTTACTACAGCAAACGAACGTCACTCGCAGAGTCTAAATACCACTCTTACGAATTGGAAACCCTTGCAGTTGTAAATGCTATTAAACACTTCAGGCATTATTTATATGGACGAAAATTCATTGTGTTTACAGACTGCAATTCTTTACAGTCTTCACGAAAGAAACTAGATCTTACCCCAAGAGTGCATAGATGGTGGGCGTTTCTACAAGCTTTTGACTTTGATATCATTTATAGGGATGGCAAACGAATGTGTCATGCTGATTTCTTTTCACGAAATCCACTCCCGGAACCAAATGAGATTCCGGTTAAATTGCAACAGAAAGAAGTAAACATCAACAGTCTTCCCAAAAATTGGTTGCTTGCTGAACAGCAACGTGATCCAGAACTCCTTAAACTCATCAGTGATATAAATAATGAAAGCCTCAATGAAGATCTAGCGAAAACTTACGAGTTTCGTGCTGGTGTGCTGAATCGAATAATACAGAGAAACGGTAGATCTCGATGTCTTCCCATACTTCCAAGGAGCCTACGGTGGTCTGTTATAAATTCAACACACAGTGCTCTTATGCATCTGGGGTGGGAAAAACTTTGGAAAAAGTATACGATCAGTTCTGGTTTGAACACATGGCCAAGTATGTAAGGAAGTTCGTTGACAATTGCGTAACGTGCAAGGTATCTAAGTCACATTCTGGTAAGATTCAAGCTGAATTACATCCAATTCCTAAGGTGGCTATTCCATGGCATACTGTTCATGTTGACGCGACGGGGAAACTAAGTGGTAAGAATGATCGCAAAGAATATGTCTATGTTTTTATTGATGCTTTTACTAAATTTGTCCTGCTATACCACACATTACATATTGACTCAGCAAGTAGTATCAAAGCCTTAAAAATGAGTGTCTCAATTTTCGGGTCACCTCATAGGATTATTGCGGATCAAGGTCGATGTTTTGCAAGTTCAGAGTTTCGAGAGTTTTGTAGCTCACATAACATTAACCTTCATTTAATAGCTACTGGCAGTTCTCGAGCAAATGGCCAAGTTGAGCGTACTATGAGTACATTGAAGAATATGCTAACTGCAGTCGAGACTAGTAAAGACTGTTCGTGGCAAGATGCGCTTGCTGACGTACAATTAGCATTGAACTGTTCGATTAACCGAGTTACAAAATCTAGTCCGCTTGAGTTGATGATAGGTAGAGTAGCTAGACCTCTTGACTTAATGTTTGTAAACAACAATGATGATGACATAGATCTAACTGAGCTCCGGACAAAAGCCTTAGATAAAATCCAAAAAAACGCTACATACGATAAGAATAGATTTGACAACACCAAAGCTAAGCTCAATAAGTTCTTAACGGGTGACTTTGTATTATTGCAGAACGACGAACGTAATCAAACCAAACTTGACACCAAATATAAAGGTCCATTTAAAATAATAGAAGTTCTAGATGGTGATAGATACCTGCTCAAAGCCATTGATTCTAAACGGACATACAAATATGCTCACGATCGCCTCAGAAAAATGCCTACTTATGATACTACTATTGATGTAAAACTTAATTTACAAAACTTAAATGAACAAAATGTTAATAATAAATACTTGCAAGAAGAATTTTTAAATGAAAAAAAAATAAAAATAGAAAAATGCGATGTTTTAAATGGGGACGTAGCCGTAGCTCAATCGAAATCGGAATCTCTTGAATGTAGACCGTGAGTGTGCGGTGTGCGTTAAGTTTTGAAAACAGAAGAGTACTAGATGGAAGTACCTATTTTGCAATGATGATAATGAAAGGACTTCATGATGGGGTTGGACTGAGAAGGAGTAATTTAAAAAAAAAAAAAAAAAAAAAAAAATAATGTCTTTAGGTCAGGGCTGACCGAGTAGACACATGAGGACATGTGAACGGACAGAATGGCCGTGTCGCAGTGCGCGGTAGATATAGTATGAAGCTACTATGTCTAAGTGAAACCAGAGTATTAATGTCGATAGAAGGTGCGCGCGCACCATTATAGAGGGTTGTCATCGGCAGGCGAGAGTCGATTGACTCTCGAAAAGGGACGCGCACTTTTCTGTGGGATTTTGCAAGAAGCAGACATATTGAAATACTCCGGGATTACTGCGAGAAAAAATAATTAAAAAGATGGAGAATTCGACATGCTTATAAATAATTTCACCATACATAAATTGGCTCCCATCGGAAAGGAGAGAATACAAATTATTTCGAAAGCGAGGGTTTTTTTGTCCACGGGTGTAGGTGCTATATATACGTTTCTTCTCAAATTGTTCGCTTTTTTTGGATAGTGGTGTAAAAGTAGTGTAAAGTTTCCAAAAATCATAGTCCGTTGTCTGTTATCTACAAAAATACTTTCGCCTTGGCATCACTGTTTCAGGCCAATTTTTAACAAAAAAAAAAAACCATTCAAAAGTCATGATTTAACAATCAGGAAGCAACAGTTGCGTTGGGATATTTTTTTGTTTTATCTTCTGTTAAACTTGTTTAATTTTTTATTTGTAAGTTTGCTAAAATGTCCAGTCATACCGAGGAACAGGAGGAAGAGAATGTTGTCAACATTATGATTGCAACAGATAATCACTTGGGTTATTGTGAAAAAGATCCAATAAGAGGTACGCACACTCCACACTTGCCGGCTAATGTTGTGAAATTAAAAACAAATTTTGTTTATCTTCATCCAGGAAACGACAGCTTTATTGCTTTTGAAGAAATTCTCGAAATCGCCGTCGAGAAAGATGTAGATTTCATATTGCTGGGTGGTGATTTGTTTCACGAAGCCACACCAAGTCAAAATGCGTTGCACAAGTAAGTGTCGTATCCACTTCCGTTCGTTTATCGAAATGAGTCACCACTAACCACCTCTTCCTTAAAAAGATGTTTAAAACTCCTTCGGCAGTACACTCTTGGAGACCGTCCGATATCTATAGAATTTGTTTCGGATCAATCGTTAGCTTTTCATGACGCCCTCAACCAAACAGTAAACTACGAAGATCCAAACATTAACGTATCCATTCCAGTTTTCTCCATTCATGGAAACCATGACGATCCCAGTGGCTTCGGTAGACTAAGTTCTCTCAATTTACTAGCTACTGCCGGCTTAATCAACTATTTTGGTCGTTGGACCGACCTCGATAAGATCGACATTAATCCCCTACTTCTGCGTAAGGGTGATACTCAAATAGCACTTTATGGTCTTTCCCACATCCATGATGCACGGTTGATTCGCCTCTTCGAAATTGGAAAAGTTGTCATGAACCAACCAGACGAATCCACCGGCGAATGGTTCAACATTATGGTACTTCACCAAAATCGTGCAGATCGTGGACGAAAGAATTACATCCCAGAAGAGGTTCTTCCGGATTTTTTAGATCTGGTTTTCTGGGGTCATGAACACGATTGCCGCGTGGATCCCGAAGAAAATGTAAGCAAAAACTTCTATGTAACTCAGCCCGGGTCGTCAGTGGCCACATCGTTAGCCGATGGTGAAGCTAAACAGAAACAAGTTGCTATTCTGCAAGTGTTAAACAAAAAATTCCAAATTGTACCAATTCCGTTGCAAACAGTGCGTCCGTTTATATTTGAATCCATCAATCTGAGTGATTACACCGAGCAGTATGGGTTGGATCAAGCTGACGCTGCCGACAAGGTGCAACAGCTAGCCAAAGAGAAGATGGAGGAGATGATTACATGTGCTAAAAATCGCCTCACTGGTCACCCGAAGCAACCCACCCTGCCGTTGATTCGTCTCCGGATAGTATACTGTGATGAATCACAAATGTTCAATGCTATTCGGTTCGGCCAACAGTACAATGAGAGGGTAAGTGTAGAGATTGATGATAAGTGGATAACTAGCTTGACTCTTCACAGATCGCCAATCCCGCTGATGTGATAAGTTTCAAGAAATTGGCCAAAAAAACAAAGTTCGAGGGTAAGGAATTCGACGAAGATGCTATGACCAGTGCGTTTAAAAAGGAGGTGGGATTTATTTGTTCAGGAAGTGAGTGGGTATTGCCAATAATTGTATCTGTTTAGGAAGGTGAAAACGAGACCAGAGTGGAGGAGATCGTTGATAGGTACTTCCAAGAAGTTGGTGAAACTAAACAGCTGCAGATTATATCGTCGAAAGTACTCTCTGAGGTGTGTCAGAGGTTGGTCGATAAAAATGATGCTAATGCTGCCGAATCTATCATTAGGTGAGATAGGCTACGAGGTTTATATCATACCTATACCACCAGTTTTTTTTTTTTTTTTTTTGTAGTTTATACGAGGAAATGGCCATAGCCCACCTAATGGAAAAACTGCCAAGTGAAAATGACTTTGACGAGGAAATTCAACGATTTCGTGACAAAGGCGATAATTATGATGCTGTCTTGAAAAAGTTTGAAGAACGTGGCACCTCAAAAAAAGTAAAAGATGATGAAATCGATTCCCTTTTCGGTCTTACGACATCAAAGGCTCCAGCAAAGAAGACAACCTCTCGCACCAAGAAGGAAATTGAGATCAATGAAGATGAGTCACCGACGGCTACTCCAGCTCGTGGAAGAGGACGTGGTAGGGGATCTACTCGTGGTGCCCGTGGTAAAGGTGCTCGTGGCGGCAATGCATCGACATCTGGACGAACCATGCCTCAGCTGGATATCTCTGTGGGATCGGTAACGAAGTTATGAAATTCTCAAGTCTTTTCTCATGTGATTTCTTTTCAGAAGTCAAATTCATCGACTAGACAACCAACACTCCTCGATACCATGAATCAGAGGTCTGCTAGATCTCGTTCATCGAAAGCAGTTATCATTTCATCGGATTCCGATTAAGCTTTATTCATAATAACTAATAAAGTGTTAATGCCATAGTTTATTGATTGCCTAGTCATTTCTCCATGTGACCAACACCTCGTCCGTTCGAAATCTTTGCGTTATCGTTGATTCTTCAAACAGCATTCGCGTACCAGAACGATGCATTTCGGCACCAGCGTGAGCAATCATTAGCCCGTTGTCGATGCAATAGCGCTCGTCAATGGCAAATAGTTTTCCACCACGTTCATCGCACATAATCCCCATCATCTCTTGAAGTCGTTCATTGCACCCAACTCCGCCGACAATTAGTACCTTGAAGTTTCAGACACATTTATACTTATGCAAGCTCTAAGTATTTTAACAAACTACTCACTTCATTGGAACCACAATGTGCCATGGCTCGTTCCGTAATCTCCACGAGCATAGCGAAGATTGTCTCCTGCAACGAGTAACACAGATCTTCCTTTGAATACTCCTCGTCGACGTCATCCTTTTTTCGTTTGTTCTTTCGCCGACTGGGGTCTGCAATATCTTCGATGTTCGACAGTATTCCTGAGAAACTTACATCCATACCTAAAATCACGTAAGGAAAGTTAACCACAGTTCAAGAAGTGTCAAAAATGTTGCCTACCCTTGACAACGTAAGGCAACTTGAGAAATTTCTTTCCATTCTTGGCCAACTGCTCAATATTATAGCCCGGACTTGGATCATTCGATAGCTTGATGATTCTGGCAAACTTATCCAAGCAATTACCAACTGCAATGTCAATAGTTTCACCGAAAATCCGATACCGCTTATTTGAGTAAGCAATAACCTGTGTATTTCCCCCACTCACGTATAAAACAATTGGATTTTGTGCTTTGGTGATGAGTCTTCCCATTTCGATATGTCCTATACAGTGATTTACGCCAAGTATTGGTTTCTTCCATATAAGCGACAGCGTACGTGCAGCAAGTGCACCGACTAGCAAACATGGTCCCATTCCGGGTCCCTTTGTATAGCATATGACATCGATTTCCGAGTGATCTATTTTTGCTTCTGCCAAAGCGGCTCTTATTAATTCGGTAATCTTCTCTCGATGGTGTTTCGCTGTTTCACGAGGCTGAAACCCTAAATATAAAGATGAATTTCATGACAAATAAGAGGATGAACAAATATGTATGTACCTTCTCCTGGCGGGGTAATGTATGTTTTTCTAACGTTTGCCAAA
Source organism: Brachyopa scutellaris (assembly GCA_949775065.1). Taxonomy (NCBI): domain Eukaryota; kingdom Metazoa; phylum Arthropoda; class Insecta; order Diptera; family Syrphidae; genus Brachyopa; species Brachyopa scutellaris. Next base: position 107,172,344 of record OX459113.1, read on the forward strand.
ACCTCTCCATCTCGAATAATTCCGATGCCTATTTTGTTAGCACTTCCTTCGATTCCAAGGGCACAGACCATCCTGTTTTTATTTATGTCGGTGTATAAATTCAATATGATATGGACGAAGCAAGAGCAATAGAAAAAGGTAAACAAATTCCAACATAACCTAATAAAAGTTGCTGTTAGCAGATGACATTCATCAAATTAATTGTCGAGTTCAGCCGAAGTAGTGACTGTTATTGAAATGATTTCATTTTGTTTGGCAAAAGTTATCACCAAAAAAGTCATATTAACAGCTGTAATAACATAGTCAAAAATAAAAGTTAAACAAAATACAAAACAATATTCGCGCACCTATACGCTATAAACGGGGGCACTTTTGAAGATGTTCCAAATGGGACAACCTGTTTTTTTCTAATTTAGTTAAAACTAAAAATCCAATTTTTTTAAAAACGAAAACGATGATTTTGTTTTTAAAGAGAAGAAAAACTATTTTCTTGGAAGCATTTAAAAAATTAAAATATTCTTTTATATCCATCAAAGTAGGTACTTTGTCTTGTTTATTATTATAAATAACGGTTTAAAAAAAACTACAGCAGCTTCGGCGTTCCATCGAGTTCCAGCGGTCTACGGATTCATTGCGTGTCTAGATATCGAGTAGGTAGCATAATCTAGAATCATATTAGGATTCTAGCTCGTATCTCACACAAGCTGTTAGTATAAGCTGAAACTTTAAAGGCTTCAATTCAACATCTGCTGTTGGTACATATATGCTAAAGCTACCACACACTAAAACCACTGCTTTATCGCGTTAATGTTTTGGACTTTTGGACCCATTTGTTGAACTAGGTCTAATAATGCATTTTTTGAAATGGAAAACGTGAGAGCAGATCTGCGCCTTTAGAGATAGGTACACATCTCAGAGCATTCATGGCATAACCTAGAATCTTGTTCTGATTTGCAAATCGTTTGCATTCTCTTCGAGTCGTTACAGGGGCGCATTATATTCTACTTCCACACTGCCTCCATGAGACTACACCAGCGAAAGAAATTCTTTTTCTTCTTGCCGTGGACTATCCGGATGTACGAACATCGCGTATTCTATATGAAACGTCGTACCAAATAACCAACAGGTTCTGCTTCTAGAATTTTGTCTTCATATAAAAGTGGTCACCGTAAGATAGGGTTTCGGTGAATGATGGTACCGAATGAAGCAAGAACAATGTTAACCGCTTAATTTAAAATATTTACTATAAAACTTTAATTGGGATATTTTTAGTCGATGCTTATCGTTTCGACATAACGGTAGGTATGTACCTACCTATATAGCTATCGCAAAAAATTGAAACAGCAAAACCCACCATTATTGGGCGCATTACGTCTTTTAGTCAACCGCCTCTGATTGGTCGAGAGACCTCAAATATACCAGCTGTTGACCTGTTGCTCATTGTCAAGCTGTCACTGAAAATTGGAAACTGTGGTAGTACGATTCCGTTGGGAAAGTGTTTTCCAAACAATAAAGTTACTTAAATAAAACAACATTCACTCTATAATTTAATTTCCGGTTAAATAATTGCCCAAAATTATCAAAGAAGCAGGTAGCAATCTATACATTCTCCATATGAATTGGTTTTCAATCTTCACTATTAAAATCGTAAATATCTGTCAATTGACACATCTGAATGACATTTTGAAGTAAAACCAGAACAAGAAGAAGCAAATAAAATCTCATTGGGGGCATTCAAGATCTTAGTTGACTAGATTTGCAGTCAAACTAAGATCTTGAATGCCAAAATTGACTGCATATCTAGTTGACAGTTCAGATGTCAAAAACGTCATCTACTTTCTATTTTCGCTTGGGATTGTTTGGAGAATTGTTATTGCAGCACAACAAATCTGTTTTTTTAAAGAAAAGAAGAGCAAAAACAAACTTAGAAATAAGAATGCACGAATTAGGGGATGACATTTTATGCAAGTAACATGTGTAACACATGTGTTCGGAATGTAAATTAGTTATTTCATAGACCAAGTTGCATTTTTTGCTGTGAACGATTTGCTGAGTTCGTCGATTGTTCTACATAATCCAACAGTATATGAACTGCATAAAAAATAGAAAAAATAAAAATACTCCTTCATAATTTACTTGGATTTGTATTCTTGTAACAAGCAAACAACAGCCACACAGTATAACCACACCAACCAGTCAGCTGTTGTTGGCGGTTGTTAGTGGGCTAGTCAAGATTTTCTTCACTAAAAATCCAGTCCCCGACCTCAAAAAAATTGACTAGCTGTTCTGTCAATTTTCGGGCTCTCGACCAATCAGAGGCCGTGGAATTGACTGCAAATCTAGTCAACTAAGATCTTGAATGCCACCATTGTTGTTTAGTTTTCTATTTTGGAATTCTTTCGGCAGAGTCAGATTTAACATTAAATTTGTCCCAATTCTCTAACATTTTTTGAATATAACATTAAAGAATTGGAGATATATCGTTCCACCACCAAATTTGAAGTTTAAACATTACTCACGTGTAGCAATAATTGTAAAAAGTTGTGACTTTTAATTACCACAGGTAGTTTACATTGGATTGATTATATATTACGAGTTATTACATTTTGTTTAACTTCATAGGGTCTGCTGTAATGGCTGAAATTCATTCTTCAACGCACCGCAAACACAAGAGCGACAGGCTATCATACTGCGACTTCATTAACAAGCGCGAACGTATTAAAGGCATTAACAGTGGCAAAGTGAAGTCCTTTCATAAAAAAGAAAAATTAGAAATACAGTCAAATGAAGACAATACCGAAGGTGCCCAATCCAAGGAATTTATACTTGTGCGAATAAAATCAAATCTCACGCGGAAAGCATTGGAGCAACCTGAAACGAACACAGTTGATCTGGTCGCAGAAGAATATGAGAGCCTTTCAGCGGATGAAAGAGTTGCCTTTCCGGATGTCGATATGCTTTATCAGCTGGTGAACACAACCAGGAGTCAATTGTCGTTGCAACGGTGTGTAAATACGACGGCGGCCGATATCAAAATCTCTGAAAGCCATTTGAAAACCATCGCCGGTAAACAGTTTCTGCTGCATGATAACATTATACGCAACGAAGTGGATGACACTACACATAGAACAATCATATTCGCCACAGAAAAAAATCTCCGAAACCTGTTCGCCTCTGCAATTTGGTATGTGAACGGAAACTTCCGGATAAAACCCACGATGTTTCTTCAGCTCTGGACAATCCACGCTAAAGTGCCTGAGTCCATTGTCCCACTGGCATACATACTGATGCAATCGAAAAAGAAAGAGGAATATCTCGAAATTCTCTTACGTCTCCGACAGAAGGCAGTCGAATTACAAATTTTTGACCAAGCACCGTCCATGATTATAGTAGACTCCAGTATAAGTGCAATAAACGCTCTAAGGAGCGTTTTTCCACATGCCCAGCTTCGCATGAGTATGTATGATTTAAAGCAGTCGTTTTGCAAAACAATTCAAGATTTCAGCCTCCACGCCAAATACAAAAAAGATGACTGTCTTATTAAGCAATGGCTGTGCAGCGCTATAGGCTTAGCATACGTACCTCCCGCAGAGGTCCCGGAAGCCTTCGAACTATTGCTCAAAGAGCTCGATAGCGATAGAAGTGAAGTTTCGGTTCGACTTAAAGCCGTTGCTCAGCACTTGGATAAAAATTATATTCGGGGCAGGCATAACCTGCAGACACGGTATCCGATTGAAATATGGAATATCTATGAGAGAACATTGGCCGACGACGTGAGAAATGATAGTGTTTTTGAGGAGTGGGACACAAAGTTCAGCAGATCAGTTTACAGTTGTAAGGAGTCGATTCACACGATGATTAGCGCAATTCGAAGAGAACAGGACTTCTTTGAGGGTATTTTAACTGATATAATTGCGGGGAAACGCAACGCCCTACAGCCAATTGCCAAGCAGACGATATGTAGGGACGAACAGATACGAAGTTATGTAATGCGCTATGAAGAGTTTAAGACAATGGGAAGGATTTTGGAATATATTAAAACGGTAGGGTCGTTTAGTGTTGACTCCTAATAAAATTTAGTTTATGCGAAAACTGATTTTTCTTATGAGATGAGTTGGAAATGATATTGATATACATATATTATATGTATGTAAATCTTAATAGTCCGTATTTTAGATTACACAAAAGAAAGTGGAAGCAGAATCAGCGGATATGCAGATACTTAAGAGTCGGCACTTCCGATTGAGGAAGAAAACCGACCGAGGAAAGGGTGAATGAATATGGCACACTGGTCGATGAACGGCATCAAAATTTCGGTACATATTAACTTTGGAGAGATGTGGAGTAGGTAGTTTAATTACCCACCCAGGAACTCTAATTCTATAAATAGTTCGTCAATCTTTTGCATCTAGACGACTGGATCTATAAAGATTTTATTAGAGTGTAAATAGGAAATTTAGACATTAGACGAGCTTGTCTAGTTTTATGATTAATCGTCTGGCACAACCAAAACTAAAAAAATATCGCGTGGTACACATCTGTGGCCAAAAGGAAAAACAACATAAGTCGATTGAGAGGATTCTACTATTTGACAGATCTCATTTCCGTGTGCCAAAAAAGATACCAAACACACCTAATTGTAGAAAAATATTTTTTTCTCATCTTTATTTCTAACATCAAACCTTTCGACTGCTCTCCTGAAAAGTTGTAAAAAACTACTATGGCTCTCTCTTTGCGATGAATTGCAAGTATCTGCAAGACCTTTTCCTCTGGGTGGACTGTTGAACTCAACTCTGTCGACCCAAGCCATCTGACAGTTTGAGAAATGTCATAATCTTCATTGTAGTGGAAAACAAAAACAAATCCACAGGTTTTGTTTCAAAAGCTTTTGGTGTCTTTTGTTCAAGTTTTTTCTCTGGGAGAGGATATCTCTCTCATTGAGAGGATTCTACTATTTGACAGATATCAATCACTTACGCGAAAAAGACACACCAAACAGACCTATGGTCTAGTAAATAAATACATTTAAAACTAATGTACATTGGTCCCTCGCTCTGCGCGACTTCTTTTTGCGCGGTTTAGCCATTGCGCGAAATGCATTTGCCTACCCAAATTCGATTTGCGCGGCTTAAATAAATGCTTACATTTCATTTTCCAGGAACGCAACACCCTAAATTACATGTAATTCGTACTTCGCTTTGCGCGGTTTCGCTTTGCGCGAGACTTTTCATTCCCCTAACCCCCGCGCAAAGCGAGTGACCAGTGTATATGGTTAAAATAAAACAATACACCCCGTGAACGCACCCTGCATTACAATTTGACAGTTCGAAAATAAAAACTTTGACGTGTAAACATGTAGAAGTGAAATCTTTTACTTTGCAAAATTATTAATTTATCTTACTTTTTGCTTAAAATATACCTTTAAAATGGAAATAACAGATAACAAAACATCTGAATTTCAGGATGTTCTGCTAGAAAAAAGTAAAGGCCTAGACGACAAGGATGTAAAAATTGCAGAAGCAAATCAAAGTCCACATATTGGTGATGAAGGTTTAATGTTGGACGTTGTTGATGTAAACATAAGTTCTGAATATGCTAGAGATGCGTCTATGAAAACAAGTTCTGAAAAGGCGGTAGTTTCGCAAGTCGATTCTGAAGGCGAAGAAAATATATTCTTGCTTATTCCAGAATCGAGTTTAGGTCATAGTTCACAAATGGATATTGTACCTTCATTAGAAAATCTTAATTCAGAGCTAGATGCTCTCAAAGATTATAGCATACCTGTGCCTGAACAACCAGTTCAGGAGGAGAGCTGTCCTCCATCCGCTGATGAAGATGATGTTACACCTCAGCAGGTCCCTGTTCATAGTGGAGTGTTACAGCTACAGCTTCAGCCCTCTCCAATGCATTCAACACCAAAGTTAGGTGCTACGTCACCGAACAATCTGCCCTCGACTCCAATTTCACATCCAATTCCGACACAAACATCACCGGAGGTGAATGAAAAATACAACCAACTCCAGGATCAAGTGAAAAGTTACGAAAGTCAAATTGATCAATTGAAAAAAGCCTTGTCACAAAAGGAAAACACAATCACGCTGTACCAGAGGGAGAATGCCCTTTTGGAGAAAGAAAAGACCGCAGTAAAGCATTTATTTGATTGTGTTCTTTCATATTTCATAGTGATCCCCCTTTTCAGTTCCGCAAGGAAAAGGAACTAGCCACCAGGGAAAAGGAGAGTATTGTCATAAAATTCGCCACAAAAGAAAAATCTTTAATTGATGCCAAAAAGCAAAAGGAATATATTGAGAAGCAACTTGCTGATTCTCGAAAGGAAGTGAAGAACATTTCCACCAAATTCTACACGTTGAATGATGAAAAGTCCAGGATCAGCTGCATGTTGGATGAAAAGGTAAAATCATAAGTTTCATTGCACTTTTCTCTAGGTTGTTCTCCTCATCACAGTGTAACGAAGTGAAGAAAGTCCAAAAAGAGCTGGAGAAGCAAAAGATGGAATTCAATAACCTGGAGATGAAATTCAAGTGGAATATGGTTAAACTTGCACAAGAAACCGAAGGGAAATTGGTAAGCAATGGAGACAGAGTGATTTCTGCAAGACTTATTATATCTATCATATCCAGGCAGCTGAAAAGAAACTGGATGAGGAGCGAAGTGCCCCAAAACCACATGAGGAGAAAGCTAATGGTAAATCCGCTTACCCATTTTCTCCATCTTATTTTAATTCATCTCTGAATATATGCAGAAAAAATTAAAGTGGAATACGAGGCCACAGCCATACTGCTCAAGCACGAAATCGAAAAAAAGGACAAAACAATCGAATCGCTGACCAAAGACCACAAACAAGCCACTGAGAAGATAAACCAACTCCAAGAGAGCATGAGCAAAGAAATCCTCGAGGCTAGCATAGAAGGCAAACTCAAATATTGTTTCCTTATAAAATGATTTTCAATTTCAGAACACGAGTCTCACCAGGGAACTGGAATGCCTTCGACAGGAACACACCGTTGTACAAAACTCTTACAGTGAAGAAATGCTGAACTCAGCGAAGCTCCGCGGGCAACTGGATGAACTGCAAGTGCTCCGTACCCAGAATACGATGTAAGTGCAATGTTTTTTTGTAAATTCCATTTTGTATGCCCTAACTTCTAGAAATGAGGACAAAATCAACACACTCAACGAAAATCTTCGAATACTAGAGGACAAAGTAATGGACTCCGCCCAAGATCTAGAACAGTTGCAAGCCAAAGAACAGGAGCTCCTAAGTATTAATAAGGAGATGAGTGAGCTGATTGTTGGGTTACAAAACGAGCTCTGTCTGCAAACATCAAAGGTTAGGTGAAAAAAAAAAAAAATTAAAAAAGTTTATGCCCCGGGTGAGGCTCGAACTCACGACCTTAAGATTATGAGACTTACGCGCTGCCTACTGCGCCACCGAGGCTATATTTAATCAGCTGATAAATTCGTATTAGTTCTCTTTTAGAACAGTTCTTATTGGAAAACGTACTATTTGAGTGTTTATATGTATAACAGTAGGGTAATAAAGTTTACGGTCAGTACGTTTCTATCTTATCAGAACAACGTTGATTCCGACTGACATGACGCTCCACTTAATTTCCATATAAAATGCGTAATTTCGATTAAAACTGCGTTTCATTTCAGGTGAAAGGTGTCGAAGCTGAAAACGATATTCTTAAAAAAGAGAAATTAGACTTTGATACCAAATTTATCGAAATCGAGACACAATTGAAGCAGGAAATCCAACAAAAGAACGATGAACGTATGTTGCTAACAAAACATCTCTCGGAGAAAACAAAAATGTACGAATCTGTAAAAGTTAAGCTGGACAACGCCCAAGGAGACCTCGACGCGACCAAAAAGAAACATTCCCAAGTAGTTAAAGTGAGTTGAATTCTTCAAATCATTCGAGTACAGTCTGAAATTACTCCTTTATTTCAGGAAATCCAACGAGAACTTCACAAATACAAAAAAAATTCTGACGAACATGCGTCGCCAACATCTCAGGGTTTCTGTCGGAATTGTCAGCTAAAGAGTATAAGTCAAGAGCGAATCACTTCAAGCAATTCCCGTGGAAGCAACAATAGTCGAAGTGACAGCGAATCTGAAGCACAAAGTACCACATCAACGATGAACCGTGATGTTCAGGTAAAGAAGAGACTCTCCAGGTTGAACTAAATATTAATGCTATCTATTTGCAGGAGCCTTCAAAGCAGCATTTAGTTGAGAGAATTCTACGTCTACAACAGGCCTCTGCCAGGCAAACTGAGAAGATCGACTTCTTAGAGAATCACACCTTGTCGCTGGTCGCCGAGTTGCAAAAGAAATCGAAAGTAGTTCAGTATTATATGATGCGAGATCAAGCTGGTGCGCTCACTTCTTCAAAAAGTGATCAGAACAAGAGTGAGTTGGCAAAATACGGCGGAGTAATGTCAGCTATATACTCTGGTATCAAGGGTCCAAATCAGAGTATGACTCTGGAGCTATCGCTAGAAATAAATAAAAAACTGCAAGCGGTGTTGGAGGATACTTTGCTCAAGAATATAACACTGAAGGTAGGCATTGTTGTACAGAGATCTCATGTCCAATTTTATATTTTTACTATATTAACCAGGAGAACCTCGATGTTCTTGGCCTAGAAGTGGACAAACTGACACGAAAGCTAGCCCAGCTGAAATCATAGCGAACCGGTGCCATTGTACAGCTCTTGCTGCTGAACACATTCCCAAATTAATATTTTAATTCAATTTTAGGTTTAGTAACATAACATGCGAAGAATAAAGTAACAAAGAGTATAACGTTTTCTTCTTCCTTTATTAGACAAACTAATCTTGACCTTACAAATTATTCTCATACAACTTAGAACTAGCTGGATTGCCTAGTTTCATACTGAGCTCAAGTGTTGGCCTCTCGCCATCCTTTGCCAAACGAGCTAGTTTATTTACGCTGTCCTTGAAGTGCACTTTCATCATGGGATTTTGAACACCTGTTTCTTCAGTGATAAACTCTCTCAGTAGTGGTGGGAAATCGATTTCACGTGGAAGTATCTGTTCTTGGTTTTTCTTGGTAATTTTACAGTACTCGGCTTCTTCACCTTTGGGTATTAGCCGATAGTCAGCCTTGTATGTGGTACTAAAGAGAACAACTGGTTTTGGTTGTGTGACACCGCGGAAAGTGCGTTCTATTGTCACGCGAACTTTACGAACTTCCTAAAAGTTTAGGTCATTACAAATGGTGCAAAAATTGAGATTGAAAATTACTTACTTCATTTGGAACAGCCTCTACTTTAAGAATTTTCATGTACGATGGTTCTGGATACCGCTCGAACATGCTTCGCACAACGACACGGCCAACACCGAAGTTTTTCAAGTTGCCGACAATTTCCCATAGGGTTTTACCACGGAAATCGGTTTTACGACCAATATATTTTATAACTGACATGGTTTGGACTTGTCAAGTGGTATTTTTTATTGAAAGTTCTCGTTATAAAAGAAAATAAAAGTGTGGAAAAGAAAAGGTAGGAAAGATGAAATTTGACAGTTGAAGTTGTCAGCTGTTGTTGGTGACATAAGAATGAGAATCTATTCGAATATTTTAAATAGGGTGCGTTAAACATGAGTTGGCAATGACGAGGCTTTTTAGAATATTCTGCAAAACCTTTTTTTTTATTTATAAAATTTAAACTGTTGTCTTTGATGAACTTCACATTTAAAGTTAAAGTAACTTTTTGAGTATAACGATGGACTTGTTGAATTGAAGTGGTTATATTTAAAAAAAAAATTAAATTTAGGGCTAGCTAAATGTTTAAAGTGTGGCGAATTTTTCAAATATTAATTAATCTTAATATGTATCAGGATCACAAAAAAAAGCTTTTATATTTTTGCCACACTAGGATGCAGTTGGTAGAAATTTTATTCGAATGCCGTAAACGGTTGTAAAGCTGCAAATACACGATACATTCATTGTATAATGGTTGTGACCAATTTGTGGTCGTCTGTGACGATTGTATAGTGTGTTAGCTAGCTTACGACGCACATAGGGGTATTTTGGTCAAAAACCTGGCTAAAAGTCGATTTTCTGAAAAGCAAAATTGACAACTGTAAGTTTGGTATAGTGGGTGCTAAATACACATGGGTCAATATGCTGTAATTATTTTTCTTTTTGTCGATCATGTGTTGTGATAACATGAGTTCAAAGTTAACATTTGCATCTACTGCATTTTTCTTTTATTGCGTGCTACTTTGGTAAGTGTCATTCAATAAGTGATATCACAGTTTTGTGATAAAAAGCTTTAAAAATTTAAATGGGGAATTCTGCTTCAGGTATTTTTTTCCAATTTCAATTGAATTTTGGAAATATTTGGCTCTGTTTTTTGCTTCAATTCGGACTTAGAACTATTGTATCAAAACATAATATTTTTTCAAGTTATTTTTCAAGTTTTAATGATTTTGTTTTAGTATAGCCCGTTATTGGGCAATAAATTGAAATTTATAAGTTAGTTTCAATATTCCTTAAGTCAATGCAACAAAAATTGGTCATTCCTACGTGCTCTTTACAGTACTGTGGGTCAATGAGTTTTTCACTTTCGTGTAAAAAGTACTCAGACGTTATGCAACGTTTTTATAGTGTTTGAGAGTTTTATTCAGAAAACATTTATGTGAACTAATGCTAGAGAGTATAGGAAACGATATTAATCCAAAATTGGACTACTAAGATCAATATTTACAAAGTAGGGCGTGTTGTGTGCAGGACAAACTAAAAGAATTTAAACTAAAAATATGACGTTTGGAACGAACTTAATTATTTTTTTTTTTTATTTTAAAAAAAGAAGAGAAATGCCTCAAAAACGATACCAGTTATTGCTTCAGACATAGATCAGACCATTGAGACACAAAAATATTTTTGTCCACTTTTTTCATGCAAATACCCCTATGTGCGAAGGTTATATCGATAACGGACGTAGAGGTGGAGAAATATCGATAGTCAATGCCATCGATAGTTCTCGATAGTTGGCTTTTGACTATCGATATATATCGATAGTAATTTCCTATTAAGGGTAACAGCTTTTTACCTTACTAGTACTCCTATTCCTAAGTTGCTGAATCATAAAACAGGGAATCCCCTTTTCAAGTTAAGAGAAAGACAAACATTAATGCTCCTATTTCTACGTTGCTGGCTCATAAAACGGAGAATCCCCTTTTTAAATGTCGATTTCGATAGGGCAAAAAAAACACTTTTTTTTAACTCGAGCAATTTTTGTCGCTCTAGTACAATTTTCATTTTCCAACCGACTAAAAAATCACTTTTTTTTTGCTCTAGATCAATTGTTGTGAATTTCGGATTCAGCTCAAGATTTACACCTACTTGCACTTACACTAGCACATATCAATCAACAAAAATAATTATCAGAAACTGTGTAGAATATTTAGAAAATATAAAGAAAGTGTTTTAAAATTGTATTTATTATTTTTCTTTTTCTTATTTATTTTCTTTTACGAACAAGATGTGAAATGTCACACTAATACAATTGCAGAAAAACAGATCAAACTCGTTTGTTTTCCAACCAGCACGAAAAATCTGAAATCTGAGAGCAAAATCTGAAAAGCCCAATCGAAAACGACATAAGTTAAAACAATTTTGACAGTTGGCTTATGATTAGGTTCCTCTGTAAAATTTTAAATAAACTCCGTTGGTTAGGTATCGACCAGTTAAAGAAATTTTTAAAATTCTATATTTCAAAGGCTATCGAAAACAATCGATAATGGTCAAAAAGTCGATCGATTATAATCGATAGTACAATCGATAGTTCTCCACCTCTAATCGGACGGTCGAACGCTTTGAATCGAAAACCTGCGGTTGCATGCGCTGTTGTATGGAAATCGCATCAGGTTATATAGTGTGTGTGATGTCTCCGAGACGTGACCGACACTCCGTACTTGCTCAGGTTTCGGTGTCGCGAGGGGGCATCATAATGGCGATGGCCATTGCCCGAAGACGCAATCAGGGTGGTAAACACTTGCTTACCACCCTAATTACAGTTAGTTTAGGTTAAGTAGCTTGGGGTATTTTAGGTGGGCTAAGTTTTCTTTTATAGTTTTAAGGAATAAAATAATCAAAAATTAAATATAATGTCTCCAGGTTTCTAAACTTTTCTTGGAAGTAAATGTTGGATTAGCTCAGTCGTAGTATAGTTAATTTAAGGCCAAAAGGCAATAGTTTGTAATAATAGATTTAAACCTAGAGTACCCCCAAAAGGTCCGTAAGCAGATAGAGTAATATAGTTAGATTTTCATTAGGTGTAAGCATTTTTGTCTAGTACTTATATACATATGTACATATCGTCGGCTGGATGCTATTTTGTTCTAGATGCCATTTCTTACGAAATTGAGTTAGGTATGCAGTCTTCATAATATTGGGACGCTATTTCGTTTGGAGGAAACCATTTTGTTCTAACTCTTTTAGTTTTCAAGTTACAGTGAACTGTTTTGTTGAGTAGGATACTTTTGTAACGATTTGTCATATCAACGGTTGTACCGATATCGGCACAGCTCGCGGTTGTACAACGATTGTATCGTGTATTTGCAGCTTTAGTAGTTTACATGCGAGATTTCTCGCACTGGTACTATGGAGTATCATTTAGAAGGGATTCTACGGTTTCCGTGGCGCCAAGGTTTGAAAAGGCCATTTTGTAGATCTCGGTGAAATAAACACAAAATATATATATAAAAAAAATTGATTAATCGCTTAGTTTAGGAGATATCGAGGTTTAAAAATTTGAGCAAAGACATTTATGAACTTAGTTTTTGAGCATCAGACTTTGAAAAAATAAAACTAAAAAAATCGCGCGATATCTCCTAAACTAAGCGATTAATCAATTTTTTTTTATTTTATATTTTGTGTTTATTTCACCGAGATCTATAAAATGGCTTTTTCAAACCTTGGCGTCACGAAAACCGTAGAATCCCCATCATTTATTTGTATGCACATTTTTTATGTTTCTCAATACATAATAAACGATTTAAAATAAACGACGGACATATTTGCTTTATCTATGACCTCCTATGTTATCATTAACAATAAATCTGTAGCAGAAATATTACTTTATGTAAGGTCCTTTCTTTAGGTGCAGTTACCGTCTCTGTTTTGCCTACAGTTCTGTTCGGACGAGAAACCTGTCCTTGCACCTAATATTTTAAAGCATCAAACGGAACCCGAAAGGCAAAATAACATTAACATTGAAATCTTATTAATTAGCTTGCTTTTGCAGATCTCATTGTGGAAATTACGAAGATTAAGAACATAAGAATTATTACATTTAAACTGTCTTCGTACCAGAACTGCTGGAACAACTACATAGACAACCACAAACTACTACATGCGCAACCGCTATCCACAAAACATCTACCGATTTGTTAAGTCCCCAAATAAAACTTTAGCACGCAACGCAACAATGAAGTAAAGGCAATTAAGTGTACACTATTTCCGAAATGCACTAAGTTCCATGTTCCCTGTAACAATTGCGACTCAATTACGACCGAATTTCAGGCACAACTGGTCTAGAAACAATGCGCGGAGCGAATGGACATAACGAATTTTATAATAATTACCGGTCGATATGAGGAACAGCTACAGCACAGTGCAACTGTGCGCTCAGTAAACACTTCCTCTTGCCGTCGTCGTCGTCATAGTCGTCATTCGCCAAAACTGGATTTGGCTCGGATAGTCTATGGTCAATCCTCCGATGAGTGAGCCTCACCAAAGTGTTTTCATGCACGATATTAATTTGCTCTTCCAGCCACAACCACACGAGAGTACGTAAACATTTAAATATTGTTTGCACTTTCGTTGGAGAAGGCGACTCACCGAAAGTATGGTCTACTAGTTTCTTCTCCCATTCCAGAGGCACCCCAATCAGGTTCCGTCTTTTCGGTTATGTGTGCTGTTTAACTATAAATTGCGGTTTAGATGTAAGATCGGCAGCATTAGCAAAAGTGAATCCGTAGCAGAATCTAACCATGAATTGTTCCAAGTTGCAGTTGTTAGCCATTGCCGCTATTGTTGGTGAGTATATACCTACTTTAAACTTGACTGGAAGTATGGCTCTAATAGTGAATTGTTTTTCCTTTTAGTTTTCTCGTCGTCAGTTGAGGGTGGACTCAAAAAACGTAATGGATATGATTATAAACAGTCGACCCCGGTTCACTTTGAATCCTCTAAGCTGGAACCACAACACGATTACTATGAATACAGGCAAGTCGCTCAACAGCCATCAGAACATTCATCGTCTTCGTCGGGCAAGTCCAGTGGGTACAGCATTGGCAGTGGATTAAGGTCTATAGCTCAGGGGTCAGCAAACCAGGCGCACTCTGCCGTAGCCAATCAGCATGCTGCCGCCAAGCAAGCGGCATTCATTGCCAAAAATACTCTAGCACAGGCGGCAGTTCAAGCCTCTGCCACAGCACAAGCCGCTTTGACAGGAAAACAGGTTATTTTACAGGAGTTGGAGCAGCAATCCTCGGAAGCACATCGATCCTTAGCTAGAGAGTTGGAACAGTTGCAATCAGCGAAACTAGCTGCTAAATTGTCTCAACAAACCGCCCAGGTGGCAAACAATCATGTTTCCATTTTAGTCTCTGCTGTTAACGATGCCAAAGCGGTAGCGGAATACGCAGAGAAGGCAGCAGCAGAAGTCGCCAATCAATTGGCTTCGCAATCATCAATGGTTGGACAGGCGAAATCAAGACTCGAAAGTCTAGAGGAACACCTCAAGGATGCTAAACTCGACTATGAAGCAACAAAAGAGGCGGCATTAAAAGCAGCATCTTCAGCGTCAGAGGCTCAATCGAATGCCTCACAAGCTGGAGCACGAGCCACTATAGAATTGCACGAGAGTGTAAACAACAACGATCATGGCGGTCATTCATACGAGGATGGTCATGTCGAGCAAATCGAACACGAACATATTGAAATATCCAGTAGCCACGGTGGAAGTGGTCATTAATCTCAGCCTAAGAGAGCTGAGGCTCAGTGGTTTTTCTTTCCTAAAAAAAAACATGTTGTTATAATAATTGATAATAGTAATAAAAAAAAAACATTTGTTGATGATATTATAGAGTAACTGTTCTTGTTTTCTTAATGCAATTCACAAGGACGAGGAATAAGGATGCTTTTGCTTTAGAGAACTTAACATTTGGGGCAATGCCTGCACCACTTTCAGTTATGAAAGTGATAGTAAAATGATGTCAACTCAAGGAAGAGAGGAACTCGTTTGTTTTTAATCGGGTTAATGTAGGAAGTGCTTGTAACTAAACTGGTTCCTACCATCTAGGAAATAGAGTAATTCAGGTGGCTAGTGGCTTTAAACTGAATAAGATGTTATCTGTCTTTGTATTATGTAAGCCTAATCTCATTTCCTTTATGTTAAGGAAAAAAAAAACATCCTGTGATCAGTACAGAAGCGACAGTGTTACGTTACATAACGATGACACCGTTTACTGCGCATAATTGAACCAATTATCAGTCTTGGCCGAATGCACATGTGAGCTTAGATTAAGTCATATCAATTGGATTAAGAAACTTCTTCATTAATTTTTCGGACGCGGTAATCGTCATCATCATCATTATATAAATAGGCGAATGCAAAACAGTTTAACCCCTTTTTAGCTGCCTTAAACTCAACATATTCACTTAATTTTTTTTTCGTTGTAAAGGTCATGAAGAGGGGCAGTGCAGTGTGTAGTTTTTGTTCCAACATGTTGTGTCTAAGACAGGTAAAAACCAGGTGCGTTTCTCTCGCACAGTTGGTTGAATTTCGAGCACAGGCGATACTAGTAAAAATTATAGGTCTTCCTTTATTCGTGCGAACAATTTTATTCACGTAGCATGAACAGTTGCGCGAAGAAAGCTTTAGGCCCTCTTTATTTAATCTCGATAAACACGAGTAAGCACTCAACCGATGCGCCTTCTGTAATGCGGCTCAGTGTCAAATCGCCCAAAATGCAAAAAATCAACAAAAAAAAAGGCAAATCACCCAAAAAAAAAGTTGGGCGATTAGACATTTTTATACCATATTTTGGGCGAATTGGCATAATGCAAAATACCCAAAAAAGTGATTTTGGGCGATTTTGTGTTTCGGCTTTTTTGAGGCGGATCTGTGTCATATCGCCCATAACTAAATCACCCAAATCTGAAAAATGTCACATTGCCCAAAAGAAGAAATGGGCCTTTTATAGGAATCCGAAAAAAAACCAACATATATGTTTGAGTATAGGAGGGCCTTTTGTCAAATCATCGAATTATTTTTTAAAAAAGTTAAAAGTTTTCTTCAGTTACATACTTCAATTTTTTGATATACCAATAATTCCACCACTTTCTATTGCTCATCCTGTAGGACACAAAGATTTTTGGGCGATTTAACATTTTTCGGATTTTATTTCATTTTGGGCGATATGATTTTGGGCGATCGAAAGCATGAGTTCTGAGAAAACGCCCACACTTTCTTGGGCGATTTGACATTGTTTTAATGTTGGGGCGATTTGTCAAAGTGTTGAACCGCCCAAAAATTTTGGGCAATGTGACAGTTTTGAATTTTAGGCGATTTGACATGGAGCCGAAGAATGCAATAAGTACGAGCGAAATAAAACATAAGATTACAGTAAAGAACGTACCAACAACCTCTTCTAGCTAGCCCGGTCCTAAGCTAGCCGCCTCCAGTTGCGCACGTTAAGTTGGCTGAGGTCTTGCTCTACTTGTGCGCGCCACCTTAGGCGAGGTCGTCCTGTGCTGCGCTGACCCTCCGGGTAAGAGGCGAATATTCTCCGAGCCGGAGCGTTGATGTCCATACGCTCTACATGTCCTAGGCATCTTAAACGCCCAATGTGCAGTTTTTCGACCAGGTTGATGTCGCTGTACAGCTCGTACAGTTCGTGGGATGATAAGGGTCTTATATAGAGTCTCTTAGTCGATCGAGAAAGGACTTTACTACTCAATTGCCTTCTTAGCCCAAAGAAACAGCGGTTGGCAAGAGTAATCCTTCGTTTGATTTCCGACGAGATGTCATTATTTGAAGTTATGGCAGAGCCGAGGTAGACAAAGTCCTTTACTACCTCGAAGTTGAAGCTGTCTATTGTGCCGTTCTGTCCAATTCGTCGATGTTGGGTGTCCCTTTTTGTTGACAGCATATATTTTGTTTTGCCCTCGTTTACCACTAAACCCATTTTAGCCGCTTCCATTTCTATACTCGCGAACGCACCGGTGACAGCTCGCTGTGTTATACCATTGATGTCAATATCGTCGGCGTATGCAAGTAGTTGAACGGACTTTTGAAAGATCGTTTCTTGTGTTGGCTTGTGAGTTTCGAACAATTCTTTCAAGTATGATGTTGAAGAGTCTAGATTAGAGATTCTAAGACCCTGTCCGCGTGGCCTATTCAAAGCTCCGAGATTAGGATTTTTGAAAAACCCAAACGAGATAAGAGCGTAAGTTCTTTTTAAAACAGCAAAATGGGTCTTAAGAAAATCACATCAAGGAATAGGTACGTATGTAGTATATAAAATATAAAAGTCATTTACCTATATTTAAGGGTTCTTTATTATTATTATTAGATAAGTTGTTTCTTCAGACAAACTTTTGTTCCTGAAGTGTTTATAACAACTATATTTTTGATGTCATCTTTCAAAGCATTATAGCATCTCTTTTGTTTTTCAATGCCTTCTAGAATCTTCTTACGTTCCTCCTGTAAAATGAAAGAAAATGTATGTACCCACATACTCGTTGGAAGCACCTTAAGAGTGTCTACCTTCATTTCTTTGAGATTATACTTTCGTCGAACTAGAAATCCTCTAACCAATGCTTGCATCAATACTGCAGCTTCCTCCGGTGTCAGGAACAAATAATATGGATAATATGGGCGCTAGAATATAAGATTTTAATCGCAATGTTATTTAAATACCATGATATGGCATTCCCTACATATTCATTCTTGTGGACGTAATGAATTGACGTCCATTGTTTTTTTCTCTCTTTGTGAGCCGAATTACTGTTGTACAAAACTTCCGCTAGGGCATCGATGAAATTGAAAAACGGAACCGGTTCACTGAGTACACATGTCTTCAATGTGAGAGCGCAAATCTTTTCGAAAGCTGGTACCAAATCCGGAAATAGATGTCGAATTAAAAAGCTAGAGGCACATTCGAAAGTTGGGAAATTTTTCTCTTTCTCCTTTCTGAGATAGTTGATATACTCCTGATCTTCCAATAAGATATCTTGCCATATTGTTAGCTTGTTTGTTATTGATTTTCCTTTTTTTGCAAGATGACGTCTTCGTTGGGGTCTCACTAAATGCTTGTGGTATAATAAAGCGAGATTTTTGGGGAACTGCTTGCGTTTTTGACAGTATAAGCCTGGCATTGTGTTTTTTTTCTGTTATTTATACAACGGTTTATAGATATAAAAATGCAATGATTGAATGTAAATTGAATTGAATTAAATTATTAGGAAAATAAAGTCGACATTTTTTTGCAAATTAAAATGAAAATGAAACAAATAAACTAATTCCAGGTTTCTATCGAACAAGTGTATAAAAAATATAAAATACAGATTATTAGATATAAAATACTGGGTGTTCTACCATTTCCGGTAATTTTGTGAAAAAAAATTAGTTTTTTATTTCCGTAGTTCAGACGATAGCGGCATTCTTACTGATTAAAAACTTTTTTTTCCTGATCACCAGAAGGGTTGGAATCACCAGCCTGCAATTTTTTCAGTTTTCAATTTGTTTTTTATATTGTTAAAATGTTAATAAATATCTTATCGAATTTTAAAAAAACACCCAAAATTCGTACCGCTACACAATAATACCCCCTTAATAGAAACCTTCCGGCAGACTAAACTAACATACACCAAGTTTGGTGTCAATCGGTCCAGCGATTCTCGAAATTTAGACGCTCGTACCCGGAAGAAACATTTCTAAATATATAAGCTAGCGGTAGCCCGGTGCGCTTCCCTACACCCATTGAGTACCTACAGTGTTTATGTCATAAAATGTCATGCAATTTTTTCGAGCGACTTTCGGTGCACCGAACTATCATCTATTTCACCAACTACAAATTACAACCACAATTTTGTACTTGTAAATAAATACTACAAATTTGTACTTTTTGTTTAAATGTTTGGTGAAACGACATTAATCAAATATTTTACAAATTTTGTTAAAAAACAATTGTAAACACAAATTTGTATGCTGGTGAAATAGGAACCTGGAAGCACAACCTGAATGTTGTTCAAGAAGTGCTTGGAATCGGATGTGTAATCTAAATGCATTTGAACGAAATTAAATTTCGTCTGTTTGATGTAGGTACATATTTACATATCTACGTACATAAATATAATTCTGAATCAATTTTCCCGACACTAAAAATAGTAATAACTTTGGTGGAGAATTAAATGCCGGCAACACTATTTGGATTTAAGAAAACTGTCCAAACAATAATATCCAACTTTTTCGACCGAGTTTAACTCAAACATTTTAAAATTCATAGTTAATTTTTAAGTTCTGTGCATTACTTGCAGTTAATAAATACTTTTATTAAATTTTTTAACCACTAAAAAAAAAAAAAAAAAAAAAACAAGTTTATACGGATATACATACATAAGGTATGAACTTTTCGGTTAGATTCAGGAACTGGCCTGAACATGTTCGTTTAAGTACTAAAAACTAAAAAAAACTTACTATCCCATTGAGTTAAAACTTACACAATATATTTTTTATGAAGCGGGAAGTGCACGTAAATCAAAAGTTAGCTGTTAGCTGTCACCGTGCATTGCTGTGGCAATAATTTTGAGATTTTGGTTTTCAGTGCCATCTATCGGAAAACTTGAAAACTTTTTATATACAAAGATTTCTCAATTCATTACAAACACATTTTGTAAGTTTCAGCTCAATCGGATGGTTTTGAAAATTTGGAGTTCCAGCACCATCTATGTATCCTTGTCTAGCTTGATCACTTTTGATTTACGAACATTTCTCACTTCATAACAAATATATTGTATAAGTTTCAGCTTAATCGTACGGCGAGTTTTGAAAATTTTAAGTTCCAGTGCCATCTACCGGAAAACTTGGAAATTTTTAATGTATGAACACTTCAAGAAACTTACACTACTTGATTCTGCTACTGAAGAGTGAAATTGCATGGGCAAACAAAATTCAATGAGAGTGAGTTTGTATGAAGAAAATTTATTTTTTTTCTCGCAAGATTCTTTTTTTCGCAGAATCCACTATTCACAAGTTTTACTGTATAGAGATACATAGATTAAGATAAATAGAGCAAAAGTAAGCTGATGACAGGGAAATAAGTCAACATCTTCTCTATTATTTTAATGAAAGAAATAGAAATCGTGAGGAGTCATTATCATCAACACCATCAAAAGTTTGGCGAATAATGTACTAAAAAAAATTAAGTTTGAAAAACTGAAACCCGATTACGGGACAAACTAACTAAAAAGTACGAAGCAAGATGAAATGAAACGATGATTTTCAGGGTATAGCCGTGGTCGCATGCCGTAGCCGTTATAATAATGACTTTATATAAGTAAGTACGCATTCATAGGGCAAAGTGGCAAAGTTTTGTTAGTGGTAACAGAGAACGTTGTGACTTTTCACGGTGTCGAAATAGACTCGCCTCCGAATGCTAAACCGCAAATATTATAATAGAATTTTAAAATCGGATTTCCAAGGATTTAACACCTGCTACACCTTTCTACTATTTCTTTTAGATTTGATTACGTTTTGCAACTGTAGAAATAAGGAAACTCAACTTAAATTTAAGACCGGTTATGAGATCCAAAAACGCGGGAGATGCGATTTTTTTTAACATTAAAAGATTTATTATTTTAAATGAGTATTTTTATTGAGTTATAATAAATAAGGAGATTCGTATAACTTAATCCTTGCTACGTTCGCAAATAAATTACAAAAAAAAATCTATCTACATATTAAACGGGTCTTCACAAGACTCACATACTTAAACAAATACACATACATAAATAAATAATTTAATTTAAAAGAAATCAAAATAAAGTATAACAATGACACGACTGAACGCACACGTATTCAAAAGGGAAATTCAAAATGGAACTCATCGTTATCCATAATCACTCATTTGTAGTACTGTGTAATCTGCCTGATCCAATCCAAGTAGTGTGACACTCGAACGTACACTCCGGGTACATTCACTTCACCACATCCGATGCCCCAGGAAACAACACCGACAACATTCCAGTAGCCATTTCGTTCGCAGACCAATGGGCCACCGCCATCACCCTTGCAGGCGTCCTTGCCTTCTTCACCACCGGCGCACACAAAACCTGGATTCAAATTGTAGTTGTATCCCAAACGAGTTTGTCTTAGCTGATTCTGGCACTGCTGTTGTCCGAGAATTGGCACATCAACTTCTTTGAGAATGTTCTGGTATTTGCCATGGTCTCCAAAGGCGTCCTTACCCCAACCGGTTGTCCAGCAACGGGCACCAGTGAAGTCTGAGAATTTGTCCGGAAGACAGGCGGGGCTTATGTGAGGACTCTTGGTAAAGTCGATTGGTTGATCAAACTTGAGGACGGCCAGATCATTGTCCAATGTTCCGGCATAGTATTCTGGATGAACATGAACAGAGACCACATCACGTTCGATGTGGGGGAAGAATTCAACGTCATGGTTGACATCCCATTCGCCCAAGCGAACTCGCAAGTCGAAACCTTGGTAGCTGTAACGGAACATATGAAATGGGACTTAGAAAGCTGCGGGTTGTGAGATGTGATCTTTGAACTTACGTCTTAATGCAATGAGCAGCTGTTATGATGTGTTGACCGTCGATCAAAGTTCCACCGCATACGTATACGGATTCTTTGGGATCCTTCTTTAAAATGGCCACATGCCATGGATATTCTCCAAATTCACTGTCACCATCAACGTAAACGGGGTTCTTAATGCGCCCGGTGATACCAGCTGCGTTACGGGTACCGCAACGACCTAATTGTTGTTGTTGTGGCGGCCGGAATGGACGACGACAACAGACTTCAGAGGGACGACATTGTTGTGCACCACCTGGACGGCCTCCGTAGTAAGCGCGCTGTAAGACAAAATAACGGAATAAAGGTTAAAAAGGGCATAAGGGGTGATTTTTACTAGGGAAAGGAGGTCTGGTCAGGATCATGGGTGTTACCTCTTCTGCATTCACATTCTCTCTACCTTCATCGGCACTTCGTCTCTTTCGATCTCGAGGAAAGGATACCTTATCACTTCCCTCTGCAGCTCCAGGAGCTTGCGTGGGAATTGGCCTTAACTCGTCGGCGTAGTTCAATTGCTTCCCGTAGCGCTGATTAACGGAGTACAAACCACTAGAGGCTCTGTTACCATCGAATGCGATGGGATTGCTAGCTGTGCTATAGTTAGAGCTTCTCTCGTATGCTCCATAGCCATGGCCGTAATTGTCTGGGTTGTAATAACCGCCATTACTAGAAGGTGGATAGGATGGTCCCGAGGATGGGTAAGATGACTCTAATGGTGGGTATGATGGTCCTGAGGATGGGTATGATTCTGCGGATGAATAAGGCCCTGTGGTTAAATGAGGCCCTGGAGATGGATAAAAGCTTTGACTCGGAGAAGTGTGACCATAATGACTGCTGTGGTCATGTCCATGTGCCGAGGGAACGGATGGTCCGCTATGATAAATCGGCGCAGTTGGTCCTGTCGGATAGTGCTCTGGATAGACGTGATGGACACTCGGGCTATGATGATAATGCCCCGCCCCATCGTAGTGAGAGTGATGGTGGTAGTGCTGATTATACTGAACTTTTGGAGGCTTAGGCTTGAGAAGGTTTCCCACTTTTTGGATGATATTTTCATTTGGAGTCACGTGAAGGTTGACCAATGGCTTCACAACCTTGTCACCCAGTTCAGTCTTACTAACTTGCAGCGAAACTAATGGGTTCACATTAATCAAGCCCAAGTTAAGACCGTTCGGGCTTATCGATCCAAAGTGCGGATTCTGTGCAGGATGTAGCTCACCGATTCCATTAACCGGATAGGCTCCAGCCGGATAGGGCAGTCCAAAGGAAACTCCAAAAGTCGGTAAGACTTTTCTCTGGGTTAGACCGAACGTTGGTAAGGGCCGATTGAAGAAGTCCGCTTGTCGCTAGGAGTTACGGAGAAAAGTTCAAATTAGAGGATCAAAGTCTGAGTCGGGTTATGAACATGCGTGCGTGTACCATAAGCCTACCCAGGGGTGCTGTTAGGTTAGTTATATGTTAGTTACGGTGTAGAGCCTTTCACATAAACTAACCAAACAGCGGGACCACCTCATCCTATTTGACGAAGTTCAGATGCAGGCAGAGAGAGAGAGAGAGATAGACAGAGAGTATATGTGAAAGCTAGATTTAGGGCAAAACATTCAAGCAGTGTAAGACAGGTTAGGGTAGGGATTAAAAAACAAACAAAAAAATTGGTCTTTAGTCTTACCCCTTCGGCATCGGTGGCTTGGGGGTCAAAATCATCTTCGGATTGCTTGTCTTCAGCTGGAGCTTCACGCTTTGTCTTCTTCGAACTAGAATCATCTTCTTTTGGAGCTTCCTTACCTTCGACGGCAGTGGTCGTAATATTGGAAGCAGCTTCGTCGCTCAAAGCTTCGATATCTTTTCCTAGATTACGTGGATCAATTGGTAGAATTAGGTCGTCCTTACGTCCAATTCTATCCGCAGCTGGGCACTGGTTGTATGGCACACAGGTACAGTCAATAACTTGCTGCCTGGATGTATCGTAACCACTTCCGAATTGAGACGCTGCGTACTTGTTGTCATTGAAACCTCCATTAAAGCTGTTGCTGCCGAATTGAGCCGATGAACCCGATTGGAGTTCCTTCTTAAAGTAATCGGGATTCTGTGAGTGGTAGCTTCCTGAAAGTCCATTGGATCCTAGACCAGATTGAACAAATCCAGATCCACCATTTGGAGGGAACCTACCATTTATAGACAGTCCGGGTGAAGCAAAGCTTCCAAGACCTCCAGCGGGCTTGTACAACTCTCCTGCATTTGGCTTCTGAACAGAGCTGAAGCCGTTTGAATTGAAACCGTTAGAGTTAAACCCATTTGAATTAAAGCTATTGGATCCTGAGATTAGACCACCTTGCGAGGCACCATTAAATCCAGCAGCAAAGGCTGGCGATTCTGAGAATCCTCCACTAGTAACTGGAGCAAAGCCAGCTGAGGATTGAGCTAACGCGGAGAAGTCAGTGTTGATCGTGCTGCCACCTCCAATGGGAACAGTCACAGAAGGAGCCTTGACAGCGGCACCTTCTCCTTCAACATGGTGATAGTGATGATGGACGTGTTGTTGTAAACTGGAAGCAGCTGTGGCTAGTGATTGTGGCTTTAATATATCTTCAGATTGATGGGCATAGAAGTTGTTTTGTTGAGAGCTAGCAACTTGAATTTTTTCACCGACAGTCTGTTCAAAGTTGTACGGAGCATCACTGCCATCAAACACTGGTCCTGGAGGCTTCGAGCCATATATGATGGAACCAGCTGGGGGCTTGGAGAATGAGACAGATGAGTCGATAGCCGATGGTGGTGGTGATTCTAAGAATGGACCGTTGTAGACTGGTCCAAAGCCTGGTGGACGTCCATAAATGGGTTTTGATAATGGACCTTCATAGCCGACCTTCCTGGGAGGTCCAAATTTATTTGGATTCGATGGTGGTGGTCCAAAACTGTTCACTGGAGAGCCATAGCGATTTCCGGGTGGTGGCATTGGTCGTGGTGGTCCGTATGGTCCTCCAATCCGATTTGGTGGCGGTGGTCCCTGGGCATAAATTGTCGAATAGAATGGACGTTTCTCCTCTGGATCACAGCTCATAAGACCCAAACCGCAGAGCTTCTCTTTAATCAGATTTCTAGCTTGCATATCATTGCCCTGCTGCAGCGCCATCTCTACATTTCCATCGGCATAGACCTGATCGTAATCACCTAAATTACGCCCTTCACGGCGTCCCATGAGGATGTGATCGATAATCTCATTAACTGCCGTATCATTGCTGAACACTGGTTCTTGGACGGCATATCGACCCTGATACTCCTCCTTGTCAGACTCCTTGGTATCGGTCTCCACTGATCGCCGCGTTATTGAAGCTTTAGCATCTTCAGTCTTAGCGCCACTCCATGACCATGATAATTCATTAGCCGCTGCTACTGTCAATAGAGCGGCTGTCATAACAGCCAATTGATAGATCCTCATTGTGTACCTAAAAAGAAGAACAAATGAGGTCAATACATGTTATACAATCGAGCTAGCGAAGTTAACCTACAAACAAAAAAAAAAAAAAACAAAATCAGTTAAAAACGGTCATTGTGCCCGTTTTTGGATCGTTACAACTTCTCTTATGACAATACCTCACACAAACAAAAACAAAATAAAAATATATCGAACAGAGAAAGATCACTTTTACTTTTATCATCTTCGTTGTCGCCCATCACCGCCATCACCGTCACCGTATCGGATGCGGAGGCAACAGACAAGAAAACCAATTTGAGGTCGTTACCACATTATTTACTTGATGATAAAAGAGTGAGAGGGATTATATTATAACATTACCCAATGCAATACAGACTGTATTTTTAAAAAGATACATGATCGTACGATGACGATTGACGATTATGCGATCTGACGTGATCTTGGAGTTTCGTGTCTGTGTATCGCTCTGCGGGCCAAGTTTGCGATGTTAAATTTGGCTTCGGCTGCATTATGAAACAACGGTGATTATCTCATGAGACGAATATGATCATTTTTTTTTTTTTTTTAAGTTGGTAAACATAAGGGGTTCGTTGAGTACGCTTAACCTTTTTGTTGGGTCGAGCGTTGGAGTTGTCTTGCTGTGTTAAATGGGGCGAACTGCTTTTGGATTGTTGGGAAATTAATTCACCTGAACTTTCCATTTCTTTTAAATTTTAAACTAAACGATTTAATTGATTTTGCAATTGTGCGTGTCATTGTGGTACGATGCACTTCGTTGAATGCGAAAGTTGTAGGTGGTTTCAGGGAGTGTGAGTTTTTTTGTTTTTGCATAATGTCACAGTTGGCGGAAGAAAATAATTGATTGCATTGGTAAAAGAAAGAGGTGTGGTTAATATCCGATATTCATGAAATAAGATGTATTGATATGTCCTTTCGGATTGGATTAGTCGAAGAGTTACATAGTTGTCATTATGTATGTACATATGTATGTATCTGTAGTTGCAGAGTTATAAAGAGACACAATGCGGAAGTAATGTCAGTTATATTTAGAAGCTACTTTGATTCTGGTCAGGATGACGTATGAGTATTTATAAACAGAACGACAATATTTAATTTATTACAGCAGCTGTATGAATTAAAGGTTTGAAGCTATCCAAAGGACGCATAAAAAATTACAACCTAAAAGTAGTATCAAATAGATTAAAAATCGATTAAAAAATGCAGCTTCGGCTATTTTCAAAAGTGCTATCGGCGAATTATTTAACGAAGTCAGAAATTACAGATATTTTAATGACACTTATCTTTATTTTTTTTTTTTTCTATAGGTATTCCAGTATGTATGTACATAATATGTACTTGTACATAATCTTCTTTCTACTATAAGTCTGTTAAATGAAGATGTGCTGGACAAAAAACAACAAAAAAGTACAAGGTTTACGTGTTCAATGAGAAAAGTTTCTGTTCGAGACTGATTGACTTTGTTTTCAATGATTCTGTGCTGGACAACTTTTCTGCGCTTACTGTTGAAGTAGAACAGATTTGTGAGAAATGTCAGAATAAGCTGTGTTGCTGATTTCACAAATCTGTGCTGTTCTGATCTGCCTTTTTTCTCATTGAACAAAGCTTATGTAGCTTAGTGTTCCTTAAACATCGATAGTCTATCGATACTTATCGATAGTAAATGACTATCGAAAACATCGATGGTTTTAGGAACTATCGCAAGTAACCAGAATTAATGCATAAGTTCCTATTCACATATTGTAAACCGCTAAATACGTTATTTTGTTGTGCTCTTCACCACAAAGTGTATAATGTAACCGGAAACAAAGTTTTCTGTTGGTGGTGGTTATGCCAGACACAGAGTAAGTATGTATAAGGGGAATCCCCCACGATGTAATAAACTTAATGCTATGATCTTCTACGTGCGATTGTCATTTTCCTTGGGTAGATCTGACACACGGGCCACATCACATTTGGATTATTTTTTTATAAATAACGAAATTATGAGTAAAATTTTAGGAGAAGTCAGAGACAAGGCTTAAGGAAGTTGCGGAAATGTTCTTTTGCATAACAGCAACGTCAGTTCCCTCAGAGAGAATATTCTCGAAAGCTTGACAAATAATGACTGAACGCCGCTACAGGTTAAAGACCAAAGTTTTAAATAAACTCTTATTTTAAAAACAAAAAAAATGTTGACTATCGATGTTTAAGGAACACCAATTGTAGCTGACTGTAAGCGAAAGTGTCATTGAGACGGCTGTGCTGCCAAATTTGTGGAATTAGATGGTTTTCTCAATATGCTAAATTTGTGAATAGACACTTAAATCACCAACAATGTGCGTGTTTTTTTTCTAATCTACCATATATACGCTTAACTAAAAATGCTCGTCAGTGACTTGGCAGTACTATGATAATTGACATTTGTCAGTTAAACATCTGCAGTCAAATTCATTAAATTCATATACATATATAAAAGGAATATTTGAGCACATATTTTTTTAAAGAAATAATGAAATGATGGACTAATCATTAGTTTAGCTTCCATTTTGTTAATTTTTTACATTTTCTCTTTGGAATCCATGTTTTCGTCACCGCAATTATTTAAAAATGTCCCACTTTGACATTTCGATAGCATTTTCGATAACAATCGACAAAAAATAGTTTGTTAGCACATTTTTATATCCAGACTAATGACCTAAGACTGGATCACTATCCAGATTTCGTAATTCTATATAGGCTTAGTTGTTAGTCTATTTAACATGGAAACATTTATCTAAGCCTATATAGATTAGAAAGAAAACACTCCTTATGTAGCTGACTATTAGTGAAAGAGTCACTGAGGTGACTGTGTTGCCAAATTCGTGGAATTAAATGATTTTGACAATACTGTCAAATTTCTCAAAATGTTTATTTTGTGAAAACTTAAATCACCAATAATATTACGATACAAAGTCGTCTTAATCTCAGATATCGCAAAAACTGCTATTGAAAAAGCCAAAGTTATTTTATTTTCAAAGAATCATGAATTTCGACTGTTTGACAAGCATCCTTCAACTAGCTGTTCTGAGATGATAACAACTATATAAACAATATAACACCCATATACGAGTGCCTGCGAGAAGTAAGGCTTCGTAAGACTGCTGATGCCGAATAGTAATTTTTTTTTTATAATCAAATCTTTGCTTAACAAACAATGTAAATAAGGCAAATATTTTGGAAGTTTCAACAAAAGTGACGGTTTTTTTTTTTGTTACAGATTTGCATGACATTTCGAATTTAAATATGTGCGAAATGCATTTCTTATTTAACAAAGCGTGTAATGGTCATGAATAAATTCCGCTATAACAAGAAATCAGTTAAGCAGCTGAATATCAAAGCACCGCAAATGTATGTTTAAATTTCAAAACCGAAGAAATTATTCATTTTAATTTCACTTCAAATGTGCATAAATGTTTTACCATTAGGATACATTCGAATGAAGTTCATTGAATTGGATAATCACATACGAAACATAAAATTCAAATTAACCGTCACTACATATGATTCACTACATGACATTTCGTAAGTCCACAATTATGTAGCTAATTTTGTATTGTTTCTTTTTCTTTATTTTTCAAAACACTTTTCTCGGATATGCATGTGTAGTACTCGTATTTGTATGTACATTTTTGCGGTTTGTTTTCCTCTTTCTCGAGACAACGTTCACTTTCGTTTTCACTTGCATTTTCATTTTGCACAATAATCCTCACTCAACACAAATACACTTCTCCTCACACTTACCTCTGTTAACAAAAATATTTTATCCACAAGATATTCGTTTTAGCACTTTAGTACTAAATAATGCCGATAATCCGTTACTGCAATCCTTATGTAATCCAAAACAAAAAAATTAAGTTCGAATAGCCGCTAGCTGTTATGCTGCTGCTTATGTTGCGATTCGAATGAAGCTGTTGAACTGGCTTGAATTTTGGTTGAAGCTCAGGTTATATAGGATCCCACCACAGGTCCAAAATTATTGCTTGAACCATAATGCAGAGGCTAGAGATACTATACGTCACACGTGTATTACAAAGTCTAGCTTAAGCCAAGTGTCGACTTTGGAAGAGTGGTGGAGGCAGTTGTGTACGACCGACCGACGACGACGTGAGTAAGTTTTTTTTTGTTTTGGTCTACCTTCGGGTTTTTTCATACTTTTTTGGGGTCTCAGTTGGGCTGGAACGAAACTAAACGCCGGCGTGTAGCAAACTTGCATACAAACAGAAGAAAGGGAAGAAAACGGGGTGTAAAGAAAAGGGAGTATCAGAAGAACCATATGCGAGGTACAGTAAAAAAAAAAAACAACAACTTGCACTTTCTCCTTTATCGGATTGGCTCCGTTTGCGTCTGGATGCAGGGGGAGCTCTGAGGGGATCTTATTTGCAAAGCCAGCTTGATCTTGTGGAGTGTCTTCGAGAGAGCTTCGGATCGGATATTGGTTGAGAGGTTTTTTGTTATGTTTTCCGATTATATACAAACATTGTGGCTGGTATTATGAGATACAAATGTAATGGCAGTGTGGTTATTATGACCCGCTGATCGGTGAGGGACAATAGACATTTGCGTTTTACCGCAGTGAATACTTAATATAAGGGTATGTACGGGTGAATTTAACTGAGGTTGGGGAAAAACTGTTAAATTAACGTAACTAACACAAAATATTAAAAACCCTATTGGGGACACACTGATTGTACCACTTTGCTACTTAAACCCCTTTTATTGGTTTAAACTGAACGAATTTTTGGCCAGCTTTAGTTAGATGAATAAACACTCAATCAGTTTCTATTTGGAAACCAAGTAGTAGATGAATTGAAAAGTGATTAAACTTCCAAAATAAATTTGATCAAACGGAAATGCTAAATTTTCATTAATTACTTGGTTTGTAAAACGTCGTTCCAAAAAGCTGATACACCTAATGAAGATATAGGTTCGGAAAAAGGATTTCCGAAATTTAGTTTTCTTATCTCACGAACCTTGGCATCGGCGTCTTAAATATCTTTATCTAGAATTAAATTGGGAAAACTTTTGAATAATGGACAAAAAGACTATATTTTTCTTTTAATTATGCTTAGTGGACTTAGAAGGGCTGGATATTTTTCAATCACTGTACAGTGTACACAAACTGTACAACACAGGTACATTTACTCAAAAAGCTGCATAATCATTACACAGGGCTAGAAATAGGTGGGGTTTTGAGGGTTTACTTTACATTTTAGAAGAAGTTTTTAAAATATATGAAAATTACAATAAATTTTGAAAATCGTGGAATTATTGTATTTTTTTGCTCAAAAATCGCGGATAAATATTGAAGTCCAAAAATCGTAAAAATACGATAAATCGTGGAATCTGGCACCACTGCCTACGTTAGCTTAAAGAACATTTCTCAATTTCTGACATTATTTCTGTCAAATATTTGATATTGCTGCCGTTTATCCGTTTATATTAGAAAAATTAAATTTTCTTGACATGAAAATGATCAGTTTTGGTTCGTGGTCTAACATTTTTTTTTCATGTGGACATGTCATGTTTTGAAAATAAACGATTCAGTTGGTTCGTTGAGCAATCCGCAGGGTTGTTTCCGATAGTAGGTTATCACCGAACCAAAACATGTACGTAAATCAAGCGAAATTTCAATAAAAATTTCAATAGTTCCGTGCATTTTCAAAACGTTAATTGAAATGCCAATCGAATTCAAGTAAGTAGTTCGTCAAATCAAGCATAACTCCCGACAAAGTCAAGCGGAGTTGTCTGCTGTCCCTAGCATTAGGGCGTATTTCCGTGGTTGTCAAAAAACTCATTGCCACACCCCATTCTTCGAACACAATTAATTCGCCCCGCCAACTGTCATCCATTGACAACAAAAATTCTCTAGTAACTACGTATATACTATATTAGGTTAGGTCCGTTCGTGTACGCTCTCAAAACTATGAAAAGTTACGAACATTTACGAAAACCCTTTCGCATATGCAAAAATTTCGCAGAATCTCTACTTGTAAGAGAAAAACGAAGTAAAGGGAAAATAAACCGCGTTTCGATCCTTCATGAATTTACCTGGCCGTTGAAGTAGTGCACTCATCAGTGTCGGTAGTTTTTTTTTATATTATTTTTTACTATTATTTTTCATTAGTTATAAGTTTTGTGATATTATTGCAATTCTTGAAAGTCTTTTTTGTTATTTTTAGGGTTTCGTACCCATATGGTAATGCGGAACCATTATTATAAGTTCGCTTTAACTCAAATATGTCTGTCACGATAAAAACATCAAGAACCGTTCCAGCTAGAAACTTGAAATTTGGCACACTTATACATTCTGGTGGTCCACATATATGAGACAACTAATCGCTCAAAAATATTGTGAAATAACTATACAGGGTGGGTCAAATGTAATCTAAAAAATAAAAAATCTGAAAAATGAACATTATTGGAAATGGATTCATCATTGAACAAAGATTCCAAAAATGTTTTTCTTAATTTTTTCTGTTAGAAACTTTAAAAGTTATTATCAAAAATGTGTGCAAAATATCATACCAAACTGTTCATTACGGTTTTTTCGGAAACTATTTTTAAGGATAACCTAGCGAGTCTCGTAAGTTGTATAGTTTTTGAGAAATTCACGTCGAAAAATTCAATTTTATGTCGAAAAATTCTCGATTTCTCAACAGATTAACTCGTAAACTACTGGACCAATTTCAATGGAATTATCATTTTCGATTAACAATAATTTTGGGAAATTGTGCTGCCATTTTAAAAAAAAAAAAGTAAATAAAAATACGGATTTTGCCAGGAAACGAACCTGAGACCCCTGAACTCAGTAGCACAGCCCAAAAATGGTTAAGGAGGCGCTATACACTCAGCCGCATTCTTAATGTTTATCCAATTTCTCATAGCGAATAATATTACTTATTATAAGTTTGTAAAGTAAATATAGAGTTGGTCGTTTTCGTTTTTTGTGTTAACGAAACGAAACAGTTAATTCAACAAAATACCTATATAACTAGTTTTAAAACTATGGAACCCTTTAAGCGCGAGTTTGACTCTCTCTCTGTGTTCTTTATTTTTCTTATGGAATAATGAATAAACACTATAGGTTCACTGTGAGCTACCCCCTAGTACACAGTGAACCAATTGAGATGCGTTTTAAAAAACTCATGATCTTCCTAAGCCTTTGTGGAAATAAAAAGCGAATAAAGCAAATAATAAGTACCTTCAAACCGTTTAAAGAAAAAACCAATAGTTTAAAAACTACATCAAGTCAAACGCAAATTGGTCTACTGTGGGACAGTTTACCCTTATTTTACATAAATAAGCATAAGCAAAATGAGCAACACAAACAGTGCTTAAAAAACACAATGATAAAAATAATCTGATTTAGTTTTTCGACAACTCTTTTTCATTTCGTTTTACTGGAAACGGCCTAGTGTAGCTTCTAATTCGGTAGACCGAAAAAAATAAATCCTGGGAGAAGCTAATGAACTTTAAGTTACGACTCACAGCGTTGAAAATGTCCAAATTGATGGAGTAATTTTGCAATTAGTGGATTTCGGTTTTCTTATCTATTTAGCTTGATACGTTTCCATGAAAATACATGATACATAAAATAACATAGGGAGTAATGCTACGGGGGGTAAATTACTTACCCAATTTGCAGATTCTGTCACGATTGCTAGATTCTTCAAAATCCCTAACCTGTCCGAAAATAGCTTAATTTAATTTTGTACCTGTTTGTTAACCCGTTGGAATCTTTCCAATCTCCAATTGACAAGCTATTGTATCAAACATAACCTAAAAAACTAAGTGGCCGCAATTATGCATTACGTTACGCCAAAAACTACCCATACTTGACCTCATAATCTAGTGCTACTCATTATGATGTTTCACTTTACGGAAAAAAGGTATTTATTATTGCCATTCCGTTATCTTGCGGTAGATCGTAAACTCAAGCTGCCACTTAAGTGTATGACTTCAGTTTTATTTTGATTCTGTGCCATAAGACCATAGTGGAGCGGACCGGAGATAATCTGCGTTGAGAAATATCTCGCCGCGTTGGCGTACTCTATGATGGGCATTAACACTTTCATTGTGAAGCTGCTGTTGTATTACTTAATCTACGAGACAGTTTTTCTCTTCTTTGGGCGTTTTTAATTCCAACCATGGAGCTGCTGGCTACCTTAGTGGACATTTTCTCTGTTTTCCCCTCAACAAAAAAAGGCAGCTATGGAAATAGACTTTGTTGTTTTCCTAGCCGTGTCTTTCTTCAGTTAACACACAGCGAACATGTTTATGTAATTTGTTTCGAGTTGTCTCTAACCAGACCATCTTGTTGCGTGCGTCGGTGTGACTCATACTAGCTTACTAAACATGCAATCATGTCACAACTGACGTCACTTGATGACACTCTTACCGCTGTCCATTGCGAGATACCGGATTCCGAGACAACAATTTGTACTGCATACTCGTACGTCAGCATCATTGTATTACCCCCAATGTCAGTTTGACAGTCGGAATAACCAAAGAGTATTTGAATTTGGCGAATGACCTTCTTGTGGACGCGTGAACTGATAAAAAGAAGCTGACTTGGAAGAAGATAAATAAAAGTTTCTGTTTTTTTTTTTAATTGAATTTTTCAATGAAATTTGTTAAGAAATTTCATCGGAATAAAAAAAAGTGAATGAGAGGCTTGGGGGATCGGTTCGGTATACAAGTATACTCATACTGTTGGCGGCATGAATGATTATCACAAACAGTGGAACTGGAAGTGATTCGTTGAACTCTTGGCGGTAATTTGTGTTTAAAATTACCTAGTTTCTATCAAATCTGCGTGATTAAGTTGGTGGGTTTTTTTCTCTTTTGTTTTTAGTCCATTTTGAGAGGCGACAAAAAAATATATGGATCAAGGTTAATGTGTGAATAAAGGTTTTAAATGATATTGTACTTCGAAATTCCAATATTTTATGTATTTTGTTTCTAATTATAATGGACTGTTGATTAAGCGGGTAATTTCAAAATCTATTTTCCTGTCACGATGTTTCACTCTATTATCTGTGATCATGTTCATTGGTTATCTTGCATTCTTGTTATATTTTATTTTTTTATGTTGTTCATTTAGAAATAAATAATTTTATGAAATAAAAACAAAATATTATTTTACATTATTTTTTTTGTAAGCTAACGTCAAACCTTTCAACTGCTCTCCTGAAAAGTTGTAAAAAACGACTTATGCTGTTTTTTCTTGTTGCCACACGTTTCAAAATTATATCTTTTCGATATAAGGGCACGGATTCTTTGAATGACACACACCCCTCGGTGTTTAAGAGTAACCGTCATGCATTTCAGATGATTAAATTAAATGCCTTTGGGCACCGGACAGATGTATCTCTTACCTTTTGATTCCACTCTATTAATATTTGTTTTATCGCTCCATAATATTTTTTCCCATTCATAAATCGTGCAGTCCTTATGTTTCTTCGAAAATCCTTACCTTGCTTTTCGACTTTTTAGTGAAAGCTAAAAGTTGGCTTTTATTCAATTGTTCCCGTATGAAGCGTGCGGATCCTCACCAAAAACTTCTTTTTGCATTCGTTTAGAAGGCATAAATGCATTTTTTTGAGCGATCATTCGACCCTGAGCCTCATTAGTCTAACGCGGTTTTTAGCGTCTTGCTAGTTTTCCACGTGGTTTGATGTTTCTCACTGTAGCTAACTGCATTGAGGACCATTGTTTCAGCCTTTTCCCGATTTCTGATAACTTCTCGATATTTCTAATCTTTACAATGACCTCCCGCATCCGTGGCCTGTAGCTCTTATTTTTGCCTGTTTTTTTATTAGATCACGCTTTAATCAATTTTTTTTGTAAACGTTCTTAATTAGTTCACCACGACTGTATATACATATAATAATATACAATTATATACGGCCGTGGCCGTGGTGGTTAGTGCGTTGAACTACTGCGCATTCTGCTCGGGTTCAATTCCAACCCGGGTCTAAACACCTAAGAAAGTTTTTCACGGTTGCCACCTCTTTCGAATGTCTGACAAGCAATCAAAGAGTATCATTTGTCATAAGAAGCTTCTCAACTTGCCGTTCGGAGTCGGCAAAAAACTGTAGGTCCCTTCCATTCGTGAAAGTAGCACGCACACACAAATGGTTGCGAGAAGCTAGGCCTGGTTCTGTGTAGGACTGCTGACGCCGTATATTTATTTTTTTATTTTTAATCTTCTCTTGCAACACGTTTCAAAATGGCAGTAAGGGTCAGATCAACAAAACAACAAAACGATTAAAATGGGCCCAAAATAACAAAATACATATGTAGTAGAAATCTCATACTAAGCTAATGTTTTTCGGGATTTATTCTTTCTGGATTTTGGTTTTTTGATATTTACCACTTTCGAGATTTTTTTCCAGAAATTTGTAAAATCGATTTCCAAGAATTTCCTAAACATACATTTAACTTACTTAAAACCACGGTTACGTAAGTATAAGGAAACGGCTTAAGCCACACATAGACCAAAGTGATACCGAGGTTAGTATCTAAGCCTCACGCTCACAGATTCAACTTATCAAAAGTATAGGGAAATCTGAAGATTCGTTATAAGCCCGTAAGTCTATCCTTCCAAATGTGTACATACATATGTATACTGTATACACATTATGTTAGCACATCCATATATTCATTTATACTCGTCTCTAAATTTATAATTTAATTCAACAGCTGCGCACGAAGTACTTGTAATTTAATTCAACTTACGCATTTCAATTGCATATAATTGCATAGACGGGTAGATGCAAGTCAACTTCAGAATTGCACAAGAAATCCAGATCCTACTAACGAATCCATTGCGCCATAGATTTTGGGAAAACCACGCTCGCCTTGTATCTCATTTAGCCCCGTTGAGAATTGTGCAATCCGACCCACTGGAACACCCTCCCTAAATCACAGGAGTTCATTAGCTCCTTCCTGTGGAATTCCCACACGAAAAACAGCGCACTAAAAAAACAGAAACAGCTAAAAGTGCACTGAAGAAAATCTGTAAAAACCCAAAGACAAGATCGTAATCGGAGTGGAAAATCAAAAGTGAATAAAAAAAACATATTTCCCCTTCGTTTTCGAATTAATAACAAACAGCAAAAAACCCGAAGGAAACCAAGCAAAGCAACAGAAAAAAAAAAAAAAAAAAAAAAAACACAAATCACAGCCGCAGCAATGCAGCCTTGGGGATTCCCTGGTTTGTTTGACTTGGTTGCATAATCAACATCAGCACAGATTCATAATTACACCTGTTGGAGTGCAAGTCAAATCTAGCGATAGTTTTCGGCAGACCATAATACCGGGGAGAGTGACTCACTCGTGCGTTGCCACTGGTCAGCCCTATGCAAGTATCTGGAAATGAATACAAATTTAAAATTTAACAAATGCGACGACGCGACGAGCTGATGAAGTAGGTTAAACTTTTAACGTTAACGGAATGCTAATTGGATAAATCGAATCGGATTGGATGTTGATTTTTATTTTAATGTTGAACTTTTTAAGGTTTTCTTAATGGGTGCCTGTTTATTGATTGGAAGGTCAGTTGCTTGGGGTTGTTGTATAATAGTTAGTGAGCCATAGTGATCCGGTGGGATTTTACTATCCATTGGCAATTTCTGGAGGCGGATTTTCATTAGAGATGGCAAGATGGGGCTTGAGCCGGGTGAAGTTTGTAACTTGTAATTTGACAACTTAGTAAGCTATACATTTTGATACCAGGGTGATGCTCACTGTTTTATGATCAGTTTGAAGAATAAGGGGCTGGATTACCGTCAAAGACGGTAGAATCATTTCAAAGGCTTAAGCAGTGAGGAGGTGAAAGTTAGGATACGATATAATAAGTCCATTGCAGAAGCTGTCGTAAATTCAGAAAAGCTTTAATCAGTTCTGTGTTACATAATACATATTTTGTCGGAGTTCAACTAAGCTGTCGTTACTTCCTCATTTAACTCAATTACCTTCATCCTCTTGGTGTGGGAGCCGCTGCAGGAGCTAAATAACTACAATGAGTGTCTGACTACGTGGGATTGGAATGTAATGAATAGGCAGGTAGACAATATGGCAAAAGTAGGAGCTTGCCATCCTCCTTATGACGACCTGTGAGTTTGGCGAATGTGCCATCCCTAAATAATTCAGAAAAGAGGAGAGAGGCACTAGAACTCGACTCTGGAGTAAACTCTCTGGACTAAGACAAGTCAAGCTGTCACTCGGAAACTATAACCATAAAAGATTCAAACTTTGTATCAGTCTAAGCAAAACCAGAATTTGAATCCTAGCATGTCTTCTGACCGAAACTTGGAAGCTTAGAAAACACCTGGAAAAAACTGAGACTACAACAAAACGAGTTCTGCAGCGAATATGAGGAAACATCGGACCATTGTACAAGCAGATGCGACGACCTATTCAAACAAAGAAAATAGTGTATAGGAGCATATGAGAGGCAATTCCCTCATAAGGCTCTGGAGATACCGAGACTCTTCTGAGTATAGTCCGGTTACGCGGTAGAGATTCTATAGATTGAGAGAAGGCGGTCTCCAGTTGGGGGACACAATGGATCTATATATATATAAGTACGTAGTGTACATAGGTCGCAGTGTACACATACCCCATCGTCTTTACTTCATTATTTTATATATACTTTCTCGTCAAGAGATCGTTAGATAGGTTATACCATCGATCATTGATGAGTACACATTTCGATAGGAGTTTTTAGGGCAATACAGTCTCATAATCTTTTAGGTTAAATAGGCTTAGATGAACTGAAAATGTGCGTAATATCCAACGACAACCCCCGAGGTTCTTATCCAAGTAACTTACGTCCTCTAGACCTCTTAAATAATTATAAAACTTATATGTTTCTTTTGAAAGAAGTTCTGATATTTTAATTTCAGTTTCATAACTTTCAATTGTGGAGTAACTTATCACTCCAATAACTGCACCAAATCCTCATACAAAAAATCATTCATAAAATGTTGACGATTTCTATTACAAAAACCAACATTGTCTTGGTCCAGGATAGTCTGCCGGCTTCAATTGTAGCTTTTAGTGCAAATTTTACTAGACATCTGTCAAATTTGACATGGCCATCAAATGACGCGAAATTAAAACGAATCTTCACAATGGAAAGCCTATACGCATATTTTGTTGCAGTTGCAACTGCAAGTGCCTTGACAAAAACAAACTCCGCATCCTGACTGCGTTCCTTACGGGGCATTATAAACTTAAGGGACATCTCAGGATGATCATGCAAATATTGAAATAAGTACAGTGAAACTCCAGAATACATACTGGTGGAATGTCAGGCATTAAACCAAAAAAGATTCAAGTGCTTGGGTAAATACCAAATTACTACAAGGGATCTACAACTCATAGCACCCAATCTCCGATTTCTTGGGAAAATCGGTCTGGATGAAATGCTGTGACCTATAGAATTCTCACCTGGGGTAGGGGTAAGCGAAGCTCTCTCTAATCGATTCCAATAGGAATAATGACGAGAGGGATGTTACTTCTAGGAGGCACAATAGATCTAAAGGTCCCGGTGCAGGCACGTAGCCAGGGGGATGACTAGAGGGGCTTGAATACATTTCGTTTATTTTTACAAATAATATAAACATTTATTAAAGTAACATGATTTCAGAACAATTGTAAAATAATAGTAATAATAATAATAAATTTATATTATAAATACTTGACTCAAATACACTTGCTATAAATCAGAAACGACGTTTTTCAGCGCTATAAAAGGGGAGTTCAAATTTTATAAATCAGTCGCATTCAAGACAGCAAGACAAATATACTTGGAAGACTAATTTTAAAGCATTGGACAAATAGCTATTAAAACTTTACTGAATTTAATTAATTACTTTTAAATAAAAATAATTGTGCGGCCTCATTGCTTTTTTATTCATAAAAAAGGCTATGAACAACAATATAACATATAAGTAGTGAGGAACTAATAAATGAATAATCGAATCGATTCGCAATTGTCTTGGTCTAGTAAGCGAAATAGCCAATCTCTTCCGAAACCATTCAAATG
Organism: Brachyopa scutellaris; assembly: GCA_949775065.1. Classification (NCBI taxonomy): domain Eukaryota; kingdom Metazoa; phylum Arthropoda; class Insecta; order Diptera; family Syrphidae; genus Brachyopa; species Brachyopa scutellaris. The sequence goes on from OX459113.1 coordinate 107,211,754, forward strand.
CAAACAAGACTTTCCAAAACGCCATACAAAAACAGGCACCAGAAGGCAGAAAAAAACTATTTTTGCGCCTTTTGAAAAAAGGTTTATTGAAAGGTATGACAGCATTATCTCATTTGTAGCGCTCTTCAAATGTATTGCGGTTAGTCTTGAAGAAATATCCACCAAGACGTGGGCGATGTCTTCAAAAGCATCAACTTTCTTGGCAGCAATTCAAAGAATTGATTTTCTTGTAAGCCTCATTGTATGCGAAAAACTTTTTAGTCTAACGCTACCCTTATCAATTTTCCTACAAAATGAATCTTTGAATTTCGTGTCTGCAATAAATCACACTAAAGAAGTCTTAAAATCCCTTAAAAACATAAGAAAAAATGCCGGACATTTTTTCAGAGACGCTTTTCAATCCGCATCACAACTTGCCGAGGATTTATTTGAAGTTAACCTTACAGCTCCGAGGATTTCTTTAAAACAAACAACACGCTCCAATCCAGAAACATCATGTCCTTAAGATTATTTTAGAGTTTCTATACTTATTCCCTGTCTAGATTCTCTAATACAAAATCTTACTGACAGATTTATGGTCAACGAGGATGCTCTACTATCGTTTCAAGCTCTGCTTCCAGGTTTTGCTGCCATTAATCGAGAAAATGAAATGGAAAAGCTAACTCTTTAGTTCGATAACGCAATATCTTTGTATGTCAAGAAAGTGTTTTGACAAAGGAAAAAAATGGTAATTTGGACAGTTTCTTTATAAAAAAAGAGTTTCTTTGATGTTTTAACTTAATTTGTTTAATTCCGTTTATTTAATTTATGTATTTTCTAACAAACAGTATCCAAAAAATAGTACATTTTGAAAACAATAACAAAAAACAACAAGAAAAACGAAAACTACACAAAAATTAGTCTGTCAAGAAAGTGTTTTTACAATTCCTTTTTCGGGCTGTATTTAGAATGAATTAACCGTTACGGTTTTGATGTTCTTGCACGAACGTCTTCATTTCTGTCGCAAATCAACCAAAATAGCATTCCATTTGTCATTTGGTCATCAAATACAACAGTTGTGGTTAATTTATTCGTAATTCAAGATGCCTGGCACAAGTACCAATCAAGAGTTGCTCGCAAAAAGCCATTGTTTTCAGCACTACATATTGAAAAGCGATTATCTTTCGCTACGACACACATTGCCAATCCTGATAACTACTGTGATGACGTCATATTTTGCGATGAAACTAAAATTATGTTGTACTACAACGATGGACCCAATAAAGTGTGGCGCCAGCCGTTAAAAGCATTGGAAAATCGTAACATTATTCCAACAGTCAAATTCGGTAAGTAATAAGTCATGGTGTGGGGGTGTATTTCTAGTTAAGGAGTTGGAGATTTGGCCTTCATAGAGAACACCATCGATGCGCAACAATATCTAGATATTTTAAGGAGTCATTTGTTGAATAGCGCAAATAAATTTGGGTTCAAGGGTGACAATAAACCGCAATTCAAATTGTACCAAGATAATGATCCTAAATATAAGGCGCATATGGTGAGGCTTCTTTTTAATTGCAGCAAAGTATTTGATACGCTTGCCCAGAGTCCAGACTTAATATTTGTGGGGCTATTTGAAAAAAAAAGTTACCAGAAGACACCCAAAAAGCCGATCAGAGCTGAAAACTGCAATACAAGAGGAATGGAATAAAATTCCAGGCGATTATGATGTGCAGAATTTAATTTGTTCACTGAAAAGAAGACTATAGGCCGCGATAAACTCTAATGGTGGCCATACAAAAATAATTACCTTATTTTGTTTTTTGACCTTCACTTTAAAAAAAAAAATATGTAAAAACACTTTCTTGACAGACTAATTTTTGTGTAGTTTTTGTTTTTCTTGCTGTTTTTTGTTATTGTTTTCAAAATGTACTATTTTTTCAATACTGTTTGTTAGAAGACACATTTTATTTATGTGGAAATTAAACGGAATTAAAAAAATTAAGTTAAAACAGCAAAGAAGCTCTTTTTTTATAAAGAAACTGTCCAAATTACCATTTTTTTCCTTTGTCAAAACACTTTCTTGACAAACTGTATATGTGATTAGACCTACTTCAGGAGTATAAGCTACTTGCTTGCAATTTTGGCCGCACTACCTGTTACAACAGCTAGCGTTGAAAGAACCTTTTCAACGATGAAAAGGATCAAAACATTATCCCGAAGCGTCATGGGCCATCCAAGACTTAGCGCACTTGCAATGCTGTCTGTTCACTCTCGTTTTCATGTGGATCCAGAGGAAGTGATCGATATAATAAAAAATTACAAGGCGTTTATTGCTGTAAAAAAACAATATTAAAAAAATTTTTATTTATTAAATTTAATTTATAAAAGAAAATATAAACAAAAATAAAATATTCATGTAGTTTTCTAATTTTTTTTATACAGAATTCTTCTTCGAAACTGAACAAGCCCCCCCTGAAACAAAATCCTGGCTACTGGCCTGTTCCGGTGCGTACGAAAACATCCCCACTGATTAACAAAAAGTTACAAAAACGTTACAAAAACTTTTCCGACGTAGCGTTAAAGATTTCACCGAATTTTGCAAACACATACTACCTTATAAGTGATTTATGTAACTACATACAGATATGAGTGTCTAATTAAAAAAAAAATTAAAGTCTTCGAATACCAGCGCTACTCTCAATTCATAACGAACAAATTGTGCAAACGTATTTTCCAAAATATTCATAATATACCAAATATTTGGCAATTGTTTGACAAATATCCAAATTCGGATTCTAAAATTGAAAAAAAAAAAAATACTGTCAACAACTTCAGCCTTGAAACGTTGCTCATTAATGTAGGTGTCAGGCGTAGCTGTCAACCTTGAAATAATTGCCACTTTGCAGTGCTGTCAAAATGTTACGTACATAATTATGAACATAGTGGACGTGACCAATAAAATTGGCAATAACGTGCCACTAGGCAAAAATAGCCTAAAAACAGGAGTCCATCAGTGTTCAGGGAAAATTAAAAACAATGAACATCTTAAGTTGCAACACTCTCGAGGCACATCAATCAATCAAAACAAATCTGATTACCGCCCAAATATTTAATGCGGTTACGCTGAACCTCAATCCGGTTGTTTAAATTTAAAAAAAAGTAAACAAACACAAGCCTCACTCACGACGTGAATCGACAATTACATTGCGTTGCGAGTATAGCATGCCACTCCAGATCGAAACAACCAGTCTTCGCAGATGACTCAGCAACGAGCACTTTCGTTTGCCGGTTCTCTGACGAGTGTGTAATGACGTCGAACCGTACCAAAAACTTAATCACGAAATCGATTAATTCCACACGCACACAACAACAATAAATTGTATAACCGTTAGTTGATTTGTTGTGTTCACTGTTTTCGTTGTTTCGCCTGCAACAAGTACAAATTTATTCAAGACATTCAATCACTTGCATCACGGATTGTTTGGACGATTGTTTCTCTAAAATCAAAATCCAGGCGAACGTTCAAAATTTGTAATCTCGTTTAAGCCCAATTGACGCAACGTAGAGCGATAAACTCACTGTAGCTGAGTGGCTTGACAGCAGGGAAGAAAGAAAAAATCAAATTCGCCGAGATATTGCAGCAACTGTCACATTTGACATTGTTTGCAGCAGTAAATTAGGAAATGTGAGTGATTTTCGCAATATTTGTGTGGTTTGGTCGAAACTAATGGAATCGATGAACGAAACGATCCCGGATGTTGCAGTGAGTAAGTGTGAGTAATTGGAAGTTAGTTACTGTTGCGTCTTCACGTCATGTCGCGTTGGGAGTATACTTTACGATTGTGTTTGTGATACGAAGCAGTAAAGATTCAAGAGTGGTCCTTTTTGTTTTTGCAAATATCGAGGAAGTTAAAAAATGTTCGTAGATTTTAATACAGTAAACATTTTCAGTTGGCATTCTTAATCAGGATTTTAAAAATGGGAACATTCAGTTGTTGAAAAAAAAAAAAATCATATGCATGTTTAGCAGGAACCTTTGGAACTACAGTGACACCTGGTTAAGAACCACCCTCTTAAGCGCAAAACTAGCATAGCATCCTCGGTTCTTTTAAACCCTAATATTCTTGTTAAAATCCCCTTTTAAGTATATATTGCTTAACTACATTCCCCGTTTAAGTACTCATTGTTTCCCTTTATTTCGTCCAAATTTACATGAAATATTCCCCTTTAAACATCCTTTTTAATAAAGCACTAGAATCGAAATAAAACAAAAGATAATAAACTTAATCTAGTAGATAATGTGGTCAGTTCTAGTACTCTAGTAAGACTTTGACATTTGCACTGGGCTCTCACTCTTCAACTGTTGGTTTTGAAGATCTTTCACCTTGTCGTGGACTTGTCTTGTTCATGGATAATGGATAAGTACCTCTGAGCAGCTAAACGGGTTTTCGTTACTACATATCCCGGATAAGTACCTCACGACATTGAATAATGCTGCAATTCAGGGTTTTACTGTATATTTTTTCCAATGTTTGGGAAAATTCTTACTTCGATTTTTGAATTTGATTTTCATATCGAAATTAAATATTTTGGATATCTAGGGGTATTGTAAGCTTTGTAACCATTTCCAAAGGCGTTTTCAAAATACTCGTACAGACCTTAAAAAGCAAGAAGTGGGTGGATATGGTGTAGTGGTAGTTGTCGTCGCTTGTCACACTGAAGGTTCACGATTCAAATCCAGATGTCTCCGAAAGATTTATCTCTCACGAAATAAAAATAGGTTGATCAGTTTCAGAAGTTAATGTCAAACTGGTGGTATGGCTGAAGAAATTGATCGCACAAACAAGAATAAGAATCATCTGGAAAAAACTTCTGTGAATCATAAGCAATGACAAAGCTTTCAGTAATACACACCTCTCCAGTTATCTTGGACACCACCCATAGAGATAGTTGGAACCTAACATCTAAGTTTCCTATCACTACGCCGATCTGTCTGTCTTTCGTTCGTGCCATTCATGTGCATTATAAGTATATTCAGATTCCCTTTAGCGAGTGTAAATCATAAAAAAACAAGGCTCTATTTCATCGCCTGCTTCTTTGCATGCAATTTAAATGTCTTTTTTTTTGGAGAAAACGACGATTATAGGTATTTAGATGATATTTTGTCATGAATATAGGTAATTGGAAGTAATAGGAGTTCCATTTACAACATCTATAAACAAGCGGACTCACTAGAAATTAAAAAAATACTGGGAGGAGCTAGCGACATGTAAGGTGTGCCAGATCAAACGTTAAGGAGCCAAAAAACGCCGCACATCCTTCCCATCACAACCCATACATATCTATGGGAAACGATGGGAAACAACGGGTCCAACAGAAGCCTCAGTGTGAGCTAGAGCTTACGCTCTTCATACGAGATGATATTTCACGCAGCCATTGGCTTGAAGTTTTCAAGCCAACTAGATTCTCAATACCTCCCTTGGTATAGAGTTCCCTATGTTAAGTGTACGACTTAAGTGATTGCTTGTATTGGTTTTATCATCTACAATCTTATTACCTTCAATGAACCGATGCCTAGGCTAGGGTTGTCATAAAAACAGGCAGTACTTGGGAAGTTTAGAGTCTATAGAAGAAGAAGTCTTGACCTTAAGTTCTGCATACAATAATTGGGAATTCATCCTGTCGATACCTTAGAAAGTAGTACCACCTGCAAAAATCATATTTGTTTATTTTTCAGTAAATCAAAACTTTGAGACCATTCGGCAAACTGCCTAAAGATTTCATCTTCAATGTAAGGAATTCTCTGATTATAAATGTCAACAAAGGTTCCACTTGTCAGAATGTGCTCACAAAATACTGGATTATGTTCCCTCTGCCGCCGTATGAAGATGTTCTTAGCATATTCAATTCAGACTAACTTCTTACAATCTGTACACACATCTCATAGATTGCAATGCTTCAAAGCATTGGCTAAAACCACAGTCATAACAGTGATTGATCACGATTTATCTCCAATGTTGAAACTGATTAAACCATTTTTCTCCTCCATGTATTGGATCCATCCATTGGATCCAAGCGCTGGAGCTCACACGACACACAGAGCGATTTTAACGAATCCACATTTTCTTTCTCTTACGTTTCCATTCTCCATCACTCACAAACCCCCAAACCCCCTTTTTCTCAGCTCAGTTCCTGATGGTCCGATTCGCTGCCTACTTGATGAGAGAGATCCCTCCCTCACCCTCGCAAACCAACCAACCACCAACCATTGGATCCATTAGATCCCTCTGCGGTGACTGATGTTCACTGAAGCTGTTCCTAATCAATAGTTTGTTTCTTCCTACTGAGTAGTCACTTCAAGTCAACACTTAAGAGGAAAATTCCTTCACTGTTTACCCACAGTGTTGTTTGAAAATATTTTCAAATTTCCACGCCAAGATTTTGTTATTCAGACACACCACGTCATTTAGGTGGGTTAAGACTCCTTATCCAGATTTCATTGTAATTCACGCATTTTTTTACCCATTGTCCTTGATTGATTTCGCGAAACTGTTATATATGTAACCAGACATCGCCAATAGGTAATTTCACTCTTCATCTTGAATAACATCATTTTTCAAGTGCCCCCAGCAGTGCGGTCGTATTCGCATTTAGTCGCAATCAGGACTTGTCCTCCTTCCCAGCTCTCGGACAACAGGGTAATTTTCTCCCCATGAATTCGTGATTAAATTGAATTTCCATCAGTTGGACATCGGTTGGTTCGGTCCCGGTGTTGTTTACGAATATATTCTCTTGTCAGTGAGAGATGCTGATTGTAAGGATGCTAATGCGGCGCGGCAGGATTATTTCATTACAACTCCATTATGTGTGCTATCGTCGTTGTGTTCAATTGTCGACATTGAATTGTGAGTGTCCCTTTACTCACATACAGACAGACGGTTTTTTTTCCCCCCTAATTAAATTGAATTATCCAATCGATTGTAATCGTCAACGGCGCACGGAGGTGGACATGTCCGTTCTTCTGTGTCATGTTGCAGCATCGTATTGGCCTCCTTTATTTGATGCGCCATGACCTACGATCAGAATTGGAGATTTATTTTTGCGTAGGTCTTTATATAGAAAAATTTCAACTCATTAGGGATAATTTTATGTCATTTGAAGGCGGCCTAATTAGCATCTATTTTGGAACTGCAAGTACCTATGGCTGTAAACTTTGCATTTTTTTTTGGTGTTTTTCTGGGCCATTCCCATGGGAATTGAGCTGAGAGAAGCCGACGAGGCTGGACGCAATTAAATCTTTCAGTCCGACAGATAAGTTCAGTTTTACGTCATTTGTTTTACTCGTATGTGGATGAACGCTCGACTTGGTGGGGGTTGTTGGCGGCAACTACTTTCTCTGGTACTAGTTTGCTAGTGCACCGGATATTAACACGAGGTAATATGGGTTCGACCAGTTAGTCAGGTTGGAGGTAATTAAGTGGTCACAGTTCGTTGCGAGTACACATGTACATACATACAAACAGATGTATCTTTATGGTTGCTTTAATTTCTCACGCTGTCTGTTTGGGGATTTTCTTTTTAACGTTTTTTTACTATGTCTTTCTATTTGGCAAGACAATGGGGCTGGCGCTCTTCAAGGGATTTCAATTTCATGTGTGTGGAATCTAATTATCCCATTTTCTTCCATGTGATGAAGTTCATTGCTGCACTGTAGAGTGAGGTAGTCTTACCAGTGAATGCATTCGAACGCAACATACTAGCTATGTACATACATATATGTGTCTGTGTTTGACCGAATTTTGCAAGGTGTGTCTGAAAGTTGATCGTTTCCCAAGGAATGGTGCTTAGAGGGCATGACGAGAAAACTCTGAATCGTCTACCAGAAATCACAGCCTTTACAGAGAATGGAAAATTACTCGACGGTTCGCAGATACTCACATTAAGGGTTTACGCTGATGGATATTCAAAACAAGGTCGGAACGTCAAAGAAATAAAAAAAAAAAAAATGGTTATAGTAATCTACCTTAGCTGCGCTATAAACCTTGATAAATGGTACTATTTATGTAGGTAAATATCTGCCCTATTATGAACTTTCATTTATTCATAAGAAGGCAGATATCTTTTGAAATATCGAAAATCTAAAGCGTTACAATCCGGCGCAAAGAGTTAACGGACAAGTAGAATGGCATCTCAGCCAATTTGATGTACAAAAATGAAGGCAGTTACATAAAGATCCGGGTAACTTCTGATTGTGGTCGCCGTGGCCGTGGTTGTTAGTGCGTTGGACTACTACGCAATGCTGCCCGGGTTCAACTCCTGGGCGGGTCTAACATCTAAAAGAGTTTTTTCACGGTACCACCTCTGTCGAATGTCTGACAAGCATCAAAGAGTATCATTTGTCACGATTTAGCTTCTCAACTCGCCGTTCGGAGTCGGCAAAAAACTGTAGGTCCATTCCATTCGTGCAAAAATATAACACACACACACACAAATGGTTGCGAGAAGCAGGCCCAGGTTCACCCCGAGCCTTAGCGCCAACTTAGTAAGTAAGTAACTTCTGGTTGAAGTCCTAGGTCTACGGAGCTATATTTCAAAATATTGGGTGGGCTTTTAAAAGCCCTCTCACTTGTGCTATTTCAGAATATCTTGCGGAGGCAAACAGGCGCCTACTTTTCAAGGAATAAAAGTATATACATACATATATAAAAATCAATTGCTGTGCGTTAGTCTCGCTAAAACTCGAAAACGGCTCGACCGATTTGGATGACTTGTTTTCCTTTTGTTCGTCTTGATTGAGGGATGGTTTATGGGAAAAGAAAATTTAGAAAAACCCAAAGGAAAGGCCGGAAAATCAAAAAAATTTAAATTTGGGTTTTGTATGGGAATTTGGAATTTTTTTTTGTAGTTTTTTTTTTATGTACATATAGTATCTACGTTGAAATAAAAGTCATTTAAAACTAACAAAAAAAAAACTATGCGACTGACAGTTGTATACTGCGCCAGAAGTAGAAAAACCGACGCGCTACACACTCAACCGCCGCACCGCGGTTATAAAAACTTTTCATCCAAGTTCTTACATAAATAATATCAGCTTGTAGGTATAATTGAAGGCTTCATCAGTATAAATAATTTTGAAAAAAAAGCATATGAATGAAGTTATTATGGAAAAACATTATTTCAACGTCGGTACCTACATTCACACATGAGTTGTCTAAAGAAAATAATGTCTTGGAGGAATGACGAAATGCACTCTGATTTTATAAATATAAACAATTTGTTTACACTTAATCTTAATATTTATCAGGATCTCTATCACGAAAATAAGCTCTTATTTTTTGGAGCAAGGTGCCACTAGGGCACTAGAGGCCAGTAAGTAGCCATTCTATTCGTAAATAGGTTGTAGGTTTTCTACTGCTCTAGAAAATCCTCTTTCTTTTGACACCTCATTTGTTAAGATTGGTTGAGTGGGAGAGCCGCAAATGGTGATAATGATTGCAGAACATTGCAATGCAAAGCATTATGATCATGTTAGAGCGCGCACACATACTCACACACAAACTATTGCAACGATACCCACTGCTGCCCGACTGCTGGCAGTAGTCACCACTGAAAGAAGATTGTGGGCGATGCTTTGAATAATTGTTTTGAACATTGCTCAGCTTCAGGACAACGCAGGAGGATGTTTTGTATCTCAAATGAATCAGGGACTGATTTACTAATTTCACCTATTTTTTTGTCTTTCAATCCGATAAGCCATTATTGAGTTAGGGCTGTATAACTATAATTTCCCCTCCCAATATGCAGTATTTTCACTATATTCTGAAAACCATGCCATTTTCCGGGATAAATATATAAAAGTTGACCAGGGACATAAGCAATCACTATGTCCATATTTCATCGCGCTGCTATGAAATTTGAGTTCTAAATTTCATAACCGTTCGGAATTCCGTCCCCGAAAACGCGGAATCTCTCCCCGAAATCGCGGAACTAGGCGTGGTGCACACATGCGATTGCAGTCGCACGACTATTCAGTCGCAAAAAATAGAACACATAGCTTTTATGTTTTATGATTCATACTCAGATTTCACCTGAAATTACCAAATTTTGTATGACAGGAACAAAAACCACCAGTTGTTGTGTAATCGCACTGATGCTGTATTGTATTCTCCATGTATTAAGAAAAACGTACTCTGAGAATTATACCAAAATCGGTTGGGTAGTTTCCGAGTCTTTAAAAGACAAACAAATAAGCAAACATACAACAACATCTTATACATATAATAGGTTTAAAGCCATTGAATTAACGAGTTTTATTTAATAACCAAACGATACGCAGCACCAATATTGCCGATCTCAATGAATTGGAGTTAGAGCGTTGATTGGGATTTATAATCGCTTATGAAGAATTAAAATCAAATTAATTTTAGGTGGTACAAATTCACCGGATCATGAATAGTTAAGTACTTAAATAAAAATATAATCTGTATAAAAGTATATTGTGAATGCGGAAGTACATATGTTTCTGTACATTTGTTTACTCCAGTAAGTAAAGATTAAGTACATATTTAACTCAAACTGGGAGTTAGGGGATTCTACGGTTTCCGTGGCGCCAAGGTTTGAAAGGATTTTGTAGATCTCGGTGAAATAAACACAAAATATACAGTAAAAAAAATTGATTAATCACTTAGTTTAGGAGATATCGAGGTTTAAAAATCCATTTTTTCCTATGGAAATCCCATTGAAATTAATTATTTTCGCTTCGGTGAAAAAAAGTGTTGCATACATCTAGGTGTAAAACTAGAGAAATCGCTTTTTAACAATTTAGTAAGGAAATTCTATGAACTTTTAGTTTTTGAGCATCAGACTTTGAAAAAATAAAAAAACTAAGTTGTCTTTGCTCAAATTGTTAAACCTCGATATCTCCTAAACTAAGCGATTAATCAATTTTATTTACTTTATATTTTGTGTTTCACCGAGATCTACAAAATGGCCTTTTTTAAACGTTGGCGCCACGGAAACCGTAGAATCCCCGGGAGTTAAAATTAAAATGTCGGATTTGGCACGCGTTATTTCTACACAAAACCACATTTCAAGAGCAGCGTTTTACCTAATAAGTAACACGACTGTTTTAGTACACGGGCGAAGCCGGGCGGGACAGCTAGTCTTAAATAAAAGAGGACCGAGCAAAAAGGAATCGCAGATCTTAGCTGTATGTGTATATTCAAATGTTGGAATCTCCCAGCAGTCTATACTTATTCCAAATAAATTGCTAATAATTGTCCAGATTAACGAATCGCCGTCTGAACTTTACCTATGCCTCATGACAGTATTTACCCTAATAGCATTTTGGTGAGACGACATCCTCGTGACAGTTACACGATCTTTTGAACAAGCTAAACACATTTAAACTAAACACCGTTAAATTACGAATTACTCTCCCCACCAATCTTTAGCGAATTTAATTCAAACACCTCGTATTCTAATTCACCAATCGATTTTTATTTTCCGTTAAATTTTAAATGCAATAAACCGTTTTTCTGCATCAACGTCGAAATGTAGTTAACTTTTAGGCGGAGTTATAAAGGTATCCGGATGGCTGAAGCTTTAAACTACCACAGGTTGGGGTGAGTAGGCCACCTGTTGGCAAATAGAAACAAATATGTTATCATAGATTTTTTTTTTCTGTGTGGAATTAAGTTATTTTAACTCACATAGTTACTGGCGTATGCCAATGGAATTTGTTCGGCCGAATAAAGCCCTGAATAGAAGGCGGATGCGGGGTAAGCAATGTGGCGAGCCACTGGAGTAAGTCCACTTATATAGCCAGCATGTTCTGTGTTGGCTGGAGCCAAGGATGGCTGTGGAATCAAACGACCCAGTAATGGAGTAGCGATTGGAGCTAGTGCAGCGGCGGCGGCGATGATGGCGAACAGAATCACCTAAATTATGAGCTATAGTGTCAGCGAAGTATTCCCAGAAATAGTTTTACCAATTTACTTACAAATTTGAACATCTTGTTGGAGGTTACTTCTTCAGTGGTTCAAGAGTGGAACTTATTTGATATCAACTCAAGGTTTGTGAGAACTATTTATATGATTTTCAACCTACAATTTACCTAGGGTGGCTAGGAATAGTTCTTCATTCGATCCGTGGCAGGTTCAAGGGCAATAACAAAGAAGGTAACGAATAAAAAGAAGATCCACCATCAACACACTGTGTGTCTGGCGGGTAATAGATGTGAGGAACTAGATATATGTAGCTGCTTTCCGCCATCATTTTCTGGGCGATGCTGTCTGTCTTTGATGAAAGACAAAGGGTAAAGACATAATTGTCTTCATTCAGGTGTAACCGGCTGTACCATGTCCATCCTCGCTACAGACAAAGCTATACGATAAAGTCTTAACAATTTAACCTTGCACTCCAAATGAGTGCAAGACAGCATTTCCTTTCACTTTTTCGTTGGATCACGTTCCAATATAAATAATTATTATTCTGTGTACCTGTTTGCGGCTGCCTGCTCGTCTGATGTTGATCCTTCAGCGAACGGTGTTTCAGGTTGAATAATCTGTGCGCGGAAGCAGCCAGTAGCAACCTTCTCAATACCGTTGGGTTTTCGTTAGCTATACTTCTATATCGCGAATTTTGTTTCTTTAGGAGAATAGTAAGTTGAAGGATGTTTACTTGATGGATAAAACTGGCTGACTGGCTTTTCTTCTTATCATCGTTAGTGATTTCGTATTCAGTACTATTTAATTTATTAGAGCATAATATTGACAATTAGGAGAAATACGTTTCACTCGAAATTACCGCCTTTTGCTTTTACACGGGCTTTCAAACGTTGTGGTCATTGTGCTATAGCGGCACGCACGACTTCCATGGACATCGTTGATATTGCTTTGAGGCTTACCAAATTTCTGTGAGGGGGCTTACAGGCCATGCACTCAAATTCTAACCATAAAAAATAATTCAGTGGATTCAAATGTGGACTTCCCGACGGCCGATCTTGTGCTGCTATAAAGACAGGAATATTGACCCTGAGTCACTCCTGTGTGGTTTTGACTTTTAGCGCTGGAGCAGAGTCCTGTTAGAAGATCCAGTTCTCTCTATTGACTAGAGTATTCTTCAAGCCCTTCACAACATCCTCTACCATATCTGTTTGTAAACTTTTGCTACCGTTTTCACGCCTTTTTCGCGGGATGTGATAATGATTTTTAAAGGGATGTGACACCTTAGTGAGAGACGTCACACTAAATCATTATGGAAGTGGGATGGCGGCCACGTTGAACCATTGATGGAATAACTTTGTTCGCTTCCTTAGATGACGTGGCATAAATTTGGTTATTTTGCTTGTTGCAAACGTCTTCCACGGTAAAAATGTTCTCATCCGTAAACAGAACGTTTTCATGGCCATTGTATGCGTGTCTCTGCAAAAGCCGTTTGCATCTTTCCAGCCTAATGGTTATGAGTTAAAAGATGGCCCGTTCACCGGTGATAGGCAGTCATGTGGAGATTACCGCGAATCAGCCTATGACATGGTTCTGCTTGATATATACATACATATATGTTATATGTCATTTCTGAATGAAGAGTCTCTCGTATCATCGTTGTTGTTGTTTTTTGACCCTCTCCTCCTTTGTTTGCTTCTTGAATGACCAAATTTGTGTACATACAGTCGAGTAAAAACAAAGATGGCCGCTGATCGTCAGTCAGTAGCAAACATTCTTGCAACTCGTCAGTTTTGATCGATAAACTATCATTCAGTTGTACACACTTTCAGTTTTGAGGGATATAAAGCAAAACTATCAGTTTTGATCGAGTGTGTGTACCACGCTTTACTTTAGACAATTGGCCGAAGCGACCTATAGCCCGACCAATGAACATTCTCGATATTCCGATTATTTTTAATAGCTCGAAAATTTTGCCAGTACTCTCTCCGCACTTATGCAATGCTATTACCGTTATTCGATTCTCTTTAACACCCAACTCCATGATAATAGATCGCAAGCTGCAACCAAACTGGTGGGAATTCTGTACAGAAAATAATTTGGCAGTTGGCAGCACGGATTACTGAAAATGAATGCGTTCAGCGCAGCGTATGTAAATATTGTGACTTGTGAGTGAATGCAAAAAGTAGTGCCGCGTTAAAAAAATGTGTTCTTTAAAGGAATATTTTTGTGATTCCAACATATTATTTTACTTATACCAAAATCAATGTGAAATGGTGCCATATGAAATCTTAAAGTGCCATTATCTTTATACCGTGCCATTTTAATTAAAAAGTGCCACAATGGCACGATCGGCAACGCTGCTAGGTAGTAGCTATTTACTTTCGTGGGACTATTATTAAAATACATACTGTTATACGCAGAACCAAACATTTAACATAAACCAATTGACAATTGGAACATAACTCATGTGAAAAAATTAACTTATCACGTCCTATAAAATATCACATTAAAGAGCCATCTATTGAGAAAGAATTCAGAACTAAATTTTGTCGACATCTCTGTTGAAAGTTGCCAATTGTGGAACCACCACACCATCTGCTCAAGGACATTGTGTTGTATGATGCAAGTGAAAATGCCAATACTTTAATAAATCCTTCCTTACAATTTCATTCAACATTACTACGCACTTAAACTGATTACAAATAATGTCACCATTGCTTTAGATGTCCGTGAAAATGACTCCACCAGATCCACCTCCACAGTATCGGTGTAGATAGGTATTCAAATGAATTACGCTATTAAATCGCCGTTGTGCATCTGACAGGTGCATTGCAAATCTCAATTTCTACAGAAACTGATTGTATTTGTTTATCTGTAGAATTTATCTAGTGTAGGCGATTGCGATTGATTGGGAAATATACATATTGTCAATTTACAGTTGAAACCTGGAGGTTGGACACTCGGTTACACAATTTCAATTCTCCACTGTATGATGAGACAATGAGATGATCCTTTGAATTGAGGGGATAATTTTCTGAAGAGTTATTGTATAGACATTTAAATGGGGATTAAACTTAATGTGAGACAAGCACTATATGACTATGATATACATAGAGTATCTGACATTTTCATAGCACACTTGCGGAGGCTCATTAAACCTGAAATCGAAGGATATCATCTCTTTGGGAATTAAGTTTATGTAATTCTTTCGATTAACAGCGGTATTGCAATAAAATGTGATGGTTATCAGGAACCATAAAAGTGTATTTTTAATGACCATTTAAAACGTCTGGATCTCCTCTATTTATATTAAATTTTATTACATACTTTAAACTTCCTACAGTAACGCTTGACTCATCCCTTTTTTAATGACTACAATCCAGTAAACGCGTATTCTCTACCATCAGTACTTGAACTTTAAGGAATATACTTAAACATATTACCTAGTCCTGACATAAGTTCTGTTACGAATTCAAAACGTCATAAAAGAAAAAGGCAGTTAATATTTTCTATTCAGTATTATTTCATTTATTGGACCATTATTGGAAAGCTAACGGGGAATGGGCAAAAGAAAACAAAGAGAAAGCAGAGGAAACGTTCAAGCCGTTCGATGAACAGCCGTTGATCGAAGATCCGAATAATAATATGGCACCCGACAACTTTAAAGTAAAAACCGTATCCCTGTCCG
This sequence comes from Brachyopa scutellaris, assembly GCA_949775065.1. NCBI lineage: Eukaryota > Metazoa > Arthropoda > Insecta > Diptera > Syrphidae > Brachyopa > Brachyopa scutellaris. The sequence goes on from OX459113.1 coordinate 107,227,369, forward strand.
AACTTCGAATGACAGTAAAGTAACAAGGCTCCGGGATATGATTTAATCACTGGCGAAATTTTGAAAGAGCTACCGAAAAAAGTGCTGGTTAAATTGCTCTACATCATAAATGCTTCTTTAAGACTATTATATGTTCCAAGGCGATGGAAAGTCGCCGAAGTTATTATGGTTCCAAAACCGGGGAAATGTGCAAATGACCAGAAATCATATGGACCAATTTCACTTCTGCCAATAATATCTAAGGTCTTCGAGAAACTTCTGCTGAAACGATTGCAACCAGTAATTGAAGAAAGGCACTTGATCCCGAATCATTAATTCAGCTTTCGGGTCAAACATTACACAATCGATCAGGTGTATCGAATAACGAACGAAATTGAAAAAGCTTTAGAAGGGAACAAGGTATGCTCTAGCGCTATTCTCGACGTATCGCAAGTATGGCACTACGGCCTAAGGTATAAGCTAAGGGTAATCATACCGGAAAAGTTGTACAGAATATTGGAATTTTATCTTGAAAAGATAGCCCATAGGCATATACTGACTTGCACTGATGGCATTGTCAGATATATGTATCGGGCATAACCAATGGTACGGACGAAGATTCCTGCACCTCCAGGCACAAAAAAAAAAAAAAAAAAAAATTGATTGGACCATAACATTAGCCGTGTTTTATTATGCTGATCTGACCCGGATTAGATCACGGTCATAATAAAACAAACTGGATTATATTGCACACTTTTTAGCGCAGACACATACATTTAGCGCGAAGTTGCCGTTTTATTACACAGCCTTTAGCACGGACACATGCATTTAGCAGGTTTTAAGCGCAAACGCAGATAAGCAAGGTTCACAAGCGAAAGTGCATCCTACTGAGAAATAGCCGAACTAATTTTTGGATCACGAAAATAGATCCGAATGAAAAGCAAGATCTCGTTATGTTATTTTAATGCATCTGGATAAGGGGGTATAATAGAACGCGGCTATTGATCATAAGAAAATGACAGCCTTTTGCTTTTAAATGTTGTGGCCATTGTGCTATAGTGGCACGCACGACTTCCATGGATATCGTTGACGCCGCTCCGGTTAAAGCTGCTTTGAGGTTTCCCAAATTTCTGTGTGGAGTCTTGCAGGCCAATTCTGACGATAATGAATAATCCAGTGGATACTAATCTCCGATTCTGACCATAATGTATAATCCAGTGGATACTAATCTGGACTTCCTGACGGCAAATCTTCTGCGGCTATTAAGCCAGAAATATTGATCCTGAGTCACTCCTGTATGGTTTTGGCTTTATGCGCTGGACCTGGAGCAGAGTCCTGTTGGAAGATCCAGTTCTCTCCATTGAATAGGGTATTGGTCAAAACCTTCACAGCACCCTCTAGCGTCTAGCACATCTTGTTGGTAAACTTTTGCTCCCGTTTTCACGGCATTTCCGCAGAAATGGTGTATTGGTTTATTTGCATGGAAGAGGAATATATGCTCTAGAAACAGTCAGAATTCCAAACTGTAACCTTTCTTTGGATGAAGATGTTAAAGAAGTTAGAAGAGATTCAATTGAATATGCAGGTAGTGCCTATGACCCAACACATCTCTATCAACTACACCTAGATGAATATTTCTTCAACGATCTCAGTGACCTCAGCACAAAAAGAGGTTAGAAGCCTATTTCGCTTTATGTATTTTTTTTGTGGCGCTATAGCTTTCGGAGTGAACCAGGGCTTGTTTCTCATAACCAATTGTGTGTGCGTGTTATATTTTCGCACGAATGGCAGGGAGCTACAATTTCTGCCGATTCCGATCGGCGAGTTGAGAAGCTCCTCATGACAAATGATACTCTTTGAATGCTTGTCAGACATCCGAAAGAGGCGGCACCATGAAAAAACTTTTATATGTTTACTGGGATTGAACCCGAGCAGCATTGTGTAGCAGTCCTACTCATTTACCACAAAACTACGGTGCTTTGTATAAAGCTCTTAATGGTTCTCATGAGTAGCGGGGAAAAACATCCCCAAGATCCTTGTTATCACAACGGAGCTCTATAGGCCTAAGTGTGCTGGTAATCGTTGGTAATAAAGCGCATATGATATTGACATAAATACTGTTTTGTGGAGAGAAAATAAAAATGTCAGATTAGCACAATATTATGTATGTTGGAATTGAGCAATTTTCAAGAGTTGACCCATACAATTATCCAAGTAAAGCTTCGCGTCACGATCGAATGAAAAGGAAGTACATTGAAGTTAACTGACCACATATCCCGATATAATAGCCACATGGGTGGAGTCGATCTAATAGATGGTCTTATTGGTCGATATCGATTATATACATTTCGGTAAAGCGTTCATCACTTTTTGAAACTTAAAAATCGTGCACAATGTGAATTCGGACACGATCAGCGTTTTAAAGGACATTAATTGGATGCTCATTGAATCAAACTTTGGGCAATTTTTTTGCAGGCGGTATTTTATTTATTCAGACTCCATTTGACCCGCAAGCAGGAAGACATTTTGGATCAACAACTGCAAAGATACTTATTTTAGACGAATGTTGCTTGTCCAAGATCTTCTAGCCATTGTGGGCGACAGTCACATTTGATTCAACAAAACCAGACAATTCCAGATTCAGTTCAACAGATCAACATCGTCCACCCCGGTGTTGAATAAGCAACTATGTATGTTAACCACAACCGCCAGAACAAGATACTAATCAGGACTCCCAATCAATGCCACCATCACCACCACTTCGCATTCAATTCAGCATGACGTGCAATTTTTCTCCTCCGATCTATTTATTTATTCAAATTGTCAGGCAGTTACATAAAGCAGGTCTTAGGGTCTCTGGTCTGCCCGCATGTCCCAAGTCGGAGTCGGCAAATGGAATTTCTGTGTAGGACGCTGATTCTAGGATGAACTACGAGTATTAAACACGAATCAGTGAGGTTCCACAACCACACCTTTGGCAAGATAGTGTTTGCTCTATCTACGACATGTTACGACCCTCATAGTGTGACTCGTTCCACCCACAATGGAAGATAATATTCAAGATGACTTGAAAGAAGTGTTCCCGAACCACCAGCCACATTAATTGTCACATTGTTGTTGACGGGCACCCGATATTGCTGGAGATCTAATCGAGAACACACGCATTCACCGATGAAGGCTTAACACAGCGCCTATCGTCAGGAGTTAAATGGCACTGGAGTGTTGCCTCATTTAAACTAGATTAACGCGCTCAGCTATTACACGCGCAACAGATGACAGTACAAAAAACACGCGGAGTGCGATGGAAAACGACGAAGATGATGTAGGAAAGAAGGAGGACGTATGCGATCTGGAATAACATGCGAAAGTAAAATCATGTTCATGGTCATCGCCATGTACGAGTATTGTGCGTATAGGATCGTTTCGAATCTTGTTCTTGTTGACTGAAGAAGAGGACTTAGAAGGAATAGCAAAAACAAAGACGACAGCCGGTGAGTTCTGTCTCCTTCGGATAGAATTCGACGGAACTGGGGGTATATAAGAATCGATGCGGAGCCAATGAAAGGCATCAGTCAGGCTTGATAGTTCTATCAGAGTTCAACACAGACCCACGAAGAAACTTTATACTCAATCTAATCAAAATGTTCAAGTTGGTAAGGAGTCACAAAATACTGTTATATTAATTTAAGAATTTATTTAACTTCTCCCAATTAGGTGGTGTTATCTGCTCTCCTCGCTATTGCTGCTGCCAAGCCAGGCGCCATTATCGAATCTATTTCGGCACCAATTCTCAAGACAGCTCTCATCCATGAGCCAAGCCACCTCGAAGTACAGGAGCAAACTTTGGCTAAAGTTGGTGATGTTGTCGAGAATGTGCCCACTGCTGTCTCCCATCAAAGCTCAACAATTGTCCATAGCCGGGCAAATCAAATCACACCAATTATTGCACCAGCTGTTCGCACATATTCGACTCCAATCCTGAATACCTATACCGCTCCAATTGTTGAGAGTGGCCGTGTATTGAGGACAACCTATGCTGCTCCAGGTTCAGCTGCTATTGTCCAAACACCATATTTGCGCAGTTACGATGGTGGTTTGGCTGCCTATGGATATTCGTATGGTCATGGAGCACCAGTGCTGTACTCATCTCCATTGAACTACGCATCTGGACCAATCATCAGAAGCTTCTAAGATGCAGCAGATAGATGGTGGATAATAATGGCTCACTGACTGATGCGAGATGGTATCTATTGTTCCTATTGGTAAGACTTTTGGAAAGATTAGAACCGTTTTTATTTTTTTGTCTACTTCTGATGAAAAATAAATGAAAATACATGATGAAATTTTATGAGTTTTCTTTAGAAGGTTTTGGGAGCTCTGTTATCAGTCTTTCTCTCTCTTTCTCTCTGTTTTCAGCACTATCCTACGTACCCTGTCTAATTAATTTGAAAAGTTGACATCCGTTTCGAACTTCCACTTGAATTTTCCGTTGTCAAAACAAAAGCACCGTGGTGTAGTGGTAAGTGCGTTGGACTATACAATGCTGTCCGGGTTCAATCCCAGCCCGTGTCCAACACCTAAAAAGTTTTTTCACGGTGCCACCTCTCTCAAATGTCTGACAAGTAATCAAAGAGTATCAGTTAGCAATAAGCTTTATAACTCATTTGTAACATGCCATATCTTCTGCCCATGATTCATATTATACAGTGTACGGTTCAGTGGTGATGCGATCCATTCGATTTTTTGCTTTGTTGAAAGCCGGTAAGACCTGTCTGTCAGCTAGTGTTGTATACATATTAGAGCCTTTCCTGGCCAGTGCGTCTGCAGTTTCATTCCCTCTATTCCCGCATGTCCAGGTGACCAGCAGAGTAAAACAGTGTGGTGCTTTACGCATTTTGAGTTCACAGAAGTGCAGTCCAGTGCATTAAGTGCGGCTTGGCTGTCCACGCAAATGGTGATTTCTTTTGGGGGTAGTTTCGTTCCTAGGACAATTTGTGCTGCTTTCTTAATAGCATATATCTCTGATTGGAAGAAGCTGCAATACTCGTCTAGTTGGTAAGATAGGTTTATGCAAAGTTCTTCCGAGAAGACACTTGCTCCTGTACCTTCCTCTTTCTTTGAGCCGTCGGAGTTGTTCCAGATCCATCTGTGTGGTATGGAGACCTTAAAGTATCTGGTGAGGTCAAGCTGGGGTTTCTCGTAATCCGTGTAGGACATGAGTCCTTTTTGATTGAAAATGTCCAGTATGAGCGTGTGTCCAGACGAACGGGGCCTCCAGTTGCCATTCTCTCTTAATCTGAGTGCGCGTTCGTCTGCCGTTTCTAAGCCAATCTGCGGAGTGGACTTATTTTTGTAATTTATTTATTTGGAGACTTTACCCAGTAAGATACAATATCTTTTAAATTATAATAAGTTCGTTATAAGAATACTATAAATATATAAATTATGTTAGTTGCAAAGTGACAATATTTCATATTTACACATCTTCAAGATTATATATTGTACATATGTGTATGAAAAAGAAAAAATAGAAAAAACAATTAAATAAACCAATTCATGTAAGATGATAAAAAATTAACAAATATGTTTGTACATGTTTAAATTAATTATTAAATTATTAGAATTATTAAAATCATCATCATCATCAAACTAGTAAGCTCATCATCATCATTAAATTGTCTCAAAAAGTTGTTTGAGCATCCTCGCAAACCGAGTCGTACAGCTTATCATTCTTATGGAACGAAGGAGAGAATTTCATAGTCGAATGTCATTTATAAAAAATTGACGTTCAGATATTAAAAATGAGTAACGAATTGGCATCAGATTACGAGATCCATTGCAACGCGGAAATTTAATTTTATTAAACAGATACTTCGGTTCACGGGACTCCTAGATATTGTGAAGCATGGTTAATGTTTTAAGTTTAAATTAATTGTCTAATGCAATGGCATACAGAGATTTGGAAAAATTGGAGATGTGGTCATATCTTCTAACTCCATAGACATAGCGCGCAACGCTATTGAACGCAACATTAAGTCTTCGTTTGTGCTCGTAGTCCCAGGTTTAGCCCGTAGGCATAAACTGACTAGCACTGAGTGCATCGTCAGATATATGAATCGGGCATAACCAATGGTATCTTTTGAAGATTCCTGCACCTCCAGGCGCAACAAAAAAAAAATAAATAAATAAAAATCTGTTTATGTCGCACCAATTTCAATTTTGTATATAAGTATTGTTTTCTGACTGCGAATATGTTATATCACTGTCAATCAAACCTGGAATATATTTTTCTAAAATTGTTCATCATCATTGAACAAAGGCTTTATTATGGTTTTGTTGTTAAAATAGTTGCTGCTATTTTACCGAATCGAACACACTTCTCATGCAGCATGTAGTTTCTAAGCGCTGACAAAGAAATCCACCATCTGGGACTTTGAAATCCCACCCTCGAAGTTTTGCTGCACTTTGTTTCGATTAAAATATGAATAAAACACAATAAATAAGCTTTCAAGTTCTGTTTGTTTTTAATTGAGAAAAAGGTTATTCAACTTAGTGCTGAATAGTGTATATTAATGGTGAGGAGATGCTCTTAACAATTGGTGAAGAGTATGCAACTGGAACAGAGTTGGCAACCACTACTGGTGAAGAGTATGCTCCTACGAGCGGAGCAGCATGGTACACTTGACTGTAAATTGGTGCAGCGGCATATGTTTGAATGACCGGAGCAATTGGAAGTGTCTGGACAATGGGGGCAACTGGAGCAGCTACTTCAACGGATTTAACAAATGGAGTTACTTCAACCGATTTGACTATGGGAGCTGCTTCCAAGGTTTCGACAGTTGGAGTACTTTCCACTGTTTGGACAATTGAAGCTTCTTCCGCCGTTTTGACAGTTGAAACAACTTCAACGGATTCAACAGACGGAGCAGCTTCAACTGATTTAACAGCAACTTCAACTGGAGTGACTTCTTCAACGGGAGTAGCGGGTTCCACTGGTTCTACTGGAGCAACTGATTTAACTTCGATAGCATCCACAATAGGCTCAACAGATTTGACAAGTGGTGCTACCTCGACTGTATCCGCAACTGGAACGACTTCCAATGTCTTGACAGCTGGAAAAACAACATCAGCAATGGCAGCTGTTACCAACACACCACTTCGACTTTTTATTGTAAACTCAGTTGGTCTCCGAATGCTGCCGCATTACTCATAAAATAGCTCTGTGTACTGTCAATTTCATTTCTATTTAAAATACACCTTAAACACGCTCATTTCATTTCAAATCTGACAGAAGAAGAAAACGGCAGCAACGGCAGACCAAAGTGAGAAAATTAAAATTATAATAATTTATGAATTCTAAAACGTTTCTTTTTTTTTAAAATAAAGTTTTTTAAAGCATTCTTCAAGTGGAACAAAACAGATGTTTCATTTTTCATTTGGATGCTACAATAAGTTGGAAACCCGACCAACATTTCTTTAAAAAATTTGTTGGCAAGCGTTGCTGATTTCATAAGAGTCCCTGGAAACTTCCACAACTGCGCATTACTCATTTTCAACGCGGATGCAACGAGCAATAATGAGTCAAGCAACAAGTGGTACTGGGGTTGAAGATCCAACCAAGGGAAGTTGCCGAATATGTAAAAAGGAAGATACTATGCGAATGGTTCAGTGCGACAGATGTGATGGGTGGTTTCACTTCGAGTGCGTCCATGTCGACGACGAGATTTCAAAGCAGGACTTTATTTGCGACATGTGTTCCGCTTCAACATCGACAGCAAAACAGAACAAACAGCGATCTACAGCGACAGACGGCGGTAACTTTCAGTCACCAAATGGGGTGACCTCGCAAGAAGGACAAAAGGTACGTACAGAAAATTTGTCTAATTCATCAAATACAAATATGTGCGGCGCCTCCAAACAACGACGTAGTATGAAATTAGAACTAATGCGTCTGGAGGAAGAAAGAAAAATAAACATGCAATACTTAGAGCAAAAGTATTCGGCTATGCAAATGTATAAGGATTCCGATGAATCCGACGAAGATATTGAGATTGATTTGGGGGAGCAGCAGCTTCAGCGAGGCATACATTGGGCGGATGGCAATGGTTCCACGCTGGGTAAGGTAGGCAAGGGTGAAAAAGGTGCTAGGGTTAGTTACGGTTGTCACGAAAACGTACAGGGCATTCAGACAAATAAATTACCAACGTCATTAAATATGAGCGGAGTGCAATCAGGGTCAACTGCTCGAACATTAAATGCAGATCAGGCTTGTGCGCGTCAGGTCGTTCCAAGAGAGCTTCCAGTTTTTAGTGGCAAACCAGAGGAATGGCCACTTTTCGTAAGTAGTTTTGAAAATTCAACAAGACTGTGTGGATTCAGTAATGATGAGAATCTACTTCGGCTACAACATGCACTGAAAGGAAAGGCTCTTGAATATGTAGGTAGTAGACTTATGATACCGGCACTAGTACCTGAGATAATTTCTACTTTGCGTATGGTATTTGGAAGGCCAGAACACATTATATATAATTTACTGGCAAAGCTACGTGCGTCACCAGGTGTAAATGCAAACAAGTTAGAAACTCTGGTGAACTTTTCTTTGGAAGTAAAAAATATTACAGCTACTATGGAGGCAGCTGAACTTGAAGCACATTTAAATAATCCTTTGCTTATTCAAGAGCTTCTCGAGAAACTTCCAGCACAGATGCGGCTCAGTTGGGCGATTTTTGCCCAAACAGTTCATGTTGAGAATTTAACAACTTTCAGTAATTGGCTATTTGAACTAGCGGAAGCTGCAAGTAGTGTGATCTCTATCCCGATTACCAAATCTAGTCAACCAGACTTTGAGAAACGTAAAACACATCGTGTCGGTTTTCACGAAGAGGAGGGACAGTCCACGAGAAAAAGAATGGATCACAAGAGCACAGAGGCACTAAGGTGCTTTGCATGCTATGAAGCACATTTAATAGTAAAATGCGAAAAGTTTAAAGGGTTAGAATATGGCGAAAAGTGGAACGTGGTGCACAAGAACAAACTATGCCGCACATGTTTAAAGCGTCACGAGGCCAACTATTGTCCAGATCGCAAAGAATGTGGAATCAATCACTGCACCGCTAAGCACCATCCTCTACTCCACAAATCCCATATCAACAATGATAAAGACAAGCCAGATGTAGTCGCAGTACACCATGTAGAGACCTCCAAAGTATTATACCGAATTGTACCAATTACTGTTCATGGAAAGAAATCATCCATCGATGTATATGCGTTTCTCGACGACGGGTCTGGTCCCACTCTTATCGAGAAAGATATCCTTGCGCAATTAGAAATTCAGGGCTCAAAGTCAGATCTGTGTCTAAAATGGACTGATGGGTCAGTACGTGTAGAGAAGAGTTCGGATAGTCTTGATTTAAAAATATCGCCTAAAGGTAACATCGGAAAAATATATTCATTACGAAACGTGCGGTCAGTAAGTGCACTTGATCTACCTTCGCAGACACTAATGGTATCGGAACTTACTGAAAGATATAAACATCTCAAAGGTCTTCCAGTGGAGTCATATCGAAATGTTGTCCCGAAAGTGATCATTGGTATAAACAACAAAAGCGTAGCCATGCCATTAAAATTCCGAGAAGGAAAGGTAGATGAACCTGCGGCTACTAAAACGCGCCTAGGCTGGACAATATACGGTGAACTGGATCGAGACGCCACAGGAACAAAAGGAAATACGAGTGAGGTCCATAGGCAATTACATGTATGTGAATGCGATGACGATGTGGCTCTGCAGCACCTAATGACAGAGAATATGAGAATTGAAAACGAACTGTCGGGTGCACAGCCAAAGGATAAGTTGGATGCAAGTGAAAATAAAAAACTACGAGAGCACGTAAGGCGAGATGGTGATTGTTTTGTTGCAAGATTGCTGTGGAACTCAAGCAATATAACTATGCCCGACAACTATACAATGGCTATCCGAAGACTAAGCTGTTTCGAAAAGAAGTTAAATAAGGACCCAAATTTAAAGATACTGGTCAACGACCATATTAAAAGCATGGAAATTAAGGGCTATATTCGCAAGTTAAGTGCTGCTGAGATAAATACAGATTTCCCGCGAAAATGGTACCTGCCGATATTTACAGTCAGGAATCCAAACAAACCACATAAGATAAGAGTGGTATGGGATGCCGCCGCGGAATGCAATGGCATATCCCTAAATGGATGCCTTGAGAAGGGCCCAGATCTGCTGACATCGTTAACTGGAGTCCTATTCAATTTTCGAATAGGAAAAATAGGAATATGCGGCGATATTTGTGAAATGTTTCACAGGGTAGCCATCGATGAAGAGGACCAGCAATCACAGCGTTTTATGTGGCGAGACGGGGATTCCAGTCGGCCTCCGGATATCTTCGTGCTTAGAGTTATGAGTTTTGGTGCAACTTGCTCACCGTCGCTTGCACAGTTTGTTAAAAACGAAAACGCCAATGAGTGTATAAAGGACTATCCAAGAGCAGTCAAATCTATTGTCGAGAGGCATTATGTAGACGATATGCTAGACAGTATAAATTCCGTTCAAGAGGCTATTGAGCTTGCAAAGGGTGTCAGAGAAGTCCACAAGCGCGCGAATTTTCATATTCGAAACTGGTTATCAAATTCTATCGAGGTCACCAATGCTCTAGGAGAAATAGGTACTGCGGATAAGTTTTGCCGGGCAGGAAAAGTAGTAGAACAAATCGTAGAAGCAGACAAGGTATTAGGACTGTGGTGGCAAACAGCTAGTGACACATTCACATTCAATTTAAAATTTACAAAGGCCAGTCAGGAAATTCTGCGCGGAGAAAAATTACCGACCAAGAAGGAGCTTCTTAGACTGCTCATGTCCATTTTTGATCCATTAGGATTTCTATCATTTTTTACAATTTATATGAAAATATTGCTCCAAGATGTCTGGCGCAGTGCAATAGGTTGGGACGAAACCATACCGGATGACTTGGCAACTGCATGGAAAAGATGGCTGTCATTTCTCAAGAGAGTGCAAGATGTTCAGGTGCCAATATGCTACTTTGGCCTATCCGTTAGCAACGAGAGTAAGACGGAATTACATGTATTCGTGGACGCCAGCGAGACCGCATATGCCGCAGTAGCGTACTTGAGAATCCTAAGCGCGAAAGGAATAGAGGTGTCCCTGGTGTGCTCGAAAACGAAGGTGGCCCCATTACGTCCTATCTCTATACCTCGCATGGAACTTCTCGCCGCAGTCATGGGCGCCCGCCTCGGAAATACAGTCATCAAAGCCCACGATTTCAAGATTGAAACAACCATGTATTGGTCGGACTCAAAAACCGTTTTGTTGTGGTTACGTTCCGATCCAAGAAGCTACAAGCAGTTCGTCATGCTACGCATAGGTGAAATTCAAGAAACGACGGAAATAGCGAATTGGTACTATGTCCCAACGAAGCAGAACGTAGCAGATTTAGGCACTAAGTGGAGCCAACAACCAGACTTCGATCCAAGCGGGCCATGGTTTACGGGGCCCGCATTTTTGAAACAAAAAATAGACCGATGGCCCAAGTATCAAATAAACTTCGAAAGCAAATGTGACATAGAACTACGACAATCTTCGGAGCCGCAGCAATTAGCAGTTCAAGTCCATGAACCAATGCCTGTTGTATGTTACAATCGTTTCTCTAGATGGGAACGTCTGCTAAGATGTCTAGCGTATGTTAAGCGTTTTATAACATGTCTGAAAACAACAAAAACCGTAAAAAAGGCTTCAAAGATCGATCCAAGAATAAGTAACATAACTAACTTCACTGCTGACGAATTGCTCTGGAGTCAAGAGTTTTTACTTCGCCTTGCCCAAACCCAAACCTTTAGCCATGAGACCTGCCTGTTGCTAAAGAATCCTGATTGCCTGCTCCCCAAATCAAGTCCACTACGTTGTATGTCGCCCTTTATTGACAAAAATAAGATAATTAAAATGCGAGGTCGCCTTGAGAACGCCAAGGTGATAGGTGACGCAACTAAGAACCCTATCCTTTTACCGAAAGATCATTATATTACGAGGCTGCTGGTAGATTGGTACCATCGCAAGTTTAAGCATGTTAACCACGAATCAGTAATCAACGAGATCTTTCAGAGGTACCACATTCCAAAAGTACGATCACTTCTCAGAACTGTTCGCAGTAACTGCCAGCTATGTAAAATCCGAAGAGCACATCCTAATCCACCAGAGATGGGACCTCTACCAGAAGCGCGTTTGTCGGCTTATACAAGACCTTTTTCGTACGTTGGGCTTGACTTTTTTGGCCCATTTTTGGTCACAGTCGGGAGACGCCAGGAAAAGCGATACGGTGTCGTCTTCACATGCCTAACATGCCGTGCTGTTCATATAGAGGTGGCACATAGCTTATCAACGGATTCGTGTGTGATGGTAATTCGGAACTTCATCGGTCGTAGAGGGACACCGCTTCATATCTTCAGCGACAATGGCACCAACCTAAGAGGGGCAGAAAAGGAGCTTCGAGAAGCCCACCAAATGATCGATTTTAACGCAATCCAAGCTAAATTTACAAGTCCGGACAGCAAGTGGACCTTTATCCCTCCTGCTAGTCCTCATATGGGGGGTGCCTGGGAACGTATGGTTCGTTCAATAAAAACCGTATTGTACCAAATCATCACACGCGACACCAAACTGACCGACGAGACGCTTTGTAATGTGCTGGTGGAGGTCGAAAGTATAATTAATAATCGACCACTGACCTATCTATCCTTGGACACCGCCGAAGAGGAAGCTCTAACTCCTAACCACTATCTTTTGGGCTCATCATCCGGCTGTAAGCCTACAGGCAAATTCGAAGACACCGACAAATACGCAAGAATGTCATGGCGTCATTCGCAGCTCCTCGCTGACAAGTTCTGGAAGAGATGGGTGGCTGAAGTCTTGCCAACGTTAACTCGGCGAACATCGTGGTTCCAGAAAATTAAGCCCATTGAAGTTGGGGATGTGGTAATTATCGTCGACCCTAATCTGCCCCGGCATTGTTGGCCGAAAGGAGTTGTGACGAGCACGAACGAAGCAAAGGACGGACAAGTAAGGAGCGCAACCGTACGTACCATACATGGTGAATATCTCCGGCCAGCTACCAAGATTGCTGTCTTAGATGTGAAAAAAGATGGTGGCAGTGTTGTTCAATAGTGTAAGGTATGCACTTACGATGATCGTGATACCGGGGGGGAGAATGTTACCAACACACCACTTCGACTTTTTATTGTAAACTCAGTTGGTCTCCGAATGCTGCCGCATTACTCATAAAATAGCTCTGTGTACTGTCAATTTCATTTCTATTTAAAATACACCTTAAACACGCTCATTTCATTTCAAATCTGACAGAAGAAGAAAACGGCAGCAACGGCAGACCAAAGTGAGTAAATTAAAATTATAATAATTTATGAATTCTAAAACGTTTCTTTTTTTTTAAAATAAAGTTTTTTAAAGCATTCTTCAAGTGGAACAAAACAGATGTTTCATTTTTCATTTGGATGCTACAATAAGTTGGAAACCCGACCAACAGCAGCTTTATTGTGAATCCTTGTGAAACTTTGGTGAGATACCGCAGTTGCGTAGCTACGAACGACATCTCCCACTTTAGCCAGAGCAGGTTCAATAATTGTTGGAGCTCCAATAATGCCGGCGTTTACAGCGGCGAAGGAAACGAGGCAAAAAACAGTGATCTGTTTGAAGAAAGAAATTGATTGAGAGTATAAAAAAATTTGTTCAGTCCGAAATAGTGGTAAGAATACTAACCGATTGGAACATTTTGTTATTGATTGATTAATTATATCTGGTGGTGTTTCTTTGGGGACACTTTCTATTTATAAGAAACGGAACAGCAACCCACCTTGTTTGCGATTTATTTGAGGCCTGGGCATACTCAAGGCCATCGAATCGTTTTGTTCTTTTTTCTTTATAATTATTCAGGTTTTAGCGAATATATTATTAGAAAATGAGTTGATTAATGAACTAACATTGGCGAACAGATCCATGATAAAATCCATCACGTGCTATACCGAACTCTTTGCGATATGACCTTAATAAACATTATTGCTGATTAATTGCAAATCATCACAGGGTTTTCTATTGGTATATCGGGCGTTGGTTATGTGTGGAAAATTGGCCTCTGGTCAGGTTCAAGTTCATTGAATAACGTGTTTGCTGGTGTACAGTGTGTGTATGTAGTACTTGATAATGAATGAGCTTTTGATTGGCTTATTGTGGAAGCTTAAAAATAAACAACTCCAATAGAATTCTAAACGGAAGTCAAAGATTTTGTTTAGTAATTAAATAAATAAAAAAATAATCTGATTAAATCGAAGTTCTAGTATTTCACGAATGCGCAAGTAACGGAATTTAGAGAGTTAACTTTAATTCTAAAAGTGGTTGAGTGTGTTAACATACTAAGTACGCTTATGCAAACAGGTAGCGATTGTACCAAAATTTCTAAGTATTACTATGGGGGCTTTTTTTTTCTCCATAAAACTACTGTCAGCATGAAAATACGTATTTGGAATGTTCTTGGATATGAGAAATCTATAGAAAAGGTCATATACAGAGCTTTAATATGACTCATTTCAATTGAACTTGGGGGAAAAAAATCGATCGCAAAATGTAAAATCTCCATGCTTAGAAGCTAAAAGGTGCGATAATTTAATAAATTCGACACTTACATAAATGTATGCATTTGTGTATGTGTAGTATGCATAGTATATCCTGAACTACACTGTAATCATTGGAGGACGAAGTACCCCAGTAGAATGCTGTTTTTAGTGTTTTGTACCCAAAAATGGAACTCTAATGGAACCAGTTCGGTGTCTATCTGTCTATCACAGGCCTTTTTCTCAGAGACTTCTTGATGTAGACTATTGAAATTTGGAACAGTTGTAGCAGTTAGTGCCCCGTGGGGCTAAGTACTTATCGGATTGCCCACGTATGTACGGTGGTACACGGACAAGCAGTGAAAACTGCTTGTAGCCTTTCTTTTGCAAAACGCCACTTACAAATGTGGAGTCAAATTTAAAATGATAGAAAATCCAAACCCACATCAGGTAGGGAAAGTACTGAATTTGGGCAGAGCACAAATAAAACTGATGATTGGCCTATATATGGGACACATCAAATTGAACAAACATGCAAACCAACTGGGACTAGTGCAGCTCCTCCTTCGCAACCTGCTCGGGAATGCACATCCTACTTGGGCTGACATCGCTCAGATTCAACGATTTCTCGAAAACACTAGAGCTTACATGACACACAGAGCGCATATTGCACATATTCCTTCTAACCTTTCCATTCCACTGCTTAAATCTTTTTCACATACACAAACCCAAACCCTTTTCTTTCCCAGTACAGTTTCTAGAGGGGAGCACAACGGGCCCCACTCGTGGCCTACGTGAAGAGGAGATATCTCATTCCTTACCCTCACACCCCAACCAACGAACCCAACCTAAATCGATAAATTGCCTGAGCAATACCAAGAACAACTTGAAAAACGCTTTGAACTTTGTTTTTATTTTTGTTTTAAATGTTTATTTATCCCAGCTTAAACAATCACAGATATCTTTTTTTGATTGCTTGGCTAAACTTATAAAAAACTCTAGTCTAAGAAATGTTCTAATTATCCAATTTTGCCGCAAAATGTTTACCTATAAAACCAGTGGCCGGTCATCATTTGAGTCTAGGCTTAATTTAAGAAATAACACAAATAAACAATTTCAATAATCATGCTTATAATGGTAAATACTTTTTTGAACAAAGTAAAACAGAGTACATACTTTTGCTATTTCTTCCTGTCTTGCCATCAATCCATCCACAGTTCTTCTGCAAAATTTAGAAATACAAACCATCAATAATCTTACCAAAATGTTTGAATCTATAAAAGAAGCTAGTATCTATGCTGATGTGGTTACTGAAGCTCCAAAACCACATAATTATGGAGAACTCTATCAGCTCATCGAGTGAAATTGGCTTCTCAATACGAATAATTCATCTAACTAGATATGAGTATGAGCCCAAGAAGATCATTAGAAGATCCGATATCTTTGAATTTCCCAGATCTACAATGTCTGCCAAGAATCTATGGTGTGTTGAAGTTTCGGTCATAAATTAATAACGAGATGTGATGCAGTCGCTTCTTGCGAGCCACAGAGCGTTGGAATCATTTTCGGTTATATGGTCGATTAACAGTGTTTTAATCGGTTGTAGTATGATGTATGAAGGTATCAGCATCACTGTTGCTTGTAGCCAATCCAATTCTAGCGATATTGCTATATCCGGGTACCCAGCACAGTCTTACCTTATTATGCGATATTTTTGGACTGCCTTTGATTTTATTATATATTCGATCCTATTGATTTTAGAGCTGTCTGACTATCCACCAGATTACCAGAACGCCTATCTCGGATGGAGAGGTCGCTATCTTTTATGAATGTTGCAGCCTTTTAAATCACCATAAAATTTCCGCCTAGAAGACATTGCATGTTTCCGGTAGTTTGAAAGAAATGGTTATTTCATCTTAGGTATACTCTGAATCAACATTTCGTATGGAACATAATTTATGTGGTGCAAGTAGGTGTTTTTTTTAATGTAATATTACATATTTAAAACGACCGACGTAAGCTTTAAGTGAAATTGTATACGTCCGTGTCGCGTCATTGGGTAAAATTGCAAGAAAATTACAGCAAACTTCGTTGTTGCGTTTTGACTATCAATTTGTGTCATTGCTAAAAAATATTGAAATTTGTAAGACACAGAATAATTTTGATGTTTCGAATTCGGTGAATTGTGTTTCTATGGAAATTAAATCTTCAAAATGAAAGATATCTGTATTTGAAACCCTTTTTATAATGGCGGAATAGCGGCCATTTTCGTTGATGTTTAATTGGATCCTGCCATATAGTTTGCTTAAGTCAAACTTCCTTTAGCTACTTCAGAAGAGACTATTTTGTGATTAACGCAAATATTGCCCTTTACATAGGGTTACCAGAAATATTTTGAAGAAACTAGTTAACGAGCTTGAAAATACTGGACTTTCCCGGACAAAATTGGATCAAAATAAGAGTGCAAAACTAGGACCGAAACGCATGTACAAAAAGTCACCTTTTATAGCGGTACTTTATGTCTTAGATATTAAATAACTAATAGTTCTCACTTATATTTGATTCGTGGGTTGTCGTGGGCTTGTTGGTATAAACCCGAAACTTCAAAAAAACCCCAAAGGTCCAACGACGTTAAATCGGATGAAATGTTTTATTTATTTATTTATTTATTTTTTTAAATGCTTATGCACATTAAGACAAATTATCTTATAAATTTGTGATAAGCTACAATTTAATACATTAAAATATGAAGCTACGCGGTTAAACAACTTCAATCGTTCAATATTCAAAGATATCAAAAATAATTTGAAAATAATCTATACAGTACAAAAAAAACTGGATTATCATGTCGCAATAGCGAACACCATTAACTGTAATTGCCTGCCTTGCCGCATTTTCAAAGAAGAATCGTCCAATGATGCCTCGAGCCTAAAATCCACACTGAATAGTGACATCTTATGTGTGACACTCGTCCATTTTCTGAACCCCAAATTTGACAATTTGGACGATTAAAAAAGCCATCAAGATCGAAATGAGCCTAATCGCTGAAAATTATTTTGTTTGAAAAGCCAAACTTTCATTATTTTGAAACTACACATTTTCGTTGACAACAATTTATCTCATAAATGGCAAACAAAAAATAGATTTGGTAGTTAGGGATAAATATGAGCCAAATATTTTAATGATGAATAATGATGTATAATGGAAAACCCGGACAAACCCGGACAATTTAGAAAAAAATGATTCCGGATGTACCCCGTATAGGCGAAAAAGAATACATGTCCGGCAAAACTCGGAAAGATGGCAACGCTACCTTTACATAATCCCCATGAGAGTCATAAACAAAACAAACACTTGTACCAAATAATGTGTACATATGTACATGTACATATGTGTGTACATATGCTTTGATCAATATAATATCCGTCCAATATGATAAATTCCAGAATCTCCAGATCGTGCGAAGATCGTATAAAAATGACACGCAATAATAGTGAAGCTGATTCATTCCACTATTGACGCTGAAGTTTTCGGAACAGGTAACTTGTGCGCACGAGCTGAACCTATGCAATGAGCATAAGCACTGCTATTTTAATCCAAATTCCCCTCCAGCAGGTATAATCGGCGCCATTCACTTCTTACACCGCACACACATAAATTGACCAGGTCAAGAAGAATAATAAAAACCTAAAAAAAAAAAAAAAAATTATAAACAACTTCTTTCTTCATTCGCAAACGACCTTAATTAAACGCGACCATTACCCCCACACCTTACACCTCACTCTCTTCGCTGTGACAGTGACAGTGTACCACTGAAACCGGCTCAAACTTTGACACTTGGCTATGTCACAATGACACACACTGATATCAATAACAATACGAAACGCGACTATGTAGTACATACTTCCATTAATTTTTCTGCTCCTGCATGTTATAACGGTGTAGCTGTTATTTTTGGTAAGTGCCTTGGATTATGCAACGGTAGCTTAAGAAAACCACATGTGGTATCAGTGCATTAAGCGCTTTAATGTAACCCAAATGAGTTCCGATTAATCGCCGTTCTTTTCGGTGTGGCATCAACCTTGATGGTACCTTCGTCCGCCTACAAATGACATTCCGCACTCGAAATTGAGGAACCACTCAAAAAAGAATAAAAAATAAAACCAGTTCACGAATTTGTACATGCATCAGCGGATTGCTTGTTTAATTGATTTGCTTGATCAGTCACCAGATGAAATTAATCATTTAATTACACCTGTCGTATAACAGAGGCATGGAAATCCATTGAGATCCCCATTCAAGGGGCATATTGATCGCGTTAAAGATCGACGAGTGGCGTCGAGTAAACTGAAGTGGAGCTATGGTGTGAAGTTGAATTTTATAGTTGTTCCGTGAGGTGGGTTATGGAATGGATAAGCTTTAAATTGTAACCTTCGGTGTGTTGTATTTCCCTATCTTTTGGGAGTGGAAACATTAAGTAATAACTTGTAAGTAGGTACACCTATAATCATAAGATTTGCCATTGAGAAGGGTGTTGTTAGATGCGGAAATCGCTTGTTCTTAGAAACCCATAAAGTGCATAGGTGGGCATCTGAGTCGTATTTACCTTCCTTCTTTAGGTGCCGCTGCAGTTCGGGGTGAACCAGGACCTATTTCTCGCAACCATTTGTGTGTGCGTGTTCAATATTTTAAAAATATTGCTCAGCAATGAAAACGCGTTGTTCTTTCGTGTAGCACTCCATTTTGAATAACCCCTGAACTGTCAGCTGTTCACTAACTTTTGATATAAAAGATAAGAGATGTTGACTGCGGTTACATAGATTAGGAGCAGGCAGTTTCGGGAAATGAAAGTGATCTAATCTTCCGATACATGACAGTTCGAGAACAAACAAGGATGGTGAAAGTAAGAGTGGTTTGTGTTGAACGCAACGGTGAATTCGAAAATTTTAAGAAAACAGGCTAACTTTACCTTAGAGACATGTTAGTTGATTCAGTCAGATTCTCATGCAATTAAATTGGTTCCTAGGATTAGAAGCAATCAAATTACTATCGTTGTTTGTGAAGAAATTTTTTTTTTTAAATAATGTAAATTTTGTCAATAAGAAAGGGTTTGCTTTATTTTTTCTTCAAGAATAGTAAGAAAATTGTTTGACATTGGCAGAGAGGGCGAAAACAGACGATTACCATTCGAAAGGCTTGCCTAAGCCTACACTATCATTGGTAAGATAAATCGGAGTAATTATTTAAAGGATCCAAAAATGTACTGAAA
Organism: Brachyopa scutellaris; assembly: GCA_949775065.1. Taxonomy (NCBI): domain Eukaryota; kingdom Metazoa; phylum Arthropoda; class Insecta; order Diptera; family Syrphidae; genus Brachyopa; species Brachyopa scutellaris. Next base: position 107,247,269 of record OX459113.1, read on the forward strand.
AAATTACAAAAGAAATGTTTCCACGGCCCATACAGCTGCGGAAAAACGAAAAATCATCCGATTAGCCTCCAATTCAGAGGTTTCAACAGCTAAGATCGGAGATGCAGCTAGTTTTACCGCAAGTAAATCTTATGTTTGTTATGTGATTTGTAGTGCCAAATACCTCAAGCGACTTAAGCTGAAGAAAGAAACCCCTTTCAATGCTTCACGAAAAATCCAAAGCTTACAAATTCGCGAATGGCCACATGACCTGGGATGCAAGTTCGAATAGCTGGAAAAAAGAGTTTTTTTCTGACGAAACAACATTTAATTTAGATGATCTTAGATCTTAGATCTTATTATGGCACCATCATCGACTTGGTGGTTCAAAGCTCTAGAATGACAGGAAATAGCTGCGCAGTGGTAATAGAATCCCGAAGATTCACGACATCTTAGATATTTCAACACGACAATGCTCCATACGCTCCAAATCGTTGGTTGCAGTCAAAATGTTGAACTTCTTCCATGGGCACAATATTCGCCAGACTTTTACATTATATAAAATGTCTGGGTGTGGCTCACACGAAAAGTATATAAAAGAGCAAAGCAATGCGACGATAAAGAAGTGCTTACCGCAGCCATTGAACTTGCCCGGAATGAAATTTCGCTCGAGTATTTGGCCTCATTATCGAATTCGAACTGTCAAGATCAAATTTTCGAGGTTATTTTCAAGAGATGTGATTCCAAGAGATGTGGTACCATTTGCGTCTCTCACACTTAACCAACCTTAACGAATGAGCTGACAAGAGAAAGAGAGTTTCGTGGAGCAGTGGCGAATTGCAGTTTCACTTTATAAATTTCAACAAATTAAAAAACAAATCATAACGAATATTGTGCCCAAAATGAACTCCCAAAAGAATAAACACTTCCCGTATTTATTTTGGTTGATATATTTGCTATTTGGAAATCATATGGGAAATATTTGTTGTTTTAAGAGTTCATTTCGCTTGATTTATTTGCTATCGATGCAATGGGTAGTGGACAAATACATACAGTACAAACTCGATTTACGCAACTAATAGAAATTAAGGCAGTTGCAATAACCGAGGTGGTTGCACTTACCGGGTTACATTTTTTTAAATTAAAAATGATAGTTAAAATGGCTATGTTTTTATTGGGGCTAATGACAATGTAATGAAAAAAACATTTTTGAAACCAAAACAAATCGTTACAACATTGAACAGTTTGTTTTTTTAATCAGAATACGAAAAGATAGAACAAAAATCCAAAAATTAACATAATGCAGTAAAAATATATGTACGAAATGCTAATGTTGGGAAAAATCTCAGCAAGCAAATTGAAAACGAATGAAATCAATTCTTTTTTTCTTAATATTTATAGATAGTATATGTATGCACATACCTATGTACAATTCAATACCTTTATGTATTTACAAAGAAATTTGCCCAGATCCAAACATAAAATACCGTCAGAAAAAACGAACCAAAAGGAAACAGATGAATAAACACAAGAAGTTGCACTAATCGAGGTTACTTTTTTGAAAAGTTGCGCTTATAGAATCAAGACGTGCGACGATTTTAGTGTTGCGCGAATCGAGGGTTGCGTAAACTAAACTGAGTTCGTACTGTATATGAACAGAAATTAAGTTTCAAAAAAACAAACACTTCCTATATGGTTTCCATGGGATTCCCATGAGTTGACAGATGGAAATCATAATGGGAAGTTTGGATTTTGGGGGTTCTCGCACGGGCACGCTAGTTTCATTTATTCATTTGTAAGGTGTTTCTAATCTTATGAAAGAAATGTCTTCTTCAAAGTACCGCTATGTCGATCTGACCATTTTTTAAAACTTGATTATGAATTCAATACAAACTACTCTAACTTTCACCATCATTTTTTTTTGCTTCCCTAACATATAATCATAATGCTTCTAATCTAGTGAACCGCAGTGTATGGAACTCATTTATAATTTCGGGTCAAGTATTTTGTGTTTTTTTTTTTTACGAAAATCACGTTCAGTAATAAATTCACGATTTCTCAGATCGTATAGTATAGGTATAGTATACCGTATACAAATCCATGTTTGTGCTATATGTCAGATGGATCAGGAATGACAGTTTCAGGCTAGTTTCGATTGAAAGCAATAACATGGCTGAGTTATATTACCCTGATGACATAGCATATGAAACCAGCGAACATCTGTATCGTCTATCTTATTTGCGAACAATTTTTATAGCCCAATTATCCACGAATTAAAAATGTATTTGTTTCAAGTATTTTTATATTTGCGATCTGTCTAAAGGAATAATACACTCTTTCTTTAAGAGTGGCAAAGTAAGCTAAGGTTATTGTCTGATTTGTGCTTCTCTTGAAGATTGACAAGTATAGCTTCACTCTCCCTTGTGTCATTCTAATGATTTCTTGTTTTAATACTACTGCTCCAATTCACCCTTAACACGGTTGAATAATTTCTATTGTCTATCGAGATGCACTCATTGAAATTGCAACAAAACTGTCAACCACAACAAGGTCACTCTCCGCCGGAAGAAACTCCATTAGTCACATTGCTGGTGTGACAAAACTTGGGTGATGCAGACTTCCAGCTTTCATAGTCGCGTAGTCACACGCAATTTAGCACAGTGCCCTCGATGTGGGCGCCTACTGCTACCCAGATCGAATATGTTTCTCCGTCATGTGAGCTAAGCTATGAGGCTGACAAGAGGGTAACCTTTGTGGGACAGCAGCAATCCAAGCGGCAGCATCATCATCATCATCATCGTTGTTGTCGTCGTGGTTGACTTTGCTGCTGTCATTCTCGTTGACAAAGAGGGAAATCTGAGAATTCGATTTCACAATATTGCACCCCATCTATCGCCGATCGTCGCATTGTGGTGCAGTCAGGTTGACTTTGCATCTGGATGATTTCTCACGGCTGATGCGATCGTATAAAAACAAGATATTGATAGTAGTTAGGCATCAGTAACGCATTGCATCTCGAATTGGAATATCGTGGTGCATCTTCTGAGAGAACTAAAATTATCTTTTCGTGGAGTAACCCCAAAGGAATCAAAAAGAAAAACACTTACTCAACGCAATACTGGAAAATGTTCAAATTGGTAAAGTAAACATGATCGGTGGGGTTTTCACTTTTAATTTCATTGTTTCCTACCCCCACAGCTGATTGTACCCTTAACGCTGATGGTTGCCGCTGCTTATCCATCGCTTCAGTTGCTAGCATCTTTGCCATCCGAGGAAACCCTATCGCTGACATCTTTGCTTCAGCCACCGCAATCGTCAACTGTAATTTCGTCATCATCTGAGGAATCCGCAGAACGTCCAGCCTCTATTCGAATTACCCCAGTACCAACACAATCGACACCAACACCAAGTGAGGCATCCACAACCCCTGATCCAACAGATATCCCAGCTTTGCAAGCAGCTGACATCTCATCTACTTCATTGTCGACCTCGTCATTGGGATCGGTATCAATTCAGCATCAGCTACTGCCACCCGAGACGATCTCTCTACCAATCAGTATAACCACAAGCCCGGGCCTGAGAACGATCTTGGCGCCAGAAACTATACGTATTCACGAGTCGACTGTTGCCAAAGTCGGGGAATTGGTTCAGAAGATTCCCACAGCCGTGTCACACCAAAGTCAGACCGTTGTCCACAAGCATGCCGAGGTTGTTACGCCAATTGTTGCTCCAGCTGTTCGGACAATCACCTCGCAGGTGGTGCGGGCCTATCACACTCCGTTGGTTTATGCTGCACATGCACCGGTTATTAAATTCCTTCAGCCTTGATTTCAGCCTCGAAGAATGGCCAAAAGCCCAAATTTAGATACCAGGACCGTTTTATCGTTTTATTTTTCAACTCTAGAATGGATTCTGACTTGATTCCTTCGAATGACGTTTCTATTTAAATTCCTTAAAATTAACGTTTAAAATTTTGTCTTATAATCGAAAAAACAAGCAAATACAATACGATTTGTGATAAGATATGAAAAATGTATTAATGGAGCCGTAGACTGGGATGGCTAACTTATTATTGAGGAGACTAAGATCAAAAATTATTGTGACTTATTTTGTCCAAACTTAGTTGTTGCTGAATGCGATTTCTTATTAACAGCATGCATTTACTTTTTTTTAACGGTTATTAGTGGTTAACCCTTTCCATCTACTCTTGTTAAAAGGACCACAAATGTTGGTACCAATGACAACTATCATTATTTTTAAAATTCGTAGTTTTCGAAAGCGCGTTCACAGCACAGGTAAAAACTACGCGAAAAATAAACCATTATTTCAATGAGTGGTGAAAGAGGTAATTTTCCCTTACCAATAAGGTAAAGTGACCTAAGGCTTTGTGCAGATGGTTGACAGAACTTACAATATTGTCTGGTCTACCAATCGAAAATGAGTCCAAAATGTTTTACAACCATCTGAACTGTCGATTTTGCTCTGGTCAGCCGCCTGACGATAAAATTGTCAGAAAATCGGCAAAAAATGGTAAGCTAGATGGCTTAAAACCCAACATGAGTTTTAATAATGAAGTATTGGATACAAAAAATAATTGTGATCAAGGCAAATTGACTTTATTCAAATAAGTTCTCTATCCAAATGTATGAATGATATTATTGCGGTTAACTGTTCTTGCTGCTGTACAAAATTGTATCGACCTATAAGACTCTGGTGTGTGAATGCATTTATACGTATCGCCCTTCTTTAAAAACGCTATCATAGGCGACTTTCAAATCACTTACCAGTGTGCCCAGGGGGTTAATACAAAAATATTTCAAAGAATTCTTTTTCAATGAACTGAGATTTGTGTTTTAGAAACGCTAGTACTAATTGAAATGTGTTAGCTCCATCTTGTCAGCATTCTTTTGTAGCCTGAATGTTAAAATTGAACTACCTAGTATGTATTTAAATCTGTAACAAAATCCTCCTGTATAAAGCTATCATCAAGCCAATCTAGATATATGGAGCTAAACTCAGGACTTGAAAAATTTCAACAATTGAAGAAGAAATAACCAAGATAAGCAAAAAGGTATTTAACTGAAATAATTATACATAACTGACTGACTGACAGACAACGCACAGACCAAACTGCTGGACATAAAGAGATGAAATTTGGACAGAACATTCCTATAGTGACACAGACATCCACTAACAGAGGATTTTTTGAAATTCTATCTCTAAGTGGGTGAATTTGGACCAATCCTTTTTCCACACGTATAAAACGGTGTGACTAACGAACAACGCACAGACCCAACCACTGGACCTAAAGGGCTGAAATTTGGATTTGGACATACATATGTATGTATATGCAAAGGCACAACGAAAGTGCTGGGAAAGTAGGTCATTTCGTTAGATTTTGTATTTGCAAACAAATAATTTCTTCGACAGCAGTTTATGTAAGTTTGTGATTTTTTTGAGAGTGCATCAAGATTTTATAAATATGTAACTGTGATAATAGTAAGCACAGCATTTGAGCGAACAATTTGATGCTGTGCACTTCGGTCTGTAAATTTAATTATTCGTATTGTACAATCAAACACCATTTAATCGTTAAATTGTACCGAACCGCTGGACCTAAAGGGCTGAAATTATACACTATATTCCTATAGTGCCATAGACGTCTGCTAAGGGAGGATTTTTTGAAGTTCCATCGGACTTTTGAATACGGAAAAATAATTCGGCACTCATCTCCAATACAATTTGTTTTGCCTTAACAGCTATCTGTATATGTAATGAAATGACATTCGATATTAAGATTTAAATTCAATCATTAATGAACCTACTAACTACAAATAATGCAATAGATCTAACATGTTAAAATCACAGTTTTTGTTGGCATTGGTCACAAAGGTTTCCTACATTAGCCTACTCCATGTTATTCGTTTTATCGATCATGTTTTTATTTTTATATAGTATTTGGATCTTGCTTATATAAATGGAATCTAACATCATTTAAATGTCCTCCACGGGAGTTCTTGTAGGATTTGATTCTGACAAGGTTATTTTCGATGACTTTTCGACACATATCGGGCATTAATTCGGCCATAACTTGACGAATAATCGTTTTCAAAGCGCCGATAATTTACGGATTGTGTGCATAGACACGGTCTTTTGCATAACCCTACAAAAAGAAATACAACGGCGACAAATCACATGATCTTGGTGGCCAATTCACATCGCTAAAATGCGAAATAACTCGTCCAGGAAAATTTTCTTGCAACAAAGCCAAAACGGGTCGTGTTGTGTGAGAAATGGCGCGCCGTCTTATTGAAACCCAATAACTTCCACATCCATATCTTTGATTCGAGGCAAAAAAATCGGTTAACATTTGGCTATAGCGATGAAAATTGACGGGCGGTTAAATCTTTCTCATTTTCGAAAAAGTATTGACTAATGCCACCACCAGCCCAAATTGCACCTCAAACAGTGACTTTTTGTCGATGCAATGCTCTTTCGACAATTATGTATGTATTTACATGTGGATTCTCACTTCCCCATGTGTTATTATTTCGGAATCTATTTATCCGCTTCCATGTCAAGTTTCTTCGTTGCATATAAAGATGTTCATATGTACATAGGTCATGTACATATTTGGCTGTTTTCTCGTCAAATTTTATGATTTACTTCAAGTACCTAGTGACAAGTGATACCACGTAGCATAAAAGCTTTACCTTAAGCTAGTTTAGGTTGATAAGGTTGCAGCTTACGTCCATGCAGGGCTAAACATTTCTTTTTTTTTATTAAATCAATTATGTGTTTTCTTCTGTTCACAATAATTCTCTAGAATCTACGAGTAAATATCTTCTAAAGTTACACTCACAATCTCCAACTCAAACCGTCGCGCAGTGAACTTACTTGTTGTAAAATAATCTCAAGTAAATAGGTATTATACGTGCATTGCATACATATATTACAATGTAGAAATATGATCAGAGTACATTAATATAAGTTACATTACTTACATATCTTCGATGATAAATACTTAAATACGGCGGCACTCCTTGTAAGCCTCTTAAAAAAAAAATTTGTTGAGAATACAGTTTCGCGTAAAAGCGCACCTACAGCAATCAGATCAATCTTCCCCTACAATTCAACTCAATAAATAAAAATGTCTGTTTGGTAAGTTTTTTGTGATCAAAATGGGACATCTGTCAAATAGTAAATAATTTGAAAAGTGGGGGAAAATCGTCTCAGAGAGTGCAATAGTTTTCTTAATTATTAAATATTTTCACGAAAAACTAATTTTCATTTATTTCGCTTACGAAATAGTGATTGACATTTCACAAACTGTCAGATGGCTGTTTGACAGATGTCTCTCGCTCACTCCAAGAAAAAGTTGTAGCACGAAATCAGAGGAAATCACAAGAGGGGACATTTTTTGATACTCTCATATGGCTCTCCCTTCTCTTGATTTTTGGTTATTTTACGTAATTATATCAAAAACTACCAGTTACCAAACAGACCTAAAGATATTCAAAATTGTAAGAAATTGACAGCTGTCATAAAAATGCTGTTATTCTATTGGACTTCTCTGCATCGTTCTGTGCTGATGGCTGATGCACAACGGTAAAGAAAACTTCATTGCAATTTACTGACGTTTTGGAACACTAAAGAGAGGTAGATTTCTTAATTTATAGATGATTTCAATGACATGCGTTTTTTGCCTAGTTATTACAGCTCAGTTGAAACTGCATAGCCTTCTCATACCAAGTTTCACCAGAATTGGACAACTTTTTCAATGCGTACAGCTGTGTCCCATCAATGTCAAATTGTTGTCAATAATCATTTTCAGGTTGTCAACGATATTCTTGCACCAACTAATAGCGTGTAATTCCCGTTATCAGCAGTAATCAAATACATACCAACATTTTGAATGATTTTTTATACTAAGGTGGTCTTTTGTTTGTTTTTTGCAATTAAAAAAATAAAAACAAAAACAGAAATGAAACATACTAAACCAAAACAGTTTACCTGTAAATCTTCAGAGTCTTCATCTCCGCAAAAAGATCCATTAAAAGTGCGTTAGACTAGCAGCCAAAAACACTTCAGTGACAATTAGCTGTCAATTTCAATGCCACTTGCTTGGTTTTTAATTGGTTTTCTGCGGTTTTATGGGACTTTTGGCTGACACTTATTCACGCTCTAAATTTTGTTCCCAGGGTCCATGCACGTACGCATGTCATGCAGCTCAATTGAGACATTATTTGGTTCGGCTCTGCTCTGAGCTTGAACCCAAAACCGCCGGAGGGGTCAAGAATGATGACTTGGTCCCAATTTTTTTTTTTCGGAGATGACAAAAAACTAACAACTCTAATTGGGTATAAAAGAGGCCACACAAGATCTGTAATCACATCAGTTGTACGAATAGTAAGCAACATGAACATCTTGGTAAGCACCTTTGGTCGCAACTGCCTTTCAAGTGATTACATTGTTTTCTCATTTAGATTATTTTATCGACGATTGTGGGAGTTGGTCTCGCCCAACAGGGTGACATCAAGGATTGTGAACCACGTCAAAGTGCGGTTTCGGTGCGTGACGTACAGGATATCTACCAGCGTCCGCTAGCCTATGACACATTGGATTACAGTCCCCACTCTACATATGGTCCCCCAGACCCGGTGAAAACTGCTCCTCGACGAACCTATCCACAGGATATATCCGAAGGAGCTAATTCTCCGCGACCCACATATGTCCAGCCTCCTACGTACAGTGATATTCGACAGCAGTTTCCATATGCTCCGATCTATGGTCCACCTCCACCACGTTCTCGAGTAGCAGCTGCAGCCGGCATCTATGATGATTACGATGATGTACAGTATGCCGCACCAGCAGCCGTGCCCATAGTACCAGTAGTACGTCGTTACAATATCAACTACGCTCAACGGGAACCCTACCAACCAAACTTTGGATACCGGGTGCCTGTATATTATGCTTCACTGCCAGAAGGCTATTATCCCATTCGGGCGCCACCACCAGCTCCTGCCGCCACGTCCGCAACGATAACAACAGAGGAGCCTAAAACACAGCCACCGCCAGTTACGATCCCCATTATCCAGCCCATAACGCAATCAGATCAGGCGCTGTATGATGAAACAAATGTCAGGAGGCATCCACTTCTTGCCACCAGTTCAGAGGAGGAAGTGGTGCCAAGGCATAGATTCCGAAAACCATTTTCGGGACTAGCGAACCTATTTAAAGGTTCAATTATATCGACAAGAAACAAGATCGGACTGATCCCATCGATTGTTAATGCATCAGTGAATAAGTTTACGAGTTACTAGAATAAGTGGCTTAAGATGAGTGTTTTAGCTAATAAATGATAAGAACTGTGTGACGTACAGTGATGTGTTTTATTTGACGCTTCAGCAGGGTAGTTTTATAGGTCATCTGATTATTTTTACTTCGATTCTAACATCGAAAGCCAGCGTGCGTTGTATAACTCCGCTTGTAGTGGAATGTAAAAGAATTTCAATCGCAGTGCTGGAAAGACAGAAGTACCTGATTAAAACCTAAACAAAAGTACCTACACTTCGTGATTTGCATAAACTGTTCTGCATCATAATACGCATGATCATTTATTACACATACATTGCGTTACGATACGTCGAAGCAGAATCATCATTCACTTATGGATGGTTGAGCGAATAAAACCAATTGTATGAGTATTATGTAGCGTTATGTTGACACTTGGCAAGAATACCTTAATTTCGAATAACAAAAGCAGCAATCTTCGGCAATTATTCGTGTTTTACAGTGGTTAATGTTTTGATAAGCGAATTAAAGTTGATCGGGGTGCCAGTGCGTAAACTCTCGCAAGAGAAAATCCAACCTCCAACATCCAAACTTCCCATATGATTTCCATCTGTCAACTCATTGCAATCCCATGGAAATCATAGGGGCAAAATTTATAAAGTGAAAGTGCAATTCGTCACTGCTCCAGGAAATTGTCTTACTTTTGACACCTCATTTGCTTAGATTGGTTAAGTATGAGAGCCGCAAATGGTACCTATACCAGAGAAATAATAGGTCTGTTCCCGTACTTTCTGCACTTAAATTTATTGAGTTTCAAGGAGTGGGGATAAAAATCTGTCAGAGAGAGGGAAAAGTGTGTAAAAGTACAGGAACGCATTAACAACAAAAAAGGAAAAATGTATGATGTTTGACGGACTTGACAGTTTCATAAAGCTGCCCAAAGAAATTTCTTAGGCTAAAATCGGCAGCATGGGGAAATTTCTTACTCTCTTTTGACATTACATCGTTGACGTTTTGTGACTTGGATTGATCATGGCTATACCCGTAAAGTCTTCAAGTTTAATTTTGGTTCTAATCGTACCGCATCGCATTGTATTCAAGGCGACGCGACGGCGGAAAGATTATCACAGGATTTGTAGAGAAAGATTAACAAAAAAAAAAACTTCATCCACAAATAAATACTTTATTTCCATCACTTCAAACATTTCTCACAAACCCGGTCGATAGATTGGTCCATAAAGCGGTGCCACATGGTCTTCGCCCACTGCGATTGTTCGAAAATCTCTCACTGCCGGTATCACTGCAGGCGCATTGTATGATCGCCCGGAACCCCTAGATGGAGTAACCACCACTTTGCCATTTAGCCGTGAATAGCTCTGATGGTAGACGACCGACGGTGCCGTATCTATGATCACACCCGCCTTAGCCGATGATGGTTCAATGATCTTGAGGTTGCCCAAATAACTATTCGTCGATTGAGCACTCACCACCACCAACACAGTCACAGTACACAACTACGATAGAAACAATATCACATAGATACAAATATTCTTATTTGAAATGCCAAGATCATTAATCAAAACACTCACCACATTGATCGGCATCAGCATGTTCTTCGAATATGGGTCAGCTTGGTTGCTTCTACGGTCCAATTCATCAGAGGAAACTGAAGAAAATCTCCAACGTAATCGTTAATTTTATACAAACTCCAAGAGCAGACAAACGAGACACGCTTCACAATCTAGACTGAGGACCAGTATGGCGCTGACACTTACGAGAAGGTGGGTATATCAGTTCGAGTACATTCGAATGTTGGCAGTATGAAATGAAGGACGGTGGGGTGGTTTGGTCATGGTACAATAAGAAACCGGTGACTCATTCAGTTGAGTGACTTTTCGAAACTGGTACGTAACAGGATACAATAGGTAACAATAATAAATCGATTGTTGTTGTTTTGGTGTTGTTGGTGGCAAAATTCAGTCGATTCGATTTTTTTCTCGGCCGAACTGGAGTTATATAAAAGCAAGTTGTGCTCTATGGGTCGGTAGTTGGTAGCTTCCAAGAAAATGGGAAGCAACAAAACAAAATGACGTCTCAACAAGAAATTGTTTGTCTCCTTGCTTGGCTAAGTTGCCACTGTGTTAATCAAATGGAATCCACATGAAGATCCAAGTTCCTACTTAAGGCTGGGATAAGACTACAGTGGATTCCGGTTATTTGGGACACTGATTTTGTCCCAACTAAGCAACTGTCCCAATAATTGACTTAAAATACGGATATGCAGTTGTCTTTCCTTACAATTTCAAGCCAAAAGAATATCCTTTGGTCATTTTGTGAAATCTATCAATTCTGTGATGTGTCAGTGGAAGCCTGCGTGGCTTACAATAGGGGGATAACATGTAATAGCCTAGGTTGCACGTGCCTTAACTATTGTTTCCATGGAGGTCCGCCTATGACCTCGACGTGGTGGCTGCCCGTAACGAACTATCCAGTAGGTCATCTCTCTGCTGTTGAGTTGGCTAACATAGCGGGCAGGGAGAAGGTTAACTCCTTGGGTTGTCCGCAGAAATCCCCTTATCTTAAGGTGGAACAACATATGCCGAAGGATGCGTAGCTGGGAGGGTGCTCAGTCATTAGTATACGAACTCCGGATACTTGGTAATAATTCGATTTTGACATTGCCTTCCCCCAGTATTCCAATCTCTGCTGGGGGTGACCATATCTTTCTCGGATACTCGTGGGACCTAATGCCTAACAAAAAACAAAAAGAAGAGAGTGATGACTCACCAAATGCATCAAGTGGTGGATTAAATAAATAGAGTGCCCTAGGCAAGGCATCTCATCGGCGCCCTTTTTTGAATGTTAGTACAAATGCGTTAGTTCATATGTGTGAATATTTATTCTTAACTTGACATTCAAGAAAAAGTGTAAAAAAAAATTAAAAATGTCTCTGACTCTGTCTACTACTCTTTGTAAAAAAAACTTCGGGCAGGCGCCCCTTGTAACCTCGCGCCCCTAGGCAATTGCCTAGTTTGCCTTAGGGATAATCCGCCACTAAAACGCATCCAGGCTGACTGATAATCGACCTTCGGTGGTATCCCCCACGACAAATGGAACAAGGACGTCACTGTACACGAAACCAAACCCAACCTATGCGTTCCATGACTTTATTGGCATTTTACCAGCACTGTTTGTGTTTTGACATTTAACGAAGTTGGGATTCTACAGAAAGTACAGGAGCCGATCTAATGTTGAACATTCGTTTCAAAGTTATTGCCAAACTCATCTCTTATAGAGATGGCTTAGCTGTTCAACATTCACCTGTATTAGGTGCCGGGGTATAGAGACATTTCAGGGAATTGTAAAGTTAAAGTATGCCGCTTGCTACTTACAACTAATTTCAGATAGGAAGACGGATTTACATGCCTTTCTCACAGACACATCTGGCTCAGCAGGATGGATTCGAAACACTCGAACTATCTTCTGTCCCTTAAAAGACTACATATTAGTATGGTTATTGGTGTCATCACATGAAACTACTTTATATGTAGGAAGACATGCAACTAGGCTTGGTGCTCTTTCGAAGGACTTTACTAGACTTAGGTGAATAACAATCTTAATGATGTAGCCCTTACGAATAACAGTAGTATTTCTAGCTTTATACAAAGCTACCAAAGATACTAGGTACTTCCATGAACATCTACAATTCTAATTGTAGTGGTACTCAATTCACCTAGCCTAATCATGGCCGATTAGAAGTGCAGTAAGCCCGGAAGAAAAAAATAAAATTTGCAAGTAAATTGTAAGAGCGAAATAAATTAGATTTCTATATGTATAATTTACACAGAATAGATTTCCGAAACTAAAAAACAAAAAATGGTGCCTTCCTGAAGACGGATCAGAAGATTGTACATGTATACATATACTTTAGATTTCGTTGCCAAAAAAATTGTGGAAAAATTACAATAAAATCAAAGGGCTAGTAAATGAAATGTTTAAAAGTAGAACTTGCCACTGGAATTGTGGAACGTCGACAACAAGAACTACGGAGTTTCAAAGCATAATTACAGGGGCGTTTGCAGTACGTTTGAGTATAAGTCATGGTTACCAATATAAAGAAGGTTTTGAGAGGAGAACAGCATAAAAAAGGCGAAGAAAACTACTTTCGGGACAAAGATTTAACTTTCCAACTCAAATTAGACATTTTGTACATCTTTCGGGCAAGAAACGAACTCCGGCGCGTGTTGTAGGACCTCCCATGTGAGCGATTCCAAGTATGTTTTGCAACGTGAGGACGAGCATTGTCGTGCTGCAAAGTATTCCTGCCGTTTTTCCTTCAATGCTCGGCGGTAGCGATCTCCATTGTTGATTCCATTCGGTTTGAACAGCTCAAAGTAGAGGACACACTTCTGATCGCACGAAATACAGAGCATGAGATTGGATCCAAGGATATTTGGCTTCACCGTTGATGTTGATGGTTGGCCGGGCTTAACCCATGGCTCTCTGCGCTTGGGATTGTCGTAATGGATCCACTTTTCATCACCAGTGACAATTCGATGCAAAAATCCCCTCCTATTCTGCCGTTGAAGCAGCTCCAGTTTTCGTTTCTTTATATTTAAGCATGACAAATAGTTTTAAGAGTGCGTTCGCTTTTAAAACGATCAAGAGTGCATTCACATCGCTCAATTTTTTTTATAAATTGAGTTTGGGACTGAGAAATTAACGGAAAGGATAAATGACAAAGAAAATGTTGAAAAAAAACCAAGTCTTTGTCCCGAATGTCCCGTGTTGGCAACCCTGCTAAGTCCGTTTTAATTTTTTGCAATTTCCATCGGTTGCGAAAAGGAAAACAGTTCATCTCTCAAACTGACACTGATTTTGAGCTACGGAAAACGTAAAGACCCGCGTAGAGGTAAAGAAATGTTACATACTTACATATGTTGTTTATTATGTTGCCTAGAGTTTAATGTTACCATAGACTATAGCCTCACCTTTTTTGGTTCTAAGGATCGGGGTGGAACTGAACTTAATCCAACCAGTCTCTTCAGCCAGATAAATTATTTTCACAAATTTTTGATATCCTCACTTCTAGCCATTTATCATGAAACCACCCACACATGATAAATTTTTTTCGAATTTAAATGTTGCCGCATGTAGTATCTGGCAACACTATTTTATAATTTAAGCTTGAGCAATCGATGCAATAAATAGCTACTAGTGGACCAGTGCGAGAATAAACAAAAAGAGAACGTAAGTATAGGTAATAATGTTTTTTCGTAGTAACTTTACTCATATCCACTTTTTCAAAATTGTTTATACTGATGAACAAATTTCAGTTGATAAGCTTTCAATGTTCAATATTAGAGTTAATTAAATCGGTGCAGAAATAAACTCTCAAGAGGAATCACAAGCTCTTGTGCTAGCGATTTAATTATGTAGATACACTGTCCCAACCGAATTGTCAGTACAGCGAAGATAGGACGTTTGCCTCTCAGCCTGGCTGCAATGGCTTGCATAAGCCTGAACCTTTTTAAGCTCTGACTACGTTACTGTAGTATGCATGGTAAGTCGCCGCAAATACCCGTTGCTGATTTTAAAACAACAGAAATCATTGAACATAATAAAGATACATAATTGTTTACAAAGTGGACTCCACCTCGGCAGTAGATGTATGTATGTTTTGTTTCACAATATTTTTGAGTGATACAAGTAGGTATCGGGAAATATGTTATGTGAGTCAACACTATTCTTTATTAAGTTTAAATGTCAAACGGATTCTGAGTTTTTTAAACTGCTAGACCGTCTAAAAACACTCCAAAATAGTTTTAGTCAAAGTCGCTGGAGTTAAAAAAATCACCTTCAAGGAGGGGAAGACGAGTGCTCATATTCAGTTCTAATAATAATCAATTCCGGAGGCGGTTTTAACCTTATACAATTTAGCAACTACACGACTCCTTTAGCCACTTTAATTAATCTCAAAAAAATTTAAACATTTTGCAACTGCGTAGCTAATGGCTACCAAATGAACTCTTAGGTCGGTAGCTATCGACCGCTCATAAGTTAAGAGCCTCAGAGACCTGTTCACCAACCGCTATTAGTTCGTATTTATGAGCGCTCATAAGACTTGTGAGTGGTCCGAACCACTCTTAAGTTACGAGCAATAATATCAGAGACAATTATTATTGTATCCGGTAATTATCTTAGATAACTTCGAAGTGATTCGAACTCTGCTGTCATTTTAAATTTAAACTTTTTCTGTTTATTTCTAAAATAGGTAGAAAAGAAAGAAATCCGAATTTATCCGACAAGGAAAAGAAAAATATAATGAGCTAAGTGAACATATTTCTTATTTTACTATTTAATTGAATGGAATTTGACGAAAAAAAAATGTATCCACCAACACAAATTTCACCATCTACAGCTGTTTTGCATGATCATCATATTAACATTGACATGTTCAAAAAAGAGCGCAACCGGAAATCCGATAATCGATTCTCTCATAGTCGAAGTAAGCATTGACAAAAACCTATTAGGTGAATACCAACCAAAAATTTCAACTTAAGACCCTCTTAACTTTAAAAGCGATTTATGAACCTACCTACCTCTTTCAGCTTTGAGGTGGATAGAGATGACTTCATACAGCCTAAACAGTTGATGCACTGATGCACTTTATAATGGTACAATGGTACTTCTCCATTTGGCTACTTCCTGAAATGCCGTCAAGAATAAAAAATAAAACCTTCAACTTTTGCTATCACATTTTGAAATTTATTTGCATTTTTCAACGATTTAATGATGCAGACCGTAAGCGACTGGAGCAGCATGAACAGAGTGCACAACTGGAGCAACATGTAGAGCTGGGGCGGCATGCACAACTGGAGCAATATGTAGAGCTGAGGCGGCATGCACAGCTGGACCAACATGAAGAGCTGGAGCAGCATGAACTAACGGCGCGGCATGAACGACTGGAGCAGCGACATAAGACTTAACGACTGGAGCAAGAATTGGAGAAACCACAGCCGAGTTGTGAACGCGGCTAAAGTGCTGCGTTGAAACAGCCGATGGGATCGAGTGCACCACAGATCCTACATGGGCTGGCTCAACCACGCTGTGTGTGGCAAGAAGTCCTGGTTTGGCAGCAACAACAGCAACCATGGCGAAGAAAGCGATCTGAAAAGATAGAGATCTCGGTGAAACAGGACACTTGCAATCGCCTCAATTAAACTTACGTATTTGAACATTTTGGATTGATTTGCTTTGGAGGAATTTGAGTCTTAAGACAAAGATTGATAGAATTCAACTGATGTCAGATTCCAGCAGCAGCATCATTATTTATACCTCCGATATGACTATGCAAAGCATTGAAATTCAATTATAATCGTAGACACACCCAATTAACGCACAATTATGTTACATATAAAAAAAAAATTTAAATTTAAATAGAAATAAAAATATTACATCGAAGTTCACTCCTTTTTAGACACTTATGTGTGACCGTCGGTGTTTGCGTAACTTTAACGATCCCACCGCTAATGACAATGCCTAATCCGTCCTTCGGCTCAAACACACACTTTTTATGTGTGGTTTTTTGGTGGAGCATAGTGCGCCACCTTTCAAGGTGAACCGAAATATGTACCCACTACAATGACCGGCCACTTAATGACCGTCGTTGATCGTACTCGTATGTTTAAACGAGAATGCAGAGATCTTATCGTCTCAGATGTTGGTCGTAAAGCAGAGGGCAAAGGAAAACCGAAAACACTGAATGATTGGATGAAGTATAAAAGCAACTGCCACAGACGAATTCAGCATCAGTCAGCTGTTAAATCGCTTACTAGCAACTAACAAACAAACAACCAAAACAAACTCAAAATGTTCAAATTCGTAAGTACTTACAAACAAACAATACAACATAAATTATTACATTCCATTGATTAGGTCGTCATCCTTGCCTTCGTCGCTGTGGCCGCTGCCAAGCCAGGACTCCTCAGCACTCACTCCATCGTTGAACCAGCCATTGTTGGACACTCTGTCCACTCTGCACCAAGCGCTATTTCACACCAGAGCCAAACTCAATACCACAGCAAGACCGTTGTGACTCCAGTCCTTGCCCCAGTTGTCAAGTCCTATGTCGCCGCTCCAGTTGTCCATGCCGCTCCAATCGTCCATGCCGCTCCAGTCGTCCACGCTGCCCCAATCCTGTCGCAGGTTCATCACGCTTTGCCAGTCGTCCATAGCGCTCAAGTTTTGCACGCCGCTCCATTGGTTCATTCAGTTCATGCACCAATCTCCTATGGACTCCATCATTAAACCAGTTTCGAAGGACTATGAAATAAATGAAAGCAAGCTAAAAAGCAATTTTAACGATTTTTTTTTATTTCAAACTAACATAAGAAATAACTGTCTAAAAATGAGCCCGAGACATTAGCCCGTTTGCTAAGTTTTCAGCGAGGCGAGCATCTGAAGCTAGTCTCTGGCTATGAAGTGGTCGGAACAGTTGTTTCTAACGGTGTTCACGGTAAATGCTCAACGCAAAGTAAATTTCCGCTTCGTAGTGGCTAGAAGATTACATAAACACTTGTCATTGTCTCCAGTCTTCAAGAAATGTTAGCTAGCCAAGTCATTTAATATTTGGAACATTTAATCAGCGGCATTGCCAGTTTAAAAAAAATAATTTTTTGACTTTGCTTTATGCAATTTCGAATTACATTAACACTATAACAAATATAAGTTGCTATAATGTGATAGCGTGTCGGGTAGCGATGTTTATCTTCTATGATTGTTACGAGAACTCTTTTCTTTAATGGAACTAAAAGTTTCAACTTAACGTCATGCTAAAAATCGGCGTCAGCAGTCGTAATGTAGATTCGAGCCTTGACGCTCGCAATCATTTGTGCGTGCGTGTTTTATCTTTGGATGAAAGAGTCTCTGAGAGCTGAGTTGACAAGTGCCTCACGTAAACGATACTCTTTAATGCTTGTGAGACAACAGGTGGTACAGTGAAAAACAAAACAAGGTAAGTTATACATCTATTCGTATATCTGACTGCGAACCAGTGAAAAATGGAATGGAATTAAAGAGATTCCTCCTGTAAACAAACAAAAATATAGAGAAATTGCAAAATAGTCAAAGAAATTCTAAGCCACGGAAGAGGAGATGCACCAAAAGACTCTAAGGACAACCAAGCAATTTGCAAATTGTTCTGCAATCCCACTCTAAGTCTGAGGAACGCAAACGAAAAATTGTCCAGAAAAGGAATTAAAGTCTCCATCAACAGTCAACACAATACGACGCTGTTTAGCAGAATCTGGCATCGTGAATAGAAGTACCAAACTTAAGCGTTGAAAAGATCCTAAGTTGGTGAACATAGAATTTAAATCGAAATTGAAGCAACCTCATATTTACAGATGAATACTGTTTTTTAGTTTATAATTAGTAAGCATGGAAAAAAAAGGAAAACTGCTCCAACGCACCATAAATCAACCAGCAAACGTTCTTGTTTATTGATGGTTCTTGGCCAAGGGATTCGAAAAGTTGATAGTATTCACATAATACCTCGATGCTCAGTTCATGGAAAAATTTTATCAGAAGGGTTTGCTGAAGCGTGCCGAATTTCTATACAAACCTAACAATGACGAATGGACTTTGCAAGAGGATAACGATTCAAAACATCGGAGTCGCCTCTAAACGCATTGGAAAAGGAAAATGGGAAAAATGGGAGCGTATCGGAATCCCGCTTTTTAAAATCCAGTTTTTTAGGAATCCTGCCGAAAAAGTTTTAAAACACCGTCTTCTAAAATCCCGTTTTCTTAAAATAAATGGTTTCTAGGAAAGAAATAGGAAAAGTTCCTTTAAACGAAAAAATGAACGGAAAATTCTGAAAAATATGTCCAAATCGGGTTTTATGCGTCGTATTGTCCACAATACATATACAATTGAACTAATTACATAAAAAAAAATTCGGTTGTTCCATTAATATTTCAATGTATGTAAATATTTAATACACAACTTCTATTTTTAAAAGAATATTATTAATTTATTTACATATTCGTTGAATTGTTATACATATTTGTTATTGTATTATATTTATTGTTTGTTGCAAATAATACGAGTTAGTAATAAAAGGTAAGTGCATATTATTACCTCTGTTTTTATTTCACTTATTTCTATTTTTTTTATAATCTCGATTTTGCAATTGTAAAAGATTTGGAAAAAAATTGAGAGCAAGGCTACTATACTCTCAGCATCATCGTTTCATTTAATCTTGTGTCGTACTTTTCAATAAGTTTTGCCCATAGTCGGCAGTTCCCCTACTTTCCTTGCCAACTCATCGGCAAACTCGTTGCTTTCTACAACAGACTGACCAGGCACCCAATATATGTAGTTTTACCTGGTTCTGCGTAATGCCCTTAGCATTATTCGGCAGTTCCTGACTATTCGTTGCATTATCAGGACCTCTGGAGTCCTAAGTACGGCTAGAACTTCTGCCTGAAAGAGGCATCCGGGAGTCTTAAGGATAATTTTAGCTCTGTGTTCATCCAACATATACCAACCCCCGTTTCTTTTACAGTTTTAGATCCGTCCGTGAAGACTGCGATGTCTGTATGCCGAGTAACTCTATTATTCGTCTACTCTTCCCGTACAGGGTTTTGTTGGCTTTGCCATAGCCGGGTAAAAATAGAAAAGAAACAGAAAACAACAACAAAACCAAAGGAAACAACTTTCTTTTCTATCATCACGATTGAAAATAGAACAAAAAGAAACAAGAAGCGAACCTGGAACCTATGAGATGAGAAGCCAACATGCCATACACTGAGCTACTGCCCAACTAAAAAATGATCATCCAATTTGGCATATGGTATGTTTCTCTGGTAACACTTTTCAAATGCACATGCACAGATCTCAGTACAAACATCAAGCTTACTTCATAAACTTCATAAAATTTTGGCATTTTTATAGTTTTTCTTAAATGCACGTTTTTGTTGAACACACTGTAAATCGACGTAAGTTTTAAATTCCATATTTTCTTCTCTGTTATATAGACTATTGTGAAACATTGAACCACGAAATGTCAAAAGCAATCCGCGGATGTACACGATCATCAGATAACATCTAGTTTTTGAAGTCTTGTAGAATTTTTTGACACAAATTTGACACTAGGATGTTAGAACTATGAACAACATAACTGAACTTAGAACAGAAGTTGTTGTCGGTTTGTCTGTTTTGCGAGTAACTTTAATCAAATTCAGTGCAACGAATAAAAATACACAGCTTTTACAAATGTCAAAAGCTTAGAGAAGATGCACTACCATTTTGCAGTTATCAAAGCTCACATGAATAGACAACAATAGCGTTTCTCAAAGCATGTCAATATCAATTTGACACCCTTTTATCATTATGACAAGAAAAAGGTAAACACACTTAACCAGTGCTCAATAACAGGTAATCAACGATAACTATAATTCGGCAGTGAACTGATCATTGTTCAAATCGCTGACCTTCAATGTGAACGACCGCAAACCCATGTAGGTACTATTTACATGCTATCTAATGGAAAAGGTGGATACTGGATACCTTACCTGTTTCTTTGAAGCTTGGAGGCATTTATATAGTCGTACGGTGATACTCGCTGTAGGATTTTTGTATAAAATTACCAAAAATATTGCAAATCGATATCAATCGTAATTTGAAGCCTCACCAGGTGACAACCCAAAAATAATAACCAAGATGTTCAAGTCTGTAAGTCTGTTCGGTTTTTGCAATGGCTTTACTTTTAACCAACTATATCCATCTTCTTTAATTAGGTTGCCATCCTCGTTGTTATCGCTTTAACTACCGTCAATGCTGGAGTAGTAGAAACTCGCACAATCTTGGAACCTGCTGTTGCCAAGATCGGTGCTGTTGTTCATAGTCTTCCACCTGCAGTTTCACACCAGAGCTACACTAGAATTTACAACAGAGCTGATGTATCCCAAATTATTGCTCCAGTCGTAAGGACGGTGCAAGTCGCACCGATTATCGAAGCTGTTCCAGTCGCACCTGTCGTTAAGTCCGTCCATGTTGCTCCCATTGTTCAAAGCTATGCCGCTCCAGTTGTTAGCCAAGTTCAGTATGGAACTCCAGCAGTGAGGGCATACGCTGCTTCTCCAGTCATCCATGCGGCTCCAATTGTGCCAGCCACTTATGCTGTACACCATTAAATATTTAACCGATAGAATCACAAATGGAAAACAAATGCGCTTCAATAAATAAAAG
Organism: Brachyopa scutellaris; assembly: GCA_949775065.1. Lineage (NCBI taxonomy): Eukaryota > Metazoa > Arthropoda > Insecta > Diptera > Syrphidae > Brachyopa > Brachyopa scutellaris. The sequence continues at coordinate 107,268,797 of OX459113.1, forward strand.
ATAAATTTAAAGAAAATGTTTATTTGGAAATCGATATCTGAATGAGTCTGTCGCTGACAGGACGTGCATCTAAAATGTTGGTATCCAATCTATTTATCTATTTTTGGATATTGAAATCACTCGGTTACTTAGCTTCTTGAAAAACCATGCTCCGCTGGATCTTTACTTAGATAAAATGGCCGTCGCAACTGACATCAGATTGAGGGCAGTGGTAATGTTGTCATCAAAAGTCTTTTGGATATGCCATCTTATCCCGTTGGAAAGCCAAAGACATGCAGACAGTTACTTATTTTTTGACTCCGATGCTGGCATTTGACATGCTCAAGCTGAATTCTTGATGTTCATCAAGATAGACCTAGGTTAGGTCAGGTATGTGGGCTTATGAAAATGGTCACTTCCTCATCACACTTAGTCCCATGTGAACTTATTGTGATACCAAAAATATGTTCCCACCCGTGGTGTCTTGGTTCCAGTTATCCGGGCGCCCTTGCAGATCCGATAGTGATCCATCCGAAAGAAGAAAAATTTGCCCAGGATTCTATTTCTCAGTTGGCAGAGGTTTGTGTAGTGACAGGAAATGGGTCGTGTCCTCATTCGCCTATTTGCCACCACATCCACTGCAAATGTCATCATCGCTCAGGCGTAGTTTTATCATGTGATATCTTAACATATTGTGGCCAGTTAGCACTTCTATCAGCATTGACAGCGACTTCCTGTCTTCTTGTAGGAGCTAACTGGTTTTTGATTTATCGCATTCTGGCCATAGCCTTTTTGATACTTCACAAGTGGTTAGTGATTTCCATCTGTTATTTACTTCAATCAGTGTTTTTGTTTAGTTTTGGTCCTAAGGTTACAGAGTGGGGGTTTTACCATACCATCTACTTGCTCTCTGTCTAGGCCTGAGCCCTTTCAGTATTCAGTGATATCCCGCTGTTACCAGAGACCCAGCAGAGTTTTATATTGTGCTGCGTGTTTTTTTTTTTTCATTATATTAAGAGAAAGAATTATGGGGTTCATAAAAAGGAAGAATTATGTGAAATAGAAAAGATTATGTAGAGAGATTATAAGGTAGAGATAAGGATGGTTGGTTGTAAAGTGTGAGTGGTGAATTTTACAATAAATGGATGGGTGCTACAATTTTTTGCCAACTCCGAACGGCGATTTAAGAAGCTTGCCATGAGGAATGATACTCTTTGAATGCTTGTCAGACATTCGAAAGAGGTGGCACCGAGAAAAAACTTTTAGATGTTTGCTGGGATTGAACCCAGACAACATTGTGTAGGAGTCCAACGCAATTACTTACCACTACACCACGGTGCTCAGAGAAGTTTCGGCCCTTCGAATGATCAAGAGGCTTCAGTTCTTGAGTTAATTTGATCTTTTAAGCGTGAATGCCAAGATCTTTACGCAAAATTCGCCACAATGTGGACTGAAAGATTCCCAATTCCTGTGATCGGAATGGAACAGGCTGATTTGGCTCATTTTGAACTAAAGCACTTACGGCTGCAATATTTTCGGTACTTCGACCGGTGCGTTGTCTCATTGGCACAGGCACATTCAAATTCAATATATGGTATGTTGACTCGAATTTCTCCTACGATTATCACGACCAATGTTGATCGTTCTTGAAATTCACCATGATGAAAATGTAAACCTTGACTGACGTTTTGACAGTGACAGATCATTAAAAAAATTAGGTGCGTTGTTATCAGAGTATATCTAAAATTATTAGATTTACCTACTCTGGTTGTTATGTCTCTATTGAACTTCCGAACTGCCCATTTGAGCAGGGCCAGACCAACCATATGTGCACGATGTGCAAATGCACAAGGCGTCAAGTTCCGGGGGTTCATTGCTAGGAGTAAGAAACATTAATTTTATCTTGCGCGAACAAATACTGCCATTTGCATTTTAAACAAAAGCTTGTTCAAATAAATCCAAAATAACAACATCCATCACACCTGTGCTGAATTATTTCTTGCACATTAATTCACATCACTTGCAATGTTGCAACTTCAAGGAGAATCTAACTCAAAATATCGCAAAATAAAAAATCAGACTGAACTGCAAGTTCATTTCTTACCTACCATATTTCAAAATATTCCACCCTGTTCGTGTAGTACTGTAGGTATATTTCTTGTACATCCACTTACACTTTACAAAAGAATCTTTAGTTCAAAAATCTAAAAATAAAAAAAGATCCGCCTCGTATGTGCAGGTTTTATTTCTGGAACCTTCACTTGTATACCACTTGTAGATGAAAATATAGTACTCTCTTCCACTTATACATCTGATGTCAGATGTCAGATTTCCATTTCACACTCGCACACTTATGCAAGCGTGCAAATATGAAAAAGGGGCGCTTTCTGTAAATCTTGTACAGGGCGCTAGTTTGTCTGGGACCGCCCGGCATTTGAGTAAAGACTACAAGTCAAAAAGGACAAGTAATTCAAATGGCTCCCTGAAATTACGCCAAAAAGTGTTTTGGAAAAAGAGCCAAAATAATTGTGGCGTAAAGTTTTTGTAAAAAAATGACCAAAACCAAAAAGGAAAATTCGCCAGAATGCAAGGAAATTACGCCAAATTTTTGGAAAAAAAAAGCCAAAAAATAAAAAGTTTACCTTTTTTGGTTTGGAAATAAGACCAGAAAAAAAACTTATTTTTTCCGACTGCATTTCATAGTTAACCCATTAGTGCTCAGAGTAATATTTTGGTCCCAATTTTGTTAATTTTTTAGTATATTGTTACTTACCGATAGACAATTTAAGAAAAAATATTACAAAAAAAAAATATTGCAACAGAAGTTCCAAAACTGTGTGTCCTATAAATAGGACGCTGGGCAGATATGAGGTCTAAAATTTGATACATATGTAAATAATTTTCAGTTATTTTAATTATTTTTTTATTTTATTTGAGGAGTTTATAAATGCCTGTTGACCAAAAAAAACGAAATAAATGCCAGGCGAAGAATTATTTAATTGATCATTAGGTTAAAATTTAATTAAATAAAAACACAGTGAACAAATATAAATAGGAGTTGAGTATAAGAGACAAAACTTCTTCGTTCTAACTGCAGCAGCGATGATTATTTCTATTTGTCTGGTACCAAAAACTTGTGGATAACCCAAACATTCACCTTAGCCTTTTTTTTTTTCCCGAGGGTAGGTGAAAATCTTCCATAGACACTATGAGAATAGCAAGCGCGTGCTCATAGTAGTGTCAGATTCTTACTGACCAAAAACACCACCCTTCGATATAAATTTGTTAGATACTGCAACTAAGTTATACTACTTATCAAGCAATTTTTCTATCACGAAATATAAACGTTTGGCAGGTTACTTTCCAATGAAAGATCCTGCATATTCCGCAATTTAGATGCGGTTAATCCTTATCTCGCCAAGTCGAAAGGTTTTGTCCTTTGTAGTCGGCGCAATAAATTGCTCTCATCCAAAATAAGTAGGACTGTATTATTAACATGTCCGATTAGTCGGTTTCTATGTTTTCGCGCGAAGCTTCTAGTTTCAGCTTCGATTGTCGGAATTCCGAGATCCCTGTGGATATCGTCGTTTCTAGCATACCACGGTGCTTGGACAATTTCTCTAAGCACTTTATTTTGAAAGGTCTGTAAAATATTGGCATTTGTTTTCTTGGTACAACCCCAAAGTTGTATACCGTAGGACCACACCGGCTTTAGCACTTGCTTGTATAAAAGCAGTTTGTTCTCGGTACTGAGCCATATACTAAGCTCGGGTGAAGTGCACCAGTACCATTTTTCCCCGCTTATTGCAGTATTGTATTTGGAGGCAAGTCATACATATTTATCAACTTCACACTTGTAAGGGTTGTACTGCTTTACCAACTGATGCTGAGGCAATAAATTCAATTCATTTATTTTTTTATTTTTTTTTTGTGAGTAGTGCGAGCAGTGGCTTGCAGGTTCAATATGATCAAAATTTGAAGGAGTTGTGATTAATCACTAATTGAACTATGAAAATCTCCTTTGCAACGTCAAACATGCGGTCAAAGAAACCACGATCGTTTTCTTCATTTCAGCAATTCATAATAATTGGACAGGATCTTAGCCTAGAGATTTTTCGTTATCGTTTCCATAGTCTAAAGGCGGAGGTAAAACTGCAACACTTGCATCCTCGACTTTTGAATTACGTGTTGCCGTCCGCCGGGTGTTGCCGTCGCGCTGCAAATTTGTACTTTAGAATTTGGACACCTTTATATTATATCATACTGATCACGCGTGAACTACAGTTGTTATAGGTAAGAGTATGTGAATTACAGTAATTTTGCTACAACAATGCTCTATGTTCTCTCTATTTTGCGACAAAACAACATACACAATGAGTAAGACATGAATTTCACGAGTACCTAGTAGTCACGTCTTTTTTTCTGTTCTATTTGGAGAACAAAGCCAACCACTTTTTTCCTTTTTCAGTTTAGAAAAAAGGCCAACAAATATTCTGGCGTTTTTCCAAAAAAATTTTTTTGGCGTTTTTTCATCTTTCATACATGGAAAAAAATGTCTAAAAAATTATGGAAAAAATGCCAAAATTCTCAGCATTTACACCAAACTATTTGGGTGATTTTTCCTAGGAAAAAACGCCACAACTTTGTATGGAGATTTTCGGGTTTTTTTCCATTTCCTTTTTTTGGCGTAATTTCTTTTGGCGTAATTTCAGGGAGCCATTCAAATAACTCGGATAACTAAACCCATTTCAGAGAAAAGCAATGCGCACGTTCTGAAACTTCCGCATCGACGAATGCATCTGAGTAACGCAATCAATCGAAACCCAAAATGGTTTCTCCCATTCGTCTGGCTCTGTTTGACTTTGTTTGGCAAGAATTATATCATGGAAAATTTGGGAAGCCATTTCTATTGTTGTTACTGTCAAGCGCAAAAATATGTATCAACATTTCCTACACTTCATGTTAATGCGGAAAGAAATGTCAAAGAAGGAGAAGTACCATAGAATGTAAAACTTATAAAGAATTTTTTTTGTAATTTTTTCTATTTCATATTTTCGTATTCAAATCTGCTGTTCTCCATCTCTTATTATCTTTAATGGTGCACACCATAAGTGATTGGGGACACAATAGTCTTCAACAAGGGAGCAGAATGAACAATGGGCGCAGCATGGACGACGGGAGCAGCAGCGTATGCCTTCACAATTGGAGCAGAATGAACAATGGGTGCAGCATGGACGATGGGAGCAGCAGCGTATGCCTTCACAATTGGAGCTGAATATGGAACATGACTAACAACTGGAGCAACATGAACCGACTTAACGATAGGCGCAACTTCAACGGTCTTCACAACGTGTTGCACTGGAATTGCCTTGACAATGGGCGCCACCTGTACAGTCCTTATAACTGGAGCAATGATATCAGTCACCTCAGCCTTATTGTGCACCCTTGTGAAGCTCTGGTGAGATACAGCAGTTGGTTCACTGTGGACCACAGCCCCGACCTGGGCGACAGCAGGCTCTACTATTGTGTGCGTTCCAATAATTCCAGCACTAGCCGCAGCGAAGGCGATAACAGCAAGGAGAGCAACCTAAGTATAGGAGAAAAGTTAAAAAAAAAAATTCGTCCTTTACGAACACAATGACAAACTTACAGATTTGAACATTTTAATTTTGTTTAATTGTTTGGTTGTGGTTTGCAAGAGAAGCAAGTTGCGTTTGATAATGATTGACACTGTTTGTGGTTATTTTATACTATAACAGTCTTCTAATGACATTCGCAGTCACAAGCTACTGTCATAATGCCTCGGAGCTCTATAACAGGTAACGTTGCCTGACAAAAAAAAAAAACATTTCGCACTGCATTGAATTACATGACCTTTCGATTATTGAAGGTTACCCGAATTTGGCCATTGTTCGGTAATGGAAGATCAATGATCGTTATCGGCATTGGCTTAAAGCGATCGCAGGTAATTAACTGTCACTAATCGCATTAGGTGTGTCAAAATGTTGATTCAAAATTTTTCAGGTGGGTGGTAAAAGTATTTTCCATGGAATACAGACGACGCGACGGGAAGTCTTTGATCTGGTTATGTGTTTCTTTTAGACTTGGCAGTGTAAGTCGAAAAGTCGGTTGCAAGTTCAAGTTCAAGTGAATATGATATTCCAAATAAAACGAGTTTTGGAAAATATTGCAACTTTCCTGGCTCGTGCATAGAGAAGTTTTCGTCCTTAGAAACTGATTGCTCTAATTTTATTTGCTTTTGACACGGTAGGATACAAACGGGCAAAATAAATACGACGAAGAAATGAAAATCGCGTCTGTCTCAAAATTTGACTGTCTTAGGTCCGATAGGTCGTTCTGGGATGACCTAGATGCTACAACAGATAAGTCGATACACTTCTACACTGATCTGATCTGATCTGATCTATTCTTTCGCCTCCCTGATCACTGTAGCGTGTTTCCAGCGGAAATTTTGGCGATTTCGGAAGCACTGTCCTGGATCAAGAGGAATGTAATATCCACCTACTATATTAGCATTTTCTCGGATAGTCAGGCGGCCTTGAAATCTCTGGAATCAGTCTCATCCACTTCTAAGACCACCTCCAACTGCCGTTCATCTCTTATAGAGATGACTAACATTCACCTTTGCTGAGTACCGGGGCACAGAGACATTCCAGGGAATTACAAAGCTGACGACCTCCTAAAATAGGAACAACAATACCTATTCTGCCCGATAAGAAAAATATACTTATGTCACTCGCTACTTGCAAGCTGGTACTCAAACTTGACACAGTCAATAAAACCAACGCTAGATGGGAAGGACCTACAAAGCAAACCTGGCCTAAATTAGATCTTAACCGATCTAGATACCTTTTGCCACTAAAAAGACACTAGTACGATTATCGGTGTCATTACAGGACACTGCCTTAACACGCAACTAGACTTGGCCTCATCTCGAATGACTTCTGTAGAATCTGTAGGGATGAAGAGGAGGGGGAAAGTCCAACACATCTGCTCTGCTCATGTCCAGCTTTTTCTGGTAGTAGAAAACTACACCTACATAGGAGAATACTTTTTCGAGGATCTCAGTAATCTAACACAAAAAGACGTAAGAAGCCTTCTTCGCTTTGTACAAAGCTCCAAATGGTTCTCTTGAGTAGCGGGGTAAATATCCCCAAGATCCTTGGTGTCACAATGGGCCTCTAATAGGCCTAAGTGTACTGGTACTTGTTACCGGCAGCCACTGCTACCTAACCTAACCTATAGGTCCTAAGTCATCTCAAAAGGACCTATCTTGAACTTCTTATCGAAATTTGGACTTCGGCACAGTATAGTCTATATTTTCGGAGAGAGTTAGGTGATCTAATAATTTGCGATCCAGTATGAGAACCAGGTAATTTGCTTTTACTGTCTAAGTTGGTACCCTATAAGGATGAAGGTTCGATCAGTTCAGTTTTCTGAACCACATTTGTTGGTCCATTTCGAGAGCTTGTTTAATGCATTGTTATTTAATCGTGTAAAGATGTGTACCGGTGATAGCTATATCGACATCTTCAGCAGATGCGATTACCTTGCATCGCACATATTGCAGGAGTAGTAAAAGTTTTAGCCAAAGATCGATCGAAGAATCGACCAACAGCTGGATAAGGGCCTTGCTGGAAAGTCGTATCATAAAATCCACTTCAGGAGATATATCAGTGGTAGTGACGGTAATCAAAGGCATCCTTTCTCATTTGCTGTGATCCCTCGTCATTGAGGATTTGATTGCTGAACCTCGCAACTCGGGCTATGAAGCCTACGGATACGTTGATGACCTAACCATCATAGCGAGTGATAAATTCGACTCAACCATCACGAGTGTGATGCAAAATTCACTACAAATCGTTTCAGAATGGTGTCGTAGGGAAGGACTTTCAGTCAATCCCTGTACAACCGTTCTAGTACCCTTCACGAAGATTGATTGACCTAGGTCCAATCATCCTAAAAGTCACTACACTTGAGAATTCCAGTGAGGTCAAGTACCTGGGAGTTATCTTTGATAGGAGCCTCAACTGAAATTCTTACCTCAACTCTATAATAAACCGTGCAACTACAGCCTTATGTGCAAGTCGCCGACTATATGGTAGAGCTTGGGGTCTCAAACCAAAATGTATAGGCTTAGGTACACTGGTTTGGTTATATACCACGATGGTCAGATACATCATCAAAAAGTCTGCCTAAACTTTAAATAGGGAAGTTGGACTTATTTTACTTACTTTAGGTGGCGCTACAGCTTGGAGCAGTGTTGCCGGAGAGAAATATTATAAGGTAGTACTGCAGCCAAAAAAGGGGAGTATTTTTAAAATAATAGTAGTACAGACATTTTTAAGTCTTCAAAAATAAGTGTGTGCACAAAATTTGTTTTTAACTTTATTTAAAAAAAAAATCATCAAAAATAGTTCAGTTCAAAAAAAAAGAAAACGTAAATATGTAAATAAATTAGCAGGTGATTTTTGTGATAAATTTATTGGTACAGCGGCAGACTCATTTGTTTTAGAACCTCCAGCAACACAAGACACATTTACAGCTCTTTTTTTTGCCTTTACCGCCTCAAAGGAATCCAATTTCACTTAATATCTGTAATACAAGTTAGAATCATTCTAACAAGAATTAGAATATTTCAAGCATTAATTTAACAAACCTTTTTAGTTTATTGAACTATACATAAAAATTCACAGAGTTCAAAAAAAAAAAAAAAAAACAGAACCACCAAACCAGAATCTCAGGAAACAAAAAAATAAATACCGAACTGACAGATGAAAATTGCATGAAGCCAACGAAAAACAAAAACAAACAAGAAAGAGGGAAATTCCCTTTTTGACGACAGTTTGGAAAATAAAAGTGCTGCCAAATTTGCATTAAATTTGAAGTGAATTAAATTTATTTAGGTTGTTATTACATTTTGCTACAAGTGTAAGATATTTTAGGTCTTTAAAAAAATAGGAGTACGACTATGAAAGGAGGAGTGTATGGAGGTGTTGAAAGGAGTACAATACTCCTATGGGAGTACTTTCGGGAACACTGGCTCGGAGTAAACCTGGGCCTGCCTCTCGCAACCATTTCTGTGTGCGTAATTTTTTTTTGCACGAATGGAAGGGACCTATAGTATTTTGCCGAATCCGAACGGCGAGTTAAGAAGCTCATTGACATATTATACTCTTTGTCAGGCACTCGAAAGAGGTTCCACCGTGAAAAAACTTTTTGGTGTTGGACCCGGGCCAGGATTAAACCCGGGGAGCACGGTGCTTACAAAAGTTGGACTTTGCTTCATAAATTTTAAGCTCAAAGTGGTATCCAACAAGGCTGTAGAATATTACCAATTCATTTCTGCGGACTAATGTATGAGTTGACTGTTCGATTGCGTTGTTTTTAAATCGCGTTAAGCTACTGCGAACGGTTGATGGTTGAAATTGAGCCCATGACTTATGATTATGACTTTATAAACGTCAAAGTACAACGCTGTATTTTGACAGACTCTCTGTTTAAATCATACAGTGTGTCTTCCGCTCGCATCATAATTAATGCGCTACAACTCATTCCCGTATTTTTACTGACCCATCTTGTCGCTCACTGCTTTTCTTGTTGGCTGCATTAATGTCACAGCTTGTAACGTAATTTCATTTAGCTGATGCGATTTAATGCTCACATTAATGGGATTAACATAAAATTTAAAAAAATAACCAGAATTTTAAAATATTTAACAGTTTTCTTTTTTTATTTAAAAACAAAAAATTTGATTACAAACTCGAATGAGAGCTGCTTCAAAATTCACTTAATGATGGTGGAGTCCACCATGAAGACCATGCAAGCCATGATCATGGGACAAGGGAATAGATTGAAGAAGCGGTGCAGAGTGCAGTGGTGCTTGATGTAGAAGTGGGGCTTGGTGAAGAAGTGGGGCTTGGTGAAGAAGTGGTGCTTGGTGAAGAAGTGGTGCTTGGTGGACAAGTTGTGCCTGATGGTGTACTGGCAGGACTTGCTGGGTCAAAGTTGGTGTATGTAGTAGAGTTTGGCTATGGTGAGACAACGCTGGAGCGCCGTGCAACGAAAGGGGTTGACCCAGCGACTGATGTCCCAAATATCCTGCTGAAGCAACAGCGACCATAGCGAAGAGAGCAATCTAAAGGTATGTAAATCGAATTTTGTATTTCGTAATCCAAAAGATGTATCCACTTGTATCAACTTACGAATTTGAACATGTTGATTAGTGTGTTTTGGTTGCAGACTTGCTTGTAAGTGGTTAAGCAGCTAACTGATGCTGATACCAAGTGATGCGGTAACTTTTATACCCAAAACCCAAAATAAGAAGAAGACATGTCGACGCACAATCAGTCATTTCCATTTGACCATAGCTCACCTATTCAACTGCTGCCCGCGACTGTAGGGCATGTGGGAAGTGTGATACTTTTTATTGTTCACCTTGAAAGGTATAAATCTTTTCTAAGCCCGGCAAAGTGTTAGATTGAAGGGCGCAGATAATAAACCGAACAGCTTTGCCATTCCAGATGAGATCTTTAAAGGTTACGTAACCAACATGTAATTCCAAATAGGTGCCGGTACTTAGCTTGTAAATAGTTCAATAGATTTTGATCACGACATGGGTGGGTCCAGAGTCTGTACTTACTATTATGATGGATGATTGTTATGAACTTGAAATTTTGACATTCAAAGGATTATCGGTGATATAAATAGAGTTGGTACCGGAGTAGTAAGACATCAGTTGAATATCATTTATCGTTCTGTCCAGATCTGAAATTGGAGAAAAATGTTCAAATTTGTAAGTTGGACTCCGAATTTATTGCTCATTGCAGTCCTACTGAAGTTGATTTTTTTCTTCTAGATTGCTTTCTTTGCTGTGATTGCGGTGGCTTTGGCCAAACCAGGACATCTTGCCACGCACACTGTGGTGGAACCCGTCCACCTAGGATCTGTGGTTCACTCAGTTCCATCAGCTGTCTCATCGCAGCACTTTACACGTGTCCACAACTCCGCACTGGTTGCTCCACTTCTTGCTCCAGTTGTTAATACGATCCATGCTGCTCCGGTTCTTCATGCTGCTCCAGTTGTTCATTCTGCACCTGTACTGCATACCGCTTCGGTCCTTCATACTAGTGTTGAATCAGCTCCAGTAGTAGCACTTCATCATGCCACCCCAATTGTCCATGCTGCTCCAGTTCTTCATTCCGCTGCATTGCTTCATTCGGCTCCTGTACTTCATGGTCATGCCGCTTGGTAGATCCATAAATATTCAGCTGTCCCTTAAAAATCCTCCCATTAAAGGATGTAAGCCAATACTCAAGAAATAAATGTGATACCACGAAGATTAGGTCATTTTGGTTTTAATTTCCGGTCAAGGGTACTTTGAGTGGGCTCTTCAGATTCTTATTAATCTTTGGGTAGATAAGATGAATGTCCAATGGATACCTACTCGCCTTGAATGCGAGATATTTTCTTTATGGCCCTAGAATTAGATGCACAAAAGGTGATGTAAATGAACCGGGACTGTAACATCAGGTTGAGCTGTTAGAAGCCAAAGATTATTGGATAAGATAACATTTTTTGGCTTTATGTTCAAAGCCATTAATGCAATTGGCATTAGGTGGGAAAACGTGTTTTTATTTGGAGCCGTTGTGCACAGTGGTGCCAAACAACGACGTCCAAACTAGTTTAGTTTTCAATGATAAACAAGTTTTATGGAATTCGAAGAGCAAAAAATAGTATCGTCAACTATGGCTGTTATAAGCATTTGAATGTTGTCGCTTATATTGACGTTTAACCATCTTTTAAATTTGTTTATAGCTTTAGAGATTTTGAAGTCATAATTGTCAAAATACTTTTGCTTCTTTAAAAAAAAATGTATGACACCAAGCATACTCTTATGCCCAGTTTCACAGTGAGAGTTTAAACTCTCGTTTTGGTTTAAACTTCCGTTTAAATTTTTTTCGGTTTCACAGTGCTCGTTTAAACTCAAAGTAGTGTTTAACTCGTCGTTTAAGTTAAACGACAGTACTCTGCTTTCCTATGACCTGTATAGGTAGGCACTTCACCCATTCTCGCATTTAAGTTCACACAGTCACATACCGAAGTTCACGCATTCACAAATTGAGAGTAGGCATTTTCATTGGTGGAAGCATAGAAAAAATGTAGAGAAACTGTTATCGCCGTTGACAATCGTTTGACAACGATTTTGTTGTGTTGTCAGTACATACATTTACGCATTTAAGTTCACACATTCACAAATTGAGATTATGCGTTTTCATTGGTGGAAGCATAGAGAGAATGAAGAGAATCGTTTGACATTTCAAAACAATAGCGCCGAATTTTTGTCTAACATAGCTTCCAAAACTGCGTTTAGTTAACTGGAAGATTAATTCAGACTGTGAAACCGAATGAGTTAAACGAAAAGTTTAAACTCTCGTTCACGTTTAGTTGATCTTCAGTTTAAACTCTCACTGTGAAACTGGGCATTAGGAATACAGACGTTTTTGGTATAAAAAACTGAGGCAAATTTTGGCAAATAATTTAAAGGCGTCGGTTGGCGTTTGATTCATTTGGACGATGCAGATCGCGATTGCGCAACTGTCTCAGTCGTTCAAAGCTACGTGTGCTTCTCGTTCTTCCTGAGTTCGTCCTACATGCGACGCATGTACTAGAAGCTGTTCATTCGCTTCGGCGCGTTGCTCAGTGGTTCGATTTGCATGGCGAATCTTCAATCTTCATGCATTGCGAGTGCGTGAGCCAATGTTTCATCTTCTGATCGGCGGCATAATGTCTCTCGAACACTAAAAGTACAATGTCAAAGAATTCGAATTATCATCCTCGAAGCAATATTATCTGATTCGCAAATGCACTGAAAGCAAAAGAAACGTTTATGCCCACTTTCACAGTGATGCCCAGTTTCACAGTGTAATCTCCCGTTTTGGTTTAATCTTCCGTTTAAAAATTGTTCGGTTTCACAGTGCTCGTTTAGACTAAAAGTAGAGTTAAGCCCGTCGTTTAAGTTAAACGCCTGTACTCTGCTGCTTAAACTTTGTTGAAACATAACTATTTTGAAGTACCTATACCATAATAGCAGCGAGAATAGCAAAAAATAGTTTATATTAATTTTTAGGAATAGTTTGTGGCGAACCACATAACGACTAGTGTAATACCAATTCATCGATTCATCACATTCATCCATCCATCCATTCATCACGCACCAGCACATACAGAAAGTTCACTATTGCGCTTCACATATTCCATAGACCAACATACAAACATAAAGTTCGCGACGACGTTGACTTTGACGACCTGACATAACGAACCCGAGAGCAGAAAGAAAGTAAAGTAAAATAATCAGTCTAAGTCTAAATTTCGAGCTACACGCGTGCGCAACTAAATCTTGTAAATTAGAGTTAAGTTTTAGTTCCTATTAATAAATGTTAATAATAAACAAGACGAGTGTTTAATGTGTGGTACGAATAACCACAATAGGTGACCCCGCAAAGGAACACGAAGAAACTACAAGTTCAATGCTCACCGAAGTCTAACTTTTATTGACTTTACGGTTCAATGTCAGTCGATCCCTTTTCATTACTGCGGATGACTTGTATGGTGTTTCAAAATCATCTGCAAGAAGAATTTGTAGCATTGTCTCCCATCACTTTGCCTTTTTAAAAGACATACATCAAATTTTGACATTTCGAAATAATAGTGCTGCCAACTTTTGCTCCAACAAAGCTTCCAACACTGTAGAGCCGGACGAGTTAAACTAAAAGTTTAAACTTTCGTTCAGGTTTAGTTCTCAATGTGAAACTGGGTATATAAAAAGTATTTCAATCCATTGTATAAATGATAAAAATAAAACCTGTGTTTTTTTTCCCCTATTCAGCACCACTGTGCATTGATGTCCAATGGAGTAACAACCTGTGGAGTCTTTACGGGATTGATAAAAAAGTGGGCATACAATTATTTAAATGAAGTCACAAGGTTGCATTTCAAATTGAAAATAATAATAATAAATTAACATGCACGTTTTTATAGATTTAAGATGACATATGGTTGACAAACTGTTTTATAATGAGCTCACAATTAATTAGTTGGTGGAGGTGTGTTTTGTTTATACTTGGAGTTCAATACCTTCGGTTGGATTTAAACTTGCGATTTACATATCAGTAAATCTGTCATTGAAGTATCTTATTGTTTGGCGAATAGGTACGGTGCACTCGTACACCGAGTTGAAACAGACTTGAAATCTGACTGAAGCCAATTGAACTACTTTAACCAACCTTTTGATTGGAAAGGTATACATACCTAGATATATGTACAGGGTGGTCCGGTTTGGGATGCAGATAGTCTGGGAGCTGATTCATTGATTCGTGATATGAAAAAAATTGTATAAGAGTGGGACGGGGTCTATCTTCAACACCCATTGAGCTACAGGGTGTTTTAAAAAGATCGTTCAGAGAAGTTAGTACCAACAGTTTTTCAATTATAATTTCTAGTGTATTAAAATGTATTCTCCTTTTATAGACAATTGAATAGTGTTTAAAACAGTTAAAAACTATTACCATCCGTACTTTTATTTTTGAGAAATTGGTCTTCAAACACAGATATTTTTATTTTTTTTACTAATTTTTTGTGAAAATCGCATTTATCTCGGGAAAGTGTGCTTATAATTTTAATTTACCATTATTATTTTGATGCGCTATAACGTCACATACAAATTCACCTTCCAAAGTATTTACCTGAGGCTAAAGCTATGTTCAGACGATTGCCAGATCTGACAATATTGTCAGGTCTGCAAATGAGAAATTTGTCCCAAATTTCTTACAACCGTGTGAACTGACAATTTTAGTTTGCAAATATTGTCAGAAAAATGATTGTCAGACTATTGCCAGGCCGCTCTCTGACAATAAATTGTCAGGCCTCTGCCAATCGTGTGAACACTTTTTTGTGACATTGTCAGGTCATTGTCAGGCGTTTCGAAAATTTGCAGGTTCGTTTTTTATTGTCAGATGTGCGAAGCTTGAACATCTGCAAATAAAATTATTGTCAGATATTTTTGTTATTTTTTCAGTGAAATATATTACTGTTTTGGGAGCTGATTCCTTGGTTTATTATATGAAAAAAACAAAACATATTGAAGGGGAGGAGGGTCTATCTTCAACGCCCACGGAGCTACAGGGTGTTGACAAAGTCACTATGGGGAAAGCTTTATTGGTCCATATAATGAAAAAAAAAACGTGTGGGAGAGGGGGTCCATCTTTAACACCCACGGAGCTACAGGGTGTTGAAAAATGTTACTATGGGGAAGGATTCATTGGTCCATGTTATGGAAAAAAACGTATGGGTGGGGGGTGTCTATCTTTAACATCCTCGGAGCTACAGGGTGTTTAAAAAAGTTCCTTCAGAGAAGTAGGTACCAACAATTATTCAATTATAACTTCTGGTCTATGAAGGCCAGGGCAACCAAGGTGGGCTTGTTCGATAGACAATTGATGGATGTCTATCACAGTTATTTACGGCTATTACCATCACTGCTTTCATTTTCGAGTTATTGGTCTTCAAACACAATATTTTCAAATTTTTTTTTAATCAATTTTTAGAATTTTTTTTTTTTATATTTTGGTGCGCCGTAATGTTACCTACAAATTCACCATACAAAGTTTTTACCTAGGGCATATTGTTTTCCATGCATAAAGGTATCTTAGCACGAAGTAAAAAATGTCTATCAAATGCTATGACCCTGACAACAAATTCTGGCAATGAATTTGTAGTTTTTTTTTGTAAACAGTCATCTACCAACCGTGTGAACTGACAATTTTTTATCTCACAATATTGTCAGAGAAAACATTGTCAGAGCATTTGTAGGTCAACCGCTTGCCAATAAATTGCCAGGAATTGGGACAAAACCTGGCAACCGTATGAACTGGCAATTGAACATTGTAAGGTAGTGTGTCATTGTCAGCTCATTTGCAGCTAATTGTCAGCACATTTGTAGACCTGACAATATTGTCAGATCTGGCAATCGTCTGAACATAGTTTAACAGTTTTCCTGGTATTAAGTTAGTTTAGTCACAAAAACCATTCAGAAACGAATTGAATGGTTCTTGTCACAGTACACGTAATACAGGTAATATATTGCGCAAGAAAAATGGCCGCAATTCGTGCCTTTTCTATAATTGTACTGAGTTTGACGTTTAATTCAAAGTTATTTGTTTTTGTTTTTGAATGTAAGCAAATATTCGCAGGGCACGTATGGCGGCCATCTTCTTGGATTTTTGACAGGTGCGCGAACTTGATCGAAAATGAACACTCTGAGTATACTACCTTATACAGGGTTTTTCAACAGGGACGCTACAAAAGTAGAGCGACAGGGACAGCAAACGACACCATATTTCTTGCCGCTCTTTTGACATTTCTGTTCAGTAAGGTTTGCCATTGCATGATGGAAAGATATACGAGCCAACAACGAGTCGAAATTATAAAAAAATTACTACCGAAATTCGGAGTCAGTGGCCTCAACGTTAAGAGCGCTACGTCCAATTTATGGTCGTCATAATCGTCCTAGTAGATCAACAATTGAGCATCTAGTGGAAAAATTTGAATCCACAGGCACAGTACAAAATGTTCCCGTGCCAGTGAGACAAAGAAGTGCCCGTAGGTAGTGTCGAGAATATTGCTGCCGCTGAGGCTTCAGTTGAAGAAAGCCCAAATGTGTCTCTCACACGTCGTTCTCAAGCGTTGGGCATCTCTGTGACGTCGTTGTGGCGAATTTTGCGAAAAGATCTTGGCCTACATCCTTACAAGATTAAATTGACGCAAGAACTGAAACCGCTTGACCACCAGAAGCGTCGTATGTTCGTGAATTGGGCTGAGCAACAACTTGAAAATGATTCGGATTTTCATCGAAAAATCATCTTCAGCGATGAGGCTCATTTCTGGCTTCGTCAATAAACAAAATATGCGGTATTGGTCAGGCAGCAATGGGAATCGCTACCGTTCAATGATAACCGAATATTTTTGGCCCCAATTGGATGATATGGACTTGGAGGACATGTGGTTCCAACAGGACGGCGCCACAAGCCACACAGCGAATGTCACAATCAATTTATTGGAAACCAAGTTTGGAGAACGTGTTATCTCACGAAATGGTCCAGTCGCTTGGCCGCCTCGGTCGTGCGATTTGACGCCGTTAGACTATTTCCTGTGGGGCTACGTCAAGTCTATGGTCTATGCCAACAAGCCAGCGACGATTGATGAACTTCGTACGAATATCGAACGTGAAATTGCAGCAGTATCGGCCGATTTATGCTTGAAAACCGTCGAAAATTGCAAGCGTGCCCGTGGTGGCCATGCAAAAGAAATCGAGTTCCATACATAATGGCATCGAACGTACTTTCACAGGAATAAAGAATTTCATTGATATCCAAAACAGTTTTTGTTTTATTTAAAAAAACTTTTGTAGCGCTCATATATGTGTACTGTGGGTTCTTGTGACTAAATTATTTTAATTAGTAGGAAGCTATTCTGATGTAGAAGATGACAAAATGCATTTCACATTGCATACTTTCTCTTCCTTGCGTGCCAAACTCTTCCTTCCTCTCGGAATATGCACTGAAGAAGGCGATTTTTTCCTCATTTTTCCATTTGTCTAAAAATGTATGCACGTACATATGTACCTATACCTACGTGTTTTAAAATACAAAATATGAAGTTCTTATCAGAACATACGCATTTCGGTCGTTTTCCATTGTTTACTTCTGAGGATTTTTTTTTTGGACACATGACAAATTTTATGTGAGAAACGGAGTAACTTTTTCTTAAATCGTCCGCTGATTTTTATAAGCTACTTTATTTGTCATTTTTTGATAGAACACAACAATGGCCATTCTCCAAGCAGTGAAAGTAGGAACTACATTTTGGATCATGCAAATTGATCCAGATAGAAAGCTAGATCACGTTTTGTTATTGCAAATTACTGTAAAACTTGTCTATGGTGGAATCTGCTAATAAAATAATCTTGCGGAACCTAGATAGTGAAGATTTTTGGTTGCCAATTCTGATTTTCTTCATACAAACTCACTCTTATATAGTGGAAACCTGTGAAACCCTGAAATGGAAAATTTTTCAATGAATTTTGTTTTTTTTTTCCCATACAAATAAACTCTTCAATAGCAGGATCGAGAAATGAATGCGCCACCAAACGTTATTAACATATTGTCGACTTCGTTTCCTTTTCCGAGAATTTTGACATTTCAATTGTTTCTTTTCGTGTGTGTCTCATTCTGCTGGCGGCTACATTCAATAAGTACATAATGTTACACATTCTGAACTCCGATATCAAAATTGATCGAAAAATAATACAAGCAATTAGATTGCCGACTGTGGAAAAAATTGCGAATAGTAGAAATATTGCGAAAATTGAAGAATTCCGCTATTCACAAGTTTTACTCTATATGGTAATCAGTGATCCAGATCAGATCACGGGCATAATAAAATACGACTTTTATTTACTGAGGAAACATATGTACATAATATGAAGCTCGGTTAGAAACGAAAGCTGATCAAAGTCTCTCAGATGTTTTTAGAATTTGATTGCGATACAAAGACTTAAAGAAAAGATTTCAAGAAAGTTTGTTTAAAGCAGAAGATATTAGTATACACCTACAAGCTACGTACATATGTATAAATAATAATCGTATTAATAATGCTCAATGAGCTTCGGAGTTGGCAAAATATTGTAGGTCCCGTCCATGGTTGCGAGAAGCAGGCCCTGGTTTCACCCATAACTGTAGCACCACCTATCCTAAAGTAATATCAATAAATTAGCGCTTTAAAAAAAAAAAATAAAAAAATTGTAGTTCACTGTATTATTGTTTGATTGTACAATGTATGAGTTCCATGGTATACTCTTAGGCGGATGCATTTTAGATACATGCAGACTTGTGAGAAAGGCAGAGCATAAAAAATTGGATTTGCTCATGGGATGCGACGTGAACTCCAATCACATGCAAACGCAATGGAGCAGGAGCAGTACGGATATTAATCCTAGAGGTGAGTCTCTTTATAAATTTATTATAGAACATAACCTGTTGATAGCAAATACTGGGAATGAACCCACAATCTTAACTTAGAATCGTAGAATTCGAGATAGATGAGCCTAAAATTCCACAGGCAAAGTATAGGAATTCCAGAAAACCCAACTTGGATCTGTAAGTACAGAAAACGCAGACACCGCAAGAGTTTGATGATGAGATCTCTACATGCAGGAGGCCGCAGCCAAAAGCGGTCTCGGAATAAGCCAATCAAAGCAAAAAGCGAGTTTCACTTAAGCGGGTTTCACTGTAGCTTTTTGTTTAGGACTGCTATCTAACACTGATATCGCTTATAAATAGAATTACAATAAGATCGACAACGATCTTGGCAATAATAGTTGCCAAATTAGTTGACAACAGAGGAATTGGTATGAATTTTATATTTGAGTTAACGCTACTACGGTTCGGGGTGGGTCTCAATCCACAATCCATAAGCTTATTGCGTCTAGTTTCGAGCACGTAGTAGGCTGAGGTCCCTATCCATCTTTTTTATCCGACTACGCAGAGGAAGGGTTATGATTTTAACAGGCTGGCTTTGTAAAGGGTGATTTTTTAAGAGGTTGAGAACTTTTTTTAAAAAAAAAAACACAAAAAATTCGAAAAAATGAATGAAATATTTATTTGAATCGATAGTTTGAACCTTGCAATTTAATGTTTAAAGATAATTTCATGCAAATGTTGACCGCGGCTGCGTCTCAGGTAGCCCATCCGCTGAGTCCAATTTTGGCATACTCTTTCACACATATCGGCCGGTATCTCACGAATGAATGCATGGATGTTGGCTTCCAGTGCGTCAATCGAAGCGGGCTTGTCCCTATAGACATTAGCCTTGACATACCCCCACAAAAAATAATCTAATGGTGTCAAATCGCACGATCTAGGCGGCCAATTGACCGGCCCGAAACGTGAAATTAACTGTTCACCAAACTCGCCTCGCAATTGCGCCATTGTTTCGCGTGCTGTGTGGCATGTGGCACCGTCTTGTTGAAACCACATATCATGCAAGTCAAGAACTTCCATTTCGGGCAAAAATGTATGCTGTAACAAAGGCCTAACTGCTGGGAACGGCGCCGAATCGACATTTCGCGGTCTTCTGTCACACTAGCTGATACGGCCGCAATATTTTCTTCACTACGCACAGTACGTAAACGTGTTGGTGGTTTAATGTCCAACAAAGTAAATTTGGTGCGAAATTTGGTCACAATCTTCCGAATAGACTGCTCAGAAGGTCGAGAATGCCGATCATAAAATGGAAGCAGCGCGCGATGAACATTTCGAACCGAGCACGAATTTTGATAGTAAAATTCAATAATTTGCAAGCGTTGTTCATTTGTAAGACGATCCATGGTTAAATTGCAAACCAAACTGAAGCTGTTTGACAATGACACAAGGTACTAAACACACGTCAGCTGTCAAAACCAGTGTTGCCAAAACCAAACCAGCTAAAAAATCACCCTTTATGTATGTATGTAAGGATGTCACCTCGTACAGCCTAAACTATGGAACCGATTTCAACAAATGTGGTGTTGTTGGATTCGTATTTATCCGGAGAGTGTCCTAGGCTATGTGACGTCACAGAAAAATTTAATATGGCGGGCCCACCAAGCAAAATGGCGGACTACCTCTTCTTTTTTTCTTTTTTTTTTCCTTTTTTACCCGACTAGTCTTTACAACCGCATTGATAGTGGTACCAAATGAAAGGGCTTGGAGAGTAGATAGAATGCAATACGATATGACGTAATTCTAAATTCAATATGGCGGACGCCCCCAATATGTCGGTTTTCTGTTATCTTCACTACCTCGGTAATATGGGTATCAAATGAAAGGGCTTGGCGAGTAGAATACAATACGATATAACGTAATTATAAATTCCATATGGCGAACGCCCTCAATATGGCGGATTTCTGCTATCTTTACTACCTCCTTAATATGGGTATCAAATGAAATGGCTTGGCGAATAGAATACAATACGATATGACGTCATTCTAAATTCAATATGGCGGACGCCCCCCAAGATGGTGGATTTCCGTTATCTTTACTACATCCCTAATACGGGTATCAAATGAAAGGGTTTGACGAGTAGAACACGACATTGTTTACTTATACATATACTACATATTTTTTGAAACTAAAAAGTTGTAAATAAAAAATTAAGTTTAAAAAACTAAAACCCGATTACCGGAAAAACCAACTAAAAAGTACGAAACAAGATGAAACGAAACAATGATTTTTAGAGTATAGCCGTGGTTGCATGCCATCACAATAACGTATTTATATAACTATGCATTCATTGGACAAAGCGGCATACGACCACAGCTATATACTCTGGAAATCATTGTTTCGTTTCATCTTGTTTCGTACTTTTTAGTTGGTTTTTCCGGTAATCGGGTTTTAGTTTTTTAAACTTAATTTTTTATTATACCCTAGAAGTTTCCATAGTTCAACGTTTTGTTGTTTTTCTAAGTGGTAGCCCAATGAGAGATTCTGCAATCCTTGTATAGTTGTCGGCTTAAGTTT
The DNA here is from genome assembly GCA_949775065.1 of Brachyopa scutellaris. Taxonomy (NCBI): domain Eukaryota; kingdom Metazoa; phylum Arthropoda; class Insecta; order Diptera; family Syrphidae; genus Brachyopa; species Brachyopa scutellaris. The sequence continues at coordinate 107,290,411 of OX459113.1, forward strand.
GTTACTTGTTCGCTAGAGCACTATTCATGGCATTCGTGATTATTTCGCCATTAAAGCACGTATGTGATCTTATCCTTGCAACGATTTGAATACTTTTTTGGCAAATACATATCCTTTATCGCTTTCCAGATATTAGTCAAGTCAATTTCTTTTATCGTGTCCATGTTTTAAAGCATGCTCATTCATCAGACTACTCGTCAAAACAGTAATTTCCATAAAATATACGCCAAATTTGTAATTGTCTACAAGTGTTTGTGAGCAAGTGTTTATTCGTTATAACCCGTAGATATATAATTCGCGTGCTGTAAAGGTTAACAATACCCTGAAGTTTTTTTTGTGACACTCACTCCAATTCACAGCTATACTCTGGAAATCATTGTTTCGTTTCATCTTGTTTCGTACTTTTTAGTTGGTTTTTCCGGTAATCGGGTTTTAGTTTTTTAAACTTAATTTTTTATTATACCCTAGAAGTTTCCATAGTTCAAGGTTTTGTTCTTTTTCTAAGTGGTAGCCCAATGAGAGATTCTGCAAACCTTGTATAGTTGTCGGCTTAAGCTTGTTACTTGTTTGCTAGAGCACTATTCATGGCATTCGTGATTATTTCGCCATTAAAGCACGTATGATCTTATCCTTGCAACGATTTGAATACTTTTTTGGCAAATACGTTTTCTCGATGTACTGTGGGTGTCAAAAGTGAGTAAACACCCATATGATTTTTCGAGTTACATGTAATTTAAACAAAATAATTAACAAAAATTCGATTCCAATGATGCAAAATAAAAGCTTTATTTAATAACAATAAAACAGCGGAAAAAAAAATCAATTACAATAAAACTAATAAATTTTTTCTAATAAAAACTAGCCATACTCCATTTTTTACGCATTGTAAATATTTCATAAATTTAATAGCTTAAAAACAAATCCCAATATTTTGTTGGACCGCGTTTAGACTTTATAACTTCTTTCAGTCTACGTGGCATGGATATACCAAGTTTATTTGTAACATCAGAGGTTATTTGGAACCATTCTTCAATTAAAAACTTTTTTAGGTCCTCTTTGCTTTTAATAGTCCTTTTACGAATGTTCCGGTTCAAATTTTCCCATAACTGCTCTATTGGGCTTAGGTCCGGTGATTGTAGAGGGTGATCATGCTGTTTTGGAGTCCTATAAGCCAGCTGCGAGGTAAGCTTAGGAACACTGTCTTGCTAAAAGATCCAATTCTTGGTCGTGCCTAACTTGTCCCCGCTCGGTTGCATGTTATCCTTTAGGGTGTTCAGATAGTCTTGCTTATTCATTGTACTTTCAATGAAGGCGAAATTCCCTATGTTGTACTGTACTTCTAGCATTTTGTTCACTTAATTCTTTACTCTGTTCTCTCAAAATTTTCTTATTTTTATTGCTTTTAAAAATTGTAAGTTTACTTTCGTCAGTAAATAAACAGTTTTTCCGAACCGAAATGTTATTATTTATGTTCTTCTTTTAAACGCTTAAACCCTTTTTTTACCTTAGATTCGGAGACAAAAAAATAAAGAATTTAATGAACAAAATGTTAGAAGCACAGTAAAACATAGGCGAGGTTCGGCGATGGTGTGGGGGTGTATGGCAGCATCTGGGGTCGAGAATCTGGTCCTTATTGAAAGTACAATGAATAAACAAGACTATCTGAACATTCTAAAATAATAACAAGAAACCGATCGTCGATAAATTAGGTAGGGCTAGGAATTGGATCTTTCAGCAAGACAATAATCTTAAGCATACCTCGTGGGTCGTTAAGGTATGGTTTTATGGGACTCCAAAATAGCTCGATTATCCTCTACAATCACCGGACCTAAGCCCAATAGAGCAGTTATGGGAAAATTTGAACCGGAACATTCGTAAAAGGACTATTAAAAGCAAAGAGGACCTAAAAAAGTTTTTAATTGAAGAATGGTTCCAAATAACCTCCGATGTTACAAATAAACTTGGTATATCCATGCCACGTAGACTGAAAGAAGTTATAAAGTCTAAACGCGGTCCAACAAAATATTGGGATTTGTTTTTAAGCTATTAAATTTATGAATTCCTTAGAGAAATTGATAATGTTGACTTACTTTTGATGCGTAAAAAATGGAGTATGGCTAGTTTTTACTAGAAAAAATTTATTAGTTTTATTGTAATTGATTTATTTTTTCCGCTGTTTTATTGTTATTAAATAAAGCTTTTATTTTGCATCATTGGAATCGAATTTTTGTTAATTATTTTGTTTAAATTACATGTAACTCGAAAAATCATATGGGTGTTTACTCACTTTTGACGCCCACAGTATATATCAGCCAATTTACTTCGTAGGCTAGTTCGAAGAATACACAATACATACAAATACATACATCATCCAAATGGAGGAGGTCCAGAAAAAGCTGTTAGTTGGCACTAGCTACAATGAGCAAGATGTTGACCATCCGTCCAATAAGAAAATTCAACCGTCAACGGCACTTTACAAAAAGTTATTCTGTTCGGGGTTGCCATGTCGAAATAACTTAAAACACACATTAACGGTTATAAAATTATTTTAATTGTTTTTAAATCTTCCCTTTAAGCCCACTCTATCTTTTAATTTAATTATTATTTAGCATTATCAAAATTTTGTAAAACAGATAATAACACAACCATTTACGATATTTTAAAAAAAGTCTTACTTTAACATGCAATGTAAAAATTATGTTTCTACTTTTGTATGTCCCAGATTTTGGGAAAAGTTATCTCCTTTATTTCGCCCACATCGCAGATATACACAGTGTCGTTCTTATTCATTTCGATTACTTTCACAATACTGTTGGCACAATCGTCAGGACTCTGATTCTTAATCACACTCATTCTAGCCGATATGGTCTTCGCTGCGGGGCTCAAACCCTCCGAATAGAATTGATCCAACAGCGGTGTCCTGGTTATACCCGGACATATGGTGATGAGTGACACTCCTGTTTTGGTAAATATTGCCTCGTTCTAGAAATATTTTGAGTAAAATTCATGTCAATTGTACTTAACGGCAGCCTTACCGCTAGCGAACGTGTGAATAGTAACACACCAGCTTTGGAGGCACAATAGACTGGCAACAGTGGAGCTGGATCCAATCCAGCTACTGAGGAAATATTCACAATTATTCCACCGTTTTTACCCTTGGATTTGTCCATCAGTGGCAAAGCTGTCAGGGTGCTGTTGATCACACCCAACTAGAGGGGAGGATGGGCGTACTTAAATTGTATTGATTGCCAGCAAATGAACTGTCAAACTTACCAAGTTGACTCCAATTGTGATATCGGCGTCTACCTCGTTGAATAAACCACTTCCATTGACCAGAATGTCGATTTGTTTAATTTTGGCAACCACCTCCTCGAAGCACTTTTCAACGCTTTTCTTACAGCGAATGTCGATCTTCAGAAAGAAAACATTCGTCGAGGGGTTCAATGTGCCCAGCTCTTTGATGAGTTCAACATTTTCAACCAAATCGAGAATCACTAGGTTCTGTAAACAAAAGTATGCACTAGCAGTGTCATCATCACCATTAATCATGCGTAAATGTCACTTACTGAGATTTTCTTTTGAACTAGAATTTTGCAGGTCCCCGAACCGATCCCGCCACTGCCACCGATATAGACAACATTTTTTTGGCTAAGATCCATTTCTGTGTTGTTTATTTTTTTTTGTTGAGAAAACTTAACTTGCACAGTCGAAGGCGAACGACAGACTGGTTGCTGTAACTTAAAGATTCGCTTGTTGTTGCTTTTTTTTAGCATTTAAATTGTACACTACAAATCTTATCTGCATAATGATTAAGTAGGTCGAGCGCCAGTTGCGTTTAATGACATATGCACTACAAAAAAAAAAATAAATACAGAAAAGCTATACAAAATTATTCGATTGAACGATGTGATAAATAATAAAGTTGGAACCCAAATAAATATTTGAGTGCATATGCACGCACTAGAAAATATGAACCTATACAAATTTACGAATACATAGACATTGTATAATGTCCCAGTTGCGGATGGCATGCATTCCAGAACTAGTTCTAGAACTACTTCTATGGAGTCGGAACTACTTCTCAACTCGATTACACCACATGTAAAAAAGGCATTACATTTAGCATTGCATGTCATAGGAGGAAGCGATCGCCTCTCCACTCTGCAATACAATAGAAGTTGTCTCAGAAGTACTTCTCAAACACATTACAAAGAAGTAGTGCATTCATGCCTTCGAAAAAGTCAATGTAGAAGTACTTCTCGAACACATTACAAGGAAGTAGTGCATTCATGCCCTTTTTTGCACTTTCCAGTCATTTTCATAAGTTTCAAAAAAATTTCTCGAAAATATTGCAAAGGTAATAGGAACAAATTTATCTAATTGTGGCTTATTTAATGTAAAACGTGACGTAGAAACTGAATCTAAATCTTGGAAAAGCGATACTGTAGTATTTTTTTGGTAATTTTTTCTCAGTTGAAAATCTGTGAATCAGAGTTTTATAAAAAATCATTTTACATAGCATATAGAACATTGCAGAGCCATAGTTTGAGCCGAGAACTTAGCATTTTTGCACTTAAAATCTTAAACCGAATGATTTGCATCGGTTAACAAACAAACGCAATTCTAAATCCGACAAGCAGGCGAGAGTCATAAACAACGCGGTGAGATCATTTTATAGAAAAGTATACTTGTTGAGTCCTTCCTTGCCGTATTACCTCGCATTCGTACGGTAATGCCCTCAACTTTTCTTAAGCATATACCAATTCCATCCTGCATTACTTTTTACTATTTAGTTCGGTAATGCCTTCCATTTCACTAGTTCTAGGTTCGATGAACAGTATTGCATTATGGAAGGACTTCTTTTATAATTGAAACATTTCATTGCCTGTAATGCGGTCTAATTCTATGATCACTACTTCTAGAAGTAGTTCTAGAGGTAAGGCCTTGCAAAACCGCGACTGGGGTGGTCATAATGGCCGCCAGCTAAGATTCGTTAAATGTTCGTCCAATTTCGCAAATAGAAGAGAGATCGATTTCCTTCGCTCCCGTGCATGCAATTTTGACAGTTGTTTGGATTTAAAAAAAAACATCAAACAAAATAAAAAAAATAATGCCAATCTCAGGAGGATATGAATTTGTTCATGTTAATTGAATGTGTGCGTCAAAATAGCTGTCCTTACGATAAAATAGATGCCTGGGATGAAAAAGAAAAAATCATGAGAGGAAATAGCTTGAAAAGTCTTTCTTTTTGTCGTAACCTCTCCCCGGTTTTATTTACGTACGTACGTACGTGATCGATAATATCCCATTGTCTATTATCTCCGCCAAAAAAGACCTGACAAAAAACTGAGTTTCTGCATGCATATCGAGTTTTTGATTGCTTAAGGTAATTCAATGTAGGGTTTTATTTTGCGGAACTCTAAAGACTTCCACGATTATTATTATTATTATTATTATTATTATTTATTAATTCTCAAAAAGTTACAATGTTTTTACAAAGTATATCTGCAAAGCCGTATGGACTTTTGTCTGCAGAAGGTTATTTACGAAGATGTTAATTATTTTTGAGGTAATTAAAAATTAATTAAATTTTACTATAATAGGTAATTAAAGTTAAATTTGAAAGATGCTTTTGTGTTAAAGTTAATTTAGAGATCAAAATTGCTCGCAGTTTAAAAAGAATTCTTTAGTTTTTTTCAAAAAGGTTGGTTTTGGTACATTACTAAAATCTACAGGTAGTTCGTTGAATATTGTAGGAACTGCTACTTCGTATTTGCGGCGTCCGTACTCATTGCAGTATCTCGGGATAGAGTATCTGTTTTGATGTCGTCTTCTTGTGTTTACAATTTGCTGTGTCGGGATTTTGTAGGTGGTGTCATCTTTAAATTGTGATACTACCACCAGCTTATGAAGATTTTCGATGTTTAACAGTCTTGCGCTGCTATCCATTTGTTGCCAGTTGATATCGTGTTGGCGTAGCTTTACTCGATACACCATTTTCTGTATTCTGGTTACCGTCGCTTTAAGATTTTGTTGTTGCGGTGCATTTCCCCATGCTAGTATACCATATCTCAAGTGCGATGCAACACGTCCATAATAGCATTGGTATAGGACATCTGGCGTGCATCTGTAACTCAGGTGAAATAACGCGTATGCAGATTGTCGAAGTTTTGTTGTTAGTGCTTGTATGTGGAAGCTCCATTTTAAATTGTAGTCTACAATTACTCCAAGATACTTGTATGTGGACACGTTGTCGATTGTTGTTGAGCAATCGTCCTCGTTTTGTATGTGTAACTTGTTTAATGCCGTATGTAAACATTCATTACTGAGTACTTAAATGTTAATTTTATGTCTAACAACATGTGGTGGTCGGATGTGCATTACTTTTGTCTTTTTTGCGTTTATAACAAGTCCATGATCGTGGCACCATGCTGAGACTGCGTTGAACTCATCTTGCATCATCTTTGCGGCTGCTTCGACGATTTCATGGCTTACAACTATAGCTGTGTCATCAGCGTAAGCAAATCCTGTACTTTTCTTTTGGGACTGATAGCAAATCATTTATGTATATTATAAAAATGAGAGGGCCTTGTGGTACGCCATATTCTGCATTCTCTTCTTCACTGAAGTGGTCCTTAATTTTTACTTTATATGTTCTTTCTTTAAGGTAGCTTTCAAATCATGTCAGTATTGAACCTCTTACTCAAACTTTCTCTAACTGCTTTAAAATATTTTTATGACATAGGGTATCAAATGCTTTTTTAAAATCAATAAAAAGTACAATTAAATTGTGATTTTTTTCGAGGCTTTCATTGATTCTGTTCGTAAAATCTCCAAGTAGTCGATTGATGCTTTTATTTTTCCTGAAGCCAAATTGGTTATTTTCCAGGAGTTTGTATTTTTCAACGTACTCATATAGTCGCTTAGTTACAACTTCTTCTAATACCTTATCTATAGTTGAAAGGATAGATATAGGCATATAGTTCGAAATTTCATTTTTCTTCCCGCTTTTATATATTGGATGGACAATTGACACTTTAGATTGCTCTAGGCTCAGCTTAACTATTTTGGTTAGGGTTGGGGCCAGTACTAATGAACAATTTTTAAGATCTTTGGGTCTTATTCCATCTACCCCCGCCGATTTATTTACATTGAGTGAATTAAGTATGTTCTCTATTTCTGTATTAGTGACTTCTTCTAGATACATAGAGCGCTGTACACTGTTTGAAGGTCCTTGATAGCATTTAATATGGCATTTGTGTATCGTATTGAATATTTCTGATGATATATTTTTCGCGAATTGGTTTGCTAGGCTACCAAAGTCTTTTTCGTTTGCGAAATTTTTAGATAGCACATCATCTAAATTGACGGATTTCCTACCTAGTATTTTGTTGACAAGTTTCCAAGTTTCTTTAGGATTTTTGTTCACTTGTTGAAACTGGGTTCTGTAGTAGTTTGATTTCGTAGTGCTTATTTTTTTGTTTAGATCATTTCTATATTGTTTAAATTCTCTTTCATACAATATGTTTCTCCTATTGTTTTTGTACCTCCTGCATAGTCGATCTCTTTCTCGGCATGCGTCTCTAAGTTCATTTGTCATCCAGACGTCATGATATTTATAAAAGTGTTTTTGTAATGTTCATATAGTTCATTAACCTCAGTGAGTTGGTTTAATTGTTCCCAGTTATACTCATTTATTTTCCGTGTGATGTCGTGGCTAATAACATATTCTTGCTCTCGCATACGCAAGAGTAATTTCTTTGCATTTGTTAGATCTAATCTCGAATACTGTAGTACATATAATATGGAGTCCATTTTATGAAGTCCATTCCAGGAGAATTGAGAAGATCAAAAGACGCTTTACTATGGTTGCCGTGCGAAGATTACGCTGGAGTGTTGAAATGCCTTCGTATGAGATTCGATGAAAATTATTTGGTATCCTACCACTGTTCAAGCGTAGGCATTTTTTTTTAATTATGTTCGTTTGTGACTTAATAAACAATCATAACGATTGCCCTTCATTATTATCATTAATTGAATTCTATGCTCCATCTAGAGTAGTTAGAAACCGTCTTCTATTTTATGTTCCATATCATAGAGTTAATTATGGTTTATTTAATTTATAGTTTACTAGATTTTCATTTAAGTAGTGAGTCGTTAAGGAGTAAACTTATTTTGGCCTTAGGTTCTGGTGGTAGTTTTTAAGTATGTATGTATATATTGGGGTTAGAAGTAACAGGGGTAAGTTTTAACAGCTAAAAAATAAAGGGTTCCCCTGAAAATTAAAAGTCGCGTGAAAGAGAAAAATATTCGTCTTTTCCAGAGCAAACGAGGTGTCTACTTCCGTTCGTCCGTAGTCGTCAGTGGAAAAAGTTGTGGGTGGGGTCCCCGAAATTGAGAGATTTGTAACTATTATTTTTTTTCGTATTTGTGGTATACCTATTCACAGGCAAAAGATATAGTGCCAGTTGTTTTTTGTAGATATGCATTTATGTTTTGACGATGTTTGTGTATATATGTATGTGAGGTTTGTTTGGGTTTCGGTTTTTTTTTTATAGTGATCTTTGTGTTAAATTTCATGGCGGGGCAAGTTGTAACATTTTGGCGGGGTAAGTTTTAACATGTTAAAAAACATCACCTCTGGTTGACTTATGCCAAGAAAAACTCAATCGCTTGTGCAATCAGACTAAAGTCACTCTTCTCTGGGTTCCAGGACAAAGAGAGTCGACGAACTAGCGAGGCGACGGTCAGCCGTTAATAGCTCGCTAGAGGAAAATGTTCATATTCCTATAGGTGCTGTTAAGAGCAATGTACTCTCACACTTCTTATAACTAGCTGGTCTCAGATGGACCAGTCTTACAAACTGTGTCATATCCAGGAAGATATTTTTGGTTCCTTTTTATCAAGTGTATTTTGATTTTATATGTTTTTAATAGCTTTTATATTGTCTTGATGAGTTTTTGAAACAAATAGTATTTTTTATGAAAAAAAAATCGTGATATAAGATTTCACAATTTTGTTACAACTTACCCCTCTTTTTTTTTTAAATGCGATATTTTGATATCTTCTTAGCAGACTTTGTTGGACATCTTTGGTGGAATTTGTGGGTGAAATGTAGCTCTACGATTTGAAACAGGTTTGGCTAACTAATTCAGAAAATCTTAGGAGCACCATCAATTTTCGTAAAAAGTGTTAGGAGTAACCCCACTCTCCCCTACATATATATATGTATGTATTATGTTTTTTTTTATAATCTACACACGCTAAAGGGGATATGAATACCCTAATAATGTTTACACACAGCGCGAGCACATGAATGACAAGAACGAGGGACAGACAGATCGACGTAGTGATAGGAAATTCAAATGTTAGGTTTCAACTGTTAACTCTATGGGTGGTGTCCAGGATAACTGGAGAATTGTGTATTATTGAAAGTTATGTTATTATTATAATTTTTCTTATTATTATAATTTGTGCGATCAATTTCTTCAGCCATATTCAACATCCTACTGCCAGTGTTATGCCTTCGCAGTAGGTTTCGATATTAACTTCTGAAACTGATCAACTTATTTTTATTTCGTGAGAAATAAATGCTTCGAAGACATCTGGATTCGAACCGTGAACCTTTTACATGACAAGCGACGACGACTACCATTACGCCACGGCCACCCACAATATTCCAACTGAAATAATCCGTCGATATTTTTATTCGATGCATCGAAAACATCGATGTTTTTATTCGATGCATCGTTATATATCGATGGATCGTTTTGATGTATTAAATCGAATAAAACATTGATGCATTTTTTGTATGAAAACCCCTACACCACGTTGTACACTACGTAAGGTCAGAAAAATCAAAAATTGTACATTTTTGTCGATTGGTTATTTATTATTAAGCCACAGGGCCACAACCACATTAAAGAGATTTCCTGATGCAGTTAAGGGTTCCGTAAGATAACCCTTATTTATCTTAAGTTTGCGTATCAGATAACCCAGTCTTAAAATAAAAGCGATGTATAGCTATGTATGTATGAAGCTATAACATTATTTTACAGTACAATCTCTCCTAGAACATTATTTAATTAGAGATTACATATCAATGATCTTATTAGGCTTTTATCTTATCAATTCCATCACACAACAAACTGACTGATTATATCTAAAAATATGTTTGAAAGCACAATAAGAATAGTTTTCTATCTCATAGCTTTTCAATATTTTGCTGATAATTTTTAATTTTTAATAAAAATGTATGTATCAAGTTTACTTAATTTTCTCTTCAAATCTTTTTTGAATTACTTTATTTTATTTTAATGACTTCAATACTCTGTAACATAATTGCTGTATGTACAACTTTAAAGATGTAATTTATATCTTATGTACTATAAACCTGAAGAATAAGTAAATACTAAATACTAAATACTAAATAGGATTTCTTTTTTTTATAATAAGGTGAAAAGCATCGAAAGCACTTTTCCTGATAACAAAAATCACCTCCGCGTTTGGTCTCTATTCTCAATGACCCAGCGCGAGTTAGGTTTCCGGATTTTGGGAAACGTTTAAATAATTGAACCAACACATTTTTTCAATTTAAATTCTTTATTTAATAATACACTTAACACTAAATAATATTTTCGACCGATAAACGATATAGGATTTTCACTTTAAATTCGTTTTTTTGCAAATTGAATTCGTTTTTTTTATTTTACCATTATGATTTGATACCAAATCGCTTAGATAAGTGTGTTGTTATGCGTTGTTTACACATAAATATATGTAATAAAATTACTCTCACCTTCTTGCTTAGATAAAGCCTGTTCTAAGCCCTTAAATTTATGAGAAATTTAAAGTTTCCAAAGTTCACCGCGGAGAGGTGCAGGTTTGAATTTGAGCTTCATAGGGTGCTGATTTAGTGTGAGATCCCTTACCACCCACTGAAAAACATCTCATATTACAGACTTTAATGAGGTTCCTGCTCATTAGCTGTTAGCTGCTATTTTTAACACCATAGTACTTAGAGCAGTTAGATCTTGTTATCTGGCGATAGGCCTACTATATTACACTTGGCAAATTATGTTTTGATAACGGAACTGTGTATGTGTACCTACTTGACGTAAAAAAAACGATTTGGTAGTAAATTCCAGTGTTCCAAAGAGAAAACGAATTCAATTTGCAAAAAAACGAATTTAATTTGCAAAATTACGAATTCAAAGTGAAAATGCTATATATGTATGTACATATGAACATTAAAACAAAACAATAAACACCGAAACGACTTGGTTGACGACACATAACGAACTCCTCGACTTCTTACAAACTCTACATTTTACTTCGAACAAAATCAAAACAACAAGAGTTAACAGTTTTACATAAATCACAAATAACAAAAAAGAAACAGCTAATTATAGTGCCAGCTCCACTTGTTTTGATGTTGCTGCTGGTCCAGTATGTACGTATGTACATGTCTATGTACATACATAGGTCCAGCATGTAACTCGCGCCGGCTGTCAAGCATTTCGTCGCAATAGAATTTATTTTTTGAAGATTATCTGTTGCTGTCAGTAAAACATAACATAATTTACCCTATGGTCTGATTTTTTTTTTTTAACTATAGTACCCGATACCCGATCTTACGAATTGAATTTGAGTTAATTAAAGGCATCTATAATAGTTATCTATGCAATTACAAACATATTGACTCATATGTAGGTAAGTAGGTATTTATTTACATCCATATTGGCTGGGTTTTGTTTTTTTTTGTTTTGTGGTGAAGTGTGATACCAACATCGTTCGTTCGAGTTCGCCTTGTTATGCTGCGTATAACTGTTTACTTTATTTTGCGTAGCTTAACGAAATGTTTTTTCCACTCATACATACGTACTTGAAATCAATGCGGTTTCTTCCTTTTTAGTCCTTTTTGATACTTCTAATTTTATCGTGGGTTTACTCGTAATGCTCCATTTACACGAGTGACATATTCGTTATTTTTTAAGTCATTAAATATCATTACCATGTAAACGTAAAGGGTATAATTTTTTTTAATTAAAAACTGTCGATAGGCAATTAGTCTTTCTATATTGTCATTACAGTGGAACTTCTATAACTCGAACTCCCAAAATGAAAGAAAAAAAATTCGACTTATAAATAGAAACTTCGACTTAAAAAAATGAAAATAAAAACTATACATTTATTGTTTTTTTTTTTATTTTAAAGATTATTTAAGAAGAGAAAAATATATTTCATTACCAAAATATTAAAAAAAATCAGTAATTACACTTTGAGTTTTTTTTTTCATTACATATTGCTTTGTAAAAAACTTCAATTTCATGAATTATATTAAAAAAACGATCTGGCGGCGTGTTGTTCTCAGTAAGAAGACCATCACGTATTGTTCCCAATGCTTCACATACTTTAGCTTGCCTTGGCTGCACAATAATTAAGTCTTCACCTGGATCGGAATCGACTTCATCGTCACTAACGGTTTCCATTGCAGACGATACCGAATGAAAAATTTCATAATCGGACTGATTTGGACAGATGATAATTTCATTATTTAAATTGATGTATTCTGAAAGACTGCAATTTATGTCTTGTGTATTTTTTAAGCGCGAAAAGTTCATTTGCATTTCTGCGAACTCAGGTATGGGGACACCAAAGTCTGTGTGAAATCCGTTGTCCCTTACCTCTGCCAAACTTAAATCATCTTCTTCATTCCAAAAAGGACCAAAAGATGCCACTACCAAAATTGAAAAAAAAAAAACTGAAAATGGTCGTTACTTTTGTTTAGTTACCCATAAACTGGATAAACATGGTAAATTTACCCAAAGAAAGCAGCACATTAAAAAAAAATTAATAGTAAATTTAGAGCAAAAGTTCGAGTTAAAGGGACATTTTGCCATCTAAAGCAATCAAACAAATTCGAGATATAGAGAAATTCGAGTCAAAGAAGTTCGAGTTATAGAGGAAAAAAATCGTGAAAATAGGGTTGAAACTTGAAAATGCAAAGTTCCGAAAAAAAACATTGTGTTATAGAGAAATTTTACGTGTGGAAGTTCGAGTTATAGATGTTCCACTATAAGGATATCATGCGAATGCCATCATTAAAGAATGAGATATAATTATTGTCATTTTGTGTCACTCGTGTAATTGCAGCAGATGGTAACCAAAAAAGCAAAAGCAAATATATTTTCTATTTGTAAAAATATAAAATATAAATATAATATATATTTAGAGCCCCTGCACACTACAGACTTTCTGTCGGCCGACAATTTAGTCGGGCTCTTAATCAGTATGAAAATATATGAGAGTGCGCACACTACAACGATTCGATATCGGCCGATAAATAAGTTTGATAGGCTATACGATTGCCTTCAAACTTAAGTATCGGCAAACTATCGGCCGAGTACTTAATCAGTACGGCGCTCTTCTACGTGCGCAGTCGGCCGATTTTTTCGATAGCTCAGATTGCTGTGTGTCTTAAATTAATTTTTTTTAGTTCTGGATATTTTCTCGTATTTAAATATGGAATTATGGACATATTTGGGCGTAAAGCAATGATTACCTCTCTGGAACATTTTTCATTGACTACAATTAAGCGACTATTCTCTGCACAATGTGTTTAACGACTAGCTAGCAATAGCAAATCGTTTGAGAACTATCGGCCGACTGTTTGTCTAGTGTGCGCACTCACTACCAACCCGACTATTTAATCGGCCTAGTGTGCGCACTATCCAGCCCAATCCGACCAAACTATCGGCCGATAGAAAATCTGTAATGTGCGGGGGCTCTTATACCAAACCTGATAAAAGGTAAGGTGAAGGGAGCTTACTTACTTAGTTGGCGCTACAGCTCAAGGTGAACCTGGGCCTGCTTCTCGCAACCATTTGTGTGTGCGTGTTATATTTTTGCACGAATGGAAGGGACCTACAGTTTTTTGCCGACTCCGAACGGCGAGTTGAGAAGCTCAATCATGACAAATGGTACTCTTTGATGCTTGTCAGACATTCGAAAGAGGTGGGCACTGTGAAAAATGTTTAGGTGTTTGCGGCGGGATTCGAACCCAAGACCGCTGGCTCAGTAGTCCGACGCACTAACCACTTGCGCTACGATGCCCACGGGTGAAGGGAACAGGGATCATTATATTCGTAGCACTGGAGAATCAGGCGATATTCAGGTGACTGCAGCAAACAAACATTACAATACAATATCATTGTACCTGGAATGTATATACAGTGAACTCTCCCGTAACCGGACACTGACGGTACCGAGAAATTTGTCCGGCTATGAGAGGTGTCCGGTTATGGGAGAAAAAATAAATTGACGTTCTTTCAAAAGGAAACACAATAGACATGTGGTATTAATTTTATTTTACAAAGGAATTCATTTTTATGTGATAAACACAAATTACCAAAAAAATACTAATTTCTGTCTATGACAATTAAGCGTTAAATGACACATATGTACATACATACATACACTTAACATGTTAACCTATTTAAAAATGCAATGGGATTTATAAATGCACATAGTTGTTGGATAACACGTTTGCGGACCAGACAGCATATGCCGTCAATGGTTGAAGAAATAAGCGGGTCATGACAATTTTAGATATGTTAGGATAAGACGGGAACCGTGAGGAGAAATATAGCAAACTTCCTTTGTCCTACCAGAGACATATTTTCACTTCACTGTAACCAGCGGAATCATTTTTATCATTATACAAAATTCTCACAAAATAATATAAAATATCTCTCAAAATGCCGGAGATATGCGTGTGTCATTCTAGCGTTCCACGCCGAAAATCATGTGTCCGCGAACGTGATAATGACGCAAAGGCACACTCCTCCACAGTTCACATTTTTGTTTCGTTTCTTTGCAAAGTGTAAAGACGAGGATTTGTCGGTTTAAGAGAGAGCGACATTCTGTTGCGGTTACGGAAATAGGTGTCCGTGTCCGTTGATGGGATAGTTTTTTTATATGAAAAGTCGTGCATTTATTTCGGTTCTTTGAAATCTGTCCGGTTATGGGAGGTGTCCGGTTATAGGAGGTGTCCGGTTATAGGAGGTGTCCATAAGGTAATGTATGTAGACTGAAGGTCAATAAGTGTTCATTTAAAAAGAAGTTACATTGATTACAGGCAATGAAAGGGAGCGCTCCTTTGCAAAACGGGTCAATAGCTTGAACCAGACCTATTTTTTCAATTGATTGGGGAATCTTAGAGTGACGTAGATGCTCGATCGACAAATGGCTCATGGCGGGAAACCTGAGAAGACGGTTAATCGTGGCACAATGTAGTCAAACTAAAATTTTAATAAATTTACCTACCCTCTCTTGTTGTTGTGGCGTTGTATTTGTACCTTGGCTACAACAAGATAGTGATCCGAGTCAATGTTGGCCGCTTGATAAGCTCAGACGTCCAGAATACTGGACGCGTATCTGGTGTCGATCGCAATGCAGTCAATTTGGTTGACGGCTCGTTGATCCGGAGACCGCCATGTCCCCTTATCCTTATCGACCTGAGCTCCGATTAGGTCGGAGTAGGTTAGGTTAGGTAAGGAGGGTCACTTGCAGTAAATGCAAATTCACCCAGAGGCCCTAAAGATCCGTTGTGAAGACCCTAGTTGTGTATGTCGAAACATACTTTTAACAAAACCATTTCGATCTATTAATAAACCTTTTTAGGTCCGTGAGCGGTATCTTAGCCAGGTTGTCCAGGCAGTCAAAGAACCGTGCTCCCATACAAGATAGGCGCCGTTCCTGAAGAGCCGGGCAGTGGCATAGAAGGTGTGCTACAGATTCTATTTCATCTTCATCCATACAACTTCTACAGAAGTCATTAGTAAGGATACCGTATCTGCGGGCCATGTTTCCTATTATACAGTGTCCGGTTATGACACCGACAAGTACATGGATTTGGCTTCTTTTCATAGAGAGTAAGGATATTGTTCTTTTCTGTTCAACTGCGGGCCACAGGTTGCGGGTTATGACACAGTCATACGTGTTGTGCCATCGTTCCTCGACTAAATTAGTGGTGATGCGGTCTATTAGATGCTGAAAGCCGAAAGGACTGTCTGTCAGCTAGTGTTATATCCATATCAGAGCCTTTCCTGGCCAGTTCGTCTGCTGTTTCGTTCCCATCTATACCCGCATGTACAGGTACCCAGCAGAGTAGAACTGTGTCATGCCTTATCGCTTTAAGTGCCTCGAGGCACTCCTTTACGCATTTTGAGTTCACGGTGGTGGAGTCCAGTGCTTTAAGTGCGGCTCGGCTGTCCACGCAAATGGTAGTTTCTGTTGCTGGTAGTTTCCTTGCTAGGACGATTTGCACTGCTTTCTTTATAGCATATATCTCTGATTGGAAGACGCTGCAATAATCGGCTAGTCGGTAAGACTGCTTAATGCAAAGTTCTTCCGAGAAGACACCTGCTCTGGTACCTACCTCTGTTTTTGAGTCGTCTGTAAAGATGGATGTTCTGATTATTGTCAGAGTTCTTCCAGATCTGTCTGTCTGGTATGAAGACCTTGAAGTATCTGGAGAGGTCGAGCTGGGGTTTCTCATAATCCGTGCAGGGCATGAGTCCTTTTTAGTTGAAAACGTCCAGTATGACTGTGTGTCCAGATGAACGGGGCCCGCAGTTGCCATTTTCTCTTAATCTGAGAGCTCCCTTGGCTGTCGTGTTTCTTATGGAGAGATCAATCGGTGGGAAGTGCAGAAGCGTTTCTAGGTCAAGTCGCGGAGTGGATCTGAGCGCACCTGTTATGCCTGGACAGGCTATCCTTTGTAGAGAGTAGCTCAGATAAGGTTTTGTTTCCGTTCTGGAAAATTTAACGCCACCGTTGGTTCCATCGAGGGAATGCGTCCGTTGACGTGTTAATAGTGCTGCTATTTTCTCTTGATCAGCACTCGGGCTTATAAGTTTAGCAAGTCGAGCCCGGGTGGGCAGCGACCAGTATCCGATGGCTACCACTTGAAGGTAAAATAAGCACAATTGATGTGTAGTAACAGTTACAACACTGGGCTTTGCCAAGTTAAAGCCAGTCAGTGCCTACCCTATTTCCACAACATTTAGTAATCAAGCCCTCTGCTCAGAGAAATGTTGTAAACACGGGTCGAGGAACGTTGAAACGGGTAGTATTGTTATCTACAGATCATGGGAATTTCGGGTATCATCTAATGAAAATAGATCTTATGGAGGATGATACGGATAGGTACCTATAAAATATACCTGGATGAGATTGAGATAGCGGCACATATGTATGCGTACTGAGTCATTGTCCGGCACTGGCTGGCAGAAGGATTGAGATCTTGGGACGTCACAGAGGATACAACAGATTTTTTAATTAAAATAGATGCTAGCCGTAACATGAGAAATCACAGCTAGTGGAACAGTACAGTGAGCTGTGTTGAAATCCAGATAGTATCTCTAGGTGTGATTTGTCGTGGAAGAGAGATGAAAAGGCCCAATACGGTGATCTGTACTCTGACACGCAACAAGTTTTAAAATCTGTCATTTGGTCTTTATCGATTCTTATACTGCAGAGTCTTTGGCGAATATGGGAAGTCTTGTTTCAAGATTTAGTTGATGAAATACGTAAAAACTTCAAAATGGATGTCGACCCATCTAAAAACAGACAAAGAGCTCTGCCGAACTGCAACACACCGTCACAGCGGTCCAGGAGTTCAGTTTGAAGACAGAGATGTGGGTCGGCATTTATAAGTGGTCCAAAGTGAGACTAGAACATTTCCGACCAAATCAATGCGCAGTACTCTCTCGATCCACTTGTCCATGTAATCGTAGCCTACCTATGGGGGTAACCCACATCGAGGTATTGCCTTAACTATTTTTAATGCAAAGACAAGTTTCAAAACAGCGAACCTAATAAGCGTCTGTGAAACCTGTAGCTCAAACGAGTCTCAATCCCAATGTCAATTTGTTTCTATCTACATAGTACATATGTGCATACATACATACATATGTAATATTGAGACCAACTAAGTAAGATTTAAATGGAGAAGACTTAATGAAGAAATTATTCTCAGTTTGGAAATTCTTCCAGGATCTGTGGCGGCTAATGGACAGATCCTGTTAAAAACTCTTCCCCTCACTTGATTGAATTTATAGCTTCCAGACTAACTGACTCCAGACAATCACCGATTTCCATTGAAATCGAAAACGGTATCGCGTGTCAACAACACCCGACAACTGTCATACGCAATAGTGGCGCAGAATTGCACCATCCAATCGTATAGCGCCCCCAATCACTTTATAATACGTTTGTAGTGCAAGCCGCGTCTGCACACTGCGGTACAGTGACCTTCCCTCGAGTAAGTGTCTCAATAGGTTTCGATTTCCATGCGCATTATTGCGGAAGCGAAAGAGTACAGTAGCTGTGGCGAAAGATCAGGAAGGGTGCAAAATGCAAAGCCAAACGGTTTGCTATAAAAACCCCAGCGCCGTTCTTGTCAGGCATCATAAACACTTTCAATCTTTTCAGATTAACAAGTAACCAACTAACATCGCAAATATGTTCAAATTGGTAAGGACCCTCAGCACAGCCATTAGGCACTACAGCCACTCATTTTTTCGATTTCGGTTCTTTAAACAGATTGTATTGTCCGCACTCCTTGCTGTCGCTGCTGCCCGCCCAGGACTTCTTGCTTCCACCTCTGTCCTGGAACCAGTCGGCTCGATTGTAAGCTCCATTCCAACTGCCATCTCACACTCCAGCCAAACTCAGGTGCACAGCAGTCCAATTGTCACCCCAATTGTATCGCCAGTGATCAGGACTATTGCTGCCCCAACCATCATCCAAAGTACTTCACCACTGTTGGCCGCTGGACATGGTTCCGCATCGATCTTGTCTGCTCATGGACCAGTTCTGTCTGTAGGATCTCCAATTTTGCGTTCGGACTTAGGACTCGGTTTGGGATTGGGATTAGGCTTGGGAATTCATTAAGTTCTTAAGGTCCAGAGACGACATTCGTTGTTGTGAGTGTGTGCTTATGCGGGATAGACAATAATAAAAAGCGCCATGCAATAGATTTTGAACGAATTTAAAAAGAACACGTTTTTAATTACATTTTGAGTACGCAAACATACTCGTACTCGTATGGCGTCATGTCTGTAAGACTGCAACTTTCACTTTGCTTTATGAGGAACTGGTTTAAAAATAGTTGAGTCACTGCAGTGGTTCTGTGTTTCGTGTTCTGATTTCTGGGTAGAATCATGTATTACGCCGAACATGCATTGTAAATATTAACTACTTTCTATTAGCAATAACTTGACAGTTACAAGCTCGGGGGAAAGCTGCAAGTATCAGTCTATAAGAGTGGTTGAAAGTTGTCCGCTGGCGAATTGTTTCCACTCGTATAGGACGGAATGATTTAAGTTTACCAAAACTATATATTTGAAAGTTTTAGGGAAGATTTGGACCTACATATATTTTGAAGTATTCTGTGTACCACCTGTGGCAACCAATGTCTAAGAGAATTGTAACCCCGTTTGGAAGATTCTTCAAAAATGCGCATGTCTCAAAAAACCAATACCAATTCGAGTAAGCGAATTTCACTACACAGCTCGGTCAAATTGTCAGCAGTTTTTTATCCATAAATGTTTGACTTACTTTAGAATTATTTTACAAATCTTGCTTTAATTAGTGTATGAGTTCGATTGGGCCCTAAATATCGTTTGGAAAAGTTCGGGGCCTAAGGGAACCATATTTAAACATTGAATTTTCTGCGAATTCGGTGAACTTGAACACTAATGCCCAGTTTCACAGTGAGAGTTTAAACTGAAGTTCAACTAAACGAGAGTTTAAACATTTAGTTTAACTCGTTCGGTTTCACAGTCTAAACTCTAAAGGTCTAAACTAATCCTCCAGTTTATTATATACAGGTTTGGAAGCTATGTTGGAACAAAATTTGGCAGCATTCACTGGATAAGGCCTCTATTTACAAATGTCATACATAACTATTGACTAAACTTAAGGTGGCGCTACAGTCGAGGTTGGACCTGGGGTCAACCAACAAATTCGACCTTCAGCTAGTTGTCTTCAGTTTTGGACGCTAAGTTGGTTAAGGTCTTTTTCCACTGGCGTGCTCCACTTTCGTCACGATCTTCAGCTACGGCTACGGCACCGTGCAACGAGAGTGAATTCAAAGATTTCCGGCCCGGAGCATTCTTTTCTATCCGCTCTATACAACCCAGCCACCTCAGTCGTTGACTAAGTCACTTTTTGTCATTGTATCATTTCCTCCACTCATCGTCTATGCAGACGAACTAAAAATCACTCGAAAAATTCGCCTCTTAAAACAGGCAAGAGCAACCACATCCGCCTTTGACAAAGTCCATAGCTTGGCGCCATAACACCGTGTCTCCATTTAGAGTGGGCATAGCCATAGCTTACTATCTAATTCATTGAAATGTCGCCGAGGAAATCACTTCGTTGTGCTTTCGTATAGCGGCACTGAAAGAATTAAAAGAAAAAACGCAGAAAAGAAAACATGTGCTTATTATTGCAAAACAGAACATATCATACTTTGCTCTTATTAATTCTATGTTAATTTTTATCTTTTTAACTCTAAGGAAAAACATTAAAAAAAATAAAGCTGAACTTATTGAAGAAAAAAAAAAAAAACAGAAATGACAGCCCAAAGAATAATATTCATAGAAAGCAATGATCTGAGCAATACATAGAAATCAATTTTTCATAGAATACTATTTGTGGTCTTCATTTTCATAGAATGCTACATAGCGTGCTATGAAATATTGTTCATGGAGACGCCGGGTAAAGCAGGATTGGGATGATTAAGGGCTCATAAATGGTCACTTTGGTTGTTGGAGAGAGAGCGAGCTAATTAATTGCCTTTTGAGCCCAAAGAAGCAGCGATTGGCAAGATTTCTTCTTCGTTTCATTTCAGTGCTGATGTCGTTTTCTAAATTATAAGCGTAGCTTAGTTAGACAAAGTCTCTCTCTCTTTGGTGAAGTTCTGCCGAGACGTCGTTGTTGGATGTTCTATTTTTTAGACAGCATATACTTGGTTTTGCCCTCATTGACCGTTGAACCCATCTTTACCGCTTACGTCTCATTACGCACAAAATCCACACTGACAACTTGGTCATCGGTCGCATCTACGGATGTCTGCGCAAGCTGTGGCTTAGTGGATATTTTACTCCGCTTGATACACGGCGTAAGCTGGTAACTACACTTATCCTACCTATCATTACATATGCTGAGGTTGTACATATATTGCAATCTTGACTCTCTATCTCAGCGAAAACTACACGTAGCCTTCAATGATGCAGTGCGTTACATACATATATGGGATTCATAGGTATGAGCACATTTCTGCGTACTGTAGGGGTGTATTGGGTTGTGATCTGAAGCAGTATACCAATGCCAGAAACTGTATATTTTTACAGAAAATTATAAATAATCAACGTCCGTCTTATTTGTATAACATACAGTATAGCCTCGCTAGTCCGGACACATAAAGTTTCGGCTCTGTCCGGAATAGCGAAATGTCCGGACTTTAGAGAAAAAACAAAACGCTTTATCTAAAAACATCTTTTCAGCTTTTTTGCGTAACCTCTTTAGAAGAAGGACATTCATTTGAGATGCATTATTTTGTTCAGCCCACTGAATGCCGCTGGCAAATAATTTCATTGCTCATTGTTTGAAATTTTCGCAACTTCTTTATTTACATCTTTATCTTCTTCTCTGTATTCTTGGTCATATTCATCGACATTTAGTTGGATTTGTAAACTGGACTGAATAATGTCTTCATCAGAAAAGTCGTAGAACAGTTCATTTTGAGCAGTTGTGCATTTATTTATTTCATCTGTA
The DNA here is from genome assembly GCA_949775065.1 of Brachyopa scutellaris. Taxonomy (NCBI): domain Eukaryota; kingdom Metazoa; phylum Arthropoda; class Insecta; order Diptera; family Syrphidae; genus Brachyopa; species Brachyopa scutellaris. The sequence goes on from OX459113.1 coordinate 107,312,260, forward strand.
GATGTGCTACCATTTGGATCAATGATTCTAATCATGTCATGAATTCTATTTAAATCGGCAAGCGAAGAGTCAATTTGTTGCCGTAACCGTTCAAGTAGTATAAGCTCTTCATTATCCCATTGGGATGCGAATTCTGGCCATGATATTGATATTTTTTTTAACCCTCACACGTTCTTTATTAACCGGGGTTAATATGGGCACTTTCATTATATCATATCTTGGATACTTTTGAACTAAATGTCTTTTCATTCAGACTCAGTGACTAAATATTTGATATTTTTCGAAAAATATAGAAAAAAATAAATTTTGACAGTTTTTCGACTGATTTTTCGCCATATTGTAGCAAACGTACCTTATTAACCCAGGTTAATATTTTAACTTTTGTATGAAAAAATTCTGAATTTGTCCTAAAATTTTTAGTGTTACTTTGCCCACATTTCGAGGAATTCGAGCTCTTCTAGTTATTGTAGGCGTACAAAAATGCTTCCTGCGTTGGCTCGAATGTCTTAGACAATCGTATTATTGGACCAGAAGATTAAGTCAGCTACATATGAATATGTGTGCATGTCCATGATGTTGTAAAATAGAGCCAGCGGTTTGTTTTCATCTTAGTTGTGTTTTGACCAAGCATTTGATTAATCACATCCACACCTTCTTTTGTTAAAGACTGTATGCTATCTTCTTCATCATCAGAATGAAGTGTATCAAGAATCGATTTCAAGTATTGTTGTTGTACCTCGTGTGCCAATCTTGAAGAAAAATTATATCATGTATCAAATTGCACACCCTAAATCTACCTATCTTTACTTTACTTTACATGGATAATGCCCACACTTGAAAGAAATTTAAATTTTATTTTGATCTATTTTCACACAAGTGTACTGATTGAATATGATTGTCAAACAAATTTGATAAGGAAATTCGCTCAATTCACACAAAATTTAATTTTCCAATGTAAATCGTACTAATGGGGGATTTCCCTTGTTATTTTCCAGGTGCGCAAAAAATATAATTTGCAAAATTTATTCAAAAAACAACAAAGAACATTAAAAGGAAGGCAGGAAGTAAGAATTTTGTTTTTGTAGACCATAGAGCCCATAGAAAGAGGAAGGGAATACAAATATTAACCTGGGTTAATAAGGTACTGATTAAGGGGCAAAAATTGTCGCCCGTGTGAGGGTTAATACGTTTTAGCTTTAAAAGAACTTCAAAATAATGAAAACCTAACGCAACTAAGAAGGCTCGCCATGACATGCAACAGAGCATGAAAAATCAACAGATACATATTACGTACATACATACTATATACATCAACTTGCAATGAGTAAAATCGCCACGGTAAAAAAATGTCTAGAATCTAGATTCAAGAGGCGACTACAAACGACACATCTAGTAGGGGAACTTCAATAATTGTATGAAATTATGTATTTACATATTTCCAAAGTCAAATTATATACGCATTTTAAGACTTTGTCCGGACTGTAGAGGTACAATTTTGAAAGTGTCCGGACTACTGAAGTGTCCGGGCTAGCGAGTGTCCGGACTAGCGAGTGTCCGGACTAGCGAGGCTCTATTGTACTTCATTTCACTCGCTCTTCAAGAACCACAAACATACAAACCATTTAAATTAAATAAATGAAATTAAAGGAAATGAATTTGCATTCAATATCGATGGTGTACGCGAGTAATTGAAGAGACTCTTGAAAGAGTGTGTCTCTATGTTGGCACGGGAATTTTATTCTATTCTTTCAGGATCGATGTTTAGGAATTCGCAAAACAGCGCGTCGCCTTGCTTGAATCCTTTCCAAAGGTTTCGGTTAGGTCATTGCCATGCATTGCATTTTCCATCGCCATCCTGGCAGTGATACCAAAACTGGATATTGCTATGTACAGCTTGTCTCTATAGATGCTATAACGCGGCGCGACCTTCAAATCGATGAAATGGTGGTGGGTATTGATTTGAAACTGATACTGGCTTCAGTCCTTATAGGCGAGTTTGACGTTTCTCTTGCACTTAAATTTATTGCAACGAAATCTTCAACAAGTCCACCATCACGGTTTCGGTACAAAAAATACCGGCGTTGCTTTATTTGAAAGCTAATTATTTTCTTTACGACTTGTGGTCCCCACTATCTTGACACAATGGCTTTGTTTCAAACATTCTCGATTATTGCACTGGTATAATCAGTAGATAACTAAGAGTTCTGTAATATACACACATATCTTCATGATTGCATGATGCTTCGTTGACAGATGTAGGTATTTGGCAAGTTGAAAGATGATAGTGACAGCCCAATATAAGTCAAGCGCTGCAAACTAGAACAATAAATTTACCATTATCATGTGTGTGCTTTGTTGCTGATTATTATTATACAGCTCTGTGATTGATAAAGTAATAATGATAGCATGCACTTATTTTACAATCATCGGATAAACATACATTTACAGTAGTGTCAAATTATAACGAACGTCCCTCCCGGGCAAGACGCTGATAAATTTACTGTGACGAGTTTGGATTTCCGGAAAGCGAGAACTTTACTTCGTTTATAACGATTTAAATACTTTGTTTTGTTTCGAAAGCAAATCGAGGAGAAAATATTATTCTAAAAAGCGGAAAGAGTGGATTATTAGATTTAACTCTAGCCAGACTTGTGGTGTTAGGTGAAAGTACTAGAAGATTGTCTTCCCCTTTGAGAAATAACAACTAAACGCATATAGAATTCGTTTAGCCTGGATAGCTGTCGAGCATTAGAGCTAAGCCGCGATAAAACCTGTGCTTCCAAGTAACTGTTGATATTTCTTGAATGCTGTATTCATCGTGAAAGTATTTATTTTCCTTCAAGTTATGGTTAATATCGTGGGCACCGTAGCGCAAGTGGTTTGTGCGTCGGACTACTGAGCCAGCGGTCTTGGGTTCGAATACCGCCGCAAACACCTAAAAGTTTTTCACAGTGCCCACCTCTTTCGAATGTCTGACAAGCATCAAAGAGCATCATTTGTCATGATTGAGCTTCTCAACTCGCCGTTCGGAGTCGGCAAAAAACTGTAGGTCCCTTCCATTCGTGCAAAAATGTAACACGCACACACAAATGGTTGCGAGAAGCAGGCCCTGGTTCACCTCGAGCTGTAGCGCCAACTAAGTAAGTAAGTAAGTTATGGTTAACCGACTGTATGGCATTCTCTGCAGCGATCCAGCGCAACATGCATAGACTTCGCCTGTTCATCCACACTTGCAATGAGCTCCTATAGTTTGGGTTTCCACAGATCTAAATCCATTCCACAGCCATCGGCAAATACCATCCTGTCTCGGATTGTACACATTGCTTGCAGTGCCATTAGAGAAGGTAGTCTTGTCATAGATACGCGAACATCTGAATGCCCATAATCTACGTTTGCTAAGGTGCCGATGTAAGACTCTTTGCAATTGATAAGCCTTAGACAAAACCACTTCACAAGCTAGGACCACACTTATCTCGTGTGGTATGTTGTGACGCCAACGCATGCAGGTTTCATACTGTTTGATTCTTCCATTAAAAAAAAAACACCTCAAAAAGTGGGCGTGGTCACATTTAATGTGTGGGCTGATTTCTAGAGTAGTTGAATAATCACATATTTCGGTAACATTTTGCAAGTTTCTTGTAAAATTAATTAAAAAATACCCCGAAAATGTCATCGATCTAGGTCAACATTTAAGGCACAAAAACTGGTGATATACAGACAGACGGACGTACGGACATGGTTCAATCGATTTGGCTAGTTGTGAACTATTTCGATCGACTCGTACATGATGAAAAACACTTAAATTCCGTTAAATGTGAAGCGCTCTATGGTGCTTTGGCGCGCCGCAATACACGAGATAAGTGCAGTTCTGCTTGTGTCGCATCATAGCACCATAGAGCACTTCCTTCACATTTAATGGAATTTAATTGTTTTTCATCATGTACGACACTAATTTACTAATATTCAGATGGTAGACAGCAATGCACAATGCAGCAATGCAGATGGTAGACAGCAGCTCTAATTTACTAATATTCAGATGGCAGACAGCAGTGCATAATAGCTGAAAACCGTTGTGAAAGCGGGGTCTCATGGGGTCCATTGGTCTAATTGTTTTGCATATATCTGATGCATCTTCTAAGCAAAGATATTTCTAATTTATGGATGAGAAATTTATATCCAAACTAAAATGATCATCACCCTCATTGGTAAATACTCATGTTAAAAGTTTCATTCGCTATTGACTTCGGGTTGAGCTTAGCCAGTACTGTATATATTTATGTATAAAATCACAATTCTCTTGATAACAAAACTAAAAAAGTGGTGGTTTCGGTGGAAAGAAAAAAATGGCTCAAAGAGGGTGCAGTTTGAATACCACAAGCTCAGGTTGTATTTGGATGGAGTTTAAGATATTTTTATTTATATCCACCCTGTGGAGTTTAAGAAGAGGATCAGTTCTCCAATCCTCTTCTCGGATATCTCTTTAAGGTCATGGAAGAAGGGTTTGCCCGGTATGCGCTACTTGACTCACGTTCATTTGTTATTGATCTATTGTAATTTGGCCACATCTTTCTGGATATGACATAGTTTGTAAGACTGGTCCTCCTGAGAACAGCTAGTTTTTAGAAGTGTACCTATTGGAATATGAAGATTTTCCCCTAGTGAGCTGTTAAACGCTGACGTTCGTCGCCTGACTAGTTCGTTGACTCACTTTGTCCTGGAACTAGCGTTGCCAGACGTCCCGGTTTACCGGGGACGTCCCGTATTTTAGACATAATTCCGATTGTCCCGCCGGGACAGCCTTTGTCCCGAGTTGGGAAAAAATATTAAACACAAATAATTGGAGATTGAATATGAAATAATTTTTTTTAATGAATTTTATTTTATCACGTATTCTTTTAAAGTAAATATGTATATGACAGTGTCCTGTAATGACACCAATAAATCGTGAAGTATTTTTAGGGACAGAAGGCATTTACATTACATCCTGCCTGTCTGGTAGCCACCTTCCCATCTAGCATTGGTTTTATTTACTGTGCCAAGTTTGAGTGATAGCTTTTAAGTAGCGAGGGGCATAGCTATATTCTTCTTATCGGGTATAATAGATATTGTTGTTCCTAGTTTAGCGAGCTCGTCAGCTTTACAATTCGCTGGAATGTCTCTGTGCCCCGGCACCCAGCAAATGTGGATATAAAACGTACTAGCCATCTCTATAGGAGATGAACGGCAGTTGGAGGTGGTCTTAGAAGTGGATAAGACTGATTCCAGAAATTCAAAGACCGGCTGGCTATCCGTCAAGATTCTAATATCGTTAGTGGATATAACATTCATCTTCATCCAGGACAGTGCTTCAGAAATCGCCATAATCTCAGCTTGAAACAGGGTACTGTGATCAGGGAGGCGAAAAGAGAGATGGTGTTGATCTTAGAGCTCCACTAATACACACATGCTAATCTTTTTACTTTCCTCAGGCGGTCGCAATGTATAGCTTTATCTAAGGCGGTCCACCAGACAACTATGCCATTCATCAGAATCGGTCTGATAATAAACACATAGAGCCAATGGGTTATGCGGGGTTGAAGTCCCCATTTGCTGCCAATGGCTTTCTTGCAAGGGTAGAGGGCTATGATAGATTTCTTCACTTTTCCCTGGATCTCTTCTAGCTTAGTTTTTTTGTTTAGGAAGAGACCTAGGTACTTTGCTTTGTCGGCGAAGACTAGTTTGGTACCGTATATAGAAGAGGAATTTTGGACTTCCTAGTGAAAAGAACCAGTTCCATTTCTGAAAGTTAACCCCCAATCCCCATTTTTCGGTTCATTTCGGGAGCTTGTTTAGTAAAAAAGTATATAAATACACAACATATATAATTTTGATATCTTTTATTTTGAGTTTTTATTTTGTCCCGGGAGAAATTTTAAAATCCCGGGTTTTTCCATATTTTTGCCATTTGTCCCGTCGAGCTGCGAGAAAAATCTGGCAACTCTACCTGGAACCCAGAAAAGAGTGACTCTAGTCTGTTTGCACAAGCGATTGAGTTCTTCTTGGTATTGGTCAACCAGTTCTAATGAGGTGATGAATTTTAGCATGTTACAACTCGCCCCGCAAAAATGTTAGAACTAGCTCCGTCATCAAATTTGACACAAAGATCACTATAAAAAACAAACCTAACAAACGAGTATATACACAAACTTCGCCAAAAATAAATGCATATCTACAAAATACAACTGGCACTCTATATCTCTTGCGCGTGAATACGAATACCAAAAACAAATAGAAAAAAAAATTTCGAAACCTCTCAATTTCGTGGACCCCACCTACAACTTTTTCCATTGACGATCAATTCAAAACGGAAGAAGACACGTTGTTTGCTTTGGAAAGGAAGAATATTTTTCTCTTTCAAGCGACTTTTAATTTTCAGGTGAACACTTTGTTTTGAGCTGTTAAAACTTACCCCTGTTACTTCTAACCCCACTCTCCCCTACAAGATTTTCCATAGGTCTGTTTAGTAACCTGTTAATTTACGTAAATTTACATCCAACTGTCAAAAATCAAGAGAAGAGAGAGCCAAATGAGAGTGTCAAAAAATTTCCCCTCTTGCGAAATCGTGCTACATCTATTTCATGGAGTCATCGAGGGACATCTATCAAACGGCAATCTGACAATTTGTGAAATGTCAATCAGTTCTTGTTAACAAAATAAAAGAAAATTAGTTTTTCGTGAAAATATTCAATAGTTAAAAAAGAAGAAGAGAGGATTTTCCCCCACTTTTACTATTTGACAGGTGTCCCATTTGTGTTAATAAAAGTTACCAAACACACCTCATATTGTTTTGGTGATGCCACAGTTACAAAAGCAAGCAACTAACGACTTGAAAGAAATGATAAATTTATCTGTTTCAGTTTCTCTTTGACTTCTGACCTCTCTCTGATTGGATTGAGCTTAGATTTCAAATTTATCAGCTACAAGTTGCAGGAGTCTGAGCGGAACTGGTGGGATCTGTACAATGGGCCTAAAAATATGTTAATAATAAAATCATATAACTTTCAATACAATCTGTAGGTACATCATCTTTGATGATCCCACTTGAAATCACTAATCTTAAACAGCGCCATCTTGTTGTGAACTTCTGTAACTTGAGTTGATAAACTGCAGGATTTCAATGGATTCCTTTGAATAAACTCCAAAGATTGATTCAAAATCACCATCTCCTACATTGACGCACAATAACACATCGACACACAAATGTATTCACAATGGAAAAAACACGATTTATTAGCGCAACAATATTGAAAATTAAAAACAAAAAAATGAAACTGTACAAGAAAAAGATTGCCTCCTTCCATCTCTGCCGCTGCTTTTCAACGCCTCCTTTCGATTCTGCTCCTCATAGCCCTTCTCACTTCTGCCCGGTCACTTTTCACATTCAATGGTAATGTGGTCCCAAATGGAGACCGTGGTATGGGCTCAGCAAGGGTCCTGCGTGGTAGGCTGGAGCAATTACAGTTTTCAAAGCTGGAGCAAGAATTGGCGTCACAATGTGTCCATGGCTGTGCACCACAGTTGAACTCTGATGTGAAACGGCTGGAAGGCTATGCACAACAGGTGCATGCAACAGTGGAGCATATGACAAAAGGGGAGCGTGCACTGGGCCATGCAGGTATCCAGGACGTGCAGCAGCAAGTGCGCACAAAGTTGAAATGACAACGAACTGAAAGTGGATTGTTGATTATTTTCGAGAGCTGATCCCGGTAGTTGGAGCTGCGGTTTCTTACCAATTTGAACATTTTTATTGTGTTTTTGGTTCCTTTAAAACGGTTCTACGATAATGGCTCTGTGAAGCGACTAAGACAAAAGTGAACTGATACCCTAACTTATCGAATGCAGCTCTTTTATATATTTCTAGGTTCGCACAAATTACACTATTGCAGTGCAATGCTACTCATTAATCATTGCTCCACACTTAGATGCCTTTGCAAATTTCACAGCTTCCATCCTCCCGTTGGGTTTGTTTTTGTCCACAGACCTGTTGACTTAGATACTACTTCGTTGCACAATACTAATGCCGAAGTGGCTGGCCCATTAATAGCATGCACTAGGCATAGGTACAGGCATCGGCACCGGCACCGCCACTACACCACCAGCACGAAACCAGTGCAACTTCGCTCGATGACATACGACATGGTATGGCGTGGATAGCACCGCCACATGGTGTAGGTGACTTCTTTGGCGCGACCTTCAGGCGGGAAAACAAACAAACACTGAAAACAATTTAACACAATTTCCATGCCGGAGTTTTCCCAAACAAGATCAGAGTCTAGGTACTTGCATATGCATTACGTCGGACTGACATGACCGGGACATGGGAATGCAAGTTAATTGTGTGAACTCTTACGAGCGGTGCTACGCTAGCACCTGGTGGGTCTGCTGTCTGGGATCAGACTTAGACCTACCAGCATGTCATAGAATAAAAGTCGTGCAGCGACATGCGACACGAACACAACTTCAGGCGGTGGCCAATAATTGAAAAGTGCAAAACAATACGAAACGGTTTCTCTTCCTTAGAAACGTCAACTTATGAGATTAACCGAGTGTCACAGAAACAGATCCGCTTACGTGTAATTGTGCTACAAGTGCATGTTCTGTTCTGTTCTGTTGATTTGTGGACTGATAAAGCTTAGAGTTGACAATAGACGCGGAGGTCTATATAAAGCGAAACGACATGTGAATGGGCTTCAGATCTTCATGGAGATTGGTGGTGGTGGAGCGTACCTATCGATCAATTGAAGTTTCTTTGGAAATAATTTCCGGATTTCGTTTACGTAGTTTCTTTAAAAGAAGTCGGTGTCCAACGCCAAGGTCGAAACTTATCTATAAGCTAAACACGTTTTTGCAGCCCTCTCACGTTCTCATTACAGTCAACTCCGATTAATGGAACTGCTAAGATTTTCAGAATTATGTTTCATTTAATCATCCAAGCGAACTTCAGATACACGAAAAGGTATTTCATGGAACTAGGATATTTGCATGGGAGTCGGACAGAATCCCGAAAACTATAAATCCAGAAAATCCGAAATCCCGAAAATCCAAGATCCCGAAAAGTGAAAATAAAAATTTGTTTGTATGAAAAAAAATTAGAAGAAAATTTATTTAACATAGATAGGTATTAAATAAAATAGCAAAAACAAAAAATAAACAAGACATAACAAAACAGTTCAAGTCTGTCTTATTGACAAAAAACATTTAAGAAACGATCTGTGACAAAACAATATCTAATACGAGTTCATAACAAACGCAATTCACATTAAAATTTTTTTTCAAAACGCTCGTTAACGGATTTACCACGATAACTCGAAAAATAAAATATGTATCGAAAAAAAAATCTCGAAGCCAAAATCTGCAAAAAAAATATCGAACAGCAAAAATCTAGAAAAACAAAATCTCGAATTGATATTAATTTTTGAGAAAATGGTAACAATCCGCACGAATTATTACCATTGTCTCAAAAATTAATATAAATTCTAGATTTATTTGTATAGAAAAGTGTTTGATTCACTGTTCATGCATGCAAATGAATCTACTCAATACAAACAGTTTTTCTAAAACTGATCGACGTAGACATGGTTTTACAAAAAAAAATTATATAAACTAATAAATTTGCCATTACTTTGGGTCATGTACTGAACAAGCACAACTAAGCTTACCAAGAACACAAGATAAAGTTCATGCTAAAAGTTTTGAAGGGCATTGCCTACAACTTGAGTTTAAAATATTTATTTATATAATATCAATGCATGACTAATGTACAAACATATTTTGAGTAAATAGATTTTACACAATGTAATGTGCAGAATTATTCCTTGTATAAAGTAAAAACAGTACCTACTACAGGAAATAAAAACAATTTTTTGCTGCAAAAAGTTTGTTAAATTTTTATTATTTTCACAAAAGTTTGAAACATTTTGAACCCGTTTTAATTACTTTTGCAGTAAAATGAAGAGATTTAAAAAAAAAAATTTCGAGATTTTTTTTCTAGATTTTGTCCATTCGAGATTTTTATTTTTGAGATTAATCAAATAAATTTTCGAGATTTTTTTCGTTCGAGATTTTAGTCGTTCGGGATAACGTGGTGATCCCCTCGTTAACGTTCCGCGTAAATATTTTTAATTTTATTTTCCTTAACGTTTTCTTATTCTTTGGTTTCCACCGGAGGTTATTTTCGATATAAGTTTATGTTTTCACACGGATTAATTAATTAATTAATTAAAATCAGTTAACTGAAACTTAAATCTAATCTATCAGCTATCACACTGAATGAAATCAACACAACTGAATGCGCATTGCGAATTGTAAAATAAAACAACACTAACGCCAACGGGAAAAGACGAATATTTGTCTACTTTCCTTTTAAAAAAAAAGTCCCGAAAACGAAATCGCGAAAAATTATATAAAATGAAAAATTTGCGCAAATTTTGCTTATTGGGATTTTGGCATTTCGGGATTTCGGATTTTCGGGATTTGGGATTTTGGTTTTCTGGACTGTGACCCCAACCATATTTGCATATGTAAACGGGTGCAATTTGATATACCAACGAAAATCGGCGAGACCCATCAACAAGAATGAAGAGATTGGGAAAAACATTTGTAGCCCTCCCTATTAGGTAAATTCAACAAAAAAAAATATCCGCTTAGCTCTTTTCTAACGGCTACTTGAAATATTAAAAAAAAAATATAACATTTTGCATGACAATCTTTTAAAGTGATATAAAAAGAAAATAATATTTGTTTTAGATATTTATTAGAATTCTAAGTACAGTTTTCAAAACCTAGACTTTTTTGATACCGTCAAGAACTTTGTGTACCAAAAAGTCTGGATAGGAAAGGGTTAAAGTGGGATGTTATTTGAAGTCTCTTTAAATGCAATAAACAATGAAATCTTATAATTACAAGTTACAACCCCTTAGCCATACATACATATATATACAGTAAACGCTCCCATAAGTGGACGGTTTATTATTTTCGAGAACCAATTTCTAATTTCCTATACAGCATGAGTTCTTATAAACGCACAGCTCTCATAAATGGACATAAATTACGGAACCATGAGTATCCGTTTATGGAAGTTTTTACCGTAAGCGCTTTCCAAGTCGTTTTAAGGGCATGCATTGTCCTCTAATTTTAAACTTCCCATGGAAAAAAATCATAGAATGTAAATGGACACTGCAGCAAAAGAACTTTTTTAAAATGTTTGAACATTCAATTTACTGAGAGCTCAAGAGGTTGCTCTCGTATCTCACATAATGCGGTTGTGTTGGCCACATCCCAAAAATTGTGGTATTCTTACCAGTGCTGCACTCTCTGGTTGTCAATTGATTGCTTTCGATTGATTTCAAAGAGACTATAGAATAGCAATCATACTTGAAAAGGTCGCACTAGATATTATTACAATTAAAAAACCATTAAACACATAAAATGGATTAACAAAATGGTTGGTTAACTAAAACCACAACTCGTCAAACTGTTACGAAACTTCAGACAATCAGATTTTATGTTCATCAAAACCACCAATCCTTGAGTATGTACGTGAGAATTTCAAGATCTCCAGAATGATCATTTCAGTGACTCCAACTTGAAGAATTTTGCACAAAGACTTGGGCCTGCATCCGTAAAAGATTTAGTTGATCCAGACCAGAAGCTTACCTATTGGACAGCGAAGTTGACGATAAGAAGCTGACTGACCTTGATTGCGGTAAAAGGTTTTGAGAGCATCTATTGCAACCGATATATGTACATATGTAGGTGATGTGCTAACCCAGAACGTAGAAATTATAGCAAGTGCCATAGCGCCACACTGTAAGTGCAACATTGGCGGACAAATCTAATGTTCGTTGATTTTGCGTGGCGTATTCAATTAGCCAATACGAATTAATTACGAAATCCAACAACTGTCCACTTTAAGGCTCCCATCGACTAGCATCAACAGCCGGCCCCAAATCGTGCAAATTCGCCAGTCCCCTGCAGGCACTAAGCAGCAAATTAATAATCTAATACAGGAAGTGTAAAATCTTAGATCGTTCCCAAGCCATTAACCCAAAAACCAAGAGACAATGCAAGTCATCTAGCAAACAGTTCACCGTGCACAAATTGCCACACACTAATACCAATCACTCCCAATCGACCACAACAACAACAACAACAACGGCAACTAAGTCATCAGCCAGCACCTCCGCCGTGGTTCAATGAAAAAAAAAACAAAAAACAAAAAAATCCATAACACTCTATGGGACCAGAAATACCATGCAAATTATGCCGCGCGTCCAATACACCATATCGGCCGCAAATGAATTGCACTGCATTTCTGGAGATCTAACGATACGTAACGTAGGTATCCCCTCGAACGAAATTGAAGGCGTCAGCATAGCAGCATTAGCCATACCTCCCCCTGCACCCTCTTACGACCGACGGTAGGCAAAGAATTGAGTAACTCCAGCTGCCACCACCAAAAGTGGAACCTGGTTAACCCGGCCGCATGTGGTGCGTGTTCGATGGTGCACAATCGGATTATGAAATTCCATTCACGGTTATGACCAGATGCTCGCGACAGGAGGTGACGCTGTGACATGCTATCCAAATTAGTTCCTGATATGACCTTTGCACTGCGATAGGAGGTAGGTGGGGGGAGGGGGATGTTATTTTAACGATGTGTCACGTTCTTCGTTTCGTTGCTAGATTGAGTCTTTTAATGGTCATCTGTTGTGGTGGCAAATTGCTTTTTTGGCTAATTGGTGAGTGGATTGTGCAGTTGGAACACGCACGTCCGTGACTTCGAACTAGAGTGACGTTCTTTATATCAATCGCGTCAGAGTTCACCATTTGCTAAAAACAAAGACATGCCCAATAATTAGGCATCAATGAATACGCGGAAATATTCCGCCAAGGCGTAGCCGGCGGACGAGATAGAAATTCCTCGCGACCACAGATGTGGAACCGCGCAAACAATAAAATTTATTTATTTGTGTTGCATGTGCGGCGATTTAATCACCAAAAACACTGTGGCAACTGGCAACATGCCGACGTCGTCGTCGTCGTCGTCGGCCACAAAACCCACGTCGTGCAATACAATTGTCTCTTGCGCAAAGTGGTGGTAATAATGACACTATCGGCCCACTATCTGGACCTGGAGACGGCGATGGATGGCGGCAAAGGCGGACGGTCCAAACGAAAGGGTCGATATCGTAAATCTCATTAGTGTCAGTGCAGTGGAGGAGGCATTACATCCAGCGACCGAGTACACATTACGAATATGATTCTTGTGCAATACGAGTATCGGTGCAGGCAGTCTTTGGGCGGCTTATGAATTCATTCGGTCGTGAGATGATGGAATATGGACCAGTGTCTTGAGCTGTGTATTTATGCTTATAAGGAACCCAGTGGTAATATGTGGGCACACACACTCCTGTGAACAACTTTTAATTAGAACTCAGCAGTAGAGCGTTCTATATGGCAATTAGCAATTGTTTTGAGATTTTTAAGACAGCAATTTTTTATCTGTGGTATCTACATGTACGTTCGACTTCTAAATCACGAAAACCATTGTTGTTAGCTGCGCTTATATGTTCCGGCAATCAAATCTTTAAGACAGAACACTGAACCTTACTTTCTGCTAACGAATCCTCTGCTATTGCATTCAAGTGTCTCCATTATTATTATTCACAGCCACAGCCAAAGCGAATTTCAGATTGCATTTTCTTGTTTTTCTTTCGTATTAAGCACTAGCTGATGTACCCGCTTCGCTGCGAATACAAAAATATTCTCTTTGTATGTAGATCAGGGATGAAAAATGGCCTTTCAGCAATGTATTGAAAGTTGGAAAAAAATTGTATTGAAATTGTACTAGTTGATTTTTTTTTCAACTTACATTGTGTTTGAATTCGCGTTTGAATACTACGTTGGATTGTGAATAAAGTATTTTCTTAATAAATTGTGATAAGTTGCACTGCATTATTAACCAACAAAACAAAATATTAATCAACACAAAAAATAAATTCGAAATAAATTTACCATATTTATCCAGTTTATCGGTAAATAAAGAAAAGTAAAGTAAGCTATTTAAAATTTTTTTTATCGAAATTTTGGTAGTGGAATCTATTGGACTTCACCCACAAACAATTTGAAATCAACGTATTTTCGTAGTAACTCGTTTATAAGGTAATAATATGGCCACAGTTTCTATGTTTGCTTGATAGCGGACAATTGTTTCACTTTGCTGTCACTGCGAAACATGTGGCGCTAGTTATTTTGGAATCAAATTTTCCACAGATGTTGTACAAGTTTATAGAAAATTATTATTATTATTAAATAGCCGTAGTCGCATGCCCCTTTGCTAATTAATGCGTAATTAAATAAATGCGTTATTGTAACTGCATGCGACCACGGCTATACTCTGAAAATCATCGTTTCGTCTCATCCTGTTTCGTACTTTTTAGCTAGGTTTCCCCATAGTCGGGTTTTAGTTTTTTAAACTTAATATTTTATTTCCAAATTTTTAGTTGTACAAAATATGTAGTGTGCGTCCGCCATATCGTATTCTACTTGTCTCGTCAAACTCTTTCATTTGATACCCATATTAAGGATGTAGTAAAGATAACGGAAATCAGCCGTCTTGAGGGCGTCCGCTATATTGAATTTAAAATGACGTCATATCGTATTGTATTCTACTCGCCAACCGATTTCATTTGATACCACTATCAAGGCGGTTGTAAAGAAAAATAAAAAAAGAAAAAAGGGGGTAATCCGCCATCTTGCTTCGTGAGCCTGCAATATTGAATTTTTCTGTGGCGGCACATAGCCTAGGACACTCTCCGCATCAAGATGAATCTAACGACACCTCATTTGAAATCGATTCCATAGTTTAGGCTGTACGAGGTGACATCCTCACATACAAAAAAAACCCAGCCTGTTAAAATCATAACCCTTCCTCTGCGTAGTCGGGTAAAAAACAGTGATTGTGAACTAACTGACAACAAATTGGTATGCTTAGTGAAATTGGTATAAATTCGATTTTTAGTAGCAAAACCAAACTATGTGATGTTTTGGTTTTTTAAAAGATACTTTGTTGAAGAAAATACCTACTAAATTAGCAGCAGCGTAAATTGTATCGAATTGTATAAAAGTGTATTTGTGTACGATTTACTATCGAAATCAGTACAATTGTATCGACTTTTGCAACCCAGATGTAGATATGTGTATTTGTAATAAATTGTCTACTGGAAAGAGACTTCCAGCTAAATGCTACACTTGTCCTTGCACCCTAAAAATTGGCATAAATACTTGCTTCACAATTTGCTTAGCACCAAATGACTGAATGAATTGCTTGATTAAAGGATTTTCCATAGACTATTAAAGGAAAAAGTGACGCAGGTGGGTTAGCAATTTCTTCCAATCTAAGTTTTCCGCTTTTTTAAATATTACAGCACATTCTTACCGCCAAAACGTCAAAACATAAAGCATGCATTTATCTGTATCTGTTCCAAACCCTGCATCTACTAATCATAAAACAAATTGCAACCAAATTTATCCAGTTATTGGATTAGGGTTGATCGATCAATTAGAATAGATATGTATACGTTAGCACGAATGAATCCCAATCACTTACGCGTGTATCGCATACACGCATACCCCCTTCCGCTGGTGCATTGACGGTGACAATGGTATCCACTGATCGTTGTCGCGAAAGTATATAAACAATATTTCCTTATGTTATTACTTTTCTCACAGAAAATGTACAAAGAAGATATATATATATCAAAATCTTTGCTGGGCATATCTAAACAAATATGTAAATTTTATTTTAATACGTTATTTAAGAACTAAGATAGAGCGAGATAAATGTCCAAAAGTAAAATATAAACTTTTCTTTTTCTCATTTAGAAGTTTTTTATTGAAATATATTAATCTTTTTTGATCCATTTTATAGATTTAATCCAACCAGAATCGATTACAAAAAACCGCATTCAGATTCGTTCAGTAGTTTTTTTTGTTTTTGCGGCACATACATACATGCTTTTTTTTAGACTTCATTTTATAAAAGTAGTGATGATGATGATGATGACTTGGAGAATTTGTCAGAATTGAATGAGGAGCTTTTCGAAGTAGCAACATCCAGCTAACGCAGTTTCGAGAGTCTGCCACATGACATAAACAAAAGCCCACATAGGGCAATGAATCCCAGTTAGTTGCATACAGCGGTAACTGCTCCGGGAATCACGCCAGAGAACTATTTCCAAAAGTTTCGGCTAAAAAATCAGTTTGAAAAAAATGCCGGAGGAAGTATTTTTTCTGAAAATAGAAAAAAACGTCAGAAAACTGCATTTTCATCAGTTGTTCTGTTGTTTAAGTCATTCTTCGGCGTGGTGACCAATAATTTACTTGCTTTTAAGTTTTCATAGTGACAGTGACCTTTTGATAAACAAAAACATAACCATTAAGATGAAAAGTTTTATATATGAACATGAAGTAATGTCTGGCAAGAAGTAGAGTAGCTGTTATGTATATGTGGTTGAGCAAAAACAGTTATATAAAAAAAATATTGTTACAAGAACATTGCCTTAAACATAATGCTACGTTAACAATAATTGTAATGCAAAAATGATGCCAAATAGTGAGCGGCTGTGCTTAAAAGTGAAAAAAAAAATCATCGATCACAATTCAATGATCAAACATTTTTTTTTACGAAGAGTTGAAAGTTAAATAAATTAAAAAATGATTGTATGCAATCGGCTATAGTGCTAAACGATACCAATGCAATGCAGATATTCTCAAAGTTTATATTTAGTAACGAAGCACAGTGCGTGCGGACGCGCCCCGCCCTTTGGAGCTATGACAAATGACAATACATATGTGTTATCTTATTTTAAATTTCTTTTTTCACTTTAACAATATACTTATGTATTTTTTATTTTTTTTTTATAATCTACATACGCTAAAGGGGATATGAATACCCTTTTAATGTTTACACACAGCGCGAGCACATGAAGGACGAGAACGAGAGACAGACAGATCGACGTAGTGGTAGGAAACTCAGATGATAGGTTTCAATTTCAACTTACTCTATGGGTGGTGTCCAGGATAACTGGAGAGCTGTGTATTTTTTTTTGTACTTGCTTATGATTCACAGGAGTTTTTTCCAGATTTTTCTTATTATTATAATTTGTGCGATCAATTTCTTCAGCCATATTCAACATCCTACTGCCAGTGTTATGCCTTCGCAGTAGGTTTCGATATTAACTTCTGAAACTGATCAACTTATTTTTATTTCCTGAGAAATAAATGCTTCGAAGACATCTGGATTCGAACCGTGAACCTTTCGCATGACAAGCGACGACGACTACCACTACGCCACGGCCACCCGCATACTTATGTATGTATCTTATTTTAAAATAATTAACTTTTGTGACCTTTTATCCAAATGTTGATCAGTTTATTTATGATCGTGTTACATCGGTTGCAAGATTTTGTGGCGGTTGGGTTTTTTTTAAAATAAATGAACTTTTCTGGCTTTTTTTCCAAAATGAGTTGGGAAATTAGCTTCCATTTTACGTTCTTCTGTTTCTTCCACATCTTTCTGCGGTATTTTCCAAACAAAATTCTGCTCTTTTTTCCAAATTTGAAAACAACAACATTTTCTTGCGATTTTTAAAAAAAAAAAAAATCTCGCGTAATTTCCGGGAGCCAGCGGTAACAGATGTCGGTTACTTTTATGTTGATTGGAACTGTCAGAAGTCTTTCGCAGACTGCCCCTTCTATCAAGTGTCGAGTAATTGCTCTTGCTAAGACCCTAAGATCGTTGACAGGTTGTAAAGACATCCGTCATATACATTTATTTTGAATGGCTTGAGCCTGGACTACAGTATAACCCGGATAAGTAACTTAGGGTATATTACCTATAAAGTAGGGTACTTATCCGAGATGAGCACTTAAAAAAACCCGCTTAAGTGCTGAGAGGCACTTATCTTCCATGAAACTGCATAAAGGTTGAACATTCAAAATTGCACATTGATACATACACAAATGTGTAAATAAATATTTATTTATTTATTTTAAAAGGAACAAAATTTCATTTAGTCTTCTTCATAGAGAGTTATTAGATATTCAATATCTATATAGATATGCACATACTTATGTTATATAAAAAAAATATGAAAAATGTTACCAAAGAAGATTTCCTACATGTATATGTAAGTACAATTATATATTTGGCAACAATTTTTCTTTGTTTACTTAGAAAAGTCTGTGATTTTCCATTTGCTTTTGTTTTAGAACTTAAGTTTTGCCAACTTTTCTTCCAGCAATTCTATTTCTAAAACTTTCTTTGTCTTAACCCAAAAAAATCGCAGTGCATGCTCATATCCAAAAATCGGTTCGATGTCGAAAATTTGCCAAGTATTTACCTGGACAATGAACAAATCGTACTTACCGATAAGTCAAAAAATCTTGGAATTTGGTTCAACAATATTTTAAGGTGGGATGATCATGTTCGTGTGGCTGTAGGGAAGATGTACGGTTGCTTACAAAATCTAGAAATGTCGCAAGACTATACACCCTAAAACACCAGATTAATGCTAGCAAGATCGCTTATAGTCCCAATCATTACATTTGGCTGTGAAATTTATTACAACTGCAGTGTTAAGTCCAAAAGAAACCTAATGTAGCTTTTAATAATGTTACTCGGTATGTATACTGTCTGAAGCGTTTTGACCATATATCGGCATACAAAACTAAAATACTTGGATGTTCGCTAGACGTATACTTAAATTTTTGTACTCTGAAATTCTTGCACAAGATCGTTGTCACCAAGCACCCAACATATCTATATGAGAAACTCAACTTTTCAAATTCATCTCGTTCTTTAAATTTTATTCCTTCGCGCTCTACTTGTATTACTACTGATCGGCAATTTTATATTCACGCTATTCGCTTATGGAATTCTCTTCCCCTCGGCATTCGACGACTCTGTTTCATGGTTGGTTTTGAAGATTCTCTTTTTGCATACTTGGCTGGCGGTAATTAGGGCAATATGGGTTTGGCAATTTCCATTGATAGATTTTTGCTATACAAATACATAATACATAATTTACATAGTTTATTTCAAAAACTGTATTTATTAGCTTTTAGTCTCTCGTTTAATCTCTTTCTTTTTTATTTTTTATTTATTTATTTATTTTTTATTTTTTTTTCTCACTTAAAATGTTTTCAAATAATTTTTACCTACTGTAATTCAATCTAAACTAAATTATGTCTCTATTTCCATTCAATTCACATCTACAACTTTACAGATACTTAATTGTAATCTTTTTGTAAATGGTTGTTAAATTTAAATAAAAATACTAAAATACTAAAAAAAATTTCACCATCGTCGATATTATTATGCTCGAGAAATCTTTTTACAGTCGTGAGTGCATTTAGAGTTTCAGCAAAGTTAGGCGGTTCAACAGCATCTCCCTCGTCTACATTTTCCTCAGTCAATTGTTCTGATTCATGTTCATCTCTTCTTTCATTACGGCACTTGTATTGCTATAAAGTTTTAAAAATTTTCTTTAGAAGATCAGGTAATCTAAATTTTAGAATATTGATAACTACAGTATACGTGGACATTTTTTGAGCAGAGTGTCTGTACCGGTATTTCGAACAACTGCATTTCGAAATTTCTATAGTGTTTCATCGTGTAGGATATTTAATAAAATCCCTCAATCTATCAGAATGCAAATTTCTCATTTGGTATTTATTAAACAAGTAAAATACTGGCTCCTTAGTCTTGATAATAATAGTATGGAATTCTTCGTTAATTATTCTATCTGATATTTTCTTGAAATATTAACTTTCAATTCAATTCAATTTTTATATGTCTTATGTAAAATAATTATATTTTAACTTTTTTTTGTATTTCTTTTTTTAAGGGTCACCCCACCCAACTTCAAATAAATTGTTAAATTAAGTGCTAAGAGTGGCAACAACTCTATTTTTTTATAAAAATATTTTTGTCGCTTAAAATAAATAAATAAAATGTCTAAAAATATCTATCTGCCAACAATTCTGCAACAATATCATCCTCCGAAAGAAGTCATCATCACAGTGCAAATATTCCTAGCACTTTCTCTATGGGGTCTTCATAAAGATTTTCTTCGTTATTATTGAAAACAAACCCAGTCTTAATGAGTTTAAAAAAGTATTTAAAGAGTATATTTTGCATTTTTTTTTTTTCTATTGCAATATTTTTAAAAGAAGGTACTTAAGAGGGAAAATTTGAAGTAAATGTTTATAAAAAATAAACAAAACAGTGAGGTAGATAAGCGGGCTAGGTAGTTAAGCGGGAAGTACTTAAGAGGGAAATTTTATATGACAAATAATACTAAAAATCTAATGTCGACAAATTGCGGGCAGTAATGCGGGCTATGCACTTATCCGGTGGGTACTTAGACGGGTTTCACTGTACCAGCAAAATCTATTTTAAATGACCGTATGTCAAGAAAAAAAACTGTAAAATAATCTCTGGTTAATGTCATCATTGAAAAAATAAAGGATTCGAGGTACAATTTTGTTTACGAGTAGTATATTTCTCATTCTGGAGAGGCCTCGGTTATCTAGTTCTAGTGTATAATATACCACCAGCTTAACACGCCGAAGGTTGATTTCCGCTAAGCGCTGGGCTAATAGGGTAAAATGGACTCGCACGTACATAGGCTTAAGTGGGCAATGAATGTTCTTCGATATGGAGCACGCATCTACTTAACCTAAGCCACTGTTCCGAGCTTGGAGTTATTTGTATTTACCATTTCAAACAACATCTTCCTTATCATAAGTCGCAAGCCACTTTTCGGAAAAAGTTGTACTGAATACTCGAGCTATCGAATTTGACTTCGATTATTGCCTAGTTGTAGCAAAATTTCGAAGACAATAGATAAGCAGCAATAAATAATGAAAACCGGATTTCTGACAGCTCGGTTGGGTACCTCGAATGCATGAATAAATTCGCCAGGAGCTTCCATAGAAGGTTTAGAAGACAATCCCTGATTTTCCTATTTAAATCAGAGCTCATGGAGACAAAAAGAGGTCACAATGCCCATTTTCGAAATATGGAGTGTGTTAGAAATTAAATCACAATTCGAATGTTCTTCATTCTGTTTTATACCCCTATTACGGTTAGCGAATCGAACTTTCGACTCGAGACGAACTCCCAGGCGAATTTCTGCTGTCGAGGTATTACGGTTAGCGAACGTTTTCATTCGCTAAGAGAATTCAGCGCTGTCTGAGGAAAAACTTCAAATATCAGCTGTGCAGTGTCAGAAAGTAGAATTGTTTTGATTGTTTGTGAAATAAACTGCAATTTAATTTGAGATGAAAGTTTAAATTGATTTCGGTGGTTAAAGAAAATAAATAAAACTTTTATTTGTGATGATTTGTCCCAGAATTTCACCTCTCTCTATAGGAACGTTTAGTTACATTCGCAGTTTCAGAGTTCATAAACTGGCCGCGTCTCTGGTCAACAAACCACCGGACTGTGAAAAGCAAAGCAAAGAGCAAGTAGAAAAGCTATTATACAAATTCTACAACGATGCCTTATTATCAGAAGCACTTTGAAAAGATCCTAAATTATTCGATCCAGGGAAACCAGTTAGACCATCACAAATATTGTACTAATGTTAAGTGTTTATTTAAAGAAAGGAAATAGCTACATTGTTCTATAATTGTTTAATAAATACATATGTATACGAGTATTCAATGATATCAGAAGGAATGCCTAGTGTAGCAACAAGATCTTTGGTTTACATTGTTGGTTCTATCTCGGAAGAAAATTCTCCAATGCACGACTCATTTCCAGATGTTGATCACGTATTTTAGTTCTTGCATCTTTCCTTAGTGATTTTGGTTGCTTTCAAGTATCTATTCTTTATTCACAATTTCCTGGAGAATGTCAACAGGTCCTTTTAACTCTGGCAAGTGGATGTTGAATTTTTGCCAGTTTTACTAGACCGACTGCCATCAACACAACCAATTTCTCAAACTGGCGAGGATGGTTTTTAAAAGAATGAGATACATATTTCAACACATTATTTTATTGTAAACAATATTCTTTAATAGTAATTTTATTAATTTTTAATTTTTCTTCCACTCATTACACTGTTGCACTACCTAGTCACCAGAATATTCCATTCGACTGATTTTGACAGAAGAAATTGATTTCTAGTCGAACGTTCGCTAACCGTCTAAGCTCTGACATTTGAGTCACATGAAATCTCGGCGAGTCGCTAACCGTAGTACGAAATAGTCACATTCGCCAACTTATTCGTTCGACTCGCTAACCGTAATAGGGGTGTTAATCACAGAAACAACGATATTTGTGCTGTAGAAGTAGCTAGTGCTTTAAAAAATCACTACCATCTAATTCTTGCCATCGAAGCAATAGAATTCTGTACACTGTACATCCAGAGCATTTGTTCTGGTCCCTGTCTCTTTATAACAACAGTGTGTTTACTCGTAAACGAAGGCGGTGACCCAGAAATTCAGCAATGCATAGGATATGCAAATGAAAAAATCTTTTCTTCCAAGGAATTTCGCACATGAATGGTAGTTGGCATGTATGTATTAGACTTAGAGGATCGCTCTGGGAAGTCCTCCATCCATACATCACCTAGCCTTAACTTTCAATGGTGACATTCAATGAAAGCGTGGTTGGACATAGGAGCCATTCCATTAGGTCTGTTCCCATACCTGTCCAAAACTACGAAAAAATACGAAAATCTACGAAGATCAGTCAAATCCTTTCCCGTAGGAAGTTTTTTCGGAGTTAACAAGAGAGAGAGAGAGAGAGAGAGCTAACAAGAGAGTAAGAAATTTACCCATACTCCCAATTTTAGCACAAAGAATTTATTTGGGCAGCTTTATGAAAACTTTCAAATCTGTCAAATCAGTTATATGTATTTTTAATTTTTTGTTGTTCAATGCGTTTCTGTACTTTAGCCTCTCTCTGAGAGATTTTTACTCCCACTCCTTGAAATTTAAGAATCTTTGAATTTTGCAGAAACTACGGGAACGGACCTTTAAATTGATCTCCATATCTCAAAAAGCTCTGATAAACTTCATTTCAAGTACTTCAACTTCAAATGATCTCAGAGTCCCATTAACCTCGAAGTAGAAACAGTAAATCTTAACAAAAAGAACAATGCTTGCTTCCACTTTTTCGTTTCAATTTAGTTTTATTTAACACTTAATTCATCATCGCACAAAAGTCTCCCTGGATGCGACTCATTCTCGATCCAATCTCTAGCCGTTCATCGTTCAGTTCAATTACCACGCTTGGTACCCAATTGGAGCACCATGCAGAGAACGGATTAAAGGTGAAGCGTATGCGCTGGCAAGTCCATTCAGTGGAGCACTGACAGAGACATGGTTGACATAGTCGGGAGCCTGGATGGTGTGAGTGTATTCGTATCCACTTGATGGCAGTCCAGATGAGTAGACCAGTTCAGCACCGGAATTCCATGATGAGGCGGCAGCAATGGCGAAAAGAGCAAGGAACACCACCTAAAGAAAAAGGAAATACAATTTTTTAGTCAGTGGATCTGCCACTCCGCTGTCGACTCGAACTTACAAACTTGAACATGTTGAGTTGATTTCTGTTGTCCTGGTGAGTCTGTGTTACTTGAACAGGGAACTTTGAGCGTATGATTCAGTTACAAGAACCTTCAGCTGTTTTATAGCCGCGAATGGAATTCACACGAAAAATTGGAGTAGCCTAGGGTGGAGTTGGTGTTGTTGTTTATCTCATCCCCCCTCCTTGGGTTGTGGTTTAGAATGTCATGGAACCAAGAAATAAAAAAAAAAAAAAAAACAATTAGTACGCGCTAGCTACGACCTTCATGGCTTGCGTTCGTCTGATGACGACAAAACTAAACAAAAGAAAAAAAAAACTTGTCCAACACCGTTGTTGATTGTGCGAGGCGCATAGTGGGAAAATACAACTATGTGTGTACCTAATTGATTCCTGCTTAGTCACAGAGCTGTTTATGACTTATGACTATGGGTACACTGGCGTTCTAATGTGGTTAGCATGTCCGCAGCTTATACTCCAATTTAATTTCCAATTCAATTCTAATTAGCGGAGAGCGGTTTTTTGAACTTGATCCAGTAACCAGTTAATCCATTGTGCTCGATCGCTTCGCTCGTATACCGGCTTTGTAGTTTATTTTGGAATTCCTAACGTTGCGTTGGTAGCTGCTTGGCGGAGTTTCCTAATCCGATTAGAGTCGGAGTTGGAGATCAGTTTTTTGTTTGTTTTGTTTATTTTTTACGACTTAGGTGGGCGATCGTCTGATCTTGCGGAACTAAAAGTTGAATTTTTTTTTTCTTGAAACAGGATTTGCGATTTCTGTTTTTAGCAAAAGGATGTCTTTTTAAGTGCGTTGGCGTTCTGGGAGATCACGCGATCACTATCAACTGCTTTGTTCCTAGTTGTAGGCCGTTGAACTTTGTGGCATGTCAGTTTAAAAATAGAACCTGATATTCACTCTATTTTGTGGTCACTCTGTCTAGTGAGGCATTGGGATGTGTTTCAAGAAAATCCCGTTTTTAGTTATCTTAAACGCACAGTGGACATCACTTAGCCTGGGTTAGATTAGTAAATTCCAGTACATGGCTTTTGCTGAAACTTGAAATGAACCTGCCTCTACGAGTGCCAGTACCGTAACGTGTGCCACAAAGATGACATGCACACTAGAGCATTCTCATTATGATTCTTTTATTTTCGAACAGTCAGACAGTCAGTCAAAAGATGCTCGTATTTTACACCAATTTTCGAGGCCGCCTCCTAATGTTTAAGGTTTAGTGCTCTTAAAGTTAAAAAAAAGTGGGCATTGATTAGCTTATATAGCAAATCTTCATGCAACTTATGGTTCCAGAAGCTTATCAAAATATTTGTCCATCGAAACTGTGAATATAAGATTTTGGAATACATTCTGAAGATTCTGCGGGGTAATAGAAGAACTTTGTTTAAAAGTAGAACTGCAATGGCATGATCCTATCTAGAAAGATAGTAAGCCAGGCTCCAACAGTACTGACGAATTTAACGACCATCGGGACAGCCGGTTCATTTACCTCATATGAAGGTATATACATATATTCAAAGGTCTATTTACAGAGGACTTGAGCACAAAAGAAGCAGTTATATACCTGTGAGTAAGGTTGGATATAAAGGTCACGTAGATCAAGTATACATCGGAAAGATCAATTAAGCTTTGAGCAGATTTATGTCACACCGATTGGAACGCACTCTATCCTTTTGTATGGCTATGAGATCTGAGCTGATGCACTCCTGCAAGTAAAAAGGCAGCGGGTCAACAAAGTGGAACTGCCTCCGGGTGGCAAGCTCCTACTTAACTATCTCGGAACCAGGTATCTTTGGAGTCGCGGTGGTTATCCCCATCGAATTTAAATGATTCGAGAGAAAGTACCATACGAGACAAATTGGGAAGAAAACGGCAAAAAGATAATTTAAAGAGATGCGTCGCTGGCAAGACCAGTGGAGCGGAGAAACTATGGGTTGGGCAGATTAACTGCAAGACTAATTGGAAACATCATAGATTAGACATTTCCACCTAACTCAATTACTCCGCGAGCATGGTTGCTTTAATCAATAACTTGACCGGATGGCGAAAAAAGGAACTCCGACATGCCAGTCTGGAGACGCGACTCAGGACAAGAAAAATCACACGATCTTTGAATGCACACGATGGCTTACAGAAGGACTCAGATTCCAAATAGGGAGGTAGGCGAGTTCCCGCTAGGCGACATCGTCAGAATAATGCGCACGAAAGAGAAAAACTGGAACCAAGTGCGCTCCTTTAATGAGAAAGTGTTGAGGATGAAAAAGAGAGAACAGGATATAACGCTGCTACGGCCATAAAAGACAAGAGCCTCACAAAGGCTTGGTAAAGTGACCCCACTCTGAAGTAAGTTCTATGGTTGGATTGCCTGAAGTTCGATAGGTACATGGCCACCACTGAAGGAGCATGAGGCATGCCATCTTCCAGAAAAAACAAAAACCGAGGACATGACGTACATGACACACAAACAAATGTACATAGACAAGATGAAACTTAAGTTATCCGTGACTCCGTTATTTGAGGACTTGCAACTCGGTAGATAAATAACACGGATCTTTGAAATATTTTGTCATTGTACTTTAAATTATTCTGGATAACGAAATTGCCTGTAGTATGTCAAAGCGCATTTCGGCGGTAAAACTGGAGGGTTGTCATTATGCACCAAAAACCGTTAAGGCGCACGGAGTCTTTGGATACCTTGTTTTCATTAAGCATGTTTTAGCCTCAATCCTTTGAGCAAGATGGAAGAGTAAATTATTGGAATGGAAATGACCACTCGTCGAAGATAAACCCTCGTTTATTTGGGCTGTTTCTTTGGGGGTAAGAAGGGCTAAAGATACCCTTTATAAGACCCTTATCATCCCAGTCTTGCTGGGACTTTACCAAGGATATCGGTCGCTTCGAGATAAAAAGCTTTCGTAAGATATTCGGTCCCGTTTGCATTGACGGGTTTTGGAGGAGAAGATTCAACCACGAACTGTACGAACTATACAGCGACTTTGACCTGGTCAGAAAACTGCGCATCGGGTGTTTAAACTGGCTAGGACATGTAGAGCGTATGAATATTTCGGAGAATATTCGATTCTAATCCGGAGGGTTCGCGCAGCAGAGGACGGCCTCAACCAACTTGGCGTGCAGAACTGGAGGCAGCTAGCTAAGGACCGGGCTAACCGGAAGTGGTCGTTGGTTAAGGCCCTGGTCCACCGCGTAATTTAGCGCCGCCGAAGTAAGTGAGTAAGTCTTCAAAACATCTTATAGACCTAAACTGCGATCTCCTCAACCTTAGATCTAAGTAAGGATATCGATGGTTAAGGCGTTTTTGTCTTATTTGGTCAACTTAAGCAAAAAGCCGCTCTAACCACGTATTTAAATAAAATTAAAGAATTAAATAATTTTTTTTATATTCGTTTATTTTTTTTTGTTATTTTTTTTTTCATTTCGTAACAACTGTCATTTGATCAACAATTTAAAAAAGAATTCAACTAACTGTCCAACTACCCGTGTGCGGAAGAATTTATTACCAACCATGACCGTAGGCGATTGGGGATGAGTGATAAGCGATTGGTGCCGATTGGTATGCAATTGGTGCTGAGTGGTAAGCGAGTGGAGCAGCAGCAGCATAGCTGATATGTGCTGGAGCAGACAGAGCCAAAGGAGCAGCATAGGACTGCACCAATGGAGCGTGAACAGCCTTAACAATTGGAGCAGCGGCATAGGTCTTCACAACTGGAGCAACAATTGGTTGGACAACATGAGCTGAGTTGTGCACAACAGTGGAGCTCTGGTGGGACACAGCAGTTGGTACACTCTTGACGACGGCACCAACCTTGGCAAGGACCTGTTCCTGTACAATCGGTGCTGAGTACACCAATGGAGAGGATTCATAGAGTCCTGGACGAGCAGCAGCTACAGCGAGGAGAGCAGACAACACCACCTGTTCAAATGAAAAAGGATTAAAATGTCTGCACGCGGTCGTGTCCTTCATTCGAGCTAACTTACCAACTTGAACATTTTGAGTTTGGTTATTTGGGTTTGTTTAAGAGGTCTGTGTTGACTGAAGAACAAATGTGTTACTAATGCTTCTTACACGGTGGTGCTTACCTTTTATACACCGGCTTCCAGTGCCGAAAAAAAATTGCTTTTGCTTTCAATTCAACGAAAGGTTGCCTGGCGGAGGGGCGCATAGATACGAGTACATGTCCAAGTGCACATGTGGTCCAACGTGTTGCGTCACAACGTAAAATCGAGTGAACACTCCATTATTATGGTTAATTGTAATAGCAACGCTTTCTTGGTATGCTTTGCTTCTTGTTTTTTTTTTTTTCAATCATTTATTGGGCTACCGGACGTTGTTGGTCGCAGTTTGGTTGTGTGTTAGTGGCTGGCTGTCGCTTTTGTGGTTCTCTTCGTGGTGACCGTGAAAAGTTTTTTGTTTTTTATTGAGATTGTGATCGAGATTTGTATGCGAGATATAGGGCGTGTACCGGTACTTTGCGGTTGCTGTGCCAGGTGTGCTAATCGTTTCATTGGATTTCCTTGTGGTTTTTGTTATTTTATTATTTTAGTCGTCATGAGTTCAAGAAGTTTCAAAAAAATTCGTGTAGGTGTAGGTAATGTATATTGTCATAGTTTAGACTTTTCTGGAAAATGCAGTAAGAACAGCATTGCCAGTTTGTTGTTATTAGCAGGGTCGTCAATTTTATTTTTCAAATTATCTCTTTCCTTTTCTTTTCGATCGTAGTCTCTCTCCATATCATTTATTGTAGTGTCCTTTTTATTTAAAACTAGCTGACCCGGCGAACTTCATACCGCCTCAAAATTAATAAATGTTGTGTCAACTTATAAGCGTTTTTTATGACGGTAAAATAAATACTCAAAATGAATTAATTTCATAAATGTACAAAAATCAAAATGAAATGTGTGTCTGTATGTCTGTCTGTCTGTTTGTCTATCTATCTATCTATATACATACCTATCTGTTTGTCTATCTATCTGTCTGTCTGTCTATCTGTCTGTCCGTCTATATGTCTATCTATCTGTCTTTCTGTCTATCTATCGGTCTATCTCTGTCTATCCGTCTATCTATCTACCTGTCTGTCTGTCTGTCTGTCTGTCTTTCTATCTACCTGTCTGTCTATCTGTTCGTTCAGTAATCCAATCGAGATTTTTATAACTTTGTGCAATGCCGGGGAACACTTTAGTGATGAGTCATCGACTATGTGAACTCTGCAAAAATTTGCCGGGAACGATATCAATCCAGTCGAAATATCAACAGCAATTTGGCCATTGCCAAGCGCCAGCAGTTGTCTCGGCAATTCAGCAGCCGATTGGTCGTTTTGCAGTGCGACTCTCTTGACTTGACTGCCGATGCCGCCACAAAGACGACGATTTCAGGCATGCATTAAGTTCATCGGCAGTAAGCGTTTGATGAAAATCTCCGGAGAGCAATATCATAGCCCCACCAAATCGTTCCTGTACGTCGTCCAAGGTTTGATCGTCTAATAGGAGGCACTCTCCTTAAAAAACAACCAAGTCGTTTTTGACTAATTCTATTCAAAAGAAAATTTATTTTCTGAGAAAATGATCGAATTGAATTTCAATTGATCGTAATGTTAGTACCGTTTGCGGATGTGATGCGCGATACACGACTATCCGGAATCAGTGTAATAATTCGCAAAACTCGAATCAATTGCAGCAGGAAAATTGCACATTTTCTCAATAGAAGATGACAATGCGAAAAGGATACCTGTCAAATTGCGCACAGCCTAAGTCAACGTATAACGCCATCTATCGGGTTGTGGTATTAATCGCAGCACAGCGCCATCTATTATTTATATAGTTAACTTTTTCACCCAAAATGCACGCAAAACTACTTTTATCACAACGAATTTCACAATTATCCGAAATTTTCCAAGGCTTCACAACGAATTTTCCACCTTAACATCAAATCATGCGATTAAATGCAACATTTCGTCGAAACAAAAAATTAAAATTTACCGCGTTTTTCCGTAATTTTCCGAGTTTTCCACTAAGAGTTTTATATTTTGCCATTCGAAAAGCCATTCCGGAACAATTGCACGCAAAATTCCATACATTTAGATTTTTCCAATTTCCCGACTTTTCCGGACGGTTTCCCAAAAAACCTTCTCCTGGAAATTACGAACAACCGAAAAAAAATTTGAGCCAAATCGGCCCAGCCGTTCTCAATTGATGAATTACTATACATTTTTCACACCGTTTTTATATATGTAATATAGCTTTAAATAGGATTGCTTAACATAAGTTATTGAAATGTACAAGAAGTCGCTCAAAACTTTTTCCAAAAATTTAAAATTTTCGACGAATTATCACCTTTAATAACATACAGTAGTGGAAGTTCGATTATTAGCAGAGCCCATCGAAAAGCTGGAATTCTATTAAAAACACGTGGGTGGCAACTCGTGCTCCAAAGCACATTCAAGGCATCTGTCGACATTCCATACAATAAACCGTTACATTACAAGACTTTTACTATTCTTCGTTTGTGAGCTCACTAGAATTTTTTGAGAAGGTAAAAGAAAATAGTGCATTTCTGGTCGAAGTTTGATTTTGCACAGTGGCGTTTTTTTTTTGCTCTGCGGGAACATCACGGTGACGAAGAAATTCTTACGCTTCTTTGCATATCGATGTGCGAGATCTCAATAGAAAATAGAGAAGGCCCCACATTAATAGGGTATTTTTTTTTAAAAAATTTCAACCATATTAAAAAAAAGTGAAAACTTTCATCGATGAATCGAATCTATAAAATCCAATCAGCTAGTTTGTTAAGTTATTTTTTTTTTTCATTGGACTGCTTCTCGAAATGCCAGTATTATTTATCTATAACTTAACCTCACTTCAAAATGTTTGATGGACAGTTTTTATTGAATTCTGGCAACACTGAAATTTAGTCTAGTACCAAAATGGCAATTATTTCATACAGGTTTTTGAAAAATTAGTCGATGATATGCGTTTGCTTCAGCGGAGTCAAAAAGTGTGTGAGAGAGAGAGAGAACGGGGACAGAAAGAGGGAAAGAGAAGGAGTGCGAGAAGTAATTCATTTCCCACTGACAAGAGGATTTAATCTTTTCTCAATGAGTGGTGACAGAATTTAAATATGTGGATTTCGAGTATACTTAATACATGCATATGTATCTAACATATTAAAACAAAGTAAAGTAGGACTTAAAGGGGCTCTGAACGCTGACACATTTATGGCAGTAACCTGTTTTCCTTTTTCACCAAGAACGGTTTTCAATATAAAGGAAAAAAGCAAAAATTATTACATACAGGTCGCCAGGCATATAATAACTGCGAAAATCAACCGGCATCTCAGGATTTTCCGGACGCTTTCGAAGTATGTACATATAATGGCTGAATCACAATGTGGCGTTCGCGCATTTGACAGGATTTCTACCGTTTTAGGGATGAATATTTGTCAAAGGCGCGACCTCAAAATGTGTTACACAAAATGTGTGCCTCAGACGGTCGAGCTTTTAGAGGTTAGCAAAATTGAGGAATGATTTATCTTTCCAGTATTATACAAAAAATCGCTCTCTTTAAGAAGAGCTATGAATTTTTCCTCGAAAGAATTCATTTTTTCGTTGTACCATAATGGTCCATTGTTTCCACTCAATCTTTCAATGCGCGACATGGTGATTAGGCCATAATACCTAGGATTGCGTTCACTTTTTCTAAGATTAGGCAGTTTAATTTTCTAAGAAATCGGGATGTGTGGAAATTATCAAGGATTTAAGTATGGCAGTTGTAGACACTGTAGATGTTCGAAGAATCGGAGTACTACACACCTTTAAAAAGGAATGACATTCGAAATTATTTCCTTCCTAGGCGCCTTATTGTCATTCTGTGCTAAAAATAAGTGAGCTTAGCAGTGGTTTGGGTACTTCGTTTTTTTTCAAACAAATGATTTTTGGCAAGAACACTGCAGCGGTTGATGTCTGTTTTTTCCGCAGCTTAAAGGATTCCCAACAAAGTCCTAGTATCTGGCTTATGAATGCCACTTGGTTTCATGTCCATGATTTATACTTTTATTCTATGTCTCAACACAACCAATGATTTTCAACCTGAAAAGCATATGTGAAATTGCAGAACAATAGCCTTTCTAGTTGAGTGAAGCGTGTTAGAATGTTGCCTTCAGCATCGACTTAATTTACAACGTTATTGATGGACACCAAGACGGAATGAACCAATTAAAAGAAATACGTTACTTCATTTCGAATATTTATACAACTTTTATTAACATATACTTTGTACAACTATCAGTCAAATTAAAGTCAGTCCAACTGCCTGCCATCGGAAATCTACCACGAGGAGGAGGCGTAGGCCAATGGAGCTGCCTCTGCATAGGAGTGATATACTGGAGCAGCTTCAGCGTAAGTGTAATGAGCTGGTGCAGCCTCAGCATAGGTGTAGTGAGCAGCTGGAGCAACAGCTGCATAAGTATAAGGACTTACAATGGTCTTGACAACTGGAGCAGCATAGGTCTTCACTACTGGCGCTACAATTGGTTCCACATAGTGAGCATGATCGTGCACAACAGTTGAGCTCTGATGAGAGACCGCAGTCGGTATACTCTTCACAATGGCTCCAATCTTGGCGTAGCTATGTTCCTGTACAATAGGAGTAGAGTACACCACTGGAGATGATTCATAGATTCCTGGACGGGCAGCAGCTACAGCGAAGAGAACAGACAACACCACCTGTTGGGAAAAAAGAGAAATAGTATCCTTTCGGTATCCATAGGATTTGATTGCTCAAAACACTAACCAACTTGAACATTTTGATTTGAGTTTTTTTTTGTTTGTCTTGGAGGTCTGTGTTGACTGAAGTGAAACTTTAATTGATGCCTTTTCCAGAGCTGGGCACTACTTTTATACAAAATAAGAAAAACTAAGTACCAGAGACTTCATAAACGGATACTTTGCCGTCTGCATCGTTGAAACTGGCCGTGAATTTGGTTTTATTGTCTCGCGCATTTGCTTATTTTTTGGCGCCTTTTTTTTCAGTTCAGCATTTGTGTTTGGCGTTGATATGGTTCATGGAGTTCATGGAGTCGCCCATTCTTTGGCTATTCGCATCTGTGCGGTGCTTGTGTTTGTTGTTACAAAATTCAATGAAATATGTTTGTCGTTTTTTTTTTTGCTTCTTTTTTGTTTTTTAATTAAAGTAACTCATTTACAACT
Organism: Brachyopa scutellaris; assembly: GCA_949775065.1. NCBI lineage: Eukaryota > Metazoa > Arthropoda > Insecta > Diptera > Syrphidae > Brachyopa > Brachyopa scutellaris. Next base: position 107,345,132 of record OX459113.1, read on the forward strand.
TTGGCCATAAGCACTATGTGCTCAGAGGCATGTTTACTCAATGAACACTTCACTCAACAAAAAGCGATGAGTTTTGTTAACATTTGCCAACCCGTTAATGGAGACGGAAAGTGGATATATGTAGGTTTATTGGATTATTTGCAATTTCATCGTTTCAAGATTTATTAGAATAGGTTATGGTGGAGTGGCATGGATTGACTAAGACTTAAAGAAGGACCTGTATAATGGAGACGCTGATAGACTGTTGGAGGTCCCAGATGGCGAAAATCAAGATTATTCCAAAGAATGTCTTCTAAAGGGGTGCTTTCCTTCGAACCATCGATATTAAAAGTTATCCTCTTCAGATTTTCGTTGATGTGGCTTCTGCAAAAGTCTCCAAAAATGAGGTCAAGTCTGCTAGAGTGGTCATGAATGGCAGGAGATATGTAGGTAGAAGTGGTAGTTTCGATGGAAAAAAACACAAATAGTGCAGAAAGGGCGTCCTCAGGCCCTCAGGTGACCCTCTTATTCGGATATATTAATGTATATCCACGCTGTGGAATTTAGGAAGAGGATCAGCTCTCCAATCCTTTTCTCAGATACCTCCTTAAAGTCGTCGAAGAAAAGTTTGCCCAGTATACATTGCCTGGCTCTCGCTAGAGTCGGATATTTGCACAGAAAGTGAATAAGCGACTCTTTCATTTTCATCTTTGCAGCTTGGGCAGAAACTGTTGCGAGGGATTGCTCTTTTGGCCAGTGGCCTGTACTAACTGCCACTACCCCTGCGATGTCTACGCGGGTTCTTTGTAGCAGCTTGTTTGTTTTTGATCTATTATAATAAGGCCATATATTTCTGGATTTGCGATGACACAGTTAGTGAGACTGGTCCACTTGAGAGGAGAAAGGAGAATATAGTTGTATCTTGGTTCGTGAAGCAATAAAGTTTGAAGCATCGAATGAATTTGGATATTAATACAAAAGTGACCATATTTGGGTGAAGTTCCACGTTTTTTATAGACCAGTTTCAAAGTAGATGGTAGGTACAAAGTTACTTCAGATTTACAGATCGAAGATTCATCTCCTCTAGATGAAGGCTGATTAAAGTCTTAGCTTAGTTTTATTTAAATCCATATATTATATACATACATATGTATGCACCTAGGTATAGTATGTTATCGAGCAAAAGTTTGTCATTGTTTGACTTACTGCAGAAGTTCTTTTCCAATGTTGCTCTTGAATATCTTGTGCTCTTCAGTTTTTATTCTATATCATTTTCCAACATTCCGCAGAATCAGAAGGTTCCAACTTCCAGTTCTACAATTCTGCTACTCTTTCTTCTTCAAATTCATTTACAACGTGGGCATGCATCCAAACAGAATTGATTGGATTTATGTATTGTTCCACATTTCTACTCACCTCACCGCTTAAATAACTTAACACTTACTACAGTTTGCACACATCTGTCAATATTGCGAATGGCACCATAACCAAACGTCGGCATGTTTTCGGTACTCCTCGATGTTCTGCGGGGCCCTGGCTGAGATGTATTCAGAGCTGAAGAGGTTTTAGGGCAGCTGTAAACGCGGAAGGCACTATCTTTCACAAATCCGTCCAGCTACTGGGATACGCAGAGGACATCGACATTATCGGTCGTTCCCAGAGTGCCGTGTTAGAGGCTTTTACGGCAATTGAAGAACAGGCGAAACGAGTTGGTCTTGAAGTGAATGAGGACAAAACCAAGTACATGTTGTCAACGAACAATGAAACATCTGTTCACCCTCTAGGACAAAACGTCACTGTTGGCAACAGTAACTTCGAATTGGTTAAGGAGTTTACCTACCTCGGAGTAAATATCAACTCCACGAATGACACCTTAGTGGAGATTCGACGAAGACTTACCCTAGGAAACCGCTGCTACTTCGGTTTGTCAAAACAAATGGGTTCAAAATTCCTTACTCGGAAGACGAAATGCATGCTCTACAAAACATTGATCCTGCCAGATCTGCTGTATGGAGCCGAGTGTTGGACGATAAGCAGGAAAGCAGAACAGATTTTGAATACTTTCGAGAGAAAAATTCTTCGTCGCATTTTCGGTCCCGTATGCGAGGAGGGCGAATGGAGGAGAAGATACAACCGCGAACTCTATGAGCTGCACCAAGATGTGGATGTAGTCCGAAAAGCCAAAACCCGTCGACTATACTGGCTCGGCCACATCGAGCGAATGGACAACAATGCTTCAGCAAAGAGGATCTTCGAATCACAGCCCCCAGGTTCGAGACGACAAGGAAGACCGAACCTCCGTTTCAAGGATCAAGCTATCGCGGATGCCAGGGCGCTTGGTCTTGTCAACTGGAAGCAACGTGCCCGGGTTCGAAGAGAGTGGAAGGCTGCCGTGTGTCAGGCAGATACTCTTCACGGGTCGGGAGCCCGTTAAGTAAGTAAGTAGATCACTGCAGACTGTGACTGGTAAACCCGCGCCCTCGGTAATTCAAATATTGCCAAACTTCCCGCCGTAGCGGTTTTTTTTTTAGAGATAGGTATTCACATTTTAAAAATTAGATCTGCCACCGAAGAGAGGAGAAGGTTTGCAGTGGACTTTGCGAGAATATAGTCATTTGTAGAGGATATATTTGTCTTTGGCCTTTTTGAAAATTTTGCAAAACATAGAAATCTTATTAGTTGCGCAAGTTCATCATTTCAAAGGGGATGTTGCTGTCATTCCCAATTCTATCGTAATCTAGAATCTAGATATCTCCATACGACTGAATACGACGATGTTAAAAAAAAACTGTTTCGTGTTTTCTAGTCTTAATTCTTTAGAGGCCAGCGAAGTCTCAGATGAAAATAAATTCAATTTGGACGGACCAGACGGTAACGGTTTTTGTTCTTTCGAATACCATCCAAATTGAATTTATTTTCATCCAAAAAGACAACTTTGCCCCAGGCATTTTAAACACCTGTACTTTGCAAATTCGGAGTCATCTTCTCTTTGCAAATTGTAGTCGCTGTTGCTTGAGTGCAATATTAAGCGGTGGGTTTTTTATTAGCTTTCTTAGCTTTAGGTATAAAGGACTCATAATTGGGCGACGAACAGTTGATTTTCTGGCAGTAACTACAGCTAATGACCTGATTTTGTTTCTAGAGTGAGCCGAATTGGATGCTGACCTCTGAGTTTCCCGCTTGTCTTGAGGCGTTAACACTGTTAAATTCTTTCTTTGTAATTGCTCCCATAGGAATCGCGATTATTAATGCAATTTCGCACAGCATGTTCACTCCCCTATATTTTACGGGCTATTTCGCGGTTTGAAAGACCTTCCGAATGGTAAGCATCTATTTTTGCTCTTTCCTCCAAGGTTAGCGGTTTTTTTTGCCCATTTCTTTCTTAAGTAAAAGACAAAAACTTCCTTTAATCACAAATTAATATTTCACTGCAGTTTGCTTGGTTACTCTTTGTCTATTAACTAAATTTGCCCGTGCGTCTAATCAAGTGAACCGAAAAAATGTAGCAGTTCTGACATGATTGAGGAAAAAGAGTTCAAAAGTACCTTTGGGTGTATCTCACCAAAATTTTTCTTATGTCATTTTACAGAGAAATTGCTTACCTTTCTGCTGAATGCAATTGTTTGCTTATTGATCCAAATTTGAATAAAAGAATCAAGATTTAAGGTAAAAAATTGTGTGCGTCTAATCAAGTGAATCGGACTGTATACCTATACAAGTTGGTTGTTGACTTATTTATTTCTTTCTTCATTAGGTGCGGCTACAGTGTGGGCGTTTTATATTTTTGTACGAATGGAAGGTATTTGCAGTTTTTTGACGGTGAATTGAGAAGCACATCGTGACAAATGATACTATTGAATGCTTGTCAGACATTCGAAAGAGGTGGCACCATGAAAAAACGTTTGGGTGTTTGCTGGGATTGAATATTGGCTGAATGCGTACCGTAAAATGGGGTGACTAGCAACAATTCCCAGTAATAAAACAAACAGTACTCTATGCTCTACATTATTCCATACTGGCACAAATTTGTTGGTCAAACCAAAAAAAGATGTATTCTTTTTGCATATCGGCAACTCCAACACCAAGTATCAGACCTACTTTCGCGCCAAATTGGCTTTGAGTGTTGAATATATTTTAAAGTGATGTTTGTTGGTCTGAAAACTCTTTCAATTTCGGTGTGAAACAGTGAAGATATACTCTTTATTTTGTATTGGTGGCTGATCCTATTTGATTATTAAGCAGATTAATAAAAAAAAGTAAGTAATTCACTGAAGAAAAAATATTATTCAATCTAAAGTTTGAAGCCATACATTTTTTTTTTTACAAAAATGGGGTGACAAGCGACGAGAAGGGGGTGACTAGCGACGGGAAAGGGGTGACTAGCAACTACACTAGGGTGAAGAACGCAATCATCATTTATTTAATTTGAATTCTTTTTTTTGTTTTTATAACTATTCAAAACTATTAAAGTTGCACTTTTATGAACGAAAATATATTTGCTTTGCATTATTTGTATTACTTGTTGAATTTTTTTCAGATTGCAGCTTAAAGTGGATTTTAAAACTTTTAAACTTGAATTCTAATAAGTTTGTTGTTTTTTTCACTCCAGTGTAGTTGCTGTCACCCCTTTACCGTCGCTATTCACCCCAACGGCCGGGTGACTCGCAACAAGCCATATTTTGCCCAAAATGTAATAGAACGGCTTGTTGTACAGCATCGGGGTGACTGCCAATGCAAATAGGAGCCGTGACTCATGCTTTGGTATACTCACATCGAGAGTACGATAAAAACTTGAGAAAATACAGTCAAAATGAAAAAAAAAAGTTGCTTGTCACCCCATTTTACGGTAGTAGTCTAACGCACTAATTACTATGCCACGGTCCCACGGTGGTTGTTGACTTGGGGTAACAGATAGGTTCTAAACTTGGGTAAAGCAAACGAAAACTGTTGGCTCTTTTTAAATGGGAGATCTCTGCCAGCCCCGTTGCTCAATAAAATTTTGAATCAAAAGAATATATGTAGATGATAGAGCAGGCTGCAGAAAAGTTTTAACGTTTTGGGTTTCTACTACATTTTTTATTTATTTGTTTATTTTACAACAATTTTATAATTTTTTTTTCACATAAGGTATTTGACACTAAAACATGCATTCTAATTATTTTCCAATTACAGTCCAGCTTTATATTTCTAATAATTAATAATTATTAATTATTAATTAACTTTTTGGCACATTATTTTGGTTGATGCCTAAGGTAGCTTTTCTTTGTTTTCTTTCTTAATTTCATATTTACAACTCAAATAAGTCAATTTCAGCCTTCAGAAATGCATTTATTTTTATTAGTCACTCTTGTTCCACTAATTTGAAAAGAGCTCATGTTGTTGCTTACGAATCAATTTGATTCGATCTATGCCCTTCGGTGTAAAAGGTCAGGAAACATTATTACACCCTTATACGGACATTCGTACAGTATTTATTGAAATTATGCAAGATTCTCAATTACATACATGTATCTCAACCCTACAATCAATACCACACACAAGAAACTAAACAAAAAAAAAATTGCTCCACATTCGATGTTCGATTTATCCAAGAGATACGCGTTAATGAAAATAAAAGCAGCAGACCTCTACCTCTGCACGCAACGCAACATTCCGCTGGCCATATCCCGGCATCACCGCACGGTTACTTGCATAATGCGTCTGCGTGCAGTGTCCGCGAAAAGTGTACCTGAAATATTTTCACGGTCAGCAATGCTGTAACGCACGTAATCGACCATGCGTCGGTCCAACTATGCCATGAGCCACCTGCCCGACCAATTTCTCGTTTCGCCAGCAGCTCTGTCGACTTTCGTGACTCAGCCAGCCACCATGTGGATGGGGGATTTCTTCTGGCATTCGCTGCATGGGTCATTAGAGTCCAAATTGGTATATAAGTGGGTCTGCAGGTGGTTAAATGGTATCAATTCAATTCCGCACTCAGTCAACACAGACCTCCTCAAACAAAATAATCAAATTTAAAATGTTCAAGTTGGTAAGTAGATGTTGCTGCATTCGAATTATTTTAAGTTTAGCATACTCAAACTCATGCTCTCGTACAGGTGGTGTTGTCTGTTCTCTTCGCTGTAGCTGCTGCCCGTCCAGGACACTATGAGTCAGCTCCATTAGTGTACTCTGCTCCGATCGTACAGGAGCATAGCTACGCCAAGATTGGAGCTATTGTCAAGAGCATACCCACCGCGGTTTCGCATCAAAGCTCAACTGTTGTGCATGATCATGCTCACTATGTGGAACCAATTGTTGCACCAGTAGTGAAGACCTACGCTGCTCCTGTGGTGCAAACCTATCACGCTGCTCCCATTGTTCAGAGCTATGCTGCACCAGTGCTGAAGACCATTGAGGCTCCAGTATACAAGACATATGCTGCTGCTCCAGCTCATTACAGTTATGCTGAGGCCAGCCCGTTGTCTTATGGTTCTGCGTGGTAAATACTCGACGGGTTGTTGGACCGATTTTTGTTGATTTGTTATTTTAATTTAACTAAATAGTTACAAGAAATATAAAAAAGAAAAAAATATACATTTATATGTAAATGTGTGGTTTTCATTTAAGGGGACCTTCTGGTCTAGATTTTTCAAAAAATCGTTTTTTTTGGTTGATATTTCAAAAGTATAGGGTTTTAAAAGTATACTGTAAAATATTCGTTTTAATATTTCCAGTATTTTGACTTCTACAGTAAAATTTAAACTCATTTATCTCGAAACTATATTTTTCTGCACGGTATGAGACAAAAAAAAAACTACTCGACCGATTCGTCTCAAATTTTAGTGTGTTATTCAGTAAACCAGTACTTATGGTCGGAACTAAAAAAAATGTTTTACGTTGAATATTTCTTACTTTTTACATACAAGAGGTAATGAAAAATGGTCTTTTCTTCGAAACGTAAATTTCAACAACGCGCCATTTTGTCAATTTTTAAATTTTTTTTTCATTCTAGTTCCTGCGATAACAACATTCATACTGGGGTGGAATCGGCTGACGCGATAATTGACTGTCGCTTTTTTAATTGTCGTTTTTGAAAACGACACCTAAATAGCTGTCATCTAAAATCAACGCAAAAAAACGATTGTCGATTTGATAATCACCTTACACAGAGCAAAAGTGTCGATTTTGATTATCAACTATCAACTATCGCGTTAGCCGATTCCACCACTGATTAAAATATTTTTTGTTTTGTTTGTTTTTGATCAGTGGAAGAGCCAAAACACGACACACCACCAAGATACATTTTTTTTGAAGAGAGTAACTGTAAAACCAATTTTTGTTTAATTAAAATTATTATTATTGTTTTTTTTTTTTAATATTTTTGTATATTGTTAAAGTGATAAAATATATCTACAAAGTTTAAATACTGTTGCTCATTATTTCCATTAAAAAGAAAATCGTCAAACTCAAGGGCGCTAGACCAGAAGGTCCCCTTAAAGGAGATTCTAACAGACCAATTCTCTAAATCACAATTTGTGAAACGGTTGATGGTTGGTATGACTGGATTATTCATTAATGCATAAAATGTTTCCTTATTTATGAATATTTTACATTAGTTGTTTAGCAAATTAATTTGCAATAATAAAAAAAAGATTATAAATAAACCCAAATAAAATAGAGCAAACAATTAAGGCTGGAGTTGGTGCGGTAAATTCTGAACGACGCGACGAAGAAATATTGATGGTGATGATATGATGCGGGACATTGACCCTAGAATCGAAATTGCTGGGGAAGTGGAGTCTTTAGAAACTGATTTCGCTACTTCATTTCAGAACACTGCTCGTCATCTTCGTATAGACGAGGATCGTAATGCCAAAAGTTCAGGACACTAGAAAAGCTTTAAAGAGCCGAAATCGAGGCCGGACAAATTGTTTTTTATTTTTTTATTTTTTGAAAGTAATGTAGTGGACGAATCGGCACCCATTAGGCATTTCATTAATCAACCATAAGGTCTTTTGTGTATATAGCCCTTTCAGTAAGTAGAGTTAAATACTTTCAGAGTTGGAAAAACACCATTTGAATTGTTTCGCATTTTTTTGACGACAAGGTACGTCAGCTGGTATTTGCCAACTCCAATTTATATGCACATCAAAAAATCATTTTTCATCCATTCCTCCCATGGAATCTTGATCTTGATCTTGTCTAGATAAAATACGCTTCCAAGATTCGAGTTATTCGGTTCAGTATAATACTTTATTTCGGTGTCAAAATTGTGAAAAGGCAAGGCCTCGGAATCGATTCCATGCCATAAAAAAAGACATCATTGAACGATTTGCTAAAGACAGGCCATTACTGGATGCACTGAATAAAAAGTACATATACTTTGCCATTATGGTATATTTTTCCATAATTTTCTGAAGCATCGGAGACCCCATCCCATGTAGGGTAACTTCGGGCATTATGGCGCACCTTGTAAATACCACATTTCCGGTTTGCTTATAGAAAATAAAACGATGGGAAAACTTAAGTCTTCCTTGATAGAGTGCCACATTAGGTTGTTAAGCTGTTGCGATTTTGTTTTCAAGTGAAAAAAATAATAAACAAAAAAGTACCCCACTTTTGTCATCTACATTTATTTGTGGCTCTTTTTCATTTGCATGTAGCTCCTTAAGTATAAAACGCGCGGGGCTATGTAGTGTACTTCACAGTGAAGTGAAGTGAATCGTATTAGTTTTCCTTTGGTGGCATTGATTAGTAACAGTAAAAGAAAATCTGGCATGTTTAGCTGCTCCCACATGTCTAGGAGTAAAAAACGAGCAGAAAATTGTGGCTCATGTAAGGAAACTACAAGCGTATGGATCCGCTGCTAACAGAAAAGAGCTGTTTTGTATGGGCTTTGAACAGGCAGACAAATACAGGCAAAGTCACAATTGTAATAAGTCGTAAGTGGCCCCACGACTCATGTACTTCATTCAAAAACATTTGTGATAGTTGTGCCAAATCAAACCGCGATTTGAGCACCACGCCATATTGTTCAAGAGGATGCGCCATATTGCCCTATGCATAGGGCATTATGGTTTTTTGTAAGACATTTTTAACTAAACTTTTTCTTTGTTTAAATCATTGAATTATTGTAATTATTTAACGGTTTTTTGTTCTGATTTTCTCATATTTTCTAACTATTTTTGTATTTTAGTAAAAAAGCTTTTCATGTTGAAATTATTTGAGAAACAAAAAAAGTGCGCCATAATGCCCGAAGTTACCCTATATCATTGATAAATAAAGAGGAGAGGAGCTACATGGGTCTCTCGGGAGACACCAGATGTAAAAATGATTGTTCGAGATCTATTAAGAAATTAGCACTTGCTTATTTGTTAACAAGCTCAAAAGGCACTACAAGTGAATAAAGTCGTAAGATTCCATATTATTCAACTACACTACTATAAAGCTCGGCTCTAATTAAAATAATACCAAAAAAGGACTGGCGGTTCTTTAAAGTTTACATTAAGAAAAGACGTTGCTTTGAGTTCGATTTTTTTTATTGTGTTCAACACATTAAATCAACAATTATGATTTAAACTGTCCAACTAGCCCGTACCGAAGAATCTACCAACCAGCACCATAAGTCAAAGGAGACGAGTGATGAGCGATTGGTGAAGCAGCAGCATATGTAAGGTGACCAGATGAGCCAAAGCTAAATGGAGCAGGTGCGGCATAAGTGAGGTGGCTGGAAGCATCAAGTGTCAGTGGTGCAGCAGCATAGCTATGGACCAATGGAGCGTGGGCAGCCTTAACGATTGGAGCAGCAGCATAGGTCCTCACAACTGGAGCAATAATGGGCTCGACAATGTGAGCTGAATTATGCACGACAGTTGAGCTCTGGTGAGACACGGCAGTTGGAACACTCTTGACGATGGCACCAACCTTAGCGAGCACCTGTTCCTGTACAATTGGTGCTGAGTACACCAACGAAGATGACCCCAAGTGTCCTGGACGAGCAGCAGCTACAGCGAGGAGAGCAGACAACACCACCTTTACAAACAAAAGAAAATAAATTAAATATCCTCTTTTAATTTTGAAAATCCTTTCAACCTTACCAACTTGAACATCTTGATATTATTTTTATGTTTTGAGGAGGTCTGTGTTGACTGACTGACGAAATGTTAATTGATAGTTTGACTTTAATTGCCGCAACTATATATATTCGATTATCTTGTGCGGTACATGTAGGTACCTACTCTAAATAAGGTGGTTCTATGTAGCGATAGTTGTTTTTCAGGTCAATAGAGAGAAAGAAACAGAAAAACAAACAGGAACAGAAAGTCGTTTTCCACTAATTATGCATTTGATTCCACGCGCTCATCACTACTGGTTCTATTGTATGTCTTCCGACAGTGCTTTCTTAAATTTAAACTTTGTACTTATAAACTCGGTTATGAATCTAAACAGAGCCAATGCAGGTGGTTATAGTGAAAATGGTAAGAAAATTCAGGATTGTAGCCCTCTTAGGAGAAATATGAGAAACTGATTTGAAACACTTTCCAACTTTAATTGAACTCACTACAGTTTGTTTGAAGACAGAGACATACAAATATACGCAAACTTGAAATATTCGCCAATGAAAGCGGTTCCAAAAGTAAAGATATAAATAGGTCCAAAATGAGTACCTTGACACCAAAAAACTCCTCAATATTCACCCGCCATCAACAATTGAAAAACGTTGTTTTGAAATCCATTTTTAATATCTTTCGAGATAACTTCCAAGAAATCTCAGACTGACTGATTTATTAGGCGAAATTCCCCTTTTGCCACTCATTCAATGCGATATTTCAGCACCCCTTGCAGGAACTCATCGCACAACTTAACCACCAAACTCGGTAACGAAGACGACCACATGAAGTCAAAATGGCTGAATTTCACTGCTCCCGCTGCATAAACACCCACAGTCCCTGGCAACAGTTTGTACAGCCGGTGAACATCACCCGGCGTTGCCACAGCATCCGAACGACCATAGTGTAGAATAATAGGAAACGTCACCTTTGTTAGATTATAGCCAACTGGCTCGACATTCATATACAATTCCTGATTGCCTTCTAAGCCGTAATCGTAGGCAACAAAATCACCCGATTTGAAAATCTGAAGAAAATGCTGGATCTCTTGTATGGAACCACCAGCGAGAGCTGTCCCCAGCACTATTGGATCTAATGACTGCGAATAGATAGAGCTTCAGTAAACGTTTTTTTTTTTAAGTAATTTTAACTATCTTGAACCTGATTGTATTGACCAACTCCCAGAATGTTCTCCATTAGCTGCAAGCAATCAGAATGGCCTTGAGATTTGATGGAACACTTGCGTAAAAGATCCCCCTGAGCAAAGATCTCAAATGACTTTGCCTTCGTTTTATCCTAAAAAAAAGTGAAAGTGTACAACCCGAAAGGGTATTCAAGGCAGCTTACTCTTATGAATCGCTTTACCATCTTTACTGTGTCCCTTGAGAGACCTTTAAGATAAACAACGGGAGCCAGGGCCTGCATAAGTAAAATTCGCTCGTTGTATTCCGGTCGCATGGAACAAAGGACAAACAATGCAGTGGCACCCTGTGAATGTCCGACGTAGATGATTTGATGAAATGCCGTGATATTGCGTATGCTGTCAATCGTGGCCGAAATGTCATACAAACCGATTTCATGAAAACTAAATCTCCAAAATAATGGATCATCAATCGGAACCGTGGTATGATTTCGACTTTGAACGGTACCGCGAGTATTGACAAGCCAAACGTCATAATCACTCGAGGCAAACTGCAAAGCTTAAACCAAAGATGGAATCCTTAATCGAAAGTTCTTACCAATTCTTACCCAAGCTATTATCGGCGCCCATCATCAGAAAACTTAACGAGGATGTCAGCATACCATGAACCAGTAGAACTGGTTGATGTCCTGGCTTCGGAATCCTATGCAAAATGAGAATGTATCCATCTTCCGTTACCACCTCGTGGATTTCACAGGGAAAATTTGCCTTCCTTATCCAATCATTCTAAGAATTGAAAGGAACAATGCTGGGTGAACATGCAAAAGAATGACATCACTCTTTACCGTTGTCAATTTGGCCTTGCCTTCAATGTCCTTATCGTAGTGATCGATCTTCCTCCGAAAGATATTCCACGGCCAGAGGTTATTATTCCTGGCGCAGGTGCAATGTGTCGCGAGTAACAAGCAAATGCCAATGAAACACTCAGATTTTATTTCGAACAACATTTCGGATTCGTCGGATAGAATTGTCCAAATGAACGACTTGCTCGCTTTATCAGATTTCAACTTATGCCGCAATTACAGTTAATGGTTGTATAATTACTGCGAATATTTAAAATTTAGTAGATCACACAATGACAATGGGAAGATTAACGGAACTAGATAAAGCTGGGCCCACATAACATCAACTGTGTGATTTGCACAATTCAGTTCATATTTTTGTATTCATTCGACATCGACAGCAAGTAGTTGCACAGAACACTTGCACTTTGCGCAGATGATTTCGAAATTTCACAAAGAGTTTCCACCGATATAAAATTCTATTTGACATTTCTAGCTTCCCAATCTATTGCATTTAATTTGCTGGTAGCTACATATTGCTTGAAATGCCAATAATTGATTTGCTAGGCAAAATACTTTTCTAGAATTATGCCATATTTAAAAAAAAAAGAATTGAAATTTCAAATCGAAAACCTCTTTTACTTACTTACTTAGTTGGCGCTGCAGCTCGAGGTGAACCTGGGCCTGGTTCTCGCAACCATTTGTGTGTGCGTGTTATATTTTTGCACGAATGGAATATGGACCTACAGTTTTTTGCCGACTCCGAACGGCGAGTTGAGAGGCTCAAAATCGTGGATGCTTGTCAGACAATCGAAAGAGGTGGGCACTGTGAAAAACTTTTAGGTGTTTGCGGTGGGATTCGAACCCAAGACCGCTGGCTCAGTAGTCCGACGCACTAACCACTTGCGCTACGGTGCCCACCTCTTTTATCAGCGTTTACAAATTACTTGCTCAATTTGTTGAAAACAGGAAGATACCTACATAGGTTCGATTTGGTAAACCACCACCAACAGCTTATCTATTACTTTTTGGATATGTGAAAATTTGGTTCAGTAAAGAAACCCATCTACAATAATAAGGATCACAACACAACTTAGGTCCATTCACGTACTTTTTGCTGTTGTTCTCTGTCAAAATTCGAAGAATGGGGGGTGAAATGATCTACAACAGAAAAAATACGAAAAAGTAAACGATCGCGTTGAACAAAAATAATGAAAAATGTATGTGATCCGACAGATTTTAGAGTTTTCATATCTGCCTAACAAATGTCTTGTGCTAAAACTCGTAGCATGGGAAAATTTCGTACTCTCTCATGAGCCAAATTTTTGCATACGCGAATGGGTTTTCGTGACTTTTCGTAAATTTTCGTAGTTTTCGGAGCGTACGCGAACGGACCTTCTCTTGATAACTTTAATCAATTTGACATCAAATATGCGTTTAAAATGTCAAAGATTTAAAACATTTGAGTGAAACTGAGGCGTAAAATGCAGTGCCACGAGAACCAAAAGGATACAGGAAATAACAATTATAAATTTCAGAGGCATCTGCTTTTAATACTAGCTAATATTTTATGTATTTTAAAATATCTAACCAAATTTTGAAAACTCTTCAAAAACAAATGAGAATTTTATTATTTCCACAGAGTTTCGAGGCGAATTCTAAGAATTGTCATACAGCTGTCACCCACTTTTCAGATTTCCTGCTTTAATTGAAGTGCCAAAGAGTATAACATGGTTCCATTTTGACATCAAACGAGATTTGAACTTTTTCGATGAACATCTCGTTAAATAAAAATTACTAAATCGGTTTCAATTTTCTTTTTTTAATTCAAAATAATCTTGTGAACAATTAACATGTTAAAACTGTCCAACTGACTCGTACCGAAGAATTTACCAACCAGCACCATAAGTCAAAGGAGCTGAGTGGTAAGCGATTGGTGAAGCAGCAGCATATGTAAGGTGACCAGATGCGGCAATGTTCAATGGAGCAGGTGCGGCATAAGTGAGGTGGCTGGAAGCACCAAGTGTCAGTGGTGCAGCAGCAAGAGTCAATGGAGAAGCAGCATAAGTCTGGACCAGTGGAGCGTGGACAGCCTTAACAATTGGAGCAGCGGCATAGGTCTTCACAACTGGAGCAATAATGGGTTCGACAATATGAGCTGAGTTGTGCACAACAGTTGAGCTCTGGTGAGACACGGCACTTGGAACACTCTTAACGACGGCACCAACCTTAGCGAGCACCTGTTCCTGTACAATTGGCGCCGAGTACACCAATGGAGAGGATTCATAGGCTCCTGGACGAGCAGCAGCTACAGCGAGGAGAGCAGACAACACCACCTGTTTGAGAAAATAGGATTAAATATTTTGTTCGTACTCTGCTAAGTCCTTTCGAACCTACCAACTTGAACATCTTGATATGATTTTTGTGTTTTTGGAAGGTCTGTGTTGACTGACTGACGAAACGTTAATTGATAGTTTTACTATTGATTCCCACAGCTTTATATATCGGACAATTTCGGCGACACTTTCAGCAGATTTTCAGGTACACGCAAATGAAAGAAACAAACCAGATACAAAAACCCGATTGAAGCTGTCGCGTCGCACGCCTGCCCCACCTGCTGCGAGCAAACTCATTATCACGACCGTGAAAATGTCTTTTACACTTCAAGCTGCGTTATGTCATTATGATTGCGGGGCACTTATCGAAGCGGCACTTATTCGCCGGTAATTGGTCCATCATAATGTTTTGATGGCTCTGTATAGTTTCCCTTTCTGCGTGGTAAGTCAGTAGAAATGAACTGTAAATTAAAATTTAAAAGACACTTTTCAAGGTTATAATATATCCCAACCGGTTCGCCATGTCAGGTCATGACTTAAATGTTCGATATTTAATCGATTAGTCGCGCTAGTACTTGGCTTCCGACATATTTTAGGACATAACTAGGTTGTGTTCGAAACGCGTTTGGTAAGGTTAAGAATGAAGCCTACTAGTTTATGCCGTATGCAATAATTTACAGCACTTAAATTTAAGATACATAACAATTATGGCAATGGTACGATTACATATGTATGTCCATTTGCGAAATCTGTTTTTCTGTTATTTTGATACAAATTTCCATGCAAAAGGTCGAACTGTCAAAATTTGTTTGATGTTTTCCAATTTTATTGCTCTGCATGGCCAAATTTGTTATTAAATCTGTTACAAACCATAACAGGATAAAAGACAGCTTTTTGTAACTTTTGTCGTAAAATATTTAAATAAAGTTTCGAATTTTGATTTAAGAATCCTTCTAGTGATTCGTCAACGAAATACTTTTAGGAGGAGACACATACATACAGCTGCGGTCAAAATAATAGTAATGCAACTAATGGCATAAGAAAAAAGAATAAAAAATAGATTCATCTACTTCTTATGCACAAACATTAATTTTTCTGAAATTCATATTATTAACTATTATTTTGGAAATAAATTAAGACAAAAAGATAACCGTTAAATAAAAATTTTGAAATAATATTCAAGTACATATGTATATACGAAAACGGCCGGTCAAAAAAATAGTAGTGCATTAATTTTTTATCTCTAGAAAAGACAAAAAATCAAATTTAGTTTAAAATTTCAACCATAAATAAAGTTCGTGTTATTTACCGTAAATTTAATACTTAGTTGCAAGAACTTTCTTTGAGATAACTGCCTCCAAACGTCGTTACATGGAGTTGGACAGGTTTTCGCACCTTTCTGCCGTTATCGACCTCCATGATTGCTGCACAAACTGCCCAAAGGTCATTCCTGTTAGTTGATTTACAACAAGCAACATCCTCCTTAACGTCGCACCAAAGGTTCTCAATCGGGCTAAGATCTGAAGACTGTGCGGGTCATTCCAATACATTGACCCTGTTACCAAAAAAGCACTACCTAGCAAGTTTGCTAGTATGCTTGGGTCATTGTCTTCGTTGGAAGACCCATATCAGAGGCATTTCCTCCTTAGCATAATGCAGCATGATTTCCTCCATGAGTTCGACCAATAGATATCGATCCATGACTTTTTCGAATCAGTAGATGGGATCAACACCATAAAACGAAAAGCATGGCCAAACCATTATGCTAGATCCTCCATGGTCTATATTGTAAATTTTGGATTATATTCGGTATTTGGACGACTTCTTACATATAGGCGAAATCCCTTTCCGCCATCGAACACAATTTTGGATACGTATGACCACAAAATATTCATCCATTTCTCTACCGGCCACTTTAGTTTTATTTCTATCGGTTTGATATAGACTACTATTTTTTTGACCGCAACTGTATATGTACATTTGTACGTACGAACAATAAAAATAAGTAAACGTAACTAAAATGACTCCGAACACTTTTACTGATGTGCATTTTACACAGCCTTTTATTCGCTTAGATAATTTGAAACAATTTACGCCAGCCCTTTCATTTCATTTCATTTAAATTTCAGGTTAATTGTACGAGTAGTTCTAAAGATGTAATGACGACGTGAAGTTGGATATTTACTCCAGATTACCTATATCGATAGGTAAGACCCCTTTGTCGATTTGAAACTGCCCAGTATGTCGAGGTTGATTCAGTTGGTTTCAGACCATTTCTAGTCAGTCAGCTTTTTCGTTTCCATCAATACACTTATGTCCGGGCACCCACTAAAGTTTGACTTTGTTTCTATGGGAGAGGTCTTGGAGAGTATTGAAGCAGTTCAGGACTGATTTGGAGTCAATAAGGGTTTGAGCCTAGTGCTTTTATAGCTGCTTGACTATCCGTGAATATCTGGATGAAGACACCTTTTATTCCCGATTCGAGGATTACATTTTTGCACACATGAATTTCAGCTTGAAATACAATGGGATTTTGTCTCATTGGTATTGATATTCTAGTGTTTGGTCCAAAAATAGCAGCCCCCACACCGGTATCTATCTTCGATCCATCCGTATAACACTTGTTACCTTTAAGGTCTGAGGTAGGATTTTTATAGTTCCATGCTTCACGGCTTGGGATCACTGTTTCGAACCTCCTGCCGAAGCATAAAGTTTTTGGTAAGCCGTCATTTACCGCGCAGATCATGTCAAGCTCTGGGATTTCGGAGAGAAGATTCATCTAATCTGTGTGATCTATGTGATTTATCTTTCCAGTTTGCAGTAGTGTGACAGTGCTGCTAATTGCCAACCCTGTTATGAAGAGGTGGAGTGGCGTTAGGCCAATGAGTGCTTCTATAGCGGCTGTGGGGCAAGTGCGCATAGCGCCTGTCTTTGTAGCTTTTGAAGCTTTGAGATGGTGGATCTTTCTTTAGTTTTGCTCCACCATACTACTGAAGAGTAAGTGATGATAGGACGTATCTTCATTGCATATATCCAATGTATGACGGGGTCGGGGCCATAAGTCAATATCCGATTCTATCGATTCTGGGGCCAACAAATTAATGTTAATGTTTGCTGCTGGTTGCTGTTGCTTCCTTTTCATCTTTAATGCTGTGAAACATACATACATACATATCTATGAATATTTACTTGCTAACACTTTAATACAGGTTAGTATTAATAGTTTTCAGTTAGGATTATGGCTCCTATACATACTTTGGAAAATAGTTAATAAAATTAATTCTGATGCGACTAATTTTGATGAATTCCGCACTAAGTTCTAAAGTACTTACAAAATATCTATGTTGGCAATTCGAAACTACCTATGAAAACATAGAACTAATTTTGATTACGCTTTAACAATAATCACTCTGAAAATTATAAAAAACAGTTCCAGGGAGTTGGAGTCCGATACACCGGGTGCACATGACCCCGCCTGAAGGTGCATCAAATACATATTAGAGTAGATCACAACTGTAACTCTTAAATCTTAAGATGAATAGACAAAATTTATAGATTAATACCGCTTACTTACTTAACGGGCTCCCAATCTGCGAAGGATTCCTGTCCGAGACACGGCAGCCTTCTATCCTCTTCGGTCCTGGGCACGCTACTTCCAGTATTCTAGACCAAGTGCTCTGGCATCAGCAAAAGCTTGGGTTTTAAAACGGAGGTTTAGTATTCCTTATCTTTTCGAAGCTGGCTGGATCATTATTATCCATTCGATCTGCTCTCCTACTTATCATCTCATAGAGCATAGAGCAGAACTGGCAGGATAAATATTTTGTAGAGCATGCATCATCCGAGTTAGGAGTTTCGCACCAGTTGTCACGCCAAACCGAATTAGCAGCGGTTTTCTAGAGTAAATCCCCATTAAAGTGTTGCTCGTGTAGTTGTCCGGGGTAGGTAAGGTCCTTAACCACTTCGAAGTGACTATTGTCAAAAGTGACGTTTGATCTTAGGCGGTAGACAGATGCTGCTTTGTTGACAATATGTTCCTTTTTTGTCCTCTTTTACTTTAAGGTTAAGGTTCAAGTTATTGCCTGCCCTACGAACTCTCTGTCCAGCACTAAATGGATGAAGTCATATGATAGCGCATCTCCTGACCGAAACCTGGTACATGTTGGAAATATTTTCCAAATTGCACATTACTTACTTACTTAGTTGGCGCTACAGCTCGAGGTGAACCTGGGCCTGCTTCTCGCAACCATTTGTGTGTGCGTGTATTTTTGCACGAATGGAAGGGACCTACAGTTTTTTGCCGACTCCGAACGGCGAGTTGAGAAGCTCAATCGTGACAAATGATACTCTTTGATGCTTGTCAGACATTCGAAAGTGGTGGGCACTGTGAAAAACTTTTAGGTGTTTGCGGCGGGATTCGAACCCAAGACCGCTGGCACAGTAGTCCGACGCACTAACCACTCGCGCTACGGTGCCCACATTGCATGACGTATTTTTTAGCGTAAGGCAACACAGCTGGACAGAGTTTGGCGGTATCCCGAATTTGTCCATCGCCCTGTAGAGCTCAAGACGACGAATGCTATCAAACTTGAATATATATACAAACATAAATACATACAATATATAAAGATAGAGTAGTAGAGCTCAGGCCATTTTAGCTGGCGGAATTACATATGTTTATAATAGTTTGGTGTACCACAAGTGCCAATCCTAGGACCTTTCATTACAGCAAGCCAAACGCAGACAATTTTTCGGATCCGTATCTTACGAATTCTCTGTAATTGGCTAAAAATGTATATGCATGAATAAGCCAGGAGTTATTTCTATGCTTTAAAACAAATAAACAAAGTAAACGCTTATATTCTGATAATTATCTTAAAATAGGTAGAAAGAGATCTTAAGTTGTGTTCCTCTTATAATCCCTTAAATTCCTTAAGTTCATTAAATTTTCTAACCATCAACATTGAAACTCGTAGAATACCATTTTAATTTTTGTAAAAGTCATTGACTCGTACTTCATAAGTGGTTTAGCCTCCATTTAGTATAATCTCCATGTGATTGACTTTCATTGAGGTTATGTTTCTTTTTTTCTTTCTAAACATGTTATTGTCTGCACTCTGCATGCAACCAGTTTATAGTTTATACCGAAACACTGTCAGCGAATAAGAGTGTCACACAAGAAGTGTATGTACTCGTATGTCTATCGTTTATGTATATAAAGCTGTGGGAATCAATAGTAAAACTATCAATTAACGTTTCATCAGTCAGTCAACACAGACCTTCCAAAAACACAAAAATCATATCAAGATGTTCAAGTTGGTAAGTTTGAAAGGACTTAGCAGAGTACGAACAAAATATTTAATCCTATTTTCTCAAACAGGTGGTGTTGTCTGCTCTCCTCGCTGTAGCTGCTGCTCGTCCAGGAGCCTATGAATCCTCTCCATTGGTGTACTCGGCGCCAATTGTACAGGAACAGGTGCTCGCTAAGGTTGGTGCCGTCGTTAAGAGTGTTCCAAGTGCCGTGTCTCACCAGAGCTCAACTGTTGTGCACAACTCAGCTCATATTGTCGAACCCATTATTGCTCCAGTTGTGAAGACCTATGCCGCTGCTCCAATTGTTAAGGCTGTCCACGCTCCACTGGTCCAGACTTATGCTGCTTCTCCATTGACTCTTGCTGCTGCACCACTGACACTTGGTGCTTCCAGCCACCTCACTTATGCCGCACCTGCTCCATTGAACATTGCCGCATCTGGTCACCTTACATATGCTGCTGCTTCACCAATCGCTTACCACTCAGCTCCTTTGACTTATGGTGCTGGTTGGTAAATTCTTCGGTACGAGTCAGTTGGACAGTTTTAACATGTTAATTGTTCACAAGATTATTTTGAATTAAAAAAAGAAAATTGAAACCGATTTAGTAATTTTTATTTAACGAGATGTTCATCGAAAAAGTTCAAATCTCGTTTGATGTCAAAATGGAACCATGTTATACTCTTTGGCACTTCAATTAAAGCAGGAAATCTGAAAAGTGGGTGACAGCTGTATGACAATTCTTAGAATTCGCCTCGAAACTCTGTGGAAATAATAAAATTCTCATTTGTTTTTGAAGAGTTTTCAAAATTTGGTTAGATATTTTAAAATACATAAAATATTAGCTAGTATTAAAAGCAGATGCCTCTGAAATTTATAATTGTTATTTCCTGTATCCTTTTGGTTCTCGTGGCACTGCATTTTACGCCTCAGTTTCACTCAAATGTTTTAAATCTTTGACATTTTAAACGCATATTTGATGTCAAATTGATTAAAGTTATCAAGAGAAGGTCCGTTCGCGTACGCTCCGAAAACTACGACAATTTACGAAAAGTCACGAAAACCCATTCGCGTATGCAAAAATTTGGCTCATGAGAGAGTACGAAATTTTCCCATGCTACGAGTTTTAGCACAAGACATTTGTTAGGCAGATATGAAAACTCTAAAATCTGTCGGATCACATACATTTTTCATTATTTTTGTTCAACGCGATCGTTTACTTTTTCGTATTTTTTCTGTTGTAGATCATTTCACCCCCCATTCTTCGAATTTTGACAGAGAACAACAGCAAAAAGTACGTGAATGGACCTAAGTTGTGTTGTGATCCTTATTATTGTAGATGGGTTTCTTTACTGAACCAAATTTTCACATATCCAAAAAGTAATAGATAGGCTGTTGGTGGTGGTTTACCAAATCGAACCTATGTAGGTATCTTCCTGTTTTCAACAAATTGAGCAAGTAATTTGTAAACGCTGATAAAAGAGGTGGGCACCGTAGCACAAGTGGTTAGTGCGTCGGACTACTGAGCCAGCGGTCTTGGGTTCGAATCCCACCGCAAACACCTAAAAGTTTTTCACAGTGCCCACCTCTTTCGATTGTCTGACAAGCATCCACGATTGAGCCTCTCAACTCGCCGTTCGGAGTCGGCAAAAAACTGTAGGTCCATTCCATTCGTGCAAAAATATAACACGCACACACAAATGGTTGCGAGAAGCAGGCCCAGGTTCACCTCGAGCTGCAGCGCCAACTAAGTAAGTAAGTAAAAGAGGTTTTCGATTTGAAATTTCAATTCTTTTTTTTTTAAATATGGCATAATTCTAGAAAAGTATTTTGCCTAGCAAATCAATTATTGGCATTTCAAGCAATATGTAGCTACCAGCAAATTAAATGCAATAGATTGGGAAGCTAGAAATGTCAAATAGAATTTTATATCGGTGGAAACTCTTTGTGAAATTTCGAAATCATCTGCGCAAAGTGCAAGTGTTCTGTGCAACTACTTGCTGTCGATGTCGAATGAATACAAAAATATGAACTGAATTGTGCAAATCACACAGTTGATGTTATGTGGGCCCAGCTTTATCTAGTTCCGTTAATCTTCCCATTGTCATTGTGTGATCTACTAAATTTTAAATATTCGCAGTAATTATACAACCATTAACTGTAATTGCGGCATAAGTTGAAATCTGATAAAGCGAGCAAGTCGTTCATTTGGACAATTCTATCCGACGAATCCGAAATGTTGTTCGAAATAAAATCTGAGTGTTTCATTGGCATTTGCTTGTTACTCGCGACACATTGCACCTGCGCCAGGAATAATAACCTCTGGCCGTG
Source organism: Brachyopa scutellaris (assembly GCA_949775065.1). NCBI lineage: Eukaryota > Metazoa > Arthropoda > Insecta > Diptera > Syrphidae > Brachyopa > Brachyopa scutellaris. Next base: position 107,367,163 of record OX459113.1, read on the forward strand.
GAATATCTTTCGGAGGAAGATCGATCACTACGATAAGGACATTGAAGGCAAGGCCAAATTGACAACGGTAAAGAGTGATGCCATTCTTTTGCATGTTCACCCAGCATTGTTCCTTTCAATTCTTAGGATGATTGGATAAGGAAGGCAAATTTTCCCTGTGAAATCCACGAGGTGGTAACGGAAGATGGATACATTCTCATTTTGCATAGGATTCCGAAGCCAGGACATCAACCAGTTCTACTGGTTCATGGTATGCTGACATCCTCGTTAAGTTTTCTGATGATGGGCGCCGATAATAGCTTGGGTAAGAATTGGTAAGAACTTTCGATTAAGGATTCCATCTTTGGTTTAAGCTTTGCAGTTTGCCTCGAGTGATTATGACGTTTGGCTTGTCAATACTCGCGGTACCGTTCAAAGTCGAAATCATACCACGGTTCCGATTGATGATCCATTATTTTGGAGATTTAGTTTTCATGAAATCGGTTTGTATGACATTTCGGCCACGATTGACAGCATACGCAATATCACGGCATTTCATCAAATCATCTACGTCGGACATTCACAGGGTGCCACTGCATTGTTTGTCCTTTGTTCCATGCGACTGGAATACAACGAGCGAATTTTACTTATGCAGGCCCTGGCTCCCGTTGTTTATCTTAAAGGTCTCTCAAGGGACACAGTAAAGATGGTAAAGCGATTCATAAGAGTAAGCTGCCTTGAATACCCTTTCGGGTTGTACACTTTCACTTTTTTTTAGGATAAAACGAAGGCAAAGTCATTTGAGATCTTTGCTCAGGGGGATCTTTTACGCAAGTGTTCCATCAAATCTCAAGGCCATTCTGATTGCTTGCAGCTAATGGAGAACATTCTGGGAGTTGGTCAATACAATCAGGTTCAAGATAGTTAAAATTACTTAAAAAAAAAAACGTTTACTGAAGCTCTATCTATTCGCAGTCATTAGATCCAATAGTGCTGGGGACAGCTCTCGCTGGTGGTTCCATACAAGAGATCCAGCATTTTCTTCAGATTTTCAAATCGGGTGATTTTGTTGCCTACGATTACGGCTTAGAAGGCAATCAGGAATTGTATATGAATGTCGAACCAGTGGGCTATAATCTAACAAAGGTGACGTATCCTATTATTCTACACTATGGTCGTTCGGATGCTGTGGCAACGCCGGGTGATGTTCACCGGCTGTACAAACTGTTGCCAGGGACTGTGGGTGTTTATGCAGCGGGAGCAGTGAAATTCAGCCATTTTGACTTCATGTGGTCGTCTTCGTTACCGAGTTTGGTGGTTAAGTTGTGCGATGAGTTCCTGCAAGGGGTGCTGAAATATCGCATTGAATGAGTGGCAAAAGGGGAATTTCGCCTAATAAATCAGTCAGTCTGAGATTTCTTGGAAGTTATCTCGAAAGATAATAAAAATGGATTTCAAAACAACGTTTTTCAATTGTTGATGGCGGGTGAATATTGAGGAGTTTTTTGGTGTCAAGGTACTCATTTTGGACCTATTTATGTATATCTTTACTTTTGGAACCGCTTTCATTGGCGAATATTTCAAGTTTGCGTATATTTGTATGTCTCTGTCTTCAAACAAACTGTAGTGAGTTCAATTAAAGTTGGAAAGTGTTTCAAATCAGTTTCTCATATTTCTCCTAAGAGGGCTACAATCCTGAATTTTCTTACCATTTTCACTATAACCACCTGCAATGGCTCTGTTTAGATTCAGAACCGAGTTTATAAGTACAAAGTTCAAATTTAAGAAAGCACTGTCGGAAGATATGCAATAGAACCAGTAGTTGATGAGCGCGTGGAATCAAATGCATAATTAGTGGAAAACGACTTTCTGTTCCTGTTTGTTTTTCTGTTTCTTTCTCTCTATTGACCTGAAAAACAACTATCGCTACATAGAACCACCGTGATTAGAGTGCAAGTACCGCACAAGATAATCGAATATATATAGTTGCGGTAATTAAAGTCAAACTATCAATTAACATTTCATCAGTCAGTCAACACAGACCTCCTCAAAACACAAAAATAATATCAAGATGTTCAAGTTGGTAATGTTGAAAGGATTTCGAAAATTACAAAAGGATATTTATTGTATTTTCTTTTATTTGTAAAGGTGGTGTTGTCTGCTCTCCTCGCTGTAGCTGCTGCTCGTCCAGGACACTTGGGGTCATCTTCATTGGTTTACTCAGCACCAATTGTACAGGAACAGGTGCTCGCTAGGGTTGGTGCCGTCGTCAAGAGTGTTCCAACTGCCGTGTCTCACCAGAGGTCAACTGTCGTGCATAATTCAGCTCATATTGTTGAACCTATTATTGCTCCAGTTGTAAAGACCTATGCTGCTGCTCCAATCGTTAAGGCTGTCCACTCTCCATTGGTCCATACTTATGCTGCTGCACCACTGACACTTGGTGCTTCCAGCCACCTCACTTATGCCGCACCTGCTCCATTGAGTTTTGGCTCATCTGATCACCTTACATATGCTGCTGCTTCACCAATTGCTCACCACTCAGTTCCTTTGACTTATGGTGCTGGTTGGTAAATTCTTCGGTACGGGCTAGTTGGACAGTCAAGTGCTAGTTGCAAAAATAAAAATTATGAAATGAATTGAAAACTTTGACTTTTTTTTATATTAAACTCGCACAGTTCGCCTTTTTACTAGGCCAACCGCACTATTGCTTTTCTGATCGATGTCATGAATGTTAAAACTCAGTCGCCCTGAAGTTTCCAGAAGTTTTGTTTCTCCAGCTATTTACTCACAGCACAGTCTTATCGTTGTAAGCATTCCTTCCAGTCCTGACAGCTGATTTTAAAATGGAATGTAGGACCTTTATTCTATGGTAGACCTAAGGCCCAACTAACAAGTTTCTGAAGCGATCTTGATCCTTTTACAATCGGCACAAATTCGTATTTTTTTTTGATTGTATTTCACCCAGACTCAATCCAAGTCCACTGTATTAGTAGAAGCTCACAGGCTGAGTGCAATAAGCTCTTTTGCCAACTTATTCTCTTCATTGTAGATACTACAAACCATAAATAATGTAATTCAGATCAAACCTTAAGTATTGTTAAAGGTTGCACTAATACCTGCCAATCAGGTTTAATAGCCAACCGCTGACGCAGATACTTATCTGCCATTACCACGACTCAATACGTGTGTATTTCCGGCGTAAATATTTGCCGATATCGAACGTGTTAACAGGCTTATTTCACTTAAAGCGCCGTTAATAAATCCTCTAAATGAATGAAATGAAAAATTGAAAAAAAAAAAAAAACAACAACAAAGCTTCGATGGAGTACGTCATAACACACACCACTTGAGGACAGCGAACCTAACAAATCACATCTACGCTACGCGTAATTACAAATGAAAAAAAAAAAGAAATAAAAATTAATAAATCATGGCCAACCGATACAATTCACACCCAGATCCATCCAGCAGTTACTCTACAATTCTACATAGTCTACAAAGCACTGAACTTATGTGTGTAGAGTTCGCCTGATTGTGGGTCGGTGGGACCAAGCCGTCAGTATAAATAGCCGCCAGTAGCTGGAGAAAGGTGTCAGTTCAATCTTTGAATCTTTCAGTCAACACAGACCTTCCGAAACACAACAAAACTCAATCAAAATGTTCAAGTTGGTGAGTGTCCTGAGAATCCTGGAAAATATAAAAAATATTCTATTCACTCTTTCTTCCAGGTGGTGTTGTCTGCTCTCCTCGCTGTAGCTGCTGCCCGTCCAGGACTTTTAGGATCACCAGTGGTATACTCTGGTGCGCCAATTGTCCAGGAACAAGTTCTTGCCAATGTCGGTGCTGTCGTCAAGTCTGTACCAACTGCTGTGTCCCATCAGAGCTCAACTGTTGTTCACAACTCAGCTCATGTTGTTGAGCCAATTGTTGCTCCAGTCGTAAGGACCTATGCTGCTGCTCCAGTCCTCAATACTGTACATGCTCCATTGGTCCAGACTTATGCTGCTGCTGCTCCACTGCATGTTGCTGCTCCAGCTCATATCAGTTATGCTGCTGCTGCTTCTCCAATCGCCTATGGCAGTGCTTGGTAAAAAGCTCCTAATTGGGTAGTGGGACAGATTTACAAAAAAAAAAAACACGAATTGTCTCCAAAATGTTTCCAACGACTTTACAATCTCCTTAATAATACTCCATACATATGTACATATACATACATAGCTGAAACAAGTTCCAATGATTAAACTATAATTACTCTTTAAAAAAAAAACTTTTGTTGTTTGTTTAACTTAAGACTTAAGCTGGTTTTTATTTATTTATTTATTTTGTTGTTGTTTCCGGCAATGTGTAGTGACAATTCGATACGCAATGAAGGTGACAAGATTATGGAATTGCTGACCTTCAGTCAAACACTTAAGTCCGCGTTTCTCGACGAATAAAAGTAAATGTAATTATGTAGACTTTGCGTACCGTTTCTGCCGATAAACTCGTTTAATAGACTTAAGTTTATTTGCTATGTCACTAGATACGTCCATCGTGGGTTCTGCGGAGTTGGTACTTAATTTTTTGCTTTAGATTTGTACTCGTATAGGTATAGATATGTATTTATATCCCGGACTCGATAAGGAGCATTCGTTGATGTGCTTTGCATAACACTTTTCATTCGAAATTTACCAAAGAATCCATAGGTTGTTTTTGGTTTAACGATATTGTGGTTAAAGACGCGATTTATCTAGTTTCCTCGAGAAATAGAGGTTACCTTCCAAGATACTTGATTTCCACCAGCTTAATGGGTTACATGGGTTTCCTCGGGTTAAGAACGGCTTATTTTTAACAATTTTTTTTTTACATAAAAAGTGAAATATTTCATTCAAACTTTTTATTGCCTTAAATATACACATTAGACAAAGAGTTTCTGAAATTTTTGTAGAAAAATATTTAAAACTCTGCCATTGCGACGTCATTTCCGGTGACCCCTCGGAAGAAAGGTGCTTGCGCGTTGACAGCAGAACTCATGACAGGATCAACTGAAGTAAAAAAAAAAAATACGTGTTTTAGTTAATACCTTAACCCTTTGCTCCCAAATTGTTATTTCTGTATTATTCGATGTTTTATGTAAATCTTTGTTAACTGTAATAGATTAAATAATTGTTTACAGGTTTGGATTAAACTCAAGGCCGATTTCGGAATTTTAGGCCGGGACGTATTGTCTATTGGTATTTTTGAGTGGGATGTATTCGCCCCAATGGGACTCAAGAAACAAAAAATCTGTATTCTGACTGTATTCAGACTCTGAAGCACTGAAGTCATTTGAGTCAGAGTCGTCTTCTTCCAAAAGGTGTAGCAAATCTTCAGGTAGTGCAGCCATTCGAAAGCTATTTTACGTACGAAATGTTTAATAATTAAAATGTGCACAGCACCAGTGGGATATACATATGTGTCCCATCGATAAACACCAATGGGACATATAATCCCAGACTGATTTTATTAGAAATAAATTTTACTTACAACTATTTCTTGGGCACTAAATACAAGTAATGATATTTACACAGTATGAAAACCTAAAAAAAACTACGGATTTACAACTAAATAACCACTTTGTACAAGAATATTGAGTGCACTGTGTAAGAATCTACCGGCAAGGGATTTTTGCTAGAAAAAATCGAATGTGCAAGCAAACTGGGAAAAGTAACGGCTAAAAAGCATGATCGTACCTGAAACTACCGAAGGGATCAATTTAAATAACATTTTCTTTCAAATAATTGCCTTCTGGGACTCTTCGAACTTTGCTAGGACGTATGATCCCAATGGGAGCGAAAGGGTTAAACTAGAACTTGGGCGAAGGAAAAGCAATAAAAGTGAAAATTGGATGTTTGGCACACATTTTTACAAAAAATTTATAAATTTCGGTAAAATTTGTTCTACATTTTTTTTTTTTTAAATAGTGGGATTACAAAAAAAACTCCTTCATCAAAGTTGTTGTCAATAATATCTCAAAGACGTGTGTAAAGGGGTGGGGGGGTGGGGGGGGGTTTTAGTATATTTGAGGAATATTGCTGTCAATTGTCCAAAGTCCCAGGATTGGGACTGCCGTTCAGGATTGCCCCAATTCCATTCCCTGATTAAGGAATGAAAGGTGTTTCCATTCATAAACAGACGGATAGTCAAATAGCTATAAAAGTACTTATTGCATCCAAATCAGCCCTGCACTGTTTAAAACTTTGGTGGGTGCCTGGGTATACCGGCATTGTTGGAGTTGAAATGTTCGACTGATTCCCTTACTATTGTAGTGCGCAGCGCTAAGCAGTGCAGTTCGACTCAGGGAATTTGGGTGCTGCACTACCAAATGGTCTGATTATGTCTCCAACTTACTAAAATATCCCCAAGCTTAATTTCAAGAAGCTCTTCGCTGCTAGTATTCCAAGCAGAGAGGAAAGAAAGTGACGGAGAGTGGTGACAGATTTCGATACCACGGTATTCACCGACACGGTTCGAAAATAGACTGCGGAGTGGGCGCTGGCATTTGCTCGAAAAAACTCGGCATATCGAAATCCTATCGCCTACCGAATTTCGGCACCGTCTTACAGGTGGAGCTACTAGCGATCTTGCTTGTGTAATAAGGGGAGGTATGGGAGGGGTGTGCAAAAAAAATGTCTCCATTTCTGTTGCTAGGTAACCGATTCACGTCCGTAAACGCAATTTCGCCTCAATTGGTATATAATGTGAGGTTGAGAGGGCTATTCTATACAAACAGACAGACAGACGGACTGAGCGAAATCATAAGGTTCCTAGTGCGCTATTCGACTTACTTACTTACATGGGTGGCGCTAGAGTTCGGGGTGGGTCAAGGCCCCAACCGAAAACCCCTTCCAGTAAGCCCGCTCCTTAGTCGGAATCCACACGTTGACTCATGAGTCGCGACTCTTTCCTATTTTCTGTTTTCATCTGTCATTCGGTGAGGCGCTTGCATCCACACGTTGACTTTTGAGTCACGACTCTTTTATAATTTCTGTTTTCGTAATTTGACAGTTCTCTTTTATTTTAGTTTCGCTTTTGAAATGGTTACACCTCTATATTTATTAGTTTCTATGAAAAAATATTGCTTACATTTTTTAATTTTCCTAAAATAGTAGCTTGGGAGGCTATGTACTAGGTGTTATACAAATTTGGATGTATTTCATAAATGCATAATTATTTAAAACATCAATTTTTGTTCGTCAAATGAAATTCTTTCATAATTTTCAAGACAATTGCGCTCTACGCACAACGAAAAGAAATTAAGCGAAATAGCAAAATAACGAACAAGAAAAAGAGAAACGTCAAAAAGAGTCTCGGAAAATTCTGCCCGCGACTCATCGGGCAGCTTGTATTCTATCTCATCATTCTTCTCTTTCGTACTCATGTGAGTCGCGACTCATGAGTCAACGTGTGGATTGGGACTTAGCTAACTGGCTCCAGTTGAGCACTCCAAGTTGGTTGAGGTCTTTTCTACTTGTGCCCGCCACCTTAGGCGAGGTCGTCCTCTACTGCGCTGACCCTCCGGGACAGTGTTCCCAGATTACGGAGAAGAGTGCCACTTTTGGCGCTTTTTGAGCATAAAAGGGGAAAAGGGGAAACTAGCTCAAAAAAAGGGGAAAACGCGTATTTGAAATATTATCTTAGAAATCACAAAATCTTATAGTAATAAGTCACCAATATGCATAGCAAATCTTCGTTGCCACAAAACGATCTGTTTGACAGAACAGTGCAAAAAAGTAAGTCCGTTCAAAACAACGAAAATCTACAAAAAAATAACGAAAAGTAGGTAATAAAAACCCGTTCGCGTACGCAAAAATTTCGTAGTTTTTTGTAAAAGAGAGTGCTCACGAGAGAGTTTGAAATTTCTCCATGCTACGAATTTTACCACAAGAAATTTTTTGGGGTATATTATGAAAACTGTCAAATCACATACATTTTTAATTTTTTGGTGCTTAATGCGTTCGACTTCTTTTTCGTTATTTTTCTGTCATTGAGAGAATTTCACCCCCACTCTTCGAAAATTGACAGATAATGATAACACATATTTAGTGCAAAAACTATGCGAACAGACCTATAATTGGTTGGCTGGTTTGAGAGGGTGAGCAGAGATCTCTCCTCTTCACGTAGGCCGTCAGTTGGGCCCGTTGTGTTCCCTTCAGGAGCTGTGCTGAGAAAGAAAGGGTTGGGATTTGTTTTAGTGAATGGTTCGTGCAGGGGGGTAAATGGAAAGGTTAATAGAACTGCTAATCAAGCATCAAAATCCACATATACACCTCGTGCTTATTAAAAAATCAGAAATGCGAAAGCATGCTAGGACACAAAATCATTTAGGCAATGTTCAATTATCAGCTCAAAAGAGCCAACCGAAAATTTTGTATTTGTTGTATCTTTTTTGTTTTTCTTTTTAAAAATACGTGTTTTTTCCTGTGATTAAAAAAAGGTGAATATTGCGGGGAAAATTTACTGAGAAACAGGGGAAAACAAGGCAAAATGCGACAAAAAAAATTTAGGAAGTCTGGGAACCCTGCGTCCGGGATGGAATCGAATATTCTCCGAGCCGGAGCGTTGATGTCCATACGCTCTACATGTCCTAGCCGTCTAAAACGCCCAATTCGCAGTTTTTTTTGACCAGGTCAATGTCGCTGTACAGCTCGTACAGTTTGTGGTTGAATCTTCTCCTCCAAAACCCGTCAACGCAAACGGGACTGAATATCTTTCAAAGGATTTTTATCTCGAAGCGACCAAGGATATCTTCACCCGCTTCAGTTCTATATAGCAAGACTAGGACGATTAGGGTCTTACATAGAGTCCCCTTAACCGATCGGGAAAGGACTTAACTCAATTGCCTTCTTAGCCCAAATAAACAGCGATTGGCAAGAGTGATCCTTCGTTTGATTTCCGACGAGATGCCATTTTTTGATGTTATAGCAGAGCCGATGTAGACAAAGTCCTTTACTACCACAAAGTTGTAACTGTCTATTGTGACGTTCTGACCATTCGTCGATGTTGAGTGTCCCTTTTCGTTGACAGTGTGATTTACTTACTAATAGTCTCAAATTCATCAAAGATATCTCCATAATATTCCAACTCCAACCAAAACAAATCAATTTTGTTTAAACGACGAATTGAGATAACACCTTCCCACTAAGTCCAATATTCCCGAACTTACTGACGTTAGTCACTCTAGAGCTGTATCAGCAGCAATAACAAAATAATTTAATTTTTTTTATTTTATTTCAAATAATAAAAGGAAAAGCCATGATCCAAAAAAAATGTCCAAATATTTTCAATCCAACCTGCATCCAAATGACACTTTTCACCAACCAGTTGTGGCGGTGTAGGTCAATGGCGATGAAGCTGCAACATGAACTGGAGCAGCAGCATACGTCAGAGGTGCGGCGTAAGTCAATGGAACTGAGTGAGCAACAACTGGTGCAGCAGAATAGGTGCTGACTACAGGTGCGGCCGCATAAGTCTTCACCACTGGGGCAACGATCGGTTGCACAACATGACTTTGACCGTGAACGATTGTCTGACTTGAGTGTGACACTGCACTTGGAACACTCCTGACTACAGATCCGACATTGGCGAGAACTGATTCTTGTACAACCGGTGATGAGTACACAACTGGACTTGATCCGATCAAACCGGGATGGGCAGCAGCAATGGCGCAAAGGGCAGCAAGGATGACCTGAGAAAGGGGTAAAACAAATAATTGATTTAATCTTTAGGATCAAAGGACAGGACAGGACTACTTACAAATTTGAACATTTTGAATTGGATTTTTGAGTTCTTCACTTAACTTAGACTGAAGACTGTAGAAATGATTGTGATACGGTTGACAGCGTGTGACAACGTCTTTTATATGAAATCCTACCGGCAAATCAATCGCTAACCGGAAAGCAAAGTGTTGGCGACAATTTCGGGGTGCCTAGAAAAAAACAAACAAACTCTTCATACACACTCCACGGATCTAATTTGGATCACTTCCAAGAACAAGCTCATTACCGCCCGAGGCCGGCATATAGCGTATATTATTTATCCTCCCCATTCAGAGCGCACGCTACACGCTACATTCGAATGTGTGTCTAATTGTCTGTTGGATTCTTTGTCTGCCAGAGGCGAACCCAAAGCCGGCCGTAAGTATCGTCGTGGGTTAAGCTTTGGCTTACAAGCAAACGAAACACGCATTTTCAGGGTCACCCCTGCGTCGATGATAATGAACTGGTGGTAATTAATTTAATTGAAGGGAGACAGAGTGAGAGGCGAGTAACTCATGCGGATCGCCATTCGCCACTGACCGCAGAATATTCCGAGATATTCACAAGATTACGCAACTTTTGCGATGCATTTGACACGAAAGATACATTTTTTTAATAATATATTTCTATAAAAGAACATGTGTTCTTTTGGAAAGACATTCAGTTCATCCGCTCTTCAGTCAATACAGACCTAAACAACAAATTAAAATCAAATAAAAATGTTCAAATTGGTAAGTCATATACGTAGGAGGTTAATCGTTTTTCCTAACAAGTTTCTTTGCCTTCATGCAGGTGGTATTGTCTGCTCTTCTCGCCGTAGCTGCTGCTCGTCCAAGCCTTTACGAATCATCCCCATTGGTGTACTCATCTCCCATTCTGCAGGAGCATAGCCTGGCTGGTGTTGGTGCAATTGTGAAGAGCATCCCAACTGCTGTTTCACACCAGAGCTCCACTGTTGTGCATGATCATGCTCACTATGTGGAACCAATTGTTGCTCCAGTTGTGAATACCTATGCTGCTCCAGTTCTACACTCGTATGAGGCTCCCTTGTCGTACGCTGCACCACATTTGACTTATGCCGCATCGCCAATTCATCATTCTGTTCCTCTGACCTACACCGCCGATGATTTGTGGTAAACTCGTTTTGGATAAGCTGCTGGATGGAATTTAGCAAATAAAATGTAAAAAAAAATTGCTTGTTTACATTTACCAATCGCTGCCTTTGTCATATGAAAATTAGTTTAAAAGAGGATAGCTGTGCTGCCATTTGGAGTATCGTATATAATAAAATAAGCTACAATGTTCTTTCTGTGTCTTATCAAAAAGCAACGATTAGCCTGCGGTGTAACGTGTAACTTAGATGTCATGTGACAGAGCTGGTACTTAGGTCTTCATTTTTTAAGGCATTTTGTGGAGCGTGGGTGTTCATCGATATTACAGCCTTATACTGTTGTCAACAACAAAAAGCTTGCAAATCATATCTACAGGCTAGAATAACTTACCAGTTTGAGCATCAGATGTGAAAAAAGTGCCAATTTGACATTGAATCACAGATAACAACCAAATATGACAGCTGCTGGGTAAGTATGTACTCCAATTGGTTGATAATTAAATCAGAGTCTTAATGTAATGAAAAGCTGCGCTAGAGGCACCAAACAGCTAGGTTTCACTACAGGAATTCAGCGGAAGCAACATAGTCTGCTTGTGTTGGGTTCCTAGTCATCAAGTTCAGAACCTGAAATCCTCGAAGCTCCGATCCAGATCTATTTCTCTGGAATTGATGCTACAGTACCTCTATGTGGAAACCACTTCTTGCAGAATAACGAACATTTTCTGGTCGTACTTCAACGGTCGTAAAACTAAATTCATTCTCTCTCGCAATCGAGGTTCCAGTGCAATCTACTACTTGGTAAACTTAAACCAGTCTCGTCGGACATACCCAGAGACTGTAATATGTTCTGTGGAGATTAGCATTTTCTCAGATAGTCAGGCGGCTTTGAAATCCCTGGAATCAGTCTCATCAACTTTAAAAACCACCTCCAACTGTCGTTCAACTCTTATAGGGATTGTAAGCAGTTCAGTTCAATATTCATTTATATTGGGTGCCGGGCACAGAGACATTCCAGTGAATTGTAAAGCTAGCGAACTCGCTTAATCAAGACCATAAGTTAGCATGGCTATGGGTGTCATCACAGGACACTGCCTTGGCGAGAAAACTTTACCCAGGTGAATATTGCCTCAACAACCTAAATGACCTAAGTCTATCTCGGTTTATATAAACCTCCAAATGGTTTTCATGAGTAGCGGGGATATATATCCCCAAAATCCTTGGTACCACAATCTCTATACGTGTAAGTGTGCAGGTACCCGCAAAACTGGCAGCCGCTCTGCATCATAATTCTTCGATATTCTGTAAAAATATCGAATCAACATCACCACACGTGATGTTATTTATTATACATATTATTATTTTTTATTTATTATAATAATAATAGTTCCATCCAGGGTTGCCGCAAGCAAATTTCAAAAAGCGTCCAAAAAAGGGGTCCAGAAGCAAAAAAGGGGTCCCACTTCTATTTATATGAAAAAATGCAATTTTTCGAAAAACTGTATCTTATTGCTGAACTTAAAATAAAATAAATATTGGGAAAAAAAATAACAAAGATAAAAAAAGCATGTATGCAGGACGAGTTTTTGGAAGGGAAATTCTGACTAACAAAAATAATTTGTTGATTTCATCACTGGTTGAACAAATTGGGTGTGTTTTAAGAGTAAAGTACCATGTTTTACAAGTAAAAGAAACATGAAATGAAAATAATTTGAAAAAAGGGTCCTATATTTTAAAAATGCTTCAAAATCGGAGTTTTATTGAAAAGTCGGGTCCCGGGTCCCATCGCTGAAAAAGCGTCAAAACGACGCAAAAGCGTCCCAAACGGCAACGCTGGTTCCATCCCTTACACAGGAAGAAATTCGTTGTGTTGTAATTTTCGGATTTCGAATATATGTATCAATGTGATATCAAAGATTTCAGGTTTGGAGGACGACGAACCTTCGATCGACGATACAAACGTCACTATAGTGAAGACCGAATTTTGACGAATATTCTATACAGGTCCATACAGGAAATGATAGGAAAACAAAAATGTTAAAATCTGTCATTGTTATGTAAAGTTATGTAATGGGCTTCAATTCTGTGAACCGCGACCGCGATCTATTGTGCTGGCCCTTATTTCTTTAATGCAGGGATGAGCTGAGACTCTTTATAAAACTCAGCACTATTCTGGGTTCAATGTTCATTATTTTTTCCGAGCTCAGTAAGTCTCTTTGCATATGGAGTACTCTGCGTTTTGCTACAGCAGGATATTCACAGAATATGTGCTTCGAGGTCTCCTCGTCCTCTTCGCAGAGTCGATCGGAATCGGAGTCATCGTCAGATAGTCCCATTTTTTTAAAGTTGTATTTTTGTGGCCAGTGCCCAGTCAAAAAACTAGTTAAGATCCTTAAGCATTATTTATTTAGCTCAAGTAGCCTTTTGGTCTCTTCGCGAGCTGGTGTTATGAATTCCTTAGCTTGTCTCTGGCTCTTGGATTTGGTAAGAATACTGAAGAAGGCCTGAGGACCGGTGAGCAGGCGGGAGGATCCTCTTCTCGCTACACAATCTGCACGTTCATTACAATTGAAGCTCTCGTGACCTGTATCTAGGCAACAGTAAAAATGTTGTCCTTGGCCAGGCCTTTGAGGAAGTCTAAGCAGTTCCAGACCAGTTTTGACACTATCCAATATGGAGGAGCTGTCAAACTCTCTCTCTCTCTCTCGCTCTGTTTAAGTAAAAAAAAACTTCATTCAGTGTTTGAACACAACTTTTGGCTTTATCCATATAGCGGTCATTCCTCCTTCCTACGCTAGTACCAAACGGAAAAGAAAACCATCAAGCACGTGATGTCAATTCGTTATTCTATATTGGGGATCCTAGACAAACAATGATTTTGCTGAAGGTTATACTATAGCACAAGTTTTTTCCACTTTAATGTTGGAGCATGCTATTATTATAGTCTTAACGGTTTATACAAGGCTCATTGTTTGAGGAAACTAGTCTTTTTAGACATAATTACAGTTTCAATGAAAAACGTTTCAGCTAAAGTTAGGAGCAGCAGCAGCAGAAAAATTTTAAGTTTACACAAAATTTTTGAGTATAGCTTCTACACACATCTACTAAATCAATTAACTTTGAAGGACTTCATTCATCAAATGCACTTTATTAGTTCCAAATTTCAAATCGTTACATTACTATCTACCACTGATTCCATCCACCGTAGACTGATCCATAGCCACCGTAGCCAGCATAGCCGCCATCCCATCCGCCATAGTATGGTGACACTATCTCCGGAGCTGCGTACGATTTCAACACGGGGGCGTGCTCAATAATTGGTCTCAAATAAGGGCGCTTCTCGTGCACAATTGTCTGACTCTGATGAGATACTGCCGTCGGAATGGAGTGCAACGAATGACCAATGACCGTAGGTTCCAGCTCATATCCATATGGCAACGCTGAGGTATGCAGATAGCTTGGCTTGGCCCAAACAACCGCCACCAATACGAGTAAAACGATCTAGAAAGATTTCAATTCAACTTGAACTCCTTTTTCAGAAAAAAAATCCACGAACTTACATTTTTGAACATTTTCACTGTTTCTTTGGTAATCCACAACTTGAAACTGTGTCCAAACTGCCCACCGCTAACCTCTTTTATAAGACCACCACCATTGCAGGGATCTACTCGCTTTCAAGGCAATTTTCTGTTTTTCCTCATGAATTCTTCCAAACAATTGGACAATAACTCAACGGTACACAACCGAGGAGACGCAAAAAAAAAAATAAACCAAACAGAATTCGCAACGTACTTACGAATTTCCCGCAGCCTTGCGTTGTTCTTGTGATCTGGTGGCAGTTCCAAGCGCTAAGCCCCCACCGCTCTCGTGGTGGACTTTATCGACCCAAACGCTTCCAAATCAGTTTGACTAAGCGAAATTAGCATAAATGCGTGTGTTTCTTCAACTCAACTGCTTCGGATTGTGGCACCGAACCGTAGCGACCACGGTGTCGGCGGTGGGGAGCGGGCTTCCAACTCGAAACATGAAACCAATTATTACATCACATGACGTTCTGCTAATGATGAAGTTGATTTTTCCCCGATAATGGATGTCTGTGTGTGGACTTTTCATTTAGTTCCGCTTTGGTCTGCCATCTGTCTAATGAATCAACATTGAGCTGCCGTGGAGCAAACTATACCAGGCCGAACAAAGCAATGGATTCAGAGTGGGTAATGGGAGCGATTAGTTATTCAAGAACTGATTTGCACAGTAGTTATTATAGTGAATGAAATTAAAGACAAATCCGTAAACAAATACAGCTACGTATTAGATCTTGACAGTTGATATCTTTTCGTGGGAGAACAAGACACTATGGGAAGCGAAATTCGATCTACATACTCGCTGCGATTTGCATAGAACTCCACCCAGTTGTTCTGAGAGGCTTTTATGGATCAGTGGGTTGGGTGGTATCCCTTAATCAGTTTATTCAAGTTCTCTCTCTAGCTTAATGAATGTGAGACCGTTTACTGTGGAGGCATCGATAATAATTGGATCGTTCAGTTAAAACAAGTTTTCGTTCAGTGGGTTCATGCATTATGTTCAAAACAGGTCCGTTAGCGTACTTTTGCGAGAAGATAATTGGAAACTGTCAGATTTTCAAGATCGAGAGAGGATTCTCTCTTTTTAAGGACAAGCATGATGCATACTGTCAAAGTTTTAAGCAGTGATGTCAGATTGCTTTGATCCGATATCCCAAATTTTTATACGGAAATCCCATAATATTCCATTCGATTATCCCAACAATCCCTTTCAAGAAAACAGTTCAATTTTTGCTCTAAAATTAAGTTTCATTAAATAAGTCAGTTGTCTCTTAACACTAGAACCGCCGCCGTCCCATTTTTGTCCCACCGACACTTTCAATCACCTCAAACTTCGTTTGTTTTTAATTTAGAATCATTTAACTTTCTGACTTTTACTCAATTGGTATATTTTAATAATTTTTAACACTTTCATCTTTGTAATTATCATAGGTTTTGAAAAAAATATTGATTTACCTAGAACCGCCGCTGGGTCATTTTTGTCCCACCATAATAAAATGAAGAGAATCTATCTATCTGTCGCTAGCGCAAGAGCTTGTGATTCCCCCTTAAAGTTTATTTTTACACCGATTTCAATGATTCTAACACTGATCGAAAGCTAATAAACTGAACTTTGTTCATCAGTATAAACAATTTTGAAAAAGAGCATATGAGTAAAGTTATTACGAAAAAACTTTATTACCAATGCCAACGGGTATAGGGTCTCTACATGCGAGATTCTAGCACTGGTATACTAGTATTAATTATTATTACATTCGATTTCTCCCAATCAATACAAGAATAGTTTTACTATAAATCACCGTGATATGACTATAAGTTTTAGTTATTGTACCTAATATTCGAATGTATCTAATACAGTCTAATATATGTATTTTAATTTCATTAATTAATTTTATTTTTATATTTTTATTTATTTATTTAGTTTTATAATTTCTCTTAATTACATTTGTGCTTCATATATAGTAACAAATAGATAATTTAAGTATGTTTAAGTAAGCAATTAAAAGAAAATTATGGTGACATTCTGTATTTTATACAAATTAAAGTTAAAATGAGTTGAATGTCACTTCTTTAGACAGAAACAATAATATAGAACATAGTGGGGTACTTACAAAAATAATAAAACAAAAATAAAAATACAATTTAAAGAGAAAGGAGAATATGCTAACGCAAAGAAAACTGATAAATTAAGATGAACAAGATGTGATTCGACTTAAGAATACTACAAGAAAAAAAAAAAAAAAAAAAAAAATAAACCTAATTACTAGATCAGAATATTTGAAGTGAGAGAGTTCAATCTAACATAGTCGCAAAGAAGTAACCAATTTTTTACGCGCTTTAAGAAAATAACGATTGTTTGAGCGGATCTGATATGTTCTGCGAGTAAATTAAATAAACGAAAACAGAAAACAGAATAAAAATTACAGTAAGCAGTGGTACGAAAATTAGGTATATTCACAATGTTTTAAGAATTTCCACGTAGGTTATGACTAGAGACTATACGAAAATTACGGTTACCAGACCTCATAAAAAATGTTTTTAGTACCTTGAAGCAATACAAGTGACGAACAGGAAGAATTTTCAATTCACAGAACAATGAGAAGCTAGGGTGTCTACTAGGTTTACGACAAATTTTACGTATAAAATACTTCTGTAGGACTAACAAAGGTTGCATCTTGTTTTGATATCCACCTCCCCAGCAATTTATTCCATACTGAAGCTTAGAGTGAAAAGGTCCATAATAAATACTAGTTAAAAGCTTTGGAGAACATAGATTACGTAGATAGAAAAAATGCCTAAGCGTGGAACGGAAATACGTGAGAAGAAAATTTCATATTGGAATCCAGAATGAGTCCCAGGTACACAAATTCATCCACAATATCAATCAAGAAACATTTATCACTACAATTTTCACTACTACAATAAGAGGGGTCAAGAGAACTTGTACATTTACATCTAGATAATTGAAATCCTTGGCAATTCATGGAGTGGTAATAAATATTTGGGAGCAAGATAAGTTAAAATACATAAGTTTAGTTTTCGAACTTATAACTAACTTATGCTCATCAAACCAATGCCTTAATAAGTTTAAATCCCAATTTATATCCGAAACAAGATCTAAAGGAGAGTTTAAACCATAAGTTAAACCAATGTCATCGGCAAAAGCAGTTGGTGTACCTTTTAGATCAAGTTCAAATATTGAATTAATGTAAATCAAAAAAAGAACTGGGCCCAAGACTGAACCTTGTGGAACCCCAACATTAAGAAATTTACATTCACTTCGCGTCTCTTCCAATTTAACTCTTTGCGATCTAGACTTTAAATATGACTGAAACCAGTCCAGTATGAAGCCTCGGACACCTGCTTTTTCCAGTTTTATTAATAAAATGTTGTGGTCCACCATGTCGAAGGCTTTGGTTATATCAATGAATAAACAAGCAGTACATTTTTTTTTGTCAAGGTTAAGCATTATCCGAGAGCAAAACTGTAAGAGAGCATCCTCCGTCGACTTTCCTTTTTGGAATCCGAATTGAGCTGGATTAAAGAACATGTTTTTATTCAGAAACCTAACTAACCTTTCTTTAATAAGTTTTTCAAAAACTTTGCTTATAACCGGTAGTAGTGAGATCGGTCTGTAGTTGCCAATTTCAGTTGCAGAACCTTTTTTGAATAAAGGTATGACATCTGCACATTTGAGGTCCTTAGGGAAAACTCCATTAAAAACGCTACGGTTGAAAAGGTTAGCTAAGACATCCACAATGAAACATGCAACTTTTTTGAGGATGACATTAGAAATGCCATCAGCACCAACCGAATTCGAATTATTTAAACTGCCGATCGTTTTTAAAATTTCTAAAGGGCTTATAGGATCAAAAACAAAACTATTACTTTGTAAAGAGTTAGCGTTACCACAAGTGGATAGACATGAAGAACACAAATGTTGAAATTGATTACTCTGAAGTATATTACCAATGCTAGAGAAATGTTTATTGAAAGCGTCAGCAATTTCATGTTTATATATATGTTTATAGGTTTTTTTATCAAAGTTTTCTTGTTCAGAATGCTATTCACAATTTTCCACTCCTTCTTAAGATTGCCTTTAGCTGTATTAAATTTGGAGCGGAAAAAAGTATCACGGCAGATCGGTATTTCCTTTTTCAGATCTGAGCACAACTTTTATATTTTGTTCTTAGAAACAAATTGCTAGGATGTCTCCTGCACTTAACTCTTAGTTTATTTTTCACTATTACCTTTTTTAATAAAACGTTAGATATCCAAGGTTTGAGTCTTTTCGATAATTTTTTTGTGGGCGGACGGAAACAACAACTAGCAATGTGCTCTTTTAGGGAGGCCACGAACGATTTATAGGCAGTTGACACGTCGCTACAATTGTATACATTATCCCAAAACTCAAAGCATAACCTGTTTCTAAGCATACTAAAGTCGATTTTTACTGGACAATGAGACGGTTTTGTATTTGTTCTGACATTATTACATTTAACATTGAATAATAGCCCTGTCATTTATAGTTGGCATCAAGAAAATTTACTTATTTATGTAAAAGTAAGCCCGTACACAATTTTTGGTTTTATTATTCCACGAATGTTGGGATTATACACGGACCATACATACTGATCGATGAACAGATTTTTCCTTCTGAGTGCCGTTGTCGATTCACTCAGTTTTTGAACTTTAGACTAAATAAACACTGACAAACATTTTGGATGGCAGTAGATAAAGATAAAAATTCTGTGGTAAATGCGTTCCCTTACGTCGGAAGAGATAACAAAAAACCTCAAGATGAGCATCCGGCTGAAGAAAAAATGTATCGAATATTATATCAAGGGTAAAAATATTACATATGTAAAAACATTTTCACTTCGCTACTATTACATGAATATTTGATATCTAAAAAATACTACTATCGTGTCGGTACAGTCAATAAAGCTCGCAGTGAAATACGAGTGTGCGTGAAGACTGCACAAGAAAAATTGTACAAATGTACTTGTATATATCTACTAAAAAAAGCCAATTCTTTGAATATTTATCAATCTAAGGCTAATAAAAAAGTCCTAATGTTAAGCACTATAATAAAGCAATAGAAACTGGTTCTTTGAAAAAACCATTGGGAGAGGAATCGGGCAAAAAGTATTTAGAAATAGAAAGACGAGTTTGTAGGTGTTCCTATTGCAGTTCCGGAACACCCGAGAAACGAGACACAAACAAATCAAAGTTCATAAATAATAATAAATCTTCTATAAATATATTATTAAAAAGTAATTACAACTTACTTGCATTTCAAAAAAAAAAAAAAAAATACATAATAGTGCATAGATTTTGTCTTCAGTACTTGCAGAAAAAATATTAATTAATATTGTGACGTTTTTTTGTTAATCAAACAATACAGAATATGATTTAGAATCATTACAAAAACAATAAAAAGCATTTTACTATGTATTTTTATGATGACTTCGTACATTAAACGGACGATCTTCGCAATAATTCAAGTGGGTCAAATTTGTCCCGCCGGCGGTTTACGGGGGGTATAGAACTTCGGCGGTTCTAGTGTTAAACAAACCTAATTCATTATGGATTTTTAAGTATTGAAACAAAAATAACAAAAAAAACAATTATAACAACAATTTGAGATCGGTTACTTGTAGTTTCTGAATTAAATAAATCATTATGATTTTCCACATTTTGGATCGAACTGTTATTGGGATTATTACCTTAATTTCACAGATTTATGCTACCTAACCTGTTTGTTAACATAATAATTAGGTCTTACACATTCGTGTAAGATAGTGTACGCTCTCAGATTTATGCTACCTAACCTGTTTGTTAACATAATAATTAGGTCTTACACATTCGTGTAAGAGAGCGTACACTATCTTACACAGTCTTTTTCTTCGAGTAAGCTTGAACAACTCTGTCTACCCAGCCAACTGACAATTATTGTGAAATGTCATAATCTTCATTGTCAGTGGAAAACGAAAACAAATTTACAGGTTTTACGCACAACGTGTTTGGTTACTTTGCTCACAAACTTTTCACTGCTGTGAGGATTTCCCCCCACTTTTCAAATTATTTATTATTTGACAGCGATGTTAAGCCTTACACAGAAAAGATACCAAACAGACCTATTGATTAAGATTTTTTTTTGTATTGTCGGAAAATTTTGCACTTTTATGTTTTATTGAATTTTTCTATTCGGACAAAAATTTCACGATTTCGTTCGAAATCCCTTCATCCCTTTTAGGAGTT
Organism: Brachyopa scutellaris; assembly: GCA_949775065.1. Taxonomy (NCBI): domain Eukaryota; kingdom Metazoa; phylum Arthropoda; class Insecta; order Diptera; family Syrphidae; genus Brachyopa; species Brachyopa scutellaris. The sequence goes on from OX459113.1 coordinate 107,387,874, forward strand.
TAAAATTCCACAATATGGGATAAATCCCACGATCTAACATCACTGGTTTTAAGTATTGTGAAAGAGAGTCAAACTAAAATAATCCATGTTGGTGCGTGTCCTTTAAATATAACTTTCGCTTACCAGTTTATGAACTTGTGAACCTATTCAGATGAGCGGCCGTATATAACTGTCATTCGGCTATTCTGTGTAAAAAATTAGCACCAGTAGGATAATTTTATAAAATACTACTACCCCTTGCAGTGAGTTTAAGTATCGAAAGACAAAAGCAAGGACGTTTCCTGGAACGACACGTCTTTTAAATTGACTCCCAAAGACCGTACCAATTAATTTGATTAAATCGAAACGCAGGAATGTAGCGCCTCCTCTCAGGTTAGATCGACTGTCCACTGTCCAGTCCATCTCTTTATAACTCAATTTACACTTACTCTCGTTTCACACGATGCCCCTCTATCTACCGACCCCCTGCACTTATGACTTCAATCGCCTCTTAATATGCTGCGGAGTGTTAGCCCAAACTTTTCAGCTTTTGAGTTCAATCGTGGCACTCCCCGCATTAAGCTCGATCTACTACATCCTAGGAGATAGTTTTGAAGTTTATTTCCACTCGGAGACCCCAAGGTCCATTGTGAACCCCCTCATAGTTCAGGAGTAAATCCTCTTCTTACCAACTCGTAAACCAGTTTATGCTCTTGGTGAATCTTAGTAGATCCGATATCTTTGTATTTCCGAGCTCTGCTATGTCTGCCAAAAATATATGACATAAAGCGTCGTTCTTGGAGGGCGGGGCAGTAACAGAGTAGATGTTGGATCAATTCGCTTTCTTCCTCATCTCCGGTGCTTCTACGTATATCGATGGACTCAGGTAGCCATTTGATTGTCATAGTGTCCTGTGACTATCTCGGTAATAAAGCGTATGGAGGATTTATCCAGATGCAACGTCGTCTTTGTTAAGATCAAATTTCGGCCATAAAGAACGAGATGTGACGCAGTCACGTCACAAGGCGTTGATCTCTTTATTTTGAATATATGGTCGATTATGTTAAATAGTGTTTTAATCGGCTACAGTATGGAGTTGTCAGCATCACTGTTGCTCATAACCGATTCGGTTCTAGCTAGTTTGTCTGCTATCTTGTTCCCTTCGATATAACTATGTTCAGGTACCCAGAACAGTCTTACCTTGTGGTGCCTTATGGCATTTAGTGCATTGCGACACTTTTGGACAGCCTTTGATCCTATTGATTTTTGAGCTGACTGACTACCCAGCAGCGTTGCCAGGTTGCGGGATTTTTCCCCGTTTCCGGGGATTTTCAAGCCAAAAGGGGAAACGGGGAAAAAGATTTCAAAACGGGGAAAATGAACTGCATTAAAAAATGTCTCCATTCGTTGACATTTTCAATAAGTAAATAATATTTAGTAAAGCAATAGATTGAAAATATCACAGGAATACAGTGCAAACATTTTTAAACACAGAATCTCACATTTTTATTCGGCTGAAGGTTACCCACAGCGCATTCCGCACTGACTTCAACCCTTTCTATGTATATACAGTGGACGTCCAGTTTAACGAATATCCGATTTAACAAATTTCCAATACAACGAATCAGATATTACCCATTGATTGATGCACAAAATGTCTGCTCAGTTTAACGGATGCTTTACAATTTCTGGTTACAAAAAAAATTGTTTGTAATTTTTGTGCATTAGTAGGGATACTTCTGTTTTTTTGTCTATGTGATTTGATTTCTCTTTTTTTATAATAAATACATTGGTAGGATTATTGGATAGATAAAGCGACGATCGATTTTACAAATTTTTCGATTTATCGAAAGGCTGTGCATAATATAATTCGTTATATTGGACATCCACTGTATTTGAAAAATGATATCCAGTTTCATTTTAGAATGTGTATTTGCTCCCTTAAAATATTCTAATACTAAAATTAAGTGATTTATGAACATAAGTTAACTTTAAGTTTTTAATTTTCTGTTTTTTATTTGAAGTTTTATATTTTGTTATTCTTATATCCACATAAAGTACGATTATTGAATGACATATTATTATGTATAATTTTTTCCACCAAAACCTGGCAACGCTGCTACCCAGTTCACCAGAATGGCTATCTCCGACGGAGATAGATTGCCTTCTTTTATGAATATTGCAGCCAGTAGTTCCGCCTGGAAGACACTGCATATCTGAGTCCATTTTTGAGCATCAATGAATAGTTTTATTTCCTGGTCTTTGATCACCTTGATCGACAGCCAGTCGTTCCTACTGTGAAATAAATCGGTCTATTCAAGTTAAATTCGTAGTGAGAAGTAATGTACTCTGAAGTCTTGGTTAGAATTTCAGGGTTGTATCTCATTAGTTGCTGTATTTCTCCTATAGTAGGTACTAGAACTACCAAACCAGGAAAAAAATTACCAAACAAATGTTTATTAGAAATATATATGAAAGTTTTTAGCCGAGTGTCCTTTTATTATATGGTTATATGTACATATTACAACAAGGTAACAGAAAACAATTTCTTTAAAATATTATAAAAAACTAGCTTCGCCAGTGTACGCAAACAGTCGCGATACTCACATGACAGATAATTGCCAACGCCACCTGTGGGAAGTTTTTTTGACTACGCCAAACTATATTAGCCGTGTTTTATTATCCCCGTGATCTGATCCGGATCAGATCAGAATAATAAAACAAACTGGATCAAAGTTCCCTGTTGTGGTGAATGTACAAGCTAAGTTCCTTTTGACATTTAGTGCGAAGTTGCCATGCGAATGAATATTTTCTTTTAAATGGAAATTTAATGCGTTTGCTTTATTTTTTTATGAGGAAATTAATTGTTATTTTTGATTAACAAGTACCGAATGAGAATAATATATTGTAGCTATAATTTCAGTTTCACATCGCTTACATATCATTATGAGCAGAAAATTAATTTATTTGAACAAAATAACATTTAATGATATTTGGATTGCCAATAATGTTTTTATATTCTAATCTGGCAACATCTACCCTCGACAATTGTCGATTATACAGCAGCATTCACAAACGAAAGTTTATCATAGTGAGAAATAGTCGAACTAATTTTTGGATCACGAAAATTAATCCTGATAAAAAGCAAGATCTCGTATTGTTGTTGTAATGCACACAAACTTATGAGTTGATCTGATCCGGATCAGATCACGGGGATAATAAAACACGGCTATTATTACATTTAAATTTAATATTGTTTATATGAAAATTGTTGTTTCCCTCGTATATGGAAACAACATTTTCGTAAATATCTACACCCCAGCCCCACCTATCGTGTCGAAATTTTGCATAAGACTTTCTTTTTATTTAAATATTATATGGTGTGAATTTGAGCCAATTCGGCCCATAAATAAGAATTTTGAAAAAGCGATCCCACCGCCACCTAGGGGGTTCCAACATTAACAGAAACCATTCGGAGCATCACACGAACATATGAGGTCTGTTTGGTATCTTTTCTGTGTAAAACTTTCATCGTTGTCACATAATAAATAATTTGGAAAGTAGGGGAAAATACTCTCAGCAGCGGAAAATGGTTTTTGTTTTCCACTTAAATGAGGTTAGACAGTTGTTGTTCAACTTACGCGAAGAAAAAGATTGTGTAAGATTGTGTAAGTTAAGGGGAATTTTTTTGAACTGTCATTTGGCTCTCTCCTTTACGAAGATCTTACGAATATGTACGAATTCGTACGTTACCAAACAGACGTACAGTGTGAATATAAGGTGGATACCTTCAGTGGTTCAGCCGTGATAGTCGGACATATACGCACCAACGTTTTTATATAAAAGATATTAATTAAATGAGTGTATTCAGATCCTTTTGCAGATTGCCACAATACATTGCCATAATGTCGTTTTTTTGACAACTAAATCGGGAGAAAAAACTACTAAATTTGGGGTAAAAAACAAGCAAAGTGGCAGCCATGTTCTTGATAAAAAATTAAGTGTAAGTAGTCGGGTTTTAGGACTACGGGAAAAACCAACTAAAAAGTACGAAACACGATAAAACGAAACAATGATTTTCAGAGTACAGCTGTGGTCGCATGCCGCTTTGTCCAATGAATGCGCAATTATATGAATACGTTATTGTAACGGCATGCGACCACGGCTGTACTCTGAAAATAATTATTTCGTTTCATCTTGTTTCGTACTTTTTAGTTAGTTTTTCTCGTAGTCGGGTTTAAGTTTTTTAAACTTAATTTTTTATTTACAACTTTTTAGTTTCAAAAAATATGTAGTCTATGTACATATAAGTAAGCAATGTCGTGTTCTACTTGCCAAACTCTTTCATTTGATACCTAACCTAAAGATAACAATAATCCGCCATCTTGGGGCGTCCGCCATATTGAATTTAGAATTACGTCATATCGTATTGTATTCTACTCACCAAGCCCTTTCATTTGATGCCACTATCATTGCGGTTATAAAGACTAGTCGGGTAAAAAAGAAAAGAAAGAAGAGGTTGTCCGCTATGTTGCTTGGTGCGCCCGCCATATTGAATTGTTTCTGTGACGTCACATAGCCTAGGACGAATCCAACAACACCTCATTTGTTGAAATTGGTTCCATAGTTTAGGCTGTACGAGGTGACATCCTTACCTAGTCGGGTAAAAATTGTGCAACATCTGCCAAATTGATTTGATTGCGAATTTTTGGTAACTCCAACAACAAAGAAAACTTTTCAAGATCCCACGATTCCTTTGCAACTAAGTGATGTTCCCGCATTTACCTAAGCAAACCATCAGCTTAAAGTCACCCCAAATGACTCCAAAGTTATCGTAAGATCAGTTGCCAAGAAATTTACTACTCCGTCATTAGCAAATCTTTGTTACTTACACCAAAATTGGCAAACACCACTAAGTCCGTACTCCAGTTGAGTGATTGACGAAAAACTGGCCGCAATTAACTAAGTTCGTCCACCACTAATCTCGAACCACAAATTACCCACTTAGTCGGTTAAAAAATCATGGCGAGACCTCACCATTTGATGGCTCAATTCACGCCAGAGCTTAGGCATTGCGAATTCAACTTTTGTTGTCTTTTTACTGGTTTTCGAATCCGACAAACCCCGAATAAAAGCCCGCGGCATACCATCATCACCAACTTGATTATCAACTTCGACAGCACCTCACGCCTAATTACATATGGGGGTACTCCACTTGGAGTCGTCCGTTGTCCGTCGTCCACGATACGACCGCTAAAAGATCCACATTGTGTGCTCGTAAACAAAATTTGCTCATGGGCAGAAGAAACAGCCCAATTGCGGTTACAAAAGGAAGGTCAAGACCCAAAGGTTAACTAACTTCAATTTTTTTTTTTATTATTTTTTATTTAATTTACTAAGGCTTCTCACAAATGAGCATATGGAAGGTAATCTGGATGGAATTGAGGACCTGGAGCTACATGCTGTACGACGGGTTGACTGGCATAGACCATTCCACGGACAGCCTCCCGGCCATAAGCGGCAAGATGCGCAGCGCGAGCGGCAGCAACTTCTGGCGTATACTCCACTGGTAGGGGAAGTCCTTGCATAACCACTGGAACACTGTCAATTTCCCCCAATTTAGTCCTCCTAACCAGGTCCAAATCTCCAGCTACTTCTTCTGTGTCCTCTTCAATAGCAGCGGGAGCCTTTTCGATAATTTCACCGAATTCTCCTTCCTCGGGAATTCGGCCAATTTTCGGAATATTTGTTCCCGAAACCAGGAATCCGTTGTGCCTATCAGAGGTGTACTGGACTACTTGGATTTTGCCGTCAGCATCGACGTAAGTGTAAGCACCACGGACAACACCATCTGCTGATCGTTCCTCCTGGCGAGCGATGCGTCCATCATTGTAACCGAAGTGGTATCCACCCATGTCATCGATTGTCTGGAAGTTACCATCCAAGGCACCAGCAGGACCAGCCGAAATGAGTTCTAGGCCAGTAGCCACAGTGGCGAGGAGTAAGATTGCGTGGAGAATCTGCATGATTTATTTTACTTTTGAATTGCTGGAACGTCAAAGTGACGAAAGAAGACGATTGACTGATGACATTTATTGATTCAATAGCCATTTTATGTATTCGGAGCTACTTGTGGGTGGCTGACCGAACCTGTTGGATAATTGACAACTCGTAAGGAGAACAGGTATGAATTGAAAAACACTAATGAAAATAACCTGTACTGTAACCTGTAAGTAACCGATAAACAGATGGAACTGGATGGTGCACAATTAGTACAGCGTAGCCTTAGGCGAAGCTTGGGTAAAGCAGAAGATTAGAGTGTGGCATAGTGCCCTCGTGAACAAGTTTCAGATGTGTTAGCAATGCTTACTCCATAAAGCCTAGTTATTAGAAGCTGCACAAAGGCGAATGCATTTCGACTTCAAGTTTGTTGACGGCTTGTTATTCTAATTCTAGTTTCGCGTATTCCATAGAACTATCTAATTTGACAGTTAATATTATTCGAATCTTTACGAATGTCTATAAACAAAGTGCCCATGAGAGAGCCAGAAATTCCCCTATTTTAGCCCAAGAAATGTCTTTGAGAAGATATATGATATCTGTAAAATCGCATATACTTTCCGTTTTTTGTTGTTTTATAATATACATATATCTCTGAGAATATTTTACCCCCAGTTTCAATGAATTTTGGTGCAAAATGTACCCAAACTGGGATGATAGTCTTCGCTATAAAGGGTCTTCCATTAAGACTGCTTAAGACCGCTCCATTTTTTTATCACCCTGTCTAACATTTGCGGCTGTATGCCGGCGTTAGCTTGACAAATATTGGCTTCCAAATTATCCGAATTCTGTGGATATTCAGCATAGTCTTGTGCTTTGACGTAGGCCCAAAGAAAATAATATAGGCATGTAAAATCACATGACTGCGGCGGCAAATTCACGAATCTTCGTCGTGAGATGAGCGTAGCATTAGCTGTATGACACGTAGTCCGCCTTATTGCTCTCAAGTTCTGGACACAGAAATTCAATAGCGGTCGCCATTAACGGTTACGGCTCTTCCCTCCCCCACTTCGGAAGAAATAAGGAAGGAGCCATATGCCATAAACCGCAGCACACAGTTGGTTTTTCGGGATGCAACGGCATTTCAAGCAATAGTTGTAGGTTTCAATTCTGGGTTCATTCGAAAATTGCAGAAATCAGAATCTTCTATTAAGTGCTCGAGGGCTCAATCAGCAAATTCCTGACGCAATATGTGATCGTTTAGCTTCAGTTCTTCGATCAATACGTCTTTGTAAGGATGTAGGCCAGAACGTTACGCAGTTGGAGAGAATCGCAATTGTTGCGATCGTCATGAAATCGAGAAATTTGAGTCATCGGCAATACTGGCCGCTGTGTATCTGGTCTTCTTGGTGGTTTATTGTCCTGTAAAGTGAACTCATGCTCAGATTTTTCCACAGTGGTGTATAGCCTTCGACAACCTAGTTCTCTGGTAAACACATGTTGAGCTTCCACAACTGAGCTCGAATTTTGGTAGCAATTTTTAAGAATAACTAACTAATAACTTTTTGACGAGTAAACCACTTTTAAGCTCTTCTTGGAAGGGTTCGAATATCTACGCTTTAACTGTGCAGCAAGTATGTCCCAGACATTCTCAGTGGGATTCAAATCAGCGAAGCAATCTCTCGAACATACGTTGTCCTTCATCCCACTTGGGGAAAAGGGCACAACAATTTTTTTTAAAATGCTCCTCACATACCGCTATGTTGTTAAAGTAAAATTTTCCTTCATGTGTAACTCCCTGCGTGCAGATCATTGTGGAAACTCCACCAGAATCTAATCTTGGAATGGTGTTGCATTATGTTGTCCGTCACCGGTCGTCTGGCTTCAGGCAAAATCTGGACTCATCAGTAAGGAACACTCCCTTCCAGTTGTCCTCAAGCTAGTTTTAGTAATTTCAACCCTTCTCTGGCCCATATGGTCTCAATCCAAAATCATTGATTCTTCTTCATACAGTTTTAGAGGATACACGACCATTTCGCACTTCCAGCAGTCTACTCCTAGCCTCAGTTGACATTGCGGACCTATTTCTGAGGTCATTCAGTGGTGAATTTTTCAAATTTGATTCGAACTTTAAAATTGCTAAATTTTAGCAGAAAAAAAAAACGTAAGGTCCCAGATTAAAAACATAACATAGCTTGAAATGACTCATAAACTTCTGGTCAAAAATCCTTCGACATTAAGCTCAGTAACAAGGATGACTGAAGCAACGGATCTAGTATCTATAGGCTGAGACAGTGAGTCCTTACACCATTAAATTGTACGCAGATGGCCCAAGAACTGAGGATGAACGGGGGCAGGAGTGTTTGGGCCCGAAATTAAACTTTCCTAACCAATGGGCAGCATCTTTCAAGCTGAAATCTGTGCTATTGACAGATGTGCCCAACTCAATCTTGATAAGCGCTTCAACAGACTTGCCGGGAAAGGAGCCACCATACCGTTCGTGGGTCCTGAGGGGAACACATCATAAAGGAGGAGCTCCGATCATCGGAGAAGGCAAACCGGACTAAATCCTGCACAAAAACTCAAAGCCTAAGACAAGCGAAAAAACTTTTGGGTAATGACTTGAAGAGATTTAAAGCTTGCAACACCGTTGACAAAACCAACTCCGCATTCTGACTGCGTTCCTTACAGGGTATTTTAAAATCAAAGGACATTTCAGGAAGCTAGGCCTATCTTACGGAGACTTAAGTAAACTTTACGATGAGTCCAGTCAAACTCCAGAACACATACTGGTGGATATCCAGAAGAGATTCAAGAGCTTGGGTAGATACCAAATTACAGCAGAGGATCTACATATCATAGCACCCAATCTCCTACTGCGATTTCTCATCTGGGCTAGGTGTGAGCGAAGCTCTCTCTAACCAATTCCAATATAAATAACGACAAGAGGGATGTTCCTTCGTCAAGGACTTTGCTCGTGTTTAGGTTTCTGCTTTTAAACAAAGCTATGTTTAGAATCCTTAGATTGGAATCACTACTCGCTTTGTATTCAAATGGACTTTCCGTTGGTCTAATTATGCTGGTTGCCTTTTAAATGCAAATCAAGTCTTTCAGCTCTTTCATTACTCTTGTGTGTCACCTAAGTTCCAGATTTCCTCATTGTCCGACTTTACCATATATGCTCTTACCTAAGTTTGCCTGTGAATTTATTTAAATTGTTTCCTAAGCTCAGCTGGTATTTCACAGACCATAATTTGCCATATCCAGCATTGTTGTCTTTAGTTACAATGTTTACCATAAACTTAAAGACCGGAACTACAAGTACATATGTTACGGTCTTTATAAATGCAAAACCATTGTTATTGTTTAAGATTTAAACGGCATTCACTTTGGCGAATTTTATTCCCTTGTCGCAATAAACTAATAATAAAACATTTAACCGTTTGTTGGCATGTACATATCTCCAGATTAGCATAATCTGTATCACACACCGGTCTCCAGCTATTAACTCATATCTAACTGCGTCCAAATCGCCAATTAGCGACCTTTAAGCGTACAATTTACTTTGTTGAGTATGATTTCGCATCTGTTCGTTTGGAGTTAGAAAAGATCAAATGACACAAGTCACACTGGCGTGCGGGACGGTGCGGCGTCTACAACTGACCATAGTACCATATTAAATTGTTAATAGATCAAGAGTTCATACCATCGGCGACGTGATCGTGGCACATGTGTTGCAAAAAGTAAATAAAATCAATCGTGAGTGTTGTGTGCACACTCAAAGGTCACAAGTGTAATGCCAAGAATTGTCTCAGATACGGCTTAAGATACAAGTATCTAGATACTTAGGTCAGTTTTATTGTTTGTTTTTATCACATATGATATTCGTACGGTTAAGAGGTAGGTACGGGTTCAGAAGCAGTGGAAGTAGTGGTGGTCTGTCATGATGATGGATTAGAATTCAAATAGCTTGTCGTATAACCAGGTATGCACTCGATTGAGTGGGTGAGATTTATGAGACATGCCATCGGATTCGGATATGAGTTTATTTTCAGCCAAAAAAAACAACGTGCCACTGACGTCGACAGGAATAGATACGAGATTGGAATTCTATTTGCAGTTGCTTGCACTTGATATCAACGCAATATAATGCAAAATGTTTGGCGATGCTGTGGTTTCGTTTCTAGATTGGGTTGATTTCTGTGGGTGGTTGTGCCTTGTTGGTGTTGTCTTTGTTAGCCACAAATACAATTCTATGCATTTGATTTTGATTTGAACTCGTGACGTAGGTTGTTGTGACCGCAAATGGCTCATTGTTAGGAAAAGTGCTTCTTCAACAGGATATTCGCATCCTTGGAATAGAATAGAAATGCATTAACTGGAATAGAATTTAGATGGCTTCAACCATCAAGTCTCTCCAGTCAGCTCATTCTAAGGATAGTTGGCTCCAATTGGTCCCTTTTGGAGATGTAATTGGTGCAAAAGTCAGCGCAGAACTGAGATGGTGACATTCTATTATAAACTTTAATTGGTTCTTCGTGCCTTGCTTCTTCATTGCCATCATATGTAGAAACAGCGACGTGGTTGTTTGCTCGATTTCTGTGCTGCGTTATTGTCACGTTTTAGAATTCGTTTGCAAGATTCGCATGCATATACATAGTTTAATTCAACAAAATTGCACCATTCAATGAAAAGTCGTATTTTTTATGAGAAATTCATCTTACTCAATTTTTCATAATTCAACATACTAAAAAGTTCTGGAATTTATTGTCGCCTTTAAAAAAGTGTGAAAACGGGGTTGGTATGTGGTGGGGCGCTAATACGACAGGCGCCTGAAGGAGCTCGTCAGAGACTGATTTAACCCTCAGCCTTGCATCCTTGGGCACGGTTTGCTTTACGCTCACACCACGACTGGAATAAGATTGACTACTCTTTAGCTTCGGTCCCTCATCCAGAGAGCTTACAGCTTGGGTAACCCTACTACGCCCTCTGGGGTCAAAAGGACCTACTGAGCCTCCCCACCAGCGTCAAGGAAGATGAGGTATTGGGTTTTTCTACCCTGGGTTCGAATCACAAAAGCGTGGATTTCGCCTCTATGCGATCTTTGAACCTAAAAAGTGCGAAAACGGGGTCGTTTTTTTCTTTTTTCTTTTTCTTCGCAAACATTTTGCAAAGTTTTAAAAAAGTGCCTGAAAACCTGCCTTGCCGACGGTTTAAAATCATAAATCCGAACCAAAATATTGCATTTATAATGTTTTCGCCCATTTATAATAATGGTTTTTGTTTACATACATTTAGGCGCAAAATGTTAACGCCTGAAACCACGTCTGTATATTATAATGCTATTGCCTTTTTATTCGAAGATCTCAACCCTTTGAAAAGGTTCGAGGCTGTGCTAATATTTCTAAACAAAAAATTAATCATGAGACAGTCAAGTCTTGGTTCCTCAATAAGTCTATATGCAGTTTTTCATCGACAACAAACCAACTACTTAATTCTTTATCAAAAATAAACAGCTTTGGATGGACTTGTATGGTTGGTATAATAAAACCATTGCAATTCCAGGCCGATTGCAGTCAAATTCAAACACATCCGAAGAAATGTATTCTGCCTGTGTAGGGTACGATACAACAGTAACATAAGTTGGTGTCGTGGAGTGTGTAGATAGGTTTAAAAAGTCAAATTTCTTGTTGACAGTTCGTGTTTCAAAAAAGCGTAGCAAAATTGAGGTATTAAGGGAGAGTGCGTAGCAAATTTTCCTTTTTTGAAAATCGCGTAGCAGTTTTGCTACGACCGTAGCAAAGTGGCAGCGATGCTCTTCATGCGCTTATGACTACATTCAGGGTATTTCAGGTTACGATGTTACCCGGAGGGGGATCGATTCTCTAAATAGTAAAACATAGTTTGTGTGCTAAAACTGTTGAATTGAAACTACTATGTATTTACTTTTTATGTTTGCAATAGCCGTGTTTTATTATCACTTATGATCTATGTAGATCACCCAATGAAAATAAAACAGTCCACGAAAAGGTTAAGTTCTGTGTTTTGGTGATTGCACAAGCTAAGTTGCTTTTGGCAATTAGCACGAACTTGCCATGCGAATGAATATTTTCTTTTACATGAAAGTTTGATATCGTTTTAATTTTTAAGAGGGTAGTTGTTGATTTTGATTAACAGGTCACTCGCTTTTCGCGGGGGTTAGGGGAATGAAAAGTCTCGCGCAATGCGAAATCGCACAAAGCATGAATTTCATGTAGTTTAGGGTGTTGCGTTCCTGAAAAATGAAATGTAAGCATTTACTTAGGCCGCGCAAATCGAATTTTGGTAGGCAAATGCATTTCCCGCAAATGTGAAACCGCGCAAAAAGAAGTCGCGTAAAGCGAGGGACTAGTGTACCAAATGAGAAAAATATTTTGTAGCTATAATTTCACTGTCACATCGCTAACATATCATTCAACCCCGTGATCAATTCTGACCTGGTTATAAACGAACGGAATTACAAGGGAGGAATTCTAAATTAACGCGTTTTTCCGAATTCATCCCTTGTAATTCCGTTCGTTCTCAATCCGATCGGAATTGATCACAGGAGGCAGGAGTGATTATTAGCAGAAAATTAATTTATTCGAACATAATAGCCGTGTTTTATTATCCCCGTGATCTGATCCGGATCAGATCAGAATAATAAAACAAACTAGATCAAAGTTCTGTGTTGTGGTAATTGTACAAGCTAAGTTCATTTTGACATTTAGTGCGAAGTTGCCATGCGAATGAATATTTTCTTTTGAATGGAAATTTAATGCGCTTGTTTTATTTTTTTAGGACGAAATTGTTAATTTTGGTCAACAGATACCGAATGAGAATAATATATTGTAGCTATAATTTCAGTTTCACATCGCTTAGATATCATTATGAGCAGAAAAATTAATTTATTCGAACAAAATAACATTAATGATATTTGGATTGCTAATAATATTTTTGTATTCTAATCTGGCAACATTAACCTTTGACAAATGTCGATAATACAGCAACATTCACAAAGGAAAGTGTATCATAGTGAGAAATAGTCGAACTAATTTTTGGATCACGAAAATTAATCTTGATAAAAAGCAAGATCTCGTATTGTTGTTGTAATGCACACAAACTTATGAGTTGATCTGATCCGGATCAGATCACGGGGATAATAAAACACGGCTTATAACTTTTAGTGATACAGTACTACCTCGCTTATTCGAACACTCGGTAATTCTAACGCTCCACTAATTCGAACACCCATTTTTTTACATTACGTTCATATCTTTTTATTCGAATACTTGCAGAAATTGGTACTCTGTAATTTGAATTTTTTCCGTCGTTTCTTTGCTGGATACTTTTACTGTTATAGAGTTAAATTATTTTCCTATAAATATTAGAAGAAAACATTTTTACAATAAAGACGTGTCGGTCGATTCAATTACGGTAGGCTGTAAGTTTAATTTTTTTGAGGCAAAAAACATTAAAGGTTTGCGCGTTAGAATTTTTGTGTCAACTGGCTTTGTGAATGGTTTGTTATTTTAATAAATTACGATTTTAAGTAACATTTCAATTATTTTTGTCAGAGAAACATGAACTGTCCTCAAAAGCACCACAGGATTTTGTATTTTACTACTTAAAACCGCTTTAGACTGCATTTTTTATCTGAAATATTGAGTACGAAAAAAGTATCCAGTAGGGTAGGTCAAGATAGTACTGTATTTGGATTGCCAATAATATTTATTTCTTATTCTAATCTGGCAATATGTACCCTCGACAATTGTCGATTATACAGCAACATTCACAAACGAAAATGTATCTAGTGAGAAATAGTCGAACTAATTTTTGGATCACGAAAATTGATCCTGATAAAAAGCAAGATCTCGTATTGTTGATGTAATGCATACAAACTAAAGATCTATGTTATATGGATCAGCGGGGATAATAAAATACGACTATTTTAAATCGTTGGTGCTCAAAAATAAAGTTACAAAGTCGGTAAAAGAGAAATAAATGATTGTCTTTTTTCTTTGGTTTTTTTAAATCTTATGTTGTGAATAGTGGTTCATTTAAAGGGATATCTCTGTCTCTTGAACATCGGCCAAAGAGATAGTCATTGGCTGTCACTTGACATTAAGGGTGGGTTGGCCAGACATTTGCACAACATCATTAGGCATGTCTTGGGTGTTTGACGAATCTCTACCGTGGGGAGACAAAGGAAATAAGGAGTCTCGACCTAGGGATAGTCGAAGGTGGATTTAGGATAGCACGGGCTTAATATAGGGTTTATTTATAAGATTTAAATTTAGTTTAGGTTAAGGTAGACCAGCTAGGTTTAGCTTCGCGCTCCCTCTCCTCTCTTTCTCTGTAGTACTGGCAAATGATAAATAAAAAGTTTTATCATTTATTTTCGATTCAAATCGTAAATGTAAATGTTGAACTATTGAAATAAAAATAAAAAGCGAACATTTTCATTTGTTTGCATGTAGTATGAGAGCGATTTCTCAGATTTTGAACTTTTAGAAGGTATTGAGATTCCTGAGCTTGAATCGGACGAAGAAGATAATGAAATCGGACTTGATGAAGTGATACCCACAGCGACCGTAAAGTGCGTTGCAAAGAGCGGGCTCACATAGTCTTCGATACCATTACTGTCATCGCAAATACGAGCAGCACAAGTTATCTGCAAAAAGCAATGCATTAGATAGATACTGCTCAAACTCTTCAAGAAACATATTCGCCAATCGATGTTTTCAATGTTATAGTTTTTCCGGTAAGAGTCACCATCATTGCTAGAGAAACCAACCGTAAAGCGAACGCTTTTTGTGCCGGGATTCCGGGCAAATCGATTCGAATTTGGTTGAATACAGACGAGAAATACAGACGAGTACTGATATTCGCAGGAGTATGTTAATCGTGGAATAAACTACTGACCGAGCCATATTTCGAGCCACGATGAATCAAGTTCGATGCTTGTTGCTTCGAATCATGAGATTCAACAATTTCCAAATTCGATCAAGAGACATCTGGAATATTTCGAGACATTTGGAACATTTCTCTCGACAGGCTTTATTTTTCAACACCCTCATCCTCATTGTGGCATTTGATCTTTATGCTTTAAGGTTTCCGAATCGGAATTTGCATACGGATAAACCTCGTATATTCTTTCAAAGACTTGGTTCAGTCGCAAATCGTGGAATGCATTGGTCGAGGTAAATACGTATACGCTGCGTAGTTTGCCCACGATCAAAAGATAATAAGATCAATACAATTTTTGCCTCATGCAACAATTACACGTGCAAGAAACATTTACAAATGATATGCACTGTATGTGTTATTGCCAATGAAGAAGGTAAGGATTCGGAAGAGAAAAGGCATGTTTCACAAAAAAAAAAAAAATGTTCGCCGCTTCTTTTTTTTTAGCTTTCAATAAAATATTCAACAATTTTCTCGGAAATTTTTCGTTTTTCATGCCTCTCCATGCAAAATCTATGGGATAGTGTGTGGGTTTTAAGGTGTAAAAAAGGTTTTAAGGTGTAAAAAAAGATTGACAGTCAGAAGGTTAATAGCACGAGGATTTTGTGTATGAGGTGGTGCATGGTGGTGTTAGCAAGAACTACTACCGTCCGACGAGCCTTAGCCGAGCAACCGTAAGCGCGCCTCCGCCCTCCAAACATACACCTAAGCTGCCGCTGTGACCTAACCCTGTCTCACAATAATGGAAGGAGCTCCTAGCTTTCAACGCAAGACAAGTTGCTAATGGGAAATGGGAAAAAATGTACAGTGGGACGTTTTTGGGTCAATGTTTCAAAATTTCAATTGGTAACATTAATTAAATGCTGAATCGCAAAAAGGCGCTTCTGTAACAAGTGACTTGTATGTAATGTAGATGCCTATTAACATGTTGAACTCTTCAAACTCTCGCTGCACCTTTTCATCATATTACCTTGTGGTTATTTCATAATCCAACTCATTAGCCACTAATCATGTTCAGTCACTCAAACTTGTTTCTAAAAAAATATTCAAATGATGTGTGGTTTTCAGTTCAAATACGTTTTTCCATAGATGTCTTAATTTGCAACCTTCAAGCGTCGCGATCTAGTCCTCCAATCAATCTGTCATTGAGTATGTTCTCCAAATTGAATTACATTGAAGCCAATTAAATGAAACAGATCTACAGGTAATTTGTGCCCTCTCCGCCCCAAAATAGGTTCGATTAACTTTCGTGTATCCCCATCCATGTATCCCCGAGTACTCGTGTGTATCTACATACGAAAATAGTAAGAATTTATTTATATCTTTCTACGGTGCTAGTAATTTAATGATCACGTACGCGTAACGTATCATTTTCGGTGTGCAAAACACTGTAAATGTCCGTCGCGCCGCCCATTAACATCAACATGAGAACGAAAAAAAAAGATTAAAATGAAAATCCAGTCGACCGATCTCGAGTGTCCATAGATTAAGTACTCGTATGTCGATCGTGTTAATCGGTCAAGCCTCCTACTTCATCAAGAGTAGTGTCAGTCAGTGGGATGAAAATGAGTGTAATTCAAAGCGAATTGGGTATCGTTACCATAAATCACCATTTGGCTGGAACAATGGGCGCGAACAACGGTGCGTCTGCGTACCACAGTTGCCGTGCGTAACTATCACCGACAAGATTTGTGCCCCATGGGCACGAGTAGTGAAATGTTTTTTTTGTTTATCTCGCACGAATATTTATTGACTGTCATGTCGTGCAAGCAGAGAGCTGTCATCTGGAACGCATTCATATGACAACTAATCAGCGTTATTAATCTCCGAACAAGATTATCCGAACTACGGTCCCAGGGGCACATCAGTGGTGCGTAAATTTCAAATTCAATTTTTGAAATTCATTACATAACTTCGAGTTGAATTCCGCCAGAGGCTAGGCTGATAGACAATGTCTGATAAACGCAGTCAGAACTTGTTGTTTATTTTTTTTAGTAATTTAATGTAATTAAAAATATATATTTTTTTTAATTATATAAAAAAGAAACACATAATTGACAGTTTGTATAGGCCGAAAGTGAATGTTGTTTGTTCTCTATCTGCGTTACGAGGCGTCAGGGATTAGAAAGTTCAAACAATTAAAAAATATGAAATGAAATTGATTCACTAGTTAGCTCTGTGCTTGCATGCCTAGTTTTGACCGCACTGTATTCGCTATTAGATAGAAACTTGGCTCTTCTGAGAGTATTTCTGAGAAAGCGGATAGGTGGCTTCCAGAGAAATTAAATACAAGTGCTGAGCCAGATAAAGGACCTTACCTTAGCAACAAAAAAAAAAAAAAATAAATATTTGGCTTCAGCAGTCCTAGGTAGAACCAAGCCTAGCTTCCCGCAACCATTTGTGTGTGCGCGTTATATTTTTGCACGAATGGAAGGGACCTACAGTTTTCTGCCGACTCCGAACGGCGAGTTGGGAAGCTTTTACATGACAAATGATACTCTTGAATGCTTGTCAGGCATTCGGAAGAGGTGGGCACTGTGAAAAACTTTTAGGTGTTTGTGGCGGGATTCGAACCCAAGACCGCTGGCTCAGTAGTCCGACGCACTAACCACTTGCGCTACGGTGCCCGCAACAAAACACAATATTGAAACAGACCACATACGGGTATGAAACGTCTTCAAAGTTATTACGAGCTGCTGCGAAATCGTATCATGTGCTTTCCAACTAATCCGCCGCAGATTTATCTTTACCGATATTGGCATTGAATTTCCCGAGTATTATTTTGACATAATACTCCGGGCAGGCTCCGTCGGCTCCGTCCAGTAGATCATAAGTCTTCAGCTTCGTCGGTAGGGTCGTGTGCACATATTACGCTGATGTTTTGGAATGTTGCCTTGATGCGGATCATAGCCAGGCGATCGCTGATCGGCTTAAAGTCAATTATCATTGTGCGTAGCCAATTTCTCTAAACGAATTCGCATCCTAACATGTGCAGTCTTTTGTCACAACTAATAAATGTCGCAATTTTTCCTTTTTTGCATACTATCGTATCTCTTGGATCGCGGTTATGTCTGCCGTGTGAGGATAGTTACAAGTTTTTCAATAGCACCAGGAGTGTACAGTGTACGTACGTTCCAGGTGCATATTTATTCTTAGGTCGTAGTCCGGGTCGTTTCATTATCCGAGGCTAGTGTCTCTCTCATAACTAACAGATATCGGTAAGGAAATGCGCTATCATCTGACTTCTTTATTCTAGTACTCGAACAGATAGTGCGTAGAGCAGGCGTCAACACGAAAGGCAACAAAGCAACATCTGCCCACTATAGCTAGAACAAAATAACAGTAACTTCAATCTTCGAAGAGGATGGAAGGCTGCCGTCTTTCAGACAGTGATCCACCACGGATTGGAAGCCCGTTAAGGAAGTATGAGTAAGGAATTGGAAGCGTACACTGCAGATATTGTTTACAAATAACACTTCTCCATAAATTTTACCGTTTTTCACTAAAATTTGTTACCATCCTCAAATAACCTTGAGTAGACGCCTTCCATCTGCATTTCGCTAACTTGTTTTTTTTTTTTGCCAGTATGACTACCCACAGAACTTGATTACTTGACTATTGAAATCAAGGGTGTGCAACCTTTTAAATTCGCTGGGCCACATTGGAAGAAGACGAGTTTTTCTGGATCACACAAAATATGTATACCTAACATATCTATCTACATCTAAATATACCTGAACATCCTTATACATTTTATTTGACATTCTATATAAAAACTTTAATTCAATTTCTTCTTGCCCCGCATGCGGCCCGCGGGCATCAGGTTGGACAGCCTTGATTTATATAATTATTTACAGATATTTGACCGGAAATTATCTATCGTTTATTGGAACTATGAATCTCCCCGATCGACGAGCTACGAGGTATTCCCGATACGAAGACAAAAAAAAAATGTCCGTGTAACAACCAAACGATTTATTGTGAAACAATTATTATTATCGCGGCTAATTACAGGCTTTCAATACAAATTAGCTTGAGTCTATAATTATGAGTGCAAAAAAAAAAAACTTCAACAGATGATTGGGTTAATAACTAGGTTTCCTCATACTGGTGTTAACACCATGTCAGCTAAAAGACATGTCATGTGCTGTGTTCGTACTCATGGGTATGCTGAATGGTACGGTTGCATACATGGTCGTATTCTGCGTGTGTTATCAAGGTAAGATACTTAATCACCATTCCAGCCCATAAAGTGACCGCAAACAGGTGTTTATTTCAACGAATCAAATTTATAAAGCTGGGTTCAATTAAGAAAAAAAAGTTATGTCTAATGGTTGATCTCACTTCCTAGGTCATTCCAACATTTGTTTTAAGTTTGTTAGTTGTTAGATCACAAAATTGTTGATTATAATGAAACATATGATTTTATAGTGTAACCTTGAATCTGAGTGAGAAAATTAGCTGCGATACGCTTCATTAGTGCAAATTTGTCGGGAAACAAAAAATACGAGTATCTAAACTATCACAAGTCAATGGAAATTCATCTCTAAATGAGCACATTATGCAATTAAAGAGTCTCCTCTGATAGGCCTGTGCTGTGCGAATGATAAACAACTCGAACTTCATTTGCTACTAGAACCGCAATGACATCCGGTGTGCAGACATATTGCGGTGCGGCGTGCATTTTATTTTTGCGCGATTATCGGTCATAAATCGGTATTTTTGCTGGATTGATTATCTTTGGATTGATCAATTTCCTGCGTTTATATCTATGGCATTTGGATACTTTTAGCGGCTATAGTCATATCGCATTCCATTTCTGTTATTATTATTATGATTGAGGGGTGAGATGTACCTCGAGCTTAAGGTCTACAGTGCCCCCTATAAATCATAGACTAAGGAACATCCCTGGCGTCATTATTTCCCTGTTGGAACTGGTAAGAAAGAGCTTAGTTTATACCTAGTCCAGATGAGAATTTCCAAGGTCATAGCACCACATCCAGATCTAGACCAATTTCGCTGAGATATCACAGTAGGAGCTTGAATGCTGTGAGTTACAGATTCTATGCTGTAAGTTGATATTCACCCAAGCACTTGAACCTTTCTGAGTTAATGCTCCACATTCCTCCAGTATGTAGGAGTTTCACTGGATTCGTAGCAAAATATGCATAAGTCCCTTGAGTTTATAGTGCCCTATTAGGAACGCAGTCAGGATACGGACAACGAAGTTTGATTTTGTCAACGGAAATACAAACTTTTAATCCATTCATTGGCCAAGCATGCCATGAGACTAGTCCTTTCGATTTCAAACGAATGCTGGTACTGCACCGAGATGGGTAGGTGTTGCAGAGGATATCACGCATAAATTCTCTGTGAATGTCAGAGCGTTGCTCGTTTTCGTCGGATTATATTAGGCAGTTATTTTTTTAAATAATCTTGATTATAAATTATGATCCTATCCAACGTACTGCGTCAACGTCTGGAACCTTTCTGCAGCACACTAATCGGCACGTACCAGTGTGGCTTCCGGTCCGGCAGATCGACAATCGACCAAAGTTTCACACTAAGGCAGATCCTGGAAAAGACCAACGAATTTCAAAGCGACACTCACAATCTCTTCATCGACTTCAAAGCCGCTTATGATAGCATTCATCGTCTTGAGCTCTACAAGGCGATGGCCGAATCCGGGATCCCGGCTAAACTGATCCAGCTATGCTGCGTGACGCTGGAAAACACGCGGTGCAATGTACTGTTGGCAACAGTAACTTCGAAGTTGTAAAGGAGTTTACCTACAACTCCACGAATGACACCTTAGTGAAGATTCGACGAAGACCGCTGCTACTTCGGTTTGGCGAGACAAATGGGTTCAAAACTCCTAACTCGGAAGACGAAATGCATGGTCCACAAAACATTGATCCTGCCAGTACCTACTGTTGTATGGAGCCAAGTGTGGGACGATAAGCAGGAAAGCAGAGCAGATTCTGAATAATTTCGAGAGAAAAATTCTTCGTCGGATATTCGGTCGCATACGGGAGGAGGGCGAATGGAGGAGAAGATATAACCGCGAACTCTATAAGCTGTACCAAGATGTGGATGTAGTCCGAAAAGCCAAAACACGTCAACTACACAGGCTCGGCCACATCGAGCGAATGGACAACAATGCTCCAGCAAAGCGGATCTATGAATCACAGCCACCAGGTTCGAGACGACAAGGATGGCCGAACCTCCGGTTTAAGGACCAAGCTACCGCGGATGCCAGTGCGTTTGGTATAGACAACTGGAAGCAGCGTACCCGGGATCGAAGAGATTGGAAGGCTGCCGTGTCTCAGGCAGAGACTCTTCACGGATCGAGAGCCCGTTAAGCAAGTAAAGTCAAAAATTCTGCAGTTTAGAGGAAAATGTTTCGGTTTAGGTACTGTCGATAGATAGATCCTGGGGGTAGGTATGGACTCGCTTTGGGCTCTAGTGTTTTATGATGGCACTGCCCATATCCTCATACTAACCCAGCCTGAAAATTGCTTCTCAACTTCGAAGTATGTTTTGACATTGACAATATCCTCCAAGTTTGTTTGTAGTTTTCTCGCGTTTCCTCGTATCCAATGACATTCTAAGATCTAAATGATTGTTGCTCATTATAAAAGACAAATAAACTACAAAAATGTTTTTCATAAATAGATACTTGATATTTCAAAGGCATTTTTAAGAGTATGGTATCAAGCATATTGCATTGGAAACATATTTTCACATTAAAGACAGCCTGTAATTGACAAATACACTGAAAGGCACAATTAACCGCCCACCTTTGTTGAGTCTCAGTATGTCTGTTTTTGAAAAGTAACGGTAAAAAAACACAATCATAATAAATGCCTTGTGTCAATGGGATATCTTTAACATGAATTTAACAGTAATGCATGCATTTTTGTGATTCAGTTGGAATTTGAAATTCTTAATGATCGGAGTTATTTGGTTTTTATTTTTTTAATTTTTTATTAATTTGTGGGTATTGGAAAGTTTGTGACTCTCAAATATTGACAAAAAATGCCGTTCGAGCCGACTGGAGTAGTGAGGGCTGTGGCTTTCGCGGATAGTGGGTACAGCCAACGTTCGATTGCTGGGACACGATTTCGAGAGACTGGCTCTTACAATAGGAGGCCAGGGTAACGTAGACATCGATGCACATCCGCTCGAGACGATCGATTTATTGTAAACCATGTGCTAAGGATCTTCGCAGTGCGAAATGTAAGTATTAGTAAACGAACGATAAGAAGAAAACTGGCAGAATAGAAAATTGTATCATTTTGTTCAGCCCGATCCCCCGAATTACTCCCACAGCATCGTAGTACAAGACTTCGGTTTGTCCAAGAATATGTAAATTTGACTATTAAACAGTGTAAGAACGTATTGTTCTCAGACGAAAGCAGAATAGGCTTAAGAGGACCAGATGGTCGCATTCGTGTACAAAGGCGACAAAATGAGCGGTATGTCTATGTATGCTCCATGCGCCATAACCGCAACAGTCGGATATCAGGGAGGCTCGATAATGGTATGGGGAGGCATCAGTTACGAGGCTCGTATCGAGTTCATGGTCTTCGATAGAGAAAGTGCTAATGTCCAAAGATACGTGGATGAAGTTCTCCAAAACCAACCTTGTCATAGTTTCCGCGCCATTTATTGAAGAACAATTTGTTCTTATGCAAGATAACGCACGTTGTCATGTCGACAGAAAAGTCACAGAAAATCTTGAAGAAGTCGGTATTAAAACTTTGCCATGGCCAGCACGCAGCCCAGATCTGAATCCTAGTGAGCACATATGGGACAACCTTAAAAGACGAATTCACGCAACGATACCAGCGCCAACCAACATAAGGAAACTCAAAAAGGCTGCAGTAGAGGAATGGGACAATATCCCCCCAGTCAGATATTGAAAGTTGAAACCCTATCGAATGGACTAGGCTCCAAGAAGTCAATAGAGCTCGACGAGGAAATACGCATTTTTGATTATAAAAATTTGATTAAATAAATGCCAAATTAAAAAAAAAATAAAAATGTTAATTTTATTAAGAACTAGCTGACCCGTGCTCGCCTCGCTTCACCCGCCTGCAACTTTTTACTAATTTGCAAAACCTCAAGAGCGATTTAAATGATTTTTTTTAGACACTCTAAGTAATTCTTCAAAGCTGAAGTGTTAAGAAAATATGTTCTTTAACTTTCTAATATACCAGGAAATCGGAAGCTTTAATTGACTGGTACGATCACAAATTATTCTGCGGGCCTATGCTAAAGTGTCCACAATAACAAACAATTTTATTAATGAACTATCTGAACCCGTGCCCGCCTTACTTCGCATTCAGTGGGAGCGAAGAAACATCAAAGTATTTGTGCAAGTCCAGAAAATTTTGTAATACATTTTTTTGATTAATTGGATTTTATAAATGCAGATTCCATTGTTCTCAAAAACCAACATGCTCTAAAATGTTATAAAACATCATCTACTATAAATAATTGATAATTGCTATATTTTATTATGGAAATATATTTTTTACAAAGTTTAGGGTTGCGTTGCCTGGTGCATAAACAAATACATTTTTGCTTTCGCTGACATAGGAAAGAAACACGTATAATTGACCGTGTGAGAAGCAGCCGGTGGTGAGGTCCACGCCCGCGGTACACAGTGTTTGTCCCTGCGCCTTCTTTATCGTCATCGCGAAGCGGACGCTGATGGGAAAGTGTACACGCTAAACTGGACCGGGAAGTGTTAGGGATGATCGGAATTCGAGGTGTAAATACATGTTCGCCGGCACGATTTCTTTGCAGAGTTGTAACTCTAAATCGGGTGCCTTTATATAACTAAGGTGGGCACACCTATTATTCTTCACGCTTTATCACTATTTCGGGGAATACTGCAAACTGGACTTTTAGTGGTGTCTAATTGTATGGCTATTTTAAACACTGCATGAGAACTTTTACCACCGACCGGGCAGTAACGTAACAACTATCGTAACTACTGACGACGCCACAGCCAATGGCAATTTTACCTTGCCTTCGTACTAATGAACAACAAATGGTTCCCAGATCATTTCCATAGAGCAAACACATATACATTCATACATATCGCACTACTAATACAATACTCAAAATTTGTAAGATTTGAGATATCATCATATTCAAACGTAAAATTCACTTCCCTACGCGTCAATAAGCTGTCGTTAGAATAGTGCAAGAAACAAAATATTTATTAATGATCCTAAAAAGCTATAATTTTTTTTTATAATGTGTTACAGGAAATAAATACTCAGTTTTTCGATGGTTCAGAAAGAAGTCATATTTTGAGTACCGACAGTATTGCATTATTAGTGCGATATAAGGTATGAACCAAAATTAACTCTTAAAAAAACAGGTGTTAATTTTGGATAGTTTTCGGTATTTTTTTGTTTAAATTTGCTAATAATATTTAAAAGATGAAAATGCAGTTCACTGCTCTAGAAAATTCTCTTTCTTTTGACACCTCATTTGTTAAAATTGGTTGAGTGTGAGAGCCGCAAATGCTTATGATGATAGTAGCACATTAAAGTGCAAAACAAATGATCACGTCAGAGCGCGCACACACACTATTGCAACGATGCCCACTGCTGCACGGCTGCTGGCAATGGTCTCCGCTGAAAGAAAATTGTGGGCGATGCTTTGAATAATTGTTTTGAACATTGCTCAGCTTCAGGACAACGCAGAAGGATGTTTTATACCTCAAATGAATCAGTGGAGAATTTACTAAATTCACCTATTTTTTTGTTTTTCAATCCGATAAGCCATTATTGAGTTAGGGCTGAATAATTATAATTTTCCTTTCAAATATGCAGTTTTTTCAATATTTTCTTAAAACCATTCCATTTTCCGGGATAAAAAGTATAAATGATATGGTCCAAGAGCATAAGCAATCACTATGTCAATGTTTCATCAGAATCCGTCTAGTAGTTCTAACGTGATGCGCGAACAAACAGATTTTGATCTACAGTTTTATTATATGTATGGATTAAAAAAAAAAACAATAAATAGCGATAAAGTTGAATAAATCCATAACCCTAAAACTTGTAATTGTTATTTTTCTAACCCAAACCTTGCTTACAATAAACCTTACCAAACAATTTCTTATCTTGAAACAATATCTACTAAAATCGTAAAATAACTGAATGGGAGGTTAATTGTATGCCTCTCAGTGTATAATAAATGCTGATATTCCCTAAGGCTCAGTTCTCTCTCTGATTCTCTGTCTCAGCTTCAAAAATGATGTCTTTTCTGTCATGTAGTTCATTCACTTGCTGATGGTATTACCAATAGTGCAACCTATGGTGGCAAGCCATTACTTCTGACATCTTTCTGAATCATACAAAGTTCTTTGCATGTGGGTCCAGTTCATCTCTGTTCCCTTCCCCTTCTTAAACTTTCCTTATTCCTACCATCTGAGCGGCAAAAAGTATGAAATCATTTTCTTTAGGGTTTTCTGTTCGTTGCATAACTGCACTCGGTTTACCTACGGAGCCCGAAGTAGGAAGCATTGAAACCAACAAGTCGGCCTGTGGCACAAACACATATTTCTCCATACATCCAATCTCCAATCATTCCCTCTTATTCCCTATTACGAGGAGCAGTAAAAATTATCCCACCAAATAGTCTCTCTCCGATGTATTTCCCATTCATGCCCACCAATTACTCGTATCCACACCCACTCTAATTCAATGAACTCACTTAATATCGGACAATTTATGTGTGGGTTAGGTACAACACGCGAACAGCGATTTCCTCCGAACGTGATTTATGTATATTGGCCGTGGATGGATTTTTCCATCCCCATTAGTAAGCAAAGCAGGTGTGTCCCAGTCGCAGTGCTAGTTCTAGGCCATCTATTGAGCAGATAAACTAACCTCAATTGAGTTGTATCGTTTACAACAGATGGAGTAAGAGTAGCATTGATCACGATTTCGTTCAACAACGAGAGACACTTCTTGTCGACTGATTATAATGTAATTATACGTGTACCAACGAAATCGCAATCAACAATCGACAATCGACAAACGTAATTATCGCGATTTAAAGATAACCAGGTTGGTTCATGTTGCCAAATCCCATGGAGTCACATTAATGTCTGGGGAATTTCCAATCGTTATACTTAAAGCACAGCTTCTTTGTATTGGAGAACGAGCGGAGTTAACACCCTAATAGCCGATAATCTGAATCTCTACCAAGTGTGAACCGTTATTCCACTCATTATTGAGTACGATCCGAACAACCGATAAAATATCTAACACTTTAGAGGGGAAAACTTAATGAGAACTTATCTCGCAGATGAAATGCAGTCCAACCAAAATCAGTGATTTGTAGTTTTGCAAGTTTTGACAGATAGGTTACCCAGTCAATTTGATGGAAATCACTTTTGACTTTGGAGATAGTTGCACACGATTTTGATGGAAAAGTATACATACCTGTCACGCTAACAGCAACAGTTGCCAACTGAGGGGGGTAACCTACTCGTACGGTAAAAATAGTTATCTGATTTATGCAAAGTGGCTATGAGTGACGACGTACTTTATTTCTATTTTCGAGTGTTTAACCTTAATTTATGGGCAAGCCGGAGTATGTGTCTTTATTGCTATCTACAAAAAGGGGCGCACTGCGTTTAGCGTAACAAAAACAATGCAAATACACCTCGAGATGAAAAGATACAAACCGAGAAGCTGGGAAAAGATTGTAAATCACTAGTGTTAGACGTCGCGTCGACTGGCATTCAAAGTAAACATTTGTGCCATTATCGCTCGAAATACAAACTGATCTTTATGCAAATTGCTGATAAGATACTTGGCAAGTGGCTGCAAACTATTTTGTTTAATTACTCATTTATTTGAAAGAGGTGAAGGAAGGTCATCGTTGCTAGTAGTTTCTGGAATATAGTAAATATGTAGTTAACAATAACAGTGCCGTGCTTCGTGCGTCAAAAAGAGAAAAGGAAACTATAAGTAGGGGAGGCTGGGGCTGGTTGTAACAGGGGTTAGTTGTAACAGCTACAAAATAAAATATCCCAGTAGCTATATCAAAGAGCCTGGTACACAGAAGTGTTTGTATTTACATATTCTCCGAGAGAAAATTAGCCAATAGTACCGCAGTTGTCGAAAGAACTTGTTATGTATCCCGGTGCCAAAATCGATAGGCTTGTAACTTTGTACATTCTCAGTATTTTTAGCCGTTCCTTTCGAATCTGAGGAATACGGAAACTTGATATACTTTTTTGTATGAGTTTGTGCCTTGACCATATGTGAATGTACACCCAGAGAAAAACATGTGTAAAATTTACTTAAATTGTGTGCTAATTTGCTTTAGTCCTAAGGCTATTTCGATCCTACCTAGTTCTAAGGCAATTTGCCTTAAATTGCTAAGGTTAATCCAGTGTCGCTTCGTCTGTGTAGAATTGCCTTAGAAATAGCCTAATTTATGCTTAAACTAAGGTATTTTCTGCCAATTTTTTAAGTTTATAACTGTGTTGAATTGCCTTGGTAAATAAGGTGATGAAAACACGTTTTTACCTTAGGTGTAGACTAATTTGTGCACGATTACCTAAGGCAATTTTTGCTGGAACTAAGGTATTTTCTGCCAATTTTATTAATGAAAAAAACTAATTATTATTTTCATGATGTTTTATTTTTGCTCCTTTTTTTTATATTTATAAAACAACATACATATTTTTGTGTTTTTTTAAATTCACAGTTCAAAAACGTTTTTAAATAATATTGTCATTTATCTCAATTAAATTTTAAAAATATATATTTATGTTAAATAAATAGATATTTACATATTTTTGTTTTTTTTTTTTAATTCACGGTTCACAAATATTTAATTTTTATTACAGAATTCTGCATAGTTTAGTTTTTTTCCCCGGCTTCAAAAAGTTGTAGTTGATCTGCAGAGAAATATAAGAAATTTTACATGAGAATGCATAAGAGGCCGGCATGCGTATGCTACTTTTTAACTTACCAGTTCTTGCGCACGACAATACTTATAAAGCGGCCAATCCTGGAATATTTGGATAAGACTTCGAACATTAGTTTCGTTGATCATTCTTCTACGCAATCTTATCGTTTCCATCCACAATATCCCAATTACGATTGTGGTTTAGATCATTACAGATCCTAAGCAGCTCAGTCTGGCTCAAAGACTCTGTAAGAAGGAATTGTTTAAGAAATACTTTTATGTTCTCAATTTCGGTAAACAAACACATACCTTCATTGCTCCTTTCCTCGATAACATCTGCGTTGAGCTTTAATTTTTTGCTAGAAGTTATCTCATACATGTTTAGTTTCCTTAAAAACCATCTAAAAAACTTTTTATGTAAAACGATTCACTTTTCTAATTTAAAACACAACACTGAGATACTTCACTTCACAGATATTCAACACAAAGTGACTAATTTCGACGTGAATTCAACTATACAGTCAGGAAAGTTACCCAATGTTTAGGCAAAATTGCCTTAGGACTAAGGCAATTTTATAGAGTTTGGGACAATCACCTAAGACTTAAGGCAAAGTTGTTTGAGGCCTAAGGCAATTTTACACAGTTTAAGACAATTGAAGGGAATTTCACCTTAGATTTAAGATAAATTACATTAGGCCTAAGGCAATGTTACAGTGCTCCTAGGTTAAAAAATATGTTATTTCTTGGTTAAAACACCTAAGCAGTCTAAGGCAATTTAGCCTATTTTTCATTACCTATGCCGTACATAAATTGTCTTAGTTCTAAGGAGAGGTATGCTTGTCTAATAACATCCATACAAAAATGTTGACCTTAGGCGGTTAGGGCAATATTTTTCTCTGGGTGTAATTGCTTAAGACCTAAAGCTTAAGTTTTTTTTTATGGTGCCTCTATTGTTAATTTCTGGTGTAGGGGCTAAAAGTAACATGACTCTGGGGCAGGTTGCAACATGGTATAATCATTCGAGTATTTTTATTTTTCTTATTTATTTTTAGAATTCAGTTATTCAAGAAGAAGAATAATGCTGAGGATATACACTACACACGTAGAAGTTGGTTAAAATTTAAAAGTAATCGCTAATGCCAATAATAATGTTGTCTTTTCCACCGCATTGCTCCCATAAACCGCACCTTTAGACGTGGAAGTTTATGAGTCTTTTAAGACGTACTGTGCCAATCAACAAGACGCTTGGTAACGAAACGATACAGGGAAAATCATGACAATATATAACGTTCCATCTATTGCCAAAGTAAGATGGTTGCTACTTTTTACCCTGGGTACTGTTACAACTAACCCCAAGGTCGGGGCTTAAAGTAATACTTGACAAAATTGAAATGATTCAAAAAATTGTTGTTTCACTTTGAATCCTTTAAGTTTCTAAATGGCGTTTTAGAGATAAGAATTCGGAATGAATTTTATTCAAGAAGTGAGGAGGAATGTACCAAAAAGTGTTACAATCAGCCCCAGTCTCCCCTAGACTGACTAAGGCCCAATGCACACCGAGCAAATGGAAAACAACTGTTGTTCGCCAAACTACAAACTAGAAACTGAAATCAACAGGCAAATCAACAGCCGACCGGTTACAAACTGGTTGTTGTGAATCGCAAAGGAGTTTTCAACTAGTAGCGTCATGTGCGGCATCCCATTTGATTACACAGGGTATGACTCAAAGCAAACTAGTTGCCAATTCGCATTGCTGATCAGTTTTTTTCCAGTTGCTCCGTGTGTATTGGGCCTATCTCTTTACTGGCCAACTCTACAAGGAAGCTTAGTAGCTAAGTCCTCTATAGGCAAATAAAGTCCAGTTGATGACTTCTAGAACACCGTCAGGCCCTCACGCCAATTCGAATGATCTTGTTCTAGAATCTAGATGGATCATGGTAATTTTAAGACCATTCCTTATCGTCGGCTATTTGTATGAATAAGCTGTCCAGTAAGTATGTCAAAGCTGTTTTGGCTAAACTCTTAAGAATATGCTGTCCCATGAGGTTTAAGACTGCCTGCAGTACTCCTAGTTAAGCTTTAGACTAGACTCTAAAGAGTAGAGTTTCCGTTTCAATAACACACTGAACTGAAGTTCGGATGACCTGCTACGATGACTATTGTAAGGCTTATGATCTTAAAGACACCAGGACTATAACTGCTGTCCAAGTTTTAAGTCGACTTCCCATGTCTTTGATTTAATTCAGAGCCACGAAGACGTAGTGGACAGTGGTCACGTGCTGGCTTACGTAATGCGACCATTCCTGGATTCACTGGGGTAAACGAAATGACTGCTGTTTATATTCTGAAGACCATGTGGAAGAGGCTGCACTACTTTCAAAATTATTCTAGACCGCTAAACCTCTTACAATTTAGTCAGAACCTTGAATTAACTGAAGGTTGTTTAAATCTAGAGACACAACAGGAAGGGGATAATTGGAAATGACATATCTGCAAAGGATCAAAACAGAATGTATGATAGTAAAATGTTGGATTTGTCACTGTCCCTGGTTAATATGTATGTACTTGCATTATGACGCGAAGCCGACTCTCTAAAATGAAAACTGGATAAACGGTTAATAGAAGGTGTGGCAAGCTTAGCGAATTTCTGGAGACTTGTTTGCTTTCGGTTAGGTTAGGATAGGTTATATAGATGTTAGGCTATACCAAACGTATAGAGCCATTGTGGCCATTAGGATTTTACCCTGGAACCCGTGAAAAGACGACTGAACCATACAGATAAAGATATGAATCTCAGGAGATTTCGCAGCTAAATTTTATTGAAGTCATCTAGCTCATCAAGGATGTAACTGCCAAGAACCCTCATTTTTCTGTCAGCAAGGGTGGGACAATCACATGGTGACGACCGGATTCAATTTCATCTACGTCCCTACAATCTTTGCAGAAATCGTTGTAAAACATCCCGAGATGTTCCGCATGAGTGCCATTGGCACAGCTTGCAGTAATGATACCAGAGATGGAACATGTGTCCTTGCGGCTGAACTTAATTAAAGTGACCGATTTCTTCCTGTCAAGTTTATTCTTCTGCCCTTTATCCTAAAATATATAACGCACATTTTTAATTCCATTCTAACCACCTGTGAATATCCTCTCTTATGGAAAAAGGCAAAAATACTTCCGATACCCAAGTCGAGTAATAATCGAATTAATCAAGAATATAGACCAATTGCTATACTACCGTTTTTGTCGAAGGTTTTTGAGAAGACTATTCTAAAACAGATGCAAGCACACTTAACCAGCAAGAACTTCTTAAGTCTCGCCCAGTCGGGCTTTCGTGCGAAACGGAGTTGCAAAACCGCTCTATTACTGGTTGTGGACGATATTCGTAAAGCTATGGACGTAAACTGTCGTACATTTTTAACATTATTGGACTTCTCAAAAGCTTTCGACACGGTGGATCATACTATTCTTTGCAATAAGCTGCTGTACAATTTCGACTTCTCCCCTCTGGCAGTCAAACTCATGCACTCCTACCTTACAAACAGGGAACAATGTGTGGCAGTAGAAAATAAAACGTCTTCCTTTCTTGGATTAGCTGCAGGGGTACCACAGGGTTCCATCCTTGGGCCGTTATTGTTCTCGCTTTATGTAAATGAACTCCCTCAACTAGTAAAACATTGCAGTGTCCACATGTTTGCAGACGACGTCCAACTCTATCTTTCCTGTCCGTTAGATAGTACTAGTTATGCTATAGATAACATTAACGAAGACTTGGAAATTATTCAGCGGTGGGCACTAAAGCACAATTTGTCCCTTAACCCAGCGAAGTCAAAAGTTTTATGTATTTATAAACAGGAATCGGATACATCCAGCTTCCCGCCCATAAAATTGGGACAATCTTGTATAGAATATGTTCACACGGCAAGAAATTTGGGAATAATATTCAATGACACCCTATCTTGGGCCGATCATGCAACTGCCACAATCGGAAAGGTTTATAATGGTCTCCGTCTGTTATGGCTCACTCAAAGATATGTGCCCATTAAAACCAAGATGCTACTTGTCAAGACGCTACTCTTGCCTATATTGCTATACGGATGTGAAGTCTTTTGTAATGTTGACTACAATACTCGACGGAAACTAAATGTTATTTACAACAACCTGGCAAGGTACGTCTTCAACAAAGGATATTATGACCACATATCTAGCTACTCTATTCAGATAATGAAACTCAGTTTTGATAACCTCATTAAGTTCAGGTCACTAATCCTACTGCATGGAATTATGCAGACTCGACAGCCCGAGTATCTGTACAGCAGACTAAATTTTGCCAGTTCACAAAGAACGGCTATACTGATTCAACCCAGATTTAATTGTTTACAATCTGAACGCACATTTTTCGTCCACGCCACTCGCCTATGGAACTCATTACCCACGACACTTAGGAGAGTCACAAGCGCAAACAATTTCAAAACCAATCTTTTTAAACACTTGGCCAGTGATACACAATAAACTTAATATTACATTAACATTATGAGAATTAAGGTAATTTGTAAAATTTTCTTTATCAATTTTAAAAATAATCGTATATACACTTCTTAGCTCTTAATTTTGCAAAGTTCTTGTTACCACTTAAATTTTTTAACCACTTAAATTTTTTTTTTCTTAAGCCTTTCACTTATTATGAGATATTGTAATCTTACCGTGAAAATATTTTAAATAAAATAAATGAAATGAAATGAAATGAAAGTACTGGCCACGGAATTCTAGCTATTGCGCATCTACCCATATGGATCCAGCGGCTGGTAGCTTTATTGATTGCATCGTTCTCAAAGAGTCCAACATAATTCTGACAAAGTGGAAGACCTGAAAGATAGGCAGCGTCAACCTCTTTCTTTCGAGTTCGTCCGCTCTTCCATTGCCTGTG
Source organism: Brachyopa scutellaris (assembly GCA_949775065.1). Classification (NCBI taxonomy): domain Eukaryota; kingdom Metazoa; phylum Arthropoda; class Insecta; order Diptera; family Syrphidae; genus Brachyopa; species Brachyopa scutellaris. The sequence goes on from OX459113.1 coordinate 107,420,719, forward strand.
ATGTCCATATGACCAACATAGAGTCACCACATTGTGTTTTGATATCTCATTTAAATGTCCCTTGCACTGCTTTTGGTAATTTTATTTTGTTGACATCTCAGCGGAATATGTACCAAAATGAATATTATGTACAATTGTCCATATGTACATATATGTATCTTTTTACATAGGACGACCGTAAAAGATTAAAAAAAATTGTGCCTGATAGCCAATATTCATACATTTTTGGTAATTTATAATTCGTAAAATTGTAGCTGGCTGAAATACTTGTATTGGCCTCCAGATATGTTTGTCTAAAGCATCCATCCAGTTCACACACTTACATATGTATGTATATGTGTACACTTTGAGCAAGCCCCACGTGTACTGCAAACATATTTTGAAGGCTCTCAGCAGCATTAAGCATTAAGCAACAAATATGACCTTCTACATATAACTTCTAGAAATTCGTAAATATTCTTTTTTATGTGGGCTCACTTTATAAACAAACTAGAACTATTTTATTTTTTAATAAAGATAAAAAAAATTGGGTAATAAATTCCTGATGTTTAGATGAAATTCAAGTCCAGTTTCGTTTTTTTTTTTTTTTGACAGGAGAACCATTCAAAGTTGTACCGAAGTGGTTTTGCACATTTATTATGCGAGTTGTGACCTCGGAAATGGTACTACATCATAGTCACTAAGTACATACACTCAGAGACTGGTTTAGTATGTAATAGTTTTGCACAAGAATTTCAAATCAAGTGATAGCTGAATTCTTTTCGCAAGTTCAGTAATATTGTGGTGGTCTCAACGAACATACAGATCGGTAGTGCTTAAGCTGAACATCTTGAATGTTCAATCTCTAGACAACAATATCCAATAAAATCGCTTTAAACTATGTATCTACTATCTATTTAAGCTACCTTTGCACTGCTTTCACTGCGAACAAGTGGAAGGGTTCTGTCAAGGTAAAGTGTAGTATATTCCATATCTTTGGCAGTCATTTGGGGATCGTGAGTCCTTGAGGAAAAGTGAATTTCACTGTAACATTTTTTGAGTATTTTCCATGCTGCGAACGATAGTTTAACAAAATGGGCTCCTTTCACATCTATTAAACAAAAATCGTTGACATTCCAGAAACCTCAAAATGTATCCAAATTTTATTAAATACGAATTGCACTCAATTTAACGTTCGTAGTCACCTTCCCTGCCTAAAAATATAAAAATCCACTTTCCCACTAGATACTATCTGAATGTGTATCTTAATCTTTCACTACGATCACGAATGCCCAGCCCATATGTCTCATTACACTTTGTGCATATCCCACACAATAGTCTGCGTCGATTCTCCATTTCGATGAGGCGATAGAGTTTCTTCAACTTCCACGTTACGTAAGAACTGCAGAACGCTACGACCTTGAAAAGGTTGATTTGCATTACGTCGATTTCATTTCGCCGCCTTGCGGCAATTCATGCGAATCTTTTACCAGTAAATCGTGGAAACATACCACACGACTTCACGTTTCTTTCATTCTCGCATTCGAGATACAAGATACATTATTCCTACGCTAGTGTGTGAATTAAGTAACCATTTTTATGGGCTTCCACTTTGCTGAGCTTTTCTTGCATTGAAACGATCCGACAGTCTGTTTTGAGGAAATAATTTACAATAAGCCGGCGACAATCGGCAAAAATGGTAGATACTCGTATTTTCACTCGTCATACATTTGGATCTGGGGGAAAAGAAGGCGAATGATTCGTTAATTTGCATGTTTGCTTTTTACTCTTAATTAGACTAATTAATTATTATTAATCGCAATTATTGTTGTTCAGCAATGTGACTGCCTTGACCCACAGTCTTCGAAAGGCTCTATGGCAGGCCTGGCTGAATTCTTGGAACTTTATTCAGTTTCGGTTTAACGACTTTAAACCGCCGCGTCGCACCGCACCGTACCGTTCAAATGTGAGTCAGTTGGTAAGAAGGGCAGCAATACAAGTGTAATTATTCAGTCCGACAATAACACGGAGGTGATTATTGTTATAAAATTACCGCTACTGTTTGTTAAGTTATCGCTATGTAATTGCTATTATTTTAAGCTATTTGTTATAATTATTATTAACAATGTTTGACATTGTGTGCTGAGATTTATGTTTAAAACGTTGAGGAATTTCGTACTCGTAATTCTATGTTCATGGACACAATTATAAAAATTTTTTATTGGCAAATGACGAATATTAAATGTAAAACCAAAGGAACTCAAAAGAATAAGACAAAGTCATAGGGCCTCTACACACGGGATGAATTACACTGGCGGAAAATCGAGTTCGTTGGTAAGGGAAACGGAGAGCGCGGAAGAAACGGCATAATATCTTCCCCATATGTTGAACTTGAATAACGAAGATGAGTACACATACACACACAAAAATACAAATACAATGATAAACGGTTCATATATACACATTCATCGCCCAGCATAGTTCATCTCGTGTTTGCTTGAAGTGTGGAATAAAACTGGTTTTCCTACCGGTGGAATTCATGCCGTGTGTAGAGGCCCACAGGCATAATTGATAAAACAGTACGTAACAAAATGGTTGAAAAACGCAACGAAATATAGGTAGTTTGGAAATTTATGGACATTTACGAATAATGTTAAGTACAACGGTTAAAAATTAATTAACAGTTGGTAGGCGTGTTCTGGTGAGAATTCGTTTCTCAGTAAAGTGACATGCAACACGTAAAACAACAACAAAAATGGCTTTTTTAGGCTTTATCTACAGTCAAAAGTGAGTAACGATGGGACACAATGAAATCCTGGTTTTGTCTGCAACTGTCTACAATATCCCCAAGCATAATTTCAAGAAGCTGTCGCTGCTAAAATCCCAAGCAGAGAGGAATGAAAGCGACGGAGGAGAGTAGTGACAGATTTCCATGCAACGGTTTTCACCGACACGACGCGCGTACGGTTCGAAAATGGACTGGAGAGAGGCCGCTGACATTTTTCCGGAAAAACTCAAAATATCGAAATCCTATCGCCTTCCGAATTTTGCTAGAATCTTTCAAGCAGAGCTACTAGTATCCTTGAAGCTTGTCATAACTCAAAAATGACCAAACACCCAAACACATCATCGCTATTATAACGGATAGCCAAGCCAAGCCAATCCATGTGCTCGTCGGTGTTACAACCGTACACTGCATCATAGTGAGCACCGTGGTGTAGTGGTAAGAGCGTTGGAGTACTACGCAATGCTGCCCGGGTTCAACACCTTATCATTTTTTTCACGGTGCCACCTCTTTCGAATGTGTGACAAGCAATCAAAGAGTATCATTTGTCATGATTGAGCTTCTCAACTCGCCGTTCGGAGTCGGCAAAAAACGGTAGGTCCCTGCCATTCGTGCAAAAATATAACACGCACAAATAAATGGTTGCGAGAACCAGGTCCAGGTTCACCAGGAGCTGTAGCACCACCTTAATAAAGGAAACTAAGCATCATAGGAAGCATGATCCGAGGGTACGGAATGATACAACAAATAATGTCTGTAGCTCACCTTCTATGGTATATCACTGCACTGCTTCCCGAGATCGGCGCACGGTTCTTTGACTGTTTGGACGACCTGGTTAAGATACCGCTTGCAGATCTCAAAAGATTCATTATGAGTACTAAATGGCTTTGTTAGCTGCATGCCCTTCATGCTCACCAAGGGTCCTCTCAGGCCTCTGGGTGAAATTGGAACTGCTCCTCCTAACCTAGCTTAACCTACAAACGAAGTATTGAAATTTCATAACGTTTCGCTTTATTTTGCGAACTACTCCTACAGTTGAAGTCATATTTCTGAGACTTGTGTAGCTTTCTTAACTCCCAAAAAATGGGAACCACTTTAATATCTTTGCCTTTTAAGTCTGAAAATCAAAGTTGAAATCTCTCGAAAATGCATCATTATATCGTTTTCCATAAAGGGCAAACTCATAATGCAAAACCCCTCAGCAGGTCCGTTTCCGTACTTTTTTTTAGGGTTCCGTACCCATATGGTAATACGGAATCATTATAAGTTCGTTCTAACTCAGAAATGTCTGTCACGATAAAAACATCAAGAACCGTTCTTCCTAGAAACTTGAAATTTGGTACATTTATACATTACCGTGGTCCACATACATGGACATACATGGACAACATATTACTCAAAAATATTGTGAAACAACAATACAACCCTGTAAAAATGTAATCTAAAAAAAAAAAAAAAAATCTGAAAAAGATATCACGTTGACAACACCATTCAAAAGGGCTCGAAACAAAGATTCCAAAAATATTTTTCTTAATTTTTTCTATTAGAAACTTTGGGTGTTATTGCCAAAAATGTGTAAAAAATATCATACATAAAGTTCCCTACGGTTTTCTCGGAAACTACTGAAGTCAAAAATAGTTCGTAGGTGATTAACTACATTTTTTTAAAAAAAATAAGCGAGTCTCGTAAGTTGTATAGTTTGTGAGAAATTCACGTCGAAAAATTCAATTTTATGTCGCAAAATTCGATTTCTCAACCGATTAACTCGTTAACTACTGGACCAATTTCAATGAAATTATCACTACTCGATTAACAATAATATAGAGATTGGTCGTTTTGGTTATTTTTGTTAACGAAAAGAAACAGTTATTTAAACAAAATTTAACTAGTTTTAAAACTACGTAGCCCTTTGAGCGCGAGTCTGACACGCATTTGGCCGGTTTTTTTTATATAGAATTTATAAAATGTCATTCTTTAAAGTACAAGAACGCGCAGCTGTTATTATTATAACAGTTACATATGATATAAGTCGCGACCGGACGAGTTGCAGCTTTCTGTATCAGCATTTTAAGGTATTTCCAACTTGGATATGGATTAGGTGAGGTTAGGTTAGGAGGGTCGTTTGCAGTAGATGTAATTTCACACAGAGGCCATAAAGGTCCATTGTGAATACCCTAGGTATGCACGTTGAAACATGCATTTGAAGAAATCCATTGTGTTCTTATAATAAATCTTGGATTTGGCTTATTCCCATATACAGTAGGGATATTCTTCTTTTCTGGTCGACAGCGGCCACAGGTTGCGGGCTATGGCACAATCACTAGCGTTGCATCATCGGTCCTCAGCTAAATTAGTGATGAAGCGGTCTATTAAATTTTTAGCAGTGTTGAAAGCCGGCAAGACTGTCTGTCAGATAGTGTTATATCCATATCAAAACCTTTTCTGGCCAGTCCGCCTATTGTTTCATTCCCTTCTATTCCCGCATGTCCGGGTACCCAGCAGAGTTAAACTATGTGGTGTGTTTTCCTTATCACTCTAAGTACGCATTTTTATTTCACTGAAGTGTAGTTTCATGTTTCTTCGGATTTTTCTCCTTATTTCCAAGTCGGGGAGTCCCTCGAGCGTCTTCAGATTTGGATCCGACATCCGACCAAATTCATAAACCACTTCCTAGTCAAACAAACTAAATAGTAAAATAGACAACTGAAAAATATTAAAAACCAAAACTTCAAGGGGTGTGGTTTCTCTTGTAGTTTGATTGGATGGCTTAAATACTTAGGCACATATTAGGCACATTATTACCATACCTACAAATACCAAGATATTATAAATCTAAAAAAAGTTGTCCAAGTTTGATGTTAGACCTTGTATTGTAAGTAAGTGGAATGTATGTAGAAAAGTCTCTTGGAAAGTCCACAAAAACTCAATTCAAATGACAACCTAGTTTCAAACTCCATAAAATGACTTGGAGGCTCATACCCATATCAGGGAGATTCACATAGCAACTTACTCGTAAGCTACATCCACAGTGTTGTATTCATCCATGCCCCCATCTGTATCTAGTCTAGGTGGCACCCCAATGGATGTATACTAATTGTTGGTTGAACGCAATTTTTGGTAGTCTTCGAACGTGTATTGCGCTGCTGTATGCCAGATTAAAGCGCCTTAATCAATCTGAATCAAAAATTGCGTAATTAATTGCGAAGTTTGCATTTAGCGGTTGACAGTTGCATACAATCGCGCTGTACTGGACACTGGACAGGACTTTGGGGGACTAGGCGACTGTGAATAATGCGACAACGACGATGTTGGCTAAAATGCAATAATTGCCGCAACACATTTATTGATTGCATTCCCAATGAATGAGTGGAATTTAAACGTACCCCGGCTTTCGTATGACAACTCTCATTGCTGCTGGGGTCATGCGGTGGGTTATTGAATGGCGTGAGTGCTGGAAATCTGATAACCTGGAAATGTACGAGTATATGCAAATGATTCTGACCGCTCACTATGCGGATAAGCCTTTGACCGGTTTGTGGTTAGATAGGCGAGTATTTGCATTAATTGGGCGTTGAAGACAGTGAAAGGAAGTTTTAGCAAAGCAGTACGCATGTGAAAATGTGCTCAGAGAACGGATTTTATTTGTTTCGATATGTACATATGTATGCATACATATGTATATCTAGGCCCTAGGGCTTCCCAATAAGAGGTTTCATTTTGAATAGTTTGCATGACAGCACATTTTTTGACAGATGAAAAGTAAAAATTACGCGCGACGCGATCCATTGAAATTCTGAATATTCAAAATAGATGAGAAATTAACAGAAACGGTTCGAAAAATCGGTCGACGTGAAGCAGCTTCTTGCCCAGCAATTGATGCGCTTAGAAGATGAAAGGCTTAAGTGATATTTTTTGAAATTTGCCTAAAATTCCTACCTTATCTAGATGTCTCTATCGCCTCTAGGTCTAAATAATTTAGCAAAGGATGAAGGGTTTATATGCAACCACTTTTTCAATAAACTCGGATTACTCTAATAGTCTAATGTTTGATAATGTCACTTAGGCCCTTAATTTTCTAAGCGCTTCAATTGTTTCATTGATTCAGGAATTTGAGATATTGGGACCAGTGAAGAATTGAAATCATGCTCACTTACTTACTTAGTTGGCGCTACAGCTCGAGGTGAACCTGGGCCTGCTTCTCGCAACCATTTGTGTGTGCGTGTTATATGCACGAATGGAAGGGACCTACAGTTTTTTGCCGACTCCGAACGACGAGTTGAGAAGCTCAATCGTGACAAATGATACTCTTTGATGCTTGTCAGACATTCGAAAGAGGTGGGCACTGTGAAAAACTTTTAGGTGTTTGCGGCGGGATTCGAACCCAAGACCGCTGGCTCAGTAGTCCGACGCACTAACCACTTGCGCTACGGTACCCACTGAAATCATGCTCGTCGCGTAAAAATAACTGGGAACATTTCTTTCTGTGGCCAAAAACCCAAGTTCGTTGGTACCTCGTCGGTCTTAGAAATTGGACATAGCACAAACGACACTTCAACGAATTTTGCATAAAAACTTGGGCTATAAAGCCTATAAGATTCAGTTGACGCAAGAACTTAAGTCTGCCGACACGTTCAGCAGTGGCATCGCCAAAAAAACATTTTGAGCAATGAGGCACATTTCCATCTTCAAGGCTTTGTTAATAGGCAAAATTAGCGCAACTGCGGCTCAGCAAATCTAAGAATGATTGTCGAGAAGCCACTTGTATCCACAATGTGTTACTGTCTGATGCGGTTTTTGGACAGAGGCATTATTTTGCTATCGAACCATAATCAAAGAATTTTTATATTGCACTTTTGCGAGAAAAGTTTCCTGGCCGAGACATTTCTCGAAATGGTGATAAAAATCGGGCGCCAAGATCGTGAAATTTGACAACCAACTTCTAGTATAAGCAAAAACTTCCATGTGCTAGTACTTTTCTTAGACTTAAGTAAAAACAAACTTCCGAAGGCCCTCCGAAATATCAACAATATAGCCAGTTTCTTTCTTCTATACTATGTTTGAAACAGCTATCGCCTTAATATCTTTATATGTTAAATACAAAAGAACAACATTTTTTCAAGTTCCTGTGAACAAAAAAAAAAACATGTAGGCTCTTATGTACTACTGAGAATTGGTGATTGATTTGCACCATCTAGGATTTTGAAAGTGTTTGTCTTAGTTAATGTTGGTTGAATCTTACATTATTATACATGACAGCCTGAAAGATCTTCTTTCACATAACGCTGAAGATTTTTCAGAAATTAGTGGTTTTCAAAATAAAAAAAAAATACTCTAGTCTTAAAGTCTTCAGAGATTAATTGACTATTCAAAAACTGAAAGTCTTAGACTGATGACATTTAGAGTAAGTGCGGCAAATATGGCCCACCCTTAACTTTTTTGGACATAAAACACACAATTTCACTTCAATTCATTTATTTTATTTTTTTAAATTCTTAGAAATTATTACTCTTTTATAGTCTGTATAAACATAAAATATAAAAAACATCTTAACAAAAATAAATAAATAAAAAATTAGAGGAACTTCAAAAATAACTTTTTAAAAAAGTGCGGCTATACAGGGTTGTTTCCAAGTTAAATATCAAGACTTTGGCAACTGATTCTTGGGTTTATTCTGAGAAAAAAATCGTTCTACAGTAAGGGTCTATCTCCAATTTGGACTTAATTTATCGAGAATTTAAGAAAACACCTACTTTGGTGTACCTTGACCCATACTAACTCAAATATCTCCGCTAATACTTACTACAGAAATTTTGTTTTCTAAACATTTATACCACTTTTCCTAGTTAAATTTTCCAACTAGGCCTACATACTCAGTTAGGTGGTGCACTATATTCTTTTTCTGATGTTTGAAGTGTTCGTACATCAAAAAATTTCAAGTTTTCCGCCAGATGGCGCTGGAACTCAAACATTTTTGAATTCACCGTACGATTAAGCTGAAACTTACACAATATATTTGCAATGAAGTGAGAAACGTTCGTACATCAAAAGTTTTCAAGTTCTTCGATAGATGGCGCTGAAACAGCAAAATTTCAAAACCATCCGATTGAGCTGAAACTTACAGAATATATTTGTTATGAAGTGAGAAATGTTTGTAAATCAAAAGTTTTCCAAGTTTTCCGATAGATGGCGCTGAAAACTAAAATCTCAAAATTCTTACTACAGCACGATGAAAATTGATTCAGAATTATATTTACGTGCAATATGTAAATATGTATTGAATTCGAATCGCTAATTGAAAAACATTTGCAAATACAATTCGTGCTTCCAGATGAAATCGTTCGGTGCACCAAAAGTTACTCGAAAAAATGTCAGAACATTTTATGACATAAACACTGTCCTCAATGGGTGTAGCGAAGCGCACCGGGTAACCACTAGTATTCATATAAACGGACAAAAATCATCAGAAGATCTATCTGCAATAGGAACTTCACACAAAAAAATCTCAAAATCCCCACAACATACGATTTTCATAAAACTTCAAAGTTTTAATGTATTGAAGTTCAGCTTTATTTTGATACCAATTTCGTTGATGTACGCTCTTGACCCAAGCTCCATATAAGTTTGCCCCATCTCCTTTTCCTCAAGTCCATTACATACTCACTACCCTGAACTTAATGTTTTCCAGAAATACAAAATATTAAAATAAAAAAATAACAAACAACTTATTTTATGTAATTTAATTTATTTTTTATGTTATTTATGTAATTCCATTTGTTCACTTTAATGTTATCTGAATAACCTTCTGCAGATAAGTCTTGATAGTTTCGTTGGAATATGTAAAACTTTATGTTACTTCAAATACATATATGAATAATATAGTAATAATATTGATCGTTTTTTTTTTTTTTTTATTTATTCATTCATTCATCTATCGAGTTTCCTCTTACAGATTGCTTAAAACTAATATAACTTAAATTTAATTTATATTCATTATTTCATTTAATTGTAATTTAAATACATTTCTTGTAAGACTTAAGTCTAATTTAACATTAAGTTCATTAAATAATTTCATACATCTTGTGAATGGTTCATTAGTACCGTAGTTATATCTATGAAGAGGAATATAAAACAAATTTCTGGGTCGAATATTTCTTCCTGGAATATATATATTCAAATGATTTAATAAAACGGGGCATTTTATGTGGTAAGACAATATATCATAAACAAACATAATACAATTCACCAGGCGACGTTTTTCCAGGGTAACCAGACCAATCAAGGCACATCTGGTGAAGTAACTTGGCAATTCTGGCAAATTCTATTTTAGCTGTCGAACCAAAAATCTCGTAAACGATTTTTGCACTTTTTCAATTCGATTTTTTGAAACCGTGTAAAGTGGATCCCATACAACTGAGGCGTATTCTAATTGAGGACGGACAAGTGAAGTATAAATTGCTTTAATTGCATAAGGACTTGAAAATTCTGAACAATTTCTTTTAAGGAACCCTAACATTGAGTTTGCCTTTGCTACAATAAAATCAATATGTAACGAAAAATCTAACTTTTTATCAAATATTACCCCAAGATCTTTCACTTCCAATAGTCTATCCAAAGTGGTGTTTGAGATACAATATTCAAATAAGGTAGCAGTTTGCGATCTATAAAATGAAAAGATATTACATTTCTTAATATTAAGAAAGAGAAAATTATTTTTACACCAATCTACTATTTTATTAAGATCACTTTGTATTTTAAGACAATCATTCACGCTTTTTACTGTAGAAAACAGTTTAAAATCGTCGGCAAATAACAAACCAGTTGTGTATTGCAACAATAACGGCAATTCGTTTACATAAATTAAAAATAACAAAGGTCCAAGATGGCTTCCTTGAGGAACACCAGATGAAACAAATATTACTTTCGACATGCAGTTTGAAATTTTAACTATTTGTCTTCTGTTTACTAAATAGCTGGAAATCCATTTTAGAAGAGTCGAATGAAATCCAAATTTTTTTAGTTTATGTACAGCAGTGGTATACAAAGACTATCAAAAGCTTTTTGAAAGTCTGTAAAAATAACATCCACTTGAAAACCAGATTCTAGAGCATCGGACACATATTTGGTGAACAAAGATAAATTAGTGGTGGTTGACCTACCACTTACAAAACCATGTTGCCATGGAGATATATATTCTTTAATGTGAAAATATACTTTCTGTTTAACCAAAAGCTCAAGGAGTTTTGGTATTGCAGAAAGTTTAGAGATTGGACGATAATTTTCTATTTTATGCTTCTGTCCTGCTTTAAAAATAGGAGTTACATAAGAAAACTTCCAATCTTCCAGAAAAATACCAGTTGAAAGAGACATATTGAAAATTTTCTGTAGTGGCTCAGCTAACGATATGTTACATTGCTTTATTAAAAAAGAGGGAATCCCATCTGGGCCAGCGATCAAACTTGGTTTGAGTGTTGAGATTCCTTCCATTATATCTACAATAGATAATGATAGGTGTCCTAAATTCGTATTAGAAACTGAAATTAGTTCATCATCACTGTCAGGAATCACTACATTAGAATAATCCCTGTACACAGCCTCAAAAAACGATGCAAATAAATCGCAAGTAGTATCTAAATTCAAGGATGTTTGATTATTAAATTCCATATTATTAAATACTCCGGAATTTTGTCTTTTAGAATTTACAAAAGCCCAAAAGGTCTTCGGATTACTGGTAATTTGTGCTTGAATATTTATAATATATTGTTTATGTAAAAATCGATTAAGAAAATCATATTCACGGCGTAGTTGACAGTAACGATTTCTATCTAAATCTGATTTGGTTTTTTTAAATTTTTTGAAAGCTTTAGTTTTCACATTTTTAAGATTTGTGAGTCTATGGTTATCCCAAGGTAACTTAAAGTTACGTTTTTTACGAATTTTTGGAATATATTTTGAAAAACCATCAAACAGGTACTTTAAAAATTTGTTATAAATAAGTTCAAAATCTGTTCCAGAAAGAATTAATGACCAGTCTAAGGAAAGAAAATAATCATTTAATTCTACATATTTTCCTTTTGCAAAATTGAATTCATTTATAAATTGAGTAAGATTTGTATTACATATAGGAACAGTATTGTAAACTCGTAATATAATATAAACTGCTTTGTGAAAAGCAGTATTTCTTACTAACGGAAAAATTGTCTCACTTACTTCATAAGCAAAGCTATTATACGTAAAAACTAAATCAAGAAATCTTTGCATAGAATTACATACATTGTTTATCTGAATTAGATTTTCTGATAGCAAGGAATCTAAAAATAGTATTTCATGTTCTTTTTTCACATTATACGGAGTCATGCATTTGTCATCTTCTGAGTAACTCCAATGAACATCACATAAATTGTAATCACCCAGAATAAATGGCAGCTGATAATCCAAAAGATTTTCGATTAAATATTCAATATTATGAGCATGCATTTCATAAATTATTGTAGGACTCTTAGGTGGTATATAGCTAACAACAAAAACAAATTCTTTATTTTATTAATAATTAAAATCCATTGAGCTGTTTTCAAGCTTAGATTAGAACGGAACGTTGACTTCCATTCATTTGTCAATAAATCGATATTAACTTTATGTATCTACACATGTATATCATGGCATTTTCTCGTTATTGCGCATATCGTATCAATTTGCAGATACATACCTTCTGATTTAAATAAACCGATTTAAGTTGAGATACCTTCTGATCAAAACAAGCAAATAATTGCTTATACAAGCAGATAAAGCCATAGGCAAGCGACGACGCCCAGAACACCTCATCGGACAGGCCCCCTTATGTTAAACATCACAATCAGTTACTAGCATTGCTATCACCGTGACTAGAATAAAATAAACTATAAACAAATTTGTATTCTCTTAATGTAATTGCCCACATAAAATTTGACGTTGAGTTTCGCGTGTACTCCGTACCTTTCCAAGTCGAAGCCATGCCACCCGGACTTGAGCCAAGCAATTTGGCTCCAGGAGCGTTAAGTTCTATTGAAGGTCTAGTGTCCGCCTTTACTGGTACACAGTCATATCTGCAATATAGATTTAAGTAGGCATACCACAATAACTGCAGATACTTAAACATCTGTGTTGGCCATAGCATAGCGTGCGAAAATTCATCTTAAAGTAGTCGCAGTCCATTTCAATCGTTCGTTGCTAGGCATGGCATATGGCGTATGGGCTGTACTGTGACTGATCGTTGATGTAATGCGAATTTTAAAAGTTGCGAGACTACAAATTAAATTGTTTCACCAATACTGACGGCGACGGACAGATGGTGGGTTACTCTGGTATAGGAGCGATTAAGGCTTACGAGTAATTGCTCTTCAATCATTATCGTATGATTGTGAGTTTGTAGTTACTTGCTGGTAGTATCGGTGATTTTTTTAGTTGTTCAAGAAGTTGATATGAGCCGCAATCAAATCACTCACATGAAAACGAAACAGATCGTTCTTTAACATGCTTGTTTATGGGATGGAACGACTTTAGACAAATCTGTCCTCTAAGAACCCACAACTTTGAAATTCCCTTTGAAATCCTATCATTAGAAATTTACAGAGGACTGATGGCCTTGAGAGTCTAGACTGTCAAGCTTACGCTGATGATATTGTCCTAGTTGCCAGAGGGAAATTTGAAGAGACCTCAAGTGATGTAATACAAAAAAGGCTTATAGTGACAAAAGAATGGTGCAATATAGCGGGACTTAACCCTTCTCAAGAAAGAGGAAGCTTTCACATATGAAGACTATTACCCTCTCAGGATCAATCATCACTCCTGTGCTAAAAGCCAAATACCTAGGAGTGTACCTTGACAGTAAACTCAACTGGAAGAAGCACACAGAAGAAGTTACCAAGAAAGCGACTCGGGCACTCATGATTTGTAAAAGCCTAGCCGGCAAATCATAGGGCTGTCAACCACATATTCTCAGATGGATGTAAATTAGCATGGTGAGACCTGTGATCACCTATATGGGGCAATAACATGGGCAAAAATAACCAGTCTGACTACTACGAGAATCACACTTAATAAAGTGCAGAGACTAGTAGGTACGCATGACGGATGCAATGAGAACCTATCCAACTGCCGCACTGGACGTGTTATTGGAGCTTACTCCATTGCACCTGGTAGTGAATGAAACCGCAAATAGGATGTTTCTAAGAATGGCCAAAGAAGAAATTGGAAGAGGTAAATGTATTAGCCATAAGGATTATACCAAAATTACTAATAACCTTCCTCTTCTGGCATTTCCTAGCGACGATGGCATCAGGACATTTAACTGGTCAAAGACATTCGACATCAAGAACAAGAACTGGACCAACGAATCTAGAATATACAGGCTTCTTTTATAATTAAATGGTACCCAGATAGTTCAAGAGCTGAGGAAGGAACGGGGGCAGGATTGTTTGGGCCCGGGACTAAACTATTCGAACCCATGGGCAGCTGCTGGTGTATTTTTCAAGCTGAAATCTGTGCTATCGACAGATGTGCCCAACTCAATCTTGATAAGCGCTACAAAAGGCGCGACTTAGCAATAATGTCAGATAGCGTAGCAGCTATCAAGGCAATAGGAGCTCAGATCATCAAATCTAGAATTGTCTGGGAATGCCTAGACACACTAAATAGACTGGGCGAACGAAATAACGTCACCATATACTGGGTACCAGGACACCTGGGGATAGAAGGTAATGAAGAGGCGGACAAACCCTTTGTGGGCCCTGAACCCTTCTGCGGCATAGAGGAGCTCCGATCACTGGAGAAGACAAACAGGACCAAGTCCTGAACAAAAACTCAGGGTCTAAGACAGGCGAAGAAACTGCTGGGTAATTACAACCTGAAGAGATTCCAAGCTAGCATCAGCCTTAACAAAAATAAACTCCGCATCCTGACTGCGTTTCTAACGGGCCATTGTAAACTCAGGGGACATCTCAGGAAGCTAGGTGTATCAGATGAAGACTCATGCATATTTTGCGAAGTGGTTGGGTAAATACCAAATTACAGCAGAGAATCTAAAACTCATAGCACCCAATCTCCTACTGCGATATGTTAAGGAAATTGATCTGCATGATCTGCTGTGACCTATGGAATTCTCACCTGGGCTAGGTGTGAGCGAAGCTCTCTCTAACCAATTCCAATAGGAATAATAACGAGAGGGATGTTCCTTCGTCTATGACAATAGATCTTAAGGTCGCGGTGCATCTCACACTTCAATAATAATAATAATAATAATAATAATAATGCCTTGAGAGCCGCCGAACAGTATCGAAGATGAAGACGTACCTATACACAAGCAGTCCGTACAGGGATAGCTCCGACATTGGTGAGGTAAAGATATTTTCAGCTCGAAAATCGCACTCGTGGGCATCCGTTTTAAAACTTTTGGATAACATTGACGAAGAAGTAATGCTCTTGGAAAATGGCATATTTTTTTCGTTATCTGTATAGACTGAGAGTGGTGGCCGTGGCCGTGGTGATTAGTGCATTGCACCACTACGTATGCTGCTCGGGTTCAACGGGTCTAACGCCTAAAAAATTTTTCACGGTCGCCACCTCTTTCGAATATCTGACAAGCAAGAGTACAAGAGTACAAGAGTATCATTTGTCATTAGACTTAGAAAATAGTTTTCATGTTAAATACACTAACAACTAAGCATGTATAGAATAACGAAATCTGGATAGCTATCGAGTCCAGTGATGGTAACTAAAAAAAATAAAAGTACCTACCAACGATGAAAAAAATCCCTACTTTGCTCTACACTTTCGCAAAATTTCCCCTACAATTCCCAATACGTGATTTTTCAAAAGGGAGAATTTAGCACAATGTGTTCATCAAATCAAAAAGGCTTAAAATTCTTAATTTTATTTTATTTCTTTTCATAACAAACCAAAAACAGCACAAAATCAAATTTAAAATAAGGAACGGAATTGCACTGACAAATGCAAAAAAAAAAAAATAACTTGAAAATAACAATTCGGATTTGAATCCTGCAAGTATGACCAATGTTGCAAATCGAACTGAGATTTTTGTGACTTTTAGATACATATTTTGAGGGTCAGATAACATTAAGGCATTCATGAAATCATAAATTAAAACTCTGGAAGAATTCAAATATGAACATAAAAAATAGGCGGGAGTTTTCAATATTGAAAGTCCCTACAAATTCGCTTATTTTAAAAATCTGTCCTTTTTTCCCTACGCGTTCATTTTTGAGCTCAAAATACCTACATGTAGGGATTTTCCGCTACGTTTACCATCACTGATCGAGTCTTATGTCCGTAGCCCGAACTATTTTATTCCTATTGTCATCGAAATAAAATGTTGCTAAGGAAATATATGTTCAAACGACAGAGAAGAAAAATTAATTAAGGGGGTATTCTAGTCTAGAATTTTGAAAAATCGATTTTTTTTTCATATTTCTAAAGCTAAGACCTTCAAAAATGTATCCTCAAAACGTTTTCTGAATTGTCCCACAGAAAGTCTCTTATACACCATGACTTCTCAGAAAGTCATTATGTGCAGGTCTTTGTAACGTATTTCTTTAAACGCGTTTTTGTCGAAACTACTTTTTCCAACACGTCTGACGTGATTTCTCAAGTTCTAATGAACCGATTAACTTGCAATGAACTTCTTTACATATCCCTCTATCGTTGGACCTATAGTTATATAAAAATTTTGTTTTTTACTATTTTTAAAAAATTCAAAACTTTGAAAAAAAGGGAAATTTTTTTTTTTTTATTTCCATAGTTCAGACGATAGCGACATTCTTACTGATTAAGAACTTCTTTTTCTTTTCTTTTTTCTGATCACCAGAAGGGGGTTGGAATCATGTCAATAAGGACGCAGCCTTATTATTCACACCCCACTTTACCAGCCTGTAATTTTTTCAATTATAAAAAAAAAAAATGTTTTGTATTGTTAAAATATTAATAAATACCTTATAAAAATAGGGCAGGTAAAAATATTCTTAGTTTTTTTTTTATCGAATTTTAAAAAAACACCCAAAATTCGTACCGCTAGACTAGAATACCCCCTTAAGGGAGCTATTATGATTGATGAGACAGTCGAAGATCATTTGTTAACTAAGGCTGAGATTGTTGCCCAGTTTATGGCACAAAAGGGTTCCGGGCCTGAGAATTTTACAGTTAAACCTAAACGCGCCAGCTCATCCGCAATCTCATTTCCTTCAATGTCTCTGTACCCAGGTACCCACCAAAGTTTGAATCTATTGTGTATGGCTAGGAGTTGGAGAGAAATGAAGCAGCACTTTACCACAGTCTTGTGTCCAAAGTGTAGGAGCTCAGAGCTTTGAGTGGAGCTGGATTGTCTGAGAAGACTTGATGCCCCTCTGTAGATTTATCAAGGCGTCGATCTCAATGGCATAGACCTGGTTTGAAACCCAGATTGTTTTTTGTTTCCTTTATTTTTTACATCTATCCATATTGGACACCAAGTAATTATTGTTACAGATCAGGATATCATAGCCCAGATGGCGTTTGTTTCATTTTTGTTTTAAGCTCCTTGCTTTTTTTTTAGTTTTTCCACTTTCGGCTAGTATTGAATGAGCTCTTAACACATTCCGATCTACATAAATCCGCATAGCTTATATGTATATCGATCAACATGCAACTGCAACTGAAACGTGTATATTTTGGCCGTTCTAAATATCAAATGAAGACCGCTCTACCAATATGTCACCGTTATTAATAAATCTTCCCAATCGGGGTCACACAGCTCCAAAACAGTCCTTAAGTAGATGAAACTATAAAACTTCCAATATTTTTCACAAAACTACAAACCATAAAAAATGATCACGGTCTTTTGGAGTTACTTGGCCAAGTTAAGACTTTATAATTGCCCCACATCGACCGCAATATCAAATTGCAACTAAAAGTCTAACCGCCACGTAAAGGCAATTAAATCGGGCGTTGGTCAGCGGTCATTTGTCTTAATACTCGGTTGATCTTTAATTCTATTTCGCGTGATCAAAAAAAAAAAAAAAAACGAAAGTAATCAGCAATCATCAAAACACATTTGCGGTGCCACTAGTGGCCCATATGAAGGGAACTGATCGACAGAACCATCACCACAAGCAAACGCCAATGCACTGTCGGTGACTCTACTCCCCATGATCGACATCTTGGAAGCTTTTTTTTTTGTTTCCCTTCCGGTCGCAATTGCTACCACCGAAGCTTCTACTGTGGCACCACCACAACACGAATGTGAGTCAGCTAAGTGGGGCGCCAGGGGGTTTTAGCCGACAATTTGCTTTTAACGATTTGTGACTGACTTTCGGTTCGTTTGCCGCTTAGTCTTTGCCATTTTGCCATTTCCCGCCGTTTCTTTCCTTTTAACTGCTCCACACTTTTGTGGATTTCTGATGGAGACTTGACTGCACCCCTCCATCTACTTCGCCGGCGCGGCGTTTGCAATTTGAAGCCACCACGAAGAATTCACAAACATTTCAGTTGTATAAATACGCGCATCGGTTACCGAATCGGAATCATTCCAACTTCAACTCTAGATCTCTGCTAGTTACAGTTAACCAAGAAATCTTAGCAATATGTTCAAATTGGTAAGTTAGCAGCGCTTTGGGATTAAAAGGATATACTCTCTCAACTCTCCGTTTCAGTGCATTGTCTTGTCGGCTCTCTTTGCTGCTGCCTCAGCCGGTTACCTCGGTGGATATGGAGGACTCGGAGGATTGAGCAGCGTAGGATCATTGAGTCTTGGTGGAGGAGGCTTGAGCCTAGGTGGCGGATACGGTCTTGGACATGGTTATGGTAGCGGTATTGGTGTCAGCTATGCTGCCGCTCCAGCAGTAGCCTATCAGGCGGCTCCAGTCGCTGTCGCTGCTCCAGTTGTCAAGACTATTGCCGCTCCCGTTGCCACCTCATACGCCAACACATACAAAGTCTCTGTAGCATCTACTCCAGTCATTAAGGCTGTTGCCGCTGCTCCTGCTATCTCTTATGCTGCCCCAGCTGTGTCCTATGCTGCCCCATCCGTCTCATATGCTGCCGCTCCAGCCGTCTCATATGCCGCCGCTCCAGCCGTCTCATATGCCGCTGCCCCATCTATCTCATACGCCGCCGCTCCATCTATCTCATACGCCGCCGCTCCAGCTGTTTCATACGCTGCCGCTCCATCTATCTCATATGCCGCTGCACCTGCCATTAGTGTAGGATACGGTGGTGGTTATGGAATCGGACACGGTTTGGGTGGTCTGTCCAGCATCTCATTGGGATCCTCATACGGTCATCATTAAGTGCTCCCACTTGCAAGATACGACAATACTCAGTGAAAAGAAGAACAGCGAAAATCCCAAAAT
Organism: Brachyopa scutellaris; assembly: GCA_949775065.1. NCBI lineage: Eukaryota > Metazoa > Arthropoda > Insecta > Diptera > Syrphidae > Brachyopa > Brachyopa scutellaris. The sequence continues at coordinate 107,439,856 of OX459113.1, forward strand.
TCAGTGATCAGTGCAATGAGGGTGCGATCCAAGACAACAGGAACATCTTCGCGCTGTAACGATTTTATTTAATTTTTTTACATTTTGTAAATAATATTTAATTATTATTTTTTTATTTAATTTGTTTGTTTTGTTTTGCTAAAGAAAAATATATATGAAAATACTTACGAAGACATTATGTACATTATAACCAATCTTAGCTGAAATGAGAGTGTGAAGTGAAATGAGCAAAATAAAACAGTTTAAAAATAACTCAAAGTTAAAATGTGTTTTTTTTTTCTATACACTTATTTAATAATACTTTAATACTATAAACTATATTAATAATATATTTTTGATTTTTAAAAAATTCAATATCAGCAGAAGTTCAATAAAACTTCTATGAATCGAAGCGACACAACTGTGCTATATACAGTGAAACCCGGTTAAGAATCACCCTCTTAAGTGCAAATCTTGCAAAGCATCCTCGGTTTTTTGAACCCCTAAACTTATAAATTCATATTCTTGTTAAAATCCCCTTTTAGGTACACATCGCTTAATTACATTCCCCGTTTAAGTACTCCTTGTTTCCCTTTTCTTCGTCATAATTTGCATGAAATATTCCCCTTTTAAATACCCTTTTTAACAAAGAACTGGAATCGAAACAAAACAAAAGGTAATAAACTTAATCTAGTACATCATATGGTGAGTTCTAGTACTCTAGTAAGACTTTGACATTTTCTCTGGCTGTGACTTTTCGATTGTTGGTTGTGCAGATCTTTCGCCTTTTCGCGGACTTGTCTTGTTCGTTGATAAGTACCTCTGTGCAACAAAGCGGGTTTTCGTAACTACATATCCCGGATGGGTACCTCACGACAATAGACAATTACGCTAATGCAATTATCCCGATTTTACTGTACACAAAACATTGAAAAATAGATGTTTTTGTACAATTTCGTAGTATGATTATCAAAAGCAAGCAAAAAACGTTACAAATGTGTTTTCGAACTCAGCTGGAGCTGGTATCTATGGTGAGGTGATAAGATATTTTTTTTAAATTATTGAAACAAAATATAGGGTCATCCAACAAGATGTGTCAGTGTCATTTTAAATTTTGCGCCATTGTTGAATTGTCAACATTCAATTATCATTGCGATGACTTTTGATAAGTAAGCATACTCGCACAACGCGTTGAAATAGTGAAAATTCATTCCGAAAACGGTGAAAATATCGCGGAAAAGTTTCGGAAAGTTTAGACTGCTTTTGATCATCAAGAAGAGCCTTTCTCGGAGAGGATAGCGATGTGAAGGCTCTGACTTGTGTTCGTCCGGCAAGGTCAGCTGGAAATATCGTCGTCGTAGCTGAGAGTGTGAGCATCGTGGTGTAGTGGTAAGTGCGATGGACTACTTTGCAATGCTGCCTGGGTTCAATACCAGCCCGGGTCCAACATAAAGTGTTGTTTTTATTTTTTGTTTTGTTTTACAGCACATGCTATTTACGTCAAGTTTTTGTTTACTTTTATGAGACGAATAAAGTGCGGGTTATTTATTTTGTGCACGTAATCTTAACAATTGTCAATCTGCAATGAGATTGTGAGTGTTCCGTACTTAAACTGGTAAATGTAATACTTATGGCGTCCATCTGTCACAAGGGCCTAGAGGCAATTGGTACAAGCCACAGACTTGACATTTGGCATAGTTCAAGTTTGCTGTGGCCCAATTTGGCAGAATGTTAGAACTTCATGGCGTGCACATATGAATTTCAAAGATTATGCAATATCATGATAATGTACCGTTTAAGAGGGCTACTTTCCGTGATTTCCAAAGATTTGGTAAATAGATCATAAAGCTATATTATTATCCTGATCTTTAAAGCCAACATTTTAATATTATCAGGGTTGTGTGTTGTTGTTGTGGTTAAGGGATTATCATCCCGAGCACTCAGACACTTATGTATGTAGTCCAATGTAACCAAGCTCTGGGTGGGAATTGATCTTACAACTTATATGTACCCGTACCACCGATGCGGCCTAATCAAATCCTAACAAGGACAATACCATAAATCCTGTATTAAAATTTAGGTACAGTAGGTAATATCTCGAAAATGCCAATTACCACAAAACTTAAACAAGAAAAAGCTTACATTACTAAAATGTGAACTCAAAAATAATTCACGATACTGAAATAGGTTTGAAAATTCTTTTTCAAATTCTTCATTAATGTACATAATCTGCTTTTATCTATTTTATATTTTTATATTTACATCATGTTAGTCAACGACCACGCCACGCTAAAACATCGGTTCTCGTTAGATCACCGAAATCAAGCAGCGTCCGGCGCAGTTAGGGTGACCACTTTGAAACACCGCGTGTTGTTGACATAGGAGTGGGAGTAGGGGAGTACCGATAAATGAATCGGCTCCATGTGGTAACACAATGGACCTTAAGTGCCTAATTGAATCCAACCAGAGTGATGGGGATAACCACCTTAACCTAACCTTACCTAACCTACATTATGTTACAGATAATTTAAAATAAAAAGACAAAGATGCACGGAAGTGCATAAGGAACATAAATATGTCATTGTAGTTATTTTTTTAAAATCATTTATTAAAATAATCGTAAAAGATTTTGAGAAAAATTGAGATCAGGGCTACTATTGTGTCGTACTTTTCAGTTAGTTTTGGCCATAGTCGGCAGTTTCCCTACTTTCCTTGCCAATTCATCGGCAAACTCGTTGCTTTCTGTAACAAACTGACCAGGCACACAAAATAGTCTTACCTGGTTCTGCATAATGCTCTTAGCATTATTCGGCAGTTTCTGGCTATTCGTTGCATTATCAGGACCACTGGAGTCCTAAGTATGGCTAGAACTTCTGCCTGAAAGAGGCTGAAGGCATTCGGGAGTCTTAAGGATACTTTTAGCCCTGTGTTCATGCAAAATATACCAGTCCCCGTTTCTTTGACAGTTTTAGATGCGTCCGCGAAGACTGCAGTGTCTGTATGCCGAGTTACTATTATTTGTCCACTCTTCCCGTACAGAGTTTTGTTGGCTTTGCCATAGCCGGGTAAAAATAGAAAAGAAACAGAAAACAACAATAAAACCAAAGGAAACAACTTTCTTTTCTGTCACGATTCAAAATAGAACAAAAAGAAACAAAAAAAAAAAAATAAAAAAAAAAAAAAGAAGTGCCCCGGCCAGGGGACGAACCGTTAACCTATGAGATTAGAAGCCGACATACCACACACTGAGCTACTGCCCATCTTAAACCATGATGTATATATTTCTCTGGTAACACTTTTTTAGCGCACATTTTTCAGTACAAACATCAAGCGGTTAGACATATTAATGTCAATAATGAAATAGAACGGCATTATTAAAAAGCGTTTGTAAAAGGGGAATGTTTTATGTAAATTTTGACGAAAGATAGGGAAACAATGAGAAATTAAACAGGGAATGTTGTTAAGCGATATGTACTTAACCCCTTCGGTCCTGGCGTCCATCCCAATGGACACATTTTACTAACTGATGCTATGTGACACGGTGTTAATAGAAACTAATTGTAAAAAAAATTAAGTTTGAAAAACTAAAACCCGACTACGGGACAAACTAACTAAAAATAACGAAACAAGATGAAACAAAACGATGATTTTCATGGAATAGCCGTGGTCGCAAGCCACTTTGTCCTATGAATGCATACTTACTCATATAAAATCGTTATTATAATGGCTACGGTTTGCGACCACGGCTATACTCTGAAAATCATCGTTTGTTTCAGAAAATATGTAGAGTGTATGTAGATAAGCAATGTCGTGTTCTTCTTGTCAAATCCTTTCATTTGACACCTATTTAGGTATATTAAGTAGGTCGTAAATATAACGCAAATCCACCATCTTGGTGCTTCCGCCATATTGAAATTTAAATGTCACTTAGCTAATCGTATTCTACTTGCCAAACCCTTTCTTTTGATACCCATATAAAAGAGGTAGTAAAGATAACGGTAACCCGCCATCTTGTGGGCGTCCGCCATATTGAATTTTTAATAACGTCATAGCGTATTGTATTCTACTAGCCAATCACTTTCATTTGATATCACTATCAAGCCGGTTGTAAGAAAAAAAAAAGAAAAGAAAAAGAGGTTATCCGCCATTTTGCTTGGTGCGCCCGCCATATTGAATTTTTCTGTGACCTCACATAGCCTCCGGACACTCTTCGGATCAAGATGAATCCAACGAAACCTCATTTGTTGAAATCGGTTCCATAGTTTAGGCTGTACGAGCTGACATCCTTACATACATACCTACATATAAACATACAAACCCAGCCTGTGAAAATCATAACCCTTCCTCTCTGTAGTCGGGTAAAAATTGAACTGTATTCGTGCCTTTTCTAAGAATGTATATTCAAACAAAACGCAATCGGTTTATATGTGTTAGTAAGAGGATTTTAACAAGAATATTACTTTTTAAAGTAAGGGTTTTGAAAAAGCGAGGATGCTATGCGGGCTTTGCACTTAAGAGGGTGGTTCTTGACGGGGTTTCGCTGTACATACTTTTATGTACGCAAAATAAAAAATAGATTGACATATACCTGCGTTATTTGAGTTGAGTTATTTCTACCAAAATTCCATCGTTTGTTCCTTGAAATCAGAAACTGTTTGGGGTGGTTTAATTGACGCACCAAAACTCTATCAATACAATATTTAGAATGCTTTAAGTATTTGGAAACAGATCAGTACGTCATTCTGTGGAATTTATCTTCTAATATAACGAATATTTTTACGCACAGATTCTCCAGATTACAGTGCATATGCGTATCTAAAAGGGCAAACGACGTTATCCCATTATGATTCTGTTATTCGTCTCAGAGGACTACTGAACATAGTAAAAGATTCAGATAACAAAAGCTACTACCAAACTCAGTAATTTCCATCTCCAAATGAACTTCCAAACACTACTGTCGGACCAACCTTTCAATCATTAAAATCCCATTGTTCCAACCCTAATTCCATAATAAAGTCTCCAATTGCTCCCACCCAGCACCGTTTAGCAACGGCAATTACGACGAAAACCCTACAATTTCACCCACCCAGACTACAATTGAATGGGAAATTAATTTTCCCATTTGAGGAAACCCTTTAGCCTCCAGCCAATTCCATCGAAATCTTGCCTTTTCATACGCCTTGAACCATGCGGGTAATTGTGGCATTCCATCCAATAGATAAGTATAGACCATGAAGAATAACTGAATACCTGCCAGCTACTGTTCTTACAGAGTTGACACGCAGGTGTGCTCCAGATTCAGATACCATACAACCAATGTGAAATCTTAGAGGTGCCTATTCGTGATGGCATGGCGGTGCCAAATTGACTTGAAATCGATTTATTTCGCAGACCAATCGCCATCTAGGGATTTCATGAGGAGACGTACATCAATGGCTTCTCGAAGTGGATACAAAGGTCATACCGCAGCACAGACGTCAGCATCAGCAGCATCATCTTCATGTTCAATGTGAGCTTAAATTATGCACGCAATGTCAGTTCAGCTGAGGAATCTTACAGCACCTTCAGTGTGGACGTTGGACACCGAAATGAAGTTGTCGACTTAATTGTGAAGCAGTGGATATGTACTGCTATGTGGAAATGTGTAGTTTTTTTTTTTAGTTGTTTTTATTGCGGGAAAATGAAGTAATTTTCTTGTTATACTTAACCTCAATGTTTAGAGCTACACCAACGGTAGCAGACAAGAATGACATGGACATTAATTTTGTCTTACAGAAGTGCGGTCTGGTATAATGGGTTTACATGCAATCGCTTTAAGGTCAGAGCACTGGAATTGACGTGATAAGTGCGAAGCAAATTGTGTCAAAACATTTCCACATTCAAGTATTTCATCTGCAAATTGCAGCTTTGCTTTGAGATTGAGTTGGAAATTGGACGGTATCCTTATGTTTTATTTACAGCAAAGCCTTGGCTAAGTTGACTCAGACAAGAGGACTAAATTAATCCGAAATCAAGTTTGACCTTGTCGCAATTAGATACTAGGCAAAACACATTCCGAGATACAAAATAGGTCTGTTCCCGTACCTGCCCAAAACAGCCGAAAATAGCACAAAACTACGAAAATCAGTCAAATCCTGTTCCCGTACGAAGATTTTTCGTAGTTTTTGACAGAAGAGACAAGAGAGCGCTAACAAGAGAGTAAGAAATTTCCCCATGCTGCCGAATTTAGCCCAAGGAATTTATTTGGGCTGCTTTGGACAGCATTAAGCCAACTGTCAAATCTATCAAATGTCATACATTTTCCATTATTTGTTGTTCAATCCATTCCCGTACTTCTGCACACTTTTTCCTCTCTCTGACAGATGTTTACCCCCACTCCTTGAAATTTGGGAATCCATAAATTTTAGTGCAGGAAGTATGGGAACAGACCTAATAATTCCAAACCACAGTACCTACACATATTTAAGGTAATGTATTGCGCAGCTGTCAAACATTTTGGAAGGACAAATGGCCGAAATTCAGAGGAAGCTATCCTTAAGCCATGCAGTTATGATTTCAATAACAGTTTATTAACACATCTGACCATTCGGATTCGATATGCATAGTCATGATATTCTTCTCCATAAGCTCTACAAAGCTGGTTTCAGGGGTCTTATTAGTAATGTGATGTAATGTTCACCAATGTTGTTCACCGCAACCAAAGGAGGGCTATTGTACTGGCCCTTACCTCTTTAAAACAGGGATGAGCTGAGGCTCTATATAAATCTCAGTATCCCTCTGGGTTCCATGTTCCAACTCAGAAATGCTTTTTGTGTATTGAGTAATCTGTGTTTTGCCACACCAGGGTATTCACAGAGTATGTGTTCCGACGACTACTCATCCTCTCCGACAGTCGACAGGAGACATAGTTGGATAATCCTATTTATTTGAGGCTGTATCTTAATAACTTTTGTCCCAGTTAGAATACCAGTCAAGACCCTTACGTATTGTTCATAAAGTTCAAGTAGCGTTTTGGCATCACCAGGAACGATTTTTTGTAGTGCTTAGCTTATATTGACTATCGGCGTTCCTCGGGGCTAAGTTTTAGGCCCATTATTATTTTTAATTTTTGTTAACTCCTTTTTACATTTCATAGCCTATTGGACACATGCAACAGTGCACTTCAGCCATTCGTTCTGTCACAAAAGCATATCATTCGCATGATTTGCAAAAAAGAAAAAAAATTGTGCAACCAAAGAGTATCTCAAGCGGAATACTGACGGTTGTATGCAACTACGTCTGTCGAGGTTCTTGTTCCACTAACATACTATGCCATCAACGACAGGAATTGTTGCTCAAAAGACTTCCCTAGACATTCTCCCATAAACTGTAACCGAACAATATCCCAGTGCGATCATCAAAAAGGCACATCGTTACAAATCCTAAAAAAAAGCTTACAATCGATGAAACAGAATGGGCTAGACATTGTATGGACCTGTATGGAACCCATCAAAAATTTCTAATCAAACTGGCCAATCTCATATGGGGAGGACACTAACCGGAGACACTTGCATCGCAGCTGCGAAGTGGAAGATATTGCTGAGGAGATGTCATGTACAACAAGCGAGACATCTAGAATTGATGAAGATGCTATATCCTTCTGGCTACGTTTTCTATTATACAGTGTCCGGCTATAACAACGACAAGTAGGTACATAGATTTGTCTTCTTCTCATAGAAAGTAGGGATATTGTTCATTTCTGGTGGACTGGGGGCCACAGGTTGCGGATTATAGCACAATCGCCAGCGTTGCGCCATTGAACCTTTACTATCCATATCAGAGCCTTTCCTGGCCAGTCCGTCTGCTGTTTCGTTCCCCTCATTTCCCACATGTCCGGGTCAGGGTTGCCTGAAAATTTCCGGAAGGGGTCCCTGGCGAAAAAAAGGGGGGTCCCATATAAAATTAAAGAATAAGACGGGTAGGATAGGGGAAGGTGTTACAACTCGGTCCGGATTTCAGTTATTTTCAAATAACTTTATTTTAATTATTGTTTTTTTAATTTTTTTAACGTAACTATCTGAAGTATTATCTGTAACATATGTTTAACTAAAATCCCAAAGGATTTTGCTTACCATTCTTTAGAAAACTTAACTTTTCTTTGTCAACCTCAAAAAGTTCAAGGTACAAGACGTGGTTGTACATCATTAAAATCAAAGATGAACACGTTACTTTTGTAAAATTCATGCTTATTTTTTTTAAAGTATATGACAGCAAAATAACTAAAGAAAAATATTTTTGTAAAAATGTTTAGAAAGTTTTTAAATTAAGTCTGTTCAACAAAAAAAAAAAAAATTTTAAAAAAATTCTCTATTGCTTTTTAAAAACAGTTAAAACAAAAAAAATGATGTGTTCGAACTAAAAGAACTTAAATGCACTTACCTCAATCGACTAAGAAACGAAACAAAGAAACGAATGCCTATTCGAGAAAGAAAAAGAAAAAAAAAACTTTTTGCCTCTCAAACAATTTTCTGGAATTTTCTTTTTAACATGTACAGCTTGAAGTCTACTAATAAAATGAGAAATTATATACACAAAAGGGGAACATTTCATAGAAGAAATTGTTCCTGCATGTTTACTACTTTACTGGAAAATTGCACATGGACCGAGGTACGAACGGACCGAGGTACAACACCTTCGGTACTTTGTCTACTAAAAGAAGTGAAGGAATCTCGGTTGAATGTGTCAATTGTTTCTCAATTTACAGAAAGGGTCCGAAAAGGGTCCCATTTTTCAAAAAGGGTCCAATTTCGATTATTTCTAAAAAGGCGGGTCCTGGGGTCTGTGCCATCAAAAAAGGGTCCATTGGACCCCAAAGGTAACCCTGGTCCGGGTACTCAGCGGAGTAAACCTGCGTGGTGTTCTATTTCTATCGCTCTTAGTGCCGTGAGGCACTCCCTTACGCATTTTGAATTCATAGAACTGGAGTCCGGTGCTTAAAGTGCGGCTTGGCTGTCCACGTAAAACGATGTTACATAGATCTGATTTGGAAAAGAATAAAAATAAAAAAGTGCATATCGCGGAAAACTCTTCCACCGATTTACTGATGGAAAAGTTTTTTTCTTTATATAATATCCACTAAGCTCTTCACACAGATAGTCAGTCTGCCATTCATCATCGTCAGTGCAACGACATCGGTAAATCAATAAATTTCAACCTGCGGATATAATTGAATGACAGTTGAATCTGAAAGTTGACGCCGAATTTATGAATAATTACTTGTACGCTATCTCATTGATTTATACTTCATGTAGCAACGATAAGTATCCCTTTACGTATACGTAACAATTGGAAATGAGATTCCCACCGACAATTAAAACAACTGGTAGCACTCTGTGGCTCAGGCCAGTCACTCTAGGTGCACTACCCAATTTCTATACGTCACTGCGTTCGGAATGCTGATGCTCATAAAAAGGCATCGCTTCAGTTCCATCCATCAAACTCAAAGAAAGAGAAAAAAATGGACAAATGTTCAACCAATTTGCAATGAGGTATTCCGTCAGATTAGTAAATCACCGAACCAGTGGAATCTATGGCGAAACTCTGTGGACATAAATGACGGGTTTTTAACTCCAAATTCGGTGTGAATTTCGATGCATTATGGGCATCGCGAGCGCGTTATGATCTCGATGGGATCGTGTTTCTATATTTGTTGGCTACAATTGGGCATATCAGCGTCTGGGAATCAAACTTACATTTATTGTAAAAGGAAAATGACATTATTTTGTTGGATGACATACGTGAGGCGAATTTATGACATTTATGCTCCGAATCTGTCAGTCGGGGTTAAATAAGATATTTCATCATAAATGAGAATTTTCGTAAATTAATATATACGTACAAACAAATTACATAACATTGGTGGTAGTCACTTCAACTGACACCATGTAATGGAATCATTTTATTAATTCTATCAATCACTTCGCAAAGATACGAGTATTCAAACGCATTTTGATTGTGATAGAAATGATAAATTAATCGACCCCATGCTATGTTTGGATAGAAAGAGATATCATATCCTCCAAAGTCAAGGCCAGTTCGTCATTGTCTGGTCTAGACGTGGTGGTATTACCAGAGTCGGAAGAAAATGCATAAAACAAAAGTAGACATCTATCGGATACGCGTGAATGTGCCGTGATGATGATGGACTAGGAACTAGATAGAAAGAAAAGGCAAAAGGGGCACTTGAAGGCAAACTGGTTATGCCAGATAGATGGAACTTACTTATTAACTTAAATAATACGGCATTAAAAGGCGTTCGGATTACGGGAGGAGTGATTGTGACTATAAAACTGAAGAGAAGTGGGTGCTATACATCTATGAGTGAAGAGTGAATCGAAGAAAACTAGAGTAGCGAAACATGGTATTCTGCAATGATGATCTGCTAATATTTCTAAATTTATGTTATCAGAAGACAGAGTCGTCTGCAAGCAACGCATTAATGATCATACCCGCTAACTACGCTAATCCGTAAGATGTCTGTAATGTCATCAATAAAGAAGGCCTCTGTCATATATTTTTGTAAAAACATATAATAAATTGTATATATCTACTAGAATGGGTTTCCTAACTGTGCGTCACGACGACCTGGGGCGTCGCACAATGGGGCAGAATGGCCTAAAAGTTGGCATTAAATCAACCAATAAAGCTAGGAACTTGAAATTTGGAATGATTACTCCTGGCACCAACTTAAATATATTTTTGAGTTCACTTATGGACACGCCCATCAAATCGCCCACTTTTTGTTAAAAAACACTTTTTCTTATACATATGATACGTTTTGAATATGATTTTGTTTCAAAAACAAAGTTAAAAGAAATGTTATTGACTAAAAAACAATCAGACAGTATTTATTTATTAATTTGAACTCGGTGATTTTTCTATTGATATCGTGTTCAAAAGTACCACTGCATTGGGTCCGTTTTACGATTTCTCCCCTTAAAAACTCGATTTGGCTGTCTTATCCCTGATAATTTGAACTCTTTATTATGTTATAAAGGTCTTGCCTTGTTTTGGACAAGGTTTTGAGAGTTGTTCGGCCTAAAAATGAATTAAAATAAACAAATTACAAAAATGTTCTATTTTTTGTGGTCACCAACAAAAATGTCTACTACACGTAGGGGAGCAAATTGGAGCAAAAAAAATAAATTTACATATTCTGAAATAAGACAAATCACTTAACACAGGAACGTATAAAACTTTGCGGTATCTCACGGGCAACATAACTAAAACTTTAAGGATTTTAGTTAAATGCAAAACTGACATATTTTTTTTACACTTTTCCTTCCTTGAACCACAGATTAAAATAACAAAAATGTATTTTTAAAAAAAAAATCAAAACAATTAAAAACACACCTGAGCTTACTGATTCCATTGATCTTGATATACCCAATAGGTTAGAAATAACACACAAATTACTGTACGCACTGAAAACGAAAATGCACGTAGGACTTCGATGCAAACAGTGAACTTATTCTTCATTTGTGACGATCTGCCATAGATCACGTGATCCGGATGACCTTTCTCTCCCCAATTTTTTATTCTCTATGAAATTTACAGCAGAAATAAAACGGGAGTTGAAGATAACGGTCAACTTTGAAATTTTAATTTCTGCCAGCTTAAAGGGTATTTTGCCCCAGTGTGCGTCGCAGCACTATCCCGAGGGCGTCGTGAGACGGACAAAAAATAGAAGAGGAGCAAGGAAATACTGACTGTTTTGCTGCTTTGAAAGGCTTCCTGCAAGAAAAATCTGTTCAAGATATGAGTTCAAGTTTGTGATTGATATAAATTCATCACTAATCGACATTAAGCACCTACTTTGATAAATATTTTCCAGAAAATCGTCATCAAAACGAATAGGTTAGAGATCCATTCCAATCGACCCCACCACAATCTGGACTTTTGATAGCCGAGAAAGAACAACTGCTAGAACTATCTTTATGACACGAGCCTTAAACTACGTTTCGGCAAAGACAAACTATTTCAATTTTGGAGCAATGTATCCCAAGAATATCCTACTCTCAGTACTACAGCTTTGAAGATCCCTTTACCGTTTGCTACGTCATACTTGTTTGAAACTGACTTTTCTTGCAGTTGCAGTAATCAATTCGAAATACAGGCCCGGAAATCAATTTTGAAAAATAAATAAGAGCAGCGATTTCAGAACTGGAGAAGTTATGCTCAGAAAAGCAAGCTCATCCTTCTCATTGATTGATTGCACTATAATATTTTCTAATAAATATCAAAAAAAATTTTTCTTTAATTAAATAATAAATAAAGTAATCTTTCTGTCTGCTAGAGCTAGACACAGGTATCTTCCTTTTGTAGGGCGTCGGAAAAAAATTACAGCCTGTAAAGGGAGTGTAAAAAAGATTGGGAACCCCTGATTCTACTACAATGTTTTTTTTTTGTTATTTTGATTTTGTTTTGATTTAAATTGAAAGCTTTTGGCGTATTTTCCTTCAGAATAATTTTTATTTTCTCTGTGTTAGCTCTATATCTGATTTCAGAAGAAGGATAAAGCCCATCAAATCTCTGACCGACCCAACCCGACCAATCCAATTGTTTCGACGTGATCTGCTTCATAATAAATTGTTATCGACCACTCTCTACGACTGATAAATCTGTGGCCACAAGGAAAAACGACATAAGCCATATTTTTTTTTATTTTTATCTCTAGCGGTTGCTGAGTTATAGACCACCAAAAAACAACATGAGTAATGTTCCCGCAAATGTTCTTATGGAAAAACAGCATAAGTTAAGATTTTCCGGAAGCTTTTGACATATGTTCTTATGCTCGAACAGCTAACGAAACTAACGCAACCATAAGTCATTGTATAAAAATATTTGTTTTCTCATCTTTATTTCTGTATCAACAACTTTCTAATACGATGCATAGTTTTCTGTAACATAACGTCAAACCTTTCAACTGCTCTCCTGAAAAGTTGTAAAAATCGACTTATGCTGTTTTTCCTTGTTGCCACAGAAATGTCATCGAAACCGAAATATCGGCCAAACAAAATCGGCTTGGAACATAAAAAAAATTTAGTTTAAACTACCGAATAGGTACTGGAAAAACTATAATGAGAAACATCTGGAAAAAATTTCTGTGAATCATAAGAAATGGCATAGCTTTCAATAATACACAACTCTCTAGTTATCCTGGATATCACCCATAGAGTTGGTTGAAACCTAACATCTAAGTTTCCTATCACTACGTCGATCTGTCTGCCTTTCGTTCTTGTTCTTCATGTGCTCGCGCTGTGTGTTTACATTATAAGGTTATTGATATCCGCTTTAGCGTGTGTAGATTATAAAAAAAAAAAATACGAAAAAGAGAAACGACGTTATGATTTTCAGGGTATTGCCGCTATACGCTGAAAATCATCGTTTCGTTTCATCTTGTTTCGTACTTTTTAGTTAGTTTTAGTTTTTTAAACTTAATTTTTTATTTACAACTTTTTATTTGTAGTTGTTTCAGAAAATGTGTACACTGTACAGTGTATGCAGGTAAGCAATAGCAATGTCGTGTTCTACTTGTCAAACCCTTTCATTTGATACCCATATTAGGGAGGTAGTAAAGATAACGGTAATCCGCCATCTATTTAATATAACGTATTGTATTCTACTTGCCAAGCCCTTTCATTTGATACCACTATCAAGGCGGTTGGAAAGAAAAATAAGAGAAGTGGTACGTCTGCCATATTGCATTTTTTCTGTGACGTCACATAGCCTATGACACTGTCCGGACCAAGACGTATCCAACGACACCTTATTTGTTGAAATCGGTTCTATAGTTTAGGCTCTACGAGGTGACATCCTTACATACAAACATACAAACAAACAAACATACAAACTCAGCCTGTGAAAATCATAACACTTCCTTTTGCCTAGTCGGGTAAAAAGTATTCTGTATTATCGCTCCCAAGGCTTTTTTGAAAAGTTAAGTACCTAAATCACAAGATAGGTGGTCTCACTATCGATGAACTTATGAAATTTGTTGAAATGTTTCATTGGTATACATTTTGAGATGAAATTTTGTATACAGACAAAAAAATGTCGGTACTCAACAAATACAACTAAAACTGTCTCGGGACCTTCAGTGCTTCAGTGACGAAACATTTGCTTTTACAGGCCGTCTCCACGAGCTAAAATTCAGAGCAAGGTAATTAGCATGCTATGCAAATATCTAATGGAGACGGCAAATAGCAAGATAATTGAGATAGCAAGCTATCCATAGCAGGATATTTAGCAAGCTAAAGATATCTTGATAATTTTGACATTTGAGTGAAAAATGGTTGCATTCGATGCGTTTGAATAAGAAAAAAATAATTATGACCGACTGGAAGATGTCACAAGAAGAGATAATTAAATTAATAAACAATTTTCGGCAGTTTCCATGTTTGTGGAATTATAGAAGTGCTGAGTACAAGCGGTTGGATCTAAAAAAAAATTAAATATCAAGCTATAACTTGCCCACACACAAATTTGACATTTCTCTTTTTTTTAGCTTGCTATGAAATCCTGCTATTTGAAATAGCACGTGGAGACGCGGTGTTACAATCATTTCGATGGCACCCCTCTATCACACCAATAGTTACTTCTTAATTTTTTCTTGAAATTAGCGTTTTTAGAGAACCAGGATATTGGTCAACATGAAATAGCATAGGTAGGTGTATAGAATAAATTTGAAAAGATTATACATACATACATATTCAACGTGTGGCTACGTAACCATATCGTGTGCGTTTCCAACACGCTGTTGGTCGCTTTGCTGTTAGAACCCACACTGCTTTCTTTATACCTACTTTATACCTTACCTACTTATTAAAAGCTATAAATAAATCGCCTTTCATAAAATCTAGCTTCCAATGTTCTAGCAAGTAAAAACAACACACAACACGTTCCGGTAAAAATGCCACCCACATTTTGTTGGTTATGTTTAATTAATTCTTTTAACTGTCTACCGTCTACTTAGCTTAGGGCGGACGTAATAGATTCCAAAAAAAAACTGAATTGACGATTTAATGCGCCACCCTAAGTAAATGTCGTATTTCGTATTTAGTGGAATTCGAAATAGATTACTGATTGCGAGTGTGTACACATACATACATACATAATGTCCGTTCACGTTGTTCCCCCAACAAAACAACATTGGAAAGTACATATTTTACTTAAACCATCATCTGATATAATCATTTGTGCAAGAGACAACTAATGATTTAAAAACGTTTAATTAATAACTGGAAGAAGGAAACTCATTATGTAGTTTGTTAAAAATAAACGATTGCAATGTGACAGTCGTGGCTTTTGTAAGTTTTCATAATATTTTCAGTTCAGAGGCATTTTATGGGGAAGTGGACTTGTTAACTTGTTTTGGGTAAACTCCTTGTTGGCGCATTCGAGATAATTGGTTATTATTGCGACAGATATTGTCAAAGAATGCGAGTAACTTTTTTTTTAAGTAAATACTTGATGGTTGAGTCTTCTCCAGGAAATAATTCGAAGTTGACTCTCTTCAGGCAGGTTTCAATGTATAAGGTAAAATTTTATATTGAAATTGGATCAAAACAAATATTGATCATAATGTTCGGTATATCCCAGTATTTTTCTTAAACTGGGTACTGCCGAAATGAATCTCAGACTAGGTACATACTGGGTAGATTCCATTTCAAGCGTTTTAAACTTGGAAACTGAAAGTACCTATTGACTTTTTGGACAAAGTGTCACGACAAGATTGATTCATGTCCATTGGTATAGGAATAAAAAATATAGATTAACAAACAGCTCTATTATTTGGTATCTACATTTACTCTATCGGAGTGTAAGCAGAGTAAGTAACAGCAAGTGATAGATTTCGTTCGTGCTGAATTTTAGCTCTTAGGACATAGAAGATATCGACTTGGTTAATTTGCTCCCCCATTAAAATGTTTAAAAATTTCTTTCGGAATCTCGTTCAAATCAACATCTTGCGGCTACGTGATAAATCTGAAAAAGGACGAGTTATGTGAAGAACCTATCGCATTTCTTGTATAGTCGTATATATGCTACGTGTGTAAAAATTAGTATGGAACACATACAGATGCCCTTTTAAAATCTAAAAAAGTAGAGCAGAGTGGGGTTACTTCTAACACTTTTTACTAAAGTTAATGGTGCTCCTAAGATTTTGCAAATTAGTTAGCCAAATCTATTTCAAATCGAAGAGCAATATTTCACCTACAAAATCCACCAAAAATGTCCAACAATGTCTGCTCAGAAAATATAAAAATATCGCATATCGTCGCCTGGCTAGTTCGTCAACTCTCTTTGTTCTGGAACCCAGAGAAGAGTGACTCTAGCATGTAAGCGATAAGCGATCGAGTTTTTCTTGGCATTGGTCAACCAGTTTTGATGAGGTGACCAATTTTAATATGTTACAACTTGCCCGCATAATGTTACAAGTAGCCCCGCCATCAAATTTAACATAGAGATCATTATAAGAAAAAAAACGAGATCCGCGCAAACCTAACATACCTACATATATACACAAACTTCGCCAAAACATAAATGCATATCTGCAAAAAACAACTGGCACTATAACTCTTGAGTGTGACCCCACCCATAACTTTTTCCACTGACGATCAATTCGAAACGGAAGTAGACTCGTCGTTTGCTTTGGAAAAGACGAATATTTTTCTTTTTCACGCGACCCTTAATTTTCAGGGGAATCCTTAATTTTTCAGCTGTGAAAATGTACCCCTGTTACTTCTAACCCCGCCCCTAGTGCAGGGGTTTTTCAAAAATTCAAAATTTTCCAAACGACAGAAAGAGGCAGCGAAAGATAATTTACTTTACATAGGAGTTAACTTCACCTAAAGTGGGAAATAAATGCACTTTTATGATGTTAAATGTGTTGCTTGTCAACAACTGGACAAGGTTAATTAAATTTATTTAACTAGCAAAACTACATAATATGTATGAGTACATATAAGTTCATACATATAAATTGGTAGAAAATGTATCTCAAGTTTTGTATTTCTTGGCTAAATAAATTATGCTAGTGTGCCCGTGCGAGAGCTCTCGCAAGAGAAAATCCAACCCCCAAAATCAAAATTATTTCCTTTTTAATTTGTTAAAATTTATAAAGTGAAAGTGCAATTCGTCACAGCTCCGTGGAATTCTCTTTCTTTTGACAGCTCATTTGTTAAGATTGATTGAGTATCAGAGCCGCAAATGGTACCTACACTCAGAAAAAAAAAACATTGTTGAAACAAGAATTTTCGATTGTTAAAAAATTTTAAGCTGAAAATTGTTGCCAGGAACACTAGTTCTTGTGGCAACAAGTGTATTTTTAGAATATTTGGTTTGAAGTTGTTGTATCCAAAATCTCATACTCAGGATAAATATCTGTAAGTGTTAACATATTACCAAAAGCGTAAAATTGTTAGATTAAAAAGAAAAGTGTTTTCTCAAGTATTTTATTTTTAAATATTTCTATTTGAGATTGGATACTCGAATCTAAAATGTTTTTTTTTGAAACAACAATCTCAATTTTTAACTTTTCAAGAATAAAAATTATTTTCATAACAATATCATACGTAAGGCAAAAGAAATACATTGTTGTTTGACAATAACTGCTGAAAATGTTTGGCATAACAATTTGTTCTCCATCAAAATATTTTCAACCGTTGACTTATTAACAATTAAAAAAGTTGCATCAAAAAAAAAAAATTCTTGGTGGAAAAGAATTCTTCTTCACATTGGTGTTTAAGAATTATATTATCAAATCAAAAATTAATTCTTGAGGCAACAAAATAAATTCTTGAATTCTCAACAAATCATATCTTCGCGCAACAATTTGTTGTCGAGTTAAGAAAATTATTCTTGTCGTCGGAAATGATAACTACTTTTCATTGCGTTTTCTTACATTGCGTTCTGAATTTTTCGTGAGTGCAGATCAGTAAAAGATTGAATTTTTAATAATAAGAACTCAAACTCATAAATGCAAATTCAGAGGATAATTTTGAATATCCTAGCAACAACTACGAATTGGTAAGTGATAACTTTCAAACCGTCTAATTGCAATGATTGATAATTTTTCCTTATTTTAATAGGCCTTTGCAGATTCAATTCAGTTAAATCGGTGGAGGAGTGGAACATAACGATCGATATGGAACCAGTGCAAGTCTTAACTACAATCACCAGATCGGAAAGAATTTCGAAGCTTATGGCGAAGCTGCCCGCAACTTTAGGCACAACGATAATAGTGGCATGGTTGGTTTGAGGTATTTGTTTTTGTACACATATATGATAATAAAACTTAAAATAAAATTATTAAAACGAATGTGGTCATTTTTGAATTTTTTAATTATAAGCTCTTGATTTTCAGTCTTTTTAATTTAAAATTCCAACCCAGGGTAAGTATTTTTGACATTGTTAACATTGGTTAACATTGATTTCCTTGAAGCAACAATTTACATTATTCTCAATTTCTGCCAAAAATAAATTTCTTAAGACAACAATTCACGTTTTTAAATTCTTGACTATTCTTTATTCTTGTTGCAACTATTTTATTGTTAATTTTTTTTAACAAGACCTCATTTGGCAGAAAAATGCAATTTCTTAAATGTACATTTTTTTTTTCTTGATGTAAGAACTTTCCTTCTTGATGTAAGAACTTTTATTCTTATGTAGTACTTAACACCGAGAATTCTTGAACTAACAATTTTAGTTGTTGAGCAGATTTTAACCAACGTTTATTCTTGTGACAAAGTATAAAATTGTTGTGGTTACAACTTTTTTTTCTGAGTGCTTACTACAGAAATAATATACATGATTATAAAGTAACAAAGAACTAAATCATTTCTATTGTATGTACGACTACCGAATCACTCAGATGCTATAACCCAGCTTGTGCGATCTGGTTAAAAATACACAGAAAAGCATTCAAGTGCTTTGG
This sequence comes from Brachyopa scutellaris, assembly GCA_949775065.1. Taxonomy (NCBI): domain Eukaryota; kingdom Metazoa; phylum Arthropoda; class Insecta; order Diptera; family Syrphidae; genus Brachyopa; species Brachyopa scutellaris. The sequence continues at coordinate 107,458,808 of OX459113.1, forward strand.
TAGGTGCAGTTCATGCACTCATAGGATGCCGTATATACATATCTAATTTCCACAATGCCACACAATTTGCATTTATTTGTTTTACTTGTTGGCCCAACCTTAATATTAGATGAATATAATCGGCATATTCGCCTCCTTCTGTGTTACACCAATATAACTGAATTTCAATTATCTTGCACTTAAGTATTCTTCACAACATGGGTTGCCAGATGCATATTCCAATTCTGATGGGAAACTAAAAAAAATTAAATCGAAAAAATCAAACAGAAGGAATTTTCGACTACATAATATATGTACTTTGTAGCAGGGTAGAAAGAGAGATTAGCGAAGTAAAATGGGACGGATGCTGCGACGTTAGGAATAGTTTTCATATAGTAGCCATTCGCACATTCCATTATTTATTCAAATTGTATATACAAAGGACTCTGTATCCACCAGTGTTACCACTCAGAGAATTTTCGAATCCAATCCGGGATAAGGACTCGCTCTATATTGAGCGCCGGCCGTCTAAAAGTAAAAAAAGCATTCAATAAAATGTCCCTTATTAAATATGTGAAACAAATTAGTTAAATTTGTCCTGAATTATTTGAATTTTCTTCTTTCAAATGTATATAATTATGTAAAAATGAGCTGTTCGTTTGATACCTCAAAACTCATAAATTAACCATCCGACTGAGCTGAAACTTACACTATATACTTTTTACGATGTTTAAAGTGTTCGTGCATCAAAAAATTCAAGTTTTCCGGTAGATGGCGCTGGAACTCAAACTTTTTTAAACTCACCGTACGATGAAGCTGAAACTTACACAATACATTTGCAATGAAATGAAAAATGTCCGTGCATCGAAATTTTTCAAGTTTTCCAATTGAGCACCAACATTTCAAAACCATCCGATTGAGCTGAAACTTACACAATATATTTGTAATGAAGTGAGAAATGTTTGTAAATCAAAAGTTTTCCAGTTTTCCGATAGATGATGCTGAACACCAAAATCGCAAAATTATTACTACAGCAATGCACGGTGACAGCTAACAGCTAACTTTTGATGGTAGTTTTTGAGTTCTTAGGACTTCAACGAACAGGTTATTTTTACGATATGAACTAATGATTGTTGGCCCAATTCCCATATCTAACCGAAAAGTAAATATATCCGTATAAATTTGTTTTGCTTTTTTTTGAAATGGTTAAAAAATGAAATTAAAGTGAAATTAAAAAATTAATTATGAATTTCAAAATGTTTGAGTCAAACTCGATCAAAAAAGTTTGATATCATTGTTTGGACAGTTTTCTTAAATCCAAATGGTATTGCCGGCATTAAATCTCCACCAGAGTCATTACTATTTTTAATGTCAGGAAAATCGATTCAAAATTATATTTACGTGTGTACATACATATGTATGTAAATATGTGTATTCAATTCGAAGCACTTCTTGAACAAAATTTGCAAATACAATTCGTGCTTCCAGATTTCAAAAGTCACTCGAAAAAATGTCATTACATTTTATGACATAAACACTGTTCTCAATCGGTGTGGCCAAACGCACCGAGTAACCATTAGTGAGTTAATAAAATTTTATAATTTGTCAAAAACAACATGTATGGCAACTCTAATAAAAGGTGAAAGATATCCAACAACTGACCCACTGAAAATCATATTTATGGTTTTGACAAATTTACATTTATGCATTTTTTACTTATCTCACCTAATGGATCAGCATCAGAATGTGAATGCACAATTGGACTTCAATAACCGGAGAATTATTAGTTTTGAAGTGCACCGTAGGTGGTCCAATATGTCGGTCACCAACAAATATATGTCATACACCAACAAATATAAATGTGTACATAACGCACATGACGTAGGTACGCAGATTGACATGTGTTTAATTTGCAAAGCGATAGTAAATGCAAATGAACGTATGTTATTTGACAGTCACCATACATAACCCATGGCATAGCGATAGTCGACCACATTCAAAGCAAGAACAGAGTTAACTGGCTCACCACTCTTTGACACCTGAGATAATATCAAAGCAACAAGCAGTATCTGCAATCGCAATGCAAATGATAATAACGGTCAACCTGTTCCACAAAGAATGGCCACATAATAGCGATGGAGTTGCGCAAAACTGCTCTGTAAAAAGTGAAAGATACTCGTACTTACAAACAGAGACACACTTCCTTTCATTATAAATCAAAACTTTAACGGCTGTGAATAAAAATCCATTAAACTTATGTCCAATCCTTCGCTTTAGGTTGTCATTTTGATGAGGAAATATCGTTCGCACTGGCACGGATCACAAGAAAAACCATTTGCGGGCAAGAATGACAGAATATGTAATTATGGCAGCCCAACAAACGCATTTATACTCGCACATTGCGTCGTCGAATACACAGCACACCGTAAATAGTTGAATGAAATTCCCCGTCCATGTACGACAAAAGTTTATGTCATACTCTTGTCAATAGGTTTCCGAAACCCCCGCGACATGTCGCACCCGTCGTCGTTGGCATACGCAATATTCAGAATTGGTGCAGTAATAGAGTTGGAGTAGGAGAATTGCAGTTAGCACATTCGTATTCATATCGTGTGTCAAGTGTTTACCACTTCACCACTTTAATTGGAACAATTTGGAAACTGAACGAGGAGCTATACCAGCACACACACGTATAGAAAGAGACAAAAGAGGGGTAAGAAAGTCACCAAATAACACCGCTGTTAGGTCATTTTAAAACAAAAATCTGCCATTTGTAGTTTTAAATGTCAAACAGTCAGCTATCCAATCACAGTGGACTCTCCCTAAGTCGAATTTTCACGGGATACCCAGATTTGTTCGAGTTAGAGAGAGTTTTGAAAAAAATCGAGTAATAGAGAGAAACATTTATTTTTGTTTTAAAACGTTTGTTTGGTAAAAAAAAAAAGGTTAATGTACTTACAAACAATAAACAAAACTTTTGACCACACAGTTTACTTCGCAATAATTCATGTAAGTTACATTTTTTGTTAATTGATCTAGCTACAAACATGCACATAAAGACTGCATCAGCTCTGTTGAACTGCCTAGAATCAACTGATTTTGAAATTCCAGCTGGAATCTTACTAAAGCAAGTTCTTTTTATATACATACGCAGATAGATCCATTGAAAAACCTGGGGCCGAATCACCGCATCCGTTAACGAGTTACTCGTTTTCGAAATGTGACGATTTGGCATTACCGCTCTCGTTATCGAGTATCATTTTACATACAATTTACTCGATCATTCGATAACGAGTCCTACTCGCTCACTCATTAACGAATACGGTAATTCGGCCCCTGTTTTGAATGCAACCAACAACACAAAGAAGAGGATAACAATGTGTTTTTTTTGCTTTTGCGTTGCAACTTTTTAAGAACTGTATCTTTTTATGGAGGTACACAGAATATAAAAAGGATGAAACCTGACGAGCTGACGATGATGGCACATTCGATGCTACACATATTTAGGGTATTGAAGTGTGTGAGTACTTGATGGTTAGTAGTTATATACTCAAACACGAATTCCGCAGGTGTATTTTTATTTTATTTTGTGCTAAACAAAATTCGACTTATGGGCAAAAAAAGATGCAAATAATCGAGAGAATGTGTTCGAGTTAGAGAGAGTTTCGACTTAAAGGTAGTTCGACTTAGAGAATGGTTTTTGTATGGAAAATTGAAGGGAATGATAAAATATGGCGAAACAATTCGAGTAAGAGAGAAATTCGACTTAGAGAGAGAGTTCGGCTTAAGGAGAGTCCACTGTAGTTTAACACGATTCAACTACTTGATTCTTTTCTTGGATCCAAATGATAAGACTGTTCAATAAGGCTGTGCTGGACAGAAAAGTACAAGGTTTACGTGTTCAATGAGAAAAGTTTCTGTCCGCTTTGTGTTCAATGACTCTGTGCTGGACAACTTGTCTGCACCTACTCCTGAGGTAGAACAGATTTAAGAGAGATGTCAAAATCAGCTGTGTTGCACATATCTGTGCTGTGCTGAATTGATCTAACATTTTTAGCAAATCTGTGCGTTTCTGATCTGCCTTTTTTCTCATTTAACAGAGCTGATACCTAACGAAGAACCGTCAAACGTCTGAGACACCAAATAACTTTGAAATGCGAAAACGATTGACACCTTTTCAAATTGTCTAATCTTTATCTTTATATGTATATAAAAATGAGCGGTTCATTTGATACCTCAAAACTCATAAACTAACCATCCGATTGAGCTGAAACTTACACTATATACTTTTTCTGATGTTTGAACTGTTCGTTCATCAAAAAATGTCAAGTTTTCCGATAGATAGCGCTGGAACGCCAAAATTTCAAAACTCTCCGATTGAGCTGAAACTTACACAATATATTTGTTATGAAGTGAGAAATGTTTGTAAATCAAAAGTTTTCAAGTTTTCCGATAGATGGCAATGAAAACAATAATCTGAAAATTATTACTCTAGCAATGCACGGTGATAGCTAGCAGCTTACTTGTAATTTACGTGCACTTCACGCTTCATGACAAATCGTCGCCCTAATATTGAGTTACCTTATAAGCCAAAATTCACTTTTTGAGTCTGGTATGCAGTCTTATGTTTTCGTGGTAGCTCTTTCCAAATCTTTTATTCGTTTTGCTCTATCTCTGTCCAATGCAAAGATATACAGAATTGTTTTGACGTATATCCATCAAATTCATTAAGTTCACGTATTCTTTTGACGTAAGCGCCTAAATTTGGCATTTACGTCAAATTTTCCATACAATTTAAACAAATTTTTGTTTAAGAATTGTTTTGACGTACGTCCTATTGTCCTACAATGTACGCCATCAAACTTCAAATGCTTGTTCAGTTGTTTTGACTTATGTCCCTACAAAATGCCAGGTAAAACTATTTAATCGTATACACGTACGTCATTAGAAAGAAAAATATTTTTACTGTGACCGTAAAAAAGTACAGTACAATGCTTCGGTGCACATTGTTGTTTCTACTATTCGCAACATTTCTACTATTCGCAATTTTTTCCACTATCGGCAACCTAATTTCATTTAATATTTTTCGATCAGTTTCGATATCGGAGTTCAGAATGTGTACTTGTTGAATGTAGCCGCTAGCAGAATGTGACACACACGAAAAGAAACAATTGAAATGTCGAAACTCTCGAAAAAAGAAACGAAGCCGACAAAATATTAATGCATTTTGGCTCATTCATTTCTCGATTATTAGTGAAGAGTGAATTTGCATGGTAATAAAACAAAATTCAGTGAAAAATGTTCCATTATTCAGATTTCACAGGTTTCCACTATTATAAGAGTGAGTTTGTACGAAGAAAATCAAAATTGGCATACAAAAATGTCCACTATCCAGGTTTCGCAAGATTCTTTTATTCGCATATTTCACTATTCACGTTTCAGTTTTACGTTCTCTTTGAAAAATATTTCAGTTGCTTCCCATGTGATGCCCTATCTTTTGTCGTAAGAGGACGTGATTGAAGATCATAAAAATTAATTCTCCAGTACCCATTATGAATGAATCCCTTCTTTCGTAAGAACTTACATATAGATAGTCTACGTAGGTATAAGTTTGATTCAATGTTTCTAATCTTTTAAATTTATTAGACGAGCTTGTCCCAAATGAAGCAGAGAAGAAACAAATACCTAGTGCTTCATCAAGTTCATCGAAACAAGACTTTGGTAAAAAATTTCAAATCACCCTGAGTTTCTTTTTCTTAAATGTCGTTTTTTCATGTTCGTAGGGTCAGATGAAAGCGTAAATGACCCTTACTATGTTTATGAACCAAATTTTCCACAACCTTTAACAGAGTGTGATTTTCCTTGTAAATAAGATCTTATACAAACATAGGGACTAGTTCCATATACCTACATAAAATATTTTTTAATAGGAAGTGATATAAGTTCTACCCGTAAAAGACAAAAGAATTCTGAAATTTGGAAACAGTACCTTAGAAAACGTTTGCGAAAATCTGGAATTTTTGACTTATGTGTATGAGTAAAAGAAAATATTGATTTTAGTGGCATATACGGCAAACTCATTTTGTAATAAATTTTAAATATTTTAAAATCTAAAAGCGTTTTAGGATAACTTCTTACATTTTTTGAAAGAGGATTTCCGTATGAATATCATGTAGAAAAATTAATAAATTCCTGCGGTTGGTTTTCATGCAAAAGGCTGTTAAACCTTTAAATGCGATTTCCCAAAAACATTAAAATGGCGTTTACGACAACCCAATGTTGGGGCGACGAAATATATTGTCTAAGTTTCCGCTCAATCGGATAGTAAGTTTTTGAGTTTTTAGGATATTATTGTTTGGACAGTTTGCTTATATCCAAATAGAGTTGTCGGCATTTAATTCTCCATCAGAGTCATTACTATTCACAAAAAGTCAAACAATTTCAGACATAAACGCTGTTTTCAATGGGTGTAGCGAAGCGGACCGGGTAAACACTTATGATTATAAGCAGCGACAAAACCAAAAGAACTTCATGCTCCGGTTTGTCCATGTAGTAAACATCTATGTTAACCGGAATTTTCTAGACTGGAGTGAATAGCGATAGTTCCATATCTTTACCATGAGTCACAGCACTCACATCAGTCGACCTTGTGCGGGAATCGAACCCACAATTTCTGCGTTGTAACCTAGCGCCGTTGGCTGACCAATAAAGTTAGTTGAAGCTTTCTATCTGAGTTACTTGCATGTAATTGTATTGTAAATAAAATATATTTACCACAGATAAGCCCAAGAGAAGTAGGACAGTAACAGTAACACAATCGTAAATCTCTACAGCCCACCACGTCAGACGTCACCATACGAAGAGACAAATTTCTTTGAAAGCACACGAATCATGTCGGGCACAAATGTATGTACATATATCCCTTCTAAGTACATATGTACGTGTAGATAATGAGTAACAAGTCAATCACTTTGAAGCACATTTTTCCACAAGAACCATTAGTAAAATGCTCTTTTCTCTATTTTGTGTGTTTCGCGCGACACAAACTGCGTATACCTAGCCTATGGGCAGTTCCAGTTGCTGTTTTTGCCAACATCATTTAAACCAGCTGACCAAGTGCCTGCTGCCTGCTGGCTACCTGTCTGTCCAGTGCCCACTTAGTTAATCAACATTCAGATCACATTCACTCTTGCGAACTGCGAATCCATTTTCGTCTTAAATGTCTCGACTCATTGTACACGCCCGTGCCTCGGTACCAAACCCCCCCTTCCAATTACCTACAAGAGATTGCCTATAAAAACAAAACCATTTCGCACAAAACACCGCATTTTACCAACGACTCTGATGGTGTGTCACAGCTGGGACAGGGACAGGACCATTTATTTTGTGTTTATTTACTTTACCGTTGAACCCAGAAGAACACAGGCGGCCATATAAACTACGTTTTGGACTAGATCCACGCATTGTGGCCGATATCCTCCAAACATAGCCTGAAGGACGTCTGTTAACTGCGCATCAACATTGCTATCTCCTCTCCATCACCATCGATGCGTAGTTTCCCCAACACTATTTGTCTACATTTTCCATATAATTGTCCTAAAGGACAAAGTTGTCGATTCACTGTTGCGTAGGCCCTGTTCCAATGTAAACAATCGACAGCGGATAATTATTTTTAAAATTAGCCATCCAATAGAGCATTGTTTACGGCAGTATGAGTTGTTCCCACAATGACCTCCAAGGAGCGCGATGTTTTTCGAAATTTAATTATATTTTCACAGCCCGGATATTTTTAGCCACATATTTTTGCATATTGCAAGGCATTGTGTAGGTCAGTGAACAGTTAAAGACTCCGCAGTTCAATGATACCGTTAAGGTTGGTGAGTCTTTGAAATTCCCGCATATTGAGAACTTGATTAGATGAACGCGGTTTTTTTTTGGCTAAAAGAAGAGCACAATCATCTGGGTAATTGGATTCTCCTTGTTATAGGGATTTTCGTTTTTATTTTCTTCCTTTTTCTACTTTCAATTTTTGTGCTAAACTTTCTGGTTAAAGTTCAAGGACTCCATGATAGGGGAGGCCTACGTGCGATGCGAACTGAAGTGTTCCTATCGAATGTGATGAGCATGTGGGCGTTTCTATTTGGGAAGGGAACAAGATTATGCGAATGGAATTTATTTCGATTTTGTTTAGCGGGGTCTTTGACTCCTTTTCAAGACCACGAGCCGCGCGATATGATTCAAAACTTTTTTATGTCTTAAAGGAGGAACAATTTTATTTTTATCTACAAGAAGTTGGGTTTTATTATGCTGGGACACATAAGACGTTGTACAGCTGCAGGTATTAATACGGAACGTGCCGGTTTTTGGAAATTTGGTATGAGGCTATCGATAATGATAGGTGGTTAGAGTGTGGTGCAATTGTTTTACAAAAAAAAAAAAAAAAAAATTACAAGACAAGGATTATGTGTGATACAATTTCGGGTGGTGGACAGTAGTTTAGTTAGTTTATATGACTTTTATTTTCATTTTTAATTCATAACATTCAATATAATACTAAGTCTATTATGGTTTGACCTATGGCCGTCTACCAGATTGACAATAGTTACATTTCTATTTTTGTTTTTAACAGAGAACAAAGAAAAAGGCAATATGTATATACATTAAACATTAAAAATCTTCTTCAACTATACATTTTCTATAACGAAGAGCATTTGCACAGTAGTTGAAAAGTAAATCCCAGCCTCGGACTCCATTTAAGATTTCAATTGCTTCACCTAATTCCAGGGTATACGAATCGAAGAATCTCAATCGAAGAATCTCAATCAAATTTCTTTTAAAACTGGGCATATTGCAAGGAAGTGAAATATATCCTCTCGTGTCTTCATATTGCAAAGATTGCACAAGACAGGTAGCTCTGGACGGTGTGGAATGAAATTCAAATTTAATAGCTCTCCTCTGATTTTAAAAATTACGCTGATCTTTTCTATTGAGTTACAGTTTAAAAAGTAAGTTCTTTCTGCTAGATCGTATTTCAACTTGCTGTAATATGTCATATACTGGGAAGACTGTGCTTCCGTTACAAATCGATCATACATAGTTCGACCTACTTTTTGCAATAAGACGTTGAGTTGTGCTTTTAGATGTTCAGGTTGCTCATCGGGTGTTATCGTTATGGTTTCTCCATAATCTGATGCAAGGCGTTCCCATTCTTGAATGAAGCTTGCTCTACTTCTTATTACACTCTTGAGTACAACTTTTGGCAGTCTGTCATTACTCATTGCCATAATTTGGTGGACAGTATGAAAGTGACCAGAGCAATATACGGATCTACATATATAAAATCGTTAAAAAAACGTGCCCAACTCCGATGTTTATGTCTTTTTCATATGTTTGTAGAGGGCTTCACCTTTTAACATCTTAATCGTACACATGTACATTTGCATATGTACATGTATGTATGTAAGTCTCGCCCCTGTCTCTTTTTACCCGACTAGTTTGAGATATAATCCTTCAAAGTTCTAAATACAATTTCTCAATTTTTTTCCTTTTAATAAACACTTTCGCCTGAAAATATGCAATTAACAAAATTTTCTTTTATTTCATTTCATTGAATTTAGACAATTAAACACAATTGGGAAAGTGACGCTCTGCATGCGAAATCAAAGTAAAAAAAAATGGTCAGGTGGATAAGTCCTCGACTCACAATTATTTCCCAGCTTACAATTGCCTTAATACAACATGTCCGGTGGATTTGTTAACTTAGAACTTCTCTCTTCGTAGAGCTAGCTGCTGATTCTATTGTCATTTTGACTTGGATACTCTTCTGCATGCTTGCTCACTGCTTCAGGTTTTTTGTTATTTGCGGTTTGTTTTATGAATTGAGCACTATTTTAGCGACAACTAACTTGATAGCTGGCGGCTGATTTGTGTCCAGTTTAGTTTGCCACTTTTGTCATAAATAGACGTACGTCAGGAGCCCAGAACAATGCTTGCAAATTGTGCAAATTTATTTTGAAAATTTTGGTTCAGGGAACTGGCCCTGCGTTATCTAGCTCAGCGATGGGGCTCTTTTTGGTTGAATAGTTCCGCATTTAGAGTAAAAGTAGCACCGTGGTGTAGTGTAGTGGTGTAGTAAGTGCGTTGAACTACAGTGAACCAAAAAAAAAAAAGTTGGACAGCAGGTACCCTGCAATTGTAACTTGAATATTCTTGCAGTTTGTAGGAATATTGAAGTCAAATAAACTGCAAATGAAGCTTGATTCTTTAAATTATCTAAATAATTGTATATCCTTTTTCTAAATTATTCAATGTTATTGATAAACAAATAATTAACCGAAAATGTAATTTTGTATAACCAAAAAAAAAAAACCTTGGACAAATCTTTCCTTATTCTAATAGTTGACGCATTTTTATATTTTAACATGTTTTTGTACGTTCTTTTAAGAGTCCTGTTTAATCTTTCTGTTTGTAGTGATAGGACGTATTTTCGGTACCGATTGTTTAAAAAAAATGGATAAAAAGCAAACATACATTGACATCACGGAACTGCCAATAAAGTTGTGGAAAAAACAAAAAGTGTGGGAGAAATTTCCAAAATTGTGATAGAATTTAGATCTACAGTGTATTATATTATTAAATTTTTTCCTGCAAATACCTAGTGGTCGTGGATGACCAAAACAAATTTCGACTTTTCAAACAGAACGAAAAATTGTTCGATTATTCGTTAACGATCCCAAAATTTCTGTAGTAGACATTGCTAGAGACCTACAGGAAAATGCGATTGTAGAGATGCATCCACAGACTGTTAGAAATTTATTACATTCAATGGGTTTGAGAGCCTACGACCCCCGAAACAAGTCCCTTTATGTCCTTTACGTCTGCAAGAAACATTAAGAACCAACTGGAATATGCCCTAAAGTATGTCCGTCAACCTTTCGAGTTCTGGAACACGTTAATTGTCAGCGATGAGTCGAAATTCAATATATTTGGATCTGATGGATGCCGATTTTTTTGGACGAGACGAAATACAGCCTTAAACCCGGCGCATTTAAAAGCCACTGTTATACCCGTTGGTGGAGGCAGTGCGATGGTATGGGGTGCAATGGGCTCGAGTTGAGTATGTTACATGGTGTTAGTTGAAGGTAATATGAAGAAAATAGACTACCTTAACATCCTCAAAAACAATTTGCTAGCAACGGCTACTAAGCTAGGCATAAGCGATAGTTATTGCTCTGTTTATGATAATGATCCACGTCCAATATTGTACGGGAATGGTTGCTCTAAAACGTGGAAATATTCTTCCCCACCATGCATAAGGTCCGGATTTAAACTCTATAGAGCACCTGAGAGCGCACATGGAGAAACTATTGAGGGAAAGGCCAACATGCAGTACAAATGTCTTTAAAGCGCCCGTCAGGATATATGGGCCAATTAACCGCCCAATGTAACAAAAAATGTAGTTACGTCTATGAATAGAAGGCCACAAGCACTTTAAAAAGCCAAGGGCCACCATACTAAATATTAAAATGTATATTTTTGTTAAAGTATTCGGTTCTTATAACGAATTCTCTAAGTGCCCAAGTTTTTTTTTGATTTTGTAAACTACTGTTTCTTCCTTTTTGTGTGTTTTAAATATAAAAAAAAACATATTTTAGAAAAATTAATTAAAACTGCTTGGAAAGCTTAACAAATTATGTTTCATTTTCAATTAAAATTTAATAGCCTTACGGGTTGCGATTTTATTCAATTTTCTAATTGCATCCTTTTCCCGTTCAACTTTTTTTTTGGTTCACTGTACATATGTATCATCACCAAATAGACCCACGAAGTCGCTGCTTTACCACTTGAATTATTACGCTTTTTGATTCTTTTATAAGTGACCATAATTATTTTATATACATATATAATTAAGTGATTAATTAACATTCTGGAAATTTCCTCCTTGGAAAATGGGAATGTGGGATCCACGTCTTGAATTTGCTGCAACACTCTATGCCACAGAACTAATGGCTTTTTGCGCTTGCTATTAAAGTCTGCTTCATTCTGCAATCTGCAGTTCACAAGCAGCCTTTTCCTTCTATGCGTTCCCCTTGTTTCACTAAGAAAACAGAACGAAAATAAACAATATTTAAAGAAATTCAAAATTTGTTTGTTACTTCTCTGTAGACACCATGTTTTGTTTGCAAGTGTTAAATAACAGCATCGCAAAAATATCGATATGCAGGTTGCTCAGTTAATGCATATCAATGATGTTTGGGATGCGTTAGAAACTTGCGACTTGGCCATAATTTTCTTCAGTTTCGGAACAAAGTTATCTATAAAATGCATCTGTCAAAAATTTCAAAGAACATTTGGAAAATCTCCGGATTGCATTTAGCAGGTTATAAGATTTTTTTGGGGTGATTAGTGCGTTGGACTACTACGCATGCTGCCCGGGTTCAATCCCAGCAAAAACACCTAAATATTTTTTCACGGTGCCACCTCTTTCGAATGTCTGACAAGCAATCAAAGAGTATCATTTGTCAAGGAGCTTCTCAACTCACCGTTCGGAGTCGGAAAAAAATTGTAGGTCCCTTTCATTTTGTGGAAAAAATAACACCCACACACCAAGTGTTGCGAGAAGCTAGGCTTGGTGCTGTATAGGACTACTGACGCCGTATATATTTTTTTTTTAAATTTTCCAAAAGGCTAAAACGCCCTTCAAGCCAAATCGATAATGTAATTTGCCAGGATATTATTTTCCTTTATGCATCTCCAATTTAATTTAAATTTCCGAACCTTAGATTCACCAGCGCTCTCGCGTGATTTGCGTCCTTCATTCAACCGATGAAGCCGCAATCTTAGCCTAAGAGTGTTGTAAAATTTCAACAACAACAAAAAAAATGCCACTGCATTAGCATCGCACACGACACAAGTTTGTAATTCGACACTGTTTGGGTGGTGTTTCCCAGTTTTGAATACGTGTAACTGCCATGTGCTTAAATGGTCGATGAAACTTATATAATATCATCGACAAGAAAATGTATAATTAAACCTCATCCACACGAAACAGAACCCAGGCCTCATTTTGCCTCAGACACAATTCGCTCGTATTTCAATCATATACGAGTAGGTATCCCCTTATTTTGCACGTGACAAATGCGTAGCTTATATCGATGACAAAACGATTACATTAACAAGATAATTACCTACGTCGAGTACTTCCCAATGCGTGCGATTGGAATTCAAATTGCGTGCGCTAGAGTTCGAATTATACATCCCAGCACATTGGGTTATCGAATTTCAAAATGCTAGTCTCAGAAACTGTGGCTTACCTAATTCTTCATGTTAATCGCTTTCGATTTTAACACACTCACACACCTCGCTGGGAAAGTCACTTGGTATTCTATTCGCAGCGGATGTTGCATCCATTTTTAAGTTTCATATAAAAGGAAAGTGTCCGCCTCCAGATGGCATCAAAATCAATTTAACATTTTTACGAACAGCACATACGACAGAAGAAACGCAATCACAATGATGTCCAAGAGTATGGTAAGGATTGTCTCCTGATGTACACCATCAAACATTTTATTTACTGGAGCCTCGATTTTCTTTATAGATCTTTGTTGCACTCACTGTTCTCGCTACCACTCAGGCTGGTTTATTGGGGCCGGCGTTTGTGGCACCATATGCATCATCATTTAACGCACACCACATCAATCATGCTGTAGCTCATCCACTACTTGCTCCTGCGCCGGTGTCAGTTCCTCTTCCAGTTCCAGTTCCAGCACCAGCAGTTTTTGCTGCACCAGCGCCACCTGTATTTGCGGCTCCAGCTCCAGCGCCCGCGTTCTTACCTGGTCCAATTCCAGCTGCACCAGCTCTGTTTGCTGCTCCCGCAGCTCCAGCACCCGCATTCCTACCAGCGCCAGCTCCATTCGCCTACCCAGCTGGACTTCCGGCTAATTACTTGTGGAAGTGATTTAAAATTCATTAACTATTTTTAGGATAGAACTGAAATTACATGTGAGGCTAATAGAAGGACGTACTCATACAAAAGACGTCAATAAACGAACATTTAGAAATTACGCGTAAATGCTTTTAATTACTTGTGGAAAATTGCTGAGCCATTTGCAAAAGATGCGATGTGTGAGATCATGTTGAGTTGAGCTGCTATACATGCGAATGTACAACAGTGTCATTAATGAAGTTTCGCACAGTCCTGTCAAGTTTGATGTTGAATGTAAAAATGTAAAAACCGACCGCTACGTAAAAATTGACGAATTGGACGAAATGTCAAAATAACCAGTATTCTGAAGACAATTTGGTCTCCTTGCGGTTTCTTACAAAGATCTGTTGACGAAATTACACGTTTGTTTTTTTACATTTTTTGTGTGTGAAACTTTCAGTGTGGATGTTCTTTGTCTTACCAATAGACTTCCATTATTTGGTATAAAGATCAAAAAATATTTTCAATACGGCTTTTATATACTATTTGATATGCCAAAGGATAGACAATTAGGGGTACGGTTGTATGCTGTCAGGTGTGATTAGAACATATAGGAAATACTTTAAGAGAGATCAAAGCTACCTTTTTCAGTTAACATCGGCTGTCATAAATGACGAATGCTCTTCCGACCTGGCAAACAGATCTCCAGGAAAGATGCTATTCGGTTGTTTGATGAGAAAGTTTCTAGTTCTCGATATCTTCCAGCTCATCTTAAGAAAGTAATAGATCCAGTTGTTAAGCGAAACAGTTTCTTTGCACATCCTGAAAATATTTTGCTCTCAATGACTTAGATCCTCCGAATATATTTGAGTAGTCCCTGGCAGGAGAATTTTTTGAGAAGATTTCGATCGGGAGCGTATCGGAATCCCGCTTTTTAAAATCCCGTTTCTTAGGAATCCCACCGAAAAAGTTTTAACACACCGTCTTCTAAAATTCCGTTTTCTTAAAATACCGCGTCTAAGAATCCCGCTTTTTTAAATCCCGTTTAATCCCGCTTTTCCCGTTTCTGAGCATCCCAATTTTGTATTTCAACAACCTCATCTTTCAAAATTTAATATTGCTTGTTCCATTTTCTAGGAAAGAAATAAGAAAAGATCCTTTAAACGAAAATATAAACGGAAAAACCAAATTTCGCGCGAAATTTGTTTAACATGCAATTGATTGCAAGGCATTTTTTTAGGTTGGGTACGATATCCTTTTTATAATCCCGTTTTCTAAAATCCCGACCCTAAAATCCCGACTTTAAAATCCCGCTTTGTATAATCTCGCTTTTTTATAATCCTGCTTCTTATAATCCCGCTTCTTATAATCTCGTTTTTGTAATCAGAAGAATTTGTTTTATTTTAAAAAATGCCTTGCAATCAATTGCGCGAAATTTCTTATTTCTTTCCTAGAAAATGTAACAAGCAATGTTAAATTTTGAAAGATGAAATTGTTGAAATACAAAATTGGGATGCTGATAAACGGGCAAAGCGGGAGTAAACGGGAGTTTAAAAACTGGATCTTATAGGAAGTTATTTTAAAACTTTTTTTTCGGCATTTTTAAAAAACAGGAATTTAAAATAAAAAGTTCTGATTGCAAAAGCGAGATTATTAAAACGGTATTATATGAAGCAGGATTATAAAAAAGCGGAATTATAAAAAGCGCGATTTTAAAGTCGGGATTTTAAAAAAACGGGATTATAAAAAGCGGGATATCGTACCCAACCCTTCTGATCAGCATCCTCGTGTTTTTACTATCGTGGACATACATCTTTTTTGCGAAGTCATGGACTGGCAACAAGAATATCAACGGCTTCCTCTTCTTCGAGATATTCGATGAAAATCATCTTTCCCTAGTGGAATCAGGAGGTGATGACATAATACCTTTCTTAAGACTTCCATGTCACACTCAGGCTGTAGAACGTTCTGTTAAAACGGAAACAGAGTCTTCGATGCAAAGCAAAAATGAGTTAAAGAAGATTTATGCTAAAATTTGTGAGCTAGCTAGATTTTAAAGTTCTCATTAACTAATTTTTTAATATTTTTATTGAGACTTGTGTGTTATTTTAATAAAAAAAGGTTTATGTTATTTTTTATTCTTATCTCTTATCTTCCTAAAAAAATTCAAAACTTTTTTTTAGAGTGAAATTTAAATGGCATTTTACAAAAAATATAGAAATTTTAAAAATCAATGCTCGTGTGGGAGGAAGGTACGTAGAAATGTTTTTTTACGCTTTTTAGAATCTCTTAGGTTTGGGTCAATATTTTATCACTATTACAATCCAAAATAAGAAAAAAATGTTTTTTCATACAACAGTGACCCAGTCTTATCTATATATATAAAAATGAATTGATATTTTTGTGCGTTTACTTTTCACGCCTAAGCCGCTGAACCGATTGCAATACTATTTGGCCAGGAGATCGTCTGGGACCTGAGGAAGGACATAGGCTTAAAAACCGCCCGCTAGGTGGCGCCACAGTCAAGTTATTGGCAAAATCTTTTCACGCCTAAGCCGCTGAACCGATTGTAAAGTAATTTGGGAAAGAGATAGCCGGGGACCTGCATACGTAGACATACATAGACATGAAATCCCGCTAGGTGGCGCTGGAGTCAAGTTATTAACAAAACCTTTTCACTCCCAAACCGCCGAACCGATTATAATGTAATTTGACAAGAAGATAATCTGGGACATGAGGAACAACATAGGTGGAAAAACCGCCCGCTAGGTAGCGCTGGAGTCAAGTTATTAACAAAATCTTTTCACGGCTAAACCGCTGAACCGATTGTAATGTAATTTGGCACAGAGATAGTCTGGGACCTGAGGAAGGATAAATAAGAATAAACTAAGGATCTGGACCCGATAGATGGCGCTGGAGTCGAGTTATTAACAAGTTCTATATTAAGGGAAAGAAACAAAAAAAGTTGATGGTGATATTCTGATTGCCTTTACATTGCATTAAACACGAGAAACGAAAAACGCCATAAAATTTTCTGAGGAAATAGACATACATATATAAGTAGTGCATGCAATGTCATGGTATGATACTATTAAAGTGCAATGCTAAACCCCATACCTCACGTGTAACAGTACAAAAACTCTTATATTTGGGATTGAAAATTCTTCCCCATCCACGGTACTGTCCTGATGTTCCACTCAGTCTAAAGTTATTTAGCTACCAGATACTCTTCCGATACCAAGCAAAAGGCTATAAAATCCTTTAAAGATATCATTGCGTTAAAAATTCAGAAATTCTTAAAAATATTTATACTTGACAGTTGAAGTTGGAAAAGCGATGCAGATTCAAACCCCTTTAATTTTGATAAAAGATAAAGGTATAAATAAGTTTTATTAGATTTTAAATGTTTCTTACTAAAATTGAACATTTAATGTAGTACAACCAAATAAAAGAAAAATTATTCTATTGTTCATTCACATGTTGAACATTTGGTGTGGTTCAACAATGTTTGTTGAATTTTGCGGGTCTTATTTCTATCCAGAAGTACATTAATAGAACAGTGTTTTACCTATTAAATAACGCGACTGTTTACAGACAGACAGACAGACAAACAGACAGACAGACAGACATAAAGATAGATAGACAGACAAACAGACAGACAGACGGACAACTGGATAGATAGACAGACAGACAAACAGACAGACAGACAGACGGATGGACAGACAAACAGACAGACAGACAGAGAAACAAGAAACGGACAAATAGACAGACAGGTAGAAAGACAGATAGACAGACAGAAAGACAGGTAGATAGAAAGACAGACAGGCAGATAGACAGACAGACAGATATACAGACAGACACATAGGCAAATAGAAAAAACAACTGGAAATTGAAGTGGAAAAATAGAACAGCAGTGATTGCATCCTTCTAAGTACTTCCATCATACCCGAATAACTAAGTGCGCGGGCAAATTTTGAAAAGATAGGTGGAGCGAAGCGCACCGGGTTCAGCTAGTATACATATACTTATGTGCAGGGTTCGGATTTTGTTGACAAAAAAAAAACCAAAAAAGGCAAAATAATACCGCAGAAAAAGGCAAAAAAGGCATTTAATAATAAAGTTTTTTATGCATTATTATTAACATTGTAACCCAAAACATTTGGAAGTTCTCTGGTATGCAACAATAGCCTGCGATTATCTCTCAGGAAAGCCTTGAATGAATTAAGGGACCTTACAACATGGGCAGAGCCTAGTGGAGCCAAGAGAAGAGATGTCACGTCCTTAACTTTAATATTTGAGTCCAGTTTAGAGTTAGTGGGCACCGTAGCGCAAGTGGTTAGTGCGTCGGACTACTGTGCCAGCGGTCTTGGGTTCGAATCCCGCCGCAAACATCTAAAAGTTTTTCACTGTGCCCACCTCTTTCGAATGTCTGACAAGCATCAAAGAGTATCATTTGTCACGATTGAGCTTCTCAACTCGCCGTTCGGAGTCGGCAAAAAACTGTAGGTCCCTTCCATTCGTGCAAAAATATAACACGCACACACAAATGGTTGCGAGAAGCAGGCCCAGGTTCACCTCGAGCTGTAGCGCCAACTAAGTTTAGAGTTTGCAGCGCCATTTTGTTAATTTGCTGAAAAAACCGCGTACAATTTTTTCATCCCATCTGGCCCTTTAGCAGGTTGTAATTCCTCCTCGAGTCCTTTGAAAGTCTTTAACACTACTTCTTCTAACATAAATAATACGCAGTGCACTAAGATCAAGTGCTCAAATTAAAATATGTACATGTAAACTCTTAAATATGCGGTCTTTCGGGTCGACTAAAAATCTTTTTCCAATTTCACCACAAACTCTGTCTTGGGGCATTTTCGCTTCCAATGACAAGCAACAAAATATTTTGGGAGCAGCACGCATTCATGCACACGCAATATTCAACAGACCAGCACTAAGTGACCCTAATGTCACAGAATATGAGTCTAGAATCTAGATGAAAATGCGCACAGTTACGAAAAAAATACTTTCCCGATGTCTACGGATTTTTGTCAGATGAAACTGTGGCGAATGCCTGAGATTGCACTCACGGCACAAGAAGAAGCACATGTATATTGAGTTGATACAAATGTGTTTAGTGTTGTATTGGGGTGTAGGGATTTTTTTTTATGAGCGCTACTGTAAAAAACCGTTGCAGTTATGTGCATGTTCATATAAGAGAAAAACCTGCTTTCATACGTGTGGACACTGAAATTTCTTTCGTGTGATAAATCGGATAAATCGTATAATTAAGAAGAAAGTGCACAGCTATTTGGACAAATAGTACCAAAGGGGCACAAAAGGCAATATGAGTAAAAAAGGCAAAAAAAGGCAATATGAGAAAAAAAGGCAAAAAAAAGGCAATGTCAACAAAATCCGTTCCCTGCTTATGTGATATCATCTTCCGGGCAATTTTACTGTATGGCTGTCGAGTCCAAGTGTGTGGATTGTGTGTGGATATCAAAAAATTGCAATTACAGCAAAATATAATTTTGAAGATGATGCTGAATCTTTTTTGGCATCACTCCACCTCCAATCTACGTAACAGAGCCAATATTAAGTTGATATCTGATAGAATTCACAAACTTATCCAGAACATCTTGATTAGATGTGACTTCTCCGATAATAATCCACTAATTAACGAATTGACTACCAGCATTGTGCGAACGATTAGAATGATTTCCACATGCTTTACGATACCTATCTAAAAAATTTATTTGTAAATATTTTCTTAATTTAAACAAAATCATCATTTACATATTCATTTGTGAATTTTTCTAATATATGTATCAGTTAATCTATTTATTTTTTAATTTATTTTGTTTTTTTTTTTGATTATATCTATTCGTTATTCATCTTGTTAATTTTTGTTTGTTAATCTATTTATTTGTTGATTTATTTATTTGTTTTATTAGTCTTCTATGAATGTATTTATTTGTTAATTTACTTATACATATGTATGTACATTGATTTATTTGCTATACTAATTTTCTGTTAATTTATTTATTTATTTATTTATTAATGTATTTATCAATTAATTTTTTTTTATTTAAATGAGGGGTTTTCTCGTTGTTTCCATTCAAAAAAAGAAAACTAAAAAGTAAACATTTATTTATAAGGGTTTCACTATAAGAATATTTAATAAAAAATGTTGCATTGGAATGATTTTAATTTCTTAAATGATCGACTGCAATAATGTGTGAAAGATAATATGAGGTAAAATATTCACCACTGCTTCGGCGTCACATTTCGATCCATTTGTCCCAATTTAGAACGACATCCTATTCCATTGTTTCACATCTCATCTGTTCATGCTCAGCTCTTTCCCGCAGTAGAAAACTACACTTAGGAGAGTACTTCTTCGACGATCTCAGTGGCCTATCACAAAAAGACGAGGGAAGCCTTTTTCGCTTGATATAAAGCCGATACAAAGGTTCTCATGAGTATCAGTGTTAAATATCCCCAAGATCCTTGGTGTCAAAATGGGCATCTATGGGCCTAAGTGTGCTGGTACTAGCCACCGGCAGTCACCGCTATCTATTTCATGGTTTTAGAATATTTCAGTTGAAAAATATGAAAGAAAGCCACTTCAATGCTACCAAATATTAATTAACCAATGCTGCCAAATATTGCTTCAATTTTTAAGTACCTACTCATATCATTTGCTTGTTTGCACTTCAGTTTCGAATGATTTACAAATTCGCTTCAATGATCGCTTTTTTTTATTAATATCTTCTCCTAAATGTCTTAAGTGTATGGCCTCGACTGTGATCTTGTTGATTAAGTATTTAGAAACTGCGTACATAGTACCACCTACATCGTACAAGCTTTGTTGTGGTTGATTGCATATCAAGTGCAACAAGTTCTATTTATATGTAAATTAATCCGAAGAATGCAGGAAGCACAAACACGATGCGAGCTTTCGAGCTGCAGTCGAATAGACCCTGATCTTCAGTTGTACATTCGCTTGCAGTTAGTCAAGTTCAAAACTAAATTACAAGTAACAAGATGAATTTTCAAGGCAAGAACGTTGTGTACGTTGGTGGTTTTGGCGGAATCGGTTTCGCCACTTGCAAGTTACTTGTTAAGAAAAGTGTTGCGGTAAGTTTGGATGCATTGGATACTGAGCGAACGGGACACTTAAAGATTGTTTTCAGAACTTGACTATTCTGGATGTGAAGGAGAATGCTGCGTTCCTGAAGGAACTCACGACCATGAATCCTGCAACCAATGTGACGTTTATGCAGTTGGACTTGTGCAATAAGGAACAGATCGAGAAAGTCGTGAAGGATGTGCTTGCCAAGATGAAGTATATTGATGTTCTGGTCAATGGAAGTGGCATGATCAACGATAGGAAGCCAGAGATGACCATGGGTGTTAATTTGGTAAGAGAGTTCATTTGATGGTGCCTCTTAACTCTTGATTGACACTTAAACTCTTTCCAGCTTGGACTGATTCATACAACAATGAATGTTATTCCATCCATGGACAAGGCTAACGGAGGTCGTGGTGGACTTATTGTAAATATCGCTTCCGTTCTGGGACTAGAACCAGGTCCAATGCTTGCCATCTACACAGCTTCGAAGCACGGCGTTATGGGATTCAGTCGATCTATCTCGGTAAATTGCACTAAATTAAATTTAATTAAAGTAAGAGCTTTGAAGGTGACCTATGAAATTTCACATAGGATGAGTACTACTACAATAGAACGGGAATTGCTGTTATGACCATTTGTCCGGGCATCACTGTCACCGGTCTATGGGATACATTCCGTGGCAATGACACTTTCCCATATTCCGATGTTTTGACCGACAGATTCAATTCGGCTAAGAATCAAAACGCCGATGTCTGTGCGGTTAACTTCGTCACCGCTATGGAGACTGGAAAGAATGCATCGATATGGATCTTGGATTTGGGTACATTGGAAGAAGTCAAGCCACATAAATACTGGGATTTGGAATTTTAAAATGAAACTGGCAAACGATGTTGTTGCCATTTTATTTTGTGATATTGGTGTTTTTGAAATAAATAAAAAACAATGAGATTGCATTTTAAATTAAAAAAAAACTTTTTTTTCTTTATTCATTTTATTTTAGTTGGGTTTTTAAAATATCATATTATTCTCGCAATGAAATTATTTTCCAACGAAATACGGAAGTAACATTAAACCTTGAAGTAGCAATTATAATACTTTGTGTCTCAGTTAGAAGAGATTAGATTCAATTGACTTATAAACAGATAAGTAGAATGCCTTAGGCCATCTGCACACGGCTCATATCGTCAGCGTAGCGTATGCGACGTGATATACGAGAGGCATACGATTTGTTGTCGCACACGTGTATTCAAAGGGAGAACTGCACACGACTCGTCCGCTACGCGTAATCGTCGCAGCATGCATCCTACGTGACGACTATCGTCAAGCGGTGTCAGGCGCTTATACTTTTTTTTACTTTTTAAAACATTTTTATTATTCCATTTTCAATATAAACTTACATACTAGACAAAAATGCTTAAATCTAATTTAACAACTAACAAATCTGACTTAATCTAGCTTACTGGCCCTTAGGGGGCACTCTAGGCCTAACTCTATTTTTACAAACTATTGCCTTTCGGCCTTAAACTAACTACACTACGACTAAGCTAATTTAACACATATTTTATTCCAAGAAAAGTTTGGAAAACTTGGATACTTTATCCGTTTTTTTTATTCTTAAAACTATGAAAACTTAACCTACCTAAAATACCCTAAGCTACTTAACCTAAACTAATTGTAATCAGGGTGGTGAGCGCTCGTTGCCTAGTGCCCCGAGCGGTCACCATCCCGATTGCATCCTCGGGCGCTTGGCCATCGCCATTACGATGCCCTGTCAGGCGCTTATCGTCGTGTACGAGTGTACGCTTGGAGTTTTTTTTACGTTTTTCAATGTGCTTACTCATGTTAATTAAAAAAAAAATGGCCAACGAAATTATGAAATTCGTTCAATTAATTGAAAATTAGTATTTTGTTTTTGAATTAGCGGCTTCACAATAGTCACTAGCTCTTTAACAAAAAAGTCTGAAATTTTACATCGTCTTCTGTTTACTCTTGTGTGGCCTACCTACTTGCATTTTTTAAAATGTGTGGGTGTACCCAATATTTTCTTATATATTTTCCTTTTTTTTCGTATCGAAGATAATCTAATAAAACAAACTCGTCTTCATCACTCGGCATCGCTTTGTATTTTGACGATTGAAAATTGCGTCGTGTGCGGTTCAATAGGCGTATCGTTATCGTAGCAGCACGGCAAACAAATGACGTGACGATGACGCTACGATAATGATAATGATAATGATACGAGCCGTGTGCGGGCGGCCTAAGTGTTTACATTATGTCGCGTACATGAACATACATTCGTATAGGTACATACTGTGGCCAACAGATTAGAAACACGCTGACTCTGTCTGTTTCAATAAATTATTTTCTGTTAACATAATGTCAATGCTTTTTGTTTTAGGTCAAAGAGATCACTTTGCTTGTCAAAAATAATGCATTGGTTTCCCGTGCGGTGACTATTTTATCGTGGGAAATGTAAGAAAAGTATTTTTTGTTTGTGAATGTCCATCTAATTAGAAATAAGTTCTATTCGATTTATTTCAAAAGTTAGTCAATAATAATCGAACGAGCATTCACATTATTATTTTATGGTTGATTTTATTTATATTTAGACGAGTTTGCGATGGCTAAAACCAAAAGCTACTCGGAAGGCAGTTATTTAAATGTGGACTATCAAAATGTCATACCGGGCAATCGTTACTTAATTAAATTGCATAGTTAAGAAAATTATTGACGCTATCCAGCATTTCAAAGTACCTACATATTTGAAACCGCCGAAAATGTGCAAAGGAAAAATCGAAAGATTGCCCGGCTGGCCAAATTTGATCCAGATATATGTAAGACTAGTTGAAACCCAGCGACAGATTTTGGAAGAATCAAGTACTCCAGTCTCCACACGCACCATTAGGTAGGGTGACAATATATTTTTCAAACTAAAAGAGTATCTGTAAATTTTTGGTTGAATTTTTTTTATTGATAATAATATGTACACATAACATTAGTAGCAGAAATGAGAAACAAGCTTAGTTTTATTCTGTAAAACCAAGCAGGTATACATAGATATGACAATTCGTTTTCGAGTTTACATTTCGCTACCATGTATAGTCGTTCCACAATATTTTTGAGTGACGATTGGTGAATAGCAGGGATGGAAAATCGAATTCGATACAAATGAGTTTGTTCAAGTACAAAAGTACAATTTGCCCTAATTCGATACAATTTATCAGTCTGCACCTTTCAAATTCCTTTGAATTCTGTATTTTCCAAAAAAGAGAAAATCGAATCAATTAACAACGACACATCTTTTTGTCCAGTTGACGCTTTGTGGATTGATTTCAAGTCGTAACCTGCAAAACAAAAAACTTAATTAGGAATTCATCGTGTTATGAGTTTGACGTAAGTACATAATGTACGTTGCAATATTTTGAACACAAATGTGCGAAATGAGACCATTAAGCCTGAAGAGCTCATAGACTAAACTACGAACTAAACATGTGTATAAACTAAAGTATTTTTGTCTGTAAGATTTTATTGTTAATTTATTTCTGTTTATTTATGTGTTTGAAAATAAAATATTTTAAGTTCACTTTATATTTTTTTTTTTCATACGAAAAATAGCGTAACGACTACAAATATTGGCATCCCAAATTTTTGATCCAACTAATGGCACCCCACATTCAACATGGATTTTCTTAATATCCTTTAGTCCGAACAAGTACATTTAAGGTTTTTTTCAAAATCTGCAACTATTCTTCACATTTCTATATCTTTATTTTGATGATAACAATTAATCTTTAGTAGCAATTTAACAGTGAAACTTTGAGCACTTAAAAAAATTCCCGAAATTTTGAGTGTTTTGGTTAGGGACATATAATTTGGTAAGCTATTTTTGACCATTTGTATTATTATCTTTTAACTGTATTTATTTCTCATACTATTGCATGAATTATGATGTTTTTATATAGCTTTTTGCAGATTAATTCAATGTAGCATTAATAAAAAGGGTGCCAGTAATTGGTTCCAAAAAAAAAAAAACACGGTTGAATTATTATTGGGAGGGGGGCTCCAATAGTTACATCGTATTGAGCTACAATTACTGACACTGCCAATAATTGTACTTTTTGCACTGCCATTATTTGTTGCTTTCAACCGTTATTGACTGCAGATTTAAAAAGACGAGAAAAAGGAACTTATCATACGATGATAGCGAAACCTAACTGCAATAATTAACCGTAAATCAACAAAACTTTCGTGTTTTGCTTTGGTGCCAATAATTATACTTTTTTTGGGTGCCAATAGATATAGCGGGGTGCCAATAATTGAAGTTTTTGGTACTTAAGCATATTTTTATTTAGATTTTATAGCGTATTTTTACTTACACGTTAAATATTTAATAATATTAACCGACAAAAAATTGTTTAAATAATACGTTAATTTTAAAATGTTTATCATAACTCAACAAATAGTAAAGTTATGGCCAATCAAAGTAGACATTTCCTTAAAGGCGCCAATTGTAGTCGTTACGCTAGTTTTCAATACATTGACTCCATTTCAGTACAATCTTAAGACAGTTTTAAGTACAACTCGAAAATGTCATTTTCCATCCCTCATTGTTGAAATGACATTCCTAGACTGTCATTTCTCATCATTTCATTCTAGCTATATACCACAGTACACATATATGTATAAGGTAGTGTACTCAGATTATTCATTTTCGATCAAGTTCGCGCACCTGGCAAAAATTCGAGAAAATACCCGCCCTACGTGCCCTGCGGATATTTGTTTACATTCAAAAACAAAAATAAATGACTTTGAATTAAATAAATGACTAATATTAAACTCACAAATGAATTTGAATTAAACGCCAAACTCTGTACGATTATAGAAAGGGCACGAATTGCGGCCATTTTTCCTGCGCAAAATTTACCTCAGATACGTGTACTGTGGCTATATACAATCATTCTAGGAATGACATTTTTTCGAAAATTTGTTGCTTACTCATCATTATATAAATAGGCGAAGGCAAAACGGTTCACAATAGTCACTTGATATTTTTTGCAAAGCTTATGAAAAGGGTAAGTGTAGTATGTACTTTTTTCCAATACGTTATCTAAGCCAGGTAAAAACCTGGTAAAAAAATAAATTAAATAAATTTGGTCGAATTTCTACCACAGGCGATACTAGCTATCATTAAACATCATTCTCCGTCATTCCGGCAAAATCCACGAAAAATTTCAACTCTCATCATTCCAATCTTATTTTTTCATTCCAAGCTACACACTGTCATTTTTACATCATTCTAGTAAGGTTGCCAAATCAAAAATCATAGTGTGTAGTCCAGGGACGTGGCGTGATGTTCTAAGCAGGGTGTTCTACTTTTTTTTTGTTGAATAATAACGTACATATGTACATATATACTCAGTTTTCTCCAGGACCACGACGAGGATGTTAAGTAAACAAGGCCAACAAAATAATTTATTAAGAACGGGGCAACCACACAACCAAAATTTTCTTTCATAGTTAGGAATCTAAAAATGTCTAGTAAAAGCTTTACTAGGTAAACCTTACAAATCAAATCCGGAAGAGACGGTGTTGGCCTTCCAAAACTAATTATTTCCAGTCTTTCTTCCGAATTTAATTGAGAAAATGGTTTCTTCAATAAATTTTCAATAGCGCATCGACAGGTCATTTTTCTCTTATACGATTTGGCTTAAAAGAACGACATGCATATCTAACTATCGCCAAAATACGAATTTCCAATGATGATGTAAGAATAAACATGTTTCCGCAACACGAAAGCAAATACCGATTTTATTATTCCCGTACATTTTTTTTAGAATTATAGGCTTGAAATCAATTTTCCTTTTTATTATTCATCCACTATTAATGAATAAATGTGCATTGTTGCGGAGAAATACATTTCCTGGAGCTTTCAAATGTCAAACAAATAATAATTTCATCCGTTAATGGCGCTGTTGGTCAGTTGGAATTGAGTGAGCTTTCAGTGTGTGCACACTTCTACTTTTTATCACTTTTGTTCCGATGTAGTTCTGGCTTAAGTGGAGAACAACCGGGCGAGTCGACGTCGAACTGAATTTAATAAAAAGTTGGTTTGGATAGGTTGCTGGATAGAGGTTTGAAAGTATGTATTTCTATGTATGACGGCGCGCACCGTTCAATTTACTTACGAAAAGAGGAGAACATTTTGTTCAACGTCAATTTGTGTTGAATGGTTTATATACATTTTGGTATTGCGATTTTGACTGCGGTGTTTAGTTTGGTTGATTTGGCTATGGACGGTGCGGCATAACAGAGTGAACAAAAGTGGATGTTTAAGCATTATTTTTAATTAAGTATTTTTGAATTGTAACTCAATTAGATATTGTTAGCGCATGTATATAAACAAATCAATTTTTCATAAAGATGGATTTCGTTGGGGTGTGCGGAGAATACCTGCGCACCTTAGAGTAAACGTCACTCTGGTGTAGTCTACTGAATAAATATGTATTGGGTAATCAGAATAAAAATAAGAATATGCTTAATTTTTTTGATCAATATTGTACGTATGTTTTTATGTATGTTCTTATTTTTATTTACATCGACTATATTTTTTGGAGAAAGGGCAACTGACAAAGAGAAAAAGAGAGATTGTATCTTATAATTTTGTTAATTTTTAGACAAAATTAGTAAAAGCGTATATTTAAAATTAATTTAGGAAAAGATAGAATTAGTAAATCCATGTAAAGAAAAGAGTATTTTGTCCTTAAAAAGAGTAGGTCTGGTCAGCCTACATTAGGAGACGACTGGTAGAGTCTGGGTTGGTTGGACGAGCCACCCGAAAGAAACCGCTTGGTAATTTTAAGCAAAGAACAACAAACAATTAAGTTCGCGAAGTCTCACCTAAATTCGATAGCAGAGCAGTGGAAATACAAAGTATGGAGCGATGTAACTAAGGCCAGCCGCATGGGACAAGATGTCACTCGATATGGTCGCTGACCAAAAGGCATACATTTGAGGCCCAAGTATGTTTAACCAGTTATTAAACACGGTGGGGTATCAGCCCACGATGGGGAATGTTTGTCCTGGAATGGTGTTGGCCCGTTACATCGAATAGATGTCATTTTAATGGCTCAAAAATGTATCCAGATATTGGAAAACAGCCTGGTACCTTGGATCCGCACAAATTTGCCAGTTATTTGGAAATTAATTTAAAACCAGTGGAACAGTGCGAAAATCTCGCATGTAGAAAACCTATAACCGTTTACGAATTACGAATGAAAAAAAAAGGGAACGTAGTTATAGGTAATAATGTTTTTTCGTTATAACTTAACTTATGGACTATTTCAAAACGGTTTATGCTGATGAAGTTCAGTTGATAAGCGTTAGTGTTAGAATCATTGAAATCGGTGCAGAAATAATCTTCAGGATGAATCACAAGCTCTTGCGCTAGTGACTTAACTATATAGACAGATATAGATATACATAGATACCTCCAACCGCAAACATAAGATTATAAACATTTATCGGCTGTTTGCAATTAGTTGTCTACAGCTGTTAGTGGTCCACAGCTGTTAGTTGTCCACAGCTGTGTGAATCCAAAAGAATCCTCAGCATGTAGTCAACAAATTTTCAAATTAAGATTACTCTTAATTATACAATTACTCTTAATTATAGTTTTTTTTTACAATTTACAATTTACAATTGACCTAAACTACATATATTGAAGTTGGTTGAATTTCGAAGCTCTTTGATCACCAAACTATTTTGTACCACAGCACTGGACACAACGAAGACTTAGATCCTTTTTTACATTTTGTAAACAAAAACAAATAATACTCTTTGATTGCTTGTCAGATATTCGAAAGACGTGGCATTGTGAAAAAACTTTTAGGCGTTTGTTGGGATTGAACCCGGGCAACATTGCGTAGTAGTCCAACGCACTTACGACTACACCAGGGTGTATTCCACCCGCTGTCTCATATTCATCCACTTAAGCATCGGTTGCATCAATTTATTCAATGTAAACCTGGTACAGCTCAGGATGATAATGAATCTCAAATTCAGCTGTGATTAGAAAAAGCGTATTAAAACTCATTTCAATATGACAGCGTCACTGCAGACACTTGTATACATACAGGGTGTCCTAGCTTAGAGGTATAATCCATTAAATGGAGATTTCTGAAGCTCTAGCGAACAAAAAGTCATACGGCAGGGGGGTCTATTTTCACCCCCCTCCAAGTTATAGCCTCCAATTTGGTGGTAAGGCCACTTTAAATGATATAACTTCTGAACTACTACAGCTACAAGATTTGTAGATTTTAGAGAGGGAATCAGAAGCGGATAAAAAATGTTGAAGACTTCATGTTCTATTCTTTGCAGCCACAAAAAAGTTATGGCTGTTTAAACTCAAAATTATGAAAATTTGTTGTTCCAATTTTTACTCAAAATTTTAAACTTTCAAAGCTTTTACTTAATAAAAACTTTTTTTCTTATAAAATTTTTATCTCTGAAAACTATGTTCGACATTTTTTCACGTACAATTAGCAGAAGTTGTAATAAAAGCCATTTTTTGTCAGACAAAAATCATAAACGCGAGAAACGAGAGAGCCGACAAACTAGCCAGGCGATGGTCAGCCCTTAACAGCTTACCAGCGGAAAACATTCTTATTTCAGTATCTGCTGTTAAGAGCAATGATATAATAAGGTATACTCTCACACTGCTTAAAACTAGTCCGACAAACGGATGACTTGCTACCAGCGTTGCCACTTCAGGACTATTTTTCTGCAGTAGATTCTCTAAAAAATGCAGTAGATTGAATTTTTTCGCAGTAGATTTTTTTTTCAGCAAAAAAACAAGATATTTTAACACTATTTGGCTTGTGTTTCTGTTTCTTTTTTATTATTTTGGCTTTTGCCAATATAAAAGTTAGTTACTTCTAAACAAATAACTTACTTACGAATTTTTGTAATGTTCTTCATTTTGGGGGTACACAGGATTGAATGACCAAATCTGACAATGTAAACGCAAGTAACGACGCACGGTCGGACAGAAATATAGGATGGTTTTCAATTTTTTTTGATATTTGTGGTGGTCGGACGGACATATGTATCTGATAATGTGAACGCTTATCTGTCTGACCTAGAGCAAATTTCATTTCTGAAATGTATTTCTAGCAGTGTGGTCGTTGTTGGAGAATTAAAAATGGCTGTGTATGAAAATATTGCATTTTGGAAAGAACTTTTGGAAATAAAAACATTCTGATAATCCACTGGAAAATTCAATTGTAATTCTATTAGCAAATTAACAGAATAAGACTCTGGTCGATTTGTTTTATAAATTCCTATATCCAAATCCGCTACCTTTTCTTTCTTCTTCTTCTACAATTGTATCAATCATAAGCGCTGCTACCAGTACGTGTGACATCTTTGCAATTCATTTACGAAGTGAAGTCTGACAAAATGTTGGACATATGAACGCTAATGACATCAGTCTGTCTAACATCCATCCGACCAAGTCTGTCAGATATGGCGGATCGTGTGAACCCCTTTTTGGGAGAAATAAACAGAATCAACGGTACGATAAAGTCAATTTTTGAAATGTGAATGGATTCGTTTATGGATAGTGAGTTGTGATTGCGTTCAGATAGGGAATTCAACTTTTTTCGAAAAGTTTTGTTGTGAAGTTTTGTGCTAAAAGGGATAAATGTCCACACAAAGCATACTACAAAAATGCAGTAGATTTAATTTTTTGGCAGTAGATTCAAATTTCGAAATGAATGCAGTAGATTTACTGCAATTGCAGTAAAGTGGCAACGCTGCTTGCTACAAAGAACTCGCGTGGACACCGCGAGATTAGTGGCAGTGAGTACAGGGAACTGGGCAATAAGGGACCATGCAGCCAAACAAGCCATCCCTCACAACAATTTCTATCGAAGATTCGAAGTTGCAAGGATGAAAAGTAAAAAGTGTCGCTTATTAATTTTCTGTTCAAATCTCCGGCTCTGGCGAGAGCAAGGCAACTCATACTGTGCAAACCATTCTTCGACGACCTAGG
The DNA here is from genome assembly GCA_949775065.1 of Brachyopa scutellaris. Classification (NCBI taxonomy): domain Eukaryota; kingdom Metazoa; phylum Arthropoda; class Insecta; order Diptera; family Syrphidae; genus Brachyopa; species Brachyopa scutellaris. The sequence goes on from OX459113.1 coordinate 107,489,888, forward strand.
ATTTGAGAACTGACCCTCTTCCTAAACGCCGGCCGCAGACTAGATTGAATCTAGATTCTGAATCTGTTAGAGTTATGCTCGGTAGATATTTGAGATTATTATTATTATTATTATTATTAAAAAAAAAAGATGTAACTATCTCAACCTACATATCTACGTATAAACGGGTCACCTGAGGTTGTGGTATCAGAACGGTGCCGCTTCTAGCTTTTTTGGTTTCCTTTCCATTGAAACCACCACCACTTCTATCTAGCTATACATAAACTGTTTATCTACTGCGGCATTCTAAATATTGGTTCGCGGAAACCATGATTGGTGCGATGAAAGAGCGGAACAGATCTGAGAAAACCGAAGGAAGATCATTTCAAGGAGGGTAGGGCAGTCGATGCTACCAGTTAATCTCACGGCGTTTTCGAAGAACTGTAAGTTAATCAGTTTCAAACGATGAATGGAGGGCGGTAGGTTGTAGCTGTTTACTCAAGGCATACCGCGTAAGGCAAAACGATTGAATCTGGCTGGACGGCTTCGATTTCCATATACATAGTGTAAATTTCGTAGTAAGGAGACCATACTTATGTAGCTAGCAAATTCAAGCAGCAGGCTTACGAAGGTGATGTATAGCGATTTTTCGACATATGATGGGTCCGGGAACTGTCTTGACCAAAGCTTAAAATTACCGAGTGCTCTGTTGGCTATCGATATGGGTCCGGAATTTGAATTCACTATCGCATGTAACACCCAAATCACGTAATGAGGGTATTAGGGGAACAGACTCGTTGCAGATAAATTAACATCTGTGAGGTGGTGGAAGACCATAAACAGCTTGGCATTTGTTCCCTTCTGTACTTGCACCCTGATATTGTGCATTCCTAGTTAAGCTACTTTCAAAATATCTTCACATAGTAACCGTTAACATGCGTGTCTACAAATATAGATTACAAATTTGGTATCTCGGCCGAAAAAAATGCATCTTTCAAGATTATTATCACGAATTTAATGTACATAGTACATACAGTCATACATATGTCCGCATTTTTATACCAAAATCAATTAAATTTCCCTCTAACGATCATAGAGGTAATTTTATATAGCAACAAATACCAAAATGCCAAGTAGCACAGTCATCAATTAATGTGTAAGCGATGTAAACAAATTTGTTTTACGTTATACACTTTGTTTACATCTGTGCCACTATAAATGCATTTACAAAATAGCGCAATAAAGAAAACAAAAATCCGACCACTGTTTATAAGGCAACAGAGTAAGCGTGCGATTGCATTTGCATCAACAGCGAATGTTGTGCGCCAAGTTTTCTTAGGGCGATCTATTCGTCCGGCATGGCGGTATAAGTAAGTGGGATTTGTCGCATGTCACGGAATTGTTTTTTTGCGTTTAATTGATACATCGCCACTAATGTCGGCGTATTGTGTTGTTAGGTACTAGTTTATGTAAATAAAATAAGTGCTTTTGAAGTCGTGCAACATAATAAACAAAACGTAAATAAAAATAAATCCCGATTCATGCTGTCCAGAAGTCTGTCCCCTTATACAGTGACTGAAATAATTATAAAGGCAGCACATTCTTAATGAAAATTTCATATTCCAGTAAAAATGTTTTTTTTTTATTTTATTTTAACATGAAAAGCTATTTATTAAAACAAAACTTAATGCAATTTTTTAGCCCATACTACAGATGGATGAAAACATTATTACATTTCGGCAAAATTAAGCTTATTTAGGCGAAATAAATATAAAGGCAATTCATAAAAAAGATAAGAACTATTATTTACAGAAAAAAGACAACAAAATATTTGTTCATTAATCGGTGTTTCGTGCTGAAATGAAGCAGCTTGCAATACTGATTCCTGGATGATTTGGCAAATTTAACTGGCATAGATTTTGAGAGACTATGAAGTGTTGAACCTTCAATCCTGGACCAGCATCTCTGCAGAGATTCCTTTAGGTCTTTGACGTTTAAATATTGTTTCCCATTGGTATAAACTTGTCGTGAGAGAATTACCCACAGGATTTCGATGGGATTTAGGTCGGGGCTTCGTGCTGGCCAGGGCAAAACGTTCAAACTGATGTTATTAAATTCTATTTTAATTATTTTTGCACGGTGGACGGACACATTGTCTTGATGAAATATAAATTTTTCGCCAGCTATGCATTCCGCGTGTTTGTCAAAAACTATTTCTAATAGTTCCGTATACTTTTCAGCATTCATTTTCGGAGGAACCCATAAGAGAGGCGTTTTGCCATTATATGCGAAACCACCCCCGACCATAACGCTGCCTCCACCGTAATTTCGGCTCATTCTACCTTCTGGTTTGTCTTGTAGATCATGCCAGTAGTACTGCCATCCATCTGGTCCATCCAGATTAAATTTCTTTTCATCCGAAAGTATGACACTGTTCCCTTCATCAGTCCAAGACATATGGTAGCTTTTTAATATTTTTTTATACTTCGTGTTGGGAGAGTCGTGCAAATTTCGCATGAATTCTATGTTGTAACGAGCTGCCTTTATAAATATTTCGTCCACTGTATCTATAATACCTATAAGTACTGTAGCGTTGGTTTAGGCTTAGGGTAAACTTCTATACAAATCTTCAGATGGGTAATTCCATGAAAAAGCGGACATATAGTTAGAGAGCAAAAAAAACTTTTCGACTTGCTACTTATTTCTAGTTATTAACTAAATATAGCAATTCCTAAATATATAGGAATATGCCGTTATAAAATCAATGCAAACTTGCAATTGTGAATTATCAACAATATTTGGCGTAAAAACACGTTTATGCCGTGATTTTTTTTTATTAAAACTGGTAGTGAATTAAGGTGAATAAGCTTGTATATTATTTTAAGTTATCAATACTATACGTAAATAGTTTTTTAGAATAAGGTTAAATATGTAAAATATTTAATGCCTTTTAGATAAATAAATCTAAATCTAAATCGTTAGTTTTGGAAGTGAGAATGGGAAGTAACGCGAGTTACCGTAAAATGTTTAAATTTTCTTTAAAATTTTTCCATAAATATGAATTGTCTCATTAGAGATGCCCAGATATGGTTATCTCCTTGATTTTAATTCTACATAACCAATTCACTTTATTGGTAAATTTTAAAATTGTTTTAGTTAAGTATATCAGCAAAAAGACAGTGTCCATAATGGTAACGCGAGTTACCGACATGCTTTTATTTTTCTTTTAAGTACCTAAGTATTTAGCTATCACAACATATTTATTTCTAAATCGCTCTGGAAATGGTTATTATGTCCAGTGTTGCCGAAAATACTCCCATGGGAGTATTGTACTACTTCCAACACCTCCGTACTCCCTTTCTCCTCCTTTCACATTCGTACTCCTATTTTTTTTTTAAAGACCTTAAATATCTTACACCTGCAGCAAAGTGTAATGTCAACCTAAATAAATCTAATTCACTTCAAATTTAATGCAAATTTGGCAGCACTTTTATCTTCGAAACTATCGTCAAAAAGGGAATTTCCCTCTTTCTTGTTTGTTTTTGTTTTTCGTCAGCTTCATGCAATTTTCATTTGTCGGTTCGGTATTTATTTTATTGTTTCCTAAGATTGTGGTTTGGTGGTTCAGTTTTTTGTTTGAACTCTGTGAATTTGTATGTATAGTTCAATAAAATGAAAAAGTTTGTTAAATTAATCCTTCAAATATTGTAATTCTTGTTAGAATAATTCAAAGTAAACATGTATTATAGATATTTAGTGAAATTGGATTCCTTCGATGCGGTAAAGGCCAAAGCTGTAAATGTGTCTTGTGTTGCTGGAGGTTCTAAAACAAATGAGTCTGCTGCTGTTCCATAAGACAGATTTTTTATAATTGAAGAGATAAGTACTTACTTTTGTTATTAGAATTAACAATTGTTTTATATATTTATGTTTTGTTTTTTTTTTTGAACTGAATTTCTTTTTGATAATTTTTTTTTTAAATAAAATTAAAAAAAAAATTGTGTGCACACACTTATTTGTGAAGACTAAAAAATGTCTGTACTACTATTTTTTTCAAAGTACTCCCCTTTTTTAACTGTAGTACTACCTTATAATATTTCTCTCTGGCAACACTGATTATGTCTAAGAATAATTTAATGTTGACATTAAGATTCAAATTTCAATCCATTAGCTATGAATTGTTCCGAATGTAACGCGAGTAATCATGGAATTGCCCAGATGACATTTTTATCCAAGGTGGCTAACGTGTATACGCAGCCAATCCAGTAGAGGACACATATAAGAACATCTCACAGAAGAAAAACTCGCTTATAAAATTCACATTCTATGTAAATACACCGTTCGCTTTCCCATATACAGGGTGGGTCAATAAGGGCTTCACCATAAGAATAGTAAATAAACAAATTATTACATTGGAATGATTTTGATTTCTTTATTGATCGATTACAATTATGTGTGAAACATAATATCGGGCAAATGTTCACCATATCTTCGGCGTCATATAGCGATCCGTTTGTCTAATTTTAGGATGACATCTTGGCATAAATACTCCTATATTCCACCAAAATGCCTTATCATCTCGTCCTTAACCCGTTTCATGCCAAATGGCATACATTTTTTTTACTGTTTTCAATCGTTTAATGTTTAGTGAGTCAATCAACCAATGACCCCTTTCCGAATCACCCCTTTCCGAATCCGGGGTCAGAATTGTTCTATCTGCCGTCATTTAGGAAATATTACAGCTGAAAGCAGAAAAAATGTGAAATTTAGTTAATTTGGACATAAGCCACCTACGAAAGGAGGCTAATACTTCGTATCTGCGGTGACATAATCGATTTCTCTAAAAGATAGATAAAGTTTCTAAGGAAATTCAATATGGCGGATCTAAGATTTAAGATGGCAGCCATAACCACGCCAAAAATGACGATTTTAAAAAAGTCAACCGATTTGGACCAAATTTGGTATCAAGGGGTTTTTGGGGTCGCTGATCACGAATCTGAGGTCAGATTTACAAAATCCAAGATGGCGGATCCAAAATATTCGATATATCCAATATTTCGGATCCGCCATCTTGGATTTTTCAAATCTAACCTCAGATTCGTCATCAGCGACCCCAAAAATCCTTTAATACCAAATTTGGTCCAAATCGGTTGACTTTGTAAAGATCGTCATTTATGGCCGCCATCTTAAATCTTAAATCCGCCATTTTGAATTTCCATACCTTATCAGTCCTATCTTTTACAGAAATTGATTATGCCACCGCAGATACGAAGTATTGTAAGCCTCCTATCGTAGGTGGCTTATGTCCAAATTAACGATTGTTTGGAAAAAAACAAGTGAAATTTCACATTTTTTCTGCTTTCAGCTGCCATCAACACCGCTGTTTCGCGAGATAATGGGTTCCGGGAACTTCTCATGCAATAAAGTTATTGTTGTATTGGCTGTGGGGTATGTGGAACCATCATGTTGGAACCTTGAATCATCCACATCATTTAATTTGAATCATAAAAAATTAGTTAATGTTCTTGGGCTCTACCAAAAACGTCACGCAATGCGCAATATGCTTTTTTACCCATTTTCATTATAGGTTTCAATAATATTAACACGTCTCATCGAGTATTTATCCATAAATGAAACTAATTTTTTTCACATTAAGATACTCTATGCCGCCCTTTACATATATAAGCACCCGTAGTTCTAAAGTAAAAAAATGAATTTTAAACGAAATTTAAAAAAAAATATATTTTTAGTAACGCACTAACCACTACACTACGGTGCTGATAAATAAAGTTGAAATAAATTACGTTTAAACACAGATGTAAGCAACTATTTTTGGTACAAAATTCTATAAGCGCATTGAAAAGTGTGTAACCAAATTCACAGAAAATGATTGTTTATTTACACTTTGCATTGTTTAAGATTAGTAACATATACATATGGTATGTCAGCTTGTTTCAAAAATTTCAAAAGTTCTTCAAAAGTGTTAGCTCCAGAATTTTGATCAAAAAATTTGCATTTCTGAACATTTATGTACTCTTGTTGTTAAAAAAGAAAATGTATATAAAAGAAAAACTAAATTTAAATTGTTATTTCAAGTTTTAATAATCTGCACATCTTATTGCAATTGAGCTGTACCCAAAGGGTTCCGGGCCTGAGAATTCGGTGGTAGAGCTCATTCGGCAAGCTCCTTTCATTACCTTCAATGATTCTGTGGGCGGCAGCCACAAAAGTTTAGCTTTGTTGTGACTGAATGGCATCGAAGCAGAATTTTACAAGTTTTGAGTCCACAGAGTATGAATATAGGGCATTAATCCTGGCAGGTTATCTTTTGTTGATTCGATGAACACATTTTTTGTGTGATTTCTTTCATCCCTTTGGTTCTATCTGTGGTTTCTACTAATAAGCAGACGTATGCAATCCTGCGGTCGTCAGGTTAGCAGGTATGTTCTTCGGAACGACGGAGGATAACTTTTGTGTGACTTCTTTTTCTTCTTCGTGTGCAGTGTAATGAATTGTTCTCGAAAATCAAATCGATGGCATATTTGCAGTTGTTAAGCATGTTAAATATGGCAGTCTACATAATATACAGGCACAATATGTTTTACAGCAAATAGAAATCATTAAACCGTCGAGACCTACATGGTGACCTGATTGAGAGGTGATTGTCATTTGTCACGGAGGCTGCAACGCCCAACGCAATTAGGAGGAAAATTACAAATATTTTGGCAGATGCTCAAGGTAAGGAACACACCAAAGGATTGTTTTGCGGCTTAACTCCATATTCAAAGAGGCAAATGACAAAGTATTCATGCTAAAAGTTCTCTTAAAGCGTCGGTGGGGAACATAAACTTGAAGCATATACCTCTTGCATATAAAATATTGTTTTTTAATCTATATAATTAAATCGCTAGCGCAAGACCTTGTGATTCCTCCCGAGAGTTTATTTCTGCACCGATTCTGCAATGATTCTAGCACTGGTAGAAAGCTCATCAACTGAACTTTGTTCATCAGTATAAACAATTGCCCAAAAAGTGGATATTAGTAAACTTATAAAGAAAAAACATTATTACCAATACCTACGGGTATGGGGTTTCTAACGGGTTTTCCAATAAGAGGTGTATTTTGGTATTCAAAGAAAAATGCCATTTTTTGAGATAAATGATCGGATGTTTATTTCATAATAAAGAGGAAGGTATGCCGTTAATAATGATAAACAACATCAGCCAAATGGCCACCACGAGCACGCATACAGGACCATATCCAAGATCAATGGTTTCGTTGCTTGTGTGGCACGTAGCGTCGTCTTGTTGAAAGCAATCGTTGTCCAGATCAATACCATCCAACTCCGACCATAAAAAATCATTAATCATCTCTCGATAGCGCAATCCATTCACCGTAACTGTTGATCGAACCTCATTTTCGAAAAAGTAAGGTCCAATGACCCCGCCGGACCATAAACCGCACCAAACAGTCACACGTTGAGGATGGAGAGGCTTCTCAACAATAACTCTTGGGTTTTCCGAGCCCCAGATGCGACAATTTTGCTTGTTGACGTAGCCACCGAGGTGAAAATGGGCCTCATCAGTCAAGATGATTTTTCGTTGGAATTCCGGATCATTTCAAGGAACCAATCAGCAAAGACACGACGTTGTTGATGATCGGCCGGCTTGAGTTCTTGTGTTAACTGAACTTTATAAGCCTTAAGACCCAAGTCTTTATGCAAATGACGTTTGTGGAATGCCCAATACCAAAGAACGACGAGGAATGGACAAACCTGGGTTTTCTTCAACACTTTGGGCTACAGCAGCAATATTCTCAGTTGTTCTTGAGCGACGTGCACGGGTTTTATTCTTCACATCACTAACTTGTCCCAACAGCTCGAATTTTTCCACCAATTTCTGTATTGCGGTCCAACTGCTTCACGACCACCAAAAAATGCTTTAGTTTTGCAAACTGTGACTGCAAGATTTTCACCATTTTTGTAGTAAATTTTAATAATTTCAATGCGTTGTTGAAGCGTGTATCGTTCCATTTTTAGTAATGGCGTATTTTCTACTTGTCAAATGTCAAAGAATAAAAAAGAATGTTTAATTTCTAACTCTCAATGAATTTTGTACGGTTTTAGTTCTTTTTGATGTATTTTTGTTACTAATATAATATACATATCACGAATAAATTTAAATAATAAAGTATTACCTTATGTCTGTCTATTAATTCTAAAATTTGGAGTTTGACACAAAATCTTAAGTCCACTTAAGGCACTGTAATTAAATATTATAGGTGTGACAGAAAAACTTATGTGACTTAAGACATTCATAATTTGCAATTCGATTTTTACATAACAACTTAAGTTTAAAAATGAATTTATTTTCACTTTCTTCCGATAGCATTTCCATGAAATATAGTAAAAAATGTTAAACATATTCCGAAAAAAGTTATAAACTATCATAATTCAAAATTTTAGTGAAAAATTGAAATATCTCGAAAACTCTTTTTTTAACATAAGCTACTCTGTCATACTGCCACAGAAATAATAGCATTAAACTGTTCAATATGGATGTACAATAGGCGTGTTTTTTTTTCAAATCTATATAGGCTTAGCGGAAAATGAGAAAAAAAAACGCTGAACAGTGACTTGGCAGGACTATGCTAATTGACGTTTCACAGTGTCACATCGGCATTGTTTTCATTGAAAGTAAGGCCGGTAGTTATCAAGCGCTCATTAATAAGTTGGTGGATAGAATTTTTTTCGTCAAATTTAATTCAATTAAATAGTAAAATAAGGAACATATTCACTTAATTCATTATAATTTTCTTTTCTTTATCGGATAAATTCGTATTTCTTTGTTTTCTACCCATTTTAAAATGAACAGAAATAATTTAAATTTGAAATGACAGCAGAGTTCGGTTGATAGCTACCGGCCTTCATATTTCTCCATCACTTTTATGCCATATTTGACATTTCGATAAAATTTTCGATAACTATCGACGAAAAACAGTTTGGTAGCACATTTTTCTATCCAGGCTAAGCACCTAAGACTGGATAATTATCCAGGTTTCGTAAGCCTATATAGGCTTAGTTGTTAGTGTAATTAGCATGGAAAAAATTTTCTAAGCCTATATAGTTTTGAAAAAAAACACGCCTAATGTACGTACGTACCATGACCCTATACATATGTCACATAATTTTTTTATTATTTTACATGCGCCTAAGAGCAAGCAATGATTTTCTGCAGTTGGACTGACCATTCACATTCCACTTGATATTTGAGGCCACTACTGTACGCATGTACATTATGCATGTATTACCGTGCTTATCACCACTTCATACTCTTGCTTTGATTTTTATAACTTTTGAGGTTAATTACTGAGGTTCCCTAAATTTAGTTTTTAGTTCAAAAGCGCTCACAATTCAATGGCACGGCGCGATTGTTTATTTGACGTCAATTGTACATCGAACCATCGACCGAAACTAACAGATTTCTGCTGTGGTCTTCTGTCACACTATATTAAGATTTAAATCAAAAACCCATGGAATTTTTTGTGGGAATAGATCGCGTATTCTTGTCAAGCCACACATACGTTCAAAGCTCTTCCATGATGCTAGAGTTGAGCGGATCTGCAGTAAACTTAATCTGCTTTGAAATAAAAAGTAATTCAGTAAATGAATACTTTCTGAATGCTTAATAGCAACATGGCTTCATTTGGAAGCGTGTCAGTTATTCATTAATATTTAAGCAAATAAAAATGACCCAAGACTTCATAAGTGATACGACTAGTATGTAACTTCTTAAATGATTTGTTTTTTTTTTCTAGTTCAATCCACCTGAACGATTGAAGTCTCATTTGTGCAACCAAATCAAATATCAATTCAGAGGGATGCCTTGCCAACAGACATCTCTGAACATGGATCTGAAACGGTGTCACTATCTTCTGTCCCTAAAAAGACTACAAATTACCATCAACGAGCTATCCGATGGATCACAATCGGACCTGCTGGAATTTGATACGGCTTCCGGATGGTTGAAAATTTCAACGCGGGCTGGCGAGAATGGTAACATCCTCACCACACTAAGGTCTATGTGGGCCAATGGTGATACCCATAGTGTATTCACACCCGTGGTTCTAGTGTCTGGGTTCCAACCATCCGGAAGTCCTAGCAAATTCAAGCAGGATGGTGATTACCTCGTCGATGTCTTCAAAGAAGAATTTGCCAAGGGCTCTATCTCTCAGTTGGCAGAGGTTAGAGCAGTGACAGAGGTAATGGGCTGTGTCCTCATGATCCTCTTCGTCACAGCATCTCCTGCAGATACCATCATTATTTAGTCGTAGTTTGTTCATGTGAGATCTTAACATGTTGTGGCCAGTTAGCACGCCTATCAGCAGTGACAGCGATTTCCTGTCTATTTGAAGGAGTTTTCTTGTTTTTGCCACAGTCTTCTTGATTCATCACAGGGGGTTAATGATTTCCACCTGTTATTTGCTTCATTTAGTGATTTTTGTCATCTGAGGCTTCATTGCCTGGTATTCCGCTGTAACCAGGTATCCAGGTGAGTTTTATGTTGTGCTGCGTGCCAAGAAGCTTAGTTCTTCGCTGCAATACTTTACAAGCTTAGATGTTATTTGCGTAGCAGCTATTACTTTTATGGCCGCCGGCTGTCAATGTAAATTGTGAAATCCTCCCGCGATTTTGTCATCATTGAAAACCAATTGGACTGCCTCTGTCACTACTAGCACCTCACCTGCTATTATTTGGGATGCGTATGGAGCTGCTTATTCTTAGATCTTGCGAGAACCAGCCCGCTCCTATGCCTTTGTCCATCTTTGACCCATCATCGGTGAAGATGGATTTAGCGTCCTTAGGTGTCTCTACTTTGCGGGTTAGCCAATGTTAATGTCAAATGAATGTGCTTGTACAAAACCAAAACCAAAACCTAAGTGGGCACCGTAGCGCAAGTGGTTAGTGCGTCGGACTACTGAGCCAGCGGTCTTGAGTTCGAATCCCGCCGCAAACATCTAAAAGTTTTTCACAGTGCCCACCTCTTGCGAATGTCTGACAAGCATCAAAGAGTACCATTTGGCGCGATTGAGCTTCTCAACTCGCCGTTCGGAGTCGGAAAAAAACTGTAGGTCCTTTCCATTCGTGCAAAAATATAACACGCACACACAAATGGTTGCGAGAAGCAGGCCCAGGTTCACCTTGAGCTGTAGCGCCAACTGAGTAAGTATGTGTGTCTAGTTTAACAAAAAAATCAAAAACTTTTTATCATAAAATAAATTTTTTTGCTTGAACGATCGGTAGGGTTAGTTGATTATATCTAAAAGACAGTTATATGATGTTATGAATGAGTGTAAAAAGAATGATTTTGAAGCTAAACTTGCTCATCTTCAGAGCTATTTGCTCAAAAAACCGTCTTGCACGTAGGAAAAATTAAGAGATTTTAAGCTTAAAATTGAATTATACCTTAAAGTGACTAAAATAAGCTCACTAATGCTTTTAAGGTTGTTTCAGACAAGTATCACTTCATTAGGACCAACAAATATTTCTGATCGGTTTTTCGATGCAAATACCCCTACGTGCGTCGATACGTATATTAACTTGTGTGGGTTTGATATGAGAAAGTTAACTCAGAATGTTTCAGATTCTACTCGACCTTTCATTTGATACCCATGCCATGGTGGTTGTTAAGAAAAAGTAATTCGCCATCTTGCGGCGTCCACCATATTGAATTTAGAATGACGTCACTTAGCTAGTCTAATTCAGCTTGTCACTCCCTTGAATTTGATACCCATATTAAGGAGGTCGCGATGATAACGGTAATCCGCCATCTAAGGGCGTCCGCTATATTAGATTTACAATGTCATATAATATACTATATTGTTTGAGATTCTATTCGTCAAACCCTTCTATTCGATATCCATGTCATGCGAGTTGTGAAGAAAAAAGTAATCCGCCATCTTGCGGTATCCACCATATTGAATTTAGAATCACGTCACTTAGCTAATCTTATTCTACTTGTCAAATCCTTTCATTAGATACCCATATTAAGGAGGTTGTGAAGAAAAAATCCACCATCTTTGGGCGTCCGCCATGTTAGATTTTTTAAGATCATGAAATATACTTTATTAAGTTGTCACCGGAAATGCAAAATGTCAGGATGATCTGATATCTGGAAGTGGGTGTAAAATCGTTTCCCAGATTCCGCCCTCACAGAAATTGAAGTTAAAAAAGAGTCCGCCGGATTTACAACGTCATCGCATATACTATATTGTATTGTCTCCGGAATTATACACGTATGCAAAATTTCAGGATGATCGCATATCTGAAAGTGGATGTAAAATCTATTCCCAGATTTGGCCCTCACAGAAAGTGAAGTTAATTTAAATCTTGTAAAAATTCACAAAGTTCGATTACCATCAAAGAAAGCTGATCTGCCTCTCATATTTTTTGTTTTGTATCAGTGGCGATTTCTCTCAGTTGGCTAGGTTGGCGGCGCCAAACCAAGATTTTAGATGAATAAATGCCATGAAATATATATTATACGAAACGAATAATGAACTTCAGTAATTATGAAGAGTAGTGCATGAAAACTAGAATTACCTATTTTCAAATCAATTTTTCTTGCACGCAATACAAAACTCCCATGCAAAAAATATCCCTTGAAATATGGTTTGGCTCTAAAATTTGCGCCAACTAAAACTATGAGAGACGAGCGAGACATCAGGCTGGAAGTGGTGGGTACCCAGTCGCGAAAATGGTAGGGCCTTACCTAAGTAATGGGTTCTGCAGTACTGAACATATAATGAAGCTTCATTACAATCAATAAAGCCTCTACATTCTTAGTGAAGTTCTTCCATCAGGTATTCTTATTTTATTATTAAGTAATGCCACTGCATTACCCAGTCGATGAAAGGTAATGGAGAAGAGAATGTATTGAGAATATTTGCTTGCTTCGCCTTACTATAATATATACTGCATTGCTTTATATGATTTTTAGGAAGTACTTCTTTCCTGGATTCCATTTACATCTATCCGAATACAATATGTAATGAGTTGACATTTTTCTAACTGAATTCGTGGCGTCGCTGTTCTGGGAGTTTAGTTTATTGCATCAGACGATCGTTGTATTATCATTCTGGCTGCGAGTTTTGAAGTTAAAAATTTATTTTTTGTGAACAGAAGTGAATAATTATAATTAAAAAGGGAGTTCAAAATAGTAAGTATACATTGGTATACATTTTAAATAAATAACTTTTAAAATGGCAAGGTTGGAAAATGGCAAACGCCAGTTCTAAGAAAACTTTTCTTCTGATTGAGTAGTCAACGCCTATAACTTTGGCGGAATTCAAGAAAGCGGCCATTTAAGAGGTAAGTAATGTTGTGGAGTTATGTAATTGAGTATTGTCCGAATCTTATTTATTATTGCTAGAATTATATTTTCTTTTTACACAGAAGCTACAGAAAAATACGTGAAGAACGCAACACCAGGAACTTGGAAAAAACTCAAAAAATCGTTACTTTAAAAATATAATATGTTTAACAGAAAGAAAATAAATAAATAACCAATAAAAGAAATCTTAATATTAAAATTAAGAAACTTCATTGTTATCTACCCTATTTCTTATTTGATTTTCCAGCGCGTTCTTTTAAGTACATAAAATGGCAGCCATGAATGTTCTTCTTACTGGGTAATGCAGGGTGGAAGTCATGAATGTGCTGCTTACTGAGTAATCGAAGATGGAAGTCATGAACGTGCTACCTACTCGGTAATGCAGGATATGGAAGTCATGACTATGGTACTTACTCGGTAATGCAGAATGGAGGCGATCGCCTCCCTCCTATGACATGATGTGTAAAATGTAATGCGCGCTATCCACGTGCGAGAATCGAGTTGAGAAGTACTTGTCATTACCGAGAAGTACTTCAAGAATCGATGATAGAATGGGTTCTTTCGCGACTGGGTAGGTAAGGTATACTCGCATGCATACATACTTTTTTGTGTTCTTTTTGATTATGTATTTCGTTTTAAAATTATTACCAGAGAAATTTATATGAGAATTGGATACGAATTTCGATGTAGAGCTTTGGCTCGGAGTATAACGTGTCGGTTTTCATCCATGGGTCCCAGGTTCGCATCTCGGCGAGGGCAGTTTAATTTTTTTTTTTTTTTTGGTTTTGTTGTTTTTTTTTTGTTTCAGCGGACGTCGTACTTCATGATTATGAAATTAACATTCACAGTCATACTGCACTTAAGGCGCTTAAATAGTTCACTTTCAAATGGCACTAGTCAGGAGCTACCGAATAATGCTAAGGGCATTAGGTATGCAGGTATGCAGGTATGCTGAATGCATTATACAAAACCTTGTAAGACTATGTTGGGTGCCTGGTCTGTTATAGAAGGCAACGAGTTTGCCTATGAGCTGGCAAGGAAAGTTGCCGACTACGGGAAAAACTGAAAAGTACGGCACATGATGAAATGAATCGATGATGTTGAGAACTTAACCCTGGTTTCAACTTCTCTCAAAATCTTTTACGATTATTTTAATAAATTATTTTTTAAAAAAATAACTACAAGGAAATATTAATGTTTCTTATGCACTTCCGTGCAGCGGAGAACTTTGTCTTTTTTGTTTTAGTTTCGTAGGTGCGTATGCGTATATGTATGTAGCTGTTACAAAAAGGCAGTGCGTGCGTGCTGACTTGTGACGTGAGACGGTAATTTGAGTAGAGATGTCTTAAGCCGATTTTATGCTTCGATAAATTGGCAATTTGTATACACTATTCCATAAAAACATTTTTCTTTAGTACATACATACATATATTGTACCTAATTAATAAATTTTAAAAATTAACGATTTTTAATTTCTCCAGAGCAAGTAGCCAACCCAAGGCTAAAAACCAGGAATCGCCACTAATTTTTATATATAGCTATAGATTACAGTTATGTTTTAAATGCCAAAACCGCTATCTACAAAATACCAACATGGTGAAGGCGTCAGTAAAACACCATGACTACGCATTATTTCGTGCGCTTATCAGCACATGCGTCCATCTACTGTTTATCAGCAAAACACAAAAGTACGGATGAGAGTTTTCCAGCTGACAAAAGCGGAAGCTTCCAAATCAGTAGTCCGTCGCATCCCATCGAGTTAAGTCAAACTAAATAAAAACATTCAAAGCATCAATATGAATCTGGAAGGTAAAAATGTTCTTTACGTTGGAGGCTATGGTGGAATTGGATTCGCCACATGCAAACTTCTTGTGAAGAAAAAAGTCGCCGTAAGTTTAAGACTCTACAAAATCCTGTTGAATGTTTTACCCTTTTTTTTCTGTGTCCATAGAACTTATTCATCCTTGATGTCGTGCCAAATGATAAATTACTGGAAGAACTCAAGTCGTTGAGCTCTGGAACCCATGTCTACTTTAAGCAATTGGATTTGACTAAAAAGGAGCTCATCTCTTTGGCCATCAAGGAGGTGATTGCCAAAATTAAATACTTTGACATTTTGGTCAATGGCAGTGGCATAATCAACGACCAGAAGATCGAACAGACTATTGGTATTAATTTGGTAAAAAGAAAAACGGTTTAAAATTTCCAAATGCATTTATTTATATTTACCTTTTATTCAGCTGGGATTGATTTACACAACATTGGAGGCTATTCCCTACATGGACAAGGCCAATGGAGGACGAGGTGGTCTAATCGTTAACATTGCATCGGTTGTGGGATTATCGCCGTTGTCATGTTTGGCAGTGTACACTGCTTCCAAACATGGAGTGATGGGATTCACTCGATCAATTGCCGTTAGTTAGTTTGTTTTTATTTTAAATTTTATGTAACAATTTCTTTGTTGTAGGACGAATTCTACTATAAGAGAACAGGAATTGCTGTTATGGCCATTTGCCCAGGTATCACGACTACTGGCTTGTGGCACGAGTTCATCGGTAACGATACTTTCCCCTATTCGGCTGAATTGACGAGGATATTTGGTACAGCAAAGGACCAAACTGCTGATGAATGCGCTGTCAACTTTATAACGGCCATTGAGACTGGAAAAAATGACTCGATTTGGATTTTGGATCTGGGAAAACTGGAAGAAGTTGAACCAAAACAATACTGGACAACAACTTTCGATTAAAACGAATCGGCGGTTTTCATAACGCACCTTCTAACATATGAGTTTGAGACTTATCTTGATTTAACAAGAAATAAAATTAGCATATTCAATTTGACTTTTAATGAGTTTTTCGTTTCTAAAGTGTTTCTGTTTTTTTTTTAATGAGCGTTGGGATTCAGGTCTTTGAACTCGATTATGTTTATAAGAACGTTCAACAAAAATTATATACATATGTACAAGGTTTGTTCTTATAAGTTATTATAAGGGCAGCATTACTATTTCTTTCCTTGACGATTGTTGGCATCAAAATCCAGCTTTTAATTATGTTGCATTCACTACCACACCAAGCGGTTCATGTAAACAACAAAACAATAATTATTTAAATTACTTGGACTTTTTTTTGAAGCGTTACACTGAAAAAAATATCGGTTGTCATATTGACAATTGCCGGTTATCAACTGAAAATTGTCAATGTGATGAAAAAAATAATCAATATGATGAAAATTATCCCCGACTAGCTTTGCATTTGAAAACCGGATAGTCAATATGACCATTTTCGATTTTCAATTGTCGGTATTCAATATGATGAATGAAATTATCAATATGACAACCCCAGTTGTCATATTGACTATTTTGGTTTTCAATATGATTGTCTTACTTTTGCAGTCATCACATTGATAATTTAGATTTTCAATATGACAACTGCTTTCATCACATTGATAACTGCAATAGTCAATATGACAATTCCATTTTAAATTTGAAAATCGAGATTTTCAATCTGATAACCTCAGTTTTCAATATGACAACTACTTTCAAGCTTTCATCACATTGACAATTCCAATAGTCAATACGACAATTCCATTTTAAATTTGAGTAAGTCCTATCCTCACGATTAAAAAATAATAAGTAACCATAAACAACAACTAAACTAAAGGAATAAATAGAAAAGACACAAAAAAACCAAACGAAACAACTTTCTTTTCTATCATCACGATTGAAAATAGAACAAAAAGAAACAAAACAACAAAAAAAAAAAAAAAAGGCCGCCACCAGGAAACGAACCTGGGACATATGAGATGAGAAGCCGACATACCATACACTGCCCAATCAGCGTTGCCACTTTACTGCAATTGCAGTAAATCTACTGCATTTATTTCGAAATTTGAATCTACTGCCAAAAAATTAAATCTACTGCATTTTTGTAGTATGCTTTGTGTGGACATTTATCCCTTTTAGCACAAAACTTTACAACAAAACTTTTCGAAAATGTTGAATTCCCTATCTGAACGCAATCACAACTCACTATCCATAAACGAATCCATTCACATTTCAAAAATTGACTTTATCGTACCGTTGATTCTGTTTATTTCTCCCAAAAAGGGGTTCACACGATCCGCCATATCTGATAGACTTGGTCGGATGGATGTTAGACAGACTGATGTCATTAGCGTTCATATGTCCAACATTTTGTCAGACTTCACTTCGTAAATGAATTGCAAAGATGTCACACGTACTGGTAGCAGCGCTTATGATTGATACAATTGTAGAAGAAGAAGAAAGAAAAGGTAGCGGATTTGGATATAGGAATTTATAAAACAAATCGACCAGAGTCTTATTCTGTTAATTTGCTAATAGAATTACAATTGAATTTTCCAGTGGATTATCAGAATGTTTTTATTTCCAAAAGTTCTTTCCAAAATGAAATATTTTCATACACAGCCATTTTTAATTCTCCAACAACGACCACACTGCTAGAAATACATTTCAGAAATGAAATTTGCTCTAGGTCAGACAGATAAGCGTTCACATTATCAGATACATATGTCCGTCCGACCACCACAAATATCAAAAAAAATTGAAAACCATCCTATATTTCTGTCCGACCGTGCGTCGTTACTTGCGTTTACATTGTCAGATTTGGTCATTCAATCCTGTGTACCCCCAAAATGAAGAACATTACAAAAATTCGTAAGTAAGTTATTTGTTTAGAAGTATCTAACTTTTATATTGGCAAAAGCCAAAATAATAAAAAAGAAACAGAAACACAAGCCAAATAGTGTTAAAATATCTTGTTTTTTTGCTGAAAAAAAAATCTACTGCGAAAAAATTCAATCTACTGCATTTTTTAGAGAATCTACTGCAGAAAAATAGTCCTGAAGTGGCAACGCTGCTGCCCATCCTAAAAATAGAATAACCAATTTGATATATATTTCTCACGGCTGCAACCCCTTTCGAATGTCTGACGAGCATTAAAGAGTATCATTTGTCATGATGTCAGCGAAGGTGGCCGTGGCGTAGTGGTAGTCGTCGTCGCTTGTCTCGTTGAAGGTCCGCGGTTCAAATCCAGATGTTTGTAAGTAAGTAATTATTTCTCACAAAATAAAAATAAGTTAATCGATTTCAGAAGCGCTTATATCAAAACCTTCGGCGAAGGCATAAATAACACTGGCAGGAGGGGGATGGTGAGTAGTATACTGGCTGAAGAAATTGTTCGCACAAACTAAATAATAGGAAAACATCTGGAAAAACTTCTGTGAATCATAAGTAAGTACAAAAACTTTGAATAATACGCAACTCTCTCCAGTCTGGACACCACCCATAAAGTTAGTTGAAACCTAAAAAAAAAAACCTGAGTTTCCTAAACTGTAGGTCCCTTCCATTTGTGCAAAAAAAAAAAAAAAAAACACGCACACGCATGGTTGCTAGGCTTGTATAGGACTGCTGACGCTGTATATTTATTTATTTTTTTTAAATAAGATCATCTTACTTTTGCAGTAATCACATTGATAATTTCGATTTTCAATATGACAACTGCTTTCATCACATTGAAAATTCCAATTGTTAATATGAAAAAACAAGTTATCAAGTTGAAAATTGAAAATCGTAAATTGTCATATTGATAACTATAGTAGTCGGTTGAAAAATGACAATTTTTTCATCACATTGATTACAAAAATTATCAATATGACAACGTTTTTTGGTTCAGTGTAATATAAGTTTGTAATCAAAATCAGAGCTTTACAATCATCATTCTCAAAAATTGTCGAAATGCCCTTAGTTTTGCCAGTCCAGTCAATGCTGTCTGAATCCATGTTCCTGGATTGAGTTAGATGTTAGAGGAATAAAGAGAATTCGAAAATAGATACAGTAGAATCCGCTTAAGAGGCTCACACTTAAGACGCTATCCCGCTTTTAGCGCTCTTTTTCTCCGGTCCCTTTATTTCGACCAGAATCACGGAAAGAAATTTAGCAGGACGTGATCAAAAACTGTTTCCGTCCAGATGAATCTGAAACTATTGAAGAGTTACAAGAGTTTCCTGATTATGCTTCTGTTAATGATGACCAAGTTACAACTGGTCCTCGCAATTTAGAAGAACTCATCAGTGATAGTACTTCAAAGGTTAAACCAGGAGGAGTAAGAGATGAAGAAGAATCACTACCGAAACCTTCGGTGGCCAGTTCGAATACACATGCATGTAACTACACATATAAAAGTAATGTACTAATACATACATACATATGTATGTATAATTTCAACTTTTGTAATAATAAAAAACATTTTTCTTAACTCGATGTTATTTTTTAGTTTTTCCCGCTTAAGACGCTATTTTCTTTCGGTCCCTTGAAGAGCGTCTTAAGCGGATTCTACTGTACATATGTAGTTGAAGCTGTTCAAAATTGATCGTAACTATTATGCATTCCATTACAGATAAAAGGATGCAATATCTTTAGTCATTACGAACCATTTTAACATTTCTTCATCAGTTTAGAAGATTAATTCACTGAGTTCGTTATTAATAATGATGTTGACGATTTTGTTTTACATATTGACTATTTGATTTTGTAATCAACGCAGTCTGAGACTGGTTCTTGACAGAAATACGTGATAAAGTAGAAATAATAAAATGGAAGTGCAAATTGAATTCATTGCAGGCTTACGAAAAAATAGTATGAACAATCATACTTCAATCTAGATGAGGTTGAAAGTGGACAGTGGAATATGTATATGCTTGGGGAAACTTTTGGATTGGGAGTAGATGCGAGGTTGTCTGTCTGTCTACATATATATATATATATATATATGTATATGCAAAAATGCAAATTTCTTTTTTATGCCATGGTTTAATTTAGCAAACGCGCCCATTTCTGTAGTAAGAAATAATTTTCCCAAATTTCTGATTTAATTATTTCCCACTTTCAGTGAAAAATAACTTCAGATAAAAAAAGTGCATTTATTTCTCACTTGGGGTGAATCTGTTTTTTTGTTTCATTTTTATTTAAAAAAAATGTTTGCGGATCATGTTTTTTTTATCGAAAATAATAGACTCAATAGTGTTTAACTCTTGTTTTATTTAATAAACTGATATTGAATTGTTAAACTATTTAATTAAAAATACACATATGTAGATGTCTAATCTTTTATACATACATATCTTTTCAGAAGTCTTAAACGGATTAATACAAATTGGTCCTTCAACAAAATCTGCTTCGAAGTATGTTCTATTTTTGAATTGGAAGCCAGGCCAGCGTTGTCACAATGCTACTTTCGTGTCATTGATTACTAGTTTAATAATTTTTTGAAGCAGAAGACCGTGATGCACTCGATCGAAAGCTTTGACAAAGTCTGGTACAAATCATCGACTAGTTTACCTTTTTCGATTTCATTAAATGTTAATACCTTTATTATTAAAGTTGTTGATTGCACGTTTATCTAAAAAATGAAATGGAAAATTGATAACTGTCAATAACATCGATATCTAAAGATCGATTATATCGATGTACATACATACTAAGATTATCGATGTTTTTTTCCCATAGCAATCGTAATACCGGTTTGAAGTAGATAAGTTAGTGACTATCACTTAAATGGATTCATTCAAATAATCTTCAACTGAGCCAAAAACGAAAAAACAAAAATTATAATTACCCCGAAAGTGTATTTGTCATTGTTTTGCTCAGAACGTAAGCTTTTGATAAACCCTGTACAGTATGTGTGTATTTATGCCAACCAAGAATAAATTAAAACTATATTACAAACATACATAATCTTAATTGATACAAATTAATTGCTAGAAATTCCGCAATGCTCTATTTTTAAGCGGTACCTGATAGGACCGTGACCAACTGCGCGTTGATAACTCCTCTAAATTTAGAAGAACGGAATAAAAAATAAATAAATTTGTACTGGAATTATTCAGTATAAACAACGCGTGTTGTTTGACACCCAAAATAAGAGAGCAACACTTGTTGATAACCCCACCCACCCTTTGGGGTACTTTCATAAATTTGTATGCATGTTCATCAGTTAGTTAGATAAAACTACGCATTGCATGCAACGCGTGCATGCTCTATTTTTAAGCGGTACCTGATAGGACCGTGACCAACTGCGCGTTGATAACTCCTCTAAATTTAGAAGAACGGAATAAAAAATAAATAAATTTGTACTGGAATTATTCAGTATAAACAACGCGTGTTGTTTGACACCCAAAATAAGAGAGCAACACTTGTTGATAACCCCACCCACCCTTTGGGGTACTTTCATAAATTTGTATGCATGTTCATCAGTTAGTTAGATAAAACTACGCATTGCATGCAACGCGTGCATGCTCTATTTTTAAGCGGTACCTGATAGGACCGTGACCAACTGCGCGTTGATAACTCCTCTAAATTTAGAAGAACGGAATAAAAAATAAATAAATTTGTACTGGAATTATTCAGTATAAACAACGCGTGTTGTTTGACACCCAAAATAAGAGAGCAACACTTGTTGATAACCCCACCCACCCTTTGGGGTACTTTCATAAATTTGTATGCATGTTCATCAGATACATAGTTAGATAAAACTACGCATTGGTACATACGCACATGGTAGGGCAAGATTTCAGACTCATCTTGGATTGTTATTCTCAGGAACTATAAATATTTTGTGGATTTGACAAAAACAAAAAACTGTGTGTTATCAGTTGATGTTGAAGAGTTTATTTTATTAGTTGTGAACGTTGGAGGCTCTTGTAATCGTATATTAGAAATGCTATCGGATAAAACGAATTTCAGCATAAACAAGAAAATATAAACCCCAAATATACACCCCGAATAGAGCTATTAATGTCTGATTACACTCGAAATTTGTGTTATCTAGCGCGATAACCTTGTACCTGATATTTGAATGTGAGGGAAATGTTTTGATTATGGCCATGCGAAGACTGGAGAGTGGGCTACTTTATACTGAGAACACTTTCAAGCTTTGTTTGTTCGCGGATTTAAGGGGAGCGTTGGTGATTTTCATAGAAACCGAAGGCAGCGCCACCTGTTTGCAATTGCATTCAAGTGTTATTTTATTTTAAATATTAAATATTCAAGCGATAGGAAAACAAAACAAAACAAAACAAAAATCATCGTTTATTTTATTGCATTCGAAGCTAAACGAAGAAATGTCAAAACTTTAAAAGGTTTGTTTTTTCACATTTTCAGAGCTAACAGAGTTCGTTTAAAAAACTTGAAGAAGCTAAGCAAAGACTGTGGTTCTGGGAATTACCCAAGTAAATCAGAGCTATGACTTCCGGACGACTGTAGAGAACGGCGGAGCTGTTGGTGACCAAGCTAATATCAGATAAGGATATCACTATCTGCATCGACTGTCAGAACGCGCTTAGAGCACTAAAATCGTGTATCGTTAAACTGGCAATTGTACAAGATTGTCGCTCTGTGCTTAGAATACTAAGCTAAGCCGACATAACAGGTTTAAACTATGCTGGGAACCAGGACACTCTGCTATAGAAGGAAATGAGAATGCGAATAAATTAGCAAGAAATGCGGCACTGCCTACAACCGAGATGGTGCACATAGCATCACCAATATGCGGCATCAGGGCGAAATTAAAGTATTATAAGTACAGCGGGCAATAGATGGTCAGGAATAGACGGACGTAGGGTATCCAAGACTCTTTGGCCGCACTTAGACCACAAAAGGACCACTTGGACTAAAATGAATAATTTCCGAACACTATCTCCTGAGAAAGCATGCCAAGAGAATAGGACTTTCAAACACGGACGAATGCAGATGGTTGGTTGGCTAATGAGGGTGAGGATTGCTCCTCTTTACGTAGGCCACGAGTCGGGCCCGTTGTGCTCCCCTCTGGAACTGAGAGTTGGGGTGTGTTTTAGTGAAAGGGGTAGTGTAGTGGAATGGAAAGGTGGAAAGTACTGCAATGACATGGGTTCGGCAGAGGATGTCGAACATTATCATTTGTGAATTTCGTGTCATTGCTCGTTCCCGTAAGAAATTTTTAGAGAGCTACTTGTTTGAAACACTGGAAGAGGCTGGCCAATCTGGCCGAAATCAACCGAAATGTTTTGGTTTAGGTACTCCATCATAAGATGGTCCCAGGGGATCGCGATGGGCCAACTATGGCGCCTGGTCTTTCGTGATGGCTCAGCCTCATTTAACTTAACCTAGCCTAAGAAGTGGGGGCACCGCACAGTGGGCGATTTAGTACGATTTAGCTGGTCATAAATAAAAAATTCAAATTGGTTTTTTTAATTTTTTTTACCGTTTTATCTAGAGAGCACTATACAAATGACATGTTCAAACCCAATACTTGATTTTGTGATGGTACAAGCTCCACAAAGTTGCAACATAAGTTCAGATTGATTTTGTCTGTTTCAGTTAAAAATTGACTGCGTCATTGTAAGTGCAAGTTTTTACCAATTTTAAAGATCTATTTAAAACCTGAAATATGTCCCAAACTCCTCATTATAAGTACTATACAGAACAAAAAAATAAATTGAAATAGTTATAAAAATTATATTATAAAAAAGACGTTTTATATTCATCAATTTAGTGATAACTAAATCAATCAATTTTTGTGTATAAAGAGAGATTATGAAAAAGGACCACATAGTCGAATTACGAAAGTTATTTTGCCATCAAGTTCCAGTATTACACTTTAATTTAGTATATAAATTACGTGCCAAGACCTGCCATAAAGATTTGTTTTAATTTTTTAAAGGTACCAATGCTTTCCAACAGACCGCTTTTTATTACTAGAAGAGAAATATTTTACTATATGCGTTATGACAGATTTTTTAAATCTTTCATTTTTGATTGAGCGAATAAAGTTGTAGTATGTGCATTCAAAGCTTCCCATATTGGGCATAAACATAAGTGATGAACAGCATACTAAATGCGTAACTTACGCCGAAACGTTTGTATCACAAATTTTCCAAAAGTGGGCGGCAAAGGAGCGTATATTGCATGTGTTTTTGAAATTCAAAGAGTCCTGGCTTTGCAAGGAATTTCAATTGCCCATACAATTTCATCGGAGGATATACATATGTTTTGTATTGGGTAATGTAGAGGGTTCTATAATACTCCATCCATTTGTTTTTATCGAACTTGTTTGTTTTCGATAGTTATTACCGAAGTTGAAATTACCCCTCTCTTTTCGGGTCTAAATCGAAAAATATCGATCCTAGGGAAAAATTGAAAATAAACGAGTTCTTCAATTAACAAAAATTCACCCTCAAATTCAAGATGGGGCATGACGCAACAGGATTGGAATCCCGAAAACCAAAATGTAGACTGCCAGTGAGCCCCCCAACGATCTCCGAAAGAAAATTGCTGCGCGGAATTTTTTTCGTGTCAGCCCCTCTTTTGATCTAATTCGACTGGGCTATTATAAGTGATAAAAGGAAATTTCCAAAAAAAAAAAATAAATAAATCGTTGCCACCTGCAGCATTAGGTATGTTGTTAGAATCATAAATAAATAAATTTTGCTTTAAAAGAATTAAAAAACGTTCATTTAAGATTTAAGTCCAGCTAGCGACATAAAATCGACCACTGTGCACCGTGGCGGGGAATAATGTTCAGTGCCTTGGACTAGTATGCATGCCACCCCGGTCTTAATCCCAGCAAACACCTTAAAGTTTTTTCACGGTGCCACATCTTTCAAATGTCTGACAAGCATTCAAAGAGTATCATTTGTCATGAGAAGCATCTCAATTCACCGTTTGAAGTTCGCAGAAGACTGTAGGTCCCTTTCGTTCGTGCAAAAATATAACACGCACACACAAACGGTTGCGGAAGTCAGGCCCTGGACCCTGGTTCACCTCGAACTTTAGCGCCACCCAAGGAAAGAAAGAAAGAACCCAAGAAGTGAAGAAATGATTAGAAAACTTAAAATAAAGCGAAAATTAATGCAGAAGAATAATGCAAACGAGTATTATCCGTGCCATTTTTTGCAGAAGAGGTAGTAACAAATCTTTCAAATGAACTGTAGTTTCGGGCGCCGGTAATAAAACAGAAACAAAAATCACAGTTCGTGGGAAATCATTTGAAGGTAGGTAAAAAAAAAACTGAATGACTGGATACTACAGACCTCGGTCACAGACTTCGAATTTTTACTGCCCACGCGGACATAACGTTTTTTTTATTGGGCTGTCAAATTTTACATATGTAATTTATGTTTCTTTTCGTGTTCGTTTTGATTTAAACATAAAACGCCACTTGCTGTCGAATGAAATGGAAATTAATGATTCATTGGGTAAATCTTTCGAATAGTTGCGGTTAGAGTAAAATTGATCAGATCTGCTAGTTGCAGAGATTAAGCATATTAAGCATTTTGCCAAGTCAAGAAGAAGTGAGGTTCATAAGACTATGTCTGTGAGGGCATACATAATTCACATAGATAAACATTTTTATGTTATTCACGAGCATATTTTGAAATCGGTTATTTTATTTTTTTTTTTAAAGTTCTTTTGTGGTTGAGGCATTATAGCTTTTTGACAAGTTAGATGCATTCGATTTTCTTAAAGTTCTTTAAAAACTAAACAAAATTTCTAAAATGTATTTTTGAAAATATCCTTTGTAAGATTCAAAATATTCACTCTGGATCATTGCCAACGTCGTCGATGCGGCAACAGGAAGTCATGCATGTAAATATGTATTTGCATGCGTGCACTTTTTTTTTTATAGACTGACCCTTTCTCAAGACTGACAGTGCGACCAAAAAGATATACAGTAGAATCTCGGAAAAATGAACTATTCCAAAAGATGAACTACCCAAAAAGATGAACGGAATTTCTTCACTATTGGAGTATTCCTAAAGATGGACGGGTTGATTTTTGATTACTCGAAAAGATGAACGCTCCACCCATAAATGTTTTTTCTTCTTTATTCGTGTTTTAGTTATTCGTAGTAGATTCATATAACCGTTATTCTTTGGAAAACTGTTCTTTTTTGCTTGATTTTGCATTTCATTTCGTTTGTTTGCATACCACAGTGTCAATGTGAAGCAAATTTATGTAACGGAGAAATGCCACCAGTTAAATGCCGAGTAAAGTTTATAAATTTAAAAGAAAAGTGCAAAGTGTTGAAAGACATCTTAACCAAAATGAAGTACCTACTCTAGGGCGGTCAACCGTCCCGCATTCTGCGATACCGTCCCACATTTGCAGTTGTAAAACCGCATTCTAATAATTGCAAAAATTGTCCCGGTAAACGTTTAATTTGTCCCGCATGCCCCGCATTAGGAAAATTCGTCCATAGATTTCCAAGTCTAACCAATGCAGTACAAAAAAAAAAAAAATTAAAAAGCAAGCGAACGACGAGGTACATAAATGTAACTGCTTTGTTTCAGTGTTACCGTAGGGACAGCAAATTTAACCCTCTAAGACTACTTTTGTGAAAATATCTCAAGGCACTGTATCACAATTTCACTGCTACAACGCACAATTTTTATATTTTCACAAATATGCCACTTGATTTTATTAGGAAATAAACATACCTTTGACGAAAAAAATTATGAGTTGGATTGATTTGTTAAATTTTATTGACGCGGCAAAATTACGACGTGCACCAAATCAAATTTTTTGCGCCACAAAACACGTTGCTTCCGCAATTTAAAATAAAAACTCCGCTAAAAGCTTCGTATAACTTTCAAAGCTTTTGTATATATGTTGGTGTGTTTGTTAGTAACAGCCAAAAAATATTCAAATGATATAAAACTTATTACTTTTTTCGTTAATTCAAATAATATGATAAGTGTCTTGAGACACTCTTAGGTGTTAGAAGGTTAACTCTACCGGGTACCCAAGAGCCACAAATACTCTAATTTACTATAAAAGTTGGTATTTTACATCTTTTGTGGTGAATAAAATATATACCACAGGTAGAGAAGGGAACCCAGCGATAAAAACATAGGTTATTAGTGGAGTTTATACTAAAAGTAATAGAAGTTGGAAGTCGAGTTTGAAGAAGGGGGATAACTTGTTGGAAAGCATGTGCGGAACTTGGCAGAAAACTCTGTCCATCGAGAGTAGAGAAGTTGTGTGTGGGAGATGTAGTGCTATGGAGTTTGTATTAGAAGGCAAATCGGAGGGTGGAACCGTTAATGAGTTCGTCATGTATCTGCGTGAGCCACAGTTAAATCACAATGTTCCTCTCCCATTGAAATGGTGGACAATTTATTTTATTTTTTTTTTTGCTCTAGAAAGTCAAAAGTATACGACGGATGAAATGGCCCTTAATATAAGATTTGTAATTTTCTTAAATAGTAGAAGTCGGGTAAGAATTTGGTAGTCGAGTTCGATAGACACATTTTGTTAGCCTGCGCTACGGTCATTATTTTAAGTTGTTATCGATAAAACTTACTTAAACGTATTAAAAAATAAAACGTGGTTTAATTTCTTTTAAAAAAATATAATTAAATATTTACCATTTAGAAGTTATGACGATAATGTCCCAAAAATTGGACCAAATGGGCTTAACCTAACGGCAAGGTTTAAATCACTGGTGAATTACATGACATTTCGTTTACATATTTCGTGGTCAGAGCTTAGAACTAAGTTATTATGTTACTTACATACGAGTTTACATATGTACTGTATATACATATGTATATGCATTCTAAACTAAACGAAATAAGTCTTGTTTTTGTGAATAAATCACAGTTTATTCGTTGTTCAATTATGATTATAGGTAGTTTGTTTTTGTGCTAATCGTTAAATAATTTTAGAATAATGTGTGTTTATTTGTTACATTTGGTACAGTGAAATCTCTCTTAAGTGGACAGCCACTGGGCCAGAGTTTTTGGTCCACATAAGAGTGCTTTAGAGGAAAAATAATAAAAAATTAAGTTAAAAAAACTTAAACCCGACTACGTCGTTATAATAACGTTTTCATATACATAAGTACGCATATGTACAAAGGGCAAAG
The DNA here is from genome assembly GCA_949775065.1 of Brachyopa scutellaris. NCBI lineage: Eukaryota > Metazoa > Arthropoda > Insecta > Diptera > Syrphidae > Brachyopa > Brachyopa scutellaris. The sequence goes on from OX459113.1 coordinate 107,518,200, forward strand.
TGGCATGCGACCACGGCTATACTCTGAGCATCATCGTTTCGTTTCATCTTGTTTCGTACTTTTTAGTTAGTTTACCCGCAGTCGGGTTTTAGTTTTTTAGCTTAATTATTTATTTAGTTTTAGAGAATATGTAGAGTGTAAGCAGGTAAGCACTGCCGTGCTCTACTTGTCAAACCCTTTTATTTGATACCCATATTAAGGAGGAAGTAAGGATAACGGTATCTGTCATCTTTGTGCTTCCGCCATTTAGAAAACGTCATAGCGTATCGTATTTCTTGCCAAGCCCTTTCATTTGTTTCCACTATCAAGATAGTTGTCAAGATATGAAAAATGTAATCCGCCATATTAATGCGTCCATAGACTATGTACTGTGACGTTACATAGCCTAGAACACACTCCGGATCAAGGTTAATCCAACGACACCTCATTTGCTGAAAACGGTTTCATAGTTAAGGCTGTACGAGGTATAATCCCTAAATACAAACAAACCCAGCCTGTGAGAATCAGAACCCTTAATTCGGCCTTACTCCGGTAAAAATAAAAACGGTTGATGCCTTAAAATTTGTGAAATTAATCTCCATGGCAATTGGCTTTCTTTTGAATGAATGGTCCAGAAATAGGGATACCCTTTTCGCAAAGCGATACATTGACAAACCATTCATGTGTCAATGTATCGACCGTCTTTACATCGCTGCTAGGAAACCTCCTGGCCACACACAATTTTACAACCAACACCCAATTAAGTTCCTATGGAGCGCACTCCGGACCGGCTGACGCAGAATTAAAACTTACACAGCAAAAACAAAATACTGTCTGCCTGCTGCTAACAAACAAAAACTTCCTCTTGATTCACTTTTTCACTATCGAGATTTATTCCTCTAAGCTAACGCTATACGAACAAAACGCTCTACATGCCGTTAATCAAACACAAAGTCTGTCTTTTTACCGAATGTGAAAATAAGAGATTTTTTTTTCGTTCACACATGCACGCGCTTGCCCTGCTGTTAAACAAATACATACATATGTATGTATACAACGATCATTCACCAGAAGCGAAAACGCGTCGTTTCATAAAAAAAATTTCATTTTCATACGAATAACTCATATCGTCCATTTAAGGGAATGTTTTTACTCAAATAAATGTGAAAATACTGTCCATGTCCACTTAATAGAATTGTCCACTTAAGAGGGAAATAAACTCATACAAAATCATACCAGCCAACTATTAGAGATATATGAGAAATAAAGCGGGTACCCGAAACAAAGCGGGTACCCGGTATTTAGGTACCCGGGTAATTGCCCGGGTTCCCGGGTATCAAGAGCTGTTGTGTTCGTTAGTAACGGCCAAAAAATATTCAAATGAAATAAATATTATTACTTTTTTCGTTAACTCAAATAAAATGATAAGTGTCTTGAGACACTCTTAGGTGTTAGAGGGTTAATATGGGCAGTTATGACAACTTTTTTGAATCCTGAATCGAAACCCAGATTTAATTAAAAAATTCCACTCATGTGAAGAATATAATTTAAAAAAAAAAATTAAGATTTCAGTACATTACGTTTGTTGATTTCCTAATTTAAGCTCAACCCTGAACTCTGGCAGACGATTTTTCTTCAAATGACAAGCGGTGTTGTTATGTGATATGTGTGTTCTTTCATATAACAGTTCCCAGTGTGGGTGGCTATGGCGTAGCGGAAGTCGTCGTCGTTTGTCACGCTGAAGGTTCACGGTTCGAAACCAGATGTCTCTGAAACATTTCTTTCTCATGAAATAAAAATAAGTTGATCAGGTTCAGAAGTTAATGTCAAAACCTAGTGCGAAGGCATAACACTGACAGTGGGATCGTCGTATGGCTGAAAAAATTGATTGCACAAACAAATATTAAGAAACGTCTGGAAAAAAAACATGTGTGAATCATAAGCAGAAACAAAAATTTCAATAATACACAACTCTCCAGTAATTCTGGATACCACCATAGACTTAGTGGAAACCTAAGATATGAGTTTCCTATAATGGGTACTTATATCTCCTTTTACATACGCTAATGTAAATTATAAAAAAAAAGTTCCCAGGCATCTTTTGTATCAGTTGATATACGAGTTAAGCAGTTGGGCTCGATGGTCTAACCTTTTATGATTATAAAAAATTGCACTGATCATTTGGCCCACGGTACCACGTTATCCATGTTTCCAGAATTTAAGCCATTTCAACGCAGGCTTACCCGTTTTACCCTGAAGGTAATCACATCGTAATCACATGATTATCACTTAATGATCAAGGTCTTATCTTGATGAACTCTCCTTCACCTTTTTTCCTAATGCAGAACTAAAAATAGTTCCGCACAATAACCTGGTTCGAATAATATTACATAACGCTGACATAACACCTAGCAACCTATTTGTTCGCAGGTTTCCGTTAACATGTACACGTAGATACGAGCACATGTTACTTAATGAAGAACCAAAAAAATAGAAAACAATTTGATACCATCGCAGGGCTATGTGGCAAGACGTGTAGGTACTTTGAAAGACTCACGTTTTTACAGTCCGTAAAGTCACGAAGACCCATCGCCAAATGGTTCCCAAATATGGTTTGGTAGCGCAACGAAAGTGAAACTATCACAGTCAATACTTGGACGCGCCGACATCAGTCGGACAATTCAATTGAATGCATTTTTAATATAAATTGCGATTGTAATTAATAATTTATTGACATTCGATAACCATCCAACGGTGCGTAACAAGTGTATTTTTTTCTATTGTTGCCACTTGACAAGCCACAAGTCGAAGCGACAAGGAGAACTCGCATAAAGGAATCTTCACTTTAAAAGTATTACCATTTCGATTGAACAAAATGTCTCCGTTTAAAGTTGTAAGTAAAACTTAAGTCAGAAAATGTTCAAATTCTTGATGATTCTTCCTGATCCCCCTCTAAGGCATATGCCATCTTAGCTATGGCGTCGATCACCAGTGCTAGCATCGGGCCACATTATGATTTTGCTCCGAATCTAGAATTTGCTGCAGGACCAATAGCATACGGACCGCCACCATTACTTCCACCCCCAGTACTACCAGCACCAATCCTACCAGCTTCTGTATTCGCTGCGCCACCACCAGCACCATTGTGGGAGACACCATTCCTTCCTGCGCCAGCTCCATTGTGGCCAGCACCTGCTCCAGTTTCCTTCTATCCCTCACATATCCATGAACCACTACTCCCAGCTCACTTACCACTCCCACTTCCACTCCCATTGACCAGACCTCTTCCACCCGTATTTGATCCTCTTCCATTTGCTCCTGCATACCGTGCTATTCCTGGACCAGTTACCAAGACACACCATTTCTCACTTGGATTCGCGCATCCAGTTCAAGTTGCTAAGGTTATTGCAGCTCCAGCACCACATGTGCATCCAGTCAAGCTCATCGCACAGCCCTCACATGCGCACATTCATGCGCATTCGGCGCCTCTCATCAGTCTACCGCATCATCACCATCACCATGGCTTTGCCTAGTTTCGTGCGTGAAACGTAACAAGGAGTCTATGACAGGATCAGTACCATAATGTTACAAATCTTTTTATTTAATTTTATATGATAAGTATTATGTATATGTATGTGTGTATGTATGTTCAACAGGTAAGTAGGTAGACGATGAATTAATTTAACGGATTGATAATGAAACCGAAATGGAAATAAAAGTATTTTGCTTATATTCAAAAACAGCAGTCCTTTTTTATATACGGCGTCAGCAGTCCTATACACAACTAAGCCTAGCTTCTCGCAACCATTTGTGCGTGCGTGTTATTTTTTCCACGAGTGGAAGGGACCTTCAGTTTTTTGCCGGCTCCGAACGGCAAATGATACTCTTTGATTGCTTCTCAGACATTCGAAAGAGGTGGCAACCGTGAAAAACTCTTTTAGGTGTTGGACCCGGGCTGGGATTGAACCCGAGCAGCATGCGTAGTAGTCCAACGCATTAACCACCACGGCCACGGTCCTTTTTTACTACAAAAAAAAAAAGGGAGAAGCTTGGTAGCTTATCCGCGATCCACAAAAACCATTATTAGGTGGAATGTAGTGTTTGTGCGGGGTAAAGAACGCGATCCGATTTCGATAACATTGCTGTCTGTCACCGTGAGACAGAAACGTTCAATTCGTGCTTTGCCATGATTTTTACATGCGATGCTGACGCAATTCAGAATACAAAATACACGCGTATTTGTTTAACTTTTTTAACAACTGCCATGGACAGTTGGTTTTGTGTATCTAAAGTATTCCATTTTTCTCAATTCGGCCATTTACTAAAGCAAACAGTAAGTTTAAAGCCATAACCTATTCCTCTATCTCGAGGTATTCTTACAAACATATGTACGGGTATGTTCTTCATTATCTTTGACGTAGACATTATAGAACAATCATATTGTTTCCAAACTCATAACAAATTTATCAAATCAGGCAACTCGAGTGAAATCGTAGTCTACTTTCGGGATGCGGTTTAAAACAAAAATAGGGCAAATTCAAATTCAATGGGTAAACTGTTTTTTTTTTTTTTGGTTAACCCCTCTGTTACCTTACAAAAAAATAACACTTATTACCTTTCGGGTCATAAAATGACCCCTTTGATTTAAATGCAGTAAAGGCGAAATATACATAATTTATGTACAAATAAATCTCCTTCTGGCTTCTGCTGGTTACAAAAAGTCGTAGTTACCTTGATAGTATGGCCATATTGTGGACATACTGACTTATAGCAGACAAAGCAGGTGTTAAATGTCTTTCGGTCAGGTTTCGGTGGACAAAAGATGCAGCGCTTTCGCTCGGAAGTTTTTCTTTGGTGGCTTTGACTTTGATGGTCCAGTTTCTTCATTTAGAAGACGTAAACGACACCGTCAAGAAATACATTTTCGACAGGACTTTCACCGAATTCTTGCAAAAACAAGCGACGTTTATGCAATTTTTTTTATTGCGGATGAACCTCAGTCCATAAGATATATGCGCTCAAGGTCAGAGATGTCAATGAAATTACTAAAAAAAATCCACTGGCCAACGATTTGTTTGAAGTTTGCAAAGGTATGTTCTCACCAATTGGTCAAGCGTAACAACCCATTAGCCCAGTAGCTCCATTGCCAACTTACGGGTTTTAAAAAAAGTTATTTGTAGTTACGTTCCTTCTACGATAAGTACATTTCCTGAAAATTCCCCAAGGTAAACTTGGAAGTTCAAACGAAACCCATTCGATGCGTTAGCTGCAACCCATGCTTTGATTCCGTATTTTCTGGGCTTTCTTGGCATATACACTTTGAATGGGCACCTACCTCTAGAAGGGTTCAATTGCACGTCGACGGTAATATTTTCATACGGAACGTATAAAAACTGCAGATTTTCGACCCATTTTTCATACAAGTCCCGAATAGGCGCAAGCTTATCTCCACGAATTTGTGATCTTCGATTTTCAAACTTCGATCAAACGCAACGAAACGAGATATTTCAATGAATCGGTTCAGAGACATAACGGTTCTAAAAATTGAGCGACAGCGGATTTCATTCCATAGGATTCTTACACTTTCGCCGTATGAAAGGAAAAGTAATCATGCTTTATATTTTTATATAACTTACTGATAAGAATCAATATCCCTAAATAAGCATCATCGATTGTATCCAATTTATGAAAATCAGTCTTACCCACCTTTTTCCCTTCTATATTAGTCAACCGAATTATTGAACTGAGATACGCTGAACAGCAAACTATGTGACACCCATGCGCGACTTTATGATGTTTTCGGCTTGCGCACGCGACAGCAAGCTTTGAACCGGCGGCGCGGTGCACCATATCAAATCTTTATCATTACTCAGATATTGGTCATTGGAAATGCCAATTGCTGGAGCATCAATAGCTTGCTTTTTTTACCACCAAACTGGTATGATTACGCTCAACAAAAAGAATGGTGCATTATACAGTCGCCTAGCAACCAAAAACACTAACAATTGACTGATTTTAAGTTAAATCACATTTAAAATGTTCATGGGTCATATGATGACCCGTAAGGTAATGCGTGTATAAACCTACCGGGAGGTTCTCAAAATAACACTTACAGGATAAACAATTATTTTTCCTTAAAATATACACGAATTCATGCACTGAGTAAAGAGAAAAAAAAAAATTAAAAATTATAACCACCTATTTTTCTACTTAAAAGTCGTTTTGGGTCACAAAAAGACCCTGAGGTAATAGAAGGGTTAAATGTCCAAACTAGATAAATACAAATGAAAGTTTTCAGATAGTTCCGAAAAAGGAAATATGAAACAGATTGCGAATAATCCCACATCCTGATCCCGCCAAACTTTGGCTGCCGTATTAGGTTAGGTTAGGTTTAGAAGGGTGTGTGATCGAAAGAGCAATAATTTCCACTCGGAGACCCGAAAGTCCATTGTGTATCCCCTCATAGTTTGGGAGTAAATCCTCTTTTTACCAACTCATAAACCAGTTTGTGCTCTTGGCGAATCGTAGAAGATCCGATATCGGAGAATTGCCGAGTTCTGTTATGTCTTCCAGGAATCTATGACTTAAAGTACGGAGGCGAAGTTTTTGGAGGGTGGGACAATAGCAGAGCAGATCGATTCGTTTTCTTTCTCATCTCCGCAGCTTCTACAGATATCGTTGGACTCAGGTAGCCATTTGCTAGTCATGTGCTCTATGGCACAGTGTCCTGTGATTATTCCGGTGATGAAGCATATGGAGGATTTACCCAGATCAGCGTTACCTTTGGGACCTTTTGGGGTCCAATGGACCCTTTTTTGATTGCAGGGACCCCAGGATCCGCCTTTTTGAAAATCATCGAAATTGGACCCTTTTTGGACCCTTTCTGTAAATTGAGAAACAATTGACACATTCAACCGAAATTCCTTCACTTCTTTTAGTAGGCAAAGTTACCAACAGCATTTTTTGCCAACGCCAAAATGTAAATTTTCCTTGTAAACAGACACATTCAAATAGTTGGTGCGTTTCGTTTGTCATACTTCATCGCATTTAAATTTCTCGTATCCTCATATAGTGTGCAATCACTTTGTGTGTTATCCTTTGTTTTGTTATCGTGCGCAACTGGATTACAAGTAGAAAAACTAATAATCACAACTTTTTGTCCAAATACTTTTCTTGTTTCTTTTGTTTATGATACTTTATTTTTGAATGAACTGAGTTTTTTTGTTTTGTTTAAGAGTTTTTATGCATAAGCTTTATATATTTTTAGGCACTTGGACAAAAATACAAAAAAAAAAAAAATAATAAAATAATAGTTATCCTACCCGTCATTCTTTAATTTTATCGACAGGGACCCTTTCCGGAAATTTTCAGAGGTAACCCTGATCCAGATGCCTTTGTCCTAGTAAGATCAAGTTTCGGCCATAAAGAGCGAGATGTGACACAGTGGGTTCGTGTGAGCCACAGAGCGTTAGTCTCTTTTTCGGTTAAATGGTCGATTATGCTGAACAGTGTTTTAATCGGTGGCAGTATGGATGTGTCAGCATCACTATTGCTAGTTCGTCTGCTATCTCGTTTCCTTCAATATTGCTATGTCCGGGTACCCAGTACAGTCTAACATTGTGGTGCCTTATGGCATTTAGTGCATTGCGACCTTTTTGGACTGCCTTTGATTTTATTGTATTTGATCCAATTGCTTTTAGAGCTGGCTAAATATCCACCAGAATGGCTATCTCCGACGGAGGGGGGGCGCTTCCTTTTATGAATATTGCGGCCTTTTCGATCGCTAGTAATTCTGCCTAAAAAACACTGCATTTATCCGGTTGTCTGAAGGATTCCCGTTCATTTAGTGTATCTGAGTAGAACCCTATTCCAGTACCTAAGTTCATTATTGAGCCGTCGGTCGTCGGTATTGCTTTTTTTTTTTTTTTTTTTTTTTTTGTTTTTTGCCGAGGGTAGGTGAAAATCTTCCATAGACACTATGAGAATAGCAAGCGCGTGCTCATAGTAGTGTCAGATTCTTACTGACCAAAAACACCACCCTTCGATATAATTTTGTTAGATACTGCAACTAAGTTATACTACTTATCAAGCAATTTTTCTATCACGAAATATAAACGTTTGGCAGGTTACTTTCCAATGAAAGATCCTGCATGTTCCACAATTTAGACGCGGTTAATCCTTATCTCGCCAAGTCGAAAGGTTTTGTTCTTTGTAGTCGGCGCAATAAATTGCTCTCATCCAAAATAAGTAGGACTGTATTATTAACATGTCCGATTAGTCGGTTTCTATGTTTTCGCGCGAAGCTTCTACTTTCAGCTTCGATTGTCGGAATTCCGAGATCCCTGTGGATATCGTCGTTTCTAGCATACCACGGTGCTTGGACAATTTCTCTTAGCACTTTATTTTGAAAGGTTTGTAAAATATTGGCATTTGTTTTCTTGGTACAACCCCAAAGTTGTATACCGTAGGTCCACACCGGCTTTAGCACTTGCTTGTATAAAAGCAGTTTGTTCTCGGTACTGAGGTGGGAATGTTTTCCGATCAACCAGTACATTTCTCTATATTTGATATCTAGTTCTTTACGTTTCATTTTCACGTGCGAATTCCACTTCAACCTTGCGTCGAGTGTCATTCCCAGGTATTTGGCTTCATTTGCAAAGGGTATTCGGGCCAAATTTATAAAAATGGGCAAGTCATTAATTTTCCTATAAGTGAAATTCACGTGAACAGATTTAGTTCCGTTAAGGGCGATCCGCCAGTCCTTAGTCCATTCATTTACTTTATTTAATGCGTTTTGCAGTTTGGCAGTCGTTTCCTCGATTGTTTTACCTACCGCTAGGATAGCGGTGTCGTCGGCAAACGTAGCAAGGATAGTGCCATCTTCTTTCGGTATATCACGAGTATATAACAGATAGAGAAGCGGCCCCAGAACGCTTCCTTGCGGTACGCCGGCCAAAATTTCTTTGAGCTCGGAGTATTCATTTCCATTTCTAACACGGAAGAGTCTATTCCCGAGATATGAATTCAAAATCTCGTATAGGTTTGCGGGAAGTACTTGTCGTAGTTTGCATTTCAAGCCATCGTGCCACACCTTATCAAAGGCTTGCGAGACGTCAAGAAATACGGTTGAGCATATCTTTTTTTCTTCTAGTGCTTTTTCGATTACGTTAGTAATTCTATGCACCTGGTCAATCGTCGAATGCTTACTTCTGAACCCAAACTGGTGGTCAGGTATTAGATTATTTGCTTCTATAACCGGTTGTAGACGCCTTAGTAATATCCTCTCGAAAATTTTGGATATGACTGGAAGAAGCGATATTGGTCTGTATGATTTTACTTCATATGACGGTTTTCCTGGTTTTAAAACCATTATGACTTCCGCAACTTTCCATTGGCTCGGTACGTGTTTTAATCTGAGTGCAGCATTTATAATATGGAGAAGCTTAATTAATGCTTTTCTAGGTAAGGCTTTGAGAATTTCTCCGGTAATCAAATCATAACCAGGAGCTTTCTTAGGTTTTAGTTTCGCGATCTCACGTTCGAGTTCTCTAAGCGTCGCAGATCTGCGCGTTAAATCGTCAGATGGTGGAACTACCATCCTTGTGATGTTGATGTTGTCATGAACCACTTGACCAACGTTCGGTTTAAAGGTTTCTTCCAAATGGGCGGCAAAAATATCCGCTTTTTCTTTATCTTCCCTTGCCCATTCATTTTGATTTATTTTAAGTGGCGGCGCGGGGATTTTGGGCCTTTTGGTGCCTTTTACGGCTTTCCAAAGGGAATAATTGGAATCTTTTTTCGCTGTTAAACTCTCAAGGTAAGAGCCTATCGCACGATTTTTAAAATCCTTAATGCTATTCTTTAACAAATTGCAGAGACGATTCAGATATGCTTTATGCTGTGGAGCACGACTCTGTTGCCATCTTTTACGCGCTTTTCTTTTTTCCCTGATTAATTCTTTTATTTCAGAAGGATATCGAAGACCGTATTTGTCCGGCGTTTTTCTTGGATTGGGCGTATTATTCCAAGAGGCGAGCTGTACTATCTCAACGAAGCGATCGACTTCAACCTCAAGTTCATAGGGTGTCGTAAGCGGTACGCTCAGTTCAACATTTACTTCGATTTCGTTCCTAAAGCCTTCCCAGTTAGTTGTTCTACCAGTTAATTTTGCTGGCTCTCGGTTATATACTAGTTTTTCGCTCAATGTCAAAATAACTGGGGAATGATCAGACGACAGATCAAAGCTCTCTTCAACTTTTATGTGGTTGTTAGATATTCCTTTCACAACGAAGAAATCGATCAGGTCAGGTATTTTCAAAGTATCAGCTGGCCAGTAAGTCGGTTTGCCCGTCGAATGAAAATCACAACTGTACTCCATACCTGCCCCATAGAGCAATCTACCTTTTTGCGAGATGTATCTAGAGCCCCAAAACGTATGTTTCGCGTTAAAATCGCCGCCAATAATGAAATTAGGTTTCAGCGATTTAAATAAGTTAGTAAAATCACTTTTTTCAAGCGCGGAACGCGGTGGACAGTAGATAGATGAGATTTTAATAGTACGCTGACTATTTTTAACTCGAATTGTGCACAGTTGCAGAGTTTCAAGCTCTATCTTTAGGTCTTCGCATTGTTCAATGCAGTCTTTAATAAACAAGGAAGATCCGCCTCTCGCTTTGCCCGAAGGGTGACAAGCGTGGTAATCAGTATATCCTTTTATTTTTAAATGCGATTCCTTTTTCACGTGAGTTTCAGAAATCAAGCAAATGTCAATATCTTTTTCTCGCATGAATATTTCCAATTCGTCAAGTTTTTGCAAAAGTCCGTTTGCATTCCAAGTACATATTTTTAACATTCTTTTTTCATTCATATTCTAGGTGAAGTACGCGTTTTCCGTGAATAACTCTCGAGCTTAACCAACCTATCGAGAATCATTTTATTTATTTTGCTTTGCTCTTCAAGTTTCGCGAGAATAATTGAGAAAACTTGAGAAGCAGGGTCCGTTGGGATTTCGAGGTTTTCTGATTTTTCGGATGCTGCAGCCTTGGCGTAGGTCTGCACTCCTGCTGTCCGAGGGCTATTACCCGATGTCTTTTCTAATGGCTTTTTATTACCGTTTATTTTAAGACCAGAAGTCGAGGGCTTTTCTGTTATCACCACCTTCTTCCGCTCTGAACCCGGTGGTTTTTGTTTGTTTACGTTCTCCTGACCGATCTTACCATTTGCCTTAGTTAGCGGTTTTATTATTTTATTTTGAGGCTTATGGAGTGTATCTCTTCGTTTTTGCAACTCCTTGGCTACTTCACAGCCTCTATAATTTGCCGGGTGCTTTCCCTTACAATTAGCACAGATTGCAGAGGCTTGCTTGTTTACTCGACAGTCTTGGGAGAGGTGATTTCCGGCGCATTTCACACACCGTGGTTCTTTTTTGCAATACGTTTGCGTATGATTGAATCCTTGGCAACGTTTGCACTGCGGTATTATTTTTAAATTTCTACGCATGGGCTCGATTTTGACCACGATATTCAATATGGTTTTTATTCGATAAATATCGTCGATACTATCAGCTTTATCGAATGTTAGCATAAAAAGCGGAAGTCCACGCCTTACCAAGATGTCCTTATCTATTTCGGATTGTTGCTTCTCCTTCTTGATGATATTAACGGCATCAAGAATTTTAAAGCCCTTGTCTTGAAGGTCGCTCATAATCTCTTCTTTTGTGCACGAGGGGTGAAGTCCCCTTGCTACAACACGATGTGGCCTTTCTGACTTGATTTCGAAAGTATACCACTGAATCTTATCGATATTAAGTTTCTGGGACAGTGCGCGATAGTCGTCATGGTCATCGACGTTAATCTTCCACGCATTATTCCTCAAAGATGTGACCTTAAATTTCGATGTTATCGTTCCTTTAAGGAGGCTATGCAACTTATTATATTCCGTTATCCCGACGATGTTTATTGGTGGCGGTAAACGAATTTGCGTTTTACGTTGATTTTCTTGCAGTTCTTTACGCTTTTCTTCGTTTAAGGGCACGACTTCGGGCGAAGAACCGGCTCTCCGTTTTTTAGTAGGTCTTTTCTTAGGGACCCGATTCGTTTCGCGTGCTAGCTCTTCTTCATCGGTGTGGTACTCCCGACTATCTAATAGTGCTGGAGCACATTCGCGCTCTTTCTGCGAGTGTGTGTTCTTTAGAACCTTATTCTCTTCTTTTAATAGATCTATCTCTTTCTTAAGATCTTGATAGAGTAGATCCATTTCGTTAAGCTTTATTCGGAGTACTTTATTTTCTTCCTCAAAGCTTTTATATTTCGCTAAGTCCTGATTTTCGCGCTGCGGCGCTCCCGGCGGACTTTTTTTCCCGGAGTTATTCGATCTTGATGGAGGAGATCGAGATACCCTTGCACTTCTTGTGAAAGGGTCATTGGATTGCAATAAATGGCTCTCCCCAGAATCCGTAGAGCCGACCTCCGAAGAGGGTGGATTTTCCAGTAAAGCTGGACTGCCACCTGGGGTAATTAATCTTTTTGTTTTGTCCATTGCATTTTTGTATACACTATACACTCGGTATACGGAGATTGGATTTTAGTCGCCTCTTACGACAGGCATGCCTACCTCGGGTATATTCTATCCCCTACCCGGTATTGCTGATCACCTTGTTTGACAGCCAGTCCTCCCTACTGGGAAATAGGATTGGTACGTTTGGCTGCCGTATAGCTATAAGTTTATATTTCTTTGGGCTGGAGTTACCCTACTCTGCGTTCCGGGTCACAGTTCCATGGAGGGAAACGGGTGAGCCGATGAGCTAGCAAGACGAGGGTGAGCCCTTAACTATTCACATTTCTATAACAGCTGTTAAGCGTAATATATTCTATACTCTCACACAACCTTAAACTAGCCGGTCTCAGGTGCACCAGCCTGCAAAACTGTGTCGCGTGATCAGTATAAGATAATATAAAGGTGTCCAAATTCTAAAGTACAAATTGAAAGCGCGAAGGCACGAGCCCCCCCTCACCGCCACAGCATATTCAGTACTACTCATAAACCAAAAGAACTTAACCCTTTCTTCCCGCCTACTTTTCCATCAAATATTTTAAATACCCGACCGCGTAACGGACGGACAATTATCATTGTCGATCCTTAAACGTACCTTTTGGCAAGCCAATCACAGCACCATAATGTAATTTGGTATAGATATAGTCTGGGACCTGAGGAAGCACATGGGTGGAGAAACCGCTCGCTAGGGGGCGCTGGAGTCAAGTTATTAACAAAACTTTTTCACGCCTAAACGATTTGAATTCCGGCGAAAAATAAACAATCTGTAAAGTGTGTGAGTTAAGACTTTGAAGAAAATGACGGAGCAAGTGAAGTGTGAGAATTCCCAAAAAAAAATTTAAAATAGGAAATTGCAAGGTTAGTTTAATTTTCTTTTTGAATTGGTTATTTAGCCTTGTCAATAAAAGATTTTTACGAGTTTTACACATATAAAGGGTGATTTTTTAAGAGGTTGAGAACTTTTTTTAAAAAAAAAAACACAAAAAATTCGAAAAAATGAATGAAATATTTATTTGAATCGATAGTTTGAACATGAAATTATCTTTAAACATTAAATTGCAAGCGTTGTTCATTTGTAAGACGATCCATGGTTAAATTGCAAACCAAACTGAAGCTGTTTGACAGTGACACAAGGTACTAAACACACGTCAGCTGTCAAAACCAGTGTTGCCAAAACCAAACCAGCTAAAAAATCACCCTTTACAAACGTTCCTAAGTTTGTAAAATCCAGACTTTTTCGTGCACCAAGTTCCCGACGGTACGTCTTGAAAAAAGTACTTAGAATTGGAATAAAAATTATGTATATATATATATACATATATTATATTATATTTTCTTATTATTTCTAGTAGCCGTTAGGAAAGGGTTTAACTAGGAAATGCAGCCGGAAAAAATCAGTTCTTTACTGGTCTTATTTCCAAACCAATTATTTGGAAATTAAACCAAATAAGGTAAACTTTTTCTGGCGTAATTTCCATTTTACTTTTTGGCTTTTTTTCCAAAAACTTTACGCCACAATTATTTTGGTTCTTTTTCCAAAACACTTTTTGGCGTAATTTCTTTTGGCGTAATGTCAGGGAGCCATGAAAAAGCAGTAGTAAGTAGATAAGATGTTGTACCACCGCGGTCAAGTCTCGACACCGAGAGCGGGCAAGATGGCGGCTGCCTGGCGCCCGAAGACGCAGTCGGGATGGTGACCATCCGGGGCGAAAGGCAACGAATGCTCACCACGCTGATTATATTTAGATTAGGTTAAGTAGCTTAGGGTATTTTTAACTAGATTAAGTTTGATAAAAAACAAAAATATATGGAATTTAAGTTTTCCCATTTTTCCTTAGAAAAACAACTGTTAGATAAGTTTAGTCGTAAGATAGATACGTTTAGGCCGAAAGGCAACAGTTATAATAATATTGTTTAGTTTAGAGCGCTCTGTTCGGGCCAGTAAGCTAGACTAAGAAAATTGTTAGTTTTTAGTTAGATTTAAGCATTTTTTTGAAAATAAAAAGAAATGTTTTAAAAAGTAAAAAAGTAAAAAGTACTAAGTTCGGCTACTAGATTTTTCCTTACTCATTTCGGATTGCAAGATCCTATCCAATCTAACTTTGAACTCTTTAAGCAGTTCTACATAACTACAATTCCTTACCTTATGTTTAAACTCGGTTTTTACAGGCAGCTGTAGACATACGCACGTCGCGTCGCACATATCATTCAACGCATACAATAGAAAGACAAACCATAAGCACGAGTACAGTGTTTATAAATGAAATTTATCTGAAAATACCGATCTTTTGTAAAGGTGTTAATGTTTCATTCATTACACTATTTCTGTACTTGAAGTTGTGAATACCACAACGTGCATTTACAATAGGAAAACATTTTGTACGTGCACTGAATTAGAGTATACACATGTACATACCTATCTATCACCCTATCACATTCAAGTAGGTACTCGTATAAATTAACCATAACTCTGGAGAAAAGATACTCTCTACGGATTGTTATCGGTGTCAATGCCTCACAAATGCAAATTACCAAGTTGGTTCTTACAAGACAGAGACTGACCTTGAAACTGAAAGCAAACTGATGATACTCAGAAGAACTAATTATAATTCAGATGGTAAAAGATTCTCAGTTATCTGAGGTAACTGTATTTAAATAAACAGGAACTAAACAAAATCAACTGGACATTCCCAGAACATACACATACTAAGCATTTGTACCAACGTTTATAGAAAAGACGCCACGCGTGCTAACATTTTTTTACTACCCAAGCTGTCAGTGTTGAATGTCATTGATTTTTGCCGCCAAATACTATTTTTGCTCGTCAATCTCTACACTAACAAATGTAGCACTGGTAGTGTCGAAGGCTTACGCAAGTTTCCAGATTTGAAGATGTTTTTCACAATCCTTTCCAGCAAAGCAATCATGTGACAGCGCATTGTGTTAGATCTTTTCCGCCTTTGAAAGTCACGGTGAGGTCATTGTGAAGTTTCTTTCCATCATAATCCTGCTCAGACAAAACGAGTTTGATAGCAATGTCCAAACTGGATATCAAGCATGAAATTGATAAAAAGATGATGTGCGTGGATTCGGAATTCAATTTTGAATATATGTGGTTTTCTTTTATTTTGAATTGATTTTCTCTCAAACCCGACAAAGCTCTGGAACTAATGCCCATCACTTGGACTTGAATTCTGTCAATTTTAAATCTGAATCTGAATAATAAATGTTAGGAGTCATTAAATAAAGTTTAGCCATGCTATTATTATTCAATGTATGAATTGCAAGTTTAAATGCCACCGTTATTGTTTTTTTTTTTTTCTTTAAGAGATTGACGTTCAACTTGCAAATTATTCACAATGGTCTGCTTCAAAAAAAAAATAAACCAGTTAAATAATGCTTTCGAGAGCATTTGTTGCAGTTGCTTAGTGACAAATGTTTATTGTATATGTCTACCTCGAACTCTTAATTCAAATTAGTTATTCATGACTCACTCCCAATCAATACATATACATAGATACATAGAGTTCAATTTGTGCACAGGTTCTTTTCATTCTCCGATGAAGCTAATAAATCCTCATATATGGACTATAATTGGCAGCACTAGCAAAAACAGAAAAATAAACTTTACTTTGCCAATATTTGAACCTTGTCTAGTCTAAAAGAACCAGCCTTATTACAATGAGTAAGACACTGGATAAAGTACAGAGACTAGCATAACAGTAGGCGCTTGACGTGTTGTTGGAGCTTACTCCACTGCACCTCGTAGTGAAAGAAGCCGCAAATAGGACGTTTATAAGAATGGCTAAAGAAGGACAGGTAAATATATCAGCCATAAAGACTAACCTTCCCCTTCTAGCCTTTCCTAGAGACGATGGGCTTAAGAAATTAAGCTGGAAGAAAAACTTTCACATCAAACTCAGCAACAAGAAAGACTGGAGCAACGAGTTTAGAATCCATACGCTGAGTCCTCATACCATTAAATGGTACACAGATGGTTCAAGAACTGAGGACGGAACGGGTACAGGAGTATTTGGCACCAAACTATTCGAACCCATGGGCATCTTTCAAGCCGAAGACTGGGTGAAGAAAACAATCTACTGGGTACCAGGACAGGACATCTGGGAATAGAAGTTACCAAGAGGCGGACAAAAAAATAAATAAATATACGGCGTCAGCAATCCTATACAGAACCAAGCCTAGCATCTCGCAACAATTTGTGTGTGTGTGTTATTTTTTCCACGAAATGGAAGGGACCTACAGATTTTTGCCAACTCCGAACGGCGAGTTGAGAAGCTTCTTATGACAAATGATACTCTTTGATTGCTTGTCAGACATTCGAAAAAGGTGGCACCGTGAAAAAACTTTAAGGTGTTTTTGCTGGGAAGAGGCGGACAAACTTGCCAGAAAAGGAGCTGTTACACCCTTCGCGGGTCCTGAAGGGGAGCGCACCATTAAAGAGAAACTTCGATCACTCGAGGAGACAAATAGGGCCAAGTCCAATTCAGGGTCCAAGACAGGCGAAGAAACTGCTGGGTAGTTACAACTTGAAGAGATTCAAAGCTTGCATTAGCCTGGATAAATATAAGCTCCGCATCCTGACTGCGTTCGTTTTTGGGCATTGTAAGCTTGAGGGCCATCTCAGGAAGCTGGGTCTATCAGATGAAGACTTATGCAAATTCTGCAATGAGTCCAGTGAAACCGTAGAACATATACTGGCGGAATGTGGTGTATTAACCCAGAAAAGGTTCAAGTGCTTGGGAAAACACTTATAGCAGAGAATCTGCCACTCATTGCACTCAGTCTCCTGCTGCGATTTCTCAAGGAAATTGGCCTGGATAAGGTGCTGTAACCAAGACAATTCTCACCTAGGTTCCAATATAGAATGACGAGAGGGATGTTCCTTCGTCTAGGACTTGTAGGGGGCACAATACACCTTAAGGTCGCGGTGCATCTCATAATAATAATAATAATAATAATAATGTGAACTTATTAGTGTGCTGTTCCGTTGTATGCACCAACTAAACCCTACTGTCAATGGATGTTTCGCCACCTTCCCATCAATGGTATAGGTCTGGCTGGACCTTCATACATTTTGTATGGAAATTATTAGAATACAATGAAATAATTTACGTTTTTTTTTTTTTTGTTATTTTGGACATGTTATTAATTTTTTTGTGGTTAAAAGTTGTTTTTATACATAATAGTAATATTACAAAGTATTTGGTTGACTTTCACACTTATGGCATTTACACAATAGAATACAAATCTGCCTATAGTGCCTACAAATCTGTTTTTCGTTTGCGTTGGGTCGTTTACTTTGCAAATTCTGCACTACTTTACTGGGCCGTTGATGTCTGGCTACTACTAGGTTGTAGAATACTTTGTTGTAATGGTGCTTCAAAGAAAGTTTGGAAGCCATTTCGAACGCAAAAACAGTCCTATAATAATCTTTGGATTGTTCATCCTTGCTTCGATCTGAGAATAACTAACTACTCATTCAAAGAATGCAGAAATTGTCGATGTACATTGGTTTTTTTAGCTCTAACATAATTTACGTTTTTATAAATATTATAAAAGATGCCAATATTGCGACATCCAACATGTTGTAAAAAAAAGCTAATAGACATAGCTTCGTCTGTCGTTTGCATGTATATTCTCTCAACATTTGGTCCATGACGTTCATGCCTACTTTGTGTTTGTTGTAAAACAGAATAGCTTGTGCCTTTTTTGTTTCTTCAACTGTGTCATAATGAAGTGATGACAGTAAAATCACTGCCTTATATTGGCACATTAGATACTGCTGCGACATTATCCGTAAATCCAAAGATGGTAGATTGTCATTGTGCTAGGCGACAACGGTCCGGAAGCATTTCTTTAGGAATGCATTTTATATTCCATGGAATAGTTAATTCAAAATTTATAACAAAAGTTCTCCCGCTGGCTCTGTATTTAGTCGATCAGCACCTTCTCGCCCAAATTTACAGCTCTCTGATTTACAATCAGACCGAATGTATACGCCATAAACATCAGTGATTTGCGGAAAACCACAGGTAATAAATACTCGTGTGCATATTTTTGGGCACGATAATAAATATGTTCTAAATAAATTAAACAATTACCTATATATTTTGTTTATTTATGATGCAATAATCAAAAATAATTATCTGGCAGACATATGCAAGTAAAAAAGGCGTTTTTTCCGGATGAAATCAGAATTAATTACGTTTCTCCATACAAGATCTGGCCAGACCTATTCTATTAACTCTAGGGGTTGTTTTAGAAAATCCTTGTTTTTTGTTTGCACCCACTAACATCTAAAAAATGTCGTCTACACTAAAGCATTAAAAATATGAATGCTGACAAAGTCAGGAAATTTGGTTATGATAGCTACATAATTAATTCGAAAAAAATGGTTTTGAAAGTGCGAAAGGTCTGGCCAGACCTAGTCATTGGCAGAAGGGTTAAATGATAGGCCCCATAATTCACCAAATGTAAACTTTCTCATTATTGAACGAAAAGCGCATTCTAAAACCTCCAAGAAAAGAACTGGTGTCTACATGCAACCTTGCGGGACTCCATACTGGCATATTGCTTAAGACTTGACGCATAAAAATTCATAAACATTTTATGATTTATTGATGACCTAAGTACATATATCTCCTTTCCCACTCTTTTAGCGAGTATGTCGATGCGAGACGGGCGGAAACTCACGGGATGCACTCGAAAGGAAGTACAAACAAAAAATCGCAACGAACAAATCGATTTCGCTAACATTTTTTTATTGAGCACTTTCACTATCTACTCCTTATTCTTAGCTTTTTTACACGTATACAATACGACTTTCCTTTACGTTAAAGCTGTCATTTCATCTCTCAATATCCGAAACTTTCGTGCTAACTAACTTCACTTTCATTGGATATCATATAAGTAACCTTTACAGATCGTTTTTCTTCATTATATTTAACAATTTTAGTCTTGTATTCTGATGTCTAGAGATTGAATGCCATCACAGTTTACTTTTAATAACGCACTTAGTGTACGAGTACAACCAGGTGTGCAGTCCATTTCAGTTTCTTGGTTTTTTTTTTTTTTTGAAAATCTCCTCACATCGTCTTGGTACATTTTATTGTCAATTAATTTATTGCAAATTCGAATTCGCCAAACACTCTGGAGGAATTCAAATGAAGACGAGCCCCGGTGATCAGCTGATGCGAAACCCGGCTATTTTGGTTTACCCATAAATCTTTCGCCGAATTCCATTCGAAAATTATTTTCCAATCACGTTCGCATGCAAATATCCGAAGTTGCAAATGTTGAATGAATGAAAAGAGATTGTCGAAAATAGCACCACCTGTAGTACTGAATCTAGAAATGATTTTTGCTATATAAGATGGTGTGGCATCCGGTTAAACAACATTCCAGTCAGAGTCCTCCAGTGACGAAGAGCAAGTTTCTCCAGTTTTCACTTGAACCGATCTTATCATCATGTACAGATACGTAAGTTATAAAACATTCTATAATCATGCACGTCAAGTTTAATGGATATCATCTTTCCAAATAGATCGCAGTTGTCTTAGCCCTGGTCGCGTGTAGTACTGCCAAACCAGGAATTGTGGCACCCCTATCATACAGTGCTCCATTGTATGCGTCTGTGGGTACTTCTCAAGTGGATGCCCGAAATAACTACAACAGTGGATACTCCACCTCATTGGGTTATACCTCTCCTCTAGCTGCTAGGATTGCTGCTGCATTAAGTCCATTCACCTATACAGCTCCAGTTGCTAGATACACTTCGCCAGCTATAGCCGCGTCATTCGGTTATACCGCTCCAGTAGCTAGATACGCCTCACCCATGGCCGCAACAGCTTATGCTACTCCATACGGAGCATCAATTGCAGCACCATATGCTGCTTCTTATAACCCATACGCTGCCAGTTTAAGTCCATATGCTGCGCCATATGCCACGGCTTATGGTGCTCAGTACGCAGCTGCTCCAGTTTTACTGTAAGAAACCGCGGTGAAAGTAGGGGATAAAATCAATAGCTGTATGTTTTGCCTGTAGTTTACTCGTTTGTAATTAATTTAAGGATTTTTCTTTGACTGTGTGAAATAAATGCGACGAAGATTGTGTTTATAAGTGCCAATGGATTTTATATTGAAATGTATTTAAACATAAAGCGGGTCAAAGTTAGGCGGGAAATGCAATGAAAAAGTGACAGATAACTGGAATAGACCAGCGTTGCCGCTAGACTTCTCCAGGCGAATCGAAGCCGAAGATGGCCAAGGTGGGTCTGTCGGCTAACAAGAACATCGATTACCTTGAAAAGGGTAACACGATCACTGATTTGAAGCAAAAACGACCACATTTGGCGAGGAAAAAAGGACAACGCACCGGTGCGGCGCACAGGTCCGCAGTCGTTATGGCAAAATTCCAAGAACTAGGCTACGAATTGCTGCCTCATACAGCATATTCTTCAGATTTAGCCCTCTCCAACTATTTCCTGTTTCAAAACATAAAGAAATGGCTCGGTGGTAAGAGATTTGAGTCGAATGAAGAGGTCATCAATGAAACAAACGCCTATTTTGTGCGCCTCGAGAAATTGTATTATTTGGAGGGAGTCGACAAATTGGAAAAATGTTGGACGAAGTGGCTCTATACAAAAGGAGACTTCTCGTATATTGACAAATAAAATGAAAAGATTGTTCCGTATTTCAATTTTCAGGGACTTAATTGACCCACCCTCGTACATATAGTACATTTATGTATGTTTGCTTTTGTCTATCATTTTCTGTTGATATGGTTATGTCTTCTATAATTTAATGGTAATATTCAGTGGTTGTAAATTATTTAAATCGATTGAAAATATTTAAATAACGCAGAAGTACAAAAAGTAATTTGATGGTTTTTATTGAAATATTAGAAAAGCGTCCAAAAGTGTCCACGATTTTCAAAAAGCGTCCATTTTAGCTAATTATGAAAAAATGGTGTCCAGGTGTCCCGATTGCTAAAAACCGTCCAAATGGACACCTTAGCGTCCCAACGGCAACGCTGGAATAGACTACTAAACTCAAACGCGAATTGGGACTCCATGATTATTTCTTTCTCTTTTCGTAACTTATACAGATCAAGGATGGAAAATGACATTTTTGATTTGTACTTACAACTGTTTTAAAATTGTACTGAAATGGAGCCAATTGTATTAAAAACTATTTTTAGCATGAAAATATAATATACTCAAAATATTCTGTTTTTAAAAACATAAACAAACAAAAATAAATTAAAAATACATTATCATAAATAAACATAAAAAAACTTCATAAAAAAA
The DNA here is from genome assembly GCA_949775065.1 of Brachyopa scutellaris. Classification (NCBI taxonomy): domain Eukaryota; kingdom Metazoa; phylum Arthropoda; class Insecta; order Diptera; family Syrphidae; genus Brachyopa; species Brachyopa scutellaris. The sequence continues at coordinate 107,540,060 of OX459113.1, forward strand.
CCTTATAAACAAAAATACTTAAGTTCATACACATATTCAGTTCATAGTTTATTATTATTATTATTTATTATTATTTATTATTTTCAAAATCGTTACAAATATACATAATGTGTATTACCTGCGAAGCTAAAAGCTTATCTGCAGGTGGTTAAGTTTATAGATTGCAATTAAGTTTGAAAGTTTAGGTTGGTTAGCATTTCTTTATGAATTTAAGTTACATATACTATAATTAACAAAAAATAGGATATAAAAATGAAAATGAAAATTTAGTTTTAAGTTATGGAATTCAATCTTAAAAAGTGCATTTTAGTTATCTTTTTACGTTTCTTAAAATTTCTAATATTTTTAATGTTGCTCGGTAAAGAATTTATAATTGTAGGCATTATGTGGGCAAGCTGTATTCTTCCATAATTGTTGTTTACTGGTGGGAGCTCGAGAAGGTGTTGGGCTCGTCTTCGCGTATTTTGTGCATGACTTATAGGGTGCTGAAAACGAGAGTTATCGCAGTATTCAAGGATTGCTGTCATCTTGTATATACTAGTTACATCTAGAACTGTAAAAACATTATTATTTTTATTTATAGTTTTCACTAAACGACGTTGGATATTAGATATCTTATCAAGATGAGTTTTTGATGCATTTCCCCATGCTAAAATTCCGTATCTTAAACGGGATTCGGCTAATGCAAAGTAGACCTGCCTCTGGACATCTGTGGTAGTGTATTTTTTCAGGTACACCATTGCAAAAAGAGTACTTTTCAATTGAAGTCGCAGTTTACTAATATGATCGTTCCAAGTAAAGTGTTCATCTATTGTGATACCTAAGTATTTTATGGATTTGACGACTTCAATAGCATCACTTCTCCTCGTAGTTGGACAGCCATGGTATATTTTAATCGTTGCTGTAGGTTTATTTGGTGTGTGTATGTGCATTAACTTCGTCTTTGCAGATTTGATAACCAAACTATGATCATGGCACCATCGTGACACTTTATCAAACTCGTCCTGCATTGTTTTTACGGCGATATCAAGACTTCTATGCTTGACAACAATGGCAATGTCATCAGTATAGGCAAAGGCAGTAGCATTTTTGAACACACGTAGAACTTCGTTTGTGAACAGGATGAATAATAAAGGACCTAATTTCGACCCCTGTGGTACACCATATAGGCTCTGTGTCTCTCTGCTTATTGCATCAGATACTTTCACTCTTGCTGTTCGGCATGATAGGTAGTCTTGGATCCAGTTAGCTGCCTTCCCCCTTATTCCAATTCTGTATAGGCATTCTAAGAGTTTTTCGTGTGCTCTGTGTATCAAATGCTTTACTGAAGTCAACGAACATTATAAGTACATGATGGCTCATATTTAAGCCAACGGTTACCACGTTTGACAATTCTCCCAATAGTCTTCCTGTACTTTTTCCTTTTTGAAAACCATATTGGTTTGGTTGCAATATTTTATGTTTCTTGATAAAAAGTCTTAAACGGCTTACTACAACTTCTTCTAAACATTTTTCTACTATCGGTAAAATTGAAATCGGTCTGTAGTTTCCTATATTGGTTTTCACTCCTCCTTTGTATATGGGGCGAATTAAAGAAGTCTTAAGCAAATAAGGAACACGACCTTGATTGAGACTTTGATTTAAAATTTTGTTCAGAACTGGTGCTAGCATTATGACATTAGTCTTAAGATCTATTGGTCTTATATTGTCTATTCCTGGACCTTTATTTGTCTGCAGACTGCATAGCATATTTCGCACCTCTGCCTCACTAATTTCTTCTAAAAACAAAGATTGGACAATATACAAATTTTGGTGAACAGACGTCTTGTGTTTGCATTGGTCTATGAACTCTTCTTAATGCTCTCATTTTGCACATTTTTGTGTTCAAAATATTACCACTTATGTAGGTACTTACTCACAGGATGAGTTCCTAATTAAGTTTGTTTGTTTCGACTTGAAGTCGGTTTCGACATTTTGTCTTTATTAGCGGCTTCATTCAATGACGCTGTTCCGAACAGTTCAGAACAGAAAATATTAGGTTTTCGTTGTTCAATGACAAACGTTTCTGTACGAGACTAATCTGCTTTGTGTTCAATGACTCTGTGCTGGACATTTCTGCACCTACTCTTGAGGTACTACAGATTTGTGAGAAATGTCAAAAGCAGCTGTGATGCCATATTTGATTTTTTTGCTTGCGGTGAAAAGTGTATCGGCGAGATTTAAGTTTACCAAATGGAAGCAATCGAAATTTCAGGAAAAGGGCGATTAGTTATTGTAAAATGCTATAAATAATTTGGAAAACAAAAGAACAATAATCGAAAATTAAGTCGTCATTTTTGACAACTAACATAATGGCTGCAATGGACTTGATCTGACGCACAAATGTGCGCTGTTCTGTTCAGAGTTTTCTTGTCATTTTGCTGATGTACATTTATGTGGAATAGAGAGAACATCATGGGCAATTTTAATTACATTAATTATTTATTAATTTTATTTTAGTCCAAAAATCTAAAATTGAGTAACTTTTGAATTGCTGAATTTATTTGCAGTCGGCAAGTGCACTATATTCATTGATTGATAAATTGTATCGAATTTAGGCAAATTGTACTTTTGTACTCGAACAAACTCATTTGTATCGACTTTTCCATCCCTGATACAGATACTCGTATTCTGTGAGTGAATTCCCGACGAAATGAAATGAAAAAGTGAATTAGAAAGGAAACATCCGTGAGATATGCAATTCTTTAGCATGCTTTAGTTCAAAAATTGAAGCATACTTATTAACAAAATATTAATCTTCTGGGATTATTCAAACTGCGAGTCTAAATTGACGAAAGTTTTGTATTTTATTTGCGATATGTGCCAGGAATAGCGCATTGGCTAATCCTGGAAGTAGAGTATCTATTCGCAAAACTTTCATCCAAATCTGTTGAGCCGTTAAGGTATGATGGAGTCCCAATCATCTAAACATCCAAATATTCAAACATCCAAACTTTCACATTTATACATTAGTAGGATGGGAAAGGATAGGATAGGATAGGATAGGATAGGATAGGATAGGATAGGATAGGATAGGATAGGATAGGATAGGATAGGATAGGATAGGATAGGATAGGATAGGATAGGATAGAATAGGATAGGATAGGATAGGATAGGATAGGATAGGATAGGATAGGATAGGATAGGATAAGATAGGACAGGATAGGATTTTTTACTGCGTCCATTTTTTGTATGTAGTTTTTTTTTTCGGTTGCGTCTGAAGGTGCAGAGTCTTCAGAAGATGCCAATGGTCCGTACCATTAGTTATGTCCGATTTATATGTATATCTGACCTGATAGTGTCAGCCAGTATAGACCTACGGCCTTTACCTCACCGCTCAGAGAGGTACTATGAGAACCGGCCGCGCTTGCTCATAGTGGTAGGAAAATTTGTTCCTCTAATTTTTTAATTTTGTGATGACTACGACTAAGTTACTTTAACAAAGTTTATGCTTCTGAACTTGTAATCGCCTTGAGGTAGGTACGTTTCCAGTGAAAGCGCCGGGTCGATAGGTCTTGTTCTTTGTAGTCGGCGCTCGATTTGGCACGTTCAGAGTACAGATTATTTCATTATTGCAATGAACATGAAGGCGAGTGCGAAGTTTTCGAACAAAATTTGGTACTTCGTCACTCACGGTAGCACTTCGTAGAACTCTGTGAATATGACTATTCCTTATCCCTATACCATGGAGTATTCAGGATTGCTCTTAGCGTTTTATTTTGAAATGTTTGCAGTAGAGCCATATTGCTTACTTTGGTACATCCTCAAAGTTGTATACCGTATGTCCAAGATGGTTTTAGCACTTACTTATACAGAAGCAGTTTGTTGTATATGCTTAACATAGAGTATCTTCCGAATAGTACATACAGTCTGATTTTGACCTTGTCGAGCTTCATTTTAACGTGTGACTTCCAGTGAAATCTTGCGTCTAGGGTAATTCCTAGGTATCTTGCCTCATTGGCGTACGGTATTTGTACGTAAAATTGACATGCATTGACTTGTTCCCATTAAGGACGATTCGCCACTTCTTTGTCTATTCACATACTTTGCTTGAAGCCCGCTGGAGTTTCCCCGTTGATGATTCGACTGGCGCGGCGCAACCGTTGCGATGATTGCCGTATCATCTACGACGCGACGGTCCCTTTATCTTGTGGTATATCTCTTGTGTAGAGCAGGAACAGGATTGGGTCTAGAACGCTTCTTTGCAGGACACCTGCAAAAAGTTTTTTAAATTTCGAGTATTCAGTCCCATGTATAACACAAAAGAGTCTGTTATCAAGGAAAGATTCCAATAGCAATTTTTTCGACAAGGTTACCCTTAGCATATACTTTAGGCCTTCGTGCCATACCTTGTCAAAAGCTTCTTTATACATATGCATTTGACAGCTCTATCAAGTTAATCTCAAATAGAACGCCATCTAGTATTAAATTATGACTTCTAAAAACTTAAAGAATAAGCTAATGAATCATTGGGGACAGATTTACAAATCTCTAAATGGCGCTAGAACGCAACGCACATCGAATCGGCTATAATTATTTATTTTTTTGTTTTATTTTTAGTCACCGAATTTTAATGACAATCACAAGATTAATCACATTAGACATGTGCTGAAGGTCGCCATAATTCTCTAAACCAGTGAGTGAATGAGATCCGTGATCGAATGATCGATTAACCGCAATAAATGCGTGGCTATCTCATTCATACATATATATACCTAATGAATATATATAGATATACTTAAAATATAAATATTATGTAGTTAGATTCTTACTAAATCTGCTACACAGATGTTGACATTCTGTTTACCGCGTAAAATCCTCCAAATGACAGTTCCAGATACAGATGGAATGAAGGAACAAAAAATGCAACATCACTAATGAATAAATGTCAAATTACCATATTCGATGAAAGACAACGTGAGCGGTAATGCCATTAACACGTAATTTTCAGTAACTTTTAAACTGCTACGGTAGTTTGGCCTCACTTTTACAGACCGATAAGGCCACTTCAAGAGCCAGAACGTTTGTTTAAGATTAGAAAGGCGAATTTTTATCGTTTCCCACCCGTCTTTGGAGCGCACTCCCACATTTTCTGCGGGTATACTAAGTGACGCACAGATATTTAAAATGGAGTTACTACTTTTATTTTAGCAAATTAAAGCAATTAATATTTTCGCATTAGCAGCATGTGTTTATTTTTGGAAAAGTTCTAAATTGATCATTTTAATTTAGTACATCTAATACTAATTTATAAGATTGTATTCAAAATGTGATAGTATTAGTATTCGGATGAAAATAATATAAATAAATACAGCTGCTCGGGGCTAGAGATGTGACTTTACTTCTATCGAAGAACTTTTTTATTTTATACAACTATCTTTCGGGAATTTTATTTTACCACCAATATTTGAAAGCACAATAGTGCAGCATATCATTATTAGTACATACGTATTCGACAACACTGGCGACAACTATGACTCAATTTCAAGAGCCATCTGCCAAAGAGAAAAACCGACCGGCAGCTGAATAAGGACCATGCTGGAAAGTCGTTCTAAAAAATGCAATTCAGGAGATATACTATCGGTGGCGGTGACGTCAATCAAAGGCTGTCTACAAGGGGGCATAATTTCTCCTTTGCTATGGTCCCTCGTCGTCGATGATTTGCTTGCTGAACAACGCAACTCGGGCTATGAAGCCATCGACTACGCTGATGTCCTAACCATCATAGTGAGTGGTAGATTTGACTCAATCATCACGATTGTAATGCAAAATTCACTACAAATCGAACTGTGCAGCAGGGAAGGACTCTCAGTCAACCCTTGTAAAACCGTTCTAGTACCCTTCACGAAGAGAAGAATTATTAACCTAGGTCCAATCATCCTGAAAGGCACTACACTTGAGTATTCCAGTGAGGTCAAATACCTGCGAGTTATCTTAGATATGCGCCTCAACTGGTGGTCTGGTGGCCTAAAGTTCTCGAAAAGACTACAGCCAAGAAGCTCGATAAGCTTCAACTGATGGCGTGTCTTGGTATAACCGGTCGCATGTGCACTTGCCCTTCAGCTGCTCTAAAAGCTATAATTAGTATATCGCCATTACAGATCTTCATTAGGTCAGCTGCTAGAAGCGCTATTAACACGCAACTTATTCGTAAGTACAAACCAAGTAATCTTAGGGGTCACCTAAACACTATCAACAATATTCTCAATCAGGACATGCTCTGCACCATCGCTGATGTTATGAAAAGTGAATACTGCTTTGGCAGAAAATTCGAAGTTCATATTGGGGAACGTACCATGTCAAACGGCTGAGCCACCATAGACCCAAAATGTCTAGTGTGGCACACTGATGGATCGAAAATGGCCTCTGGTATTGGTGCTGGGGTCTTCGTGCCCAACATCAGAATCTCCGTCCCTCTTGGATCATTCCCCAGCGTGTTTCAAGCTGAGGTCCACGCCGTATTGAGATCTGTGCCTGGATTAACTTACAGAGAGGCATCAAGGGATATAACATAAATGTCTTTTCAGACAGCCAAGCCGCACTCAAAGCATTGAGCTTCTACTCTGTGGACATAGGACTGGTAAAGTACTGCTTCAATGCTCTCCAATCCCTAGCTACTCACAATAAGGTCAAACTTTCGTGGTTACCTGGTCACAGAGGCATTCAAAGAAATGAGATTGCGGATGAGCTGACCGAATTCTCAAGTCCGAAACCCTTTTGTGGCATAAACTGGGCAACAATCTCAGCCTTATTTAACAAGTAAGTCTCCGAATCTCTCATTGAAGTAATGTCCCAGGGCTTAGGCAAGCCAAACTGTGAATTAAACTTTATACCCATCATAGGGAACTTCTAAGCCACAATAGGAAGGATATTAGGTATCTACCAAATTTCCTCTCCGGTCATTGTCAATTACGATACCATCTAAACAAGTTAGGCTTGTCTAGCGAAACCGATTGCCGATTCTGTTTAGAGGAAGTGGAGACGGCCGAGCACATCCTTTGTGATTGCCCGGCACTTTTCGGGGTCAGACGGCGTACCCGACACAAAGAACTCCTTAGACCTTATGAATTAAAAAATGCGTTAACCAAGGACATTCGCCTTTATTAGACAGGTGATTTGCCTCTTGGACTAATTAGTATCCTTTCATACAAAAAAAAAAACGTTAAGGTCGCAGTATTAGCCTTGAGGATCCGTTATTTAAAAAAAAATTGTACATACATGCATATGTACGTATTTTATAAGGAGCCATATAATGTTTCCGGATCAACATTATTCCTAATATGAGATTTTTCAAGTATGTACATATTTTGCAGTTCCACAAGAAAGTCGAAAAGAAGATCATTTTGAATACGAACTCGCTTGAGGTACATTGTGTGCAAGCCGTATCCAAAAATGGTAGGCCTTATGAAATGGAAATCCACCTTTAAGAGATTTGTCTATAAATCAAGTAAACGTATTCTAAGAAGGTGCCGACAATTGATAATATTCAGTTGGAATAGTAATAAAGAGTGTGTACATCTGCAATATCACAATTCAGTGACATTGGCTCCTCTCGAATTAGTTCAACTGGTAACATTCTTGCTACCTTATGTCCAACTCACTTCAGTGCAATAACTTCAACGCTCTTGGATATATTTTAAGTTCATAGAGCGGATTGCATAAATATTTATAATCAACTAAGCGCATGTTCCTATAAAACAAATAGTCATCCATAATCGAGAATGCAAATGGTTTAATAACAGAATCCACCCTCTCATATCAAATAGAGATATTGCGTATAAGAGGTGAAAAAGATTCAGATTGCCCGTCCTTGCGGAACTTGTTAACTGTGGAAATCAGAAAATCCAAGCAAAAGTTTTTTTGCCACTGTTGTTGCTGTTCATGCAATTCAGTCGGGTGCGATTGGTCTAAACCTCATGCATCCCATGTGGCTGAGAACTATCATTCAACAGAAATTGCCCTTTATCACATACACATATATACAATAGTATTCTCACTTCTTCCATATATCCCCTAGACTGGAAAAGATATGAAATTGTCCCACTGCTATCGGCCTATTTCTATTTTGCCATTTTTTTCAAAAGTCTTCGAAAAACTAGTTAGCTGGCAAATTTGGAATCACCTTAATGATGGCAACTTGCTTACGAATTTTAACTCAGGTTTCAGAGCACGCCATAGCTGTACGACAGCAATATTAAATCTAGTTGATGACTTGCATATAGAAATGGATAATGATAAGGTATCATATCTGGTGCTACTAGACTTTTCAAAAGCTTTCGACACTGTTCCGCACAGTTTGCTTTTACTTAAGCTTAGAAATCATTTTCACTTTGAAGCTACGGCTTTGAAGTTAGTCTATAGTTATCTCCATGGAAGGACTCAAACTGTTTCTGCAAGCGGATTCAACTCAAAGTTTATAGTAACCAATGCAGGTGTCCCACAGGGATCTATCCTGTGACCTTTGTTCTTTACTCTATTCAACAATGAGACTCTTTTGAAGTTTATCAAACTTATAACTGCGGCCTTGTATTACATTTGATAAGCTATGCTTAGCTTTCTGTTAAATTGTAAGTGCCTGATATATATTTAGACTTGTAACTTAAGCTTCAAATATTTTTACATCATCAAATCCAACTAGGCTGGCATTCAAAAATCTTCACAAAAAAAACCTAATTCATAACAAAAATTAAAAATAAAAGAAAACCCATTCTCTTTTCATGTTACGAAAAAGCCAAATTATTTCCAAAGAAGGAAGCGTTCCTGCAAATTTGGCTAAATGTAAATCAATTAATTAGCGCTCCGAAAAAAGATATTTTACTTTCACGGTCTGTCGCATTCCATTGTTACAAAAATCAACAAAAATTCAAAATCACAACTCCCTGCGGCACGCAACTCAATTTTGAACAAATAACCCAATGAATTGACGCTATAAATACCATCAAAGCCACATAACCGATTGCAACCGAAAATTGGAGAATGAAAACAAAAAACCAATTCAAAACGCATAAAAAATCACGGGTTCCCACAAAATCACATTCTCGATGATATCAAATTACCAGTTAATCATCAAACCTCTCTTGAAGGCACTCTCTCTCTCTCTCCATCGAGAGATCAGTCGTCTCCGAAATGCAAATTTTGCTTAAAACTTCGTCAGAAGTGGTTGTGGTGTTCCTCCAAATTAATTGATCATAAATTAAAATTATGAGCAGCCCGCCACACACAGACAATGATCCGCGTCAAACGGAAAACTCAAAACAGGTTAAGCAAAAAAATGAAAATGTTTTATCATTCATACCCTTTCACACTTACCCAACATTTGGCCCTAAGATCGGTGTCACCCCCACTTGACTGTCGAAAATAACCAAAAATTGGCCAAATTACTCAAGACTTGACTTTCGGGCGCGCGCTGATTGTGTGCGCCTCTCCGATCGGTTGTCATCTGTTTGACTAGAAACAAAAAAGATACAAACAACAAAATAACAATTTGGCCAACATAATCTGGCTAATCTGGTGGATGATGCGTTCGAAATTGATGGCTATTAGAAAGTGAGAGTGGTGAAAGAGGAATTCACTATTCGGTTTGGAGGGGATAGCGATATAAAAACTTAACTGTAAATTTAATGAGATCATTTTGTCGATTGAGTTTTGAACGAATTGGACCGGAACTCTGCGGACGTGCGAACGAACATGTGGACTGAGGTACAAACTATATTGGAGAGGCACAGGATATATTTTTGTTTTAATTGTTTTTTTTTTTTTTGTGTTTAGATATTTCTCCTGGCAGCTGTTACAACGATCACAGCCCATGGCAGGATCAATGGATTACAAAATGATCTTGTCAATGGGTATTCGTATGATCCACCAGCAAGCGGGCCAACGTCCGCAACTATTCACGAATCATTGGGTTTCTATATAAACGTTCCTCCGAATCAGAATCCTTTAGATCACTTCGCTCTTAATTCGAATCCTGCCGATCAGTATATCCAGTACGCGTCGCAGAATATTAGAGCACCTCAACAGGACTTTGAGTTGCAGTCTATTAACCAGCAATACAGTCAGCCGGAACTACAGTTACAATCGAATCTCGCTCTCAGCCAATACAATCCATATGATCAACTGCAGGCGACCAGGAATAGTGTTTACAATACCTACTACAATTTCCCCAGCGTAGCGTCTCCTTTCGAAACCATTACCACGAATCGCTTCCAGCAACCTGCCTACCAGATCGATCCTCGAAGTCGTGCTTACAATCAACAATCGCCAGCTGCAATTAACCTCTCCCAAGGAAGCCGCTTCAATATTCCACAATTGAATTACAAGTCCTCCTATCCGTATCAGAACTATCACCAACAGCCAATTCGGAATCAAAATCTTATACCGCCAACGCCAACGTACAATCCTCATGTGACGCTGCAAGTTGAATCGAAATCCTTTGATAGAACAGCGCCTAAGGATTTTCGCGTTGTACCATCAGTGGCGTCCTTACCATTGTCACAGAACGCTCAGTTACCGTTTCCCATTGGAGCAGTTCCAATCAAATTCAAACCGCTGCCATTGAAGACGCATGTTCGGCAGTCCGAACTACTGCCAATAACGTCGTATCGGCTGAAGGAGCCTTATATGAAGTAGGCTTGTGCGTGATCGCGTGTGTTTAGTGAATAAGGTTGGCAAACTGTGATTAGATTTTAGATAGATTTTTTTTTTGTATTTGTATAAGCCGAACTGTACCTACCAACTTATGTACGTGTGTATGTGTATAGATATTTATTTTATTAGAACAATAAAGTTATTAAGTGTTGTTACCTCAGCGTGATGTGTTCGACTCTTTTAAATGTTGGGGATGCGCAATGAAATATTCAACGAGCCCAACTCTTGGTAGTAGCAGAATAACCATTGGTGAAAGTGTTGAAAGAAAAATACCTAAGGTCTAGGGTAAGACATCGATAGTACTATCGATAGTATCGATGTTTACATGCTATCGAAAACATCGATGTTTTTTTTTTAATATCGATAGTTTTTGAAATAAAAAACGTGCCGAAACTGTGAACTGTTGAGTACATTTTCTTTTGCATCACATTTTCTTTTCCATGCTCATAAGCGGGGAATTCCCGGAAAATATTCTTTGTCTGTTTGGTGCACGTGCAATCCGATTGTTTTTTTTTTTACTTCTCTGTACGTTCTGTGTTGTGTAGGTACTGTGTACTTCTTGTCGGGTGAAGATTCAAAAGGAAGAGCTGCTTACAATTGCAGACACGCAATAAATGACATACGACAATTTTGTGGAAAAACCGCCAATTGATAGTAATAAATGTCCCATCGGTTATTGGATAAAATCCAGCTCACAGTTACTGAAGAAATTTTGCACAGTTATATTAGGTGTGTTTGTTAACTTTTATTAACACAAATGGCACATCTGTCAAATAGTAAAAGTGGGGGAAAATCCTCTCTTCTTCTTTTTTAACTATTGAATATTTTCACGAAAAACTAATTTTCTTTTATTTTGTTAACAAGAAGTGATTGACATTTCACAAATTGTCAGATTGCTGTTTGAAGGATGTGCCTCGGTGACTCCATGAAAAAGATATAGCACGATTTCGCCAGAGGGAAAATTTTTTGACACTGTCATTTGGCTCTCTCTTCTCTTGATTTTTGACAGTTGGATGTAAATTTTCATAAATTAACAGGTTACCAAACACACCTATTTGTGCATACAAGCAACTTTTTTTTCTAAAGCCGGCATGATACATATCGATCTAAGAAACAGATTTTAAAGGCAAGACGCCTTAACGCCTTAAGTTACTTTTCATAAATCAAAATGTGAAGTTATTTGAAAAAACCAATATGTAATGTTCTTGTTTTTAAATAATGATTTTGAAGTAGTTCATTGTTTCATTAAATTTGTTTCAACTATCGATACTATCGATAGTGTATCGATAGTTTAAAGAAAAATATCGATGGTATCGAAATACTAAACTATCGATGTTTAACGTACCCTACTAAGGTCCAGCCCCTCAGTCAAGGATTACAATGTGGCTCATCCTGTCATGTGTTTTTTTTTTTTTCAGAAAGTTTTCTCTGAAAGTTGCTAAAACTGTTGATAGCCTTCGAATTAGCATGTTTTTTTGTTCTACTATTCTGAATAAGTTCAAAATATTGGACTCAAATTTTTACGTCCTGATAATTTCCCATAATTCGCTGCACTTAAATTCTTAAAATGTCAACTCCGGCGTTTTGGGGATCTCAAACAATTTTAGAAAACGTAGTTAGCCCAAAAAATTACAACTGATGGAAAAGAAACGTCACGTGCAACAATAAACAAAAATATTTAAACTAAAAATTACACTGGGGTTCACTAGATTAGAAGCACTTAACTTTGGAAGCAAAACAAAAAAATTATGGTGAAACTTAGAGTAGTTTGTATTTAATTCATAATGAACATAGACTAGTTGAAATTTACTTTCTTTCCAATAAAGTGGAACACCCCATCCGCGTGATGTTTACGCATAGCTCGGGACTGTTGGATACAGTCGCATCAAATTTTTTTGTTTCGAATTCATACTTCAGGTACAATTTTAAATAATGAATGCAATCACCTTTCTTCAAAATAACCTCAAAAATTCGATCTTTGAGGGAGTTATACAAATAAGGCCAAATACTCGAGTGAAATCTCATTCGAGGTAAGTTTAACGGATCCGTTAAGCGCTTTTTTATCATCGTATTGCTTTAAATCTTCGTATACTTTTCGTGTGAGCCAGCCGCAGACATCTCATATAGTGTTAAGGTCTGGCGAAGATTATGGCCGTGGAAGAAGTTCAACATGAGAGCTCTGTGTATAGAAGCGTTGTCGTGTGGGAATATCCATGAAAGTGGTCCAAAGAGATCGTGGTTTTTCGGAAAAGCTGATTCCAACACCGCTTGTAGCTATTTCCTGTCATTCAACTATACGCTGTACCCCAGACCATTACGCCGCTTCTCTGCTATGCTGGCGGTTTGAAAAGAGTTTCTCTTTTCTTGGATCATGGAAGTAATGGTTATAGCCACCCGGTCCATCTAAATTACATTTTGTTTCTTCAGAAAAGACCTCTTTTTCTTCAGCTTAAGTCGCTTGGTGTAGATTAACTTACAGTAACACCAGCTGCTTCTCCGATCTTAGCTGCCGAAACCTTCAAATTGGAGGCTAATCGGATAATTTTTCGTTTTTCCGCAGCTGTATGGGACTTGGAAACATTTCCTTTGTAATTTTTTCCGTAAATTTTTGGATCCATGCTTAGACAAGCTTTCCGAATGGAAAACGTCTATTTCCGCCCTCTCTGACAATGTCAAACAAGTTTTTTTTACCATTCTTGAAGAAAAATTAAGCAAACAAAATTTACTTTTTTTTACTAAAAAAAAATTTCTTCACAAACAACGATAGCAATTTGACTGCTTCTAATCTTATGAACCAATTTAATAGCTTGCGAATCTGACTAATTAAACTTGCATGTACAGTTAGCCTGCTTTCTTAAAATTTTGGAATTCTGATGCGTTTAACATAAACCAATTTTCTTTCGCGATCTTTTTTTCTCGAACTGCCATACATCGGGTGATAGATCATATTCATTTCCCAAAATTGACTTCTTCTAATCTAATGAACCGCAGTGTATGTATGCAAATATAAGCGGTATAACCTTAATGGGGAATAAAATATCCTAGTATCTGACAAATTGGTTGAAAAAAAAACATTTGGACTATTTGCAATTTATATCGAATCTCTTTTTTACACGTAAAAAGCAAATAAAAATCCAATGTAATCAGCTGATTTCGTATCACGTTCGAGAGTTGATGCTAGCTTTGCTAATAAGGCTGTTCCGAAAAATTCAGAGCAGAAAAATATCGAGTTTCCGTGATCAATAAGAAAAACTTCTTTGCAAGAATGTTCTGCTTTGATCTCAGAGTCCGAGGTAGAACAGATTAGTGAGAAATGTCAAAATCAGATTTTATTGCGTATTTGGTTTTTTTTAATTGAAAGAATTAGTAAAAACCGGCATTCAAAAGGGAAAAGGGCAATCAGTTTTGCAAAATATTTCAATAGTTTGAAAAACATAAGTCGAACAATCGACAATGAAGTTGTGGACTAAGGCCATATGAACTAACGCCATAATGGTGTTAGGTAATTCATTTTTAAATGCGAATTATCGCTATAATCCACTTATGGCTTTATTTCACTTTCAAATTAAAACTAGTCTTATGGTTTTAGTTCGTTTTAGAGAGTGCCCTTAGTTCCCATTTGAATGTAAGTTAAAGTCCCAAGAGAAGTCCCACTTAAGTGGCACATAAGACCCAAATTAAGTTAGGGACTTATGTCCCACCTCATCGGGACACACCTTCATATATACAATTTTTTTTATCTAAGATGGGACCGTCATAAGTCCCAAATTTTCAGACATATAGGATTTACAACAAAAACGCTTTTTATCCATTCTAATACTTGAACATTTGAGAAAAGAAAATTATAAAATTTTAGTTTTGAGAATTTCCCAAATTCTAAGATTTTATAATTTTCTTTTATCAAATTTTAATCTTTATCTTTATGTATAAAAATGAGCTGTTCGTTTGATACCTCAGAACTCATCAACTAACCATCCGATTGAGTTGAAACTTACACTGTATACTTTTTCTGGTGTTTGAAGTGTTCGTACATCAAAAAAATTTCAAGTTTTCCGCTAGATAGCGCTGGAACTCAAAAATTTTTAAACGATTAAACTGAAACTTACACAATATGTTTGTAATAAATTGAGAAATGTTCGTACATCAACAGTTCTCAAGCTTTCCGATAGATGGCGCTGGAACACCAAAATTTCAAAACTAGCCGATTGAGCTGAAACTTACAGAATATATTTGTTATGAAAAGAGAAATATTTGTAAATCAAAAGTTTTCCGATAGATGGCAATGAAAACCAAAATCTTAAAATTAATACAACAGCAATTCACGGTGACAGCTAACAGCTAACTTTTGATTTACGTGCACTTCTCGCTTCAAAATAAATATAAATATTGTCTAAGTTTCAGCGCACCGGGTAACCAGCGCCGGGTAACCACTAGTTTTTCATAATGTCCATACATAGCTAATAAGAAAAGAAACTTAAAAAAATTCAAGTTTTTGAGAACTTGAAAAAATAAAAGAAACGATTTAAGCCCGCACTGATTCAGAATGATTTAGAAACTAAACGTGAGCCGATCGTGGGCTGACATTGGACTGATAACGTTTTATGAAAACTGCTATATTGCACTGGCTGTGCTTCAAAGCTCAAAAACATTTTATGTGATGGGTTTGGTTTTCATTTGAAAGTGAATTAAAGCCATAGAAGTGGATTATGGCGTAAATTCGCATTTGAAAGTGAATTAACGCCATTATGGCGTTAGTTCATATGGCCTTAGTTCACGGTACCTGAAGTTGTCACTTTTGACATAAGTACATTACATATGGCGCTCATTTTCTGCTCTCACCTGGCCTATTTTAACAATATACAAATTTGTGTTTACAATTCCTTTTTGACAAAATTTGTAAAATACTTAATAAATGTCGTTTCACCAAACATTCGTACCACGCTTAAGAGAATGAAAAGTACAAATTTGTAGTTCTTATTAACAAGTACCAAATTGTGGTTGTAATTTGTGGTTGGTGAAATATAGGCCACGGATTTGACATTTGTCACAAATTTGTGCTGTTCTGCTCTGCTCCTTTTTTCTTTTGAACAAAGCTATTTTTTATATATATCTGCACGTATATATTTTACTCTTTCAACGAAATTTCAAGTAAGGTAACGGACTTAATTTTAATAGTCAAATGGACATACGAATACCTTGTTTTTGTGGGATAGCCACAGATGGCCTTGACAGTATTTCCACTCTCTGCGGTCTTCCATATCATTTTCATATCTGTCGAAAGTCTTCCGAATATTGTCGACTAATTGCTTCCGAACTTGATTATCTTTTGGCTTTGGCTCCAAATCAAGTCGCTTCTGTTTTTTTTTTTTTTTTTACCGACAAATCTGAACTGTGTGTGTAAAGAATGGAGATGCGTCGTTGAAGTCCAAAAAAGGCCACCGCTGGAAAGCCGCCTGATTTTGAAAACAAGTTAATGTGCAAAACACAG
Source organism: Brachyopa scutellaris (assembly GCA_949775065.1). NCBI lineage: Eukaryota > Metazoa > Arthropoda > Insecta > Diptera > Syrphidae > Brachyopa > Brachyopa scutellaris. The sequence goes on from OX459113.1 coordinate 107,556,234, forward strand.
TTTTGTGTCAAATAAAATTTGTATTCATGTCACGATCATTATCACCGCTATTACATCCGACAGCTTCTGCCACCAACAACGCATCATACAGTAGCAATAGTTTCTGTGCATAAGAAAAAAACTTCAGGATTTGCAGCTTGTTCAAGTATAACTGTCAAAGTAATAAAAAGCGCCGTCACTTAGCACGTACTTGTCACTGCACGACGATTGCAATCGCACCAATATTTTGTAATCTCGTATTTTTACGATTTGCCGTTTAATGGTTAATTGCACGCGTCCCTTAACTACATTATGTAAATTTTTAAATGTCAAAATGACACTGGAACAAAATGGTGGCAAATGTTGAACCGTCAGATATGTACAAATAAAAATAAAAACCCTTTTCATTCGATTCGATCTCCGACTATAAACAATAAAATATATAGAAGAAGAAAAATTATAAAAGAAAAACATTTATTTGTAAATAAACTTTAATGAGCGACCTCTACCTTTCGAATTCCAAATTTCTGTGCATACAACACATCGTGTCAATTATTCATTCGGTTACGTCAAAAATGAACTAATTTGGCTTGTCTCATTGTGGTTTGTTTTGTTTATAATTTTGGACACGTATCAATGTCAATGTCAAATCTGTACTGCAGCTTCCATGTACTTTTTGTGTTCGTATTTCTTTTTGTTTTGCTGCAGGTTTAGTGCGCCAACGTCCGGTCGTTTTTGTTTTGCCCACATAAACTTTGTTTTTTATTGGACACTTCGAGCTCGAGTAATTTAACTTTAACTATTTAAGGTGTTGAAAAGGGTCAACTCCACGCCCTTGACTGTAATAATTTGGAACTCAGAAAGGCTAATTTCTTCGAGTCTAGCGTTCTCAGACTTAATCACACACGTGTACATATCTCATCCATCTATGGCTATGCATCTAACATATAAATATTCATTTTTTTTTAATTAATAGCGCGACTTTTGAATTAGGAAGCCAATATTTCGCAATCATTTGACTTTTACTGCGCTGTTGTCAAAGCAAAAAAAAAAAAAAAAAAAAAAAACGTTTAAAAACGTAAAGTGAATTGAATCAATTTATAGGCTGGAGATCTGTGAGCTGCGACCTTGTCATGGCTGAAATTTTGAATTTAAATTTCCCTTTTGCGCTACTAAAGCACACCGACGAAACCGTTCAATTGCTATGCGTTGATATATTTGCTGACATTTTCGACCAACTGGTTACAGATACATAAAATTAAAATGGTGAATGAGCAGAGATACAAACACACTTTGTTTTGGAACTGGATTTGGGAATGTGGCTAGTAGACTGGATTGGATTGGAGTTAATCTGGAGCTAAATTTATGACGTCTAAAATATATTTATGTTGTGGGGTTGATTGTATCTATGATTGTATCAGATGACTGCGTCACTGCGTGTTCATTGAAGTTTTTTTTTGTCTTTAGAGATTTTTTTTTTGGGAGTGGATGCGGATATGCTTATCTATGCTATTAGAGTGTGATATACGGCATTTGGAGAAGGTGTACTAAACATAAAAATGCAAATCATCTACATACAGGTTGAGAAGTAGTTGACCTGTTCGCTTTCATTATCTCGACTTACCAGTCCGGGTGTGGCTTAAACTATAGCATTGCCGGTTGAATGGAATCTTCTTCTTTAGATGTGTACGCACGAGTATGTACAAACTAGGGATGTAACGATACATAGTTTTGCCGGTACGATACCGATACCGATTACTGTAGTAAAAAATCGGCGATACCGATACCGATACCGATATCGATAGCTTAGTAGATAATAAATCAAATATATGATAAAGAATGTAACTCGGGCGTTTGTATATATTTTTTTTGCATGTAACTTACCTAAACTTAACAGAAAACCAACCTTGAGTGTAAAAATAAATAAAAAAAAATTGAAAAATTCGAACTGTTTGATATCGGATAGAATTTTTGTTTAGGAACGAGTGAGAGTGAGATGGCGAAACATCATGCGCGCCGAGGTAAACCAGGCGCGAAAAAATACAATGCTCAGCAAAAACTCTCATGTTGCCACGCCGCTTCGTTAGTTTTCTAAACTGTCTGTCTGATATCGGCTGGTAAATAATCAGCGATACCGATATATCGGCCATGACGATATATCAGCTGATATATCGGTATCGGAATCGGAATCGTTACATCCCTAGTACAAACTATGCGAGATCTGTAACTTTTCCACATATATAGATACTAGCTGTCCCGCCCGGCTTCGCCCGCGCCCAATAACAATTGCATTACTTATTAGGCAAACTGCTGCTCTAGTAATGTGGTTCTGGGTAGATATCTACTTTTATTTGGTTGTACCACATGAAATGTTCGATTTAGTAGGAAACATTAAAAAGCCAATATGTAATACTTTTTTTTATACATTTTTCTTTAATCAAAATATAAGGCTTTGTCATCTACAACGCTCTTCCGACGTCAAATGTCAAGTATTAATGTTTTAAGAATCCCTGAAATGTTTAACGCAATGATATCTTCAAAGGATTTTATGGGCTTTTGCTTGGCATCGGAAGACTTCCTGATGGCTAAATGACTTAAGACTGACTAAAACAGTACCGTGGATGGGGAAGAATTTCCAGTCCCGAATATAAGAGCTTTTGTACTGTTACACATGAGGCATGGGGTCTAGCATTGCCATGTAATAGTATCGTACCATGTCATTGCATGCACTACTTATGACTATTTCCTTAGAAAATTGTATAGCGTTTATCGTTTCTCGTGGTAAATGAAATGAAAAGTCCATCAGACTGTCACCACAAACTTTTCTAGGTGAAGAGAGGAATTGGTCATGTGTTTAAGTTGTGCATATATGTACATCCAACCACTGCCTAGGTCCATACATACTCCACTTTTCACCACAGGTTATTATTCGGTGCAGAAATTCTTTAAGTAGAGCCTACCTTCTCCGTCTTGCAGTTGAGAATTGGATAAAACTCCTTATGATTCAACATGGAACAAACATGTCCGTTAGATCCAGTTTTTTTTGTTTGTTTCTTGTTTCCCTAAATATTGAATTTGTTAATAACTCGACTCCAGCGCCACCTATCGGGTCCAGATTTTGTAATTTTTTGTCTAGGCACTATACCAACATCAATTGTGAATATGAGATATTTTGGTTATTTAATATAGAATTCGTTAATAACTTGACTCCAGCGCCACATAGTGAGAAGTTTGTTTGCCTATTTGCCTTCCTCATATCCCAGACTATCTCTATACCAAACTACATTTTGATTGGTTCTGCGGTTTAGCCGTGAAAAGGTAACAGATAGGCAGACAGACAGTAGAAGTTAATTTCGCACTTATGGTGTTAGTGTTTAATCGTGAAAAGGTTTTGTTAATAACATGACTCATGACAGCGCCACCTAGTAGGTAGTTTTTTCACCTATACCCTTCCTCAGTGCCCAGACTATCTCTTTGCCAAATTACATTACAATTGGTTCAGTGGTTTAGGCGTAAAAAGGATTTGTTAATAACTTGAGTTCTCGGCCTGACGCAGAGATGGAGTTCCAATCAGCAAAAATTTACGTTTCCTGCTGGGGTGCACATGTCATTTTTAAGAATTTTTGCAGGACACGTCTTGCTTATTTTTCGTTAAAATGGATAAACTTGAATATAGTGCGGGCATAAAATTCTTATTTAAGGACTGATTAAGGAAATTTGTCCAAAGTTGACAAAAGCTTACGGGGACTCTGCTCCTTCCATGTCAACCGTTAAAATGTGGGCAGCTGAACTTAAACGTGATCGCACGTCCTACGAATATGACCCACTTGAAGGACGGCCAAAAACCGCAACCACATCCGAAACCATCGGAAAAGTGCATGATATCGTATTGGACGATAGCTGAGGCTGTGGGATATCGGAAGAATGGGTGCGAAACATCTTGCACAAAATATAAGCTCTGCGCAAGATGGGTACCGCATTTGCTGAATGCCGATCAAAAGCAAATGCACAAACAATTTTCGCAGCAATCTTTGGACCGATTCAATAGGGATCCGACCGATTTTATGTGGCGATTTGTCACCATGGATGAGACACCACTACACGCCAGAAACAAATAAGCAGGTGGAAGCCGGTGGTTCAGCGCCAAAGAAAGCGAAGTCGATCGCATCTGCCGGAAAGGTCATGACCAGCGTGCTTCGGGATCCGAAAGGGATCCTGTTAATAGATTACCTTGATAAAGGCAGAACAATTACAGGGGACTATTACTCAAACCTTCTTGACCAGCTGGATGCATAATTTCGCGAGAAGAGGTCTGGCTTGAAGAAGAAGAAAAATCATCTTTTACCAGGACAATGTCCCTTTACAACAGGGGTGCGTTCGCGATGGGAATTTTGCGAGTTCGGCCATCCCCCCTATTCTCCTGATTAGGTACCCTCAGACCTGAGGGCCTTGAAGAAATTCGTTTCTGGGAAGCGCTTCGCATCCGTAGAGGGAGAAGCTTACTTCCGGGAAGGAATAATGATGTTAGAGAAACGCCGGACCAAGTGTATTGAAATCAAGGGAGGTTATGTAGAAAAATAAACTGAAAATCGCAGTCCTTCAGACTTTTCACCTTCAACTCGTACATTGGAATCTGTATTTGAATGCATGACAGTGATAAGCATTGTCAAAGATTGCAGCTGTTAGGTCACCGCTTTGAGCAGCAGACTTAAGCTGTTGGACTTTTCAGCATAGTTTAACGCTGTTATTCTCAAACTTCACTAAACAAAAGGGAATCACATGGTCTCCCTCCCGTAAATCATCGGGAAAGCTGATCAGCATCACGTAATTTTGACAGACTTTCCGAAGAGCTTAAGGCAACTCTTGCCGAACGAGAACGCGACGTTGACATTTTGACGTTTGTAGGAGAAGACAGCTGTCAGTGGAGTTAGTAGTTGAAACAGAAGCACTCAAAATAGTGTCAGCAGTAGTCGCGGGTAAAACTAGTATGTACGAGAAATGTAAACAAGAGAAAAATATTCAACAACGATGATCCTGACAGAACGTCACAATAGAAAAGCTTGAAACATTTATCTAGGCTAGTTTTAGATAAGTCTGCATTCCGCAGATAAACTTAATATGTAATTACTTACTTACTAAGGTGGCGCTACAGTCTGGGGTGGACCAAGGCCTCAACCAGCAACCTCTTCCAGCTAGCCCGGTCCTTAGCTTACCGCCTCCAGTTGCGCGCCACCTTAGGCGAGGTCGTCCTCTGCTGCGCTGACCCTCCGGGTAAGAGGCGAATATTCTCCGAGCCAGAGCGTTGATGTCCATACGATCTACATGTCCTAGCCATCTTAAACGCCCAATGTGCAGTTCTTTGACCAGGTTGATGTCGCTGTACAGCTCGTACAGTTCGTGGTTGAATCTTCTCCTCCAGAACCCGTCAACGCAAACGGGACCGAATATCTTACGAAGGATTTTTCTCTCGAAGCGACCAAGGATATCTTCATCCGCTTTCGATAAAGTCCATGCTTCAGCTCCATATAGCAAGACTGGGATGATAAGGGTCTTATATAGAGTCTCCTTAGTCGATCGAGAAAGGACTTTACTACTCCATTGCTTTCTTAGCCCAAAGAAACAGCGGTTGGCAAGAGTAATCCTTCGTTTGATATCCGACGAGATGTCATTTTTTGAAGTTATGGCAGAGCCGAGGTAGACAAAGTCCTTTACTACCTCGAAGTTGTAGCTGTCTATTGTGACGTTTTGTCCAATTCGTCGATGTTGGGTGTCCCTTTTTGTTGACAGCATATATTTTGTTTTGCCCTCGTTACCGCTAACCGCTAAACTAATATAAATAGGTAATTAACCAAAACAATTTTCTGGGCCTAGAAGTCCCAGTGTGTTGAGTGTGTTTGACTCCCAGGACTACAGAGCACGAACCAGTTTTTTCACGGGGTGCCACTTCCTAGGCAAGTATCGTTCTCTCATGTGAAGCTTCTCGACTTTTTCGTGTAAAAAGTTGGGCTTTACACCATCAATTGGCCAACTATAATACGAGTGAGAGTTCTTTCTTACAGCGCACAAGTTTAAACGTTAAAAATCTCCGACTTAAAAAGACTTGGAAGTCACTTCACCGATCCAAAAAGTGGAAAAGGTTCTCAAGACCTCTAGATCGAGGGGGTTGAAGACTTTGGTGAATAATACGTTTTCCATTATGACCATTTGGATTGTAGGACAAGAGAATGCTGGTAGTTCTGAATAAATGGATAGGTATAGAGTTTCAAGGCATCAACGATCAAATATAAGAATGTTAGTAATAGCTAAAAATTTAATTTCATTTGGAATTGTATCTTTATTGTTAAAAAGGAAAGCCTAAAATCGTAATCACAGTTAGAAATGTTTTTGAAAATTCCCTACCAAGCTGATAATTCAGCAGCATGTCCAATGGAACCGTATGAAGCGTGTCCAGCCAATGGAGCTGCATAACTTGCAAGTGGAGCGGCAGCATATGATCCATGAGCGGCATAACCTCCAAGAGAAGCACCATAACCGTAGCTCGTAATAGGAGCAGCAGCAGCATATGAACCATGTCCGATGAGAGGAGCTGAATAGCTTGCGTAGCTTTGTAGTGGAGCAGCAGCGTATGAAGCATGAGCCAATGGAGCGGCAGCTAATGATGTGGTGTACTTAGCAATCGGAGCAGCGGCATAGGTAGCGGTCAAAGGTGCAGCTCCATAGGCACTAGCGTATCCCGAATGAGCAGCATAGCGTCCGGCGTAGTTTGCACCGTATGATGCGGCCAATGGTGCGGCAATCAAAGGAGATGAATAAGTGGCCAATTTAGCATAAGGAGCTGAAGCTGCATAACTGTACTGAGCGGGAGCTGCCAGAGCAGAGTATGATTCTTCTCCATGAAGGTATCCACCGAATGCTGACTGGGTGTATCCAAGGATAGCGAAAATGACAGCGGTCTAAAAAAAAAAAAATAAAGCAAAAGATAGTTCCGATGTTATCCTTGTGACCTGACCAACTTACGTATTTGAACATATTTAAGGTTTGTTTGCGGTGAACTTGTTGAAAGTTTGCGGAAGAGTGTGCCATCAACAAATGGACTTTTCGCTTTTATACAAAAAGTACGTGTACTTTCAAATAATTGTCCAAAAGTAACAACAAACGAACGCATCGCGTCGCGCACTAATCCGAAAGTCATGAGCTCTTTGAAGGTATCGAAAGGTGCACTCACAATCGGATTTATTATGCGCAATGTAGTTTAAAGTTATGGCACCGAAGACCTTCCTGCCATGCGTAATGGTACAAGAGAGTGCGGCACACCACCGAAAACCTGTCGAACATACTAGTCTGCCTACTGGAGGAACCACACGTCGCGTCGTTGAATGACTCACTCTACACTACACGCACACTCTGATCATTTCCTGCCACCTGAATCTGTCGCAGAACTGGGCTAAATCTAAGTGAATCGGTGGATACAGATTGCATGGAGTCCCAGTCGAAAGTTGTTGAACCTAAGGTCGTAGAGCTTAGCGACGAAGTAGCGTGGCGGCGGCCGGCGCGGCATCCACTGCGGTTATGTCATTATTTCTTGATCTTGTTGGCTTTTTTTAATTTCGCTTTCGTTATTGGCATGGAAGTGAACTTCTGATGTGGCCAAATCTGATGTTTATCAAATTAACCGAACAGAAACGAATGTTTGGCTAATTACCCGGGATTATTGTTTTTATTTTAATGAGCGTGTAATTTAAAAGATCTTTTGCGGTGGATATTGTAGCTACTCGGAGCCGAAGTACTAACCTTCGGATGCGAGGTTTGGAATTTCGATTTGTGCCACTTTAATGCCTTTGCCCAGGAGGTAGTCAACTTAATAGGCGTGCAATTAATGCAATCAATTGTCGGCTGGTAGAAGGCTTCTAATCCAATGAAATAGGTATGAGATGATTACACTTAAAAAAAAAACTATAATTCTATGTTCCCATAAAATTAACAGCATTCTTTTACCGCTTTTTACTCGGCAGCTGTTAGAACTGGTTTCATAACATAGAATGATGGCAATGTGATAAAGAGCTGGAATCTATCTACATACTCTTCCGACAGTTTTAATTGAAGAAAAGACTTAACACAAGGTCTCCCCTGGGAAGTACTACTTTGACGTTTTCAGGTCTCTCGCCATCTACTAAATTCCATAGGAACTCAGAAATACGACAAATAGCGGTTAAGTGCGTTAAAGTACCAGAGCTATGTCTTTTTATGTATTTATTTTCTGTAATTTTATATATTCCAATAAAAATTCTAACTGAACGTTAAAAAAAAAAAAAACTAATTCCGGGTATCTGTGGAATAAAATAAAATAAAACACAATAGCTGGATGTTAAAACATTAAATAACAAAAATCTTAATACAGTACGACCTCAATCAAAGGAACTACAACAAATTCGGACAGTTGCTTTTATTGAGGTTTTTTGCAATAACCGAGTCTAAAAATGTTGTTATCAAACGTTGAACAAAAAGCTAAAAACCTCTGAACATTAAAGCAAAAATATTTCTTACACTGTTTAGCAAAACATAACTGATGAATTCAGGCATTTTAAAAATGCAGAAATTCATATGTTCATTTTCATTTATATTTTTAACAAATGGCGTGTTTTTTCATAATGTTATTTATTTTGTTCAATAAAAATGAGAAAAAAAAGCGCTCGTCGATAATTTGGCAGCACTATACTAATTGACATTTGACAGTTAAACATTTGCTCTTTTTTCATTGAATGTTAAAAAAATTCATAAAAACATATAAATAAATATAAATCATAAATAAAAGAATCTTTAGGTTTCCTGTGATTGTTAATACTTCTTCCTCACTTTTCTACTTATCTTCCAAGCTCTTTAGCATAGCATCATGCTGACGATCTTTTCATCCACTTTAAAAACATGCTTCAAAACAAAGCAGACCTTAAATTTTCGTATGCTGAACCTCTATTCACTGATGACATATTGCATAGCGAAATCACCGTAGCCGAAGTACAGCTTGTTCTTCACAAAGCAACAAATGGAAAAGCTCCAGGAGAAGACGGGATTCCATACGAATATTTCAAGAACGCCACCCCAGCCTTTATTTGCCAACTAACATCTTCTTACCCGACTACGCAGAGGAAGGGTTATGATTTTAACAGGCTGAGTTTGTTTGTTTGTTTGTATGTATGTAAGGATGTCACCTCGTACAGCCTAAACTATGGAACCGATTTCAACAAATGAGGTGTCGTTGGATTCGTCATTATCCGGAGAGTGTCCTAGGCTATGTGACGTCACAGAAAAATTCAATATGGCGGGCGCATCAAGCAAAATGGCGGACTACCTCTTCTTTTTTTTTTTTTTTTTTACCCGACTTGTCTTTACAACCGCATTGATAGTGGTATCAAATGAAAGGGCTTGGCGAGTAGAATACAATACGATATGACGTAACTCTAAATTCAATATGGCGGACGCCCCCAAGATGGCGGATTTCTGTTATCTTTACTACCTCCTTAATATGGGTATCAAATGAAAGGGCTTGACGAGTAGAAAATTACATTGCTTACTTATACATACACTATGTATTTTTTGATATCAACTAAAAAGTTGTAAATAAAAAATTAAGTTTAAAAAACTAAAACCCGACTATTGGAAAAACCAACTAAAAAGTACAAAACAAGATGAAACGACCACAGCTGTACTCTGAAAATCACTGTTTCGTTTCATCTTGTTTCGTACTTTTTAGTAGGTTTTTCCAATAGTCGGGTTTTAGTTTTTTAAACTTAATTTTTTATTGCAATGAAGTGTTTTCAAAAGAGGATGTTCCTGTGTCATTCAAAAAAGCTGTGATATTCCCTATTCACAAAAAAGGACACATTAATAATGTGGAAAATTATAGAGGCATATCCTTTATGAACGTCATCTCAAAAGTGTTTTGTGGTGTACTTGTTAACAGGCTTGAGAAATGGGTGGAAACCGATAATATACTGACCCCATTCCAAGCTGGTTTCAGAAAAAAATTCTTGACCGTTGACCATTCTTTGTGCTAACCTCAATCGTTAAAGCGTAACAAGCAAAGTAGAAGAAAGCTTACGCATTTTTCGTTGACTTTAAGTCTGCTTTTGATCTGGTGAATCGTAATGCACTTTTTTACAAACCAGCCCAACTAGGCATATCTACGAAGTTCACCCACCCATAGCAGCTGTCTGGGATGGATCAACGTACTCGGGATGGTTTGAAACAGACTCCGGTGTTAAACAAGGATGCCTTTTATGTGCTTTTTTCTTTGAACTTTTTATTAATGATGTAGAAGCTCACCTACCTGGATGTATTTGGATTGCTGACTTGACCATAAATGTTCTTCTATATGCTGATAGCCTGGTGTTACTTTCTGCGTCTCCAGGCAATCTCCAGCTGATTAATCGCCTAGCGGAATATTGTGGTAAATGGGGACTTGTCATTAATGCAGATAAATCAAAAATAATAGTTATCTCAAGATCAGCCCGAAACCAAACTGCATATGACTGCCACTTCAATGGAAACCCTTTACAGATAGCTAACGAATACAAGTACCTGGGAGTAAATCTAAGTAAAATCATGGATCTTTACAATCACGTTAACATTAAAGCTAAAACTTCACAAAGTCTGTTAAATATGTCTTGGAGAAACATACTTATTTTCAAACCAGCGAATAGTACTATCAGCGAAATACAAGATATTTGATGCTGTTGTTAAGAGTTCGCTTTGCTATGCTGCCCAAGTGTGGGGAATCAACGAATATGAAGCGATAGAAAATTTTCACAGATGTTTTTTGAAGAAAATTTTTAATTAACCTCTAAAAACTCCGAACTATGCCTTGTATCTGAAAACGGGTCTACCTAAAATGCTTACTAGCACGCTATTATTACATTTATTACAAGTTGACTACATTATCAAGGTTTTATCTCATCACGATGACCGACTGACAAAACGAATGGCACTCTATGAGCTAAGATACGAGGACTGATGGATATCGAAATGGAAAGCTTTGGGGAATGCGTGTAAATTGTATCGCTGAATCCATTAAATCTGAGACATCGACACGACATAATTCACTTACAAAAATCAAACTAAAACTGAGGAAGTGAGTAAGAATTTATTACTTTCCTGGACTATGGTAATACTTTTGTCAAAACAATCAGATAGAATTTAGTCATTTGGCCCTATTGGCAAGGATTGACAGTATTTTTATTTCACTCTTAAGCCTACTGGTCAGAAATGCATAGCCTGAATGAAGTAACATCCTTTCCAAGTCAATATGTCTTGATTACAATACTATAATAAATGCCGAAGATCCTTGTCTATAGAGAACAGCAAAAAAGGGGACTGAAGCTTGTGTAGTAGATGACGACGAGAAGGACAACAGTTAAGTCGATTTAAGTACCCAACTTTGAGCCCTACTTTCGAATATACAGACATTTCATATTTGAAACATAAAATAAAATAGGCTGTATTCAGTTTCGTCAAATTTTCGTTCAATAATGCATCCATTTCTATTGGTAATAGGCCAATATGTTTCATTTACATAACTATACTGTCTGCTGGACGTCGACAAGAACAGACATTCCAGACATCTTCAGAACACACCCCAAGTGTCAAAATGGGGGATGACAAAAAATGTCAACGGATATTGCGATTTAACGAACGAGACACGAAATAAATTCCTGATTCTGGGCTTTTTCATTTTAATTTTTCTTTTTAAAACAATAAAGTTTAATTCACCTTTTTTGGAAACGTATTTTTTTCACGTTGTTCACGTCACCGATCCTGGTCGATAGAGAGTAGCAAAAAAAAAAATGGAGCTCGAGTAGTAGAGCATACACATAGCTTGTGTACCCAATCCTGAGCCCTTCTTTTTTCCACTAAAGCATACGCAGGCAATTGTGCGAATATACAGAGATTTCATATTTTAAACACAAAATATGCCGATTTGTCAGTTTCGTCAAATTTTCGTTCAATAATTCATCCATTGGTAATATGCACGTTACGTGTACATTACGCTTATTTGAATGTAGGCAATTATGTGATTAAATAATTAAAAAAAAATGATTAAACCTCTCCTTCCCCAGGGAGGCGAATTGATGAAAGAAAATCAAAAGCCCAATATTTGTCAAATCGTTAAACTGGCGTTGGCGTACTTGGGTGCCGATTGAGTATTTAATTATTATTTTTGGCCAATTCCCTTTGATAATCAAAGGTACCTACATATTTTCCGTCCGGTCTGTCAAAATATTCACTCTTCCAAGGTCAGCCTATCACCGTCACCATCATTGGCTCCATAAATATTGATCTGCTATCGGATTTCCCTTCGTTATTTGTGACTGCACTCACAAGTCGCACGAGTAGGTACGAGTGCGTAATGAATTCGCTAATTTGTAACCAAATTTCTTGTCTCTCAATTTGTTACCCAATTGACTTATATTTAATATTCAATTAACCAAAAACCCGTTCAAAGAGACGTGACATCAGAAGACGGGCAGTTCGTTAATCGAAAACCACATGTAGTCACGTGCAAGCCCAAATAAGGGAAAGTACCGATGGAAAACTGGGTCCCACATTAAAAAAAGGAGAATCCCTTCCATTGACTTTATTTTCTAGTAATAAAAAATCAATTAAACAAATTGACTGGAATGATAATGAGATGATGCTGCTGGAGGATGGTATCCATAATCAAACGACGACACTCCCTCTAGCGGTAGAGCTACTGATGGTATGCGATAGCTTAGTACAGCATTATGAAGTGATCGAATGTTATGAGAATGAACAGGTGGTGTGCTGTAGGCAACTGCATGGTTGAAGTCAATTGGAACGTTCGGATTCAATTGTGCTTGTCGGTGGACTACATTTGGATGGTAAAGAGCCACTTCGGGATATGCAGCTGACTGTACAACCTCTCCCTGGTCAGGATCTTGGTTATGATTTAAAATACATCCCGTTGTATCGTAATGTGCTGTATTTGAGTTCGGTGTACCTGGGACTCTTTGATAAAGTGGCAGCTTCACTGCATAGAATGTGGGTCTGGACGTCCATTGCGGATATTCATATCCGCCATTAGAAGGATGAAATACACTTCCTTGTATAGCACCACTTAAAATGAGAATCATCAAAGTTATCTAGTGTAAAAAATAAAGTGAGTAAAATAGGACAAAATTGAACCAAAACAATCAACTCACAGTGGACGCAATCATATTTCCAAATTGTGTCTATTTTTGAAAAGTGTTGTGAATGAGAGAATGAAGTGCGATCGAGTGTCCTGAGCATACGCATCGCCTTTCCTTTTATACATGTATGCTTCAACCACTTTCGAAAGCATTTGTAACGCATCCCTTTCCCGATCGAAATCATCTTTCTACTCATCCTCGTTTGCGTATGAAAATCGAACTGACATATTCACGCGGGGCGGTTGGAAGTAATGCCTTCTTGTCAGTTTGAATATTAAAAGATCATCGATCATGCATGACGAGATTTTGTAGCAGATGCCAACGAAAAAAAGGAACCGAATAAGATCGTATCTTGTTTGTCTGGAAATACAGATTTCACGTTAAACGGATTTTCCGTTACACAATTTATTTATATATCCAGAATGATATAATAATGACTAGGTATAGGGATTACGAAACCAAAATAAGACACTGTACATATTTCTTTTATGGGCTCACCGTAATGCACACTTCGCGGCCTATGCTCCCGCTGCTGCACTTTTCTATGCATCTCCTCGCGGGCCTTAAGCTATGTCCTCTGCATCTGCCGATTCCGCTCTTTCGATTCTTCTTACTTCATTCTGTAAACTCGTTATAAGGGTGTAGGTCTTCAAACAGTCGTCCTCTGACTTCTTAGGAGCTGCAGGCATGGCAGGGTTAGTCTTTCCTCTGCGAGGCGCCTGCAGTAGAACATTGCGTACTTCATGCCTTCCCCTTTTTCTGGACATTCTGTACAGAAGAGCGAGCTATCGTCTCCGAATCTGTGAAGATTCAGTAACTACGTAAAGAGATAGGTGGGGTTCGATGGTGGGGTTCAGTTTATGGGTCCATCTGACTTTTGCCGTGCTATCCCACCTGGCTTGCTACAAATGTCGCCTTATCTTCCGTTTTAACTCTCCTGGTAATGGTGGCCTCCTGCTGGTTCGCCTTAGATTTTCCCTTTGCATCTCGTTAGCGAGCATGTCGATGCGGATCATTCCGGCTATAACACAGGCTGCTTCTTCTGGTCTGATTACACAGAGCCTGTACGCTGACGAGAGTTTTATTTTTCTTTCCTTTGTTGTAAGTATCCCGTTTATAGCGGAACGGCATATTGAAATATTGAGCTGCGCGCTCTTACTGGTGCGCGATCTTACTGGTGTATCCAGGTCCACTGATATTTGGCAGCATTCAGGAAAACGCGGCTTGCATCTGTGACGCCTTTTTTGCTAGAGAACTCGACTTGCGTTTGGATGTAAAGCCTGTTGTTGAGCATTAATCCTTAGTTTTCAATGCCTCCTTGGACCTTATATTCCACGGTCTTTGTGCTAGATTCAAGGATAGCCTCGGTCTTTTGGTCGGGTAGTTCTAAGCAGGCTGTTGATCCTGACGACGACGGTTTTATCCACGGCGGACTCTACTTGATGGATATACGTAAAATGACTCTACGCGATGGCTAGAGTAATATGGTCAGCAAAGCCGATCAACTTAAATCAGTACTAGTCGCAGAACTCCGTCCTACACAAGGAGAGGTTCAAGGATCGGCTCTTGTGGGACTCCTGCGGTAACAATGTACACATGCCATAAGCGAGCTGGTTTGAAACTTTGCTAACTGTTCATCTTTTTGTATGGCAAATAACTATGTCCCTCTATTTAACCACAGATGATTTTAATATTTCGCAAAATAATGCAGTAACGTACGTACGTACGTGGTAGATACAGATGTTGTACAATACAGTGCAAAAATAGCACCTTTGCTGAGATAGTATCTGCTCTACCTCTCGTCCGTTAAGATTCTCCATCGAGATATGGTACGAACAGTCAAAAATACATGTAGGAAGACAACAGTGAGTAGTTATACCTTTATACATCCCGATACATCTTTCAATTAAATTTCTGGCATAAGAATGAATCTTAGCTGGGTCATTATCTCTAAAAGGGTACTTTGTGTCAAAAGAAATGCCAAAGTCGTTACCAGTCAACCATAGGTATCCACCTCTAGCTAGGACTTGATTGAAAATATTTTACGGTACTTTTACTTTTTCTTTGGAAGTGAATGAGGCAAAGTGAACTTGCCTCAATGCGCCCAATTCATCCACCGAGCTGCAGTTGCAGCTACCTATCTCTATCTATTATGCCGAGAGCAGGAGGGATTCCCCGCTCTGATTAAAC
This sequence comes from Brachyopa scutellaris, assembly GCA_949775065.1. Classification (NCBI taxonomy): domain Eukaryota; kingdom Metazoa; phylum Arthropoda; class Insecta; order Diptera; family Syrphidae; genus Brachyopa; species Brachyopa scutellaris. Next base: position 107,571,605 of record OX459113.1, read on the forward strand.
TACCGATCTTAAGCTACCTATCTGTTGTCACACTGTAATGGCGAAGCATTTTTTTGATATTTACTTATGATATCTATGTTTTTAATTAAGAACGATATCAAAAAAAAACTAAAAAGATCAACCCCGAAGTATAAAACGAGTGTAAAATAGCAATCGTTCAATCGCAATCGTTCAATTGTCGATATATGACAGTTCAACAAGCTATACGAAGCATTAGTTGAATCGTTCAAACGACGTCGTTCAGACGTTTAAATATTTATGTGTTATACGAAGCAATACAATCGTCGAAACGACGTCATCAGACGATTTTCGTCTTACGCGATGGGTCCACATGGACCTAAGTGTGATGAGGATGCAAGCATTCTCATCAGCCCAAAAACCTAACCTACGCGATGAAGGCCCAGTACTTTGGTTTTTAATTCGCTTTAAGTGTTGACCAAATCTTCGGGTGTCTCTGGACTAAATGTTAAACTAATTCAATCTTAAAAACTGCGAACAGAGTATTTCTGTTGAGGTAAAGTTGTATTGGATTAATTTGTGAAACAGATTTGAAATTTCTCTTCTTGGAATGCAGCTACAATATGGGCCTATGTTTTGGAAAATAGTTATGCAAATTTTCTTATCAGCTTAAAATAAAAATTTTAAATTATTATGTAATGCTAATAAAATACGCCCACAACAAAAGAAGAAGATTACACAGGCAGCTGATCTTACGTTAGGAGAATATTTTCAACTTGACACCATAGTGTCGGGTTCAACAGTTTTTTGTGCTGCTTTATGTTTTTTTTAATTGTTTCCGCTTTCACTGCTTAGCAAACAATAATAAACTTATGCAAAATCAAAATTAGCATACTTAAAAAGTAGAACGAGACAAATGCCGAAAAGTTACAACTTCTTTTGAAGAAACCGAAATTCAATATGACTAACTTAGTTATCCTCTGAAAAGCGAGAGCTTAGACCATACAAAAGGGTATTACAGTTAGCGGGAAGTGAGCTTTGAAAGATTGTTGAAAGAAGATTCGGCTCCAATGCGTAAAGTTAACAATTTCTTCTGCTTTTTAGAGAAACGGCACTTTGTAGGCTGTATCCATCAGGGAGCTGGTTCAACTTGAGTTCACAGTGTCGCTAACGTAAGACTAAACGCCATCTACAGACTAATCAATCTTATCCCCCAACATAATTATAATTATATAATTTGTAATCTAACAAGATGGAAGAGCACATACACTGGTTGAAAGTTTTTTTTTGGCCAAAAGTTGTTTTATGCTGATACGGTAAGACTTACTTTCTTTACTTAACCGGCTCCCGATCCGTGAAGAGTCTCTGCCTGAGACACGGCAGCCTTCCACTCTCTTCGATCCCGGGCACGCTGCTTCCAGTTGTCTAGACCAAGAGCACTGGCATCCGCGGTAGCTAGGTCTTTAAGCCGGAGGTTATAAAGATGTGATAAAATCGAAAACAGTTCTAAACTGCTACGCTTTTCTTCAGAAGCAACACAGTCTGCTTATATTGGGTTCCTGTTCATCAAGGTATCATAGGCAATGAAGAAGCGGAGGAACAGGCTAAACAGGGAGTTCTACTTAGTTCAGAACCCGAAATCATCGTAGCACCGATCCAGCACTACTTCTCAAATATTGATGCTAAGTTACAAAGCATAGCTGACAACAAGTGGAATCAATCCACCTCTTACAGAATATAGAAAATATTCTGGCCGCACTGTAGTGGCCATAGAACTAAATACATCCTCTCGCTATCAAGAGTGGAATGCAATTTACTACTAGGCGTCATAACAGGGCATTGCCTTATAGGTTATCACGCTCGTAGGCTCAAACCAGTCTCATGGGACAGAAACTGCAATGAACCGGGTATGGTAGAAACATTAGAGCACCTCCTGTGCGCTTGTCCTGCACTGGCAAAAGGAAGGCACAGAGTAATGGGAAAATTCTATTTCAACTCACTCGTAGAAGTGGCAGACATAAAACTTCACCTTCTCATTAAATTTGCACAACAGACAAACTCATTTTGTTTAAACAAAGCAACAGAAACTAAGTGATTACTCTGAGGAGTCGTGGTATCACTATGGACCAACACTGGTCTATGTGAGGCTAAGCCGTATAACCTAACCTAACCTAAGCCGGAGGTTCGGTGCGGACGACCAAAACAAAAGAAAACAACACGAAGCTTGGCGTTTCGTCGTGGTTACAAAAATGTAAAATCCGGCAGCTGCGTTCGAAACCATGCCAAATGGCCGGTAGGCGCATTGAAAGCTTATCGCAGTAAATTGCAAAAAAAATAAATCAATCACAGATGCGATAATCTTAAAGCTTGCGTTATCGTTCTTCCCGGACATATTACCTATCGCTGGAAAGGAAATTTGATGAAAATTTCAATAAAGCTATTAGTTTCCACGTAGATGATAAATGGGCGGGAAAAGAGGCGTGGCAAATTTTAACAGTATGGCGCGCACGGTTTCCAGTTTTTTGATGGCGGGCGGTGACTGGAAGATCGCTGGAAGAGGAACAGGACAGATTAAAGAGCCGCTGTACCGTGGAGAATTTGAGTAGTTTTTCATCAATGAAAGTACGAGTGAGTCGAAATTTGAAATTACAAAAAAAAAAAAAAAACTTAAACTCGGGAACCCTCGGGAACTTTAGGTGCTCATTTTTTTATTGATCCCTTCGATTGTTTCCTCAGTTACTGACTGATTAGCTAATAGCTCGTCCCACCTCCCTTTATTTGGCAACAATATACAGTACGCCTTCGGTAAAAGCAACCCTCGATAAACGCAATACCTCGGTCAAAGCAACACCCAAATTTTTACCATTAGTGACTCAGTAAACGCAACTTTCCAAACACGATCTCTTATTTCGTTTTATATTTGTTTCTATTTTTTGGTGTTTGGTTTTACTATAACTGGGCAGTTATTTTACAGTTACTTCTCTCAGAATTAAATATACATATTGTTTTTCATTTCTTTTACGACGAACATTATTCTTTTATTTTTCATACTCTTTTGTGACTCGGTTATTGCAACAACCTCAATTAACGCAACTGCTCGAATTTTTATCGGTTGCTTTTACCGAGGGCGTACTGTACATAAATACATAAATATTGTATAAACTTAGTTCTGAACCTTTTACCTTTAAAAATATCAGAAAAGAAAGGTCGTATAATGCATCTTCAAGCTTCGATAAATTCCAAAGAAGGTGGACAGTTTAAGCAATTCATTCTAGCATTAATAACTATCCAAAAGAATTTGCTATCATGTTTTATTGATGACTCTTCCGATAAAACATACTGCTTAATATTTTACGTTCGCTTTTCTTTTAACAAAATATAGGGCTTCCCAATCACTTTAACGATTAAAAAAACCTTAATATGTAGAATCGCGCTTTGAAGGAGATACAACTGGCAACAAAGTGGGAACACTGTATGAGTATCAGTCAGCTCTGCTTTCACTAAATGTATACAAGCTCCACTTTTTGTTTATTTTATCGTAATACAGTAAAACCTCCTAATTGGGACACTCCGTAAAAGGGACGACCTCCCAATCGGGACAACCCATTTGCCAACCCTAAAAGTTTTCATACAATATACCGTCTGTAATCGGGACACCTCTTAATTGAGACACTCAATTTAACTTTCCTAGAGCCTCCATAATTGAGCTAATCCTCCGAATTGGGACATTTTATTAAAAAAAGTCAGGAAATATGACTTCTCTAATCGGGACAATTCGAGTTGAACCTCTGAAATGGCACACTAGACCCGAAAAAAACCAATTGTTACTTCTGTAATCGGGACAGCAAAATTCCATTAACTAAATGTTCGCAGCTGCATCTCATTCTACAAATTTTTAAACCGTTATATTTTTACAGAAGAGTGACTATATCGGAGACAAAAAACAACAGAGCAACGTTTTATTTACATATTTTCATTGAATATTAGATATTGGTACCGTGCAGTTGCAGTTGTTTTTGTGTGGATACAATACTTTTTTTAAACTTTTTCGTATGCATACGCGTTGAATTTCGCTTGATGAGATACTACTACATAAATTTTTATAACTTTCCATAAAATAAATGTCATTTTATTTCAATAAGGTATGATTTTGTAAACGAGATAGGGCGTTCCATACTTGTTTTAATTGAAAATAGCAGTTTTTTCTTAAGTAGTTGTGTTTTTCGTTATTTTATATACAAACTTCTATAATTGGGATACCTCCTAATCGGGACAGGAAAGAGTCGGTCCCATCAGTGTCCCAATTAGAGAGGTTTTACTGTATACATATAAAAACAAAACAATTTGTCACGCATTAATATTATGTAAATCTTATTTCATCAACTTTTCAATATCTCCGTTGTTCTTAAATTCATGACCAAACATCCTGACGAATGTCTGGAAATCAAAACCGCTCTTTGAACCGTTCGTTGCTTTTTTACTTAAATGTTTGTTCATCTCGCCCCCTTTACTCCGTACGGAACCAATTTGAGAGCTTAATGCATTTTTATTCAATCCTTTTAACGCGAACGGTGCATGAGGCAGTGCCGAAGGCAATGCGTGATATGCACTCAACGCGCCATAACCAATGGGAACCGAAACAAGAAAGACTTTAAGATTGGAATTCTTCTTAGCCGGGCGTCCCAATGATGTTGGTGGATACGACAACAGCAACACCAGAAGTATGAACACGTTCACAATCTAAACATGGACAGATATTATTTATTATAGATACGAGTATTATTTATTTATTTCAACAATTGCATACCTTTTTTAGTGCGGCTTTCATGTCTCAAAATCAGAAATACAACGAGATCTACCACAACTGCATCTTTTATAGGTTTTGCTCTGGTTAAAAGAAAAAAATAAAAAAAAAATAATAATAAATAAAAAATGCAAAACTAACTTTCTAAGAATTTCACTTTCGCTTCAGAAAAATCACTTCAAATAAAAAAAACATCTGAATTGGCAACGCGTTGTTACTTTGTTGCTGTATCATACATAAACGGTTTGGAATAATAATTTGTTTCCTCCATTTAAAGAGGCCAATGAATGCGAAATTTTATTTTTTGTCATTTGACTAAACAATTTAATTTTAAATAAAAAACTTTGTTAGATTGTGTTTTTTAATTCGACAAAGAACCGGTCCGTTATCGGTAAAAGGTAATAAAATAAAATAAACTCAAAAAACATGAACTAGCGGTTAGCCCTCTAGTAGAACATGTGTCCTGTCCCTATGACACTCTTTTCATTCATCGTTCTTGAATTGTTTTTATCATTTAGTTCGTTCAGGTTATTCAACTTTAAAGTTCAACGATTTGAGACAACGAACGTAACGTGCACACCATAATTGGCTGCTACTCCGGTCTTCGGCTCGATTACGTCACTTTCAAAACAATAAATAATACATTCTTTCGGTTGTTTGTTTGTTTATCAATATAAAACGCATAAAATAATAAATTAAACAGAAATTACTATTTGTGAATTCATGTCATTTCCGATAAATGTTTCGTTTAACAGGAAACCTCACGGAGACCGCGATATACGATGGTGTCAGCAAAGTCGGGTGGCAATAGCATTTTTAAAAAAGGGTTCCCATCAGTATACTACGCGTATGATTTAAGGGGTTTTTACTAATCGTTGGAAAGTGTTAAAAGTCCTTAACCTTTAACTGGGTAAGTGGGGTGCCGACAACACCCCAAGCCCTTATTTTTCAAAAATATTATACTCTGCGACTAACAACACCCGTTGTCGGTACAGTACCTTCCTGTTGTTTTGTATTATACAGATTCAGATGGTTTTAAAAAAGTTTGGTTGCACAAGTAAGCCGTGACAGACTGTTCAAGCTGGAAGGGTGCTGTCAACACCCCACCATTTGTATGGTTAATTCGAAAAAGTCATTTGAAAAAGATAAGAAACGCAATCAGCGTTTATTGGTACTATATAAGTGAAGATTCAAGTGAAGAGCCGGACTTAATTGATACGAATGATGGCGAATTTGTTAAAATAAAAAATTGTTTCAAAAATTAATACCTAAAGCACTGTTTTGGAAAGGACGACTAAAAATTCTATGAAGGGATCTTAAAGTTAATTCTTTTAACAACTACCCCAGAACGATATCATAATGACAATTTGACCATAGAACCACTTACCATATTACTAAGGCGTCTCCAACCGGTTATAGAAGAAAATAATCTAATCCCTGACCACCAGTTTGGGTTCAGAAGTAAGCATTCAACGATTGACCAGGTGCATAGAATTACTAACGTAATCGAAAAAGCACTAGAAGAAAAAAAGATATGCTCAACCGTATTTCTTGACGTCTCGCAAGCCTTTGATAAGGTGTGGCACGATGGCTTGAAATGCAAATTACGACAAGTACTCCCCGTGTACCTATACGAGATTCTGGATTCATATCTCGGGAATCGACTCTTCCGTGTTAGAAATGGAAACGAATACTCAGAACTCAAAGGTATTTCGGCCGGCGTACCGCAAGGAAGCGTTCTGGGGCCGCTTCTTTATCTGTTATTTACTCGTGATATACCGAAAGAAGATGGCACTATCCTTGCTACGTTTGCCGACGACATCGCTATCCTAGCAGTAGGTAAAACAATCGAGGAAACGACTGCCAAACTGCAAAACGCATTAAATAAAGTAAATGAATGGACGAGGGACTGGCGGATCGCCCTTAACGGAACTAAATCTGTTTTGTGAATTTCACTTATAGCAAAATTAATGACTTGCCAATTTTTATAAATTTGGCCCGAATACCCATTGCAAATGAAGCCAAATACCTGGGAATGACACTTGACGCAAAGCTGAAGTGGAACTCGCACGTGGAAATGAAACGTAAAGAATTAGAAATCAAATATAGAGAAATGTACCGGTTGATCGGGAAACATTCCCACCTCAGTACCGAGAACAAACTGCTTTTATACAAGCAAGTGCTAAAGCCGGTGTGGACCAACGGTATACAACTTTGGGGTTGTACCAAGAAAACAAATGCCAATATTTTACAGACCTTTCAAAATAAAGTGCTTGGAGAAATTGTCCAAGCACCGTGGTATGCTAGAAACGACGATATCCACAGGGATCTCGGAATTCCGACAATCGAAGCAGAAACTAGAAGCTTCGCGCGAAAACATAGAAACCGACTAATCGGACATGTTAACAAACAATACAGTCCTACTAATTTTGGATGAGAGCAATTTATTGCGCCGACTACAAAGGACAAAACCTTTCGACTTGGCGAGATAAGGATTAACCGCATCTAAATTGCGGAATATGCAGGATCTTTCATTGGAAAGTAACCTGCCAAACGACTATATTTCGTGATAGAAAAATTGCTTGATAAGTAGTTGCAGTATCTAACAAATTTATATCGAAGGGTGGTGTTTTTGGTCAGTACGAATCTGACACTACTATGAGCACGCGCTTGCTATTCTCATAGTGTCTATGGAAGATTTTCACCTACCCTCGGAAAAAAAAAAAACTTACCAGGGGAAAGATAAATGTAATCAGGGGAAATCATGATGGGGTGTTGTCAGCACCCCACCTACCTACTTACGTTACTATAACTCATCTATGTACATACCTACTTAGAGGTTAAGAATTTGAAGAACTTAAAAGAGACTAAATATGTATTACCAAACGAACCCCAGTTGAAAAGATAAAAATCTGCACGCAATCTCATCTTTTTTTAAAGGTTCTGCGACCTAAAAGATCTATGTTGTTTTCCCAACTTTTGATTTTTAAGTTTATAGCTGAATTTGAAATGTTACAAAACGGCTCAGGGCCATTAAAGGATTCAGCTGAACCTTTTCTAGCCAATCTTATCTAATCTTAATGTAATAAGCTATTCTGAGGAACATGGGGCGAATTTGTGCACAAAGACAGCTTGAAACCTCAAGCTGGAGAGCTAATAAAGGTTGTATAACTGCAACAGTAATAATTCCTAACGATGTACTATTTGTAAACCTAGTGACGTAAGGCCCGTTGTAGTCCCACCACCATCTCTTCGAATTTCGACGTCAACTCACGGCAGGAAGACCTAAAACACATATGGAATCAAAGCACCATTCGTCGTTATGAATTTCGTAAAGGTCGGCTCAAATCCTCGACCAACGGTACAAATGTGGCTCTGGTGAAGGCCAAACTTGTCGAAGATTCCATTGCGACACAGGAAGTGATAGCTGGACTGGAGTACCATGGCTGCATCACGGACTTCAATGAAATATGGCTGTATCTGCTACACCTAGATCAATACAGTATCTGCAAATATCCGTGCCTCTGAGTCTGAGCCCATTGGCGTGTCTGGCCAGAAGGCAATGTTCACTTTTTGTGGTAGAATTCCCCATCTTCGAACCTTTCCCGGTCAATGTCCTTTAACTACCCTCTTACATTCATTTCCTTTTCTTCCATTCCATTATAAAGGGTGATTTTTTAGCTGGTTTGGTTTTGGCAACACTGGTTTTGACAGCTGACGTGTGTTTAGTACCTTGTGTCACTGTCAAACAGCTTCAGTTTGGTTTGCAATTTAACCATGGATCGTCTTACAAATGAACAACGCTTGCAAATTATTGAATTTTACTATCAAAATTCGTGCTCGGTTCGAAATGTTCATCGCGCGCTGCTTCCATTTTATGATCGGCATTCTCGACCTTCTGAGCAGTCTATTCGGAAGATTGTGACCAAATTTCGCACCAAATTTACTTTGTTGGACATTAAACCACCAACACGTTTACGTACTGTGCGTAGTGAAGAAAATATTGCGGCCGTATCAGCTAGTGTGACAGAAGACCGCGAAATGTCGATTCGGCGCCGTTCCCAGCAGTTAGGCCTTTGTTACAGCACTACGTGGAAAATTTTGCGGAAGGATTTGGGCGTAAATCCTTTTAAGATACAGCTGGTGCAAGAACTAAAGCCAGCCGACCTACCACAACGCCGAATTTTTGGTGAATGGGCTCTTGGAAAGCTGGCCGAGGATCCGCTTTTTTATCGAAAAATTGTGTTCAGCGATGAGGCTCATTTTTGGTTGAATGGGTACGTAAATAAGCAAAATTGCCGCATTTGGAGTGAAGATCAGCCAGAAGCATTGCAACAGCTACCAATGCATCCCGAAAAAGCCACTGTTTGGTGCGGTTTATGGGCCGGCGGCATTATTGGGCCATATTTCTTCAAAGATGATGCGAATCGCAGCGTTACTGTCAATGGTGAACGCTACCGAGCGATGATAACAAACTTTTTTTTGCCCGAAATGGAAGTTCTTGACTTGCATGATATGTGGTTTCAACAAGACGGTGCCACATGCCACACAGCACGCGAAACAATGGCGCAATTGCGAGGCGAGTTTGGTGAACAGTTAATTTCACGTTTCGGGCCGGTCAATTGGCCGCCTAGATCGTGCGATTTGACACCATTAGATTATTTTTTGTGGGGGTATGTCAAGGCTAATGTCTATAGGGACAAGCCCGCTTCGATTGACGCACTGGAAGCCAACATCCATGCATTCATTCGTGAGATACCGGCCGATATGTGTGAAAGAGTATGCCAAAATTGGACTCAGCGGATAGGCTACCTGAGACGCAGCCGCGGTCAACATTTGCATGAAATTATCTTTAAACATTAAATTGCAAGGTTCAAACTATCGATTCAAATAAATATTTCATTCATTTTTTCGAATTTTTTGTGTTTTTTTTTTAAAAAAAGTTCTCAACCTCTTAAAAAATAAGCAATAACTTTTTTTCTTAGTCCTATTCTAATTTATGTGTTCTTTTCACTTTTTATGCCATTTTCCTTTCCTTTTCTATTTAATTTTATTATTTTTTTTATTAACTTTCTTTTGTTTCATCATTTATGTATTTGTGTCTAAAATGCTTCTTTTTTTTGCACTCCTGACCTAATTAAATTCAGATGTTTGTTCTGCTCTCTGATTTTGAATAAATAAATAAATTAAGTTAATTATCTTAAGCGATAGATAGAAGAAACCACAGTAAAAGTTGTTAATTGTACCAAAATATAGGTCTAGTCTAGACGTCAAAAAATTGAAGTCATTTACGTGAATAAATCAATAAAACAAGCCAATGAACCTCTGAGCTAAAACCGTTTGTAAATTTTAGCCCGAAATTCCAGACTTTGCTCAGAGTTACGGCTACATAGAGATGCGAAATGCCAAAGGAGCAGTACGATCTATGGACATAGCAAGATCCTGGATCTTGTCACAAACAAGATAAGGAAGCTGAATATGTCCACTGATGGGATAACAAGAGTGCATACCACGGAAAGGTACTCAAAACTCACATTGAAAATGGATCACTTGGAGAAAACAAAAATGGTGAATAAGTAATTCTTACTGATCGATCAAGGATGAATGACGGAGTATCTACTCAGAAGAATGAGAGGTACCCCGTCATGTTAGCCTGGGGAAATATTGTACCTCATATAACAATCTTAGATGATTGTTTTGCTGCATGTGTTGGATTACTTGCTAGAACGTAAAGACAATGATTGTCCATCAGGCAGTGCAGCAGAAGCATGGAAGAGACAAACATCACAATTCATTGGTAATGGAATATAGTATCTTTAAAGGAAGGAGCACTGCTTTGGGTACGTGGACACATCGGGATCAAGGGAAATGAAAAGGCGGACTCACGGCAAAACAGGGAGCACCCCGAAGTTCGTCGAGCTGGAACCATTGTCCACAATTTATAGAGTACTAGTGGTTACCCGGTGCGCTTCGCTACACCCATTGAAAACAGTGTTTATGTCATATACATATGTATGTAAGAAATTTTTTCAAGTGACGTTTTGTAAATTGTTATGACTCTGGTGGAGAAATAAATGCCGACAACTCTATTTAGATTTAAGAAAACTGTCCAAACAATAATATCCTAAAAACTTAAAAACTTACCATCCGATTGAGCTAAAACTTGGACAATATATTTGATATGAAGCGAGAAGTGCACGTAAATCAAAAGTTAGCCGTTAGCTGTCAACGTTCTGAGTTCCAGCGCCATCTACCATCTACTTCAAACATCAGAAAAGGTATAATATAGTGTAATTTTCAGCTCAATCGGATGGTGAGTTTATAAGTTTTGAGGTATCAAACGAACAGCTCATTTTAATATATAAAGATTGGTAGAGAATGATGGAAACGAAGTAGACAGTCTCAAATGGCAATACATTTGGAGACTACTCTACTCAAGGAAAGTTCTTGGCATGGAAATGTCAAATAGCAAGGAAGCTTCACCTTATAGCAAATACATACTTGTAAGCCATGACTGAAGGGAGTTGACACAGTGGCAAATATGTATACTGTGTCAACGTGAGATCTTCGATCATCACTGGATGCAAACGCAGAGGATGAAACAGATGCTAGCGTCAACACGAGGAATCCAGAAAGTCTCTCTGAGTAAGATGGATCGTGGAACGAAAAGGGACCTAATAGGTGATCTATTGGCCTCCAATGCATCTGTAAATAAATTTGTTCCGATTATCGGGTAAGCAATGAAGGCAAATGAAGGCAATAATTGGCTGCCGAAATCGTGTGAAGTAAAACCTTTAAACTATTACATGCAAGACTCCGCTACACCACTCATACAAGCGGAATTGGGGACCTTGACAAAAGTAAATTTACGTGACATCGTCTTCCACAATAGAAGCCCTCATGTCTTCGAAATCCAAAGAACCTATGGAGGCCAAATCAGACAGAGTAATTTGAGGCTATGTGGAAAAAGGATATTACAAAATCCCTTTTGCAATCGGATGCGAATTGATTTCCAAATATTGCCAAAAAAAAAAAAACACCCAACCACAGTTTCAGGCTGTCTTACAAATTAGTGTCAAAATTGGGCTTCGTGCTAAACCCATACTCCCAAATGAACATCAATCGTCTTCGTGTGGCCTATTAACAGCTACCCCGATAACAATGGCCACTCTGCCTCACGAATTTCCCATAAAAATTATTCCACCATCATTCATCGTTGCGGTGTGGTGTGGTGATGGCATGCTGCACCAATAGATACATATATCAAATCCACTCTGGAGTTGGAGTATAAAACATACATACTCCGTATAATAAAATGGTTCCACCAGAATCCGACTCGGGCGCTCATTACCTAATTCCTGATGCCGTAAGAAATCGAAAAGGCCATAGATACTCCGTGCACCGCGCCCAACATGTTACGTGTTCACAATGCCGCCAAATCGCACACACAAGATTTGTGCAACCAAATCTGAGAAAGGAGCAAGAGAAAAACAGAAAATTAGGTGCACCACAAATGGGAATGCGGGGAACTGAATTTGGGTGACTGGACACTGGACAAGTGGCACTCGGTTAAGTAATTGGATTAATGTGGCAGTAACAGGTACAAAGAAATGAGCCAAATGAGTGCATCGGGCAAAAGCCGGTGCTGATTAGACAAACGATGACGACGCTGCACGTTGTCGCGCAACTAACATGTTTTCCGCGTCTGCGTATGGGACGCGTCGCAGTGATTTACGCAGCAGATACACACTTTAGATACACGATTCGATTGCTAGTTTTGTTCACTTGGCCACTGAAAGGCGGCAAGCTTTTGTTTTACTTTTAGTTTTAGGGTATATAATGGTCGAGTTATTCCTTCAACGATATCATTCAACAGTTGTCCATCATTCGAGTACTTCCATCATCAGCATCACCATCATCCAACTCAAGATGTTCAGATTTGTGAGTATCCATAGGCTTTGCTTCTGATCTGGATTAAGGATTATATTCATTTTCATCTCTCTTAGATTGCCGTTGTAATCACTTTGCTGGTGTGCGTGCATTCCGGTCTGGGAGGATTCTTGGGCGGCTACGGCGGATACAGTGGCGGTGGATATGGCGGCTTTGGCCATGGCTACGGAGGCGGATACGGAGGCTACGGATTGGGACATGGATACGGATTGGGTCATGGATATGGCCTAGCGACTAGCTATGTTGCACCCACCATAACAAAGGTAGCTGCCCCAATCATAGCTGCTCCAATTAGTCATGGATACGGATACGGTGGCTATGGATACGGACATGGTATCGGATCTGGTATCGGACATGGTATCGGACACGGTATTGGAATTGCGGCAGTAGCGGCACCAGTTGCTGTTGCAGCTCCCGTTCTGAAAGTAGCCACAGGAATCGGGCATGGATTCGGAGGGTACGGCCATGGATATGGTGGCGGATACGGTCATGGATTGGGCTACGGTCATGGATGGTAAAGTGGTGCCAGAGGGAGACATCTTCCCTTCTGATATTTGTTATCTTTTTTTTTTCATATAGTCAATATTTTATACATGTGCATTTATATTTTTGTAAGCAATTAATTGTTATTCTTATATACCAAAAAAAAAATACAAAAACGAAAGAGTTGATAGACTAAGCGGTGTGTGTTATCATTTGTGATTCGGATTGACTGAGTGGGAACAACAAAAGAAAGGATATCATGGATTAAGAACAAGATTCCTTCCATACCATTGCAAGGCTTTTAACGGCTCAGAAGACACTTATATTGCTGGTGGGTTTCTTCGTAAGGCTTAACTTATATGTAAGTCCTTTAAGCCCAGCTTCTTCTTGTATATCAAAAGTGTATTCCGTTTCTCCTTATTCATCCTGAAATAAGTGCACGCACCCACCTCGCTCTTTATACGCTCCCTTAAAATCACCTAAAATGTGAACTTTTTCAGTGGCGTTTTACCGCTGCGCTCGTTCCGGTTCGTGTTTGAATCATCTTCATGGCCATTTGACTCGAATATGATCAAAGCTTGTACTTAGAACTTTTCAATCGAGCACTCTGTGATAGCACAATGACAGCATGCTATTCCACAAGGTTGTGTTTTTGGTCCTTAACTTTTCTCACTTTTTATCCATGATGTAGCACCAACTCTTGGTAATATTGAGGTAAAAGCATTGTTTCATGCTGATGATCTTGTTATCCTTTCAGACAATCCCGGTACTTTCCAGGTTCGAATTAATATACTTGGGATTCTAACAAAACATATTTACATCAACAAAGTTTTAGATTTAGTAATAACATACTAAGAAGAGTCATTTTCATAGTTTTCATAGCAAAGAAGGACTAGGAAAAGGAAAATGTATTAGTCATAAAGACCAGGCTACAATGACTAATAAACTTCCCCATCTTGCCTTCCCGAGAGACGATGGCATCAGGGCATTTAACTGGTCAAAAAACTTCGACATTAAGCTCAGTAACAAGAAAGATCAGAGCAACGAATCTAGTATCTACAGACTGAGTCCTCATACTATTAATTGGTACACGGATGGTTCAAGAACTGAGGAAGGAATAGTGGCAGGAGTGTTTGAGCCCAGAACTAAACTACTCAGTAGCTGGCCGTGGGGTGGGTGGCCGTGGCGTAGTGGTAGTCGTCGTCGCTTGTCATGTAAAAGGTTCACGGTCGAATCGAGATGTCTTCGAAGCATTTATTTCTCACGAAATAAAAATAAGTTGATCAGTTTCAGAAGTTAATATCGAAACCTACTGCGAAGGCATAACACTGGCAGTAGGATGTTGGATATGGCTGAAGAAATTGATCGCACAAACTATAATAAGAATCATCTGGAAAAAAATCCTGTGAATCATAAGCAAGTAGAAAAATAATACACAACTCTCCAGTTATCCTGGACACGACCCATAGAGTTAGTTGAAATTGAAACCTATCATCTGAGTTTCCTACCACTACGTCGATCTGTCTGTCTTTCGTTCTCGTCCTTCATGTGCTCGCGCTATGTGGAAACATTAAAAGGGTATTCATATCCCCTTTAGCGTGTGTAGATTATAAAAAAAAAAACGCTACACCAGCATTTTTCAACCTGAAATCTGTGCTATCGACAGATGTACCCAACTCAATCTTGATACGCACTTCAACTAGACGCGATATAGCAATAATGTCAGATAGCCAAGCAGTTATCAAGGCAATAGGGGATCAGATTAGCTAATCTAGAATTGTCTGCGAATGCCTAGATAAACTAAATAGACTGGGCGATATACTGGGTACCAGGTAACCTGGGGATAGAAGGTAATGAAGAGGCGGAAAAACTTGCCAGGAAAGAAGCTGACACACCATTTGTGGGCGCTGAACCCTTCTGCGGCATAGGGGAACTCATTATAAAAGAAGAGCTCCGAATACTGGAGAAGGCAACCAGGACTAAGTCCTGGACAAAAACTCTGGGTCTAAGACAGGCGAAGAAATGTTTGGGTAATTACAACCTGAAGAGATTCAATGCTTGCATCAGCCTTACCAAAACAAACTGCGTTCTTACGGGACATTGTAAATTCAGGGGGCATCTCAGGAAGCAAGGTCTATCAGGTGAAGACTCATGCAGATTTTGCAATGAGTCCAATGATAATCCAGAACACATACTGGTGGAATGTGGGGCATTAACCCAGCAAATGTTCAAGTGCTTGGATAATTTATCAATAAATGGCAATTCCATACAATGGGAGGCGGTGGTTAGATACTTAGGCGTTTACCTTGATAAGAAGCTTACCTTCAGGGAACAAACTGCGAGGTATTGCTACTAATATGCTATATCCATTTATAAATAGAATCTCTTCACTGACAAACGAAAAAAAAAATATGAATACATAAAGTCATCTTCCAGGCAATTTTACTATATGGCTGTCAAGTGTGGGGCAAATGTGATATCTGATATAATTCGCAAACTTATCGAGACGTTCTTGATCAGATGTGAATTCTCCGATAATCCATTAATTAAGGAACAGAAAACCATCTGTCAAAGATTATAATGATTTCCACATGTTTGAAGATATCTAAACTATTAATTTTAATCTATTTATTTGTTAATTTATTTATCTTTTTTTAATTTATTTATTTATTATTTTGTTTATTCAATTATTTGTTGATGTGTAAAAAAAATAGGTGAAATTAGTAGATTTGTCGCTGATTCATTTGAGATATAAAACATCCTCCTGCGTTGTCCTGAAGCTGAGCAATGTTCAAAACAATTATTCCAAGCATCGCCCACAATTTTCTTTCAGTGGAGATCACTCGAACAGCACTGGGTATCGTTGCAATAGTGTGTGTCTGAATACATGTGCGCGCTCTAACATGTTCATAATGCTTTGCATTTC
This sequence comes from Brachyopa scutellaris, assembly GCA_949775065.1. Classification (NCBI taxonomy): domain Eukaryota; kingdom Metazoa; phylum Arthropoda; class Insecta; order Diptera; family Syrphidae; genus Brachyopa; species Brachyopa scutellaris. The sequence goes on from OX459113.1 coordinate 107,587,726, forward strand.
AATGCTCTGAAAGGGAACGTCACAAAATCCCGAATTACGAAATCCCGAAATAACAAAATCCCGAAAGAAAAATTCACGCATTTCTAGAAATCCCGAAACACAAAATCCCGAATTACAAAATCCCGAAAAATGAACTTTAGTGAAAAATCCCGAATTTTTCGGGATTTTCGATTCGCGGTGGATTTTTGCGAAAAAAAAAATTGAATATTTCATAACTCTTAATAATTTTTTTCCACATTCTCAAAAGAACGTTTTTTTCCACTACCCCTCCATGACACTACCAGAAAAAACCAAGAAACTTACCAGAACACACTATGATTTTGCGAGCAAAATCGTTTGCTTAAGTGCATGTGATGAGAATCGAAAAGAGCTGTTCTTCTTGATTCTCATGGAACCGTATACCTCGGAACTAATTCCTCTAGCCAAGTAATTTATTCATATGTATTTGTATGTGTCTACAAAAAACATTTTAATTAATTAAATTTCAAGGACCTTTGAAATAATGTTTGTTTATATGTATATACAAGTGTGTATTAAAATTAAGTTAAACTAAAAACTTTGGAATTCATTGCAAATAAAATAAAAAAAAGAAACTTAAATCGAGGAACTCAAAAAAATTAAACTCATATTTCTATTAACATAGACCAATATTATGCGCTATGCACTTTAAGAATTCTTCTTTATCCATTAATTCTTTTCTTTGCAAAATGGATTGAATCCGGTTGGCTCTTGCAGCAGTCTTGGTTTTATTGTGTACAATCCCGCTCTTCACTTTGTCGATTGTGGTTACGGCCATTACCAACTCTTTCGACAGGTCCTCGATTAATTTGTAGAGACCGGCATGTTGTCTACCGACAATCACCTTCAAACGTCGGTGCCACGCTTCCACGCTGTTCTGTGTAGTTGGCTTGTTAGGATCGGCCATATAAGTTGCCACAGACCAAAATTCGGGACTGTATTGGGGTTTGCTTCTGGAGGACTTACCGGAAATATAATGTTCCTTTAACCACTTAGCAATATTTTTGGCATCTTCGTCTACCATCTTGGCATACAGAGCGTTGTAATATGCCTGAACTTCACTTGGTGGCACATAGACTAAACTTTTCAGCATTCTTATTTGGAGGCTGAACTCCTCGCAGTTCCCATACTTTGTCCTTAGGCCTTTATTTTGCACCCTACGCCAAATTATTTGCCCAAAGTGGAAAAAGCAGCCTTTATATTCAGCTGAAGGCATAAATTCTTGGGCTGCTGTCGATATTGCCTTTTCAAAGTCGGTGACAATGACTTCAGGATTTAAATGTATATTTGCATCGCACGCAATTTTGAATAAGTCGTAAAAAAATTGACAGTACGACCCCTTGGTCTTGCGGCTCATTAGGCAAAATAACAGCGGAACTACCGTTCCTTCTATGCAGCCGTGAATTGAAAATAGCTGTTTCATTATAGATGGCACGACGTAGAAGGTGCCATCCATTAACCAGCATTTAGCTTCTGAAAGGAGCTTTAAACTGCCTCGAGTTCCCAGGATGATATTCTTTTCCCCATTAAAGCTGCTTTCATTTAGAACAAATAACTCACCCTCTAGGTACCGCAGATTATTTGGGATGCAGATTTCTTCCACAGAGGCTGGTTCTTTTATAATGGTGGACCGAACTCGGGCGATTCTCATCTTTTGCGCACTCTTCGATGGTAAATACACTCTGCAATTCTTTTCAGTTGCGTAGGTTATTTCCCGAATAATTCTCGAAGGTGGCTCAGATTTTTCCATAGCCTTTTCTTTTATCGCATTGTTGGCAATACTCACATGCTTCTCGAAAGCCAGCGGATCGTGGCTATGCTTCGTGGGCTGTTTTACAACAGTCGTTCTCCCATCTTTTTCGGTGGTCGTCAAGCGAGCCTTGCACATATGGCTTTTCGTTTTACTGCAGCACCAATAACTTGAGCTTTGAAATTGTTTTTCAAGGTGGTACGCGTAACCATTCAGCACTATATTTGCCTTTCCTTTATTTGATTTTACTATTTACACTTCCATTTCACTTCGCACAACTTTTCACTTTTAAAACACATATAAAAAGATCACACAAAACTATGAAAATCTTTGATTTAGATATTTCTTAGGTGCATCATCTGAGAATCAAAAGGACTCCAACTGCCAAATTCTAAGAAGTATAATTTCAAGTTCTAAGAAATCAATATTTCATCACCATATACAAAACATGCAGTTCGAAAGGGTATATGATATCATGAGAATCACGAAGAACAGCTCTTTTCGATTCTCATCATGTGCACTTAAGCAAACGTTTTCTGTGTCTGGTTTATAGTGTTTTGTTGTTCTTAATTTGATTTTTTTTTGTGCGAGGTGAGAGGGGAAATCGTTCTTTTAAGAATGAGAAAAAAATTCCGCGAAGAGATAACATGATATTTCATTCAAACGAAAAAAAAAAATAGCCGCCTATTCAGGAATCACCATATCCCGAATTTGGAGAAAATAATAGATTAAGATTCGCGCGCGCGAATTTTAAACTATTATTTTCTCCAAATTCGGGATGTGTTTCGGGATTTCGTAGTTCGGGATTTTGTGTTTCGGGATTTCGTGTTTCGGGATTTCGTGTTTCGGGATTTTGTTTTCGGGATTTTGTTTTCGGGATTTCGTAGTTCGGGATTTCGTACCCAATCCCTCTGAAATCATTATCACAATTTGCGGCCCTCCGACTCAACCAATCTTAACAAATGAGGTGTCAAAGAAAGAAAATTTTCTAGGGCAGTAAATTGTATTTTCAGTTTATAAATATTGTTAACAAATTAAAAAAAATGATCAAAAACAAATATCCTACCGAAAATGAACTGCTTTTGTTTTAAGAGTTAATTTTGGTTCATATTAATATATTATGTATATGTATTTGCTATATGGAAATCATCTGGAAAGTATTTGTTATTAATTAGTACAAAGCCAAGGTAATATTGGCCTTGACTGTGGCGTCATCAGCGATAGTAGCTACGTTTCTGCCCGGTGGTACAACTTCTAATGCAATGTTTAAAATGTCCCTCTCATACAATTAGACCACTGAAAGTGCAGCTTGCAACATTCCCCAAAATAGTGATGAAACTCGAATTTTACGTGACTGTTATCTAATTGCGTGGGACGAATGCACTATGGCACATCGTAAGGCGGTGGAAACCATTAACATAACCGAACAGGATATAAGAAAAAAACGATTAACACATTACAGTGCTTATTTGCGGAGTTTGTGAGCAAGCTATTTTGTCGCCTTGGAATGATCAAGCTGCAGCAATTAATAGCGATATATTGGCACGTGTTGATGGTCAAAATGCAGAATACATTTTAATCAACCGTTATGGACTAAAAACTAACAACCTATCCATCAAAAAAATGTAAACCAAAAGTGGGTGTACCTATTATTATTCTAAGAAACTTAAGTCCACCTAACCTATGTATGTAACGGCACCCGACATAGAGTTTCAACTCAGCAACGAAATCTGGTAGAAGCGGAAGTGTTAACGGGCTGCGGTGATGGCGAACATGTATTTTTGATGCGTTAACATCTTAGCCCGCGGTATGGTTGTCCGTCACCCGTTACAAAACTTAGTATTATTGCGTTTTTTGTATATGATTCTCATTGTTCATTTCTCCTTTACACTGAGTTATAGCAATAGCATAGCAACGTCAACGTTCTCTGTAAATGTTTACACATCAAATTTCACGAGTACCTGGTACTCACGACTTTTCTCTTTTTTTATTTGTTCATTTATTACATTATTACATAATTTTTCTAATAACTTATATATTTGTTAATCTATTTATTTGCTAATTTATTTATCTATTAGTTTATTATTTATTTATTTATTTGTTTATTTATTTATTTATTATATTACTTTTCTATTAATCTATTTATTTGTTAATTAATTTATATCTTTATTTCTCCATATATGATATCTATTATTTTTAAGTACATATTTATTTATTTATTTTTTTATATATTTTTATATTTTTTCTTCTATATGTATATATAAAAATGGTGTAAAAAAATGTATAGTAATTGATCAATTAAGAACGGCTGGGCCGATTTGGCTCCAATTTTGTTTCAGTTGTTCGTAATTGCCAGGACCAGGTTTTTACGAAAGAAAATTTTGAGAGAACCCTCCGCAAAAGTCGGAAAATTGGAAAAATCGAAATGTATGGAATTTTGTGTGCAATCGTTCTGGAATGGCTTTTCGAATGGAAAAATATAAAATTCTTAGTGAAAAACTCGGAAAATCCCGGAAAACCCGAAAAATTTGAATTTTTTTTCAACGAAATTTTGCATTTTATCGCATGATTTGATGTTAAGATGGAAAATTCGTTGTGAAGCTTGGATAATTGTGAAATTCATTGTGATAAAAGACGTTTTGCGTGCATTTTGGGTGGAGAAGTAAACGAGGTAAATAATAGATGGTGCTGTGCTACGATCAATGGAACAACCTGATAGATGGCGTTATACGTATCATTTTCGCATTGTCATTTTCTTTTAAGCAAATGTGCTATTTTTCTTGCTGCAATTGATTCGAGTTTTGCGTATTATTCCGGATAGTCGCATATCGCGCATCACATCCGACCGACGGCACAAACATTACGATCAATTGAAATTCAATGCGATATTTATCAATTTGATCAAGACGATTTGGTGGGGCTATGATATTGCTTTCCAGAAATGTTCGTCAAACGCTTCCCGTCATTCCGAAATCTACTGCTGCCGATGAGCTCAGTGCATGCCTGATATCGTTGTCTTTGTGGCGGCATGTCAGGAAGTTGAAATTGACCACGAACATGAGAGTCACATTGCAGAACGACCCATCGGCTGCTGAATTCACGAGACAATGGCCAAATGCCTGTTAATGTTTCGACTTGATCCCGGCAAATTTTGCGACTTCACATCGTCGAAGGAGGAACTCATCACTAAAGTGTTCCCCGGCATTGCACAAAATTATAAAAATCTCGATTGGATTAATGAACAGTCAGATAGACAGACAGACAGATAGACAGACAGGTAGATAGATAGACAGATAGACAGATATACAGACAGACGGACAGACAGACAGGCAGACAGACATACAGACAGATGGACAGAGATTTAATTTTGATTTTTGTACATTTATGAAATTAATTCATTTTGAGTATTTGTTTTACCTTAATAAAAAACTGAATTTAATTCAGCTTATAAGTTGACACAACATTTATTAATTTTGAGGCGGTACGAAGTTCGCCGGGTCAGCTAGTTTATTATATTACTGTATATTTATTTGTTTATTTATTTATAATATCAATTTAATTTGTATGTTAATACATTTTTTTTTTTGAATTGAGGGGTTTTCTCGTTGTTTCTCGTTGCAAGAAAAAACTTAAAAATGTGAAATATGCAATATATGCATTTATAAGCCAATATATTATGCACATGCATGAATTTTTATGCATTTGCATAGAAATCCGGGCCCTTATGATGATATTTGAAGCCACTTCTAAATTCAATATGAACGAGACAAGTTTTGGCTTTTTGACATCATTAAGATCTTTGTAAAGCTTCACAGTTCTGGGCTTTGAAGATTAAATTCAAAGGACTCGATAGGTTATGTAAGTCGTCATTCAATTCCAACCATGCATGCATTTTCTCACAATCTTAGCCTGTGGTTAAAGAATAATTGCCTTACAAGTTTGCTTAGTGTGGCACACCCTGACAGGCATTTATCACTCTCTCACGATATACCTAAATATAAACTGATGCCAACCTCGAACAGGTCGTGTTATCTGTCAATCCAAAACAAAACGGAGTTAAAAGGCCAGCTGATCTGGACTTTAAAAGTTATTGCCCCACTAACAAAGTTACCTAGAATTCCAAACTATAAGGACTGTAAATTTATTTGGCGACCAATCAAGTTGAGTGACAGAAAAGGAAGCCATTGATTTCGCAATTCATTAACCCCTTTGTGCAAAAGTGTCCGAAACCATTATCATTTTCGCAATGAATGAATTTCACTTAAGAAAGATTTTGTGAAACTTGCAGATTCCAATGGATACAAGAAATATGCTGTCACTTGATGAAAGTGACAATCCACTCAGGCGTACGGAATAATAACCAGCTTATCCGATCGTCCATCACACGGTGTAGCCGATTTGCATAACTGCAGAGCTAGCGCTGAACCCAAAATTGCTTCCGAGACATTTGACAGTTGACAAAACTTTTCTTGTTGCTTTTCGCGACAGAGATTGATGACTACATATCTCGGCTTTTGTCTTCACAACCTCACATCCAAGTTCAAGATTTGGGTACACTGACATTTGCATTGACAACAATGTCCATAGATGAAACTCTTTGTTTGCGGTTTACACAACGAGCTTCATAATGTCAAATTGAAATGTGACACTTAAGGTGCCAAGTTCTAAAAGCAACGAAATAACTAAAACAAAGAAATATTTCTGTACAACTTAGCGGTATTGTTTAATATTCAAGTAGGAAAAACTCATTACACCAACCAACGTACTTGCCACACAAACAAATTTTGTTTACCAAATTGGAGCACCTATTCCATGGCCACCGAGTCCCAATCCATGCGCACTGATACCCAATCCATGACCACCCAATCCCAATGGAACAGCGCCATAAGGTGATCCGTATCCTAGTCCGATGGGTCCACCCAATGGGGCATAGGCTGGTGCAGCGATTTTCGTAATTGGAGCAGCATACGAGATCGGTGCGGCGATCTTGGTGATCGGTGAGGCATATGAAATCGACGGTGAGGCATATGAAATTGCCGGTGCGGATAGAGCCAATGGTGAGCCATATCCACCATATCCACCATATCCACCCAAGATTGGTCCATGTCCCAGAGATGCAAGTCCTGGTGCAGCTGCAACGCAAGCGATCATGGCGACGGCAATGGTGATCTGGAAAGATCGAAAGGAATTTATAAACATGACCCGAGAGTCCACTAAATTTTTTCTGCTTCACTTACGAATTTGAACATTTTTGTTTTATATTTTTCCTGGCTAGATGTAGACTGGATGCAAGTTGATCACTTGAGAACTGTCTTGAACGGAGTATGATACTGGAGATCGTGGCAAACGCTTTTATATGAAAATCGTTTTGGGTGACTTTTACTTTTTTGTTGCAAGCGGGGGCAATGTTGCACTATGGGGCAATAGGGGTCTAGGAGCAGTGCATTTTACCGCACCTCAGATTTAATATTGGAACCTTCAATCGTCGCATAGATACCGGCCGGCGGCGGGCGCTGAGTTGTACCTACGGCTTGTAGTGCAGCTAATAGCCAGCCGGCGCGTTTGCAAATGATGCCGGTGGCGATGAATAAATTAATCGGGCGGCAACAATTGGGCGTTTCTGATGGTACTTAGTTTGACCAAAGCAAAGCGTTGTGCTTTGAATCACATGAGAGCGGTTCTTGGACACGGGTTGAGCTTAGTCACCCCGTCATCGTCGTTAGCCGGTATGGTGCTAGGAACTCGTGACTCTGGCTGGGTGGCTAGAAGTGCAAGTGGTACGATTATGCGTGCACAATTGTTGCCGCAATTATATGTATCTGTGGACTGTGTGCATGGGTTAATGGTAAACGAATTTAATTTTCGGTATTTAGTGGTGTAACGGAAATTATTAATTGTGCTTTTAAAGAGTAACCTAATTTTTACGACAAGTAATTAATAAAAAAAAATGATTCAATTAAGATGATAGGCCATCTGCAGGTGGCTATGCATTTTGAGAGACCGCATTGTAAGAAAACAAAAAAACAGGTTGTTCGAAAAATGTTCAGATACTTCAGAGCGGGACTAGCTGCCTTTGTATGAGTATGATGAATTCAGACAATCAGTCACGGATTTGCTTGACCTTCTCTCTTGAAATCAAGAAATGGAGTAGATATTCGACCAGTAAAAAAGTTGACTTTAATAATTGAGCTTGAAGTTTATGTTAATTAAATAAATTTATGTGATGACAGCATCAGCATCGCTAGCCCGAACCGATTTTAATATTCTTTTTAATTGATTCAAACAGTAAAGGCCAGCCATTTTATTTAATTTCTTCACTCTCCAGTAAATAGATTTTTAGAACATCCTTTAGAACAGAAATGGCAAGCGTTCTTCTTCGTCAAATTAATAGACAGAAATTAAACATTGACCTTAGCGCCATACAGCAAACACCGACCAAGTACGAGTCAGACTCAGAAGAGGATGAATCAAAAGAATGAATAAGTGCCTACCTAAATCTGACCCACATTTGTGGTGATAGCTAAAAAATCCGGTCAAGTGCAAATTATGTATACTTGCGCAATAAGTGTTCCGTACTATGTATCAGTTATTCTACATACTTACATATGTACATATGTCATAGATTTATGTTGATATATCTATATGAACCCTCTCTTTACGATACGATTTCTACTAAAGATACAATGATACTTTGTTCGATACTCACATATATGTGTGTACGTACATACATAAAAACATATATATATGTATATATATAGGTACATATATGTACATATGCACTTGTATATCTGCAGACATGTACATATGTACATATGTACATATGTACCTACATACATAGTTTTATGGTGCACAGCACATTTCAATACAAACATATTGAGCACAATTTGCGAAAAATAAATTCAAATTTGTACCTACATAAATGTATACCAACACAAAAGTTGAACAAATTACCTACATATGCATGTATATATGTATGTACATATGTCTCGGATGTCCTTTCTCATCTGCTCAGAAGAATAAAGTTATACACACACACAAAGTAAAAGAAAAAAATACAAATAAAGCATGTATATACGTATATACATATATGTATACCTACATATGTACTTAAGTATATGTATTTACAAGAAATGTACGCTTGTGCATAAGATTTAATTTTTTCTCTCGTTATTCGTTCAATTGCATTAACTGCGAAGAATTTTGTGATTTGTCTCCCTCTCTGTGTCTGTATATACACAAATTAAATTTTTCCCAATATAGTAAAAGTAGAGACACCTACATTATAATAGGAAACCATCAAGCTTCCTTTATGTGTTATATTATGTATTATTGGTTTAAGTCTTAGGTCAATAGTTATCCGGTATAACACTTTTGCCATCAATTATTCAATTTTTACTCTCGTATCTACTTTTAGGCGTTGTGATATTTTTCTGGATATGTAAACAGTAGGATAGTTGAAATTAAAAAATTAATTTAAAAAAATCGGTTAAAGTAGGGCAGTCGTAATAATTATGATTCCATCTACACTTTATTCCCAATGTTTGTTATTTTATTCAGATTTTTCTGAGCGATATTTTCGGAGAAAAAGCTCGGGACAGCAAGGTGTAACGTTTTGTGAAAAATTGTTAAGAAACTACCCCCCCAAAGTCGAAATTCAGCTTTTTAAGTTCTGGTCTGTGTTTAGGCCATTAATTGCTACAACTGTTCCAAATTTCAATAGTCTAGGTTAATTAGTCTCTGAGAAAAAGGCCTCTGACAGACAGACAGACAGACAGACAGACAGACAGACAGACACCGAACTGATTCCATTAGTGTTCCGTTTTGGTACGGACGGAACACTAAAAAGGTGTGAATTTCACCACATTTTTTATCGGGGTGTAAATAAAAATGAGCTATTCGCTTGATACCTCAAAGCTCATAAATTAACCATCCGATTAAGCTGAAACTTGTACTATATAGGGGAAGCCGGGGCATAACGGGCCCCTTTTATTATTTTTTAAACAACAACTGAAAAAATGTGTTTTTTATCTCCAAAACTATTTTATTGGAAAGAAAATTTATTAATTCATCAATATGGAAAAGAAAAATAAATGCAAATGAATAATTCAGTATGATATATTAATTTAAAAACGGATTGAATTTGCCCATTATACCCCGGTGCTGGTGCACAATGGACTGGAGGTAGGACTGGGAGTATAAGTACCCGTCCCTCGTCCTCTTCGCTTTCCTGGTCATTTTCCTCCTTGTGTTGGTTTGTTTTTTTCGTTTTCAAAGTGAGGAGCTTGGATTTGGTGCATTTAGCCTCAAGCTGGGCTTTGTAAGGAGAGCTTGTGATTATAGCAGTTTATCCCCGGCGCTTAGAAACTCTTTTTTTGCTGGTGCTTTGGGAATAGCTACAATATGAAACGGAGAAAACTTTTAAATGGGCATTTGTCAAAACGGAACCTAGGGATGATGTCAATGGATCCATTGGTCTCAGTTTAACGGAATTTTGCGGAAACATTGCGGAATGATTCGTTTCGGAAACAGGGCTTGAAGATAACATCAATGGATTGCTGGTTGTGTATAAACTTGGTGGCACCGAATATGAGTCGACAAGAGTGGTTTCATCTAAAAGCAGAGACTCCTCCTCATTTGGCATGTCCGTAGTTTGACATGGCGAAAAGTCATGCTCCTTAAATACATTTGGATTAACCGGCTATATTACAGTCTTTTGAAAACCGTTGAAAACTATGTGAAACAATTTCAAATTGCTGCTGATAGAATTATACAAACAAATAAATAGAGTGTAAAATTAACGGGGCATAATGGATACCCATGCCCATTATGCCTCATCCATTCTGCCCCATAACGTATTCTGCACAAAATCTATAAAAAAAAAAATTTGTTTAACCTTATCGGAACAGAGAAGTCAATGGATTTACACAAACTTTATTTACTGACTTTGATAATAAATAATGAAAATCCAATTTAAAATTGCCCTTTGATTACAAAAGACACGCTTTATTTCACTTGTAAATAACTTCAACTCAATGAAAAACCTTCTTTTAGCAAAAACACAGCACACGTGTCTCTTTTATTCAAAAAAGGGGTTTCCCCTAAAAGTCATCGATAAATTAAAGCAGACAGATTTACTTTCGGAGCTGCAACTTTGCTCAACAGAAAAATACGGAGGGGGCCCATTATGCCCGAGGTGCCTATTATACCCCGGGTTCCCCTACTTTTTCTGATGTTTGAAGTGTTCGTACATCAAAAAATTTCAAATTTTACGGTAGATGGCGCTGGAACTCAAAAACTTTTAAACTCACCATACGATTAGGCTAAAACTTACAGAATATATTTGTTAGGAAGTGAGAAATGTTAGTAAATCAAAAGTTTTCAAGTTTTTCGATAGATGGCCATGAAAAACAAAATCTCAAATTATTTCTACAGCAATGCACGATGACAGCTAACAGCTAACTTTTGATATACATACATAAGTGCACTTCTCGCTTCATAACAAAATATATACTGTATAAGTTTCAGCTCAATCGGATGGTAAGTTTTTTGAGTTTTTAGGATATTATTGTCATATAGAAAAAGGGAAAAGTTCAACCAGCTTCGTAGATTATGTTCTAGTTTCCTTATCGATACACAGAAACCGCACACATCTATACGAAATCACTGCATAGCCCTGAGCTAGGGTATCAGATTTTGGTCTCAGTAAAAGTAAATTTTTTTAAAATCATTTCTTAAGCACAATTTTGGGTAGCCTATAACTAAATACAATCCCAAAAGATTGGTATTTTTTCACCCATTTACACATTTGAAGCAAAGTTTGTTCCAAGCTTTTTTCCCCAATTCTAAATTTCACACCCTGTATAATTGTTTCCAAATGTTTTTGTATGATATCAAAACAATCAAACGGTTTCATAGATAAATTCAGGGCATTTTAAAGCGATCCTACAATGGTTTCGTATTTCCATATTGACAATCCAAATGCGTATAATCGGTTACTAGCGGGTTTGGGATTAGAATCAATACCCGCCATGGATTCCTAGAACGCAATTGAACGAAATGGAAGGGGTGTTATTGATCCAACCATCCAATACTTCTGCCTTATGATTTATAGCTCTAGTTATGTTGTTACGACTTTGGGATTTGAGGTTTTGGTGATAACTTGGAACCACATACCTAGCCCTTCTAAATACATCTATCCAACAATGTCATCATGTTGTAATAGATGCTTAGTATAAGAAGATACAATTTCATTATTTTATAAATGTGTTGACAGACTAAGAGGATTGCAATTCCATTTTTTCAACGGTAAAGGTAAAATGTAATATATGTAGGTAATGCAAAAGAAAAATAAGAATAAAAAGTTAACAAGTGAAGAAATATATGTAAATGGAAAAATAAACAGTTTCAGTGTAAGCCTTTATACATACCTGTACATACTACCTGTTCAATGTTAGGTCATTGTGTCGTTTATTAGCGAGAGGGGGTGAATTCCAGCGACAAATAGCACAGATAGATTCGGGCGGATGCGTTGGGTAGTTTTTGGATTGCAGTCGTAATGGTCGGAGACAAAAAATGGAATAACAAAAAGTTTCCTCAACGACTGTGCACCAACAAAACGGTTCACTTTTTTGGTATCTCAACATGCCAAAACTATGCATAACGCCTTTTGTCTTAAGTAGGCTATACACCTTTTTTTGCAAACGATCTATTCCTAATATTTCCGCGGATTTGTAAAAAAAGAAAATGTGATAAAGTCTGACCATTTCGCCGATTACGCTGTGGCAAAATTGATTTGGCCTTATTTCACTTTAACATTTGCATTTGACCTTATTTCACTTGGCATTATTTCACGGCACCATTCACTGAGCTTTTTGTATCGAAATAACGAGATGTGATCAAAACGATATAACCTATTACGTATCTGGTAATCTTTGAGGGCTGCATTAGTTTTGTGCCATAGTAAATTTCGCAGCTTCATGTATGTATGTATGTATGTATATGTGGGCACCGTAGCGCAAGTGGTTAGTGCGTCGGACTACTGAGCCAGCGGTCTTGGGTTCAAATCCCGCCGCAAAAACACCTAACAGTGCCCACCTCTTCCGAATGCCTGACAAGCGTTCAAGAGTATCATTTGTCATGTAAAGCTTCCCAACTCGCCGTTCGGAGTCGGCAGAAAATTGTAGGTCCCTTCTATTCGTGCACAAATATAACGCGCACACACAAATGGTTGCGGGAAGCTAGGCTTGGTTCTACCTAGGACTGCTGAAGCCAAACATTATTATTATGTATATGAGAAAATTGGTATAGGTAGGGATCTTACTAGCATCAACCTTGTATTTATTGGAGTAAAATTCTGGCACAAAGATATGTTTGTCAGAAGTCCACCTCAATAATTGGAGGTTGGATGTACATGTAAACTGCTGCCGAACATGCGTGGAGTTTGGCATTACTCCATAAAGGGATTCAATACTCCTTTGTGACAAAAAAATATCCATAGATCTTACCGTAGATATTCTAATCCAGTGAGTAACCGAACCACACGCCACACGATTTTGAGCTTAAAATCAATTACTACTGCGACACTTTTTAATGCTTTACCACTAGACAGATTTGACACGGACACTGTTTTTATAAAACATCTCCGAAATCGCATTTAAAATATGATAGCTTTATGGTATGGTCTGCAGTGGAAAATTACAGCTAAAAGGTGTTCGAAAAATGTGAATACTTCCGACGGAATTTAATTTTACAAAGCTTCTCCAACTTAAACATTGGGAAGATTTTTTAAGACAGCAACTTTCTGAAACGATTGTTAGTCTTCGGGTAAGTTGTGGGCTAGTCTTCTACCCCAGTGGGCATTCTCGTCTCATTTATAATAGAAAGACTTTGCTCCCCGTCCCCTTCATCGAACGTTTCGGGGCTACGTCTTTGTACTGTTTTTTCCAGATTTCATTTTGAAAACCTGTTAACTCGTTCTTGACTCGTCCATCCGTTGGAGCTTGCTCCTCCCAATTGATATCTTCTGACCTGCTCCCAAACTCCTTGTCTTTTGGGACTACAATACCGAAGAGATTTTTCAACATCAGATTCTCGCAACAGTTCCTAAACGTTTCAAGTTCATTCTAAAATAAAGATATTTATGACCACAGAATACGCGTTCAACTAAAAACAGCACGATTAAATTGTTCTAAAACAGTGTCTTGCCAGTATTACTGGCGACCTTTTCAAAATTATTTATGACAGATAAACAATAAAAATGCATTTGCGTCACGCTAATAAAATAGCAAAGCCAAATAAAACCTTACAGCACATTGTGAGACTGCAACAATTAGACGTACTTGTACTAGCGCGCCCACATTTGCGGTTAAGACCAGTATCTTTATGAAACCGAATCCCCAATCTAATTTATGGTCTCCATTTAAATTAAGAAAACCAAATGATAGTTCCATGGCCCCTTGGCACGGAATACAAACCTCCATGCCAATGACCACCTACTTCATGCAATTGTCTCAGCAGCAAAAAACCAGTTCTAAGTCACCGAAAACTTTCAGTTTTCAATTAAATTTCTTCTACCCTCAGACACACTCTCGACTGTCGAATCAATGAATTACGTAATATTCTTCGCTCCTCCCTTTGTCCTCATCCCAACTAACGATCACTTTACTTTCGATCGTATGCAGTCTGCAGTTTTAAATTCCGTCCGAAATTATTTTCGTCGAATTTAAGGAATTAAAATTAACATAATTCTCCGATTAGCATTCGATCGGCTCGTCTCGTTGCCCATCTTCATCAAAACGATCATCCGCACGATCAACAACACATCGTACACCATTGTGTCATATTTTTGTTGTCCGACTATTCATTGGCAATTAATAATGAAACTATTGAAGCGCGTTGCAGCAGAGTGTGACGAATGAGCACTTGGCAACTCCATCTGATTGAAGCCGTTCCGGTCCGATCTCGAAGTAACGGTCATTACCATTTGCGGTTCGTTTTTTAAATGATCTGCTGCTGGTCTTCTGTCCCACTCGATCAAGAGAATCTTAAATCAGATTTGAATTTGAATTTGAAATTTTTCGATTCATACTTCGGATGCGGTGGCATTTGCATTTCATAATTAATAATAGCGCCGAACGTTAATATTAAAAATTTAATACGTGTTTACTGTCGTCGATTAGTCTGGCGATTGCACACGACCGGGATTATATAATCGCTTAAAGTTCTCTGAGACTATGGCAGTGTGGCATACGGCATACGAGGTGTGCAGTTCAGTACTAGTTTCAATTTTTTTTTTTTGTTTAATTTGATTTCTTGTTTAACAAAGAAGTGAACTTGCGTCAGAAGATACTGTTTTTTTTTATTTGATTTTAAATAAAATTGATTTGCGATCACAATTAGTGAAATGCGAGAAGTTAAAAATTCGATTTCGATCAAGGTTGCTTTTACGTTTGACTTGGTGTCCATCAGAAAGCTACAAATTGTTCTTAGTGATTCATGTTCCTTGTGCATTGGTTCCACTTTTCATTCCTCGTGAGAAATTGTTCCACTTTAAGTGGAATACGAACATTTCCATGAAATGTTGTTTCTTCGAAAATTGGTGAATGCTTAGATAGCCCTTATGAGTACATAACCCTTTTATAGTTCATTCGGATATTTGAGGACCGTTGCCCTTGATGGTGTATCGTATATCGTGGGAGGAAATTTTATTTTTAAAAAGGTAAAAATAGTGATTAATTTATTTACACCCAGCCGAAACGTCCAAACTGAAAAATTGGGTGAGTAGCAACACTAACTTTTTGTCAAATCCTACTCGTAAGTGGGTGTTTATCAGAATTCCTTTATATTTATATCTAACACCCGATTAGACATCCATTTGTCTCCGGAAACCCAAGGGAAATCTCTTCATCCACAACGGTGACATTTTCGTGCGGTTGGGGCTGGCGGTATCATCGGCAGGACTGCCGTTTTGAAAATTCTAATGGGAGTATTTTAGACGTTTGCAGGGGAGAAATTTGTACCTGAGAGGAGTACAAAACTGAAACAATACGAATCAAACATTTACATTTAGTAGTAGCATCTATAGTAACTACATATTTTATTTTGACTGTAGCCTAAAGAATATTTTTTTATGGCTGACTGGATCAAATAGACCTACACAGCATGTGGTTTCAACAAGACGGCGCCGTATCACACACAGCTCGTTCTACGATGCAAATTTTATGAGAATTTTTTCCCGTCAAAAAGTGGTGGCTCCCACGATCCCCTGATTTGATCCCTCCCAACTTCTTCATATGGTGGTACTTGGCGAAACCTTTATGCTAAAGAACAAAATTCGAAATATAATTGCCTTAAATAACACCAGACGTCTGCGAAATTGTCATGAAAAATGTGCTTGAAAGAGCCGTCCTTTGCGCCATGGCCATAGCCAGCTACCTGACCAACATCATATTCCGTACATAATATAAAAGACCATATTTTCGATCAATAAAATATAAATATATATATTTGTATATTTTTTGTATATTTATTAATTCAATTTAACAACATTTATAATAGATATTAGCACTATATCTTTACTCTATAAATGTCAGATGAATCTGCTATTGCAATTCATTATTTAAAAATTAAAATGAATGGAAAAAATGAAATAGAAGTGAAAAGTGAACAAATACATATATGTACATGAAAAAATAAAAATAAAAAAAAACAAGGAAAGAGAAGAAAAAAAAAATTGCAATTTTAGAATAAACCTTCATACCTAGATGCCTGTACTACTCGTTCTACCTGTGAGGTGATTAAATAAAATTTTTTCAAAGTTAGGTCTATCATTGTGTCTTTTTATGGCAAGAGGGAGCGCATTCCAGAGACGAATAGCACAGACAAAAAACTGTCGCTCCGAAACAAGATATGAAACACGCGGAGGTATCAAGCTCAAAGACCGATTTGACTGCGAAAAAATTAGCTTGTTAAATAAGTAAGATGGTTTGGTGGTTATAGTTTTGTGCAGAAGCTTTAGCGTACAAAAGTCAATATACTCATCTAATGTACATCCGAGTATCTTTTTACGAAATGCCGAGATGTGATCAAAGGGACGTAAGCCAAAGACGTATCTGGTGATATTATTGAATGCAACATTTAATTTTCTTTTGATAGCTGCATTAGTGCCATAGTAAATTTCACAGCCATATGTTATGTTGGGAATGAGTAGAGATCTCGCCAGCATCAACCTTGTATTCAAGGGATTGAAATTCTGCGACAAAGATAGATTTCTGAGAGATCCATAAATTCTACCTATTACTGTGGAGATGTGAATATTCCAATCTAGTGAGCAGCCGAACCATAAGCCAAGATTTTTAACTTTATTCACGTGTTTGATGGGCGAATTACCAAGTCGAATGGTTGGCAAATGTTCAACAGATAAGTCACGTCTATATATTATCATACAATTGGATTTACTGGGATTTAGCGTCAAAAAGTTTTCAGATGACCAGTTTAATATTCTTTGGAGGTCATCATTAATTTTGCATACTGCATGTTCGACAGAAATCCGTTTGCAACTATGATACAATTGTACATCATCCGCATACAGGTGCACTGTTGAATTATGTACTACGCTTGGAAGGTCGTTGATAAATAGGGTGAAGAGTAAAGGCCCTAATATAGAACCTTGCGGAACCCCTGCAGTGGATTCTATTTGTTCAGAAGTCATGTTTTTAACCAGAACCGCTTGTTTTCTGCCATGTAGATAGTTAAAAATTAAATTTGAGGCTGAGGGAGAGAAAAAATACATTGTTCTTAGTTTTGATACGAGTGGAGTATATATAAGTTATTAAAAAAACATTCGGCCTATGAAAGAAAGAAATATATAATAGAGGAGTACGGGAGTACTCACTTCGGCAGCCCTGATCGTCGGCTCATATTTGTCCCAAAATGACACATTTCAGTGAATGGATTGCATTACCGAACGATGTTGACTGAGTTTCTTGTCTGGAATTGATGCTATTTTTAAAGATTGAATAATTTGTAATATGGCCAGGAGAGTTATTTTGCTTGTCTGGGTTCCTCAGGCGATAGATAATTTAGCGTAATCCAGGGTGTACCACGAGAAGGCGATCTATCATTGCACCCCCATTGATGCTATGGAAGTGGACGACGTTTACTTTTAGCAGGATGATATTACGTGCCAGATAGCTGATGAAGCAATGGTTCTATTGCGTGACAAAATGACCTTATTGCAAGTGTTTCTTGTCATTACTTTTCGGATAACGTGGAAAGAGCAGGATAATTTTGTACAGTAGCAAAATGTTTTATTTCTCAAAATGTATATAACGTTTCTGCTCATCAACGAGTGCTGTTCGTTTGTGCCTTTAATACTCAAAATCTGTCCATCCAATTGAGCTGAAACTTACACAATATATTTGTTGTGAAGTGAGAAATGTTCGCAAATCAAAAGTTTTCCGATAGATAGCGCTGGACACCAAAATCTCAATTGACAGTTAACTTCTATGATTACTAAAATAACCGCTGGGAGATGATTTTTTTAAATTCCATGCCTTAATTCGATTTTGGGTAGATAAACCATTGTCATTGATCGTGAGTCTGTTAAGAGAGGATTGTTTATGTATGCGAATAGCCAATTTAAGAGCCAACGAAATTGGCGGAAGTCACTCGTAAAAATGTCATGACATTTTATGACATAAACACTATTCTCAATGGGTGTAGCGAAGCGCACCAGGTAACCGCTATAAAAAAAAAAAAATTGTCATCGGGAATAACTCTGCATACTTATTTTGGCAGCACTTGCAAAAATCGTAGGCCGTTCCATTTTGGTCTCTTGTTAGATATAATTTGATAAAAATTAAGGGGGTATTCTAGTCTAGAATTTTGAAAAAATCGTTTTTTTTTTTATTTCTATTTTTTTAAAGATTAGACCTTCAAAAATGTATCCTCTAAACGTCTAAACGTTTCCTGTATTATCCTACAGAAAGTCTCTTATACACCATGAATTCTTAGAAAGTCTATATGTGAAGGTCGTTGTAACGTATTTCTTCAAATGCGTTTTTCTTGAAACTACTTTTTCCAACACGTCTGACACGATGTCTCAAGTTCTAATTAACTGATTAACTTGAAATTTGGCGAATTTTCCTTATACATCCCTCTATCGCAGGAACTGGAATTATGTAATAATTTTATTTTTTACTATTTTTAAGAAATTATAAACTTCGAAAAAAGGGCAAAAAATCACTTTTGTTTTCAACAGCCGACATTTTGTAAAACTAATTTTGTTTTTTATTTCCGTAGTTCAGGCGATAGCGACATATTTAGGTACTGATAAAGAATCTTTTTGTTTTTTTTTTTTTCGTATCACTAGAAGGGTTGGAATCATGTCAACAAGGACGCGCCGTTATTTTTCACCGCCCCACTTTCCCAGCCTGTACATTTTTTTTTTGTTTTGTAAAATATTAATAAATATCTTATAAAAGACTGAGTAGTAAAAATATACTTAGTTTTTTTTTTATCGAATTTTAAAAAACACCCAAAATTCGTACCGCTGGACTAGAATCGAGATAGAGTGGCAGCATCGGTTTGTAGAAAGAAATTATTAAGCGCCTAAAAAAAGCACACACGAATACCGCGTCTTAAATCTTTTTTTGTTTGACAATCAAATTATTGTAGCCGGTTGGTTCTTGAACCGACAACATTGAGATTAACAGGCAATAGTCAATTTGGCGACTGCATTGCGGCACTAAAGCAGGCGATTGCCTATACGCTATACCTAAAAAATCCAAAACATGATTCTCATCCGCAACAAAATCTTTCAGTAATACAAATATACGATGATGTTTGAGCAGTGGTAAAAGCCCAAACATACGAAATTTTATTAAAACCGGTCGGTTGAACTTTTTGAAAACTTTTAAAAGGATTTTGGAGCTTTAAGTGTCTTTAGGTTTGAGATGAATCGCGTATGCTCAGGTAACTTCATTGCCCGAACTAACGTCAGCGATTAAAATCTGCAGTATCTCAAGTTCAATTTACGAAAACAATATTCCCCATCAACTTCCGTGTTTGTGTCCATCTGTCTACCCCAAGGTCAAGAAAGTTCGGCCTTCCTCCATTACCCTGTCGACTATAAACACACTTAAGAAAAAACCAGAGCAAATAACCGGCTTTTTTTGTCAATTTACCGGCAATAAGATCCAATTTAGCATTCCAAGACTTCCACCAGCGGCCCGCCATAAAACACTCACCTGTCAACGTGGGCACTCAATCGCCCACCCCCCACCTTCATTCAGAATCCGCTATTGGAATTTGATGTCAGATTTTACTTACAATGATTTCTTTATAGTTCCTTTGTAATAGTCATCGGAATTACCAACTGCTGTTTAATTTTGGCGTGGCTCCGGCCACTAGCAGAACTCCAAAATGAAAATTCATTATTCAAATCGAATCCGAACCGACTGAAGAATTTCACAATGTGACCGTGAGATTGTACGTGATCGGGCATTAATGGTACGTCATTAGTAAATCGATGCGCATTGGTACGCGAGTTCACTATCAAGGATATAATACCAAGCGACGTTGATCATTAAAAAAAATATCCACGGTATATAAAGGGAGAAGTCACGATCAGACCATATAGCATTCCATTTGTAGCTTTTGCTTGGGAAGCATTTTTAAGTAGAAAAAAAAAGGAAAAACACAAGAACTCTTCAACATGTTCAAATTGGTGAGTAGAAGCTCGTTGGATAGTATTTATCCTTTATTCACTTTCACTTTTAGATCGCTCTCTGTATGATGGCCGTATTCGCCTGCGCCACAGCTAAGCCTGGACTCTTGGCCGCCGCTCCTTTGGCGTACTCTGCTCCACTTGCCTATACTGCCGGATATGCACCAGTGGTTGCTCCCTATGCGTCGAGCTACTCAGCCCACAATGTTGTCCACTCGGCTGCTTTCCCAGCCGCCTATGCCGCAGCACCATTCGCGTACAACGCTCCACTCGCTTACAGTGCGCCACTCGCCTACAACACACCACTCGCTTACAATGCCGCAATTGCTGCTCCAGTTGCTGCCCCAGTTGCTGCTCCATTTGGATATGCTGCTGCTCCAGTTGCCCGTGCTTTCCCAGTTGCTCGTGCTCTTCCCATCGCTCCTGTGGCACCAGTCGCTCCAGTTGTGTTGAAGAAGTAAACTCGTGTCCTGTTTAGTGCAGTTTTGTATTAAAAAAAAAAATGTTGAAGATTCATTGAAGTGAAAACGAAAGAATTTGTGTTATTATTTCATTTGACATTTTGAGTACATGTCCTGCCCCAGGATAATCGCGTTCGTGTTCCACTTGGAGGAGCGCATTAAACGTCAATGGACAATTAATGTTCTATGGTATTTTACCGTCCGCATTGTTCTCCACTGTAATGCGCTTTTAATTGTTTCACCGATAGTCCACCGAGCAGAAGAAGGACTCTCCCTCGCGATGAGGCTGGATAGTAATGAGTGTTAAACACTGTTTGACCGTCTGGATGTGCGAAGTCCACGCTATTCGTGTGGAAGAAATTTAAGTGCGCGGAATATTATAATTTCCCTTCTGCTTTTGTCGACTCAGCGGCAGTGGAAAATTTTTGAAATTGAACCAGTGGATTTTTTCTTCACAAACATCGCATGTTAGTGTCTGTGAAACTTCTGGCGGATAACCATGAGCTATGAGACAACCTCGTTGTAGTAAAAATCCAAGTAACTTCTTTGGAATGTTAATAGGCCATCAATTAATTAATGGACTAGGATTCGAACTTGTATCAGCACAGCAGTTCATGGCACTAAACATTAGAATGAGGGTGACCACCAGTTCGCCATCACGTGCTGTGCCGACGATGATATATTGCCATCGTTCTTGGCTAGTTTTAGAGTGGTACGAGCTTGCAACCGTTTGGCTTTCATATGAAAAAGAAAGAGCCCTAAAGTAGAGCCTTGCGGAACACCGATTTTAGTTAGAAACAAAACAGAGAGTTAGTCAGAGATTTTCGGTGTGGAACTCGATAAGGAAGATAAAGTAACACGACGGTCGAAAAAAAGTTAAAACTTTCCAAAAGTTTGGATAAAAGGAGTTGCTAAGTGTGATATTCAAAACTTGCGTTTTTCAAAGTTTTGAAATGTTTGGCATAGATTTATAGTCGTTCGGGGCAAGAGTGCGCATTTTGGACTTCGGGCTTAAATTCTGAATAACTTACAACAGATAGCAAACAAAAGAGCCTATTATTTGGAAGCTCTATATTTTAGGAACAAAATTATACAAAAATATATTATATTTTTTTCTAATGTTTCATATGGTTTGATCAAAAAACCAAAATAAGTCAAGTTACGCACTCTTGCCCAGAAGTCAGGGTAAGAGTGCGCAGAGGTATGGGTAAGAGTGCGCAACCAGTTTAAGTCACAGTTTTCGTAGTTGAAATGGTTTGAAACTGCACTTTTGCTCAAACAAAGTTCTTCGGCAGCGTTTCATGGGCTGCTTCCATTTTAAATCAGCTCCCTAGCCTCGCAGATTTTCTTTGGGGTTATCAATTTCCTTTCCGTTTGTATTTGGTAGATACGAGGCATTTTTCTGGAAAAACATAAACAGAAAAATAGTTCAGCTACGAGCTACCACCTACCCCTTACGACTGTGATGTGCTCGTTGCATCTTTCGATAGAAGGTTATAGCCTAAAAATTGTTATTATTATAAAAAGTTAAATACTGGGTAAGTAAGCACTGCGCACTCTTACCCACAGAACGATTACGCACTCTTTCCCTAGACGCTACTTTTTTTCATTGTATTGAAAATCTAAGAACCAATCATATTGTTCACTAAAATTGTATCCTTAATCAAACACACATATACACTGCTTATGCCTACATACTACTTACGTGGTATCGAGCTGCCATGCTTTTCTCACACACTTTTGAAAATTGACTTTTTTTTAACAAAATCCGGCTTTATTTCTTTGTGTTTTTCTTTGTACTGTTAATTGGAAGATTTTCGTAGAAGTTGTTCATCATTGGCGGTAAGTGAAGCACACCTTTTCTCATTTAGCGATTGCTGCTAATTCTTTCACAGATGGAGAAAATGGCACTGCGTACTCTTACCCGCTGCGCACTTTTACCCCAAACGACTCTATAGGTTGTGCTCTAGTTTCCTTATCGATACACGGAAACAGAATCACTGCCAAAATCGAGCGCAGGACCACTGGGCTAGGGTTGGAGGTTCGAGTCTCATTAAAATTAAGTTTTTTTTCCTTTCTGTGTTTTTGTATTTTAGTATAATTTGGGTTAGCTAGCACATAATCAGAGACTGATTTTGTTGACCAAAAAAAGCTGAAAAAGGCGCAACTATACATGTACAACCAAAAGCATGTTGATGTTCTCTGGTAACTATAGCCTGTGATTGTCTCTCAGAGAAACCTTGAATGAACTAAAAGATCTCTCAACATGGCCAGATACTAGTAGAGCCAAGGTGTCACGTCGTTGACTTTAATATTTGAGTCCAATTTGGAGTTTGCAGCGCCGAACCGTTTTTTCATCACATCTTAAGCTACTAGCCCTTTTTCTTGTTGAAATTTCAACTCGATCCCGTTCAGAGTTTTTAATACCTCTTCAATAAGCCTTCTTAAATATCATGTATTGCACTAAGATCAAATGCTCAAATTAAAATACAACTAAGTACTAGAACTCACCTGTTATGTTTTTATAATTTACACACGCTAAGGGGGGTATGAATACCCTTATAATGTTTACACACAGTGCGAGTACGTGAAGGACAAGAACCAGAGACAGTCAGATAAACTTTTAAATATGTGCTCTTTCGGGTCGACCGAAAATCTTTATCGAATTTCACCACAAAATTTTGCAATGGCCTTGAATCTTTTATGGGTCTTGGGGCATTTTCTCTTTCAATGACAAGTAACAAAATATTTTGGGAACAGTACGCATTTCAGCACATGCAATATTCAACAGACTAGCACTTAGTATGACCAGTATCTTGTATGACCAGGTCTTGTCAGATGAAAAGTTTGTTAATAAAACTGCGGCGAATGCCTTACATTGCACGCACTAAAAAGTCGAAAAAAGCAGTGTTAATCAAAAAAAGGCCTGAAAAGGAAATAAAAGGCAAAAAAAGGCAATGAAAGGCAAAATCAACAAAATCCGTTCCCTGCACATAATAAAGGGTTTTTCAATAAGAGCGCTACAAAAGTTTTTATAAAACAAAAACGGTTTTGGATATCAATGAAATTCTTTATTCCTGTGAAAGTACGTTCGATGCCATTATGTATGGAACTCGATTTCTTTTGCATGGCCACCACGGGCACGCTTGCAGAAGTCCAGGCGCTAAACCCAATTTTCGACGGTTTTCAAGCATAAATCGGCCGATACTGCTGCAATTTCACGTTCGATATTCGTACGAAGTTCATCAATCGTCGCTGGCTTGTTGGCATAGACCATAGACTTGACGTAGCCCCACAGGAAATAGTCTAACGGCGTCAAATCGCACGACCGAGGCGGCCAAGCGACTGGACCTTATCGTGAGATAACACGTTCTCCAAACTTGGTTTCCAATAAATTGATTGTGACATTCGCCGTGTGGCTTGTGGCGCCTTAGTGAATTTCTTGAAAATGAGTTTTCACACATTTTCGGCAATAACTCCCAATGTTTCTTATGGAAAAAAATATTTGTTAAATCCTTGCTTCGATCCCTTTCGAATGATACCCCACATGATATATTTTTTTCAGAATTTTTCTTCGAGTTTACCTTTCGCCAAGCTGGAAGTTGCTTCACAATATTTTTGAGTGACAAGTAGTCTCAAATATGCAGTGGGAGCCGTGGTGTAGTAGTTAGTGCGTTGGACTACTATGCAATGCTGCCCGAATTCAATCACAGCCCTAAAAGTTTTTTTCACGGCGCCACCTCTTTCGAATGTCTGAGAAGCAATCAAAGAGTATCATTTGTCACGATTGAGCTTCTCAGCTCGCCGTTCGGAGTTGACAAAAAACTCTAGGTTCCTTCCGTTCGTGCAAAAAAAAAAAGCCCAGGTTCACCCTGAGCTGTAGTGCCACCTTAGTAATAAGTCTCCAATATGTGGATCATCGTATTGTATAATTGTGCCACATTTCAAGTTTCTAGGTAGAACGGTTCCTGAGGTTGTTACCTTGACAGACATTTTAGAGTTAGAACGAACTTATACGAACCTAAAAACTAACAAAAAGCTGTCAAAAAATTGTTTTAAAGTTCCTTTTTCTATATCTGAATCAACTACATTCAAGCGGTATTTACAGTTCATAGTAATAATAGTTGGCGAATCTGTCGAATCATCCGCCAGATTTGACATTTTGGTTAAAGGAGAAAATACGGTAGGTAAGTTTAGTCATCCTTCTTTATGACTGAACACACCCGAAAGGGATTTTTTTTATAGTCTAAATCAGTGGCTTTGCCTGACGGAACTTACTTTGTCATTATTCTATTTTCAGCATTGTATTAACCTGCTTACAAGGAATAACATTTGGACTTTCAAATCCTCTTCGAATTGAAATTAAAAATACACGTCAACAGAATACGTCAGATGGCTTTATGCAAAGCGATTTTCATTGAAAAATAGAAGAATTGTAATGTTGAGTGAAACCAATAGAAAACGACACAACATTTTTTGACAATCAGTTCTTTGAGTGCAATTCTATTACTTAACTGGCACCTGTCAATATTACTGACACATTTAAAAACCACTTCAAATTTCAAGTTCAAAAGGACATCATTTTATTAAGTGTAAACAAAAAGACTATAAAACACAAAATTAACATTTGTTAAACAAACAAATAAGACACAAAAACAGAACTTAGAGAGAGAGAGAACACACTTCAATGAATCGAAAGCATTCTCTCACTGGCTAGGCGGTGAGAGAGACAGCAGAAGGATCAAGTCGCACAGGTCAGGTCGCAGTGTAAAAGTCGAGTTCTTGACCACTTAACGGAAGTAAGCGGCTGAAGCGTATGGGTATGCTGAGTAGGCTGATGCGTATGGGTAGGCTGAGTAGGCAGCATAAGGAGCTGAGTAGGCAGCGGCATAAGGAGCGGTGTATGCGGCAGTGTATGGTGAAGCAATCAAAGGCGATGAGTACGCTGAGTAACCGAATGGAGTAAGAATGGCTGGCTTAGCGGCAACAACGGCAATGATAGCCAACAAGCAAATAGCGAACTATAAATAGACAAAAAAAAAATATTATTATCCTTGCACATCCTGAGGTATCCTTTTGCGGGGTAACTTACGAATTTCGACATGATGATTTGGATTTATCGTTGATTGTTCTGTGAAGAGCTGATTCTTAGAAGTGATGTCTTTCCATACCGTATCCAGACGTTTTTATACCCGAATTCGATGGCCAACCATTGGCCATTGTCATTGACCAACACTCACGTACACCAAGCGTACACCCCTTATACATACAGACGATTCTATCATGCCAATATGGTCGAAGGCTGTCATTGTCCATACAGAAAGGTAAATTAGAACGAACAAAAAAAAAATCAAAGACACACGGATGGGGGTGCTTCAAGGAAAAATGAACAAATCCGAAGCGAATTCATAAGCACACAGTGGCTATACACCAAAGCTTTTCGGCTTGACGTCTCTTTTAGGTATTCGGCCAATTGCGTGCGCCGCTTGCATACGAAATGAGGAAGACGCAATTTTTTTTCGTCTTCTTCAACTTATTGTCAATATGCCAAGATGTCAGCTAGCTGCTATGTGCGGTACGAGTATATAAACGCGTGCTGCTGTGAATTCTCAATCGCAGATACTCGTTAGGTTTACACCGGTCAACCAAAAAAAAAAAATTATAAAAATGTTCAAATTCGTAAGTCATACATTTGAAAGGAGCAGAAGCGATCGCAGTGCTCCCGAATGGGATAAAAATAATCGTTATACGAAAATTTCAGATTCTCTTGTGCCTGATGGTGATCATCGCCCGCGTGGCTGCCAAGCCTGCAGTCATAGCTCCTTTGGCCTACTCATCGCCGTTGGTCGCTGCAGCGCCTTATTCCGCGGCCTATGCTGTTGCACCCGTGGTTGCACCGTACGCGAGCAGTTACAACGCCCACACAATTGCTCACTCGGCAGCCTACCCAACAGTGTATGCTGCTCCAGCAGCTCCAGTCGCACCAGTAGCTCCTGTTGCACCAGCCCTAGGATCTGCTGCAGCCGCTGAGATCCTATTTTAGGAATTCCTACACCTTTTACCGCGGACTTGAACTGACCCATACCATTTGTTGTTAAATATTGTTTTTATTTATATAGTGTTTTTGTTTTGTTTTATTGAACAAAAATAAATATTTTGTGATCTTATTTAAAAAAAAAGACTTCGATATTTTTGTGAGCGAGAAAATGTCCTTTCGCATTAAAAGTCGGGGATGTTTACCAGCACTAAAGAAATGTATTTATGGCCCGAAATAAGACTTGGACAAAGAGTCTCAGATTTTTAATAACGATGTCATTTTGCACAAAGGTAAGGATATTAAAGACTAAAGCGGGCTACCACAGGGTTGCATATTGTTACCAGTGCGGCATTCATCAATATTGATGGCGCATTTCCTGGTCGTTCAGCTAATAGTCAGCTTCATCTTATCTCAAGCAGTGGTACGGCATAGTTGGTCTTGGCACCCATTGATATTCCATCCTAAAGCTTTTGTCTCAAGGAGTTAGCTACTTAACGTAGCCGGTGCTGTCGGATTTATAATTCAACCGCTTGTAGCCCTAGGTTAGGTAGCAGTGGCTGCCGGTAACGAGTACCAGAACACTTAGGCCTACAGACGCCCATTGTGATACCTAGGATCTTGGGGATATATTTAACCCCGCTACTCATGATAACCATTTGGAGCTCCGTATAAAGCGAAAAAGGCTTCCTACGTCTTTTCGTGCTAGGTCACTGAAATCGTCGAAGAAGTATTCTCCTAGGTGTAGTTGTCTACTACGGGAAAGAGTTGGGCATGAACAGAGGAGATGTGTTGCGCTGTCTTCCTCTTCTCCGTCTCTGCAACTTCTACAGAAGCCTAGTTGCATATTTGCCTATAAGGCAGTATCCTGTAATGACAGCAATAGTCGTGTTAATATGTAGTCTTTTTGGGACAGAGCAAAATGCTGTTAGACCGAAAAATAGGGTTTTTTGGGTACTTCCGTCATTATAAATAATGAATGAAAAATCTTAATTAGTGCGGTTTTTTTTATTGCTTCCTAGAAACCTTGTCCATTCAATCGGTACTTCGTTGGACCTGCGTTTTCTTTTATTACTACTGCACATCTGCGATTCATTGACTCAGATAGGTTTTTCCATGTGGATGCAGGTATGGTGTTCCAGGTCCGGATTAGTAAGATTTTTAGAATGTAAATTGACTCTGGACGCTCTCATGCAATCTTAAGATTCATGATTAAATTGAATAGAGGTCTCGGCTGAAGGGAGGCCAGCTTAGCACGTCAATATTGTTTTCTTCGAAGTACCTTTTAACCTAAAAAAATAGAAAAAATATTAATGTAGTCTTTAGTCATGGAAGCTGTAGCTTATTTTAAAGCTTTAAATGAATATTTCATTTGAAAAATAAAAACAAGTTCATACTTACAATTACAGCCATGGCAAGGAGCATTATTTTGTTGAAAAATGAATCTGCAAGGGTCACCTAAAAGCTCCAGCGTGGAGGGCCCCAATTCATATTCTAGGGCCCGTAGATAAACTGCTTCAAAGACTTTCGATTCTCAAGAGGCCATTCTACCTTTTCCATCTCCGGAGAAGCATCCCCAGACCATCACACCTCAGTTCTGGGGGCATCCGTAGGATGCATTCAGAGGTCAGTATTTCCTTTGGTTCTCTCTGCGCAAGAATCCTCCCATCTCCAAAATGCAGACTAAACTTGGATTCCTCAGAGAGATAATATTGATTCACATTCCTCGAATCTAATTAAGATGTTTCTCAGCAAAAAATATTCGTTTTTTTCGAATTCTTATTGGAAAATCCGGCTTCAGTACTTGCTTGAGTGCTCCTTTTACGAGTCGTTTTCTCTCTGAGCGTGCTTAAATTATTTTTTGCGTAGCTCGAAATAGATCATTTTATATATTAACTGAAGACCTGAACCGATGGTGATAGCTTTGGAGCACAAAAACCCATATTTCTGTTGGGTCGTCTTTTTGAGCCTCCCTGGGCCATTCCTTCTGCTGGTAGGCCCGGTCTAATTTTTTTTTTAATTTCCAGCCCATAATTTATTGAGCAACATTAAGTCATTCAGAAATTTGACGGGTTGTCGAATTAAGACCTGACACTCCGAACTGAATTTTCCCAATTTTTGTTTGTGCTTTAAGCGTTGATTCATCTCAGACGCCTTTCATGAGCTAAATGCACCTCTCATTTATAATTACATCGACTTCTGTGCACTAATTAAACGATATTTTGCTACCTAGTGCAAAAAAACATCGTAGGTCTTATAAATTCCAAGAATTGCCATCCGAAAGAGTAAGAAAATGTTTGAGCAACATTTTTCGAACGGCACTGTATATAAAACTAAGTGGCAAAATGCGTATGTTTCCCAACTTAGTTGTTTTTTTTTTAAATGTAGATAATTAGGTACAAAGGTTGCAAATAAATTAATTACAAAAACTTCCAAAAAGATTGAAAAAAGTTTTTTTTTTAATACCTGGCGAAGCGGGTTTAAGCTAGTTTTCTATAAAAATGTCGCGAACCCAAATATTTTGATTTGAATCGCAATACAGAGTACACCTCTCTCCATTTATTAGCTTCTTCGTTGTTTTTCATTTTGTCCAAAAAAAAGTGCCACAAAACAGCGACTGGAAACTGTCAACTTATTTAATGCATTCAAAATATAAAAAAAACGCAAACAGAATGTGAGATGTTGTTCGTATGCTGAAGTAAAATGCGAATTATTAAAGGGTGTCGCTGAACTTTGATTAATTTATGTAACACATATTATTTAACAGGTTAGAATGCAACGGTAGTACCTCTGTTCAAAACTTAAAACTGTTCAGATCAACTAAACGAGTTGTCGAGCTCGAGACCGACCCTTTAACAAAATCGTAGAAAACAGACATGACATTTGACTAAAAGTCTAGTTCCCATGTTTCCCACTAGATAGCGCGCTAAAAACGAACAATAAAACTTGTGAATAGTGGAATTTGCGAATAAAAGAACTTTGCGAAACCTTGATAGTGGACATTTTTGATTTTCTTCATACAAACCCACTCTTCTATAGTGGAAACCTGCGAAATCTGAATACTGGAAAATTTTGTCTCATTGTGCTAGCGGCTACATTCAACAAGTACAAAATTCTGAAATCCGAAAATAGGTTGCCGATAGTGGAAAAATTGCGAATAGTAGAAATGTTGCGAATAGTAGAAAAACAAATGTGCACCGAAGCATTCCACTATCCACTCGTTTCACTGTGCTTAAAAGTTATAAAAATGTCATGATTTGTTATTTTACACATATTATGTTAAAAATAGTTAAACAAAGATGATTCTTTAACATAAAAAATGGTGTCAGTCGTAGGCCTTACCTAGAACACGATTTGCTTGAAATTTTCGAAAAAAAAGCGCGAATATTGTTTTCGTTTCCAAAAACCCAAATTCCTATAATCATCTTAGCTCGGCCAAAACATGAATTCCTTGAATATTTGTTCACTTTATCGATCCTGTCGTGGGGAACTTATAGATCGATTGTTTATAAGACACAATAACAAAATGTTCAGACATGGAATAAATTATTTATTTGTTTTTAAGAACTATCGAGAACCGCACGTGACATTTCTAAATCGTATCGTAAATTTATATATCTATTCATGTTGGTATTAATAAAGCAATCTACTTCCGCTATCTTCCGCATACAAAACCATAGAATAACACATTTAATTGCGTTTTTATAGTTCAATCTTTAGGGCCGTTCATGGATTTAGATAGTTTCGATCATCCGAAATCACCGAAACTGGTTCATCGATCAATCTTAAAAAAAATAAATGCCTATGCTTCTGCTTCTGCTTACTGTATTCCTAATAAAATAAAACTTAACAACTTATTTACTACAAAATAATATTATGCAAAAGCAAATGCCTACAGACATTCTAGAGGGGTCTAGAATTATGCTAAATTCGGGGCACAGTTCTCGGGGAAATCTCAAGGCTGTTTATTATTTTATTTTATATTTCTTCTTTTGTTTTTTTTGCAAAATCATTAAACAAAAGTTTAATGGGAAATTTTACTCACGAACTTTGCGAAATGTAGATCAAAAAGTTTTCATCTTAAACGCCAGTTGCATGCTAATTCGACGATCGGAGTCAGATCAACGTTTAATGATGTCTGAATTGTGATATGGATCTCCGTACTGCTGGAAGCATTTTGAAACGAACCTACAAGTATAAGTATCACGGATCTTATGGAATTTTGCTTTTTGGATTTTTCGATAATTTCTTTTAAATCCTGGTTTTACAATCATTTTATAAGCTTACGATAAGTTAGTATTCCGATCGTATACACTTAAGTGGTAGAATCCTTTTTTTTAGTACCTTGCTAGCCGAAATAATAAAAAAACAAAAATAACTCTTTCATGCTAACGCAATTAATTATTCAAATTGCAACTGCGGTAGGTGACGATTAAAGTTTATTTCTAAATTGTTTGCATAATCGTCGATCGAATTGAATTGATATACGACTAAACAGTGGTGACCAAACAAATTGGATCAAATATCACAGAAACTCTACTGGATTGGCTTTGTTTCTTAAGAGCTGTAAAAAGTGGAATCAAACGGCTTATGACTGAAAAGCTGATAACGATTTAAAAACTATTTTAGACTTATGAAGAATGTCCATAAACAATATAAACAAAGTTACAATATTATTATTATTTATTGAAGGGTAAGATGCACCACGACCTTAGGATCTATTGTGCTCCCTACAAGTCCTAGACGAAGGAAGAACGTCCCTCTCGTCATTATTCCTATTGGAATCGGTAAGAGAGAACTTCGCTCAGGTGAGAAATCCATAGTTCACAGCACTTCATTCAGACCAATTTCCCTTAGAAATCGCAGTAGGAGATTGGGTGCTATGAGTTGTAGATCCTCGGCTGTAATTTGTTTTTGCCCAAGCACTTGAATCTTTTCTGGGTTTATACCCCACATTCCACCAGTATGTGTTCTAAAGTTGCACTGGACTCATTGCATAATCAGTATGAGTTTTCATCTGATAGACCTAGCTTCCTGAGAATTCCCCTGAGTTTACAATGCCCCGTAAGAAACGCAGGGCCCACAAAGGGTGTGGCTGCTCCTTTCCTGGCAAGTTTGTCTGCCTCTTCATTACCTTCTATCGTCAGGTGTCCTGGTACTCAGTATATGGTGACGTTGTTTCATTCGCGCATTTTATTTAGCTTATCAGACATTCCCAGACAATTCTAGATTTGATGATCTGAGGCCATATTGCCATGTTAGCTGTTTGGCTTTCTGACATATCCGGTCTATTGAATCGCTTATCAAGATTGATTTGGGCACATCTGTCGATAGCACAGATTTCAGCTTGAAAAATGTTCGTGTAGTTGCCCATGATGAGTTCGAATAGTTTAGTTTCGGGCCCAAACACTCCTATCCCCGTTCCTTCCTAAGTTCTTGAACCATCCGTGTACCTTGTACCATTTAATGGTATAAGGACTCAGCCTGTAGATTCTATATTCGCTGCTCCAGTTACATTAGGCGTGTTTTTTTGAAATGTAGCTAGCCAGTCGTTCATTAAAACGATCCCCAGCCAGCCGAACCCAGCTGACTTATCTCCAAGTTGGTGTGTGTGATTTCGGTCATACGCGTGTGATTTCGATCAGCTGTTAAGTGTGAACTGTCAAAGTATTCGGCATTCAACCAAATCGATTTTTTGTTATTTGTTGTGAAAACAATTAATTTCGGTAATTTATTCAATAGATAATTTATATAAAGTGATATGAAATCATAATATAGTAGATTATTTCTGTGAAACATCATTTAGTAATTGAAATTATATAATTTTCGTACACGGCAGTCTGTCAAATGTTCTACAAATCGCTTTCAGCGCCCCCTGACGATGAGTAGGCGTAAAATTCCTAGCCAGCTGCTTTTGGCTGCAGATAAAATCAAGAGTTGTAGCCAGCTGGTTGTTGTATTTGTTTTACGTGTGAAATTTGACTTTGCTAGCAACTAGTGGCTAGCTACGTTTCAAAAAAACACAGCTATTATCAACATCCAAACCTTTTTAAAGTTTGCGGCTTTTAATCTTGATCGTGACGATTTCTAATTGGCAACATTATAACATTTTGTTTTATCTATTATATGTAAATATAAAAATATGTAGATCCCTTTTTCGCTCTAGTACAATTTTCACTTTTCATTGATTTAGGGTGATGCAGCTGAATTTACATCTACGTTCACTGGCACCAAAACGTTTGAAATAGCTTTTTCGTCAGTTGTAAAATTATTTGTTTATACATGGTGATAGATAGCCAGCTCTGTCGCCTTAAGCTTGATAGGAGCACGCTATACAATGTGCAGTTTCTAAACTATTTCCGACATGTAACAGATTTCGGCAAGGAACAGATGCAGAGTAGGTGATA
This sequence comes from Brachyopa scutellaris, assembly GCA_949775065.1. Taxonomy (NCBI): domain Eukaryota; kingdom Metazoa; phylum Arthropoda; class Insecta; order Diptera; family Syrphidae; genus Brachyopa; species Brachyopa scutellaris. The sequence goes on from OX459113.1 coordinate 107,621,123, forward strand.
ATACAGAAGGCACTAACTAGCTTCAAATAATCCGGCAGTAGCTACCAAGTGCCGTCATAGAAGCATTGATGGCAATTGAAGAACAAGTGGAACAAGTTGGCCTTGAAGCAAACGAGGACAACACCAAGTACATATTTCCAACAAACAAAACACCATCTATCCACCACCTAGTATAAAACTTCACTATTGCCAGCAGTATCTTCCGAGTGATAGGGAAGTTTACCTACCTCGCAGTAAATACATATCTACTCCAAGAATGACACTTTAGTGGAGATTGGAAGACTTACCCTAGGGCAACTTCGATTTGGCGACACAACTTGTTCTTAACTCGTTACTCTGCAGACAAAAATCATACTCTACAAACCATTGATCCTGTCTGGTTTGCTCTATGGTGCCGATAAGCAGGAAAGTGGAGCAATTTTTTTTTAAATTTTTAGAAAAAGGCTTCTTGGGATATTTGGTCCTATATGCGATTAGTGCGAATGGAGCAGAAAATATAACAAAATGTGGATATAGTCCGAAGATTCAAAACGCGTGAACTACACCGGCTCGGCCACATCGACCGAATGGACAATAATGCTCCAGCTAAGAGGATCTTTGAATCCCAGTCCGAACCTCCGCCTTATGGATCATACTATTGCGGATGCCAGAGTGCTTGGTCTGCAAAACTAGAAGCAGCGCCTAGAATTGAAGACGATGGAAGGCTGTCATGTCTCATCCACCGGTTGGGAGCCATTTAAGTAAGTTAGTTTTCTCCGGTCGTGATAGAGAGTCCGACATCGCCGCTGTAAATACCCATTTGTAAATTGCAGCTCGCATTAAACAAAACAAAATTTAACTCTCAGACGACTACGGATCGAGTCGACGATTGAACAACGTTTATATTCAATGTCAAAAACCAGAATGCAAAATGCACACTTAAACAACAACAAAGGAAAAGTCAATATCCTTCATGGTTCGTTGGGCTTGAAAGTTCTGAAATCTGAGAGCAAAATTTGATGTGCCCAGTGGAAAAAGGGTTTCTGAACTTATGAAGCTGTTCAGCAAAGCAATTTATGACTTTGAGAAAGAAATTATCCAAATATGAAGGAAGTAAAAAAATAAATAGTAGTAGTAGTAGTATTGAATTGTATCATTAATTTTTTCTTCCAATTGCATTTTTTTTTTTTTTTTTTACTTATTCTAATTAGCAATGGCAAAAGCCGTCAGCCAGATTGACAATTTTATGCGTGGATACATTATTGCAGTTAAATTCATTTTTTGAAGTTACAATTGTTGAAATATATTTTTAACTTTTGAATGGCAATTTTAATGATTTGCTAACGTAAAAAAAGATAATAAGTAATATACAGCGATTCGCAAGATATAACAGTTAAGAAATATTTTGGAACATTTTTATACTTTGGCAATTGCAATGATTTGCTAACATAAAGAAGAAAATACAGATCTTACAGCGATTTTCTTTAACAATTTTAATGATTTGCAACATAAAGACTAGGGAATCTATTCCTCCATAAACTGGTTCCTATCAGCGATGTTACTTTTACTACTATAGTAGTAAAATTGCTACTTTTTTACCCGCCATACTACCTACTACCACATTGATCTCACATCCTACTATTTAAGAATGACCCAATTAAAACTTTATTTATTTAGCTTAGTCAATTTGCTTCCAATTGTAGGTCCAGATAGTTTTCCAATAAGCAAAAAAAGTCTAATACTGAATTATGGAGATAGGAATAAGGATATTGTCCAATTATGGATTGAATTAAAAAAGTTAAGAAATGGTAAAAATAGGTGACCTTATGTTTTTGGAATTATCATCTTACATGCTACAGTTTCGGATGTATTTATAAGTTCAACACCGAAATTGCATAAAAAATCATGTAGCAATGCTAAAAATGTGTTTCATTTGCGCGACTAGCTTAAGCTTTAGTGATCATATGCCGTTATGCTTAGGTATCTGATATTTAACGCCATAAAGTTTTGCAGTTGTGTTTTTTCAAGTGTTCTGGTCGGACATAGTATGCATTCATAAGTGCATTGTATAAATACTCTTTTTTGGGATATTGTAAGCATTTTTAATACATATTTGGATCCATGTTAGGTTTATTAATGCATAAAAATTAAAATTCAGTAGAAAATAATCGATTTTAAGAACAGGAAAAACATGCCCTGGGGGAAAGTTTTGACAATCGCCGAGAGAGTAATATAAGAAGAACTCATACAAGAACAAAAAGTAGGTGGAAAAAATTATAGATCATTGTGCCTTGTAAATAATTATATAAAATTGGGTGAAAAATACAATTCGCTGAAGAGAAGCGGAAGAAAACCAACCATTACAGAGCGGCAAAAACGGCTTATTAAGCATAAGGCGGTTAGAAATGGTATGAAAGACTCAGAAATTCGTGCTGGTTTGGATACGCCGGTTACCGCAAGGCATTTAAGAAGAGTACTGAATTCAAGTGACTAGTTACAATGTTATCTGGACAAAACGAGTAGCAAAACCATCACTGACAAAGCATCATAGTTTGGCTAGATTGTCATTCGCTGAAAAGTACATGTCATATACAGTAGAATGGCAAAATGTGATTTTTAGCGATGAAAAAAAACTTCAATTTGGACGGTCCGGATGGTGTTCGGCACTATTGGCATGATATAAGGCATGATAAGAAGCTAAGATTATCAAGAGGCTCTGTAATGTAATGGGACGCCTTCAGCTTTTTTGGCAAGCTGCCACCGGCGACCATTAACACGAAGATGAGTTCCGAAAAGTGTATCGAGATACTGGAAATCGCCCTCATTGATTATGCTAAAAATTAAATGGGTGCGAAGTTCATTTCTCAGCAAGACAATGCAGCTATCCATGTTTCCACGAAGGCAAAATATTGGTTTACTTAAAAAAAATATACCATTACTGGATTGGCCGGCTTGTAGTTTAGATCTGAACCCTATAAAAACTTGTGGGGAATAATGGCTCGAAGGGTTTTCGAAAATGGCGAGCAATTTTCGAGCACTGCCGAGCTTAAAAGTCGAATAAAGAAAGTTTGGGATGCAATTTCGCTGACTATATTACAAACTTTAGTTACTTCAATGCGAAACGTATCTTTGAAGTAATTAAATGCAAAAGAGGACAAACAAAATATTGAAGATTTATTTGTTTTACATAATCATTATAATTTGCATGTTCAATGAAAGTGAACTTATAATTATGTCCTCTATATATTCCACTTGCTTTGTCAAAATGTTTTTTTTTATATACAAAAATTATTTACGTTTTTTGTTTGCGTAAATTTTTTTTTACTTTCTGTAACATATATTTGGAAACCAATAAATCATTTAGTTTGTTTGCTATAACTCTTTACGTTCGTGAACTTATAATTATGTCCTCCAGTGTAGGTTTATATTGCCTTTTGCATAACAGTGCTGCTACAGAGCGAACATTTTCTTATCTTCATATAATTAAAAGTGATTACAGAAATAGACTCAACTCTGAGACGATGGGTAATATTTTGCTATCTAAAGAACTATTGGAAAGGCACCCATATTTGAGCCTGAATTGAAATGCTCAATTTTTGTAATCAGTTTTAATTGATCGATGATGAATAACACAAGATGCAAAAATCTTTTATTCGTATTACTTTTTTTTTAGTTCATTGTCGGATATGGCTGTACTGTTATTGTGTTAACTGTTCTATTTTCATCTGAGGAGTGCTATTTTCTTAATTTGTTTGAATCCAAGGATGCTTTTGATGATACAATAAAATAAAAATAAATTTAATTATTTAAAAAAAATGTATTGCTACTTTTTCTCTCATAATGCTACTATTTCTTGCCCAACATACTACATTCCTTTCAGTTTTAAGTAACAACGCTGGCTTCCTATACGCAAGGGCGTCCGATACGTAGTTGCAGAGAACGTTCCAGTTAGATCCGTTGAGTATCTGAATTACCTCCTCCATTGAGAGAACGGATTGGTTGTAACGGTATCTCCTCGTCTCCTGAAGAATTGGGCATTTTCCTAGAAAGTGGTATGTATTTTCTTTTTCGCGTAAGTTACACAAGGAGCAGAGTGCTGGAAGATCTTCCCTGTATGGTCTGAAATTCAGAGGTAACAATTCTCCACGAGTCTTGAAGATAAGGCTTATTTGGTTAATTCTAATAGATTCGTGGAAGTAGTTCAAATCCATTAAGCTATGGCTTAGCTGTTTGTAGATTAAACGACTCGATGAACACGCCACTTTCTCCATAAATCCTTGGTGAATCTTCTCATTTAAGTTCCTCAAAATGTCATCTAGGGCCACAGTCCAGCTGGATCTGTCTTCTCGCCTTAAGGGCAACTCAACTCCTAGTTTCTCGCTCATTTGCTGCCACTTCCGGAAAAAGTTCGCTTTCCTGGTAATAAGATATCTGAGGACCACTTTTGGAAGCCTATGATCAGGAAGCTTGGTGATTCTTAAAAAAAATAAATATCAAAGCTAAACAACAAACACATATCTGTCGAATGTTAAGATTTAAGTATTTTTGAAACTTCGAAATTTCTTGGCCCTTACGCTGCAAACGCTTGGGCGTTTTTTCTATTTCCGGTTTCCGCTCAGCTACCGGTCTTCGGAAATTCGATATATACATACGTACACATGAATCATGAACGAAACAAAACGAATACTTACTATGCATAGTTACACCCACAATTCAATTAGCCATGGCATGTTTGAGGTCGTTAAATATCGCAATCATCAAGGTCACGAGAATTGTTGAGCCAATGATCGCTACGTCATTTCGTTGAATTTCGTCACCTGAAATGCTTGAAAACTGACAGTTCGATCTGTTTCTTCGCCAAATTATTCACCAAAACACCGTTATTGTAACATTTTCATTTAAATTTTATTTTTAAACAATAAAACAAGAAAAATAAAATGAATAATTGCAGTAAAAAAAACAAACAATCAAAACGTAAATTGCTTCCATTTCGGGGGTGGTAGATCACATTGCAAGCAAATTATAAATTGGCATCATGGCATCAGGTCGTCCGTCCGGTTGTTACCAGCTCAAAAAGTCTGTATTTTAGAAATATGTTGTGTAGGCAGCGGCGGCGTTGTATGGATAGTAAGAAGCATACGAAGCGTATGGAGCAGCATACGCAGCAGCAACTGGTGCAGTATAGGCAGCGGCTACGGGAGCGGTGTATGCGGCTGCAACAAGTGGAGCAGCAGCGAGTCCATTGTAATTCCTAGCGATGAACTGTGAACTAGAAGCGGTGACCACACCGGGAGCAGTGAATGCAACCTGGGGCTTAGCCGAAACGGTACAGGCCAGAGCCAAAACAACAATGGCGAACTGTAACGAAAAAAAGAAAAGAGAGAAACAAACTATTAGACACGAAATAGTATTTAAAAAAAAATTAAAATTTTACCAATTTAAACATTTTGATTGATTAAGGGTGATTTTTTTTTTAAGTTTATTACAATTGACTAGTTTGTAAGCTAAAGCTGTACTACGCCTATCCACCCCAGAACTCTCGCTTTTATACCTCACCCCAAAAATAGCGGAGCCAAAAAACTGTCCTCGAACACTACTGACTGCTAATTGTTCTACCAAGATCGATTATGGAGCGGCCGGCCGGAGATGGCGACCAGCCAACGTCAACGAAACATAATTTGCATTAAGATTCTCCCGCCAATCGGTGGTGGGGATGTCTGATTGACTTACCAAGTCTCTGTGTCAGCCGATCTTAATTTAAAAAATAATAATTAATTCAACTCACGTCCTATTCGATTTGACACATTTATTTATACTAACTGGGGACCTGATTTGACTGATGGCTTTTAATTCATCGTGAGGTTGTTATTGTGGTGCAATTTTTGGCGCTCGATTCTGCATGCCATTACCGCAGAAATAAATTTAATTTATATCAGCAATATTAAATCTTACACAATTTAGGTAACAAGGTGCATTGCAATTCGATTGCTGTTGCTTGGAGTGCTTTGACCCACAGAGAAATCGCTCAAGATAGCCTGCATACATTATCACTCATCAACTGGTATTGAGTCTTGACTCGCTTATGAGTATGTGGGTCGAATTAAATGAACCGATAAATATCGTGTGAAATTAATTGTCATGTGCCAATAAAATTTCGTACACAATCACCCTTGTAATGAATTTCGTGCGAGTGATGGATATTTGAAACCGAACGAAATGGCAAAAAACAATTGGGCCACATTCCGCACGAATCAAATAAATAAAAAACTTACGAGCACGTCAGGGAAGAATCGATTTACTGCCAACTTGTACCTAAATTTAGTTTGGCTTCGCTTTCGAATGGAGTGAATTTGAAAAGTCAAAATTTGACCATTTTGGCGTAACTCGTCAGTTAGAACAATCTTTTATGAAAACATCTGAAGTTGATACCATAGAATTGTTTTTTTCTAAATAAATCTTAACACCACCTCAAGTTATGTGTCAAGAAGAGTTTTAGCATTTTAATCCATTTAACTTATTAGAACCGCTCATTTGCTAAGATTTCCATTACTTTTTTAGAATCAAATGGCTTTCAAAAAATTTTTAAACGGCAGAAGCTGCATTTTGCTTTTCAATGTAATCAGGAATAAAGAGCCGACATATGTATCTCTTTGAAAAGATTAACTTTGCTGTATGTAGCAGATGTTCTTTCATTCTGTTAAGCTTTGGAATTATTCGCCATTATCCGTCCGTCAGTGTCTACCAATAGTTTAAGTAGGGCTATACATAACGCTCGTATCTTTTTTAGGACCAAAAACAATATATTTCACCCAAAAATTAAAAAAAAAACGGTAGATCGATTTCTATGTTTTAGAGCCCCCGCACACTACAGACTTTCTGTCGGCCGACAGTTAAGTCGGGCTCTTAATCAGTATGAAAATATAATTATGAGAGTACGCACACTACAACAATTCGATATCGGCCGATAAATAAGTTTGATAGACTACACGATTGCATTCAAACTAAAGTATCGGCAAACTATCGGCCGACTACTTAATCAGTACGGCGCTCTGTTTGCTCTGTGTCTTAAATTAATTTTTTTTTAAGTTCTGGATATTTTCTCGTGTTTAAATATGGAATTATGGACATATTTGGGCGTAAAGCAATGATTACCTCTCTGGAACATTTTTCATTGACTACAATTAAGCGACTATTCTCTGCAAAATGTGTTTAACGACTAGCAATAGCAAATCGTTCGAGAACAGTCGGCCGATTGTTTGTCTAGTGTGCGCACTCACTACTAACACGACTATTTAATCGGCCCAGTGTGCGCACTAACCAGCCCAACCCGACCAAACTATCGGCCGATAGAAAGTCTGTAGTGTGCGGGGGCTCTTAGACTTTTGTTCAGTATTTGTTTACCCTACTAAATTAATAAAGAAAAGCAAAATCGAAGAAACGTGTTCTGAACAAGAATGAATAATGATAAGCCAAAAGGGAAAGAACGAGGCAGATCTATATGACATTGTTGTCATGTACACTTCGCTGTTTGCATGTATAGTAAAACTTGTGTTACGGTGGTATCTGCAAATAAAAGAATCTTGCGAAAACTATGTAAATAGTGGAAATTTTTTGTGCCAAGTTTGATTGTCTTCATACAAAATCACTCTTATATAGAGGAAACTTGCGAAATCTGAATAACGGAACTTTTTCGATGAATTTTTTTTCCATGCAAATTCACTCTTCAAAAGCAGAATCGTAATTTACACATTTCTATTGCTTCTTTCTGTGTATATCTCATTCTGTGAGCGGCTACATTCGAAACGGTTTCAAACCAATTTTATACTATTACTCTATCTTATGTTCGATATAAGAAAAAAAAAATAAATATTTGGCTTCAGCAGTCCTAGGTAGAACCAAGCCTAGCTACCATGGCCAGCCAGGCATTCGGAAGAGGTGGGCACTGTGAAAAACTTTTTAGATGTTTGCGGCGGGATTCGAACCCAAGACCGCTGGCTCAGTAGTCCGACGCACTTACCACTTGCGCTACGGTGCCCACTCGATATAAGAAAGCTTTGCATATCAAGCTAGGCGGTTACCATATGTTGCACAAAACTTTGCAATGTTAGGTTAGGTTAGGTTATGGGGTGGCGGCTTAGCCTCACATAGACCAGTGTTGGTCCATAGTGATACCACGACTCCTCAGAGTAATCACTTAATTTCTGTTGCTTTGTTTAAACAAAATGAGTATGTCTGTTGAGCAAATTTAATGAGAAGGTGAAGTTTTATGTCTGCCACTTCTACGAGTGAGTTGAAATAGAATTTTCCCATTAGTCTGTGCCTTCTTTTTGCCAGTGCAGGACAAGCGCACAGGAGGTGCTATAATGTTTCTACAATACCCGGTTCATTGCAGTTTCTGTCCCATGAGACTAGTTTGAGCCTACGAGCGTGATAACCTATAAGGCAATGCCCTGTGATGACGCCTAGTAGTAACTCTTGATAGCGAGAGGATGTATTTAGTTCTATGGCCACTACAGTGCGGCCAGAATATTTTCGTTATTCTGCAAGAAATGGATTGATTCCACTTGTTGCCAGCTATGCTTTGTAAATTAGCATCAATTTTTGAGAAGTAGTGCTGGATCGGTGCTACGATGATTTCGGGTTCTGAACTAAGTAGAACTCCCTGTTTAGCCTGTTCATCCGCTCTTTCAATGCCTATGATACCTTGATGACCAGGAACCCAATATAAGCAGACTGTGTTGCTTCTGCTGAGTTCCTGAAGTAAAACGTAGCAGTTTAGACATGTTTTCGATTTTACAATGCAATGTTACTTGATGGCAAATTAACCGAACGAAATTATTTGGCTTTATTTCCAACTTGAATTTGGCCTGATTTATTTCCATTTCGAAAGCGTAATAAGGCCAAATTTCAGATTTGGTCTTATTTCGTTGGGCCTTATTTCACGTCACCATACCAATATGTAATAAACAGCAATAATTATAGCTTTTTTGTAGGAAATTCCTAGATCTCTTTTACTCTTTACTACTTACTACTTCCTTTTTCTTACTATCCCTTTCCTTCTCGCTATTTGTCTATTCCTTTTTCTTTTTTTTTTTTTAACTGAACTTTTTTCACTGAATTTTTTAAATTATATATCATATTTAGATTTAACTCTCAAATTGAATTAAAATAGTATTAAAATAATATTTAATTAATGCACTCTCGACCTCTTGTTATTAAAATATAGTATCGAGTATACTCATAATAACAATTTAATTATTTTTGTACTACCTAATTTTGAGGAAGTAAATAAAATCCCTAATAATATAAAACAAAGTGAAAATTCCTTTGCATGGACCTACACAGCAAACGGCTGAACGGATTTTGATAATTTTTTTTGTGTTGATTAGGTTTTGATAAGGGGCAGATTCGTGCATAAAAATATCTATAGTGTGAAAACCAAGAAATTCAATAATTAGACTTTTCCTTCGTCTATGTTGTTGGAATTCAGATCAGTTTTAAGAGCTTACGCATCTTTTAAGTCCAAAATTATATTTCTACGTGCTCTTAAAGGTGAGCAATATTAATAATATCTTTGCAAAATGTCATTTTTTTTTAATTTGTGAATTGATCAATGTTCTGAAACCAATCCCAGTGGCAGTGTTGCCGCAAGCTGAAATAAAAAGTCACTAGGCCAACCTCGAAAAGTCACTAGATTTACTGAAATTTTGAAGAAAAGTCACCAGGAAAAAAAAATTTAGAAAAAACAAAATGTTATTCAGTTCAGTGAAAAAAATGGAGGACTTCATGTTCATGGGATTGAAATTGAAACTTGAAAGTCGTGTCCAGCAAGACAGCTTGATTTTAAGTAAGTTGAAAAGAGAAGGAATATTAAGGAAAAATATATTTTTGCATGCCACAAAAATGCTTGCTTGAGAAGTCACTAGAAGAAGCACTAGAAATCTGGTGACATGGAAATTTGTTTTGTCACTAGACGAGGGAAAATTCCACTAGATATAGTGGCAAAGTCACCAAAACGGCAGCCAGTGGCAGCGTTGCCGATGTGGCACGATCGTGCCTTTTTGACACGGTAATTTCCTTTAGGCACGCAGGCACGAAAAAAATAATTTTGGCACGTTTTTCTTATTTCCATTATTTGACTGGAACTTAAACTCATAATGATATTAATTTGAAATTGTAAGCACAGTTTAACTTATCATCAATAGAAGCACGCGTTCGTTCAAAATTATACCATGAATGCACTTAATCATTTAATCCTAAAGAATAATTCAAAAGAAGATTATAAGTCTGTTCAATGAGACTATTCTGGGCAAAAAAGAACAGAAAAGTACAGAGTTTTTGTGTTCAATGAAAAAACTTTCTGTCCGAGACTGATCTGCTTTGTGTAGAACATATTTGTCAGAAATGTCAAAATCACCTTTGATTGCATATTTAATTTTTTTTTACATGAAGTGAAGTGTTTCGAAGAGATTTAAGGTTACCAACTTGAAGAAATCGAAATTCAATCGGAAAAAGGTTTGGTTATTTTTAAATGTAATAAATAATTTGGAAATTATTAAGTACGATAATCGACAGTGAAGTTGTCATATTTGACAAAAAAACATATGGCTGTAACTTTTTGTTCTATTTTGATTTGCTGTTTTTGACAAATCTGTGCTGTTCTGCCTATTTTCTCATTGAACAAGGATTACGTAATTTTTTTTTTTGATTAGGCACGCTATCGCTTAAAATGGCACGGTATTTCAGCGGTTGAGGCACGATATTTTTTTCTGGAGCGGCAACGCTGGCCCAGTGGTGTTTACTTTTTTTAGTTTTCTTTCGCACTCTCTTCGTACCTAATTTTTCTTTCTCATTTCTCCTAAATGCGTGTTAAATCTGAGTGGAATGGATGTGTGTATTGTGTTTGTGTATGTGTCTGCTCTGCTCAGCGGAGCGCTCAAGCGCAAAGGTTTTGTCAGTGCGTATTTTTTTCTTTTTGTTTTATGAACATTATGTTCATGTGTGTGCGTGTACACTACAATTTTTTTTGCAGCATTCTTTATCTATTCTGTTTTATCTTTTATCATTTAGTTGGCAATTGTATTTCAAAGTGAAATATAGTCAATTTTTTTGCGAACATGACTAAGCGATCAAATCGGTCTGATATTGCGCGAATAAGTCGAAATGCATAATTATCGAGATTGCATCGATTACATAAAACTAATACAGCAAGTGGTCAGCAAAATGCTCCACATGAGAACATTGCGCTGCCATTTAGCCGAACGAAAATTCGGCTTTCAATATGAAATATGTATTGTTTTCCATTGTTTTTTTTTATCATTTTTATATGTTAAAAATGGCTTTTATTATCATATCACTTTTGCACGTGAAAAAGTTGTTTAACATAATTTGTAGAGAATGCGGCAAAGATAACAGTTTAGTAAAAAAAAATAAATAAAAATCTATTTAAAGTATTGGAACAACAAATTTTCATAATTTTCAGTTTAAGAAGCCATACTTTTTTTTTGGTTGCATACATATATGTATCTACATAAAGTCTTCAAAATTTTGTATGCGCTTCTGATTGCCTCTCCAAAATGTACGAAACTGTTCAGAAGCAACATCATTTAAAGTGGTCTTACCACCAAATCGTAGGTCCCTTACTTAGATGGGCTATAGTTTGGAGGGGGGTGAAAAAAAGCCCCCCTGTCGTACGATTTTTTGTTCGCTAGAACTTCAGGAATCTACAGTTAACGGATTAGATCAACCTCTAAACTGGGACACCCTATATTCCTCTTTATCTTTGGATTCATCGGTGGAATCGAGATAAGAGTTGTTGTATTGTTACTCTCTTTAGCAGCCACCATATTGAGCTACCAGACGGTTTGATTTGAGATCTCTTTCATCGAGGCTGCATATTAATATGTATGTACATATGTCTTTTGGTTACCTTTCGCAACCAAAAATTACTGCGGGTTCTTGGTCTATTAGGACAACAAAGTAGATCAAAATTACATCAACTACATCCCATAAATGTGGTAGACAGACGAAGCAAAGCGAGCACGGGCCAGCTAGTAAATAAATAAATAAATATGTACTGCCTTAAGTTTGTTCCTTCATTAGGTCTGTCCAAAACTGCGAAGAACTACGAAAATGAGTGAAATTCTGTTCCCGTACGAAGATTTTTCATAGTTTTTCACAAAGGAGAGAGTAAACGAGAGAGTAAGAAATTTCTCCATGCGACGAATTTGAGTCCATGAAATTTCTTTCGGCAGCTTTATAAAAACTGGCAAGTCTGTCAAAAGTCATATATTTTCCATTTTTTGTTGTTCAATGCGTTTCTGTACTTTTAAACACTTTTACCTCTCTCTGAGAGATGTTTACCCCCACGCACTCCCACCCACCATACCCCACATATGTGTTTGTATTACAGCCGTCAACTATCTATAATTTTACATCTTTTATCCTATATTTATTTTTTTTTTTTGAGAATCCAAATTAAAACAAAAATTATTGTTTTTTGTTATTTGAACAATTCTTTATGATAATTGTCAATTTACTCAATTAAGATGATATGCATATGTAAAACACAAGACATAATATTGACAGGACTAAAAAACATATATAGATCGCAGTTCAAAGGTAATGCGCGAGATGGAAAAGAAGACAGAAAATGTGGTTGTATTTGTTTCAGTTTCATTCACAGTGGACTAAGTTCTTTTTGCATTGCTTGCAAATTGTGCCCTGGGTTATGAATTTACATAATTTGTGAGGTAAAAAACTCCAAACACCTTTGAATGGAATAAAAGGCGATCAATTTATCAATTAGTGTAAAACTAAAAAATTTTAAATTATTTGGAGGAAATACACTGCCCGTCAATAGAATAAGTTCAGTGCTTTAATAGCAAAGAAACACTTTGGACATACCTAAGAAATGTTGGGGGAAAAAAGTTAAATTTACTCCAATAAGTATAATGATGAATTGACTTTTAAGTCATTTATTATTTATTGTTATTCCTGTAAATAAAGGGTATCAGTGAATAAATCCAGCTATAATTGCAATATGTAGCTTTTGTTTCTTTTTAAATAATGTCTTATTGACTTATCGATTTGCAAGAAATTAAAATTTTCATCAATTCCATCGGGAAAAATTAATTAAGTCATTCCAATAGGTTCATTGCTTCTCGATTGAGTTTCGGTTCGAGGTCTTAGTGATCAGTGCGGATTAATAAGTTTAAAGTGCAAGCTATAGAAAATAAATTCTCACAAAAATGGGAAATACCAAATAAAAACCTTCGCATAAGATGGCAAAAAAAATCTGAAATAGTCAAAATATGAAATGGCGTATAAATACTGCCGCATCAGCCTCATTATGCGGTTGACTTGTAATTCTTTCCAATCAGCTAAAGCTGGAATTACTTCAGCTATTTACACTGTCAGAAGAGTAACTAATTGTCTCGAACCTGAAACGCCTGAAACTAAATTATCACCTCCACAGAGGAAAGAATGTTGAAGGTTTTGTTAGTGCCTTATGAAGGATTGGCAGTTTTTTCAGACGAACAAATGTAATCTACATACACATGTACATACATACATATGTAGATGGACCGGAGTAAGATTTATCACAGCCACGAAGGTGGTGTCCTCGTTTGTGGCGCTATCCTATATCATATTATATATCAATAGAGTTGGGGTTCTTTACATATACATATGTACATATATGTCTGTATGGTAGAATGACCCCCTGAGGAAATTGCCGAGATCATCCACAGCTGCAAGCCAAAGAAGTCAACTGGTCCGGATGGGGTATCAAACTTCATCATCAAGAAGCTCCCACAAACAGTTCTGATCATCATTACAGTCATCCTCAACAACTGCCTTAACAACAACTACTTCCCCCAAAAATGGAAGACGGCAAAAATCGTGGCGATTCCCAAGAAAGGTGCCATGAGCAACGTTTCGAACTACAGGCCGATTTCCCTCCTCAGCAACTTGAGTAAACTGCTGGAGGAACTAATACTCAGGAAACTCAAGAAATTCTGCAGCGAGAACTTCATAATCCCTGACATGCAGTTCGGCTTTCGGGAGAAGCATTCCACACTGCACCCGCTCATGAAGTTCCAGCATGACATCACCGTAGCTCTCAACATGCATCGTGTCACCGTCGGATGCCTTCTGGATGTCGAGAAAGCATTCGACAGCGTATGGATTGAAGGACTCATCCATAAACTTTATTTACTAGGCTTTCCCTTAGCACTAATCCAAATAATTTTTTCTTTTCTTTCTTCCAGGAAATTCTTTGTACAACTGGAGAAATGCACATCATCAGTGAAGAACATCAGAGCCGGAGTTGCCCAAGGCTCTAAACTCAGCCCAGCCCAAACAGCTGCGAGAACCTGCTCTACGCCGATGACTCCATCACTTATGCCACCTCGATGTCACCATTGATAGCTGTCCGGAAAGTTGAAGCCCACATCCACAGACTTATTGAGTACTACCGAAAGTGGGGAATCAGAGTCAATGCCTCAAAATCGGAACTCATCTGCTTCAGGAGACCAACGACCACCTCAGGACGCAGCCGACGAGCAGCGAAGTGCAGAAGCATTACCCTGAAACTCCCAGATGGATCCACACTGACAACCAAACGGAGCGTGAAGTATCTGGGGATCCACTTTCACGAGCTGTTAAGGTTCAACCCTCACGCAAGGAACGTCCTAAAGAAAGCCAACTGGGCCTTCCATCGTCTCCACCCACTGATGAAGAAAAGAACCGGACTTAGCCAACAAACCAAGACCTTGATGTACAAGCAACTCCTGAGACCAGTCATCGGATACAGCTTTCCCGTCTGGTTCTCCATCTCGAAGACAGCCATGAGACAATTCCAAGTTTTTGAAAGGAAGATACTGAGGATCTGCACCGGACTATTCTTCGACCGACAGCGTCAAAAATACTGCAGGAATGACCATCTGTACTCAGAAGCAAAGATAATACCAATCGACACTTATCGATACTTTTGGCTAAGAAGTTAGTAGGAAGCGCAGCCAGCCACCCGAACCAGCTAATAAGAAGGATGACAACCCAACAGCGACTACCCCAGCCGTGGTACCTCAGCGCCCTGGACACCCTGGATGAAGACATCACCCCAATCGACAACGAGGAAGCAGTTGTATTCTACGCTGACACAGGGTCAGCCCACCGCCGTGGCTAAACGCCAACCCCCCTCACAACCCACACCAAACTCGCCACTAACAACCGGGACGGAACACCCCGAGGATATCTAAGTCAACCGACTTTTAATTTTAAGTTTACATGTATAATATATAATTATATTTTTTATTTTAAGTCAATGTATAAGGTTAGGCCCCCAGTGTGCCAACAAATTTGTATTACCAATGTATCTTATAGCTGTAAGTTTAAATTAAGACAATTGTATATATATTTTGTTCAATAAAAATCGTTAATTCGTTAAATCGGTAGAATGACGGCAAGTTTACATGTATAGAGGAATTCTAGAAAGGACTTTTTTAAATTTTTGTAACCCTCAAATGTCTGGTTCGTAAAATTTATAACTATGGCCAACATTTCCTGGAGGAACTTTTCTTTAAATTTTTTTATAAATGAAAAACTTATTTAAACTTCTGAAGATACAGTTGACTCTCCATAAATTGAATCTGTGGGGACCTGGCAAAAAGTTCAAATTATTGAGAGTTTTATTTAACGAAAGTTGTAATTATCGAGAGAAAATAAGAAATATTTCAAATTATCGAGAGCAGGCACATTTTATTCAAAAAACATTGCATATTTATAATGTCGACTAATTTTTTTTTCCACAACCCTTACACCAATGCAACGTAGAGCATACGCTATAGATCACGGTCAAATGTAAACTGAATTACGTACAAAAGTATACCTACAGGTTTGAACAAGCAACTTATTCCTCTGATGTTTTGTTTACGTGCATTAGTTAGTTCAAATTATCGAAAAGTCAGTCGCCTTGTCTACTTCAATTTATAGTGTGTTGTGTGGGAAACAGCAATCATAATCGCTCCAGATTAACGAGTGTATAGTATTTTTTCAATTTATCGAGAGATTTTCAAGGGACCAAAGAAATTCATTTTATCAAGAGTTTTATTTATCGAGAGTCGACTGAACCAATAAGAAATTTAGGAGTATTCACTCAATCAAGGTCAAAATTATTTAAAAAGGAAAAATTCTGCTGTAATTTTCCCTAACTTATTCAAATGACGCATTGAAAAACCTTATTTTATCCAAAGCAATTGATAATCTTTAAGAATATACCGTTATGATTTTGAAGTTCTTTAAAAACGCTTTGCTTAAGAACTCCTCTTAGGAGAAAAAAAGAAAAAAAAACGTTTATGATTTTAACTGTTATTAAATCTCTGAACCTATTCAATTGACGCCTAGTGTGTGAAAGTAGGCGCTGTTTACTAAACCATCGATCAACAATAAATTCAATTCCTTGTCTGTAGTAAACTACAGTCCCACCAAGTTCAACTTCTACCCCGGTGTTTCACTACAACATTCTTCAAAATAACCCATTAAGTGACAAAACAACCCATTGAGTGACTGACGTGCTTCAAATTGACAATATCGTTGCCGCCAGCCAAAATAGATTAAATTTATGCCCAAAAACAACTCAAACTTAATAACTCAAATAAAAATAAAAAAAAAATAAAATGTCTCACCTTGAGCAGACGCCCAATGCCAGCCAAATCCACAACAGAAAAATGGAGAACAAAATTAAAAATACACTTAACCACTTATAGCATACTAAGTACGAGTACGTTTATGTTCCACGACCAACGTTCGAGTTGGAGCCGTCGACTTATAACTGTTACAAACTAATTTTTCCAAAAAATTCAAATGTCAATGCTCCATGGCACTGTTCATGGTCGCGTTAGATCGAAACACAATGCTCCCGTTGCGACCGAATTGTCCCGAATAGCGCCTGTTTTTGCAATTGGCATATTTTATAATCAGCCCGATAATACACACGCATATCAGGATAACCATCAGAATTTTTAAAACCAACAGATAGATCTCCAAACGCTGCCCGTGCACCCGGAGGTGTGTGATGGTAGTTCTAAGGATATCCATTTCCGGGTCCTGCTGTATATTTGAGTGCGTGTCCTCATTGTGCTTAGTGCTGATGCAGGTAATATCCCGAATGTGAGTCGACTCCTCGGTTGAGATTTCCGGCTCGATGTGCAGCTCAACAAAGCTGGAGAGGTAAGGCGGTGATAGTATGCTGTGAAGGTATGAACAGTTGAAATGGTTCTTCGAAAGACCAACTTTTACCAGACCTGGGAAGGCATACGCGAGCGTCGACTTTCCATGGATTTCTCGCAAGTTGTTCCCATCGATGTAGAAGTTCTTAATCTTGGACATGTAGGGAAAGAAAATGTTTAGATTGAGATCGCTGATATTGTTGAAGGACAGATCTAGTGTTTCCAAGCTGGTCTGCTTCGAAAACATGCCAAAGCTGATCATAGAGATGTTGGTGCTGCGCAGGTAGAGCTCCTTGAGGCGCCGCAACTTGTCAAAGGTGGTGATGTTCAAAGGTCCTATTCTATTATACGACAAGTCCAGCACTAAGAGGCTTGTCAAATTGGTTATATTCGAGATGTCCGTAAAGTTGTTCCTTCCAATGATAAGCTTCTCCAGGAAGTTGGCATTTAGCGTGGTTATCGATGAAATGCTATTGTTCTCCGCTCTCACAGTCTTTGTTGCATTGATCACCAACGAGGTGAGCTGATTGTTATCCAGCTCCAGGCGAAGCATAATACTCTTATCCGCTAAACTGAAATTTGTTAACTGATTTCCATTTAAAACCAGGGTTTCCATCCCGTATGCCATAGAGAACGTATTCGGATCCAGTTGCACCAACCGATTGTTCGATAGATTCACTTCGCGAATCCGTCGAAGCTGCGAAAAAACTAAGGCATCCAGGGTTTCGATTAGATTGTTCTCGAGCGCCACCACCTCCAGATATTGATTCTCCACAAATATGCTCTTGCTGAGTGTCTTAATCCTGTTGTACGAAAGTGTAATCTTGTCCACCTTGGTCAACCCGCGAAACGTAAACTCATTGAGATCCTCAATCAGGTTCTTACTCAGATCGATTCGAATCAGCGAGTTAGCTCCAATGAACACCGAAGTCTCGATCTTCGTTATGTTATTGTTGCTCATGTTGAGAAAGGATAGGTTGTTTGCCGAAGCGAATGTATTCCGTGGAATGTCCAAAATCTCCGTAAACGAGACGTCCAGTGTCTTCAGATTTGGAAAATGTTCAAACAGCTTGAAGGGCAGATACAGCAGCCGGGAATCGTAGAACTTCATGAACTTCGTCAAATGCGATTTGGTGTAGTTCATCATCTTGACATTGTGACTGTGTGTCACATAGAATCCGCTGACGGTACAAAACTGCTCCAGATTCTCGTGGCTACTTTCGGATTCATCGCACTTTAACAGGATATCATCTGCCAGGACCACCGATAAACCGATGATCATAGACAAAATAACCGAAAACTTGATCTGCATTTTATTATACAAAAACAAAGCAAAGAAACAACGCAACCGAACTATCCCGCTGAGACGACAATCTAGAACTGAAAGCCTGCGAGGACGCGGAATAATCTCAACACAAGAAGATGCAATTGCAGTGAGCCATATCAAGTGCAGAAAATGTTCTTTTGTTTCACAACGAGCGGCGATAAGAAGTCCAAGAGTAGTGCGCACTACAAGCCTATCCGCTGTTCCCGGTCAAAGTGCTTTGTACATATGTACTCGTGTGATAAGAGCGAAATATTTGTATCCACTAACTTCAGATAAAAGTTTGTTGTTTTGCTTGGAAAATAAAAAAAAAAAGCACGAGCATCAAGTTCAACCGGCAGCTTGAACAGCGTTCCGCGCGTGGTGGGCCGCACGAGACTTGCGAAAAAATTCCAGTGGACATGTGGAAATATTGCACCAAAGTCAACTTCCGAGTACAGCCCTTGGTAATCAGTTCGGTTCAGTAGTGGCCTTGGCTACAGCTCATTAAGTTCTCCACTAGGGATCTTCGGACTTGTATATTTTTAGAACTACAACTATCTGAATGGACAGCTTCAGGGCTATTGTGAGTCTGCAGACATTTGTAGAAGCGACCTACGTAAACGGAAAGAGAGTGGATAAGCTTCGGAAAGATAGCTACACATTCTAAGTAAAGTTCTGAGGGTTTTTCTTTTTTTCGTTTTATCAGCGAGGAACACATTGACCTCGTTTAGGAAGGCCAATTATCTTGAGATATTTAATTTATCATTTTCAGTTCAGTCTTGGAAATTTACGGTACCTCAATTTTTAATTCGTTATTTTTTTTTTTAAATTTCACCCAATTTTGTAACTGTCACTTATGGAGTTGTCATATTTGACCGCTGTCTAGTTAAGTCACTACAATATTTGCAAAAAAAAAAATGGCAAAAGAAAGAGACAGAGAGGAGATAATTTTCTTGTCATTGTTTGCGCAATTTCACTAAACATTTCCATTCTTTTTTTTTTTTTTTTTTTTTTTTTTTTTTTTTATTCATTATTCTCAAATAATTCAGTATAAATGATAATTACAATTCAAATACGAGTAAAATAAATAATAATAAAGAGAATAGTTAGTGACATTTGATATTTAGTTAAAAATAGTAGTAATGTCACATTGATTTAATTAATTCTGAGTGGGGTGTACATTTTGTAAGTATGAAATAAAAAAGATAGAATAATCGAAGAAAAATGACAATAATAAAGTACATGGATACAAATTTCTGATCATATATTTTAAAGTTGAAACTAAGTGATGAAGTGCAACAAAGATTCGATTTCTTTATGGTTAATATTCAAAAGCCACAATTTTACTTCACATATAAAGTTTTTCAGTCTTCTAATGATTCGAATATTTTCTGGGAGTGTATTGAATAATTTGCAAGATACAATGGAGAAAAAGCTTCTGAGGCTAGAAGTGCGAAAAATTGGAATGCTAACCAAGGAACTAAAATTGCTACGAAGGTTATGGGTATCATTGATGGGGCTTTGTAAGTACCCACCTCTAATAAAGAAAATTTTAAGGACTTTGAAGTAATACAAGTGTCTTACTGGCAGAATTCTCAGTTTATTAAAGAGGACTAAGGTGTTGGCTAATCGAGATGAATGGCATATTTTTCTGATTACATATTTTTGTATTACAGATAGTTGTTGGATTTTGATATTGTGTGTACCACCCCAGCAGCTAATACCATATTGTAATCTAGAGTGGAAGATCCCAAAATAAATATTTTTTAATAAGCTTGTTGAGCAGTACTTACTAAGCCGATAGAAATTTCGCATAGTGGATAGCAAATATCGTTTCAGAGCAGAGATGTGATCACACCATGTTAGGTTTTGATCAATTTCGACTCCTAGGTACTTATAGCTCTTAACTATTTCAATGGAAAAGCAATTTGCATCACATACAAAATTTTCATTGTACAGGATACTGCATCCACAGTTTAGCAAGCTAAATCTGTGGCAACTGGCAGCATGAAACACAATATCAACTTCAGGAGATACGTTAGCGTTAAGGCTGAAGTACATGAGCTTCGTCTTACTGCTAACTCTTAACTTGTGTTGCGCAAACCATAGTCTTAACAGATGCACATCATGGTTGATTTCAGCAAGTAGGTTAAAGAAATTATTTGAACCGTATGCAAATGCGAAGTCATCAGCAAAAGCCTTTAGCTTACCTATGAAAGACTGAAGACTGAGTTAACATAGATTAAAAACAGTAAAGGGCCAAGCACAGAACCTTGTGGGACGCCAAGATTGATAATCTTAGAGTCACCAACAATGTCCCCAATTTTAACTTTTTGCATCCTGTTCCTAAGGTAAGATGTAAACCAATCCAAGATAAAGCCCCGAAAACCTACGCGATAAAGTTTTCCCAACAGGATTTTGTGATCCACCATGTCAAAAGCTTTGGTTATATCTACATATAGTCCGGCGCAAGTTTTCTTATCATCAAGTCCCTTATAAATATACTGACAAAAGTCAAGTAGGGCATCTTCGGTGGACAGGTTTACTCTAAAACCAAATTGGTTTTCACTAAAAAATTTGATTTTCGTGAGAAAATTCAGAACACGACATTTTACGGCTTTCTCAAAGATTTTGGAAATTGTAGAAAGCAGGGAAATTGGTCTGTAATTAATTTTGTCTTTCTTATTACCTTTTTTGAAAATAGGAATCACATTGGCTCGTTTTAACAATTCAGGAAAGGTTCCCGAGAAGATGCTTAAATTGAAAAGGTGCGCCAAAATATCAACCGTGTTTAAGGCGATACTTTTTAGGATGGAATTTGAAATTTCGTCGTCACCACAAGAACTTGAGTTTTTTAAAGCGTTGATTATTTTCAGTAATTCAAAACCCGAAATGGGATTGAAAACGAAGCTGTTATTGGAAACTGTGCAATCTAAGAAATGTGATGCAGAGCAACTCCTACAAGACAGCTCACAAGGTGAAGATTTCTGTGCAACTGAGATGAAGTATTCGTTAAACTCATTCGCAACAAATACAGGATCTGTCACGTTGACGTTACCTTTTTCAAGTGTAATGGATACGTTATGGTTTTTGGTTTTACGATTTATTATGCAGTTCACTACTTCCCATTCTTTTTTCATGTTCCCTTGTGCACTTCTCAATCTGTTTTCGAAGTATCTGTTACGACAAATATAAACTTCTTTATTAATTTTTTTAGATAAGTGGGAATACCGACGTTTTAAAACAAGATTTTCTGGGTGTTTGCAGGTTTTACTACGTAGCTTATGTTTCAGTTTAATTTTTTTGAGAAGTGAATCAGTCATCCAGGGTTTTAGTTTAACACTTGATTTATTTTGTACTACTGAGACGATCGAGCTATCAATGTGGTTTTTTAAAGTTTTCAAGAACAATTCATATGCCATAGAAGCATTAACTTCGGCATATGTACCAGCCCAGTTTTCTCTCAACAGTTTACTATTTAGTAGGTTAAAGTTAATTTTTGTTATTTTGTTGGTGTTAGTGTTGGAATTTTGTTTGTTTTTTAAGTTATTAAAGATTAAACCTGTCATACAGTAGTCGGTAATTTGAACATTAAAGTTGAGACCCGAGCATTCACTAATTTCTACATTAAGGAAGCGACCAAATACATGGTCAAGACAAGTATTAGAGATAGGTCTAGTTGGTTCATTGATAAAAGAGATTAACCCATTATCAGCCATTAAAGCTTCATACTGGTCTACAGCTACATTTGAGCTCAGAATATCTATGTTGAAGTCGCCAATTATGATCAGATTTGCCGCTCTTTCATTGCTTAATAAGACAGAAAATTCGTCCAAAAACACTTGTAGAGGATACTTTTGAAGTCTGTAGACACAATACATGCAAAAAGTTATATTAAAAATAGTACAAGTAATTTTTAAGACATCAGCACTTTTGATATTAAAAGAAACTACTTTGGGCTCATATGTATCTTTCACAAAAACTCCAACCCCTCCCGCTGTATAAGAATCATTAGGAATCGGATAAAATTCATAATTAGGAATTTTGTAGTCTTCCTTCTCGAAAGAGTAAATCCAAATTTCTGACACAAATATCAAATCAGGTAAATACATAAATCCTTCGAGATTACAAACAAGTAAATCGAAATTTTGTCGCAGGCTCCTTATATTTTGGTGCACTAAATAAATAGGTTTCTTATCATTTGAACTAGAAATAAAAATGCGGTCATGACAATTATTTATGGTTTTAATGGTAAAGTCGCTGTATATGTTAAAATTATCAAACATGGAATTAATTATTTATTGCTTCTAGATCAGCAAAAGATCTTACAACAACAACTTTACCATTTTCAACCTTTCTCAAAAGAATATTAGAGTTACTAAACCATAAGTATTTATAATTCTTTTCTAGTTTTACTTTTTTTGCCGCCAAGAACAAAGCCCTAGTGTATCTAGTGAAGTAATGATTAATAAAAATACTATTACTGCTTGCAACACCAAACACCGAAGTATTAAGAGTTTTCTTCGCTGCACGCTTGCTTCTCATAATCCTCTGCTTGACGTCAGTAGATGATAGGTGAACACATAAAATATTATTTTTCATCGCATTCTTATTCGACAGTTAGCTTATCGGTTTTTTCAAGCACTTTGCTAAGAATTTAGAAACCGATGAAGATAGCTATTGGGCCGTATTAATAAAAATGGGCAATTTCGTTCGAAATTGGTATGAAAACATCAGTTTACTTGAGCAAGTTCGAAAATTCGAAGTGAGCATTTGCTTGACATTTGACAGCTTATCGAATAACTGACATTTTGCAAATTATTCAGGAGACACAAAAAAATGTTTCCTACAGAAATAAATTGAACCAAAAGTCAACATTTAGTTAAGGAACATTTTAATCTGATTCATTTTCAATATGAGTATTTATTGGTATTTCATAAACTAAGAGTGTTGTATTGAAACCTAAATTTTGACAAAATGTCAGTTGTACGAGTGCGTCTGTTGCGAAAAAAAGTCGGCGAATTTAACAATATATTAGTGTACCAATGCGAGATATTTTGCAAACCCTACACCCGTTTACAGATAACGAATGAAATGGCTACCAACTGGCACCGTATTGCAAAAAGTAAAAGCTACTTTCCGCGGTCGTGATCCTGTTGTTAGTTAGTTTTTATACAGTGAAAGTGCAAGTCATTACTGCTCCAGGACATTTTCTTTCTTTTAAACCTCATTTGTAAACGTTGAAATAAAGTTTTTTTTTTTTTGGTAATAACTTTACTCATATGTACTTTTTCACAAATTTTATTACTGATGAACAATATTGAGTTGATAAGCTTTCTGGATTGGATTCAGTGTTGAAATCATTGGAATCGGTGCCGAAATAAACTCTCAGGAGGAATCACAAGCCCTTGCGCTACCGATTTAATTACATACATAGGTATGTACTGTACATAGATTGACGAGGGCTATAGTTTGCACGAAGCAAATATCTCGACGGTAACCATTTGCCTTTTTTTTTGTCGTATTTCATTTCTTCAGCATTGCAAGCGAATTTTATCCATTCTGCTGCCATTTAATAATTTTTTTTTTTCGACAAAAAAGCACGGCAAGCCTGTATATTTATGGCTCAAAAATACAGAGCAAACGCTCTGAGTCAGCTTAATAGCAGACTTAGAATTCTCCTAGCAAATGCTTGGATTTATGCCTTTTATTCATACGAATCTGAGCAAACGAAATTTTCGAACAGAGCAAATGCTCAAGTAAGTTCTCTCGCAAACGAATTCCAGCAAATGCTCAGAATTTGAGCAATTGCTACACATTTGAGTAAAGTCAAGTTTAATTATTAACACGACCCATTGTGTTAAAAAAATAGTTTTGTTGTGTATTTTTAAATTATATATTCAAACTAGCTGACCCGGCGAGCTTTGTTCCGCCTAAAATTGATTTCATTATATGTAAATGTCATTTTCGAAAGTCAAACCTCTCTATTGAGATAATGAAACTCTTTTGGAATTCAATTCAATTCAATGTATTTTTTGTACACGGAAAATGGATTTCAAACAGTTCAGGTCACTGCAACGCTTTGTGATTAAAAAAAACGTTGGAATGGGAATGGGACAATTGATCCACATTGGACATATGGTAAAGTTCGTCTGACGATATTACCTTAAAGGTGGTAATCTTGGATAACAGTGGCTCCGAATCACGTCATTTGGAAGCAGCCGTTATATTGTTGGGTGTGTGTTGGGTATCAGTTGCTCGATATATAGGCGAAATCATGACTGGCAAAAATTAAGTAACACTTCCATCAAACTGATACTTTTATGGCTTTCTGTTCACTCCTGTTATGGCAGACATACATCATTGATTTCAAATCATTCGGATAGACTGCCAAAGGTATCGCATCCGTTCACTGTTCAAGAGTTCAAGATGTACTTGGGCAATCTCTTTATGGCCGGCATTATTATCTTACCAATAACAACTCACACCATCAGATAGATAAGCGGTAAAAAATTCCGTGAGTGATGGCCAACTTCTCCACGTCACATTAGGTCCAGTTAGCTCCCGATAATCGGTTCACCCATCAATTGCTACTCTACCTACACCAGAACGCGGAGAAGACGCCCAGCGGGAAATGGAAGCATACAATCATGCATGCTGAAGCGATTCCTTGGAAGGTTAGAAGGCATGACTCTCCGTATCCTCTTCCATATCCTTTTTACATTAGTAGGTCCGCAGAGGGAAGCAATCCACACTTTTAATAAGATTTTTTTCGGAAGCACATCTCAGTGATTGCTTCTCAATGCATCACTTATACATCGCATAAAATGTTTTCCTAAAAAATCATTGCTTCCAAATACCTTCTCGGAGGAGCGCTTCCCAAATTTCCCGCTGGGCGGTCTTGTGCTCTATTGCGATTCAGGAGTGCATAATATGGTCTGTGAATAACCACTGCTAGGAAAGGCAACTATCATTGTTGTCTATCAAACGATGCCTCCGATCGTAGTTGGAGGATTCCAAAATTACAAACCTCAAGAGGAGTCCTAAACCACAGGTATAAAACAACAACAAACAAACAAAGATATTCAGTCAAACTTATTTATTCATATCGTTGAGCAACAAAACACAGATATTCCGACATCTATCGCTTACTTCAACAAGTAAGGGGAAGTGTAAGCGGCAGTGTATGGGGAAGCATATGCGGCGGTGTATGGAGCAGCAGCAAATGGTGCAGCAGCATATGGGGCAGCGTATCCGGCAGTATATGGAGCAGCGTATCCAGTGTAGGCAGCAGCAGCAGCATATGGAGAAGCTACAACTGGTGCAGCAGCATATGAAGCAGCAGCGTATGGAGCAGCTGCGTATGGAGCAGCAGCGTATGGTGCAGCAACATAGGGTGATGCAAAGTTTCCATGGTATTCCCGAGAGTAAACAGCAGAAGCTGGAGCAGCAGCAATCACTGGTGAGCTATAAGCCAATGGAGCAACAATACCAGGCTTAGCGGCAGCTAGGGCAACCAATGCCATCAGGACAACAGCGATAAACTTGAACATAATTGCGTGATTGAGTTGTGGTTGTTTTCGAACAGAAGACGAACTGAACTATGCCTCACTTACCGCAATGGTAGCAAGCTTTATAGTTGAACCAAAAAGAAAATAAGTGACAAATCCTTGGTGCAGCCAAACCAAGTAGAGGGACCTTCAAAACACTTTTTGTCATCGAAATGGAAAGTGAAGACATGGCAAGTGGTGAAAAAAATGACAGTACACTCTGTCCACAATATTCTCGCACATACCTCCGACACACACAGGCACATGGGGTTTCTTTGGTTATGCAACAGACTACCTGGTCTACCGCAGTCCGCTTTGCATACTGATTACTGGATTAGAGGCACTCGTTGATTTACGAATCACATGCGTGTCCAAAATTAATTGTCAATCGAGTAGCGAGTAGATACACTGAAGCCCGGTTGTAATTGTTGGTATTGTGTCAAACGAAATGAAAACACAAAACTGTTTTGACAGAACTCTGTTGGAGCATAAAACATATCGGATCCGTGGATCTAATATTAAATTTGGTAAAATGACGTTTATGACTATTTAATAGCCCGGCGATGCGTAATTTATGTAAAATATGTGAACGATGATGGTTGACAATAATGCTTAACGAATGCGAAATATTTATTGTCTGCAAATTGGGCGGAATACTTAAAATGTCGCACTGAACCGTGGTGAAAACGGAATGGTGAACGGGTACAATCTTGGAGCAAGTATATGATACACATACAAGTATACATACGTTTAAGTGTGCAAAGTCAAGAGCATTATTGTTCATCAACGAAACCATCATTTTTCCACTCCTCAACATGACGTTTTCTGTTTGCGGTAGTGCTGTTGCTATTTTGAAGTTAGAAACGTCATATCTAACAACAACTGTCATCTGCGGTGAAGTGAAAAAGAAAAATGAGAAAGTTTGGTGTTTTTTTACGTAGACTTAAGGCTCCGACCCATAGAATCCGTCGACTTCGTTCCCTTGTACTTTGAAGTTGAAGTTGAAGTATTGGCGGATAGAGCAGTCCCATAGAATCCGTCACATATCTACGTAGAACTGTCAACGATTCTCTTCATTCTCTCTATGCTTTCACCATTGAAAATGCATAATCTCAATTAGTGAATGCGTGAGCTTCAGAATATGAATGTGTGAACTTAACTGCCTGAATAAATTTACTGACAACAGAACAAAATCGTTGTGAAACGAATGTCAACGGCGATAACAGTTTCTCTACATTTTCTCTATGCTTCCACCAATGAAAATGCATAATCTCAATTTGTAAATGAGTGAACTTCAATATGTGAATGTGTGAATTTAGATGCGTGAATGTGTGTATTGACAAAGTATCGACGGACGGATGCAAAAAGTAGATAGAAAGTAGACCTACTTTATCCGTCGAAGATCATGCATCCGTTGGTTATGGGCCATCTCCCATAAGAATGTGTGTATTCTATCGAGCCGTCAATTGAACATGAAAGAGCAACGGATCGCCGGATTCTATAGGTCGGGTCATTTAGTGATTAAAGAAAATGGTTCAATGCTGATAAATATTTTATTGAATACAAGTTGGCCCGGGGGCAGACGTTGTCCTGCCCTTTCCTATATGTTGCGCCATGAGTTACATAACATAATGTATGCTGTGAATATGAGTCATTTTGGTCAATAAATAAAGAATTTGACAATATCAGCTGAATGTATTTCTCTGTTAGCCTAATAATTGCAATTTTAATCGCATATCACACATTTCAACCGGCATTTCATTAATGTAGTCACGAATGTTTTATTAGTTAATGTTTAATGACGTATGTAGATCTAGCTCTTTAGATATCCCCACAGAAAGAAATCCGGAGCTGTTAAATCTAGCGACCATAGAGGCTAAACGTCATCACCATTACTTGAGATAATGACAGATCTCTCAGTAATACCATTAAAATCGGCTGTATCTGAAGTTGCACCATCTTTCTGAATTCACATGTTAACCAAGCCTCTCCAATTCTGGGGCCTGTATCAGTTTTTCAGTAACAGTTACCGTAACGCCAAGCTCTTCTTGAAAAAATTAAGGGCCAACGACCACATAGTGCACCATACTGTCACTTTTAATGGATACACAGAATGGGCCTAGATCCTATCCAACGTACTGTGTGAACGTCTGAAACCTTTCTGCAGCACACTAATCGGCACGTACCAGTGTGGCTTCCGGCCCGGCAGATCGACGATCGACCAAATTTTCACACTATGGCAGATCCTGGAAAAGACCAATGAATTTCAAGTCAAGTCTCACCATCTCTTCATCGACTTCGAAGCCGCATATGATAGCATTCATCGTCTTGAGCTCTACAAGGCGATGGCCGAATTCGGGATCCCAGCTAAACACGCGGTGCAACATGCAATTTGGAAACAGTTCCTCCGAACTATTCCAAACATGCACCGGATTTTGGCAAGGAGATACGCTTACATGTGACTTCTTCAATCTTGTGCTGGAACAGATAGTGCGCAGGGCAGGTGTAAACACGGAAGGCACTACCTTTCACAAATCTGTCCAGCTACTGGGATACGCGGACGACATCGACATCGCCGGTCGCTCCCAGTGCGCCGTCTTAGAGGCTTTTACGGCAATTGAAGAACAGGCGAAACGAGTTGGCCTTGAAGTGAATGAGGACAAAGCCAAGTACATGTTGTCAACAAACAAAGAAACATCTGTTCACCGTCAACGTCACTGTTGGCAACAGTAACTTCGAAGTGGTTAAGGAGTTTACCTACCTCGGAGTAAACATCAACTCCACGAATGACACCTTAGACGACGAAGACTTACCCTAGGAAACCGCTGCTACTTCGGTTTGGCAAAACAAATGGGTTCAAAACTCCTAACTAGGAAGACGAAATGCATGCTCTACAAAACATTGATCCTGCCAGTTCTGCTGTATGGAGCTGAGTGTTGGACGATAAGCAGGAAAGCAGAGCAGATTTTAAATACTTTCGAGAGAAAAATTCTTCGTCGGATATTCGGTTTCGTCTCCGAGGAGGGCGAATGGAGGAGAAGATACAACCGCGAACTCTATGAGCTGTACCAAGATGTGGATGTAATCCGAAAAGCCAAAACACGTCGACTACACTGGCTCGGCCACATCTATAGAATGGACAACAATGCTCAACAACAATGGACAACAGCACCCAGATTCGAGACGACAAGGAGGACCGAACCTCCGGTTTAAGGACCAAGTTACCGCGGATGCCAGTGCGCTTGGTCTAGACAACTGGAAGCAGCGTGCCCAGGATCGAAGACAGTGGAAGAATGCCCTTTCGCAGGCAGAGACTCTTCACGGGTCGGGAGCCCGTTAAGTAAGTAGTAAAGAATGGGCCTCATCATGGCATATGTGTTCGATATTTGAAAATCCTATCGCCTAACGTACTTCGCTAGTGTTTTCGAGGCAGATCTATACTCGATGCTTGTCACAATTCAATAAACGACCCAACACCCAAACATGACATCGCTATTCATTCATTTGCGCTAGTTGGGTTTTCTTTACCCAAAATCACCACTTCTTCCTTACCACGTCTATAATTCACGACTGCTTAATATGAACTGTCAAAATTCGAATTTACCAAAATGGCGACAAGAAAAAGTTGTAAACCTTCCAGACACTGCTTCATTTAAGATCGGCCTCTAATGACAAGGAAATGGTAAACTCGCAAGACCTCAACATTTTTACTAGGTTCCTAATTTGTTGAAAATTGAGGTGAAGATATATCTTAGTCGGGTTCGTTGCACCATTTATAACTCAAGAACGGCTGGACTGATTTTTATGCCCCGAATAGCAGAATGACTATAAAGACATCGGAAAAATGTACGAAAAATTATGAAGAAAATTAATGTTCTCATATACAAGTATGTATGTATGTGTTTTGTTTGGAACGGCGTTTTTGATAATATCTCGAAAATGGATTAATTGATTTTGATGAATTATTTTTGTTCGTCTCGGCCTGGAGAACTTTCCTCGCGCATTGAAAAAAAAAGAAAATCAGAAAAAATTAAATCTGTATACAACGCCATCTCTGATACATGACAGAAACAAGAATGTTCATGGCGTTGTATGCTGGTTGCGGTAATGCCAATAGATTGCGTTGTGTGCATCCGTTGCAAGCTGATTCAGTTGCGCGGTCCTTTCATTGCATACCGTTGAGCTAGCTTAGCTACGCAGACGTATCGAACGGATTGATTTCGTTTCCGCCGAATTTTTGCAGTTTCGTCTCAACGAAGGACGAGCTCATCGACAAAGGAAGTTCTCATTCCGAGAATTCCGATGATGCCAACCGATATGCCATTCGAGTTCAAACGAATTCTATTTCCGATTCGTATTGCATTCGCCACGACGATCAACAAATCAGGAGACCAATCCTTGAGTGTTTGTGGCCAGAATCTAGAAAATTAATGTTTCTCTCACAGTCAATTGTACGTAGCATTTTCACCTCTCGACAAACCATCCGCTTTGTTCATTGTCGCACCTGGCAACAAAACGATAAATGTCGTATATCACAATGAGCTTCAATGAAGGGAATCGACCTGAGTGCAACCCATCCAGCAAATAGTCAGTCTAACAGAAAGTATTGCGAATGATTTCGGTTCACTTCAATAAAGCAAATGCCTTGCTGCCATGTGAATTACATTCATTTAAATGTAATTAAAATATACTAGTGTGCCCGTGCGAGGACTCTCGCAAGAGAAAATCCAACCCCCAAAATCCAAACTTCCCATATGATTTCCATCTTCAACTGATGGAAATCACAGGAGAAGTGTTCGTATTTTGTTTTTTTTTAATTGGTTAAAATTTATAAAGTGAAAGTACAATTCGTCAGTGCTTCAGGAAATTCTCTTTCTTTTGACACCTCACTTATGAGTTGACACAACATTAATTTATCGATTCTGAGGCGGTACGGAATTCGCCGGGTCAGCTAGTCTATAAATATTATAAAACTGTAGGCGTTTTTTTTTTGTTGGTTACCTAATAAAAAAGGGCTGGACAGGTTTCAATGAAACTTTTTTTGAAATGCTTCTTAATTATCCGGGATTATCACAAGCTATGTAATTTTTTGCTCAGCCTACTGGTTCTTACATAATAACTGTATATCGGTGAAGAATATTATGATTATACAGCCATAACTCAATAATATCTTATCGGATTGGAAAACGACAAAATGGGTGAAATTAGTAGATTTGTCCCTCAATCATTTGAGATATAAAACATCCTTCTGCGTTGTCCTGAAGCTAAACAGTTTTAAAAACAATTATTCAAAGCATCGCCCACAATTTTCTTTCAGTGGAGACTAGTGCCAGCAGCCGGGCAGCAGTGGGTATCGTTGCAATAGTGTGTGTGTGTGAGTATATGTGCCCGCTCTAACGTGATCATATGGCTTGCACTTCAATGTGCTGTACAACCATTTGCGGCTCTCACACTCAAGCAATCTTAACAAATGAGGTATCAAAAGAAAAAAAAATTTCAACATTTGCATTTTGAATTTATTAATATTGTTAACAAATAAAAAATAAAAATAAAAAAACGATTAAAAACAAATATTCTACCCAAAATGAACTCCTGTTGCTTTAAGAGCTGATTTTGGTTCATATATGTATATACAGTAGGAGCTCGATTCATGCAACCCCCTAAAGTTGCAACTACTCAATTAGTGCAACCCCCAGAAAGTTTTCATTAGCTATCTTATAATTGCAACGTTCACAAAAATGTATGTTCGATTCTTGCAACACCAGAAAAGGAATTGATAAATTTGGTTTGGAATTGATTTGTTGTAAAGAAGTTTAGATTGTGTTTACTTCTACGAAACAAGTTTTCTGCGGTCTAAAAATGAGTGGAAAAAAACAGTGTTGACGATTGAACAAAAAATGGAAATAAAAAAATTGGTTGACAAAGGATATTCATGTCTGATTGAAATGACATGCTAAATTCTAACTTTTCACCTCCATTTGTTGCATGGTACATGTATT
Source organism: Brachyopa scutellaris (assembly GCA_949775065.1). NCBI lineage: Eukaryota > Metazoa > Arthropoda > Insecta > Diptera > Syrphidae > Brachyopa > Brachyopa scutellaris. The sequence goes on from OX459113.1 coordinate 107,653,185, forward strand.
TTAAACCTAATTTGTGTTTATACGTTAGATTGAATAAAAGCCTTTAAGTTTTGTATGTCTCTTATGTTAAATAACCCAAATATTTTTATCTAAATTAGATATTCAATAGAAGCAACTAATCCAATGAATGCAACAGGGTCGGTTTTAATTAGTTGCAAGAATCGAGTTCCTACTGTATACATCATCACCACATAAAATAATCCTCTGGGAAGTATTGGTTGTTCATTGATACGAAGCCAAGGTAATATTGCCTTTGGCTGTGGCTGTGGCGTCGTCAGGGTTAGTAGCTACGTTATTCCCCGGAATAGTGTTTTCTGTGACTGTTGTCTAATTGTGTGGGACGAATGCACCGTAAGGCATTAAAATCGTTAACAGAACCTAACAGGATAAACTTTAGGCAAACGTTATGAGTAGTACCATGCATGAGGCACAAAAGCTGACGAAGTAAATGCCTGTCTGAAAAACTCAAGTCTCTGGGGTCCAATGTTACGAGCACGAGCAGGCGGCAATCCAAACGCACAAAATGTTTTTCTTTGTTACTTAAAATTGGTGTAAGAACGCTTCCGGAAGAAAATGGAAAAGTAAATTTACCACATCATTTGTGCCAAACAGTGTCTTCTAACGAAGAACTTATCTCATCCTTTTACGGTGATATATCACAACTAACAAACCGTGAGAATTCTTAGCTTTGTGAGCGAGCTATTTTGTTGCCTCGGAATAATCAAGTTGCAGCAATTAATAGCGGGATATTTTCGTTTGATAAATGTTTGATAAAACGCAGTTAATCAGCAAAATTTACTAAACACTTTTGTGGACTTGGACAAAAACTTTGATGTTTCTTCGCTCCCACTTTAAGAGCATATTTGTATGCATGAGAATGCCCTTCGAATGCGAAGCAAGGCGGGCACGGGTTCAACTAGTTCTTTGTAAAAACAAAGCATATAGGACCACGCAGTGTCATACAAAATATCTGAAGCCAATATTACGAATCATCCAAATAACTTGGCAGCACCAGATGTTACATGTTCGGAAACGAGATGTCGCAGTGAACGATAAGTTCTGTTTTAAAAATTAAGTGCCCTTCTGGCACCAGACGTTGTCTTTGATTGATTTTGTCATAACTGATTTAATACGACCGATAGAGAGAATTGTTTTAATAAAGCTAATTAAATTTAATATTTCGCTTTTATAGCAAGTTCTTGCCTTTGCTCTCTCAGCTGTAAACGAAAATAACGAAACACAAACAATTAAAACTATAATAACCAATAATAATGATTAAAGCAGCACTTAAAAGTATACCTGAAAAAATGTCATTTCAGAGAAGCATTACAAGCGCCTAGTAGCGGTATACAAAAATTTGAACAGCCATTATTTGTAATTGAGCTCCAAAAAGTATACCATAACTAAAGCTTACGCTATTCGTGAGTACAAATCTAATGCGCGTTCTTGGTAGTTCAGACTTCTGTCATGGCCATGGGTTGACATTTCCATTTATGATGAGTTTATGATGTCCATATTCTCACTGCGTCACGAAAAGTAATACAGTTAACGTATTGAAACAATTCAACAAAACTACACAAACTTTTGCAAATAAAAAGACGAAAACATTTATTCAAATCCAAGATACAGGAGCGTGGATGTAATTAAGCACATTTGTTCCTAATGAATCAATCCGCCAGAGATTAAACCACCACCAACGCTCAGTGGAACACCAACCTGAAGACGAACTGGAGAAATTGGCGAACGAATAATGCCAACTGGCGATGACACAATAGCTGGCCCAGCTGCGATCCTGACCGACGGAGTAAGGATGCCGGGCTCAGCAAAAGCAGCGGCGATGATGCAGAAGAAAACAACCTGAAAGTAAATATTGTGTGTATTGCAGTCCCACTACGTATTCTAATCCTCTTACGTATTTGAACATGATGATTGACTTTAGTAGTATCTATTTGATTACTTGTTGAATGCTAATGGTTGTCTGATGTCTAACTGTCACTTTACTGCGTTATTTATACAAAAAAAAAAAACCTACGTATAGGCCTTGAAATCTGTCAGTTGATGAATTTCCAGTCAATGCGTACGAGTGCGTCATGATAGTGCGGCATTAGTTTCGAAATCGTTTTTCCATATATCCAAGTTTAAATGAGTTCAGCCGTCACTGTCTACTGTCATAGGTACCAATAAAAACCACCAGCAGCTGATATCTAACCACTGTGGGGCCGTATTAATTTCCACAAAATAGAAGCAACCACAGAGTAGAGAGGTGCCTCACCCCTAGCACAACCCACCCCCTTTTGCCTTGGGGTGCGATGGTGCAATCGAAATGCAGAGACACAGAAAAGCATGTCATGCGGTGGGGTAATCTACGAGTACCATCGACGCATTGTCATCGTCATTGTGTTCCCAAATTACTGTTTCACAGAGGTGCGTGGATGATGGATGAAGCCAACCGACACAAGCCATTGATTCTATTTTTGACAATCCAATTAATTACGCCAATATTTGTTCTGATGGTGGATGAGATAAATTGCGTGTGACAAATACGGGTGGAAAACACCCAATTTACGCGCCTCACATCATCATTGCCCTGATTTCCTTTGATTGCAGAGCTTCTTCTGAGAAGCTTCCCCATACCACCGTTGAAGAAGACTTGTCTCACGTGCCCGACTTCCAATACGCTATGTTTCTCGTACTGCGCGTCAATACTTGTAAAACGGATCACAAAGTATTTAAAGAATATAAAGCGGGGGGAAATTTACCAACGATAATGATGCGTACCCAGGACACCACCCTACCCCGTCATTCTGCCACTTATCCTTATTCAACGTTATTATGTTTTCATTCCCTTTCGCATTTTAAGAAGGCACATAATGCCGTTCCATTTGAGTGGATTGGAGCTTACTCTTCTAAATCCACGTGTGTTGCATTTTTTACAACATTTCGCAGGTTGTCTGTGGAAAGGACATGCGACGCGGGTAACAAAAAAGACGATTACTCTCATATTATACCTACCTCATATCACATTCACCTTCGTATTAGAGTGCAGTGCGGATACGTGAATGGCTTTCGATCACGTGTAGGATATTTGTCAGTTAGGGAATTACAGACGTACCTACCTATGCATCTCCCGCTTTTTCATACGAAGTTGTATAATAGGATTTGAACTGGGTGAATTTTTTCACGCAAGGACTTTATTTTATTTTTTGGTTTTGACAGAAGGTTTTGTTTTAATTTGAAGAGATTTTGTTTTTTTTTTCAAGGAAACCATACGCTACACTAAATCAGGTGATTAAGCTGAAAATCACAGGACTTGATAAGGCAATGAAATATATTAGCAGCGCTTAGCATTGATATGAAGTGCAGGTTCATCTCGTCCATGACGTTTGCCACTAAGGTGCAGTTATGTTGAAAATTTAGGTGCCAAGAAAAAGTGTCAACTTTCGAAAAATTTTAATAATAAAGGCAGTGAAAAATATTTGATGTGGGAAGTCTTAAAGTAATAGAAAGGGCCTTACTTACTTAGTTGGCGCTACAGCTCGAGGTGAACCTGGGCCTGCTTCTCGCAACCATTTGTGTGTGCGTGTTATATTTTTGCACGAATGGAAGGGACCTACAGTTTTTTGCCGACTCCGAACGGCGAGTTGAGAAGCTCAATCGTGACAAATGATACTCTTTGATGCTTGTCAGACATTCGAAAGAGGTGGGCACTGTGAAAAACTTTAAGGTGTTTGCGGCGGGATTCGAACCCAAAACCGCTGGCTCAGTAGTCCGACGCACTAACCACTTGCGCTACGGTGCCCCCAAAGGGCCTTAACCACGATTTAAAAATGAAGTGGTTTTTGTCTTACCTAACAGTTGACTTCACCACACCCCTCGATTTTCATTTATCGATAAAACACCCAAAAAAATAAAACACCACAGGGGCTTAAGTGCCAACAGTACTTACAATAGCGCATTCATTTTTTCTACGAAAACTATTGGCACGGCAGACAGCGGAAAAGGCTCAATTATTTTTAAAATAATCATGTGTGTCAACCACTGCATTCGGTGCTCAGAAATACCTCTCACCGTTCCTATTAATACAATACAATGCGTTGGCATACCACAGGCATCTGTTTTGATTCACCCCTTTTTTTTTACCATAATGTCATGCACAGAATTCTACGACTTATAAGTAGTACCCGGCGAAATCAAGTTCCTTGATTTTGTTGACTTGAAGAGTTTAGAAGGAACAAACAAAAGGACTCGCCCTCATATTCATCGTTAGTGTCAAGCAAACTGCTCGGAATACCAGAAAACTTATAGTTTTTTCAAGGTGCCTGCTCTTGAGATATCTGACAACTCGGATCATTCGGCCATGAGAGAAAGCTGAAATTCGGAGATCTTCGAAATCAAGAGCATGTGAGCTTTAACCCTCACCGACCCACAGGTGGTACCCGGGTACTTTTTGGACAATCAAACATAAATATTTTTTTTTCCACTGTTCCGATTTTTTTGACATTCCGTGACATCTCTTAAAAAATCATTTTTACCCACTAAAAACTAAAAGTTGTTGAAAAAAAGTGAAAAGAACATGTGGTTTTTTTACCATTTTTCAAACCAATGGTGGAAGTTACCATGGGTGGTACCCGGGTATCACCTAGTAAATTTTGTATAGAAAAATTTATTTGAAATATTGTTAGTACAATCCAAGCAAATAATAAATATGCAGGTTGTAAACAGTATTACAACAATTTTGGCAACGTTTCCGACACTTTCTTTGATTGGGATATCATTACAGCATTTCTTGCAAATACTTTGCTTCTTCAAACGACCGGTGCTACCTCATTCTCGATTGGTTGTGGAAGCGAAATGGAAATGCATACTTCCGACTTGCGAGCCGAGTACGCTTCCCATGGCTGTTTTGATTAGAATCGCGTTATCAGGGGATCTAAGCTCCGAACTTGAATCGATGGCAAGTTATGTCTCGACCCAGTTACTTTAGGAAAGGTTTGCGAAGATCTTTTCTGGATCATGCTCTCAACAAGCAACATCAAATATATAGTAGAATGACGCCAAAGGCCACCAATTAGTTCTAGGTTTAGTCGTATAACTCCATTATGATCTACTCCGAGTCGAGTTATAATCAAAAATGATTTGTGGTTTTATAGATGCGCAGTTGTCGTATCGAAATATGTGTATGGATATCAAAATAACGGTTTTCTTCTTCTTCGGAACATATGAACATATCGTTGCTTCGGCTCTAAAACCAAACCAAGTTGAAAATATTACGGTTCATTTTTCCGAAGCGTCTTCAGTAATGTCGATCCATTGCTCTTGAGATTACTTAGCATGTGAAGAAGATCTCTGTGGTGACATTCCGGCCAAAATATTCTAGTACAATTCACAAATTTGTTCCTTCGTCACTTATAGACAATACAAACACGAAATAAATTAAGAAATCTCTTACCGCAATACTGCAATCGACGATTAACAATTCAAAACAAAGACTTGACATTGACTCTCACCCTGTGATCGTTGATCACTCCAAAAATTAAGGAGAGAAAGTACTCAGACGTTATTTTCTACAAACATGATCGAATGATTTCTATGTAAAACGCACCGAAATATATGGTGGTACCGAGGTACCACCTATGGGCTGTTTAGTGTGTAATTTTGTATGGGTCGGTAAGGGTTAAGGATGCAAATATAGTGCTGTTGTACAAGCTTACATTATATCCAACAACGGATGGCCTAGGCAAAATAGTATACTATTTATGGTTAGAGTTATGTATATCCCCAAAAATACTAAAGCTGATGAGTTTCGACGATTTGCAAATCTGCGCAGTGTCTGTCAACGTTTTTATTTTTTAAACGAATCATACAAATTATCCAACTTAATAAATTGAATGTAAGTAGTTCAGCCGAATAGGAAACCCGAAAGGTTCTTTACTTGGTCCTCTATTGGTTTCATTATAATCTAAACCAGAGGTGGCAAACCTTTTTAGCAGGCGGGCCAAATTTCAGGAAAACTATTTTCTGCTGGGCCACGCACCAAGTTAATTTTTCGTTAATTAAAGTCACCAAGCAAGCATGCTACATGTCCGAGCACATCGTCGTTTCCCAGTAGATGAGATAGTGGTCAAACGTTTGCCTGGTTTAATGTACTAATAGCCCAGTCGAATTAGATCAAAACAGGGGCTGACACGGAAATATTTTTTAAATTGTCCCCAGGAGCGATATTTTTCGATATAGACCCGAAAAGAGGTGTGGGTGAATTTTTCTTTATTAAAGAACTCGTTTATTTTCAATTTTACACGAAAAACGGTTATTACCGAAGTTGTAATTACCCCTCTTTTCGGGTCTAAATCAAAAAATATCGCTCCTAGGGAAAAATTGATATAGACCAAAATTGTAGGAAATTCAATTCCAAACAACTTTGGTAATTAGCATTTTCGTGTAAAATTGAAAATAAATGAGTTATTCAATAAACAAATATTCACCCTCAAATTCAAGACGGCGGATGACGCAACAGGGTTGGAGTCCCGAAAACCGAAATGAAGACTGCCAGTGAGCCCCCCAACGAATTCCGAATGAAAATTGCTGCGCGTAATCTATGAATTTGCGCCAATGTATTTATTTTTTTGATCAAAAATAAAACAACTGAGAATCAAATAATTTAAAAATATTTAAAATTGAGACAACTGACTTTGTTTTGCAGAACTAAATGCATCAAAATTGATCTCGACTGATGTTGTCGCTATACGCAAACACTTTTCCAAATGAACATCAGTAATTCGTGTTCTCACTTGTGATTTGATGTACTTCATGCATTTAAAAATCTGTTCACACGCATAAGTGTTTCCAAACAGCGAAAAAGAGCACGTTTGTTTGCATGTTTTTTTTTTTATAGAACTCTTCCAAACTCTTCCAAAATATGTTTTTATAAACGTCGGTCGACCGCAAAATCTCTCCAGACGCAGTGGCGATAATAGCACATAACTACAAAACCGATAGCGTTGCGAGCTTCCCGAAGACACCGATTTTATCAACACCTAGCATCGGAAAAAAACTAAGTAACATTGAGTGTTAAATAGCGGGATATTTGTATTAGTTAAAATCGATGAATTTTTCCAAAAATACCGGATGTTTTAAAATAGCAAACCAATTTATTTCTCCAAGAATGCGAGATATTTCAAAATTTCTCTTAGCTATAATTTAAAAATATATGATACAAATGAACATGATGAAATGTTCTTTTGGTGAAATGTACAATGAACTTAACATTAATATTCATTTAACCGCGGGCCAGAACATAACTCCCGGGCAACGGTTTGGCCACCCATGATTCTAAACTTTCATCTACTCGCATTATAGCAAACTGCTCGTCGTACATGTTCTATGAGCTGTGATATAAGCTTCCCACTTGGCTTTATCGAAAATAGCGTTTATTTTGTTAACGAATATCTACAGGCAATTGCACTTTGGTCCGAACTAAATGGATTTCCTCGAAGTGCCTAGTCATATCTAGAACTTTGGATTTTTTCATACTTCTCTTTCATACTATGTTAAGAGTGCCAAAAGTTTAAGGGTTATATTCAATCGCAACATATCTTGGGATAATCATATCAATGCTGCCGTTGGGAACATAATATGGAGCACAACGATATTTGTGGATTCAGAGTCATTCACCGCTATCAATCTCTAATCCCTCTGGTCCTTCCTATTTGAATGAACGGATGTGAAATCTTTTGCCAGTATAAATATAACGCAATCAGTGAAAGTAAGCTCAATGTCGCTTTTAATAGCATTATATGGCCGTTCTTCATGCCTTCATGCTACATAATCCAGTTTTGCACTTTAACTCTGCTATCGGATAATCTGGTATCACACTAAGTACTTGCAAGAAAGGATTAACTCACACTGGCTACTCGTCCCTTACAGCAGAGCGTCAATTTTTCGCAAATGCTGTTCGATTGTGGTATTCACTATTCACATAAGAAACGAAGAAGCCTCACCAATATCAGAAAATTAAACTAAAATGAACACCAACTTCGATAGTCAACCATAAATACCATTCAACGCTGGGTCTAAATGTAAGAAACTATTTTTTATTCCACTTAATCGTGGTGACTCGGAATTTACCCATTCGAATATTATAGGGCGACAAATAATCTCTGTACCTACGTGTAGATTGTATGCAAGGTCCTTATGGCAGGAGTCGTTGGTTTATAGAGATACTTCATAGGTAAATATGCATTTATGCGTACTGTTATCCTGGAGAAAGTGAGAGTGCACTTAGTTATAATATATAAAATGTTTCAGCCTAAGTAAAGAGCTTAAACACGCGAGATCCGCAAAAAATCTTTTAAAACCTAGTCATTCTAAAAGGTTATCTCTTTTGTCAAATAAAGAAAAAAGCATAAAATTCCAAAGCGTTATTCTTCATATGAATACGCTCAATCCAAATCCTATTAGACATCTCATAACAATAAAAAGGATTTAAATTGTTAATGCTAGCGCCATCCTCATTGCGAATATTCAATGCGAAGCTGAACGAAATTTCTTAGAACCAACCAAAGTCAACATCCTGCGTTGTTTGCGTTCCACTTGGCTTGCCTTCCTTTAAAGGTAAATTATTGGTTTTGTGAAAATTTCATCTAAATCTCTTTCTAAGTGTGTCTCGCTGTGTTGAATGTAGACGCTTTTTACATCAAAACGAATACAACGGTAATTTACTCCTGAACCGAGCCTAGTGTCAAATGTGTCAGCTTTAAAAATTAGAAGAACAGTAGGTTCAGTAAATGCCGATACAATTATACGATTTCTAATAGGTCTGTTTGGTGTGCTTTTCGTACGTAAGTGATTGAGACCTGTCAAATAGTAAAATCCTTTCAAAGAGAGAAATATCCCCTCAAAGAAAAAAAAAAACTTGAACGAAAGACACCAAACGCTTTTGGAACAAAACCTGTCAATTTGTTTTTGTTTTCCACTAACAATGAAGATTAGGTATGACATTTCTCAAACTGTCAGATGGGAGATGAACAGCCCACCCCGAGGAAAATGTGTTGACCAAACAGACCTATTAGGTCTAATAGGACCTAATAGGTCTGTTTGGTGGCTCACTGGTTTCGCAATACTATGTAAGCTTTCATAGAATCATGACAGTTTCATGGCTCTCAATTTTTTTACCCTCATCTGCTCTCTCCTTGCGATGCATTTTCTGCAACACTTTTCCTTGGGGTGGGCTGTTCAACTCTGTCAAACCAGCCAGTGAAATGTCATAATCTTCATTGTTAGTGGAAAACAAAAACAAATTGACAGGTTTGACCAAGTGTTGTTTCAAAAGCATTTGGTGTCTTTTGTTCAAGTTTTCTCTCTTTGAGTGGATATCTCTCTCTTTGAGAGGATTTCACTATTTGACAGGTCTCAATCACTTGCGCACAAAAACCACACCAAACAGACCTAATATTGCATAAGTACATTGCGAACGTCACTTTAGACATCTGTCAAAGAATGACAGAAAACTTATATCAAACATAGCCCCAATCTTTCATTCCTTCGGAAACAGTAAATGAAGACTTAAGTTTAACCCATTTTAGCCTAACGTTACATAAATGTAACACCTTATTTGTTTAAAACAATTACTATTTGTTTTTTATCGACTTCTGAGTTTAAAGTTTATGCAATGTAAGGTGTAAAGGATTCTAAAGAGAATAACACGAAAATACTGCATTTTGGTTGTGATTTTTTTGATAGTAGAAGATTTTTTACATATTTGAATTTGAGTTGATAGCAAAATGGGGATGAGCGGAAGGTAGGCATTTGTTTGTTAATTATTTTAGTGAACTTACTGTATATTGTAAGAAAAAATATGAATGTTGTGTTATTGTATAATATGTATAGAAGCAAATACCTGAAACAAAAATATTTTTTGGAAATCCGTTTGCCTGATCACTTAGGTTTTTGGATGCTGTTACATATATGTAACGTTAGTCCGCATATAACATAACATAATTTGTGACAGAAAATACATTTATGTAACATTAGTCCGTATGCAGCAGGCTTTGTATCTGATTACTTTTTGTATTATTCGTCTTGGTAGGATAAACAAAAAAGAGGTTACAACGGAACCGGAACCATCCGGGAAAATTGCATTCCGGCTTCTTGTCAGTCAAGAAATAAAAAGGAATTGAAGAATGGAAATCGTGGTACAGTTGAATTGTAATTCTGCTGAAATGGGTTGACAGTTCCATTGTGAGTGTTGCGTCTATACTTTTTGGAAAAAATCCACTTACAGAAGTGTCCACATATTTCCGGAAAGAGCATAAGCTATGGATCTTCCACGACCCTATGCAATTGCATGGTATAATGCAAACATGGATGGCACGGACCGTATGGACCGAAATATAAACAACTACCGAATAGGTGTTAGAGGGAAGAAATGGTGGTCCATTTTAACTTGGCTTTGACTGATAGATGTTTCAAATCAAAACGCTTGGTTACTCCATAAAAAAGCTGGCTCCAATTTACTCGGACTTCAGTTCAAACATTCGATAGCACGGTTTTATTGGCGGACTCTTGGTGACCCGAAACCTCCTGATGGTTTTCGTAGACATAAAATGGAAACCGAACATGCTAATGCTCGCTACGATCGAGTGGACCATTTGATTATTAAGATCCCCAATAAAAAAAGATGACGATGTGAAGGTTCGCTATGCAGATCACACTGTACTACAATGTTTTCTAGCTGCGATGTAGGCTTATGTGTAGCTTGCTTCCAGAAAAATCATTACATATCTTTAAATTTATGAAATAAATAAAAATAATACTGAAATAAAATGCACCGGGGTGTAGTGGTAAGTGCGCTGGACTACTACGCGATGCTGCCCGCGCCCAACACCTAAACGTTTTTTTTCACAGTGCCAACTATTTCGAATGTCTGACAAGCATTCAAAGAATATCATTTGTCATGATGAGCTTCTCAATTCGCCGTTCGGAGTCGGCAAAAAACTGTAGGTCCCTTCCATTCGTGCAAAAATATAACACGCACACACAAATGGTTGCGAGAAGCAGGCCCAGGTTCACCCCGAGCTGTAGTGCCAACTAAAGTAAAGTAATACTGAAATAAAATACATGATTTGCTTACAAGTATACAGTGTTATTATTTATACGATGTCTGTGGTATCAGGACTAACGTTACATATATGTAACGGCCTAGTGTGACCAAACCTTATTAAAAAAAAAAATTAAAAAAATCTGATCTAGGTTTTTGCACACAATACAAGCCGCGCCTTAAAATTTCAGGCTTGTATCGAACATTTTGGACTCTCGTCATTAATGGGTTAATTTAGTGTTCTGCCTTTTGCCCTTTTTTGTATTTTGGGTTAGTACATTTGGGATAGTTTCTAGTATGTGCCCTAGAACACCGAAGAGGCTATGTGATTGACTTAGCTCTCGACTTTCAAGTTTATCGCCGATTGTGGCGACATATTATTATTTATTACTATCAGCATGGAATGTGCTTTATGCGACACCGTCATTCCCTTTATTTGTAATCCTTTTCATGGGCAACCTAATGACAAATTGCATTAAAAATGCAGCGCGTGTCTTTTTAAGAGAACACATTCGCACAAAGGGGCCGACACGACGCTCCTTATTTAGCTGCGGAAGGAAAAAATAAATAAGGACACAACAGCAAGGAAACGTGAATCTTCGAAGTCGCATACGTGTAGTAGCCATAGCACCCGTCATTCTGAATAAACTTCCATTTTGTTTGTACCTTTCCTTGGGTGTGAATAATCTCTAATCTGATTTATACTAATTTATTGCCGCGTAATTGTCGCGCACAATCAACAAGCCATGAAAATGCCGCGCATTTTTAATTACAGAAATTAACAAAGCGTCTATGTATTTTATACGCATTTGCCAAATGCAATTAAACTCATCGAGTTGCATAACAGTTCTTGGCAATTGTAATTGGATTGCCAAAAAGACGTCTTGTCGATGAAAATGTCATTCGCACTTTGTTATTATCTGGCCAACAGACGCTTTGAAGTTTGTATAAGCGTTGCCAGGTCCTTTATATAGTTGAATTTGGCTTTTTATGAATATTCAGCTTCAATTGGACAACGGAAACTTAATTAAAGTTAAACACAATCGTTTTTATACTGGCTAGGACGCTAGGTGTTTGTAGGTCATGTATGAACATGAAAGGCACTCGTTAACTTGAATTATCTTCTGCTTCTCAGGAACAAAATGAACGAAAATTGCAATGTGACGTCTAGATGTCAATTAGTGCTGTTTGCCTGTTGATCCAATTGGTAACTATGACAGTAGACTAGTACAATTGACTGCATCCGAAACCCAGTGACGGATTTTTAATGTGGCATGAATAAAGCCACTGATGCGTTGCAAAATCTATGATTGCAAACAAGTGTCATTAGAGTCATACGTACGTACAGTGGCAAGCAAAAGTGGATACCTACGTAACTCCCGATTTCGTCGTTTTACAGCAATAAAACAATTTTCTTCCAACGGATTTAACTGAAATGTTCAGAAAAAAATATTAGGACCGTGCAAAACAAAGGAGATCGCCCAAATTTGTTGACGGATGGATATGCTCGCCTGATGGAGCGGCTTATAACAAACAAAGACGTCAAAACACCAAAAGCGGCAGAAAAAACCTGAAAAAAGATGATAGTGAGGGGGCTACTAGAAGAGCACTTTGGAGGATCGGGTTGGTATCTGCAGTTAAGCAGAAAAAGCCAGCTTTATCCGAAAAAGACGTCAAGGCTAGGCTGAAGCTCTGCAAAGAACATAAGAACTGAACTATTGAAGACTGAAAATATGTCATTTGGACTGACGAAATCGATTCCAGGCACCACACGAAAAAAGACAACAAATTAAACAAAGTGTGAAACATGGTGGAGACAGATTTATGGTGTGGAGTTGTCTCATTTGGTGGCATGTTGGTCCACTCGTAAAAAGACGACGGAATTATGACAAAGTAGGATTACCTTACCTTAACATAAATGTACGACAAAAAATCTGGAAATATTTGCGGTCTGACAATACTGAAATATGACATCCCAGTACGACTATCTTTTGATCACATGTTCTCACCACAGTCATCACATTTATTAGTCGCGGTTTGATCGATAGAGTTGCGGTTATTAAAAATAAGCCTAAACGAGTCAAGTAGCAAAGCAATTAAAAATGCCGAAATCAACGGTGTATGATGTCATCAATACATTTGAGCAACGTTTAAGTGTCGAACGTGCAGCCGGACCTGGCCGTCCAAGAGCCCCGTCCCAGAAGTTTGAAAGAACATCCTAAAGGAGTCTAAGAAACACCTCAACACCTCAATGAGAGACATGGCGGTTAAAATGCAGTGCTGAAGACATTTATGGCCCAAAAAGTTCCGAAGAGGTCTAAAAAGCAACAGTGTTTAGCAATAACGAGAGTGAGAAAATTATATCAGCATTGTTTGCCATATTTTGACTGCATTTTAATGGATTACGAAACATACTGGAAAGTAGATTTTAAACAACTTCCAGCCAAACAATTTCACACTGCGAATAAAAAAGGATATGTGAAAGAAAAATTTAAAGAAGTTCAGGCCGAAAAATTTGCAACAATATGCTCATGCGGATTGAAAACAGACACTTTTGTTACAAACGGATCAATCAACGCTACCGTTTACATTAAGGAGTGTTTGCAGAAACAAATGTTGCCTTTTATTGGACGGCATAGGGTATCGGTACTGTTTTGGCCAGTTTTGGCAACATCTTATTACGAAGGGCAGACTTTAAAGTGGTTTGAGGAAAATTGTGTGCAATTTGTTCCCAAGGACCGTAATCCTCCAAACACTCCCATGCTAAGACCTATTGAACGATATTGGGCCCTTATAAAACGTGAACTGAAAAAAAGAGGAGGAGTGGCTAGAGACATCAAATATTTAAGCAAAATATGGAACGAAATGTCTAAAACCATCGACGAGGTGACTGTACAAAACCATTAAGAAATATGTTAAAAAATTCTATTTAAATAAACAAAAAATTATAAACTATTTGATCTTAAACAAAGTGCACAAACACTAGTTAAAGAAAATATAAAATATAACTTGATAGTTTCTCTTTCTTTGAAATAAGCAAAGAAATTTGAAAATTTCATTTAAATCCGCTGGAAAAAGATTGATGGAAAATCACGAAACTGAAATTAAGGCCGTGTGCCAATTGCCTTAAAAATATTATCCTCTGGCTAATTTTTTACGCTAGTGAGGTGAATATAGACTTCAAAATATTAGCCGGCTCTGGAGCTGCATAAAAAATTATCCTGTGGCTAATGACATTTGACATTTGTATATACCCATGAAGGAATGAGAGAGACGACGAGAGCTTTGCGTTCGTTTCGGTTTTCCAAGTCGATTGTCGGTGGACAAATGTAGTGCACTAGTGTTCACATACGATGGGAAAACTACCCATTGTGAAAATTATGTAAAAACCAGTTCAACAGTTCCCTGTTTTATCGCTTTTTCCACAAACAGTGCTCCAGCGAAATAGCCAGCTGCATTCCTCCCTTTCAACAATTTTCCCGCAACACACGTCTCGCAAGGAATGCCCATCAGTTTACCCTTAAGCCCAACTTCGGACGTACAGTAAAATATAGAGATATTTTCTTTAACCACTCAACACGAATGTGGAATGCTTTACCAAACGCGATTTTTCCCTCCCGTTACGATCTACAAGCATTTAAGACCAATGCGAACCGGTATCTCCTCTTTCATCCTCCTTAAATTTCCCTTGGCCCGCGCTGTGCAGGACATTTTAAGGGTATTCATAACTAGGCTTGCCATATTTTTGAACCGACTAACCGGGACACGTCACTAAAAAAAAAAGGTTTTTAAAGTTTTTGATCAGCACTATACTGAATACAGAAAAACATCGTAAGCGTGAGCGAGTACTCCGAGTACCGAGAAGGTAGTGTATTGTATTGTATTTAGAGGGGGGTTATCCCAAGCACGTTAACCTGTAGGCCCATTGTACTTTGGTGAAGCACCACCCCATTCGCCGATTTAGCGATTTGCTGCTGAGCTTTACATAGATCCAAATCTGATCGTCGCTTTCATAAAACGAAGCAATAGGGCAAGATTGAGCTCCAGTAGATCTAGATCTGCCTAGAGTGGCCTTTCTGATCCGAGCAAAGGCCGGACACTCACTAATGAAGTGTTCAGCTGTTTCGTCATCCTCCAGGATCATCTCGCAAATGCCCGAGCTTCTGATTCCAATGCTCGTTTAAGGGAGTGAACCAAGTGACCTGTCCTGTGAGGATTTTAAGGTCAGTTCTGCTAAGGTGTAACAGAAACTTAGTTCTGTTTGCCTTGGGCGCGTCTACTAACAGTTTGGCCTGTCGGCATGACCTAAGCTCGTGCCAATGGTTGTAGTGTTGTAGTCGCAGCAGTTCAAGAAGCTTGTTTTTAGCACAGGCTGAACTGCAGCCAATAACAGGCTGAGGGCCGATAAACGGGGCCACTGATCCAGCTCTAGCTAGAGCATCAGCTTTACCGTTTCCCGGGATATCAGCATGTCCCCCTTGTTAAGTGCAATGTGCGCTGTGCTAGCGATAGCATACACCTCTGCCTGAAAAACTGTTGTAAATCTGCCCAGTGGAATAGATTGCTCAACGTGGTATTCTTCTGAGTAGATACCTGCTCCGGAGAGCTCATCCGTTAAGGACCCGTCCGTATAGAAGACTATACTTTCTGATGTGAAAACAGACCAAACTCTGCTGTTCCATTCAGAACGATCTGGACGGAGACATTGGAACCGTCGCCCGAAATTATATTTGGACCTTGTGCTATCCAGACTTCCCCCCAAGGCTCCTGATACTGAATCGAGAAGCCGAGAAGTTACTACGAAAACCAATTGAAAACAAAATTATTTATTAGTAATAACATGTTTTTTTTAGTTCGCGAAAAGGAAAACATAATTATTATTAATCTATGTAGAGCTAGACGTCAAGGTCAAGTTCCAGACGGTTTGGCTTTTTTTTACGTCAAAATACATTTTGAAGAAAAAATTAAAAACCGGGACCAAATGCCAAACCGGCCGGGACGCCGGGACAGCAGCCTCAAACCGGGACTGCCCCGGTCAAACCGGGAGGTATGGCAAGCCTATTCATAACCCCTTTAGGGCGCGTAAATTATAAAAAAAAAAAAAAAAAAACATATTTTTTTATAAAAAAGAGTAATTGATATGAGCAATATCGTGTAAAAACAAGTAAAATTTATAGTTTGAATATTGTCGATTAGTGAAATTTTATCTTTGTATTTTCCATTAACAAATGACGAGCTTTGTTGATCAATCATGTTAACAAGTTACACATAATTTACAAACAAAAGTATTAACACGGAAAATAATTATTAGTTATGTATGCTTTTTTATGTTATTATTTTTATTTAAAACTGGGAAAACAGTTTGGTAATTTTAGTTATAATAAAATGTGATGTGAATAAAATGACAGGGAAATTTTTCAATTCTAGTGGGAAATTAAAGAAAAATGACACTAAAAAAAATCCCATTTAATCCAATCGACACAGCAAAAAGCTAAAATTTTATCCACCTCTGGTAGAAACGTCAAATATTAGCCAGTGGATAAAAATTTAACGCAATTGGCACACGGCCTAAGTATCCTCTTTTGCTCGCCACTGTATGTATGTTTGTGTTTTTTTACAAAAACAAGTCAATTGATTATAGCAAATAATACCGATTCTTCAGAAGTCAGAGGAGGTGATACAAGACTAAGCTTCTTACAATCTTGAACATGAAGACCAGTTAATTGATAGCAGATAGCATTTCCCAAGACTTATCGGTTGGTATGTGTGTACATCGTCCCCCACAATTTTATTTACAATAGCAAAAACAATTACTGAACGTCTACGCATATTGTCTGGGGGATAGTAACTCGAGTACCCAAGCCCATTTCTTTCTCTTAGCATACGCATTCTATAAAATGAGACGCACATTGTGAGTTAAGCATCAGACACTTGTCAGCATTCAACAAGATTACCATTCGCTCTGCTCAGCCTTATAATCTCAACAATCATCATGTTCAAATATGTAAGTGGATTATAAAGGATTAGACTTATATAAATTAATAATGAAAAAAATATTCTTTTAGTTGGTCTGCTTGGCAATGATTGCCGCCACCGTCGCTGAGCCAGGAGTCCTTTCTCCAGCTGTAAGCATCGCAGCGGCACCAACTATTGTGTCAGCACCAAGTCTGGGTGTTATCAGGTCGTCTCCAATTGTTTTGGGAACTACCATTGGCGCTCCATTGACTTTAAGTGGTGGACTGGTCTCCACTGGATTAGTGTCTAATGGATTGATCTCCAATGGATTGGTCTCCGGCGGTGTTCTTAACCGTGGGCTGGTATCTGGCAAAGTGATATCTGGGGGATTGATTTCTGGTGGACTTATTCACTAGGACTGTGACGACAACAAACAATAGTTCCTTATTCAATAAAATGAGCTAAAATTCTTGAAAATATTTATTTAGTTTTTTTTCTTCTCCTTTTTGTAACATTTAAATAGTTTGTGTGTATATGTATGTGTACATAAATATAATCTGCAGATCATTCAAAAAACGGCACTATTGGATTAGATTGATTTAAAGAGGTGGTACACTTATCACCATTTTATTGTTGGCCTATTGTTATGTCCTCGAGGTAATAGTGCACTTTGCACTATTAGTTGATTTATGATCACTACTCATACTATTCACCAGAGTATTGGTCAGTATAAAATAGAAAGAAAACAAACAGGAGGAATAATGAGCCAAAATATTGTAGAAACCCGACATTTTTCGGTTTTATAGGTAGGAGAACAAGATGTAGGTAGATGTTTACAAAAACCTAATAATTATTATAAATACAAGTAAGAAACCGCCATTGGTTTTTGAAATAAACGTCTTTGGACGTTTCGGTTTGTCCATCCGCTTGTCTGTAAGTTACAGTCGATCCTTTTAACTGTAAACATATTTGGTATACAGCACAGACGTTCCCGCGTACAGTGAAAAGTAGACCAAAAAATATATCAGAGCAATGCGTTTTCATTCTTGAGCAACATTTTAAAAATATTTAACGTTTGACAGGCTCCCTGAAATTACGCCAAAAGAAACTACGCCAAAAAGTGTTTTGGAAAAAGATCCAAAATAATTGTGGCTCCTCGCGCTGCCGCACGTTCCGCCGGGTGCGGCCGCGTGCCGACGCGCTGCCAATTTGTACTTTAGAATTTGGACACTTTTATATTACAGTAGAATCCCGATTATCCGAACATCGATTATCCGAATATCCGATTATCCGGACTCATTCGTTACGGCTCTAATTGCGAATTTAAAAATGTTTTTTACGGCGCAACGAGACATGTTGCGACGAATTTATTCCCGCCTCTGACCGTGTACTCCCGCTGTAATTTTCTTGCGCAATAGTAGGTTTGTTTGGTATCTTTTCTGTGTAAGACTTGACACCAATGTCAAATAATAAATAATTTCTCAGCAGTGGAAAGTTCGTAAGAAAAGTATCAATCACGTTGTGCGAAAAAACCTGTAAATTTGTTTTTGTTTTCCACTAACAATGAAGATTATGACATTTCACAACTGTCAAATAACTGGCTTGGCAGAGTTGTTCAACCTTACGCGAAGAAAAGGACGGTGTAAGATTATGTACGCTCTCAGTGGAGGGGAGTTTTTTTAAACTATCATTTGTCTCACTCTCTCTCTTTTACAAATATTTTGGGTTACCAATTCGTGAGAATCTTACGAATGTGTACGAATTCGTGAGTTACCAAACAGACCTATTGTTCCATTTCGATTATCCGGATTTTCGATTATACGGAGTACCCCTGGTTTTTTTTTGATCCGGATAATCGGGATTCTACTGTATATTATACTGATCACGCGTGAACTACAGTTATTATAGGTAAAAGCATTTTGCTACAACAATGCTCTATGTTCTCTCTATTTTGCGACAAAATAACATGCACAATGAGTAAACACATGAATTTCACTAGTACCTGGTACTTTCTTTTCTATTTGGTAAAAAAGCCAACCACTTTTTTGGGGTTTTTTCCTTTTTAAATTTGGAAAAAAGGCCAAAAAATGTTCTGGCGTTTTTTCCAAACAATTTTTTTTGCGTTTTTTCATATTTCATAAATGCGAAAAAAATGTCTAAAAAATTATGGAAAAAATGCCAAAATTCTCAGTATTTACGCCAAACTATTTGGGTGATTTTTCTTAGGAAAAAACGCCACAACTTTGTATGGAGATTTTTGGGCCTTTTTTCCATTTCCTTTTTTGGCGTAATTTCAGGGAGCCGTTTGACAGCTTTTCCAAACAAAATTATCTTCAGCAACGAGGCTCATTTTCATGTTTATAGCTTTGTTAATTATCAAAATTGTCTGATTTAGGGTTCAGAAAACCTACGAGTGATTGTTAAGAAACAAATGCATCCGCACTGCATGTCGCGGAATTTTGGGCCGGAAGCATTATAAGCACCATTCTTCCTTGAAAACGCGGCTGGTCGGGCAGTAACAATTTTTAGCACCTAAATTGCAAGGTATGGATGTAAACGGCATGAGTGGTTTCAACAAGACGTTGCCACATGCCATATATACCGAGAATCATATCGATTACTGCAGACGCCATTTCCTGGGGCCTATAACACAGAATAACAAGTACTTGTTAAACAAGTGAAATTCAACAACTGTTGAGAAATTCTGTAACACGTAACAACAAGTCTGCGGGCACTGCAAAAATTGTTATGGAATCTTTTAGCAAGTGGGAAATTTGATAAATCCACTATTTCTGTAACTGGAAACAACAAGTGTTGAAAAAAAGAGACTTTGACTTGTTGAAAAGTTGATAAATTCTAACCGACGGTGACTGACTTGTTAGAAGTTAACAAGTTCGAATTAAACATTTGTAATAGACCAACGATTACCAAGTGATAATACCGGGAGTCATATAAAATATATTTAGTAAAAATTTGATTTTAAAAATGTTTTACTTGATTCTGAATCACACAAGTACAGTGAGAATCAAAGAAATAAACACATTTTTAAAGAAAGAAGAATTTCGAAATCGAGTCGGATCGTTTTCCAATGCAAGAGTCTTTCTTACAAATAAAGTTTGCCAGCTAATAAAAGCAAAGCAACCGGCAAAGCGAGAAAATATTAATAGTCTTGCATTGGTTTGGTTCAGGAACTCAGTACCATACTACCATGTTATAAATGACGTTCATGGTGTTAGTAAAAAGTCAGAAAAAGTCTGCAATAAATGAAGTCGAATTTCAGAAACAATAGTGTGTTGGCCTTAAAATGTACACCTTACTATATAAGGCTTTTCTGAGAAAGATGAAATGCCGGAAGTTAGCGGGGCGAACGATGTCGTTTTGACCAACATTGATGCATTTTCAAATAATGAATCAGTTTTCGTTGTAAATTGTAGGCAGTATATCGACCAGTTTTTCTCTAAATCTTGAAGGAAAGGCTTCCCCAGAATATTAGAAGGAGTGTGGTACAGTGCTGGGAAGTGACAAAAGAAATGGGGTATGTGCCCGGTAATTATATCCACTAAGACTGATTAAGAGCCCCTATTCTTGAGCAGGGTATCGGAAGTTCTGTTTTTATATTAGCATGGCCCTGGCTTTTTTGTTATAACGCAAGAGTTTACGCTTTCCTGTCTATTATTACCTTCTAAGAGCGTTCTTTTTTCTATCTCTAATATATTTAGAAATGCATAATTTATTAACAATTGAAATTATGTTCGTTACGAGCGAAGTGGAAGAGGAAGCGTCCGGTCCTGGCAAAGGTTAACGTTAATCTCAGAAATCATTGCTATGCACACAGTAGCAATCTGAAATAAGTATGAATGTAAATGTTATAACGATGTGATAATACAAGTAAATACCTAATACAATAGTAGTTAATACTTAATAGTTAATGTGAATCAATGATAATTTTGTGGCCAGAAGCCCAGCAGAGTTTCACATTGTGCTGTGCGGCAGGAACTTAGAGCTATGGTTTAATCCTATTATTTGTGTGTAAGGTACTGTCCTTTTATCGTGCCATGAGCTTTTTATACTATCGAGAGCTTCTTTTTGCTTACCCATAATGGTTTCGGATTATTAGAATCAAAGTGAAGTAAAATCATGTCATCAAGGCGTTTAATTAAAAGTCCTTAAATACTATCTGCGGTTTCCCGTGATAATAAAAGTATACAACTCATTTAAGCGTTTTTCACAACTATTTGTATTTCCAACAATTGTTACGATTTTTGCTGTGTTACAGGAATGATGTGCGCTTGTTGAACAAGTATAGTTAAACAAGTACTTGTTGACTTGTTGACTAATTGTTCTGTGTTATAGGCCCCTGGTCGTGCAATTGGTCGCCCAGATCATTTAACGCCGCGCCGTAGGACTTTTTTCTTTGAAGTTTTTTCAAGTCTAAGACTTATGCCAACAAACCCATGACCACCCACGCCTTGAAGGAGTATAAACAAAATTCAGACACATTTATGCTAAACACTCATGGAAAATTTCGAAAACGCATAGCAAAGCCGTAAAAGCCATTTATCTGATAAGCTATTCCAAACATAATTTTATACTGTTCTATACTTTATGAATCAATAAAATAATTAAAAACCTAAAAACACAGGTTACTTCCAACATTACTTCCTGCATGAATTTTGGGACATTTATTAGAACAAAATAAATTTTTCTCTCTTAAAAGTTGCCGGCGGACGAAGCAAGGCGAGCACGGGTCAGCTTGTTATTAAATAAACTTTAAATTAATGCAGTCTGAATTAATATATAATAAATAACAATACCGAAAGAATTTTCGAATTTGTAAACAGAATTTAGAATTTAAGGCCTCGTCAAACGAACGCGTTTTCTAACGCCGCGTTAAGATTATTTTACGCCGCGTTTAGATTATTTTATGTCGCTTAAAGATTATTTATTACTGAAATTATGATGTGAAATGAAATTGAAATTCAATTTTTGTATTACTCGTATTTGTTTATTTACGAGTGTTGAGTGACATTGCACGAGGGAAGAAAATGATCCTTTCCCCCAGTCAACTCAGCTAGGAAATATGAAGAGCTACCCCTCTCGGATAGAAGAGAGGGAGAGAGAGGCCAGCGATCGTGTGGTTGGAAGGGGAAGGACGAAAAGTAGTCATTCATCTTGTAGCCACGAAAAAGTGCGGTCGCTGCTCGGATTGTTTTTTTTTATGTGACAAATAATATATATTTCCAATATTATATCAGAAGTGGGATCTGAGATCCGCGAGTGGATAGTTAGAAAAAATAAAAATAATAACAAAATAATAGAAAAGCAATTCAGAAGTGTTTTCCCATTCGATCGGTAGAGAAAGTTGGGAAAAAAGAAAGGAGGGAAAAAAAAAAAAAAAAAAAAAAAAACCCTTATATGTGCTTCTGGGTCGCAGTTGCTTGTTTCCAGCTATTGCTCTTCCCGTGTGTGCCGTGACCCGTTAAAAGTGTGAATATCTGCGTTGCTGACGGTAGAGATAGTGAGAAACCCCCCCGTTATATGTGCTTGTCTGTCGCCGTTGCCGGTTTCCAACTATTCCTCATCCCGTATGTGCCGTATGAGTGAGCCGTTGAAAGTGATGATGTATTAAGAAATTTTTAGCAAAGTGTTCTTTCCCCCTTCGAACGGTATTGTTGACGTTTGAGATAGTCAATATAAGAATAAATCTCTTATCTGTGTGTGTTGCTGCTGCCGGGTGAGTACACTCATAGTTGTATTGTTCTGTTTTTTTTTTCTCCTTCTGAATTTTTTTAAAATGAGCCGCCCAACTAGTTATCGTCGGAAGAGAAAGAGTGAAGAGTCGCGCTTAACCGAACTTTTGGAAGAAGTCAAACGACTCAAAGAAGAGAATTTGCGTTTAAAGGGAGGGAATGTTAGATGCGAAGAGAACGTGGACGTCATCAGTGTTACGTCAACAGCACGGCCGGATGCATTGAGAATGTCTCTAAATGAGGTAAGGGCATTAATTAGGGAATATGAACCGGGAGTGACGGCTCTAACTCCAACACAGTGGGTGGAGAGTATCGAAAGATCGGCTACAATTTACGGGTGGAGTTCACTTGAAAGTCTCTTCTTTGCAACGGCTTTGTTAAAGGGGGCAGCCAAGCATTGGTATGACAGCAAAGGTATAGAGGTCAATTCGTGGGACCTGTTCAAAAAAGGTTTCATAAAAGGTTTTCCAGAAACCACAAACTGTAACAAACTGCTTATTGATATATTAAAGAGGGAAAGAGCCAGAGACGAATCCATCGAGGATTATTTTTATGGTATGTCGTCTATGGCTCATCGAGCGGGGTTGGGGGAACAAGAGACGATGCAGCACATAATCTCGGGGTTGAAAGACGCCTCCTTGATTGCAGTGCTGGATGCCAGAAAACCGGAGAATCTGAGTGACCTGCTTCAGGAAATAAAGCATCAGGAAGCCGCTGTAGAGTACAGGGAGACCAGAAAAGAATTTCATATGCAAGAGCGCAATCCTCCAAAGCAAGGGTATTCACCATATTCGAGGGAATAACCGATGCGCCGGGTCAGTTATAACAAAGCTCCGTCCACCTCGGGTGTGTCACGTCCTGTCACGGAACGTCTATGCTACACATGCCGGAAACCGGGCCACATTTCGTATCAGTGTCCAACCACCAGAGTCAAGGATCCAGTAAACGTGGTCCACAGGAACTTCATGAAACGAATCATAGAAAGAACGAACGCCAACGAATGTTATCAGCAAGTATATGTAGATGGGCATCAACTGGATGGTTTCATTGATCTCGGAAGTGACTGCACGACCATGAAAGCTAGTGTAGCTACAGACCATAACTGGTCTCATACAGAGACCGATACGGTTTTGCAGGGTTTCGGCGGTGGAAACTGTAAAGCCACAGGACAGATGATACGGGAGGTGAAGGTTGGAACGGTGGTACTAAGAACGAACATTATTGTTGTAGATGATGAAGCCCAGGACTCCTCTATAATTATCGGCCGGACATTTTTTGACCAACCAGGCATAGTAGTGACGAAGAAAAAGGGATCATTGGAAGTATCAAACATCGACGAGAACGCAAGGCCCATTGAACAAGAATCCCTGATTAGTGGTGAAACCAAAAAGGTGATGAGGATCAAACGCCAAATAACGTTGAACGACTTGAAAATAGGCGATGCGGCTACAAAAGAAGAAATCGATCTTTTAGTTGTTTTGCTCAACAAGTACAGGAATGGGGTTGCATTGGATATGTCGGAGCTTGGAGTGTCAAAGACGAGCGAGATGACTATTCAACTAAAACAGAAGCAGCGACCCATAGTTACGAATTAGAAGCCCTGGCGGTTGTCGAAAGCCTTGAGCGTTTTAAATATTATCTTTTGAACAAAAGATTCACGGTGTTCACCGACTGCAATTCTTTGAAACTCACTCAGGCTAAGAGAGATCTAGTGCCAAAAATTGCCCGTTGGTGGCTCCGTATCCAAGAATACGACTTCGACCTACAATTCCGAGCCGGGAAACTAATGGAACACGTAGACGCGCTGAGTCGATCACCGGTCGAGGAAGCAGCAGATGCTAATACTGTAGGTCACCGACAAGTAATGGCCATTGGAATGCAAGAAAGTGATTGGGTAGCGACGTTGCAGAAACAAGACCCGGAACTAGTTAAGATAATCGATGCGTTACACGAAGGAACTGGAACCAGAAACTATATTCGGGGCTTAAAGCAGGAGTATGAACTAAAACACGGACGGCTTTTCAAAAGAACCGATGAGGGGCCGAAATTCGTAGTACCCAGGCCAGCACGGTGGAGGGTTATAAAGTCATTGCACGACGACGTGGGCCACCTAGGATTGGACAATACTGTTTCTCTTATAAAACGGACGTACTGGTTTGCAAAAATGCGAACTATCTGTAAGAAGTATATCGATTGCTGTGTGGATTGCCTGTATAACAAACGAGGACAGGATGAAACTCGATTTAAATTACATCCCATTGAAAAAGTTGCAGTTCCTTTTCACACCATTCACATCGATCATGTAGGCCCATTTCCAAAGAGTCGGCGACAAAACTCCTACGTCCTTGGAATCATTGACTCATTTACAAAGTATGTTATACTGAGACCGCTTCGGGCAGCCAACACTAGTGGCGTCACAAGGACTTTAGATGAGGTATCACAAATCTTCGGTCTTCCACTCAGAATTGTGAGCGATCGGGGTACTGCGTTCACATCCAATCTCTTTGCTAAGTACGTCAAAGACAACAACATTCTTCATATAAAGACCGCGGTAAGAACGCCAAGGGCGAATGGGCAGATAGAGAGATATTTTCGTACGTTTAACTCCGCATTATCGTGCATGTCCCAGCATAGGGACGGGAAGGATTGGGACGAGTGTGTGCCAGCGATTCAATGGGGACTAAATAATATTCGTCACGAGATTACCGGGAAATCCGCCCACGAATTACTCTTCGCTTATCAACCAGCAAACAACGTACATAATAAGCTCTGCCTTGCTGTGCAGGGTGATCTTAGTCATCAAAAACCCGACGTTGACATGGAAGAACTCCGCAGAGTCGTAGAACAACGCATGAAACAAAACCAGGAAAAGTTATCGAGCGAGTTCAACAAGGACAAGAAAGGACCCAAACAATACAAGCAAGGCGATTTGGTGCTACTTAAAGCAGAGCACCCCGCTATAGGGATGTCGAGAAAACTACTACCGCGATATCGAGGACCCTATAAAGTATCAGAGATACTACCGAATGACAGATACAAGATCGTAGATACTGAGGAGAGCCAGGTCACCCAAAAGCCGTTTCAATCAGTATATGCGGCAGATAAGATGAAGGCTTGGGGAAATTTTGTAGACATAGTTTTTGAAGATGATGAAGATGATGAAGACGTTGGTTAATTGTGTTTTTTTTTATTCCGATTTCCAATATTAATCCATTAATCTTGATTCTAAGCACTCTATCTACCTTTTGTAACCAACAATGAATAATTCGGTCTGTGTTTTTTTTTTATTATTCTTTAGTTTTTCAAAACCTCATCTCACACATACGTACATTCATTTTAGTTTTTTAATCATATTTATGTAAGATTTTTGGGCAAAGATACTGAATATTTTTATTTGTTTTTTGTTACTATGAATCTATGACTATATCAAAAATAATAAAAATCATTGCAATGGATTCAGGACTTTACATTAAATATGGATGGTTTTTCGTAGCAACAGTTGTCAGTAAACGATGTGGGAAAATCTGTGGTCCACGGAATGTGGAACAAAATAGGATAGGTCTAATATTAATCACATTTGTTTGTATTATGGTTTTCAGCAATTAAATATGTGTGAAAGAAAAAGGACTGTGTCCGTCACCTGTGTGGTGAGTACCTATGCGGGGAGCACATGTCGGTTGAATAACTGTATGAAGAGCACGTGTGTGGTGAGCACCTGTGTGGTGAGTACCTGTGTGGTTTGCACCTGTGTGGTGAGTACCTGTGTGGAGAACAGCTGTGTGGTGAGCACCTGTGTGGTGAGCACCTGTGTGGTGAGTACCTATGTGGGGAGCACATGTCGGTTGAATAACTGTATGAAGAGCACCTGTGTGGTGAGCACCTGTGTGGTGAGCACCTGTGTGGTGAGCACCTGTGTGGTGAGTACCTGTGTGGTTTGCACCTGTGTGGTGAGTACCTGTATGGAGAACACCTGTGTGGTGAGCACCTGTGTGGTGAGTACCTGTGTGGTGAGCACCTGTGTGGTGAGCACCTGTGTGGTAAGCACCTGTGTGGTGACCACCTGTGTGGTAAGTACCTGTGTGGTGAGTACCTGTGGTGAGAGTCTGTATGATTTGGTCGTAAACTTTAACCTGTGCGGCAAAGTTAACAAAGGCATCATAATCTGTGTGGCCCAGTGGAGAGGGTGAAATATGGACAGCTTGGGTTTTTTTTATTACTGCGTAAACAGAAGCAATGGGCTGAAGAATCCACCGAGACGGTGAATAAAGTAGGATGGCCGAATGTTGAGTGACATTGCACGAGGGAAGAAAATGATCCTTTCCCCCAGTCAACTCAGCTAGGAAATATGAAGAGCTACCCCTCTCGGATAGAAGAGAGGGAGAGAGAGGCCAGCGATCGTGTGGTTGGAAGGGGAAGGACGAAAAGTAGTCATTCATCTTGTAGCCACGAAAAGGTGCGGTCGCTGCTCGGATTGTTTTTTTTTATGTGACAAATAATATATATTTCCAATATTACGAGTATGTATGTGTATGTACATATGTACATACCTTGTATGTATATTTTTCACACATGAGCTCGGTTTTATATAAGTATGTATACCAATTTCAATAGGCTTGTGAAGAAAAATTTCCGCCTTTTTCTACTTACCAAACCCTTTTATTTCGTGCCCATATCTAGAAGGCCGTGAAGATAACGCTAATTTGCCATCTTTGGACGTCAGCCACATATTCTGTGACATCATAATTATAACATAAGACACTCTCAGGATCAAGACGAATCCAACGATACTATTTGTTAAATCGGTTGAGTAGTTTAGCCCTACGAGTCCTTACATATGTATAAACTCTGTGTGTCACATTCATAAAATCATAACCTCCTTTTGACTTTGCCATAGTCGAGTACAAAGAGAGTTAAAGCAGGAAAATTCCACCAGTTGTTTCGAAAGCTGGAGTCGCACGAAGACCGGTCTCTCTTTTATATTCCATGTCTCAAGATTGCTTTGAAAAACTACATTTCAAAACAAGTTACAAACTGGAGGTAACCCATTTCAACAAGAGAAAGATAACCAATTGGTTTAAGGTAAACAATATGTACCTACTCATATTAATTTTATCATTAAAATTCCGAAAATGATATTTTTACTTACTAAATTTTTCCATATTTTCCCTTGAACGCCGCTTTAAAAATAAATAATCTGTATTTTTAAACAACTCCATTTTTCACCGCCGCGTTCAAAAATCAACGCTGAAATCAAACGGGCTCTATTTGACTGGGTTTGTGCATTCCAGTACAATACAAAAAATAATCTTAACGCGGCGTAAAATAATCTTTACGCGGCGTTAGAAAACGCGTTCTATTTGACGAGGCCTTTTAGAATTGAACTTTTCATCGATCCAAAATGCGTAATTTTAGTAAAATATACATTTTGCATTTCCATTCGAAATCTTTTCAAAAATCAAATAACACAAATTTGTCATAAAATTTAAAATTTTATTAATTTTATTTTAGAAAAATGTTTGAAGGGCAAGGAAACTTCAACTAACGCGTTGGTTTACTATGCATGGTGTACCCTCTTCTGAAGGTCGGAGTAATATTTAAAAGTATCATCTATCAAGTTGAGCCTCTTAACTCGCCGTTCGAAGTCGGAAAAAAGCTCTATGTTCAAAAATGTAACACACACACACAAATGGTTGCGAGAAGAAGGCCCTGTTTCACCGCCAACTGTAGCTCCAGCTAAAGGTCAAAAGCTGCAGTAAACATGAAATAGTGAAATGAAATTTTTTCAAATGAGAAATCTTGAAATTTAAAAATTTCAGCCCCGCAGTCTTAGTTAAAACTTACTTTTATAGGACTTTAAGAAACAAAACTGATTAAACTTTTTCCAAGCAATAACGAAATTGGTACAAATTTGGGAATCCAGAATTATGACCCATAAAAGGAACAATGAAATAATTTTGGTTGATTGCCACGTGTACATCAATACCAATTATAATTTAATCACCATTTATGTATGTACATACATTGCAATATTTTATTTAAGGGATACCTGCTGATATCTACATGTGTATGTACAATCAAAGTAAACCGCAAAAAGTCGAAAATTAAAAGAGATAAACATAAGTATGTACATATACGATGATGTCCCCTGATGTGAACAAGTGTTCCTTAAGTAATTTTTCAAATCTTCCGTAAGGACACAACAACACGATCAAGAAGAATTAGGTTATTTTTGTCGTTGCTAATATGGTTCCCAGTATTTTTTCCGGATATGTCTCATTATTCATTGTTTTGCGCGATCAATTGCTTCAGCAATACCACTATCCTACTGTCTGTGTTATGCCTTTGCATTATATTTTGACATTTACTTCTAAAATTGATCGACATTTTTTTATTTCGTGAGATCTCAATTTTAAATTTGTCTGAAACATTTCTGGTTTTAATGAAACCTGTGCAAAGTGTTTTAAAGTTTGATATTTTCCTCTGTCATAGTTGAAAGTGGTCTCCCAATATGTGGAAGAATATTGATCTACTAGTACATACATGAATCCTTCTTTCTAGATGAGTATCACTGTCGTTCAAACTTCAGTGATATGATCGTTGTTTTCAAACAATTTAGTTTTTTATTTCTACAGATGGCATCTCATTAGTTTGGGCCTACATTTTGGTACTACCAGACTACGTATCTTAAAATAATTAAGGTCCTCTACGTGATTAAAAATAAACCTAAGATCACTTATTCTGCAAATGCGCTATCGCTCAGAAAAAAAAGACTAATTGGACGAATCATAAAAGGTGGAACTGAGGTTTATTACAAACCACGACACAACTGTAGGTTACTAGACTGCATCACGAACATGCTTTTAATAGTAATTTTTGATGCAACTCCAGACGTATCAGCGAATTCGCACTTCCAGATCAAATTTCACTTTTGCAATGACAAAGATATTTGTTACTAAGCCTCTACAGTCTACACAAATTGTCTCGCGGTATGTGAGATATGAGATTTCCTTTCTCTTGGCACATGTATTCTATAAAACAAGACGCATATTGTGAGTAAATCATCAGACACTTGTCAGCATTCAACAAGATTACCATTCGCTCTTCTCAGCCTTCTAATCTCAACAATCATCATGTTCAAATATGTAAGTAAAAAGGACTTATTTAAATTAATACTAAAAAAAATATTCTTTTAGTTGGTCTGCTTGAGCATCATTGCCGCCACCGTCGCTAAGCCAGGAGTCCTTTCTCCAGCTGTAAGCATCGCAGCGGCACCAACTATTGTATCAGCACCAAGTCTGGGACTTATCAGGTCATCTCCAATTGTTTTGGGATCTACCATTGGCGCTCCATTGACTCTAAATAGTGGACTAATTTCAAGTGGATTAGTATCTAACGGATTACTGTCCAGTGGATTGATCTCAAATGGCTTAGTATCTAGCGGATTAGTCTCCAATGGATTGATTTCAAAGGGATTAGTGTCTAATGGATTATTGTCCAATGGATTACTCTCCAATGGATTATTGTCCAATGGATTAGTCTCCAATGGATTGGTATCCGGTGGACTTCTTAACAGTGGACTCGTTTCTGGTAAAATACTATCTGGAGGACTAGTATCTGGTGGACTACTCTCTGGTGGATTAGTCTCTGGAGAACTTCTCAATGGTGGACTAGTATCTGGTAAACTGTTATCCAAAGGATTAGTTTCCGGTGGACTGATTCATTAAGAAAATTATGGCACAAACTAATATTGTTCCTTAGTATTTTTGGGTCAATAAATTATGCTTAAACTATTTGCAATCGTTTTTCTTTTGATCGAGTTTTCTGAATCGCATTGCTCATTGCACTCCTTACAGTAACAAGATTTTGTTGATTCATAAACGACTCATATTGCCAACCGATTTTTATAAAATGCGAAAAATTCAATAATTACACTTAAATTAATCTTCTTTTTTGAATAAAAGCAAGCCAGTGTGACATTCGGAATTTTTTTGTCACATTTCCAGTCTACAGTCTCTGATCATTAACATTAAGGCATATGATTTGTGCTAGCATTGTGGAGTAGGATTTTTCTGGGCACATTCTATAGTTTTGAGATACCATGATTATACAGCATCTTTACATCTTCGACAGTTCATTAATTTTACAGTCGGCTTGCAAACAGAAAATGGTATTTTCTCACCGAGTATTTGAGACGAATGGTTAAATTAATATTCAAACGCAGGTGAAGTCCCATGATACATATAAATATCTATTAAAAAGCGATTTTTCCAATATTCTTACACTTACATTTTCATAAATATATCTTAGACCTAAAATCGACTTGATGTTAGCTCGAAACAGCGAACAGATACCGCGAATTGAAGGATTCTTGGTGTATTTTGTGTTCTTTTCACTGAAAAAAATATCGTTCGTAATATCAATAAACGCCGTTTATCAACTCATTTTTTACTGTCTCAATAAAACTTTTGTTAATAGTACGAAATATTATTATTTTGATACTACCCATTTAATAAATAGTTCGTTGGGCCAATAAAACACAATTTATTAAAAAACGATTTCGAAAAATTAATAACCGATTGCTTGTATTTAAGAATATATTTATTGGCACAATAAATTCATACATTGTGCCAAGCAAATCTTTTGTTAGATGAAGAGTCTGGGTTTCGTTCTGCTTAATAAATGCATTCGTTGAGATAATAAACCAGTTTATTAAATTTTCATAAAAATGTTCATTGAAATTATGCACTCATTGCTTGTATTAATAAACAATTTTATTAAATTAATAAAACAGTTATCAAATCTACAAACAGTTTATTGTCACAATAACCTTTTGATTTTTGCAAGAAACTGTACCTATATAAGCGAACTAACGCTTTTGCAACTGTGCCATTTAGTCATTCTAATGTTTTCCGTGAACCAGTAAGCATCTTTGGTAAAACTAAATGGAAAAGTAGTTATGTAAGAATTCTGTGGAAAAAGTGACAAAATAGACTTATTATCTAAACGAAAACGAAAATCAAAAAAGGACTGACTAAAAAGTGTTAAATTAGTTAAAAAAACGAACAAAATATTCAGGTAAGTCTACGTATAATTAATATAAATTAATGAACTAAATGGTGGTTGACTTTAAAGCGATTTTTTTATTTCCCGCTATTTGTATGTTTATTAGCATTTTAAAGTGAAAGTGGACAACGAAGGCAATAGACGCAGGATAAGATATACGGTAAAAGACTCCCAGGAAATGATTTTATTCGTTGCAAATGCATTCGAGGCTGTTGAAGACCACATCCAGTTCCTGAACCGGACAGCAGAAAAACACTTTGTATCGTGGTAATACGAGAAGATGTTCTCAGCTTCAACAATATAAGTAAGTAGTGGTAGTATGTATTTTAAGTTTTTTCTATTCAAAAACTGTGTCGTTATGTGTATGTTTAAAGACATTTTTTTCATTTTTATCTCAAATTTTCTCTTCCTGTTTAATTTAAGTGAAACTCTTTATTGTAAAGAAAAAACCAAAAGAAAACATAGCTGTGCAAAAACCCATTTATTGTGTTCGAATAATGAATAAAAAAAATAAATTGATTGAAAATATATAATTTTTTTTATTCATCTTAATTTTCAGATGAGCAATCCCGGAAAAGGTAAAAAAAGTTTATTGGCTCAACAAATGTTTTATCAATTCAATAAAATGTTTCGTTGTCCCAATGAATGCATTTCGTTCAAACTATAAAATTGTTTATTGGCTCAACGAACTTGTACTTGAAAAGAGGTTTTATTTCATTGGCACAACGAACAAGTTTATTAAAAATTTAAAAAAATTATAAACAGTTTTAACAAACTCTTAATAGTATTAATAAACGTTTATTAAATTAATAAAACGCTTTTATTGGCACAATAAACGCGTTTGTTGGACGAATATTAATAAAAATGTTCTTGTCCCAATTAACTTTTTTATTGTATTTACGTACCTTTTTGGTTCAGTGTTAGTCAAAAACTATGTTCAAACGGTTGTCAGATCTCACATTGTTATTGGGACTTTGAATGGAAAATGTGTCCCAGATGCCAGACCTACATTTGTCAGCTTTTAGAAATTGCATTGTCAGATTATTGTCAAACGAACCATCTGACAATGCAATTGTCAGAAATTGGGACAATATCGTACAACCGTATGAATATATTGTCAGCTCATTGCCAGATAATTGTCAGCAGCAGCAGCAGTACAGACCTGACAATATTATCAGATTTGACAAACATAGTTTTAAATAAATATCTACAAATGCTTGTTATTGGTTTCAACAACTGCTCAATTATTGAAGAAACGAGTGGATAGGGGTGTCATGTCGCAACGGCAATCGAACATACAACACTCTGGTTTACCATTTGAAGAATAATTCGGGAGTCGGTCAAAATCCCGAAAACCAAAATCCCAAAAGTCCAAAATCTCGAAAATTCACAAGCCCGTAAATCCAAAATCCAAAATCCGGAAAATACAAAATCCCGAAAGGCCAAAATCCCAAAAATCCACAAGCCCGAAAATCCCAAAAATCCAAAATCCTGAAAATACAAAATCCCGAAAGTGAAAGTCTAAAAGAGTGATCAGTATCTATACGCCAATGTATGAAACTAAAATTTAATCTATCAGCTATCAACCTGCATGAGATCAACACAACTGAATGCACATTGGGAATTGTAAAATATTACAACACAAACGCCAACGGGAATGGACAAACATTTGTCTACTTTCCTTCTAAAAAAAAGTCCCGAAAACGGAATCCCGCAAAAATTATATAAAATTAAAAGTTTGCTCAAATTTTGCATTTTATATAGTTTTTTTCGGGATTTTGAATTTTCAGGATTTTGGATTTTCGGGATTTTGGATTTTCGGAATTTTGGTTTTCGGGATTGTGACCCCAACCCGAATAATTCTCATAAAAAATATTTTTGATACTAAAATTTTAAATTATTATCCGAGGTAAAAAGCAAAGCGACTCCTTCATACATACATATATCACAATTCCAAAAGCTTTCTTATTCTTATTCTGGAATCACTACCATGTTATAAAATTCATCTGAATTGGATAATGAAATAAAAATTTTTAGTTGTTAAGTGCGGTTCAACAAGAACACACGTCTTATTTTTTTCATACTCATTCTCATAGGATTATATCGATTCATCGTTACAAAAATCAAATTCAAAAAAAAAACCCCCATAGAAATGTCGAAGGGAACGAGATACCTGGCGAATTACATAGATCTGGATTGGACATGAGCAAGAATGATGCTGACACCTCCATACTGCCACCGATTAAAACAGTGTGCAACATAATCGACCCTATAACCGAATATGAGACCAACACTCTGTGGCTCACACGAACCGACTGCATCACACTCGCTCTTTCTGGCCGAAACTTGATCTTAATAGGACAAAGACGATGTTACATATGGATAAATTCCCCATACACTTAATAACCGGAATAATCACAGGACATTGTGTCATAGGTCATGTGACAAGCAAACGGCTATCTAAGTCTAGCGATATCTGTAGAAGCTGCGCAAATGAGGAAGAAAGCGAATCGATCCAGCATCTACTCTGCTACTGCTTCACCCACCAAGAACAACGCCTTCATACTTTAGGTCGTACGAGTAGATTCTTGGTAGACATAGCAGAGCTTGGAAATTTAAAGATATCGGATCTTCTAAGATTCACCAAGAGCACAAACTGGTTTACGAGTTGATAAGAAGAGGACTTACTCCCAAACTATATGGGGATTCACAATGGACCTTTAGGCCTCCGGTTGGAAATGATTTCTCGAAGCTAACCTTATCTAAAAAAAAAAAAACCCGGCCAAGTGCGAGTCAGACTCGCGCTCAAAGGGTTCCGTAGTTTTAAACCTATGTAGTTATATTTTGTTTAAATAACTGTTTCGTTTCGTTAACATAAAATTTGAAAACGACCAACTCTATATTCACTTTACACATTAAGAACGCGGCTGAGTGTATAGCACCTCCATTCACCTTTTTTGCGCTGTACTTCTGAGTTCAGGGATCTCAGGCTCGTTTCCTGGCAAAATCCGTATTTTTATTTACTTATTTTATTTTATTTTATATGGCAGCACAGTTTCGGATAGCCTTTACTTTTCTTATTATTATTATTAATGTTAATCGAATAGTGGTAATTTCTTCGAAATTGGTCCAGTGGTTTACGAGTTAAGCGGTTGAAAAATGTTTCGACGTAAAAAGTCTCAAAAACTATGCAATTTACGAGATTCGCTAAGTTATCTTTAAAAATATAGTTAATTACCTGCAAACTGCGATTTTGTCATATTTTTGAATTCAGTAGTTTCCGGGAAAACCGCGGGAAATTTATGTATGATATTTTTCAACCAAAGCTTGTAACGGAAAATTTTGGAATCTTTGTTTCTAACCCTTTCGAATGAAGTCCCACATGATATATTTTTTAGAATTTGTTTTTTTAGATTACATTTTACCCACCCTGTATAGTTGTTTCACAATATTTTTGAGTTATATGTTGTCCACGTATGTGGACCACCGTAATGTGAGCGGTTCTTGATGTTTTTTTTTATCGTGACAGACATTTTTGAGTTAGAGCGAACTTATAATGGTTCCGTATTACCATATAGGTACGGAACCCTAAAACTAATGAAATTCTAAGTAAATTCGAAATGCGAACTAATGATTGCATTCAGCAGTCAAGTCACTCAAGTGTTCAGTCAATTCAATTGATTTCGTTGTACCTTTACAGTTAAGAAAATACTTGAAACTCAAAATTCATGAAAAAAAAAACGAAATAAAATCTTAAAATAATTTCGAAAATATTGGATTTTGGATCCTTATTGAAATTATTGTCTACTGTGGACCCATTTTTAAATAAAACTAATTTATTTTTGAATATAGCTTTTTTTTAAAATTTATTAAACAGTACAGCCCCTGAAACAAAAAATGGATAGAAACAGTAATTTATGTTCCTCCAATGTTATATGCGAAGCCTGATACTGTATTGTATTGTAACTGGGTTAGTGGTTAAATATTGCAGCTGAAAATTCAAAAAGGACGCACCAACCAACAAAAAAGAATTATAAAATATTTTTGAACGTTTTTTTATTCTATCATTTTGAATTATCACATTTTTACTGGATAATTCCACCAGATAGTAGTTTACCAGATACTAATCCACCATTGATAATTCCACTGGATATTAATCCTCCTGATACTAATCCACCGGAGATCAAACCATTAGAGATCAAACCATTAGAGACCAATCCATTTGAGATCAATCCATTGGACACTAATCCCTTTGAAATCAATCCATTGGAGATTAATCCGTTGGACACTAAGCCATTGGCGATCAATCCACTGGAAACCAATCCGTTAGATACTAATCCACTTGAAATCAGTCCACCGTTTAGAGTCAATGGAGCGCCAATGGTAGTTCCCAAAGCAATTGGAGATGACCTAATAACACCGACTGTTGCTGCGCTATTAAGAAATAAGGCGATCCGGAAACAATTATTGCCGAAACTCATCAGCCGAAACCTTCGAACAAAAAGGCTAACCACTTCGGCAGAAGACAATTTTATTTTCTAAAATAAATCTTGTTTACAAAGGATTAATAAATTTAATGTAAACTTACATCCGTATAGAATTATGCCTTACAAAATGCCAGCAACGAGTTTCTTTTAAATCCTTTTCTACGTATTTCTTCTTCTTTTTTAAATGGCAAGGAAAGAATCAACCAAATCTGCCTCGTGTTCTTAATGGAAAAAGGAAAAGTGCTGTCAAAAATCGACGAAGCCACTGAACTGCATAAAACTCGGTGCTGGCATCTGGTGAGAAAATTAAAGTTATGCCAAATGTTTAAAAAACGATATTATGAATTGGAATGATAAAAGATAAAGAAAATTAATTAGGCTCGACGACATCCCGGGGGCCGTCTGAACTCCTAACGTGAAGACTCTAAGTCCAGAATAGCGAGCCTACCAACTGCTCTCTTCATCTTGATGGAACCATTGGAAACCTGGATGTCCGCGGTCCGCACGACACCATCGGGGCCAGGATAGACCCTTACAACACGACCCAGTTGCCAAGCAGAACGGATTTCATTTGGATCGATGAGAAGTACTACGTTGTCCACTTCGACCGACTTTGAGTTTTTATACCACTTGGAACGTCTCGTAATTTCCGGAAGATATTCTAGGTACCAGCGGCGCGTAAGCTGGCTCATTAAATGTTGAGAACGGCGACTGTAAAGTTTACTGCATAAGTCTCTCTCCGAAAAAACTCCTGGGGCTGTCACGTCTCTCTCATCCTCTCCGAACAGCATTAGATTAGGTGTCAACGGCTTCGGATCTTCTGGATCGACAGGGATATGGGTAAGTGGCCGACGATTTATCTGGCCTTGGGCTTCTATGAGGGCATTTCTTAGAACATCTTCTCGGGGTATCAAGTCTTTGAGGACGAACTCCACACTTTTCTTTATAGCTTGAATAAGGCGTTCCCACGCCCCGCCCATCCACGGCGAATAGGCTGGGATGAACCTCCACTGGATACCCTCGAATTTTGCAGCATGTGCACTGAGTGCGGTTTCCATCTCCTTGATATCCTTGTTCAACTGGTTGTTTGCTCCCACGAAGTTGAGGCCATTGTCGCTGTATAGGTAACGAGTGACGACACGATTGATGATAAACCGACGAAGAGCCATAGTACACTGATCCAAACTGAGGTCGTTGAGAAGCTCAATTTGCACCGCTCGGAAAGTTAGGCAGGTAAAGATCATGCCGTACCGCTTTACCGTTCCTCTACCAAACCTTACCAGCAACGGTCCGAAACAGTCAACTCCGACATGAGTGAAGGGTCTTGAGTTAAAGGCTAAACGGCATTCAGGAAGTTGTCCCATCATCGGCATCACTGGCTTCGCCTTGAGAAGTTTACACCTGTAGCACCTCGATTTCACCCGCTCCAGTGCACTCCGAATGCTTATGACCCAAGCACGCTCCCGAATATCTGAGATGGTTGTAGCCGTTCCCATATGAAGGTTATTTTCGTGAAAGTGCTCGATGAACAAGCTGACTAAAGCGTGGCTCTTGGGCAAGATTGCTGGATTCCGTGAAGCGTAGGAAATCATAGCCTTCTGCGCTCGGGAACTCATTCTAATGGTAGATTCTTCATCGAGGAACGGCGATAAACTTAGAATAGGGCTCGAACTGCTGACCTTTCCGTGTGCCTTTAAAGCTGCTACCTCCATTGGGAAAACTTCGATTTGAATTTTCCTGAACATCCACCTTTCAGCGCGACAGTATTCGACTGGGGTGACAAAGGGTTCCTTTTCGACGGGCCTCTTACGTAGGATATCCATGAACCGCAACAGAAATGCAATGACTCTGACAGACGAGGACCACCTCGCTCGGAATCTCGCCTTAAGCTCGTTCTGGATGCTGTAGGAAACTGACTGTTGTTGGCGGTGGACAAAATTCTTGACTGGTTCTAAACTTTCGCAGCTCTCCAGGTTATCTGCCCTCTTACTTGGCGAGACGGGCCAGGTACTAATCGGTGCCCGTAAGAACTCTGGACCATTGAACCATCTCGTCTGGTGATCTCCTGTTGTTGTATAACTCCACTTCGTGGCGTCATCCGCAACGTTGTCGCACGATCTCACATGGTACCACTGACGTGGAGAAGTTGAGTCTAAGATCTCTCCCACACGGACGGCGACGAAGGACGGGAACTTGAATTTCGATGAATTGATCCACGAAAGTACAGTGGTCGAATCCGATAAGAAGAAGGTGTCATCGATACGAATTGTGTGAGTATTCTTGACCGTAGTTGCCAAGCGCACCCCGAGAACAGCCGCTTGTAACTCCACCCTTGGCACTGAAATCCTTTTGACTGGGGCGACCTTAGCCTTCGCCATAACTAAAGCAACTTCGACCTGGTTCATGCTCTCAAACCGTAAAAAGGCCACCGCTGCAAACGCTTTCTCAGATGCGTCGACGAACACGACTAAACTCACCTGTGAGTCATCGGGTTTCCAAGAAACGTATCT
Source organism: Brachyopa scutellaris (assembly GCA_949775065.1). NCBI lineage: Eukaryota > Metazoa > Arthropoda > Insecta > Diptera > Syrphidae > Brachyopa > Brachyopa scutellaris. The sequence continues at coordinate 107,692,045 of OX459113.1, forward strand.
TCGGGGTATCCTCAGCTTTTCAATATTTTTTAGGTCCTTGATGAAATCCAGCCAGCAGCTCCTCAAGGCTTGCGATAATGGCTCGTCCCAACCGAGACCTTCACGCCAGACATCCTGCAAAACGATGCGTCCACGGATAACATAAAGGGAGACGAGACCGAGGGGGTCAAAAATCTTCATGACGATCCTTAGCATTTCCCGCTTGGTGACGACGGCATCAGGAAGCAACATCTTTTCCAGGACCTCATCCTTTGATAGATTGTAAGTGAAGTGGTCAGACAACGGGTGCCAGTACATGCCTAGAATCTTAGCGACGATAGACTCACAGTCATTTGGATCAATGCTAACAAGCTTCGAGTTGACGTGACTCTCCGGAGTCTGTTGAAGAAACTCCCGGTTATTCGATTGCACACCAACTAGATCAAAGTTCATCGCCTTACAGATGCGGATTGCATCTCGGGTGACAGCGATCGCTTTATCCACCGAATCGTGACTGTTGAAATAATCGTCAACATAAGTACGCTTTGTCAGACCATCTACCGCTTCCGGGCATTCCTCTCGAAACTGTTCTGCATGCTGATTCTTGATAAACTGAGCGCACGTAGGGGAACATCTTGGGCCGAACATCATCACTTGCATGATGTAAACTGTGGGACTACGGGAGCTGTCACCATTCCGCCACAAAATTCGTTGACATTGTTGATCTTCTCGTTTAATTCGAATGCGGTGAAACATCTCCTTCACGTCAGCATTTACAGCCACTGCACGTTCACGAAACTTGAATATCCCAGCGTGGAGGGGAACAAGGTTGTCCGGACCCTTTAACAGAAACGTATTAAGTGAGACCCCATTTACTTTTGCAGCTACATCGGCTACATCCCTGGGTTTCGGCGGGAATTTGTTTGGATTCTCTACTATAAACGTCGGTGCATACCAGACTCGAGGCCACTCGGTTTCCAAATCCTCCTTCGATGCGACCCTGGCGTATCCTTTAGACAGCAACTCACTTAAATGATTGTTTTTCCATTTTAACAGGTGAGGCTTCTTCTGTAAAGACTTCTCCAAACCTATAAGACGTTTCAAGGCCATCGGGTAGCTGTCTGGGAGTTTCACCACATCAGAGCTCCACAACAACCCAATTTCATAACAAGTCCCATCCAGTCTTAATGTACGTTGCATAATGTCCATCGCTCGACTCACATCTCGACTCACTAGGTCACCCTTAGGTGCCATGACCCCAAAATCTTCCGTGGTAAAATGCCGCTTAACGAGATCGTGTAGTTCATCCTCGTACTTGATGGCATCGTGAAATAGTAGATGCATCGATGGTTTTGCGGCTTGAAGGCTTGAAAACTTAACCGTAGGAGATGTTTTTCCATAAACTATCCAGCCGAGGAGAGTTTTTATGGCACATGGTTCTTCATCGTTGCCGTGACGCTGGCCGCGACCCCACAAGAACTTGGCTTGGTCTAAACCAACTAATAACTTCGGCTTGGCATTCACTAGATCTGTCAATGGGAGTCCTCGCAGATGGGGATACAACTTCTTCAGCTCGGCAACATTGAGAGACTGTCCAGGTAGTTCCAAATTCTTGACAGTATATACATCCTTGAGTAGATGACGTTTTCGATTATTCACTCCTGACACAGATAGCGACGTCCGCATAGAATCCTCATGGCGTGCAACTCCTCGCGTCCACAATAGAGTAAGTCCTTCTGGGTCACCGTCAAGACCAAGCTGGTCGAAAAGGTCCTTCTCCATCATTGATAAGGACGACCCATCATCGAGGAACGCGTATGTATCGACGAAGTTGTCTTTTCCATGGATCCGAATGGGTACCACCTTAAACATAATGGATAAATCTGTCCCAACCTGAGCTGCGTGGAGATGTGGCTGGGGATTGAACGGAGGTGCGGCAGTGTTTAGAGCAGTGCTACTCCTAGCAACCGTCTGATGCAACAAAGGGTGATGACGCCTCGCACAACCACCAGTCCCGCACGTTCTTCGCTGTCCGCATGCCTTCCAGTTATGTTTCTCTAGCTCCAAACACGAAAAGCACATCAATTTTTCCTTAGCAAATGCAAGTCGCTGATCTGCTGTCAAAGCCTTGAATTCTGGACACTGAGTCAACGGATGTTTCCTACTACATTTCGCACATGCCGCTGCCGGAACCGGTTGGTGAGTTAACACACGACCCGATGACTTTGGAGCGTTATGAAGTTTCTTAATGGCGGCCGCTTCAGCCTGCTTCACAAGGTCGGGGGGTAGGTCAATAACCTTCTCCGTCAGGAACTCCGCAAAATCCTTGAAATTGACAAGTGGATTCGCAGCTTTCTTCTTGACCCACTCCTGATATAGCCCAGCCCCTAGCTTGCCAACGAGGCACGTCAACACATAGCCGTTGTTGAGATCATCCTCTCTTTTCATGGACGTAATGTCAGCCACAAAACCATTTAGCTTTACAGCCCACAAGCGAAGTTTAGGATCCCATCTTGACGTAAGCGTCGGTAAGTTGAGTAAGTCTGCAGTTAAATCGTGCACCAATACGTCGCTTCGACCGAAAATAGCACGCAGGGAATCCATTATTGCCTCAGCGTCAGATGAATACTTTAACCGGTCGCTCACCAGGTGATACGCCTCCCCCTTTAGTGCCTTACGCAGTCGAGAGACATTCTCTTTTCCACTGTATTTACCCTCAATTGTGGTTATTTTAAAAACATCTTCGAAGTACGGCCACTCACGTCTATCGTCACCAGAAAAACTTGGAAGTTCCTGTACATTGCTCCGATTCAGGATTGTGAGCAGGCTTGCCATGTCGCCATCTCGAAAGGAAGACTCTTGAAAACTAGCACGCCTTTCTTGTTTCCCACGAATAGGTGTGGATTGTGACTGCTGACCAATCTTTACCAATAGGGCCTGATGATTTGCTTGGATTTTCTTGATCAATTCTAACCTTTCATCAATAACTTTCGGCTTTGGGCCCCGTGGCATTTTCACTTCCCCTATCTTTTCAGTTTCCAATGAGGGTTTGGTCATTGCCACTTTCATCTCTTCCATCTCCTGGCGCAGCGCTGCTAGCTCACTGTCTCTTTGAGCAACCGTTGCTTGAGCTGTTGCTGCAGCCTCTATGAGAATGTCCATTGAAGTTTTAAGTTGACCTTGACCGGAGGGAGCTGGTTGGCGTTCGTCATCCTTTAGCTGTGCGTCGAGAGACTTTGCTTCACCTTCGTCTGTGTCCTCACATGTGCTCTCACCACAGAACCAAGGAGTGGCTGTATCGAACTTGCTAGGGTCGAATTTACCACACGCGTAGTGCCACCATCTTCCACACTTTTCACAGGACACCATTTGGCTATCATCCGCCTGACGACAACTTGCTGCACTGCAACTATGCTCTGTACCTTCCATCATGACGTCGAAATCTCCACTGGTTGTTAATAAACGATGTTAAATTAATTGAACCAGGATAAAATAAAATGATGTTGCTGCGCTATTAAGAAATAAGGCGATCCGGAAACAATTATTGCCGAAACTCATCAGCCGAAACCTTCGAACAAAAAGGCTAACCACTTCGGCAGAAGACAATTTTATTTTCTAAAATAAATCTTGTTTACAAAGGATTAATAAATTTAATGTAAACTTACATCCGTATAGAATTATGCCTTACAAAATGCCAGCAACGAGTTTCTTTTAAATCCTTTTCTACGTATTTCTTCTTCTTTTTTAAATGGCAAGGAAAGAATCAACCAAATCTGCCTCGTGTTCTTAATGGAAAAAGGAAAAGTGCTGTCAAAAATCGACGAAGCCACTGAACTGCATAAAACTCGGTGCTGGCATCTGGTGAGAAAATTAAAGTTATGCCAAATGTTTAAAAAACGATATTATGAATTGGAATGATAAAAGATAAAGAAAATTAATTAGGCTCGACGACACCGACACTTGGTGCCGACACGATAGTGTTCAATGATGGAGCAAGCACTCCTGGCTTAGCAAGAGCGGCGGCAATAATACAGAAAAAGACCAACTGAAAGAAATAATTTTCAAAAAGATTATAAGTGAATAAGGACCGTCCTGCAAATCCAAATGTCCTTACGTATTTGAACATGATGATTGTTGAGGTGATTTTTGCTTTGTGGGCTAGTAAAACTCTTCTTGAATGCTGACAAGTGTCTGATGCTTAATTCAAACTTTGTGCCATATTTTATAGGCAAATACAAATTCCCGTTGTGCGTAACCAGAGATACGAATCTTTGAGGTGGTAGAGAGAAGTGTGAACTGCTTTTGCTGTTGCAAAAGAAAATGTGGCGAAAGAACCTGTGGTAAAACCCTTCACTTAAAGTATCTGGTTTACTATTGCAGCGTATCGTAAGTGGGTGGGTATATTATTATACTATACACGGCTTAATTTATGCTTAAATATTTTGATTTGATTATCAAAACATGAACAGACTCGATTAAAGTGCTCGAAAAAACCGTCTTTGGTAAATTGTGTTTTTGATTTTAAGGCTGTGCTTGGTGTTCGTTTTTGAATTTCATGTACTTACATACTTACTTACTTTAGAGGCTCCCAATGTATGTAGGTCACTGTCTGAGATACGGCAGGGGCAGCCTTCCATCCTCTTCGGTCCTGGGCACTCTGCTTCCAGTTTCCCAGACCCATAGATCGTTTGTCGTCTCAAACCTGAATGCTGGTATTCGAAGATCCTTATTTTCCGCTGTGGCCGAGACAGTGTAGTCAACGTATTTTGCCTTTTCGAAATACATCCACATCTTGATATAGATCAAAGAGCTCGTGGCGAAATCTTCTCCTCCATTCGCACTATTTGCATATGCTACCAAATATCCGACAAAAACGTTTTCTCTCGAAAGTGTTAAAAATCAGCTCTGCTTTCGTCCTTATCGTCCACCTCTCGGCACCATAGAGCAGAACTGGCAGGCAGTGTTGCCAGAGAGACATATTATAAGGTAGTACAGCAGCCAAAAAATGGGAGTATTTTGCAAAAAAATAGTAGTAGAATAGACATTTTTTAGTCTACAAAAATAAGTGTGTGCAGAACATTTTTTTTTTAACTTTCTTTTAAAAAAAAAATCAAACACCAAAAAAAAATGCAGTTAAAAAAGAAAAAACATAAATATGTAAATAAATTATTAATTCTAATAACAAAAGTAAGTAAATATCTCTTTAATTATAAAAGAATCTGTCTTATGGCAGATAGCTTAGTTCATTTTAGAACCTCCAGCAACACAAGATACATTTACAGCTTTTTTTGCTTTTACCGCCTTAAAGGAATCCAATTTCACTAAATATCTATTTATAATACAAGTTTACTTTGAATTATTCTAACAAGAATTACAATATTTCAAGCATTAATTTAACAAACCTCTTCATTTTATTGAACTACTAGCGGGACCGCCCGGCTTCACCCGTGTCCAAAAAATATAGTTTTACTTTCAATACATTCATTGTCATTTAGTTCAAAGAATCAGATGCTCTGTCTGTCTGTCAATCTATCTATCTATCTCTCTGGCTGTCTGTCTGTCTATATTAATTGACCAAAATGTTTCATATTCACATTTCACCTGAAATTACGAAATTTTGTATAACAGGTACTAGAACCGCCGGTTGTTGACTAACCGCACTGATGCTATGTTGTATTCTATATTAAGAAAAACGTACTCTGAAAATGTTACTTAAATCGGTTGAGTAGTTTCCATGTCTATAGGAGGCAAACATAAATATGTACATTGTACATACATTCATTTTTATATATATAGATCTAATAACTTAACTCCAGCGCCACCTATCGGGTCCAGATTTTATTATATAATTTTCTCTTTTGGCACTGAACCAACATATATTGTGAATGAGCCTTTTTGGTCCATAAATATAGAAGTTAGTAATAACTTGGCTCCAGCGCCACCTATCGGGTCCAGATTTTGCAATTTTCTCTTTTGGCACTGAACCAACATATATTGTGAATATGAGCATTTTTGGTCCATAAATTAAGAAGTCATTAATAACTTGACTCCAGCGCAGCGTCGCCCCCGTACTACAATTGTACTTTTTGAGTACAAATTTGGGAACTGAGTACGGTACTACTTTATGGTGAGACGTACTACTATTTTATTATAATTTGTTTACACCGATTTTTGTATGTTCTTCAAGCCATATTCGTTTTTTATTTGTTCCAGTGGCTTATTTTTGACTGTTTGTTTCGGTTTTCTCTGTGGACAAATGTAGCGCACTAGTATTCACATATAGAATTCGTGAAAATTAAAAAAATCGTATAAAATCATCTATATTTTAGTAATAATAAAATTTAAGGAAAGGGAACATTTTCAATTTTCAACAAAAAGTGTTAAAAAAAATTCCTTTTGATTGAATCGACACAGCAAAAAGCTAAAATGTTATCCACTTGTACAAACATCAAAAATTAGCCAGTTATAACACGATTGGGACCTAGTTTTGGTTTCAGTCGAGGGAAATTCCCTTTTTGACGACAGTTTGGTAGATTTAAGTGCTGCTAAATTTGCATTCAATTTGAAGCGAATTAAATTAATTTAGGTTGACATTACACTTTGCTGCAAGTGTAAGATATTTTAGGTCATTAATAAAATTGGAGTACGAATGTGAAGAGAGGAGTAAACGGGAGTACGGAGGTGTTGAAAGTAGTACAATACTCCTATGGGAGTACTTTCGGCAACACAGGGCTGGATTAATGTTTTGTAGAGTACGATTTTTATCTTCTAAGTTAGGAATTTTGAGCCCAGTCTTAAGTCTAATCCTAGGGTAAATATTTGTTGAATCTCCACTAAGGAGAGTAGGTATTCACTCCCAGGTAGTTCCTCATTGACCACTTTGAAGTTACTGTTGTCAACAGTAACATTTTGTCCTAGGCGGCAGGCAGTTGCTGTTTTGTTTACTGATAACATTTACTTAATTTTGTCCTCATTAACTTCAAGGCCAACTCGATTCGCCTGTTCTGCATTTGCCGCCAATGTTTCTATGATGGCACGCTGGAAGCGCCCGATAATGTCGGTGTCGTCTGCATATTCGAGCAGCTAGACGGATTTTTTGAAAATAGTGCCTTCAGTGTGGACACCTGCCCTACGCACTATTTGTTTCATATACACTATATACGGTAAAAACTCTGATAACAGACACTCCTATTAGGCGGGTACCCCTCTTGCGCGGACACTTTCTTTTAAGCCAATTTTTTTTTATATTTTTCGGAACACTTCTACCCCTCTTGGACGGACCCCCTATGACCCTGGCGCGGACAGTATATTTCTATGAATTATGAAAATCACCTCTCTTAGCCGGACGCGAACGCTCAGTAATGGACGCGAATCACATAGCAACGGACGCGAGGCACAAAGTCATCTCATACATTGTACGTCGGCCGTAGAAATCCCAAAGTTGGGGATTTCCCGGATAAAGTGTTTTTCGATTTTCGTTAATTCATTGCCTTGCTGCCCCAAATTTTTGGTGTTTAATTTAAATTTAGAAAATTGTGAAGTCATTGCGGAAACCTAACATCATGAAAAGATTAACATATGTCGATGTGTTTGTTTTCCCAAAGATTTTCGCTTTCGCATTCAATAACTCTGCGGTATGCCTCTGTGGTATTCCAACTTTTGTTTAGCGACTAAATTATGCACAACATTTCTTTTCTGTATTTACGTACAGTTGTGTTTATATAAATAAAACACCCCCCTTCAAATGTTCCTTTTTTGCAATTCATACTGTACTTGCAACTTGCGCAGAAATAAGTGCTAGTGCATAATACATATATTCGTGAGCACCGTGGTGTAGTGGTTACTGCGTTGGACGCGTACGCAATGCTACCCGGGTTCAATCCCAGCAAACACAAACACCTAATAAAGTTTTTTCACGGTTCCACCACGAGGAGCTTCCGACTCCGACTCTCCGTTCCGAGTCGGCACAAAACTCTTAGTCTAAGAGCCCGCTGCAAATTTTTGGAGTGAGATATAATCAAAAAATGTGCACATGAATATAAAGCTTGGAAATGTGGGAACTCAAATATGACTGTCAGGCAGCCTTTTTCTGGTGCTTTTGTTAGTTACTTACTTAGTTGGCGCTACAGCTCGAGGTGAACCTGGGCCTGCTTCTCGCAACCATTTGTGTGTTCGTGTTATATTTCTTTTTGCACGAATGGAAGGGACCTACAGTTTTTTGCCGACTCCGAACGGCGAGTTGAGAAGCTCAATCGTGACAAATGATACTCTTTGATGCTTGTCAGACATTCGAAAGAGGTGTGCACTGTAAAAAACTTTTAGGTGTTTGCGGCGGAATTCGAACCCAAGACCGCTGGCGCAGTAGTCCGACGTACTAACCACTGGCGCTACGGTGCTTTTGTTAGTTATGTTATGTTAAAAATGTGATTTTGTCCAAAATCTGGATCATTGTTATAGTCTTAGAATCGACAGCAAATATTGGGAGTGAATATATTTATAACCAAAATATATGGGTATGTATGTATAGGTTAGGTATTAACATTGTGATATCGAATTCAATCATCTGGCAGCGTTTTTGTTTAGCCATGGCTAACAATAAATACCTTTCGCATTCTAAATATGAAGTAAAGGCATTTGTCCACCACTAGGAACTGCTTATCGAGACAGTCCCTACCATCCTTCTTGGGTGTGGAACATTATTAGCGTTCAAGACGCTGCTAAAAGGAATAAATTAATTCCGAATGGATTTTTTGGAAACATTGAAATATTTGAAAATTTTATGATGAACACGCTGCTTTTTCCATAAATCGTTGGTGAATCTTCTCATTAAGCTTCCAGAAAAGGTCATCTAGGGCCACAGTCCAGCTGGATCTATCTTTCCATCCTAAGGATAACTCAACTTCTAGTTCATCTTTCATTTGCCGCCACTTCTGGAAAAAGTTCGCTCTCCTGGTGGTTAGGTATCAGATGATCACTTTTGGAAGCCGATGATAAGGAAGCTTTTTGATTCTTAAAACACACTTGAAATGGAGCGTAAGGGTGAATATTCGTAGGAGACGCAGGCGGGTTTCGACATAAAGCATGTACGTTGGTGTGTTTGTTGATAGCATAAACAAGTGCTCGAGGAAGAATCTAAGCAACTTCGTACTCTTCCCTTCCCCATATCTGACATACGTAACACATTGCGGATCTTGCAGTTGCTTCGAATAGAATCCCCGCTTTATTTTGACTAACACATTTTTTATCTTTTAAACGCAAGTAAATGAACTAAGGACCAGGGTTGCCGGTGAAAAATTTGAAAAAGTCGCAAAAAAAGGGTCATGGGGCAAAAAAAAAAAACAAAAACAAATAATAGGTCTGTTCCTTTACTTTCTGCTCCAAAAATAGTAGGCTATTAAAGTTTATGGAGTGGGGGTAAAATTCTCTCAGGCAAAGAAAAAATTACGAAAAAGTAAAGGAACGCGTTTAACCACAAAAGTTGCAACAAACGAAATGCCACTAACATATGTGAAATAAACGTAGAAAAGTGGTGTTGTACAATTTTGGACTTTGCAGCATAGTCCACTCTTCATGATATCCCAGATCTAATATATTAGGTCTGTTCCCGTACTTTTTGCACTAAAATGTATAGATTCTCAAATTTCAAGGAGTGGGGGTAAAAATCTGTCAGAGAGAGGGAAAAGTGTGCAAAAGTACCAGGAGCGCATTAACACCCAAAAAAACGAAAAATGTATGATGTTTGACAGATTTGACAGTTTCATAAAGCTGCACAAAGAAATTTCTTGGGCTAAAATCGGCAGCATGAGGAGATTTCTTACTCTCTTCTGTCGAAAACTACGAAAAATCTTCGTACGGGAACAGGATTTGACTGATTTACGTAGTTTTGCGTAGTTTTGTGCTGTTTTGGCCAGTACGGGAGCAGACCTATTGCGAAAAGCAAATTTCAACATTCAGAACATTCAACTGTCATCTATGTATGCTCATTTTCTTTCCATTATTTTACTTTATGCATTAAAATAAAAAAAAACAAATATGTGATTTAAAACACATAAAAAAAGAGAACATTTTTGTCCTAGAGCTGTAAAAAAAGAGAACTTTCAGGAAAAAAATAGGGGACAAAAATGAGAAAACCTATCACTAAAAATTGCACATTAAAAATAATTTTTTACTATTTGGTGAAATATCTGACAGCCGTTAGCTGTCTGGGTGATGAAAAGTATGTATCTAGTAGTCTTTTGACTTTCTGTAGTACAACGAAATGCATACATATTTTTTTTTTTGCATACATAACGATGTGTGTATACCTCAATTTAGTAACATAAATTACTAAATTTATTTAAAAATAAAAACCCGTAATGATAAAGAGCAGCGTGGTGTAGTGGTAAGTGTGTTGGACTACTACACAGTGCTGGCCGGGTTCAATCCCAGCCCGGGTCTAATACCTAAAAGTTTTTTTCACGGTGCCACCTCTTTCGAATGTCTGACAAGCAATCAAAGAGTATCATCTATCAAAGAGCTTCTCAACTCGCTGTTCGTAATCGACAAAAAACTGTAGGTCCCTTCCATTCGTACAAAAAGAAATACAGTGAAACCTCTATAAGTCCTTAAGTCGAATTTTCTATTACTCGAACTGAAGCTTCAGAACTTAGAACCAAGACTTCAGTTTTACCACATTTTACACTCCATAAGTCGACTCTCTGTAAGTCGAATCCCTCTTCAAATCGAACTTCGTGACATGTTTCATCATGTTACTTTAATAGAAAATTCTCTCAATATCTCGTACAAAAGAGATGAGAAGCAAAAGAAATTAAAATTATGTACATATGTATATAGTAGGCACAGTTTTGTTTTTTTTTTTTTTTTGTATTTGTAATGAAATACGAAACATAGTAGCTTCTACATTTTGCTATTGAGTTTGCTCGTGTCACTTTTATTGTAACCTCACAAGTTGGTCGTCGGTAATTTTTAACCACTTTGTTCAGAAAAATGTCGCCGCGCAAATAAAAAACTTAATATCTAAATAAAAAATGTTTGATTATTGACCAAATCTGATGAAGTAAGAGCGGCATTTAAAAGTATAAGATGTTTTCTGGATACCAGTAAAGGGACTTCTCAACTCATATACAAGAATTTCGACATGATTGAAGAATATTTTAAAAACATTATAAATAAACGTAAGCTTCAAACAACAATTACCGATTTTTTCAAAGTCAAGGAATAACTATAAAGTTAAAGTCTGAATAAAAAACAATCAATAATAAACACATCTTTTAATTCGACTGAGCATGTGCACTCTGTTTTCTGGGTGCTCCATAACTCGAACACTCCATAAATCGAACACATTATTTGATCCCGTGACGATTCGACTTATAGAGGTTCGACTGTATAACACGCACACACAAATGGTTCCGAGAAGCAGGCCCAGGTTCACCCCGAGCTGTAGCGGCACCTTAAGTAAGTAAGTAATGATCAGTTTCACTATGAGTGTTTACTGAAGTTCAACTAAACCTGAACGAGAGTTTAAACTTTCAGTTTTAGTTTAACTCGGTCGGTTTCACAGCGATGTTGGAACAAAAATTGGCGTCGCTATTGTTTTGAAATCTCAAATTTTACGTATTTCTCTTTTAAAAGGTGATCGGAGAAAATGCTACAAATTCAGTTTGCCGATGATTTTGAGGAACCTCAAAAGTAGCGATCTGGCATATATCACTGGCATATAAGCGTAAAGTCAATAAAAGTTTGACTTCGGCGGATATTGAACTATGTTTCTAAAAAGAAATATAAATTATTTTTGCTATTCTGGCAACTGTCAAAATATGCCTCAAAATAGCTGTGTTTCAGGAAAGATTAAACCGCCGAAAGAAGGCGTTTTACTTAAACGACGAATTAAACTCCACTTTGAGTTTAAATTCTCACGGTAAAACTGCGCATAAGTACATATTCTAATTTGAAGAGAATAAAAAATGACTTTTAAAGAGATACAATGGGCACCCTACAGATAGTTCACTTTTTACCGGCAGAAATTTGTTGAGTAAGAATTCGCAAGCTTTTTTAAAGAGGGGAAATGTTTACTCTCTTGTTGCTTCTCTCTTTAACTACATTTTTGTGTAAGGAAACGGTTGGTCTAGAATTCGCACAAATTCGTACGAATTCGTAACAGTTTTTAGGTAAAGAAACAGACCTAATGTATACATGGTAACGACGTAATACATCCATATCCATTATTATTATTTTCAAAAAAAAAAAAAAAAAACAAGAACGCATTAGATTATAATATAAAAAAAGGAGTACCAGAAGCTTGTGAAATTTGATGACGTTGCCATGCTGTTACTATTAATCTGTGTGAAGGAGAAATGGACAAAGAGAATCATACACAGAGAAGAGAACTAATACTAAGTTTAGTTATGCGTGACGGCGAGAAACTCGTGAGGCCCATACCGAGAGCTAAGATGTTTACACATCAAAAAAAAAATTAAATTAAACTCAATCTGTACAAAAGCAACACATTGGAAAAAATAAATTATTAAGTTTTTGAGTAATATACTGAAATTAGTGATGAAATGATTTTTTTTTTTTTTTGTTATGAGCAACTAAATGAAATTTTTTTTGAAAATATATTTTTTTTACGAAAACGTCTCAAAAAGTCTCAAAAAAAAACTGAAAAGGGTCAAAAAGAAGTGTTTTTTAAAAAGTCGGGTCATAGTCTTTTTGTGTCAAAAAAGGGTCAAATTGCGACTAAAGTCGCATAACGGCAACGCTGCTAAAGACCAAGTGTATGCTTGCATCTTTGTTGAGTCGCATCTCAAACTACAAAGTCTTGTAAAATGTAAGAAAAAAGCCTTAAAATATGCTGAAGCAATATTATTTTTTTTTATTAAATTCTGCTGTCAAAAAGTAAATTTGAAGTTATCTTTTTAAATCAATCTACCGGATACCAATCCACCGGAGACGATACCCTTGGAAATCAATCCACCGCCAAGAGTCAATGGAGTGCCAATACTAGCAGTCCTGAGTATGCCCACAGTTGGTGCGGACACAATAGCTGGACCAGCCGCAATTCTCAACGATGGAGTAAGGACTCCTGGCTTAGCGAAAGCAGCGGCAATTACACAGAAGAAAACCAACTAAAAGGAAAGAATTAAGGTTATTCGTGAACTAAAAGTGCTGATCCTCGAAATCCTCTTACGTATTTGAACATGATGATTGATGAGGTTGGTATTTGCTACAAGAGAATTCTAATTGAATGCTGACAGATGTCTGATGTTAGGCTAAGATTTGATCTGGTGTTTTATAGCCAAACAGAAGAGTATTGGCCTTGAAAGGGCTTAGACTTTAGACACCATCACTAGGTGGCTAAGCGAACCATCCTACACCATAAGCCAATTGAAACCTGATTCCCATTAATTAAAAATAAAAATAAAAAATAAGACCAACTTATGTAACCATGAAATCAGTTTCAGTTTTATTCGACACAAGTGCTGGTAGTATGTAGTGGCAGTGGTAGCAAGTGTCACATGACACGCACTACATCAGGCATAGCGTATCCAGGGTGCGGTATCGGCGGGCTTAGTAAACCAAAGCAGCGGAATAGGTCAATGGTTTGTAATCGGATCGGTATTGTTGCTGAAATGAGTTGGCTGTTGCCACACTGTTGTACGTCTCTGAGGCAGCTGGTGCACCGATTCTCGTGTAGGCAAGTGGAAGCGCAATGGGGATGTTTGGTGCCACTGCAGTGTAGTATGCTGGTGAGTAGAGTGCTGGGTTAGCAGAGGCAATGGCCAACAGGCATGCGAGTAAGTACTGCAAAGGAAATTAATTATTTTCGTATTTGAAAATGCTTTAACTATAGAATTGAAACTTACCACTTTGAACATATTGAATGGTTGGTTGGTGGGTTTTGATGATGTGTCTTGTCCTAGTGGTTGAACTGAACTATGATCCTGTAGGGAATTGCGTTTCTTTATATACACGAACACTAAAAGGGACTTTTTCGCTTCGCATCCACATCTTGTTCCTAGAGAAGAAGAAAAACTAGTTTTTCATTGCGGATAGAAGATGATGAGAGTGCATCAGAACAAAGGATCATTAGCGGCTGCACGAGTGACGAAGAAGAAGAATAAATCTATTCTTGGATTGCTAGTCAGTGTGGATTGTAATCTGGTGGGGTGGGGTGTAATATATGCATCGACTTTGCACTTGGACTTAATGAATACAATAGTATTGGTGGTAGAAACTAAAAAGAGCATCTGCACTTAAATTACCATCATCGTGAGACATGTTTCCTTTTGTTCTATAATTTTCTTTTTCAAATCGTTTTACATGCTCGTATTAAAGTTATATTTTTTTTATCAGCCTCTCAATATCCCTTTGCTAACAGTTAATGAGAATGGTAGAGTTTCTATAGATAGATAGATTGATTTTAGATTTAGAGATATTATTTTATTTTGTAAACTTACTAAAGGTACGAGTATACAAACTAAAATCAGTGAGTGCATGGCTTTGCCGTCATTGTTTTGGTGTCTCCATCACCAACGATTTTCTAGTGTTTTCTTAAAATGTACTCAAGTGGTTGAAAGTTTACTCTTTATCAAATCAAATTGTTTTCAAAAATCATATTACCTATCGTGTTGGCCTATATAACCGCAGGTATCTTTAATTCTATGATAACCGCAGGTATCTTTTCTGTGTAATGGAAATCATTTTAAATTGTTCCGGTCCGTAAAACACCTCAATATGGCGAATACAGACCGATATCTATTTTGGAATAGATTTAAAAAATATCAATTGGACAGTATCTCTCCACTCATAACATCTTGTCTCCAAAGCAATATGGTTTTCGGCAGAAATACAGCTGTAAAACCGCCGCGCTGCGCCGTAATCGGTGGATCTAAAAATATTCGGATCCCCTTAGATGCAGATAAAATTTCTATTCTTGTCATATTAGACTTCTCTAAGGCATTTGACATAGTAGTTTACCCTACTTTGTGCCAAAAACTGTTCCAAATGTACCATTTCTCGCCGTGTACTGTAAAGACTATATCTTCCTACTTGAACAACCGAGTACAAGGCTTTCTCCCCATAGTCAGCGGTGCGTCCCACAAGGCTCTATACTAGGACCATCACTCTTCTCCTTATACGTCAATGAAGTTCCTACTTGTAGTGGAAGTGCAATGTTATCTCAAGAAAGCCAATAGATCTGTCATAATTTCCTTCCATTACTCTTTACAATGCCCCTATCGAGTATATTGATTCAGTTGAAAACCTGGTATGTATGACCTTTAGTTAAAGTCCCACTTGGGATACATATATCAATCCAGCAGTAGGTAAGATATGTAACAGTTCGGCTGCAAAGTTCGTATCTTACTTACTTAGTTGGCGCCACAGCTCGAGGTGAACCTTGGCCTGTTTCTCGCAACCATTTGTGTGTGCGTGTTATATTTTTGCACGAATGGAAGGGACCTACAGTTTTTCGCCGACTCTGAATGGCGAGTTGAGAGCTGAATCGTGACAAATGATACTCTTTGATGCTTGTCAGACATTCGAAAGAGGTGGGCACTGTGAAAAACTTTTAGGTGTTTGCGGCGGGATTCGAACCTAAGACCGCTGGCTCAGTAGTCCGACGCACTAACCACTTGCGCTACGGTGCCCACAAAGTTCGTATCGTTTTAAAGAAAAAAACATTTTTTTTTTTTGAAAAATTCGATTTTATTATTCAATATACCTACTCGTAGTAGCCATCCAGGGCGTTACACTGATTATAGCGATCTTTCAACTTTTCGATACCATTTTTGTAGTAAGATTTGTCTTTTGCTTCGAAATAAGCCTCAGTCTCGGCGATTACCTCTTCATCGGCGCTAAATTTCTTTTCAGCAAGCATTGTCTTAAGGTCTGAGAACAGGAAAAAGTCGCTGGGGGCCAGATCTGGAGAATACGGTGGATGCGGAAGCAATTCGAAGCCCAATTCATACAATTTGCCATCGTTTTCATTGATTTGTGACATGGTGTATTGTCTTGATGAAACAGCCCTATCTTCTTCTTCAAATGGGGCCGTTTTCCCGCGATTTCATCCTTCAAACGCTCCAATAACGCTGTGTAATAGTCGCTGTTGATGGTTTTTCCCTTTTCAAGATAGTCGATGAAAATTATTCCACGCCCATCCAAAATACGCAAAAATTCGGCTTTATTACGATTGAACAGCTTCAAACACTGCTCAGAATCATCAATTCATTGTTGTTTTTGGTCGATTGTGAGCTCGCGCGGCACCCACTTTGCACAGAGCTTTCGCATACCCAAATATTCATTAAAGATAATGTCCAACACGTTCCTTTAATATCTTTAGAGTGTCAGCTATCTCGATTAACTTCATTTTACGGTCATCCAAAATCATTTTGTGGATTTTGTTGATGTTTTCGTCCTTAACAGCCTCTTTTGGACGTCCACTGCGTTCATCGTCCTCGGTGCCCATATGGCCTGTACGGAATTTAGCAAATCACTTACGAATGGTTGCTGTTTCGCCTGGCGCAGAGTCCGGATAACACTCATCAAGCCACTTTTTGGTACCAGCAAAATTTTTTTTTTTTTTCATAAAAAAGCAGTGTTTCATCACGCGAAATTCCTTGTTATCCATTTTTTTTTTTTTTTTTTCAAAATAACAAAAGTTGCTTCACTCGAAATGCTATGTCCGGCAGCTGTCAAATTTAAATACATACTTACATACATATATGGAGAGCTTAGAACCGATGGGTCTCCCATTCCTCAACTCCCATAAAGACACGCAGCTTACTTGCAGAAACATTGGCTATGCCGCTTCTTACTAGCTATTGTGGAATTTTCTCTAGCTGTAGCTATGCCTCTAAAATATAGCTTTTAACATCATTGTACGTTACGTTTTTGGATTGCACACATTTGATCGAGTGTGGAGCTATTCAAAATATTTGTATAATACCTTTGATAATTTTCTCCAGAATCAGCCTGCTTATCTTTACGAGAAAATCAGATTTCAATCTTCAAACAGATCCGGTCAGCTTAGCATCTGAACGGGAATTTTTCAGTAACTGTATTCGCTTGTGGAACTCTTTGCCTCGCCGTAGATGTTAAGAAAAATAGATAACACTGCCAGATTTAAATTAGTAACCCAATTATTTGCTCGCCAATAATAAAATCTCACAGAGAATTGGGTACGTCCTTTCTCTCTGCAAGGTTACACATGCTGCAGAATATTGACAAATCCCCCCTATAAGGAATATTGTTCAAATCCAAGATTTAATATCATTGACATTTTCTCAACATCGTACTTATCACGGATATAATTGTTTTTTCATGTAGGTGATGGTTCAAAAGACTGTAGGTGGATCGATATACAAATAACGACGCTTCTTCGGTATATGCGTACATAGGTATGTACTTATGTACTTCATCGAGAAATCTTCGTCAGCTCTAGCGATGAGATTGTAAAGCACGGGCTTCCAGTTTGTAAGGTTTTCAACTTCTAGATTTATACCAATTTCACAACTAATTGCAGCATTTAGCCATTTCGCATACCAGCTTGTTTTTGCAGAGACGTAAGTTTGGAATATTTAAACTTTAAGTATGTAGTTGATTTGCAATTTATATTTGCCATTAAGAGTCTGGAGCTTCTGATCCGGCTGTGACTGAAATACATACTTAGCCTTATTTATTCCTCTTCGATATAATTGAATCATTTGAACCTGCGTTTTTGGATTCTAAGAACATCTCTGCTGGACTAGCTTTTGAGCTTTATCTTATAGAGCTCACCATTTTGGCATCTTTTCTCCTTTTTCTTTTATCCGACGAATGGTTTTTTCTTTCTAAATTGTTCTTTCGTACTAAGTTATCTACAGTTAATTTTGTATTTAGAGCCCAAAATCATGCATTGTCAAAGAATGAATATAGTCGTTTTCAGAAATAGCATACGATTTTTACTTTTCACAAAAATAGAAGCTCGTTAAGTCTCTTTCAATGCTTCGCTTATATGTATCTACAATTTGTACATGATTGTGTATATGCACGCATTCTAGAATAAGCAATAATAATCAAAATTACAATACAGAACACACAATCATGTAGGTATTTGTTACTTCAGCGGGGCAATTGGTCCACCTGGCGCAACTTACCCCACACCTAGTTTGATGATCATATTGCGTCATAAATAAAAAAAAACTATTCAAAATTGTTCAATTGTAATAGCGTTACTTATGAAAATTGTGAACGTGCATGTTTGCATGCATGAATGAATGAAAAACATAGTAACCCACATTTTTTACTTTTTCACTAAAAAAAAAAAAAAATCCGCGTAGTTCCCCGTCTTCTGATACGATTTGCACATGATGGTTAGTTAGTATGCACACATCACTCGTGTATGAACTTGTTTCTGTAGCACTTGCAGTTCTTGAATAATAATTCGCGTGGTCCAACTCGCCCCACCCTACTTGGGTAGCCTTTTCAAAATAACTCGAAAAATTCGTTTGATAATTTTGACTAATCCCATCCCAACTGCAAAAGTTGTAGAAATTTTTCTAAGTGCAGCATTTTCATGTGATGAACCCAAACGTTAGACAACGGTAGAGAATCTTCATTTCCCGTCATTTTGTTTACAGCATCTTCGATTAAAATCCGAATAGTTTTACAAATATGTACGAAAAAGTGCGTTCACACTTTGGTGTAAAAAAAATACACTTTTACAAGACTACATACACCGAAGCGTGAATTGAATACCCCTATATGTACATACATATATCTACAGAAATTTTTTTTGACGCAGATAAATTTGTCCAACAAAATGCTGCTATTTCTAGAACCAAACTGCGTAAAAACTTAACATCTCTCTTCGCGCCTTTTTTTTATCCACACAATGAAATACCCACGCCAGTATTATTTACGAGTACAAACAACATTAATTTCTACTACTAAGTTTCACCTTGATATTGAAATGAGCACCAAATCTAAGCAAAAAAAGAAGAACAAAAAAAAGAAACAATTAGACGCTGTATCAACACCATAACAAAACCCATCCCTATAAGGATATAAAGCCGCCCCCAAACGAAAAACCAGTCAAGGACACGATTAAATGAATAATATTATGCTTAGATTTGTTATTTCCTGTATTCTCCCCATTGATGGCGGAAAACAGAAGACGCACGAAGAAGAGTACCTAATGGAAAGTGCTTTTTAAAGAGAACAATAAAAATGGCCCACACAACAATTCTGTGATTAATTGTTTGACAACAAAGGCCAGGATATGCGAATTTATGGAACTCCTAATACACTTTAGATTTACACCCTATTTGTTTCAGTTTATTAAAGAATGGGCGTACTATGGCGCATTTAAATGAGTAAACAAACAGGACACCTTCTACGAAAAATTATAAATTGATACCCACAAGGAAGTCGGAATTCGGCGTGTGTGTTTGTTATTAACAAAAATACAAGTACAAAGACAATTGAAAAGGAAGTGTTTAGTGGAATCAGAAAAAAAAGATAAAAACAAACACGTCTAGGTCAAATAAAATCAATAGAAGATTAAACCCATAGGATGTGCTTTGCTGGGTGCTACTACTGTGCTAATCTTAAAGCGATCCCAAACAAGACGCATCCTTACACTGTTGAATCCACACTAAACAGATGTCGTTTTGTCCACAAGGACTAGGCCAACTAACATAAATGCTTTCTACGCCTGTAAAAGGACATTTGGGGAAAAGACGGAAACTGCAACCTCCACAGGATCCACTAGATGTAAATTGCAATCATTAAACCAACATAACCTATGGATCCACCGTCCGCTAGACGGCTAAAGAAGTAAAAAGCAAAATGAGGTAACAATGTACTTGCAGCATACGGTACGATGACGGCGCTTAAAAGTATACCACAAGCGGGACAGGTTTCATTCACTAAAGATTCAGCAGTAAAGGGAGCCCTCAGAATAAGATAATCCGCCTTGTTAAAACAACCCACATATAAACATACGGCACTAGGAAAAATCCAAAACCTGCCAACACTGACTGAGGCGACTTGCACTATCAAAGATCATGAAATAAAATTCTTCACCGACACGACTCAAAAATGGACTGAAGCAGGTTTCTACTCTTAAACACTGAAATGGAAATCGCTCAGACCACCGAACACATGCAGTGTCTTTCAAGTTGAATTATTTAAGATTGAAAAGACTGCTACATCCGGGTTACCTTTGGGACCCTTTGGGGTCCAATTGACCCTTTTTTGGTGGCACGGACCCCAGGACCCGCCTTTTGGAAAATCATCGAAATTGGACCCTTTTTGAAAAAAGGGACCCTTTTCGGACCCTTTCTGTAAATTGGGAAACAATTGACACACTCAACCGATATTCTTTCACTTCTTTTAGCAGTCATCGTCACCGACAGCAATCACACTTTTGCATTAACCCGTATTCTATCTATGTATGTGATTGCCAACGCCGAAATGTAAATTTTCCCTGTAAACAGACACATTCAAATAGTTGTTGCGTTTCGTTTGTCATACTTCTACTATTGTTAATATAAAAAAAAAGACCTGCCAATCCATGCTATCCGCATTAAATGTTTTGGAAGATGAAGAGTTAGAAGAGTGGGTCCCTAAATTAATAAATAAATTTTTGTCCAAATACTTTTCTTGTTTCTGTTGTTTATGTTACTTTATTTTTAAATTACTTGCTTTTTTTAAATGAACTGATTTTTTTGTTTTGTTTAAGTGTTTTAATGCATAAGCTTTATATATTTTTAAGCAACTGGACAAAAATACAAATAAAAAAAACTAATAAAATAATATTTATCCTACCCCCGTGTTATTCTTTAATATTATATCGGACCCCTTTTTGGACCCTTTCCGGAAATTTTCAGAGGTAACGCTGTGCTACATCCATAAAAGATAGGGATCTCCCTTCGTCGGAGGAAGTGGTTAATGAAAAATTGCTGAAACAAAATCACAGATGCGTCCCTGGAATGCTCTAAAATACATTAGACCTTCAAGTCTCCGATTGTGTATTACAATAATATACGCTTCCCCATCCTGGAAAAAACCAGACAAGTCCAAATCGCTTCTCACCAACTGTTAATCGATTTCAAGGCCGCATATATCAACATCTGGAGGGATGAACTGTGTTTAGAGCCATGTCTAGTTTTGACATCCCTGCCAGACTTGTCCGTCTGTGCAGGACGACGATGGAGCTGCTCCATCAAGGATGGTAATGACCTCACCGAAATCTTTGATGTCAAAAAAGAATTTAGACAAAGTGACGCACTGTGACACTTCAACATCATTCTAGAAAAAAAAGTTCGAAACTCACAAGCCAACATACGAAGATCGATCTTTCAAAAGTCCGTTCAACTACGTGCATAGGTACGCCGACCTATGACATCATTGGTAGAACGCAGCGAGCTGTCACCGGTAAATGAGGGCAAAACCAAGTATATGCTGTCAACGGAAAAGGAACACTCAGCATCGACGAATTGGACAGAATGTCACAATTGACATTTAAAACTTTGAGGTAGTAAAGGACTTTGTCTACCTCGGGTCCGCTATAACATCAAAAAATGACATCTCGTCGGAAATCAAACGAAGGATTACTCTTGCCAATCGCTGTCTACCCTGCCTTCTTTGGCTAAGAAGGCAATTGAGTAGTAACGTCCTTTCCCCATCTACTCTGTATTAGACCCTAACTATCCCCGTCTTGCTATATGGAGCTGAAGCATGGACTTTATTGAAAGTGGATGATATCCTTGGTCGCTTCGAAAGAAAAATCTTTCCTAAGATATTCGGTCCCTTTTGTGTTGACGGGTTTTGGAGGAGAAGATTCAACCACGAACTGTACAGCGATATTGACCTGGTCAAAAAATTGCGTATTGGGCATTTAAGAGGGCTAGGATACATAGAGCGAATGGGCATCAACACTGCAGCTCGGAGAGTATTCGATTCTAAAGCCCAATTCACAATGTCGCGTTCGGGCGCTCTCGCGTTGACATATAAAGTAGAAACTATGCAAACCTATGGGGTGCTCTTAAATGCTACCTCAGGCGTTATATCATAGATATCGTAAAGTTCTGGGCAACGGCCGAGTAGAGCTACTTTCTACTAGGGCGTGCGTTGTGATAACTCACAGCTGTGTTGACATTATACTATTCTATTGGCCTGTTCGATTTAAGTACATTTTTTTAACTTTTAATATGAGTAAAAGATTTAAATGGCTAAATTAATTTTTTTCAACACAAATTAATTGTGTGGGGTCTTTTTTTAATTGACATGTTCGCACAATCTCGTTTACAAAGTAATTTCTTACATTTTGTGTTTCTTAATAAAACAATAAAAATAAAAATATATAAATTTAAAATCTTCTTTCTATCATAAATTCGTGAATGGGAGATTTGAGGAAACAGAACATATTATCACTTCACTACTTTTATAAAAGAAAGTCTAAAAAAAAGTATGTATGTATGTGCCGCAAAAACAAAAAAATTACTGAACGGATTTGAATGAGATTTATTGGAAATGAATCTGGTTAGATTTAATCTATAAAATGGATAAAAAAAAAATCAATTTATTTCAATAAAAAACTTCTAAATGAGAAAAAGAAAAGTTATATAATACTTTTGGGCATTTATCTCACTCTATCTTAGTTCTTAAATAACGTAATAAAATAAAATCTACATATTTGTTTAGATTATTTCACAACAAAGATTTGTGAGAATAGTAATAACATAAAGATATGCTTTCGCGACAACGATCAGTGGAGACCATTGCCACCGTCAATGCACCAGCGGGTATGCGTGTATACGGTACATGCGTGTAATATACGTGATTGGGATTGCTTCGTGCTAACATATATGTATTGTAATTGTTCGATCATCTCTAATTCAATAACTGGATAAAGAATGCAATTTTATGATAAATAAATGCAGCGCTTGGAACAGATACAGATATGTATGTATTATGTTTTGACGTTTAGGCGGTAGGAACGTGCTGCAATATTTAAGAAAGCGAAAAAGTTCGATTGGAAGAAATTGCTAACCCAGCTGCTTCACTTTTTTCTTTAATAAGCTATGAAAAATCGTTTATCCAAGCAATTCAGTCTATACGATCCTATAATAATTCTTTTCAAATGTCTTCATTTGCGGCTAAGCAAATTGTGGAGCAAGGATTTATGCCAACTTTTAAGGTGCAAGGACAAGTGTAGCATTTAGCTGGAAGTCTCCTTCCAGTAGAAAATTTATTACAAATACACTTACAGTAGGAACTCGATTCTTGCAACTAATTAAAACCGAACCTGTTGCATTCATTGGATTAGTTGCTTCTACTGAATATCTAATTTAGATAAAAATATTTGGGTTATTTAATATAAGAAACATACAGAACTTAAAGGTTTTTATTCAATCTTACGTATAAACACAAATTAGGTTTAAAATACATGTACCATGCAACATATGGAGGTGAAAAGTTAGAAATTAACATGTTATTTTAATCAGACATGAATATCCTTTGTCAAGCAATTCTATTATTTCCATTTTTTGTTTAATCGTCAACACTGTTTTTTTCCACTCATTTTTAGACCGAAAAAAAAACAATAAGCAGAAAACTTATTTCGTAGAAGTAAACACAATCTAAACTTCTTTGCACCAAATCGAACAGAGGAAAATATTCAAAAGCGTATACGTTGTACATACTTACATTATGTACATGAATTTATCTGTAAGTTCAAGTTATGATCAACCATAGCAAGAACGAAACAAAGAGAGCAAATTTAACGGGATATTGTTTCAGTTTGCCAAGGAATTTATCAATTCCTTTTCTGGTGTTGCAGGAATCTAACATAACATTTTGTGAAAGTTGCAATTATAAGATAGCTAATGAAAACTTTTTGGTGGTTGCACTAACTGAGTAGTTGCAACTATAGGGGGTTGCATGAATCGAGTTCCTACTGTATCTACATACAAAGAGAATATTTTTGTATGCGCAGCGAAGCGGGTACATCAGCTAGTTTGTAATATTCCTATCCTATGAACGCCTGAGGCTTGAAGCAGTATTTAGTTTTGCAAATTTGGAGTTCGTACGTTGGACAGAAATTATCGTAAAGTCGATATAAACGAACGCGACATTGTGAATTGGGCTTAACCCGGACGGTCAGCGCAGCAGAGGAAGACTTTGCCTAAGGTGGAGCGCATAAGTGGATAGGGACCTCTACCAACTTGGAGTGCGCAACTGGAGGCTACTAAGTACGATACTATTTACAAACTGATTTACATACCATATGTGGATCACTTAATTTCAGGCTAGGTTTCCGTTAATTTTTCTTAAATCAATTTTAACGCCATTTTCCACATACAAATAAATACATCTACCGTATTCGCTATGCCATCCACAAGTGGTGACTGGGAAGCTGCCTAGTTATCATCGACCGATACTCACCTTTTGGATCTTTTGACCAAATTGCCAAATCAGCAGCTAAACGCATCGAGATGTTTAAATACGTATTTACTCTATGTGATGCATCGTTATATGTTTTGAATTTACATGTTTCTAATATCCCTTGTATTCCCTTGTATTCATCCGCTTTATCGCCTAATAAAGCACCAAATATTGGCGTGAAATTTGAACAGCTGTATAATGAATTCAAGCACAGGCTAGTGTTGGTTTAACTATTACTACATCATTGGAGGAATGACACACTGCATTGATACAAACATAACATGCAGGATGCGGTACACAAACAGAGAACCAAGCATAACATCACTCGGTTGACAAGAATAAAAGCAAAGTGGGGTTAAAAAGAAAAATAAAAGAAAAAATATCTAAACCGGCAATATTCTTTGTCTCCGTTCTCCGTCGTGTGTCGCTTTAAAATTGTTGTTCTCGATACTTGTTATTGTTATTATTTATTTATTTATTTATTTCCACGGAACTCGGAGGCTTCTTTAGATGGGATTTTTTTTCTGTAAATAGGCGGACAAAAAATTAACTTGTTATGTTGTTCTTTTAATTCAAGGCTAACGAATGGCAGGGGGTTCAAATGGCCAATTCAAATAGTCAAAGAAGATGGGGTAAAAACAAAATGCGAAGGACGTGAAGGAAATGGCTATTTTTGTTTTGCTGCTTTGGTCAAATCCGGTTTGGATTGGGTTCTTGGTTGAGGTTCTTCTTCTGCTGCAACGCGTTTGTTTATTTTTGTAAATTGGTGGACAGGTAGTGTGACGGGAGAGTTGCGTATAGAGAAGTGGAAGCAGAAGGTATTCCAGTGAGGATGCTTCACCCATAAAGTACAGTATACCTGGAAAGTTTTTGAATTGTATTTTATTTAGTTGATTCTAAGTCTAACTTGATTCGCGCGGTTTCAGTACTGTCCAACTCATTCCGTCATGTGCCTTGTTTGTTTACCAATAGAGATCTCTTTGATACACTGCCACTTTCTTCAAGGTTTGGTGGTATTTTTTTAGCTCCTGACCTGTTCTCATGTGAAGTTGTTCGTTTAAGGTGCGTTTTGGTCAGAAAACTCTCAATATGATGCGAAGACATCACACTCGTACCTAAGCCAAGATTCTATAGATTGACAAAGGAAAATATATGACTTGGAAGGGGAATCCGTGACGATGTTTTGATGTTGCTTAAAAGATACAATCTCTTCTTCTAATTTTTGGATTTGCTAATTTGTATTCTTCTCTGGAAGACAAATATGTATAGTACGAACTGCGCTCCGTTCGTTTGTTGGTTGCATAAACAGAGAGCTTCGAGATATCGGGCTGCAGGCTTCAGCGAGTGTCAGTTTTCAAAGGTGAACACATTTTAGGTTGGACCTTGTACCAGTACCATTGTACCATTTGTACCATTTTTTTTATTAACGGGGGAGGACTCCAAGGCTGATGCTCAAGCTAAAAGATCTATTGTATCGTACACCAGTGGACAAAAAAAACCCTCGCACCATTGCTTTTCTTCAATTTTCATGAAAAAATCAAGGTTGTTCTTTTGCTATAAAATTAATTTTTATATATGTATTACTTTAATATGGATAAGCTTGTTAGTTTAGAGAGTAACAACCATATATATTAGTCGAAATTTGACCACACAATCCAAATATATTTGCATTTGTATGACAAAAGGGAATTTTACGTTTTATTTAGGCAAACATTTTATCAAAATTTTCATTACGTACAGGTGCAACTATTAAAAAAAACCTAAGTAAATATTGAATACAACCTTAAAATAATAAAATAACATAAAAAAAGAATTCATTTAATGTGCAATTAACCCAATATTTGGTTGTTCCACTTTTTTTTCTTAATGACGTCATCAATCCTGTTTGTCATCGAATCAAACAATTTTTTTATATGGGGAATTATTAAATCTTTATACCAGATGTCTTTCATTATACTTTCCAGTTGAGTAACAGATGTTGGCCTTGTCTCTCTAATTTTGTTGTCCATGTAATGCCAACAGTTTTCTCTAGGGTTAAGATCCCGGCTACCACCAGCCCATGGAAGGGAAAGAATCCCCATGGAATCCTTGTCTCTAAGGATTACAATTTATCCAACACCAAATCTGGTTATTACCCCCCATACCATAATATAAGGGGAATGCTTAACGATGGGTAAAATGCAATAATCTGAATACCGTTCACCTTTTCTTCGGTGAACCACCGCATTCCCGCCTGGGCCAAATAAATTGAATTTGGTCTCATTCGAAAATATCACTCTTGCCCTTCCGGCCTGAGTCCAATTTGTATAAGTTTTTACCCATTCAAGCCTTATTTTTTTCATTCGCAATGTTAACAGTGGTTTTTTCTGCAGGACGACTAACATTAACTCCGATTCCATTAAGCAACCTCGATACTGTCCGATCATTTATTGTTTTCCACTTTGCTTCTGGAGTGACCAGTTAATATCCCCAGTATGTATAAACCGGTTTTTTGAACAAATTCGCTGGATCAGACGCTGATCTCTAGGATCTTCCAGCTTTCCGAGCAATGGAGCTCTCTAGTTGAAAAATTTTCAAAATGTTTCGCACACTCCATTCATTAGACCCTAGTCGACTAGCAAATCCACGATTTGACACTTTTTCCGTACGCAAAGCAGCAATATATGTACGCTTTCCCTTCAAGAGTTAACACCATTTCAAATCTTTGAAAAAACTAACCCATTGTGACTTATTAACAAATAAAAAAAATACAGAGCGCTTACCAGTAGTCTTGAAGGATATTCAGATAGTTAAAATATAGGCAATAACTAAAAAAATATATGCTTATAAATTATTTCACCATTCCATAAATTGTCACCCATCGGAAAGGAGAGAATACAAATTATTGCAATGTGAGGGTTTTTTTGTCCACGGGTGTACGTAGGACACTAATTAATCCAACAGGCAAACTATCTTTCTAATAAAGACTAGTATGTGCTTGGTTGACTTACTTTTTAAATCTGAGGAGTTCTTTGTAGACAGCTATCGACATCTTTTCAAGGTTTTATATTTGTTTGAAATACCTCGCCTTCTGCCTTTGAGATGGAAAGCCTGCCTGGATAAAGATTACCCTATAAAAGTGAATTTTTTTATTTCTCTAAATGAATCAATGATATTACCGACATCATTATTACACCAGGGTACGCATCTGCAATCTTGTGAAATTGAGATGATAAAAAAGTTCAGTCTTCAATCTGTTTACATGTTTATAGAACAATTCAACCAAATATTTTCTTCCAGGGATAGCCTCAAGTGCCCCAATTAGTAATGAAAAATGCCCAAGCATATAATGTGCCCCACAAAATAACCCACTGCCGTTCAATTAACCGAAGTTGGTATATTGAAAACTGAAATACGTGCACGGGTAGGTTCTTGAAAAGAGAATATCACGGCTAAAACGAAATAAAATAAAAAAAAAACGAACAAAATTTACAAATCAATCTTACGTGCTACTCCCAACAGGTAACTCAATTAATAAATAAAAATTCCCTCCATTATCCTTCCGAATGGAAATTAAGTGGAATCCCTTTAAAAGCACTCCCCTTTCAAATGTGGCATTATTTTATCCGAGGATAAACGAAGCAAACCCCAAGTGTGTCAACTCTTGAAAATGATTTCCTTGTCTTTGGCATGCAAACATTAAATCATATCCACGTGTTAAGGATACACTCTTCAGAAAGTATCCTTTTTTTCATAATCACCTCAGGGAAAACCGTATTAGAGGGTTTTTTGTACTCTACTGCAAGTTTGTACTTAAAGGACTCTAAGGAACATACTCATACCAATGCAAGTGTAAAAGTGTCCTTGCGGCTTTGCTAAGCATTTGCATTCTTGTGCTGTAATACAAACAAGGAATAACTTATCTTCACCTGCACCTCCAGTGTCTGTGTATAAATTATATTAAATAACTAAAAATAGCATAGTGAGGTTATGAAACTGTGGAAAACAGGATATGAGCTTGAATGTGTGTAGTATCATAACAATTGCAAGGTAAGGAATGGTATTCATGCAAACAAGGTAACAAAAGAAAAGTATCCAATTAAATCGGAGCACCTGCTCAAGACTGGACTGATTAAATTGAAAATTGTAATTTAACCTAAATCGATTGACTTAAAATACATAAAATACAATACATTTCCGTTGTGTGTCTGCCTCCTTTAAATGGTTATTTTTGGTAACGAATATGGCAATCATTTTCCTCCACTTGTTCAATTGCCATTATTGACAGAAAACCGTCCACACCTCGATGACCCACTTGAAAATTAAATGTCCTTTGATTTTAGATCTAAGAATTTCCAAAGAAATCCTTCGCATTCGCCTATTTGCATTGACGTAGGAGACATTTTCAGGATATTAAAAGTATAACACGGCCAAAATATACATACATACGTATGTAAATCTTAAAAACACATCCTCGTTTGTGTGGATGGATATGTTTGTTACCCCCATATACTCGTATTTGTGACTTTGATGTGGCATCTACACTCCAGTCCAAAAGTTTGAGGCCACCCTCAGTGCTCGAAGAATAAAATACATCTATCATCGAAAACAAATTTTAGTAGGAAAAATAATCAGATAAAACTAACGGGGAACATACATCCATACAGGGCGATTCACTTGATTAGACGCATTTAAAATATTTCCATTAATCTTGATTCTATCCCCCTATTTGTATCAATAAGCAAAAAAAACTATAATGAAAAAAAAAATAATTTTTTACAACAAGCTTGAACTAAAAATAAAAAAATAATTTTTTTCCCGAGCCACCAATATCTGAGCCACCAATATCTGAGTAGTATCTGATTTTTTTCTTACAAATTTATGTCGATACGTATATTAGCTTGGGTGGGTTGGATATGAGAAGGTTTACTCAGAATGTTTGAGATTCTACTCGCCCTTTCATTTGATACCCATGCCATGGTGGTTGTAAAGAAAAAGTAAATTCACCATCTTGGGGCGCCCACCATATTAAATTTAGAAGATCATGAAATATACTATATTGAGTTGTCATCGGACATGCGAAATTTCAGCATAATCAGATATCTGGAAGTGGGTGTAAAATCGAATCCCAGATTTGGCTCTCACAGAAATTGAATTTAGAATGATGTCACTTAGCTAGTCTAATGCTGCTTGTCAATCCCTTTAATTTGATACCCATATTAAGGAGGTCGTGAAGTTAACGGCAATCCACCATCTCAGGGCGTCCGCCATATTAGATTTACAACGTCATAAAATATACCATATTGTTTGAAATTCTACTCGTCAAACCCTTCGATTTGATATCCATGTCATGCGGGTTGTGAAGAAAAAAGTAATCCGCCATCTTATGGCATCCACCATATTGAATTAAGAATCACGTCACTTAGCTTATCGTATTCTACTTGTCAAATCCTTTCATGTGATACTCATATTTAGGAGGTCAGGAAGATAATGGTAATCCACCATCTTTGGGCATCCGCCATATTAAATTGATAAGATCATGAAATATACAGTATTGTTTTGTCACCGGACATGCAAAATTTTAGCATAATCGGATATCTGGAAGTGGGTGTAAAATCGAATCCCAGATTCCGCACTCACAGAAAGTGAAGTTAATATAAAGCTTGTAATTACATCTCGCAGAAAGGTTAGTTATTACTCTGTAAAGCAAACATAAGAACATTCTTTGTGAGAGACACCTAACGGTACTTTTGTGCTCTTTTCTCACAAACATGTCAAAACTGCAGCATTTTTTCGGTTCACTTGATTAGACGCACGGGTAAATTTAGTTTATAGACAAAGAGTGATCGAGCAAACTGCAGTGAACTATTAATTTGTGATTAAAGGAAGTGTTTCCTTAGAGGAACAAAGGGCAAAGTTGTCTTTTCGGATGAAAATAAATTCAATTTGGACGGATTCATTATTCTTTGCATGAATAAAGTCAGTTATCTTGGGTGGCCTCGAACTTTTGGCTTGCAGTGTATGTAGTGACGACTGACAAGATTGTAAGCGTATATCGAGGGCAGTGTTCACTATCAAGTCCTTTAACTCCTAGATGTCGTTTTTTGTTTGTGTTCTTATTTTTTATAAATGACTATAACAACAACAGTATAATGTAAGTGGTTCTATTGAGGAAAACAGAGGAAACAAATATCTAATGAATAGCATTGCAGGTGTTCGGGACTATCAAGGCCATTGAATTACGCACAATTAACTTGGTTGGTTCACCGTGAAACATGGGGGGTAGATTCGTAATTGAATGATACACATTTAGGATAACGTCGAATGAGGTTCGCAGAGATTCTTTCGGATTGGAATCGCATTGAGATAAACACTTTGCTTTTATTATGATTTTTTATTTAGTCATTCTGCTGCGACTTGGAAATTAACGATTGTAACAGAGAAAAGGAAAGCGTACTTTATGTACTTTGTCTGCCATATCGAGCGGGATGACGTGTTTGTTAAGAAATATTGCGACGAAGGCAGATTTCCAAGTCGCAATCCCAATCACAATGACAAGAGATCATCGTTTGTAAAAATAAATGAAAGACTTTCCTCTTGTTTGTGGTTTTAAACTCGTTATTTTTTTTTTGTTTTGCGTAAACCAACACAAGTGTTGCAAATACATGGTTTTTCATCAGAAATTACCTTTTTAAAGTTAATAACGTCAATCATTTAAAGCATTATTGCGTCTCAGTCTTATACAATTTTCAGTTGCCCAACAGTGTTTGGTCGGTACATGGGTTACTGGTGTGGCCAGAACCAGTGTTGGGCGTAATTACTAATTTTTTCAATCAATCGACTAATCCTGGTCGAAAAAATTAGTCTTAGTCAGGACTAAATGGAGTAATTTATTAGTCATTAACGTCAATCATGATGTATTCTAACTAAAGTAGTATTGAAATGTCTAATATACTACGCGACCACATGTTTTTACTGTAAATTTTCCAATTCCGTTAGTCACGCAGTTCTAAATTTTCCATCTCTTTGGCGGACTATCTAGTTAGCTATTTTGTTCTGTTTTTTAGTGCTATAATAGTTATTGGTGGCACATCATCATGTTGTTCATGTGGTAAGAAATGGATCCAAATAAAAACTCCAGTATTTGATCGTGAAGCACAATACTATCCCCTTTGCAACTATGACTAACTAACGAAGGTTAAGTTGGTAAGGTGGCTATCAGCGGTACTCGGTAGGATTCACTAAGACCAAGGTAGGTTGAACCGACTCTTATTGGTACCATTGAAACGATTTTGGTAGTTGGATAAATTTCCATATTTTATTGATATCCGTTGAGGAAATATATTGTAGGTCTGTTAAGAAAAATTCTTCCAGAATCTTTTCAGTGTTCCGTCCGTGCCAAAACGGAACACTAATGGAATCAGTTCGGTGTCTGTCTGTCTGTCCGTCCGTCTGTCACAGGCCTTTTTCTCAGAGACCATTTGACGTAGACTATTGAAATTCGGAACAGTTATAGCAATTAGTGGCCCAAACACTGACCTGAATTTAAAAAGTTGAATTTTGACTTTGGGGGGATAAATGAGATATTCAAAAAAAAAAACAATTTAATATTGAAGTCATCGTGTCTGCTGTCAAATGAAAGCTCGTCATAGCACGAATTCAAAAATGAATAAAATATTTTTTTGTGTTACTTATTAATAATTATCAGGACTGCACTACGTTCGACACTTTTTTTTTTTTTTTATTAATTTTTTTTGTGTAATCTCACTTTGCCAACTATTTACATTCGACTAGGTGATGGTTAAGTGTTTTTTTGTAGACAAAATGTCTTCGAAGCGATTGAGTTGACATTTGACATTTGACATTTTGTTGATAGCTATAAACGAGTGGAATTTAATTGACCTTTTTGGGAAGAGGTAGGGTTCATTCACTTGCTGTCAAGTGTGGAAATGCTTTTGGTTAAATGTGTGTAGTAAATTCAAGGATGCTTGTCATGGCTTAAACGAGTGGGCGACCTTTGGAAGGCTGCCAATCGTTTGCCTTGCTAGTTTGTTTCATTTTCTATGCAAGCAATTTCAAACATATATCACTGTCTGGGAAAATTGTATGTAAATGAATCAATTGGCTTTAAATTCTTTTACAGTAATTCGTGGTTCTGGGAGGTACAAAAGTGCGGCATCGCATGACGTTTACGTCAAAATAAAAACAAAAAATTGAAATACATCCGATTTAGAAATTGGTAACTTTCCAAAAGTTTTTCCATTCTCCTTTTGTAAAAATAATGGACGCAAGCAAAAAAAGTTAAAGCTAAATTCGCAAATTAAATGTCAATTTATTAACCATTTAAAGCCATTTTGTATCGGAAAGCCTTCCACAACTAACAACTGAATAGTTGATGTTTCACCGAGAATAACGTCGAATTTGTTTCTATTGGAGAACTTAACTAGAGAAATTAATACAAAGCTGGATTCAGTGCTGCCAAATCAACGCCATTTTTTGATCTGTTTTTAAATAAATTTAGCGTACATATGCTTAAGAATTACCTTTTAATGCGTTATAACGATACGTCACAATAGACAGTTACAGTTTTGAGGTAGTAAAGGACTTTGTTTACCTCGGCTCTGCTATAAAATCAAAAAATGACATCTCGTCGGAAATCAAACGAAGGATATCGCTCTTTCTTTGGGCTGTAGTAGTCAAGCTCTTTCCCGTTCAACTAAGGAGACTTTTTAAGACCCTTATAATCCCAGTCTTGCTATATAGAGCTAAAGCATGGAATTTATCGAAGGCGGATGAAGATATCATTGGTCGCTTTGAGAGGAAAATATATATTTTTTTTTTTTAATTCACACACGCTAAAGGGGATATGAATAAGCATGAAGCACATGAGGAACAAGAACGAGAGACAGACAGATCGACGTATTGATAGGAAACTCAGATGTTTTTTTTATGTTTCAACTGTCCAGGATGACTGGAGAGTTGTGTATTATTGAAAGTTATGCCATTGCTTATGATTCACAGAAGTTTTTTCCAGATGTTTCCTATTATAATTTCTTCAGCCATATCACCATCCCCTACTGCCAGTGTTATGCCTTCGAGTAGGTTTTGATATTAGCTTCTGAAACTCGTCAACTTATTTTTAATTCGTGAGAAGTGAATGTTTCGGAGACATCTGGATTTCAACCGTGAACCTTCAGGGTGACAAGCGACGATATTACGCCACAGCCACCCACTCATTCGGTCCCGTTCGCATTGATGCGTTTTGGAGTAGAAGATTCAACCACGAACTATACGAGCTGTACAGCGACATCGACCTGGTCAAAAAACTGCGCATTGGGCGTTTAAGATTTTTTTTGCACAATAGAATGTCCAGAGTCAAGCTTCATTGAACTTCCAAGACTCGATAAGCACAAGTACCTTCTTCCATAAATGTAAACAATGCACAGCACAAAGTCGTTAAGAATAGTCCTGCGGCAACGAACCGTATTTCAGGTTCAGCATCAGTAAGTGGCCAGAAAACCAGCATATTCGATACCTCATGCACAGATCATGTTACCATTGAATGCCCACGTTACTCCATTATGTTCCCGTCACCATGGGTACTATATCTCATGTGTGTGTCATCGCTTCCAAAAGAACCAAAGGACATAATGATGATGGCGAGATGGGCAGCCAACATCACACTTTGCACTAGCTGCTCAGTACCTTGAAAAGCCAAAAGCTTACCACCATAGCATCACACATGGCGAAACAAGTCACATTTTTAGCTACACCGCACACGTACCTTTACCAACGGTTTCACTGTTATCACTGCTTTTGCGGAAAACTACTTGCAATTCTAATACGTCAGAGAACACAGGAAACTCTCAATGTCACTGCGATTGTAAGGATTCAGTTCACAGTACGAACGAAATGAGACTCCTGCCAATAAAGTAGTCTAAGGCGATAGAGAGTCTTTCACGCCCGAAGTGTATGTATACAGGTAGATGTCGATGTTTGATCCATAGCATCATACTTCGAAAAACGTGACTGGTGCAGTCACATGCTCGTCTTACATCAAAGAGTTGAACTCTAACCGCTACACTGCCATCGACCGCGCCATCTAAACACCTCTAAGGATTCCTAAAAATGTGCATGCGAGCTGAGAGCGAACTATATTTGGTTTCAAGAAGGATACGGGGAAGGGAGAGGGAAAATATGTACAACTCTCGGCTGGAAACCGGTCGTTTGAGTTTTCGTCACTTACAACAGTGACTACGCCAACATTTTTTCCCCTCGGGGTGGTGGATAATTCCCCATTCCGAGTTATACGTATATGGTGGATGCCAACAACACCAGTGGAAATTTGAACTTTTCCATCATACGAAGGTGATATGATAGGCAGCACCTGGCGATTGGGAGTAGGGACGTGGAGCAATATTGTTTTGTTCGGATTTCAAGTTCAGGTTCAATGCAAGTGATATAGCGAAGTTGTTGTTGTTCCTACAGAACGATGACTGGATGACTTTTTTTCTGCTATTTGCCTTTGTATCTCTTTGAACCGGTCAACAGTCTGGCTTTAGGCCAGAGCAGGACAGGCTAGGCTACGCCTACATATGTATGTGCATATGCTGTTGTCCTGATGAAATGTGATTGATTATTTGTAAGAGTCCGATGAACTGATGCAGTTTTTTTTTTCTCCACCGTTGAGGTCATTGAGAGGAAGCCTCGTCATATCAATTTGTTATTATGGTCTATGGACCGAAATTCAACGGCGAAGTCCTTTGACTTTTGGCATATCATTGTAAACTGATATCACATCACAATGTGCGTTTTGTATTAACGGGTGAAGGAGTTTGTACAATATGTATAATGAGAAGTGATTTTGATTTGAAAGCAATTGACAAAAAATGAAACGAAAAGTTGTGCCATTTGCTTTCCACTATTGGCTAAAAAAAACAGGTAAGAAGTTAAGTTTTAGAGGCTACCATTGTGACTACACTTCTGATATCAAATTGCGCATTAAAGTCCACAAAAGTACGACAGTTTGTATTAAGACATGTCTAACTCTGAAAATTTTCGAAAAGGGCCCTGAAGGGGGTCTCTAGCGAAAAAAGGGTAACACATAAAATTAAAGAATAAGAGTGCAGGTTGTCAAAAACTGGTTTGGGGCAAAATGAATAAAATCGAAAATTGTATCTACCTCTTCTGCAAACTCTTCTTCCTTTATCCACGATTAAAACTTAGTAGTTTCACTTCTATTGCGCTTTGATATGCCCTCTTTTTTCCACATCAATGACATGATCGTATTTTCAGAGAAAAAAACCTGAATTTTTCTAGTTTAATTACTAAGTAATTCATTGAAACGAAAACTATAAAATTGGTAGAAATTGGCGTGAGTACCAGATAAATTTGTATGTGTAAACATGTACAGAGAACGTTGACGTTGCTATGCTATTCCCAGTCGCGAATATGATAGGGCATTACCTAAGTAATTGGTTCAGCAGTACTGAACATATGATAAAGCTTCATTACAATCAATAAAGCCTCTTCATTCTTAGTAAAGTTCTTCCGTAAGTCATTATTATTTCATTACTAAGTAATGCCGATGCATTACCCAGTCGATGAATGGTAATGGAGAAGGGAATGGGGACTTCTGCTTGCTTTGCCTTGCTACAATAATACTGCATTGCTTTAAATGATTTTTAAGAACTACTTCTTTCCTCGATTCCATTTACATCTATCCGAATACAAAATGTAATAAATTAGTAAACATTTTTCTAACTGAAATCGTGGCGTCGCTGTTCCGGGAGTTTGGTCTATTGCATCAAAAGATCGTAGTATTATCATTCTGGCTGTTAAAAGTTGATTTTTTGAGAACAAAAGTGAATTTGTGATTCCAAATAAGGGAAGAAAGCAACACCAGAAACCCGGAAGAAAACTCAAAAAATCGTTATCTGAAGAATGTTATGTTAGAAAATCAATAAAAAAAAAAAATTTAAAATTAAAATTTACTTCATTGTTATCTACCCTATTTTTTATTTGATTTTCCAGCACGTTTTTTAAGTAGGATGGAAGCCATGAATGGTCTTCTTACTGGGTAATGCAGGATGGAAGTCATAAATGTGCTGCTTATGGAGTAATCGAGAATGGAAGACATGAGGCGATCGCCTCCATTCTATGACATGATGTGTAAAATGTAATGCGCGCTATCCGCGCGTAAGAATCGAGTTGAGAAGTACGTGTCATTACCGAGAAGTACTTCTAGAATCGATGATAGAATGGATTCTTTCGCGACTGGGTTGCTATTACTCTGTGTGACGAGAAATGAACAAAGAGAATAATATACAGAGAACACAATAATACTATGTTTGGTTACGCGTGACGGCGAGAAACTCATCACATTCTACATATCAAAAATAACCAAAATTTAAATATTTCTGGCAGCTTGCATTTAATTATAATTTAAATTACAAAAGCTGACCCAAATGAGATTTTGTGTAAAATAGCATACTTGTTCATAATCAAGTGTCATCGCTGGTAGCAGCGCTAAGGAAAAAAAAAATTGGAAAGAAAGTCGGAAAGAATTCGTTGACTAATGTCCAGTGTGACTATAGTGGAAAATAATATTCCACTAGTGGAATATTTTAGACATGCAGAGAATATAATTTTTTCGGAAAATAGGCGCATATAAAAGTGGAATATTTTTTTCTTTAAAAGGAATATTTAGATAAAAAAATATTCTCCATAAATTAGAATTAAATTCTTCATTGAAGTTAATTTTATTACTTCTAAGTCACAAAATGCACAGAGTTTTGAGCTCTAGCAACACTATTTTATATTTATTTGCTTCTGAAGTAACCGTAGCACATAGGGGTATTTGCATTGAAAATCCGCTCAAAAAAATTGTTTTGTGCTAATGGAGTGATACTTGGCTGAAACAACTTTAAAAGCATTATTAACCCATTTTGGCCCGAGTGGGTAGTTTTCTACCCAGATTTTTATAATTGTTTCTCCAGAGGATTAATGACTATTTGCAAAATGTTTCTATTTAAATATAATCTTAGTAGTGTTAGTTACAATTTTTTTTTATTCTTCCCCCCACCCCTCTCTTTTAACACTATAATTGGGGCCTAAAATGTAGGCTTCAAAAAAGCATTTACAAAAAAAAAATAAAAAAAAATATTTAAAAAAAGATAAACATTTAAATAATGTCTATTCTATGACGTCAATATAAAGTACTAAACATTTGTATCATTACTTTATGCGTTCCGTGTATCAGACCTGACAGATCAACGTTCAAAAATTGATGGGTAGTTTTCTACCCAACGGGCCAATAAGTAAGATTTATTTTCATTTTAGGACAAGTCATGTATAAAATTGATACAATTTGAAATAACCGTTTTTTGTTTATTTATTTGTTTCACATTTCGAGGTGATTCATCCAGATTCAGTATTTAGTCAAGAAAAGAAATTATGTACTACATAGTAACTAGTAGATATCATACAATAAAAAAACAACAATGCAAATGGAGGAGATTATGGCCTTGCTTTAGTCACCTGATGAAGAAGATTATGTGGTCAATAAGGTGCACAGAACGGAATACGTGAATGTTGTGTATGTACATTCAAGAGTCGACAATGCACTCCTTTCAATAGATTTTGGTGGAACAGCTGGAATATTCAGCGGAGGGTGGTTTACATGCTTGTGAGGCAGAGTAGACCATGGAGCATCCTTGTACCATTTTTAATCATTGTCAGAATAACGTATCTTTGAGTTTTCTAAACAACCAGTGGGTGCTGAAGCAACCAGAATTGAATCTATATCACAGTTCACAGCTATTGTGTACTATACTCCGCTAAAGCAAGTATAAAATATGCTAAAAGGCTCTATTATTACCTATCATTGTCGTAGATTAGGTGGTAAATCATCATCTCAGTTGTTTTCTCTTTTCCATATTGATAGCATTACCGAGATGATAAAAGCATATAAAAACCAATATGTGGCACAAAATAATGCACACTTCAACTTAAACTGCACGAAGTGAAGAGCTTCTTGGATACACTGTTCCGCAGTGAATACCATACACTTCCTCCATGGAAATTGTACTGGTCAATTCAGCATACATTTTGAGTTTCGATTGCGAAGAATCTTTCAATGTCGATATTTGAATCAATCAAACGACTTATTCATTTATCAGACAAGAAGAAGTTCGACAGATCGGGTGCAAAAATAAGACCGCTAATCAATCACCGTAGGCGATTATTGAGGTATTCACAGTAATAAGTAGTGGAGACCACTTTCTGTCAATACATCTTCCAACATGAAGCTCAATGCATGAAAATGGCTTGTTTTGGTCACGAAATCGGGAATCTTAGTTGGAGCTAAGAGACCATGTACCTAAGGAGCTTTTGAGAGCAGACCGCAATCGCCCATCCACATGCATAATACAATATTTCGATGGTAGTGACAAAAGCGCTGCAAAGTCTGTCATAGCAAGGCGTCTTTCATTTGTATAAAGTGTATTTTTAGCTAGTTTGCATTCTAAATGCTTCGGAGAATAAACTACAAACATATATGTACATAGTTATTTACACCTACGTACTACTTATAACTTTGCTATTTAATTTATGCAATGTTGATTTTCTTGAAATAATTTTTTTTGTATACTTATTGGCCCAGTGGGTAGTAAACTACCCAGATCATAACAGGTAAACGGTTAAAGTGAAAAAATGTTTGCTCACATTTTTGGCTTGATGGGGTCTATATGAGCTACTTTTCAAAATATCGTGAAAAAATTTCTACAGGAACTGGTACCGGGCCAAAATGGGTTAAGCTTATTTCAGTCAAATTAAGGTATAATCTAGTTGTATGCTTAAAATATCTAAGTTTTTCTCCCGTGCAAGAGGCTTTATTGAGGAAATAGCTCTGAAAAAGATCCAGTTTAGCCTCAAAATAATTTTTTTCATACTCATTCATTA
The DNA here is from genome assembly GCA_949775065.1 of Brachyopa scutellaris. Taxonomy (NCBI): domain Eukaryota; kingdom Metazoa; phylum Arthropoda; class Insecta; order Diptera; family Syrphidae; genus Brachyopa; species Brachyopa scutellaris. Next base: position 107,731,393 of record OX459113.1, read on the forward strand.
AATCATATAACTGTCTTTTAGATATAATGCACAACGCAACCGATCCTTCCTGCAAAATAATTTATATTATGATAAAAAGTTTTGAATTTTTTTATTAAACTAGGCACACATCAGGGACGAACAAATCTAGGGGGGCAGTTATGGGCAGCATTTTTTTTTTTTGTTATTGCTTCTCGACATCTTGTCCTATAAGTACATTAACAACAAAATTAGTAATGCGACAGGACAAAAACAAATGTGGCAGGAAATTAAAAGATTAGTTATACGAAAAAACAGAAATACAATAAAAAGCGTGATATTTAAAAACGAAGAATTTGAAGATGAAGCAGAAATCGCAAAAAAATTTAACGAATACTTTATTACAAGTGTCAGGGAAATAAGAGACTCAATTAAGGATGTGGAATTTGTTAACAACGTACAACCAACAAGGACCAAATTTACATTTCACCTAATAACTTTGGCAGAGCTAAAAAATATATGCCAATAGCTAAAAAACAAATCAGACTACATGAAAATAAGCCCAAGAATAATATTGAACAACTGGGATCTGATGGGGCAAAGCTTAGTAGGACTAGTTAACAAATCACTCCAAGAAGGAGAATTTCCAGCATCATGGAAAGAATCAATGATAAAACCCGTGGAAAAAATCACAAATATAAAAAATAGTGAGGAATTTCGACCTATAAACACACTACACACCATGGAAAAAATAATAGAAGCAGTGGTGAAACAGCAAATTATGAAATACCTGGAACGGAATAAAATTTTATCAGAATATCAAATAGGATTCCGAAAAAATCACTCATGCGAGGACGCAGTAAACCATGTTATGGAAGAATGGAAAGGTGGTGAAAGGAAAAGGATTGTAGCCATGTTCCTAGACTTTAAAAGGGCATTTGAGACCATCGACCGCACAATACTTTTAAAAAAATTATATAATTATGGTATACAAGATAAAGAGCATAAATGGTTTAAGACATTTTTAACAAATAGAACGCAACGAACAAAAGTGAATAACAAAATATCGGACAGTGCCACAGTAGAAATAGGAGTACCTCAAGGTTCAATACTAGGAGCACTTCTGTTCATAATATACATAAATGACATGCCGAAGATGGTAAAACAATGTAAAACCGTACTATACGCAGACGATACACTAGTGTATGCTGAAGGAAGAGATGAGGAAGAATGTAAAAACAAACTGAATAATGACCTTAAACATCTTCTTAAGTGGCTCAAAATTAACAAATTATAGCTTAATGAGCAAAAAACAAAATTAATGGGACTAAACATAAACAGTGAAACAAGCATCGAAATTAACGGAAAAACTATAGAGAACGTAAACAGTATCAAATATCTAGGAATCATTATAGACAAAAACCTAGACTTCAATGAACATATCGAGTTCATATGTAAAAAAATCGGGAAAAAAATTGGTTTTTTCAAACAAATCAGAAAGAGAATAAATGATTCTACATCGATAATAGTATATAATACCATAATTAAACCATATTTTGAGTACTGTGCGACGATATTATACACATGCTGCAACCTCGGACAAATGGATAGATTACAAAAGCTGCAAAATAAAGCAATGCGAATAATTTTAAAATGCAACAGATACACATCCATCAAATGGATGCTAGAAACCCTTAAGTGGCTAAGCATTAGGCAAAGACTAAAATTAAATACCCTAATGGCTGTCCACAAACTTAAGTATGGAGATGCACCAGACGTCTTAACACGTCCCATCAGGAGAGTGGAAGAGGTACAGCCGTACCAATTACGCAATGCTGATGACTTCAGGGTCAGCTTCCAGAGATCAACACGAGGCCAAAATACATTTTTGTATAAAGGGCTTAATCTATTTAATTCACTACCTAGTAACATAAAAACAGAAGCAAACATTAGAATATTTAAAAAAAAATGTGTAGATTTTGTTAGAAATAATACTATATAGCCTTGTGATAAAATGTTTTCTAAGTATATATGATCGAGATGATAATAACTTTATGTTATGTGTTTTCGTTTTTTTCCATGTGAGTGTTTTTTTTTATTTATAAACATTTATTTTCAACGTCGGTCATAATGACAGAATAAAAAATGTATTGATATGTGCCGTTTTGTCTATAGAGTATTTAAAATACTAATATATCATCTTGTTTTTCTCTCAAACGCAGTAGCAGGAGGTTTCCACAGAGCCCAATCCATGGTATCCACCATGGATAGGTACCTTCCGGCAATTGTTCCGAGAAGAATGAAATTCTATCTATCTAAATAAGCTAATACCAAACAAGTTACCGAATAACACCGAATTATGTAACAAAAGGTCCATTAAAAGAAAAAAAACAAGAAAAAAATAGCCCATTTGTATACATTTCAAATAAATCCAATATCTATTAAATTAAAGCTCCAATAAACGTAAAAATAGCTTCTAAATAAAGTACACACCTGCCGCTGATTCCTCCATAACAAAAAATTTGGTGCACAGTATAAAAAAAAAACAAAAATTTAATTATTTAACAGTGCGATTTTTCGCACAAATCAACAGATTCACAATTCAAGTTTACGATCGATGACTTTCAACTGATGCTGTGGCGAAGTGTGTGCATGAAAATGAAAAAAAACTACGGTGGATTATGCCATGGGTATTTGACTACAACTAGGAAAAAAAATACTTCTCAACTCTGCATTTTGTAATTTTGATTTATGAGCGGTTTTTCGATGCAAATACCCCTATGTGGCGTAGTGCAGTAACAGGCTTCTTTTCTGTGCAGGTGTTCATTTTGCATTATACTCGTACATAGTAGTAGTCCGTTTCAAATCACGGTTGACTTTTGTTCCGCATATTTTCTCTTTTCTGTACATAATTATAAGAAAGGTTAACTCGAAAAGAAAAAAATGCACGTGGCATCCAAAAAGACTGATATTAGTTTAAAAAAAACCATTAAAACTAAACAAATAAACCCTTTTTTTTAAATTAATAACATAATCCGTTCAACTTTGTTAGACAGTGTAAGAAATGTTTTTCTTTAATATTCTGCGGTTTTTAATTTTTTGTTCCACATTTGAAATGTTTTGACTCGATTATTGCAACAACATCAATAAAACAACTGTCCGAATTTCTATTATGTAGTTGATTTTGTTGAGGTCGTACTGTACCAAGTGGAATATAAAAGTGGAATATAAAAATATTGAAGTGGAATATAAATATTCCACTTTACGTAGTAATTGGAATATTTTTGAGCGAAGCTAATGGTCACACTGTTAGTGTCTCTCAGACAGTCAGAAGTGGTTGATTTGCCGATCACTAGCTTTGAACGTACCAATTTTACTGTCTGGAACCCAATAATAGATTTAAATTCTCACAAAGGATACCGCAGTTCTATGAATGTCTAGGTTTTCTTCGTTAAAATATTTGGCATATTATATATTTGGCAGCTTGTGATAAACAAACTGTGTTTATTTATTTGTTTCCCTTTTTAATTCGTTAAATATATTAAAGTGCGATTAAACAAGAGATTTTCTATAGAACCAAACGTTCCGTGTTGAAACTAACTAACGTCCAGTAATTTGTCCACAGTTAAAATATTTGTATCATGTTTCTCACTGAACAATTATTCTTAGATTATAAATTAAATCCTACTCCATAGAATATCGCAAAAGACCAAATTATCCATCCCGACTATAATTTCAAGCTGCATACAATTGAATGCATGTTCCTAAGAACATATTCATATCCCGAGTTCTTCCTCCTTTTGCCTAAGTTCTTCGAATAAAAGAAGTTTCCACACACCACCAACCCGAGGACTACATGCAGTTGCACGCCCTGACCAGAGTACTTCGTCTATCCACTGCATGCATTCTTTTTCACATGAATCCTGTTTCTCCACGCAGTGGTCACATGCTTGAAACGTGCACATGAACCATACCAAAGTTAATAACACCTTAGCTAGTCAAACTAAGGATGAAGCAAAAGAATGAAAACAAAGAACAAAAAAAAAACCAAGGCTATAGGCCAAGGAACTGGTTCTTTGTACAGTATACTCACCTTGGAGGTGTTCTAGTATCATACTTGGCCATGACCAATGCGAAGCCCTTGAACAGGAGGTTGCCTATAAAAGGTGGCTCACTCACTCCACTTCTATGTCAATCTGTTGTTTGTGCTCCTGGAAGACGTATCGAGATTTGTTTATCACTTCAGAACAATGCTTAAATATGTAAGTGTATCGCTGGAAAAGGTGCGCCAATTGAACGCCAACTAACGTTCTTATTCACTTTTCTTCTTTCAGCTCCTTTTTGCCCTCTGTTTGGCCTTTGCCGCCTCCAGCCCAATAGTCCCATCAATCGGTCCAGTGATTACGTATAGTGCCGGTTCGATTTTGCCTGAATATTCATCACCCGTATACTACGGATCGCAAGTATACGCTGCGCCGTACCCTTACAACTACATCGGAGGATACAGATCGGTACCGGTTCATCTGTAAGTCATCGACAAGAAACAATACTGATAAACATGGCCCAATAAAAGGATTCTAATGAAAAGCACTTTGTTTCTATTTTTATTGTTATTCCTTGTTTCGTCCTGTTGAGCAGTTTACAAGACGAGACATAATTTACACAAGGATGAGAAATATCTGTGTGATATCATATCATCGTCTTCACAAACAGTTCTATTTATGGAGAAGAAAGGACACTTCCATCGTTAGCTCGGCAATTGGCTTATTCATTGACTCATTGTCGCCTGTTAGTGTTGTTTGTGTATTTTCGCCACGCAAGGTTTTGAATTTCAATAGATTTAAAAAGTCAGTTGTGGAAAACGAACTGTCTCTAACTATGAATAGGGTTCGAAGGAAATTCATTACACAACATCGTTGGCTAAAGGATTCGTTTTTCTGTAGATTTCTAAAATTACTCGTACCTACACTCCAAAAGGCGGGCTATATTTAGTCCTCGTGCTTCTACAATGTAATTGGAAGGTATTGTGCTACTAGGAACCTACCGACCTACCGATAGATTTATAAATAGCTGTTTAATCGAAACCAAATACCAGTAATGATATGATAACTGGATACTAGGATGTGTCTAGGATCACGTTTGAATGTTGTGTGTTTCATCTACAGCAGTTTGTCGCATGTGTTGCGAGCAGCAAGTATATGACTCCAGTTGAGTGTTTCAGACCACATTATGGTATGTGTGTTTGGTCAACACAGGCAAATTGTTAGTTTTGCTTTAATAATTAGCTTTATTGTATCATGGATTTTTTCATTATGTAGATTATGTCTGTATGTAGATGTTTGGCAATGGTATAATTGGAAATACGAGTATTACTGGAGTTAGCTAGTCGTTTTTTTAACCAGTAATGAAGTATGTAACCTAGTACTTAGTATCCTTCACGTGGTGGACCACGATTTGGCTTGGAACGAATGAAGTTGCCTGGAGCAATATTGTTTTTTTGTTTTTTTTTTGGAATATGCCAAACGAACGAAAATACCGAACGAAATAATAAATGTGTAACGAAAGGATGACAGCCGTGTACCTACACGAGATTGATGAATTAGACAGAGCAAAGGAATCCAACCGATAAAATAATATGAAGATGTTTTTTTTTTTACTCCATGAATACTACACTCAAACAAAGCCAATAAGATCAATGTTGGCAGATGTGTAGGTGTAAATTTGAAATGAAATGAAACGAAAATGCGATATCAAACAGAGGCACTCATGAAGCATGCAACTTTGACTTTTGCTATCACTGTTAAAAAAAAAGAGGTATACTTATTGGCGAAATGCAGCTTCGATGAGATTCTTCGTATAGATGCAAATAAAGCGATGTGCATGTGATGTATAAATGGGAAATTAAAAACTGGATCTACGTCTGCAACGCAGATTTCTATGGAAATAATTTGACTTCATAAATATATTTTATTTATATGTATAACAAACAAAACAAATAAAAATATAGGTACATATGAATTCAATAAAAAAAAATCACACATACCTACCTACATTAAATTTCTTGGAGTTTGAGAATTCGACAGCAAAAACTGTTATTTTGAGAGGTTACTGCGTTCAGTCCATTTGAACATTTCAAGACAAAAGTAGGGCTGAATATGAAAATAACAGCATACAGCGAAGGCAAGTGAAGAAAGAAGAATAGTTGAAATGTTTTTTTTTCAAAAGGAACAAAATGAGTATATAGAAAAAAGCTGCCGTGCAGATTTTCGGATTTTAAAAGTCTGCAGCTGGCCGCTGGGTTGAAAATATGCAAAATGCAGACGAACCTGCACTTATGACAACGCTGCCTGTACTAAATAATGCTGTTCAAGTGTACATTGCGTCATATTGAGATGGACGAAGCGGTAAGATAAACGCCGCACAATGTCACGTTTATGCAATCTAGCTGATCAAAATTAATTAAATATGGATGATGATTTTTTATGTTAACAAATGTATATTTTTCTGTTAGGTAGTTTCAATGTTACAAATTTTCAAAACAAAAATTAATTTATCTCAAAGTAAAACAAAAATATGAAGCTATGATGCTTCTGAACTATCATCGAATTCATCCTCATAATCGCTTTCACCTTCATTAGGGGTAATTAAAAGTTCCAAAACATCTTCTTTAAATTCCTAATAACTCTTCGATTGAGGAAAGGATCGATAACTAAATCAACGGATCTGAACTAACCAATAAATTGTGCAAAAAATCCATATTTGTATTGATTCTTGAAGATTTCCTTGAAAAAACCTCACGCATTTTCTTAATTTTTGCATGCCTAATTTTTTCAACATCTTCAGACTGGAATTAGAACTAGAAATTAGAAAATGCTTAATGAAAAGCGATCCGTATATAAGGATTTTATGAACGGTTACCGTCATTGGATACCTACTAATTATACAGGTCCACAAGTAACCCTGCAGTTATCGAAACGAAGTTTTCAAAAGTGGTTACGTTTATATCTATTCCATTGCAATGTTGTAATAAACTTGTCAATTATATTTACGTTGATTCCAGTGATGGTTGAAGAAATCTGAGGATCTCGGAAAAACTAAACTATGTCCATCTTCTGTTACACTAAGTCCAGTAACGCTTCAGCATCACCATAAATGTAAATAAGCGGCCCAAAATTAGGTTTTCATCTGCTTCTGTTTGCTACGAAATGTTATATTTCTCTTTTACATATTCAAAAATAATATTTATTCCAATAACAGAACGGGAGAGGGCTTACCAGGCGTCTAACAACAACAACAAAAGCAAAACCAGCATAAACTACAACAACAACAATTTCTCTCTCTTTTATTTATTTCTCTTTTAATCGCAGATAATCGCAGATGAAAATAGTTCCGACTGAAACTACAATGATGGCGGAGTTCAGTGATATGCATCTTATGCAGAATGCAGTTCTTCTTAGACGCAAACAAACTGGAGCCCATGGAAATTGACTTCTCAATTCTTTATTTCCGTAAATAATAATACAAACCTGTGTTCAAAGCATCCATATTTTGACCACATTGGTAAAATTTAAGAAAACAAATAAAAACACTTGTTTATCCAATGCTTACTAAACAGAAACTGTCTCATGTGAAGAGGTGTCACAATCTCTTTTTCATCAACTGTTTATTCGTTCGATGGAATCTGTCCTTTTACTAACGGTTTTCTCGCTCTACGAAATTTGCCAACGATCCTGTCCTATCTCCCGAATATCAGTGGCATGCTAGGTCACAATTAGAAGTAGTTAACTTTTAAATAAAGCGATAGCATTTTTTCAATTATGATCGGTTTGTCCTGTTTAACAATCATTTCATTTCATAAATAAAAATGTGTAAGAAATTCAGTACAGTTTTTCTGAAAATTTTTCAAGTAACTATCCAAATAACAAATAACTAAGCTTAAAATAAACATGGCGCTGTTTTTTTATTTTGGTCTTGGATTGGCGGAATAAGGAAAAAAAAATCACAAATCACAACGCATCACAATAAACTATGATGCGTTGTTTGCTTTTGTTTGCGCAGTGGTTGCTTTTATGATGCGTTTTGGAACGCGATACATTGCATCACTGCTATATCTTGACGATATGGAACGCTTGACTTTGCAGTACTGCGGAAGAACTGCGCTTTGGAACTCAGCCATAGATTTTAATATTCCCAAACTAGCTTTCGACAGGAACTATAAGATCACGATTTTTGACAAATCATTCTGGGATGGTGTTGCCGCGCCGTAAGGGAAGAATTAAGTGCACGTCTTCACCGATGGGCCCAATACCAACGACGACGGGGTAAAAGGCGATGTTTTCTCTAATAGGTGAAGCGTGTAAATCATTGCAATCAAAGTAGCCCTATTCTAGCTGAAGTGAATAGCTATATAAGTCTTCATCACATCAATAGTTGCCTCAAACTACTGCGCATCTCATACGGAGATGGCAGAGCAGTTCAGTATTTACTTTTGTTTGTTGCAAAGGAGATATTTCAGAGAATTTTAAGAACGAAATGCTACCTATGATCATTCCACTTCATTTATATCGGCGATCTGGCAGAAACAGCGAATTCTTAAAGTCACTAAGAGAGGGACCTTGAGTGAGTGAGTGAATCTTGATATTAACCCAATTTGGTTCCTTACTGGAAAGGCAGCTTAACCCAAAAAGGATTCTGTTCCATCCCATCTATCAAATACCACTTCAAGACATATCGCAGTTGAACTTTAGAAAATTTGAGACACATTTTGGGCAAAGTGCTCAATAGAAACAATGCATGGAAAGTGTCAACTCAATCGCGTGCTATGCGAATGCACACTTTGCAAAGTAATTTCCTTGTTACATATACTCGTAGTTTCTCACGAGGAATACCTTCACATACAAAATGAGCTTTACCAAAGAATACCAACCATTTCCGATTCTAAGTTACAACCGAACATGTATCGAAACGTGCCCTGTTCATAGAACTAACCAAGCTCACGCGCTTAGTAGGTTAAATAATCACACGCTCACACGCGCTACCTACGCGCGTCTAATGAATCAAAATGTATTTTATTTACAACAAAAAAATTATAAAACAAAAATGTCACCTGCACATTCCTTTGGAACACATGACTGAATCACTCGTCACTAGACGAGATATAATGCTCCAGCAATACCTATGACACCCCACAGCTAGGTACGCAATCTTCAACCGGATACACCGTCATTTCAAATAAGCGAACGCGTATGCCAACACGTTTCCGAAAGAAAGTTTTTGCCTGAATATCACGTTATCACGTTGAATGATACTGGGCACTGGGGTCGTATTCTTGTACTTCATCTCCAAGAACGTGCTATTTTCATTCCTTTATCGACAGGTGCTAAGAAAATCAAATCTCAAAGCCCGTAACAAAAATTCAAATATATCCTGCGAATTAAGTGCGAGTAGTGGATAACATTTTTGTTGTTGCATTTGCTGGCGACCCTTCTATGGTTGCACTGAACGGTGGTCCTTTCTGATGGATATGATGCCTTCACTCACGTTTCGCCAAATGGTACGATACTTTTGCGTGGCTGTGCATTTGTGTGTGCCTCCCAACGGAGGACTCAACACATCATCTACGCAAATGCAAGATTCTACCACCGAAAGCTTTCCCCCATAACGGAAGGCCACACAGTGTGCAAGTAAATTCATATAAAAGGAGACGCCAGTCGACGAGAAATTCAGAAGTTTCCAATCACTTCATCCGTTTAGAACACTCTCTAAAAAGGAATACTATATCCAAAGGATTAACCACTACTACCAGCATTTTACTATGGATAATCGCAGTGAAAGCACCTTTGACTTAAGTGACTTACAAAAACCTAAAGCTATATCACCACGTCGTCAGCGAGCAATGCAGTTCCTGCAGAGCCTCAGCAAGCGTCTCGGACGTCGTGTCCAAAACGACATGATCTACAACAGCCAAGAGGATCTACGCAGCTCGTCGACAGATTCCTTTTCGCTGAGTCTTGATCAAACCGAAAAGAGTCTTCGCAGTTCCAGCATTGACTTCTCCAGCATATCATCGGCCAGTTCCAGTAGCCACTTGGATAAATTCGAATTGGAAGAGGAAGACTGCAGCAGTCAGACCCCTGCAAGGACACCACTTAAACGTATCCACATCAACCGCATATCAATCTCTTCGGTTGGTAAAGTTCTGCAAAATTTATCACCATCAAACCGCTCGGCATCCTGCAACACTACACCACAGAAGACGCAGAGTAAAAAACCCGTTAGCAAGCCAACCAAACAGTCGCAGCAGTCGCAGCAACAACCGCAAAGGATACTCCGCCAGCCAGTTAATTATGTCTACCTTAAGGGTATATCTGGCCTGCCGACGCGACGAGTGCCCCGTTCATCATTGTGCTGCACATATGCCTACAGATAAGCTGATGACAAGTATTCACACATAAAAATGACATCGAATTTGATTTTGTTGCTGAAAAGAGTGATCTAGTGCCTGAGACTGTTAATCAAAGAACTGAAAGGACTTAAGTTAAAACAATGAAAATAGTTTTCTTTTTTTTAAAAATTTATTTTAAAAAAAAGTTTTGGAAAAGTTTTGGAATTTGGAAAAATTTTAACATAAAATTAGTTTTTAAGGATTTTTGTACCTAAAATTAGTTTCAAAAAGAAAATCATATTTGAAAAAATAAAATACAGAAAAATTCAAAATATAAAACAAATTATTTTCCTTTAAAATGGTTTTCGAAAAAGAAAAACAAAATTCTCAACAGGTCGACAAGCTGCAAAAACTTCAGGGAAATTTTTCCCCCAAAAAAAAGGACTTGAGAAAATATCCTTGAAAAGCTTTCGCTCTTGGGCATCTTTTTGGAGTGTCATTTCCTAGTTCCCCTTCGTTATGACGTAAGAGCGATGCAAATCCTATATACACCAGGGCATTGCACTTGGTCTTATTTACTAGGGCAACTTTTGAAATTCGTAGTCATGCGTAGTAGAGGCAATGGCACGTGATTTGTGCTATTACATTAGACAGATGCGGTATTTACTGCACCCTAGCTACGAGTATACACCACCGAAGATGCAATAAATCAGAAAAGCAGTAATACTGTGGCGGGCGTTTCATTAATACTCGTACTTTTGGAATTGCACCCAGTGAAGAATCATTTTTTTTCTTTGAAGTCTTAGCCAGAGAGATGTATGTAGATGCTGGTGTGATGTTAAAGTATGGAAGTTATGTTGAGTTACCTAGTGGACGGGGAAAAAGATAATGTTTAGCTTTTGATAGAAGGTTCTGAATGATTAATCGATGTGAAATCACAATAACATAAAATCTGAATTCTCTCAGTTAAGAAACAATACAGAAGTCATCATATGTATATTAGACCCTCAGTTGCGATATTAATAAACTGACAACCGATGTTAAATGATTTAAATGGAGAACGTACATTTTTAAAAATGAAAAAAATACTTCAAAACATCAGTGCCAGTCACTAACTAAACTAGGTAGAAAATCTACGGTGTTTGGTCAAAAAGACATAAGTCCTAAGTCTTAGTTTTGAGATAAACGTATTAACGTAATATTGTAATGCAATAAAAATATAAATTATAAGATGTACAACAATCAATTAATTAAATTTAAAAAAGCGTCCCAAAAACATGTTTTCAGGGAGATAATATGTTGTTTTGACCAAACGGTTGAGATAAGATCCAGATTTTTAAAAAAAAAAACATTTATTTAAGTTTAAAAATAAAATAAAATAAAAACATGAATAGTTGTTGAAACAAAAGAATAATATTCATGTTTTTCATAACAGTTGAGTTACCTGTTGTTTTGACCATGTTGTGATTTGAAAAATTTTAAATTTTCGGTCGGTCAAAACAACACATATGGAGTCATGTCATTCTGATCAAACACAATTATTCGAAAAATGTAAAGTTTTCGCTCGGTCAAAACAAAACATGAGGAGTTATGCCATTTTGATCAAACACAATTTTTAAAATAATTGTAATGTATGTTTAGGACCACTCAATCACTTTGTATGCGCGCTACTGAAACTTATGCTGTTAAGACCAAACGAATATCGATTTTTTCCTGAATAGTTCTACATACTCAACTCAATTTCGCAAAAAATGGACTTATGTACCTATGTCATTTTGACCAAACAGCGTAGAAATTATACCCCTATTACGCTTAGTGAATCGAACGTTCGACTCGAGTCGATCTCCCTGACGAATTACTGATGTCAAGGTATTACGGTTAGCGAACATTTTCATTCTTTCAGTGAAGAAGAATGTGGAAAAAACTTGAAAAATCAGCCACGAAGTGTCAAAAAGCGGAATTGCTTTAACCCTCATCTTGCATTTTCACCTAACTATAAGAGAACGTTAAGTTACTTTCGCTGTTTCAGGGTCCCGACAGTTTCAGATTCCAGACACTGGCCGCGTCCATGGTAAACACATCACCAGAGCAAGAGCAAGAGCAAGTAGAAAAAGCGATTATCCACGCCCAAAATTAGGCAATGATGCCTTATTATCAAAAGCACTTGGATTTCCTAAAAGATCCTAATCTATTCGATCCAGAGAAAGCAGCTTGACCATCACAAATACTAAATGTAACAAAAAGTGTTCAATTGAAAAAAAAAAATCATTAATAGAACAGGTTTGGTAAATACATACATATACCTACAGTGCTGTGAAAAAGTTTCTGAAATTGAATAAATTCTAACAAAATGATCGCATGAAATGAAATCTATCAAATCAATATAATGTTTTAACTCAATTCTGAGAAGGTACAAGGTACGAATGTGTTTTTTTAAAATAACGTAAGAAAACTCAAATAAGCACATTGCATTGTTAAGAAAAATCTAAAACAAAACAACACTACCATATTTTTCCTGTAAAAAAGTTCAAGGTATAACTAGTCTAGCAGTCGAGTCCTTCTTTTTCATTCTGGTAAGTGGATGTTGAGTTTTTCGCCCAGGTCAACTAAACCGACTTTGCCGCCATCAACTCAACCAGTTTCTCAAATTGGCGAGGACTGGTTTTTTTTTTCAAGATTGAGTGAGATACATATTTCTACAAATTATTTTTCTGTTAACAATATGTTTAGTAATAATTTTATTAATTTTTATTCCACTAACATTGCATTATTATTTGTAGTCACCAGAAAATTTCATTCGAGTGATTTTGTCAGAATTGACTGATTTCTGGTAAAATGTTCGCTAAGTGGCGATTCGCCTAAGCTCTGACGTTTGAGGCGAATGAAATTTAAGCATGTCGCTAACCGTAATACAAAATAGTCACATTCGCCAACTTTTTCTCTCGACTCGCCAACCGTAATACGGGTATTCGATTCCAAATAAGGCGTTGGGAGCATAGGTTAGGTTAGGTTGAGAGCGCAATCATTTCCACTCGGAGACCCGAAGGTCCATTGTGAATCCCCTCATAGTTTGGGAGTGAATCCTCTTTTTTTACCGATTCGTAAGCCAGTTTGTGCTCTTGATGAATAGTAGAAGATCCGATATCTTAGAATTTCCGAGTTCTGTTATGCCATGAATCTATGATCTAAGGTACGGAGGCGTCGTTCTTTGAGGGCGGGACAGTGGCAGAGCAGATGTTGGATCGATTCGCTTTCTTCCTCGTCTCCGCAGCTTCTACAGATATCGTTGAACTCAGGTTGCCATTTGCTTGTCATGTGACCTATGGCACAGTGTCCTGTGATTATTCCGGTGATTAAGCGTATTGAAGATTTATGCAGATGTAACATCGCTTTTGTCCTATTAACATCAAGTTTCGGCCATAAAGAGCGAGATGTGATGCAGTCGGTTCGTGTGAGCTACAGAGCGTTGGTCTCTTTTTCAATTATATGGTCGATGAACAATGTTTTAATCGGTGGCAGTATGGAGATGTCAGCATCACTATTGCTCATGGCTGATCCAGCTCTAGCTAGTTCGTCTGCTAACTCGTTCCCTTCAATATTGCTATGTGCGGGTACCCAGTATAGTCTAACATTGTGCCTTATGGCATTTAGTGCATTGCGACATTTTTGGACTGCCTTTGATTTTATTGTGCTTGATCCTATTTCTTTCAGAGCTGGCTGACTATCCACCAGAATGGCTATCTCCGACGGATGGAGGTCGCTTCCTTTTATGAATATTGTGGCATTTTCGATCGCTGGAAACATACTCCAAAATACATTCCAATTGTGTCAACTGGACAACAGCTGCGAAATATTATTGGGAAACAGAAACGTTGACACCCTCAATGTTACCTGAGACTTCTGGTAATAATTAGTAATGTAGTAAATTCTCTGGTGATTCATCTATTTCCTTTTTAATCACCTACCAGTCGTAGAAATAATTTATCGCATTCAATTTTACATACATAATATACTTATGTACATACGAGTACAAAGGTGTCCCTTATAATCCCATTGTCCGGATATCCAACTGAATCATATTATCCAATTCGAATTCATTCCAAAAATCAATTAATTCTATGCTCACATCTTCCTTTCCCATTCCAGCGATTGCGCCGCTCCTACTAGATTTATGTAGTCATCAACCTCGGGCTGGCTACCATCGAAAGTGAAAGGATGGTTTGCCATTACTAATCTTTGTGGTAATTGGTTGCATTGTCCACTGCAATAACATTTATAACCGAGGAAGAACGTAAAACATAAAAAAAAAACACAGTAACTATGTATTTTAGAACCGTAAATGGAATTTAATAGTTTATTTTCCTTCTGTTTTGACATATCCTTTGTTCCATTTGGCCAAACGGAGGAATCCTTTTATTGCATTAGCGCTGGAAGAAATTCTCTCTGTTAATTTACAAGAAAAATAAAAAAAGTATTCCGTATTTTTCTAATGGAAATAAACTGAACAATGAAGAAGATGGTATTACGGCCAATAATAGATTTAGCTATTCCTGTTTCCGCTCGGGTGAGGAAGATAGTCCCTTTTTTGTTTATATAGCGGTCTGGAGTATCTCCAGGACTCATTTTCTTCCAGTCTCAGTTTATTTTAAATGCACGTGTATTTCCATTTCATTTAACAAACAAGTTTGATTAACGAAACTTAGAATGCCTTATTTTATAGTTCTTTATATGGTTGCTGCTTAAATTGAACATTTGATGTATAAATTAAGAAAACTTAGATAAGTTCTATTATTGTGCCCTCTGGAGTAAAACTTGTCCGTAAAATCAGAAATGTGCTTCATCAAACACTAATTATGTATTTCTGCAGAGTCAAGTGTGGACCGCTGTTGGAGTTTAAATTAAGCTAATGTCAATTTTGATATTTAATTTGGATCGCATTTCCATGCATTTTTATTAAGGATAGAACGTAAACTTTTAAAAGAAAAAATTCAACATAGCTATTTGGCTACTTTGCATTAGTGTTTCGCATCCAAAAACGGAACACTATTGATAGGTCTGTTGATTGAGGCTGTTCTGGGCAGAAAAGTACCCACAGAAAAGTAAAAGGTTTTCTGTACAGTGAGAAAAATGTCTGTCCATTACCGATCTCGTTTGTGTTCAGTGAGATTGTCAGAACAGAAAAAATACAGGAAATCTTGCACCTCCTATTGAGGTAGAACAGACTAGTGTACAGATGTCGAAATCAACTGTGCCTATAATTTTGATTTGTTTTCAGCAATTGATTTGTTTTATGAAAGTTAAACATGGAAAAAATTAAAATAAAAGATAATTACGGGCAATCTGCACCATTTGTTATTTGTTTAAATATCTTATATTTCACTTTTAATAGAAATGACAATTGTGAAATGAATGTCAACATACTTGAAAACGAATCATATGGGCTGTACTTTTCTATTCTAACTTTGATTTGACATTTTGCACGAGTTTGTGGTCTGTGCTGTTCTGATCTGTTTTTTTCTCACTGAACAGACCTGATATCAGTTCGGTGTCTGGCTGTCTGTCTGCCTGTTTGTCTGTCACAGGCCTTTTTCTCAGAGACTATTTGACGTAGACTATTGAAATTTGGAATATGTAGGTGTAGCAATTAGTGGCCCAAATACAGCCATGAGCCTTAAAAGTTGCATTTCGGCTTTGGCCAGAGAGAGACGAGTAAATTTCTTGTATCAAGAAGAAAGGGTAAGAAAAAGATACCAAAAAAACTGTATGATTTCCAATTTCGTTTAGCAGTTACCGATATTTTGATATTTCGCTTGTTTTTTTTTTTTGTTATCTCAGCCTGTTGAATGGACTTCATTGAATTGAAAAAAATGATCTTGGGCTTCCAACGTATTTTGTTTTTATTCTTATAACTTATGACTTATGACAGGATAGTAAAATTCATACCATGCTGATGATTGGACATTTAATTGACGAACCATTAACAGGACGTTTAAATATATGACTTAAAGATGGTTTTCGTGTCAAAAACATTTATGATTGTGAACATCTTGAACATGAAGTATTTGACTGGTGTTTGAAAAATCTCTAAAATGTCTAGACATAAGCAAATGTCATTATTTTTCAGTTCATCGCTCCTTAACTCCTATAACATACAAAAATACAATTTCAGGGACAACCATTGATCGTAAGACCGAGGTTGAAGGCCTTGGTCCTTTTTTTATACAAGACTGTTATTCTCATTTCATGTCTATTATGGCTCCTATTTTTTATTTATTTTTTATTTTTTTTTTTGTATAATTTACACACGCTAAAGGGAATAAAATGAATATCCTTATAATGTTTACACGAGAAACAGACAGATCGGCGTGATGATAGGAAACTCAGATTTGAGGTTTCAACAAACTCTATGTGTGGTGTCCAGGATAACTGGAGAGTTGTGTATTAATGAAAGTTATGCCATTGCTTATGATTCACAGAAGTTTTTTCGAGATTTTTCCTTTTTTAGTTTGTGCCATACCACGATCCTACCGACAATGGCCTTCGCAGTAGGTCTTGATATTAGCTTTTGAAACTGATCAACTTATTTTTATTTCGTGGGAAATACATTTTTCGGAGAAATTTGGATTTGAACCGTCAACCGTCAGCGTGACAAGCGACGACAACTACCACTACGCCCCAGCCAAGCCACACACTATTGTGAGTGTCGATCAGCGGTCGTCACGACAATATTGTCGATTGCGTCGATTGATTTTTGCTTCGGTATTGTGTAAGTGTAACTCAATTGATAGATGAATATATGTATAAATGTGAATACTGTGAATACATCATACTTTGACAGTTGGTTCGCTATTATTTTCGTAAATATTTGTTTGCATTAGAAGTAATTTAAAATAAATGTAAGAAAATGTCAATATTTAAATTACTTTTATTTTATATAATTTGTTTAGCTTGAATTATGAAATAATGGTGTGATGAATCTGTGTTACGGTAGATATGTCCGCTAAAACTGCGACCAACGTAGGTATATTGTGCTCCCTTTTATATCTAGGAATCGTTTGATAATACCTTTGGCTGGAATACATTTGTAGTCTTGTTCTTTTAATATGTATTTGTATTTGGCTCTCCTTTTTGCTAGAGAAGGGCACTCTGAGCTGAGGTGATTCGTAATTCAATTTCTTTGTTGACAGAATCTCCAGGTGTCAAATTGAATGTCCCGACAGTCCTGCGCAAATAATTTTTAAATATTCTCTGTTTAGTTTTAGGTTTCCATTTATTCGTTTGCTGTCGTAATTGTATGTATATATGTTTTTCCAGTAACGTTTGAGTTAATTCTTTTGTCTATTCTACGAGGACTTTATTAGTGTTGTTAAAATTAAATATTTATTTATATTTGTATTATTATAACATATACATATGTATATATTTATATATACCTTATCTGAAATCTGTTAGAATTATTTGTTTCGGTAGATGGAATAAAGCTAAGCGAAGCTAAACTAAGAAGATCACAGTTTCTGTCTCGTCTTATTGAGAGTAAACAGGCTAATTTTAAATCGATGTGGTTTGATTTCGTTTCCAAATTTAGTCTCATAGGGATGCATGCATAGTTGAAAATATTTCATAGCTTAAATGATGTAATAACTTTGAAAGATTTAAACCGCGCCACACCTATTTACCATCATCCAGCGGTAATCAGGGCTTCCTTCGGTAAATCCCACTTAATCCCTTCCGTGAGCAGATGGTCCTTCTCGCACTGTGAAACCCTCCTTGCTCCTCTTATTTTCCATTACATAAGAGTAATGGAAATCTCAGCCAGGAATAATGTGGACAATGACACCATGCAACCGGCATTGTATCTCCTCTCCAGTACATTATTTTCTGCTAAATGCAAACCCCCATTCCTTGTTCTCAAAAAAAAAAGAAACAAGTGCACTTGTAAATAAGGATGTTCGACAATTATGTACCAACCCTATGTCATTGCACAGAGGACAACGCACTCTCTCATTGTTTACATCGTCGACTGCACTAACATCCAAAGCTTTGTTAGGGGAACACAACCATTGCGCATATCCTTGAACAAAGTACACAAAACCCCACCGCAGAAGGTATAAATGTAAGTCTGCCATCGGGAACTTTTTCATTCGTTCACTAACCATTCTGTGAGTTGTAACGGGGTAAGCTCAAAGCTAAAGGGAAACGATTTAAAACTAAAATACAAAAGTAACTGTAACTGAATTTTCTTTAAAAATTGTGTTGAAATGAACTGAGCGTACATATACATATGTGCAAGCAAATAAGTGTGTGTCTATGACGTGTGCCTATTTAAGGGCTTAAAAAGAAGATTATTGTGTTCAATGAATGATTCGCGAAGTGAGGTCAAAAAAATGCAAACAAATCGCACCTGCTATATTGACATCCCATTGGTGATGGAAGGTGGAAGTAATCGCTCACTGTCCCCGCTGACACCGTCGCCACGCTTCGAACGCAATCTGGGATTCTTTCACGCCCTGACCCGTCACTTTGGACCACGTTCGCATGACGACCTCATCTATCAAGGCGAAGAAGATTCTCGCAGCTCATCCACCGATTCGTGTTCATCGACGAACGGAGCACTGCCCAACTCGGTACCAACAAAAGACGTTCACGGTTCAAATCTAGAACTATCGTGTGCGTCCAGCGACTGCAGCAGTACAGTGGATGAAAGTGAGAAGACTGTGCGTTCTACCTCGCGTCTTCATCGCCGTTCGGCGTCTTCAATCCGGAGGGCATTCGAAAACATTTCCATCTCATCCAGATCCCTGTCCTGCATCGGAACTCAATCGAAGGAGTCGACAAAAGCAACGAAAAAAACTAACAAGGAACCACCTCAGAGGATACTCCGACAGCCAGTATCTTATACATATCTCAAAGGAATGTCGGGCTTGCCTACACAGCGAGTACCACGGAGCAACGTATGCTGCCATTATGCGCGCCGGTAAGCCACGCCATAGAAATTGTTTCACCTGTGAATTTGCGTTGAGAAGGCTTTTCAGTTTGTTTTCCCCAATTTTTAACAAAGTGCACACCGAATTTACTTAAAAGTAGATTTATTAATAATATTCAATTTTATGAAAATCTTTTTTAAATTCCCTTGTAAAATTAAAAAAAAAAAAAACAAAATTTCTAAATTTATACAACTAAGTCTTAAAAATAAAATACATTAAAAAAAATCAACAACTGAAATCGCAATATTAAAAAATAATATTTTATAAACTAAGTTTTAAATCATTTACGAGAATATCCCCACTAATTTTAAAATATCCTAGGAAAACAATTTTAATTTAGTTTTGTTCTAATTTTTTTTCTAATTAAACAAAAAGCGTAATTTAATTGAGAAACAAAAATTGATGAGGAAATTTTTAAGACTGGAAATATGATTAAATATAAATATATACAAAAAACACAACATATTGATAATGTGTACAATATATATCAAAGTTAATTGGTAAAAAAATAATTTATTTTATTTTTCCTTTTTTTTTATAAATACGTATCTATTGTGCCTTTCTTAAGATTTAAAAATACGTGTTATAATAATTATATGCTAATGCTTTTTTTTACATTTTTATTAATCTTTTTACTTCACATTCAGGTTTTTTAAGTTTTAAAATATCATTGCAAGAGCATGTACAGGTTAAATAAAAATAATAATATTTAATTTAAAAAAAATACGTCGAGATATGTATATTCTTGAATTTTAAAAGTATAAAGAGATTTTATATTGTATCTCCACAAAATTGTGCCCAAAACAAAATGGCGGATAAAATAAAATGGTGGATCAAATGTTTCGGCCCAAAAATGAAATAATCAAGCGATTTCCAATGAAATGTGGACCTTTGAGGTTTTCAAAATAGGTTTTATACGGCTTTGAAAGTTCGAGCCTTATGTTCATGACTTTTATATGACCTTCATATTAGAACTCCTTCTTCATTTTTCTTGAAGAAAGTCTAAAGTCTATAATCTGCCCATTAATCTGCAATTACTGCCCTTTGGCTTGTTGATCCGATTGCAATATATGTATGCCTCAGTGGAATTCGGTATTTTCTTGACTTACATAAGTCGATTGAAGCTCTCTGTTTCTTCCCTTTAGGTATGTTAGACCAAATCGTGGGTTAACTAATTAAGGGCCATTTAGCTATACCCAGAGGGATATTTTTAGATGAACCCCAATAATATTTTATTTTTATACGAATGAATACCGCCCGCACATCCTAACCTAACGGCTAAGTGAAGTTGTACATTTTTTGATTTAAATCCAACATATTTGCATTTAATTTTTTTTTTTTTTAAATTATTTAGTAAATTATAAACATTTAATAAATGGAAAAAACTATCGATATGATTTCGAACCTAGCTAACCACATAACCTTAGGAAACTGCATAGAAAATGATTAAACATTTTTAACTAGATTTTGTGTAAGTAAAGTAAAACTCTCATTAAATTTAAAAATATATGTAGATACCTACATATATGGTAAGGCTTATTGAAAAAAAAAATAATTAAAATAAAATCAAATGTCGACACCAATATTTATACTTATAAACTTATTCCCAATATATTTATTTTCTTTTGAGACAAAATTAAAATTATAATAATGGTTCCGTGTTCCCATTTATGGCTACGGAGTCCTAAAAAGGTGCAAAACTTTTTAACATACCCATTTTAAAATTACTTATTATTACAATTTTGATTTAAATCGATTTAATAAATAAAATCCAACACTTATGAAATGCACTTTAATAGCAAAATACTTAATAAAAAAAACATTAATATTTCCAAGTTAAATAGGAAATATAAATGCAAAAAAAAAAACAAATCATGTTTATTAGATAACGTATAAAATAAAAACCATTGTAAATAAACTATATTAACAAAGAGGCATGATTTAAACAAATATTATATACAAAATCATTTATAATTAGTAACTGAAGTAATAAATTATTATAAACGAGAGTATACCCTCAAAATCTGGGTGTGTTTTTATTTTCTCTTGTATATTTATTTATTTTGAATCACATTGGAGAAAAATAAAGGTGATTGCGTAGTGTCTTCGCTTGGAAAAAAAACAAAAGGTCTTATCGCGTTCGCGTTCATCAATTGACTCCGTAGTTGAACTACAATTCCAGTCGGAAGTTGAGCTGGATCAGGAAGCTAGACCGGGATTTCTCCATTGGTTGACCTGCTGTTGCGAAACTGAACAATATCGCTGGGTAAGCAAAACAATGTTATTGCAGTGAGGAATAACATTGCCAGAGCATTGGCTTTAATGAAGCGGCAATGAAATTGCTTACACAGCAACATTGTTTTTGTTTGTATAATAGTGCAACGACTTGCAAGGTGGACAAACGGAGACAAGTTCCTATAATATCGAGCTCGGGCGAAGGATTATTTTTATATTTCTATCTGAAATTGGGTTGTGTCAAAGAAAAACGCTTTTCTTATTTTATTGTTTTTTTTTTTTGTAAAGCTCTTTATCTATATGTATAAAACAGTTCACTGACTGACTGACAGACAACGCACAGACCAAACCGCTGGATCTAAAGAGCTGAAATTTGGACAGTACATTCGTATAATGACATAGACGTCCGCTAAGGGAGGATTTTTTTAAAATTCCATCTCTAATGCTTACATTTAAAACAGTGTGGCTTATGGACAACGCACAGACCAAACCGCTAGACCTAAAGGGCTGAAATTTGGACAGTATATTCTTATAATGACGTAGACATCCGATAAGGGAGGATTTTTTAAAATTCTATCTCTAAGTGGATGAATTCGGAGAAATCCTTAATCCTTTCATTCCCTAAAATTAAAACAATATGACTAATGGACAACGCACAGACAAAACCGCTAGACCTAAAACGCTGAAATTTGGAAGGGACATTTCTATAATGACGTAGACATCCACAAAGGGAGGATTTTACGAAATTCCATCTCTAAATGGGTGAATTTGGAAAAATCCTTAATCCTTACATTCTTACATATAAAACAGTGTGACTTATGGACAACGCACAGACCAAACTGCTAAACCTAATAGGCTGAAATTTGGACAGGACATTCCCATAGTGACGTAGACATTCTCTAAGAGAGAATTTTTTGAAATTCCATCTCTAAGTGGGTGAATTCGAAAAAATCCTTAATTATATAAATCTACATATATAAAAAAGTTTACTGACTGACTGACAGACAGACAACGCCCAGACCAAACAGCTTGATCTAAAGGGCTGATATTTGGACAGGACATTCCTATAGTGACACAGACCGCTAAGAGAGGATTTTTTGAAATTCCATCTCTAAGTGGGTGATTTCGGAAAAATAAAATTCATCAATATATATTTTCATTTCTGTCATTACATAGCCCTAACTCATCAATGGCTCATTGGATTTAAAACCAAAGAAAATTGTTTTTAGTAAATTCTTTTAGGATTCATTTAAGGTATAAATCATCCTTCTGCGTTGTCCTGGAGCTGAGCTATGCTCAAAACAATTCATGAAATCATCGCCAACAATTTCCCATCAGTGAAATCGATGTGATGCCAATGCCAACAGCCATGCAGCAGTGGGTGACGTCATAGTGCGTTGTGTGAATGTGGCACATTTGAAATTTGAATTTTTTGTGCTCGGCGTGCTCGGCCTACTACGATGAATATAATTGTAAATAAAAGCAAATTCAAATTTCAGAAAATTGCACGGGCAATGCCTGTAAAGGGGTATGTGGGAAGGGGAAAAGGGACTATACCGTGGCTGTGTGATTTTCTTAGTAGGTACGTACTGCGGCAGGTATTGAAACTTTCATGAATGGGGGTTTTGTTACCGCGGATTCGTATTCGTCCATACATAATTACATAATGTATTATGTATGTATGTATATGCGAAGGCACAACGAAAGGGCTGGAAAAGTAGATCATTTCGTTGGATTTTGTATTTGCAAACAAATAATTTCTTCGACAGCAGAAGACAGACGCCAGATAGTGCATCAAGATCTCATAAATACAACTTGATGCTGTGCACTTCGGTCTGTAAATTTTTTGAGCAGGGGGGCGAAGCAAGGTGAGCACGGGTCAGCTAGTATAGATATATACTAGCTATCCCGCCCGGCTTCGCCCGTGTACTAAAAGAGTTGCGTTACTTATTAGGCAAAACGGTGATCTGCCACATTACGGTTCTGGGTAGAAACAGGGGCCGCCAAATCTAACAAACTTTATTGAACCACACCAAATGTTCAAAGTGTGAACAAACAACAACATAATATGGTTGTACCACATGAAATGTTCGATTTATGTAGTAGCAAACATTTAAAAGCCAATAATACTTTTTTATAGATTTCTCTTTAATCAAAATATAAGGCGTTGGTATCAATAATGCTCTTCCGACGTCAAACGTCAAGAACTTATGAATTTTTAACGCAATGATATCTTCAAAGGATTTTATGGCCTTTTACTTGGTATTGGAAAACTCTCTGGTGACTTAACGACTTCAGACTGACATCAGGACAGTACTGTGGATGGGGAAGAATTTCCAATCCCAAATATGAGAGTTTCCGTACTGTTACACGTGAAGTATGGGGCTTAGCATTGCCATGTAATAGCATCGTACCATGCCTGCATTATGTTGATTTCCTTAGATAATTTGAAGGCGTTTATCGTTTCTCGTGGTTAATGATCATCCATCAGTCTTTTCTAGATGAACAGAGGAATTGGGGATGTGTATTGGTTATGCATATGTCTTTGTAAATCCAACCACTCCCTAGGTCCATACATACTTCACTTTTCACCACAGGTGCAAAAAGTCCTGAATTAGACCCTACTTTTTCCGTCTTGCAGTTGAAAATTTGATAAATCATCTTACCATTCAACATGAAAGAAACATGTCCGTTAGACCAGGATTTTTTTGTTTGCTTTTTTATATACATATAATTTGTTAATAACTCGACTACAGCGCCACTTGTCGGGTCAAGATTTTGTAGTATTATCTTTTGGTACTAAACCAACATATATTGTGATATGAATCATTTTGGTCAATTAATATAGAGTTTATTAATAACTTGACTCCAGCGCCACCTTCCGGACAGTCTTTTTTGCCTATGTTCTTATTTAAGTCCCAGACTATCTTTATATGTACCAAATTACATTATGATTGGTTCAGCGGTTTAGTCGTGAAAAGGTAACAGACAGACAGACAGACAGGCAGACAGACAGATAGACAAACAGACAGACAGACAGGCAGACAGAGATACTTTATAATATTAGTGTGAAAAGTGTGATGTACTATCGTTCAACATAATTCACGTTCGAAGGATGTTTCTGGATGGACATCTATAACCTTAAGCAATTCTCTTAAATGTCATAATTATTTTTGGATTTTCATTTTGTCCATCATAAACTTATGAAATATTCTATGATTTTCATGCTGCGGTGCCACGTGCCACGTTAAAATTGAGAAAGGTTGCAGCTATTTATTTTTAGATCACCTTACCAGCTAGGTGACGATTAGTACATTTTCAGTGGCATTTGCAGTCTTTGACACGATGGTTGGAGGTGGGTATCCTTGGTATTTTGTTGTAGAAAATGTCCAAACTTTCGTGTTTTGGTGGACACCCGGACATTTGAAATACAACTCAGGACTACCTTAAATGTTAATGTTCGACCGTTTTAACCCAGTACTAAGACTTTACCATGACGTTATGTTTAATTATTACAAATTGATAATAAATGCTTCACTCTTTTGGGCATGAAACGCTTGTATCTTTTTTATTACCAAAAATTGTATATTTCAGCCAAAAATTAAAAAAAAAAACAAACAGTAAATTGATTTAAAAAAAATACAGTGTGTTTTCGACTCTTGTTTTCAGCATTTGATTACTCTTTTAAATTAAAAAACAAAAGCAAAATCGTGGGAAAATGGTATGAAATTACGGTTTTAACGGAAATCTAATAAATTAGCATGCTTTAAAACCTTCGTAAAGCCAAATACTATTAAAATAAAATATTGCAAAATTGTTAATTAGTTGGAAAATCGCACTAATTGTCATCTGTGGTTTAAAAAGTAGGTAAGAAATCAGATTTTCTCTTTTTACATGCTGCGGCTTTTTCCAAGTATCATAAAATCTGTGATTTTTTCAGCATACTTATCACTGATTTTTTCTGTAACAATTATTTCATTCATAAGGGAAAAATAATAAAACGTTACGTTTATTACGTATTTTTTG
Source organism: Brachyopa scutellaris (assembly GCA_949775065.1). Taxonomy (NCBI): domain Eukaryota; kingdom Metazoa; phylum Arthropoda; class Insecta; order Diptera; family Syrphidae; genus Brachyopa; species Brachyopa scutellaris. The sequence goes on from OX459113.1 coordinate 107,756,980, forward strand.
TGAGAGAAGCGACCTGAAAGTCAAAATGGCAAGATAAATAATATTGACCTAAGAATAAAATATCTGGAAAGCCAAAGAAGGTATCAATTTTATTTAAATGCAGTTGAAAAGAGTGGGCACCGTAGCGCAAGTGGTTAGTGCATCGGACTACTGAGCCAGCGGTCTTGGGTTCGAATCCCGCCGCAAACACCTAAAAGTTTTTCACAGTGCCCACCTCTTTCGAATGTCTGACAAACATCAAAGAGTATCATTTGTCACGATTGAGCTTCTAAACTCACCGTTCGGAGTCGGCAAAACACTGTAGGTCCCTTCCATTCGTGCAAAAATATAACACGCACACACAAATGGTTGCGAGAAGCAGGCCCAGGTTCACCTCGAGCTGTAGCGCCAACTAAGTAAGTAAGTAAGTAAGTAAGTAAGTAAGTAAGTTGAAAGGAGTGTTATTCAATCAAAGCTCTAAATAAAGTTTTTGTAGTAAGTATTAGCGGAGATATTTGTGCTAGCATGAGTCAAGGCACACCAAAGTAGGTATTTTCTTAAATGCTCGATAAAATGATGCTCACATTGGAGATAGACCAATGTAGAACGATTTTTTTCTCAGATTGTACCCAATAATCAGTTCCCAAAGTATTGACGTTTAACTTGGAAACTAATGAAAACTTGTGAAATCTGAAAAATAGAAATTCACTTCTCAATAGCAGAATCGAGAAATGTACCTATGCGCCAAATGTCATTTACACTTTGCTATTGCTTCTTTCCTTGTGCATCTCATTCTGCTAGGGGCTACATTCGAAACCTTTTAAAACGATTTTGTTTTATATGAACCTACACATCCTGAACTCCAATAAAAAATTTATCGAATAATAATAAAAGAAATAACGTTGCCGACTGTGGAAAAAAAGTCCGAAGTTGTAGAATAAAAAATGCACCCAACCATTCCACTATTCACAAGTTTTACTCTATTTATACTCGCCACATGAGGCTATTGTACTCTCTGACATTTTGCATTGCGGTTGATAAATTTGAATTTCGAAGCGTTAAAAATAAAAGTTTTATATTTTTTCTTAGAATAATCGCAGTATTTTGGGGAAATAAGCAGTATGCAGTTTTAGGCCAGTAGCTATCGACCGCTCATAGGTTAAGAGCCTCATAAACCTATTCACGAACCGCTTTAGTGCGTATTTATGAGCGCTCATTAGTTACGAGCAATAATATCAGAGATTATTATTATATCCGGTAATTATCTTAGATAACTTCCAAATAATTCGAACTCTGCTGTCATTTCAAATTTTAATTATTTCTGTTGATTTTTAAAATGAATAGAAAAGAAAGAAATCCGAATTTATTCGACAAGGAAAAGAAAATTATAATGAGCTAAGTGAACATATTTTTTATTTTAGTATTTAATTGAATTGAATTTGACGAAAAAAAATTGTATCCACACACATCAACTTCACCATCTACAGCTATGTTGCATCATCCCCATATTTAAATTGCCATTTGACACTGACATGTTCGAAAAAGAGCGCAACCGGAAATCCGAAAAACGATTCTCCCATAGTCGAAGTAAGCATAGACAAAAACCTATTAGTAAAAGCGATATATCAGCGGTCGATAGCTACCAGCCTTAGAGTCTAAAAACAGTATAATTCTGTGAAAAACAGTATAGATACGAGCGTTAGGCATGTCGCATTACCTTACAAAAGTTCGCTTAGTTACTTACTTACTTAGTTGGCGCTACAGCTCGAGGTGAACCTGGGCCTGCTTCTCGCAACCATTTATTATCTCCACATAATTGCTGATTATGACTACATTTATTCAATCGATAGATTCATCTTTATGGGTGGCTGTGGTGTAGTGATAGACCTCGTCGCTTGTCACGCTGAAGGTTCATCTCCGAAAAATGTATTTCTCAGGAAATAAAAATTAAATGATCAGTTTTAGAAGTTTATGTGAAAAACCTACTGCAAATGCATAATACTGGCAGTAGGATGGTGGTATGACCGAAGAAATTGATCCCACAAACATTGAATGATAAGAAACATCACAAGAAAAAAATACTGTGAATCATAAGCTACGATAAAGTTTGCAATAGTACACCACTCCCCAGTTATCCTGTACACCATCCATAGATGTTAGTTGTAACCTATCACTACGTCGATCTTTCTGTCTCTCGTCCTTGTTCCTCATATGCTCGCGCTCTTACAAACATTATAAGTGTATTCAAAACCCGTTTAGCGTGTTTAAAACTATATAAGATAAGCGCCTTTTTGCAGTAGAACTTCCGACCTTGTGTAAATGTTTCCCTTTTTTTTATTTTCAAAAAAAGCCAAAAAAAATACACGGCGCTAGTCTGAGGATTAAAGTACTGGACGAATTACATTAACCCTTGATAAAGAACCAACGCCGAATCGACGTAGTCAATTTTTGAAATTCCATGTAAATCACGCATGTAAGGCGCCATGCCACTGCGCTTGCCATTCCTGGCAACTCAGTCGACCAAAACGGATTCCTTTAACATATTATTCCATAGCACAATGATATTTGTAGTATCAAATTAACTTTTTCCATTATAAGTGATTCTGCCCCAAGGCTGATCCTGCCTAAAAGATCTATTGTGTCGTAGGATACTGATAAGTTCAAGAGGTAAACTATTTTTCTAATAAAGGCTAGTATGTCCTTAGTTAACTTATTTTTTAAATCATAATGTCTGATTAGTTCATTATGTAGGGTACGCCGCCTGACCCCGAAAACTGTCGGGCATTCACAGAAGACGTGCTCGGCTGACTCGACCTCCTCTAAACAGAGTCGACAATCGGTCTCGATAGACACGCCTTGCTTATTTAGGTGATATCTTAATAAGCAGTGACCGGAGAGGAAGCTTATTAGATGACTAATATCCTTCTTATCTGTAGTTCAGAATTTCCTTGTAATAGGTGTATGGCTAAATTAACAGTTTGGCTTCCATGAGTACTGGGACATTTCTCCAATGAGAAACACGAAGATTATGTTCCCATAAGGCTGAGATTGCTGCCCAGTTTATGCCAAAAAAGTGTTCAGGGCCTGAGAATTTGGCAGTTGGACCTGAACGGGCCAGCTCCTCCACAATCTCATTTCCTTTAATGCCTCTATGCCCAGGCAGCTACCAAAGATTGACTTTATTGTAAGTGTGGATTGGAGAGCATTGAAGCAAAACCTTACCAGTCTTGAGTCCAAAGAGTAAGATGTCAGAGCTTTGAGTGCGGCTTGGCTGTCTGAGAAGACATTTATGTTGGCGCCCTTGATTCCTCTCCGTAGACACAGTAATAAACATATTACATACACAATCCAAAATGTGTGAAATTCGCAGGGAAGTTATTGGTTTTTACGGCAGTGTCAGCAGGCGCATTATCGTGGTCGACGGTGCTCCTTTGAGCTCGTAGCCTGTTTTGGCTATGCATTCAAAATTCTTCGAACGCATCGAGCTGATTTCTTTAAATATTTCTGGTGATGATTCAATATCAATATACAGCCATGGCATTCAACCCCAGTTCATCAGCCATCATTTCCTGTGTCATCCTGGGTCGGCCAACATTTCCCTTCACTAGAGCCACATTTGTATCGTCTGCCGAAGTCGACCTTTACGCGATTTGTTTTACCAGTCTGTAATCTTCTAAACCATTTTGAAATAGTAACGATGGATGGTGCATTAATTCCATATGCGTTTTGGCATTCGTGGTCCGTTTTAACTGGCGTGAGTTGACGTCAAAATCCGAAGAGAATAACATAATTAATTTCATCCTGTGTTGGTGCTGGGAAAGATGCAATCAAAAGCGAGTGCCTACATTAACCCATTTAAGCAAACAAATTAACAAAGTCACCATCATAAACGAAACTGGTATTTGCTGGTGTAACTTGCTCTCAAAAACCCACACCAAATTAAGCAAGTCAAAAAAATAACGTTTTAGTTTTGCTTCATTTGGTGTGGGTTACAAATAGGCGTCTTAATTTTATTTGTTTCTGTAGAACTGTAGTGCGGGTTCACCATAAAATTGACAGTAAGGGAATCGTAGAAGAAAAAGAAAAAGCGAATAATAAAGCAACAATAGAACCGAAATTGCACTTATCGAGGTATTATTTTGCAAAATTGCAGTTATCCAGGATTTGCGAAGTCGTAGGTATCTTCTATATGAAATTAAAACATTTTATTTATTAAAATATTTAAAATCTTTGATGACGTACACATGTACTTAATCCGGCGTTTGGGATAGAAATAGAAAAGTCTGCACACGCATTTCTGAAAACATAAATATATATGTGATATACATTTCGATTCATTTCGAAATTTGGTCCTCCGATTAGTGGTACGCCATAACCCGAAAATACATACAGTGCCGTTCGAAAAATTGTGCTCAAACATTTTCTTACTCTTTCGAATAGAAGATCTTGGAATTTGTGAGAGCTACGATGTTTTTTGCACTGGGTAGCAAAATATCATTCAGTTAGTGAACAAAAGTCGATGTAATTTTGAATGAGAGGTACATTAAGCTCGTGATAGCCGTCCAAAACGAACCAAAGTGATTACAAAAACAAAAGATTGCAATAATCAGTTCTGAGTACAAATCAAATATTTTGTGTCTGTCACGTCTAAATTCGATAACCCGTCAAATTTCTGAAAGATTTAATGAACTGTAGCATATAATTAAAAAAAATATCCTGAGACCGTGATTACCAGCAGAAGGAAAGGCTCAGCGAGGCCAAAAAAGACAACCACTGTGGAAGATCGTTTTTTTTTTGCTCTAAAACCGTCGGCATTGGTTCGAGACGGGAGTCCGACAGAATCCCGAAAACCAAAATTCCGAAAGTCAAAAATCCCGAAAATCCAAAATCCCGAAAATCCAAAATCCCGAATATCTATAATCCCGAAAATCTAAAATCCCGAAAATCCAAAATCCCGAAAATCCAAATTTCCGAAAGGCCAAAATTCCGAAAACGAAAATAAAAATTTGTTTGTGGAAAAAAAAAATTAGAAAAAAACTAAATGAACATATTAAATAAAACTAGTATGGCCTGTGGTAGAAATTCGACCGAATGCGAGAGAAAATTTATTATTTTACTACTTTTTTTCCTGGCTTAGGTACAACATTTTTGAAAAAAATTACATGCTGCACTGCATGGCTTCACAACCTTTTCAACAAAAAAAATTAAGCGAATGTGTTTAAGGCAGTTTAAAAGGGGTTGAACCGTTTTGCCTTCGCCTATTTATATAATGATAAGGATAACAAACTTCAAATAAATAAAACATAGCAAAACAGCTCAAGTCTTATTGACAAAGCAATATCTGATACAAGTCCATATCGAACGCAATCTCCATTAAAAACTTATTTCAAATCGCTCGTTACATTGGGAATTGTAAAATATTACAACACGAACGCCAACGGGAATGGACAAACATTTGTCTACTTTCCTTTTAAAAAAAAAATCCGCAAAAAGGAATCCCGAAAAATTATATAAAATGATTTTGAATTGAATTTTGCATTTTATATAATTTTTCGGGATTCCGTTTTCGGGATTTTGGCTTTTCGGGATTTTGGATTTTCGGGATTGTGGATTTTCGGGATTTTGGATTTTCGATTTTGGATTTTCAGGATTTTGGATTTTTGGGATTTTGGATTTTCGGGATTTTGGTTTTCGGGATTGTGACCCCAACCCGTTCGAGACTCCAGTGGATATCTAAAATGATCTATATATTTCGAGCCACACAAAAAATAAATTAAGCAGGCTCAGTGGGAAAAAGGCTCTTAAAATGTGGACTTAGAGCTCTCAAGCCAGTACTAAAGACGGATTTTCCAATAAGAATCAGAGAAAAAGGATTAATTTGGGCTGAGAAACATCTGAATTAGATTCTTTTCTGACGAATCCAAATTTAAGCTGCATGTTGGAGATGAAGAAGAGAACCAAAAGGAAAGACTGAGCTCTGAATGCCTTTTACGGATGCCCCCCAGAACTGAAGGTGTGATGGTCTGGGGATGCTTCTCTGGAGATATGAATGTAGAATGGGCTCTTCAGAATCAAAGCCACTGCAGCAGTTTATATAAGGGTCCTGGGATATGAACTAGAGCCCTCCGGGCTAGAGATTTTTAGTGACACTTGCAAATTCATATCTCAACAGGATAATGCTCCGTGCCATACAGCCAAAAATAAAAGTATGAACTCATTTTTGTTTTTCAAATGAAGGACTAATTTATAGCTTTAAAATAAGCTACGACTTCTATGACCAAAAACTAAATTAGTATTTTTTTTAAGTTGAAAAGTACTTCGAATAAAACAATAGTGATGTACTAAGCTGGCCTCCCTACAGCCTAAACCTCAATCCAATTGAGAATATCTGGTTAATCATGGAACTTAAGATTGCAAGAGAGCTTTCAGAGTCAACTGACATCCTAAAAAAAATTACTAATCCGGACCTGGAACACCATACCAGCATCCACATCGGAAAACCTATCTCAGTCAATGAATCGAAGATGAGCAGTAGTAATGAAAGAAAAAGTGGGCTCAACAAAGTACTGATTGAATGGACAATGTTTCTGAGAAGCAATAAAAAAAAAAACCTGCAATAACTAAGCATTTTTCATTCTAATCCAAAAATGAGACAAGTGCCCAAAAAACTAATTTTTCGGTCTAAGACCATTTTGCTCCCTTGACTGCAGGTAAAAAATTCTAACACTCTAAAAGTATAATTAGTCCAGTGCAATTAGTCATTATTAATGAAAAATGACGGAGACCAGTTATAGTGAATGGATTTGAATGATTTTTTTTTGTTGTATTGCTAATACCATAAACTAAAAAGTTTACCCATTAAAAATTACCGCAATTCTTAAAATCCGTAAATTTAAGCAAAAAATCAAAATTTCAAAGCAAAAAATCAAAAATAATTTTCCTTTTTTACTATTCAGGGTGGTCCGGTTAGGGCTACAGATATTTTGGGATCAGAGTCACTGCGTCATGCTATGAAAAAACTCGTATGGGAGGGGGGGTCTATCTTGAACACCCACTGAGCTACAGGGTGTTTAAAAAAGTTAATTGAAGTAGGTACCAACAGTTATTCTATTACAACTTCTAGTCTCTAGTGTATTAAACTTAGAGCAACCAAGGTGGGATTGTTTCATGGAAAATTGATTAGTGCTTATCACAGTTAAAAACTATTACCATCCGTAATCTCGGTTTTGAGATATTGGTCTTCAAACACAGATTTTTATAATTTTTTTGAACCAATTTTAGTGAAAAATCGTATTTTTCTCAGAAAAGTGTGATTATAATTTTTTTATTAATATTATTTTCATGCGCCATAACGTCACCTACAAATTCACCATACAAAGTTTTTACCTGCGGCTTACAGTTTTCTTAGTATTAAGTTAATTTAGTCACAAGGACCTGTAAAAGGAATGTATTTATACTGGAAGTAGCATCATTTTCATGGGATAACTCTTAAAAGAAAAAAAAAACATAAGCGGAAGGTTTCGAAAGGTAAACTTTTTACTTTATAATATAAGAGATTCAAAAAATCCCGAAACATCTAAATCCATTCACTATAGCTGGGTTCCGAGGTATAAACCTAATTGCACTGGACTAAATGAAACGTTTGAAAATACATAATTAAACAAAACCTCATTAAAAAATATGTAGTTATTGCAACCAATTCTCCAAAATTTGAAAAAAATAACTTGAGCAAAATTTTTCAAACGGCACTGTATGTACATAAGTACGTCGTTTTTAACAAAACCACCGGACTAAGGAACTGTCATCGATTTACCAGCGTATAATACTTTATCTGTGGTTTCGTAATTCCTCCATATCTACGTACGCGACTATGATGCACACGGATGTTCCTCTAACAACTGCGTATGTAGGAGACCACATGCTGTGAGGTGTATATTTCAATTTGTAACATCACGTTTAGGATCTGGCAATCCGTCGATAGAAGACAATTTATTTTGAATCGAATTTAATTTCAGATTTTTATCCACTCTGTCGTATACGCAATATTTTTTTAAAAAATTCTCGCGTTAAATTATCCGAAAATTTAATTTACTTGTGAAAAATTTCACTTGCCAACAACAGTACAAAATCACAACCGTATATTTGTTATTAATCATTACCCTTTGGTGTGTCTGTTACCCACAAACTAGTCTTATAATAATCACACACACACACACGCATTTGCGGCTTGTCATCGGGAGTCTGAATTAATTTTCAAAATCCCTAGGAATGCGTAATATATAGATATCCAAAAAGCGGAGCATGCTAACAGTCACGTATTCATCGTAGGAATAAAGGCCCGCTAAAGCATCGTCATCGACCTTGCCACCCCCAACGGTGGCCAGGGAGTCAATTCCTTCGCAATGTCTTTCATGCTTATCGCTCCATTTGGACATTTTATTTATTTGTCCCAGTTACAATGTTTTCTCTGCGCCTATACAAACAAGGGATACAGTTTAGCTGAATATGATGCGATGCGACAAGACCTTCAAGGCGATACGTGAACAATGATCGAGCGGATTGATTGATGAATGATTGGCTCTATGACGCAATCGATTTGCAGATTCTTATTGCGTCTTAGCTTCAAATTTGATAAATAGTTTTTCACACAAATACATACGTATCCACATACGTATTTTTACTTTTAGTAATAAATTACCCTGCTTCATTAATTATTGTAAACACATTCAGAGCGGCCTTGTAATTTGAAGGATTTTATTGAATTTTTAAGGAATTTCTGACACAGGATGTTTATGCAGCTTCCTCTACGGGACGGGTGGTATTCAATTCAAATTTAAAAATGAAAACCCTGTGAAGTATTTCAGAGAATTCGAGTGTTTTGATTTTCGTTTCGTTTTATTTTAAAATAAATAGGTAAAGTAAAATACCGTAGAATGCGTGCATTTGGAGAAATTAATAATATTTATCAAGGATTAATGACACTGGTCTGCAAAAAAAAATGTTGTTCCTCCTTTAGACTATGTTAGGTGTTTTTTTAATAATTGAAAGGGGCTGAATCTTAATCAGTTAACGAAAGTCTTCTCTCACGTAAAGTTATTGCTTAAGAGTATTTTTAGTACAAATAAGTTTTCTGTTCAAAATTGTTTATATTTAGCTTTTAGTCAGTCAAATATCTATCAATGTTCATAGATATATAAAAATACTGACAACATTAAGCATAAAGAAAAAATTCATTTGATGGTCTTCTTCTTTTTATGTATTTTCATTGGAGTTTCGTGATGAATTAACCAACAAAAATGTGCAAGCATAGCTTCTGACCATTTCCCATATTACAATTCTCTATATATAAGATATCCTATTGAAATGTTTGACTATGTTAATCTGATACAGTTCCGTGATTTTCCAGGAAAAAGTCGGAACGCGACTGGGGGAACACATTTTTTAAGGACATATATATTTCATTTAACTGCTTCGTAGGAAGAAAGAAGCTCTTAGATGATTTCTTGGTACAAAGTTATCTGCTTTAGTAATACCAAGAATACTGTGACATGTGTTCTTAAATTCTAACTAGCCTCACTGTCATACAGAATAACAATCATTATGATGATGTATTTATACGTATTTTTAATTCGTATACATAAATTTATAATACGTCATCGTACAATTTACAGATAAATACACAGATTTAATAATAACATAGTTAATATTTTTCTTCTGAAACATTGTTTAAAAGTTACAATAGATGGTTTTTAAGGAAAAGAACGAACAAAAACGTCAATTTAAGCGCGGTATACAAAAAACAAAAAAAAACAAAAAGGCTAAATAAATGAGTATTATACTAATAAGATAAATAAAAATATTATAATATATAAATAAATAAATAAAAAAATAAATAAATAAATAAAAAATAATTGGAACAAATATTAATAACTAGATTTAAAATTAAATAATTTAACACAAAGTATATAAGTTAACTTAAAAGTATAAAGTAAATAAATTAGCAAAGAGATAAATAAATAATTAATAAATTAATATATAGTAAGTGAATTAATTTCCATAAAAATAAATAAGTAAATATAAGGTAAATTAATAAACATGAAGTAAATAAATTAACATAGAATACAAAAATTCAGATAATACATATAATTGGTTTGGCAGTACATACGGTATATAAGGTTATATTATGTTCTGGAAAATTATATTCACACCTAATCATGAAACTATATGAAACACATGCTCTCATATCTTAGGTTTTGATGGATTAATAATAAACACTTAATATAGCCTAAAGGAGTAACAACTTTTTTTCACATTGTCTCGTAATAAGAAGCTTGGTTTGCAGAAAATATGCACATACTAATATCTTTAAGAGTTTGTGAATAGTGTAACATTTTTTTTTATAAAATTTCTTTGGTGGTATTGTTCTTATATTGAAAAAAAAAAACACGTTTATTCAAATGGACAGAATAGCATCGTTCCTCTTTGTGGACTGGAAATTTTATTTAAAACTAGTTGTTTGCCTAAAGTTTATCCTGTTAGGTTCTGTTAACGATTTCCATTGCCTTACGGTGCATTCGTCCCACACAATTAGACAATAGTCACGGAAAACTCGATCTTTATCCCTATTCCGGGGAATAATGTAGCTACTAACCCTAACGACGCCACAGTCAAGGGCAATATTACCTTGACTTCGTATCAATGAACAGCCAATACTTCCCAGGTGATTAATTTATATGATGATGATATGTATATATAATGTGCATACATATATGAAGATGGACCAAAATTAGCTCTTAAAGCAACAGGAGTTCATTTTGGGTAGAATATTTGTTTTTGATGGTTTTTTCTTTAATTTGTTAATAATATTAATAAACTGAAAATGCAATTCTCTGCTCTAGAAAATTCTCTTTCTTTTGACACCTTTGTTGAGATTGCATGAGTGTGAGAGCCGCAAATAGTTGTAGGGCCCATTGAAGTGCAAGCCATATGATATCACGTTAGAGCGCGCACATATACTTACATGGAAGGGACCTACAGTTTTTTGCCGACTCCGAACGGCGAGTTGTAAAGCTCATAGATAAATGATACTCTTTGATTGCTTGTCAGACATTCGAAAAAGGTGGCACCGTGAAAACAACTTTTAGGTGTTGGACCCGGGCTGGGATTGAACCTGGGCAGCATTGCGTAGTAGTCCAACGTACACCCTCGTTTTGTTAAATTTGATTATATTTGTTTATTCGTATTCTAAATTTTGTTCATTAAAATTGTTTTAATTACTCTTGAACCAAAAACATTCCACGTGACACTCGACCACGTAACAACTATACCAAACTTACACGTCCAATATGCTGACAAGCATATTGCATTACGATTTTACTACACTTTCAATCCCAATTAAAAGTACACCCTGAACTATAATATAAGTCGTAAAGAATTTTCAGTCCAACGTGCATAAACTTGTATTTAGTTGTTAGTCCAAATCGAATTAAATTTCTCTTGAATGCCTACGTGGATCATAAAACAAAACTTCATAATAACTTTGATCCAAATTCATTCAGGCATATCAACAACAAATCCCCATAAAAATTGACCCACTTTGCAAGCATATTCCTGCGAATACATTCACTTGTACACCCAATAGACTTCTTGTCTTTCAAACAAAATCAGAGAAAATATATACGAGTATACGGATATTCATTGTGTACAAAATCACCGAGCGCATTAAGCCAACACACCCCGAATCTCTGACCAGATTCACAGGGATGTGAAAGCCAAAATTTTCCATTCATTCAGCAGGGGATTTCTGTTTGCCCTACAAACATATGTATGTATGTACGTTTTCACTTTCTTAACTCCACCCAGCACGTTCAAATAACTGTACATTTCTCTTTCGGATGTCGAAATAAAATCATTTCTGGCCTGATTTCGTTTTGGCCCGTTGTCCCCCCCATCACAACTGCGAATGAAAAACAAAAATGTATTTCTCTCTCCTTTACCAATTGTCAATTGGGACGTTCCAGTTGACAGGTCATGTCAGTATAGGTACCTTGTGCAATTTGTGTCAAAAAACCTGCTTGTCAAGAATTACTGAAACCAAAAATGGCATTCATTTGAATAAAAATATGTTATCATTTCTTTTCGAATGAAAGGACATCTGGGTGAATCAATTTTTGGGCGCAGCTCAATCTAACTTTTCTTCCCTAGATTTCGATATTTATAGAAGTTTACAGTTACATTTGGAAATGGTACGAGAGCCAATCAATATTTATTTTTATTTTTATTTTTATTTGAACTCCCAAGCGACATCAGTCAATCTGAAGGATTTATTTAAGACAGATGACTTTGATCGAAACGGACATGAGTCCACGATTCTGAGGAAATGTGGGATGTGACTCAGAACAGTAATCCTAGAATAGGATGTTTTGATTGGGTAGACATTGGTCAATATAAAGGGTTATTTAAACATTTTGACATCGAGTTCGGTTGTCGCGCTGAGGATGTCAAACATTTGTCTAAGTGCTATTTGATTGATTTGATTCATTTAAGTTAAACAAAAGGGTTGAAACTACGTCATTGAAATGTTTGAAAATTGAAATAAAAACAATTTAACCAAATTAGGTAATAGTCTGGGAATTTGTATTTTCGTAAGTTGACATGAATCATATGGACTAGCAAACATGCTCTTGTCCTTCTTGACGTTACGTTACAAACTGCACTAAATTGATTGACATTCTTAAGGGGTTATATACAGTCAGGAGAGCTAAAAAAAACGATTTTTCAAGAATTTTTCCTGAGAAAACTTTTAAAGTTATTAATGTAAAATTTTTTACACATTCAGGTAACTTTTAACTGTATTTCAAGATTTTTAATTTGTAAAAATAACAATAGTAAAGGCTGCACCGTGGGCACCGTAGCGCAAGTGGTTAGTGCGTCGGACTACTGAGCCAGCGGTCTTGGGTTCGAATCCCGCCGCAGACACCTAAAAGTTTTTTCACAGTGCCCACCTCTTTCGAATGTCTGACAAGCATCAAAGAGTATCATTTGTCATGATTGAGCTTCTCAACTCGCCGTTCGGAGTCGGCAAAAAACTGTAGGTCCCTTCCATTCGTGCAAAAATATAACACGCACACACAAATTGTTGCGAGAAGCAGGCCCAGGTTCACCTCGAGCTGTAGCGCCAACTAAGTTAGTAAGTAAAGGCTACTATAGCTGATCTCCCGGAGCTCCACTCAAAAATGAATATATATTTATCGGTGAGAAAAAACCTTCGATAAGTTACTAAAAAATATACTTAAGAAATTTGTTTTCAAATTTGAAATGGATCGGTTCAGCAGTTTCCGAGAAATCATGGTCACTGACTATAACAACATGGTTTTGAGAAAAGTGCGTTTGAAGTTTGAAAAGCACCATAGAGTAAAGAAAGCACGCTGATGACTGTACAAATATTCGTGTAACTTCTAGAATAGTCGTCGGATTGACTTAAGATTTTCTGTGCGTGTACTCAAATATATGTACATACATTGTTCCGGGATGCAACAAACGACCCTACCCAGGGAACAACAACTCAACTGTGATAGACTGGCTACAAAACTTAGATGTTGTATTATAGCATTGACTTTAATATTTTTTATGTTTCTGAATATTAATTATTCGCTCGGGTGTAAATCAGGTTTAACCCTTTCCCTCGCAGGGTAGCCAAAGGGAATAGATAAACATTTGTATAATTTTCTTTTAAACAAAAATCCCGAATTTGCGCAAATTTTTTTTTCGGGATTTTGGCTTTTCGGGATTTTGGATTTTCGGGATTTTGGATTTCGGGATTTTTGGGATTTTGGCTTTTCGGGATTTTCGGGATCTTGGATTTTCGGTATTTTAGGTTATCGGTATTTTGGTTTTCGGGATTGTGACTTCAGCCCAGAAAAACATATCTTTAAGTTCTTCGCTGTAAGTTTCACTGCATGAGTTATAACGAAGCTTTAAGATAAATAATTTTGTTAATAAGCGCGTTTTTTTTCCAACCTATATAGATTTCGAAAAAGCTTTCCATACAAAAATAAGACTGGATAATTATCCAGGCTAAGGTTTTGTTGTATTTTACATTGAAAACCTGTTGCGGAAACATGTTTAGCCTATATAGGTTTGAAAAAAAACACGCCTAATGTAGCTTTCAACAATGCAGCATCTGCTCTAACAGAAAAGTTTCCGGCTATTGAAAGATGATTACGACCTATTCGGGAATGAATGGGTTTGATCAGTCCAGTCAACATTCATGCGAATAAAATAGACTCAGTTTTAAGACGTTTATCCGAAAGCCTTATCCCGTGCATCCAGTTTTCAATAAAGTCCAAAGTCAGGCATCAGAAGCATCAGACAAAAATGTTTCAGTCCTTCTCATTGGTATGGCCTTACAAAATGATTAAAACAAATTTGAAAAAAAAAAACTGTTGCTCAAATTGTAGAGACAAATCAATATTTTTTATTGAAATCCCGAAATCGTTTAACAGGACATTTTATTTAACATACTCTCAGCTTCTTATTGTGTCTCTGTGTACGAGTATCCTTTTCAAATTCCAATAATGAAAAGAATCGATTTAAAAGGAATATTGTATGCTTTTAGGGTCAGGGATTCTTTTGAATGGCTCCTTGCATTCATTTGTTGTATTTGCCTAATGGAATATTAAATTCCATTTCTCTTATTTATATTTTCATGTGAGTTTATAATTTTGATTCTTTTTTTCTTTTCTCCGAAATGAGAAAAGTAAAAAAATTCCATTACGTGGAATGCCACGCGTGTGTGCAATGGCTTCCTTTTATGTTTTTTTGTTACACGAATAAATTGATAACTGTCGCAGGTATAAAATATATGCATATGTATAAATATTTACATATCATGAACACGTGTTAGTTATAACGTTAAGTTGCTTCCAAAATCTGTTTATTGACTCACAAGTGCCAGTGTCTTGATGGTTATTGTCAGTTATGTATTTTGCAATTTAGAGTTTCTGAGAAAAAGAATGTGTTAAAGTAAGAGAAAAAAACAAACTGAGTTTCATTGACGAAGAGATGGAAAGGAAGACGACGAAAAAAAAAAATGTTGGCTGCAGATGGTGACCAACATTGACTCGGACCACTATCTTGTACGAATGCGGATATCCACAACGCCACAACAACAAAATACTGTGAGAAAGTATAATTTCGAAAAACTACACTACAATCGCAAGACACCGCCAGAATCTACAGAGACCGCGTATCCCGATCTCTCGCAACAAGTCCTACCGCAGCAACAGCTAGTGCCAACACTGCCAGCAAGCTATCATAAGTGCCACGAATGATGTGCTGGGTTTCACACTACCACCACCGCAAAACCCTTTATTTAGATGATGATAGCCGATAAACGCGAGGGGATAGAAAAGTATATGCTGTAAACGGAAAAAGAACACTCAACATCGGCGAATTGGGCAGAACGTCACAATAGACAGTTACAATTTTGAGGTAGTAAAGGACTTTGTCTACCTCGGCTCTGCCATAACATTAAAAAAATGACATCTCGTCAGTGATCAAAGGAAAGATTACTCTTGCCAATCGCTGTTTCTTTTTGCTAAGAAGGCAACTGAATAGTAATGCCCTCTCCCGAGCAACTAAGGCGACTCTATATAAGACCCTTTACATCCAAGTCCTGCTAGCTGTAGCATGGGTGGCCGTGGCGTAGTGGTAATCATCGTCGCTTGTCACGCTGAACGTTCACGGTTCAAATCCAGATGTCGCCGAAACATTTATTTCTCACGAAATAAAAATAAGTTGATCAGTTTCAGAAGCTAATATCAAAAAACCAACTGCGAAGGCATAACACTGGCAGTAGGATAGTGATATGACTGAAGAAATTGATCGCACAAACTATAATAGGAAACATATGGAAAAAACTTCTGTGAATCATAAGCAAGTGCAAAAACTTTCAATAATTCACAATTCTCTAGTTATCCTGGACACCACCCAAAGAGTTGGTTGAAACCTAACATCTGAGTTTCCTATCACTACGCTGATCTGCCTGTCTCTCGTTCTTGTTGTTCATGTACTGTGTGTAAACATTATAAGGGTATTCATATCCCATTTAGATTATAAAAAAAAAAAAAACAAAAAAAATTATCTTTGTAATTCTTGGATAGTGTCCTAAAGGTCTCTAGTGGTGGGATTGCTGTTAAGGCTATTCCAAGCCGATAGTCGCTTAATCAGAAAGGACATTTCTTTATTTACAGATTCTTACCCTATTTATACAAATTTCTTACATACAAGCTAATGGTCTATTAGCGAGGCGCTTTTTAAATGACAGACGGTCTTTGTCTGACAGAAGTATAAACACACGCATATACATGCCTATATGTTATATGTCTCATTTATATTAAGCATATAACCTCGAAATTGTTTCCGTACGAAGTTAGACTGCCGGGAATTCAGAAATGTATACGCTATACCTAAGTTCTAACATTTCCATAAAAAAAATCCAAAAACCATCAAACAAAACTGCCATAGAGTACAGTTTGCCATTTATCAGAAGAACTCATCCTGGGCGATACTTATTTATTTACAGTAGGATGGGAATACGTTATATGTCCTGGATACTATATCTAGGACCACTCGACTTCTTGTTCTGCGGTTATGTGAAATTGAAATTCAATCGCGGATGTGGATCCAATTTAACGGAAAATTTTCTGAAATTACATTATATACCACATTTTATGACACAGTCTATTGAACTCTAAGAAGGAATAAAATATAAATTTTACATAAGACAACACCACTTACTGAATTCCACCCACTTTTGGTCTACGAATAAAGGATTTACGAGTATCTAAAGCAAACCATTTTTACTTTATATCCCTCTTTGCGGATTGCCCTCATTCATGATTTCCAACTCCAAAGTTAAGCGATATACTTGTATGCGTATATACTTATTGCTATATAGAAACATTTAGCGGTATTCTTAAAATAGCCTTGCGGTGCCAAAATAGTTCAATTCTAATTTTCCATTTACAACTCCTCTCGGTCTCGGTTTCAATCTATATTCGTGCGACGTAAACCATGTGTTTACATTAAAATTCATCACATTGACTACGGGCTGCAACCATAAAATCCTCTTTTTATTCACATAAAATAGAGAGGAAATGTCCTTCGAAAGAATTTAAGTACCAAAAACTGTGAGTAGTTGCAAAAAAGGAATGATTCTCAAAGTCCATCACTCTAAAATTGCATATGGATATAGGACACCGCACCGCGCAATAGCTAGCATGTAGCATATAGTTTGAGGTCCTTCCCTATCAAATATTCCTTGTCTCATTTGTATTTTGTAGAGGCTGTGTGCGGACTTGGCAATGCGTTAAATGAAGCCGAAGATTCAATTTCGAGGGACCAAAATCGATTTCTTTTTTTCTGCTCTTTATTTCAAATAGGGAATAACAGGGAAGAAACCCCATTTTCATTCACAAACAGCCCGGTCTGTGCTGTGCCATCATTATCATCAGCCTTCTGGCATTTTCCTCTTCTCCTTCTCGGTCGTTCTATGCGAGTTGATGAAAATCGATGAGATGTCTGTGACCCAGTTTCCGAAATATCCTTTCTTCCGCACTCATACACACTCGTACATACATACAGTTTGCCATCGCACTTTGAGTGCTATGCCTGCTGCATCCCTCCTAAGCACCCATGAAGCTTATAATGACACACACATTCATAAAGGGATATTGTATCGGAGGTTGTGAACACCCGGCGAAATCCAAGTCATACTAAAGGACATTTGCCATTCCAGTGACGTCAGCGTGTGACGTCATTAATCCAAGAGACCAAGGATACATTGTTACTGTTTTCTGCAAGAAGGTTATGCCACTTGCAAGGTTGAACTGGTCCATCTCGCTCACTCTCCTCGCAGCACAACTTTAGCGATTGGCAAAAGTTCAATTTGGTAAAATGTACATCGCATGTAACCATGTAACGGACTGACCGAGTATAGGAAACGTTTACCCTAGTGTTTGCTTTTTTGTTGCCAAGCTCTGTGAACAAGGGGGGGAAAGTGCGGCGATGGTATTGACGGCACTCGTTGGTCTATTTATAGAACCGTGTTTATTTTTAGAACGGAAAGGGGATACCTTCGAGTACATTCAGGATATTCATATCCTTATCGCTTATCGCTGTGGTGGTGTCTTTTATATCGTATCCTTGATAGTCGCTTTTGTTTTGCTACAGGCGGCGCGGCGCATCGTAATCATTTCCCAGGAACAGTGCGAATAGTGTCCTTGCAGAAAGGCACGTATCTCATACGAGTATAGATACAGAGTTGCTTTTCCGTTCGTTTTTTTATCTGAATGCTTTTAAGGGAATACAATCTGCCTGATATAGCGTACTGATTAAAGAGCCACGAATGATGACACGGTTCCAGGAAATACAATGTGTTAGTGTGAACTAAAAATAAAATTGATTCAATTTATAAATGGATGCTTTAAAGGATATGCGTAGAATGATAGAATATTTGCACAAAGTGAATTATTAATCGAAGAGTAGGAAAGGCGGTGTGTGATTTAAGTTAGTGATTGTCAAGGTTGGGAAGATTTAAATTTTGCATATAAATATTTTAAATTGTTTAGATCCGATAAAAGTGTGTTCTTATGTGTGAGACAGTCCTTAGTAAAGTGCTATTAATAGCTCCAACTCTTGCAAGGGAGTGAAAAACGTCAAGTTGTCTAAAAGATTCTCCATCCAAATTTCGTTTTCAACAAGGTACACATAGTGGAACACATTAACCTCAACTTTAACCTCAACCTCAACCATAGGCACAACAATCTTCATCTTTATATCCATCTTACATAAATCCATATGTATTTCTTATTTATGTTAATTCCGATTACCCACACATTCTTGGTATCACTGTCTAAACGTTTTGCGATGACAACATCACCTCAGTTCATTTCCCGATTCTCATCTGATATTGCGAATCCATTGACCCACAACCATAACTCACGAGCAGTACACATACTTATGTGGGTACAAGCATTCCTGTTGGTAACATAAAAATCCACTAGCAGATAATATATAGAACAAATAAAGCCCAATCCGACTCCTTGATACTTCACCTTTTAGTTGAGCAACATTCACCCTGAGTTCATACGCACACTATGAACGTATACATATATGTAAGTATCTAGGTGAACGACCAAACAAAAGCCAGTCAATATACGAGTACATGAAATACCCGATTATATTCCAACGACATTCCAGTTCATTATTGTTAAAATTATGTTCCAGATATTAGGAATTTAATTATTGTTTTGTTTATAAGAAAATTTATCTTAATTAATAAAATTTGATTGCGCTTAATGCTTAAGAAGCATCAACTTGCAAAAGTTTGCCACTAAGAGAATTTTTATTGTAATATAATGGGCAAAGGGAAAATGAGGGCACTTAGGACGTTGTCGATTTGTGGTTAGCTTTACAAATACGTCTCTTTTGCCCACATTTACCTTCACACATCGATGTGCCATTTTGCAAAGATGGCAGATATGTATATGTGGAAAAGCAATATAAGTAAAAATGACAGGCTTATCTATACACAGATTTAACTATTCCTCGTGTGAACATGCTCAATTTAACGCTGCAACTTGAAAAAAACCTTCTTCGTGTTTTCATTTTTGAAAAAAAAACTTCGATTTCTTAATAAACGCACGCAAATGTCACTGACTGACTGACTAACACAATCAAATAAAAACTAAGTTAAAAAAACTAAAACCCGATTACCCCATGCAGTTTTGCCCTATGTATGCGTACTAACATAAGCACGTGATTATTATGGCATGCGACTATGCGATTATTGTGACTATACTCTGAACATCATCTTTTCGTTTCGTCTTGTTTCGTACTTGTTAGTAAGATTTTCCCGTAGTCGAGTTCTAGTTTTTTTTAAATAATTATTTCCTTTACAACTTTTTAGTTTCACAAAATATGCAGAGTGTAAGTAGGTAAGCAAGGTCGTATTATAATTGTCAAACCCTTTCATTTGATACCCATATTGAGCAGGTTATGAAGATAACGGTGATCTGCCATTTTGGTATGTCAGCCATATTGAATTTAAAAAAAAACATCACTTAGCTTATCGTATTCTACTTGTCAAACCCTTTCATTTGATACCCATATTGAGCAGGTTGTGAAGAAAACAGTGATCCGCCATCTTGGGGCGTCCGCCATATTGAAGTTAGAATGACTTCACTTGGCTTATCATATCCTATTTGCCAAACCCATTAATTTGATGTGATACCCATGGTCGTGAATATAACGCAAATCCGCCATCTTGTGGCGTCCGTCATAGATCATAGATCAGCAGATCATTTTGCAAAGAAACAGTCATATCTTCCAAAATATAAAGTAAACATAAAAAGTCTTTACCAAATAGTTTTTCGTTTTCATTATTAAAACAAGGCTCACATGAAGAAAAAGTCTTAAAATAAATTTCTTGCACAAAACACTCAAAAACAAATGTACACCATAAAATTTGCCTCAATTAATTGCACTTATAAGTACTCTCTCTTTTTTTCGCAAAGTTATATTTTTACGATTTCTTAACATAAATGCCAAGATTGTGATATTTAGCAGTAAATAGTCGCATTTTGTTGTAAAAGTTTGAAGTTTATTTTACAAAAACGACCAAAATGTACAAAAGTACCCATTGAAGTGAAAAAAAACTAATTGTGCAATTAAAATTTGAGGGAAAATGTTATGCAGAAATACGGCAAATAGTTTATATCCCACAATTCAGTATATCGTAAAAAAAAACTTCGGAAAAAATTATTCGTACGACATTACCGTTGGAAGAGGTAGTAAAAAAAATGTTAACTGCACTGCACGCGACGAACGAGATATTGAGAGAATAATCAAGGCCATTCCAGAAATTGGTGCACCGCGAATTGCTCTAAGCCTTGAAGAATGCAGTTGTCCAACAGTTAATCCTCAGATCATATGAAATTTGTTGCATACCAACCCGAGCAAAAAAACCTTTAACATCAAAGAGAGATGCACTCAAGCGCTTAGAATATAGCAAAGCATATATTAATAAGCCCTATGAGTTTAAGAACCAAGTTAATTTTGTCGACGCAAGTAAAAACAAGATATTTGATTCAGTAAACGTTATGTATGGCAAAAAAAAAAATCGTAAAACATACAGGTGGAAATGTCATAGTTTTGGGTGTAAAGGAGTCTAATGGTGTTGGAAATAAGTCGTTTGTTGATAAATTTCGATATTTTTCAATCAAAATATTAATGCCAGTGCCGAAAATGATGGGCAATACTTTGAGTACAATTTTTTTTATCATTTTCATACATACAATAAAATATGTATTTTCTAAACAAAAATTCCGGTTTCATATTTACATACCTGGTAATTAATTTAATGGAAACCATGTAAAAATGGAAGGAAGGGTATGAAATTGTTTCCATTTAATGGGAGGTATGAATTTTTTTTAATTTTTCTATTTGTATAATGTCGGTCTTGATAGTAGAGAGTTGGAGACGCATATCGGCTTCAGCATCCAGTCTATGCCATTATTTTTGTTTGTAGTTGCATATGCTCAGAATCCCGTCTTCGTTGTTGGAAACGGGAGAAAAACAGTCAGAGCCTTTGTGGGAACTTGTGGATATTCATTACGAACTCTGCACCAAAAACCTTCAAGCAATATTGTTTTGAACAGTGATTCCATGCTTGAGTTTGATTTCATTTCTAAAAAGCATTCATAGGTTTCGTTTGAAATATTTTCTAGCATCTGCAATTTCGACTATTTATGTATCAGGACATGATGTGCTTCGTTCTTTAGGACTACGGTTGAAAATATTCCGGCAGAGCTCTTACAGAGGCCTTACGGAACCCCAGGGCTCCGCGGAGCACACTTTGAGTAGGGCTGGCCTAGACCATTGTAGCTACAACTTTTGTTCAATAGCGGCAAATAGCATTTACTCAATAGCTGAAGACCCTGGGGTCAATTCACTCCTATTGAGAGTTTCACTCTCATTTACAATACACAACAAAACCAAGTTGTACGAATATATAATGGTGATGTTAGACCGAACGGTGACACTGGCAAAGTAGTACCCGTACAAATATCTACAACTGTCGATAGTTATCAATGATCAACTCATGTTTTACTTTTTGTATTATCTGATGTTCTCCAAGGTTCTGTCCATTGGCCTCTTCTTTTTTCGAAGTTATAATATTTTGTACTTCTAAGTTCATATGCGTGCTCCTTTTATTTTTGCTATAAACATAATTACCATGCAACTGGATATATGCCATAACGATTACTGGTCAAACTATTTTTGAAGGAGAAATTTACTTTATAACATCTTTAGTAGTGCGTCAAATACGTTGAGATTGAACCACAAACAATATTATGAGATCTCATTTCGTCATTCATGCGAACGTCATCTAAAATATTCAGCTAACACGCTCTCGCACACGAACGTACAGCATCGCTAAAGTCAATTCCGTTCGAGCAACAAAATAACGTCCAACGACACTTAACCAGAAAAGGTCAAAACATTTTCGAAAGACAAAACATCAGCATGTTGGATTCACTTATCATGCTTATTTCCTGCTCATTGTATTAATGATCAAGTCATCGAAATCTGAAACAGACACGCATACACAACGAAAGCAAGGACATTGTTTACCTCACAATCGGCTTCTGTAATACTTCTGTCTATGCTATGCGACCCAGTGACCTAATGGTGTTCCATCCAGCACCACCATAACCACCAGAGCAATGCCACCACCCTAATGACGAATCCTTTGACCTCCGTTTGCCGTTGTTTTATACGAAGCACCACATAAACAGTGCGAGTGCAGGATACAGGATTAATCGATGGCCACATTCCGGTGTTTGTTATGATGAAAAAAGCAAAAGCGTCAAATGTCAAACAGCAATCGGTGTTCTTCCAATAACGGTAAGACCACTTTCATACATAAATAATAAATTTGTCAGTGAAATGTGAGGTTCGTGTATACACAATCACAAACACCAAGCATCCTGTTGAAGGACATTTCGATTGAACAACCCAATCAATTGCAATTGGATGTTTCAATGACACTCATGGCGTATAAGCTCTGCTCTTAGCCCGGTTTACTGATGTTTACGTGGCACGGTATATTTTTGACAGGAAACAAACATTTGTGACGTCTCCACTGGTATACGTCATTTGAAATATCGATGCCGATTCTATGTAGGTCAGGGACCGTGAGTAACCTTACTAGATGTTGGCTGTGATTAAGTATAGTGCGTTGCTAGTAAGGTTACACTGTATAGGATATCCTTCATTCATAGCAGGCTTCGAGTACAAGTTCTCATACATATGTATATTTGGGAGTTGAATTTAGAACACTGCGACTGCACCATGACGTCGGAGCTTTGAGCTTTCTTTGCATTCATGTATTACACTAAAAGTGGCCATGAGGCAATCATTGCCCAGAGTTTAAATTTACACGGATAAAATGTACGCAAGAAAATTCCTTACAACACGAGGTCAGAGGATATTTTAAAGTTCATCTGTTGTCATAGAAAGGAATAGGTGCAGGTTTGAAGGCTGCAGGAAAATTACAAATTATATTGGCATTTCCTGGGATCATATACTATTTTGGGAATGAAGATTGAATATATTTCGATTATAATGTGAGTAGACGTGGAGTCTCTCAAGACCATAAACAAAAATGTATCTTTCCAATATATGTAAGAAATGCGACTTCACTTCCAGAAGCCGAAACTAAAGTCAATAATAAAACATTCTTCGGATCATAGTCGAATGTAATAAAAGCGAAGTGTATCCTAGTGAGCAATAGCCGAACTAATTTTTGGATCACGAAAATTGATCCTGATAAAAAGCAAGAACTCGTTTTGTTGTAATGCATACAAACCAATGATCTATATGGATCATCGGCGATAATAAAATACGGCTACTTACAGCTTACATAGCGGGGAATATGCTTAACGACTGACAGCTGTCAGTGTGTAGATGGATTGCGAAAGTAATTTGAATTCAAAATGCTTTGTTCCCAATCTTACGATTTTAATTTAAACTAGTGGACCAGTGCGAAAAATCTCGCATGTAGAAACCCTGCAACCGTTTACGAATGAAAAAAAGAGAACGTAGGTAAAGGTAAAAATGTTTTTTCATAATAACTATACTCATATGCACTATGACTATTTATACATTGATGAACAAAGTTCAGTTGAAAAGCTTTCGATCAGTGTTAGAATCATCGGTGCAGAAATAAACTCTCAGGAGGAATCACAAGCTCTTGCGCTACCGATTTAATTATATAGATAGATATAGATAGAAAAATAGATTATGTTATAAGAGAATTATTGAAAAGAAAAGGTAAATTGCATTATTGGACTTCCACAATTTGGCTTCAGTGCTCTGCTATACTTGTAAAAAGTAGGATAGTACACTTTCTAAATGTTAATATGTTTTTTAGTCCAGTGCAATTTGGATTTCAGAAAGGGAAATCGACTGAAGATGCACTTCTTAAGTTTTGCTCTGAATTAATGTCAAACCTCGATGGTAAAAAGTGTACAGCTGGTTTGTTTATTGACATTACTAAAGCCTTCGATATGGTTGACCATAGCGTCTTGTTGAGGAAATTGGAAAAACCTGGCTTTCGTGGTTTCATGCTTGACTGGTTTGGGTCTTATCTTGGTAACAGGTCGCAAAGAGTGAAGTTGGATGATATAAGGAGCGAAGTAAGGTTCTTTAACTTGGGTGTACCCCAAGGCTCAGTTCTAGGACCTATTTTGCTTACTATTTTCACTTAATTTTAAAGGTTCACCTACTGCTTTTGCGGATAATGTTGGTTTTTCCTATGGTTGCAATAGCCCTTTAGATCTAATTTCTGACATTATCTGGGATCTTAACCTATTGAGAAACTGGTTCGCTGAACTCAAATTGGTAATAAGCTCCAAAACTAAAATTATGTTTTTCAATTTGTCCTCGATACCCAAGTTGGAAGCCAATATTTATTTTCATGCCCCTGAATGCCAAAGATATATATTGTCTAATTGTAATTGTCAGTCTGGTTGCTATACTCGGTCCTTTTGTAGTAGCATAATTTGTAGTGATAAATGTTCTGGCTTACTATTGATTCCAGAATAAGCTTCTTGAATCACGTGGCAACCTTAAGGAATTATTTCCGATGTACCCTTAGGCATTTTTTCTATTTGTGAAATATCTGTTCTAAAAGACTTCGGAAAACTATCTACTATCGAATTTTTCATTCCAAGTTGCAATACGTAATCGCTTGTTGGGGACGTGCATATTTTAATAAAATACAACCGTTTCTAATTCTACAAAAATATGTTATAAGAAAAATATGCCGCAAACCTGCTAGATATCTTAGTTATCCCTTGTTTTGTGACCTGAGTATTCTTCCTGTTCGTCATTTATATTGTTTCAAAGTATTGAAGACTTTCTTTATGAGGTCTGGAAATCGTAACTTTCGTATAATTTCATCTCATAATTTACGTGGTAATTTTTCTAATTTGTTATCTGTACCTATTTTTCGTACCACTGCCTATCGTAATTTTTATTCTGTTTCATCTTAACGGTTATTTAACAAACTTACACAGTCGATCAGGACAATTTCATTATTTGGATCGTTTATAAAAAATGTAAAATGCTGGCTCTTTAACTCTCACTATGCTAACCCTTTATTGCATGGTATATCATATATGATATGCTCTAGTAAATTAGCATTTTCCACCCGTTCAAAAAGAAAATTTCCAACTGTCGGAGCGTAATAACCTAAGTATGATATTACACTTTGGATTTAACCGCCATCAGCAGATTTCTTTTGATTAAAAATACGGTTATTTTTCAAAAATTTGGTTGCGGGGGCAACGTGTGTGCGTGTGTGTGCATTTTTGCTATTTTAAATATTTTATTTTGTGATTATTTTTAATAAATTACAGAATGTCAGCACAAAACTTTTATTGCTATTCTGTGAAAATATTGTTATATTTTCAATTTGTTTAAATTTTAAGTTTAAAAAAGAGACAGTTGAAAAGATAATGGCCTTTTAAATTTTACAAAATCTATAGATATAGCTCAATATCTCGAAAACGCTTCAATATTTTTTAAAAATTTGGCCATTTTTGAAATCACTGCAACGAAATACATCTAAAAGAATGTGTTTCAAACAATAAAAAAAAATCATGCATTAAAGGGCTAATTTAGAATCATTTATTGCCGATTTCTTGGTTTTATTGACTGATATTCTGGTTTAATTTTTGTTTGTGTTCTCTAATTGTTTTTCATGTACTCATTGACATACCTTTAAATGCTAATTTAATTTAAGTAATTGTAATTTATTTATAATGTTTTAACTTTTTTTGTCTAATTTAATCTTGTTTTTTTCGCTAGGGTCCCCACCCAAAATATTGTATCTTTTATTGTTAAGTCGCTTGAAGTGGCATTCATCACTATTTACTTATTTTTCAATTTGTAAAATACCGAATGTCTCATGTTTCTAATCTATTATCTATCTTTGTACCGTTGATGTGTTTAATTTGTACATATTTATAATAGATTTTCAAGAAATAAAAATATTTATATCTATCTACTATAAATAATTCTTTTAATTTAATTCATTTTGAAGGATCTGAGAAGATCAACAGCAAAAAGCTATTTCTATTATAACCTAGAAATGCAAAGCACTTTAAGCCCTTTTCAAACTGCCAACAATCGCCTTGGCCCAAATTTTCTTTATAAAAATATTTAGCATTCACAATGGCTTCATGCTCCAATTTTGGTTCCCTTAAGCAGCTTACAAATGCTGTCAAGGCTGCAGTGTTTTGTTTTTCTTTTCTTTTTTTAGGACAAGACTCATCACTTGGCCTACTCAACTGCACAATGAACCTTTTAACATATGAAATGCATCTCATCTCTGAATGAGCACAGCCATCATCCGCTGCTGTATGTTTATCCGCTGGTGTCCTCAATTCACGACATGTTGCATTTGAAAGGACATTCCAAACTATGTTCGGGGTTACCCTACCTCTCAAAAAACAGCTTCACAACTAGAGCGAGGATACTTTGTTCATAATGAGTTTTACTTAAATCTGATTCCTTGTGTCTGTATATCCTTTCCGTTATATTAAAATGAATATATCCTTTATGTCACACGGCTAAATGAAGTGCGGTGTAGAATTGACGGCAAGTGTCGCCTTTAAAGGCTTTCAATAGGAGCGCAGTATACTCGCACACATAAATTATTCGTGTGATGCTAAAAGACTTCGTCCTTGTTATGCCGCTTCAATGAGTATCCTCCTCGTGTTGGTGGTAATGGCTTATTTGCATTAAGATAAAAATAGGTATGGCGCTTTGCTGTGATAATTTAGAAAAAACAGAACTGTGTGGCTCCTCACAGGATTTCCTCCATTTGAGGTGGAATTATTGAGCATAGATTTCAGAGAACTTCTATTTTGGTCCTTAGTGATTTCCAGAGTTCATTGGTCCCTTGCCTATTTTCATGAAAACCATGATGGAGCACATGACGACGACATGCTCGCCTGTAGGTGTACGTAAATGATGACGAAAATAATATATTCATGGTAAGCCTTCAATAGAGTTCGTAAAGTGACAGAATAATGGTTGCTTCGCTACTGCAGCACTACCCAAAGATGCTGCTAGCCATGTGCAGATATCTCTCATATAATGTCAGTGAATAATCATGTTTGTTAAACATCAAATGCATACAGTATGCATATATATAGTTGAATAGCTGGAGATGTTCACGTTCAGTGACGGGTTGTTAACGTAGGTTAGTGATATCCTATGACGTTCGGGGTTGTGGAATATATTTTCGGTCACGTTAAGATAGGAGCAAACGAATACTAACACATGTAGCTGAACTTGTTCGGGTGCAGTAAACTCTGAGTGTTTTTCTTTATTTTTTAAGTGGCATCGAGTGTAACAACTTTATAAACTGAAACAGTGTCAGCTGTCTAATGAAAGACTCGTCAATATGTAAGGTAACACAGCTTCGTTGGACTTTCAAAAACTTGAACTGCAAGTGATAGTAATAGATTTTGGAATCTATTTAATCACGAGTATCTCGTAAAAAAGCTTAAAATAACACTTTACGGCTATAGGGTTCGTGGAATCGATTATTCCGTCATACTTATAATTTTTAGTTGGCCTTCCGGTCAAACCTATGAAAGGTTTACTCTTAAGGTTAGTCACAACCTTTTCGGATGTGTTTGCAGTTACAGTTGTAGAGCCGTATGCACCTTTCCACATTTAAATGGAATGCTTGCAAGTCAGTGAGATTTGGCCAAACATGGTGGCCTCGGAACAAGAACTTAAAGCCCATGTGTATGGACCATTCCGCCCAAATGATGGTGATGCTATACCAAAAGCATGTAATCGATTCTAGGATTGAACAAGGACCTTTATGTTTTTTTCAGCACAATTTCTTCGTAACTACGTTTCGCGAAGTCCTCCCAAATATTAACTGTATTTTATTAACCTAATTAATAGTTAAATACACGAATTTTACAACTGAAAAAAAATAGCATCCGGTAAAGGCACTAGTGGTCCGCCACTTAACTTTTTTTTTTACTTTGCGCTTTTCCAGTTACTAAAGTATTTTATGAAAAACGTTTAAACAGAATATCATCGAATGTCGGAACAAATATAAATCGATAAAAAAGGGAATTTTTAATTAAACCCTTACTGTTTTCTAAAAATGACCAAATTAATGACAAAAGTCATATTGCGCTAGTGGTCGGCCCCCAAATTTTAGTGGTCGGCCATAAAAGTTCTAGTGGTCGGCCAGGTATAATAAATCAATAAAAAGAACATATTCAATGATCATTTAATGCATGAATTAATTTGCGTGGGAGAAAAAGATGAAAAACGGTTGGAATGGCTTCTTTTGGTTATTTTTTAATAAAATTTACTAAAAAAAAGTTGAAAAAAATATTTAGTTTAACAAATAGAATTTTTTTTATATGGCTCCAGTTATTAAACTAATCAAACCAGTGGTTTTTTAACAATTCAAATATATTAACAATATAGTCAATTAAGTATTCCCATCAAAATTTATTTTTAAACTGATTTTGCTTACCGATTAAACACAATTATTTGCACACAGAATTCAATTTTTTTGTCACTTTTTTTTCAATGCGCCATGGACTGAAGTGCAAACGCGAAAATCGCCGACAGACGTTATCTCACAAATATGAAAAGTACCGTTTTATGTTGTTCATAATACATACGAAGTAATCATTTTGTGTTTTTTTCATTTCGAATGCCATATAGTAAAGAAAATAAGATTAACGCGGAAATGGATAAATTAACTGGCATCAGCATTGAAACCCTAAAAAAATTGCTCGATGAAAAAAACAAAGAACTAGTTCAGGAACTTCCATCAAAATCCGACTTTCAGCTTCTATGTGCAGAGTTATCCGGCCTAAAGATCCGCCAAGATGAAATATCGGAAAGAGTAGTACAACTAGAGAAGCGAAATGAGTTTCTAGAAATTCAGCTAGATAAGCTTATACAGAAAAATACTGAGTCCAACGTCGGGGTGCACTTACCTGCTGAACCGAACACCGACATGCAGGAAAAAGCAAAATCCATCTGCGCCGGATTGCTGGACAAGAATGAAACATCCAACATTGTGGAGTCTGCGTACAGCGTTCGAACTAAAGCTCCACACAGTTCTACGATCATTGTAAAGATTATGCTTGGAGTGTATTACGTAGAGCCAACAGACTAAAAGGAACCAAAATAAGCATTCACAAAGATCTACCACTAAATGTACGGGAAAAAAGAGCAAAACTAGTACCAATTATGCAAGTCTTACGCAGAAAGAAGCCTGAGGTCAAAACTGTCTTAAGAGACGATAAGTTGTGCGTCGCGGATAAACTATTCACTTGGGATTTCGCGAAAGGGTTGAAATGCGGATTTGAAGTTTTAAAGAATTTAGTTGGAGAAATTTTACAACCGAAACAATTTATGAATGAACTTGTAAACAATGCTCGTGAAACGTCAAATATGTCACAAAATGTCAATGCTGCCAGCGCTTTCAAAAAAAATGTGATTGCTGAGAACCGTTTGGGTGGACACGCAAGTACGTCTTCACATAAAGCTTGATACACAAAAGTCTACCAGAATAGAAATAATATTAAATTAAGTATTTTAAGTTATAACGTAGCTGGATTAAAGAATAAATTATTATTTACAAACTTTTTTAATTATGTCAAAAAACTCGACATCTTTGTATTGTTCGAAACCCATGTATTAGAAAATGAAGAAAAGAAATTTGAAAAAATATTTTTAAATTACGAATTGAAGTGGATACCTGCAATTAAATCGTCAACATTTGGGAAAGGAAGTGGTGGAGAATTGTATGGTTATCGAAAGGGTCTTAATTACGCAGAGGTTAATTTTAAAAGAGTGGAAGAATCGTATGTCCTCGATGTTAGAACGAATAACAGCGTGTTATTCATAATTCCCATTTATTTGAATGTTAGTCACTGGCAACGCGATTATGAAAATCTTAAGGAAGTACTACAGAACTTAAGGGAAACAAATTTGATGCTCATTGGTGACTTTAATGGTCGGCTAGGACTTTCTCAAAATAATTTTGTGAGCGGTTACAAAATACCCACAATGCGCATAAACCGCACTTCCAAAGACGCAATTTGTGACCATAAGGGTAGAAAATTACTTGATCTTGCGGATGCATACGACTGCAGTATTCTAAATGGAAGTTGTGAAGGCGATTATTGCGGAGAGTACACATTTATCCGTGGAAAGGCATGCCCAGTAATTGACTACTGTTGCATCTCTGGAAATTGGAACTTCCTCCTTAGTGATTTTCGGATAGGCATGGAGACTTTCTCTCTTAGTAAAGAAAATAAGTAATAATTGCGAAAAATCATATATGGCTTCGTATGCATTAAAGGATTAAGGGTTGATTTGAACGCAAAACATTTAATAAATAATATTTTATTATTTTTAATAGCATAGAATAAACAAAAAAACATAAAAAACGATAAGTTGGCACCAGTTTGTTGTATCAAATCATACTACCTATACCTATCTATAGAGTCGTTTGGGGTAAGAGTGCGCAGCGGGTAAAAGTACGCAGGGCCATTTTCTCCGTCTGTGAAAGAATTAACAGAAATCGCAAAATAAGACAATAACGAAAATTTTCCAATTGACAGTACAAAGAAAAACAACAAGAAAAAAAAGCCGGATTTTGTTTAAAAAAAAAGTTAATTTTTAAAAGTGTGCTCGGAAAGTGTGGCAACTCGATACCCCATAAGTAGTATGTAGGCATAAATAGTGTATATATGTGTGTTTGAGTTAGGATACAATTTTAGTGGATAGTATTATTCGTTCTTAGATTTTCAGTACAATGAAAAAAAAAGTAGCTTCTAGGGAAAGAGTGCGCAGTGCTTTCTTACCCAGTATTTAACTTTTTGTTATAATAACAATGTTGGGCTATTACCTTCTATCGTAAGATGCAACGAGCACTTCATAGTTGTAGGCGGATGGTCGTAGCTCGTAGCTGAACTATCTATCTATCTAACGGAAATAAAATTGATAACCCAAAATGAAATCTGCGATGGTAGGGAGCTGATATAAAATGGAAGCAGCCCATGAAAGGCAGCCGAAGAACTTGGTTTGAGCGAAAGTACAGTTTCAAACCATTTAAACTACGAAAACTATGACTTAAACTGGTTGCGCACTCTTACCCATACCTCTGCATACTCTTACCCTGACTCCGGGGCAAGAGTTCGCAACTTGACTTACTTTTGATTTTTGATCAAAACAGATGAAACATTAAAAGAAATATAAAATATTTTTTTATAAATGTGTTCCTAAAATATAAAGCTACCAAATTATAAGCTCTTTTGTTTGTTATCTGTTGTAAATTTGTCAGAGCTCAAGCACGAAGTCCAAAATGCGCACTCTTACCCCGAACGACTATACTTTTTTTTGTTTGCTTATTTAGAAATGCGTTAAATAATTTATATTAATCTAAAAAAACAAGTTATTCAATAGCTTAAGAGATTAACAAGGTTTAGCAACAAAATAACAAAAAAATACATAGTTAAGGAACTTCAAAAATGTTTGCATAGAGCGTATTTATAGCTTCGCTTATTCCTTCAGCTTCCCTTGAAGCAAGTACAGGATTTCGTTTTAAAAATAAAGAAAACCAGGACTGCAATCTTTGGAGGGTGTTTTCCTTTTACTGTCTTTAACTATCTTCTGAACAGTGTATTAGTAAATTAGACAAATAGGCCGATACCAATCGAAATAGGCTTCAGTGACCGAACACTAGCTTGGTAATTTCAATATTCGGCCGGCAGTGCGCCGACAATTTTAGTACCTGGCCGAGCACTAAAATTTCTCAAACATTTCTGAGCTTAACGGTGAAATCAGAGCACTTCATTAATAAACTTTCAATATTGTATGTCAAAAGATAAATTGCATTTTTTTAGTGCTCTGCCATACCAGGCCGACGACTGAAATTCGCATTAAAATCGGGTGCTAGTGGCCGGCCACACCATTATTTACACTGATATTAATATTTTGTAATCTTTGCACCACTAAATACATTCCTTATGCTTTAAAAAACAATACAAATTCATTAAACGGTTATCTTCCAAACAAATTATAATATAAATTAAGACTTTTGTAAATACGCACAACTAAAAAAAAAAAAAACAAACAATCACCACATTTTTACACTTTCGCAAATGTGCATGGACTTATGTGCATCTACCAGCTGGAGTATTTGCGTAGCAATATCAAATTTAAGGATAGATTTTTAGGACATGTATCTGCTTGTGTCTGCATCTTCACATTAAGAAAATTCCTAACGGTATTTATATTACATGAGGAAAAGGTTTAAAGTGGTAGAGTAGCCGACCACTAGTGCTTAAACCCTATATACATGTGCTATTTATTTTGTCGCTATTGTATGTAGAATAGCAGCGATGTCCAAAACTCGAAACTAGCTATGTTCTTATTAAAATGAATCTGAGTTAAGCTTGATTATTCCGCTCGCTTATTCGCAATGCTTCCTATATATTCATACCTACATGCGAATATCCATTATCCTGCCAAAAAGACAACGCTCTCAAACTATTCAGTGACGTAAGACATCGCCACGCACAATTTAGAATTCTAGCACAATCACCAACCATGATTTTAACACAATTGCTGCAGTTATGTGAAACTCATTCTGATTAAAAAGCAAGCAGTTGACACTTTTCCATCCATTTTCCATTTCCATTTGACTGAATAATCCTCTCCAATGTCACTTGGAATAGAATATTGACACTTGCAGTGAATAAAATTGCAGTGAAGCAGCTTTTAGTGCTACTGAAGTGTATTACCCACTGAACACATTCCCTCTTCACTGCACAGCCGTTCTCTTTCTCGCATCCTATTCCTCTACAATTAATTAGAAAAAACATCTACACATACATAAAATGGAAATGGTAGAGATACTCGTAGAGGCAAATGTCCTTGCTCCAATTTGACAGAGAATCGACTAGAAAGGCTTCACCGCATTAGCGTAGAATGAATGTTTATGCTGCGCTTCGCTCGATTTCCAAGCGATGACGTCATTGTGTATAGGAGAAAAAAATCTAATTTTAACCCAAATAAGGGTCGGCGAACCTCTCTGCCACACAATCTTCCTCTCTTTCTCTGTCAGTATCTGTTTTAGAGTGCTTGCGCTGTTAAATGACGTTTATATAAAACATCCAACCGAACTCATACCATTGCAGTGAACTAGTTTCAAGGATGCTACCATGCGGCAATCCGATGTGTCAACGAACTCACAAGGTGCTGGTGGGTTGGCTATATGGGTGGTGCTATTCGCAGTGCTTGTGCTGGTGCAGTGCATCAACGATGAATCGAAAATAGTACACGCATGCACTTAGCAGAGACCGGCATTTCGGGCAAAATGCCGATGCAGTGTATAGGTGCATCCAACTATCCGGTAGAAGGACACAAACATCCATATCGATCGATGGGTCGGGTCGGCATGGTTGCTTGATCCTTGATGAGGGTGGCTGGTTAATTATAGTTTGCCTGGGTAAAGTGGCAAAGAGGCCTCGACGAGCATTCATTATTACACAGGAATGCCTACATATGTATGTTAGGCGGTAGTGAATAGGTGTGGGGTTTGGGATTATATTCTTATTTCGGTTGGCGAAAATTCACCCCATTGCACAGTGGTCCCGCCGTAGGCCATAAAAATCAATAATAACAATTTAAGACATTATTAATGTTTCTGTGACAACAAATGTCCAAATTAAATAGAATAATTAGAATTAACTGTGTAACGGTACTTTTGTTTTTGCTAACGAAAGTGAACGCATCAATTTGCTTGTTGAGCTGATTTGTCAATACGACCCAATTAGTCATGCAAGTTTGCCGAACACGTACGCTTCTGTGTAGAGTTTTGGTTGTGTTTATTCATGGAGTTCAAAGAACAGGGTATGTGCTCTCTTTCTGAACAAAAAATTTAATAATAACTTTACTATTAATATATATTTGACGGAAATTAAAAACTTCTTCTTAAGTACAGTAAATTATATTGTTTTTGATTTATGATAAGGCTTTTAACATTTTTGCCGGCCTCTGCCAAAAATAAATTTAGTGTCAAAAGAAAAATGAGAAAAATTGTAAATTAGCTGCGTCGAGCTGCACTTTAAGTCTTCAAACCTTTTCGTAGACTACCTCTTCAATTAATTTTCAATAAAAATTCAAATAAATTTGCATTCTATGGTTTATGTTAGACTCTTAACTGTGTTCCCCCCGAGACACTCTAACATGTTATATATTGTCAAAAAGACTAATTTCTGTACTTTCTTTTACACAGGTTGAATTAGCTGCGAGAATTTGCGGATTCAGATTTCATTGAGTGATAAGTGACCATACCTCTTATTATTTTTATTTCAGGTGCTATCACTAAATGCTCTTTTACTATAATGTTGTGTTTACTTGGCAATATAGCCAGACATCTGCTTGAGTATAAAATATCCGATCTGCAAACTTTTTCGACTGATTTTTCTAATATCCTGGCATTTAGCCTGATGGAGGACACGACATACAAGGTAACGCCCGTTTTTGAATGATTCTTGTGCTTCAATTAACTTTATACCAGGAAAGCTGTTAGTCCCAGGTAAAAAATTTGCATAGTGAATTTGAAGGCAACACTATGACGCGCGAAAATAATACTAATAAAAAAAATTATAAAAACACTTTCCTGAAATAACTGCGATTTTCACTAAAATTGGTTTAAAAAAAACATAAAAAAATCTGTGTTTGAAGACCAATAAAATGAAAGTACGCATGGTAATATACCTTCACTGTGATAGGTTAGGAACTAATCAATTGTGTATGAAACGAGCCTACTTTGGTTGCTCTTAGTTTCATACGCTCGAAGTTATAATTGAAAAACAGTCGATACCTACTTCTCTGAAGGAAATTTTTTAAGCACCCTGTAGCTCAGTGGGTGTTCAAGATAGATCGCCCCTCCCTTACAATTTTTTCATATCATGAATCAATTGATTAGATCTCAAAATATCTGTATCCCAAACCCGGACCACCCTGTATACCGTACCGCACCGTACGGTTATCTCGAAAATGTGACTTGATAGAGCAAAACGGATTGCAGATTCGGAATCAGCTCCCCCAAATTCATTTTGGTTATTTTCCAATGAGCAAGTAATTATGACCGCGTTTGTTCGAGAGTGGAACCACTGTGATTGTAGGAATTGGATTTATTAGAGTTTTGGGATTTTCCTTTCTTTTGTACGAAAATAAATGAATATTGTAAGGCTTGTGAATCGGTTCACATGACAATAGTCACATGGTAAAAATTAACGGTGTGATTCTATTTCACACGTCTTTTCTTAACACAGCACCTAAGGTCTACAAGCTGTGCGATTGAATGTCCTTCATATAGCCTCCAAGAAAGTGGTTCATCGGTAATAAATTTGAGGACAAGCTGGAAGCTAACATCGCCCTGGTCTTCTGCTACACTACGACTGAGCATAACCGTATCCGTCCTTGGAATTTTATAAGATTGTTACTTCCGTTGGGTCTACACTTACATATTTCCTTCCTAGACCGTAACTATCTACAGGCACAAGACCGTAACTTTTTATTAAATATACAAATTCAATGCACCTTTCCATGAAGTGGGATCTAAAAAATCGTCACAAGAATGAAACCACAAAATAACACCAACAATAACAAAAAGGGTAGAAACTTAATTAAAACACTTAAAACTCACCATAACAAGGACGATGGCAGCAGTTTGATGACAGCTCTTTCCGCTCACAAAGGGATATGTTGGGTAACTTCAAATACTCGTATCTAGGCAAGGAGCATGTAAAATCCTTTGGGATACTAAATATATACATACTATTGCCGGTTGGAGGTAAAAAAGAGTTTTATTTGGCGACTGGCAAAGGTTGAGCGAAAGAGAACGTCTGGAAAGTAGGTTGAAAGGATTTCATTTTATTTTTGTTCCTTAATCTCATATCCAATGTATGGCACGTGAGTAAGGCAATAGCATAGGCCTTGTACTGATTGGAGTTACAATGGCTTTTGCACAACACACATGTGTATCACTTGTTATACCCAAAGGGCTTTGTTCAAGTACGTAACTGAATTTAAGGGGTTTTTTGCTCTCAGTTTTTGTTCAAAGTGAAATGTTAATAACCCGTCATAGAGGCTTTTGTTCATTTTTTTTTTTTTTGATATGAGAAGCACTTGAGTTTTAGAGAAAGGAATTAAAAATAATAATTCCTAAAGAATTTTCATTATTCTCAGGAACCTGTGTTAAAGGTGTTTTTTTTTTTTTGTCTTTCGATTTGGGTTCAAATGGATATGAATAGGTAAATATATTCTGGGTTCAATCTTCAGCACGTGATTGGTTTTAACGATTAATTTAAGAACTGCATAGCTCGATAAGGAAATCAGTCACCAGAGGAACCCCGCAGGGAGATGTTATCTCCCCACTGCTGTTTGTTCTGGTCATAAATGACATCCTTTCTGAGCTACGCTACAAAGGTATCAATGTCACTGCTTATGCAGATGACGTTGTAATTATAGTTAAAGGCAAATTCCTTAGTATACTGAGCGGATTGATGGAGGCAGCATTAGCCACCACTAATATGTGTGGACTGAACGTCAACCCCTCATAAAACGGAACTGGTCATTTTCACCAGAAAATAGAAGATACCGCCATTCAAGCTCCGGAAATTGAACGGGACTGAGCTAACGCTATCGGAGCAAGCGAAGTATCTTCGCACGATACTAACGGTGGCACTGGACATGTTCCTCTACCTGCTGCCTCGCAATCTGCATTTGAGGCAACTGGCGAATAATAGTGCCCTAAGACTCACCAACCTAGGTCTTTTTAAGAATAATGACAAAGGACACTGTACTATTCTTACAGAAATCCAAATGGATAGTCCAATATGAATGGATTTCACACTAATTTTAACACAACGTACAGAACCTTGTACCCTGTGCGTGAAGAGTGAACAAAAAACACAGTAACTCGGCATATAGACAGACACTGCACTCTTTACGGACGGGTCAAAAACAGCAAGCTGCACAGCGTCTGGTATATTCTGTGTGGAACCAGATCTAAAGGTGTCCTTTAGACTCCCTGTTAGCTGCAGCGCTTTTCACGCAAAAGAGCTGCAGAACTTCTGAATGTGAAACGAATCTCCGGTAAGGAGATCGACAACCAGGCTGCGCTTAAGACGCTCGAATCATGCACTGTTAAATCGGCACTAGTCAGGAGCTGCTGCACAATGCTGAGGACACACATTGGGTGCCTAATCACTCGAGCGCCTACTCAACGAGTTTGCCGATGAGTTGGCAAGGAAAGAGGCTGAATTGCCACTATCCGAGGCTTTTAGAGAAGGGCTGAACTTAAATGGTCTAACAATGTGGAACACAGGGTCTCCAAGGCACTTTAGCCAGCGCTAGAACGTAAAAGGACCAGTGAAATCCATAGACTTAGAAGGGTACAAATGAGTAAAGTAATAGGAATATTATCCGGGCATTGCCTTCTGGGAGAACACGGCAAAATGCTCGAACTCAGATGTAAGACAATTCAAGAGAGGGTGCATTATTTCTACTAGAAGTGGAGAACCGTAATTAATTAAATATGTAGGTCAACAGGTTTATGAGTTAAGAGTGCATCGGAAATCAGGACATGGCAAGGTGAGATACTCGATCATAGCGACACATAAGCCATAGCCATGCACATACATACATACATATGTATTTATAAACGTATCTCTCTTGGGGCAAGCATATCAATAGCACCATTCGAGACATCTGTGGTGATGGAGTATCAAATGTTTCCAAAAGATTAATCAATACTCCACTCGAGAGCTATTTTCAATTCCGCACTTTATCGAATATTCTGCTTACACACCAACTGAGCTGATCACGAGGTATTCTTTGGTAAGGTGTGGCCAGCTGATTCAACCACGCTTCACTACATCTCAGCGCCAATCTACGCATGCATATTAAAATTAGCTGTTCGTTTGTGCCTTAAAAACTGAAAAACTAACCATACGATTGAACTGAAACTTGCACAATATATTTGTTGTGAAGTGAGAAATGTTTGTATGTATTTCAAAATTTTTCAAGTTTTTCGTTAAATGTGACAGGTAACGACTATTCTCAGGGATTACTTTACATTTGAACCTCATTGGATTTAAGCAGGAAGACATGCTTTTGAGACTTGGGAATAGTTTTTTCCAAATCTTCATCTATATGTAGGCTTGCGAAGTATTGAGTAAGACCAAGAGAACAGCGGATGGAATCGATGGAAGCTTATTTATACATAATGAAAAAAAAAACAGCGGTCTAAGAACTGATCTCTCCACTTTCGAAAGGCAGTACGTTGTTTAGCTCAACAGTTTCAATCAACCCGCTAAAAACGAATTAGTAAATCGAAGACTGTATTAACGCAGATGTGGAAAATTAGCGCTATTAAATATCTGTGTGGGATTACAAATCACAATAGAGTGGTTGTGTGTTTGGTTATAGTTCTCGATCAACTCTCTCTCTACTTCCTGCTGCCAGTTGGCGAATGGCGAAGTTGATGCCAAGCGAATTTGGTTTTGGTTTTTCGCACATCGCAGTGCTGCCAGATAGATCCTACATCTGTAAACGTTTATTTCAAACATTAATGCGATTGAAGCTGGAGCTGAATGAAAAGGGCGGTGGAAAGTTAACCAATTACCTCCCATTTTTATATCATTCACTGTTTGAGCAGTTCAGTTTGCATTGCTGGCACTTTTGAGTGCTTTATAGAATTCCTTCGGAATACTTAAATAACTCGTACTTGCGTACACGACTGTATTGCTTGTTGAGTTGAAGATTTTGCGTTCAAATACCGTATGCTAACCTTTTAAAAATTATAAACTTGGCTCTTAAAGAAATGTATTGCTAATAAATTAATACAGTAAACCTTTACAGAGATTTGACATTTACATTTAATGACAGATGTCACGCATGATTTTAAAGTAAAGTATTTTTTTCAGTTACGGTTTAACTGCCATTTGTCTCCGTTTACCGCATTCCTATCTGCAACTACTGTTGGTAGAATGAAATGCAAGTGCCAAGAAAGAGCACGTTATCACGCGCGTCTCCTCGATTTTTCCTCCAAGTCACATTTATTACTCTCTCTCTCTCTCTCACTTTCTTTCTTCTCAACAAAAAATACTTGTTTCGATGTTTTATAGAAATAATTTTCTTTCATTAACCACTGCGAGGTGAATAAAACCATTCGCCTAATCTTTTCTCCATACTTAGTTGTGCAATGACGCAAGGACCAACAAGTTAGTGTACACCCACAGCACATTGTTCGACTGATGAACAAATGAAGTGGAAAATAACTTCCGTCAATTGGCATGTGATCGCTTTTATCCTGGAAATGTGAAAGATGCAATGTGTATCAAGGAATCAGAAAGCACGTTGTCACGCCATCATACCGAGGAAACGTTTGGCTATAC
This sequence comes from Brachyopa scutellaris, assembly GCA_949775065.1. Classification (NCBI taxonomy): domain Eukaryota; kingdom Metazoa; phylum Arthropoda; class Insecta; order Diptera; family Syrphidae; genus Brachyopa; species Brachyopa scutellaris. The sequence continues at coordinate 107,797,065 of OX459113.1, forward strand.
TCCACCTTCTGTGGAACATAAACAATGTTTTCGTTAAGAATTACAAATAAACACACCTTACTTGGCAACAGCTACAGACATATTTCTCTTTGGTATACGGTTACTTGACCTGTGTTGAGTCCTGTCGTAAGCGCTTTCTTGTGGTAGCGATGGCGATGGGATGTTGTAGGTTACTTTAGAAAGTATAGTCGCTGAACACAATGGGATCTTTTTGTATTTATTTTTTTTTTTTTTGTGTTGATGAGATGAACGGACAACGACAAAGATACTGCCGAGACGCTTGTCATTTCGAAACCTGATACTGAGCTTCATGTCCTAGGTAACACAGGGTGTTGGTCTTGGTACTTTTAATTTGTTTTGTAAGTATAGAAAGGCTGGTTTGGAAATTAATTGTCTCCTTGGCACAGGATCTTCACCGGTATTATGGTAACATTTGGACGCTTCATTTGTGAAGTTTATAAAATATCGCCATCGACACTGGATTCAGAGTGATGACACATTTGTCATGGATACATTTGTGTATGTCTGTCTTTGCGCTAAAAATGTTAAAAGGCTTTCTTTCGTTCTATGTGGCAGACAATAATTGAAATGAAACTCAATGTTGCTTAGGAATTCGAATCAAGAGACCAATGGTTTGGTGTATGAGGTAATTGAAATGTGAAAGTAGGCTGTTAGATTTCAATTCATTCATGTTGATGTCTACGACAAGATGATATCACAGAAATCTTAATAACGTCTTCAAAAAAAAAAGTTAAAAATAAGTTCGAATGACAACCATAATGTGGGGGGAGTCGGTCTATACTTTTATGAGCTGGCATTACAGTTTAAATATGATTATTTTGTAGCTATCTATAGAAAACTGTCAGAGTTAGTTTAGCTCAATTAATCTATCCGATAAAAAGGCGAGTTTTGATTTTGGTTTTTTTCTTTTGTTGTTTTTCACTGCAGTTGTGCTTTTCTTGAAGGTTACATGTTCAATGAATATATAGAAAACTAGCTGACCTGGCGAACTTCGTACCGCCTCAATATTAATAAATGTTGTGTCAACTTATAAGCTGAATTTAATTCAGTCTTTTATTAAGGTAAAATATATGTGGGATTGGGGAAGGGGGAATCCTTTTTAAGCAATGGAAAGATTGTCCATTTATAATAATCCACAGTTTAATTTTTATTCAAAATGAAAATTAATTAGAAAATTAAATTGAAAATTAAATATTGAAAAATATAAAAAAAAAGAGTAGGAACAGCAAAAACTTGGCAGCTTAACCGAAAACGCTTAACTCGACCGCTTCGCTCGACCATAGCAGCTCGACTCGCTCTTTCCTTCTTTTTCGCCGAAAGCTGAGATTATCTGCATCTTGTATTGTTATCTCCTGCTGCGCTGAGCTTCTCTTCGACTGGACGATCGTGGAAAGTGTTATACAAAACAGGGTGACCCTACATAAATACTCAAAATTAATTAATTTCATAAATATACATAAAATAAAAATGAAATGTCTGTCTGTATGTCTGTCTGTCTATTTGTCAGATATACATATATATTTATCTATCTATCTGTCTGTCTATCTATCTGTCTGTCCGTCTGCCTGTATGTCTGTCTGCCTGTCTATCTGTCTGGTGGTCTGTCTATCTATCTATCTGTCTATCTGTCTATCTGTCTATCTATCTGTCTGTCTATCTGTCTGTCTGTCCATCTGTCTGTCTATATGTCTGTCTGCCTGTCTATCTGTCTAAATATCTGTCTATCTGTCTATCTATCTACCTGTCCTTCTATCTGTCTGTATGTCTATCTGTCCGTTCACTAATCCAATCCAGATTTTTAATTTTGTGCAATGCCAGGGAACACTTTGGTGATGAGTTCCTCCTTCAACGATGTGAACTTGTAAAAAATTGCCGCGAACGATATCAATCCAGTCGAAACATCAACAGGAATTTGGCCATTGCCAAGCGCCAGCAGTTGTCTCGAGAATTTAGCAGCCGATGGGACGTTTTGCAATGCGACTTCATGTTCGTAGTCAATTTCAACTTCTTGACATGCCGCCACAAAGACGACGATTTCAGGCACGCATTAATTTCATCGGCAGTAGAAGATTTCGCGTTTGACGAAAATCCCCGGAGAGCAATATCATAGCCCCACCAAATCGTCTCGTGTACGTCGTCCAAGGTTTGATCATCTTATATGTTAGTAGGCATCAGTCAAGCAAATAACTCTCCCTAAAAAACAACAAAGACGTTTTCGACTACTCGTATTCAAAAGAAAATTTAAACAAAAGAACTTACGGAATGAATGTTTCGCAATGAATGCCCGCAACCCCATTGGATAACCTCACTTTTTACACGCAAACTTATTTTCTGAAAAAATGATCGAATTGATAGACATCGCATTAAATTTCAATTGATCGTAATGCTTGTACCGTTTGCGGGTGTGATGCGCGATATACGACTATCCGGAATCAGTGTAATAATACGCAAAACTCGAATCAATTGCAGCAAGAAAAATAGCACATTTGCACAACTGTCAAATTGAGCACAGCCTAAGTCAACGTATAACGCCATCCATCGGGTTGTGGCATTGATCGCAGCACAGCGCCATCTATTATTTATCTGGTTTACTTCTCCACCCAAAATGCACACAAGACGTCTTTTATCACAATGAATGTCACAATTATCCAAACTTTTCCAAGCTTCACACGAATTTTCCACCTTTATATCAAATCATGCGATAAAATGCAAAATTTCGTCGAAAAAATTCAAACTTTTCGCGTTTTTCCGGGATTTTTCGAGTTTTCCACTAAGAATTTTATATTTTTCCATTCGAAAAGCCATTCCGGAACAATTGCATACAAAATTCCATACATTTAGATTTTTCTAATTTCCCGACTTTTCTGGATGGTTTTCCCAAAATTCGTAAAAAAAAACTTCTCCTGGCAATTACGAACAACTGAAACAAAAATTGAGCCAATTCGGCCCAGCCGTTCTCAATTGATGAATTACAATTCATTTTTCACAGCATTTTTATATATACATATGTATATGTAGATAGGTATAGATTTAATTGGCAGCTTAGTTTACTTAGATTCTAACAGTTGGTTGCATCGGAGTCGGTATAAAGCTTAGAAATTGTAACTTCTGTCAAAAATTGTCTTATAGACTAGAACTGAATTTTAAAGACCTACACTTTAAAACGTTTCGCACTATTTTTCGTGAGCGATTAGAATTCCATGCAATTTTGCTTATGTTTTGTTCCTCTAGAAGAACATAAGCCACATTAACCTCCTCTCCCCCGCCGTAGAAGTTTTGTCACGCCCCATAACTATTTTAAAATGCACTTAATCACTTCAATATACTTTATATGGCAGACGGCAACATAGGCCATAGGCATGGCTATTGATTTTTGTATTATGCTATGTATTGAAAATGTATGCAACAGAAAACTTAAATTATTTTTGTATATAAATTACTTAACATTCACTTTCATTTAACATGCAAATTATACTGATTATGTAAGACAAATAAATCTTAAATATTATTCCGTTTGCCACATTTCGAGTGAATTGGAAAAGTTTTGTAATTCACTTCGAATTAATTTTTGAAATGTCAAAAAAAACATTTTTATTGTTTTTGTGGTTTGTAAATGTTTTGAATATGGATGTTTTATGTTTTCCCCTATAAATAAAAATTCTTGAAACAAAACTAATGCAAAACCAATTATCTTTTACTTGCATTTTTGCAGACCGCTGCGACCACGCAATTTCACAACTAAAAACAAAGTGAATTCAATTCAATTCAAAACAGTTTCTATGGAATGTAGAACACCAAAATATTCACTTTCGCACATACAATCCACAATTTATAATTTCATTCGGAATACAAAACACTTAATTTCACTTTTCTGGTTGAATTCACTTAAAGTGAAATGCAGAACAGGTCGGATTTTGTGTGTCTTTCTTTGCATTTATTTACTTTAAAGACACGTTTTCGCATTGAAGTAACTAAAGTTTGTAATATAGTCAGCGAAATTTCATCCCAAACTTGCTTTGTTCGACTTTTAAGCTCGGCAGTTCTCGAAAACTGCTTGCCTTATCCTGTATTGGAATTTTGAAATGATAGTCAGGGCCGGACCTTACATAGGAGCGAGTGGCGCAGCAGCGCCAGGCGCTAGAAAGCAAGAGGCGTAAAAACTAAAAAAAATACTATCCAAAAAAAGATCTACTCGTTTGCTAATATGTATTTATATTCTTCACAAACAAAAATTTCTCACCGTACTTCTCAAATAACAATACACACATTTCAATCACTGTATTTTAAAAAATACACACACAATAAAATCACCAAATTTCCATATGAATATGCACGTAATGTTTTTTTTTTCTATCCCTTCTCGTTCCCACAACATTTTATTCTCTTTCCCTCCATAGCGCCAATTGGTATAACAGACCAGTTAGCAGAATTTTTATCTGTACCCAACTACAACCAGAGACAAACATAATTGTCTCTGCTGCAACCAAAGTAGACTCTGTTGTTTCATATTAAATATCCAGTCGACCCTTTCAGCCCATTGTCAACAACGAAATTTTCACTGCCAACATGCTGTGGAGCAGTCTTATCATACCGCTCCATTTGCGCCTACCAAAATCCATACAAATCATCAAACATGTCGGAAGTTGTGGAGCAGGATTCAAATTTTGCGCCAAGGCAATGCGCCTACCTAAAACAATGCGAACTTCAAATTTGGTTTCGCAACCTTGTTCGATATACCAAAACGTTCGATTTGACTGAAGAGAAAGAGAGTCAAACTCAGTAGTAAAATTTATTGTTACATTATGTATGTACAGATCGCGACAGAAAGATAGCACATTTGCTTTTTTTTTTTATTTCTTTTGCAGTGTCGTGTTTTCAACCAATAAAAAAACATTTCCTTCTTATATGTTGTGCATTTAATATTTAATTGATAACAAAACAAGACTACATAAAAAAATTCAACCTGCGGATACGAAAACAAAAGATATTATTGAATTCAGAACATTAGCACTTCAAGTGGTAGATAGCACATTTTTTTAAAAATATTGAAAATTAGTATGAAATTGTATTCAATTTTGCTTGCATTTAGTAATGCGTTGATTCTGCTTGGCTTCGATTATAGTAGATTGTACGCTTGATATACATAAGTAGAAAGGAGCAATTAACTGTAGTAGTTAGAATAGTGGACCAAAATACGAAAACGTTTAAAATTAGAGAATATTTTTTGGAATTGTTGCGAAAAAAACAACTGGGTCTGGCTTTTGATTTAGTTTTGAATGAACTTGCTGATTTGTATATTCTATTAGTGAATTGTAGAGGACAAGGGTATGATAATGGCACTTATATGAGAGGGAAACATTGCGGTATGCAATCGAAAACTAAGGTTTTGGAACCTAGAGCTTTGATGATTTTCAATGCTCTACTAATGCAGTTGCATTATTCGATAAAGTTGAGAGTATCTATGTTTTCTATTTAAGTTCTGTAGGCAGATGGTCGGTTTTAAAAAAAAACATTTTAGTAGTTTGACTCTTAGGCTGCGGTTATATATGTAGCAAGCGTGTAATACAAGCGCTTGCTATCGCAAGCTCGCGCCTTAAATTATCAGAGCAAATTATCAAAATAGATGCAATAAAACCACTAAAACTATACTTGGGAGATGTTTATAGGCTCTTGTTGTTCTCTCAGAAAATTATGATCAAAAAGTCCAAAATATGCCTCAATCTCTTGGTAGTAAGCTAAGCGAATTTAAATTTATTTGTTGTTTTGTTATTTGGTACACAATATTAGACACAAAGCAGTATTTGCCTTAAGCTTGCAGTTGAAATTTTGTGCTCAATGAAAAAGTTTTTAGTCGAACTAAGAACTAATGACAAGTTTTTTTTTGAATTCTTAGATAAGGCGAGACTTATAGCAAATGAAATTAAAGTTCTTTTTCCAGCAATTTCAACTTAACGGTCCCGAAAAAAAGTAGTTCAGTTTTCCTATGAGGATAGGAATGAGGTAATTTTAGACCATCAAGAAAGATTTAGGGTTGAAATTTATGTTGAAGTCAACGCGTCAATTACTCTCTCTCTTCGGGAGATGTGGAAAAGATCAAACATTTTTTAAGTTGCTTTTGGGGCGCTTATTTGTTCTCCTGCGCTAGGCGCCAAAACTGTTAAAACCGGCCCTGATGATAGTGTTAATGTATGTGCTTGCATTCATGGTTTGCTAAAAAGATTTGCACATGCTCCAGTGTCTAAATGACAATGCTGACTCCGCTAAGTTCAACCTTAAAAGGTTCCTGAAGAAAAATGCTTCCCGCCACTAATCTACCGCAGAAGACATTTACCAAATCATACTGTTGGATGGCAGGGCGTTAGTGTTCCTGAGAATAAGTGTGAAAGAGCTTACTTCACCATTGCCTATTGGTGCATACTAACTCATATTCCGATAGGCAGATCATGTTTATTTGATAATTTATTTCAGTTGATTTCTTACAATGGAAGATATGATAATCTTATATTTACAATTTAAGCAAACTGGATAATATAGTATAACATAGTGGTGACAAGTTCATAATTCGAAAATAATTCGAAATATACAAAAAGAAAAAGAATACAATAATAAAAAGACATATGTATATATATAGTATGTTTAATATTTAAATTTAAAAGACGGATAGCTGAAAAGGAGAGCTCTATTCCAAAATGGTCATATGCAAGAGTAAGGATGATTTAAATTTGTTCGCGTTTCCGATCCTTCTGAGATTGGGTGGCAGAGTATTCCACAGTCGAGTAACCTGAACCAAGAACTGTCTTTCGGATGCTAGGCAGGAGTATCTAGGTTGGATTAGCGATGATGTTCTTCGCGATTGAGAGAATTGTAGTTTATTGTACAAATAGTCAGGTTGGCGGGTTTCTATGATGTCGTTTAAGAGACACAGCGATCTGTAATTAACGAGATCGTCGAAAGAACATCCGTATATTTGTTTTGAGAACCTGGAAACATGGCTGCGCCTGCTATATTGTTGTACGCAACATTCAGTTTTCTTCTATTGTCGTATCATGGGCTCATAAAGATTTCGCATCCATACAGTAGGACTGGAAAAAGGAGACTTTTAGCCAGCATCAGCCTAATGTTCATTGGAATGAAATGCTGAGTTGCCCAAAGAGTACGTAGTCCACCATAAACCTTACCGATAGCAACGCTGATATGAATCCCACAGGAAAGAGTACTATTAAACACTACGCCAAGGTTTCTGGCGGAATCAACCCACTATATTGGGCGCTGTTCTAGCAGAACTGGAGGAAGAGTTGAAATATCATGTGCCCTTCGGTATATAGTAAGCACTTTTGATTTGTTTGAATTTAAGCGTAGATTATGTCTTAATGACCATGCGTATATCCTTGAAAGGTCTTGGTTTAGCAGATGAATAGTATTGTCGATTTCACTAATAGGTTCATTTATTAACAGGCATCGTCCTTTCCCGATCGACTAAGGAGACTCTATATAAGACCCTTATCATCCCAGTCTTGCTATATGGAGCTGAAGCATGGACTTTATCGAAAGCGGATGAAGATCTCCTTGGTCGCTTTGAGAGAAAAATCCTTCGTAGGACATTCGGTCCCGTTTGCGTTGACGGGTTTTGGAGGAGAAGATCCAACGACGAACTGTACGAGCTATACAGCGACATCAGCCTGGTCAAAAAACTGCACATTGGGCGTTTAAGAGGGCTAGGACATGTAGAGCGCATGAATATCAGCGCTCCGGCTCGGAGAATATTCAACTCTAACCCGGAGGGTCAGCGCAGCAGAGGACGACCTCGCCTAAGGTGGCGCGACCAAGTAGAACAAGACCTCAACCAACTAGGAGTGCGCAACTGGAAGCGGTTAGCTAAGGACCGGGCTAACTGGAAGAGGTTGTTGGTTGAGGCCTTGGTCCACCCCGGACTGTAGCGCCACCTAAGTAAGTAAGTAAGTCATCGGCATTGAACAGTGTTTTAAAACCCCAGGTAATTCGTTGACATAAAGGGAGAACAGCAAGGGCCAAGAATGGAACCCTGTTGGACTCTGGTATCGAGACTAAGAAGCCCTGAAGAGCGATCTCTAGTTGTTACGCATTACTGCCTACCATCTAAATAGGAGTTAATTAAATTCGTAGATGGTGCAGAAAAATTAAATTCCTTGTTTAACTTTCTACACAGGACAGAGTGGTTGACAGTGTCAAATGCTTTAGAGAAATCGAGTAGCGAAAGGATCTGGAACTCCAAAGCAAACTCCAAATAAGAAAACTAATAATAATTATTGTATGCACTTTTTGCGAAAAGGTGCAGCTTTATAGTATGTACACACATACATGTGTATTTCAGTTTCTGTTTCATACAGTATAATAGACGGTCCGTATCCCTCGCGTATATATAGGGACTACTGTAATTGGCTTTTATGCAAACAGCTAAAATATTCAACAACCACAGCTCAGCATGACCACCAAAATTTTTGTCCTTCTCCGAGGAAATACCCTTTCAATGCGACCTTGAACAAAATCCACTGAATAGATTATCAATCTAACATAACAGTATGTGGCCATAATTTCCAGCTCAGTTGGATGTCTCATAACAAACTGAAAACAAATTGAAAAGCATCTATCAAAAAATGAGAAGAAAAAAAATGTCCATAACAACCTGAACCGCGACAGTGGAGAAGTAAATTACTGATATCCTTTCGTATGATTCGTTCTTTCGGGTACTTTCCACTGTACTACGACGCTCTTTTGAACGAATTTCTCTAATAATGACAACAATTTGAACTCTGCTTGTATGTTTGCATGTATGTGCGAGTATGTCTCCTTGGAATTGCCAATTAGGATTATTTGAATCCACTTCAGAGACAGGAGCCAGACTCTCAGCATTCCTTCGTGTATAACCAGCAAAAGATCCTTCTAATTCGTTAATTTAGCGTTGAGTTTCCTTTGCAGATTATCCGATTCAATGAAATTTAAGTAGAAATAAGAGAAGCTATTAAATTGCTGTTACTGTTCTTCCGGTGAATAATAATAATGGATCACATTGCATAACGGTGAAGTTTATTGGTAAGTGTATCTTAATTCGATTGTAAACGAATTATCCTATTGAATTTTATTTATATGTATCTGATTTGTACATAAAGGATTTGTTAAGGACAGATTGGATTTCTTTACAAGTCATCATTGTTGAATGGCTTGGTAATTAATTGTAAAATACATAAGACGGTATTGTCGGGAATAGATTGATATGCTGGTAAGCTAGGCGTATTCCAAAGACATGAAATGAAAATTGATATTTTTCTTTCGAATTGCAAGGCACAATAAATAATTTTAATTTATCACGCGAATTTCTGCAAATCATCCTTTTTGGAGAAAAAAAACAGCCAAGGTCTCTCGCGATAAGAAAAATTATAAAAATTATTATACGAGTTGTACGTACATGTAAATAAGTTGTTAGACGACAAGAATAGCCGTGTTTCTTTTTTCAGCGCGTTTATACACTTATTTTGGAAATTTGCAATAAGCGGATATAAAAGTGGTGCTTCCAAGTTCCATTTTATTTATTTTTTTTGCCTGTGGAAAAGTTCATTCATTTGACAAACTTCAAACACGAAACGTCAAATGCTTCGATTAGTTTATTTTTTATCTGAAATAAGTATTACTAGTGTGTCCGTGGGAAAACTCTCGCAACAGAAAATCCAACCCCCAAAATCTAAACTTTCCATCCAACATCCAAACTTCCCATATAATTTTCATCCCATGGAAGGAAGTGTTTGTTGTATTTTTGAAACTTCATTTCGTTTAATACATATTCACTGGTCCGTCGCTTTGCGCGGGGGTTAGGGGAAAGAAAAATCTTGCACAATGCAAAATCGCGCAAAGCGAAGTATGAATTTCATGTACATAAGCATTTATTTAAGCCGCGCAAATCGAATTTTAGTAGGCAAATGCATTTCGTGCAAAGCGAAAGACCAGTGTACTTGTCCACTACCACTTGCATCAATAGCAATTATACATACTAACAAAAATTAGCTTTTAAGACAACAAATATTTCCCATACGATTCCCAAATAGCAAATATATCAACCAAAATGAGTGAGCGTTTAAAACAACAAATACTTCCCATATGATTTCCATCTGTCAACTAATGGAAATCCCATGGAAATCATACGGGAAGTTTTGGATGCTCATTTTGGGTAGAATATTTATAAAATGAAAGTATTATTCGTCACTGGTCCAGGAAATGCTCTTTCTTTTGACACCTCATTTGTTAAGATTGGTTAAGCGTGAGAGCTGCAAATGGTACCTATACTACAGAAATAATATATGTATATGATGATATGATAAATATGTCTGTGCTGCCAATTGTTTGTGATGAATTCGTTAAGCGGCGATAGGCGTTTTTTGTGAATTTTTATACACGCGTGCAAAAAAACACGGCTGATATTAAAATAGTGTATTTACGAAAGTATAATTGTTGCCATTATGCAATACACTGTATGGTATAAAAGTAGCTTTGCTAGAAAAGTCTGCGCTAAGAAGTGTTATTGTTTTTTTGGTGCTGCCAAAACGTTTATTTTTTATTAGCAAGTATTTTTTTTTAAACACACAGTAGGTGGGTATAACTGGAGAACTCTACCACAAAAAGTGAAACCCATGCGCCAATAAAACCGATAAAGCACAACATCTTTACGCAAGCACTTCAACAGGCTAATGAAATATGGCGTAACCTTAATACGCGCAGGCAACCTAAAAAGACTTTGGCTCAGCTATATCAGCGCAAAGGTTACAGCTTGCTAAAAATCAGCAGAGTACATCTCGGCACCCTAGTTCGGGTATTGACATGTCATTATGCAGTAGTCAGATATGGCAACAACAGTTTGGTAATCATCGCCAATGACTTCTGTCGCAGTTTCCTGTATGAGGAGAAGGACTAATCCCCCTATCACCTCCTGTGCAGATGCACATCACTCTCCTCATTTAAGAAAACAAGATTATTTACAGACCTACGAGATATTTCCTCAACGGGTATCAAAAAAATATGGAAATTTATCTCACTTTGAAAATGGTTCCAAGAGTATCGATAGGTTAAGTTAAATTAGGTTTGGGGGCTGTTGAGAATGTTTGCATCCTTATCACACATAGGTCCATGTGGACCCATTGTGATACCCAGTGTGATCCTACTTGTAGTATTAATCCATCATCCAACCCGACGCCAACTCAACTAGCTTAGATGGTGATCCATCAGATAGTTCATCGATATGATCGATGAAGAATTTCCCAAGGGTCCTGTTTCTTAGTTGATAGAGGTTAGGCCAGTGACAGCGGAAATGGGTTGTATCCTCATGTACCTCATCATCACCACATCCTCTACATATGTCATTATCGTTCAGTCGTAATTTCTTCATGTGGTATCTTAGAGTATTGTGCCCAGTTAGTACTCCTATAAGTATTAACAACGACTTTGTCTTTTTGAAGGAGTTTCCTAGTTCTTCTTTTGTCGTATTCTGGCCACAGCCCTCTTGAAATCTCACAGGTGACTAGAGATCTCCACTTGTTATTTGCTCGATTGCTGATCTTTGTTCGATTTTGGCCCGAAGGTTACAAAGTGATTTGATTTGACCTAGTGATTTGACCTAGGCAATTCTCACCTGGGCTAGGTGTAAGCTGATATTCCTTCATCTGGAAATTGTAGGGGGCACCTTAAGGTCGCCGTACATCTAACCCTTCTTCAATTATAATAATAATAACAATTCTCTTTTGCTTCCAGTATAAAAGAAATTTATAGACGTCAACAAAAAACAAACAAAGCGTTTCCTTGTATTATAAAAAAACAGAAACAGAAAACTGGGCACCGTAGCGCAAGTGGTTAGTGCGTCGGACTACTGTGCCAGCGGTCTTGGGTTCGAATCCCGCCGAAAACACCGAAAAGTTTTTTCACAGTGCCCACCTCTTTCGAATGTCTGACAAGCATCAAAGAGTATCATTTGTCACGATTGAGCTTCTCAACTCGCCGTTCGGAGTCGGCAAAAAACTGTAGGTCCCTTCCATTCGTGCAAAAATATAACACGCACACACAAATGGTTGCGAGAAGCAGGCCCAGGTTCACCTCGAGCTGTAGCGCCAACTAAGTAAGAAAGTAAGAAACTGTTTACTTTTATTGTTTAAATTAAAATACATTTATTTTCCCCCACTGATTGACTTCCTTGCTACGCTCATAATGTCAACATCTCCTGTCTACCTATAATTAGAAAGTCAGTAGAGGAGTGAACAAAGACAACTCATGGGAACCGAAACACCTTCTACACAAAATCAATTATAAACCATGAATGAAAATTCTTTTTGTTTAGAAGAATTTACTTTCCAAAGAAAATTCCCATCTGTGTAATGGACACGAGTCCATCGGTTTGTCACGACAATGCCTTCGTGCTCTTGAGACTCGATGGAAAATCCATCTAAAGCTTATCATCTGTGGGATATATTCAATTCTGTTGACGAATATGCAAAGCCATCATCATCCCGAAACAGGGATCAACTGGTGCCTGCCTTCGTCCTTTCTTCATCTAACTACGAGTACATCATCCCATTACCCTTTCACTGCATGATACGATGAACCGTGGTTCAATTCTTCCCTTTCTGCCTTTAAACCGAGGAAACTTCACAGAAGTCGTTTGTCTTTATTTTGAATTTCTTGTAAACATTTCATTTCAATGTATTTATAATAATTCCTGTTGCTATTATCCTTCGGCTTCACTCCCATTGAACACATAGTTTCATCTCGCCTGTCATTCCCTTTATTCGTTCGCCCATCTTAGGAAATCTACATATCATTCATATTTTCTCGTAAAATGTTAAACACAAAAAAGGATGTATAACCAAGATAAAGGACTAAAAAAAACATCCAACTGTCTTTGGGAATTTTCCACTCACATTCTTTCATATAGCGGCTGAGTGGTAGGGTGGCTGATATTAGCAGAAAGCCAGTGGGGGTTGTGGTGCCGATGCCGACATAAAAGATGCCTTGATTCCTTGAGGATATTTTCGGAGGGAAAGTTCGACACTCATCGTCATCATCATCATCGTTGTAATGGTGAGGGTGGGCAGGGTTACTCGTACTTCGGGTCGGGCCATCCTCCATCCTCAGTTTGTTAACCAATTTAACAGGATGCGACCATCGCATCGGTAGCTGGCTGATATTTCTCTCAATTAATACTATCAAATGACAAAAGCCGCTAAGAGGTATACGAAGGTGCCTTTGGAAGATTTTTGCGATTTCTAAAAATAAAGTTTTATATTGGATAGGGGCGATGAGTCTGTAGGCAGAAATATTTTAAGGATCTGTCACGCTCCACGTGATAGCGCGCGGGCACTTAAAATTAATTTTAACGATAAGTATAAAATCAAAATGAAATGGAGCCATAAAAAGAGCTGGCTAATGAAAGTGACGAACATGAGAGTAAAGTGGAGGGATTGTACATTACACATATGTATAAATGTGTGTTCTTTGTACTCTTCATGTATACGAGTTTATGTGCGTGATTTAGTAGTAGTATGATGGAGTGCGTCGGGTGGGATGTATCCTTCAAATCCATAAAACTCAGTGAATTAGCATGTCAAAAAACATTAACTCTTATGATAGTAATCTGTATGAAAACGTTATTAAAATCAAAAATAAAACTTTTGAACATGGTACAGTGAGTGAGGTAGGTACATACTTTTATTTCATGCTTTTGCTGGCACTAAGTTCTCAAAGAAGTTGAGAAAAATTGAGACCCAATGTCTACCTTCAGAATTATGTCAAGTATACTAACGCAGAAGAAGAAATAAATTACCAGTGAAGATATTTTTTATATATTCAATTTCCATAGTAGTGTGGGACTCGAACACCACAAAGAACACCACCCTGACCTGGACCAATCTTTGACATGAATGACAAATGATTTTTCTTTTTTTAATTCATCACAAATTCTTATTTCGATTTCCAAGATAAAAATATTGTAAGTTATCATAAAACATCAGATATCTAATTTTTCTAAGAACTGATAAAAAGCGAACAGTTCGGTTTTAGAATTGGACACAACACAAACCATCAGGTAGTCCGAATCAAAAATCACGTCCAAGAACAATTTGGATTTAAAGAATCTACAGGACTCGTTTTATTAGATATTGAAAAAGCTTTTGATGCAGTTTGGCATGATGCATTGATCCATAGGCTCTATAAACATGATTTTCCAATCATGATATTTAAAATAATTCAAAGTTTTCTTAGCGATAGAAAGTTTGTGGTCAAAATAAAAAATTGTACGTCGTCGGTTAGATGTATAGAACATGGCGTACCTCAAGGCTCCGTTCTTGGCCCTACCTTATTCAACATCTACAATAGCGTAAAGCTAGCCATGTTTGCATATTATACTGCTGATATCGCATCTTTATTTCTTAACGTTTATCACATTCTACAACCTGCTCTCACTAAATTAGAGGAATACTTTCACAGATGGAAAATCAATCTTAAGCTCAAAAAACGCAAGCAATTTGGTTTTCACCGCGTAGGAAACCGTAATTCCTACGTAATAACGTCAAATTAAAATTATGTTCTACGGATAAAGACTGGACAGATAGTTGCAAATATCTGGGATTAGTTCTAGATAACAAACTTCCCTTTCAGATCTACGTATCAACCACCATCGATAAAATAAAGAAATTGATAAGAGTCCTCTATCCCTTGATCTGCAGAAACTCAAATCTTAATTTATTGCCAAAAATTAATAATCTTTGAAACTATATTCCAAGCCATTCTTTTGTATGGAGCCCTGTCTGGTACGATTGTGCAAAAACTCATAAAATGAAGTTACAAAGATGTCAAAATAAATTATTTAAAATGTTGGCACTATTCAACTAGAAAACTTCATGAAAAAGCCAATGTCAACTTACTGCATTTCCTTATTACAAAATCTAAAATAAGTTTCTATGAAAAATGTTCTTGTTGACGGCGAAGTCAACACTATAGTAGCTACCAAATGCACTCTCCCATCTCTAATACCTGCCAAAATGAACACAACCATAAATTTGTTCCCAAAGGGAAATTTTCTTTATTATATACTTACCGTCATCCTTTAAACAAAATTTTTATATAAAAGGAAAATGACTGTAAATAAAGCGTCACTCTTTTTTATAACGTTTTCATAGAAAAGACGGTTCTGCATTTTTTTTTGCTTAAACTTCTAGATTCCGGAATTTAACGGCTCCTCCGTTCATCGCCCGAACAGTTCTTTTTCTGAAAATGAGCTTGTACATAAGTCAACTTAGTTTATCTAACTTAGTACATAAGTCAACTTAGTTTATCTGAATTGAATTTATTATAATACATTTAACCTCCTGGAAATCCACGGGATGACTGCAATACTAGGTTTAAGGCCGGCAATTACCGACAGCTCATAAAGCGCTCTTAAAGTTAAGAGGCTCATAAGTTAAAATTTCTGGTTGGTATTCACCGACCACTAATAGGTTTTTGTCTATGCTGTCTATGCTACTTCGACTTTGAGAGATCTCAATTTTCGGATTTCCGAATGCGTTCTCTTTCGAACATTCGGAGTCAATGGCGCTCTTTTTCGAACATGTCAGTGACATTTGGCAGTGTAAATTATGGGGATGATGCAACACAGCTGTAGATGGAGAAATCGATGGTGGTGATTTTTATCAAATTCAATTCAATTAAATAGTAAAATAAGGAATATGTTCACTGAACTCATTATAATTTTCTTTTCCTTGTCGGATAAATTCGGATTTCTTTAATTTTTACCCATTTTTAAAATCAACAGAAATAATTTAAATTTGAAATGACAACAGAGTTCGAATTATTTCGAAGTTATCTAAGATAATTACCGGATACAATAATAAATGTCTCTGATATTAGCGCTCGTAACTTAAGAGTGGTTGGGACCACTCATAAGTCTTATGAGCGCTCGTAAATACGCACTAATAGCGGTTGGTGAATAGGTTTATGAGGCTCTTAACTTATGAGCTGTCGGTGAATGCCGGCCTAAGAGTCATATAAGGGTTTTTGCTTGTAGTTTTCCCTTTCTTATACTTTATGTTTATTACCAATTTTGTTATATGTTATCATATTATAGTTGTAGAGGATTAAAGAAAGTATCCTAGAACTCTAAAATAAGAATTTAGCTACTTCAAATAAACTGTTCTATTCTATTCTATGAGACAGTCTTAGTCTGCAAATAGTGATGCATTTCTTTGCTAGTTCTGATTGTTTCTTAGATTCTGTAACTTAACTTTCTTACATATGTATAGTATAATTATAATGTATCAATAAAATAATAACAATATAATAAATGCTGTAGAGATGGTTATTGCCGGGCAGTCATGTCAAAAAAGATATTGACTGTATTCTTTTACCACCCGTTCAATATGGCTTCTATTATTTTTGAAGTACTCTCTGTAGTACTCTCCCCTACTCGTTTGTAAGTTCATGCAATATACTGTGTTTTTTTTTTATAAAAATGTGTATATAAATATATTAACGATTAAAACTGATTATGTTTTTACAAGCTTTATGTTATTAACTTCACTTTCTGTGAGGGTGGAATCTGGGAATAGATTTTACACCCACTTCCAGATTCCCA
This sequence comes from Brachyopa scutellaris, assembly GCA_949775065.1. Lineage (NCBI taxonomy): Eukaryota > Metazoa > Arthropoda > Insecta > Diptera > Syrphidae > Brachyopa > Brachyopa scutellaris. The sequence goes on from OX459113.1 coordinate 107,813,725, forward strand.
TCATGCTGAAATTTTGCACACGTGTATAATTCCGGAGACAATACAATATGGGTTATTTGATGATATTGTAAATCCAATATGGCGGATGCTTTTTTAACTTCAATTTTTGTGAGAGCTAAATCTGGAAATCGATTTTACACCCACTTCCAGATATCCGATTATGCATGTCTGACGACAGCTCAATATAGTATATTTTATGATCTTGTAAATCTAATATGTCGGACGCCCCAAGATGGTGGATTACCGTTATCTTCACGACCTCCTTAATATGGGTATCAAATGAAAGGATTTGACGAGTAGAATACGATTAGGTAAGTGACGTGATTTGAAATTCAAAATAGTGGATGTCATAAGGTGGCGGATTACTTTTTTCTTCACCCATAACATGGGTAGTAAATGGAAGGGTTTAACGAGTGGAACATTTTGAGTAAACTTTCTCATATTAAACCCACCCAAGCCAATATATGGTACATACGTGCCGACGTAAATTTGTAAAAAAAATTCAGATACTAAAAAGTAGAAAATAAGTAGGTATATAGATAAAAAAATTTTTTTTTGTCTTGTGCATGAGCGCACCAAGCTTAAATTAATAGTCACATATTGGTGACTCGGAAAAAAATTATTTTTAATTTTTTAGTTCATTAAAGCTTCTTTTGAAAAATTATTTTTTATCTACCTATATATTTTTTTGTTTTTAACTGAAATATATTCAGCCTTATTTTGAGATTCGTTTTCATTCGAAAGTGGGAAAAAGTCGAAAGGTGGGTATTTTGATATTCGAAGGAATAGAGAGTTTATTTTACGAAACGAAAGTTCATTCATCATTTCTGTTTTGAAATTCTATTCCTTCGAAATAACTGTCATTATTTATACGGTTGCAATTTTGAACTTAAGTTTATTTCATGATATCCTTCGTTAATGAACTTTATTCCTTCGAATGTCAAAATACGAAAAAATCTTTCGTAGGAATAGACACAATTGAACGAATTGACTACAGTGGCTCACAGTGAAAATGGCACACCCCAAACTAAATACATTTTTTTGAGAAAAATTCTAGGAAATCCATCGAAATTAATAGCAAAAATGGTCAACCTTAATTGACTGCTATATTCTTGTTTCAAAAGCAACGAAAAATTTAAGCATTTAATAATAAAAGCAACGAAATAAGAGGAAATGAGGGAGAAGAGACCGAAATTCATCTCACAGTGAAAATGGCCCAGATAGCAAAAGCTTCTGAAATAACTGTTTTTTTTTAAACTTTTAGTACTAATTTTTTTTATCTCCGTTTTACTATTCCACATTAGAACGCAACTGCAGAAGTCGTTGATGCCCATGTAATTTATTCGTTTAGTTAACTTTTGCAAAATGCGACGTCATGAGAGTTACAAAAACATTATTAAACATTTTATGAGTGGAAAACGTCAGAGAGAAATCTCGAAAATTGTAAAAATAGCTCGAGAAACAATAAAAAATATTATTAGAATGTCCAAAAACGATAATAGAATTATAAACAAGCCAAAATCAGCCCCAAGAAGATGTTTTCTAATCATGATGAACGTTGGATTGTCAACTAATCCGAAGAAAATCCAATGCTGAGCGCACCAAAACTAAGAGAAATGGTGGAAAAGCATCTGAAGATTGATTGCAATGCTGAAACTAGGTAGATCTGGATCAAATGGTAGAATTGCAAGGAAGAAGCTATTCATTAGCCAGACGAACAAAAGGGTTCAATTGGAGTTCGCTATGAACCACATAATGAAAGATTTTTTGTTTTGGAAACGCGTTTTAACTACGGATGAGAGCAAGCATAACCATTTTGGATCAGATGGAAAGGTAAACATTTGGAGAAAGCCGAATAAAGAGATGAATCCTAAGCATTTGCGTCCCCCAGTTAAGCATGACAGCATGACCTATGGTCTGGGGTGGAGGATCAAAATCTTGGGCTGGTAGCTTACATTTTATTGAAGGGAATATGGATAAATATCAATATTTAGATATTTGCAAAACAATTCAAAGCAATATCCTAAAAATTAAATTAATTGATGGCATTAAATATACTTTTCAGTTCAATCAAGGCAAATTATCCGAAGCACCCGGCTGGAAGTTTTAGGGACTAGATATCATACCATTGCCTAAGAGTGATCAAGACCCCACCGCAATCACCGTATTTTATTATAATTGAACATTTATGGCAAAAATTAGAAACTGAAATTCGAAAACATGAAATTTACCTAAAGAGAGTGTTATTGGAGGAATGGCAAAAATTAGTCCCTACTATACCAACAAACTTGTAGAACTAGTTCCAAATCGTTACAAAACAGTACTAAATATTGAAATATTTACGCTTTTTTGACAAGTTTTAGAACTTTAATATTACTGTACCATTTTCACTGTGAGATGAAATTTGATTTCTTATTTCTTTTTTCCTATTATTTTGATGCATTTGTAATTGAATGTTTAAATTTTTTGGTGTTTTGAAAGAGGAATATAAAAGTCAATTGAACCTGAACATTTTCAATTTTTATTTTTCTTGAGTTCGTGGAACTGTTCGATGAAGATTAGGTTGGTTCGAGGTGGGCCATTTTCACTGCGAGCCACTGTATTCATTCGCATCACAAAATAAGGCTGATTGTGATTTCCTCTGTGAACGAACAACACTTGGAAATTAAAAACATTCATGAATTAGAACATGCTAAAAATGTTGTTTTCTATTTTCCCAGCTTTGTCTGTAAGTGGGCACCGTAGCGCAAGTGGTTAGTGCGTCGGACTACTGAGCCAGCGGTCTTGGGCTCGAATCCCGCCGCAAACACCTAGAAGCTTTTCACCATGCCCACCTCTTTCGAATGCCTGACAAGCATCAAAGAGTATCATTTGTCACGATTGAGCTTCTCAACTCGCCGTTCGGAGTCGGCAAAAAACTGTAGGTCCCTTCCATTTGTGCAAAAATAGAACACGCACACACAAATGGTTGCGAGAAGCCCAGGTTCACCTCGAGCTGTAGCGCCAACTAAGTAAGTCTGTAAGTTCATTTTACCCATGATCAAGCTCAGTATATCCATAACTGCTCTCCAACTAACAACATCTCTGCATCCCTCGTTCAATCGCATGCATCAATAGTTTGCTAAAAATAAATTCGCCAGCCAGTGTGGTTAACATTTAAAAGTTCTATTTTTCTTTCGCTGCAGAAATTAAATTATATTTCTGTATTATAAATATCCTTGTAATATCATAGCACACAGCACGAGCACATAAAGGACGAGACAGACACATCGACCTTCAACGGATTTAAACTCCATCTGGTCTGGAACTGCTATCTGCTGCTTGAGGTTTACTGAGTAACTCGTTTACAGTGTCTGATTTGTTTTTGTTGCGCGGGTAAAATGAACAATCAGTTATTAATAAGATAAAAATGCACCTAGAATGTTGTGCCATTTTATGAAGAATTTAATCTCTTCATTTTAGATTGCAGTATTTTCAGCATGTGCATTCACTATCGATTTGTTTTGCTCTCTTTGCACATGCCATTTGCCCTTAACTCTTGCTATCTCAGTATCAGCGTGTTCTCTCTTGTAAATAATGGTGTTTTCTGTTCAGTATTCCACGTAACGTCGTTCTCTGTTTTTACTGCATTCCTCTTGTAACTCGAAAGGTCCGTTCGTCACGTCTTTATTTAATGTGATAAGTAAAGTGAAACCATTTTAAAAGTGTTTCTGTGTCTTTTTAATTTTCCCTACTGGTAGGGGTTTCCGCAAACCAAGTATTACCCACCCAAGTGATTTCTTACTTTCAACCTGGAGAACAAGACAGTAAGGGAATTCCACTTCCACACAAAGTAGAGATGAATCCAAATGAAATTTATCGCTTTTCGAGATAATTCGCATAATCTGGCATTCGGCCAAATTTCCTACAGGTGGATCGGAGAGTTATCCTCTTCTTCCCTCTGACATGGATGAGATGGTGGAATAAAAAAACTCCAACCACCCGCATTCGCCAATAGCATTCATTAATTTAATTCATGTGTACTCAACTGCTTGCGCAGTGTTTTCTGCCTAAGTATCTCAATAATTCTACCCGTGTTGAACTTGACACTAATTTCATTCGCATCATTCTTCTGCACTCTACTCCTTGTACTCGTATAGTGTTTTCTGCTTTAGTTTTTAGTATCTCGAAAACGGTTGGCCGTGAAGTAACCGTGTGTGATTTCGAATTTGACAGTTTTTTTTTCTAATCACTTCCCTGTATAGAATGGAAAATCAAAGGCCAATCATCGGAATTCTTTGTATAGATGTGGCAGCCTCGTTGTCTAAATCGTATGGGCCAAAAGTGAAAAGTTACATAGCCGCTTCGTATGTCAAATACGTTGAGTGTGCTGGTGCCAGAGCGATGCCCATTTGGTAAGAACAGAATGAATTTAATTTAAAATTGCATTTTTGAACAGTGGCACCTAGAGACCGTGCATTGGCCCAAATTTATTTTTAGAACACGCCATGAAATCCATCCAAAGTGACACTAAGAAACGAACTGAACACCTGTGGCGTGTGGCTTTGTTTGTGATTTTGTTTTGATTTGAATTTTTTTTAATCGTTGTTATTGGTTTATAAATACATTAATGTTTTGCATGTTGTCCCCAAATGTATTTTTTAAATAAAATGTCATAAACGAACGTTCGTTTACTAAAGGGACCCATACACGATATGATTTTTTAGACAGGCATTGATGTTTGCATCTATCGACAGGAAAATATGACACTGACATTCTGTTTTTTGACATAAAGTATAACAGAAGACAGTCATATAGTAAATGGGCGCATTCACGATCCTAGGTGACAGATAGTCAACGACCTCTGATTGGTCAAGTGCCCGAAAATTACCTAGCAACGTAGGTAACTTTTTTTGAGGTCGAAGACTGGATTTGTAGTCAAGAAAATCTTGCCTAAGCGTCAAAAACAGCTGACTGATGTGTTTGAAAATACTGCGTGGCTGTTGTTTGCTTGTTACAAACTGTTGGCTGTTGTTTGCTTGTTACAAACATTAAAATCGAAGTAAATAATGAAGGTATTTTGTTTTTCTTATTTTTCATGCAGTTCATATAATATGTACTGTTGGATTATGTAGAACAATCGACGAACTCAGCAAATCATTCGCAAATAATGCAACTTGGCCTATGAAATAAATAATTTATATTTCAAACACAATGTGTAACTTATTTTACTTACATATAACTTCATCCTCTAATTTGTCCATTAATATTTGTGTTTGTTTTTACTCTTTTTTTCTTTCAAAAATATAATTGTTGTGTGAAAATAGAAAGTAAATGACGTTTTTGACATTTGAACTGTCACCTACGTACGTAGTCAAAAAGAGCATTCGCGATTTCAGTATTACCTACGTACGTAGTCACCTAGAATCGTGAATGCGCCCAATGTGTTCATGCGATTATAGTCTTTGTGTTTGTAGAAATAAACATTTCGTTTTTATTTTTCTTTTCTTTTCAACTTTTATAGGAATGGAATGGGTGATGAATACTACAAAGATATTATGCACAAAATAAATGGGTCCGTCGATAAATTAAAGAATCTCAATTTTACGTAAATATATGTATATGTAAAACTTTTATTTTATATAGAATTCTACTACCTGGTGGAGCGGTATATTTCAATTCTGTCGATATACAGAAACCCGAAGAAACCAACAAGTGTGTAAAAAGTGTTGAGAGAATCTATCAAATCGCACGTGAAATGAATGACGGAGGTACCTACTTACCGGTGTGGGGAATATGTTTGGGATACGAATTCTTGCTTAATCATTCTGCAGGGAAGGAACTACGACAGGATTGTAGCCGATTGGAAAAATCAATGATTCTCGAATTGGAAAGCGGTAAGAATACTTTTAAGCTTTGTTCAATGAATCCAATCCATTCCGTCACTGATGACAGTACCCTCAGCTATTTTTATTCATTTCCTGGCTTACGTCCCTCATCTTCTGGCATAGAACTGGAACGGCAACGTATGTTAAGCTCATTAAATTCCGACCTTGACAGCGCACTTAATTGGGGTAAAATCAATAGAGTGGAATTTAATACTTCCAAAACACAATGCTGTCTTCTGTCATGGAAGCGAAACCTTTTCACCTCGCCATTATCCATGAATGGCACTTGCATCACTGAAACCGAACGACTCTCCATTCTCGGTATGTGTATCAATGACAACCTTCGTTGGAATGATCACATATTTGATGTCGCCAAGAACGCAGCGAAATGTCTGGGTTTCCTCAAGCGGTGTAAGAAATATTTCACCCCTTCTGATCTGGCCAAAATTTATACGGCGTTTATTCGCCCCAAACTTGAGTTCAATGCTCAGGTGCACCAATTACATACCTGGAGCTACTGAACAGAATCGAAAAACGCGCGGTAAAACTCATTGGCAATCGAGACATCGCGAAATCGCTTGTCCCTCCTACTCACCGCCGCAATGTATCCTGTCTTTCATTGTTTTATAGCTATTTCCACCACAAGTGCTCAAATGAGATAGCCCCATTGCACATTTCAGCCGCAATACCCGCTATGTCAGAAATGCCCATCAGTTCACCACAAAGTCTGTCTTCGGACAACACGAATGTGGAATGCCCTACCGCACTCTGTTTTCCTGACCATTATAGTTTGGAGACATTTAAGATCAATGTGCATCGGTTTCTCCTCTCTTCTCATTCCCAATTTCCTTAATGCCCTTGCTGTGTTCTTCATTATAAGGGTGTTAACAATCCCTTTTGCATGCGAAAATTATAAAAAAAAACCGTTTTCTTCCGTTTAGTAAACTTAAATATCGACGATACAATTTTCACTTCAAGTAAAGAAATCAAATATTTAATCGCAGCTGATCTTAACATTTCTCACAAATCTGTTCTACCTTAAAAGCCCCCACACACTATAGACTTTCTGTCGGCCGACAGTTTAGTCGGGCTCTTAATCAGTATGAAAATATAATTATGAGAGTACGCACCGATACCGGCCGATAAATAAACGATAAACTAAAGTATCGGCAAACTATCAGCCGACTACTTAATCAGTACGGCGCTCTTCTACGTGCGCACACTACAAACTATAAAGTCGGCCGATTTTTTCGATAGCTCAGTTTGCTCTGAGTTTTTTTTTAATTTCTGGATATTTCCTCACATATAAATATAGAATTATGGACTTATTTGAGCGTAAAGCAATGATTACCTCTCTGGAACATTTTTTATTAACTACCCTTAAGCGATTATTCTCTGCAAAATGTTTTTAACGACTAGCAATAGCAAATCGTTCGAGAACAATCGGCCGATTGTTTGTCTAGTGTGCGCACTCACTACCAACCCGACTATTTAATCGGCCCAGTGTGCGCACTAACCAGCCCAAACCGACCAAACTATCGACCGATAGAAAGTCTGTAGTGTGCGGGGGCTCTAAGGGTAGGTATAGAAATACTGTTCAGCAAAGAGTCATTGTACACAGTAGAACGAACACTCTCGTAACACAGAAACTTCACTCATTGAACACGAAATTCTGATATTTTTCTCTGCTGAGCTGTTCGGAACATCCTCATTGAACAAAGCTCTAATATAACTGTAAATACTTATGTTAGTTATAATTAATTTTGTCATTTTATGAATCATTCCTTTTCTATTTTTAATATCTTATTAAAATGACTCGCACTAGATCGAGTAGATGCAAATCATCACGTATTCGTAGTATGTACACAATATTCGGATGAATACGTGCCGATTTGATATCATACAACTAAGTGAGCATTCACATTCGAAGAAAGTGTTGATTAAATTATATGCACTCTAAACATTTATCCTGGAATTATTCTAAAAATATTAGATAACCTAAGTACCTTATCAAAAGTCATGTTAAACAATGACCAAGAAGTTTAGCAATTACTAAAATATTTCATCAGAAAATGACAATGAAAATAGATTATTTGCAAGTTTAAATTGCCACTTAAAAAAAACAAAATAATGCAATTATCTAATCTTATCTGAAAGAAAAGAAAAATGACTAAAACATTCAAGAGAAATAAATATTTTAGTAAAATTTATTAACATTATTGTTATCGCCACAATGCCTACAGTGAAGGTGTAAGTGATTGCAATTGCTAACAAAGTAACAATAAAATTAAATGTGGAGAAAATCAAACCACTTTAATCTTTTACCTAGACTGTCTAAATTTAGTTAGTGATTGAATTCAGTCTGTCATGTGGCTATAACAATATTAAAAATAAACATGAAATTTTAAATGGCCGACGCAGCTCTTGTGGCCCAAGCTTAATTTGTTTTTATTTCCTATTTCAATTGTATTCGATTTCTTTTCCTAACATCAATTTTTTTAAATAAAACTTTAAAAATGGGTCTGTTCCTTTACTTGCAAATTGTTACTGATTCGTAAGAATTTGTACGCATTCTAGACAAACCACGTTCCTTCACACAAAAAAGTAGTAAAAGAGAGAGGTAACGAGAGAGCAAAAATTTCCCCTCACTAAAAAATCTTACTCATTCTTACTGGACACATTTCTTCCGGCAGAAAGTGAACTATCTGTCAAAGTCTGCTGTTTCATTTGTTTTGAATCATAGGCATTTTTTATGTTAATGCAAAAAGTAAAATAATGGATAGAAAAGGAACATAGGTGAAAGTTGAATGTTCTGAATGTTGACATTTGGATTTCGCAAGAGTGGACTCTGCTGTAAAATCCAAAATTGTACAACAACACTTTGCTTACGTTTCCTTCACATATGTATGTTTATGATCAGGGAACGGATTTTGTTGACTTTGCCTTTTTTTGCCTTTTTTAATCCACACTGCCTTTTCTGCCTTTTTGGTACTATTTGTCAAAGTAGCTGTGCACTTTCTTCTTAACTATACGATTTATCCTTGCTCACACGAATGAAATTTCAGTGTCCACACGTATGAGGGCATGTTTTTCTCTTGTATGAACATGCACATAATTTCACGCGTTTTTTACACTAGCGGGCATAAAAAAAAATCCCTACATACCAATACAGTACTACCTCGGTAATTTGAACTATTAGAGACCTACCTAAGTTCGAACCACGGAGGTTTTCGAATTACTGGATACTTTTTTCGTAGTGGGCACCGTAGCGCAAGTGGTTAGTGCGTCGGACTACTGTGCAAGCGGTCTTGGGTTCGAATCCCGCCGCAAACACCTAAAAGTTTTTCACAGTGCCCACCTCTTTCGAATGTCTGACAAGCATCAAAGAGTATCATTTGTCACGATTGAGCTTCTCAACTCGCCGTTCGGAGTCGGCAAAAAACTGTAGGTCCCTTCCATTCGTGCAAAAATATAACACGCACACACAAATGGTTGCGAGAAGCAGGCCCAGGTTCACCTCGACTTGTAGCGCCAACTAAGTAAGTAAGTAAGTTTTTCGTAGTCAATATTTCGGATACAAAAGCAGTGTAAAGCGGTTTTAAGTAGTAAAATACAAGATATTATGGTGCTTTTAAAGACGGTTCATGCTTGTCTGACAAAAATGCTTGAAATGCAGCTTAAAATAGTAATTTATTAAAATAACAAACCATTCACAAAGGCAGTTGACACAAAAATGCTAACTGCACGCATACCTACAATGTTTTTGTCTCAAACAAAATTCAGCTTACAGCCTACTGAAATGGAATCGACACATCTTTATCGTAAAAATGTTTTTTCCTAATATTTCTAGGATAATACTTATAAGTTATAACTCTGAAACTGTAAAATCATTCAGCACAAAAACTACGTAGAAAACTCGAATTACAGAGTACCAATTTTCGCAAGTGTTCGAACTACAAGATACGTTATGTAAACAAATAGGTGTTCGAATTAGTGGAGCGTTCGAATGACCGAGTGTTCGAATTAGCGAGGTAGTACTGTACATCCCTAAATAAATTTGTATCAACTCAACATACATACGCTTCTTCTTGTGCCGTAAGTGCAATCTCAGTCATTCGCTGCAGTTTTATTTACCATACATATTTTCATCTGACAAATACCGTTAGATATCTGGAAAGTATTTTTTCGTAACCGTCCGCCTTTTCATCTAGAGATTCATATTCTTTGACATAATGGTCATACCTAGTGCTAGTCTGTTGAATAGTATTTTATGTTGCTTGTCATTGAAAGTGAAAATGCCCCAAGACCCGTGTAAAGATTCAAGCCAATTGCAAAAGTTTGTGGTGAAATTGGAAAAAGATTTTTAGTCGACCCGAAAGAGCACATATTTAAGAGTTTACAAATAACAGATTACTCCTAGTAGTTGTATGCATTTTAATTTGAGCATTTGATCTTAGTGCAATGCGTAATATTTAGGAAGGCCAATTGAAGAGGTGTTAAAGACTTTGAACTGGATCGAGGAGAAATTACAACAAGCTAAAGGGCCAGTAGCTCAAGATGGGATGGAAAAATTGTACGCCGTTTTTCAGCAAATAAACGAAATAGCGCTGCAAACTCCGAATTGGATTCCAACGAACGTGACATCTCTTATCTTGGCTCCACTAGACTCTGTCTACGTTGAGAGATCCCTTATTTCATTCAAGGATTTCCTGAGAGATAATCCCAGGCGATTGTTACCAGAGAACTTCAAAATGTTTTTGGTTGAGCAGTGCTATTACAATGTTAATAATATTGCATAAAATCCTTTATTATTAAATGCCTTTTTTTCGCCTTTTTCCGCGGTATAATTTTGCCTTTTTTGGTCAACAATATCCGAACCCTGTTTATGACATTTCGTTTGTTGCAACTTTTGTGGTTACTCTGAGAGAATTTTACCCCCACTCCTTGAGATTCAATAATTATTTACTATTTTTGGAGCAGAAAGTAAAGGACCAGACCTAATAATCGCGGAAAGTTCAAAGCCATCGCCCTTCATAATATTTTCGCTCAAATGACAGCTACACCACTGCCAATTTTATATGACATGTCTTATGCTTTTTTATATGTTCTTTCAACCATTTTTAGATTTCAGAGACTCCAAGATGTTCAGAAACTTATCAGACGACATGGCCAACATTCTACGAACAGAACCATCTGTATTTCACTACCATCGTTACTGTATTACGAAACAAGTGAGTGTAAAACAAAGCTGCCATACAGTTAGGGCGAAACATAATTCAGTTATGAACGAAAAGTACAATTTATTGGTGCTGTCAAAATCACCAATCGCCTGTGATTGGTTCTCCTAATTGTAAATATCAACTAAACGTAACGTAATGGTTAAATGGAAATTGATCGGAAATTTGACGAAATTGAGCACGGCTTGCATTCTGATTGCAGTTTTGCTAAGCAGGCATGCATACAAGTATGCGTAGGGTTTTTTTTAATAAGGACAAGATCATTGAATGGAATTCAATCACATCACCACCGCGAGCACGTTTACAGCGATCGATTCTTTGGAACCAATTTTCCACCACTCTTCCAAACATATCGGCCGGAACGTTGGCAATTTCGCGTTCGATATTGTTCCTGAGCTCTCCTAATGCTGTTTGCATAAACCAACAACTTAACGTAACCAAATTAAAATAAATCCAACAGGATCATTTCTCGAGATTACACGATTACCGAACTTCCCCTTCCATAGATCAATTTTTTGACCAGCTGTGTTACATGTGGTACCATCTTGTTGGAACCACATTGGTACCATCTTTTTGGAACCACATATGTATCACTGATGTCAAGTCCATCCAATTCTAGCCAAAAATAGTCTTCCAACATGGCACGATAGTGAACTCCATTGACTGTAACATGGCGATCATTTTCATCGACAAAAAATACGGCCCAATCGCATCTCCGGCATTAAATCCACACCACACTGTCACTTGTTTTTGATGCAATGGATTCTCTTTGAAAACATGTGGGTTGCTGTCCAATAATGCATATTTTGCTTATTGACCAAGCCATTTAGCCAAAAATGGGCTCAATCGCTGAAAATGATTTTTCGATGAAATTTTAAAAATTAAGGATTTTCTTCAAACTTTTACAGAGCCCAATCGGAGAAGTTTCTGCATTTCAAATGATCAATGGGCTAAAGTTTTTGAGTTAATTTTATCTTGTCAGCGTGTAAGCCGAGATCTTTAGCAAAATTCGGCACACAATGTGGACTAAGAGATTCCGAATTCCTGAATCGACTGATTTGTTTAATTTTGAACTGACGCACTTACTTACTTACTTAGGTGGCGCTACTGTCCGGGGTTGACCAAGGCCTCAACCAACAACCTCTTCCTTAGCTCCTTAGATCCTTAGCTAACCGCCTCCAGTTGCACACTTCAAGTTGGTTGAGGTCTTGTTCTCCTTGTGCGCGCCACCTTAGGTGAGGTCGTCCTCTGCTGCGCTGACCCGCCGGTTAAGAGTCGAATATTCTCCGAGCCGGAGCGTTGATGTCCATACGCTCTACATGTCCTAGCCATCTTAGACGCCCAATGCGCAGTTTTTTGATCAGGTTGATGTCACTGTACAGCTCGTACAGTTCGTGGTTGAACCTTCTCCTCCAAAACTCGTCAACGCAAACGGGACCGAATATCTTACGAAGTATTTTTCTCTCCAAGCGACCAAAGATATCTTCATCCGCTTTCGATAAAGTCCATGCTTCAGCTCCATATAGCAAGACTGGGATGATAAGGGTCCTATATAGAGTCTCCTTAGTCGATCGAGAAAGGACTTTACTACTCAATTGCCTACTTAGCCCAAAGAAACAGCGGTTGGCAAGAGTAATCCTTCGTTTAATTTCGGACGAGATGTCATTTTTTGAAGTAACGCACTGACACACTTACGGTTGTGATAGTTTCGGTACTTCGACCGGTGCTTTGTCTCAATGGCACAGAAACATTCAATAGTAAATATACCACAGCCTGTCTAGTGACTTTCTAGTGACTCAGACTTTCGGTAGTAATTTTTAATAATTTTCCAATAAAAACGTAAACCTTGACTGACGTTTTGACATTGAATTATGTTTCTGCCTTCTGGTATTGTCAAATTTGACGTGGCAAAACCGATAACTTGTGCTAACTTAACCGTAATTTTGTTTTAAAGGATCTTGAATTATTTAAAATTGCCGACCAATGGAGGGTTACTTCCGTAAACCACGATGACAAAGGCCTGGAGTTTATTTCAACATGCGAACATGTGAAGTAAGTTAGTGTTTTTGTTTCCAATGTACCTACCGTAACAACTTTTTATTAATTTCAGATATCCAATTTACGGACTTCAATTTCATCCTGAAAAAGCAATTTTCGAGTGGAATTTAAGCGATGACATATGTCATACTGGAAATTCAGTAAAGTGCGCTCAGTATTTTGCGAATTTCTTTGTATCTGAATGCCGAAAGAACCACAATGAGTTCGCAAGCGAAGAGGAAGCGAACCGCCATCTTATTTATAATTTCCCCATAACTTTTACAGGACTCAAGAGCACCAAATGGATGCAGTGTTATTTATTTACTGAGAATCCAGAATATTAGTGCTGACTAGATGTTATTTAAAAAATATATACTGTACTGTGATAGATGTTATAAATAAATAAATAGTTTATTAATGTTTACTTTATTTCGATGGTCGTTTATCATACGATGAACCCGGTCTTTGTTTGATCTCTCACTAGTGGCGCTCATTGGTGTTCGTTCCTTCGACGGCCGTACATCATAAAGTCGTTAACTAGAGAAGCGGAATGTATAAGACCCCCAGTGGGTGTTTCGTAAGGATTTTTTTTTAGGAAAAGGAGGAATCCAAGAACCGTCGTTAAATTACAACAAGTGAGTATGTATTTAAAGTTTAACATCTAACCCAAAAAAAAAATAAAGAATATAATTCATCATTCTAATGGGGTTCTTGTGGCTCCAGAAATACACAAGAGTGATTCCCTATTCAGATTGCATCCGGTTATTGAGTTAATTACAATCAAATCTGTCAAAGCCAACAATGTGTCAATAGCCTGTTCGGTGAAGAAATTTTCTTTTTTTTGCGACCTTTTTTGGCTGTTAAGTGTGGTTACTGATGGATTGATGGGTTTTTGTTTTCATTCAGCCTCGTGCCATTCAAGTTCAGGGTGAAGAGTAGTCCTTTTCTAAACCGCAACAGGCACAACCACACTTCATCAATGTTTAAGAATAATTTGGCTATTCAAACACGTGTTTGCTGTAAAATGGCTAAAAACTTAAGAATTATTAAATATGTATTATATAATACAGTAACAACGTATATACATATGTACATGCATATATGTATGTAACACACGTTAACTTACACAGCAACCAGCTTCCACTAAGCATATAAACAAATACCATGAGCATTTGCCGTTAGTCACTTTAAAGTCAGCAAAATGGCGATTACTATTTATATATTGTTAGTATAAGTACATAGGTTCATAGTATGAATACATCCGGTTTACATTATGATGATTGAACTACGGTTTCCTACGCGTCCTATTGAAATAAAGTGCAATTTCTATCAAAGTATAGACATATAACTAGCAGTAGTGCTGCCAATGGGTTGCGATTCTTCGATAAAAGCCGAAAGCGGGCTCTTCCCCTCCTTATTTTTACCAGTTAAATACAAATTTCGCGCCCTCCAAGAGCCCTTTACGACGTTAAAAGATAAAAAATTAAAAGCCTTAGTGATGATGGCAATTAACTGTATGTGAGTAAAATTCGCAAAAAAAATATACACAAACGTATGTACGCGTACGATGTCCAATTCAGTTTAATAGGCATTTTGTGACTGTCAAGTTATATACCCTTATCATCCCAGTCTTTGGTATATAAGGTATCTAATTCCAACCCAGAAGGTTAGCTCAACAGAGGACGACCTCGCCTAAGGTGGCGCGCACAAGTGGAAAAGGACCTCACTCAACCAACTTGGAGAGCGCAACTGAAGGTGATTAGCTAAGGACCAGGCTAACTGGAATTGGAAAGGGTTATTGGCTGGACTAATGCCTCAGCGTAAATGTAGTAGCAGAGTGGAGCGAAGAGTAAGGAAGAGCACAGAGTAAAGCGATGAAATCAAATACGTGCAGTTAAATGGTAGCACACAGAGTGCAGCGCCGTTCGAAGGTCGAGCAAAGCGTCAACAAGAGAGCAAAACGGCGATTCCAAACATTTGATTGATTTCTCTGCTCTTATCGCTTTGATTTTTCACTTGGTCATGGAGTGATTACAAACATTGTGATTTTAGATGGAAAAACAATGTTTATATCAAATTATGTATACAACATTAATGTGGTGGGCATTTCACACGACAATGCTTTCGATGGCCCCAAGGCAAAGGAGAAAATTCCATTTCTCAAAAAAATCGCGGAAATTTTCCATGAACATTGCTTCTGTAGGTACTGGCATATGAATATGGCGGAGTATTTCCCATATTGCGTCTACTCTTTTGTGTACGATCCAACCAACTGGAATTGCTCCCATTCAAAATGTGAAACCAAGACTTTAAAAAGATGCCCGCCCCAGTTGCAAGATATCTGCAATATTTTTTTATGAACAGTTCATCACTTTTTTTTTCTTTCGAGACACATTCCGCAAGTCCTCGCTCTGAAGAGTGAGGTGATACTCCTGTCACCGATGATTTAATCTTAATGGATAATTCTGATTTTGTATCCATGGTAACCCCAAGTCCATCAGTAAGCATCAGCAGTGCTTCTTATACACAAAAGGAAAACATTCAAATGGAAAATGCTATTTGCACTGTGCACTCTGGCTAGCTTACATCTTTGCTCTGCTCCCGTGGTCTTTCCTTTCTTCTCTGAAGATTTTCGCAGCTTTGCTCTTCGCTCCACTCCGTTTGGACCCTAAGGACCCGTTCAGGCACGACGGAAACGGCGCGGTTGCAACCGCGTGGTTTGAACCGCTGAATATTATAATGTGTTCAGACAGCTGCGGTTGGCGGGCGGTTTGCGAGCGGTTTTTGTGTGCGGTTGTGTTCACTTCACTTCAAATATGGAAATCAAAGAAGTAATATGTGTGTGGTTGCTTAAAAAGAAAAGAAAAAGACAGTATTGGGTACACCTAATACTACGTGATCGCTTGTCACATGGGCTTTTTGTTACATTATATCCCAAATTAAGAGAATTTGAGCCCAAATTCTTTAATTATTTGAGAATGTCGATATCTTCATTTTATATATTAGTTATCATTTATGTACACCTGTAGCTAAACGCCTTCTGTTCCATTCCTTAGCATTAAAACACTATTCAAACATTATGTACAAACGAATCATAATATATCATAAGAATTTAAAAAATCATCCAAAACGCACGAAAACCGCAAGTAAACTTTACAGTCTCATATAACGCAATAGAACTACAACCGCGCGGTTTCCGCTCGGTTTCCAGGCGGTTCTATATTCTGGCGGTTGATTTGCGGTTCGCCCGGTTGTGTGTGAACGAATATAAGGACTTCAATGTAAATAGGAACCGCAGCGGGAACCGCCTCGTGACTCATCTTATTTTGCAAATGACTCGTTTATTGAAATTATGATTTAGAATAATAAGTCAGAAATTCAGTTTGACACTAAATTCGGACATTTCACATTCCATTGATTCGTGACCTGTGATACCACATAACTTGACTCCTAAACAACAATAGAGCTGTTTTTCTTATAAGCCACGAAGAAAATAGCAAATAATCAGATAATAATATCATCTCATGATCTTACATAATTAATTTCGCTGTAGCTGGACTTTGATTGTGGGTCCTTTGTTTCCAACCCGTTTCTCATTGCATGCATCTGCTCCAAATAGCAGCAATCTAAATTTGCCGTAAAGTTTGACGCCTTAATCACCAATAATACCCTCCGTCATAAAACGAATACACATTTTGAAGTAAGCCGATGCGGTAGGATATATAGAAATAGACATCCCACCCTCGTCATGTCTACGAACTGGGATACAAAATGTTTTACGCAAAATTTGGTGGACCACGCACGAAATCACAACATAATCGATTTACAAACAGGTAGGCCTCGTGCGAAACCTTAAAATTTACGCGTCCATTTGGAATACCGCTGGCTTTTTCTTTCGTCACGAATTGGAAGCGATGTTTTCTTTGGTTTCCTTTCGGCACGCAGACCACGTGATGTGAGAGATACTGCGACAAACAAGTGATGACGTCGCGTCGTACGTATATATTAGGATGGTTAATGATGCTTTTAGTTGAACTTAATATCGGCTCATGCGGGAGATTGATATTTAGGTGTTTTGTCACGTATGGATGTTGACAATTTGAAATTTTAAGAAGACTATCTATGACGGCGTGGATGACAATAATAAAGCTAATCACGTTAACATCCTGTTGTGGGGGTGACAGTAGTTTTCTTTCATTTGTCTTGAAAAACAATTTCTATTTTGCATATGAGATTTTCTTTGCCGTTTTGATGCTTTATTGTTGTGTTTTTTCCTGATTTCAACCATTGACGTGGGCTATGCCGCATGTGTGGATATTTTTAGGTAGCTGTGCAGTACAATGCCCATCAGCTTGACACGGCAAAGAGACGCACGGAAATAGGATAAATATATAGAAATCCATTCCAAGAATATCTCCTTTCTTAAACTTTTAAGACGCTTTTTTTGGCTATGGTCAGCCTCAGATTCATACATGTCATAAAGTATTCTTGCTTCAAATAGTGACAGAAAGTCAAGCCTGCTGAATGGTCGTTTTGTAATGGATGGAACGCGAGGCTTTTTGTTGGTTTTTTACCGTCTCTTCAGCCATTTATATTTTATTACGAATCGCTGGTTTGATTTGGTCTCACTCAAAATGCACGGACGAAACAACGAAACAACGGAACAAACCCTCTTTCCAGGTTCACTTATTTAAGGGTCTCGAAAAGCATAAGTGATATTGGGAAAGAAGTCAAACAGCATAGGGATGGAATTTCGAAGCTTTCGATGTTAGTGCCATGGTTTATTGAGCTTGCTGTTCGAGATCATTCCCAGCAAGCACAAAAAAGTTATTTCTACAGTGCCTCCCCTTCCAAAATGTCTGTCAAGCATTCAATAGTATATTACTGGTAACACCGATTTCTTTTTCTGACATTGTTTTAGGGTTAAAAGGATTGCGGTTTTGATTTATCTTATAAAGGGTGATTTTTTAAGAGGTTGAGAACTTTTTTTAAAAAAAAAACACAAAAAATTCGAAAAAATGAATGAAATATTTATTTGAATCGATAGTTTGAACCTTGCAATTTAATGTTTAAAGATAATTTCATGCAAATGTTGACCGCGGCTGCGTCTCAGGTAGCCCATCCGCTGAGTCCAATTTTGGCATACTCTTTCACACATATCGGCCGGTATCTCACGAATGAATGCATGGATGTTGGCTTCCAGTGCGTCAATCGAAGCGGGCTTGTCCCTATAGACATTAGCCTTGACATACCCCCACAAAAAATAATCTAATGGTGTCAAATCGCACGATCTAGGCGGCCAATTGACCGGCCCGAAACGTGAAATTAACTGTTCACCAAACTCGCCTCGCAATTGCGCCATTGTTTCGCGTGCTGTGTGGCATGTGGCACCGTCTTGTTGAAACCACATATCATGCAAGTCAAGAACTTCCATTTCGGGCAAAAAAAAGTTTGTTATCATCGCCTAACTGCTGGGAACGGCGCCGAATCGACATTTCGCGGTCTTCTGTCACACTAGCTGATACGGCCGCAATATTTTCTTCACTACGCACAGTACGTAAACGTGTTGGTGGTTTAATGTCCAACAAAGTAAATTTGGTGCGAAATTTGGTCACAATCTTCCGAATAGACTGCTCAGAAGGTCGAGAATGCCGATCATAAAATGGAAGCAGCGCGCGATGAACATTTCGAACCGAGCACGAATTTTGATAGTAAAATTCAATAATTTGCAAGCGTTGTTCATTTGTAAGACGATCCATGGTTAAATTGCAAACCAAACTGAAGCTGTTTGACAGTGACACAAGGTACTAAACACACGTCAGCTGTCAAAACCAGTGTTGCCAAAACCAAACCAGCTAAAAAATCACCCTTTACATAGGTATATGTAAACATAAAAACGTTGGTACCATCTCGGCTGAACTACTAAAGCTGCCCACCTTAAATTCACACTACATATGTTCGTGTAGTGCTCCGGATTGTTTTAGACCCCCTAGTAGCGCTCGGGTCGCTTTTTTCGATTTTTTTTTTTTGGCTCAAATTCACAAGTAACTCTGTCTGTTTGCCTGTTTGTTACTTTTTCACGACTAAACCGCTCAAGCAATCATATCGTTATTTGGCAAAGAGATAGTCTGGAACCTGAAGAAGGACATAGGTGATAAAACGGCCTGTTAGGGGGCGCTGGAATCAAGTTATTAAGAAATTCTATATTAATTGACCAAAATGACTCATATTCACAATATACATATGTTGGTTTAGTAAAAACTACCAAATCTGGACCCGAAACGTAGCGCTGGAGTCGAGTTATTACAAAGTTCTATGTTCTGGGAAACACAAATTCGGATCCAACGGACATGTTTCTTTCATGCTGAATGGTAAAAAATTTTATCAAATTCTCAACTGCAAGATGTAATCACCTGTGGTGAAAAGTGGGGTATGTACGGACCTAAGCAGTGATTGGATGTACATATTATATGCAAAACTAAAACACATCCCCAATTCCACTTTTCACCTAGAAAAGTTTATGGTTAGGCTGTCACTGATGGACTTCATTTTATTAATTCCGAGCAACGATAATCGCTATAAAATTTTCTGAGCAAATCGACATAAGTAGTCAATGTAATGGCATAGTACGATACTATTACATAGCAATGCTAAGCAATTTGGAATTGGAAGCTCTTCCCCATCCACGGTGCTATCCTGATGTTTCAGTCAGTCTGAAGTCATTTAGTCACCAGATAGTCTACCGAACCATAAAATCCTTTGAAGATATTGCGTTGAAATTTAGTAATTCTTAAAAAAATTAATACTTGACGTTTGACGTCGGAAGAGCGTTGTAGATGCCCACGGCTTTTTTTTCTACCCAGAACCAGAAACGCTATGGCAGCGTTTTGCCTAATAAGTAACGCGACTGTTTTAGTACACAGGCGAAGCCGGGCGGGATAGCTAGTATCTTAATACAGGGATTGTATGCAATACAGTAATAGTCATGGGATGGAAACTTGCTTTTTTTTTACTCCCAGGAGCCGCTGCAACTACTTTAGTGGGTTCTTCTTCTTTCTTTAGGTGGCGCTACAGTTCGCAGTTAACCAAGGCCTGCTTACCCTAACCATTTGTGTGTGCGTGTTATATTTTTGCACAAATGGAGTAACCTACAGTTTTTGCCGACTCCGAACGGAGAGTTTGAAGAGCTCCTCATATTATTATTTTTTTTTTTTTTGTTTTTTGTACCGAGCGACAGATTCGAATTACTAATCGGTAACCCTGGACGCAATTTTCACTCATGCGTCATTTATTATTTCCTCTTTGAGTTTCTACAAGGCGACTACCCCGACTAATTAAAATAAAACCTCACTTTACTTCAATTCATCTTTATTATCCAGAACATAGTACACATTTTTTGTCACAAAGGAACATCTAAATACATACATAGTTAGATCTATCACGAACATGGATACCACGTTCATATATCGTTAGCCATGTATTCACCTGTAAAACAACACAAAAATGTTATTACAAACCAAAAAAGTTCAACTACACTAAGAAATAATAGGAACTTATCGTTAATCTAATACAAATTGTTACTAGCTGTCGTATTAAAATCAAAGCCAAGCAGGCAATCAGTGAAACCCTCTAAAGCTAATGTGCAGTAAAATTAGAAAAAATGCAGGTTAATTGAAAGCATTCCGAGACCACAGAATGGTCACACAAACGAGCATTGCGACGGATGAACTTGCCCACGTACTTGCTGTACTTCTACCCTCAAACAAATATTGTTGAACAAACGAGGACCCCCTTCGTCCTGTGTACTCCGGCGAGTAGTTGAATATCAAACTATCAGTCTCCTCTTTGGCATCCGGGAACTTGTTCATATTCTTGCGCGTCTCACTGACGAAGAAGTCGGCAAAGTACTGCGAGACGCGGATTGCCTGCGGCGTATGTGGAATACTACGATTCTGGATGAATTCATAGAGATTCTTCTCCGGGTGAAACTGGACACCATAGAATGGGTACCTGCAGGAAGAGGTAATAGAGTAACAAAAACGTGATGATTGCCAAATACTCACTTCTTATGTTCGATGCTGGAGATAAATTCGAAATTATTCCAATCATGATTGATGCTTAACACATCCCAATCCTTGTCCAAACCATATTTGGCGAATGTCTGGAAAAAAGAAAGCATTAAAAAAATAACATCTTCCCGAGATGAATTTGTATACGAGTGAAAAAAACAGGGACGCGCTTCATACAGGCACATGTGATGGAGCACATTTTCAGGACACGTTTCCTTGCTCTAAGCATATGATCGAAATCAGATATAAATACATATGCCTAGGAATGCCTTTCACGGTTGGCCGAAAACAGCGGAGGAGGAATGGAAACTGTATATGTACTATAACTATAAGTCATCACTGTTCAAAGAGGTATTTTAGAACTTAAGTGGAATATGATACGACAACTGCAAAAGGTCTTGTTATGCAAGGAGTTGAAGGAAAGGCGCAAGTTACGCGGCGGGCGCGCTTTGAAATCAAATCACAACAATATAATATTCTCACACGTACAAACCACGGCATGCAGTGATGTGTATTTGACGGGAATACGGAGTTGTATAGCGGTAGCCTACCTACAGGTATTTTCTTCGATATCGTATGAAATTTAAGAATGAAATAAAGTATACGTGTACCTGTTGATAGATATGAAGAATTGAAATTATAGTTCAATAGTTCAGCTTCTAAGGAAGATGCCTGGATCATTTTAATGAATCGAATGGGGGCAATAGTCACATGAACAACCACATAGCTACTCATGTATCATCTAAGAAGTGGAAACTAAGCTTGCAATGCCGCTTCCAGTAACAGTTCATTTGAGATTAGGAAAAAAATCGTTACTTTTAAACAACATCGATCCGTCTCGTAGGCAGATCAAAAAACTTATTTTGATGGCTGCATAGAATGCAGCAAGGATACTCAAGAAGGACCAAATGCCAAATAAAAATATACTTCATAAATATACATATATGTATAATACACATAACCTTTCAGATATTTTAAGAACTATGACTTGTGACACAGTTAGCCAGGTGTGATTTTGCCGGCGTTAGGCAATAACGTTCAACAAAATAACGCCCAAATCGATTTGGAAATTCTTAACGCCCAAAAATAAGCAACAAGTTGGAAAAAAAGCCAAAAAAGACTTTGCCTAACGCCTAAAAATCAATATAACCCAAGTTATAAAAAGGCAATATCGCCCAAAAAAATTCAATGGGAATTGTTTTTATAAAAATTGGACGATATTTCCATATTTTTGTGCATTCAATTCAAATTTCAAATTAACTTTGTGAATACATAGGTATCGCCAAAAACATATGTTTATATTTCGGGACACGGTTCAATACGGTGAATTTTTCTGTTTTCCCAATATTTTTTTATTTTAGATGTTAGGAAGCGATATCATTTTTTATGGAAGAGCAAGTGAAAGGAATGAATAATATTAAAATAATATGCTATGTAATATATGTATTATCATTGGCGCAAATTCATAGTCAGATAGAGCCGACGATAAAAGAATTTATTCCCCTACATAACCTAAAATATACTTTTTGCTATTCATAGTCACTTATAGCCGGCTCGAAATTTAAAATGAGCCAAACGTCATTTTAAATAATTAGAGTCGGCTATAAATTGCTCATATAATAGTTTGACGTTTGGGTTTGTTCGTTCAAATCACTTTACAAAAACATATGAAAGTCGATACTAACTTATACACAGGCAAAAATGTGTTTATGAATAACGAAAAGTTATAGCCGGCTTTTTTATTTATAGCTATAGGTGATTTGAGCGTTTGTTTGGAATGAAAGCTACTGAGTAGACGCGTGTTTATTTCCTGGCAATAAAGTCTTGATTATATCGAATAAACTATCCTCAAAGTGATCAATTTAGTGTCCTATCTGACTATTAAACTGTCCCTCATTAAACATTAAACTACTTTGAAGTGTACAGTGCCGCATTTATTAAATTTTTTAATTTTTAAAGTAATTTTCTTTAAAATCGCGCATTGTTCCAATTTCATTTTGTTCTTCCTTACTCTGAAAATGTCTCCGCCAAAACGTACAAATTCCCGCTTGAGAGACAACAACAAAGTGAAATCCCCCCTCTTAACCTCATCAATGAATTCGCCGCTTCCCACTACCACTTGCAAGCGTATTGAGGAAGAAAAAAATATGTGGGATAAGATGGATGAGCGACTAAATAAACAGAGTAAGTTTATTATTAATCTTCTGTCAACACAAATGTCAGAAATGGAGATCAAAATCTCCCAGAAACTTGACCAGCAAATTAATTATTTGAAAAACTCTGTGTGTAGTATAAACAATAAAGTTGCTCACCTGGAATCGTCACTTCTTAATGCTAACACCGAAATCGCCACACTTAAAGAAGATATTAAAAGCATCCAGACATCTGTAAATCACGTCAACAATAAACATAACTTATCCAACGCTCTTCTAACCGATCGAACTAACGAACTTGCTTACTTAAAAGATAACCTTCACTGTGTCACTACCGAATTGAAAACCATAAAAAAAACACAACATACCCAAGAAAACCGTGTGGTGGCATGTGATACTATACTTTTTGGGGTTCCATATCTTTCCGATGAAAATCTTACATCTATTTTCACTTCACTGTGCACTTCGCTAAAAATTAATCCACCAAAGTTAAAAAACATATTTCGCACACGGCCGAAGGGTGGTAGCTGTGACACTGGGATCCTCATTAAATTCTTCACGCCGTACGAACGCAATTTTGTTTTAAAAACCATCGCACTTTTCCGTAAAGAAAGTAAACGAGAACTGAGTCTACGAGACGTTGGGATGGATTCGAGCCGTACCATCAATCTGCGTGAATGTTTAACAAAATATAACCAACAACTTTTAAACTCTGCTCTAAAACTCAAAAAATGTAAACAACTTGCATCAGTGTTCTCTTCACGCGGTGTAATATATGTCAAACGTCAAATGGATGAATGTTTTGATGATCTTGACGGAATCGCCAGCTCAACAGATGGAAATTAGTTTTTCTGCTAATTATTATTATTACTTTTCTTTTTTCATTTTAATTATTAGATTATAGCTCATTATTATTATTATTTCTTATTTATTTATCTTTTCTCTTTTTTCTATTTCTCTTCACTCTTTTTCAATTCAGTAAATTGTGTTTCTTCATTATAAGAGAATTATTATATATTTGTTTATATTGTAAAGGTTAAGTTGTGTTATTTCCCCTACTAAAATCAAGATATGGATTCTAGACTCTATATTATGTTAAAAGTATTTAGACGCCTTAATACCGGTCTGCATATCTGTCATATTAATGCTCAAAGTCTTCTTCCGAAAATCGATGAATTCCGCTACTTGTTTGAGCAATCAGGGGTTGATGTGGTTTGTGTGTCCGAAACTTGGTTTAGGGATTCATTTAGTGATGAGCTGTGTCATCTGGGTGGCTATAAGGTTTTTCGATCCGACCGCACTGGTCGTCCTGGTGGCGGTGTTGCTATCTACGTCAAAGACAACATTAAATGTAGATTACGTAGCATTTCCTCTGATAGTTGTGAGATTGAGCATGTGTTTGTTGAACTGGTCAATGCGGAATCTAGACTTTTAATCGGTACTGCATATCGTCCTAATAGAAACGTTAATTTATCACGATTTATTACTACTCTGGAAGAAATCTCTATTACGTGTCCCAATATTGTTTTATGTGGCGACTTTAATAGCAATCTCCTGTCTGATAGCCATCTTATCGATGTAATGTCTTCCCTTAATTTGATCTCAGCGAATACAACAGTTCCTACTCACTTCTCTGATCACTCCTCAATGCTGTTGGATTTATTCTTAGTCAGTCACACAAACAAGATCCTTTTCTATGATCAGCTCTCTGCACCTGCTTTCTCTAGGCACGATTTACTTTATCTGTCCTTCGACTTTGAAACTGTAAGTGCTGCCAGAGCTATTGAATATAGAGACTTCAAGAATATTGACTATACGCTGCTAGAGGAAGATACTAGAAGTATAAATTGGAATGCAATCTACTGTTTCTCTTCTCCAAACGATCAGGTTGAGTTCATGACCAGCAATATTAAACAGCTTTATAATAGGTATGTTCCTTTAAAGGCCAAAATCCTTTCACCACAAAAGGCACCCTGGTTTTCACAACAAATCAGCTCCCTAATACAACAGCGCGATCTAGCCTATACTCGCTGGAAACGTTTTCGCTTGGTAGATCATCGACAAGTCTACTGTCTATTACGCAATAAAGTTGTGTCTGCTATACGAGCCGCCAAATCTCGCTTCTATTCTAGCAGGCTCAATGATTCATTAGGAAGTAAGCGTTTATGGAGTAGTCTACGCAATCTCGGTATTGGTAAATCTAAAAGTAACAATTCTTATGCTCCTGACCCTAATGAACTTAACTCGCAATTTATTTCATCACAAACATCTGTGAACAGTTTGCAGTCTACTCAACAGTTGGTTTACTCATTTTTCTCTGCTAGTTGCCCTAGTTTTCGTTTTACAGCATTTAACAGTGCTGATGTCGTTGAAAGCCTACTAGCTATCAAATCAAATGCTGTCGGACTTGATGACATCCACCCATCATTCTTAAAAATTATACTTCCCATATTGCTACCGTTCATAACATACGTTTTTAACACAGTGGTAACTACTGGGATCTTTCCAAGGCAATGGAAATCGGCCAAAATTATTCCAGTTCCCAAATCATCGAAATGTGATGAATTCAGACCGATATCTATTCTCCCATTCTTGTCGAAAGTATTTGAAAAGATCCTTCAGAAGCAAATTAGTCGTCATCTCTCCACTTACAATATTTTATCCTCCACGCAATCTGGTTTTCGACAAAAACATAGCTGTACCACTGCTGTTATAGGTATCTCTGAGGATATTCGCCAAGCCATTGATAGGGACAAAGTGTCTTTTTTAGTCTTACTAGACTTTTCTAAGGCATTTGATACGGTTAACCACTCATTTTTGTGTCGCAAATTGTCTGAAATCTACAAATTTTCGCCCTGCGCGGTAAAGTTAGTGTCTTCGTACTTAACACACAGATTTCAAGCCGTATCAATCAATCAATCTCTATCGGACCCTCTACCAATCGTTAGTGGTGTTCCTCAGGGATCCATATTAGGGCCATTATTTTTCTCTTTATATGTCAATGATCTTCCCAATTTTATTAAGAATAGCGCAATGCATATGTATGCTGATGATGTTCAGCTCCTATTAAGTTGTCCTCTGGGTTTAATAGAGCACGCTGTACACTCCATAAATGAAGATCTGGCTAATATAGTGCAATGGTCACATCGAAATGGATTGCTATTAAATCAAACAAAAACTAAGTGCATCGTGTTCTCGCGTAAGCCCCTAGATCTGACTTATTTTCCTACAATCACTCTTGACGATGCCCCTATTGAATATGTAGAAACTGTCAGAAATCTTGGTATGACTTTCAATCGCCATTTAACTTGGGACAATCATATAAATATAGTAGTGGGGAAGACTTATGGTGTCATCCGAACACTTTGGGCTACCCACTCCTTCACGCCCTTCAAAACGCGAGTCTTACTAGCTAAAACTCTAGCAGTTCCAGTCCTTATGTATGGTTGTGAAATTTATTCAAATTGTAGCTCTGTATCCAGGAGGAAACTTAATGTCGCCTTTAATTGCATTGTTCGATATGTTTTTGGATTACGCAAATTTGATCGAGTTTCGCGATATTCTAGGCAACTATATAATATGACCTTTGATCACCTTCTACAGTTTCGAACTCTTAGCCTTTTCTCGGACATTCTTTTATCACATCAACCTGCTTATATCTTTGAAAAAATAAGATTCGCCTCATCAAACAGATCTGCACAATTGATTCCCCCCCGGCACTCTTGTTTAATATCTGAGCGACAGTTTTTCATTCACGCCACACGGTTGTGGAACTCCTTGCCCCGCCCTCTCAGAAGGATAACTAACACAACTAAACTTAAAAATGAACTCAGAACGTATCTATTTTCAAACTCCTTAAATTCTTGAATTTTGGATTTAATTATTCTTTTTTTTTTTTTTTTTTCTTTCTGCTTAGCTTCTGTAAATTTTTTATTATGTTTACATTCTTTTTATAATTAACTTGAATTCTTCATTTAATAGCTCATGTAGCTTTCTCTTCCAATCATACGTTTTTTTTCTATTGTTCTTATTTATATTGTGTACTTATCACTCAATTATAAGATATTATATCTTACTGTGTATAAGCTAGTCGTTATGAAATAAATAAACTAAACTAAACTAAACTTAGTTCCTTGGGCGTTACTGCCTAACGCCGATTTTGCCTACCATTAGATTCAGATCTTCAACTTCTTCAATTTAACTATCCAAGACAACAACCACATGAGCCAGTGCAGTTTTATTATTTCTATCAACTCAAAGTACGCTACAAGAAAATTTGGCCCCAAAACAAAAAACAAAAATGGCCCCAAAATTGGGGTTTCCTTTTCATAATGAAAAATGAACCCAATTTCAAAGTGGAAATAAAAATAAATAAATAAATATACGGCGTCAGCAGTCCTATACAGAATCAAGCCTAGCTTCTTGCAACCATTTATGTGTGAGTGTTATTTTTTCCACGAAATGGAAGGGACATACAGTTTTTTGCCGACTCCGAACGGCGAGTTGAGAAGCTCAATCGTGACAAATGATACTCTTTGATGCTTGTCAATCATTCGAAAGAGGTGGCACCGTGAAAAAACTCTTTAGGTGTTAGACCCGGTCTGGGATTGGACACGGGCAGCATTGCGTGGTAGTCCAACGCAACCACCACGGCCACGGCGACCACTAAAACTCAAAGTAGGCTACAAAAAAATTTGGCCCCCCAAAATTGGGGTTTCTTTTTCATAATTAAAAATGTCCTCATTTCAAAATGGAAATATGGCCCAAATAAAATGAAATAAGGCCCCAAAAATAAATGAAAGAAAGAAGAAATACAGGACTTCGATCGGTTTAATTACCATCGGGTAACATCCGGTTGCATAGTTTTAAGCAGAAACAGTGGAATCTGTAACCCCCCTGCTTTTGGATTGGGAGTAGCTGCGAAACTGGGTGTACCTACGCAAAGTTTCCCGCATGCATATGAAGAAAACAAGAGGGCAACATGCTCCCCATACATATTCCACTGTCTACTTCCAAATTCGTGTTATTTCAAGTTTTCCTCTTTTCTTTTGGGGCCATTGAGGCCAAATTTCATGCCGCCCTCAAAGTATTGCTTGTAGCACAATGTCGTGGGATGACGCGAGTAGTCAAATTGCTTTTCAAATAAAGAGAATGCATGAAGCAACGACGAGACGACCTGATGCCTGTTCACACAATCACAGCTTGCTCTCAAAACAATACTGTCAAAAACCTCGCCGACGCGGGATGCGTTATTGCTCTTACAACGTCTCGTCATCTCGCGACATTGCGCCACAGGCATATGGATGACAGCTAATTTAATTGTTATTGACATATCTATCGTGATCATCTGACTTTTTTTTTCATTTTTACCGTACCTAGCTAGTGATGTTGTTATCCAAAATTAAAATAACATCAAACTGTGGCAAATTTACAACTCAAACACTCCCACGGCGCAGCGTACCTACAACTACTTGATGCATGGGTGACAGGTATAGTTCACACAAAAGACGTCACTTCAGAAATATTGTCTAAGACTTCACCACCGACGACCACCAACTTAAGGCACTCAATTTCCAAAGCAATTTGCAGACCAAATGTCACGACTCTAAAGTCATAATGTTATTTACATACTCGTATCTTCAATAAAATGATAATAAAAACTATCTTACCTCCTCTGTAACGCAGTACTGATGGAAATTTGCGGTTACTGGATACTTTTCCAGAATTGCAATAACGTCTGGTGGTGCATTTTGGAACATCTTACTTGTTTCATAGCCTGTAAGGATACTTCATCATTGCATTACTCTATAAGCTACAGTCACACTTTGAAAAAAATCCCACACTTACCTTTTTTGAATTCTAATGGCAACGGCTGCCTGTTGGATGAACAAGCGCTCCTATGTTCCGTTCGGTTCAGCGCTAAGTAAGTGAGCAGCTCAAATCCAAGACATGTTCCCCAAACTGGCATATAGTTGCCTTGTTCGTTCATTTCTTTGGCCACTTCGTAGATATAACTACCAGCGTCGGCATATCCATGTGATTGATTAAAGTATGTTGCCCCACCGGGGAGAAGGACACTGCAAAAGGAAATTCATAGAAAATCAAGTCGTAAATGTCATTCTGAGTAAACTTACCCGTTTACCTTGGATAGGAGATCCTCGTAATATGCCCGTGACTCGCCTGTCCTTTAAAAATTAAAAAAAAAACGGATATCACACACGGTTATTGGATTGATAATGTAATCAGGAGAAGTGGGAAGTGCATTTATTACCTTGTTGCAACGTAAAGGTTCTATGACAAACTTGCAAAGGATACATAGTCATACGTCACATGTTGTGTGTGTACGTAGTTTATTGAAGAAGTAAGATATTAGCTACAGAAATTGCAGTTGCTAAGTGGTATCGATTTGATAGAGGTAATTTGAAGCGAAAAAACGTGATTTAGTCAATGGGATCGTTTTCTAGACACTTGACGTTGCCTTATGACATGTGATGTGCAATAAAAATTGATTTTGTACGATTTTGATCGAACAAAGTTAGTTTATATTAAATGTTGTTGTTCGTATAAGGCGAATTCATTTTCAAGCTAATAGCGAATAGTGACTGTGAGGTTAACCAAACATGAAAGGCAAATATGTAAGTTGTTAACGAATTAATTTGTTCTCAGTCGTCATGTACTTTATAATATTCTTAACTAATTTTCAAATGTATTGTTCGGCCCTGACCTACAGTAGGATGTTTCGATTATATCATATCATTACACTCCCCGCATAACAATTGATATACTTATGTTAGGTTGCTGTGTCGGCCGTTGGCACCGTGCTCCACTGACCCAGCATAAAGTTCTCATAACAATCACTGAGTCATGCAACGAAGCGCACATTTATCCTCACACATTGAATTATTCTGACTGCGCGGAGAGTGCACTGTCCGGGTGTAATTTCGTCACATACGGATATGAGTACTAAAGTAAGCAATTAGTTAAATGCTAAAATTAAGATAGAATAAGCATTTCTGTTATTATATTTATAAGGAAGTAACAAATAAAATTCACTATCGATTGATTGTTCCGATACCAAGCAGTGTGTTTCATTGTTTCAAATACTCAAGGATCCAGTTAGTTCCCCCCATTAGCGGTAAGGACTATCACAGCGTCAACCTGATAACTGCTTCAGTGCCCCCCACCAGTGGTAAGGACTCGACTATCGCTTCATCGTTGGCCAGGAGCACGATTGCCTTGTCTTTGTCTTTCTGGTTCATGTACCAGAATTATCACTCTTTGTCAACATCATCTGGCGAAAGCATCGTAGATGTATTACGAAACAAATGTAGAGTTATCTCTACACACCGGTTTATGTAAGAGATGTCCTGCCTCTTATTAAACAATCGAATTCTTAATGTGCAACCAAATTGAGTTTGTTTTTCTTTAATCGGCTGGAAATATGTAGAGCTCCTGCCTGCTCTGTAATGTGGTTATGGTGCCTTTTGCATTCGATGATAAGCAAACGAACTGAACAGATCTTTAACACTTTTAAACGGCAAGGGAAAATGGGTCAACAAATATTTATTTAACTTCGGCAGCACAGATGAGGATATAAATATATGTATACAAACTCAATGAGACGCATGAGTTATAATGGCTTGGACGAGTGGAAATAATGGACAGCACTAATTAATATACATATTAAAAGGAAGTGTTTAAATCAAATTGATCAGTGCAAACGAGCATACATACATATTCTCTAATTTCAACTACTTTTTCTTTCTTTCTTGAATTTGAATACTTTATAAAAAACGAATACTGCAGTTGGGTAACACTTCAGAATATTTCATAACGTTTCGAAGCGGTTTATATTTGAAGTACGTTTGTAGCCCAAATTTGGAAATTCTGCCATACAGTTTTCACGTTTTGAAGCCCTGAGTTGTAATAGAAAGCCAGCTTTAGTTGTATTGCAGTTGGCAGGTTGCCTTTAAACATATTAGGTTTGATCGATTTCCTTAGCCCTAGGGTGGACTGGCACAATGCAACCCTCAAACCGAAACATTTGCCCTGACATTGTCATTCTTTGACAATAAAAAATCTTGTACAACCAACCTAATTTTATAAATATTGGCGCAAATTCATAGCCAGCCCATGAATAGTGCCTATAGCCGACTCTAGTTATAGCCGACAGTAAATAAAGAGCCGGCTATAACTTTTCGTTATTCATAAACACATTTTTGCCTGTGTATTAGTAAGTATCGGCTTTGGTATATTTTTGTAAAGTGATTTGAACGAACAAACCCAAACGTCAAAATATTATATGAGAAATTAAGAGCCGACTTGAACTACAGTAGAACCTCGATTATCCGGTACAATGACCGGCAAGGTCTTGCCGGAAAATTGAAAAACACGGAAAATCGAATAATTAATAAAAATGTATCTTGAAGTTAATTTAAGTTTATTTTCAATGGTCAAAATAATTCTTCTACGTTTCGCATCCATGAAGGGTAATGCACATATGTGCACCGTCCTTTAATCTTTCTCTATAACGTAATATTAAAATAGATATCACCTACCTCAAAAATATGCGGATATACAACTTTTGCACTATAATATTACCTGCTTCTCACAAATATAACTGGTAGAACAACACTCAAAAGCAAACACGAAAGCACACTAGGAAATACTGTTTGTTACAAACTCGGATTCCCCGACTTTTGCATGCAAAATACATACTCAGCCCGGATAATCGAGTTACAATCAGAGGATTTTACACGGATTAGCGAAATGCCTGGTACGCACGGATTAACAAGAAACACGGATTATCGGAACACGGATAATCGAGGTTCTACTGTATTTAAAGTGACGTTTGCCTTATTTTAAATTTTGAGCCGGCTATACGTTTAAAGTCGAATATAGGGTGACTATGAATAGCAAAAAGTATATTTTAGGCTATGTAGGTGAATAAATTCATTTATTGTCGGCTTTATCCGACTAGGAATTTGCGCCATTAATTTTGCGATGATAATTGCCCCGCTTTCGAACACACACACAGTAAACAGCACAGAAACAATGCTAAAAAAAACGAATTAAAACTAAGCTGATTTAATTGTGTGACAGCACTTTTTTTCTTCCACTCAAAAACTACTCGTATTTAGAGCGATTTCAGTGCTGACCCAGTGCCCACATCCATCGCACCGTATTGGACGTGGGCACTGTCCAAATTTGGAACGTCGCCAATGCGATTTCAATGCAGCACTGATAGACAGACATCGCAAACCCAGTGCGCAATGTGGCGGGCATCAGACAAACCTATTAGTACTGACAGTACAAACAGACAAACTACAAACAAATGTCAATAAATAGTTTGGAACTTCCTTTATGTATTTTGAATAATATTTGCTCAGTTTGTAGGTTACAGATAATAAATAACCGATTATAAATACATTTGTATTTGAATTCCATATCGTTAGAATCGTACTAGCTCGTTAATTCACACGAAACAGTTGGAAAAATCAAAGTTCTAATACAAATTATTGCAATTTATGTGCATCAATCAAGTTAAGATTGGCCGTTTTCGAAAACGTCATCTGCATCAAATTGATTTTCGCCAAATGTTCTTAAACGCAAGTTGCCAATAACGTAACCCTTAGTGCTGCAAATGTTGATCGTCATTTGACGATTAAATTGACGATCAAATGACATTTTCGAAAACGGCCATTAACTTGATGAATATTTTGTAGGTATACAATATGAAAAGACGAATTCATGTATGTAGATCGATTCCACAGGCAGTTAGTTATACAGTGATGTATGTATTTACATAAGTCAGGGTATTGAACCAGTGTTGCGAAGTAAGCGCTTTACTCATTAATTTCAATGATAAAAATGTCTTTTAAATCACGTGCACTTATTTAATGCAACGTTTTACCTATTTAAAAACATATTGGTAGTTGTACCCGTTTAAATGAAATGAGGAAAAATCTTGGTTTTTATTTCAACTAACTGGGTTTTTCAATTTAAACTTTTCGGATAACTGAAAAGAATTTCATTGAAACGGGCTTCGGATAATTAAAATAGGATTTAATTTAAACGGACAACAGAAAACAGAAAAATGTTGCATAAACAAACCTAGAATATTTTATCAATAAATACCAACAAGTAGAATCAGTAAGCGAAACATAATTAATCCATTTAATTTAATTATCTTTTGCGCCGACATAATTTAAAATAAGTAAAATTTCAAAGTAGTAGATAAAATCGTTTGAAATTAAATAAAATTTTTTTTTTCTTTTTTTGTGAAACATTTTCATTTTTTCTTTTAAGCGGAGCCGTTTCTATGAAAAGTTGTTAATGTTTAAGGATTTTTTTTTCAGTAAACTGAGTTTTTTAGCGGGTTTGAACAAAGCGGAGTAGCTTGTATTCTATATAATTTTTCATGTAAGCGGGTTTTTCAATTTACCGTGTTTCAAATAAGCGGGTTCGACTGTATTAAAAATATCGCTTATTTAAGGTAAATTTATTCAAGAGCATAGCCTTACTCCATAAAAATTGTTTTCTTTCGACGTATAATAGAGTATAATAGAAGTATGTATTCACAATTACTTACTTACTTAGTTGACGCTACAGCTCGAAGTGAACCGGGGCCTGCTTCTCGCAACCATTTGTGTGTGCGTGTTATATTTTTGCACGAATGGAAGGGACCTACAGTTTTTTGCCGACTCTGAACGGCGAGTTGAGAAGCTCAATCGTGACGAATGATACTCTCTAATGCTTGTCACTTTGTCGGACATTCGAAAGAGGTGGCACCGTGAAAAACTCTTTTAGGTGTTAGGCCAGGAGTTGAACCCGGGCAGCATTACGTAGTAGTCCAACGCACTGACCACCACGGCCACGGCGACCACCAATTAACAATTTAGGTCTATATTTCTAAATATGAATTGGTTTTCAGTACTTAAAAAAGGCCACATTTAGTGGGTATTTTAATTGAGGGGGTTCTAATTTAAAATTTAAATTTTCGCCACTGTATTCAGATACTTACATGGTATGTATGTACTCGTATATTTAACTTCCAAAGTTTTATATGAAACAAAGGACAAGCAATCAGACATATTGACTTTAAAGCAATTTGATTGTCATTGAACGGTGTTGTAATACTAAATACTTGAGAGGTCTTCGTGTGTCACAAGTACAGTAAAATCTCGTTAATCCGAATCACATTTAATCCGAATATCGCTCTAATCCGAATCGCACGAATTTTATCAATCTAAACACATCTCAATTTTCGCCGTTTTTTTGTACACTGTTTTCTGAATTCAATACCAATATACATATACTCGTATACAGATGTAAATGCATATATTATTTATGGCATTTGCAGTCATTTGGTTTATGTATAACAAATGTATGTAAGTACTCGTGCATTTGCATAAGTAGGTATATACGATCATTGCTATGAATATACATATTCTCATTATTAATTTCATTCTTGCTTCAAGCTTTTTGCATGCATTTGGTTCTGTTGTTGTCGGTTAAACACATGCTCAGACGTTTATTTAAGGTAGGTTTTATTTGTTTGAATAATTTTGTTTTTGATTGTTTAGTGTTTGTCTAGAAACGATTTACAGTCAACTCAAATTACAGAGGTTTTTTAATTAAGGAGGTTTCAGAGAAACAAAATACAGTAGAAGTTCGGAAAAGTTGACTCTCAGAAAAGTTTACTTTACAGAAAAGTTGACCAAATTTGAGCTACCATACGTTGCCTTAAAAAGTTGACTTTCGGTCAACTTTTTAGAGCGTTAATTTTTTTCACGTGCATTCGGTTTAACGATGTTAAAAAGAAACACAGCAGCTACACATTCCAAAGAAATGTATGTTTCCATGGCAAATGCGTGTCTTATTATGTATTTTTAATCCCGCTGTTTTATATTATTACTGACTTTTTCTTACGTGTATTGTTCATTTGCACATTGAATTTTATTTTCGATAATTAACTAAATTTGGGCAAAAAAAATGGCAAACAAACATGGTAAACGAAAACAACTTCGATTAAATTTAAAACAAAAAATAGAAATGTTAAAGAAACTTGACAATGGTGTTCGCGGCGGTCGTTTGGCAATCGAATATGGTGTCACAAAGCAGGCAATTTCCAAGATAAAAAAAAATCGTCAAAAACTTCTCGCAGCAGCAGTCGACAACTTCGAATATGCTCAAACAAAACGCTTCATAAGGCTGAATATCCTGAGGTAGAGAGCAAATTATACGAATGGTTCTTAAATCAGCGTGCTCGAAATTGTACTGTTACCGTTACCGGTCCAGTATTCAAAGCCAGAGCTAAGTTTTTATTCGAAAAAATGTATCCGGAAAAAGGTATCAATTCATTTAATGCTAGCGATGGATGGTTGGCAAAATTTAAAAAAAGGCATGGAATTCGTTATCTTAAAGTGTGTGGTGAGATTCTTTCGAGCGACACATCGCAAGTCGCAACGTTTATAAGAAAATTAAGAGGAATGATTAGTGAACTTGGACTTAGCGATGCTCAAGTGTACAATGCGGATGAATCAGGTTTATATTATCGCTTGTTACCTCAGAAAACCTACGTTGCTGCAACTGAAAAAAACAGCACCTGGCCGAAAACCCCCAAAGGAGCGAATCCCATTTTTGTTGTGCGCAAACGCTGGGGGTTCACACAAAGTAATCCGCGCTGTTTTAAAGGCTTCAAAAATCCGATAATTTACACTAATTCGCCATCAGCTTGGATGACATCAAAACTGTTTTATGACTGGTTTCATGGTTCGTTCGTAAAAGAGGTAGGTAAACCGGACTTGTGCCAGTTTTACAAATTCAATATCAATATGTCGTTTCTTATTTAGGTTCGTAGATTTTCAACCGAAAACAGTTTGTAGTCGAAAGCAATATTATTGATTGACAATTGCACAGCCCACAAACCTATCGAATTGCTTAAAACTGACGATGGTAACATTTCAGCGCTTCTTCTACCCCTAAATGTTACAGCAGTGTTGCAGCCCATGGACCAGAATCCCATTAAGTTGGTCAAATTAAGATATCGTTACAAGCTATTGTGCAATGTTGTGGCCCAAGAAAATATGCCAATAGAAGTTTTGTTAAAGAGCATAACATTCGCGACAGCATTTTGTTGCTCAAATCTGCTTGGGATGAACTTCCGCAACGTGTTCTGCAAAACGCATGGAAAAAGCTTAAATATTGGGATGACAATGAATTTGATGCTGATGATAACATTCCTCTGTCCGAGTTGTTTGCTTCGGATCATTCCTACAATGACCAAAATTCAAGAAGTCAATACATTACTGTCGAAAATAGGATTGAGAGCCAATTTGACTTTGGATGAGATTGAAGAATGGAATGCGGACTCAATTGAAGAAGAGGACGAGATAGAGGAAGTTGGTACTCATAACGACGAATCAGATATAGAGACAGTGGAAGCGACAAAAATTTCTTATCCAGAAGCCGTTGGAAGCGTGAATGCATTGATCAAATGGTGCGCAGAAAATAACGAAACCCACCATATGCCAAACCTGGTGATTTTGCGTACAAACATTGTAAAAACTCATTTCACAAAAAATAAGAAGCAAACTACTCTTTCCAGTTACTTCAAACCAGTTGAAAATCGCTAAGATTTTTTATGTTTTTGCTCTTAATAAAGTAAAACTAATAATTCAAAATAAAATAACATTATTTATGCACAAAATATTAATTTTCTACAGATTTTGAAAACTGTCCAGAAAAGTTGACTTTTCGGAAAAGTTGACAAGCTCTGGGACATTTCGATCAACTTTTCCGAGCTTCTACTGTATATGAATGTGCGCCAAACGTAATTTTTATTACATACTTTAAATTTTGTTAATTAATTAAACATCAATGGTGGATGTACATATGGACATATACAGGGGGAAAAGGCATCTCTTAAGAATTTGGTTTTCATGGCCTACTTTCGTCACATACGCATTTTAACGAACAGTTGAGAAAAAACAATTGACTTCGAATTATAGAGGTACAAAAACAATCACATTAGAGAGGTTTTCAAGTTGTTTTGTAATATTTTGGCTTTAGCAGCCTAGGTAAAACCAAGTCTAGCTTCCCGCAACCATTTGTGTGTGCGCGTTATATTTTTGCATGAATGGAAGGGACCTACAGTTTTCTGCCGTCTCCGAATGGCGAATTGGGAAGCTTTACATGACAAATGATACTCTTAAATGCTTGTCAGGCATTCCGAAGGGCTCCAGAACATTTTTTGGCCTTTTTTCCAAATAGAAAAGAAAAAAATGCGTGAGTACCAGGTACTCGTGAAAAGCATGAATTTACTCATTGTGCATGTAGTTTAGTCGCAAAATAGAGAGAACATGGAGCATTGTTGTAGCAAAATTACTGTAATTCACATGCTTTTACCTATAATAACTGTAGTTCACGCGTGATCAGTATAATATAATATAATATAAAGGTGTCCAAATAAAGTACAAATTCGCAGCGCGACGGCACGCGGCCGCACTCAGCGGCAACCGGCGGAGCGCGCGGCGGAAATTGCTCGATATGTACTTGATTGATTTTCAAGTCTAACTTCCCCCGGATAATTTTTTAATATATCCATATTGCATACATACGAGTATGTACATACATATATGTATGTATGTACATGAGTATATCGATATACAGTATCTCGCAAAAATAAGTTTCCACGTGATATTTTCTTGAAAACTCATTTGTTTTTTCTACGAGAGTTTCAACTACGCATTTTTTTTTGCATTTTCCTTAAGAACCGTTATCTATGATTCGGTTTAAGAGCAATAAGTTTTTCTGCGTTTCACAATCTAAGCGAAATGTGGTATTTAACAGAGTTAGTGGTGGACTGATCGTGGCAAAAGTAAGTTTCGATTCGAAGTTTTTCGCTCTAGTTTTTGTGTTGTATTTATTTTAAGAAATTTAAACAGCAAGACGAATTATTTAAGAAGTTTTCAGAAGAAAAAAAATCACGTAATTAAATTCAATAAATCTATTGATTTTATGATGATTTTTTTTTTAGCGACAAAAGCTTGTTTGCGTATTTATTTATTTACTAAAATGGAAAATTTAAGCAATTCTCGCTTGCTGAACGAAAAGCTAAAATAGAATTGTACAAAAATGGCGATACCAAAAGGCATATTGCAAGTTTTTTTAACAAAACGCACACTGCCGTTGGAAAAGATTTTTGTAGTTGCAGGTCGTTGAAACTTATTTTTGCGATATACTGTATTTACGAATTTGTAAAAGTCGAGATGAAGATGATAAAAAATATTGATGTCATCGATATAATGCATAAGAAATTAAGACTCTGGATCAAAACAACATTTCAATCGAAGCGATGCATTGTATTTCACCGATTTGGAGCTCACTAAATACGGGCAAATAAAATTGGATTAGTATCAGCTAAAGTCGATATTACAGAACTATACCACGTGCAACCTTGAAATCAAAAATCTCTATACCACATTGACAATATTTTCCATTATCGTCTCTGTTGATATTTTAAAATATTTTCATAACGCAGTACCTCTCTGTTGATTGGATTTTGATAGCGCAATTTTGAACTCGTATTGAATCAAAAATAAAATTCAAATAATTGAGGTCACACCACAACGATCTGAATATAATGGTTCAGCTGGACCGCGACCGTACCAATAAAAACAAAAAAGACAAATTGTTGATTTTAACACAACACGTAAACAAATAACAACTTCATCCACAGTAGAGACTGTTTACGTATAAAAAACGTACAATTGTGGAAAAGAACCTTAGCTTGAAGAAGGGAATAAAATAATCTCTGGGTTCGACCACAGATCGATTTCAGAGGGAAACCCCCTCCAGAGTTTAATGACGATTCATTTTTTTATATTAAATTGATTTAATTTTTGTTAGCATTTGAGATGCTGCTGTGCAAAACTTGTTCAAGCTCTCTTAGTCTCTCGTGTATAGCTCTGTGATTTACCTGACTTTTGTTGGTTTAACTTTTCAGCTGCATCATGCTAATCATCGTACCGCACACGATTTTCACACACATAACAACATTTTTTATAATTAAACTTATTGATTATAAACTGTCAATATGGCATAACTGTGATCTATTGTCAACAATCAATTAATATCCAAATGATTTCCTCTTGTTACGTTCACCAGTGTTTGTAGTCAGGCTCATAATTAAATTCATAATTAATTTCAACAAATAAAATATTTTTTTTAAACAATTAAAAATAGTTTATTGGTGCTTAACATAGCAATGAAACTTGTAGAATTTTGCTCTACAGTTTCCAAGTAAAACTACTAATGTTTTTCCGGAGCGATTAATGTTTTTATAAAGACAACAACAAAATATTAATTCTATAATGATTTTGCAGAGATTTGACGGGGATGCACCCTGGATTACATGTTATTCTACAAACTTTCGGACATCCGCCTTATAGATGACGATGTCAATTGATCAATTACTAAAGTAGATAGTTTTAAACATGTCATTTGTTTAATTACTGTAATTGGTGTTATTACGTTAGGAGAAAATCTAATGATTTTTTTCACACTTAGTGACATTCCAAAAGTTCATGAACCATGAAATTGATTGTGTACATAACTCCATGCGGTTATTAATTGAATCTATACATATTTCTTTAAGGCACAGCCTACTGCGCATGTTTTGCGCCTTCAATACACGTAACGATCAATTAAAATTATTAATTATATTCTTCGAACCATCCATTAAAGCTTCTAACATGCAATTGTCCAATTTGTGACTGGAATGACAGATCAGTTATTCATTGAACTAAAATGATAACTTAAGATATAAGGCCAATGTATAAACGGTTTCTTCTTTCCAAACAAGGAACAGACTGGTGAAAGTAACTGGTAACTGTTAACATCTCCCGAAAGATAAAAAGACATGAATACCTTCATTTTGATAAGAATTCGTATGAAAAAAAAACCGGTTAGTAGTTATAGGGTTTTTTTTTTTTTTTTGATTTTCGCAAACAAACCATATGAAACGTGTCGTTTTTGTGATCGTTACTTTTGTCAGTTTTGTTTCATTTCTTGTGTGTGCCTTACGTACATAAAGTGCATTAGAATTTGATTGCGTACAACGGTTAGTACCTACAAGGGATGAAAGGAACTAGCATAATACATGTATAATTTCAGCTCTTTTTATAAAATAACCATATTTTTTACTATATGTATTTTTTTAGTTTTTCCCGTTTAATACTCTATCCCGCTTAAGACGCTATTTTCTGTCGGCCCCTTGAAGAGTGTCTTAAGCAGACTCTACTGTATTTTCGATTTCTTAAAACAGTTTGACCTATAGCTTCGAAATTATTAGTGATGTATGGTAAACGAGGGCACATTTGTCAAGCCCGTTTTTACTGTAGCCAGGATTTATAAACTAACGCCCTTTTGATTAAATATGGCCTTTAACGCTAAAATGGGATCCATTGCAGTATGAAAGCTATACGAGTAGTTAGCCACAAAAAAAAATAAAAAAATAGTTTTGTGTTTTTGTGTGTTTCGATGTTATTTTTCAATACGGATAGGTAATACGGACCTAAGCGTTTTGCATGGTCAATTTTATATGAATTTATAATAGATTTTCATTTAGTATTTAGTATTTAGTATTTATTAAATTATTATTTATTGTACAGTAAGATAAAATAGACATCTTTTAAGTTGTACATGCTTGAGATTATGTTGCAGAGTTAGATTTATAAAATTATATACATTTGATTTAACATAGAAAAACATTAAGTGTAATAAGAGAAAAGAAAAGTATTAGAAATTTTCAACAAAATATTCAAAAGCTTTTTTCGAGAAAGTGCTTGTGTTGCTTATACGCTTTATACTTAGGGGAATTCGGTTCCATAGTTGAATCGCATGGACGAAAAACTGCCTTGAAGAAATTACAAGAAATTTATATCTGGGTAAAATTATTTGTAATGTTCGATTGCTACTGGCAAAATTTATTTTATCATATAGATATTTTGGCTCTTTTGATTGTATAATTCTAGTAGCAAACTTTGATAATTCAAAAGGCTTGTTAAGTTACAGCCTGCTATTTGTTTGGCGTAGGCGGAAATGCGATCATATCTTCTAAGACCAAAAATATATCTCGCGCAACTATTGTAGCATACAGTAAGTTTTCTGCTGGATACTTAAGGCTGAACTATAGGTAATAGTCGAAAGCAATCGGAAGCTACTGTCAAAATCCTACGTTAAGTTTCCTTCCGAAATGTCAATTGCTTAAATTGCCCATAATAGAAGAATGCGAACGGAAGCGATTGTCACTGGCGATTGCCAGTTTCTAGTCGTTTTGCCCGTGATTTGTTTGTTGTTTTGCAAAATAACTAGTAAAATCGAAAAAAATTACTACCTAACAAAATAAAAATGATCACACTTTTCGTACATTAATTTATGTTTCCATTGAGAAAGCAAATCGTAGTCCTATGTACAAGCCATTTTTTATGTTCGACGTACATATATGTGTAATGTATTGTACTACATACTTGCAAATGCATACATAACAGTATGTAAATGAAATCTAAGAACAATTATTCTTTAAAATGATAATGCTATTAATTGCAAAAAGCTAATAAAACAACATTTCTTTATTTCCGAAATTACAATTTTAAATTTACCCAGCTGTTACAGTCAAATGTCAAATTTTCGTACGAAAGAGCGAATCGATTCGCTCCTTTCGTAAGTGAGCACAAGTGGACGAAAACTTAACGAATCGAAGCGAAAAGCTATTATGGTTGTACAATACAAATTCCTTGTGTTCGCACAGTTTCGTACGTGGTCGTACGAACCCATTCGACTATTATAGTTCAGCCTTTAGTCTATGTTGGCAAATAACTCACAGCTGTACAAAAAAATTGGTTTGGTTGTCAGAAAATTGCAACAGGTGGCACCGTGAAAAAACTCGAGTATCTATTTTTGAGAAGCTTTTCGCGTGACAGTTACACTCTCGGAAGTTTATCAGACGATCGTGAAAGGTGGGGTCACGAAAAAACTTTTTTGTGTTTAATCGGGACTGCAAACTTCTCCCGCAGTAATCCAGCCCACTAACGACTGTGCCATAGCAGTGCTTGATTACTTTTAAAAATCACCGTTCGCCAAAATGTCCCAACAAGATCTCAGGAAAATATGGCAACCCTAAGATTCAAACAACAATCAAAAATATTTCAAATATATAAATTCATAAGAGTTAATGGCGTCCTTAATAAGCTATTCCACGAAGTATGCAAATATTGGGAGAGCATCCGAATTCACTTATAATTTCCAAGCTAACAAAATAAACATCATAAGTCGTAAGCAGAACTGGAGTACCATTTGTATATTTCGTGTTAAATTGTTCGCACGAATGGAAAGAATCTGAAATTTTTTTTTTTGCCAAATCGAACCGGATTCCGGAATTCCCGTGATAAAACTCTGAAAGGCTTGTAACACATTCGCAGGAGATGGATACAAGCCGTTAAGAGTCCTCACTTCTCTTCTTTAAGGTACCTACAAACATTTAATTCATCCTGTTTGGAATCGTATAACAAGAGATTATGTGAATGTGATGGAGAAGAAAATGCCCCTTGTCCTCTCCTGCGGACAAACCACAGATATATGTATGTATGTATGTATATGTACTACATACATAT
Organism: Brachyopa scutellaris; assembly: GCA_949775065.1. Lineage (NCBI taxonomy): Eukaryota > Metazoa > Arthropoda > Insecta > Diptera > Syrphidae > Brachyopa > Brachyopa scutellaris. The sequence continues at coordinate 107,856,764 of OX459113.1, forward strand.
AAATCAATATGTATGTATACATATATAAAATTGGTGATTGCAGTGATTTTTAAGGTATTACCATCCCGCTTGCTATTGGTATTCCCACGTTTACTTATCGGGCCAGAGCTTCTTATCAGCATGATTCAAGAGCAAGGTTTTTAGTTTGCCTCCTCCTTAACGCTATCAAACTTATAGACAAGTATTTCAGTGCAAATTCATTGGAATGAGTGTGTCATGGCATGTGTTGTTAAAAGCATGTCGTTGGTTCGTGTGTTGAATTCAATTTAAACCTTTTAAGTGACACTATCTGTTTCTACACTGAAGGTGCCTACTTAAGTAGTGATCATATCTTATCAAATCTAACCGTGACAAAACACAAACTGCGACTCCAATTATTGTGTCCAATATTTCAACTGCCACTTGAAGCAAAATCAAATAACGAAAAAAATTCGAACAGCAATAAGATAATCATAAAACGCAATCATTCACTTCTTGATACTGATATACATAAATACATATGTGCATATGTATGTATGTAAAAAAAAATCTAAAGCACGACTATTCTAATCATGTTGGATGTTCGCGTCCACGTTAACCTCCAATTAACCACAACCCATGACAATATGAACGACCGTTGTTACTCGTATTATATGAGGGCGGCTTAATTGACCTCCATTACCAGACCTTCCGCGTATTATCGATGTCGACAATTGGCACTTCTTTTGTTTTAAAATTAACAATGCAAATGAGCACTCGATGCCCCTCGAACGCACTGATAGTGAAGCTATTATACATATTGGAAATTTTCCTCAAACTTACCATATTGGAACCGCACGTGCGCCTGCTCCTTCTACAAACTTCACATAAGACGCTGCAATATAGCTGGTTAGATTTCGACGTGGGTAATTCCTAAGGACCAAACTTGACACTTCCTGAGAGAGAATTCCCACGATCGGTGTGGCGTTATCTGATTCCGACCGTACTACGAACGAGCTAACAGACAAGGCGCAAAACAGCAGTACTATTGCCAAGAAAGTAAAGAACCCAACGCGTGATTGTGTCATTTTCGCGTAAAACATTATAGCGTCAATAACCGAACTGAATGACGATCGGTGTCGAACTGATCGTTTTTATATTACTAAGCTTAAGTGGGGTCGGTACGGTATACCGGAGCCGATGGTGATTCCAGCAGCTGTTTGTCTGTGCCTTCGCTTTTATGAATGAATGGGCTATCATAACACAAAACAAAGATATAAACAACGATCATTGGATCTTGGCTGAAGATCAATAGTCAGACGTCAGCCGTCAGAATTAAATTTAGCTAAAATTTTGAGATTAAGTTGTTCGTGCACTTGCAATTGTTGTGCGTTATCTGTTGAAATGACCTATGTAGGTATACTGATATTCACACACTGTTGCATTTTTTTTATAGCTAAGTTTGGTTTGCTTAACAGAGGCTAGCTAATTCCGTTATTGGTTATGTCAGTATTGACAAGTCTTTGTTTTTGAAACAAGTTTGCATGAATGTGTGATTTTAATTTTTTTTATTTGTTTACTATTTATTGTCATGATGATTAGGTGACATGCAAACCGCAGAAGTGCGACCACATCAAACAAAAAAAAAAAATACTTTGTTAAGTGACATTTTTGGCTGCTTTCTTGCAGATGTCATTTAACGTGGTTAAGTACATCAATTCGCGGACACCAGATCTTGCACCGATATTTCGGAAAGTGGCGCCAAGTGTGTGAACTTTTGAAAAAGGGGAATTTTTCGACTTTTACTAGAAAACAACAAATGGAAGGGAGTCGAAGATGGATTTATTCATTATGAGTCATTGAGTTGAGATGAACGAATCTCTCTGCAAAAGAGAACCGGAACTACGATCATCTTAAATACTTAAGCAGTCAAACACTTGGGAAAAACAAGTTTTGATCAGACTTAAACGCCAATGGATATTGATTTAGAACCTGCTTTTATTAAATCGATGTATGGTAAAAGATTTACAAGCACCTTACGATGATTCGCGAAGAAACGAGACAGAAGCAGTGCTATTTCAAGTGACGTCAAATAAAAGGATGACGAACAACTTCCAAGTGATTTAATTTGAATTGAAACAGGAAACTACAGTGCACTCTCGATTTTTGCAACTTCAATTTCTGCAAACCTCGATATTTGCAACCCACGTAAATGGATTTCCTTTTTTCGATTTTTGCATTTTTGAGATTTAATTTTCGCAACATACAAAAATGTATGTGTGTAAGTTTTACTACGCAATGTTGCAGGAAAGATCATCTTGACACAGTGTAGTAATAGCAACGCGTTTAGATTTTTATTTTGATTTAAATACGAGTGAAATCAATAGAAAAATAGGTACCATTTGTCTGTCCTTCATAGAGTCGTGTTTCCTTTTAAATGATCGTTTGAGCAGTGTAAGCAATAAATCCGCGGACCATGAAGCCGTAGCGGGACTCAAAAATGGTCCATCGCCATAAAATTCACAGCCGAATGATGGATGCGATAAACAACGTATAGGTTGACTAAACTCTACTGCAAAAATAGTTTGTTAAGCCATCTTGTTTCTTCTTGCAATTATGAAGAAACAATGAAAAGCTTAAATTTAAAACATGTCTTGGCAAACGCTTGGAAAGAGTTAAAAGCGAAGACAATTGCTTAATGTTAGGAAAAAGTTACCAGAACTCTTTAACATTGAGAGGAAGAAGACTGTGTTCCTTTGCTACTAATTCGGGATAAAATTTTGTCAGAAAAGTACGACATCACAACAATGCTTAACCAGATGTTTCCAGACGACAGCTTCGGCGGCGATGACATCTCTCACAATGGATCTCCGGGAATCTGCAAAACGTAGTAGCCCTGCATTTAAGTTTGAACGCACAATCTTTCTTTTTTAAAACTAAAATTATTAAATGTTCACGCAATTTTATTTTGAAAACTCCGAGAATAGTGTTTTAATTAGCTGCAAAAATCGAGAGTGCACTGTATTTCCTTTCGCTTTTAATGTTCTAAAAAAGCCACGACAGACTCCGAGAAAACTGTGTGGAACTACCTTCCTACTACAAAAAGTTTGACTGGAATATTTTATTTAGGGCCCAATTCAGTGACAAAAGGCAAAAACTGTCAAACATGCTTTGCTCTATAGGTGTTCAAATTTTTAAATGAGAAGGGGACTGATAAAATAGAGGAGCACGTTTGTATTTATACTTCAAGTAGTCACATGTGGTATAGTGGTAATTGGTAAGTGCGTTGGTCTACTACGCAATGCTGCCCGGATTCAATACCAGCCCGGGTTCAACACCTAAAAGTTTTTTTTCATGCTGCCACCTCTTTCGAATATCTGGCAAGCAATCAAAGAGTATCATTTGTCAATGAGCTTCTCAACTCGCCGTTCGCCGTGCAAAAATATAACACGCACACACAAATGGTTGCGAGAAGCAGGCCCAGGTTCACCCCAAGCTGTATAGCGCTACCTAAAGTAAAATAAGTCACATGTATACTCCTGTTAAGTGTATGTTACACATTTCTTTCGCAACTAACAAACTAAAGCCCTGCTCTTAACACTATCAAATATCCACAATGCTTTTACTTTTTATCCCGTTACTAAAAAACCTTGAGTAAAAACACCTACTTATGCACTTAGGTATGTGTCAAATAAATGTACCTCTGTTGTATAGAATTATGAGAGTCATTTGTTATTCCAGTGAGAATGACCAACACCGGTGTTATGCTATTTACATAAGGCCGCAACGTGATTTACTTGTTGGGAGATAGCTCAATTTTCTCACTGGTTTCCCATCGTGGTTGCCTTTCCTCGAAGTGTAAGAGGAAGAGTCCAAATATAAATTAATTAGGTTTAATCATTTGGATAATTGCACAAGAAGTAAATACACGAACTCCATACGATGTGTGTACTTATCTATATGAGTACATATGTATGTACATTTAGCAAAACGATAATCATTACCTCTCCAGTTTCTGCATAAGCCCACCCAATGACGCATATGCGTGCCTTTCAATGGTTGGTTTGGCCACAGATCTCTTAAGATCTCCCACACAAATGTTATTTTCTAAACATTTGGACGAAACCTTACGCTTGAAAGCTATTATGTTATAATATGGAAAGGTAATAAATATTTTACATATATTATGTGGATTGTTGCGGGCTGCAACGGAATAAATCTGTTAATATTTCCTTTTGCTTAAATTCACTTTTATTAAATTCATTAGGTTAGGTATATGTATATACAAAGAAAAATATTACAAATTTTTTAGTTTTCCTGTGATCTTTTTTTATTCCTGCTTTCTCGCCTGCCGATGTCTAAAAAGGAAGCAGCCGTCCATGAGGTTTCAAACGTTAAGTCAGCTAGACGTCATCAAGTTGCGTTAAGTTGTGCTCGCTAGTGATGAGCAGACGCAACACTCTCCCCTGGTATGTCCTTCGAGGGGCCTACCTCCTTGTTTGATTTGACGTCGAGGACCGCCAGTTTTACTGCAGGCCTATTGTAAATGCCAGATGGTGTTAGAACAGTGGCGCTTCTTACCTGTCCGTCCTTTGCCAGTTTTGTGTCTATGATTCGACCCTTTAACCAACAATTCCGGGGGCTACATGGATCCACTATCACGACAATATCGTCCTTCTTCAGTGGCTCAACTTGATCAAACCATTTAGTCCTTCTAGTAATTGTAGGCAGGTATTCGGCCACCCATCGTCGCCAAAACAGCTGCGCATACCTCTGCGAAATCAACCAATTTCGTTTGAGAACCTCTTTATCATCATCGAAGACGGCCCACGGTTTTAATCCTCCAGACGAACCTAGGAGAAAGTGATTGGGTGTAATAGCTTCATCGTTTTCGTTATCGATGGGGATGTATGTCAGAGGCCGTGAATTAACCACGTTTTCCACCTCTAGTAGCATACTTCTTAACAGTTCATCTGATGGATTACGACTCGGGTTTATTTTGTTAAGTACAGATTTTACGGTTCTAACTAATCGCTCCCAGCATCCTCCCATGTGTGGTGATCCGGGTGGGATAAATGTCCACTTAGTCGTCACGGTACTAAAAGTATGCATAAGTTTATTATTATCGATGTTCTGGAAGGCTTTCTTCAGCTCGGTTTCTGCGCCCCGAAAGTTCGTTCCATTATCGCTGAATATTTCGAGTGGTGTTCCTCGGCGTGCCATGAAATTGCGTATCGCAAGTATGCAGGAGTCTGTCGTCAGCGAGTGGGCGATCTCAATATGAATGGCCCTTGTTGTCAAACATGTCAGCAAAACCCCGTACCTTTTTTCGGTTCTTCGCAGATTTACCACACATATCGGTCCGAAATAATCCAATCCTGTAAATGAGAAGGGACGTGAAAACGAAGATAATCTTGCGGCTGGAAGCTGGGCCATCATAGGAGGACGTGGCTCTGCTGCGGCGTTTTTACATCGTTGGCACCCTCTTCGTACTTTCCGAAGTACTGATCTCATACTTGGAATGTGAAATTTCTGGCGCAGCTGATTAATTACGGTTTCGTGATTTCCATGATGATAGGTGTTGTGATAATCTTTTACTATAAGCGTCGTAATATAATGCTGTTTCGGTAGTATTATCGGTCGTCTAATTTCAGCAAAAGTTTCCACGTACCTTTCAATTCTGCTACTCGCCCGGATAACTCCATGTTCGTCTAAATGCGGGCAAAAGGAGACAAGTGAGCTTGATTTGTCCACTCGGCCAGATGAAAGGAGGCTGGATACCTCATCATCAAATACGTCCCATTGGGCTTGCTTAAAGAGCATGCGTTCTGCACCTTTGAGTTCGGAGTGGGTTAATGGTCCAGTGTTGCAAACACCTTGCTTCAGCCTGCCTCTCATGTTAGATATAAACCGAAGAACTCGTGCAGCGCAGCGTAGTAATCGAGACCATTCGGAAAACTTGTCTGGCTCAAAAACGTTTCTACTTAACTTACTATGAGTGCCGATGTAATGCGTCTTCAGTTCTTCATCTGTTGATTGGACATATGATTCCTCTTGCGGCCACATACCTGGGGGTGTCTTAAGAAATGCTGGGCCCTTAAACCATGGGCTGGACGCGTTGAAGCTCGGGTTTTTTTGCCACTTAGTGCCTTCATCGGCCACATTCAATTTTGTGGAGATCCAATGCCACTCGCCTATATTGGTGCAGTCTAAAATTTCGCTGACTCGAAACGCCACAAATTGACGGTAGCGGCGATGGTCGGACCGCAACCAACTCAGCACTGTCTTCGAATCTGACCAAAAAAATCGTGATTGAAATTTAATTGAATGGGACTTAACAATACTTGCGGCAAGACGAACTCCGAGTACAGCCGCTTGAAGCTCCAGTCGTGGAATAGAGAGGGTTTTCAGGGGAGCTACTTTAGTCTTAGCTCCTATAAGCGAACATTCCACCAATCCATCGGAGCTCGACCTTGCGTATGCTACAGCTGCAAATCCATTCTCGCTCGCATCTACAAACACATGCAACTGCATCTCCGGGTAGTTCTCGAAATTATTTGAGATATAGCATCTGGGAATTTGTATCTCGTCTAATTGTGATAAAAACCTTGTCCAATGAATCCATTTTTTATGCTGAGCCTCCTGAATCGGATCATCCCAGCCAATTCCACTACGCCAAACCTCCTGCAGTAATACCTTGACGTACATGAGGTAGTTCGCCAATAGCCCTAATGGATCGAAGATTTTCATTAAGATTCGCAGCACCTCGCGTTTGGTAGGGATTTTTGTACCCATAAGGACATCTTTGTTCTTCGAATTCGACGAAATTCGAAATGTGAAGTAGTCATCACGGATACGCCACCACATCCCAAGTACTTTCTCAGTCTCTAGTTCCGCCTTAGTGTTTAAGTTGAGTTCATCTGTGGGTACGGATTGCAATGCTTCAATAACTACTTTAGAGTTGGAAATCCAATTTCGAATATGGAATCCCCCTTGCTGGTGAATGTAAGTTATTTCCTTTGCCAGCTGTATTGCCTGCTGTTCGGAGTCTACGCTGTCCATCAAGTCATCCACATAGTGGTTTTGATGAATTGACCTAACAGCTCTGGGAAATTCGTCTTCAAATTCTTCGGCGTTTTTATTTTTTATGTACTGTGCGCAGCTGGGCGAGCAGGTTGCGCCAAAGGTCATGACCATCATGACATACTCTTCAAGTTTGTTGTTACTCTGATTGCACCACAGGAACCGCTGGTATTGTTGATCCTGTTCTCGGATTCGAATTTGGTGGAACATTTCCTGGATGTCAGCGCAGATTGCAAATCGCCTTTCCCTAAATTTAAAGATGACTGCGGTCAATGGTGTCAGTAAATCAGGACCTTTCAGCAACACGGAATTCAGACAAACTCCCCCAACCTTCGCTGCCGCATCCCATACCAAACGCACCTTCCCAGGCTTATTGGGGTTCCTTACTGGAAAGATTGGAAGGTACCAGGACTGCTTTCGTCCTCTGGTGACTTCATTCTGCGACAATTTTCTCGCATAACCTTTCTCGATATAACTTAAGATTTTCTCGTGTAGTTCCTTGGACAGCTCGGGATCACGTTGCATGCGCTGCTGAAGGCATACTAAACGTCTTTTTGCCATTGCAAAGCTATCTGGAAGATCAATTTTATCGTATTTCCACAGCAGCCCTGTCTCAAACTGTCCACCCTTGCGTTTAGTGAGACTTTGTAGTAACTCCATAGCTCGTTGATCATCTGAAGACCGTAGAATGTCGGTAGAGTTTGTTGTCCCAAAGTCCTCGGTGCAGAGAAACTCTTTTACAAGGAGCTCCAAATCAGAGTCGTTCCCCTGGTTGCACTCACACATGTGAAAGTTGGTGTAAGCAGTTGCGGTCAGATGAGCTTGCCTTTCCGAACGCCGAAAATAACCATGTATGGTCCACCCCAAACGTGTCTTGGCTGCGACTGGTTGATCTAATTCTCCCTCCTTACATTTGCGTGGAAGTCCTAAGTTCCAATTGTTTAGCCCGATAAGCAGGCGAGGAGTGGCATCACTATAAGAGTTTATTGGCAGATTCCGTAAGTGACTGTACTGGCTCTGCAGTTTCTTGACGTTTATTGTCTGCTGCGGCAACTGGAGTTGCTTTACTGTGTGCACGTCAGTTAGTGGGTACTTCCTACTATCCAAGTCAATGCCAGATATGTGAAAGTTCAAAACTTTAGACTCGTCTTCATATCGATGTGCGTTAGCGGTCCATCTTAGGCATAAAGGTTCATGTCTGCCCTCGACGTTCAGTAGATCAGCTATTTCCTCATCCATTAACGTGAGCGAGGAGCCGTCGTCCAAAAATGCATAGGTTCTCACCTGTACATTATGACCGTGAAGGATGACAGGGACTATCCGAAATAGAACCGTATTTGTGCTATCTGTATGCGTGTTGTTCGGTTGAGCGATCGTATTAGTTGGCACACGTAGTTCTGGTACTCTCTTACAGTCGTTCTGTTCATTGTGGAGAAGATTATGGTGTTTGTATGTGCAGCCATTTTTTCCACACACAGCCTCCGATTGGCACCTGGCGTTGGCATGCCTCGTTAGACAACGTCGGCATAACTTGTGTTCTCGCACGACTCCCCACTTAGACGAATGGCACAGCTGCGAAAATTTCGCACACTTGTCGATTGAAGCACAACTCTTAGAGCACACGAAACACTTATGTTCGTTAGACACTGCTGATCTTTCGGGTTCCATTGGCACTGACATTGACGAGTGTGCATGTAGAAATCCCTTTTCCTTTTTGCCATGTGGTTGTAACTTTCCAGCTGAAGAACTGGGAACTATCACGCAGTTTGCGGCCTCGGCTAGTTGGTAGAGCCAAATGCTAAACTCAGATAGCGTGCACGTGAGTAATGTTTGTCTATACAAAGCCCAATTTAACCGGATGGAAGATGGTAATTTCTCGATAAGCTCTTGCAAAAGCATGGGATTGTTAAGATGGCTTACCATTCCGGAGGTCTCCAGCGTGGCACAGAGATTTTGTACCGCAATGGCGAAATTTACTAATGTTTCGAGTTTATCTACTTTGGGCGACGGTGTAGCTTGAATTTTCTGGTACAAGGAGTTCAAAATGAGCTCTGGTCGTCCAAACATCATTTTCAGAGTAGATATTACACGTGGTACGCAGCTGGGTAGGTATAAAAGACTCTGAACAGACGCCAGCGCTTGGTCTTTTAAGACTCTTTGAAGACGAACTAAGTTCTCCTCATCCGAAAATCCGCAAAGCTGTGTTGTACGTTCGAAACTAGAAATGAACAGCGGCCAGTCTTCGGGATTCCCATTAAAGATGGGCAACTCCTTTAGGACAGATTGTCGTGCGGCAAGATGGCTTCTGGTTAGTTCTTGAGCCGCGCCTAATTGAACTTGATTGTGTATTGGCTGTGGTTGCTGAAAATTTACTCTTTCTCGGTGCTGTGACTGCACCAATTGTGTTGGATCAATATTGGTATTTGACCGCATGTGGCGTGGGTCCGTAAATTGCCTGTTAGTGAATTCTCCATTTAGATAAGTGATGTTGTTGTTAGACGGTGGATGTTGATTATGTGGCAGCTCTGATATGAATTCTTGTGGTATAGTAGATGATTGTATTTTTGTTGGCTGGGTCGGAATCGGTTGTTGACACGTGTTTTGGAAACTCTGCGGTTGCTGTTTGAGTTGCTGCTGTTGTGTTGGAATCACGTTAGCACCCAACCACGTCGTTGTAACATCTGTTGCATGATAAATTGGGTTCAACAATACAGGCTCCGCTTGCTTTTTGCCTTCCTTACACATTTGTGTTGAGTTACGCGTTTGCATAATCCACTCCTCCACCTTACCATTTTTGTTTGTAGAAATATCATCATCGCTACAAGAACTCTCCTCTGCAAACTTATCTAAAATCTGGTACTTTTTATTGAGGTACTCCTTATCCCTCTTTCGCCTAAGAGCAGATTCTTCTTCTTGGCGCAATTCTTCTATTCTCCTTTCTTCGTCCAACTTTTGCAATTCAAGTCCTAACCTGGTTGCAGAAGAACGCCTGGAGCCTTTAGAAGTAGCTGAAATACTCCTGGGCTTGTTGCTAGAATTCGCAGCATTATTTGATTGTTTGGTGCACATTTGAATGTTTGCGTGGTGCGCGCTTTGCGTTTCTGCACAAACTTGCTGCCTCTGGCTCACATTTGGTTGGCTCAGTGGGGCGCTTCGCTCGAAATGTTTGCGAGCTGAATCCACATATGAAGTTGATGCGTGTGGTTCGTTGCAACGCATAATTGAGTGTGGAGCTTCGGTGGTAGCAGTTAACTGATGTGAAGTTGTCGGAGTAACTTGATTGGTACTTTGTGGGGGAGGCTCCAATAATGTTGGTGTAGAGTGATTCTTAGATGCCATGCAACGTCTGCACACATATTCTTGATTCTGGATTCCTACGTCGACTCCGGCACATTCAAAGTGGTACCACAAGTCGCACTTGTCACATGCTACCATGTTATCCGCGGAGTCATTGGCACTGCACAATTGGCAGCTGGACACCGCTACTTGCTTCGGCTTAGACGGCATTAAATTGATGGCGAAGGTTAAAAAATTTGTAAAATGTTGCGGGCTGCAACGGAATAAATCTGTTAATATTTCCTTTTGCTTAAATTCACTTTTATTAAATTCATTAGGTTAGGTATATGTATATACAAAGAAAAATATTACAAATTTTTTAGTTTTCCTGTGATCTTTTTTTATTCCTGCTTTCTCGCCTGCCGATGTCTAAAAAGGAAGCAGCCGTCCATGAGGTTTCAAACGTTAAGTCAGCTAGACGTCATCAAGTTGCGTTAAGTTGTGCTCGCTAGTGATGAGCAGACGCAACATGGATTAATAACAATATTTGCTGCGTACAAGACTCGTAAATATGAACGTTAATAAACGCGTTTGGCCTTAGCTTTTAACGTTGACATTTGAAATTAAGAAATTAAGAACTTAATTACTCAGCCGCTTATCAATTTTTTTTTCAGTTAAAACACAGTTGGGTTGGTGAAGAGCGAAATTGAAAAATGTTTACTATAGGCAGGGCTTCACCTCACGATCTGGATAGAGTCCTCTGCCCCTACGAGTGCGGGCTGGATTTATAAAATTTAACTTTTCAGATAACTTATCATTATGAAAAGCATGGTTGCATATTTTCAGGGGAAACTGTAATTTGTTTCTATGGTAACTTTGAAGGCTATATCTGCAGAAGTAGACAAGTATTTTATGTATATATTATTACATTAAAATATTTATTTATATACTTAAAATATAAAATGCTTTGAAAGAACCCTCTGCGGAGAGGTTATACGATTGTTTTTATCAAATCGATAACTTTGGTAATTACTGAACACACTCGATAGAATGCCATACAAAATTATATGTCAATTGCCACCACTTTATTAAATCTAAGCTCACAACCTTTTACGACATGAATGATAGTTGAAATAGAATATCTGTTGATTAATCTTATTAAAAGCATGTCAATCTACATTAGCTTCCCTTTTTATTTAAATATTTCTCTAAATACATTATTATTTACATAACACATAAAACACTAACTTCTCGTAAAACTGCTATTTGGTTTCACTGCACTTTTCTATACCTACCATATTGAATCACCATTTTGTATCTTAGTTCAAAACCTGCTACGACATAAACGATTATAACAAAATGACAGCACCAAACACTCATCTGACAATTTTGACATTTCGAATTTCAATTAGAAATTCAAACAATATTCAACAGAAATGGGTAAATCCTGCTTTTTTCTTAAATATCACATTTAAAACACAACTTTAAACAAATCTATATTATTCCAGATAATTTACATATATTTGAAGAAGTCGGTGCGCTCAAAAAATTGCGTAAGTTGTTGCTCTAGTTGCAGTTTTTTCGGTACCAGACCAACCCACGATATTTTCACTTTCGTTGCTCGTATTGGTTCAATGTTAATTAAAGCACTTTCTTAATTACTAGGCGGAGAATATGAACGACAACTTAAGATGTTCGGTATTGAACTCTGTGACTTACCCGACGACTGTATGACAAAGCTTAACGAATGCATACAATTGAAAAAAGCCACAAATCTGCATGATCTCAGCATGAATTATCTACAAGAGTTTTATTTTACCAAGAAAAAAGAACAAATTGATCATCATCTAATCGTGATAAAAATGCAGAACGATATACAGGATCTGGAGGATCTAATTGAAGCAGAGACTGTCGAACTCAATCAGTTGCAAAAGTAGGTTAAGTTTTTGCCATTTGGATCGAATGAAAATTTATAGTAAAAGATGATTTCAGTTTCACAACATCGGTAAACAAACGCCTTATGTCCGAAGCTGAAATGGAAAATAATAAAATTTCTATCGAGAAAAAAATTCAGGACCTCGAGGAGAGACAGGTAAACTTTAATTATTGCAATGCCTTCGGGAAATAATTTATTTTTGCTTTTAGAAAACATTTAATATCCCCGAAGACGTCAACATCGATGAGTTAATCAATAAATTAGAATTGCTCGAGAAGCGAAAGAAGAGTTCGAAAAGTACGTGAATCTATTCGCAGATGGCAAGCATTTAGGTTTTATTGGAAACATATTTACACAAAGACTGTTTATAGTAACTGTACAGAAACGACAGAAATATATATTTAAATGAAAGGTATTTTCTTTGAAGGCTTCGGGTTAATAATTGCTTACTGTATAAATTACAGCAGAGAACAGGAAAAGAATAAACTTCTACTAATCACTGTAGTTGAATTCATTCAGCCAAATTCTGGAAGTCGTATTTTGTAATAGCAAATACCTACATTACAGACTACGAGTAGGGTCGTATGCGACTCACAAATACGACTTTCAGAATTGGGGTGATTGCTTTCCCCGACAACGTTTGCTGTTACCTCGTCTGTAGGAGGTGCAGTTTCCTAATAAGTCTAATAAACAGAGCCTAAACTCACTAACCTCCGAATAAGTTTGATATGATTCACAGTACATAGGTACTGCTGTTAAGCGTGGTACACATTATCGAGCAAGCTGACAACCAAAACTGATGTCATTTTTGATCGAAGAGTCTCGCGTACACACTGTAAGTTTTGTTTGACACTCAAATCATCGTTGTTGTTGTTTTTGTTTTTCGACCCTCTCTTCCTTTGTTTGAATGACGAAATTTGTATACATCCCTAAATACAAGCGAGCGAAATCAAAGATGGCCGCTGATCGGCAGTCAGTAGCAAAAACGTTTGCACATCGTCGGTTTTGATCGACAAACCATCAACCAGTTGTACACACCTTCAGTTTTGATGGACGTCAACCAAAACTGTCAGTTTTGATCGATAGTGTGTACCACGCTTTAAAGGTCCATTGTCAGTACCCTAGTTCTGCATTTAACAAAACCAATTCGATCTTCTTATAAATCCCGTAACCGGTATCTTAGTCGGTGTAAGAAACTTTAAATCTTTGGAATTATTTACCTTACTAAACACTTCGAGCATGAACTCCACTGCTAGAATACCGAGCAACTTCCACTCTATCTAATGAATGAATACTCACACTTTTAATGGGTTGTCGCTTTTCCGTTTCTTATTTATTTTTCTTTCTATCATTCAAATATTTTCATTTTGATTTTGCATCAGTTTACAGCTGTTAATTGTTTGTACATTTATGATGTAAGCTTGGTTTATTTTGTGAACATTTATTGGTGTTGTTTTTCTCTCGTTTAATGGAACGACTTAAATTACAACTTCAAGTAAAAATAAAACAAAACGGAAAAAAATAAAATCAAGAATAAAAAAATGGAATATTTCATTTGAATCAGTTCCACTATTGGTTTTTTTAATGAATTACATGTCGTTATCCGGCATCGGCACTGCGTGTTATAAATGTTTAAGAGGAAAAAAAATGTCGTTTGAAAAAATCATAACTTGTATTTCTTTATTTATTGGAAGCTTTTGCGAAGATCTCTCTTTCTCATGATTTTCTTTTTTTTTGTGTAATAATTGTTCTCACTTATATAATCGTTCTCTCTTGCGTTTTGTTTCTATATATAGTTCTTGTTGTTGTTAGATTGAAGGGCGGGTGTGTTGTGGCAGACAAACAAGAAGAATCATGTTCTCCTTCTAGCGGCTGAATTCGGGCGCATCGTCTTGTGTGATGTCACCATACTTCCAAATGGCCAAGTGAGCTTGCAAGGCAGTTGCTTGCGCTTGCTGGTACTGATCTACCAGTTCCCTGAGCTTGCGTTCACGCCTCTTCTCCGCGAGCAACAGGCCGTCTGCTACCAGACCCTTGCCAATATCAGCGTTGGTTTGTATATCATGCACGGTAGCCAACGGGACACCAGTTGATGGTCGCAGTTCAATGTTGAGTTGAACCTTGCGGTTGAGAACGTCCTGTGCAAAGCAACGTAGAGCTTCCTCCTTGTCGTCCGCATCCGATGGAAGGAGAACTAAGGCCAGAGCGTATTCAGTGGCATAAGGCTTCTCGCTACAGAATACGTTTGGCAAAGTAGCCAGCCGGGTGAAAGGCACATTCTATGAAGAAGAAAAACAAAGTGTAATGGTTTGAAAATTAAATAAAATGTGGATAAAAGTAGAAGGAAGTGTTCCTCTGAATCGTATCGTCAGTTTCCCTTGTTTAACCCTTTAACCATCTATCGCACACCTAAGAGCCTTCAATCACCGATGCCGGGCTTCGGGAGCATTTTGTCAAAAAAATATTGACACTGCTCCGTTCACAACCGAACGTGGTGACCGGCCGTTAGGGAGTACAATGGCCCGAAAGCACGATAATTAAAGTTTAACTCTAACGACAAGAGCGTGCTAATCGGGAAGCTGACTTCTTAGACATACGGTTCATTGAGAAATTTACTCTAGCAAACTTATGACTCATGCATTTCCTTTAAGACGGAAGCGGATCTAAGGAGCTTGCACACTTAAACATACAGAAAACACCTATGCTTACCTCTTTATTTCCGTAATCGATGTAGCAAACGGTAGCGGTACCGTTCTGCACACGCTCAACCTTCGCTCTGTACCACTCGTTGTCGAGGCTGAATTGAGCAGCACACAGATCGTTGCGCTTTGGAGTGTACGTACCGGCTATTGGCGGATTAGATGCGAACTCGGTGCGCAGCTTCTCCATTAGGGTGTCTACCTTATGGGAGTTATCGACATTCTGGGCAAAGAATGTCAGCTCGGGTGTAATCTCGGTGACGATGACCGTCTCGTAGTTGACCTTCCTCTCAACCACTTTTTCTTCCTTCTCCTCTTCAGGTTTCTTATCCTCGACAACTTCGTCTACATAGTTAGCCCAGATATTCTTCTTGGCAGCCTTTGCGCGATCTTCGGCGGATTTCAACGAACGGTAGTACTCGGACTTTTCCGCACTGAAATGCACCTCGGCTAAACCCTCTTCCACAAGAGCGACCGATAAGTTTACATTGTTTTCGGTCCATAACCAACCGATGACACTGCTGCCGGCCTTATCGGTAGTTTCAATGTGCACACTCACATCACGCTGCAGAATGCGATCGCGAGTAAATGTAAGCGCCTCGTCTCCGTGGGGTTCTCCCTCCTGAGCGGGAATACCATTCAAAGCGGGACGAGATGAACGTGGGCAAGAGATGCCCGCCAGAAGGAAGGTCACCAGGCAACTATCCTTGGGGACATAAATGCGCAGACGTGATCCGCTTGCAACGAATTCGACAATGCCTTCGGTGCGAAGGGCACGTTGCCACGAAGGCAGGTATTGTTGCTTAATGCGGGAATGTTCAGTGGTAAGGTCGTTGATGCGCAACATTGCGCTATCCTTCTTGCCATGTATACCCTTCTGACCTTTAATCGCCTGCGCTTCAGCGCTAAACAGTTCGTCGTAATGCGACGAGCGTTGATCGTCATCTTGGCGGTAACGCACAACGGTGGCTAAGCCCTTGCTAACCATTGCCTCAGCAATGTTCTGACCTCCGATAGTAACTGTGTAACAGTACTTCTCGGGGAAGTTGTCACGCGCAGGTGAAATATAGTCAAGGTTGCACTGTACCTTATGGTTGATCAGCTTCTTGCGCAGGAATTCACGTGCATCGAACATGAATGGAATCTCATAAAGTGGACGGTAGTTCTTGCTACGTGGTGGGGCTTTAATCTCACCATCTCCGTCAACACCACCACGGGCGGTGTCGCGTGGTGGACGAATACTAGACAAGAAGACCTTCTTCACTTGACCGTTCGCTAGTTTAACATTAATCGCGTCTCCATTGAAGACCTCAACAACAGTACCGGTAAAGTCCTTCTCCTTCGAGTTGAATGCAGGCGCTTTCGATTGATAATCCTTCCACAGGCGATAGTGGTTCTCCTTGGCTTGGCGTTCCGCAGCTCTAAGTTTATCCGCACCTTAAAAACGAAAAAAAAAACAAATATGTAGTTAGCTCCGTGTAAATGTCGTCTAAACAGGAATTTGAATATGATCTTAGTACATAATTTATTGTAGTCGGGGTGAAATGATGTTTGGTGCTCGCATTATAGAAGCGCTAACATCTTGGAATCCGACATTTTGTTTAGCACCGTGGTTCAGATATCTACGTAGCTGTCGTTGGATATCAAATTTTCAGTGCCTGAAGTGAATTGAAAGTTTGCAATAAGGTTGAGGGTCTCAATGAATAGCTGCTGTTTTTTATATGTTCAAAGCATTGGGCCATTGTGCTACCAGACAGATCACTCCTTTTTTTTTATTTTAATAAGGAGTTTGTGTTTACAGCACTCACCACATGACCCCCAAGAGTCTGTCACCTGATACGAGGAAAGGCAGGACAACCATAGAGGATTTGCTCCGCGCGCCGTTTTGTCGCCCACTTAACAGGAGTCACAGAGAGTGGTGTCACTTAAGCCCTTACATTGAAGTACTTGACAAGAGCGTGGTTATTCGAACGTCAGCAAGTTTTCTGTAGTCTTATCTGTTGAGAGATAACAAGAAATCCGTGGCATTCGGATCGTGAAGTTTGTGTGCTGACTGGAGATTATGCCGTCTATAATATTATTTGCAATAAACTCAACCGATGGTGCGAACGAATGTTCGAATTTCAACAATCAAGATTGCAGCGAAGAGCACTCCACCGAACAGGCTTTGCTTCTAAGTTCACAGTACTCCACCTTAATTGTAGTATACATATATTGAATTCGCTAACTACTACAGATTAACCGCACAGTGTCTGCGTCGGTCAAGTGCTGTCATTGCCAGCTTTCTCGAGGACCATCAGAGGAGTCACAGCATATTTTTTTAAGAAATCGACTTTTGACATTAGTTTGTGTCTAACCAATGGATTTTCCTTGCGACAGACAATCTCCGTCCACTGGTACATACTACAGATTGCAGCACCTCTTTTATTGAGACATGGCACAAGTTAGATGACTGGTCGAAAAGAAATGCGCACACTTCTCCACTTACGAGAGTGATTGAAGACTTTTTCCTATGATTCTCCCTGTTCGAGCTCTCAAAAAAGATGCAGCGTTGGTTTCAAGCGTCTGGTGGCGTTCGGTTGAAGTAACCTCTTCCGACCGTCCGCTTTTCACCTTCGCCCACCAAGCGAGTGCTCAGTACTCACCTAAGTTTCCTAAATGTCTAAATTTCATTAGTTTCTGCTGGACATTTTGTAAACGGGGTGAAAATATGCGCACGCAACATGGTAGCATGTACACTTGGATTCCGCCGTTTTAATCTAGCAATTTTCGTAGAAAATCAAAGAAATTTTTTTCAATTCTAGGATTTCGAATTAGATTGCATATTAGCCACTCTACTCAATCGCAAACTTGTTCACTAATTTTACTTTTTTGTTGTATGTAGACGATGTAATAACTGTGCACATGCAATGAAATTGCAGCATGAGCACTTCGAACAGCGTCATTACTCTTGGCACTATATTCCAAGTCACTAAACGATGCAAATGTAGTTCAACAACTAGATCGTAATGCCATTTTAAATAACTTTAATAACGGTGTATCTGTGTACTTACCACCCTTCATAACAGCCATACTCCAGTCTACGCACTTAGCCAGACCTTCCCTCAGCAGCGCCTCAGCGATGTTACCCTTCGGGTAGAGAATGGTTCCAATGAAGTTCGAGTTATTCACCGACTCCAGTCGTATCTCAACCTCACGCTGCAGTAGGCGGGTTTCCACAAAGTAGCGTGCCTCATCGGCAAATGGAATCTTCACACTCAGATCGGGCTTGCCTTCGGGGTCAAGTTTCACACCCGGACAACGAATGCCGGAAATCATCAAGGTGATGTAGTGGAATTCAGGCAGCAGGAAAGCGCGAATAGTTGAGCCATCGCGTACATGTTCGATGATGGCCTTCACAGGCTTACCACCGTACATGTCGACAATATGCGCGGGATTCTCTTGGGTCCATTTAATAGACCTCACATGATCAGATGGCGGACTATTGCTCCATTTACCACGACCAGCTGATTTTGCATTATCTTCGATTTCAATCAGACGCACCAAATCGGGTGTTTGACGTCCTTCACGGCGTACACCCACCAAACCCTCATGCACCATGGTCTCAACAATATTCTCAGCGGTGTCTAGATCTTTGCCCAGAAAAACGTTACCATATTCGCGGGTCGTGTTTGGGGCCTTCTCGAAGGTAAACCACACTTCTTCACCGATCAGTTTTTGGCGCAGGAATTCACGCGACTCCCACGCCCATGGTTCGTCTCTGGTTTCATCACTGCAAAAAATAAAAAAAATTAAATTTATTAACGTTAAATTCTAAATGCTATTTATGGAAATAATTACCCTCCAGCTCCTGGCCTTCTGGCGAGTTTAGGGGCCAACACATGGGAGAAAGTTACCTGCTTCTCTGGTGGTGGGGCTCCTTTAGCTGCACGAATGATAACAGTATCGCCGGAAAGAACCTGAAATTATCACAAGAGCACGTTGTTTAATAAATTATTTTTATCCACTAATAAAAACTTGTACATATAATAAAAGAACACCCACCACTATGAAAAGCACAACCGCACCGCATGGCTATTCCAATAGAATAACTGAACAAGAACATATAGGTTAATGAAAAGCACATGTTTCTGTGGAAATGTCAAAACTGAGTACTATCTAGCCTACTCGCTCTAGTGGTGCGCGTTCATAAATGCGTGGGTGAAAGAGAATATTGATAAAATTTCCCTGTATTTGTGGGCGCGGATTTAATTTAAAAATATAACTTTTTCTTTAAAGGTAAATTCGAGCAACTGCCAAGAGGTTAGGCTTTCAAAACCCAGGGACTTTTGGACTTTTTTTTAGGAATTCAGAGTTCAGCCCGTCTCACACTGTTCCGCATAGTGGATATTATTTTTTTTTTGACTATTTCATTTTATTCTTATGAGTATATTGTAATAAAAAAAATTATGTTTTAAGTGCTTTATATTCGTTTTTTTACTTACTACTTTATAGGGCAAAAAAGAACAAAAAAAATTTTAAAAATGAACATTTCTTTGATATATTTTTTTTATATTTGTGTATATCATATTCATCATCACTGCTACTGTTATTGAGTGTCTTGAGATTCGAAGCTTTTAAAAAAATTAATATACGGCTTCAGCAGTCCTATACAGAACCAAGCCTAACCAATTGGCCGATTAGTTTCTCGGCTGACCTAAAGCTGGCTTTAAGCCAGCTACAGACGAGAAACTAATCGGCCAACTGATTGAAATACTGGTTGTAATCATTTCCCTACAGACGCAAAGACTAATGTGCAAACTTCAGTAGTCATCCCAAACACAAACCGAAAAATCAAAACATTTTGATTTTTCAACGACTGGTCAGACTTGCCTACACACGAGTTATTTGCAATCAGTCTGTCAACCAGTTGGCCGATTAGTTTCTCGTCTGTAGCTGGCTTCAGACGTACGCGGACAACGAAAGTGTAAATGACAAGACAAGTGTAAATGAAGAGCGTTCGAAGAACAAACACGTACGCAAGAGGTTCCAAGCTGTTTGGAATTTTCGGTGTACGGTTTTACCCAAACACGGAACAACGTGTGTGTAAATGACGATAACCGTAAATCGTACGTTGTTTTGCAGTGTCGTTTCACTGCTTTATAATGATGGGTGATTTATCCACATATTTTCTTGATGAATTTATAAAATTATCACCCCTATCGTGAAATCCGCCGGATCGGAAATTCCCTTCACTTGTCCGATTCACTTGAGGGGAAATTTCCGGAAGGAGCATTAATAAATTATTGCTTCAAAAAAATCGGGCGCTGGTTCTGAGAAATGAAAAGCGGCGCCACTGCCAATAATGTGTTGTTATCCATTTTGATACAAAGAGCGAACTGAATCAGAAAACCGTATAATGTGAATGCTTTTTCTTTGTTCGTTGTTCGGTGTTCAAAAACCAAGCAACGTACAACGAACAACGAACACTGAATGAAGAACGAAAGTCTAAGGCCAGCTTAAGATGAAAGAACCTTGCTTTTGCTTACTAGATTTACAGTGACAGAAAATACATTCAAATTGGTTTTTTTTTTTTTGTTTTGCAACTAAACTAGGTATCCAAATAGCGACCTTCGTACTTTTTGATAAACCTTAAAAATAAAATCTTAGGTGTGCTTAATCCGTTCAACTTTTTTATAAGATAAGGATCTATTAACGGTTCTGTAAAGATAGTCGTAGCATTCACTACTATTCATTGTTCAGTTAACAATCATGAGTTCTTTGCTGATTTAATAACATGTTCTCTCTCTGAAGACAGTAAGTATATGTAAACACACCGGACCTTTGCGATTCTATATAAGTTTATTCTAGTGAAGATGGATTCAAAAAATATCATGCGTCTAATCAAACTAAAGATACCATGTCAAGTAATTCTAGTAGAATAGTTTGTACTAACAAATAGAAAACAATCATCACCATATCATATTGTTCAAACATTTCTAAGTTCAAGCTGGTTTTGAACGAATTCTTCTATGTCTTAACACTGACTAACTGGTGATAAATAAAAGATGACTGAGTCTGCGCCACAACAATCCAACGCTCCCGAAAATAAAAAATTGTTTGTTTGTTTAAAATACCGGCTGCATGTTTGTATTCTCCGAATAAACACCGCATGCGTGCTTCTACTACTAGTACATAGTACTTAATGCACGCGTTTATCTTATCACCGTGAATGGAAAACAATTTGCCTTTTAAATGAGAAATATACAAAATCAATGATCAAAATGGAATTGTGCGAACCATAAGAGCTCGAAGGAAACAACGTGACAAAGAAAGGAAATTATGCAAGGTACAATCACTTGTGGCTAATATAGCAACAGTAGCAGCAGCGATTATGGCGATGGTGGTTGGTGGCGACGTGGAACAAGAGCACCATTTGAATGTGTAGATTCTATTTATATTCGTACGCGATATATACCTACACAGACCGGAGCAATGGAAAAACTTGTTTGGACAAATATTAAAGAAATTAAATATGTTGAGACAAGAAGAGGATTAGGCTGGCGGTTTGGTAGCGCGCCGCCAACCGATCCAACGCTTGACCCATAAATTGAATTCATGTTTGGATTTACCAATTCTTAATGGCTCGTTAAATGGTGAAATAAATTACTTTCGTTGCTTACTTACATTTGGTTGTATTGCTTTTATGAAAGTTTCGTGGTGAAGCGATTGCGCTCCCCTTTTATAAAATTCGAAATACACAAGAAGTTGATGATGGAAAAGATAATGCAGCCATTAGATTATTTGAAAAATAAAAAGCCACCACAAGTGAAAGAAAGAACTAAGATAGTAATGTTTATGTATTCAGGCTTTTTTCGTTTTCTTCTTTTTTATAGACGGGAGAAATGGATATAAATGTACATATGAATTTTGAATGAAGCTATTGTTATAGACTGTATAAATGTGTACTACATATTTGATGACTACAGTGCTGGAGAGCCTCAGGTTTTACTTTTAGCCATCCATATGAATGGCAACAGTCTTTGCACTTTAAGAGGTTTCAAGAATCGAATAATATTTAATTTCAACAAATATAAACAAATATTTGGAGTTAGGACCAAGTGTAGCTTCTCGCAACAAAATATATGTACGTATTATATTTTGCGCACGAAAACTAAGAATCTACGATTTTGGGCCGACTCTGAACGGCGAATTGAGAAGCTTTCCATGGCTAACAAAACACTTCAGCTGCTACGGAAGCGCATATTTATATTTTTACAAAGGATCAATACACTGTGTAATTAAAAACCAAATAAGTATTATTTTACAATTTTAATTGAATGAAACCTTATGGCAAATTCACTGTTCACTTACTTGAATAAATCTAAAGTACGCACCACAATTATGACTTTGGCACTTTGGCACATGTTGTTTGGAATTGCAATATACTGCGTGTTGTAAAAAGTATTCTAAGTAGGAATGGGATTATCTTTTTGAAAACATAAAAAAATCAATACTTGCTACGCCCAAATTATGACGGCATCATTCTATACAATCTGCCAGACAGTCATTGCAAGAGTGTGTTATTAATCATTTTGTGATAGAAACAAATCTGAATTAGCTCAAATACAATAAATCGGTCAAGATTTAACGAAATAAAAGGAAACGTTTGTCCTTTCGTCGTCGGGCTTCAGTTTGTGAACCTTGAGGTTAAAGAAAGGGAATTTGGTTGAATATTATTAACAAAAATAAAATCAAAGGACAATAAGCAATCCAGGACTTAAAGTTCGCTATTGTTTTCTATTACGATTGATTTTTCATATCGTTTAAGCAAAGCAGATACATTTTAATTTTTTTCAAAAAAATTAACTGCTGACCATACTGGATAACATCTATTCGAAGATTTGGAATTGGTATTCTGCACATAAAGCCTATGCCCTATCTTGTTTTAAGCCTAAAGCACCACCTTTGTGCATATACATAATGTAGGTAGTAGAACGACTTTTTTGCCGACAAATTCAGAAATAGGTTCTAACTTAAAAAAATATGCCGCATACGACTCAACAACACCAATAGCAGTTTTGAAGATCACGAACTAGAAAGCAAACATTGTTGAACATTTTTTAAAGGTAAATCACGAAAATTTCAACAGCTGGAATAAATTAAATCTTAACCCAGTCAAAGTGCCATGTGGTCTTTATCTTTAATCCAACATTTTAATCGGATGGTTAGACATTTTATCCACACTCAACGGCTAATCAAATATTAATCAACTACTTTAGAAGGAGAAATATCCAAAGTAAACAATTTATTCGTTAAAAAGCAAACATACCAATGATGTCAATTGTTATACCTACAAGAAGATAACATGTACACAGAAGGTTCTACATATACAATTCATAAGTAAATTCCAGTCTAATTAAAAATGTAATCATCTACTTAATCCTCAGACACAATCGTTAAAATAGCATACACATATGTGGGCATAGGCATGTAGTTTGTAGAAAAATAAAAATAAAAAGGTGAAGCCATTGTTACAGGAACCGTTCCATAACTCGGATTGTGCAAAGAAATATTGCATAAAGCCCCTTGAATTGTATGGCACAAACAAAGAAATGATGCACACATTACTTTGTGTCTCCTTTCTCTTACGTTCGAAAACTACTGACGATGTGGCACATCAGTCGTATCGCCACACCATAGTAGCGTCGTCCGCGATGTTAGACTTTTCTCTTGCAGCAAAAAGTTGTCCAACAGGTTGTGAATAACAATAAGGAGCACAGTATAACCAGAAGAGCGTCTCAAATGCAATTCACCGAAACCGCTTCAACGTCATTCAGGTGTAGGCAGGTAACTTTAAATACCGTGGAACAAAGTTCAACCACATCGCAGCGACGTGTAATCAGTGAAATAGGAAAATCGATTTATCGCTGAATTAATTATAAACTATCACAAATCGCAAGAAATATGCCACAACGTGAGTTGTAGAAAGTTTATTAACACCACTCTCCTGCCTAGCAGCAATGACACGTTACATGAAATTCAACATTTCTTTTTTCTTATTCTATCCCAGATTCGAATTAACAACGACTGTGCTGCGTGGCACAGGAATTGCTTTCAATTTTGATTAATAAAATAATTTTGAGTCGGCACTTGTTTTTTTTTTTTTTTTCCTTTCTTTCTTCTTACTCTCTTCGTGGTTGTGTTTTAATGATTTCTATAAATAATTGAAGTGCGGAGACATTTGAGAGCTCACCATGCAGCCGGGTGCGTTCTATCAGCCATATGCTAGGATAAACTGTGCCATTAAATCCCATTTGTGGTTGAAAATTTAAACTTTTCCCTAAATCATAGAATTTTAATTCATAATTTCCAGAAAAATCAACGAGTGGTGTGCCGCGATGGAGAAAAAAGTTATAGGTTATGTGTGAATCTGCCAAGTTGGCAGCTTCGTGGAGATTTTTTTCATTTCATTCGGCAGCAGCGCCCATCTTTTCGAACTTTCACATAAAATTCGGACAATTTTTAAAGTGCTTAATGGAATTTGAATTGAGATTTATCAAATTTTACCCCAATTACAGCGAAAATATGTAAATTGTATTATAAAATTACCTGCTTAACAATTCCCTTACGTGGCGGATTTGCGGGAGGAGCAGCTGCAGTTGTGGTAGCACTCATTTTTTTTTTGTTCAGTATTCCTTTTTTCAAATAAATTCAATAAATGCGGAAATAATCCAGTCCTGACTCGTTTTGAGATATTTTTCTGTTCAAATTTTCAATGTGAAAATTCACACGCGACTCGACTCTAGGCAACGACTCTCACTCGGTAAAATTAAAAAAATAAATGAAAAACTCAAATATTCCCACTGGCTGACTGGCTATACGGTTGGTGTAGTTGCGTTTACGAGAAGAGAGTTGTTCTCGAGTTCTTGTACCTGATAGTGTTGACTCTTTTTATCGCGTGTAACTTGGAGAGGCGAACATGGGGTGACGAAAGTATTTTGTATGGGGTAGTCTTTTTCTCACACATAGAGCTCCGAATCCAATACAGCAGATGGTAGGGCTTTGTTCGTGAATACTGATGAAAAAAAGTAATAATTTTTTTTTTTTAAATGCTTCAGTAGGCTGTAGAAGTACCTAGATAGAGTGTGACGACAGCATGAGGTGGTGAAGAAAACGTTTTGGGTGAGTGGAATGTGGAAGCACTCTGAACACAAGAAATTGACAACACAGCGATGACGGGGATTTGTAGACCGGTAATTATTTTTAGTCAGTGCGAATAGGGGGAAATTTCAGTGCAATTTTTGTTGGATAGAAGATGTGGACGCGTATATGGACTGTGTTGAATGAGTGCGGTCTAGTTTTGATTCTGTAAAGGAAATTATTATAACTTCAGTTATATTGCTACAAAATAAGTACAAACAGCAGCGTTCGCTAGCCTACCAGGGCTTTTGGCTGGATTAATAAAAGTATACATAGGTTTACTCAATGGTTGCGTTTTAGAATATCTGGAAACGGGGTGATCGACAGAATCCAAAAACTCTCAGTGAGAAAAGATGTTTTTGAACTGGAATTTTGAATTCTCTCGATCGGGGCGATCGAAAAGTTTTCAACTATTTTCAAACTTGGTTTTTCGTATAATTTGTACACATATTATAATATGTTTTGTTCTGAAGGAACTGACAAAGTATTAGGAAATTTTTGTTAAATAGGTTCTTACAAAGTGAATCAATTTTTGACATTCGGATGTTAAGTGTTTTATGGACATAGAATCACCGGATTGGCAGAGGTGATTTGCCTATGACCAACGTTCATGAAACATGTTTCATTTTTATGACCGAATCACAATGTGGCGTTCACGCGGTCGTGCGTTGGCAGATCCAGTAGAAACAATGTTCTCTTATGGTTACACACAAAATTTGACCTCAGGCGTGGTTGTCGAAAAACCCAGTGTAACAGCCATTTCATCGAACGCAAATACCTTGCCTTGACAACTGGCATTCTTTGAAAATTTAACAGAAATCAAATTTGGTTAATTTTCGTATAGTTCTGCATTTGTTTAGTTCGTTGTTTTATTCAGAAACTTATCTGAACATAAAAAACACAAGCACAACGAGCAAAACCAACGCAATGAAAAATAACCAAATGACAAATCAGCTAATTCAATGTTTTGACAGCCCTTTTTTCTTGCACTGACGAAATACTCGGGGTAAATCCAGTGAAGAATCAGTGTCGACAACGAACGCAGGGCAGCAAAATTGATCTATATTGTGTCCTTTGCTATTCGTCATTTATATAAACGATCTTCCATCTATCATCAAAAATTCAAATATTCATATGTATGCAGATGATGTGCAACTCTACATAAGCTGTAAGCCCGAATTTATAGATGATGTGTCTTCGAAGCTCAATGATGATCTCACAAGAATTTTACGTTGGTCTCAAGAAAACTCGTTGAAGATAAATCCTACTAAATCCAAATACCTAGTAATCAGCAGGAATGTGATCAACGTGGATAGTCTTCCTTTCATACTGCTAAACAATGAACCGATTGACTTCGTAGATAAGGCCAAGAATCTCGGTGTATGGTTCAGTACAAGGCTGTGTTGGGATCATCATATTCGCACGGTTATAGGCAAAATATATGGGTCTCTCAGGAACTTATCAGCTTCTCGTAACTACACCCCTTTTACTACCATACTTAAATTAGTAAGAACACAGCTTGTTCCCATTATAACATATGGTTGCGAGATCTGCTGTAGCATCAGTGCAGACATGAAAAGGAAACTCAATGTGGCATTTAATAATATCATTCGCTATGTGTACGCTTTAAAACGATATGACCATATCACTCCGTACGCAAAAACCATTCTTGGGTGTACATTAAACCAATACCTCAACTATTGCATAATCAAGTTCCTTCATAGGATTGTAACCACCAAACAGCCACCTTACCTCTTTCAAAAACTTAATTTTTCATAATCTAACCGATCCTTTAGTTTGATCACATCACGTGCTTCCTTCTCCATTTCTGAGCGTCAATTTTTTGTTCGTGCCACTCGCATTTGGAATACTATTCCTCTCAGCATAAGAAGGCTCTGTAATTCAGGTTGTTTTGATAAAGTTCTCTTTCAGTATTGGCAGGTAACAGAATAAGATTATACATAGTTTAGTTTTAACTCACCTACGGATTGTATACACAAATATAATATATATTTAATATCATTGAATAGTTTAATGAGATTTGCTAAAGGGGCATGACAGGTTAATAATTTATTTAATTAATCATTATTATTATAAGTACAATATTTCTTTTTTAATGTTTATCTTTGTTCTTTCCTAGTTTATTTTGATAAAATTAATTGTTATTTATTTCTCATTTATAACCTAAAGATTATTTAAGTCTATTATAAATGATGTTGCATAATAAATATGAATATGAATATGAATATGAATATTCAGTGCGTTTTCAGTGTAGCACTGGCGGACATAAAACGCATCAGTGCGTTTTCAGTGCACCCTAGAGCGTCCTAGGGCTGACATTAAACAAACCTATTATACTATTCGATGGCCTGTTCGATTAAAGTACAATTTCTTAACATTTAATATGTGTAAGATTTATATGGCTAAATTAATTTTTTTCAACACAAATTAATTGTGGGTTTTTTTTTTAATTTACATATTCGCACAATCTTGTTTGTAAAGTTATTTCTTACATTTTGTGTTTTTTAATAAAACAATACAAATAAAAGAAATACATTTCAAATCTTCTTTGTATCATAAATTCGTGAATGAAATTATTTGTCATATTCCTAACCTATGAACGCCTGAAGCTTGAAGCGGGATTTAGTTTTGCAAATTTGGAGTTCGTGCGTTGGACAGAAATTATCGAAAAATCGATATAAAGCCCATTAACGCGAGAGCGCCCGACCGCGACATTGTGAATTGGTCTTGAAGCCACATTTTGTGTTGGGAATTTCGGGATCGTGCTTTCGACAGAAACTATCGTAAGGTCGATATAAAGCTGGAAATACGTGATACAATCTTTGTACAACGGGGTACAATTGTAGATTTTGTAGATCTCGGTGAAATAAACACAAAATATAAGGTAAACAAAATTGATTAATCGCTTAGTTTAGGAGATATCGAGGTTTAAAAAACAATTTTTTCCTATGGAAATCCCATTGAAATTAATTATTTTCGCTTCGGAACAAAAAAAAAAAGTGTTGCATACATCTAGGCGTAAAACTTAAGAAATCTTTTTTTAACAATTTAGTAAAGAAATTCTATAAACTTTAGAAATTCAATAACTTTTTTATCAAGTATTTTACGCTTTTAACTGCTTTTAAGAACAATGACCGGCCTGGTCAAAGTTAAACATATGGATTTTCTAACACGGACCATACTTTTTATTCCGGCCGTTTTATGAAACCCTAAATTTCAAATTTTTAATTTTCAAAATGTTTAATAGAATCTTTTTATTTTTAATTATTACTTAAAAAAAAAATAAAACAAATAAAATAAATTAACCTACAATTATGTTTAATTTCAAAATTTAAGATACGGTCAAAGTTAGACTAAGGGTAGTGAAACATTGACCACTAAGTTTTTAGTCAAAAACTAGTTTAAAAAATTAATTTTGGTTAAAATAAATTTATGAATACTATAGTACTAAATGGAGCCCCTAATATGGAATTAATAAATGCGGTTATACATAATATATAAAGATATCACATGCATTCGAAGCTGAGATTCGGTCAATGTTTGCCAAGTTGACGGTAAGTTGGGATTATATCTACATTACCTGTACAAAACTAGTCTCTGAGGTCGTTCATGTATGTCCTCAAGAGTATTAGCATTGTATTTATATCCTATAGTAATGACAAGAAGGGCACTCAAATTATTTACAGGTTTCCTCGCAATCTGTGTGGCGCTGTAAAAAATATGATGTGTGTGTGGTTTGTGTATAAGATAAGAATTTTGTTTTTTAAAGTTTCGAATAATTGGTTTGTGTTAGAAGAAAAGCTTACTCGGAAATATAGCTTGCAGGACAGAAATAGATTACACTCGCATTCTTATCTACACAACCAAAACGATGTTGTTGAGATAGGACATTGTTCTGTGTGTATGTATCCCTTTTTCCTTTTATTAAATTGTTTTCAGGTTATTCGGTTGGTGAACTCGTATATGTATGTTTCTGTACGATACGAATAAATTATTATTCTTGTTTTCATATTCCTACAGTTATGTATGTACATATGTATGTACATATGTGTGTATGTAATGTATATGTGTACCTCATGTGTGCTGTAGTTGGTATGCATATTATACTACATAATTTGATTATAATTTATAAGTACATAATTACATATGTAGGACATTATGTATTTGCATCATATGTCACAGCTGATTTTCATAGTCCTTCTGGCGGTAATGTTATTTACCTTTCTAGGCTTCTAGCTTCTGATTTCTGATCCAATTTTTATGTTTGACCCACTCTCTGTTTCACCAGAACCACGATGAGGACGTGGTGGACCGATGGTTAAATTTTATTTGATTAAGAAAAAATAAGGGGGTATTCTATTCCATAAAAAGAGCTCCTCCTACAGTATTGTGCAAAGCATTTTCAATTTTTTTTCAAATACCTACAGTGATTTTGTATTTTAATTACTCTAAAAAAGGCAGAATTCCAATGAAATACTGAGTTGAAAGTACTTACGTTGAGTTTATTATTTAAAAGAAAGCAAATAAATCCCTAACATATACCGTTGATGTTTTTTAACAAATAAAAAAAAAAAACGAACAAATGCAATTATTCTTTTTTTAATATGTAGGTATTTGGTACAATACAAAGTATTATAGCTAAATTGTTTCTTATTATTCCTCACACCTTTTTGGTATGGACCAAATAAGGGAGTTTATTAGCTAACAAAACATCAGAGAAAAAAAAACTTGCAAATATTTTGCACAATACTGGATGTACTGCCATAACAAAAAAAAAAAATTTGTGCAGTGAAAATGAATTTACAGTATGTAGCTGTAAAGGGAGCGTGCATCCACATTTACCAACTTCTTGCGATAGGCGCACGTTTGCGACAGAACATTTTTTTTATGGTTTAAGTTCCTCTGATGTGTGCCCATAAACACAAATATAAACTTATTCCAATTGGTTAACCATTTTTTATGATTTGGGAGGACAGGACCTTATTAGGCGCTGGGCCTTATTTGGGTCACCTACCTTACATATTTTTCAGAATTTTTTTTTTCGAGTTAATCTACATTTCGCCAAACACCCCCTCAATTGTTTCACAATACATTTTTGAGTGATAAGTTATCTCAAATATACATACATACGTACATATGTATGTGGACCACCGTAATGTATAAATGTCCCAAATTTCAAGTTTCTAGGTACAATAGAGTTTCGGAAAGATGAACTATTCCAAAAGATGAACTACCCAGAAAGATTAACGGAATTTATTCACCATTGCAGTATTGTAAAAGATGAACGGGTTGATTTTTGGATACTTGAATAGATGAACGCTCTACCCACAAATTTGTTTTTCTTCCTTATTAGTATTTCAGTTATTTCTTGTAGATTCATATAACCGTCATTCTTTGGAAAACTGTTCTTTTCTGCTTGATTTTGCATTTTTGCATTTCATTTCGTTTGTTTGCATACCAGTGTGAAGTGAATTTATGTAGAGAAAAGATGCCACCAGTTAAAGGCCGAGTAAAGTTTGTAAATTTAAAATAAAAGTGCAAAGTGTTGAAAGACATCTTAACCAAAATTAAGTACCTACCTACGAAAAATTAAGTACCTATATGTTGCTGACGCTTAATAATATGATAATTTCTGAACGCTGCCTGTTGCTGATGATCATTTTCTGAACGCAGCCATTCGTGGTGAACGAGACAATATTGAGATGTCAAACGAATTTTAAATCAAGCAGTTGGTGGCAGAAGATGGAGTAATAGAATTTAATTTTAGTTTCTTTCTTTTTTCCTTTTTTACATTTATTTTTTGCCTTTTATGGTTTATCAGTTAATCTTAAAATTACATGTTTAACTATTAATGTTCATTTGTTACTTAAAATAAAATAGAAAATACTTAAAGTTGCGTTTTTTCCACGGCCACCAACATTTCTAAAATTAAATTCTTTTAGAGCTGCCTTTTCTTGGCAATTATATTACATATATATATTGGGGAAGGCGTCAAAGAAAAAAGGCAGAATGTCCAATCCAAATCAGACGAAGAATTGCGATTGTGCCAAATGCAATAAACCGAACAGCATTGATGATATGGTGCAATGTGATGTGTGCCACAGGTGGTATCATTACAGCTGCGTGGGAGTGGATGCATCAGTTGCAGATAGAAGCTTCGAGTGTGTTACGTGTGCTGGGCTTAATGAAACGGTTCGTGGAAATGTGGCAGCTGTCGATAATATGGGCGATAGGTTGTCACACGTAGGACTAGGTGATCATCAAAGCGTTGGCGTGACGGCACATTCAGTAACAAATCTGAGTGTTGCATCATCAGGCAAAAGCAAGAAACGATTGGAATTGGAGCTGAAGTGCCTTGAAGAGCAGAAGAAGTTGGATATGCGGCTTATAGTCGAACAACAACAAAAGGAAAAGGAGTATATCATAAAGCGATACGAATTGTTGGCACAAGAAGCTGACGACTGTATTGAAGAAAGCTGTTCGGAGAGGCGCAGGACATCGGCGTGGGTGGATCAAGTGAGTGTTGAAAATGCTCCAATTGATCTCAAGACAAATCCTGTGGTTCACACTCAGCATCGGCCTCTAGAATGTGTTGCTGAAGTTCCTGAGTTTGGCTTGAGTAGGAATCAGATCTCGGCGCGTCAGGTAGTATCCAAAGAGTTGCCATTTTTCTCCGGGCGGCCAGAAGACTGGCCATTATTCATCAGCAGTTTTGAGAATAGTACACGAATGTGCGGCTTCAGCAAAGAGGAGAATTTGTGGCGTCTTCAAAGGGCATTGAAAGGTAATGCGTTGGAAACAGTTAGGGCACGTCTACTACTTCCATCTATGGTAGATGAGGTGATTTCTACTCTCCGTATGCGATTTGGGCGTCCTGAGTACATTGTGCAAATGCAATTGTCTAGGATTCGGTCAGAGCCCCCACTGAAAGCTGATCGGCTAGACACTTTGGTAAACTATGCACTGTCGGTGCGCAATTTGTATGCAACAATGGAGGCATCTGGGCTGACGAGCCACCTCAATAACCCCGTTCTACTCCAGGAGCTTGTGGAGAAGCTACCAGCGTCTATTCGAATGAACTGGGCGTTGCATCGTGGTACAACGGAACCGAATTTAGTGCGCTTTGGCGAATGGCTCTACAAGATGGCAGAAGCAGCTAGTTCGGTGATGACGTTTTCTACATTTGAGAATAAAAACGAAAAGAGACAAGCGGGATTGCATGCTCACACTGAAATGCAAATGTCTGAGACAACACAACCAAAGGGGAACGGCTGTTTCATTTGTGAAGAAGATCACAAGCTGTTGGATTGTGGTAAGTTCAAAACACTTCCAATTGCAAAAAGATGTGAACTGGTGAAGGACAAGGGCATATGTGAGAGTTGTCTTGGACATCGAAAACGATTTAAATGTCGAAGTACTGCGAAGGGTTCTGTACATGTATTGTTGCAGTCGAACTCATCGGCCCCAGTGAAACCGTGCAACGCTCATCAAAGGTGTGATGGAGGAAATACAGTGTTTAGGATTATACCAGTGGTACTTCATGGCGATGGAAAGTCATTAGAAACGTACGCATTTTTAGATACCGGCTCTTCTCTGACACTTGTGGAACAGAACATAGTGAAATCTTTGGGCATCGAGGGAACAGCCAAACCATTATGTCTTAAATGGACTGCAGACACCGTTCGCTATGAGGGGTCATCTATGGTTGTACCGATGGAGATTTCTGCTGCTACAAACGATCGCGATAGAAGGTACCGGCTTCAAGATGTTCGTACAGTGCAGCGTTTGGCATTGCCGAGGCAGACTGTTCTAGCTGAGGAGGTGCAGCGTCAGTATCCACATTTGAGCGGTGTACCATTGGCCACGTTCGTGAAGGCAAAGTGTGGGATCCTGATAGGGCTGAACAACCAGAAGCTGACTTTAGCCTTGCAGACTAAGGA
The DNA here is from genome assembly GCA_949775065.1 of Brachyopa scutellaris. Taxonomy (NCBI): domain Eukaryota; kingdom Metazoa; phylum Arthropoda; class Insecta; order Diptera; family Syrphidae; genus Brachyopa; species Brachyopa scutellaris. The sequence goes on from OX459113.1 coordinate 107,889,859, forward strand.
AGGAAAGTGGAACGACCCAATCGCAATCAAAACCAGACTAGGTTGGTGTTTGAGTGGCGGCGAGGCGAATGGAGTAAAGGATGGTGGCGTATATCACATCAAAGCCTGCAAATGCGATCAGGATTTGGAAGAGTTGTTGCGTCGACATTACACGTTAGAGGAGCAAGGGATCGAGAGTGCTTGTTGTGAGACAGCGGAGGACGTTCGCGCGAAGAAGATCTTGGAAGAAACAGTACACAGGCAAGAAGATGCTTTCGTATGCGGATTGTTGTGGCGGTACGACAATATCACCATGCCGGATAGTTTTCCAATGGCCCTCAAAAGGCTAAGGTGCCTTGAGAAAAAGTTTGTGAGAGATCCTTCTCTATTGAGGGTGGTCAACGATCAAATAAAGAATCTCGTGGATAAGGGGTACGCTCGTAAGCTGGATCAACGAGAGCTCGACACACAACATCCAAGGGTTTGGTATTTGCCCACTTTCTTAGTGAGGAATCAGAACAAGCCTGAAAAAATCCGAATGGTATGGGACGCAGCGGCTACGACACAGGGATTTTCTTTAAACAGTGTTCTTCTAAAGGGTCCGGACGAATTAAAAGTTCTCACAGATGTTCTTTATGCCTTTCGAATTAATCGGATTGCGATAGCAGCAGATATTCAGGAAATGTTCCACCGAGTTAAAGTGTGCGAAAAGGATCAGCATTGTCAACGTTTTTTGTGGCGGGATGGTGTTTCTAGCCGGCAACCAGAAGTCTACGTAATGATGGTTCTAACATTTGGTGCTTCATGTTCGCCAAGTATTGCGCAGCATGTTAAGAACATCAACGCAAGGGACTTTGCTGAAACCTTTCCAAGAGCTGCCGACACCATCATTAATCACCATTACGTGGACGACTTGTTAGACAGTGTCGAAACAATCGAGGAAGCAATCCAGTTGGCGAAGGACGTGAAGTTCGTCCACGCAAAAGCTGGGTTTAATATTCGCAACTGGTTGTCTAACTCAAAGGACGTTCTGCGAGCAATGGAAGAACCTGACGGCAATGCAAATAAGATGCTGGAGAACCTAATAGAAGACAAATGCACGACGAAGGTCTTGGGACTTTGGTGGAACACCAGTGAAGACATTCTTGGATTCTCGCTGCAGTTCGTAAAGATGCAGGAAGACATTATGAGAGGGATCCGGATTCCAACGAAGAGAGAGCTGCTTCGAGTACTCATGTCCGTCTTCGACCCGTTGGGTTTTCTCGCCTTTTACTTGGTCAAACTGAAGGTGTTGCAGCAGGAAGCATGGAAGTCTGCAATAGGATGGGATGACGAATTACCCCCGGAACTTCATGAAAGATGGGAGAGCTGGCGCAGGCTACTGACAAAGGTGGAAGAGGTGCAAATTCCGAGGTGCTACTTTCCTGAAGGATTTAGCAAGCGAGCAAAGGTGCAACTTCACATCTTTACCGATGCTAGCGAGGACGCGATGGCTGCTGTGGCTTATTTTCGCTTCATGGAAGACGGCCGCTTCGGGTGTGCACTTGTTTGTGCTAAAAGTAAAGTAGCACCGTTAAGACCTATATCAATTCCAAGGTTAGAGCTGCAGGCTGCTTTGATGGGATCTAGGCTGGCGAATTCATTAGCAAAAGCACATGCAAATAGGTTGACTATTGAGCGGAAGTACATGTGGACCGATTCGAAGAACGTCATATGCTGGTTGCGCTCTGATGCGAAGAAATTTAAGCCATTTGTGATGTTTCGTGTGGCGGAGATATTGCAGAAGACGAGATTGGATGATTGGAATTGGATCCCAACTAAGTTGAACGTGGCCGACGAGGCGACAAAGTGGGCAAAGGTGCCTTCTTTCAATAAAGGTGCTCGATGGTTCGTAGGTCCAGACTTTCTCTACCAGTACGAAACTACATGGCCAGCACCGGAGGAGACTGAATGCTACAAAGAAGAGTTGCGCTCAAAGTATCTTCTGGCGATACATTTCCCTTTGACGGAGGAGCCCTTGTTGAACGTAGACCGGTTTTCATCATGGACACGTTTGCACCGCGCTGTGGCATGGGTGCTGCGATACGTTAATAACTTGAAGGCAAAGGTACGAGGAATCTCTACGGTTGTTGGTGTGCTGACGATGAATGAACTTCAACGAGCTGAGCTGTTGCTATTTCAGATGGTGCAATCGGAGAAATATGGCGACGAAATTGCAATATTATCTAATGGAAAAACACTGTCAAAAGGTAATTGTCTATATAAATTGTCTCTATATATAGATAAGCATAGAGTCTTGCGTATGAGAGGAAGAATCGACAGCGCCTGGTGTATCGACGAGTGCACCAAACGTCCAATCATATTACCGAGGGATCATCATATATCATATCTGATTGTAAGGATGTACCATCTCATATTTCACCATAAGTGCCAGGAAACAGTAGTCAATGAAGTGAAGCAAAGGTTTTGGATCTCTGGCCTACGTCCTCTTGTAAAATTAGTTCGTCGAAAATGCCAGCGGTGTCGTATTATTCGAGCTGAACCAGCAGTGCCCGAGATGGCGCCACTACCAGAGGCTAGGCTTGCAGCGTATACTCGACCATTCAGCTATGTCGGGGTGGACTACTTCGGTCCGATTGTGACCAGTGTTGGTAGGCGGTCAGTGAAACGTTGGGGAGTGCTTTTCACCTGCTTGACGGTGAGAGCTGTTCATTTAGAGGTGGCGCATACACTATCGACCGACTCTTGCATCATGTGTATCAGAAACTTTATGGCAAGGCGAGGGGTACCAAGAGAGATTTACTCCGACAACGGTAGTAACCTGAAAGGAGCAGAACGAGAACTCAGGGAGGCATTTCACCAAATCGACCAAAACAGGATCCAGGAGAGATTCACAACCTCAGAAACTAGATGGTATTTCAACCCCCCCGCGGCACCTCATATGGGAGGTGTTTGGGAGCGACTCGTCGGGTCAGTTAAAAACGTTTTGAAAGAAGTAATGCGGAATCAGAGGTTGACGGATGAGTCCCTGCAGTCGATGCTGATAGAGATAGAAGGTATCATCAATTCACGACCACTCACACATGTATCAGTGGATTGTGATGATGTGGAAGCGATGACACCAAACCATTTTCTGTTGGGGTCATCAAACGGAAGCAAGTCACCAGGAGCTTTCTGCGATAAGGACCTAATTCTGCGCAAGGAGTGGAGAAAGTGCCAGCAGCTGACCGACTTGTTTTGGAAGCGGTGGGTACGTGAGTACCTACCAACATTGACACGGAGGACGAAATGGTTCCAGAATGTTAAGAACGTTGAAGAAGGAGACATCGTCATAATCGTCGATGAAAATCTGCCAAGAGGTTCTTGGCCAAAAGGCTTAGTAGTTGGAGTCATCCGGGCCCATGATGGCCAAGTAAGAAGAGCTACCGTGAGGACAGCAACCGGTGTGTACGAGAGACCCGTAGCGAAGTTGGCGGTCTTGGATGTCAGTAGGTCGAAGGTTGGTAAATCAACAGCAGAAGCGGCTGATTCACCGGAGGGGGGAAATGTTGCTGACGCTTAATAATATGATAATTTCTGAACGCTGCCTGTTGCTGATGATCATTTTCTGAACGCAGCCATTCGTGGTGAACGAGACAATATTGAGATGTCAAACGAATTTTAAATCAAGCAGTTGGTGGCAGAAGATGGAGTAATAGAATTTAATTTTAGTTTCTTTCTTTTTTCCTTTTTTACATTTATTTTTTGCCTTTTATGGTTTATCAGTTAATCTTAAAATTACATGTTTAACTATTAATGTTCATTTGTTACTTAAAATAAAATAGAAAATACTTAAAGTTGCGTTTTTTCCACGGCCACCAACACTATAGGTACTCAAAAAGATGAACATTTCGAAAAGACGAACAGGGCCGGTTTTTTATTCGTTAATCTTTCCGAGATTCTACTGTATAATAGTTCTTGATGTTTTTATCGTGACCAACATTTTAGAGTTCAAAACGAACTTATAAAAATTCCTTATTACCATATGGGTAGGTTACGTTCGAAACCCTAAAAACGAAACTGCGGTCACATTTCCTTTTCCCTTGAAGCAATTTCTGTAAGCACAAATCATTTCTGCGAAAAAAACACACATACGCATAACCCATTCGCTTATGGCAGTGAAATGAAATACAAATATACTCCACACAATAGTATAGGTATGCTTATGTTGTTAAGTAAATTCTTGAATTCAACTTGTTGTTGTTCTTACACTACCTCTTGCTCTTTTCATCTTCCCCACATTACTAACCCACCCTTTAGATCAATAGCTTTTTTTCTTTTCACAAACCATAATTAAGAACGACGAATAAATAAACAAACAAAAAGCTCGTTTTCAGATATTTTCTCATTTTGGTACAACTATCGGCATCTAGTGAGGTAACCTGCAAACGTCCTTGTCATTACTATAGGATATAAATACAATGGTATTAGTATTTATACCATGGTACATACATAGATATAAGGCCTGTTTTTTTTTTCAAAACTATATAGGCTTAGAAAATTTTTTCCATGTTAATTACACTAACAACTAAGCCTGTATAGGCTTACGAAACCTGGATAATTATCCAGTCTTAGGTGCATAGCCTGTATAGAAAAATGTGCTACCAAACTGTTTTTCGTCGATAGTTATCGAAATTTCTACCGAAATGTCAAATATGACATGAAAGTGAGGGAGAAATATGAAGGCCGGTAGCTATCAACCGAACTCTGCTGTCATTTCAAATTTAAATTATTTCTGTTCATTTTAAAATGTGTAGAAAAGAAAGAAATACGAATTTATCCGACAAGGAAAAGACAATTTTAATGAATTAAGTGAACATGTTCCTTATTTTACTATTTAATTGAATTAAATTTGACGAAAAAAAATTCTATCCACCAACTTATAATTGAGCGCATGATAACTACCGGCCCTACTTTCAATGAAAACAGTGCCGATGTGAAACTGTCAAACGTCAATTAGGATAGTCCTGCCAAGTCACTGTTCAGCGTTTTTTTTCTCATTTTCCGCTAAGCCTATATAGATGTGAAAAAAAACACGCCTATTATTATTAAAATGGTAAAGCTACAAGTACACGGCATGCCAAAACCGACGGACGCATGTCACTCTGACGTCACAGTATTTTCCGTGGCATACACCTAACATGTCGTACATGTTGTATTAGGTGTGTTTGGTAACCTGTTAATTTATGAAAATTTACATCCAACTGTCAAAAATCAAGAGAAGAGAGAGCCAAATGACAGTGTCAAAAAATTTCCCCTCTGGCGAAATCGTGCTATATCTTTTTCATGGAGTCACCGAGGCACATCCTTCAAACAGCAATCTGACAATTTGTGAAATGTCAACCACTTCTTGTTAACAAAATAAAAGAAAATTAGTTTTTTTGTGAAAATATTCAATAGTTAAAAAAGAACAAGAGAGGATTTTCCCCCACTTTTACTATTTGACAGATGTGCCATTTGTGTTAATAAAAGTTAACAAACACACCTATTAGGTCTGTTCGGTGTGCAGCAAAATTACGTTAATTTACTGAATCTGTCAAAAATCAAAAATCAAGAGAATAGAGAGCCAAATGAGAGAGTCAAAAAATTTCCCCTACTACGAAATCGTGCTACACCACATCCATGTAGTCACCCTTCACCCAGGGACATCTCTGACAATTCGTGAAATGTCAATCTTCATTTTTGTTTGTGCAATTAGAAGTTTCTTAGAGGATTTTCCCCCACTTTTCAAATTATTTACTATTTGACAGACGTCCCATTTGGATCACGAAAAGAACACCAAATGTGTCATGTGCTAAAAATATGCCGAGTACACGGCATGCCAATTTTGTCACAAAGTTGTTATGTTCACATGCCAGCGGCGAGTGTCATGTGGTTTTTTGTCATGTGTTGGCATGTGAACATGACAACAAAAGGGCTGTTCCCGTACTTGTCCAAAACAGCCGAAAACAGTCGAATCCTGTTCCCGTACGAAGATTTTTCATAGGTTTTGACAGAAGAGGTGTAGTTTTGTGTAGTTTTCGCCTGTTTTCAACAGTACGGGAACGGACCTAAAAATATGCCGATTACACGACATGCCACACAGCAGTGGCATGCAATATGTCGAAGCAAGGCGATCAACTCCACACGATTGTAGTGCTGTGATTCAGCTTCTGCTTGAAAAAAAAAATTAAAAAAAAGAATGACTTTGGAATGCATTTTGTTCTATTATTCAGCTTCTAGTAATTGCACAGATATGATTTTGGTCTTTCAATCTGCGTATTAAATGTAACTAAGCTGAGAATAAATATCAATCACATGGGAGAAGCTGTTCTGAAGTAATTGCCGTTTGTTTTTAATTGAATTTTCGTTTTCTCATTTGAAACCCTTTAAACTCTAAAACTAAAAATCTAATTCAAAGCTAATTGATAAACATTCTCCGAGATATTAGTAATCTAATACCAAAAGAATCGTTAAAATCTATTCAGCGGTTCTTGAGATCCTTTACTACAAACGTAATATGACACCGATCGGGACTTTGCTTTATACTATGTAAGGATAATAACAAAAATTTATAAAAACAAATAAATTTAGTAATTCCTTATTATTAGGCGTAATTTTTTCAAACCCATATAGACTAAACATGTTTCAGCAGCATGTTTTCCATGTAAAATACATACTTAATAATTATCCAGTTTTTTATTTCACTAATTTTTTTATTAACCGTTTATATTTTGGTTTTATATTTTTAGGTTTATATTTTGGACAATGTTTAGAAATTTTTGGCGCAATGGCATGTGGATTTGTAGTGGCAAACACATGACACATGACAAACAATTCTGTCATGCCGTCGCAAACAAAATGATTTTTGACACATGCCATTCTGGGTCTGGTATGTGGCCGACATACGCAAGCCAACTGCATGACAGTGTCCCAAACATGCCGAGTACACGGCATGCCACCTTTTTAAACAGAATGACGTCAGAGTGGCATGCGTATATCGCTTTTGGCATGCCGAGTACTGGTAGCTTATTTTAGTCAGCTTTTACATTGGCCGAGAAAGGTCGGCTGACTTATCGTTATTCTCTTTTGGGCTCAGGCCGTACTTATACACGTCCCGATTCCGACAGCCGACTATTTAATCCTTTTCTCCCTTCATTCTTAACGCGCTGTGTTCGGAAGATGTTGCTATCAGTATAGAACTAAAAACAAAAAAAGTCTTTAAAATGCATGGAAAAAATATTGAAATTTTGAATGATTAGATATAGTGTATTTATGGTTTTGTTGACGTCTTGGATCTAGACGGTAGCAATGACCAGCGAATACTTCTTGATTTACTTAAATGCTGTGAAACATCAACAGATTTACCTAAGAAAAGGAAGAAAAATCAAAATTTCAGTAATTGAATTTGCTTTCTTAACCATTTTAATATAATCTAGATGAGCTAGATTATAAAGATTTTCGTGCATTTGAAAATGTAAAATCAAATGTTTGATTAAATCATGAGACCACTCAAAACTTTCCATAAAACACAGAACACTCACCGAACACAGTCTCTAAAAAAATTCCTCCGGCGACACGAACTCAACTCTGAGAACACAAGAATAAATCAAGTGAATGGAATTACGAAACGAGATAAAAGAGAACACGCTAAAATCGTCTCGGTTGCGCTACCCAGCCGAGGCGAGCTACCCCCTGCACTTCTCACCTCCCTTTCCTTGACATTCGGGTCCCGGCCGATCTTTCACGGCCAATGTAAAAGGCTAATCCTATGTACATTGCACCTTTTGCTTCCTTGGGCATGGGCATGGACAATGGGCATACTGTTTTATTCATCACACTTCGACACTTCCACTTTCCGAACGTACACTAAAAAATGCTAAAATGGCTGTCTTTTTTGTGTGAGATTTTCTTCCTGCCGAAAAAAACTTTAATTCTGACTTCTGATAAAACAATCTTTAAAACTACGACTTTTATAGTAAACGTATTAAATGAACAGTATTTTGCATAAAATAAATGTTAAGTTGAATGCTTCTGTTTGCAGATTGTTGACCTCTAGACTCTAGTGAATAAACAAAAGGTTTTCAACGATAAGATTTTTTGTTTGCAAAATGGGGAAGAAAAATGATCGCGGTGGTGTTGGGGAAAGTAACAAAATACCCGGAGTTCTATCAGGAAAAATAAAGAAGATTCGCCAAGAGTCCCGAAAGGGAGCAAATCGTCCTGGTAAGAAATTGTTTAACTTGGAAGGTTTAACTGCTTTTTTTTTAAATAAAAACATTTCTTAAGTAGACAGCATAGATTCTAGGGTGATTCCTAGTGATCAGCTGGGCAATTATGTTTTTAGGTACATACATATGTACTAGATACTACTTATATTCTTAAACCTCTTTTTTTGTTGCAGCACTCAAACCGATCGATTGGTCTTGCATAGATTTGCCACCCTTCAAAAAAAATCTCTACCAACAACATTCAAAAGTTGGCGACCGTTCTCCTAGTGAAGTTGAAAAGTATCGCGTAAATAATGAAATCACTGTCAAAGGAACAGCTCCAAATCCAATACAAGCCTTCGATGAAGCTTGCTTCCCCAATTACTGCATGAAACAGATTCGCCAGAGTTACATTGCACCAACCGCAATTCAAGCTCAGGGTTGGCCGATAGCAATGAGTGGTTTTAATATGGTTGGCATCGCAAAAACCGGTTCCGGAAAAACGTTAGCATTCATTCTACCTGCAGTAGTTCATATTAACGCTCAACCTCCGTTGCAACCTGGTGATGGTCCTATTGCTTTAGTATTAGCTCCGACTCGCGAGCTAGCTCAACAAATACAGACGGTGGCGAATGAATTTTGCCTTACTGCATCTGTAAGAAATACCTGCGTTTTTGGCGGTGCTCCTAAGCCGCAGCAAGCTGACGCTCTAAAACGTGGCGTTGAGATTGTTATCGCTACTCCAGGACGACTTATCGATTTCCTTTTGAGGGGTATAACGAGTTTAACCCGGTGCACGTATTTAGTTCTGGACGAAGCTGACCGCATGCTAGACATGGGTTTTGAGCCACAGATAAGAAGAATTCTTAACCAAATTCGGCCGGATCGCCAAATCCTTATGTGGAGCGCCACATGGCCCAAAGAGGTACGCAAGTTGGCTGAAGATTTCCTTGGCGATTACATCCAAATTAATATTGGATCACTCGAGCTCTCGGCGAACCATAATATTCAGCAACACATCGAAGTATGCACGGATGCGGACAAGGGCCCCATGCTGAAGGAACTCCTAAAAAAGATTTACGATACTGATCGAAATCCCGGAAAAATTATAATCTTTGTAGCGACTAAAAAGAGGGTTACCAGAGTATGTAAGCTAATTGAAGGTTTTGCAGCAAATTGTGGAGGTATCCATGGCGATAAGTCTCAAGCGGATCGGGACAAAGTTCTTGATGATTTCAGACAAGGCAGGACGAGCATATTGGTCGCCACTGATGTTGCTGGTCGTGGGCTGGATGTGGAAGGAATTCATTATGTTATCAATTTTGATTTCGCCCAGTCGACAGAGGACTACATTCATCGCATTGGACGAACGGGTCGGAAGCATGCCACTGGTACTTCGTATGCATTCTTTACTCTGAGAGATATAAAGAGTGCCCCAGGATTGATCAAAGTACTTCGCGAGGCTAATCAGCGTATTAATCCACATTTGGAACAGTTGGCAGGAGGGGGTCGAGTTGTAATCCGTGGCAAGAAGCTCGGCGGAAGAGGACCTATTAAGGGCATTGGTGTCCGTGCCCCCGCTAGTAAAATTGATGTGGGATACGGTGCTGGTAATCGACATAAATGGGTAGCTAGTGTTGACTCTTTAGCAAATAAAGAAGGAGGTACGCGCTTTAGCGAAAGAGGACCTATTAAGGGCGCGTTAAGCATTGGTGTCCGTGTCCCCGCTCCTAAAACTGATGTGGGACACGGTGCTGGTAATCGACATAAATGGGTAGCTAGCGTTGACGCTTTTGCAAATAAAGAAGGAGGTACGCGCTTTAGCGAAAGAGGACCTATTAAGGGCGCGTTAAACATTGGTGTCCGTGCCCCCGCTCCTAAAATTGATGTGGGTCATGTTGCTGGTAATCGACATAAATGGGTAGCTGGTGTTGACGCTTTTGCAAATAAAGGAGGTACGCGCTTTAGCGAAAGAGGAGGTGGCAAAGGATTTGGAAGCGGAGAAGTTAAAATCGACTCTATGAAGGAGATAGATTTTCATGGTAGTAGCAGCGGTTCTGTTGCACGAGGAGGGGTAGTTATTGACAATGATCGACCTGGGGTCGCCTCTGGGCACGGTGTTGGTTTCAGTGCAGACAGTGGAACCAGATTTGGCAACGGAGAAAGCAGTGGTAAAGGACGTAGTGGCACTCTGAGGGAAAGTCGTATTGTTGGTGTTGGCAACGGAGGAAGCAGTGATGATAGGCTTAACAGCAAAGAACTTCGTCTCAGGTCAGACCGTGCAACTGATTTTGGCAGTTTCGGTGGTGGTAGGATAAACAACGAAGATCTTAGTGCAGGTCGTGCGAGTAGCTTCGCCAGCGGTGGAAATGGCGATAGTCATACCGGAAGAAGTGGCAGCTTTGTCGACGTCGATAACGGTTTTGACCGGAATGATGTTGGTGCTTTTTATGGCAGACATGGTGGTGATTTTGGTATTCGAGATAATGGTGTCTTGGAAAGCAAACATGAAGGGGGCTTCGGCAACAGTTTTAATAGTTTCCGCGAAATAAGTAAAGGAAGAGCTTTCGGCTGGGGTGATGGCGATGGAGGTGGCCAGATCAACCGTGAAAGTTGCAACCGGCTAGATGATGAAGACATTAACACGCTTTTCCATAGCCGACGCATTTCAGATATAGGTGCCCCTATTCGAATTCAAGGTGGTGGTGGTGGTTTCAGCAGCCAAGGCTCCGATAAGGGGGACGACAAGGAAGACGCTATAAACGCAGTTATTGCAAGTATTATTGGAGCAGGAAGCAATCTAGGAGGCAGAGATGCATTTGGCAATAGTGAAGCTGATGAGAACTTCGTCAAAAGATGCGAAAGTGATTACAGCGGCAGAGGCGATTATCGCCGCAATGATAGTGACTTTGCCGGTATAGAAGATGGTGGTCCCAGAAGCGAATACAGCTACAGCAGCAGAGTTGATGATGGCTTTACCGGCAGAGATAAAGGTTTTGGCGGAAAAGGTGACGGTGGTCTTGGCATTAGAGACGGTTACAGCTTCGGCAGCAAACGCGATGTCGTATTCAGGAACAGAGACGATGATGGTTTTGGAGCTCGAGGTGATAGTGGCCTTGGAGTAAGAGATGATGGGGGCTTTGGCGGTAGGGGTGATGGAGGCTTTCGTAATAGAGACGAATGCGGCTTCAGCAGAAGAGGGGAAGGTGATGGTGGTGTTGGTAGCTGGGGTGATAGTGGCTTTGGAAATCGCGGTGATGGTGGGTTCGATAAGCGCGTTGATGGTGGATTTGCCAGCAGGGGTAATGGCAGTGGCTTTGCCAACAGTAATAAAGACAATGGGTTTGGCAACAAAAATGATATAAGCTTCAGAAACAGAGATGATGATGGCTTTAGCAACAGAAAGGCAGATGATGACTTTGGGAACAGAGATGATGTTGGCTTCACACAGAGGAATGACGTTGCCTTCGGCAACAGAGATGATGGTGGCTTTAGCCACAGAAATAAAGATGGAGACTTCGCCAACAGAGACGATGTTGGCTTTAACAACAGAAATACAAATGATAATTACGGTGACAGAGATAAAGTAGGCTTCACAAAAAGGGATGAAATTGGCTTCAACAACAGAAATTATGATAGCTTCAGCAAGAGAAATGAAGATAGTTTCAGCAAGAGGAATGATGTTGGCTTAAGCAGCAGGAATGATGCCATTTTCACTCGGAGAAGCGATAGAAATTTAGATAGTGGCCACGGGCATAACTCTCGTAGATATGATAGAGGCGAAGGATTTAATCGCGAGTCCAGCGGCGGAAACAACAGTCAAATGAACAGTCGATACAATGATTCGAGTAAACGTGATCGGGGAATGACTTCACACTCACGTTGGCAATAAAAAGTTAAAGTCTTGCATTTGGCTAATTATACGTGTCAGTTTCTAGTCCATTTCAACATTGGAATTCCCAAGTAATTTTTTTTTTTTATAACTTCGAACATCCAAATACAAAAACATAATATATTATGTCCATATAAAAAAATCACTTTCTTGGTTTTACTGTATTCACTGAGATGACGGTTGTCGTTTTTCGGATGGGACTCTTGTCGTTTCTTTAGTCGTGTCATATTTTTAAATCATCGTTACGTAGCGTAGACGACTTTTAGATGATTCGTACAAGACTCAAACGTGATCTTATGTGATGACGAGTGGTTAACACTACGTGATATGGATTTAAAGACGATACGACAACCGTCATCGGGGTGATTTTGAATCTCAAGAGTGAGTTATTCGACTTCGCTAATAAAAGTTTCTGAAATAAATAATAAACTGTTGAAAGTTAAGTCTTCGGTGGGGTCTTTCTTTTTTGACTAAGACATGGAACTTTCAGAAGATTACGTTAAAATATTCCTTAACCGGAATGCTAGACTGGCGGATAAATTAAGCTATCATCCCTCAGATGTAGTTGTCATACCGTGGGGTTTCCACGAGGCGTTATTCGTGGCTAGTGGAGACTAGGCGGCAGGGTAGGCTTTGCAACATGCCATCTGAATATTATACATATCATGATTTTCGGCTTGCCAGGAATTGCTACTTTTGTAGATACATAATTATTAAATTGCGTTAAGTTTTAAATGGAAACGGCTGTGCGGGGAATAAAATAGCAAGACCTTAATGATCACCAAATAAATTTGTACATTTGAATCGGCTTTTTTGTGTTTGTCATAATGCCTACCTGTAGAAGATGTGGATCATCAACCGATGAATAAACTTATAATCAAATTCTTTTATCTTATAAAAAAATATATTTAAATAAAACTTATTTCCTTTTGAAAACTACTGATGTCACAACACTTCCAACTTTTCCACCAAAATTAAACGTTGGCGTTGGTATTGTACACAGTTTCTCGAATTTGTCTTTAAAACTTATTAATAACTCTTCTTCAGTCCAATTGCAAGACGTTATCACCAAGTAACTTCCATCATTCATCATATTTTTTACACATTCCAAATATAATTCACGTTTTTCTTTAGGATTCTCTGGATTTAAACTTATAGCATCATAGGTTCCTGTTAAAACAAGACTTTTAATTCAAATAAATGCAAGATATATTACATTAATGTCCGTTACCTTTATCGTGTACAACTTGAAAACATCCCAAATTTTTGCATTCGCCTACATTAAGCAAATCAGCTACCTCATACTTGATGTTTAAATCTTGATCTCTTGCTATATTTGATGCCAATTCAACTGCTTTCGGAGAGTAATCGACTCCAATGAGATTAGTATAGCCTTCACGTGCTAATTCTATCAGGAGCATACCATTGCCACAACCTTTGAATGGGAACAAATTTTGTAGAGGATAGCAATGGGAAATATGCGAGGAAGTTTAACTGCAGCTCATACCCAAATCGATGATTCTTGCATTGTCGCTAACCTCGTCACGTTTCATTAGCCAATTGATAACTCGCAATTGGGAATCCTCATCAAACCAAATCTCACCCACATCTCCATGATTTTTGTAATTTCTAATTTCCCTGTCGTAGCTATTTTCCCAGTATTCTTTGGTTCCTAATTCGGATCCATTCAATTCGTCGACAGACATTATTTTGACTGCCTGTATATATATTTCTATGAAACAAAACAGCACTGTGCCGGTGGAAAGAAAGGCGAATTAAGTTTATAATAAGCTGTTTAAAACGTATGTATTTAATAAGTATCACCTGTGTTTGTTATATTTCAATAAGAATTTAATAAGATTGGAAAAGAATTGCGTTCACTTGCCAATGACAGATCGAACCAAGCCCGGTCAAATGTCCAAAAGTATTGCCATTACTAATTTTCAAATAGTATATTTCTATCTCGTAAAGACTGAATATCTTGTATACAATCAACCACAAGCAAAACGAATGCAAATTTTCGGTTTATAAATTCACGATATTATTTATCTACTTTATGATAATTTTCATAAAACTTTTTTTATAATTGAGATATTTTTCTCGTCACAAGCAGCCTAGGGGTAATTATTTTATGACAATTCCTATCACTTTCTGAACGCACACTAAAAGATGCCAAAATGGCTTTTTCTGTGTTTTCATATGAGAATTTCTGCAATTAGACTTCTTTAGGGGAAAAAATATCTAAATTTCTATTTGAAGTAATTTGTAAATATTGTTTAAATTGTAATAACAATATTGATTGGCATTTGTTTATAGTTTAATAACGTTTAATTATTCATTGTGTTTACAGGTTACTACTCTTATTGAACTAACAATTTATTGTTTGTGTTAGAATAGCCTCACAAGAAAAGTGTTAGATGCCTCCGCAAAGGAACATGAGTCGTGGCGGTCCTGGTAATGGGGCAAGAGGTGGCGGCAACGGTAGTCGTGATGGAGACCGAAGAAATGGTGATTTTGGAGGTGGTGGTGGAAGAGGCGGCGGTGGCGGCGGCGGCTTTGGAGGTGGCGGTTTCAGAGATCGAGGCGAAGACCGTGGCGGTAACCGAGGTTTCAATAGAAGTGGCGGCGGTGGTGGTGGCTTTGGAGGTGACAGACGTGGAGTGCGCTCCGGGCGAGTGGAGAAGTTTGGGGGTCGCGGCGATAGAGATAGGGGAAAACCCAACCGGCGTACTGGTGAGTCCAACGACATTCTTTTAGTCCAATGTTCGAACGTAGTAACGTTGTTTTATTAGAAAAAGGTGCGCAAAACAGGGACCTGCACAAATAAATACACAAATCAGAAAAAACGTTCACCTTTGTTTTTGGGGTTATCTTAATACGAAAGTGCTGCAGTCTGCAGATCTAGTCTTTATTCAACAACCCTTACAAATTGCGTTGACTTTAGAATTCTCCTGCAAGTTCCCGGTCCGCTTGTAATAGATAAGTAAGAGGAAGAAGGAATGGAAGTGTACAGTTTGATGCCTTTGTCCTATCTTCTCCTTTCTCGTTTCGCCTTGAACATTTTCCTGTTCCGATACATTGTTCAGCTAAAACAAAACTGAAGTACCTACCTACCTACAACTCTTCTATAAACGCTTTTCAATCCATAAAATCTCTGAGCAGAATCATGGCATTTGAGTTAACAAACGATCATATTATTTGACTACAATTTATTGCATCAGAAAAAAATTTAAAACATTTCCACATACCGTTTCGATTGTTTTCTTATCCCAATTCTTTATCTTTTCATTTTCCAGAACTTGAGACAATTAATTGGTCCAGCATTGATTTGCCACCCTTCCAAAAGGATCTGTATAAGGAGCACCCAAAAACCAGCAGCAGACCTATCCATGAGGTGGAAAAATACCGTTCAGAAAACGAGATAACTGTCAAAGGACCCGCTCCAAATCCAATTCAATTCTTCGATGAAGCCTGTTTCCCGGATTACTGCATGAACGAGATTCGCAATCAGCATTATCAGGAGCCCACACCTATCCAAGCACAGGGATGGCCAATAGCAATGAGCGGTTTCAATATGGTTGGCATAGCAAAAACCGGATCCGGTAAAACCTTAGCCTTTATTCTGCCTGCAATTGTTCATATCAATGCTCAACCGCCGCTGCAACGCGGCGATGGTCCAATTGCTCTCGTACTGGCACCTACCCGCGAGTTGGCTCAACAAATACAAACAGTGGCCAATGAATTTGGCTCCTCGGCGTACGTTAGGAATACTTGCATCTTTGGGGGTGCTCCCAAGCCGAAGCAGGCATACGATCTCGAACGGGGTGTTGAGATTGTCATCGCTACTCCAGGGCGTCTAATTGATTTCCTTCTGGGGGGTACAACGAATCTACGTCGTTGTACATATCTAGTTTTGGATGAAGCGGACCGTATGCTGGACATGGGTTTTGAGCCGCAAATTAGAAAAATAATGAGTCAAATTCGACCAGACCGACAGATTCTTATGTGGAGTGCCACATGGCCAAGGGAAGTGCGCCAGTTGGCCGAAGATTTCCTAAGTGATTACATCCAAATTAATATTGGGTCGTTGGAGCTCTCAGCGAATCATAATATCCGTCAATACGTCGAGATTTGCCAAGAGTCAGAGAAGGGCACCAAGTTGAAGCAGCTTCTTTCTAACATCTATGATGTTGCAAACGATCCTGGAAAGATTATAATCTTTGTGGCAACAAAGAAAAAGGTCGATGAGTTGTTTAGGTATATTGGTGGTTTTGGAGTACGCTGTGGTGCCATCCACGGCGATAAATCCCAATCGGAACGGGATAACGTGCTTGGTGAGTTCAGACATGGGCGTACAAATATTTTGGTGGCCACAGATGTTGCTGCCCGTGGACTTGACGTGGAAGGAATCAAGTTTGTTATCAATTTCGATTATCCGCAGTCGTCGGAAGATTACATTCATCGCATTGGACGAACCGGTCGTAAGCATTCCACTGGTACCTCGTACGCCTTTTTCACCAGAAAGAACGTAAAGAACGCTAGAGGATTGATTGATGTGCTAAGAGAGGCAAATCAGGACATAAATCCACAGCTCGAGCAGATGGCAAGATCGGGCGGCGGTGGATTTAGTGGGGAGAGGAAGCGATTCAGACAGAATGGTGGAGGAGGAGGTGGAGGTGGTTTTGGGGGTGGTGGCGGTGGAGGTGGAAGAGGATTTGGTGGTGGTGGAGGTGGTGGCGGTGGCGGTGGCGGTGGAGGTTCTAGATTTGGCGGTGGTTCTAGGAATGAAAATGGTGGCGGTGGTCGATTTGGTGGTGGCGGCGGAGGTGGCTTTGGTGGCGGTGGAATGAATCGCGGTTTCAATGGCGGACAAAATGGTAACTCAAACGGACGATTTAATGAGAATAATCACGGTAATCGTGGAGCAGGCGGTGGCCCTGGTGGAGGCGGAAGTGGCAATAATGGAGGAGGAGGTGGATTTGACGGATCTCGGAGAAATTTTCCCCCAAGGCATTAGTATAAGTCGTTCAAAAATATGAATATATTTTTGTTTTTGTTTTCTTTTACATGGTCACACTACAGAAAAAAAGAAATGTTCCCAAAATATTTATTTAAAAATACAAAATTATACACTTGTATAATTACTACGTTTGGAATTTGAAAAAAAACGTCTAGCATGGAATTGGAGAATTTTGGTTTCAATTTTTGCTAAACTAAGTTTTGAGTTAAATAAATAAAATGTATTAAACTAGAATGAATAGTTGACATGTTTTTTTTAACTTTAATAATTTACAAATAGCTATTGCGATAAAAATGGTTATTTATGTCATTTATGCGATTCGAAAAGTGGACATATCAGCAGTCCGACGATCGCTATTGTCTAGAGAGAAAACATTTAAAATTATTCAAAAGTGTAAAGAAATTTAAAAAAAAAATGTTTGACCTACAGCAAATAATGGGGCTGAAAGTGGGTACATAAGATAAATAAATGTGCCTCGCATACAACGGAAGCATAATTTGCACTAGAAGGAAATGTCGAAAAAAAGAACATGGTAATGTTGTGGGCCTTCGGATGATGGTGCTGTTGTTGTCTTTTTCTTGTTGCCTCTCTATTAAAAGAATGAAGCTCTTTTGGAATTTAAAGTGAATCACCAGTTGGAAGAAGGGAGTAAATCACAAAATTTCCCAAAATGACATTTTGATGCAAATGTCATCTGTGGACGTAAACGCACCTCTTAGGTCGAAGAAAGCAATAAAAACTCGAAACATAGTGTCCTTCATTTCATCTATAGAAAAATCTCAGAACAGTTGTATGGGGAAGTTGTTCAGTTTTTTGCGATTTCCCAAAAGTTATGTCAGATGGATTTACTCCCTTCTTCTAACTGGTGATTCAATTGAATTCACTGAATCCATTTTATTTACACGGAAAATGGATTTCACACATTTCAGGTCAGTGCAACGCTTTCTTACACCGCGTCTCCACGAGACATATTTATGACAAAACTACATCTTGATTAGAAACACCAATCTACCTATCCAACCAGCATCTTCACTACAAAGTCTACTTACCAAACCAACTCAGCGCGACATGTTCACTCTACCGAAAAACCCACCGAATGAAAATCTACCTGCCAAACGGCCAAATGTCAGAGAAAAATCAGGATTTCAGTTTGCCGAGAAGGCAAAACTAAAATGCTGACATCGCGGACATGTTTTTAGTTTGGACATCAAATTAGGGGTCTCCACGAGACATTTGCATGTCAAGTCGAAGA
Organism: Brachyopa scutellaris; assembly: GCA_949775065.1. Lineage (NCBI taxonomy): Eukaryota > Metazoa > Arthropoda > Insecta > Diptera > Syrphidae > Brachyopa > Brachyopa scutellaris. Next base: position 107,908,230 of record OX459113.1, read on the forward strand.
ACATATCTTGGGAAATGTCTCGTGGAGACGGAGTATTATAAACAACGTTGTTTGTGGAATGGAATGGAACAATTGATCCACATTGGATATATTGGAAGGTGCGTCTGACGACATTACCTTACAGGTGGGGCTTATCACCGCGTTCTTCGATAACAACGGCTCCATGCTATCCATTCGTAATAGGCCCCATACACGATCCGACATATCTGTCCGACATTAGAAGTCTGCAGACCAATCTGACAGTGGATGGCCATGTTGGATGGTCTGTCCGGCGGTCGGATGAAAATCAAGCAATGTTTGATATTTTGGGGCGGGGCTTAGCAAGTCGGCCGACCGACTGTTCGTGTGTGGGGAAATCTGTTAGACTTCAGTGTTCACTTTAATTTAAATGCTGAAGGGATAGGTCGTGTGGTGTTCACGGCAAAATAAATATACAGGTGCTGAAAATATGAATTGGCATAATGTATTATGATAATGGGGCGCAGAAGTTTGAAAATGCCATTTTGTAGCCCTCAGTGAAATAAGCACAAAATATTAAGCAAAAAATATTGGTTTAAAAATTAATTTTTTCGTATGGAAATTCCATTAAAATTAATAATTTATTTTTGCTACGGTACAAAAAAGTGCAGCATACGTCTAGGCGTAAACATGCGCATGCGGAACCAGGGTATTGAAGAAAGAAAGGAAAAAAATAATTTTTTTTTAGTTTAATTTTGTCAAATTCTGAAATCCTCTAAAACCGCTCGATATTGAGTGAACGAGAGCCAAACGAACACTGAAGTCGGTTTGCTGGTCGTTCCGTGTGTGGGGAAATCTGTCAGACCGTTGGATCGTGTGTGGGCAGATAGAAATACGGTCTGCAGACCCAAGTCGGCAGACCGATCTGACCGTGTATGCCCTACTTAAGCGGGCTTGCTTATTGTTATGTGCAAGCTGTTCACCGTTTCATTCGCACGTAGATTAGCCACCCGTCTCATATTTTCATTGCGAGCTCAAATTGTTGATCGTCTTATCGGTGGCATTATTACACTAAACCGTCAATCAATTGCATTAAACACAAATTGCTCGTTAACAAAATACCTTATTATTAAATTAATGAATATTCTAAATTACCAAATCGCAGGAAAACAGTGAATAAAGGTATAATTTGCATTGTTGCAACTCCAGATTCGATGTGCCGATAACCTTATTTGGAGTTCTGGCAATTATTTTCACTGTCGAAATGAAAAAAATGATTTTCCGTAAAAATTTTCCAAATTTTGAACTTTTGCAACCATTTGAACTATAGGCTGAGTTCCAAATCGCAGTTCTTCCGCAGTACTGCAAAGTCAAGCGTTACATATCGTCAATATATAGCAGTGATGCAATGTATCGCGTTCCAAAACGCATCATAAAAGCAACCACAACGCAAAGAAAAGCAAACTACGCATCATAGTTTATTGTGATGCGTTGTGATTTGAGTATTTTTTGTTCTTATTCCGCCAAACCAAAACCAAAATAAAAAAATATCACCATGTTTATTTTAAGCCTAGTTATTTGTTATTTGGATATTTTCTTGAAAAAGGTTCAGAAAAAAATGGACAGAATTTTAGACATTTTTATAGATGAAATGAAATGATTGTTAAACAGGACAAACCGTTCCAAAAAGTCAAAAATTTTAAAGCATTTAAAGCATTAATGCATCTCAAAATGAATACGATCAAAATGAAAAAAAGAAAATTTCCCTTACAAAATGTATGGAAAATCGATTTTTCCAATTTTTCTTTAAAATTTTCAAATTTTTGGCTGTGTTGTGTTTTTACTTGGTTCAATACGAATCCAACAAAAAACTCCCAATGCAAATCGGATGATATTCAGCCGAGTTATGCTTGCACGAACAGACACCAATTCATTTTTATACAGGGTGTTTCCAAGTTAAATGTCAAGACTTTGGCAACTGATTCTTGGGTTTATTCTAAGAAAAAAATCGTTCCACAGCAAGGGTCTATCTCCAATTTGGACATCATTTATCGAGAATTTAAGAAAACACCTACTTTGGTTTTCTTATCATTTATACAACTTTTCCTAGTTAAATTTTCCAACTACGCCTACATACTCAGTTAGGTTTGAGTCTGGGATGTTAAGGGGAAAATGGTATGGAAATTAGGGTTTTGACGGGTATTCTAATAAATTAGCATATTTCAAAACCTTCGTCAAGTCATACTTAATTTAAAAAACGAATTGCAAACTTATGATTTAGTTAGAAAATCGCACTAATTGCAAACTGTTGTTAAAAAAATAGGTAAAAAATCATTTTTTCGCTTTTTACCTGCTGCGGTTTTTCCAAGTATCATAAAATCTGTGAGTTTTTCAGAATACTTACAACAAATTTTTTTGCTAACAATTGTTACGTTCATAAGAAAAAGTAATAAAACGGATTATTTATTACGCATTTTTTGTAGAAAAGCGACCTGAAAGCCAAAAAAATGTATGGGCAAGATTTAGGATATTGACTTAAAAATAAAATATCTGGAAAGCAAAAAAAGGTATCCAATTTATTTAAACGCAGTTAAAAAGGGTGTTATAATAAAATTAAAGCCCTAAAAGAAGTTTCTGTAGTTAGTATTAGCGGAGATATTTGAGTCAGTATGTGTATGGGTCAAGGTACACCAAAGTAGGTGTTTTCTTAAATTCTCGATAAATGATGTCCAAATTGGAGATAGACCCTTGCTGTAGAACGATTTTTGTCTTAGAATAAACTAAAGAATCAGTTGCCATAGTCTTGACATTTAACTTGGAAACACTCTGTATACAATACATACATATTATATAGATTCCTTTTTTTTATTTTACGAACGAACAAGATGCAATTGCAGAAAAACAGATTAATTTCGTTCTTGCAGGTGATTTCTGTTGGTTGTTAAGGCTGTGAAGAGACTTTAAATTCTTGAAAATGCTTCTTACCTTGTAGACCTCCAAAATAAAATGCAATTTTTTTTTTGAAAATTGTATTTGAATAATTTTATTAAAATGTCAGTTGTTATTCATTGTAACTATGTCCTTAGCAAAATAACTTAATATTTTTGTTAACATTTTGTATAGTCATTAACAAAACAAGCTTACAACATTTCAATTAAAACTTCTGTGTTAAGTTTTTTTTATTTTCGTTGGATACAGTCGATGTGGTGAAATTTAATCTGTTTTTTCTTTTGTTTAAATTTTCCCTGAAGCACTTACAAATACACAGATCTTATTTATTATTAAATAATAATTTTATTTTTTTTCACAAAATATGAAGAAGTATACTTCTTAACTATAAAGTTATAGTTTTTAAGTTTAAGTTTGCTTTTGTAAACATTTATTATTAATTTTTGTAAATTGAAACAAATTTATTTCCAAAATATATTTTATTGTTAACTGCCTTGAATACAGCAAAACTCAATACAAGAAAAAGAAAAATTAAATTTATAAAATAATTAGAAGAATATTCTTTTTTGTTTTCATGTAATTGTTTTTTTGTTTTTTGTTTTTATTAATTTTAAACTAAAACTATTTTAAAAAGTTTTCTTGATTTCTTTGTAAGAATCCTTAAATGCTTAAATTCATTCGTAGGATCCAAAATGCTTAAGCAGAGGCTGCCTTACGAGAACCTGAAAGAAAAATAAATAATTTTGTAAAAACATGTAGAACCACAAAAATTAAGGATAAGGTAATCTTAATATATTCCGCAAAGCTTTGTACACTTTGACTCCCGAAATGATAAAGGAACTTTTACCCTAATCGATTAAAAGTCATCAAAGTACATATCGCTCATTAACTTGAAGACTGACATAACTCAAAAAACGTGATTTTGCAGAAAACGCGTTTAAAGTTTTTAATTGACTAAAGGAAATCTTATAATTTCTTTCTCTTCTCACGGGGAGAGTACACAAGATATTAATATGAAATTTTTACACAATATGAAGCATGATATAGCGAATAATTCTGCATCATCAACTCAACTCAATCGCGTTTCTTGAGTTATGACAGTCTTCAAGTAAATGAGCGATATGTACACCAAAATTTAATAATGTCAGCTGTAAGTTTTGTGCTGATTTAGCTGATGCCAAGTCTGTTTAGAGTGACTACACGTATCAAGGTTACGCCATCTTCCATTAGTCTGTTGCAGTGCTTGCGTAAAGACTTTGTGCCTTATCGTTTCTATTGGTTCATGATTTTTTGTTGTTGAGTTCCCCAGTTTTGTACCATTTGTGGCTAATTCGTCTGCTTGACAGTTACCTCGGATATCTCTGTGACCAGGAACCTAGAACAAATTGAGCCTACTACCTACAATGCCTAACCTAATCTTCTAATTAGTGATTCGAGTGCTTGGTTATAGGTGTAAATCAGGAATGAGAGAATACAAGATTACGCATTTAGGTATACAAAACTCGAATGTTCTGCGCATGCCGTCACTGGTGACCAGCGATTTGACAGCTGGTTATTTTCTATATGAAGTCACCAATAATTGCTTTGAAATGTAAACGAATTTTGTCTTTTTAGTTGTATAATTACATTATCGTTATTGATAAAGTTAAAATACAAGTGTATTTTGTGATGGCTTTATTAGTACATGTTTTGTGTACTAGTTCATTTTCTTAATATTGAAGATTCATTTAACATCATGTTACTGGACCGTGTAAGATGTTATTGTAACAATTATCCGTACTTGGAATTGTACAAAAGAGTCTCAATTAGTTCCTGTCATGACGTGGAATGTTGTTAGAGTGAAAGCAGTTGACCCAGACAAATCTTAGCAAACATTTTAACAAGTCTACTTGACTACTATACAGAAAAACAGCTAGGATCTAGCCAAGTGTCTGCTATAAAATAGAACAATAATAATTAGTTCTGTATGACGATTTTTTAAATTAATATTTTGTTAGTTTCTTTTTCTTTTATAAGAATTCTCAGTGATTTCCCCATTTAACTTCCTTATCCTATAAAATATTCGTGCTCTAAAGAACCGTTTCACTCTTTCCTCGCAAATATATGTTCACCGCTAGCTTTAAATGCGTTTTCAAAAAATCTACAAATGAGTCAATAATCTCTGTTGATCTCAATGGATTCAAAGCCGTTGGTTTTGATGAATCTCCTTTGCCATAATTAGGTTCATTTTTTTGGAAATTAAAGATTCCCTTGATATCATCCCGAGCTAAAATGAGCACAACAAATTCGAGACGTTTTCACACTGAACTCGTCTTTTCGTCGGCAAAAATTAACCCATTGCTTCATCAAGCCTTTGTCTTTAGGAAAGCAATTACATCAAATAGGATTTTCATTGCTCACATTATTTTTATAACAGCTGAATATCGCAAACCTATCTAATCTATCTATTTAAATCCTATATCTTCACTATACTTTCACAATTGTTGGTCACCACTGACATCACACAGCTCTCAAAAATAAAAATAACATGGCGGACATGCGCAATGCGTAATCTTGTATTCATTCCTGGGTGTAAATGACAATGATTCGATTGTATATCGACTTCATCGATAAGCACCCAGTGGCCATCACCTCCGCCTGTCTTAAGCATAGGTTCAGGCTGAGCGGGCCTGAGAATACAGTAATACCCCGGTTCTATGCCTTTAATTGTCTTAGATCCATCCGTGTAGAGCTCCAGTACGTATTTGTAGGCAGACAGATATAACCCTCCTATTCTTATATATTCTAGCAGCGGATTTTAATACTATATAGTCCGTAGTTCTTGTATTAAGATTGTTTATTGAAAGAATTCTGAATCCCAGTGTGAAATTTATTTCAGTCGCAACGCCGTTTTTGCTGTTTGTCCCTACAGTTAATATACGTTTCTGCCCAGGCCGCTTTTGTTGACCCACTTTGCTAGTCTAGCTAGAGCCGCTTCCATCAAGTCACTAATTGTTGAAAGATTTCTTTCATTAATAGTAATAGCAATGTCATCTTCATCAGCTATAACTTTATACCCTTAAAAATCAGCAGAACACATATCGGCGCCCTAACAGATTTACAAGATATTTCCTCAATAAAATATATAAATGTATCCATCTTTCGCAATGGTTCCAAGAATACTAATAAGAATCGGCTCACGTGGGATGGGTTAACAGTGTCAGCGCGAAAACAAAAAAGATTCTTTATCAGATAAAGAATAAGGCAAATAGTTGATAGCATTCAAAAAAGCGGTAGGTACTGCTCTATTCCACAACCCATAATTATGATATTTTCCAGAAGTTTCTTAATCCTTCTTTTGGAATAAACAATCGTATATCGCTGTTTCTTTGGGCTAAGAAGACAATTTAATAGCAAAGCCCTTTCCCGATCAACTAAGGAGGCTCTATATAAGACCCTTATCATCTCAGTCTTGCTATATGGAGCTGAAGTTCGGACTTTATCGAAAGCGGATGAAGATATCCATGGTCGCTTCAAGAGAAAAATCTTTCGTAAAATATTCGGTCGCGTTTGCGTTGACGGGTTTAGGAGGAGAAGATTCAACGACGAACTATACGAGCTGTCGGAGGAGATGGGGCACATTGATACATGGGGCACATAGATACAGTCGACATTATTTGAAAACCAAACGTAGGAGGCCGCTCAACCACGCACACAACGCAACATGTCAATCAACGCAAATACATATATAACTGACATCCCTGTTCAGTCATCGCTTTGGGCCCAGCGAGCATAAATCTGTTTCGCATGTCCGCAAGTAAATTTTTGTCGTTTCTTTCGAGTGAATTTTTTTTAGCATATTAATGCTAACAATTTCATATGAACTTATTTGTTGAGTAGGTATATGTCCTTCATAATTTGATATTTAAGTAAAATTTCATTACTAAACGTTTGGTTTAACCGCATTTAATATTTATATTCTGTAAAGTCGGTGTTGGGGCACATTGATACACATAACCTCGGGGTAGTTTGATGCCCTACATATGTTCTACTAAATACTACGCCAACTGTAGCCATGAAGGTAATCAGCTCAAAAAAGGAGCGACCTTTTAACCAATTTTTTGGGAAAATTATATTAATAAAAGAAGAGAGTGGAGGAAATGATTTTCACGTATCTTTCTTGAAGCGTAGGCTGACTGGAGCTTTTGTATTCCCTGATATTAAAGATGAGGGCTCTGTTAACATTTCTTACATTATCCTGAAGTTACCAAGTCCGATAGTCAAGAAGGGCACCTGCAGAACAGATTCTCTCCTTAATTTTAAGATAAATTTGTCACCTTGTAACATTTCTATGTGAGTAGAAATTTGACAAAAAAATAAACGCTGATTTAATACTTAAATATTAAAAATGCTGATCACAGTTATCTAAAAACTGATTATGACAATCAGAAGACTGCTTATTTTATACTTAATATTCTAAGTTCCTTGTTTTCAGTTCTTTTGTTTATGTGATTTATCTAAAAAGCGAAAGCATTTATTTCAAATTAAAACTAATTTAAATCTAAATTCACATGAACTACCAAATACTTAAATACTGGGTTGTACTAATATGTTTATGTTATAGAAATAATAAAAACTTGTTTTATTAATTGAGGTTTTTTTTTTAAATACTGATTAATAGGCTGTGAATCAAAGTGCCCCTGACATGTATGATGTATCAATGTACCCCATGAGTACTAGCAGAGTATTCGACTCCTGATGATGGTCGGCGCAGCAGGGGACGATCTCTCGGACTAACTAAAAGGGGTTGTTGGTTGTGGCCTTGATCCACCCACGATTGTAGCGCCACCTAAGTAAGTAATTATAGATTTCCCTAATTTCGAACATCTTTCATTTCGTGCGAAATCCATCACATCCTTCTTAATTCCGTTCATTTTGGAACTCGCTTAGCATTTTCTATCTGATCGGAATTGATCACAGTGATGTACTATAGTATTGCAGTTAGTTTTCAAGTGCTTCCAGAATAAAACTTCCTGATTCTTAGAACTCACCACTTGACCTGTCAGTCCTTGGTTTGAAATTCCACAACTTTACCAAAATATTGACAAAGCATTTTCTTATTACAATACCGCTATACAAGCAACAGTTCTCCTCGAAGGAAGCAATAAACAAAGAAATGGATGCACAAGAGTTCTCGAACCTTTCTTAATGGAGAATTCTGCTTTCCACCCATGTGGTGTTATCGTTGTTTTCCAATAGAAAAACTTTCACGAATTCTCGAGTTCGAACAACAAACACAACTCTGCAGTGTTTTCATATTTCCAATGGTGGAACGGGCACGAGGATTATGGCGAACTTTTATTCTCATTGCAATGCTGGTGGTTGCACATTGAAAGGATGTTGGCAGACAGTCAAGTGAACTACTTTCAAAAAAGAAATTCCGGAATATAGCTAGTTCGTTCTCGTAAGCAGGATCCCTCCTTATCCCAGGAAATAAAGTGCGGGATTCATTTTTTGACGCCAGCACACACACACACACATGAGGAGTTGGTGGTAATGGGCTTTGGCATTCGAATTCCATTCCTAATGAGGATGCACGGATGCAACTTATGTGTCCTGGCACTGCACCAAAATCCTTGTGATACAACGTTTATTGTGTGTTGTGGTTAAACGCATTTTACTTACACCTGGAGGCGGCGAAGGTTACTGGAAAACTAGTGAACTAGTGTAGAGTGGTGTGGCTGTATGCTGAGAGTCTGGTATGCGGCAGTGGGAATGATGCCAGCGCGCCTGGTGTAGATAGACGCCCGAAACTGTGTGTGATTTCAATTTAATTAGAGAGCAACTGAGAGTATGTAGGTTGGAGTTTTGGGAAAATTTACTCGAAAATGAGGCAAGACCACATAACTGCTGCGCATTGGTTCTAGTGCCTCAGCCGCACAAGTGCATGCAATGCTTGCTGCTCTACCTTTTGCCATTAAATGGTGGCTCTGGTTCTGCACATTTTGTGGGCACACAGAGTGGCAGGTTGTAGCACGTTTTGGGGTCGAAGTTATGCGTTGAGTTGTCGAGAACAGGAAATTTAATGAAATTTGCAAAAGGTGTGTGGTAATTACCAAATCCTTGGTCGTGGGAGATAGTTTGTAAATTTTCTAAGGAAACTCTATTTACCTTTGTCCTTGTTTTTACGTTCTTTGTTGCCTTTATCCTTGGGTTTGCCGCCGGGATTACATTTCTTGCTAATAGAACGAACCGGCTCACAAGTATTATCGCTGACAGTTTTGAGTTTGTCCAGTCGCATCATTTGACCATTCACGCATTCAGCCCAAGCACCTTTTTCATAGCGGCAAGCTGAAAGGAAAGAAAATAATTTCATATAATGATAGGTGATTACGAAAAGTATGGTTAGGGTTGAGGTTATATAAGCTTGTTGGAAGTAATTTCAACGTATGTAAGCACTAGCTGACCCGCGCTCGCCTTGCTTTGCCCGCCGCCATTGTTAACTGTTGAGGCAAAACAAATTGTATTGGAGATGAGTGTCGAATTATTTTTCCGAGAGACGAAATCATCATTATATAAATAGGCGAAGGAAAAACAGTTCAACCCCTTTTTAGCTGCCATACTGGCCGAACACAATGGTGACGCTGTAGTGGAAGTAGAAAGTTGAAGTTGGCTGAACTTTGCGCTTCACCATACAATTCAAATTCATACTACAGCATCAGCTTCGCATTGTGTTCGCGCTATAGGGTTTACGTGTATTTTAACTTTGACAGCGCTGCCTACTTCCACTACAGCTTCGCCATTGTGTTCCGGCAGTTAAACACAACATATCCCCTTGATTTGTTCGAAAGGTTGTGAAGAGCGGCAGTGCAGTGTGTAATGTTTTTATGTTGTGTCCAGGCCAGTTAAAAACAGGTGCGTTTCTCTCGCACTATTGGTCGAATTTCGACCACAGGCGGTACTAGTTACAAAAAATTCTCTGTTAGCGAAGGTCTATGTCATTATCGGATTGTACTGTCTAAATTTCAGCCCTTAAGGTCCAGCAGTTTCGTCTGTGCATTGTCCATCAGTCAGTCAGTGAACTAAACTCAACAGAAGATGTCGCAAACATGAGGTGGCTTCCACTTGCATCTTTTCTATTTGTTTTTAATTGGGTTGACTGAGCAAGGGTATTTAAATACGACGGCTCCATAAAAATGGCACGATATTCAAAAAATCCGTTCAAGAATGAGCTCGGCTCGCGCAGGCAAGTTTACGTATCAGAATTTTATCAACAAAAGCGTGTTTTCTTTCAGGCTTTTCAGCCTGTTCTTTTTTATATTTAAGTCCCTTTGTCCCTGTCGGAGACTTTCGTTTAAAAATGTGTTCACCGTTAGAACGGTCTCAAATTGTTTAGTTCCTTCTTATCATTCAATTGACAGTTGTCCTTCTTGAGAAAAAAAATGCGCCCCAATTGGGACAAAATAAAAGAAAATACGTGAAAATCTGGCTTCCTGTCAAATCGCCCAAAACCAAATCGTCCAAAATGCATAAATGTCACATTGCCCAACATTTTTGGGCGATTCAACACTATGACAAATCGCCCAAAAAATTAAAAAATGTCAAATCGCCCAAAAAAGTGTGGACGTTTTGTCAGAACTCATGCTTCCGATCGCCCAAAACCAAATCGCCCAAAATGAAATAAAACTCGAAAAATGTTAAATCGCCCAAAAATCTTTGTAGGCTATTTAACATTTTTAATTTTTGGGCTATTTAGCATAATGTCAGATCCCCCAAAAATATCACTAATTTTGGGCGATCGTATATTTTTGTTAAATTGGGTTTAAAAGTGTGTTCAAAGCGAATTGTAACAACTACAGAACTACAGTAACGGTCACAGCAGAATGTTGTTTGTTTTTTCTTCATATTAGGATTATGAAATGAAATAATATGAAATGTACATATATTAGCGCGTGAAGAGGCGCGTTTACCGTTTCGCATCCCGGTTCGCGCCTTGCGCGCACCCCCTCCCCCGCTCGTTTGTTTCCCCCTAGATTGTAAGTGGAGCCTGACTTCTTGTTTTCATATATCCATTTCTTCAAGCCTTCATTTCGGATTAAAGCTGTTTTTCATTTCATTACTTACTTCAGATCGGGCAATTACATTTCTCAGTTTTTAAAAAGTTGACCAGGACGACATCGGATATTGAAGGCTACAATGCGATTTCTTCTTTGGGTGATTTGACATTTTTATTTTTTGGTCAATCTGTCCAATCTGGGCAATGTGACATTTTCCAGATTTGGGTGATTTGGTTTTAGGCGATATGACACAGATCCGCTTTAAAAAACGCCGAAACACAAAATCGCCCAAAATCACTTTTTTGGGTATTTTGACATTATGCCAAATCGCCCAAAATATGTATAAAAATGTCTAATCGCCCAACTTTTTTTTGGGTGATTTGACAAATTTTTGTTTTTTTTTTTTTGCATTTTGGGCAATTTGACACTGAGCCGAAAATCTGTATCATGAAATGCCAATTGGCCAAATGAAGCCTCCTTTCTAATCTACATACACAGCAGCTTGAACCAGCTCCATATCTCAATCAGAGATTAAGTTGATTCAAAATCTGAAATAGCTATTAGTCGACCAATGTCAATACTTCCACTAATAAGACATCTAATTGATTGCACGAAGCTTCCACATGCATTTAAAGACCATTTTGTAGTTCAGCATCAGCACACAAGACAATCAACGCCCAATTTGAAGCACAAAAGCAGAACATTAATGCCATCAGCACCTTCTCTCACTTGGAATGGTTTCGAATGGAGCACCAGGCACATTAGTAGGTACCACAACGATACTGAGAATATCATACATTCGAGTGGAATTAAATTTCGTGTGCAAATCGCTTCTATTTAAGCCGAAACGAAAGTAGATCCTTGCAACTTGCAAGTTGCCCGAACAAAAGCAGACAAAGAAGGATGCAAATGACAGTAGGTCGTGGCTTGTGGCAGTGTGAAGAGACAGCTATGGAGTTCCACACAACTCATGGTGCAGAATATTCTCATTATCAGTGCAACGGGAATCATCATAAAGGCACACACATACACACGGACGATTTGTGATGGCATTAGTAGCACAAGCATGCACTAGTTATTGTTTCGAGAATTCTTGGCTTCGCTACATCGGCGTGCTCGTGGTACTGTAGCTAACCCACTCTACATTGAAATGCAAAAAGCCTCACAGTCGAAGCAGGAACTTTCTTTCGACTCGCTGCAGGAAGTGAGACTTAAGTACACGTTGTGCTATATGTATATGTATGTGCATAGCCACATATCCTTAAAGCAGGGTAATCATGGTGGGTTGCTGACTGACTTATTAGGCGTTTTTCTTTATTAGTTCAGAGTTGAGCTCTGAACAGAGCCTGAGCGAATCGAGCGCACTCTGAACTAATTGTGTTCAGAGCGCGTCTGAGCACTGAGCGCTCTGATTTAATTTTGAAACACACTTGAGCACTTAGCTGTCATATTTTTTTTTTCATCCATTTATTACCTTAAATTAAGTTTATGCATAATCAAACTAGTTATTAATTTTAATTAATGCAATTACTTAATTGTATTAACTAACTTCTAAGCCATAACAAAAATCCTCGTCCGCCATTTCAATTGTTTTCGATTTTTTCCTATCTGTCAAATGTTGTTTTGGCTGCGCTCAGCATTTTACTCAGGATGCTCAGTCAATTTATTCTGAGCGCATCGAGCGCGCTCAGCCCACGCTCTGAACGAATAAAGAAACACACGTTCCACACTCTGAACACTCTGAGCTAAAAAAGAAACACGAATATTTTTTTTGACAACTCAGGCTCTGTTCTGAACTAAAAAAGAAAAACGCCTATTGAAGTAGGTACTGTGGTAGGATCCTGGAAAATGTTGTTGCTGTAATTTTTTTTTGCAAAGGGGGATTGGTTGATTTGAAATAAATATTTGACGTTTGGAAGGACAGTACAGATCAACAAAGTGTTTTAAAAAGTCCATCGCTTTATGAGCAATTACGTGCGACCCGATGATGCACTTAACTTTGTTTTTGATTCTCTTTTCTTTTAATATTTAATTTTTTTTACGTCGTACTCAGCGGATTTGGATTCGACTTCATTTTCCTTTTTTGTCCGCCTGCAGCATGCTGATGGGTGCCATACGTGGTTATTTCCTGCAAAAATGGCACACTTCCTGGCACACATATTTTGTTTTAAGCCCTTTTACTTTTCAAAAAGTTTTGTTTTCGTAGCTGTTTTGTGCGGACGGACGCGTTCGAGACTTAACAACTTTTGAAATGAGCACCGTGATGTGATGTGCACCGTGTATGTATGCTTCCCTTCGACGAAGGAATTTAAAGTGAAGGAATCAACAACTACATATGAATTTACGAGGACATACAACACTCCGGTTCGTTTGGTCGTATTAGTGAGCTTGCTTAATGGCGTTACCGTGTGACATAGAGTCCTTGGATTTGAGCATCTTTCTCCAGAGCTGTTTCCGTTGTTTTTGGAAGGTCATTACTTTTGCAGGGTTGCACTTAGTGTAATGCATGTTTCACTTTCCTCGCACTAGAGAGCACATGAAAGGATTTTTCGCTTACTGATATTCCATACACTCCATGTGGAAATGTGTTGAACACACTCGTATAGCATAGCACGGAAGTTACGGATGAACTTTTGTACAATGGGAAGGTACTCGTACCTATGAACCGTTATGAGAAAAGTTTATGGAGAAAGCTAATTTAGGTTTCAAAAAGACAACATACTTGTAGGAGGAAATGTGTGAATTAATTCATGTGAAATCATTGAAGCATAGTTTCTTGTTGGAGGCTGTACAATGGATACACAAAGATTTGAACCAAGTTAGGACTGTTAACTTAAAGTTTCACCAGCCGATTTAAAGCTCCTTTGGATATGCATCGATTTAAACAATACTTACGTTCGAGTGCATTGCAATTATCACGAAATGAGGAAGAAAACGAAAGTAATTGCAAATGTGCGACAGACAAAAGTTTCATAGTCAATTAATGATTTTCCATGCTTTAAAAAAGTTAAAGAGGGGATTTGTTTGCATATGTGTAAAGGTTTTAACTGCTTTGCAATTAGTTCCTTCAAACAGATGGAAAATTAAGAAAACAAAACTGACAACCGACATTAACACATGGTAGATAAATCTGTTTTCACTTTGTGTACTAAAATTCGTAAAATGTCAAACTTGGAAAAGAGGGGAGGAAGTTTTTCTGATGAAATGTTAAGAAGAAGGTTTTCATTTTGCTTGTGTACTAAAGTGTTTGAAAATCTCCTATTCCGAAAGGAAAATCCTAATACGATGAAACTACTTTTGAACGGATGCCAAGGGGACTGGATAGTTTGTCCTTTGAATGGAGGTGTCCGGCGAAGGGAGACGACAGTATTTTTAGTCAATATTTTTGCATATATTTTTGTTACGTTATTATTTAATTACATTCATCATAGTAATATTAAAATAAACCAAAATAAACTTCATAAACGTCCTGCTACCGTTTGTAAGTATAGGTAGGGTATGTACCCAGCGGGAAAAATTGTAAGCGCTACCCAAGTATGCAGAGAGTAAGCGCTTACTCTTCATAACTCTAGGAAGCTTTGTGAAAGCAGCTAGTACAAAATATACATCGAATAAGAGACTGCTTTCAATAACATCCTTAAGAAGCTTATAAGAAGCATTTCGATACATACGACGCGACGGCTGTCCAGACAGCATGTTGAATCGTGCTACCAAGAATCCAGTAAGTGGGCTTACTGTTCATACCCAGCGAGAAAAAAAGTGAGCGCTTCCATAGGGTGCAGTGTGTAAGTGCTTACCCTTCATATCCGGCGGAAGCTGCTCGCAACCACTTCCATGTTAAAATCGTATTGAATGAAAATTACAAAGCGATTCATTTAGAAGGTCATATTATCTAGACAGCTGCTGCAACATTTTTCTTTATGAATTACATTCTGTCGACATATGATCATTTTTGAAGTGATTTTTAGGGAGAATAGATGCTGTTTTTCCATTTTTAAATAAAAAGTGTATTCAAGAAAAAGTGTATTGAATTAAATGCAATGACTGCAATATTTTTTTTTTTTTTTTGAGACTAGGTATTTCTTAAAATAAAACTTTTATATAAAATGTTGAAAAACAAAAACTTGTTGTATTAAAATTTGAACTTGAACAATAGAAATGCTTCTTGCTTCATATGTGCTTTAACGGTAGCGTAGAGTCAGAGCCTTCTTCTGAAGCACGTTAGCAGCGCTTCATACTGGGGTTAGCGCAAGCGCTTTCTATTGCCTCCTTTTGAAGCACGTTAGTAGCGTTTTATACGGATCTTGCCATTAGTGCTTACGTCTGCGGACATCATATAATAAAAACGAAATGGAGGGTCATATAGTCAGTAAGCGCTTCGAGCTTCTTTGTATGCGCTTACAAAGTCCCTCTGAAGTGCTTTTTTTCCCGCTGGGTATGTACATATTAAGATACCTGAAAATAAAGAACTACACTTTACCATGGAAATAAATATTTATACGATATCAGTCTGCTAAGAAACAAGAAAACTCCCTAGATGCAGCCAGCGATGTATACAAATTACAACCAAATACACGAAATCGAGGAAACCCCTCTATGTCAGCGGAGAAGAACGTTCTTTTGACTTACTAGGTCAAAACCGTATTTCTGAAATTTCACGTTTAAAGTATGTTCAAAAGCGTCAGCTGCGTCCGTTCATGGGGAATTTTGTAGTTTTGGTCTGTAATGGAGTGTCCGCGTCCGTTCAAGGGAATAACGTTTCCATATAAATTAGTACTAAAATCGTTGGTCATGGATTTAATGTCCGTACAAGGGACGCGTCCGTTCATGGGAGGTGTTTGCTAGAGGATGTTTTACTGTAATTCTAGTTTTGGGTGAGTTTTAAAACGGAATCTTTATCCTTGCTCACGAAATGTAGGTTCTAGGTTTATGATACTAATACTCGCGGACATTCAAATACAAATGTAAAGCTGCTTGCAAATGGTAAAAATGCACTTAAGACACAAATGTTTACTTTGCAAGCAACAAAAGAGCGTACTTACCTTTCTTGCATTTCTTCTCAATGGTCCTCGTTTGCAGGCAGTTGGATTCGCCCTTCTTCAATGTAAGCGTCCTTGATCGAGAATTAGTCTTGGTGTCACATTCGGTCCAGGCGCTCTTAGCATAACGGCAAGTGGACTCTGCAATAATTAAGAAAAAAAATTAAACTATTCCAATTCCAAAAAAAAAGTTTATTAACCACCAAAAATGTAAAATTTAAATTAATATTTTTGCACAACCATAAAAATGTATTCACAAAAGAGAAGCTCATTTACGGAGTAACAAAAATGTTTTCAATTTACGTTTTTCTAATCACCTGATTGATATCTTGTTAATACATTTGACAACAGAAATTATGCATAGCATAATATAGGAAATGTTCGAGGTCGCTGTTGAATAAATAATTCGTACCTAGTTTCCCAATGTGCAATTACAGTTTTTTTTTTGTTTATTGATGAATCTAGCCGACTTCAATGTGCCTACATAGTTTTTAAAATCATGTAAGGTCTGTTTGTTAACACGCTACTTTTCGTAATACTATGTAAATTACATAGAATCACATGAATCTGTGTTTGTTAACTCGAAATTTGTTTTTGTTTTCCACTAACAATGAAGATTATGAGATTTCTCAAACTGTCAGATGGCTGGGTTTGACACAGTTGAACAGTCCACCCCAAGGAAAAGGTTTTGCAGAAAATTCATCGCAAGGAGAGAGCCAAATGAGAGTAAACAAAATTGAGAGCCATGAAACTGTCATGATTCTATGAAAGTTTATATAGTATTGCGAAAACTAGTGAGCCAGCAAACAAACCTAATATTAAATTTTTGACACTTCAACTCATGTGAACTGTCAGTTTCTCATTTGTTATTAAAAGTGATTTAAAATTGCTCGTAAAACCTTTTGGTTATAGTTTTCTGAATAATTGAAAAAGATGGAAAGAAGAAGTTTAAGCGACAGCGAGGTTGAAAGGTTTTTAGAAGAAGATTTTCCTAGTGATGGCCTACCTAGACGTTGATCAGAACTGGGTGCCAAATGATGATCCAAATTCGGATACCGATTGCGATGCTGATATGGGCCTTTGGACGAAGTTAAAGTTGAGCATAGGACATACTACCTGTGAATAGTTCCTGTAATGTAAGATGGACTGAGTTTCATTTTCGTCAAAATCACTATTTACATTGATAGCCAGGCGACCATAAAAGCAATAGCTGCTACACAAATAACATCGAAGCTTGTAAAGTGTTGCCGCGAAGAGCTGAAGGTTCTCGGCACGCAGCACAATGTAAAACTCTGCCGAGTCCCTGGGCACAGAGGGATATCAGGTAACGAAGCTGCGTATGAATTGGCTAGAAATGGCTCAGCCCTAGATAGAGAACAGGCAGATGTCACGGTCAAACCTCCACTCTGCAACCTTCACGCCAAAATTGAACAAACAACAGAAACTAAAGCAAACAACAGGTGGAAATCACTAACCACCCGTGAGGTATCAAGAACATTGTGGCCAAAATACGATAAAGCAAGAACAAAAAAAAAAAACTCCTGCAAGAAGGCAGGAAGTCTGTGTCTTTGCTTATAGGAATGACAACTGGGCACAACACTCTAAGATACCACATTAAGAAATTAAGACGGTGATGCGGTGATGAAGGGGCACATGAGGACATAACCCATTTCCTCTGTCACTGTCCTAACCTCTGTCAATTGAGAAACAGAACCCTGGGCAAATTCTTCTTCGAAGATATCGACGAGCTATCAGATGGATGAAATTTTCCAGGGCTTCGGGATGGCTGTAACCAAGACGATTATGGGAACACATTATAGGTATCACAATGGGTCAACAAGGACCTTAGTGTGATGGGAATGTTACTATTCTAATCAGCCGACTAACCTAACCTAACCTTCCGTCAAAAAATATTTTCATTTACTGGTAGATCCGGCTTTTTGAAGTTTCCCAAACTATAGGCTGCCTGAAAGCATTTCGTCTCTTTGTTATTTATTTTCTATTTTTTATAATTATAAAATTATAAAAATGAATTTGAACTAGATATGAAATCAGAAATTAAAAAAAATATGTCTCAATTATATCCTTAAAAAAATACTCAGATGCTATGTATGTATGTACCAAAAATGTTTAGAAAAGGCCACAGGCTCTGAGACCCATATAAAATTCCATGGCGCGCAAAAACGTACGACATGGCCCGAGTTGAAGTAGTAGCTTTGTATATACATAACTATAGTAGCGCCAATCCAGTAGTACCATTATGCTGCAAGATGTCGCTAGTAATACCAAATCGAGAATAAAGTGCCAGAGAGCTTTTGCGCCTTTGCTAATTTCATTCCTTATGAAAAAGCTTTCGTCAAGATTTTAATTTCTTCGTTATTTCGGCACCATTGAAAATGTGCGACATCGACATGACAGCTATCTTATGTTTATTTAAATGGAAATTTTTCAGAATTCTCTTGATAAATCAAATTTATAGTTGGCGTCTAAGCAACACCATATCGAAACATGCAAAAAAGATAAACGTCACTAAAGTCTGAAATTTTCGAACGGTGTCTTTTTTGCCAACACCTGTGACCTTGGATGCTGTTCATAAAACATAAGTATCCATTAATGAATTCGAAACCTGAACTAGATAGCTACATAGCACATAGTTCGTCACGTTACCTACGTTGTTTTTTTTTATATTATTGTATTCATGTAAGTCGAGTCTCGAGTGCGATGAATCTAATCACACGAACAAGATGGAATAAAAACGACTTGCGTCATATTAATTTCACTTGATTTCATTCCCAATTCACAGAGGCCATTCCATGTCAGTTTATTGCTCCTTTATTGGGAGCTGGGACACTTTTTCTATACTAAGCCTGTTTGTTCTACCTATATATGTACACACACAAAAATTCGAATGAGAAAGAAAAATCACACAAGCCATTACAGTAAATGAAGAATAAATGAAACCCATCGGGTCGAAGGAAGTCTCCAAGTCCATGTCTTCTATGCACGCATTGTGCCGTCTAATGGTGAATACAAAAAAAAAACCTTAAGACTTCTAAGTGAAGTAAACAAAAAGCTTCACACACATGCACGTAGGCCAATTCATTTGCAGGACTCCCGCAGGGAGGACCATCGTAAAAAAATCCTTATTAATAAAACATCAACCTTGTGTACCTATGTAGTACCGGTCCGCTTCCATCCCCCATCCACATGTCAGTCAAGTTGTACATTGTCGCTATAGAGCTCCGCGCCTGGCGTCTATATCGCCCTTCTGAACGCATTATCTTAGGTAGGAAAATCCTGATAAAAGCTACAATCGTATAGTCCTCATCCTCTAGTCCCTTTCATGCTCCCCCCGAAACGATTTTTTTTCAATCTATGTTTCGCTGCTCAGAATGGGATTTTCGGGAAGACGGCGTTGTTGTTTGCATATAGCTCTAGGGCAAGAATTATTCTCGACAATGATGTGAGTCTGAGCATCGGGGGTGTAGAATCGAAGAAGGTTTTCATGTAGCTTTTTTTGCGCTTCTCTTGTTTGGCCAAAGAATGATTTCATCCATAAATGATGGATTGGAAATGTTAAATTATGTAAAATATTTGCATCCATCGTGAATCACAGAGAGAAAAAAAAAGAATGCTTAGTTTGAACATCATCCATACAGGTACTGATATAGATACTTTAAAGAGATATTTAAAGAGATATTCAAAAATTGTCCTAAGAAAGGCTAGCGCTGCCTAACCTAAAACTACCAAGTGATACTAATTACTGAATACAAATAGCTTTTTTTTTTAAAGGAAATGCTTCATGCACCGTCAGGAGGCTGAGCCCGAATGGTCGCCTTGTGTGTCTAACTCCAATCGACCAACAACTTTACATCTTCAGGCGCGATCCCACCTCGAGATCTGGTCGCCACTTTTTGCCTCTGTGGGCTGTTTCTTCTTCTTTAGCCTTTTTCGAGGGTATATGTTTGCGTCTTCCTCTATCTTTTCATTTTAAGAACTGTCTCAATAAACGAAGATATCTTATTCCACGTATCAATTGTTTAGTTCATTTTCTTGACTGCATTTTCTGGGGGAAAATTGCCTATCTCCACTCCTCCCTTTTGTCCATCTGTTACAGGTGAAGAAGTTGTGGTAGGCATCTTCATCTGGAGAATCGCCGTATTGGCAAGCTGCGCTCTCTGTATTTTCCCCCATCTTGTGGAGGTTCTGTTTGAAGTAACCGTGATCTCGCGGTCCATCTTCCTCTTGTTTCGGTATTCCACCTGTTTTGCCATCTCTGCTTCAGGATCTCTTTCGCGTCTGGAGCTGCCGTTTCCGTTCCCATAATTCCGTCTTCTTCTCGTGCACGTACTTTCTTTCTGCTGCTAATAGGTCTATTAGGGTCACTCCTGCTACTTCAAGATCGGCTGGTTCTGATACTTGGCGATAGGAGCTTGCGTCTCCGTGTCTCTGTACTACAGCAACATTTTTTCCTGTATATTTCCTGTTTTAGCGCATCAGCCCATATCTCGCAGCCATACAGGAGAATGGCATGCGTGATCGACATGAGGAGTTTTCGTTTACTCTGTGTTGGGCCGCCAACGATTGCCATGAGTCTGCTTAGTGACGTGGCAACCTTCGCAGCTAGCTTGGATGCGGATTTTATCTGACGTCAGTATGGACGCTTGCAGTCTAGAGTTTTACCAAGATATTTCACTTCGTCCTTGCTTGGAACTCTACGTGTTTGGGGATGTGTTTCCTGGAATGGTCTTCCATGGTCTTCCATCCAGACACGCGTCTTATGACTTGGTTAAGCCTTCTCCCTGCGTCTACAGTGTCTCTCAAGAAAGGTTTCGTCGGTCATCTCCATGCGGAGAATCACATCATAGGAGGTATTCCACAAGTCAGATCCAAGTATTGAGCTCTGCGCTGCTCCTGCGGTGATTTCCTTTTCAAAATATGCCTTCCATTGTGGCGTAAATCAGTTTTCGGCTCTTGAGGTAGTCCTTTATTATTCGTAGCAGATATTGCGGGGTCCCAAAGGTGTTTTCCAGCGCGTTCAACATATATGCCTACCTCGCCGAGTTGAAAGTATTTCTTACAACTAAAGTTACCAGTAAAGACTACTTTTCTCGAGTTGTTATTGCCCTGTCTTGCCGCTTGGACTGTATTAACAACTTCCTCGATTGCTCCTATTGTGACAGAATACATATAGTGGATTTCTTTAAATCGTTATATCATTGGTTGAAGTATCAAAACACTGTTTAGAGTTAGATGTCTGCGCCGGAAGTAGCAATGTCCTGATAAGTGTTTGTTACGCTGCACTCTGAAAAAAAACTGAAGATACTACAGGTTTGCACATTTAATTGTCTACGGCAGAGAAGAAAGTTTGTAAAAAAACGTCGCGTTCATCATATCCATTACCTTTCTATTACCTTTCCCCAATGGCAAGAAATTCCTATTCAAAGTGGCCACCCTGTTAATCTAACCAAACCATAATCAGTTCATTGTCATCCCAGATGCAGATTTGTAAATTTTTGCTTTTTCTGATTTGTCAGGTACCTTTTTTTAGAAATCTTCGTTTAGTTCCCCATTGGATGGCACGCTCAAGTGAAATAGGTTTAACGGGTTACATGAAGGCTCCTTGCTCTATCACCTTTCTAAATCTGCACAGTTTTCATTTAACACCAAGAGAACGGCTTACATTTTGGCAAAGGTTTTCCCTATAGATATCAAAAGTAGCCTTGACTATCATGCCCATCTTTTATTTGCAAATGTCGCACTAGTCTCCTCACATACACAGTTTTAACTACACATACGAGTACAACACACCCTCGGCCAACATTTACTAATAAATTCATGATACGCTTCGTTTTTGCTCGTACAACTTTCTCCATCCCCAATCGTGTACATAAAACTTTAACTATCCTGTTAAACAAATATGCCCCTGTGCCTCCGCCCGCTCCTACATTCAATCCTTCAATTACGATCTCCAGTCTCGCATACGTACGTCGAGAATTATTCCATCGGGGAGTTGAAAGGCAGCAGAACATCTGCCTACTATCCCATGACTCATCCAATTTATACAGCATAGTCTGTGCCACAATGGGATTGACTGTAATTTATGGTAAAGCTCTTCACACACACACACACACACACACAATCGCAAAAAAGGATAAAAAAGTCTTTAACTGACAAATAGAGTTCGCATTCGTAGGCTTTAACCAACAAGAAAAAAAAAACGATGACAGAGAAAAATGCCGAAACATTTTCGAATCACTGGCGGTTAATTACGCGACGACAACAACCGACATCGACGTATACAACGCCAATGAAGACGACGGAAGCTATAAAACCAGGACAACAGGGAAATCGGGTCCGAATTGTTAGGTGAACACTGTGGGTAGGGTCCTGACGACGCAAACAATAGCCTCGCGAGCATACTTTCATTATTATTAAATTACATTTTGTATTATTATGTGTCCAGTCAGTGATGGCTTAAGGTTGGGAAAAAAGGAAAATAAGGACGAAATGAAGGCCAGCAGCAGGAATGTGTCCTTTTGGCTTTTTGAGTCTGCGAATTTAATCCTTTTTTGTTATGTTCTTTTTCTGATGATTTTTTTCATGATGAATTAATTTTGAATGAAATGCATTTTTGAGTAAACAGAATTTTTCCCAACTCACAACGAGGCTATCCTCCAGGGGGCGTTTCACGATTCGAGAAAATGTCAATCATAGTGAGCCCCAGCAGAAGGTTTACGGGGATGAACACGTGTTATGGGACGAGTCAAGTTGGCATTTTCCAAAATATTGCTATTCGGAGATGGTATGCGGGAGTGTGTCCGTTTTTAAACGGTTTTCACGGGAATGTCAGATGTGGATCTGCTGTTAGCGGAGTGCTAATGGGAATGTTTCTTTTTTTGAGGTTATGGATGGATTTGAATTTTTTATATCGGTTGCAACTATACATGTTACTCAAAAAGCCTGTATATACGTATATGTAGAAAACTATATGCAGCTACATTGAAATCTTCCATTGCGGACAGCCCCCTTAGAAGGACGGATCCTTAAGACGGACAAAATTTCCTAACCAAGCCTTTATGTTTCAGATTGCATATAATTTACGTTCCCTTAACCGGACACTTCCTCGATCGGACGCGGGCACGCATACATATCTGTAAGAAATTATTCAATTTAATTCCATTAGACGGACAAAAACACACCGAATTTTTTTGTTTTGTTTTTGTTTTTATTTTGATTTGAACTTGAAAGAAACATACCATCTTGCTCACAGTCGCAACGGATGCAAACTAAAAGACAAAAATAACGGACGCATTTAGTCCAGTACAGTACAGTACAGTACGGTACATTCTGGCCTTAGGCGGTGCGCGGCGGTAAAATTGGTTAAGTGTGAGAGCCGCAAATGGTACCTATACTTACTTAGTTGGCGCTACAGCTCGAGGTGAACCTGGGCCTGCTTCTCGCAACCATTTGTGTGTGCGTGTTATATTTTCGCACGAATGGAAGGGACCTACAGTTTTTTGCCGACTCCGAACGGCGAGTTGAAAAGCTCAATCGTGACAAATGACACTCCTTGATGCTTGTCAGACATTCGAAAGAGGTGGGCACTGTGAAAAACTTTTTTTTTTTTTTAGGTGTTTGCGGTGGGATTCGAACGCAAGACCGCTGGCTCAGTAGTCCGACGCACCAACCACGTGCGCTACGGTGCCCACCTACCTATACTACAGAAATAATATACAGTGCCTCACAAAAGTATTCGTAATTTCTTTTCATTCGCTTATCCCATCAAATATCTCAAATTTGGCATTCCCAATTCCACTTTTTGTATTCAGCTCGTTATTGTGAGTCAATATCATCTAAATTTTCCGAAAAAAAAAATTGCGGTAAATAGTTTCAATGAGCAAAGTATTCGGAATTTTCTTTCTCTTTTGTCTAAGGAACTGAAAAATGTTTCTAATACTGTTAAAATTTGGTACATTCCTATTGTTCTTACTTGTATGACTAGTTGCTCCCAAAATTTGGATCAGTTTGGGTATTTTGGATTTATTCGTTAAGTAAACAAGTGCAATGGGGGTAAAGCTAAGGAAAACACTGATATGGAAAGAAAAGTAATACTAAACGTTCGGGAAAGTGGGAAGACACCAAAAACATATCTCAAATACAGTGAATAGAAGTGTTTCCATTGTGCAATCAATAATAAATAGCTTTGCTGATAGAGGTGACGTGTGAAATATTCCAAGGAAAGGTAGACCACAAAAACTCTTCACGGTCTAAAAGCGTCAAAAAATACGTAAAGTTAAGCAAAATCTGAAAATAAGTGCACCTTCTATAGTAGCAGGATTAGCTGAAGTAAGTTGATCTAATGTCAGTGCCGAATCATGCGTAGAACTCTGCGTAGTGAGTGGATACAAAAACAGAGTAGATAGGAAAAAACTATTTATTTCGATAGAAAATCGCAAAAACCTCCAGAATTCTCAAAAAAATTATATGTATGTCGCAATCCACACGTTGACTCATGAGTCGCGACTCTTTTCTATTTTCTGTTTTCAACTGTCATAAGGTGAGGCACTTGCATCTACACGTGGACTTTTGAGTCACGACTCTTTTATAATTTCTGTTTTCATAATTTGACAATTCTCTTTTATTTTTTCTTTCGCTACAGCTATTTTTTCGTTACAGCTCTGTACTTTGAAGATATATTGCTTACATTTTGTAATTTTTCTAAAATAGTAGCTATGGAGGCTATGTACTATGTGTTATACAAATTTGGATGTATTTCATACATGCATAATTATTTAAAAAATCAATTTTTGTTCGTCAAATTAAATTCTTAATTTTCAAGGCAATTACGCTCTACGCGCAACGAAATGAAATGAAGCGAAATAACAAAATAACGAACAAGAAAAAGAGAAACATCAAAAAGAGTCTCGGAAAATTCTGCCCGCGACTCACCGGGCAGCTTGTTGTCTATCTCATCGTTCTTCTCTTTCCTACTCGTGTGAGTCGCGACTCATGAGTCAACGTGTGGATTAAGACTATGAGTAAATAATCCTGAAAGGTTTTGGAACATAGTTTTAATTTCGGGCGAATCTTAATTGAATATAATGAATGCCGGGGGTAGAGTTCGAGTGTGGAGAAAATCCAATAAAGAACTCGAACCTTGAAATCTATCCGGCACATTTAAGCATGGTGTTTATTCGGTGGCCCTCTGAGGGTGCATAGCAGCATCTGGAGTTGGTTCTATGCACTTTATAGATGGTACGAATATAATGGATCAGTATTTGTACATGGATAAATTGAATGAGAATTTAAGAAACAGCTTGGAAAAGCTTCAGCTTCCTGATCGTTACGTATTTCGACAAGATGATCCGAAGTACACTGCTCTTAATATTCAGTTATGGCCAGTGTTGCCGCTGAGAAAATGTGAAAAAACAGGAGATCTTCTGTTGGACTTACCAAAGTAACAGGAGATTTAAAATTTCGTCCAAAAACCTATAAAATATGATATTTTTAAGTAAAATGTCTATTGCATTAGGAAAAGGTTCTTTGGCACTACATAATTTGCTGTTGCGCTGACTTAATGTCGCATAAAAGTCCACTTTTGTTCATAGAAAAAATGTTTGTTGCGTTGCAAACGCATTTCCATTCCATGAAATTGTCTGGATTTTCACTGAGCTAATTTTTAAAAAGGAACCTCTTTAGCCTTCTGTTCATATAATACTTTGCATTTTCCCTGAATTTAACTTCAAAAGGAATTAGATACAAAGTACGTAAATAATAAAGACATAATACATATTATGCTTTTGTTGAGCTTACATAGCCAAGAAAAACTAGAATCACGAAAATAAGAATCGTCGATCTGTCTGTCTCCCGTTCTTGTCCTTCATGTACTCACGCTGTGTGTAATCATTCTAAGGGTATTCATATCCCCTTTAGCGTGTGTAGGTTATAAAAAAACGGCCACTTTAGGTCTGTTCCTTTACTTTCTGCTCCAAAAATAGTAAGTTATTAAATTGCATGTAGTGGGGGTAAAATTCTCTCAGGCAGATGCAAAATTACGAAAAAGTAAAAGGAACGCGTTTAACCACAAAAGTTACAACAAACGAATTGTCATGAATATATGTGAAGCAAGAGTTAACAGAGTGGTGTTGTACGATCTTGGAGTCTACAGAAAAGTCCACTCTTGATTATATCCCAGAACCAATGCAGTATGCAATATATTGCGAAATACAAATTTCAACATTCAGAACATTCAACTTTCATCTATGTTCCTTTTCTTTCCAATATTTTACTTTTTGCCATAAAATAAGAAAATGCAAATAATTCAAAACAAACGGAACAGCTGACTTTGCAAGATAGTTCACTTTTACCCGCAAAAATTTGTTTAGTAAGAATTCGTAAGATTTTTTAGTGAAGGAACATTTTTATTCTCTCTTTTCCTACTTTTTTGAGTAAAGGAACGCGGTTGGTCTAGAATTCGTACAAATGCGAACCTACGAATCAGTAACAATTTGCTATTAAAGGAACAGACCTTTTATTTTATTCCAATTGTGAAATAAAGGTCCGTTCGGGTACTTTTGCATCAGATGTGTTTTATGTCAAACATCGAAGAGTGGAGGTGAAATTCTCTCAAAGATAGGAAATTTACGAAAAAGGAAACGAACGCGTTGAGCAACAAAAAATGCAAAATGTATGTGATTTGACAGTTTTCATGTAATCTGCCCAAAGAAATTTCTTGTGCCACAATTCGCAGCATGGGTAGAGTTATTACTCTTTCGTGGGTACTCTCTTTTACGAAAAACTGCCACATTTTTGCGTAAGCGAACGGGTTTTCGTAATTTTTCATACATAGATTTTCGCAGTTTTGGGAGCGTACGCGAATGGACCTACTCACATGTAGTGCCAATCACCAACCAGGAATGTTATTGCTATGGGTCTACCGTAGATTATTTGTTGCTTTTTTTTCATATAAGCCTTCCATTTCGAATTTTGTTTTCAATAAAAAAAAGTAAACTAACAGGAGAAACGGTCTTAAAATTGTCTGGGAACAGGAAACAGAAGATTTCACTTTTTCGGAGCTAAATAACAGTTAACTCCTGTTATAACAGGAGAAACGGCAACAGTGGTTATGGCTATTATACAACGTACTAAACCGCTTAAACTTCTCCTCAATTGCCGGATCTCAATCCAATAGATTATCTTTGGGCAGATTTGGAGAGGCAAATTAAAAAAACAGAGCTTAGGACAAAAATTGGCCTTAAAAATGCACTTATTGCATGTATGGTATCGAAATGGAATATCACCGGAGAGAACCGAAAAATTTGTGCTATCTTTGCTTAAGGAAATAATAAAACAGCGAGGCTATCCAACAAGATACTAATAAATTATTATTGCTGGTCTACTTCGTGTAGAATAAACTTTATTTTCCGAATACTTTTGTGGACTCAAATATGAATGATTTCTTTTTTTAAGTCTTGTTAATATTGTACTGATTAGAGCTTACGTGTGTTTTTTTTATTATTATATCATAGAATGAATTAACAATACATAATATCAAAGAAAAAGTTAAATTGTTTGGCAATTTTTGGTGATGTATGAATTAATAGGTGAGCAATGGCAAATTCCGAATACTTTTGTGAGGCACTGTATATGCTTCACAGTTTTTTGCAATTACTACTTGTCTCTGTTCACTATGGTTTCACGACGAAGGCAGATGCAGATCTGGTGAAACTGTAATATAACTGTTTCCTAACGTACATTTTTGAATCATTTAACTATATTTTTGCTTTTATATCCATTTAAAAGTACATTAACTATTTGTTAATTGAGCTCACGTTTGATTTTTTCATTTGATAACTTTATTGCAGTTATTTAAAGTTAATTAAAGTGTGTTGTGTGACATATATTGACACACGACTTTAAGTCATCATTCAATTCTCATATTTCACATTTTTAGATATACTCGTACATATGTATGTAGAAGTAGAATTAAATTCAGCAATTCAGCAGAATAATAATCAGGACACATAGAGGAAATATTTTATAGCAACAATTTTCTTAAGAAATAAACTCATGGTGAAAACATCAGAAACCTTTTAGTTGTTCCCGCACCCTCAACCCCAATTAGCTACTTACGTTTCTGTTCATCTGACTTCTTTTCGGCTGCCGCCCTTGAGTTACCGCCACCACGTTTGGCGTGTGTCTGGTGCTGTTGTGAGTTGAGTGCTTGCCTTTGTTTTGGCTTATTGTGCTGATGTGCAGATGAGGATGCAGATGTTTGCTGATGCTTCTGCTCCTGTTGTGGTGGCTGTGCTCGTTCTTGACTGTTCGCGTCTGTGCTTTGTGCAGAAGTAGCTGGTGCGTTAGGATCTTCTAAGTGCGTGCTTTTGTTAAGTTTTTTACTATTTTTTCCACGCTTACCAACACCGGGCTGCTCCGATCCCTGATTAGATGCTTTCGCTCCACGACCACTGCGAATGAGGACATCACCAGAGGATGTTTCTGGTGGTGGTACTTCTACTGCCAAATGTTCCTTCGGCGAGGAGTGCTGTTTGTGTTCGGCCAAGCTTTTAGCGCCATTGATCACTGTCGTCTGGAACGCCAAAATGGTGACCAGTAAAATGCTAACGGCCGCAACCAGATTCATTCTGTAATGGAAAGAGATGAGAGATGCTGTTAATGAAATGGGGCCACAACAAAGACGAGGCAAAAATTAGTCTCATGACTGCTTATTAATTTGTGCTGAAAGAATTGTGTGCGCTGAATGAAAGCGACATAAAAGGCTGCACGTACATATAATTAACTGTACGGAAACGGCTCACCCCACTTGGCAAGTTGGCGAAGCTCCAGTCAAACAACAGCAACGTTGTTTGGTATTTCAGCGTGGCCTACTCTCTGGGGAGAAATGAATGGGAGGGCCTGAAAATAATGCAAAACGATAACGAGCGAAGAATTTAATAAGGACATTTTTTCGCAACTCCCCTCCCCTCCACATTCGAATTGGTTTTGAAGTCATTGGAAGTGCTTTTGGTCGGAATTAATATGATTTTCATATCAGCGAGGAGCCTGATTGGTATTCATGGCGGTGGGTATGACGGATGAAAGGGAGACCTTTAATAAAGGTCGGCTCGTCTGCGAAAATGAGAATTTACTTTGTTCTGATTGCTTTGTTGATTTCGTTGGAACGTGTTACTGCAGGGTAAAGTAGTGTCCACTGGGGAATTGGATGGTTAAATGGTAATTTAAAAAAAAGCCTTGCAATTAAACTTTTTTTTTGTGAAGTTTTTATGAAGGTCATGAATGGAGTGGGAGGCGGCAGGGTCCAATCCGGGAAATGCGACACTTTAAATTTGAAGGACGTTAAGTGACATTTAATGGCAACTGTTTTATGGGTCAATTCGTTATTTTTTCAGCTTTAAATCCACTTAATTAAGGATGATAAACCAGTATTTTTTAATAAGAACCCCTTCCACTCAACATTTCACTAATTGTTGTCCAGTGCAGGAGTATGTCAAATGTCACGAGTAAATGCGCAAAGTAGTAAATGATTTCAAGTTGCAAATGTCAATCACATGTGTATTTTTACGAGTCATACGATGTCCACCGTATAGTACTGTAAGTTCTACGAATATGTCATGCCAACACAAAAAAGAAAAATGTGGTAACGGTGACAAGTGACAGCAATTTGACAGAACCGAGGAAAACTTACAATATGCAAGTCCATCAATCAATCAACAACGGATGAATGTAGTAGTTATTGCGGGTGTAATTGATCGTATTCAAATTTATTCAACAATATGATTGGGAATAAGTGACAGTTATAAATTTCACATCGCATAATGTTATCTATTGTGAGAACGGTATTATTATTTTGTTGTTGTGTTATTTTAAGGTTTTCTTTACTGTCTGTTCCTTTTACTTGTATTTATGCTTGCCAAAGTCTTTTTCAATTTAGAATTGACAGTAGTCAATGGCCACGACAAAATATATGTATAAGAGTCTACACATATGTTTACATATGTTTCGAATGACGTGACCTGACTCAGTTGTGGTTGTGAGTATTCAAAGATATCCATATGCCTCAGTGTCAGGTTTATTTCATAAGTGTGAACAGATTTTTGTTTTGACTAAAAAGAAGACAAGTGGAAAAAGCTTTATTTTATTTTCAAAATAGCTAAGGAGATTGTATTTATTTGCTTTCTTTTTAAACAATGACAAGCGGAAATCGTCGCCATTATTGAATTTTACCATTTTTGACTTTTCTTTGACGTCTGACGTAGGTTAGGTTAGGTTAGGTTAGGCCGGGGTTATGAGGCTGAGCCATCACAAAAACACTAGGCGCCATAGTGGGCCCATCGCGAGCCCCTGGAACCATCTATTGATGGCACCTAAACCGAAATATTTCCGTCTAAGCATTTGATTTCACTGCTGTCCAGAAAGCATTCCTATTAAAGTTCTTAACTTTGCCCCATTTAGTCCAAGTATTACTTTGGTCCTTTTGTGATCTAAGACCGAATATAGAGCGTTGGGCACTCTATATCCCTCTATTCCTGACCATCTATTGCCCACAATTTTTATGATGATAATATTCTTTGTTTTTGCCCGCATGATGGCTATGTGCACCACATCGGTTAAAGGCAGTGCCCCCCCCACCCCCTTTCTTGCTAGTACATCGGCGAGTTTATTTCCTTCTACACTAGTGTCCTTGTACCCAACATAGTTAACTATGTATGTACACTGTGGCGACCTGCCGATTAATGAACATACTACTCTTCTACGTAAAAGTTCTCCTAATATCAGCAGACATACACTGGACCTGCTGGGGGCAGTCGTTGGCCAGCCGCGCAGGTGTAATCATCTTAGGAATCCGATTGTTGTATTTAGAATAGTGATTGCTTATAATAATTACAGTAAATAAAGTTATTTTTTATTTTGTTGGATCACCGGCACCTAAATGATATCAGTGTTTTATTTACAACTAATCCACCGGTTATCACATACACTATTATGTCTGCTTAGGGTTTTAAGCGCAGAGCGACAACCTTCTTTAATTACCGATTCAACGATATACGGTTCTAGCGCTCTGAGCGCGGTCTGACTGTCGAAAAAGATGGTGATATAATTATCTGATATCAGCTTCGTTACTAACAGCTCCGCCGTCTCTGTACCGCCAGAACCTCTGCCTGAAAGACACTACAGTCGTCCGGAAGACGTATTTAGCTCAGGTTCTCTAAATTCCAGAACCGGTACCATTGTCGGTTTTCGACCCATTCGTGAAGACCGCAATGTTTTTTTTTGCCGTGTGCGGAATGCTGCCCCAATCTTCTCTCCCCGGGTACAGCGTTTCATACCGGACGGCGTATCGAAGTCCAGAATTGGGAGAATGTCATCTGTTCTATTGAGATTGACAATTTTAAGTTCATTTTCTTAATAGCGCTGTGACCGTAGCTTCTATTCTTGAAGTAGCCTTAGTTAGCAAGTCTGATCGTCTGGCGTACATAAGTCCAAATTTCTACAACAATTAAATTGCAAAAACACATTCAGATTAATATGGTTCACTTGACTTCGAGGAAACGAGGGTCATTGAAATAAGAAATACACAACTAGATTTGTTTTTATTATCGAATGTACATAGCAGTAGAATAATTAAGTAGAAAGCGATGAAGATCTATGAATGGAGTTTTTACACTGACCACGTGACTTTTTCAAATCCTGATATGCTACTTCCCATTATGTAATCTTATTCTGTTTACAAGCTTAACAGTACTACTAGCAAGTGTGGATCTCATTGCACATATTCTGGAAGAGTAAATTGCTTGACTTTGAAGTGTGTGTAAGCTTCTACTAAACGTGTAGAGCTATACATGCCCTGACGTAGGCACAAAAGCCTGCAACCTTTAAATTTATATTTATATAATATGTATTTCATTTAGTTATATTTTTGCATGAATGGAAGGGTCCTAAGATCAACACCCTCCGCAGCATTTGACATCCTACTTTATCTCCCACCTCTTGATATAACCGGTAAGCAAATGGCTGCCAATGCTGCCATACCATCTCACAGTGGTCACTTCACAATACTCTCCCCGAATACATAGACTATACTGTGCCGAAGCCCAATTTTGATAAAAACTTTAAGGTCACTATTCCCGATAGATCCTTCTGGGATGACTTAGGAGCTATAACAGACAAGTCGATACACTTCTACACTGATGACTCTAAAACCAATGATGGTGTAGGAGGAGGTGTTTCCCCAGACAGATCAAAACTTAATCTCTCATTTTGCCACCCTGACCGCGCTGTAGCGTGTTTCAAGCGGAGATTATGGTGATTTCGGAAGCACTGTCCTGAATCAAGTAGAATGTAATATCCACTAGCACAGAGACATTCTAGGGAATTGTAAAGCTTGCGAGCTCGCTAAACTAGGAACAACAATATTTCTTCTACCAAGAATATAGGTATGCCCCTCGCTACTTACAAGCTAACACTCAAACTTGACACAGTCAATAAAACCAACGCTAGATGGGAAGGTAGAATCACCTGCCTTGCCACCAGACAGATTTGGCTTAGACTAGCTCTAAATCGCTCTAACTACCTTCTGTCCCTAAAAATACTACATATATGTAAGTACGGCTATCGGTGTCTTTACAGGACACTGCTTTATAGGCAAACATGCAACTAGGCTGGGCATAATTTCAATTGACTTCTGTAGAAGTTGCAGAGACAAAGAAGAGGAAGAGAGCCCAACACATCTCCTCTGTTCATGCCCAGCTCTTTTTCGCAGTAAAAGACTACACCTATGTAGGAGAATACTTCTTCAACGATCTTAGTGACCTAGCACAAAAAGACGTGGGAAGCCTTTTTCGGTTTATACAATGCTCCAAATGGTTCTCATGAGTAGTGGGGTTACAAATCAAAAGATTTATTGTATCAAAATGGGCTCCTTTAAGCCTTAGTATGCTGGAACTTGTTATTGGCTGCCTAACCTAGCCTAAGGACAGGTTTTTTTTTGCCGACTCCGAACGTCGAATTGAGAAGATCCTCATGATAAATGATACTCTTTGAATGCTTGTCAAACATTCGAAGAGGTGGCACCGTGAAAAAAACTTTTAGGTGTTTTGCTGGGATTGAACCCGGGCAGCATCGCGTAGTAGTCCAACGTACTTACCACTACACCACGGTATGCTCACATATTTCAAGACCACTTAATCAATACAGGGTTCAGTCCTAAGACGTGATTCAAAGGCCCTTCGGTTTATCTTTATTATTTCGAAGTAACGCAGGAGTTGTCATTTTTTAAAGCTCAGACATAACATAGCTCTTGAGGTTAGAATGAATAGCAAAAAATGTGAAAACTGTCAATTTAACACTTTAAGGCAGAAAACAAGTCGCAGTTAAGTCATCAACCAAACAAGAGCGAATATGACGTACTCAGACTATATTCAAGAACATGGTCGCTTTCCCCACTGTTCTGCGGCAGTTCACTTCACTGAGAGTTGAAGGAATCAACTTATAGAGACGCAATCATGCTCTGTTCCACATACTGTTCCATGTTCATTCTAAATCGGCAGAGTTCCCCGAAGAAAGTGTATCCATTCTCATGGATTCGTTGGTCAAACAGTTTCGTGTTTCGGATTTATGTTGCAGATAAGAGTTTAACTAAAAACAACAACGGCAAGTGATCAAAGTCAGCACTTAATTCCCATCAGACCATCATGCACGCGTTTACATATTTATTAGAAGCCACGAGTATCACTCGTCCACCGGACTTCTAATGAACAGCAAATATTATTTCAAAAAAATAAATAAACACAAGTACTGTCCATTCAACAAAACCATGATGAAAAAAGCCAAAAAGAATAAAAGGTCAATAAAAAGAGTCATTACCTAGGTCAGGTATAATAGCTACGGCAGATCTTATGTACTCGTATTTTAATGGCCCAAACGAAGTGAATCACAGGCTTTGGCCTGCTCGCTCCGTAGGTTATTGTGCGTGAAAGCCATTAAAGATGTCGTTTCATCGGAGTAGATCTCTCTTTTTTTCGGACCGATTAGACAGTTCTGTGTGCGGCTATAAAAGTGACTGTCATCGACGACAAGATATTTAGTTCACTTCCAGGCCTTGTGACATTCGTACATCATGGTCAAGTTGGTAAGAAAGAAACCCTATCCTATATCAAGTTCCTTTTACCCTTCTCGAGATCGGATTACAAAAGCAATTGAATCTTCTCTGTCTTGCAGGTCTTCGTTCTTGTGGTTTTGATGGTGGTTGCCGCAACAGCGAGTCCCCGTCCACGTAAAACTCAGCTGAAAAAGGCTGTAGCCCCAGCAAAGCATTCAGCACATCATGGCCTAGATTTACATGCACGACCAGTTAAACGTGTGCCGCGTAATCATGGAACTCATACGGCGGTACATCATGCCCCCGGAGGATCCGCTCATCACTCCAATAAAATTGGCGTTCGCAGTATCCATGGTGGCAACAAGGGCGTTGTTCATCGTCCTGTGAAGAATCGAGGTCATCGTAAATAGTTTTTTTTTCTGTTCCTTTTTTTTTGCAAAGTGTTTCATAAACTTTTGTTTAAAAAAAAAAAAAAAAACTCTTCAAATAAAGCGAAACACAAAAAAGTGTGCATTACGTAAGTTGGTAAAGTTTGTCTTTTATTTTCGACTTTTCGGTATGCCCAACCGACAAATAATAATTTTAATTGATGTGTATAAACAGCAAAAGCTTTTAGTGGGTATATGCTCTCCGGACAGCTTCGAATATTCAAATATTTACAAAAGTTATACGAGTTTAGTTGTTTTGTGGTTTTTTCGTTGTTTTTTTACCGAGATGCTTTCGGTTGGTTGTTTTTGTGGTAGCTTTATTCTTCTGCTCCAAGGCCATGGTAATACTGTTGACTTTGGGGGTGAATTATATTTTTATTCTTCTATAGTTTTTAGGTTCTTAAAGTTTGTTCGGGTGGCCATTTACATAATTGTTTTGTTTTTGGTCATCAACGTAACAGAATTGGTGAGCAGGTACAATTCAAATTATTGTCCTCAGTTAGCTAAATT
This sequence comes from Brachyopa scutellaris, assembly GCA_949775065.1. Lineage (NCBI taxonomy): Eukaryota > Metazoa > Arthropoda > Insecta > Diptera > Syrphidae > Brachyopa > Brachyopa scutellaris. Next base: position 107,943,271 of record OX459113.1, read on the forward strand.
AAGTGGTTTCTTCATTCATTCATTCATTCATTCAGTCATTCAAATGAAAGCGCTCACGAAATATGGTAAATTAATTTATATTAAAAAATACAATTTTTTGCTCACTGTCAACTGAAGTTCGTTTAATTATTAGCGTTGGATTCACGTGATCCATTAGTTGCCAAATAGGTCATATGTTCCACCTTAAACCAATTTACTCAAAGTGAATGTACTCCCCAAAGTGAGTGACGTCCCTTCCCCAGTGAGTGACGACCCCACTTAACGTTTTTACTGTAAAAATGTGGCTTTTAATCGTTCATCAACTGAGCTAATGAACTGCCGCAACCCGCAAATAACAGTGATTATTGAGTTTGGAGCTCGCTGTCAGAAGCTGACTTCAGGAAACAGTCGCAAGCTTCCTTAATAAAACAGTATAGAGAAGAATTACGAAAGAATTAATCATTTTTTGAATGATTCAGAAACGCAAAATATTGAGACTACAGCCCTTGGTTGAATTGATGCATTTGACACATTGAGGTGTCAAAGGTATGTTGGAATCAAAAATAGCACGTTTTTAAATTTCAAGGATTGAGGGTAAAATTCTCTCGGGGAGAGGCAAAATTACGAAAAAGTAAAGGAACGCGTTTAACCACAAAAGTTGCAACAAACGAAATGTCATAACATCTTCTATACATATAATAAAACTGTAGATTAAAAACTGTTTGTTCGCGCATCACGCTAGAACTACTGGACGGATTTTGATGAAACATTGACATTGAAACAGTATATGTGCACACTCTGACCTTAACATTTGTTTTGCACTTCAATGTGCTACAATCATCTTAAGCATTTGCGGCTCTCATACTCAACCAATTTTAACAAATCGACGGTTAACTATGAATACCTCCTATGTCGCATTTTGTAAACTTTACAGGAGACACAAAAAACTGCATATTTTCCTAAAACGAAAACGCCCGATTGTGAAATTTGGCAAAGTACTATCAATATTGGAACTCTATCAGGTGAAATGGTTTTAAATACTAAAAATTGCGTGACATATAAAAAAAGAAGTTAGGAGATATTCATATAAAAAAAAACAAAACTTTTTATGCTGATAGGAGAAATTCAATTATTTATTTCACATTGTGTGCTATCAAAGCATTATTTTTGAAATAATTACCCTTATTCCGTAAGGCGTTTTAAGGAAATCACGATAAATTGGAGACTTCGGTGACATCTTGAAGTCTTGTCGAAATCTCGAGATTTCGTGTGAACTTGCATTTCGCTGAAATCGTAAATATCAGGTCGGTGTAAATGTATACTTTAAAGCGACAAGACACAAAAACGACAATTGTTTAAGATAAACGCCCTACGGAATATGGGTGAATAAAATTAAACGAAAACATAAAAAAATTGTTCACTTTCCCTCCAAGTGGAAATCTTCAAAAAACACTCGGTATTTCATCGGTACCAAGCGAGTGGGAGATTCTTACCGCAATCTTTGAAAGATCGACATGATTTTTCTTTCTTGAATTAAAATCTCATTGGGGGAAGTTTAAAGTTATAATCACCCTGTGATCAATTCCGACCGGATTGAAAACGAACGGATTTACAAGGGATGAATTTGGAAAAATGCGTTAATTTCGAATTCTTCACTTGTAATTCCATTAGTTTTCAATCCGGTCGGAATTAATCACAGTGGTGAATATGTACTTTCCTGTAGTTTTTAGACCATTAACTCGTGAGGCTTTGTTCTTCTCAATCTCCGAATATTGTCTCTTAGATTTAAGACGGTCTCCATCTTGGAGTTAATGTGATTTTTAAGACGCTGGTTGTGTGAAAAAGCGTGCTTTCTAACCACTTCTGAAATCATATCTATTTGTAGGTCACGATGCAAGTCGCTATTTCTTGTGTATTTTTCTTCTTGGCATTTATTTTTCCACGAAGGACTTTGTTTCTGTATTTGTTTTCTTTGTACGGCCCCACAATTGGATGCCATACGTCCATACAGGCTTCAGTACTTGCTTATATAGCATTACATATTTAGTTCTGGATAGATAGGTCTGAGTTTGTTCCCAGAAGCCAGTACATTTTTCTATATTTCAAGTTCAGTTCATCTCTTCTCTTTTTGATGTGCTCTTTCCATTTTAACTTCGCGGTCAAATTCATTCCAAGGTATTTAGCCGTATTGGCGTGAGGCACAACTAGATTTTAATGAATATTGGAACATTGTTAAACTTTGTATTTGTAAAGTTTATATGAGTAGATTTTGACTCATTGATACGCCATTGCTGGGTCCAAATTCTATCTTTTTTGACTGCTTTTTGCAGGATTTCTGTTGCCTTAATAATGCATTTATCAGAAACCAATATTGAAGTGTCATCTGCAAAGCTACCCATGAAAGCATTATCATCTGCTGGAATATCTCTGGTGTATTACAAATACAAGGTAGGTTCATGAATTTCAACTACTGATCCCACATCGAGTACCGGCTTAACAGTCATTTCATCGGTACTGGGGAAGATGCTTGTAACTGGCTCAACAGTCATTTCGATGGTTCTGGGGAAGGTTGTAGCCTTTTGAGACTGCGCCATATCGAGGCATTTCTGTGCTCGAGACCACATTTTACTTAAAAATAAAGAGCATTCGTAATCTATAACTTAATAAGCCTACCAGGAACGGTGCACTCAAATTAGAATTTGTGCTACAATCGGCAATTTATTAATTTAAGAACTGAAAAAACATTCAAATGTCAATACTAATCCGTTGATAGGAGATATTATGTCTAGCGGTATTACCAAACAAAAAACCTCCTAACATACTTTTCACTAGTTTTATGAGTTTAATTGCTTATTATTGTAATAAAAGCATTAAATTTTATAACAATGATATTAAGGAATATTAAGTTCTACGCAAAACAGAAAATAATTAAACAAAATACTTTCATTCAATAAGATATAGCCTAAAAACTTCTGGTGAGTGCTTGTACCTACACAAAGTCTGAAGCAAATGTGATGATAGGAGATATTTTAAGCGCCAGAATGGTAGGAGGTAATAAAAGTTGGCTTTAAAGACATTTTGACAGCTGATATAAGTATAATAAATGCATTCAACTATGCAGATGAAAATTCTTAACAAAACTACATCAAAAAGTGAATTTCACAAAAAATGTGAGTTAGGAGGTATTCATAGTTAACCGTCGAAATGAGGTGTCAAAAGAAAGAATTTTCTAGAGCAGTGAACTGCGTTTTCAGTTTTTAAATATTATTAACAAATTTAAAAAAAAAAAAATACCGAAAACTATCCAAAATTAACACCTGTTGTTTTAAGAGTTAATTTTGGTTCATATATCGCAAATATGACTTCTTTCTGAACCATCGAAAAACTGAGTATTTATTTCCTTTTACAGATTATAAAAAAAATTAATGGATTATTAGGATTATTAATAAATATTTTGTTTCTTGCACTATTCTAACGACAGCTTATTGACGCATAGGGAAGTGAATTTTACGTTTGAATATGGTGAAACATACATATCTCAAATTTTAAAAATTTTGAGATACAACAGTATTGTATTATTAGTGCGATGTATATAAATATATATGTACACTGGTCCCTCGCATTGCGCGACTTCTTTTTGCGCGGTTTCACCTTTGCGCGAAATGCATTTGCCTACCAAAATTCGATTTGCGCGGCTTAAATAAATGCTTACATTTCATTTTTCAGGAACGCAACACCCTAAATTACATGAAGTTCATACTTCGCTTTGCGTGGTCTCGCTTTGCGCGATTTCGCATTACGCGAGACTTTTCATTCCCCTAACCGCCGCGCAAAGCGAGGGACCAGTGTATTTGCTATATGGATATCATCTGGGAAGCATTTGTTGTTCATTAGTACGAAGCCAAGGTAATATTGCCCTTGGCTGTGGCGTCGTCAGTAGTTACGATAATTCTTACGTACTGGCACGTGTTGATGGTCAAAGTGCAGAAAACATGTCAATCAACCGGGTTATGGACGAAAAAAAAACAACCAGCTATCTGGTCGAATATTTAAATTCTTTATCTGCTCCAGGGACTCCATCACATAAATTAAAACTAAAAGTGGGTGTACCTATTATTCTTCTAAAAAATATGAGCCCACCTATGTTATGTAACGGCACCCGATTTAGAGTTGCAACGCTGCAATGCAATCTGGTGGAAGCGAAAGTGTTGACGGGCTGTGGTGCCGGCGAACATGTATTTATCCCTCGAATTCCGACCATACCTAACATTTTTTCGTTCCAGTTTAGGCGTGTAAACTTTCGCATCAGCGTCTGCTTTGCGGTGACGATAAATAAGGCGCAGGGACAAACACTGTATACCGCGGGCATGAACCTCACCACCGGCTGCTTCTCACACGTTCAATTATATGTACGTGTCTCTTTCCTAAAGGCGGGCACGGGTTCAGGTAGTTAATTAATAAAATTGTTTTTTATTGTGGATACTTGAGCATAGGCCCGCAGAATAATTTGTGATCGTACCACTCTATTAAAGCTTCCGATTTCCTGGTATATTAGAAAGTTAAAGAACATATTTTCTTCACTTCAGCTTTGAAGAATCATTTAGAATATCTAAAAAATCATTTAAATCGCTTTGAGGAAATAGGTTTTGCAAATTAGTAAAAAGTTGCAGGCGGGCGAAGCGAGGCGAGCACGGGTCAGCTAGTCTAGTATATAATTCCTTCGAGGTGAAGCTCGATGACGTTATAACTCGATAACCGCTGGGCCAATTTTCATGATTCTGTTTTTGTTTTGTTCGTATTGCTGTATATCATATATATATAAAGGGTGATTTTTTAGCTGGTTTGGTTTTGGCAACACTGGTTTTGACAGCTGACGTGTGTTTAGTACCTTGTGTCACTGTCAAACAGCTTCAGTTTGGTTTGCAATTTAACCATGGATCGTCTTACAAATGAACAACGCTTGCAAATTATTGAATTTTACTATCAAAATTCGTGCTCGGTTCGAAATGTTCATCGCGCTTTTTTATCGAAAAATTGTGTTCAGCGATGAGGCTCATTTTTGGTTGAATGGGTACGTAAATAAGCAAAATTGCCGCATTTGGAGTGAAGATCAGCCAGAAGCATTGCAACAGCTACCAATGCATCCCGAAAAAGCCACTGTTTGGTGCGGTTTATGGGCCGGCGGCATTATTGGGCCATATTTCTTCAAAGATGATGCGAATCGCAGCGTTACTGTCAATGGTGAACGCTACCGAGCGATGATAACAAACTTTTTTTTGCCCGAAATGGAAGTTCTTGACTTGCATGATATGTGGTTTCAACAAGACGGTGCCACATGCCACACAGCACGCGAAACAATGGCGCAATTGCGAGGCGAGTTTGGTGAACAGTTAATTTCACGTTTCGGGCCGGTCAATTGGCCGCCTAGATCGTGCGATTTGACACCATTAGATTATTTTTTGTGGGGGTATGTCAAGGCTAATGTCTATAGGGACAAGCCCGCTTCGATTGACGCACTGGAAGCCAACATCCATGCATTCATTCGTGAGATACCGGCCGATATGTGTGAAAGAGTATGCCAAAATTGGACTCAGCGGATGGGCTACCTGAGACGCAGCCGCGGTCAACATTTGCATGAAATTATCTTTAAACATTAAATTGCAAGGTTCAAACTATCGATTCAAATAAATATTTCATTCATTTTTTCGAATTTTTTGTGTTTTTTTTTTAAAAAAAGTTCTCAACCTCTTAAAAAATCACCCTTTATTATGAAGAAATCTGGACCCGCTAGGTGGCGCTGGAGTCAAGTTATCCAGCCAGTTATTTATATTAATTGACCAAAATGACTCATTCACAATGAATTTTATCAAATTCTCAACTACAAGACGGAAAAGGTAGACTATAATTAAAGAATTTTGTACCGGATAATCACCTGTGATGAGATTTGGAGTATGTATGGGCCTATTTGTATGATTCCTTTTTTGTTTTATTCATCTTAGTACAGCGGTGGTTTAGAAAAAAATTCGGGAAAGCCCAAAGGAAAAGCAAGAAAATCGAAAAAATCGAAATTTGTATGAGAATTTTGTATGGGAATGTATTTAGGACCTCTAATGAGAATTATATTTCAACAATGAGCATTACTTTTAAACATATTACTGATTCTGGTATATGGTCCATGACCAAACCTTATTAGACCTTAGCTATGTGCAGACGATTGCCAGATCTGACAATATTTTTAGGTCTAGAAATATGCTGACAATTAGCTGCCAATGAGCTGAGAATATCAACTACCTTTCAACATTCAATAATTGTCAGTTTACACGGTAGCCAGGTTTTGTCCCAATATCTGACAAATTATTGTCAGGTGGCTGGCCCGACAATGACGTTTTTTTCATAACATGGACCAAATGAATCGTTCTCCGTAGTACCTTTTTAAAACACCCTGTAGTTCCGTGGGTATTGAAGATTGACCTCCCCCGTCCCATACGTTTTTTTTTTCATGAAACGAACTTATGAGTCAGCTTCAAAAATAATATATTTAGCTGAAATAATAACAAAAATATTTGACAATCATTTTATTGACAAATGTTCCAAGCTTCGCAAATCTGACAATATAAAATGAGCCTGCAAATGTCCGAAACGTCGGACAATGGCCTGACAATGTCACAAAAGGGTGTTCACACGATTGGTTGATGCTTGACAATTTATTAATAGTCTGACAATGCTTTTTCTGCCAATATTGTCAGACTTAAATTTGTCAGTTCACACGGTTGTAAGACATTTGGGACAAATTTTTTATTTTAAGACCTGACAATAGTGTCAGATCTGGCAGTCATCTGAATATAGCTTTTTTTTTTATATGTATTACATATACGTTGAAATAATCATCGCATACCGGAAAGGGCATATATGTAAAGCAAAATTAGACAGCGTGGTATTGTATGATTTTGGATTTTACAGCAGAGTTCAGTCTTGATGATATCCCAGAACCAAACCAATACAGTATGGAGATAGCTCTAAAGGAAATGTTATAAGAGACGCAATATGTACATATATTGGAAATGCAATTTTCAGCATTCAGAACATTAAACTTTCATCTGTGTTCAATTCAATTAAATTCTATTTTACTTTTGCATTAGAATAAAATAAAATGAATTCTAAAACAAAAGAAATAGTTGACTTTGACAGATACATAGTTCACTTCTCACCGGCAGAAATTTGTTGGGCAAGAATTCGTAAACACTGTGGTGTAGCGGTAAGTGCGTTGGACTGCTATGCAATGCTGCTCGGGTTCAATCCCAGCCCAGGTTCAACACCTAAAAGATTTTTCACGGTGCCACCTCTTTCAAATATCTGACAAGCAATCAAAGAGTATTATTCGTCAATGAGCTTCTCAACGCGCCGTTCGGAGTCGGCAAAAATCTGTAATCCCCTTCCATTTGTGCAAAAATATAACAGGCACCTACTAAATAGTTGCGAGAAACAACCTCTATCGTTGCCTCTCTCTTTTACTATATTTTTGTGTTAAGGAACGCGGTTGGTCTACAATTTGTACAATTTCATACGAATTCGTAATAATTTTCAGGTAAAGAAACGGACCTAAAACTGTTTTCCAGTTCATTTGAAATAAAAATTATCTGACAGCTGACATTTGTTTGACGATCTGTTTAGTTTATATTTCTTGTTCTGCTGTTAGTACAGTTAGCTTGAAAATTAAAATTAAATGTATGCAAATTAAGTACGAACAATGAACTGCTTGAAAAAAATGAGGAATTTAATTGCTAAATGATGAAATTCTAAGTTTGTTTGATGCACACAGTAAAGCCCCCATTTGGAAAAAGCTTTCGCATCAGCAGCCACAATTTACGCAATTGCGCGGCGACCCCGGGCTTACAAAATGTTTCGATCACCTGCGGGTTTCCTCCAATTCTTGGATTTATTGTTGATTCTAAAATCAGTAATAATTTACTTTACTAAAAAAACACAATTTTACTAATTACCCGACATTCAGGGAATTTCGTTTTTTCCCCACCGAATTTAACGGTCTCTTTTACCACCATTTTGCCCGAATTATATTACATGAAATTCCAGCATATGTACTTAAATATTCCATCAAATTACGTTTGCATTTGTGCTCTTGTGGATTATTTTATGATTGGCTTATGCCGTAACTCATGGACCGGTTTGCACCTGGTACGCACCACATACCCCCATCCACTTGGATCTCAACGTTAACGCATCACTTTTGAGGTTGATTATAATTAAAATAACATTAAATTAATAAACAAATAATTAATTCGAACAAAAGGATAACGAAGCATATGGCCCCCATTTCCATACCTGGAAATGGCATCCGGTACGGGCTTAATTAACACACGTTCTCTCCAGCGGCGCGGCGGCAGCCCTTAAGGCCACCCACCACGACATCACTTTACAATGTAAATTACATCCAAAAGCCATTACGAATTTGTGCTCCATTTAGTGCCGGTACGAATGGCGTAAATTTTCGATTTCAGAACATACCAAAAGGATGTACTTGTGCATCCGGGGACACTGCTTCAACCGCTCTCCCTCTGTGCAAAATGAATTATTCCAAAGTTTTAATTAAAATTCAATGAACATCGAGAAGCATTTAAAAGAACAAGATATCTGTGGGTGGGGCTGTTGAAAGTCCGGCAAAAAGTTACAGTTAAATTGGGCGTGTACAAATAACTGTACACAAAAAACAGTAAAAGAAACTAAAAGGAACCAGAGAACGCACCAAAGTTACGGAACAGAGATGTCCTTTGCTTTTGCCGTTAATTCAGAGGAGGGGACACACTTTTTCGTGTAATTAAAATGTGCACCCGCCCCCACCTCTAGTACTAGCTGCAATTGACAGATAAAATGTAAAAAACGAGCACTCGGAATATGAAGAGAATTAAAAGTTTTTATTTAATTCTTTACGGATTCCAGTGTGCAATGATATGGTGGCGAAGTGCACTTGCAGTTGAAATCCAGTTGCTATAATATTATGTTGGCTCTGATTTGGTGACGTGTAGGTATACTCTTTTGCCATTAAAAATTCTTGCTGGGTCTAACTGGAAGATTAAAAGGGAATAGAATGTGGTTCGCTTTGCTGAAAATACAAAAATCTGGACAATCAATGGCAAACAGTCGACATCGGCGTCTATTACATTATGACAGAATGTGGATGACAAGCAATTTTGACGCTGCTCTGACAAAACCTCGCAGAAGACTATTTTAAATAGCGCCATCTTCAGGCAAATCACTTTTACCAATGTAGCTTATACAATCTGATCGACCACAATCGCCCAGATATTTACACTACGGCAGGTCCTTAAGAGAGCATGATCATTTTAACTCGATCTGGTTCTGTCATAACTGCCAAACTAGTTCAATCAAAGTTGATTCAGATATCATGACTTTCTTCTCCATGACTTTTAAAGAAATGTGAATGTCTGACACCGTCAGCAGTGCGTGCGTTGTATTTTTTGGAATTATATCCAAATTAAATGTAGGTACATTGAAACTTTGTCGAAAAAAGATGCTGCATCCTCCGCTGTAAAGCCTAGGACACTGTTGATGCTAAACAACATTTTCTGGGGTTGCCAAATTGACAGCGGAACGCTTGCGAAAGACAGCTGACAAATATTAGGTCCGTTCGCGTACGCTCCCAAGCCTACGAAAATCAACGAAAAATAACGAAAAATAAATGAAAAAAAAACAAAGCCCGTTCGCGTACGCAAACATTTCGTAGTTTTTCATAAAAGAGAGTGCTCACGAGAGAGTAAGAAATTTCCCCATGCAACGGATTTTAGCACAAGAAATTTCTTGGGGGTAATATATGAAAACTGTCATATCACATACATTTTTCATTTTTTGTTGCTCAACGCGTTCGTTTACTTTTTTCATAATTTTCGTATCTTTTAGAGCATTTCACGCCCACTCTTCGAAATTTGACAGAAAACACATATCTGGTGCAAAAAGTACGCGAAAGGACCTATTTATAAAGATTTCCATCGGCTGCTTAACTAAAACCCAACTGACAGGTGACCGAATTTGTACCAGCAAAATAAATCAAATATGCCAATAGGTTAGTTCGGTAAATTTTTTCTGGAGAAGTTTTTCAAACCGGTCAAATAGTAAATAATTTGAAAAGTGGGGGAAACTCCTCTCAAAGAGTGGAAATATTGCACAAAAGTAACCAAACCGCTATTGAAACACTTTGGGTCAAACCTGTCAATTTGTAATTGTTTTCCACTAACAATGAATATTATGACAATTCACAAACTGTCAGATGGCTGGTTTGATAGAGTTGAACAACGCTTACCCGAAGAAAAAGCTGGTGTATAAAATCATTAGTCTCTCAATTGAGGGGTAATTTTGACAGTCTGATTTGAATCTCTTTTTTGTGATTCGTTCTGATTTTTTTGGGTTAACAAACATCAATTCATGTGTCACGAAAAATAACAAGTTACCAAACAAGTTCCTGTACTTTCTGCACCAAAATTCACAGACTATCAAATGTCAAGCAGTGGGGGTCAAAATCTATCAGAGAGAGGTAAAAGTCTGCAAAAGCTCTGAAAAACATTGAACAACAAAAAATGGAAAATGTGACAGATTTGACAGTTTTATAAAGCTGCCTAGAGAAATTTCTTGTGCTAAAATTCGCAGCTTGGGGACATTTTTTACTCTCTTGAGGGCTACTCTCTTCTGTGAAAAACTACGAAAAATCTTCGTACGAGAACAGGATTTGACTGATTTTCGTAGATTTTCGCAGTTTTTGACAGGTACGGGAACATACCTAAATACATTCCCGAAAACACTACAACAAATTAAAAATGTCAAAATTTCGCAAGCTATGTCCCGGGCAAGGTGTTGTGTGAAAAAAGAGGGGAGACTTCTAACTTCTAATAATCTAGTACCATTATCCCACTTCACTATCATTTCGCCGTGGAATGCATGCAAAGCACAGGATATCAGTGCCGTCAAATTATTTAATACTCTCATAACACATTGTATCATACCGCGCCTTCATTTATAGTCTCATCTTGCATGAATGAATTCCTCCAGAGAAAACGGACCAAAAGGGTAACTGCAACCAAATGTGGTTTCATAACATTACTTTGTGGTACTTTTAAACTATACTTGTACGTTGTATCATACTTTATACCGAATGCCGATACACGAAGCCATACACACACAAAAACAGATATCGAACAAAATATGAAATTGATGAGAAAATAAGAAAAAAAAAACCGTCGCAATCGCAATAAACATCATTGGAAGCTCGGAATAGAGTGGAAACCATGCCAATGGAGATGGAATCCAATGATGATGCATACAATTCCGCCACGGAATCGATCTTTTTTTTTTTTGCTCATATCCTTTAAGGATTTTACCACCACGATTCCATTCGATGATGTAACATTGTAACACTCTTACCAGGCAACAGTGGAGGATACAAAACAAAGCAGGAAAACCCACTCTTCGAGATTGTTAATGCAACCAAACAGAATACCGTTGTTGGCTATCACCACCCCGATACTATAATGGAAGCGTTTTATGTTCAAGCAATATTTTTGAAGAAGAAGAAGAAAAAGTGGGGGATGGAAACGTTTTGGCTTTATTGTTATATTCAAGCATCATCATCGATATAGAATGGATTTTAATTTTTTTTTTCCTTTTTCTCTTCTCCTGTTCTGGTGGTCAAGGGTGAACATTATTTTTGCAGTTGAATGGTTTGTCTGGTGAAATCTATAGCATCCTCCTTTCCCAAAGGAAAGAGGTCCTTGTATATATCATGTAAATGATAACAAAGTACACATACTAGCCATAGGGTTTTATTAGATCGAACTTGAAGTGCCGGTGTGATAGAAAGATACACAACGGAGCAGGAGACATGTACTACGAGTACTAGTTCAATATATTTGAAAGGCTTTTAAGGAAATCCGCCTTCAAAGATAGTTTGTCTAGAGAGTGATGACGGATGAGTGACAAGTGGTGGCATGTAATCGCTTTGTTTCGTAAGTGGAATTGAAATGAATTTTCGCAAGTAATTTCAGGCACGTCAACGTAAATTGAAAGGGATGATGAATTGAATGGAATTTACGCATTTTCATCTTGAAAATGTTTGAAGCTTGAAGGACATCCATTTAGCAATTAAACTTAAGTATTTGAAAGAGTTTGAGGTATCAACGCACATTTGTGTGAAAGTTGACTTTTGAAGGTAATATCAATCGATCGATGAAGAAGATTTCATAGCAGAAGATGTATAGGTATTGGACTTGACTTCCAAGGTCCTCTAAACTGGGCTTTTTGTATTTCATTTGTGTCACTTGAGTTTAAGTGCATGGAGAAGTGCCATACAACTAAGCCTATATGAGCTTGTTGAGAATCCATTGTAGGCATAGGCAAAGCATGGACCTACAGCAACTGGATGTGGATTTTGGTTTGAGAGGACGTTTTGCAAACGGTTACCATCCATTCGGCATTTAAAGGACAGTGCTTTGTACATTAAGGGCCCTGTTTTGTATAGCTTTCATGTGCTATTTTTTTTTTGTGTAAAGCAAAAGGAGTTTATTGCTAATTAGATTAAATGATTTTTCCGATTGGCCTACAGTAAGCCATGCAGTCAAGGTTTATAACCCTTAAACCAGTTTCTGCTGTAGTTTTGCAGATGATTCTACAGCAGGGGTGGCCAAACTTTCAGACTATGTGTTGGAGTTTTCGCTGAAATTGGTTACGCATGCTATCTACCAATTATTTTAACTTGGAAGAAAATGTACATAGCCAGAAAGCACACGCCAAAGTACTTGCGAAGGATTGTATCCAGCTACTTCACCAACAGAAGGTTGGGATATGAAACGGGAAAAGGAGAAAAGTACAATAAAGGCCCGCGGGAATCCCACAAGGATCAGGACTGGGCCCCCTACTTTGGAATACCATGTACGACGGAGTTCTGTAATTAACACTGCCACCAGGAGTAAAAATAATCGGATTCGCCGATGATATCGCTGAATTCGCGAGATACAGTCAGCTATGAATGAAGTAGTCTACCTCATCAAAGACTGGCTAATATCCGCCGGTCTAGAATTAGCAGATCACAAAACGCAAGCAGTCGGGAAAATGTGGAATTCGTGGACATAAGGGCAGGAAGTCAAACTTTATAAGATTGAAAGACTCTGTAAAATAGCTAGGAGTAATACTTGACAATAGACTTAGCTATAAGCCGCACTTCGACGGTTTTTTTTTTTTTTTTTTTTTATAATCTACACACGCTAAAGCGGATATGAATACCTTTATAATGTTTACATACAGCGCGAGCACATGAAGAACAAGAACGAGAGACATACAGATCGACGTAGTGATAGAAAACTCAGATGTTAGGTTTCAACTAACTCTATGGGTGGTGCCCAGGATAACTGGAGAGTTGTGTATTATTGAAAGTTATGCCATTGCTTATGATTAGCTTCTGAAACTGATCAACTTATTTTTATTTCGTGAGAAATAAATGTTTCGGCGACATTTGGATTTGAACCGTGAACCTTCAACGTGACAAGTGACGACGACTACCACTACGCCACGGCCACTGTGTGGGAAAAAAGGCGTCAAAGCTTCAGGTAGCACTTTCTAGAATCTAGAATACTGCCAAACATCGAAGGACCCGGATATGTTAGAAGAAACTTAATATCCAAGGTAGTAAGCTCAGTCCTGTTATACGCTGCCCCAGTTTTTGTGGGACCCTAGCGACAGAGGAAACAAGGAGAAAGTTATCGTAAATATATCGACTTAGCGCTCTTAGGCTTATCAGTGGCTTCAGTGGCAGTGATGGTCCCCATCGATATCCTTGCGGACGAGATGCAAACAATTTATATAGGAGAACTTTTAATATAACCAAGACGCGTGGTCATCAAAAGGATCCAGAAAGAAGAAAGAGTGACTTCGATGACCAGGTGGCAAGCTGATTGACCTAAAGATTGATCTGAACCAAAGACGTTTGGGTAAACCGAATACCGAAGGCACGGAAACTTTAACTTCCACCTTACGCTGTTCCCATCTGGTCACGGTGGGTATCGGAAATACCAAGGTTTAGGGCTTACCTTTTTGCCCAACTCAGGAAGAAGACATGGAGCACGCATTATTCCATTGCATACGCTTTCTGGGATGGAGTGCAGTGCAGTGTTGTTACATTTTTTAAGTATTGCATATTTCTTATAATGTATTAACTTATAGCATATGCATCAGGGTCGACTGTAAAGCCCAATTCACAATGTCGCGTTCGGGCGCTCTCGCGTTGACAGATAAAGTAGAAACAATGCAAACATATGGAGTGCTCTTAAATGTGACATCAGGCGTTATATTATAGATATCGTAAAGTTCTGGGCGACGGCCGAGTAGAACTACTTTCTGCGTGTGACAACTCACAGCTGTTGACAAGTTTTCTAACCATTAAACCAGTTTCTGTCGTAGTTTTGCAGATGGGCAAGGGCCTTCGCCATTGACTAGGTTTACTCATAGTCGTGGTAAATTTTCATCTAAAAATGATTGGAAAATAAGTCCGTTTTTTTGATTTCCTTACTTTAAAATGACATCACAACTTTATAGGCACAATTTAAAGGAGCTATGCCATCATAACGGAGTAAATTGGTTCCTATTGAATCATCACTTCTACTGGTTTAATAGTCTATTGACTGTCAGATAGAATTGTCCTTTTCCTCTTCCTCCATCTACTGATAGACACTAACAAGTTCTGTCCAACTGCAAAATCGATCAACCTGACTTCGTTTTGAGCCTTTTAAACTTTGAAACGCAGATTTTTCTATTACAGCGCCATTCCAAGTCAGGTGGGGGCACTGGTCTGAAAAAATGATGGTCTGATTGTAGATTGCTTTCTTCTGACAGCTAACACCAACCAAATTCATTTTTTGTTTCGCATTTACCTCAATTACGAACCACTTGCTATGCAACGAGTCTCAAATCAGGCAAAAAATGTTCTCTACGTTAAAGCAATTTTATAGTTTTTAATAATTTACTAAGTTCTTTTGCCGCCCTCCAAGGACATTGAATTCACTTTCCAGACTTCCTGGAGTACGAGAACAAAAAAAAAAAGCAAAAGGAAAAAGTAAAAAAGAAACAAAATGCATCATCATCGCAAGAAACCTCATTCTATTCCTGTTTTTTGTTTGTTCCCCTTAATCGTGTCCTTTTTAGCGCAAATAATTATATTTTCCTTCATTTTCTCGGTAATAGCCTCTGGAAATATCCATCCTACCTTACGCAGTTCTTTCTTGTGTGCAAGTCCTAGTCACCGTAGTCGTTGTCGTGGTCCTGTCCTGCTTCTCCTCCCTCTCGTGACTGTTCTCTTTGTTTTTATCGCTCGTTTAGGGTATGTTCCCGCAGAGATTATATGTACATAGATAGGTGCGTTTGCTTAACAAAAAAAAAATTGGAACAATGGCCAGAAAAAAAGCTCCTGCCACTATTTTATATATTTACATTCCTTAATTACACTTTCCCTGCAGCAATAAAAGTGGGATTTTTTTTTGTGGAAAAAACAAGGAAAAAATAAAAGAAAATGGCCACAGAATAAATAAAACAAATTTACATTGTAACAAGATTACTTATGAAACTCGGCATGGGGGCCAGCAGGTGTTATAACGAGTATGATACGACGAGGATGGAAATGATGACGACGTCGACAAGTACAACGACTCTCGGCATTCAATTTAATGGACTGAAAGTAATCTGAAGCTAGAAGGCATACGGTTATCTATTTACATATCATGTCACACAGACAAGGAGGCATTGTGTTGCCGATGGTTTGGCACTGTATTTGAGGTGAATAAACTGGACAGTGGGAACATAGTGTGAGGTGAATGTTGATTTTCACACGAAACAAATTTGTACAGCACGACTCAAAAAGGTGCCTTTCGATGGAAACTTCGTTCATAAGCCTCCGTACAGCTATCGTTCCAAGGATCTTATGGTGTTTTCTGAAAGTTAAGTTAAGATGCTTTTCAGAAACGATCAACTATGTTTTCACATTTTCGGTCAAAAAGTGAGTTTGTTTTTAAAAATAACCAAATTCCTATAGCAGCTAAAAAAAATTGTTTATCTTAAGGAACAAGGCAAATCTCTAGTTGAAATTTCAAAAATTGTTAAAAAACTAGACTCTTTGGTGCAATACATATGTCAATCAGCTACAAAAAAAAAAAATAAATAAATAAACCAAGATCCTGAGCGACCTAGAAAAATTTACCATCGTTTAAGAAGAGAATTATGAGGGTACTGAACAAGGTTTCGAAGACAAGTGCCTGTGCAGTAGCTGCAAATCTTCAAACAAATGATGACATATGTTCAAAGGAAGCTGAAACACCCAGCGCAGTCATCTGATTTGAACCCAATCGAGCACTTGTAGAATTACTTAAAATAAAAGTTGCCAGCATTCTATCTTTATATATAAAAATGAGCTGTTCGTTTGATACCTCAGAACTCATAAACTAACCATCCGATTGAGCTGACACTTATACTATATACTTTTTCTAATGTTTGAAGTGTTCGTACATCAAAATATTTCTGGTAGATGGCGCTGGAACTCAAAAAAAAATTTAATTCACCGTACGATTGAGCTGAAACTTACACAATATATTTGTGTTCGCACATCAAAATATTTCTGGTAGATGGCGCTGGAACTCAAAAAAAAATTTAATTCACCGTACGATTGAGCTGAAACTTACACAATATATTTGTAATGAAGTGAGAAACGTTCTTACATCAAACGTTTTCCGATAGATGGCGCTGTAATCACCAACATTTCACAACCATTCAATTGAGCTGAAATGTACACAACATATTTGGTATGGAGTGAGATATGTTTGTGAATCAAAATTTTTCAAGCTTTCCGATAGATGGCGCTGAAAACCATAATCTCAAAATTATTACTACAGCAATGCACGGTGACAGCTAACAGCTAACTTTTGATTTACGTGCACTTATCGCTTCATAACAAATATATTCTCCAAGTTTCAGTTCAGTCGCATGGTAAGTTTTTGAGTTTTTAGGATATTATTGTTTGGACAGTTTTCTTAAATCCAAATCGAGTTGCCGGCATTTAATTCTCCACCAGAGTCATTACTATTCACAAGAAGTCACTCGAAAAAATTGCATTACATTTATGACATAAACACTGTTTTTAATGGGTGTTGCGAAGCGCACCGGGTAACCACTAATAAGCAATAAAAATCACCCGAAACAATTTTAATGTATGATTGGACAAAAAATGGCCCAGACATCACATCTAACCTGGTTCATTCCACGTGAAACCAATTAAAAGACATAATTCATAATAGACTACGAATTAATTTGGTATTTTTTCCTCATATTTATTTATATTTTTAAGAAAATTAACCACTGTACGGAGACTTTATTCAAGCACCGAATTTATTAATTGTTTTTTTTTTTTGTATGTTTATTTTATTAAAATATTGTTTCTTTGTTAACAAACTACTTCGTCAGATGTATTTCTTCAAATTAGGATTGAAATTTTATTTTAATTCACTGAGCTTTGATGTTTTTATGAGTTGAGAAGTAAGAAAAGATACCTGTACGGAGACTTTTTGGACTCAGTGTAATTCGGAAGATCATAAATAAAGATGATAGAAAGCAGAGGCCCCAAAACGGATCCTTGGGGTACACCCGCAGAGGGTATAATAAAGTCCGACATGGTTTTATCAAGAACAACTGCTTGTTCTCTTCCAAGGTATGTTCCAATGGGCGGTCGAGGAAAAGCCAAAGAGTCTAATAAAAGCTGATGATGATCCACTGTGTCAATGCCTTGGAAAAGTCCAGTAGTGTAAGAAAACTTATTTGATTGCTGTCCAATGCAGTACGTATGTCGTCAGCCACTTTGAGCAGTACAGACGTGTAGACTATGTAGTGGCGTTATTGCACTGGATAAAGTCTGACATTTACTGGTAATGTATCTTTTCCAAAATAGGTCTATATTCACCTGGTAAGCTAGTTGCTGCTTTTCTCTTTAACACTGGTACAATTTTGGTACAAATTCTAGGAAAGATGGACTGTGCTGAAAATATGGGTAAGTGCTGGTAGGATGTAGGGTAATGTAATTTTAATAAAAAGCGGGCAAATTCCATCAATACCAACTGCTTTCGACATAATTATCGAAATAGGATTAACAACAACCACCTGTTCAAAACAGGTGAAACCGAAGAAGTAATCAAGTGAAGAATGATAGGGTTCAGTACAAGCATTATCTACGTCTCCACAAGCCATGCCTGAACGTACGAGTATGAACAATTTGGCCTGGAAACTGTATTTTAAAATGAACTGTCACTCTAAGCTTCAAATGGCGTCTTTCTCGAAGACATGTTTCTTTATGCAAGGATATAGTAAGGTTTTATCAGAATGTCAAGATTGATATTCGTTGTTGCGTTTCTGTCTGAATTATTTTTTTTAGGTTATTAAAACTCCAAAGCATTTCAGTCCTCTTCCACTCCTTCCACACTCTTCTTAAATCGCTCTGTTACATGATGATAGAGATAGTTCCACTGATGTTGCATGTTAGCCGGCACTATTTTTCTACAATTATGAGGGGTTTTGAATATAAAGGCTTGTTACGTCAACCAGCCGTCCTCGATATATCGGTCTTTTGTTGTATCTGCATATGCGTGCATTCCAATCGTATTATAAATTGCTTGTACCGGGCCCAATGGCTTCGGTTTTCTGTATAATTGCATCCATGTTACGTGAGCTGTGTTAACATATTTTTTAATTTTTTTTTTCTCCCCCATAAAAATGTTAACTGGAGTAGTACAACGGTTAACTATAGGATGGCATCCATAGGCGCGCATCTCATTTGCGTCAGCTTCAGCCAATATACGCGTTCACACACCCCCATGTATCGAGCCGCATTCATGATGTTTTTGTTGAGAATTTTTTTCATTTTTTTTTATCATTAGTTGAAGCCATGATGTGTTGTGTGGCGTTTCAAGGTTTTAACTATGTTTTCATTGAAAACTGTAACTAGAGTTGCTATGTTTTCTGATATTACTGATGGGATGGCTAGCAAAAAACCCAGAGGAGTGGCGCGTAGCTGATTCAATGCCATTATGTTTATATGTGCCAAGAGGGAAATATTTTATTTTATTCACATTGTCCGGATTAATTAAAGTGTAAAATGGAAATTTAACTTTGTTATTAAAGCAGATACGAACAAAATTGGTGGTGTGGGGAAATGCAATTCAAATTATGGTAAAGTTTATAATTTAATTTGATTGGAAATAGTTTTACCAAATTGTTCATTTTTAATCGGATTATTTGGAATGTTGTTTTTTAGGGTAACTTTAATATAATTAATTTTAACGCTTAATTTATGGTGATAGTTCCCTTGTTTAACTTCAATAAATCGAATTTATTCTTGCATATGTTTGTCACCCTGTTTAGGTGAGGTTATTTTTTGTTTTAAGCGGTGATGGATCCTTTGTCTTCCCTTTTTTTTAGATTTGTATGTCAAAAAAAGAGCAGTTCAAAGAAACAGACGCCAAATTATTTTCATTCGCCTTATATTTTCGCGCATTAAGTGAACAAAACATGGGGCAAAAAGACACACAGCTGTATAATTGAAGGACAACGGTTAAAACACTTATCTCTTGATTACACGATTTCGCTTTAACACGGTTTTAAAATTTATATGAATTCCTGTTTTCTGCGATTTTCTGCCACTCAAATTGCTTGCGGTAATAAAGGGGAAATGTCAAAAAACGCAGCTGTCAGTTTTCTTATTCTGATAGAAAATAATATAAAGATGGAAAAAATCAGTTTTGAAAGTCTATCTTCTTCTATATGTGTACATATATAAAAATTGTGTGAAAAATGTACAGAGCCGATTTGGCTCAAATTTTTTTTTCAGTTGTTCGTAATCACAGTACACGTATTTAAGGTAGTATACTTAGAGTGTTCATTTTCGTCCAAGTTCGCGCATCTGTCAAAAATTCAAGAAAATGGCCGCCAACTGTGAGGATATTTGCATTTAATTTTCGTTTTTTTTAATGTTTTCTATACTATTTAATTAACTTTTTTGTCAAAACTTTGAAAAATGTGTTGTGCCGTATACGAATGTTGTGTGAACAATAATAAAAAGAACTGTGATGAGAAAATATGACCGACTGAAATATCCGAACAATAACTATAGAAAACTCAAGGAAAATGAAAAGATAAACGAATAAATCGATTTCATAAAGAAAAACGTATGTTATTTTATTAAGAAGTGATAAGAAAAACTACGAAAACAATGAATTTGAATTAAATCCAATAGAAATGCCACACAGTTGTCGGCCATTTTTTGCTTTGAAAATGTTTGACAGATGCGCAATATACTACCTTAGATACATGTACTTTGGTTCGTAATTGCCAGGAGAAGAAAATTTTGAGAAATTTTGGGAAAACCCTCCAGAAAAGTCGGGAAATTGAAAAAATCATGGAATTTTGTTTGCAATTGTTCTGGAATGGCTTTTCGAATGGAAAAATATAAAATTCGTCGTGGAAAACTCGGAAAACCGCGAAAAATTTGATTTTTTTTTCGACGAAATTTTGCATTTAATCGCATGATTTGATGTAAAAGTGGAAAATTCGTTGTGAAGCTTGGAAAAGTACGGATAATTGTGAAATTCATTGTGATAAAAGACGTTTTGCGTGCATTTTGAGTGGAGAAGTTAACGAGATAAATAATAGATGACGCTGTGCTGCGATCAATGCCACAACCCGATAGCTGGCGTTATATGTACGTTGACTTAGGCTGTGCGCAATTTGACAGGTATCCTTTTCGCATTGTCATTTTCTATTGAGCAAATGTCTTATTTTTCTTGCTGCAATTGATTCGAGTTTTGCGTATCATTACACTGATTCCGGATAGTCGTATATCGCCCATCACATCCGCAAACTGTTTGTTTCGATAATTTTTTCAGAAAATAAGTTTGCGTGTAAAAAGTGAGATTATTCAATTGGGTTGCGGGCATTCATCGCGAAACATTCATTCCGTAAGTTTTTTTTTTTTTTTTTAATTTTCTTTTGAATAGGATTAGTCAAAAACGACTTTGTTGTTTTTTAAGGAGGGTTATTTGACTAATGCCCCCTATTAGACGATCAAACCTTGGACGAGGTACAAGAGACGATTTGGTGGAGCTATGATATTTATATTCGGAGATTTTCATCAAACGATTCCCGTCATCCCGAAATCTACTGCTGCCGATGAACTCAATGCAGGCCGTCGTCGTCTTTGTGGCGGATGTCAAGAAGTTGAAATTGACCACGAACATGAGATTCGCATTGCAGAACGGCCCATCGGCTGCTGGCGCTTGGCAATGGCCAAATTCCTGTTGATGTTTCGACTGGATTGATATCGTACCCGACAAATTTTTGCGAGTTCACATCGGCGAAGTGTTTCCTGGCATTGCACAAAATTATAAAAATCTGGATTGGATTAGTGAACGGGCACAACGAACGCAAATGTTAAAAATGAAACAGAGCGTTCATCTTTTTGCTCGTTTTATTGAACCCTCGAATTTGACCCTGTCATCTACAAATATTGTAGTCATATTTTCGATGTTTCATCTTTTGTTCATCTGTTCATCTTAGCGAGCTTCTACTGTTTTTTCAAGATAATTCCACCCAGTTACGTGCGAGACATTTTTATGCGACAAGAGTAATGAACAGCACCAAAATGACAGCACGTGCGGTAAGATTACATATTTGTCTACCGTTAAAATATCTCTCGAAACTAAAAGTGCCACTAAAACTTCAGATTTAGCTACACAAAGTATTAGCAACCATTTACGAGTATAAATTAAGCTACGTTTGTTTTCGCGATTTTTTTTAACCCAACAAATATTTTTGTCAGGAAATAATATCTTTGCAAACGGAACTAGATATATACATATGTATAGTACATACATCAATCAATTTTTGGTGAGGGTTGATCGCATCATTTTATGTATCTAGGACACACATGTAGAGAATTTTGTGGGTTTTTTGTAAGAGAAAACAAATGCTGTCAGGTGGTGGAGAAGGAAATGGAATAAAATTCCATTGTGAGGAATTTTTTACAAAAAAACAAAAAAAAAAAACAATTTTTCATTAACATATTTTCCCATTTTGGTATTTAGATTTCAGTTACATCCACATACGAGTAATGTAGATATACTTATGTATGTACCTTTTGAGGTTTGACGTATGAGAGGAATATGTCGAATGAAATATCAACGCAAAATGTGGATTCGTCATGGAAATATAAAGAGTAAACCCTCATTATTGAAACAACAAAGAGAATTGCTATTCCATGGGGGCATATACAATATACATATGAAAGCATTTAAAAATAGACAACGACACGGGTGAATTAATTATTTAGCGAAACACATCCTTATAAGGGTTAAATGCGGTTATTTTTAGGGAAACAAAATTAACAGAGAGATCGCTTAGAGAAAATATGCAAATTGCATCCCCCACAATTTACAAACAATAATAAATTAGCACAGGGATCGCAGTTAGGTATACTAAAAAAAACAATGAAAAATTTAAATATGCATAATTATTTTATATATTGTGTACGTATTTTAAAATTTTACAAATTATCCTTAAAACAGGAAATATGTTCAAATATTTACGCAATAGATTTGCATATTAAGCTAAGAATATACGACCACATGTGCTTTTGGATACATATCATCATATGTATATGTATATTCTTTCTGTAGCATAGGTACCATTTGCGGCTCTCACGCTTAACCAATCTTAACAAATGAGGTGTCAAAAGAAAGAGAATTTCCTGGAGCAGTGACGAATTGCACTTGCACTTTTTAAATTTTAACAAATTAAAAACCGATCAAAACTTAATATTCTACCCTGTATGATTCCCATGAGTTGACAGATTGGATTGATGTTGGATGGGAAGTTTGGATTTTGGAGGTTGGATTTTCTCTTGCGAGAGTTATCGCGGGCACAATAGTTATCAATTTAATTATCATAAACAGTATTCGTTTTTCTGGGAAAGTTAAAAGTCACAGTAGTTAAACTTTGAACAGCACAAATTAACAGCCGATGAACTGAAAAATAACAGCGCTCCGCGTTAGCTACGCTAGTTCACTCCATTTTTCTTACAGTTTGCAAATTTTAATTGATCCACTTGAAATATTGAAATGTGAAAGTAAATCACCCTTATTGCGAGTGTCAAAGTCAATCATCAATTGATATTTGTCAACGTTAGCGATCGGTTGTGAGTTTGTATCAATTGACGATTGTGAATGGAAAAAAATCGTGTTGCAAGTGTCAATTGTGATTGTGATCAATTTTCTTGATATCTGTCAACTTTTCTGTCAATCGAAGTTCTGTAGTTGATGAAAAAGGACATGTTTTGTAAACATTTTTCTTTTTCCCGTATGACGAAGATTGTGAGCAACAGGCAGCAGTTGGGTCGGCTAGTGAAGCTGATGGAGCAGAACCTGGATGTTGCCAATGGATTTTCTTCAAAATTTTTTTCTTAACTATAAATCATAATCGAAATTTCTGCAACTATGTAGTGGTGATCCAAACTAATTACACCATTTATCCAAACCAATTCTGCATTTTAACCCTGGAAAGATAATGAGCCATGGGATGGACGTTCGTGACTTCCCAGCCAGTATACAGAGCTAGCAGAAAACGCACATGTCATTAAGTAAACTCTCAGCAATTTTGAAATACTCACAGCCCTGTGAGTAAATTTTATACATGAGTGTCATTTTGACATCAAAATATGATTATCTTTCTAGGGTTAAATAAACAAAATTCACGATGAATTGGCAATAATGAGAAATGTCAAAAAGTGTTTTCCATTCACTGCACTTAATTTCATTCACAATGATCAAACCCTTTATCAATTACCAATACCAAATTTTCAATTGCTCGATAAACTTTATCAATTGTCAATTATTGGTTGATGATTGACACTCGCAATAGCGGTGATTATCAGTTCTGTTCTGTTTTAATGTACTGACGCCTGATTAAGTCAGAATCCTGTCTACATGATTAGGTAACTGTCAGACCCATGTTTTTTTTTTCATATCTGTCTTTATTCGTGTTGTACATTTTTTAGTGTATCTAAAATGATCCGAACACAAGTCAACTGTCAGTATAAAGTACATACAATAGAACCTCGATTATCCGTGATCCGATAATCCGTGTAAAATCCTCTGATTGTAACTCGATTATCCGGGCCGAGTATGTATTTTGCATGGAAAAAAGTCGGGGAATAAGAATTTGTAACAAACAGTATTTCCTAGTAACATGCGCTTTCGTGTTTGCGTTTGAATGTTGATTTACCAGTTATATTACTGTATATTTGAGAAGCAGGTAATATTGTAGTGCAGCAGTTGTATCTTTACATATTTTAGAGGTAGGTGATATCTATTTTAATATTACGTTGTAGAGAAAGATTAAAGGACGTTGCACATACATTACCCTTCATCGATACGAAAAGTAAAAGAATTGTTTTGTCCATTGAAAATAAACTTAAATTAACTTAAAGATATATTTGTAATAATTATTCGATTTTCTGTGATTTTCAATTTTCCGGCAAGCCCTTGCCGGTCATTGTACCGGATAATCGAGGTTCTACTGTACATATAACATATCTGCATCTGCGAATTTCAAAACAACTGGGCGCACGAGTCATTGGCCTAAATGGTAGCCTAATTATGTAGCTGAACCAAATTATGTACTTTAAACTACAGTTCGCCTAATTGAGTTTTGGTTCTACTCCCAATGTAGGTAGGTACTTCCAATATTTGCATCCCTCTTCATCATCATTAAGACTACTTTACCAAAAGTTATTTGCTACTTTCGTAATTAATATCCAACTTGCAGCACTTAATCTAATTCAAAGTTACTGCATCGAGTTCGATTCTCACCATCATCCACCGCCGCGCCGCAGAGAACATTCACCTGAACCTGCATTTGCCTGAAATGGTAAGACTATAAATCAATTGCGCTTATCTTAGATACGCTCCTCTTCCGAAACACGTAGCGACTATGAACTTTAACTTATTACATTTGTTAAAACGTTCACGTATCGCGAATATATTTCATTTCAATTTCCTCCCCTCATACTACCCAAATATTGCGCCTTCCGAAGCTCCCGAAGAGTAGATAAAAGTTTTCTGTCTTCACTATCCGACCGCGCGCCTCCGTCTGAATCTACCAACTACAACACTTCGACATCCTGTCTAGACTTTCAGGTGGGGGTTAGAAAAAAAAAACACGAAATAGGCCTGTTCCTTCAGCAAAGTGAGAGTATTCAGTGTAGGTTCTCCACAAAGTGTTGCTGGTCTCCATCGAAGCGCTTCCGGTCGCCCGCAAATGGAATGAAGCTCGAATAAACTTTTCGAATTCATCAAATTGAGGAAGAATAACAGAACATAAAAATCCCAATACCTACGCTCCTTCCACAGCTTCGAGTATACCCGAAATAGTTATGAAAATTGGATACATTACGTATTTTGGGTCGATAACTTTACAAAAGGATACCACACCACGCACGGACTGGCTGGCAGGGAAAACAGAAAGAAAGGCAATTGCAAAGAAAACCGTCCTGACCAGACCCACCCGAAAGGCAGCACACTCTGCCACGCCGCAGGGTGCAGAAACTTTTCAAAGACGTGGTGGATCCTGATCCTAACCCACCTCGAATTAAAATAAAACCAAACTGTCCATTGAATATTCTGTGCCCTGCTCAGGGTTCACGTTCAGTATCCTTCGCACATGAACACATGCTATTGCCGGAGTGTACCAATGCCAAGCAAACGAAAGAATCTATAAAACTTTATTAAAATTTTCCATCCTCTGTAAGGACATTGAAAAAGGGGCGAAAGAGAGAGAGAGAGAGAGGGAAAGGCAAAAATCATGAAAGCCCTATCGCTATGAAGCGCTGCTAAAACGAAAAAGATGCGAGACCGCTTGACTGGTGCAAAATCTTGGTGTCATGATTCTTTTCCAATTTCAATTTGCAGAGCAATGTTTGAGGTTTCGAATGGAATGAAGGGTATGCTGCTGCAGGGAATCTCCACTCCTCATAATGGGTTCATTGTTTGCGTATCGTATGACTGTGGGAGTGTGCACGAGTTTCATTAAGATGTTATTGAAAATGTTTGGGACTAAGTTAAGTATGATCCTTGAGACTTATTCACGGATTTGGTGGGGTTTGAAAGAAAGTACCTTTACAGACTTTTGCTCTGATCGAGGGGGAGTGCCGTCAACCTTCGGCTTCGAATGAAGGTGGGTCGCTAGTCTTTCGACCATAAAATTTGTCTAATGGAGTTTTTATGTACTTAATTAAAACAACAACCACCTGTTTACGAGGTTTGTCCATCTAACGTAGAAGGACGTTTTCATTAAATACGTTCTTTCTTTAGATACCACATACAGAATTTGGGTATTTTAATGTCTATTTAAGTGAGACCAAACAATAAGTAAATCTTCTTCGCACCGTCGCATACAAAAAGTGTAATCATGTCTACAAAAAAATTACATTTATATTAGCTTTGTTCGACGTCCGTTCTAGAGTGTCCTAGATTCGCTCTGATGCGTTCGATGTCTGCCAGTTCTGAGCCGATATCGACACTGGCTCAGAACTGGATTCGCTTTGGGTTTCGCTTCAGTGCCAGAAAAAAGGGCTGTCAAAACATTATATCAGTTTTTTCATTGCGTTGGTTCACATTTACAAGAACTAAAAAAGTGCAAAAATATATGAAAATTAACAAAATTTGATTTATGTTTGTATTGTACATATTGTATGGTATTGTGTTTAGAAGGGGGTTACCCCGTAGAGACAACAAGCACGTAGACCTGTAGGCCCATTGTACTTTGGTGATGTACCACCCCATTCGCTGAGTAAGCGATTTGTTGCTGAGCTATACATCGACCTAAATCTCTCCGTCGCTTTCGCAAAGCGAAGCAATAGGGCAAGATTGAGCTCCAGTAGATCAACGTCCCGTAGGACGTAGTTGCCTAGAGTGGCCTTTCTGATCCGAGCAAAGGGCGGACACTCGCTAATGAAGTGCTCAGCTGTCTCTTTCTCTTCCAGGCACATCTCGCAAAGGCCCGAGCTTCGGATTCCAATTTTGTTCAAGTGCTCGTTTAAGAGAGTGAACCCAGTGACCAGTCCTGTGAGGATTTTGAGGTCATTTCTACTATGGTGTAACAGAAACTTAGTTCTGTTTGCCCTGGGCGCGTCTACTAACATTTCGGCCTATATTGCAGTCGCAGCAGTTCAAGAAGCTTCTTTTTAGCATAAGCTGAACTGCAGCCAATAACAGGCTGAGGACCGATAAAAGGGGTCGCTGATCCAGCTCTTGCCAGAGCATCAGCTTTATCGTTTCCCGGGATATCAGTATGTCCCGGAACCCAGACCAATGTGATCTTATTACATCGCCCAAGAGCGATTTATGTTTAGTTATCAAAGAATGATAGATGTCAGGGCAAGCTATTTGTGTTCGATGAAACGGGGGTTGCACTGGAATTTTTGACAACCACGAAAATACACTGATACTAGTCAGGGCGCCCTACGTCTGGGGACATCGAACAAAGCTATTATGTATAGTGTGTGACGCTTGCAATCTGAAAAAGAAAATATGTTTTTTTTTTAAGTGAAAACGCATATTAGATACATAATTGATTTTATAATATAAAACCATAAAATAAGAATTATTTTGCATCGTGCCAAAACTCACGAACCTTGCTATTAAACCATCTCATTAAGGTTTGAACATTATCGTCGGTTAAGGTTTTGGCCACTTGTCTCCATTTTTTTGTCTTTGTCTTTAACTTAACTTTCATTAAAGCCCAAAATCTTTGAATGGGGTGAAGTTCTGGGCAATTAGGGGGATTGGCATAATTTGGTACAACATTAATAAAATGTTCGTAAAGTCTTCGAGATCGACGTATTGCTTCTTTTTGCTTTGAGTCTTCTCGATCTGGTACCTTTTTGACTTTATACGATGATAATCCAGCTCCAACTTTAGCTCGCTGGATGGTACCAGTTGATGTGGAAAGTTTTTTCGCTGCGAAACGAACAGAGGTGTGGGGGTTTCTCCCATGCGCTCAATTTTAGCTTGAAGCTTAGGACCGAAAGTTCCAAGTTTTCGACCCGAACCTGGTTTTCTTTGAACTGACAGAGTTTCCTTGTAATTATTCATAACCGAATATACCATTGAAACTGCTAATTTTAATTTCTTTGCATTTTTATGCAAAGGTATTTCTGGATTTTGCAGACATTAGTTCAATATTAAAATTCGCTGCTCTTCTTCTCTGCTCGCTATTATGCCAGTAGTACATTCGACAGTAAAATAATGCTGCCCGTTGCGACGGTACTGAATACGTAATGGAATATGACACATTTTATTTACTTTATTTCTCGCAAAAATATTATTTTTGTTAGGGAGAACATTTCCAGATTTCAAGCGTTACACATCTTACATCTCTGGTCGAGACGTATTTCCCGATGTATGAACCAACTTCTGACACTTGCGACAAGTGATTGGTTGAGAGACCTCAAATTGACTAACCATTTAGTCAACTTTTTTGAGGTCAAGAACATTTTGACTAAACAGTTAGTCAGTGGGCACCGTAGCGCAAGTGGTTAGTGCGTCGAACTACTGAGCCAGCGGTCTTGGGTTCGAATCCCGCCGCAAACACATAAAAAAAAGTTTTTCACAGTGCCCACCTCTTTCGAATGTCTGACAAGCATCAAAGAGTATCATTTGTCACGATTGAGCTTCTCAACTCGCCGTTCGGAGTCGGCAAAAAACTGTAGGTCCCTTCCATTCGTGCAAAAATATAACACGCACACACAAATGGTTGCGAGAAGCAGGCCCAGGTTCACCTCGAGCTGTAGCGCCAACTAAGTAAGTAAGTTAGTCAGTTTGAGAAATGTCAAAAACAGCTGACTATGGTTTTGGTGTTTAATGCTAGACTTTTTTTTGCTTGTTACAAAAATGAAAATACGGGTAAATTATAAGGGGGCTTTTACAAGTCATGCAGTAGGATTATGTTGAACAATCGGCGAACTCAGCAAATCGTTCAAAGCAAATAATGCAACTTGATCTATGAAATAAACAATTTATATTCCAAACACATGTGTAACTAATGTTACTTACATAAAACTTCAGCCTCTAAGTCTTCCATTAATATATACTTGTTTCAGCACTTTTTTTCTTTAAAAATAGCTTTGTTGTCTAGAGATACATATCTTGCCATCACAATTCTCAAACAATTCCAAGTGAAAATAGAAAGAACAATCAAGTTTGTGACATGTGAACTATCAACTAAATGGTTAGTCAATCTATGCATTCCGTTTGCTCGAATTAAATCAAAGTCTGTTCAATGAAGCTGTACAGAAAAGTACAAGGTTCACGTGTTCAATGAGAAAAGTTTCTGTCTGAGACTGATCTGCTTTCTGTGCTGGACAACTTTTCTGCACATACTCTTGAGGTAAAATTGGGGCGAAATTACCGCATCCGTTAACGAGTAACTCGTTGTCGAAATATGACGATTTGGCATTACCGTTCTCGATATCGAGCACTCGGTATCGAATTTTGAGATGACAGCATACATTCACGAGTGTCATTTTATTCGAAAGCAATCTGGCTGTCGCGTGCGAACAAAAAAAAAAAATATATGAGTATTTTAGAATTGATTTTTTGAGGGCCAATTTCAACAAAATCAACACAATCTAAAAAAAATGCCCGGTTGAATTTATGGCCAGACATCCAGAGTTGGCCAAGAATATTTTGCAGACTGTGGTAGCAGCTGACGGGAATGCTGAATGCAGTTAAGGACGAAAAGGGTCGGAGAAATGTAGTCGTTTTGAATTATTATTTATTTATATAAACTAATAGATTTTTTTCTGGTAGACATTCGCTGATCAGGTATATATCGTCAGAAACAAATTGTCCTTCAACAAACAGTCCAGGATGAAAACCGGCGGTGGCCCCTTTGATAAATCTGCAAAATTAAAGTGTTATCTACGTTTTAATTACTGTTTTTTTTATACTAACACAGTTTTTGGCAGTGAAAGGGGATTGCTTCTATACCTTAAGCATTGCCGTACAATGCATTCCAGATCATTATCATGGGAATCAGAAGATATATAGTAAAATAAATCCATTTTTTCCTTTCACATATTTCTTGGATTTCACTAAAATAATATTTTTCTAAATTTGAAGCAACCGGAGAAACGTCACTTTATTAGTTGTAGTAGAATTTTTCAAGTACAATTTTATTTATATTCGATACGTTAGCTATCGAGTGCCGTCATCGCAATGAGGTTACTCGATCATTCCATATCGAGTCCTACTCACTTATTCCTTAACGGATGCGGTAATTTGGCCCCAGATTTGTGAGAAATGTCAAAATCAGCTGTATTGACTTGATCTGACATTGTTCACAAATCTGTGCTGTTCTGATGTGCCTTTTCTCTCATTGAACAAAGCTCAAATGTTTAGTCATTAAAAAACGGAATCCCATTATCATTATTTTGCTCGTTTTCAATTTGCCAATTTTTGACAGCTTCAATCTTTTGTTCGAAAATTTCAACGACAATGGCGATTTTCTGAGTAATTACATAAAAATTAGTTCATCCCAGGTCAATACCTTTCGACCACAATCACCCGCGCGGGCTGAATACAGGAATCCCAATATTATTTGATCCAGATACCGCTTTAAACCGTTAACAACGAAGTGAAACGCGAACACAATAGAGTTCGACAAAAAAAAAAACAAAAAAGGACGTTTTAGTTGGTGATTCTAAAAAAAATTATATAAATGCAAAATTATTCCGCCCTACCTACACTAAAGCATTTTGCAAACACACACCACTCTATCCACCATATTGTGTGCATTGTAGTCGAACAAACGAATTAATTAAACCAATCCGCAATTAGCTAAAGCTAAAGAGAAGAGTGGAGGTAAATATGCACCTTAGTGGATTAAAATAATGGGAAAATTGTGTTCCACTGTTTAAGTGAATTCAATTGTTTTTAACGATGTGAGGGCGGCGCGCGGTTTATTGGCGTACGGGTTATGGCAAGGACTTTATTTATTCAGTTTTGAGTGGCTTTTATGTGTCGCCGGGTTCCGGTGCTGATGTCCTTCAAATTCAATTCAATTTTGAATCAATCGAAACTCTAACTCCCAGGAGATTTCTTAGGAAAGATGCCCTTTTATCCTTGGGTGGGAATGACAGCAAAAGGATATGATTGAAAAAAATAGGAGGAAAAAACTCCAAACAGATTATCCAGGTACTACTCGACAAATAATACCTCACAATGAGTGTTGTTGCCTGTACCACCCAGATGTGATAACGTACGTTTGCATTTAGAATAATCCTGCACACGTTGACGACAGTGGATATTTTGCACTTTGTCCTTTCACTATATATGTATGTATGTATGCATGTGTGTCCCAAGAACGGTAGCAGCTGAAGTCCTTCGCTAACAAATAAAATTCTCTCGTTCAGTTCGCTTCAATTTGTATTCAGGACAGAGGCTTCTAATTGAATTACACAGAGGACATGAAGGCACAAATATAGAAAAGAAAAGAATAGCCATGGTTGGTAGTAGTTTGTGTTTGTATGTGTGTGTTTGTACTGGGAGCCGTCTCATGGCAGAAGAAAATCCACTTTATAAATGGCTTTTGTGAAATCGGATAGGATCTCTCTTCGGCACTAGGGCTTCGGTACAATAAACGGATGTTGATTCACGTTAAATTAGAAGGAGGAGAATGAAGATATTGGCCGAGAGTGTAGATGAGGGCCGTAAAATATCCGACGAAGGGTCATTAACACACATTTGTAACATATGAGGACATTTTCATTTCAATTCAAGACTTGTGTTGTTTTTATTTATTTTATTTTGCTTTGGCTCTATGGACAAAAAGTCATGGATTTGTTGCCAGTGAAACAAATGTGATCGTTTATAAAGATTGGGAAGGTAAAAGGGTTCTGGATGAGGAAGACAAATGGAATGGAATTAGATAGAAAAATTATGCTAGGGCTTAGCTTTAATATTGAACACCTAGTTGATGTTATAAAAAGAGAGCAATAGCACAATTATATTATTTTTATTTCAAGTCAAAATGCCTAAAAAGCCATTTGTTACGGTATTTCATCACAATTTTTTAATCACCAATACCGCAATTACCAAGTTAATTTGTTTGCCAACACATCATAACAATACGTGCGATGGTATTGCGTGGACGATAGTTTTACAACACGTAGTTTTTACTGTAAAGGTGTTTGCAATAAGTACACAACAATTTTGTATTTAAAAAATAAAAAACAGAATAATTGAGATGTCAGGCCGAATTTGTACATACATAATATTATATGGAATCCGATCACCGCGAGTACGTACATATGCATAGATTTATTTGGAGCCAATTTTACGTACAATTTTAGGTACGTTGGCAATTTCACGTTCGATGTTGTTCCTGAGCTCCACTAACGGTATTGGCTTGTTGGCATAAGCCAACGACTAAACGTTACTCCATAGAAGGAAACCCAACGGCGTTAGATCGCCTGAGCAAGCTGGCCATTCGACCGAACTATTTCTCGAGTTTACACGATTACCGAACTTCCCCTTAAATAGATCAATTATTTGACGAGCTGTGTGGCATGTGACACCATTTTGTTGGAACCTTATATCATATCACTGATGCTAAGTCCATCCAATTCTGGCCAAAAATAGTCTTTGTGGATGCAATGGAGTCGCTTGTAGCAAATGTGGGTTTGTTGCTGACCAGTAACTCATATTAAGCCAAAAATTTGACTCGTCGCTGAAGATGATTTTTCGATGAAATTTAGGATTACAGAGCCCAACCAGGGCTGCCGTTTTGAAAATTCGAATGGGAGTATTTTAGACGTTCACAAGGGAGAACTTTGTGTCTGGGAGGAGTACAAAAGAAACGACACAAATAAAACAACAATATCAAGCTAGCCTCTAAAAACTCTAAAATTCAATTATTCATCATCCAACTCCGAAAACATTAACTTTTTCTGCATAAAAAGGATGTGTAAAGACAGTATAAAATTCAATCATTAAAACGACGAAGTTTTGGGTTTACATGTAAGTCAGTATTTCATACAACCTCATCAGCTCGCAACAACTTTGAAAATTCTACTAGCAAATTCTATGCCAAGTTCCGATCTCGATCTATGACTGAGCTATTTGTGTGTTTTAGCTCTTTGACATTCCTGTACTGCCCTTCTATAAAAAAAACTTTCCAGCCATTATCCCCCACATGTTTTTGATTGGGTTCAGATCAGGATTACATGATGGCCATGGCAAACACTTTGTTTCGTTGACTTGCAACCATCCGCGGACTGTTTTTGCCGTTTGAATAGGGGAATTGTCTTGTTGAAAAAGCAATCTTTCACAACTTTGTATTTTAACAAAGTACTATTCAATGAAGAAATGGTAAAAAATTAAAATATTTCAAAGGGGAGTATAATCATGACGAGGGGAGCACAGGAGTACAGTGTTTGAGAGGGCAGCACGAATACTCCCTTAGTACTCACTTCGGCAGCCCTGAGCCCAACCGGAGAAGTTTCGTTGACTCAAATAATCAAGAGGCTTCAGTTCTTGAGTAAATTCGATCTTGTAAGGGTGTAGGCCAATATTTTTATGCAAACTTTTCCACAATGTGGACTGAGAGATATCCAATTTCAGTGAACAGCGTGGAATCGACTGATTTGACTCATTTTAAACTGAAGCACTTATGGCTGCGATATTTTCTGTACTTCGACCGGTGCGTTGTCTCACTGGCACAGAAACGTTCAATAATGAATATATTGACTCGAATTTATCCACTTTAGCATGCACACCCTGTCGTTTATTACGACCAAAAGTAAGGTAGTAGTATTTTTTTAATAATTTCCAAACGTGGCTCATTCGTAAAGTTCACCATGATAAAAACGAAAACCTTGATTGACGTTTTGACATTGAAAAATCATAATCTGTCTGTTTATTGAGGCTGTTCTGAGCAGGAAAGTACAAGGTTTTGTGTTCAGTGAGAAAAATGTCTGCCCGAAACTGATCTGCTTTGTGTTCAGTGAGGTTATCTAGAACAGATATATATATACAGCAAATCTTGCACCTACTCTTGAGGTAGAACAGACTGGTGTTGTACTTATGTCAAAGTCAGCTGTGATTGTGACAGTTTCACTCGAAGTGAAAAGTGAATCGACTAGATAAGTTTGCCAAATGGAAGAAATCGAAATCAGAATCTATCTAATAGTTATTGGAGATATACTCTGATCGAAATTCAGTTACTGTAGCAAGCTATAAATAATTTGGGAAACATAAGTACAATAATAATCAACAATGAAGTTGTCATTTTTGAAACCGATGGATTTTATGGGTCTGCTCTTCCCGGTAAATACGTCAATGCAGTGGATGAGGACGCGAAGACTGTAAGTTGGTGACTTAGGTTAGGTGAGGTTAGGTTGAGAGGGGCTGAGAGGGGTTGTGAGGCTGAGCCATCCCAAAACACCAGGCTCCAGAGTGGGCCCGTCGCGACCCCCTAGAATCCATCCAAGGATGGCATCTTAACCGACACAGTTTCCTCAAAGCATTTTATTACCTTACACAATTTTGGAACAAGTCTATTCGGCCTACCTCATCCAGGTTACTAAAGAAGTAGGAGCCTAACATGTTCCTGCGACTGCGTGCTATATGTGCGATATCCTCTGATACACCTACATATATAATTGCAGTATCTGCAAATATCCGTCTCTTTAAGTCCAAGCCTCTTGGCGTGTTTGTCTAAAAGGTAGTGCGCGGATATTATTCCTATAGCGATTCTCATTTGTGCCCTGTTAAGTCTAAGTATTTCACTAGTCACCGTTAGCCAAAGTGCTGTGGAAACCCTATGTCCTACAATGTTAGACCATCTGTGGTCAGCCCTGCTAGTAAACATAGCCTTTACCTTTAATTTGACAGCATTAAAAAAAATCGAATGAATGAACGCCGAACGAAACAAAGAAATTCCACAATTCAAAAGTGTCCTTTTATCCTCTTAATAAAAATGTCTCCCCTTCAAAAAAATAACAATTTCACTGTACCCATAAAATTATGTTGTAATCTGAAATCCTTTCAAAAACTTTCCTTCCAGCGCCAGCCCATCGTCGAAAAGTCCTTCACAAACTAACGAGTAGACTCATAGTGAGGCCAACCTTCCGCGTCCCACCTCTGGTCTCAACTGAAAGTTAATAGTTTAAATTAATTCAAGCGCACCACACTTTTATATTAAGAGAAAATTAATTGAAAATACAATATATACGAAAAGGAATAAAATAAAATTAGTACTGAAACACAGCAACTTTCTTTGGCCGGCTACAGAGAGTGGCCATCTTTTTCTTACATCGCCCGGGGGGGACATAAAACTTCAGCAAAACAATTCAGAGTAAGACAACTTGAAAGAACATTAATCCCTCGTCATTGAGGACTACGAAGGATTTTAAGAGAAAAAGAGACAGAAACAGAGAGTCACCCCCAAGATCCGTTTTTTTTTTTGCTTTGTTTTTATCATTTTATGTTTTTAACCTCAAATTACTCAAAAGTTTTGTTAAATTTCGTTTTGTTTTCTCTTCCTTATACCACTGTCTGTACGAGTATATATTATGTATATTGCAACTACAACTGTATACCAACAACAAAAAGTAGTACTATTCTGGTGCTTGTGTATGAAGGATCATCAAGTGAAAGGACTTGCGGAGACTTGAGAATTTAACTAAAAAAAAAAAGAAAAAGAACTGCAAGGTACGTACATACATTCTACATTTTGGGAGCCTTTTTTGCTCCCTTTTCCTGTCTCAGAAACGTTTCTTAAAGTTTTTTTTTCTCATTTTGTTGTTTTTTTCTCAGTCTTTTGAGGCTCTTGTGCTTTTGGCGATGCTGAGTTGCTGCCTTGTTGGTGTTATCCTGCACCCAGACTTTCATTTCGCCTGTGTGTAGTGTTTAATTAGTAGTTTAGCACGTAGAAGTTATGTATTTATGTATGTCCTCTTTTGCGTTGTAGTTGATGTGCTTTGCCTCAAATGGTGGGTGGGATGTCGGGTTAACAGAATAAGTTTAATTTTTATTGTAAAGGGTAACCTCTTGGGTTGTTCAGCCGAAAGCAGTCGGTGAAAGGATGTTTAACTTTGCTTCAATGGACTTTTTAAAAGTTGGTCATTCATTTTCAAAGGTGGACGGCACAAGGCAAGGAGGGATCACCCTTTTGCCAGAGCGCATACCTTTGTGGGTTTTTTTCCCTTTCATTGTTCTTTTACGACTCTGTTGGGTCATTAGAGTTTTTCTAACTTTCTGTTCTGCAGATGGTTTACAAGTGTATATGTAATGCAGTTGTCCAGTTTTACCAATCAAAGGAAAACGAAAAAGTACTTTTTGAGCTGGAATTTGTAATCTGAATCCTTACAAGGTGACCTTCAGTTGAAACGTAAAGTAAAATGTAAGAGTGGAGGAGGTCGAATGTCGATCTAGAAGGGATATTTAAGCTTCAATATTCCACTCCTCAAAAAAGGCAAAGTAAAACGCACACATAACGCATGCCATATCAAATTAAATACATCATGCTCTAGTGCGGAACATAAACTACCGGCATTTTGAAACCTAACAGCTTCGTGATTTATAAGATTTATTCCACCGGTTTGGGATATCTGCATTTATTTGTAATTTTGAGACCAGAACAGGTGCAATTAGGCCGGGTAACCGACAATTCGCGGTTTTCATTTCGCAAACTGTTATCTCGCGACTGTCTAAACATATTTCCTCTGTTTCGCAGAACTCATGTGGCACATTGTTATTTCGTCTTGCGTTCATCTCGCTGTAAGATTAACTCGCATTTTTTGTTTTGCATTTATATACTTAGCGGTTCTATCAACTGGCATTTGGTGTTTTTGCATTTGCTTGTCTGGCAAACCGTTAATTCACGCAATCCTATTTAGCAGCTTGTTCACTTGTGTTTTAATTTGTGTAAATAAAGATTATTTATATTGAATAGGTTTTTTTTTTAATAGAAAATTGTAAACGAAATCAAAAACTATTGTTATGTTTATTATTCATTTTTTGTTTCCGGGTTTTTTGCAGCATGCTTAACCCGTTTGCGAAATAACAAATGCGAAGAAACAAAATGCGAGTTGTTGATATGCGAAATAATAAACTGCGAAATGATCGCAGCGAAATAACAAAATGCGAGAAAAAAACTGCGAGTTATACCATACTCAATTGGGCCCAATACAAACATTCAGTGACAAGGGATCTTCAACATCTTCCAGTCAGCAATTCTCGTGATCGAAAGGTGTGTGTAGTGATGGAATTTCGATTACGGCAACAACCATCTATTCTCTGGTGGAAATTTTTAAAACCTATGCAAAGATTGGTAGGAATTTGAAATTTGATTTGGAAATATTACAAGCAACAGCTTGGACCAAATCGAGAGCACAGAAAGAGATTTCTCTTCTCTAGTCAGGTCCTCTCAAATTGGGGCACCGCCAATTTGGTTCGCATTTTCTCGGTCCATTGGAGTGTCCCAATTAAGGGGTTTTACTGTAATCATAATAATAGCCCACAACTAACAAGATCTGGTTCTTCTCTATATACAATGTACCTACATATGTATGTATGTACATATGTATGTAGCTATCAGTGGCGTGGCGTGCCAGATTTAAGATGGGAAGCCGAAGCAAGAAAACAAAAATTCCAATTATTGAAAAAAAAATCGTAAGTATTTGATTTGTTTAGAAGTAACTAGCTTTTATATAGGCAAGAGTATTGGTCTTCGTTTGTGTTTTCAAAGTGTTTTATGTTCTACATATATTTAAAAGCATAAATAATGCTGCGGTTGAGGAAAATAAAAGATAAAATTTACCATAAACCGAAATAATAAAACAGAAAGCCAATTTGGGTTAAAATGCCTTATTTTTTCGTTGAAATAAAAATCTACTGTGAACGATATCAATCCACTGCATTTTTTTTAGAGAATCTACTGCGAAAAAATACTGAAAATAGTCAATAGTGGCAACGTGAACGCACAATCAGCCAACTGAATTTGAGACTACAAAAAAAAATTAGCATATTCTATAATATATCAAAACAACTTAATTCGATTGCAGAAAAAATACTCATAAGCCGATATTTTCCGGATTATTTAGCTCATAAGAGAGCATGTGCTAGACAGAGAATAACCAACCCGAAAACCACGAATGAAAAAAAGAGAAACAACTTAAAACTTGCCTGGCACTCAATAAACTCCACTGCAGTGCATAAGCCGGAGAATTGATTGAAATTTGAAATTCGAAATTTATAAAGTGAAGAATTTGAAAAGCGAAGCCGATAGGAATCGTGTTATATGGACCCCACGTCACTGGTAGCTATTGATTATTGTCATATTAAGAGATCACTGATGATTTAATGATGTAGTTGGAGACTTCGAACCTACATATTTTGTTTCACTGAATTGACTTTTGTTTATTTCAAAGAGCATTTTACAGCTATAAACAGTGATGGTTAGAGGCAGAAATTTTCAGAAAATCGAAATTTGTTTTTTTTGCTTAGATTTATTAATTATGTATATGTATTTTGAAGAATATTTTAAGAGGTTAAACATGCGAATATTCCGAATATTGATTCAACGCATTAACCACTACCTCACGACGACGCCCCATTCGGAATATTACCTGGGGTGGAATCGGCTAACGCGATAGTTGATAGTTGATAATCAAAATCGACACTTTTGCTCTCTGTAAGGTGATTATCAAATCGACAATCGTTTTTGTTGCGTTGATTTTAGGTGACAGCTATTTAGGTGTAGTTTTCAAAAACGACAATCAAAAAAGCGACAGTCAATTATCGCGTTAGCCGATTCCACCCCTGAGTTACAACCGTTCGAGGTGAGTGCGTTTTTTACTTCACGGCTAGTTTTGAATTACGTTGTGACAATGCTGCAAACATTCGCTTTGCTAAGTTACGTTACTAAGACTGCAGACGGACTTAAAAAGGTAGAAAAGAAGAAACGAAATGTCCAAAAACCTATGCCAGCAACAAGGAGAATGAGAGAAAAGAAAACGCGAATATGCATGTAATTCTTTTTTGAGTTTTTCTGGCAACTTCGTTTTCTTAACTGATGGAGACTATTTTATTTTTTAACAAAAAATCCGACAACTGACATTTTCACAAAAAAAAAAAACATTGCAAATTCTTCCTTTCGTTACTTCTTAGCTATTACGTTTGTTAAGAAGGAAATTTTCTCCTGTTTTTTGTTAGATAATTCCTGACGATGCTACAGCCTCCACTACCGTCGAGCATCCTGGCCAAGGCATTCCACAGAACGGCTTACATCTCCGCCATTTTTCAATACTTTTATAATAATTTTTATGAAAATATATTAATCATTGTATCCAGCGATAAAAATATTTCATAAGATTTTCATACAATTTTTCTTTTTAACGCCAGTTTTAAATTTTGCATCCAACCATCAATAGAAATAGAGAAACGATATCTCGTCTGTAGTGGTTTGAGGCTTAGCTTAATCAGTGACGTTTGACACTTGACTATTGGTATGTAATTTACAGACAGGTATGAGAACTATGTTTACCGCCATTCACCAGGGACATCTGAATGCACTAAGGAAGAATTATTTAAATTATCTCTTCCCTAAAGGAATCTAAACTACACCATGACCCAACGGCACTTTGGTAACTGAACAAAGGCACATATTCCCTTGTGTTCTGTTTCAGTTTTTCGTGTAAATTTTAAACGATTCCATGGTTTATCTTTTACATCTAACCCAATATAATTGCTTGCAATTAATTATACTCTTGTTGTCGTTCCACTTAAAGCAAATTTACCATTTCAACACAATGTGTGGCTTTCCAGATTTTTCCGTCGCGTCGCGTCGTCTTCGACGTCCGTCTATTTGCCTGTGCGCCACCACACTACTACTTCCGCGTACATGTTCCATTATGTCGAAGCACTTAAATATCATTCCACAATGGAAAATAAAGCAAAGACATTAAATTATAACCTAAGGACTCGCTGGCAAAAGAAATTCAGGAGCCAGGACAAGAGAACGGACCACGTACATAAACACACACTGAGAAAGCACAAGATACTCATTGTGAAATACAACGCCAGAGGGAAGCAATATAAAATGGTTTTCAGATGTTCAACTAACATGGACTGCAGTACAAAAACAAAAGATCCTCTCCCGCTGGCCCCTTCGTCCTTGGTCCCGCATTGTCTTGTGTAGACAATCATACGAAGGGAAAAGTGCGGGCCTTTGTGTGACCATTCCTTCGATGCTGGGAAGGGGCCCCGATGCCATTGGCGTAGTGCGAGTGAAATCTTCACTGCCTGTTGGCCATTTATAATGCAACACAATTAACTTTAATTACACGTTTATACTGGAGTCATGTAACATCGATGGAACATCCTTTTTATTGCTGCTTTTCTATTCCTTATGGTGTCATACGGATACGGATCCAGTAGATGTAGTAACGTACGACCGACGGTGGGTGAGCAGGCGTTTTTGTTTGTTAAGAGTGTGCGCTGCGCTGGTGATAGTGATGTACAACGTACATCCAGTATGCTATGCCATTTGTAAGGATTTGTATTTAGATAGATGGCAAAGGATATTCTACGGTGGTCGATAATAATAATTAAAGAATAGCCTACAAAACCAACGATCTGAGAAACAGATGAGACTTATACCTGGAAATCAGGTTGCAGATGACTCCAGCCCAGCACAGTCCGGTTTCGATGTATCTGCTATTTACAGGCATGTTTTCAAAAGGAATAGAATACTACAAAATGTATGTATAGTTGCCATGGAGTTTTGGGGTTTATTAATATTTTGTAAAATTGGTTTCGATGTTGTCAAAAGAGCTGTGTAATATGGACACAGATATTCGTACATTCGTGTAGGACTGTAGGATAATTGGAAAGTTAAGGAAATGCAGTTTTTTCATGACTCACAGAAATATAATTTTTAATTTTGCTTATTTGACGCTGCAGCTTCTTAACTCGCCGTTTGGAGTCGGCAAAAACTTGTGCTCGTAGGTCCCTTCAATTCGAGCAAAAATATAACACGCACACCCAAATGGTTGCGAGAGCAGGCCCTGGTTAACCCCGCCACCTAAAGAAGAATGAAGAATAGATAGAGCTATTGTATTTGACAGCTATCAAGTAAAATTGCAATACAAGCACGATGAACATTTCGTGAAGGACTACTTCTTGTCCAGTAATTGTTGCGAGTTTGATGATTTTTTCATCGGTTGTCACTGACATAGAGCAGTGGCCGAATTACCACATCCGTTAAAGAGTTACTCCTTATCGAAATGTGACGATTTGGCTTTTTCGCTCACGTTATCGAGTATCATTTCACTTATCATTTACTCGATCATTCGATAAGGAGTCCTACTCACTCATTCGTTAAGGGATGCGGTAATTCGGCTGCTGACACATATGTATCTTTCAATAAGATTGCACTACGTCCGTCATGAAAAATCACAAAAATTGAAATCGCTTGATATTTTTTTTTTGAGTTATAATAAGGTTAACGTCAATGCCCTGCCCGTTAAACCATTCAAAGACATTATTTGAAGTATTTATGGGGAAATTGACCAATGATTTAGCTAAAACTGATAAAAATTGTTTACAAAATGTTGATCACGTGCAATAGAAGCCGACGCGACCATTCGTCTAATTGTCCAGGCTCTAGGATATACATAATGTTTGTATGTACATTTTTTGATACACCATAATTTTTGAAAAAGTGATACTGCAGAGTGCTGCCATCTACAGAACGATTTTACAATGTCCGTCTGTCACAGGTGTTTTACTCAGAGACTATTTGACGTTGACTTTTGAAATTTGGAACAGTTGTAGCAATTAGTGGCCCAAACACAGCCCAGAACTAAAATGTGAATTTCGACATTGGAGGTCTACTTTTGAGGGGTCATATGGGAAGTCAAAATATAATGCATTTCGAGGTAATCGTGTGGGGTGTCAAATGAAAGCGCAAGTTCAAAAATGTGTGAAATATTTTTTTGTGTTACTTTATTGTTAATACCTTTTTTTAAAAAAAACGTGAAAAATTGCTCTCCCCCTACCTTATCTCCAAAAATATCGCTCAGAGAAATCTAAATAAAATCACAAACATTAAGAATGAAGTGTAAATTGAACCAAAATTATCCGGACTGTATTACGTTGTACAGTTTTTTATTTTTTTATTTTTTAAATTTCAACTACCCAACTGATAACAAATGACGTAACCCTATAACAATCAAATGAAAATGGATACGTATAGGGAAATATGTTTATGTGAGAGTAAAAATTAAATGGTTGATCCTAGAAATATGCCCCAAAAATCAGCATTGAGCTTATACTTAAACCATTGATTGTTATCAACATAAAGGAATCTTGAATCTTGAAATTCCACGCATTTTAAACATTTCAACGAAGAATGAAATCTGATGCACATGCCTACATTTCAGGTATATCTACTTTATTTGTTGTTTTGTGTAGATGTATAATTATTCTTCTGAACAGATGAGAGGGGGCATCAGGTAATTTTTATAAGTTGCTTACATTTGTGTTCATAAATCTATCAACATACTCGTAAGTCTGTTACATATGTATGTATGTAAAAATAACTGATAGTATGGAGCACTTATTGCGCAAGTACAACTTGTACTTGAAATGTATGCTGGAAGACATGCGGTTGCAGTAGCTCTGCAATAATAAAATGCGTGAACCTTAAAAAAAAAAAAAACGCTTCCAGTTTCAAAAATTTATATATTTTCGTATCAGCTTATTTCAATTGATTTACGTTGTTATCAATTCCTGCAAACTATCAGTGTCCTTAAACTATGAGCAATAAACTTCCAACTTCACGTGTTCCTACATACAGTGTTCCACAAAAGTCTGCGTACAACGATGAAACTTTGATAAACAACGACTTTATTCACAAACGGAATATATTATATTTTTGAATTGAATGTATTTCAGTAGAACAATATACCACGCATTCATCTCGAACAAAATGTAAATTATCTTATTATTTAATTTAAGTAAAAAATTAACAAAAACAGAAAAAAGTCATAGAATTCATTCCACCGCCGCTTGAGGGCCTGGCGACGTCAAAACCAAGCGTTAAATCGAAAGTTTACCACCAAGATAGTGAAACACGGAGGTGGAGGTTTGATGGTATGGGGCTGTATGTCTACATCGGGGGTCGGAAAACTGGAATTTATTGGAGGAATCATTGACCAGTTCATGTACGCTTATATTCTCAAACCAAATTTAAAAGACAGAACTCAAATGCTGGGAATTTCGGATTACATAATGTAAATGACCCACAGAGTCCAGACATCAATGAGCACCTGTAGGATTAATTAAAACGCAGAGTCCGAACGCACGAAAAACAGAACAAAGCGCAACTTAAAACGGCCTTATTGCCTGAAAGTAGAACTATAAGTTGTCCTGTTTGAAAAAGGTCATAAAGTTGTAAGGATATCCGACTAAACATTGGCCATAGATGTAAAAAGATAAAAATGCTTTTTATTCAGTTAAATTTATTGTTTACATTTTCCTTTACTTTTTTCTATTTTTGTTAATTTTTTCTTAAATAAATCATCAAATAATTCAAATTTTGTTCGTAATGAATGCCTAGTATATTGTTCTATTGAAATACATTCAATTTAAAAATGTAATATTTTCCAGTTATGAATAACATCGTTGTTACTCAGAGTTTCATCGCTGTACGCAGACTTTTGTGGAACGCTGTATGTAACATATGTATGTATGTACATATACAAACATACATTGTACATATTCTCGCATATTAACAAGACATAAATCTACAGTTAACATAAATCTACAAAACAATACAAAATTCCAAAGTGCAAACTTGAGAATTTTGCCAAACCAACTGCCAACTATTTTCCAATCAACGCCATCTATTGTTCCGAATACAGATAGGTACATATATCCACATCTGTCATTCTGTGACAATAAAAAATAATATGCCGTCGTTGTAAAACAGTAAACATAAACTTTCTGACACACAAACACAAAAACAAGGCTCAAGCCAACACATA
Source organism: Brachyopa scutellaris (assembly GCA_949775065.1). Classification (NCBI taxonomy): domain Eukaryota; kingdom Metazoa; phylum Arthropoda; class Insecta; order Diptera; family Syrphidae; genus Brachyopa; species Brachyopa scutellaris. The sequence continues at coordinate 107,987,456 of OX459113.1, forward strand.
CTCTCAGTAATTACATTTATATCGTTTCTTTTTATCGTCCTCCTTTTAGGCTTTTACAACTCTTACTCCGATTCGCTCTACAGTGAGCATGTCAAACACTTCCCATTCATCTTTCGTACTTGACACAGCTGAACCGCCTGCTTGGGCAATATAAAGTCCTCTATCAATGTCGTAATCCTTGGCGCCAAAACTTCTTCGTGTTCACTTCAATAAGCCAAATCAACTCGTAACAAGTCCTTTAAAAGTTTGTGTTTGTTACTTGGCTCTTCTTGCAGCACAACAACACTCAACCGTGTTAGAGTACAAAGTCCTATGATCCTTGCTATCTTCACTTCAATGCATCCTCTCAGTTTGTTGCCCCAATAACTTCTTATGCCTTAGGCTTTACGACCTCTGACTTTATCGTGTCCTAAGGATTTACGAAAGTAACGACGAGAATTTGTAGCGTTTTCTCAAAGACATTATGACACACAACTGCAGGCAGTCAGGCAGTCAGGCAGTCAATAGGAATATAGTTCTCCTTCTCTGGCTGCGATGACAACTCGTCGTGGTACGCAATGTAAAATATCTTCTCTGTGTCTCTTGAGGGGGGACACGATAACAATTTGCTTCCAAAGTTAAAGAAGAAACTGCTAAAGACAAAAACAAAAACGAGGAACTTTTCAACAGGAAAAGTATAAATACTTAGGGACTCGGCGCCACCAGAAGAACGGGAGCGGGAATCCATGAAAAACTATCATGTTCTCTTTGTTTCTACTCCAAAATCCCAGATGAAGGTGGAACATGGAATTCAATCCTTAAAGAGACAAGTAGCAGCAGCACCACACATGAATGTGCAGATACAACCTTCACCTATGTCTACTTTGTGTTGGGTACGTGTCTGTCGGCTACGGCTATGCTGACACCCTGTACACGCGTGTTTTAGCTCCCCAATACCGTGACAAGGAATCCAACATTCTACTGAGAAGATATTGTATCTATTTACTTCGATGCTATAACTACCCTTGTTAAAGGACATGTACTCTGGTACTCGTAGTTCGTTTGTATTTAGTTTCAACTAGCAAGGGACGGACGGAGCAAAGCTGACAAGAGGAACTCTCTACGATTTTATTTGGATTGATTTGGGTAATTTATCCAAATCGACTGGAATCTATGTTCTAGCTTAAGGATGCAAAATAATGATGGTGCTTAAGAGAAGTAGCTAAGGATGTGAGGCGGTGTCGGTGTGGCATACAGACACTTTTCGAATGGGGTCTGCTGCTGCTGGCACTGACAGGATGTGGTTGGAACGATGATTGTTATCATCGTCATTTTCTTATGGCCATCATCTGTTCCCTCTCTCTGTGTGTGTGTGTGCTTTGGTAGGATGTTGAGCACACGAAGGAAAACACAAAATGGAAATCCCAAGAAGGAGAGCCCAACGAAAGATAATGGAGAGAAATTATTGCTGCAGGATGAACAGCAGTCCTTATGACAGTGTTTTTAAAGAGACACGTGGTGTTTCATTTGGGTGATTAGGTGCGGTAAGCTTATGGTTGAACAGTTATTCAGAGTACCATTTTTGGGATGTAAGGTAGAAAAGGAGGAGTTTGAGAGTTATTTGTGTCCTTTTATGGGCCAAAAACCCAATGGCTTTGGGTTTGACATTTCCATCACATTTCGATTGCGTATATCGTTAGTTAATTCTAGAAAATAAAGGAAGACGAGTGAACTACAGAAACGTCACGTACTTCAGTTATGTAATTTGCCTGATATTTCAGCATCTATAGAAGATTTGTCCAATTAATATTGAAAAGGTTTTCTGACACATTTCTTAAGACCGCAAGTATGTATGTATGTATGTCTGCTTTTGGAACCGTCAAACATAAAGTTGAATCGAGCCTACCTTTCTATAAAATCAGTACGTCGTCATAACTAAAACAGGAATATCAGGAAACCTGGGGATAGAAGGAAATGAAGAGGCGGACAAACTTGCCCGAAAAGGAGCCGCCACATTCTTCGTGGGTCCTGAGTCACAGAAGGGGTATAAGGGAACACACCATAAAGGATGACCTTCGATCATTGGAGATGGCAAACAGGACTAAGTCCTGGACATAAACTCAGTGCCTAATACAGGTGAAGAAACTTTTAGGTAATTACAATCTGAAAAGGTTTAAAGCTTGCATTAGCCTGGACAAAAACAAAATCCGCATAATTATTCTCAGGGCACTGTAAACTTAAGGGACATCTCAGGAAGTTTGGTCTGTCAGATGAAGACTCATGCAGATTTTGAAACTCCAGAACACATACTGGTCGAACGTGGGGCATCAACCCAGAAAAGATTCAAGTACTTGGGTAAATACCAAATTACAGGAAAGGATCTACCACTCATAGCACCCAAGACCCAATCCCCTGCTGCGATTTCTATGGGAAATCGGTCTGGAGGAGGTGCTATGACTTATGGAATTCTCATCTGGGGCCAGGTTTGAGCGAAGCTCCAATAGGAATAATGACGAGGGGGATGTTCTTTCGTCTAGGACTTGTAGGAGCAGAATAGATCTTAAGGTCGCAGTGCATCTCACCCTTTAATAATAATGATAATAATAATAACTAAAACAGGAAAGAAACTTTTCTTTGGAGTTTCGAATGAGTTTGGTAATAGCTGAGCTAGTGTCAAATGAAATTTTAGTTCAGTGAAAACAATCTGGGAAATTTTAGCGGAAATTGTGTACTTCTGCACACTTTAAGGTAATATTTTATGCATATGTATGTATCCGTAGTTCAGTGCGAAAAGTCAAGCATAAATTAAACTAATTTAAATTGATTCAGTGATTTTTGTTATATTTTGACGATTTGTCGTTCTTCTTACTTTTTAGGATTTTGTTACCTCACAGACATTTTCTTCACCCTGTAATTTAACCTGTTGTAGATTATGGAGGATAATGACAGACCTATTATGTACGCTTCAATAAAACAAAGAAATATTGATAATGCACTGCATATACTATACATACTCAAAACTCAATGCAGTAAATATTGTTGTCGGAATATATTTACAAAGCTCTGTGTAATTAAAATTTCATTATTGATAATTAAAATGTTAACTATAACAAATAAATAATAATGAGGTCTTTAATCAAATGCCCGACAGATGACATTTAATTGTCACAGTCGTATGTTCTTAGATTTTATACTTTGAATTTATTGAAACTGTAAAACAATGTGGAATATTTATTTTGAAATAAATAACTCTACTACTATAGGCGTGTTTTTATGTCTAATAAATAAAATATAATTAATAATAGCCTTAACTAAAAATGAGAAGAAAAATGCTCGTCAGTGACTTGGCAGGCAGTACTATGATAATTGACATTTCTCAGCTTTACAGCTGCTGTCAATTTCATTAAATTCATAAATCTTTGAGCACAGATTGTAGAAATATAGTTTAAGCTTCCATTTTGTTAATTTTTTTTTGCATTTTCTCTTTGGAATCCATGTTTTCGGCGCCGAAATTGCTTACGAATGTCCCACATAAATGTCATATTTGACATTTCGAAAACAATCGAAAAAAATAAATTGGTAGCACGTTTTTCTATCGAGGCTAAGGACGTAAGATTGGATAACTATTTCGTAATTCTATATAGGCTTAGTTGTTAGTGTATTTAACATGGAAAATATTTGCTAAGCCTATAAAAATACCTCTTACGTATGTAGGTACTACTATCGCAGTCGAAAAATTAATTCCTATGGGAAAATATTGCAAAATCGAATTCCGCACACAAAAGAATTTAATTCTTACAAAAAACAAAATGTAATGAAAGAGATGAATGATTCGGTCCGAGGAGTATTTAAGTCAACTGCAGATTGGCAATGCAGTTAAAGAGAATTTAGACGTTACCCATATCTATTTAATATTAATATGTAGGCATCTAGCCACTTGTTTTTTTTTTCAAATACAAATAAGACTTGGCAGTACTGCTGAATGTGAAATCATTCCGATGACCCGAAATGCGTCATTTCAGCGAAACGCAAAGTTTTGCCCAAATATTTAAATTTCGCCGTAAATGTCAGCTAAACGCAAAGTTTTAGACCAAATTTTGACATGTTACCTTAAATTTTTTGTTCACTAAACTCGAAATAAGCAGTTTCTTAAATAAAAAAACATTTTTTCACAAATTCAGAAAATTATTTTCTAAAGCTGACAAAAAAGTTACAATTTGAAGTGAGCTAGTTCGGTTCGCGCAATGCGATTAAGTTAATCTCTAGTACGCACTGGTTTTTTTAATGTGGTACATTCCCATCAGTATTGAACTGAAATTGCTGCACTGTGTTCGATGTGGATAATGGCTCTACACTGAACTCGCCCTAGTTATTTCTCAGTGCGGGAAAAAAGTGCTGCCAAAAGTTAATTGAGCTTATTGTCATTTGGTTTTCTTTTTCAATGTTATTGTTTTGTTTATTGCGTTACACGAACGTTAACAAAAATTGATTTATTTTTGGTTATCAAAGAATGACAGTTGTCAGTGCGAATTATTACTAGTTCGATGAATTATTAGGTCTGTTTGTTAACTTGTGATTTTCGTAAAATCTTATAAAATCACATAAAATTACATAAATTCCCGTTTGTTAACGTTCACAACGAATCGCAAAAATAGATCCAACCGAGAATGTCAAAAATGTCCACTTAATTGAGAAAGTTGTGATCTTTTGCATCAATCTTTTCTTTGGGTGAGTGTGCCAACTCGGTCAAACCACCCATCTGACAGGTTTTGAAATGTCATAACCGTCATTGTGAAATGGAAAACAAAAACAAATTGACTGTTTACCCACAATGTGCTTCCATTAGGTCTGTTTGGTAACTTTGTGATTCGTTCGAATTCATAGTATTCTTACAAATTTCCTGTTTGGTAACCCAAAAGATTCTAAAATTTAAAAGAGAGAGCCAAATGAGAGTGTCAAAAAATTCCCCTCAACTGAGAGCTTTACGAATTCTTGCAGCAACTTTTTCCTCGAGTCGACGGGACTAACGCTGTCAAGCCAGCCATCTGACTGTTTGTGAAATGTCATAATTTTCATTCTTAGTGGAAAACAAAATCAAATTGACACTTTTTACGCAATTGGGTTCAACCGGGTTCAACCGGGTTTGATTCTATTCCTACGAATTTTCCACTCACTGAGAGGATTTTCCCCCACTACTCAAATTATTTACTATTTGTCAGGTTTCACCAACTTGTCCACAAAAAAGTTATTAGTTCGACGAATAGGGGGTGGCAATGAGTTTTTTGACAACCAAGAAACTAGATTGACTGTCGTCACTTTTTCTGACTTATCGTTATTCTTATGAATTTTTCTAAGTTTTATTTTATCAACATTTCGTTCAGGATGGTCTCAATCATTAAATTCGTGAATAAGCTTCGGTTCTGAAGTAAAAAAAAATTGAATTTGTCGACATAAGCCAAAATCGAGTTTTTTGGTCCAAAATGTTGAATATTTTACTACCTTTTTTTGGTCTGGTTGTCATGCACCTAAGCCAAAAAATAACCATGGTGAAGCTGTAGTGGAAGTATGCAGCGCTGTCAAAGTTAAAATACACGTAAACCCTATAGCGCGAGCACAATGCGAAGCTGTTGCTGTAGTATGAATTGTATGGTGAAGCGCAAAGTTAAGCCAACTTCAACTTTCTACTTTCACATCATTGTGTTCGGCCAGTTAGTCTCCTTGGATAAAAACTGATTTTTTTAAAACAACTTATGTTAGGTCAGCAGTTGAATACAATTCGATTTGTTAAAACCACTTAAATTATCACAAAACCTATTATAAAGCTTATTGCGTTATATAAGCTTTTTTTACAATTGGTATTTAATTGTTCGCCTCCTTATATCGACTTAAGTTACTTCAAAAAAAATCATATTGGTCAAAAATCAATTTTACGAAGTAGTTTAAGTAGCATAAGCCGCGGCAAAAGTCGTTACTTAAGCCATATTTCACATATAAGATATTTTACTGAAGTAAGTTGAGCTACTAAAATAGATTGTTAGCGGTTTTGTTGATACTCCCAGGACATTATATAGAAAATATTAATAAAAATATTTACCTTGCAAGTTAAGGTCAATGAGTTGTCCAAAATATAAAGATGATCTAAAAAGAAGAGAAAAGGGGAGAACTTAAGTAGAATGTTTAAGATAACTATACACTAGATAGGTATATGTTTTTGAAATAAATAAGGGATACGCTCTTCTGCGTCTTAAAATAAACTCCAACCGCTGGCGCATGTCTACATTGAAACTAAATCTGCACAGAAACTGTTCCAATATCATTTATAATATTTGATAGGTGCCCCAAAAACTTTCTACATTTTTTTTTTTGTATATACATATTTTTTAAAACATTTTCTTGATTTTATAAACAGAACACAGTTTTCATGTATTTAATTTAAGAGCCATGTGAATGAATGCATTGCGATTCATGCCAACCAGATGCTGCACACAGCACTTTTTAGAGACCACCTATCTCCAATGGAAGCATTTTAATGAAAACATTCGTTCTAATACAAAAACCAAATAAAGCAGATGAAGATTCATTTCCTTTCCCAGGAGAAGACTTAACTCATTCATTCATATATCGTAGCATGCAGTGTCTGCGTACGTATCTCGTTTCTTATTCACTGGAACTGGAAACTTTAAATTGAAAACAATAAATTTGATTGGCTGTTTTGGGACGGGGACCTGGGTGAAATGCACATTTACTCGTACCACCTCCTATCCCGGGCTTCATTAAAGCCATTCAAATGCTGTTTTATGAATCTACACTTGAAATTAATGATACCTACAACTCTGCGCCCGGTTTTAATAAAAACTATGAATAACAATCCAACCTGTTCGCGCACTGTTGTTGCTCCTCCCACAGAAAACAAATCTATAAATATAACTCCAGATGTGAATTTAATTGCCTAGTATTTCACCCTCTTTCTCTATTTTGTAGTGCATGGATGTACATATCTGCATCTGAATCCAAATCCCATATTAAATCAGTTGATATGAGAAAAAGAAAAACATGAGATATATGTATTTCCCATCCTATGCCTCAATCTAAACAAATTAGCTGCCATACATAACATCGATTGGACATCATAGGGTATTCGCCGTGGGTTTCCCCGACTGCGTTCTTTTCCGCCATGCAACTTTAGCCGTTGCAGCAAAGGAACGGCTTACCGCCTTGATTTAGTGTCGAGTCGATCCACATTTGAATTTCATTTTATTTATCTTCCTTGATATCGTCGTACGGTAGTTGCTAGTCGCCGCCATCGTTGTCGTTGTTTTTGTTATTGTTTTTTCTGTTGTTGTTGTTGTTTTTGTTGTTGTTGCCTATTGATTCCAATGAATTTCTCTCCTCTTCACGATGGTGATGGTGATGGTGACGGTGATGGCATTTGGTGTGCGGTATCACTTTATTGGATCTTGCATCCGGCGAAATGTAATTTCATCTCGGACTACTATTACTACCACTTTGAGAGCATGGAAATAGCACAGTAGCAGCACAGCAGCGACTACAGCACAATCCCCAACAATGCTTAACAGGACTATCGATTACGTTGAAGACGCGCGACACCATTAATTCCAAATGAAAACATTTCCACATCATTTTTAGTGTCGCTCTGGCTTCGCTCTGTGCTCGGCTTTGTATTTTCTGGGCTATGACAACGGTGATGGTGTTTTAGACAGTGGGTCCAGTAAGTGGACGGTGGTGATGTATTTTTCTTTAGAGTCGAAGTTTAAGAGAGTTTTTGATTTTCCAAAAGCTTAAGAGCATTCGCATCGAAATAGAAAAATTAGTCCTGATAGAAAATGACAGCAACTGTCAAATATGTGAACTGATCTGATTCATGCCATTATTTATTTATTTTATTTATTTATTAATCTTGTACAAGCTAACACAGTAAGAGTGCATTTATACATAAGTCTATGAGAGATAAACAGTATTGATTTAAATTTACAGAAAAATTTTAGATATTAATTAATCTAGTTTTATTTTAATTTTAATGCTATGACCGTTTTATCAATTTTTATCAATTTTAATTTTATTTTACTTTTAAACTAAGCTTGAATTGAAATTTCTTGAAAAGTGGAAAGGTGTGCAGAAGTTAGTTGCTCTGATTTCTAAGAAGTATTGAAGTTCGCTTCTAAATCGTCGTGCGCCATCTAGTTCTCGAATGGGAGTGAATTCCAAAGACGGATAGCAGCAATGAAAAACTGAAATAGCAGTCAAACATGTAAATCGCGGAAGCAATAAGCAAGCAGGTCTATTGGATGCCGGAAACTGGATTTTTTCGTACAGATATGCACGTTGGTTGCTTATTTTTAAGGATACCGAAAAGAAGAACGATCGTTCGAAATTTAATATAATTTGTAAAGGACATGTTCACCAGGTTTTTAGTAAATTGTGAAACGTGATCATATCTTCTGAGACAGTAAACATATCGAATGGTGCTGTTAAATGCTACTTGTAGCTTCCTTTTACTATCAGAGTCACATGCATACAAATTTAGGATAACTAAGGCTTTTGCCAGTATCAGTCGTGTTTTCAATGGTGTAAACTTTTGAGCAGTCCATAGTGTTCGAAGAACGCCATACGTCTTTCCCAACGTGGATATGATTGTTCCACGTTAGTGTTCTGTTGAAGACTACACCTAGATTTTTCGAAGAATCAACAAATTCTATATTGGAGCCGTTGAGCATTATAACCAGAAAATATGATAGGTCTAGTTTAGTTTTAGATATGACCAAAAATTTACACTTTCCTGGATTAAGTACTAAACCACATTTTGACGACCAATCGGAAAGTCGCTGAAGTTCTTCATTTAAATTACTAGCGCCATCCTCAATGAGACCCAAGGGACAACTTGGGTAAATCTGAATGTCATCAGCATAAATGTGTTTCGATGAGCTTAATATAGCGGAAGAAATATCATTTATATATTCTGAGAATAGCAGAGGCCCCAGGATCGATCCTTGAGGGGCCAGGTTCGATGTTTGAAATAGCACATCATTTAAATGACCGCTTCGACTTCGCTGGCAGTGCGACGCGGTCGGTCGATCCAATTTTTGGTGACTAGGTCCAATATTCCGGCACTAGTGGTTGGCTTGTTAAAGCGTAGACTAAGGACTTGGTGTAGCCTCAGAGAAAATAATCGAGTGGTGTCAAATCACATGATCATCGTGGCAAAATAAGACGGGTTGACTCTCTGGCGATGCCCAATTCAGCTAATCGGCGCCGAATCGAAATTTCTTCTGTGATACTGGCTGCAATGGCGGCTATGTTTTCTTCATTTCACACCAATCTCAAGATCCAAAAGGGTGTACTCACGCTCAAACTTTCTCACGGTGCGACAAAATTCAGGTTGCAACTGATTATTTTTTAATAATTTCGGCACGTTCGGTTAGCGTGAAACCATGCATGATGAAACGGCAAACTTTACTGAATATTTTGACAGCTGGATGTCATTGGTAACATTGACAGCTGTTGAAACATAACAATTGGAAAAAGTTTAATTGCTATCTGGTCACCCTTTATATGTATAAGTTTGACAAAGTAAAATCATCCTTTCAGAGCTCGATTGAAACTTTGAACTCAATACTTGAAGCTCAAAAGTATGAAGTGGATTTTGAAAATTCATAGCTTTGGAACGAAGCAATATTTTTGAACAATTTCTTTCCTCTTTAAGATAACATATTCCGCTTCTGAATAACGTTACGGTGGCCAATCTCACAGAGAATTTTTGCTGTCGAATCTTATGTACAGCACAATTCCCCAGGTAAGGATTAAATGAGAATTTCGCTGTTATTTTAATGTAAAAAGTGCCTCGTGTAGAGATAAAGTCGTGCGTTTTGTCGGTCATTTTAAGATAAGAGGGAATGTATTTACGTAGTTATAGACAAATTGACGCAGGTCTTCGCCCAGACTTTCCCGAGACAATATAAGCCATGTTCAGGCATCTATTGACGATATGACGAATACCATTCTAGAAGGAGGTCGAGCCCAGTTAAACATCCCACCTTTGAGAAATGTTCACATGCCGGCTCATTCTTCAGACTTAACAGCTCAGACTTCTTCCTACAGGGTTATATAAAAGACAAAAAGAAAAAACAATGAGCTGCTGCAAAGAGCTCGCGTAGATATCGGAAGAGTAGTGCCAGTTAGTAGAGGGGACCATACAGCCAAACTAGCGATTCCTCACAGCCATTTCTGCCGAAGCTGCAATGATGGACACGAAAAAGAGTCACTTATTAATTTTCTATGTAAATGTCCGATGGTAGTGAGAGCCAGACAACCGATACTGGGCATTACCCTTTTTCGACGACCTTAAAGAGAAAAGGATTGGAGCTGATCCTGTTGTTAAACTCCACAGGATGGATTTAAATATCTCTACAGCCGAATAATCGGACCACCAGAGGTTTGTGGCATCAAAATGGTGCGGCGCCCCTTTTGGGCTATTTAGGTTTTCTTTCACCCACCACTTCTACCTTCCTACATTATGTATGTACCTTTGAAAGACAAGATTTATAGGCAAAATCCACAGACGTTGGCAGACCTTTATGTGGCGCTACAGCTCGGGGTCAACCTGGACCTGCTTCTCGCAACCATTTGTGTGTGCGTGTTATATTTTTGCAGGAATGGAAGGGACCTACAGTTTTTTCCCCACTCCTGAACGGCGAGTTGAGAAGCTCAATTATGACAAATAATACTCTTTAATTGCTTGTCAGATATTCGAAAGCGGTGACACCGTGAAAAAACTTTTAACTGTTGGGTCCGGGCTGGAATTGAACTCGGTCATACTGCGTATTGGTCCAACGCACTTACCACTATACCACAGTGCTGACCAGCAGACATTTAAAGGATCTAACTTTGAAAAAAGGGGAAATTTCATCAAAAGATTTAAGTTTTGCGATTCCACTACTTTTTATTTTCGAAAAAAATTTAAATGCCCAACTCGTACAACTAATGCTCTGAATGGCACCACTGTCTCACCGACACTGATGACGAATACGATACCAGATGAAACACATTTGTGTTCATGCCAATGTAGCGGGAAGATTTGCGCCCATTATACAGCGGGGGTTAGAGACACAGACACAGAGTTTCATGCAAGGATGCCGTGGAATAGTGTAGTCGTGATATAACGATAAATCACAGCGACCGGGAGAGACGCTGTCAGGAAGTTTGTTGTGCATGGTAGCATTTTTCGCTGCAGCCCGAACATCAGTAGCATACAGCACCATCACCATGTGACCATAAATAAAACATCGGATGTTTGCCGTTTATTTGTGTACATGTACACAGTGCAGTGCATACCCTACACAGACATGCAATATACCGACGCCTCACGATATGTCCCCCTACTCTCGGTTGTGTTGGCGTGAGGCGCGATGAATCGCCACGCCAGCAATGTTATCGCAGTACCATGCGAAAAATAAACATCTCAGCGGTCGATATACGGGTCTGTATGCGGATCTGGGTATCTATACCTTTCGAGTGTACATTGAGATATGAATATGCAAATGAGGACAACGCACAGCCACATAGACTAGAACTAGATACGACGACGACGACGACGACGACGATGAGGACGATGATGGAGAGAAGATGACGATGGTAAAAGTTAGCACCTAGAGCAAGAAGAACACACAGACAGACCAGCAAGGAGCTAATTCGTATTCCAAGGCACACGTTGCGCTTCGTAGTCGAGAGGCAGTCTGATATGAGTTATATGTAAGTATTTTTTCCCCCCTTTGCAACTATACTTCTAAGTTAGCTTTAATGATGTCCTTCCTGGCTGCTCTGATCCTAGTGAGCTTATCTAACGTAATAACTTATGTAAGCTGGAACTGGTGCGATGGAGGACATAGCATGGTCGCGTATGTAGAATTGGTATCCTGTGTCACTAATTGGTTCATAATGAAGTCCAAACGTATTCAAATGGGCACACCGAGTGGGATAGTCCTTTCGACATAACCTCAATTTGTGATTTTCTGCTTAAACTCATGCAGTCAGAGTGGATAATTTCATGCATCGTTTGGTAGGTACCACGTGTACACATTCGCTTTGATAAGAGGATTGGTAGGGATTTTTAGGGATATTTGTGGTTGCCATCGAAACAAACGAAATCCCAGCCAAACCAACATGTGGCAAAATGTTAATTGGAGAATTTTGTACTAGATTAGCTGTTTTTTTCTGCAAACAATGACTTCAAAGGCAGCACGTGTGGTTCAGTCAAATCTTTTCAAATTACAAATAAGCCGGATGTACATGTGAAGATTTAAAATTTATTAAAATCACAGGAAGGAACATTTTTCGAAAGACGTTAGAATTCTAACATTTTGGTAAACAAAATGGCTGAAGTTGACTTTATCAATCCGAACGTTAATACAATCGGATGGCTCACTCCCAGAGCATGTCCTACTGTACTGACATCCTCTGAGACATTCTTCAGCGAAAGCCCATCATCTCCCAAATAAACTTCTTCATGTTCCACAATGGAAATAATCCTGCAATTCAAATTGATGCTCGGCTCCCATTTAAAAGGATTTAACCCAAAATTTTAACTCACAAACACAATCACAATCCTTTGAAGTTGTCTTCTCTTTTTTTTTTTTGCTGACAATCCATCATTAGCAGAGAACACAGTCATTCAGCCAGTTAACTCCTTGCTCGTACCGTCCTTGCTTCTAATGGGAAATGAACAATGTCGGTGTTGGCGGATGATAAAACGCTGCTAACTCAGATTTAAGACATTCCAAACTCCATACTCCGCTTGTACGAGTATAACTCGTACCATCATCATTTACCCAGCACCAGGGATACACGAATACGAAAGAGAGACGTTGTTCCTTTCGTTGGGAATCGCATAAATCAATTCCGGCGTTCATGTCACTATGCCAGCAAGAAGGAAGGATAACTTTTTTCCTCAACAATGCCACACAGATAATAGAGCATGTGCCGGCGGCGAAGGGGGGGGGGGGATGAAAAACGGTTCAGCTGATAGATTTACATTGCCAGGGAACAAATGACTATGAGGTTGAGGTTGTGGAACCATTACCGGCGGAATGTTGACCCTGCATTCTATTAGAAGGTTTTTTTTTTGCTCCTTCTTCCGCTGCGGTGAAATAACATTTTCTCGTTGATAAGCGGAGAATTGACAGGACAAAGTTGGCAGCAGATTTCAAAAAGGCGTGGTGACGCCACTTTTCTGTTGCGAACTGCAGTTTTTGGTCAACCTGAAACTTTGATCCTTCAAATATTCACTTTTGGGGTAGAAATTTCTTTTGGCAATGTTTGCAGGACACACCTGGAATATGTGGATGGAAATGGAGATAAGAAGAAAAATAATGTCCAGGCTAGAGGTGTGTCTGTAAGGATTGCGGAAGGAGGAGTTTGTTGAAAACTTTGAAGCGGTTGTGGACAGTTTTTATGTTTTCCCTGAAAGTTTACTCAAATTATGTGATTTCTTTGGTGAATGGTGACTCATTGAAAACATAGAACTCTCACTGGCAACTCAAAAAAAAAAAAAAAACCAAGTTGGTTGAAAATAAACTTCACTTACTTTTGAAGATATTGTCGAGTGTCATAGCATACGTGAAGACAGTTTTTCACTTCAACAAATAGCATAGCCTCTTTATACAAGATTTATAAAACTTTAAAGATGATGGCCTTGGAGTCTTCTCCGTTTAAAACGTCTAGATTCTAGAATCTGGGTCTGTCATATGGTTGTTCGTGGGAAGGTTTTACTACTCGATGGTCTTCTGTCAAAACTGGTTTCTTAGGCCCCGTTCCCGCACGGTTCCCTTCCCGCTACGATTCTTATTTACATTGCCATCCTAATATTCGTTCATACACAACCGGGCGGTTTGACAAACCGCGCAATTCCCGCAAATCAACCGCCAGAAAATAGAACCACCCAGAAACCGAGCGGAAACCGCACGGTTGTAGTTCTATTGCGTCATATGAGACTGTTCAGTTTATTTGCGGTTTTCGTGCGTTTTGGATGATTTTTGAAATTTTTATGAGATTATGATTCATTTGTACCATATTGTTTGAATAGTGTTCTAATACTAATGGATGGAACAGCAGAATTTTAGCTAATATGTACAATGTACATATATGATGGATTTTGTTCAAATCTAAATTGGCACACATTGAAGATATCGACATTCTCAAATAATCGAAGAATTTGGGTTCAAATTCTCTTAATTTGGGATATACGAGTAATGTAACAAATAGCCCATGTGATAAACGATCACATTGGATGTACCCAATACTGTCTTTTCCTTTCTTTTTTAAGAGCAACTACACACATATTGCTTCTTCGATTTCCATATTTGAAGTGAGGTGAACACCTCATGCATAACAGCCCGCAAACCACACACAAACCAGTTGTCTGAACACATTATAATATTCAGCGGTTGAAACCGCATGTAATAGCAGGTTGCTTTTCAGCCCGAATACAGCAATCTTGCCTCATGCGTGATCTGTCACAAAATCCCTACTTTTTGTTAAAATGGTTTTTTTGATGTTGCAAATCTGTCAGAAGGAAGCAGCAAACAATTGCATGTTATACTTTGATGTTTTTTTTTGACAAACAAGGGTAAACCGATCTGTTATCATTTGTTTTTTTGCTAGAGCGACTTAAATTTCCCGATAAAACTTTCGTCAAAAAGTTCTGTTGTCTTTGTTTCATGTCTTAAATTTTCAAAAAAAAAAAAAATGTTCGCCCATATTAGGTGTGTTTGGTAACCTGTTAATTTACGTAAATGTACATCCAACTGTCAAAAATCAAGAGAAGAGCGAGCCAAATGACAGTGTCAAAAAAGTTGCCCTCTTGCAAAATCGTAGGTCCGTTCGCGTACTTTTTGCACTGAATATGGGTGTTCTGTAAAATCTCGAAGAGTGGGGGTAAAATTCTCTCGAAGACAGAAAAATAACGAAAAAGTAATCGAACGCATTAAGCACCAACAAATGAAGAATGTATATGATTTGACAGATTTGACAGTTTTCATAATACACCCCAAAGAAACTCCTTGGACTAAAATTCGTAGAATGGGGAAATTTCTTACTCTCTCGTAAGCACTCTCTTCTACGAAAAACTACGAAATTTTTGCGTACTCGAACGGGTTTTCGTTGTTTTTCGTTATTTTTCGTGGATTTTCGTTGTTTTGGGAGGGTACGCGAACGGACCTCGTGCTACATCTTTTTCAAGGAGTCACCGAGGCACATCCTTCAAACAGCCATCTGACAATTCGATAAATGTCAATCACTTCTTGTTAACAAAATAAAAGAAAATTAGTTTTGCGTGAAAATATTCAATAGTTATAAAAGAAGAAGAGAGGACTTTCCCCCACTTTTACTCGTTGACAGATGTCCCATCAGTGTTCCCACATTGCGGGGAAAAGCGCCACCTTTGGGGGGAAACTGTCTCAAAAAAAAGGGGAAAACGCGTATTTGAAGTACTATTTTCGAAATCACAAAATCTTATGGTAATAAGTCACCAACGCATGCATAAGTTTTCGTTGTCAACGAATGATCTATTTTACCGAACAGCGTCAGAAGGTATAATTACGCTCTGAACCTATCCAATAGCTCGTGCGACAGCAACTCTTTTTTTGTGTTCTTGGCTACGTTTATTTTTCTGACATTTCAGTAAAGCGTGGTACACACTATTGATCAAAACTAACAGTTTTGGTTGACGTCCATTAAAACTGAAAGTGTGTACACTGTACAACTGGTTGATGGTTTGTCGATCAAAACTGACGAGGTGCAAAAATTGTTGCTACTGACTGACGGTCAGCGGCCATATTTGTTGTCGCTCGATTGTATGCACACAGAAAGGGTGAGGGGCGTTGTGAAAATTCTAAGATTTTTTCCGGTTGATCTTTGGCATTTCTCGTTTGACAGCCAAAAACAAAGCAGGGAATTTTAATGGTGAATTTTAAAGTTGAATTTGGAGCTAAATTTAGGGGCATATTCCCTCCCAAGATATAATGTGAATTTCAATAAACGTCAGAATCAGGAATCAGTACCGCACGTACCTGTCAAAAAGACGAATGATGAAACATACGAAAAAAAAATCGAGTAATCTTGGTCCCAACATTGAAGTCTGTCAGACAAATCTGACATTGTATGGCATTTTCTGTCTAACGGGCGACGGTTTGTTTTGTTACGTACATATATTATTTTATGTTTTGAATTAAATTTTGGTTTTTTGTTTTTGTTAATGCCTTGAATTTATTTTTTTTTACTAAGGCAAGGTTTTTTTTATAATGATATATTTTTAGTTCTTTTTAAAAATACGTGTTTTTGCCTTTGTTTAAAAAAGGGGAATATTGCGTGGAATATATACAGAAAAAAAGGGGGAAAAATGGCAAAATGCTACAAAAAAAGGGGAAACTCTTTTAGAAAGTCTGGGAACACTGTGTCCCATTTGTGTAAGTAAAAGCTAACAAAAACACCTATTTTAAAAGACGCCAGTTGTTCCTACTAACAGAAGTTGTTGGGTCTCTTTAGAGTTAACATACTCGTATTTAAATTGTGTTGAATGTCAACTTCCGGTTGTGCTGTTATCCTTTTTTTTTCTCACTTCGGGTTAATATATCTCTCATATCGCTACCACTGAATCAGTAATCAAAAAAGTGTTCCTTATCCCAATTACACTCGACCTGGATGTGGTTACATGGAGGGAAAATAAACGAACTAAGTTTTTCCATAGGTAACTCGCAAATTTGAAGTATGCATCTTTTGACATAACTCACAGTGTTTGGCCTTTCAATTAAATCCAATGAACCAGGACTTGGTCCTTATATGGCAGGTATAAAAAGTAACACTTGTGAACAGAGTGTCAAATCTAATGAATCAGTTGGAACTCATATCCAAGGATAACACCCTGTAGAATGTTTGTCTAGTTTGACTAATGGATGCCTTCAGTAAGACGGTGTCAAAGGGTAAATAAAATTACGCTTCATTTTATTTTATTTTTGTCCACAGTGAACTCAGCTATTCTTTTGTGAATGCATTCGAAAGTACAGAGGTGTTGCTGGAGCAGCGAGGCTGGTGCTCCCTGCCACCGATGATGACGACGATGACGATGGGGTGGTGTCGCATTTTCCTTTCATGTGGGCACGACCAAGCATAAAAATGATGACAGCTACGAATATACGACTATAACGATGACAGCGCGACGACTCTGATGATGATGATGATGATGATGATAATCACCATGCTGATGCATTCATCAATTTCGTTAATTTTGAGGTCATTACGAGAATTTTTATCCTCTTCTATTTTTTTTTTTTTGATTTTTCCGGTAGGAATTTATGTGGAGGGTTGCATTCTGCATTCATCCAGTCAGCCATCCATCGTCCTTTTGCATACAAAATTAATATTAATGACTATGTTAATGTATGTGTGATTATCTCTTTATGTGTGTGCGTGGTGTGGGTTTCCTTGGGTGTACGATTTCAATTGGACTTAATTTCAGTTGGTGGATTTTGTGGCGGTGATGTTGCGCTCCCTCTGATGGTGGTGGTAATGGCTCTGTGGGCAGAGCCACCACTTACGGTCCGGTCCGTTAAGTGGGAATAATTGAGCATGACACGGGCCAGCCGAATGTTTTCACATTTTGTTTGTTTGGAAAGATTTCTCTTTTTGGGTGACGAGTGGACGTTGCCATTGCCGCCATCGTCAGACACTCACTTGAGTCGAAGTTCTGGATAAATCTTCTTTCTTTTGGACGATGGACCAACGGACGGCGATCATTAATGAAATGCGTCTTAGGAGAAGGCACAAAGAACGGAGAGTGATGTGATTTTTTTTGGGAATGTTTTGGATTGGTTTCTTCTTTTTTGACGGAAATGAAGATGATAATTGAATTTATATTCAAATAGTCTATACCTTTTGTTATGGAGAGTGCTTGGAAATTTGAGGTCTTAGATTGATTAGCTTTGGCTTTGAAAATACACAAAGTACCTACATATACATAGACAAGTGGATTAGTGGGAATGAAATGAATGATTTTATTTTGTGAAATAACTTTGGAACGACCATAAATCGTGCAGTAGTGACACAGAAATGAGATCATCCCATGGCACTCGGTTTTTTGTTTATCTTATCACCTATTTTATATGAATATTCACAAACAAAAGGCACTTCTACTCCAAAGGATATTTTTACAATTTATGGGTAAATAACATGAAATACTTTATTCACGTTTAAATTATATCCCTGTCCTCCACGCTATCGCTTAACTGGCCGAACATCGCTGCAGCTGATGAAGCCGCTGTAGTATAATCTGCCAAGTTAATAGCTCACTGAAGTAGCAATGCACGTTCACATTAGGGGGGTATAAACGATCCGAAATATCTGACAGACTTGGTCGGATGGATGTCTGACAGACCAATGTTGTTAGCGTTCACATTGTCCAACAATTGTCCGACTTCACTTTGCAAGTGTCAAAAAATAAAAATGTCTCCACATTTTTTTAACATTTTTGTAATCAGGATTAGTATAGCAATTCATTTTTCCGTGGACTGCTGTTTGTTTTGAACTGTCAAAAAGTAGCGCAGCACGTTCGAAGGTAGGAGTTGTTTCAACTTTCTCTGCAGCTACACGTCATACTACAGTTGCAGCTTGGCATTGTGTGCGCGCGCTATAGGTTTTACGTGTATTTCAACATTGATAGCGCTGCATATTTACTACAGCTGCAGCTTCATCATTGTGATCGGCCAGTAACAACAGAATGCCTTCCCAAAATGACGGAAGTCCTATTTTGTATGATGGCCAAAAAACCGGTGCTGCCAAATATTGGAAATCTGCTAACAACGGTGAGCAAGTCAATGCTTATGTATGCGTCTCCTATATAGGCACCAGCGACCGATGTGAAATCCTTCATGAGACGCATGAACACGGCTAAGAGTATGCTGCGCCTTTAGAACCGTGTCGGCGGATGCAACCAGTGTAATCTCGGGCAGAATGCCTATCGAAATAGAAGCGAAAAAGTCAACTGAGTTATAAGAAATGAGAACCATCAGCGAGGCCATGCATGCGGTGTGGCAAAGCAGATAAAACAGTACAACCAAAGGAAGAAGGACACATACACTGATCCCCAACATAGAAGAGTGGACTAGCAGAGGGCACGGAGAGGTTAATTATTACCTGACACAATTTCTGTCTGGGCATGGATGCTTCTGGGAGTATCTCTACAAATATAAAAACGTAGATGACCCATACCAACAATGCGGAACATGTTCCTATGGAGTGCCGAAGATACATATATAACGTGCAGAAACATACTAAAAAGAGAAATAGACGGACGCCAAGAGGACCGTTGAGCTTTATGCTAGAGACCAGCGAAGCATGGGAGACTGTGGATGAAGTCATCACAAGCACAATGCAGCAGTTAAGCTTAGAAGAACGGGCGGCTAGAAATAAGGGCTCTCGGTTTTAGCCGTGTATTTAAGTACACGTGTATTTGTATAATGAAAAAATGATTTTTACTAGAACTTCTGTTAAACGTAGGTGAAAAAATTGTTTAACATAATTTTTAGGCAATTGGCCAACAATAAAAGTTAAGTAAAAAAAAAAGTTTTTTATTAAGTAAAAGTTTTGAGAAAAAAGCATTTTAAGTAATAAATTGGAACAACAAATTTTCATAATTTTAAGTTTAGGGAGTACTAACTTTTTGTGACTGCATAGAATTACATGAAGTTTTCAACATTTTTATGCGCTTTTGATTGGCTCTCTAAAATAAAAAATAAACTATTTTTGTAGCTGTAGTAGTTCAGAAGTTGTATCAGTTAATGTGGTCTCACCATCAAATCGAAGGTCCCTTACTTCGACGGGCTACAACTTGGAGGGGTATGAAAATAGACCTCTTCTGCCCTACGATTTTTTCTTCGCCAGAACTTCAGGAATCCCTAGTTAGGTGATTATACCTCTTAACTGGGACACCCTGTATTATCGTGAGTTTAAATTTTATAAAAGTGAAGCCAACTACATACATAGTTTGGTATGAAGTTTGTATGAAGTATTTGATATTTATTTTCTAGAAAAAAGAACCTATAGTAGATTCGTAATCAGCATCAGCACCCTAATAATAAAGGAGCAAACAATAATAACTAGAACACCACCATTTTTTTAAAATCTTCCGATTTCAGTACGAAACGACTGGACTAGTTGAGATGTTATCGTGGCTTTTTTTTAAATCATTAAATTTGAATTATAAAATTGCATTTATTTTTTATCGCCTACTGGATCAGCTGATCCATACAAAACGATCTAAAACTAAATACACGTGTAGTTCTAAATACACGTGTAAATAATATACACGTGTTCATACACGGATATACACGTGTACACGTGCTATAGGGGGCATTACTAGAAATGAGGAATCTGCAAACTCCGGTAATTAACAACAGACAGCTTGGAAGAATATGTCGGATCATTATTGTGCATTAACGTTAATCTAGAGCCTATTAATCGCAAACCTGATGTGTTTTTCTAATATTTTCATGATTCCATCGATACGGATGAGTAGGGACGTTCCGATACCACCATGGTATCGATACTTTTACTCATTACTCGTATCGAATCAAAGTATCGAAACTACTCATTTACTTGTATAAAAGTATCGAGTATGTACTCGTATCGAATCAATTGTGAATACATAGAACTAGAAGCTTTTGTGGTAATGAAATGATAGATGAAATGGCAACAGAGTAGGCAAACGTTTGCACTGGCGCAATAGATCTGTTTGGTAACCTGTTAATTCACCTAAATTCAAATCCAACTGTCAAAAATCAAGAGAAGGGAGAGCCAAACGAGAGTGTCTCTTGCGAAATCGTGCTATATCTATTTCATGGAGCAGCAATCTGACAATTTGTGAGATGGCAATCACTTCTTGTTATAAACAAAATAAAAGAAAATTTTTTTTTTTTGTGAAAATATTCGATAGTTAAAAAAGAAGAAGAGGGGATTTTCCCCCACTTTAACTATTTGACAGATGTCCCATTTGTATTAATAAAAGTTACCAAACACACCTAATGAAGACATTCGGTGTCTATTTCTTTTTTCTTTGTTGCCTTGTTTTTTATATGGTTTTAGTATGTATGCTGGCTCTTGAATCCAGGCATTGTACCGTTGTGATTTTACTCATTGCAAATTAAGTATGTGTCTGTTGATTTGTTCTTGCTCTGTTGCATTTCATGGCGGACCTTCTTAGTTGTGTTAATTTTTCATTATTTTCAAGTTACTTTAAGGATAAGATGTATTATTATGGCCAGAATTGGCATCCTAATGGGATAATGAGGACCTTATACCACTTGCACATTTACGGTAACAAATTGACTGTGATTCTTTGCTTGCTGATTTAAATAGAATTTATCGCATAATTGGAAACATTGATCCAAATGGTAGCACATCTATAGATGTAATAATAACTGGTCAAAATGAACTGTTTCACGACTTTTCTGACGAAGAAATTATTCAGTCTGTTTTCCAACTAAATGTTGATGAATATGACAAAGAGGACAGTGAAGAAGATGCAAATGCAAATAATGAAGTTGCTCAAATTTCAAACAATGACGCAATAAAATTATTTGCCAGGGACATTCAGTGGACTGAACAAATGGATCTATCCTTCTTCTAAAGAGGTTACAGGAAAGAGCTGAAAAGATGTTTTTAGATAAAGCGTTCCAACCAAAAATAAAGACGTGTTTTCCTGCTCCTTAGATATTTTTGAAATGCGTACATTGTGCGTACACATGTACATACATATGTATATTTAAATGATGTGTATATGAAATTTCTCTTTGTAATAAAAGGTGTGTGAAAAGTTTTCGGTTGTCCACTTCATTTTATTTTTTCTCTATAGTCCGGACATTTCGCTATTCCGGACAGAGCCGAAACTTTATGTGTCCGGACTAGCGAGGCTGTACTGTACTTGGAATTGGAAATATGTATGTACTTGTTACTTGGAATCTGGCTCCGATACCAAGTAACTACTCAAATCAAAGTATCGAGTACAAAAAGTACTTGGATCGAAACAAAAGTATCGAGTATATACTCATATTTACTTGTATCGGAGCGTCCCAACGGATGAGGTCTCTAATACCAGCGGAAGAGAAACATCCCCAGACCATTATTGAACCACCTTTAAGCTTGACGGTTCGGACCACCCAGCTGGGGAGTATATTTTCTTTAGCAGACCGCCTAACGTCAACTCTTCAAATTTCAAATTTCGACTCGTCCGTCCAGAAGACGTTCGACCAGTCGGTTGGTATCCAATCTTGTTTCCTTTTCCCCAATGTAGCCGCTTGACTTTGTTTCGTTGGTCGTAACAAAGGTTTTCGAACTGCTACTCGACAATAAAGGCCTGCTGAAGCTAAATACCTTTTAATCGTTGTAACTGATATATGCTTTGAGTGTGAACGGTTGACCTCTGCACAGATTTCTGGGGCTGTGAGCCGTCGATTCCTCTTGTTTATTAATTTTATAGTCTGGTCCTCCAGATTTGGGCCTTCCTCTACTCTTCCGGGCCTTAAGAGTCGATGTTTTTTAAAGCAAAGTATAGTATCATGCACATTGCACTGGCGACTTCGATTTAAGCTTATCTGCATCTGCAATAGCATACGCATTGTATGCCCTTCTTCATGCAAGATTGTTATGCTACAACATTCAACTTCACTTTTCTTCGTTTTTTCTTTCCATTTAAGTTTTTTTTTTTTCGCTCTTTAGTTAACTCTAAATATTGAAGTTTCAGGAATAACTGGCGGTGGAAGAAAACGCAACCTACATTTATAGTTAGAAAAAGTCCTAGTTCTCCCAAAAAGTACGTTAATTGCAGGTTGTCGGGAAATTTTGTACAAAAAATTTAATTAATTGCGTTTACGGTGTTATGGTTAGTTAATGACGTTTGCAGTTTTGTTTTAATAGCATCTACATCGGCTTATGCCTTGATTCCGCTTCTTTTTCTTAAAATTCTTTAATTGCTTCGAGTTGTACATAATAATGTCTAATATCGACCCTAGCCGGATGTGAGTGTCCACTGCAGATTTATTCAGCTGGTTTGTAACATTCGATTGCCGAAGCAACTTTACAGGAATTACTTAAAAAATATATTGCTGTGCAGTATTTGGTCAGTTGACAGTTTTCGAAGTTTGCATAACTTTTACATTACCGCCTCTAAAGAAATAGACACTATCGTTTTGAATTTATTCTGAATAGTCATTGACATATGTCACTTTTACAGCATATCTATGGCTATAGCCTTTATAAATCGTACATGTAAATTCCTGCAAGTCTCATTCGAAAATGGAAAACCTCGTCAGAGTGCCTACCTACTTCATTTCATATGCAATTTGCAATTCGTTGCACAAATTTTCGAAATCTGAATCTCATCGTCTCCAGGTTCGATGTACATGTAAACTTTTGATACCCCATTCGTTTTCCACTGGAGTGAACTTAAACCTCCGAACAGAAGTGTAAAGTTTTTCCAAACTTGGAACTAAAATAAAAAGTCAACTTGTTCACGAGATACTTTATCTGACATTAAACTTTCTCATCGGCGCCTTCTAGTACATTCTGCGCTTCCCGATGCTCATCGTTAAGTGCGCATTTTTCTGGGAAAACTTTTTCCCTGCACTGTCATCGACAAGTGTGCATCACTCATGAAAAGTATTTCCTCGTGAAAGTCTGGATACCGCACCTGAGTGAGTATATTTTTTTTTTAGAAAATTTTGAAATCAATACTCTACGCTGGCATGCAATCCAAGACTATGAAACTCACACAGCATGAGGGTAGATGATTGACCTCAAAATAAGGGGGAGGAGGACAGAGAAGGAAAAATCTCCACGACACGAACTTTAGCAACTTTGTAGCGCTCCACATGGTCCATCCGCAAGTACGTGACCACTTTTCGGTGTCTCTCTGCTTGTCGGTTCGGTATGTGTTAGTTTCTCTAAATTACGACAATCCCATGGAACCTGAAACTTGGACACGGGTATGAAATTTCATTCTCCATCCGCACGCTCATATGTAGGTCTTCCTGCGAGTGCAATTTGCCGAAACGAAGAGCCCGGAACAGTGCCACTGGGAGTTAATTGCCTGGAATTCGCGTTATGTCCGTCCTATCGAATAACAAAACATGCGAGCTAATGCACAGAGGACTAGGAATAGGAACATGTACTCCTCACGGAACATGAACCGATACGCGTTTCCATCGTTAATTAGATAGTTGAGTTCCTCCTATTGGGGACATCGGACATGATTATACAAGCCAAACAACCAAAAAAAAAACAAAAAAAAAATTAAAATACCGTGAGAAATCGCAGTCGTGTTTTTTTTTTGCTGTTGGCTCTGCGCCGAGAAGATACTCGTATCAGGGCAACCGAGGTCGTATCGTAGTTTTGTACTCATGCGGTGTGAGCAGCTTCCCTGCAATTTAATTGAGAATTCCAGTGGCACGATGTTGTTTACACAGAGTCGCTCGTATCTCGTCCAATGATGCAGCTTCACACACAGCTACGATGAATCTAAATAATTTGAATTTTAATTAGCATTATTCTCAGACAGACACTGGGAGGGGGTGTGGAGTATAGCGTTAGAGGAATACACACCAGTTCCGAATGACGTTTGATTATGTAGATTTCTGGCTTGAGCAGACAGTAGTTCCCTCCGAGGGAATATATTTGATGTTTTTATGGTCGGGTAGCATATCAGCTGTCTGTCACTGTCATTTGTGTTTTGATTTTAAACACAAAATTCTATTCGAAGCACACACACAACCTAACAATAGCTGCATAATAAATTAAATGAAGGTTATGAATCTTGCGGGTGCGGGTAGTTAGCAGTGTTTAATTTATTTTGATGTGTTTTGATTGGAAAGGGTTTTTTCTTAAACACTTAAGTGATTCTGGTACAGTTACAACGAAACATCTATAGAGGTTGTTATGACAGAAGTATAACAGTTGGCCCACATTTCAAATCTGGCGCCTAAGTTAGAACAGTTGTCATAATTTAAGAATACCGCTTACAAGAAAGTTACAAAACCCAAACACGCAATGAACCTTATCCTATTTATTTATTATTTTATTTAGTTGGCGCTACAGCTCGAGGTGAACCTGGGCCTGCTTCTCGCAACCATTTGTGTGTGCGTGTTATATTTTTGCACGAATGGAAGGGACCTACAGTTTTTTGCCGACTCCGAACGGCGAGTTGAGAAGCTCAATCGTGACAAATGATACTCTTTGATGCTTGTCAGACATTCGAAAGAGGTGGGCACTGTGAAAAACTTTTAAGTGTTTGCGGCGGGATTCGAACCCTAACCGCTGGCTCAGTAGTCCGACGCACTAACCACTTGCGCTACGGTGCCCACAATATTATCTGTATTAAACTTATCCTGTTGGTTATAAAACCATCAGTGGTCAGGTAGTTAATCAATAGCCGTGTTTATAAAAGTGCACAGTAAAACGTCTGTCGCCGCTTAACGATTTCATCGCAAACAATTTGCAGCACAGACATATTTATGACAGAAAATGACACTTGAGCTGTCAGTAGTTGTTGTTGACAATATTGAAAAAAACTAATTTTTTTAGACGAATAAAATTATAAAGATGGATAATGCAAATTCTAATATATTTATTTCCGATAAAAGAAAACATTGTCTTAGAAGATGATCAATTTATTGCTTACTGACTTAATCAATCGTCGTCAAAAGGATAAATAAGAGAAGGAAGAAATGTTTTCGATGGTTTTTTTACGTTTGGGGTTCTCCGTTTGTCAAATGAATGAATTTTTTCATGGCAATTGTTCGCAAAAGTGCGAATTTGGCATTACTGTTTTTATATCCGCTTAGTTAAATCGAGACTCGATCGCCGCTTATTTTATTGTTGTTATATTTTACATATACACATGTACAAAATAATCATATACACGACGCGTGCAAAAAACACGGCTAAAATCAACTTCAAGCTTCTAACGATTCAAGTAGAGGTTGAAAAGGGTGTTCTGATAGGCAACCACTTACAGGAACGTGTTTTGGCATAACGTGTCTCAACTAAACCACTAGATCCACTTAGATGGTACTTTTGGCAATAGTTGTGGAGTATTAAAAGATCGTCCAACTTGTTTCTTTTGTGAAAGAGCCGCACAACTAAAGTGCGAAAAACAGGAAGTTGAAGGCTGTGATCCACCGCGAATTTTAGATCCATTGTGCCCCCTACAAGTCCTAGATGAAGGAACGTCCCTTTCGTTATTATTCCAATTGGAATTCGTTAGAGAGAGCTTCACTCACATCTAGCCCACGTGAGAATTCCATAGGTCACAGCACCTCGTCCAGACAAATTTCCATGAGAATCGCAGTAGGAGATTGGGTGCTATGACATGCCATCCGACTTAAACGTCAACGTCAACTTGTGTCCGTTTTTACAAATCGTTGTCATACCCAACTTGGAAAAGCTGAACATGCGGATGACAATTTACCAAATGATATCGATCATCATCCGCCCGACGATGCCAGAGCTATACAACAGCGAACTTCAAACTGTCAAACAAATTTTTCTTTGCTTAGCTCAAATTAATTTTTTAACAAAATTTAAAATGTTATGTTTAGCTAGTTTTTATATTGTTGTTTTCTCTAGCCAACATTCTATTAAATTGTTTGTAAATTGTGTTAGGGTTGTTTTCGATGCTGCTGTTGTTATTCACTCTCAAATAAGGTTTATTTCCATATTTTCCCTTCATAAATTATGATTGAGGGACCTGAAAGGTGGAGAGTGAGCATTCTATATCAAGTGGAGAGACAAATGAGGAGTTTAATAGTACACGAACAATGTTGGATATTTTTTTTAAAAAGTACTCAGGACAATCAGTTTGCCATATAAATGCTCAAAGTTTGTCGAAACATTTAGATGAATTTGAGGATATATAATGAGACAGGAGTCGATATTGTGTGTATTTCGGAGACTTGGCCGTCTTGTAGCATAAGCAACATCTCAATTAATATAATGAGAATGACACATTAAAACCAGTCACCATAATGTATTCTGTACTCTTCGCTTCGAACACAAAAATACACTCAATACTCTCAGATGAAGAGAAACAACAGTTATAGAAAAAAATATCCGAACAAAAATACTTACTCTAGGTTGTCAATATACAATAGGGCCTCCCGTAAACAGCTGAAACGCGCGATGAGCGAAGCAAGACATGCCGCTTCGTAGGACCTTTAGACCCATCCGCGCACTGCTAAGGTTCTCGAAATATTTGGGTTTTTGCAACCGTCCTTTGTTTCAACCGTACTCAGTCTCCCCTAATACCTACCTACTTACTCCCTTCAGATTTTCTGAAACTAAAAAGTTCTTAATGTGAAATTAAGTTCAAAAATGTCGCATGCCGTAGTAATAACGTACTATATGTACGAGTAGGTACTATAGTTGCAACCATTTTTACTCCGCACGATTCTATTACAATGAAAAAGAGAGAACAACTGAAATTTGATGACTAGTTTTTGCGTCTGCAGGGAAATGATTACAACCGGTCTGTCAACCAGTTGACATATTAGTTTCTCGTCTTTATATGGCTTTAGAGATGCCTTTTCCATTTGTATACATTCATTGATGTTTAATTAAATAGGTAACAAAAACAAAGTAATTAAAATTAGGCTTGTCGCATATACATATGTATTTTTTTTTTTCTGAAACCTCCATATTTTAAAAAACCTCTGTAATTCGAAGTTTTTCCTTAGTCCGTTGAAATTCGAATTTTCCAGAATCCACAGTAATGAAGATTTACCCGACAAAAGTTTTCTATTTTTTATTCCTTATAAAATTACCTCTAGTACCGCTACTAGGTATTTTACAAGAGATCTCTCTACTATATATCCAAGATTTTTTTAGTCCCCAGTTCTCATTTTCTATTTTTAATAATCTGTCTTCTTATCGTCATTTTACTTCGTATTTTAATTTCCAATTTGAAATTCTCCTATAGATACCCTTTCCTTTGAAAGAGTACACTGAGCTTCTGCAATTTCAAAGAATCTTTTCCTAAATAAGTGAAAGTATTTAACAGTAGAACAATTCTCGCCTTTTATGTCAACTGTCTAATATCAAGCTGGAATCGTCTGACAGCTGTCAAGTTACAATAGAAACTGGAACGATACCTACATGCTTGATTATCAATCAATGAATGAAAAGTGAGTAGGTACTACAGCCAAGGCAAATGTAATTGTATCAACATTTCTCAGAACACCCAGGTTTCCTCGAATTGCGCTGTCATGCCACAAGAATTGAACCAAAGGTTGGGTGTTGGAAACACAGACAAAAATTCTTCTGATTTTTTCAGAAATATCATCAAATACTCTTCAGACGAATTTTCATTTTTATGAGTATATATGTACATACATATGTGTGTAGTATGTACATCAAACAGAAGCATCAGATTCGTAAAACTCTCACTGAAGCCTGAACCACGAGTGAAAGATTCGTATAACTAATTGCTATTTATCTTTTTTCAAAAGATTTGATTTATTTTTCTTTAATTTGAATAAAATATTAAGAGCACACTGTTGTTTTAGCGGTGGTGGGGATTACCCTCTTGAGCACTGAGATATTTTGCGGTCCATTGTAAATTACATATCTGAATTGTTCCCCTAAATATCACCAAGCACTGGGTGGGATTCGAACCCGCAACCTCTGCGTAGTACGCTAGCTAATGATATATGCGTTAGATGACGAGGCCACCGAGGCGGCATTACTAAAGGCACCGACCCATACAATCCGTCGACGTCGTTCCGTTGAATGATGACATTGACGTTCACGTATTGCCAGATAGAGCCGTCCCATAAAATCCGTTGAATGCCTATATACGTTGAGAGATGACAGCCGTTGATTTGTCCCATATAGGCAAGTATTTGCTTTTACAGCCTCGAACAGATGCTATTCTAACATGTTTTTTTTAACGTATTTAGTATTTTTTATTTTACAAAAAATTCGGAACAAAAACACAAACTAAAAATTGTCTCTTCAAACCGCAGAATTTAATTAGTAAAATTTTGAAATTTCAACCGATTGTAAATGCGTGAATGTGTGAACTGCCAACGGATCTACGGACTAAAAACTAGAAAGTAAAGGCCCCGATCCATAAAATCGGTTGATGCGTTGCTGCGTCGTTTTTAACTGGTATCCAGATTGACACCATTTACTTCAATGTTTCAGCACTGCACGAATAGAAAATGACATTATGTTTATCAAATCCAAATGAAAAATATAATTTTAATTATTTTGTGTCATTATACTGAAAAAAGCGCGTTCGACACTTTTCAGAAGTCACAGAGTGCCAATAGTTACATACTTCTACCAACTTAGCCAATTGTCAAATTGTAGAATTACCTTTCATCGTTTTTTCACATCCACAACCAAATGGGGGAAAAAAATTAAAACACTTGTTTTGTCGATTGGCGGTTGTCAAAATAACGTAGATATATAGGTAACGTACGTAACGTAAAATGCTTATGAAATCATACAGCCCTTAAATGTGAACTAAAACTTGGCGAAACTGAATACGCATGATAGTTGCAGTGCTTCACCATTTGAGTGTACCTCCTGCGGCATAAGGGAACACACCATAAAACAGGAACTCCGATTCCGATCACTGGAGAAGTCAAACAGGACTAAGTCCCGTGACACAAATCAGGGTCTAACTGGGCTGAACACAATGGTGACTCTGTAGTGGAAGTATGGCGCGGTGTCAAAGTTAAAACACACGTAAACCCTATAGCGCGAACACAATGCGAAGCTGTTGCTGTAGTATGAATTGTATGGTGAAGCGCAAAGTTTGGCCAACTTCAACTTTCTACCTCCACTACAGCGTCACCATTGTGTTCGGCCAGTAATACAAGCGAAGAAACATTTCGGTTGTTACAACTTGAAGAGATTCAAAGCTTGCATTAGCGTTGACAAACGAAGCAAACTCTGCATCCTGACAGCGTTCCTTACAGGGCATTGTAAGCAGGAACATCTCAGGAAGCTAACTCCATCAGATGTGGACTCATGCAGAATTTGCAATAAGTTCAGTGAAACTCCAGAACCCATACTGGTGGAATGAGGGGTATTTACCTAGAAAAGATTCCAGTGTTTGTAAAGATACCAAATTACAGCAGCGTTTCTACCACTCATCTCCTACTGCGATTTCTTAGGGAAATTGGTCTGGATGATGCTATGACCTATGGAACTAACACCTGAGCTAGGTGTGAGCGTAGCTCTCTTTAACCAGTGGAATATGAGAGGGATGTTTTTAAGTCTAAGACAATATAGACCTTAAGGTCGCGGTGCTCCTCACCCTTCAGTAATAATAATAATAAAAGGTTGCAGTAAACGAGCAGACGCTCGGACATGAGTATGTTTGTTGGAGCGGCTTTAAACGATTCAAGATTCTATTTTTGGTGGTTTTTCGACGATAAAATCATTATAGCTTAACCAAAGCATTTAGATATTTCAAGATATTTTGAGAATAAAACTGCCCAACTATTGTGAACGTTCTACCAACTGTCTCAGTTTGGAAAATTTGTAAGTCAAAGGCTAGTTTATGACTTGTAAGAGCCACGAGATTATTCGAATGACATTTATTGAAAAATCTAGTTCACCGTTTTTCCTTGCAGACCAAAATGGCAGATTATTTTCAACTTTTAAACTGCCACCTGACCCGTTTCGAGAAATCCTTTACCAAGAAACAAAACCAAAAAAAAAAAGGAAAATCTATTCTGGGACAGGTCGTATTGCACTGACAGACAGAAATGGAAGCAAAAAAAAAAAAACAACTTTAAATTGTGCTAATTAACATTTAATTAACAGATGCCAAACAGACAGCCAGACGCTCCGCTCCTTCTTTGTAAGCTGGTTTGCCTTTACTTTGGCTGCCTCCTTTGGAAACAATTAAATTTGATCTCTGTGTGGAACACAAATCCTCAGAATTCTCCGACGTTCATTGTTAAGCTCCTACACTTTTCCACCTTATGCCAGCACTCAGCTGGAGCAATTCATCATCGTTTCGTTAATTGGCTCGAAAATAAAAACACAATCCGGCTTAAGTAGCACTTCAGGTCTTTCTGCTTTGCAGTCTCCATCCCTTTTTTCCTGATGAATTGCATCAGCATCTGCATCTCCACTGGAACCAATCAAATGATGCAGCACACGAAGAACATTCAATTCGCAACTGGCAACTGGCAACCGACACTGATTTGCGACCATGAAATTATTCTACATGTAGATGGCGCCAAGTGTTCACGCCACTGTTAAATTAAATTAAATTCTTCCCCCGGTACAACTTGAAAATGATCCATTTTCCATTTTTTGTTTTTTGTTCTTTTTAATTTGCACTGAAGGCGCCCACACAAATGGATTTTACTATCCAGAGACCGATTGAGTGAGGAGGAGCTACGTCGTCCCTCGTTCAGATTTCCTTCAATCTGACAACCACTCTCGACTAGCCAAACAGCCATCTGGTGGTGTTTTGAAGTCGCCACTTGAGATTTTCGGTCCGAAATGCGTTCGCTGATTATTTACAACTTCCGAAAATCATTTCAAATCGTGTGCACACACGCGTTGATAAAATAATGGCTACTTGGCGTGGTTCCACTGTGATTACTGGGTTTGGGGTCAAAGCTTTGGAGCACACACACCAACATATCTGTATCTGTAAGATACAAGTACGCGTTCTTGTAGATTCTGGTTATTTTCATGTGGTTACGATAATTTGGTCGAGGTTACAAGAGACAACTTATCAAGTCTTGACGCAGCAGCGGCTATTGAACTTAAGTGTGTGATTACTCACGCGACGGCACGAAGCGGCAGGCTCGCACTGCTGTGGGACGACAAGTGAATGCAGAGAAAGTTTATATTTAAAGCCGTTGCTGATTGTAAATATGTTTTTTTTTCTCTTCACTTTTTGTGTAACAGAGCAGAGTTAGGCTGTGGTTATGTAGCAAGCGAGTAATACAAGCGCGAGCTAGCGCTTTCCATTACAAGCGCTAGCTTAAGCTTGTAAAGTGTTCGATTCACGCTTCAGTTTCTGTTCGGTTCTAGTGCATCATGTTGCTATTTTTAGACGATTTGGACGATGACACTATGATTCGGATAGTGCATGCGTCACTATCAGGCTTTGGAGTCTGTGATTTTTTTTCCAAAGAGAGTTTGTGCGGACGTTTGGCAGCAGATGGACTGTAAGAAAGGAGACCCCTCAACTGCTTCAATTACAGAGGCATCAGTCTCCTCAACAATGCCTACAAGATCCTATCTGCAATATTGTGTGAACGCCTGAAGCCATTCGTCAACAACCTGATTGGCACCTATCAGTTTGGTTTTAGGTCAGGAAAGTCAACCATGGACAACATTTTCACACTTAGGCAGATCCTGGAAAAAACCCAAGAAGTCCAAATCGATACCCACCATCCGCGGGTTTCAAGGTCGCCCATGACAGCATATGGAGAGATGAACTTTATAGAGTCATGTCTAGTTTTGACATCCCTGCCAAACTCATCCTCGCTCGCTGCTCCATCAAGGTCGGTAATGACCTCACCTAGACCTTCGATGTCCAAAAAGGAGTCAGACAAGGTGACGCGCTATCATGTGACTTATCATACTTGAAAGAATTCTTCTAAACTCACAAGCCAACACACAAGGAACGATCTTTCAAAAGTCCGTTCAACTATTTGCACACGCCGACGGTATTGACATCAATGGTAGAACACAGCGAGCTGTTACCGGTGCACGTTCGCGGGTATAGAAATGGAAGCGGCTAAAATGGTTTTAGCGGTAAACGAGGGCAAAACAAAATACATGCTGTCAACAAAAAGGACACCCAACATCGACGAATTGGACAGAACGTCACTTTGAGGTAGTAAAGGACTTTGTCTACCTCAGCTCTGCCATAACATCAAAAAACTACATCTCGTCGGAGATCAAACGCAGGATTACTCTTGCCAACCGCTGTTTCTCTGGGCTAAGAAGGCAATTGACTAAGGAGACTCCATATAAGACCCTTATCATCCCAGTCTTGCTATTTGGAGCTGAAACATGGACTTTATCGAAAGCGGATGGAGATATCCTTGGTCGCTTCGAGAGAAAAATCCTTCGTAAGATATTCAGTCCCGTTTGCGTTAACGGGGTCTGGAGGAGAAGATTCAACCAGGAACTGTACGAACTGTACAGCGACATCGACCCGGAGGGTAAGCGCAACAGAGGACGAAGAACAAGACTTCAACCAACTTGAACTGCGCAACTGGAGGCGGTCACCTAAGTACCGGGCTAACTGGAAGATGTTGTTGGTTGAGGCCTTGGTCCACCCCGGACTGTAGTGCCATCTAAGTAAGGATGTAAGTAAGATGGACTGTAATGAGGCTAGTGGGACAGTCACAAGAAGGCCTTATCACAGAGATCCTTAAGTTAGGACACAGGATACGATTGCTGCTGTAGCTGCTGTCATACAAACCAATCCTAGCATTTCAACCCGGAAATTATCTCAGATAATCCTATTTTCCCACCAAGATCAAATAACAAGCAAAGTAAACCCAGCTCGGAATTTTCGCAGAAGAATCTTCAAATAGTGGAAGATGAAAATAACATGTTAAACTTCATTTTAATATCTGACGAGGCCCATTTTGAATTAAACGGCAGTGTTAACAATCCTTGTCGAATATGGAGATACTTTAAGCCAAAGATACCCCCTGACCCTGAGACGGAACTGCATCCAGCTCGAGTCACAGTGTGGTTTGCAGTTTCATCAAGTACATTGTCGGAACAGGAGGGCATTTTCCCTCAACCTTGGAAGCGCCAACGGCTGCTGCTGAAGCCAAAAGGATAGCGGAATCCAAACGAACCTATGTCCCATCGCCCTCTTTGTTTACTAGACACAGTCGGGTTATCGGTGGTTATCGAACGCCGGTTTGACACTCTCCGATTATTAAACAGAAACAGTGCTTGTTACAAGTAGGAAAGTTCGCGAAACGGTTGCGCTTAGAGTCGGAGGCCATGAAGTAGATTCTCAACCGTCTATTAAGTACCTCGGAGTGATTACTGACGTTCGCTTAAGTTTCAAGCATAACATACATTACGTGTCCGAAAAAATTATCGAAACCATAAGTGCACTTTCAACACAAATGAAAGTGAAAGCTTGCAGCCCAAAACATAAAGAGCTACAAGCTCTATATTCATGTACGCAGCAGAAATATGGTCTAGTGGCACGAAAGTTAAGTCTTACGTGCGGGGAATCAAATTCGTCCACCGCCTTAGCGCACTAAGGATCGCCAGTGCGTTTCGAACTATTTCTCACGATGCTATACTAGTCGTATCCTCAATGCTACCTATCGACATACTCGCTGAAGAAATAGAAAGACTAAAAAGCGAGCGAATTCGAAATGGCCGGGTAGACAACGAAAAAAGAAAACTGGAAAGGAATCTTAGTACGCAACCTGGCAACAACAATGGAATGGATCCTCAAAAGGAAGATGGAGGCATCGTCTCATACCAGTGACAGATGTTTGGAAATGAACTTTTACCTTACCGAATTTTTGATGGGACATGGCTGTTTTAGAGAACACCTGTTCAAACGCAAACACGTAACGAACCCAAACTATCCATATTACGAAACTGTTCCGGCAAACGCGGATCACGGGTTTCTTCACTGCCCACGATACGAGGCGGAGAAGATCGCTTTACCAGTTCAATTTGGAGAGTGGCCCACTGCCGATAATATCGTATCTTAACTGGACCATTGTAAGTAACGTAATGGTATACATACTCAGCGCCATTAGGCGCCTAGAACGGCAACGCGAATAGTAGGAATAATACTACGGAATACTTACATATATGTAGGGCCCATACACGACACAGACACGTCGCTGCAGACCAATATATTTTGTTGTTGTGCACATGTCTGCGCAGACCGTCAATCACATCGTAAACATGAATAAAAACACGGATAGACATTTTTGGATCGAGTTTTTGGAAATTTATAAAAGTTTGCCGGTTTTGTGACAAGTAAAATCAATCATTGATCCAAATTATTTTTTTTTCTTAGATCTCTCTTTTTTTTTGTAATTGCCAAAGCAATGATAATGGCGGCATAAGTGTCTGTCATTTTTCCGACTCGACGACCACGACGAAACGATACAAACTAATGTCTGTGCAGATTGTCTGCACCGTGTGTGGCGAAGGGGTATTTGCACAGACTTAAGGTTTGCAAGGACGTGTCTGCGCGTGTATGGGCGCGTGGGGTATATTCTAATCCGACCCCCTAAGTAATGCCTTACGGCGGTCACGTGGGGGACATAGATCGGTCTGCTGGTAAGAATCCTGCACTACCAATGGCCTTCGGGCAAGGTTTCCACCTACCAGTGGAAAAAAAGCCATGCTTTTAACAACAGTAATAAACAACAATAAACAACTTATTTTTAATAAAATGTCGCACATGTGTCACCAAGCGCCACGGCCATTTGGAATAAGTAATTTTTAAAAACCAATAAAAAGAAAACATAATAAAAATGGAATACAGTAGACGCTCGATATAGTGAACATCGATATAGTGAACAATCCAAATATGGTGAACACACAATATTTTATGCAGGCTATTCTAAATAGTGAACAAAATAAATCTCGCTACAGTAAACCTATGTTTTTTTTATTTTCTTGAAACATTTCAGCATGCAAAAACACGTCGAAAACTCATTAGTGCTATGCAGTCGGCAGTATCCATACAATCGTCCAAATTTACCGTTGGTTCTACTCATCGTGTTGTGCGAAAATCTTGTATGATTATGTATGTTTGTAGTGCAAATACAAAGTGCGTATTGCTTATTTTGTTATTTTGTGAACGATCGTTTTAGTGACCATGTCTCGTAAGCATTTGACTCTGTTACATTTTTGGCCAAAAAATATGAAGTAGCTAAATCTACTGTCTGTAGTATTAACAAAAAAAAGAGAGGCAGTTACTGCAAAACTGAGCGACAATTTTTTTAAGTTTTTAAGTACATACATGGAATGTATTATTTTTGTTGCGATTTACGTTTTTTTACGGATGAATTGTTGTTTTTGTTAAAAATAAAATATTCTTTCTTATAAATTAATATTGGCTTGTTTCTTAGTAATTGCAAAGAAAATTTTGAATTATATTCTATTTTCGATGAATTGTACGTAAAAACATGTACATTTTGATGAAATTTGCTTCAAGGAGTCCACGCTCGTTACAATGAACAATCTCGCGCCAGTGAACAGACCTGGTTTTTATTAGTTCACTATATCGAGCGTCTACTGTATAAAAATATGTATATCTATGTTATAATAATCCAACATTTTTTATTATCTATTTTGCCTCTAGTTGACATCTGTCAAACAAAAAGTGACAGAAAGAAAAATCAACAAAATCTGGTCAAAAGTTTTACAATATTATGTTTCTGTCGACCTAATTCTGATACTTCTACTCTACATAGTAACAACCGTTCAGACGTGGTAAAATATAAAATCTACCTGACAGCATTAGTTAATTAAAAGCAGCTTATCACGTCAAACCACAATTCTCTATGTAAGAATCCTTAACCAAATGCCAATAGATTTGGCCCCAAAGAAGATTGGATGCCTGTAAAACCGCTAATCACGGAGACGTCATTGGCAGACATTAAATATTTAAACAAACCAACTAACCAATCCTATGCAGTAGAGAAAGAGAGAGTTCACATTTGCAAGTCTACTACATTTGGGGTAAAAAACAACATCTACAGAGATAGTACGATGAGTGTATCCTTGTCACTCAAATGGGGACTTTCATCCTTCGTTTTAAGTTTAAGTTTGTTTACTGAAAAAAGGGCACGGCAGGATTTCAATCCGGTCCAGCATCTGGAATGGAAATCTATTTATAAAACAAAATTAGAATTTTAATTAGTTTGCAAATTGTAGGACGAAAATGTCCTTTTCCAAACAGAGACATGGGGAATACAAAAACAATGACAAACAACAGAGAGAGAGAGTAAAGTTTGTTTTTATTTTGCATTCTAAGAAAGTTCTTCCTTTTGATTATATATGTTACTTTGATCAAAACGCTTATGGGTTATGTCCTTTAGAGAGTGTATAAGAATTTCGGTTCAAAAGACAAACAGCAGGACATGTATGTTATATGTGTTCACA
Organism: Brachyopa scutellaris; assembly: GCA_949775065.1. Taxonomy (NCBI): domain Eukaryota; kingdom Metazoa; phylum Arthropoda; class Insecta; order Diptera; family Syrphidae; genus Brachyopa; species Brachyopa scutellaris. The sequence continues at coordinate 108,024,644 of OX459113.1, forward strand.
TTAATTAAGAGAACTGTCCTTTACGTCTTTTATTTTATCTTTAAGGACTTTCCAAGGATTTTTCGCTCAGTTAATAAATTACCATAATTTAATGACTTTTTTCCCTTCACTTAGCACTGTTGCCGGTTTGGGTGTGTGTGTGTGGTTGGCAGAAGAAAGTTTCAGTTTAAGCCCACCAAATACCTGTGATCCTGTTTTCATATCGAGCTACAATATGTTCTTCTCTCCTCCTGTATGGCGGGGCCCGGTTTCGGCGATATTTTCACAACTTACACGCGTGTCGTGTCGTTTACGTTTACTAGTGCGGCGAAAGTGACTTTTTCTCCATGCAGCAAACGGGTTATTAAAGGATTTATAAATATTAATGAAGGCGCTCTGTCGAAATGGTACCCAAATGTGAGGGGTTGGGGATAGATTTAGTTCTATGTTATATGTGTGTGTTAGGATTTGCCACCATTATTAATGGAGCAGCTTTTCAGTGACACAAAAAGGGTGGAGTGAATTATGTTGTAAAACATCGGCATCATTACGGCAACGGGGGTGTTACCAGAATAAAGGAGCATTATCTGAAAGTTAAGGAGCAGATTTGAAAAAAGGATATTAATGAGTGCATCTATCACTGATAATATGACTCCCATGGGTGTCGTACAGAGATTTAAATTGTTTACCTATTTTTTTATTTTGTTTTTGGGTTTGGGGAATCACTTAACCTTTTTGCAAACTATGTCTTGTGGTCCATGAAATTGAGAGTTGTATGGTCAGCTTATAGCAAGTCGCTTTAGAGTAAAAAATTGTCTCCATCTAATAAATGGTGACCCTTTTAGTCGCCATCTTTGACTGCCTGTGACATTGAGTTGTGTTCAAATTATCAATTGGCAAGTTCAACTAGACAAGAAAAAAGCGCCAAAGGATGAATTCTATTCAAAAAGCGAGAATGACAGTCGTTATTCAATTTCTTGATCAGCCTTTCTTCTTAGTAATAATGTATGATTTTCATTGGTATCTTTATAATATTGCTTCTACTCTGAAATAGTAAAATTCTGTACTGAATTGCTATTTACTGTCAAGAGCTGGAATGTATGCGGAAAGAAAAGTAAGTGTCTAAGCGTGCCATCACTTGTGTCGGAATATAAAATGTCACGCAAGACAAAACGTCACATGGATACCGCATTTGGGAATTCATAACTTATGGCCTGACACCTACATAAGTATGTATGTATGCTTATTTTGTTTAATTTTTTTTCTGTCACTTTGAGTTATAAATGGCGTTTCTCTTCAAGATGTATGATATAATTCAGAAAAAGGAATAACTGTTTTACAATTTATCTCTGCGACGAAGGAATTGACGCCGATGAGATGGTGTCATCTGGCAAATGCGCAGTTGATTGTTATTTTAGAATTTTTTTTTTTTTTTTTTTTTGAAAATAAGCATTTGTTTTAAATTGTAATGCACGCATTACCGCAGGTGTTGTCGTGGATTTTAAGGCTGCTTTCGACAAGATCAACAGAAAGTCTTTATTTTATAAGATGTAAAAAATAGGCGCTTCTAGTAAATTTATCAGGGTTTATAGACAACTTATCTCCAATACATCTGCTTCTGTCTTCAACGGTAGTTCACATTCAAACTACTTTCATACTGGGGCAGGTGTACCACAAGGATGTGTGCTCAGCCCTATATTATTTTCATTATATGTTGATGACGTCTCAAACTGTTTACCTGACGGTATTTCAATTGGTGGTATGGAGATTAAAGCCCTACTTTACGCTGACGACATAGTCAACTCTTCAACTCCAAATAAATAAACTTAAACAGTGTTATCTGGGACCTTAAAATAAATACTCAAAAGTCAAAAATCATGATATTTGGTACTTCACAACGATCAAGACCTTCACGGGAGAATTGATCGCTGGGAGCCGAAGCTATTGAAGTTGTCAACCAATTTAAGTACTTAGGTTTTCTTCTTTCATCCAAACTTGATTTGCGATCTCATATCCAAAAAAGGCATTGGCAGCAAAAACAGTCATAAATATTCTGTGGAGAACCTTTTTCTCAAATAAACATATTGATGTTAGATCCAAGTTCAAGGTCTTTAACTCTACAGTTAATGCCTGCCTTTGCTATGCAAACCAAGTGTATGGTCATAAATATGTTGAAGAGCTGGAAAAGATACAAAGGTTCTTCTTTAAGCGTATTTTTAAACTTCCACTCACGACTCCAACATATGACATACATGTTGAGTCTGGTCTTCCGCAGATATACATTCGTAACCTAAAAGCCAATGCAGATTATATGGTCAAAGTTATGTATAGGGATACAAATAATTTACAGAAAAAGCTCCTCATATCTGCCTGTCAACGTAGGCAATCCTCTTTCAAAGACTGGCATGAACTGGCAACTTCTCGAAATTCTGATCTATCTTTATCTGAATATGAAGTATCTGACTGGAAAGACAAATTATATGAGGTTATCCAAAAAGTAGACGACATGCATTATCTGGATTCTATAAAAAGGGCTCAGTCATCCACATCCGGGCATATTTACAGCTCTCTAAACCAGTCTATGGGCACAAGTAATTACTTCTCTAGTCGGCTTGGACTTGGCCAAATAAGTTTAATCTTTAGGATCCGAACTGAATTACTGAGGCTTATCGACCAGACACGCAAGACTCAAGTATATGTAGCCTTTGTAACCTGAATGCGGTGGAAGACGTCTACCATTTTATAGCAGTTTGTCCCATTTTGTCAGAACTACGCTTGCTTTTCTTTACCAAGCGAACTTTTACACTTGAAGAAGCTCTACAAATTCTTAACGGTTCTCGGGGTTGGAAGTTGCTTTTTCGGTACTGCAGTCATGCCTTTAGCCATATAAACTTTCATAGTAATATATAACTTAGTCTATATGTTTGTAATTGTATAATTCTCAAGTATAAGAGTTATTACATTTGAATTTCTTTTATTTGTAATTTTGTAAAAGTTAACTAATGTCAATTTTTTTCAACAGACGGCACTTTTTGCCATGTTCTTCTTTTATTTCTTAAGATCACATTTTGTTATTAGCATTATAAAATAAAGAAATAAACCGCATGTGAAACAGATGTACAGTACAATTTTTGACATAATCGCATTCTTTTATTGTCATTGTCTAATGTGACGATTGTATTCCAAAAACAATTTTTTTTGGCATGGATGTAGAAAGATGTGATAACTTTAAAAAAATGGTAAAATGTCACTTAGACACATGAAACGTCAAGTGAAAAAAGTTGTACTAAATTGTTCTATTTTGCTGGCCTGCTACTGGAGGACATACATATAGTAAAGCCAAGTTCTCTCTCGAGCATTTTGCTTTACATCGGTTTAAGGATTTACTTTTAATTTTGCAGTTTCGCCATGCAGCGTTTGAGGGTTGGTGGCCCACAACTTGTGGGTACTCCACCTGTGTTCACCAGAGAATTGGGGCGCCGCGCCGTCACCTTTACTCTGTGTAGTATTTACGCCGGCGCGCTTGTCGAAAAGTCGTAAGTTCACTTATTAGGACTATAACCATCGACAAACCATCGAAAGCCGCGAAATACGGAGTATATAGCAGCTACAGTATAACCGATCGAAATTTGCCGATTTTACGACGATCGCAGCAGTTGATCAGATGTCAAGGTGGAGAATTTTGGGTAAGAATTTGGGTCTACATCCTTTCAAAGTTGTATTGACTCAAGGGCTGAAGCCAAACGATCACAGATTGCGTCGGGAGTTTGCTTATTGGGTCAGTGTGGAAGATGATCCTCATGTTGTTGATCCAATTTTTGGATGAATGATTTTGTTGTTCTGTGCGAGATCAACCCACAAGTGTTACATGAAATGTCGTTGCTTCCCGAATAACTCACTGTGTGGTGCGGTTCATGGCATGGCGGCATCATCGGGCCTTATATCTTCCGAAAGGGGGAGTGAAGTGTAGTTATCGTCAATGGTGACTTAGATAAGTAAGAACTTTGCGCAGGTCTGACGGGACATCTAATCTGCAACAGCCACCTCTATAAATTAAAAATCAGCAACACAGAAACCTGCAGATTCTGTCAACAAACAAAAGAATCAACGGAGCACCTGATCTCAGAGTGCCCTTCCCTAGCACTAGGCAAATACACGCTAACGGAAGAAGACTACAAAAGTATTCCAGTCAATTGATTCCTGGATATAAAGGGGGGCACAACAGACTAACTCTGTTCGAAGTGCTAGCGGATACCTCTAACGTACCCCAGATTCATCATAACCATAAGCGAGAATTTTACTGATGAGCAGGGAAAGAAATATGTATTGAGACCAGAAAGGAAACTTTCTAATTACATATGTAAGTCTCACTATAAAATATCCTTAACAAGGACACCTGCTAGTTTCTTCTTTAGAAAACAATACCGAGGTCAAATTTGATCAGCTCTTTCCGCTTTGTTTCAAGCGTCATCTATAGGTAGAGTGAGCTGAAACCAGAATCATCCAAGCCTCAAACCAATGCGTAGTGCAAGCGTTAAATAATAAAGATAGTAGGTACGTGTAGAAGTTACGCGCGTCCGAAGTAAAACTTCTTAGACTTAGACATATAATCGTGGACAAAGGAAGAAGAATTTGTGACAAAAGGAAGAGACATTCATACAATTTTCGAATTTATTGGATATTCAAAGAATATCCTTCATTTTTTCTCCTCAAAAAATACTTGAAAAAACTTAAGAAATGGGGTCATACCATATGACACATAATATTTATGTATTTTCCATCAGAAATTTTCTAAGCTTTTGAAGGGAATCAAATTGTTCGGGTGTCTATTTAACTCCACTCTCGAATATATGTTCCGGTGTCCATTTTGCCTCGAACCACTTATTGGCAATATGAATTCCTTAAGAAAAAAGTGTTTGATCTCCATTTTACCAGCTATATATATTAATTGGGTGTCCAAATTGTCCCACATATAAAAAGCCGAATTTTTCTATTTTCTAGTTCGACTGAATGGCGAGAAGCGATCCTTTAATCACTCACATTGACCCTATGCTATAGATCATATTTCATATACATATTTTCAGCACAAAGAGAGTGTAAATAATAAAGGGGAATGAAAAAAACTCAATGATTAAATTAAATTTGTTGATTACAACTATAAAGAAGCTTCTTACTCGACTAAGCACTAACCGCTCGACGCTGCTTGATTTCGGTGATCGAATCGGACCAGACAGTTGCAACAAAAGAAAATGCGAAAAAAGCTGTGTATACCGAAGTCACAACCCACTGAAGGATGGTTGACTCGCACGACCATATAACTTAAAATGGTTTGAAAGCAATCTATTGGATCGATGCAGCAATTATTCGGTTGCGATTAATATCTGTCATTTAAAACGTGGTCATTTTGTTTACTCTGCATGCGGTGCGGTGCCTATGTAAATTATCTGTGGTGAAATGTTTAATGCAACCATAACGCGACCATTTAACGCGACCGTTTAGCGCAACCTTCCGAAGTCAAAGAAGAAGTTTCACTTCAATAAGTTCATGACCTTTAAAAAAAAGCGCGATAAATGTTGCTGCAAAAAAATTTTATGTAAATCTTCGCACCACTGGCTCCTAAGTTACCCACACAGAAAGTAACTACGAACGTTATTATAGGTCAACCCTTGATATTGCGGCGTTTATTGAGACTACAAAACACAGTCCCTAACTAATGGCTACATAAACAACTTTATGTCTCAACTGACAATGAAATTGATGGACAAACTCTGTTAAGTATGCTCTAATAAAAGGTCAACTCATTTTATTATTTTATACATAAAACGACATCATGGCCAGACTGTGTTGTTAATCGAATTTCCCAGAATATGTCCTCCAAAGGATTACAAGTTGTCTATATAGAGTAGTCTCTTGTGTCTTAGCCAACCTTGTTTCGACAAGATGCCTCAATTGTCGACCTATCAAAGATTTTAATTAGAAAATTCTTCGAAAACATAATTATGACTGACATCCATCAGAGTTTTAAGTAAAAGTTTCGTCATCAAACTAGTAACGTGGAATCGGAATGGGCCGGGCGTAGCCATCACCCCGCAAAATAAATATATACAAACAATCCCCTACCATTGAACCGTATTTATGTATGTGTTTGTGTACCCAAAATGGTTATATCTCATTTGTTGTCTTGGCAAGATTTAAGGATAAGGGTGTGTCTACAATCCGTATAAAGAAAATCCTTCTCACTGTAGGGGGTGGAAGTACGAGTATATGTAAAAAAAACTGTTCCAATTAATTTTGCATTTGCCTATGGCTGAGTATCTCTCTGGATACAATATCCGGAGAAATCGACAAATAATTGATATCCGCTTTTCAAGTGTACATATTCGGCAGACCCTCTAAATACGATCCCGGGGAAGGGTATACCAAGAAAGAAGCGATGAAAGAGAACGACTCAGCAGGGAAAACGCTTAACCCCCGCCGATTTTAGGAACGCAAATCAAAACCTCGTTTGTCTCGACATTAGACATAAATTCACCGTAAGACCCCTCATCGCCATCCCCTCATGGATAGCGATAGACACCATAAAGGATTCGGATTCTAATTTAAATAAAAGCCAGTAGTTCTGGGGAGTAGGGTAGTCGCCATGACGGTGGAACTCATCCGCATCTAAAAAAGAGCGATGCTTTGCCGTCGGCTAACAATTCAAATAGTCTGACAGACAAAGAGGAGGAGCAAAGCGCGATGTAAACAAACAAACAAACACTACAACTTTTTCTATCACAGCGTAGCCAGGCAATCAGCTTGTAACCAGTTTGAAATCATGATCCTTAAACAAGGATATAATGGTGTCTGTCATTTGTGGAGCGGAATGATTTTTTCATTTAAGTATTTTTCCCCTTTTCTCGCCCATCAAGAAATTGTCGCATGAAGTCATCACACAGCACTATGACAATGACAACGCAAAGGATCCCAATCATTAGGATGCTGTGATTTATACGGCGGAACTTGGGCATTTTTATGACCCCAAGGCTTCACTCACAATGAGTCATAGTCAAGTTTTCTGCTCAAATGTCACCCGGATTTCACATACGTACCCATATGAACATAGACGTATAATAACTTTCTGCACGGACGTCAACGTCAATGGAAATCAAATCGTCGTGACAATGACAACAGTCGGTCGTTGGAATGTTAGTAAGATTAGTAGTTTCATCGTCAATAGATGAAGAGGGACACGGGACACTGCACGTAATAGCAGAGGGATATGCGACACATGTCGTTAAGTGCGCATAGTTACATATTTAATGTTATGGCTGTCACATCCTGTCGTAAAAGTGCTGCCACTTGTATGGAATTAGACAAAGGGGAAAATAAATTCTAGATTAAAATTTAGTGACAAAACTTAAAAGCTGAAGAATTCAAATTTTTTACTTCCCGTCAATAAAATTTAAATCTTCTGTCATAATACCCCAGTGGAAAAGCACTTTGGGTGCGTAGTGAAACTACGAAATGCAATTCGATTAAAAGATACGGTACACAGTGTTATGGCTTTTACCATAAAGCACTTGATGGTTGCACTAAATTGAAGATACCATCTGTATAAAGTCATCCAGGGTGGGATTGGTTTAAGCGATAATAAAATGTGTTACGATCATTTAGGTTTATTCAGTATCTGACATAACGTTTTTGGTTTAATTCACTAGTGGTGAAGACTGTATAGTAGTTTCAATCTGTATAGTGATCACCTGAAATATGTAAATGCAAGGACACGGAAGACGTTTAATGATCTTCTAGACAGAAACTGTTGGAAATATGACGGATAAATCGTACTTGAACTGTGTTTAAGGCTTAAATCAGTAAGAAATCCGGCTTTGGGTGCAACAAGGAACACGCTTTAAAAAAACCGCGAAGGTTTAAGTTTCAATTTTCGCGTTCGACGAATGTAAATAATGCGACTGCAGCTTAGAACTGCAGATATTCTAAAAATCATAGCTGAATGGAAAAAGAATATAACAATTCGCTTGGGTACTCTTGGACGCCATCTATCGAGTTGAATTGAATTAAACGGCATCTAAATGTAAAACCAAATAAAATTTAAGCACAGATGTTGTTGTTTATGTTATTTTCATGGAATTTTAAACTATACTTAATGATCAGAGCACCAAGAGCAGCAGGGTTACGTGAGCCAAACTTGCTAGGCAGCAATGCAATGCTTTATCTGGACGACAATCATAATAAAAAATGCATAATGCAATCGCTGGAGAACGGACGCATCTACTCAAACATGGTGATTCACAATACAGTTCTTCTACAACTGTCATTAATGCAATTGTAGGGAATAGGAGTGAAGTAGATGCAGGCCGTTATCGAAAACATAATTTGATCGCTGTTGTTGGAATGCAGTTAATGATAAACAGGTTAAAGTAGTATTGTAAATGCTGCAATCTGGTTGTTAATCTGGATAAATCGAAGATGATGGTGTTTAAATGTGGTAGTGGGCGGTACTGCCGGGACATATGACGAAAAAGCTGTGGAAATTGTACGGGAATACAAATATTTGGGAGTACTGGTGTCTGCCAACTTAAATATGAACTAACACCTTGAGACAAAGCTTTCCGAATCCAAGCGAGCTATATCTTCGATTTGGAATAGATGCATAACAAATAGATACATATGTATCCCATAGTGCTAAGCTAAAACTGTTTCGCTCAACAGCAGCCTCAATTCTTTTATATGGAGCCCAAGTATGGGGATATTCAAACATTCAAACATTCTGCTTGAGAAAACGTCTCACATCTTATACGAAAAGTACTCTAACGAAGCTGGGTCCTCACAGTTTAGGTGTTAGTACAGCAAAATGATTCATCATCTTCACGATAGAACTTATTTTCTAAACAATAGCTCAATAGAAAAAAATTAATACGATCTTTAAGCTAAGAGGAGAGTTAGTAAATCTAAATTTAAAACCACACCGTTCAGACCTACCAATCCTGTGCAGCATCTGTGACCTGAAAATAAGAGAAAACGTGTTACACTTTATAGCAATTTGCCCAGTGCTTAAGGAATTCCGTATAAGTTTTTTTTGGGAAACCTGTGTGTTCTAAATGAGGATGAAGCAATCGGTATCTTGAATGGAGAGAGAGTGTGGAATATTGTAGGAATATGCTGTGGTTTCGCTCAAATACAGAAAATGTATATTTGATGCAGACTTTTAAGATTCACTTTTTCGAAATTAATTTATTTTTAAAACTATGTAGGTATATCTGGTAGACGGTCATAGACCAAACCTTATAGACTCAGGAATTACTTTTTATGTACTAGATTTACTTTGAAATAAAAGTCATTAAAACTAACTAACTCATTTGATCGTCAAATGACGATCAACATTTGCAGCACTTAAGGGTTACGTCATTTGCAGCTCGCGTTTAAGAACATTTTGAGAAAAGGAATTTGATGCAGATGACGTTTTCGAAAATGGCCACAGTTGAAAAGTAATTTTTGATGTTTCATATAAAATATTGGAGGTTATAACAAACAAATTTCCAGAAACGTTGTTTATGGCGAATATGTACTAAAAAATAATTAAATAACAGGAAAACTTTTTGACATTTTAATTCGATTAACTTTTTCTCCGATTTTGTTGTTCTACACAAACAGAGGATGTCCGGTGACAGATTTATTGAATATATCAAAAAGTTACAAACAGTGCGGGAGGAGAGGTTGGGCGTCATTGGAATTACCGAGAATGCGGATTTGTTACTCACAGTCACAGCAGCGGTCGGAAGAGCATCATGTGTTTGCTATTGAGGCGTTTTTCGAAAGTGGCGACTCTAATGTGAGTGCGCGTCGACAATTCTGTTCACGTTACAATATTCGGCATCTGAGCGAAGGGCCAAGTCTAAATTAAATTCGTTTATTGGAACAAAGGTTCCGCGAAAATTACTAAGCTCGAATCCCTTTAAGTTAGGTTTAAGCAGAACATCGAGGACCACCGAAAAAATATATGGGAGGACCCATTTTTACAGCCAAAATTATGCACATAATAAAAGTTTTTTTTTTACCTAATATGCGAACACATCCATCTTACTCCTTACACATGTGGTTTCCACAGGATGGGGCAACTCCGCATAGCGTTAGAACATACAGCTGCGGTAAAAAAAATAGCACCATGATACCAACCAAGTTTTTTCAAGTTGCAAAAACGAAATAAGTCCGTGAAAACATACTTTGAACATACAAATAAACACAATAAACTCAAAAGAAGGTGTTTAGAAACATAATCGCAATATTTATTCATTAATTTGGAAAATATTTAAGATTTTTCACTATAACTTAAGAAACAAGCGGTAACAAAAATAGCACTACAATTTCATTGTGCAATTAAGAACTAAAAAAACTAGGCAAAATTAAAGATTCCATTTATGACTATAATTAATAAGTTGAAAGCATTAAAATTAATATTTCGTCGCATGTCCTTTGTTGGCGAATCGGCTTCACATCGTCTTGTCATAGAATCAATCAAATCCTGGCACCTCTTGACGGGAACTTCGTTCCAGGAGTTTTTAACCGCAGCCCAAAGCGTTTCATTGCTGGCCGGTTTTACAGTTGAAACAGCTTTTTTGACATCTGCCTAGAGGTTCTCAATCGGATTGAGATCAGGCGACTGCGCTGGCCACTCCATGACATTCACAGAATGATCACCAAACCACTTTTTAGCCTTCTTGCTGGTATGTTTGGGGTCATTGTCTTGCTGGAAGACCCACAATAACGGCATTTCCTCCTCAGCATAAGGCAGCATCACTCTATCCAGAATATCAACATAGACGTGTTGATCCATGATAGTTTTTATCCAATGTATGGGGCCAACTCCACAGTAGGAAAAACAAGCCCATACCATTATGCTTGTCCCTCCGTGCTTAACCGTTTTGGTCGTGAATTTAGGGTTGTATTCTGCGTTCGGAGGCCTCCTAACGTAAGAACGAGAACCTTTGCCGCCAAACATTACAATTTTACTTTCGTCCGTCCATAAAATGTTCCTCAATCTCAATACTGGCCAGTTTAAATGTCGTTTTGCGAAGTTCAAACGCTTGGTTGCATGCTTAGCGGTTAAAAGAGGAACTTTTCTTGGACTACACGCTTTTAAATTGTGATCTCTAAGTCGGCTGCGAACTGTTTCAACACATGCTCCAATGTTAAGCTCTTTTTTGAGCTCCGTTGCAGGTTTAAACGGCTCCTTCTTGCTTTGCCGGACTAAGCGTCGGACGAGTAATGGCGACATAGCAGGTTTTCGACCACGAGATTCAACTTTTGGTACAAAAATAATTGCATTGCGTATCAATTTATTCGAACAGCCAACTAAATGTCTAACTTCTGCATAAGTTTTGCCATCTGCAATAATTTTTTGAATAACTATGCGTTTTTCTTAACTACAATGCTTTCCGCGACCCATAATTTCTTAATTAATTAGAAATATTAATAAATGTCTATGCAAAAGCCACTTAAAAAATAAACAAGAACACTGTGATGCTTTATTTTACAAAATCGAACACAAATGACTTTTTTCCAGCAAAAACGTAAGCGTGGTGCTATTATTTTTACCGCACAATATCGCTCATCCTTCTCAAAACTGTTCTGCAAAAAAAGAACCGTTATCATTTTGACACCAGTGATCTCACTTTTAGAGAGAGAACACCTTAAGCAATAGTATATAACAGTAGCAGCTAAAGAAATTGTTTCAGTTGATGTTTTTTTTTTTTAAATTAGTAAAACTACTATCGTTGGTGCTATTTTTTTTACCGGCACTGTATATACTTGAACGTAATTACATGAATATTACCCACGAAAACTGACCAGCCACTTTGGAGACGTCGCGTCGTGCGGCCATAGAGATCTCCAGACTTAACCATTTTTTGTTTATGAGATATATCAGAAGTACCGTCTGCGCTAATAGCCTTCACTAATAACCCGCAGTCTGTCATGAAGCTGACGAAACGCGGTGGTCACAATGTATACGACTAAATTGACGGCATTTGAACAACAACATTTTCCAAAAATAAAAGCCGCATTCTTTCTCTTTCTCTTAAACTAAGTTATAAAACAATATGCCATATTTTTTTTAATTAACGTTTAAAAACTCTGCCTAAAGGTATCACTGAAAAGTGATTGTCACGTCGAATATGATATTAAAATTTAAATTAATGGAGTCAGGTCGCTCTGATTTCTCACTGACAGCATTTTTTAACAAAACATTTTTTTTATTTACTGGATCCTGCTTCAAAGCTGATATTACGACCGGAAAGATCTTTTCCAACATAGGATTCTAATTAGTTCAAGAGGCAAACCACATTTCGAATAAAGCACATAACTCGAAAGCGGTATGATAAAAAAACGGTATTTTTGCACGATCTCTTTGTGCAACTCCTCTTCTTTCTCTGTGATAAATTGCAAGTTCTAGAAAAATGCCGTTATATGTTTTTTCCCACTTTATGTTAGCAGACAATGAAATTTAGGCAAGATTTTTCCGCCACTTGAATCTTTGGCACGCGGAGTCAAATTTTTTGTTGATCGAGGTAAAGCCTTAACAGAGGAAGAAAAAGGAAAAATCAAGGCTTACAAGGACATTGGCCTATCTATTATACTTTTAATGAGTCTAAACATGGAAAAAACATGAAAGGCCGCACACACAGTGTGCTTACTTATGCGGAAGGGCGACTTATATTAAGAAAAGCGTCCAATTCTCACGACTCTTTGTCAACAATCAGGGAAAAATATGGAGTCAAGGCAAGTGTAACAACTATGCGGCTTGTTATTTCGAATGCCAAGCACATAAAAAGACTAAAAATCAAGAAGAAGCCACCCCTTAACGCGGTTAGAAAAGCGCAACGCCTCAATTTTTGTCGCGCACATGTGACTGGCATCGCGTGGTCTTCTCAGACGAAAAAAAAAAATCAATTTGGAAAGCCCCGATGGGTATAGCTACTATTTCTATGACCTTGCTTGTTAAAAGCCAATCTGTGGAGCTATTAAGCTGGTCGCCCTACGCACCGGATTTGAATATCATCGAAAATGTTTGGGGATGGTTAACACGTCAAGTGTATGGATCAGGAAAACAATTTCGAGTATACCTGAACTAACCCAAGCCATCGAATTAGCTTGGAGCTCGATTTCACTGAATTATTTGGGCAATTTGTATGCATCTCTTCCAAACCGGATGTGTGAAGGTGGCTCAACACACTATTAAAACGATTTTTTTTTTATCTAAAATACTCCAATTACCACAAATGTGAGTAATGTTTGTGTTAAAAGGAATTAGAATTCTCTAAAATGTTTTTTTCGTAACAGTGTCCTATTCAAGTGGCGCAAAATTGAGTCCCTGCATTTTGCCGGGTTTTGGTTAATAATTTTTTGTTAATACTTGAAGCTTTAGCAACAAATTTTCCTTGTGGTCAAATGACTACAGTGAAATTAACTTTAATTTAAAAAAAAATTTAAGTCTTTAGCATGCTTAGTTTGGGAGCAATGGGCAATCGAAAACAGACCTAAGGGGTGTCCTATTCAAGTGGCGAGGAGTGGTTGACGCTTTTTTAAGTCATAATGACTGATGAGGAAAGGATTCCGGTCCTGAGAATTTGGCAGTAGAACCTGAACGAGCCAGCTTATCTGCAATCTCATTTCCTTCAATTCCTCTGTGCTCAGGTCCCACCTTACTGTGAGTAGCTAGGGATTGGAGAGCATTAAAGCAGCACTTTACCAGTATTGAGTCTAAAGAGTAGGAGCTCACAAAGCTTTGAGTGCGGCTTGGCTGTCTGAAAATACATTAGGCGTTTTTTTTTTTTCAAATACATATTTAGTAAACATGTTTCAGCATGTAAACTGGATAATTATCCAGGCTAAGGTTTTGTTGTGACATATTTTACTTCGAAAGCTTTTTTTAGTCTATATAGATTTGAAAAAAACACACCTATTTATGTTAGCGCCCCTGATGCCTCCCCGTTTCGTTAGGTTTTGAAATACTATGTACCCATCCATGTCAATAAAAAAACCAAGCTCACAAAGGATACACAACTTCTCACTGAGTGTATTAAGTAGTAAATAACATAACTCACCATAACGCTTCTTTTTTTTGCATATAAAGGATCAGCGATTAACAATTACCTGCAAGAGAATTAAACAAATCATTGGAAGTCATCGTAAAACGCATAAATACTCAAAGTTAACCTCACAGCTACACACACACACACACACACATACAATCAATACGCATGTTCATACAGTAAATCTTTCACAAGAACCTTATAATTCAAGAACAAATGTGCCTATACCCTTAACGAACCATGTTACACACCACAAAACATACACACATACACATGTATGGGACCTGTGAAATAAAAATAACCGATATCCTCCTTAAAGTGCTGAAATGAACTTGAACCGCTACATGTGTGTTGGGGGAAATAAATTTCCCACCCGCTAAAATAAAGGCATCTTCCGAAATGGTTGTGAATAATCCAGACCTACAGTCTAACACCCACTCATTCCGTTCCAAAACCACCCCTTCATAGGCCATAAAATTTGAAATAATCGCTTTGGCTGCCTGCTCCTCTTCGTTTCCGGTCTCTTATTTCGTATGCGGTCATAAATTTATGACTAACGGTTAAGTATGCGATATTTTCTTTTTTTTGCTCGGTTATTTTTTTATTGGCGAATTAAGTAAATTCTTCGCTCAAAAAAGTACGGCTAGCATGGGAGTATGGTCCGAGGATGTAAGTGCCTTTTCAGTATTCAGTGGAAATGCAATGCAGTTCCGGTTTGAGGTAATGCGATGAAAAGCAGTGCAGAAGTGCCTTTTAAATCGCGTAATTGAATGCAATTTCGCTCTCAGGGGAGGAAAACTTTTGTACCGACACAAAAAGGAGAAGAAAAACAAGCAAACTTCTCCCCTCTATCCTCGGCGTACAAATGCGAAAGCCCTCGAATCCTTTTTTGAGTGGCAAATCCTGAGCATGAATTTGACATGAATTCCAGGGTCAATGCTTCAATGAGGATGCTATTCATGTTTTTCTTTGTATCGCCCCAAGGTAACTGCTAAGCTTGTGTATACCTTGCCCACCCGCTCGCAGCAATTCCAAATGTTTTATGAGGAAAGGCTAGAAAGGATTCCTTTTCCTGACGACATCGAGTAAATAATGAAAAAATAAAATCACAACAGGAGTGTGTGACTCGGTGACTTTATGCAAAGTGTCCCGTCCCCACAGGGAGCCGGAACGAATATTTTATTAACTCCAGCAAACCAGTTCGACTTTTATATCTCTCACTCAGCATGCCAGTGAAAGATACTAAAGAGCCATTGAACCATTAAGCGCAGCAAAACGTGAAACATTCGCACGACGTATTCAGATTCCGACCAGAGCGCTGCTGACCAAGGCTTAGAGATTGAAATCTCGCATTAGACCGCATTCATTTTTGCACGCGTAAACTGGTTTTCCAGTACGCGTTTATAGCCTATATAATAATCCGCCTCGTGGCACGTTACACGACTCCTGGAGCCGAAAGAGTATCCAAAGAATGTAAGTATGTACAAAATACTTGTCCGGGATCAGGCTCTAAGCCAACATGTGAATACGAGAGAAAGAAAAAAACAACCGAACAAAACAATAACACAGCCAACGTGTTGGTTTGTTGGATCAATATCAGAGTTAGCGGGCCAGAGGGAGCACAAGGCTATTGACAAGCAAATACAAAACAAAAGGAAACGAGGAAACCATGCCAAGTGCCATGGTCTGGTATCGATGGCTTAGAGCGTGTAAGAGGAAGAAAGAAAAGAATTAAATAAAAACAATTTTACCGGTTTCCTTTTCGATGACTCCTATTATTGTCGTCTAAAAGTGGAATTTATTTATACACAAATGGAATAATGTACGTGACAGAGTTGCCATGTGAAAATAGTACAAAAGACCTGTAAGATACTTTATAGGATTTACATCAATCGAACGTTAAAAGAAGGGTGCTCAGGAAACCCCCAAGCTTAGAAGGCACCCGTCTCAACCTCTCCACAGAAGCTCAAGACCTAGGTATTATATTCGATTCCAATCTAAACCTGAAACGAAACACGGAAGAGAGAATGAAAAAGGGACCCAATGGCCTACAAGCGGACATCGTACACAGTAATTGTAAGACCCATCCTCACCTACGGGTCTGTACTCTAGTGGCGTGCGGTTGATACCAAATCCTACCTCAAAAATCTGAACAAGATACAGAGAATAGCCTCTCGAGGCTAACAGGTGTATTAAGACCTTCACCACAATTGGGCCTGGAAATACTGTTACACCTTACACCTATACAACTCACACTAAGAAACACGGCAGCTCTCAGATTAAGAGAAAACGGCAATTGAAGACCCTGCCTTTCTGGATACACACTCATACTTGGCATTTTCAAACAAAAATTATTCATGCCCTGCACAGTATATGTGAAATCCCAGTTTGACGTTACCAGAAATGTCAAGATCTCCATACCGGACATTAATGGAGCCCCCACCCATACAGATGGTTCGGAAATAGAGGAACTAACAGGAGCAGGAGTTTTCTCTGAAGAACTACGCATACATCGGTCTTCCCGACTGACTGCAGTATCTTCCAATCGGATATTCACATATAACATTTACATATTAAGAAAGTAGCAGAAATTGTTCTAGCAAAGGAACTATACCAGCCGCTCCGTGACTTCAAAATGCATAAAAGACATACAGACAGTGTCCCACAACACTCAGAACTCTCTGCTGGGTACCCGGATATAAATGAGCGGAAGGGAATGAAACAACAAATAAACTGGCCAGGAGCGGCCCTGAAATGAATATAATAGGAGTACTAGCTAACAGACAGGTCCTACCGGCCTTCAGTACAGCTAAAAGCTTTATTGACCCTGGCACCACTAATATAGTCACGGAACAATGGCGAAATACATGCGATTGTATCATAACCCGCAGGTTGTTATCAGCAGTCGACTAAACAAGGTCAACAACCCTGCTTTCACTGGGAAGAAGCCAAGTCCGAGTGCTTATCGCTTTTATAACCGGACACAGCACCATCTTATATTTTGGGTCTGTCACGTCTATATTCGACAGCCCGTCAAATTTCTGAAAGATTTAATGTTTTTCAACGAACTGTAGCATGGAATTTAAAAAGTATTGTGAGACCGTGACTACCAGCAGAAAACAAGGCTCAAAGAAGCCCAAAAAGATGACCTCAGTGGAATATCGTTTTGTTTTTTTTCCAAACAATCGTAAATTTTAACATAAGCCACCTACGATATTAGGCTAATACTTCGTATCTGGTGGCATAATCGATTTTTCTAAAAGATAGGACAAAGTTAGAAATAAAGTAAGGAGATTCAATATGACGGATTTGAGATCCATAAATGACGATTTTTACAGAGTCAACCGATTTGGACCAAATCGCATATATGGGATATATCGGATCCGCCATCTTGGATTTTGTAAATCTGACTTCAGATTCGTGATCAGCGACCCCAAAAACCCCTTTATACCAAATTTGGTCCAAATCAGTTGACTTCGTAAAAATCGTCAATTTTGGCGTGGTTATGGCCGCCATTTTAAATCTTAAATCCGCCATATTGAATTTCCTTAGCTTATCGGTCCTATCTTTTAGAAAAATCGATTATGCCACCAGATACGAAGTATTACCCTAATATCGTAGGTGGCTTATGTTAAAATTTACGATTGTTTGGAAAAAAAAAACAATTAAAATTTCACATTTCTTCTGATTTCAGCTGCCATATTTCAAAAATGGCGGCAGATAGAACAATTCTGTCCCCGGATTCGGAAAGGACAGAAACAATTACGATAGAATATATTTCTAAGAAGGCTTTGGTTGATTGGATCACCAAAAAGCAAACGATTGAAAACAGTAAAAAAAAACTATGCAATTTGGGCCGAAAGGGGTGAACATATCTAAGTCGACAACGCATCAGAGTGCACCGTGATTTGTTGTTGAAATGTCACGCTGTTGTCCCCGTAAAATGTACCTCTAACTCCGCTCAATTTTCTTGTCTATTAAGAGAAACATTAAATTAGACGTTTTGTGTCCACCTGTGTAATTCTGTGCAAGTGTTTTGCAACAAATCAGACCATTCCATAACAAATACGAGTTTGCAACGAAATCGTTCAGAGCAATGCAACGCGCATTAGACATGTCGCCATGATTGGCTTTCTCTGATATATGTATGTACCTACTGGCTGTTTAAAAACAAGAAAATCCACAGGTGATCCAGAAGAACCGTCACTTCTACGCAAAGTAAAGCATAAAATAAACAAAAATCTCCAATAACCTGCTGCCGCAGCAGCTGCCGATCTTTTCTTGAGCTTGAGATACAGATACATATGTACATTGGCTGAGCATGCTCTGGTAGTCTTGGTTTCTGTTTGTTTGATCTTTAATCTCAGATTCCCTCCCACCATTCGTCTTCTAGTATTTATCTGCAGGTGTTTAACGTTGGAAGGAAATCGACCACTTTTGAGATTCCTCGATAAGATTCGTAGAATTTTGTTATTTACAAAACCCGTTCGCATGCGATGTGGACTGAACGTAAAACTCTTACCGAAAATTTAATCACAGCAAATAAAAGGAAAGAACAGAAACAGCAAAAGGGAAGAAGATTCATGTTTTATTTCTTCCCATCGAGTTGCTCTTCCACATCTCCAGGAATGAAGGACAAAGGGATAAGCTTACCGCAGAATCACGATTCAGCAACGCAAACGCAATTGATGGCGTCGCAATAGCATAACGTGAACCAGTTCTCGGGTTACACTTTGATAGCGAGGGTTGCCAAAGTCAAGTGACTTTTAGCGTTGACATTTGCAATTGCTGGATGGGAGTCACAAAGAACAATGATTGAGGAGCGAATGCAATTTAACACGTGTGGGATTAAGAGCTAAGCTGGAAAGGGCCAGCTGAATCGGAGTATGTTGTGTATTGTGTTCTCTGAATTTCTGACCGCTGATGCGACATTTACCCGGCCAGTGTCAAATTCAGTTAAAACGAAGTGTGGGGTACGAATTTAAGCTCTTTTCCTATCCTGATAAGTGGTGCACGAGGCATTGACTGTAATGGTTGTAGGTACAATCAAACGTCCAAACATCCACATCCTACAATGACATAAGGTCTGTTCCCGTATACATTCTGCACTTAAACTTAAAGATTCTCAAATTTCAAGGAGTGGGGGTAAAAATCTGTCAGAGAGAGGGAAAAGTGTGCAAAAGTACAGGAACGCATTAACAACAAAAAACAAATAATAGGTCCGTTCGCGTACCATCCCAAAACAACGAAAATCCACGAAAAATAACAAAAAAACTACGAAAACCCGTTCGCGTACGCAAAAATTTCGTAGTTTTTTGTAGAAGAGAGTGCTCACGAGAGAGTAAGAAATTTCCCCATGCTATGAATTTTAGTCCAAGAATTTTCTTTGGGGTATATTATGAAAACTGTCAAATCACATACATTCTTAATTTTTTGGTGCTTAATGCGTTCGATTACTTATTCGTGATTTTTCTGTCTTTGAGAGAATTTTACCCCCACTGTTCGTGATTTGATAGAAAATCCATATTTAGTGCAAAAAGTACGCGAACGGACCTAATGTATGACGTTTGACAGAATTTGACAGTTTCATAAAGCTGCCCAAACAACTTTCTTGGGCTAAAATCGGCAGCATGGGGAATTTTCTTACTCTCTTGTTAGCGCTCTCTTCTGTCGAAAACTACGAAATATCTTCGAACGGGAACAGGATTTGACTTATTTTCGTAGTTTTGCGTAGTTTTGTGCTGTTTTGGACAGTACGGGAACAGACCTATAGTGAACTCTTCGTAACGCAGTGTAAACGTAAACGATTAGCAAATACAGTCAAACAGCATAAAATAGCATAAAATGCCTCACAGATATACATAAAGGGTCTTTCAATAGGGACTTCCGAACTTTGACAGTTGATAGCGGCCATATTGTTGAAGCTACATCTGTCAAATTGGCTGTCATTTATTCAGTCTGTTTTGCCAAATCACCATGGGCGGATACAGCGTTCAACAACACGTGCAAATAATAAAATTGTTTTATCAAAATGAGTATTCTGTTCGGGCAACGTTCCACGCGGTTCGCTCATTTTATGGTCGCCATAATCGTCCTTCCGAGAGGGCTATTCACAGTGTGGTGGATATTTTTGAGTCCACTGGTTCAGTTAATGATCAACCAATATCCGTAGGTCGACAAAATGCAAGATCTGCCGAAAACATCGCCGCTGTCCGTGAGAGTGTGCAGGAAAATCTGACGCAGTCGATTTCGCGTCGCTCACAAGAACTCGGCCTTAAGCATACCACAACTTGGCGAATTTTGCGTCGTGACTTGGGCCTGTACTCGTACAAAATTCAACCGACCCAGGAGCTGAAGGGAAACGACCATAGACAACGACAAGTTGGAAACTGACCCAAATTTTCATCAAAAAATCATCTTCCCATTTCTGGATGAATGGGTACGCCAACAAACAAATTTGTCGAATATGGGACGGTACCAATCCACATGAGATCCAAGAGCGTCCAATGCATCCCGAAAAAGTCACTGTTTGGTGTGGACTTTGGGCTGGCGGTGTCATCGGGTTCATATTTCTTTGACAACGACGTTGGCCAGGCCATCACCGTCAATGGCGAGCGCTATAGGTCGATGATTGCCAACTTCTCTTGGCCTGAATTGGATCATATGGACACCAACGATATATGGTTTCAACAGGACGGCGCGGCGCTACGTACCACACAGCTCACGCCACATTGGAAATTCAGCACGACCAATTGGAGGGCATGGTCATCTGGAGGTGATGTGAACTGGCCACCGATATCGTGCGATTTGACCCCGTTAGACTTTTTTTTGTGGGGTTTTCTGTAGTCGTAGGTCCATGCGAATAAACCACAAACCACAGCGGCCCTCAAAGCCAACATAACCCATGCCATCGGTCAAATTCAGCCCGATTTATGCGTCAGAGTCATGGAAAATTGGACATTTCGGATACGCGCCACCCGTAGAATCCGCGGCGGGCATTTGAACAATGTTATATTCCATACATAGTGGCATCGATAGGCCTTTCAAATTAATAAAAAAAATTCGATGATATCTCACACACACTTTGTTTTATTTCAATTTAAAGATAGGAAGCGTTGTTGCCGTTCAGCACTGTGAATATTTTTTGAACTTTGGGCACCCATCAATACCTGCTTTTGATGTCAAGCAACTTTAAATGTTGAGTCGGCATTCTTAGAGTTTTGTTTATCAATTCACTTGTCACCCGATCAGCTTCCTGAAAAAGTACCACGGAGCGATGTCATGTTTCACACACCCCACCCATTCCTTTGTTTGGAAGAACTGTAGTAAGATTTTGCATAAGCAGCTCTCATTTTGGCATCTGAAGGACATTTTCGTTTGAACTCCTTAGTACAACTTGGTGTTCGGTGTCGGTGGTGAGTTTATTCCCTGTCTGTTCGCAGCTTTCACATACTTTTTAAATATGCGAAATGTCTAATTTCTATCTCAATGGAACTGTCAAACATTGTTATGAGGGTTTGGCAAAACCTTTTACGAGCGCTTGACATCAAATACCCATAAAGTTCAAATGTCTCAAAGAATATAATACAGTATTTCATCTTGATTTGTTAAAAGGGGTTTTGACTTGAAGTTCTCAAAAGTTTGACATTTGACATTATATATTTTTTTGGTTAAATTCTTTGAATTCAACGAATCGGAGACTAGCACTTGTCTGCTGTTTGAAGTAAGATACTCCAACTTTTATAGATGAAACAAAACACATTTCTTGGAATACTAAAGAATGAGCACTTCACATTTTCGAGCGTGCATATTTCTGGATATGAAAAAGTTCGTTCTATTTCATGCTTTGTGGAATTATCTGCAACTTGATAATTGTAAGGTTAACGACGTACATGTAAATACATAATAATAGGCAATGATTATAAATAAGTATATTGCCATAAAACAAAATAAGACGCACACCGAAGGAAAAACAATTGCTCTCCACAAATCTCAAGTTTCAAAAACAGATCCGAACAAAGAAAAACACGTCCAAAATTAAAACCTACACAAGAAAACAATTACAGTCGAGCTTCGATAAGTCGAACTTCGATAACTCGACCTTGAATGAAATTGGTTGGCAACAGCGCCACTGACTGAGATTTACATGTAATTTTTATTCGATAACTCGAATTTCTATTACTCGAATGTCTTGATAACTCGAAGAGATTATTTGCCGAAAAGTCGAGTTCTGAAGGGGAATTCCCAAATTCTGTGTGTTTTAAAAAAGTTCTGACATTTCACAAACAGTCAGATGGCTCTTTTGACAACGTTGGTCAGCCTTACCCAAAGAAAAAGACGGTGTATGAATTCGTAAGCTCTAAGTTTCTTACTCTCTCATTTGGCTCTCTCTTTTACAAATTTTACGTATTTTTTGGGTTACCAAACAGTAAATTCGTAAGAATCCCACAAATTTGTACGAATTCGTAAGTTACCAAACAGACCTAATACTAGGTTGGTATATTGGTCGAAATGAACTCAAAGCTTAGTTCTTATTTTTGAAAGAAATAGTAGGCGCCTAAAAAACACAAAGAGGAAAAGCGTACGTTAAAAACATTGGCGCAAATTCATATTCAGATAAAGCCGACAATAAAAGAATTTATTCACCTACATAGCCTAAAATATACTTTTTGCTATTTATAGTCACCTTATAGTCAACTTTAAACTTATAGCCAGCTCGAAATTGAAAATGAGCCAAATGTCACTTTAAATAGTTAGAGTCGGCTATAAATTTCTCATATAATATTTTGACGTTTGGGTTTGTTCGTTCAAATAACTTTACAAAAACATATCAAAGTCGATACTAACTAATACACAGGCAAAAATGTGTTTATGAATAACAAAAGTTTATAGCCGGCTTTTTTATTTATTTGCCGGCTGTAACTATATTCGGCTATAGGCACTATTCATGGGCTGACTATGTGTTTGCGCCATTATCTCTTGATGAAAAATTACATACCTATTTACACATATTTATATCAATTTTGTATTTTACTTAATAACTCGGTCTTGATAACTTGAATTTTTTTGTGGCAGTTTGACTGTACAGTCCTGAATATTGAAGGAAGAACATATAAAATTAATTTCTCTAAGAATTAGGGACTACAGTCGATCTCCCTAAGTCGAATTTTCACGGGATACCAAGATTTGTTCGAGTTGGAGAGAGTTTTGGAAAAAATCGAGTAATAGAGAGAAACATATATTTTTGTTTAAAAACGCTTGTTTAATAAGAAAAAAGTACTTACAAAAAAGTTAACAAAAAATATAGCTTCTTGCTTTGTTAAAAAAATAATAATAAAATAAATACTCATGAATTCATAAAAAAAAAAAACAAAAATATAAAATAATAAAATAAAAAAACATCTTCTTGCTTCTTGAAAATTAAATAACATCACAACAAAAAAACATTACTATAAAAAATTTGCTATGCTTGATTGGGTGAACACAGGTGGAGCGTTTGTTTTTTTAAAAAATGACTGTAGTTTAAAAAGACAATTTTGAACTTCATCTTTTTATGGAGGTATCAAGAATATGAACATGAAGAAACATGACGAGCTGACGATGATGGCACATGCGATGCTACACATATTTAGGGTATTGAAGTGTGTAGGTACTTGATGGTAAGTAGGGGAGACTGGGGCACCTTTGAACACTTTTTCCTTTGAAGGCTTCTTAACACCAATATATTTGAAATATTGATCTTTAAGTTATTCACACTTTGAGAAGTGATATTACGCTTCAATTTAAACCAACATTTGTGTACATTCAATAAAGGCTTATAATTTATTTAATTTTTTTTTAAAGAAGAAGTCCTAAAGTTCAAATGTGCCCCAACCGGGGGCAGCTTTGAACAGGCCTGGGGCACTTTTGAACTGTAGCTTTTTTAATGGTTTTTAGGGCAAATTAGAGGCTGCGCGCTTGTTTTTAAATGAATCAACTATTTGTATTTCAATAAAATCCATTTTAAATAAACAATTTATTTTTTTTTATAAAAAATTCAAACTTAAACATCTTGAAGTTTGCTGAGTGATGAGTTACCGCTAGAATGCCGCTCTTGGTGTAATTTGAGTTAAGATCGGTAGTTCTTTTTTTGAAGATGGTAAACATTATTATACCATCAGAATAAAATTCAACAAAAAGAGGATCAACTTTTAAATGAGAAGGTATGCACCTTAGAACGTGTTCAAGAGTGCCCCGTCTATTTTGTTCAAACCTGCCCCAATATGCCTAGTGATACAAAATTCAGCATAACGAATTATGTATAAAATATTTAGCAAAAATCTTACCTTATTCTTATTTCAAATGAAACGGTGCCTCCAATAAATATTACTCACAAGAAGAGACCCTCACCAAAAATGTTAAACACCCTTGCAAAAAAAAAAAATGTATAAAACGAAATTGTGGCATAAATTCTGTACTCCCGGCTACTGGCAGACGACGACTGCGGAAACCCCAGAAAAGTATTGACGACTAAAGATGAGGGTATCGCCATGTGGAAATTTTGGTTAACGCTTTGAAATATTTATTAATTGAGTTGTTATTAGCGATGTTCAAAGCTGCCTCACGTTCAAATGTGCCCCAGTCTCCCCTAGTTATATACATATTTAAATACGAATTCCGATGCGGTAATGTACTTTTATTTTTTTTTTTTGTGCTAAGCGAAATTCCACTTAAGGGGTGAAAAAGATGACATTAATCGAGAGGGTTATTCGAGTTAGAGAGAGTTTCTACTTAAAGGGAGTTCGACTTAGGGAATGGTTTTTGTATGGAAAATTGAAGGGAATGATAAAATATGGCGAACAACCTCGAGTAAGAGAGAAATTCGACTTAGAGAGAGTTCGACTTAGGGAGAGTACACTATATTCTTAACATGTTTTATTTTTATAAGAAAGGAAATGCCTAGATTGTGAATTTCAACTTTCGATTGACCAGTACTGTATGTTCAGTTTATTTGTTGGACACATTTTTACGGGCAACAGTGTTCGTAGAGAGTAATCAGATCAGAAATTCTCCTCTTTACATCTCCATTGACGACACCTAATTCCTGATGAGGTTATCCCTCTGCTGGTATTTAATTAAAAATAAACACGAGTGAGTACTTAAAAGAAAACAATCTACTTCGCCCCGTACTCTATACCGTTAATTCTCATCCCCCAAAGCTAAAACAGCGAAATAACCATACTAATAAATAAAAATGGATTTTCAGTTTACCCCCGAAGGCAAGCAGCAGATATTTTGTTGTTTGTTATCCTCTTTCTGCTAAAAAGAAAAAAAACACAGAAATTATCTTTCATTGCTTCTCATATATAATTTCCGCCCCAGATTTGATTTGATTCTTAGCATTATTTTTATTATTTCTTTCATTTCTGTTTACATACATATGATTCGCTTTTCCTTTTTTGTTTTTGCAGAGAAAAACAGCGATATCGTTCAGCACTCCCTTTCATCCTTGCCCTCGAGCTAGCAGACGTTCTACTCTGAGAGATTTGCTGAGTCTCCTCGATTGGTATTCGGGGTTTATAAATTATAAATTTGTTGTTTTGGATGTTTTTCTTTGTCTAATTTATAAACACAAAAAAGAAACAATTGCTTATTTATTCATTCGGTTGTTTATTTCGATTTTAGTGTAGTACGGGCATGTTATCCGTTTTCGCAATCGAAAACAGGATACACTCGTAATAAAACTCTTGACATTTGTCAAAATCGATTGTATTCGAGTATCTGTTTCCGTTGTTAAATGCGAGATACAGTTACGTTTATACTATAAAGACGGATACAATGAAATCGATATTCGTGTCATTCGTTAGTTTATCCGAGCAGATGAAGTATTGGAATCGAGGTGACGCATATTTACGATTGACGATTGACCTTTCACATAATGCACACTCAATTAATCGAACTTCACGAGCGTCGTTTATCAAATCGCACCATTTTGACGCTGATAACATCACCCCAGACATCACTAGACAGCCAACGCAACAACGGGGTGATAGCGCTACACGTTGTTTATTATATTTCATGTTTGCGTCACGAAACAAAATTTGAACTGTGTGCTACGAGATAGGTATAACTCATAATCAGACTGACAGATACGCGGCCATATTTGTTTACCCCATGCGGTATATTATTATTCAGTTTCATACGAGTGTACTGTAATCTCTCGTGTGCAACGCTGCGTATCTATTGCTGATCGATCGATGAAGCTCGCAGGTAAGGTATTTATGTCAGCTATCCATGGAGGAAGGTACATTTCCTCCTATTATCATAAATGCGATAACGGAATTCGGTATGAGAAATTTCGTGTGTTTTTGATATCGCTTGAATTCAGCAATGTGCTGACAAAGGAGCGAAGTTTAACAAACAAAATGCAAATTTTCTCAATTTTTCAGAAAAGAAATTCAAATATTTTACTATCTTGTTAGTATTTTTTTTTTAAAACAACACTTCGCCGTTTGGAGTCGGCAAAAAACTGTAGGTCCCTTCCATTCGTGCAAAAATATAACACGCACACACAAATGGTTGTGAGAAGCAGGCCTAGGTTCACCTCGAGCTGTAGCGCCAACTAAGTACTTGACAAGTGGGCGACGTCACATTTTTCTATCAGCATGTGGAGACATTTGGCACTGCAATAATCAAATGTCTTGTTTTTTGTTTGTTTTTAATTAAAATCAATTCTTTTTGTTTTTCTATGGAGAGTACATCTCTCTGACAGGTCAAAAGAAAAAAGATAGCTGTATTTGAATTCGTATGAAATTGAATGTACCCGACTGGGCAAATGAAGGGTTATGATTTTGACTGCCTGGGTTTGTATGTTTGTATGTAAGGATGTTCCCTCGTACAGCCTAAACTATGAAACCGATTTCAACAAATGAGGTGTCGTTAGATTCGTCTTGATCCGGAAAGTGTTCTAGGCTATGTGACGTTACAGAACAGATAACTTCAATATGGCGGAAGCATCAGCAATATGACCTTGTGGTTTTTCTTTTCTTTCTCTTTACAACCGCCTTGATAGTGGTATCAAATAAAAGGGCTTGGCAAGTAGAATACAATACGCTATGACGTTATTAAAAAATTCAATATGGCAGACGCCCACAAGATGGCGGATTACCGTTATCTTTACTACCTCCTTAATATGGGTGTCAAATGAAAGAGTTTGACAAGTACACTCTACATATTTTCTGAAACACGTTCAGCTAAAAAGTTGTAAATTAAAAATTAAATAAAAGAAACTAAAACCCGACTACGGGAAAAAATAACTAAAAAGTACGAAATAAGATGAAACGAAACGATGATTTTCACGGTATAGCCGCATTTATAGCATTTTCCTCTAGGTCTTTGGCAATGTCTATCGCTTTTTTTTTGGTTACCAAGTTTTAAATTTGAATGATTCCAGGACTCAAGTATTTTTTTTAAAGATCCTGCCTGCGACCTAAGAGATCTGTTTTATCGTACTAGTCCAAGGCGCAAACCATCTTTTTGATAAAGACAAGTATGTCCTTGGTTGACGCATGTTTTCAAATCATAAGGTCTTCACAAAGGATGTGCTCGGCCGTAACGACCTCCTCTAAACAGAATCGATAATCGGTCTTGCTTTGCTAGACAGGCCTATCTTATTTAGGTGGTATCGTAAACGGCAATGACCGGAGAAGAAGCTTGTTAGATATCTAAAATTCTTCTTACTGTAGTTCAGAAGTTCCTTGTGATGGGTATACGGCTTAGTTAGGAAGGCTTGTCTAAACCCTGGAACATTTTTCCAATGAGAGAGGCCAAGATCATGCTCCCAATTGTTAATTAAGGTTGAAAATGTTGCCCGGAAGGGCCTGAGAATTTGGCAGTTGAACCTGAACCGGCAAGCTCATCTGCAATCTCATTTTCTTCACCGCCTCTGTGACCAGGCACCCACTAAAGTTTGATTTTATGCGGAGTGGCTGGGGAGTGGGGAGCATTGAGGCAGCACTTTACTAGTTTTTAGTCCAAAGAGTAGGAGCTCAGAGCTTTGAGTGCAGCTTGACTGTCTGAGATGACACTTAGCGCCCATGATATCAAGGCGCAGATCTCAGTGGCATGGACTTAAGTATGTACTTGAATATTAATGAACTCGCGAAGCAGTCCAACTGAAAACAGCAGGGCAAGAAAAAAGTGATTAAAGGATTTTGACGGAATAAGAAAAAAAAAAAAAGCCAAATCAGCATCTGCACATAACAGAAATATCTCTTCGATGATCTCAATCAGTTTTTTTTTCTTCGAGGAGGCAGGAGTAACCATCTCTCAAGTCACAATGGACAGCCCCAAGAGAACCTTATAGAAGGTGACTTGAATATGCTCAATCAACTTAAACCTTCATTTAACAAGGTGGTCCTTGTACCACTGTCTCTTTGTATATGGTCTGAAGTTAGCTCTAGTTTAAGATAATCTTCGGAAAGTATTTTGTGATGACTTTTACGTCAGTCGCGGCTTCAGAGCTCCGTGTGAACTTCTACGTGGTCTAGTTATCGGTATAAAATGGCAGAACTTACTTACTTACTAACTTAGTTGGCGCTACAGCTCGAGGTGGACCTGGGCCTGCTTCTCGCAACCATTTGTGTGTGCGTGTTATATTTTTGCACGAATGGAAGAGACCTACAGTTTTTTGCCGACTCCGAACGGCGAGTTGAGAAGCTCAATCGTGGCAAATGATTCTCTCTGATGCTTGTCAGACATTCGAAAGAGGTGGCACCGTGAAAAAATTCTTATAGGTGTTAGACCCGGCCAGGAGTTGAACCCGGGCAGCATTGAGTGGTAGGCCAACGCACTAGCCACCACGGCCACGGCGAACAAATGGCAGAACCCAATGCTTTAAAGGCAGTTTAGCTTTTTGGCAAAATCGCTGACATTACTTCGCCGGTTCGCTCCTCATCAGCAACTCTTTCGTTAGATAAGACATGGGGTTACTAACGCCAAAAAAATTACAGTAAAGTCGTTTCAAACATGACAATCCCTGTAAACATTTCCAACACGTCCTTTTCAAGAACACTTTATTCGTGTATTATTTTCACTTTATGGATCTCGAATTCAGACCTTCAATCGTAAATCAAAAGTCACTCTTCGAACGTGTATAACCTGATTTTTATCGTGTGAATTTATGTCCTTTATGCATTCGCTGTGGTTAGCTTAAACAGGAATCCACTTTTCATTATTACTCCGGTTTATGACTTATAGAACGTTATACGAGTATGTATCCATAAAGGTGCTCTTGACAGGTGCTCATATCCAAGTTTATGTGAAACCAGAATATGTTCCGTTGTTTGCGCACAAAAGTGGTTTTACTTGAACAAAAAAAAAAAAAACACTCAAATAACAATATCCTCGGATATTGAGCACTAAAAATCTTCAAATATAAACTCATACGTGCTTATTAGTCCTGAAAACGTAACTTTATAAAAGGATACCACAGAGGAAAGAAAAAAACCGACACTATAACCATCAAAGATACATAAAATTTATTGCAGGCATTTCCTTTCGACTGTCTCTGAGAAGCACCACTCTGTTTATGAATGCTAACCGGTTGTTATCTTGATAACTCTCCGGGGCTGTCGTCTCCCCACAAAAGACGAATCCAATTCACATGCCACACCAGACATTTGGAAGCATTTACACACAGTTTTAATGGAAATCTGTGTCTTCAAACCCAAAAAGACACACATAACACAGCCGCCCACCTATATCACTTGAATAGAATGCTCATCGCCCAGTGGGTGGTAGTTTGGGGCTATGCACCTTCCCAACACCGTCGAAACAGAAGAAAACCGATTACTCACATTCATTTGCACAAACGATAGTAACTTTGATTGCCTCTAGGTGGAACTTAGGTATATGAAATGAACTTCATGGATATCGTTTTTTTTTTTTTTTTGGCAGCATTATTTATTGTATCTGCTGCTTTTATTCGAATTTCAAGAACTCATAACCAAAATAATAAAATAAAAAAATAAAAAACAATTTCTTCTGATGTGTGTTGCTTTGGAGAGGCAACAGGGGAGGTCACAGAACTTTTGAGATTTGTGAACACAAAAACGATCCAGCAGCACCGCAGGGCGGTTTTTCGGTGAAATGTTTTAGTTTAGCAAAAGTAATTGTTTTCCAAGGATTTAGCTCCCCATTGTTGTTTGGCTGTGATGGAACAATGAACGTATTACGAAGAGGACTGAACTGACACACGGCTTCTTTCTGAGCTCATAGTCAGCTGGCGGCGGCAGTGACAACGACAGCTTTGTTTCGCATTTATCTTGGAGGAGAAAACACTTTTTGGGGCTCCTATTGTGCGCGATGAGCTCAGTACTTTTGATGGATGTAGATGAAATAATCAGATAATGTGCGAACAATTACTTTACCACGACGCATGTTGTTCGAGTATGTTTCTTCGTAAAGTTGAATACACTTAAACACGAGTACAATACGAATGAAAAAAAAAATGTGCCAGTCATATCAGCAATAGTTCGAGAGACCATGAAAAAAATGGAAACAGATAATTTGCAGTTCCATTCAAAAAAGAAAAATAAATACAAATAAAAACATATGTAGATACTATTTATAAATTTAAACAGATAATGCATTGACAGCTCTAGCTAGGGGCTTGAACTTTATAGTCAATGACGTAACGCAGTTCAACAATCGAATAGCGAAATCGTACATACATTTATGTAGAATTGAGAGAGTCGCTTTATATAGGGACTGCAAGAGTGGGTTTTGCTTTGACTAGTGTGCCCATGGCCCCCCAAAATTCAAGCTTCCCATTCAACATCCAAACTTCTCATATGGTTTCCATCTGTCAACTCATGAAAATCCCATGGAAACCATATAGGAAGTGTTTATTCTTTTGGGATTTCATTTTGTGTAGTATATTTGTTTCGATCGGTTTTTTAATTTGTTTTTAAATTTATAAAATAAAGGTGCAATTCGTCACTGCTCCAGAAAATTTTCTTTCTTATGACACCTCATTTGTTAAGATTGGTTAAGTGTGGGAACCGCAAATGGTTCCTATACGTTCCTATCATATACTTATGACGCACCGCCAACTAACCAAATGTGGAACTGTAATATTCGCAATAGCTATCACTCTAGGAGCAGACAAAAGTAAGCATTTTTTTTAGATAGGAAATATTGACCCCGATCTTCAAAAAGTTGGGTAAAAATAGAAATAACTTTATTTTCTTTCTTTAGGTGGCGCTACAGTTCGAGGTAAGCCAGGGCCTGCTTCTCGCGGTGAAGTATTGGTGTGTGCGTGTTATATTTTTGCACAAATGGAAGGCACCTACTGTATTTTACTGACTCCAAACAGCGAGCTGAGAAGCTCATCGTAACAAATGATACTGTTGAATGAAGAGATGGAAACGTCTTTTGTGATTGAACCCCGCAGCATGCGTAGTAGTCCAATGCACTACGTTAAACATTCATATTCCTTTAGATGCTATTAACGGCAATATACTCTCACACTACTTAAAACTAGCTGATATCAAGGGGAACAGTCTGACAAACTGTGTTATATCCAGAAAGATGTGGCTAAATTGGTTGGTTGGTGGTTGGTTGAAGAGGGTGAGGAAGAGATCTTCATTTTCACGTAGGCCTCGAGTCCGGCACTTTGTGTTCCGCCCAGGAACTGTGGATTCACGAAAAACGATCTGTGTATCGTGTGAACTCCAGTGTTTTCGATGGATTTAAGCGCTGTCAACCCAGATAGGCTACGTCTTCCCAGGTAACATATTTGTGCCTTATTTCACATAAAGCAGGACAATCCCAGAGGAAGTGAGCGATACTTTCGTCCTCTTTTTCACAACCCGGGCAGATGCTTGCGTGTCTGTTCAAGTTGATGTGGCCCGTGCACAAGCCTACCTAGATTCAATACTTTCTTTGCCCGTTGAGGGTTCGGATTTTTTATCATATCTTTTGCACTCTTGGATGTTTGGATTTGAGATTTGAGAGTGGCGTTTTGCAAAGGACAGACTGTAAGCGGTTTTCACTGCTTCTATCGCCCTACCTGCAGCGGTAACTGTGAGATTTTCTACATTTTCAGCCGCTGCTCTTACCAGCTCATCTGCTCTTTCGTTCCCCGGTATGTCGTTGTGAACAGGTACCCAGAGCAGGTTCAACGTGCAGGATCTTGCGAGGTTGTTGATTTTTTCCTTGCATTCCTTCACGAGTTTAGAGTTAGGTTTTGGGTTTGGAAGTGCTTGAAGCGTGGCTTGACTGTCCGAGCAGATGTCTACGCACCTGAGATTTGCAAACACTTCCACCTAGAAAACAGTCCCCGAGGTTTTTAAATGAATGGATATATTTATTGGAGGATCAGGACTAAATTACTATTGGTACTACAGGTCAAAAATAAATGAGCTGCTACAAAGAACTCGCGTAGATATCGCAAGGGTAGTCGCAGTTAGTGCAGCCAAACTAGCGATCTGTCACAACACATTTCTGCCGAAGCTGCACTGATGAAAATGAAAAAGATTCGCTTATTCATTTTCTGTGCAAATATCCGGCTCTAGCGAGAACCAGGCAACGCATACTGGACAAACATTTCTTCGACGACCTTAAAGAGATATCTGAGAAAAGGAAAAGGAAAGTGGTGATCCATTTCCTAAGCTCCACAGGGTGGATATAAATATCTCAATTCGAATAAACGGGTCACTTGAGGTTGTGGTATCAAAACGGGCTCCCTTTTGCGCTATTTGGGTGTTCTTCCATCGAAACCACAACTTCTACCTACCATGATCTCACCTTTAACCTTTTTCAAGCCCATGGTTTCAAGGCTTCTTTGAAGATAAACGTTGAACTTGAAAAAAAAAACTGAAGTGGGATCTTTATTAAGGTACCTTAAAAAATTAAATCAAACATTTTCATCGATTTGAGGTGGTAAGAAATGGCTTACGATTGAAGTTGGATACAGTTCATCATCTGTCACAAATGATTGCATAACACAGAGCGTCCAATTCCTTTTAGGGGATCGATTAAGGTCAAAAAATATTGACCGATCATTTGACAGGGATCTGCATTGAAATCAGATTCCAAAAAAAATTGTCGACGTCGAATAGGAGAATTTCAAAACCTCAGTTTCTTGCGTGGGCAAATGTCAACTCGGATAATTTTCTGGTTTGAACCCGAATCCAATCTACGAGTTAGCCGCCAATGTATGCTCGATGAATAAATTAATTTGACAGCCATCACATTCACAAGCCACAAGTACTGAAAGCTAGTGAATCTAATGCACATCTTAATATATAAAAATTACACTGTGTTCGTTCACGCTAATCTACGAAACCGCCCAACTGATTTAGATGAAATTTTGTGAATGTATATAGTTGGCTCCAGCTTGAAAGATAGGATAGTTCTGGACCCGATAGGTGTCGCTGGAGTCAAGTTATTAAATTTTATATTTATTGACTAAAATGATTTATATTCACAATGCCTGTTGGTTTAGTGCCAAAAGAGAAAATTACCCGATAGGTGGTGCTGGAGTCAACTTTATTAATAAATTCTATATTTATTGACCAAAATGACACGTATTCATAATTTGATTATTCGGTATTACATACCGTACACTGTTTGTTTGTGTGTTCGCGATAAATTCCGAAACTACTCGGCTTATTGAAGCGAGATCAGAAGCGTATTTTTGTATATTCTTCTACTCCACTTCAAAGTAAGATCAAATTCATATTTTATTAAATAAGACACTAATTGCGCAACATACCGGAAAGGGCAGAACAACGTCTGTCGCCGGGCCATCTAGTTCACTATAAATATCTATTGCTCTACTACGATTGCCTTTAACGCATAGGTATACTGGACGTCCAGTATAACGAATGCCGACATAAAAACGTCCAGTATAACGAATCACCGTGACGTCCATTTATATCTCTAAATAACGAATATAATGAAGAATTTCGCTACTCTTTATAACGAATGCTCTTCAATTTCAATGAAAAGAACCAAGACAAAATATGAGATGAGACTTCTTTTCCTCTCAAAATTGATTCAATTTGTGCAATTTTTAAAAGTTAATATGTATAATAAAAAAAGTTTTTCAATGATTAGTAAATACATATTAGGTTTGAATTTTCCATTTTTTCGGTCGAAAAAACCGTTTTCGATACAGCGAATCTTTCGAAATAACGAATTGGAACGAGAGATATACGTTATACTGGACGTCCAGTATGTGTATACTAAGTATAAACATGTTAGTAATAAAAAAAAATTATACAAATTAATATCGTGTTGACAGACAATAGTTGTAAAATTTAAAAAATATTCCACTAAACTGTAAACAACAGATTGACTTTCGACTAAACGTTACAAATTGCTCAACAACCCAACGCTGTACAGCACCTGTCAGATTTTGTTTGAAGAACGTCAGCGCTGTGGAATGAAACCGAACATCTTCCCTAACTCAAGTGAAATACATATTTACAAATTTCTGACAGGTGTAAAACTTACTGTAAACAAACGTGAGAATGAAAAGTTTTAATAGTGTTTGTTGATTTTTGATTTCACCAAACTTCAAGGACGGGGAATTTCCCGCTGAAGGAAGTTGTGAATGTTATGTACGTCAAATGTATACATGTCAAAAAGTCCAATGAATGATTTTTCAAGGTATTTGCATTTCAATGCAACGCGGAGATACTAATGACATTATTATCTATGAGAAGAAACTACCTTTAGTCGGAACGTAACGTAGATAAAGAAAAAAATCTAAATGTCAAAGGAAACCATCTTCATTAGAAAAGAACCTTCTTAGCGCCAAACTGTCTGTTTGACGTTTAATTCAGTCCTCAATATTAGCGCAATCTTCATTCGCACAAAGCAAAAAAAGAAAAAACATCCTCTTTATATGCATCAAAGAATACCCATCACTCGTGAAGGATATAACATCCTTTTTACGTCGCGAAAATGTGCACGAAATCCCTTTATTCTGCACAAAGAATAACGACGAGGTAGAACCCGACCCCACCGCAAACTCTACTCGTCGATGGCATAGTCCTATTGTGTTTTGCTTGTCACCCCCATCCTTTCTACTTTCTCTTCCTGTATGTCACACGGAGTATCGTCGCCGCTGAAAGATGAATGAGCAACTGGAGGTGGAGGATGAGGACGATCGCATGAATAGTAGTCATTGCGACACATTGTGTACCCAACGAAAAATATGATGATGGAAGAGAATTACTCCTCTTTTTTGGTCCAAAGTGAATGGAAGTACCTGTATTCTTGTCATCATCATCATAATCATCATCTTCGTCACACAAACGAAGCATAAATTTCCAAGCAAACAGAAGGGATACCAAGCATCAGAACAAGAATACAAAAAAAAAAAAATGGCAAACATATCCACCCACACACATACATACATATATCGATGCAGAATACAATCGTCCTTAGAGGAAGAAATCGATTTCACCATTTGGCAAAGTAAAAGGAAGGATAAAACAGCAATACTCGTAGAAGAACTGAAAATTACCTGATATTTGTGTTTGCCTCCTTTTTCGCTGTTAGATTAGATGCTGCTTCGATTTGGTTGTGCTCCTGCTGCGAGGACGAGATGCTGCGTGGTGTTTATTCCGCTGAATGCCAGTCTATTTGGCACTATCAATTGAGCACGCACACACACGGTATAGGTACACTGAAATCAATGCGCAGGTGCGTATCTTTCTCACACGAGAGTAAAAGGATGCGATATCCTTGCAATATGGTTTCAAAAAAAATTAATTATTTAAACACCTCACAGATACCTTGATTCTTAGTATAATTATATATCTAACACTGATTCTATTCGAAGAATCTCCACAGTAGATGCATATACACGTAGACAGACACACGGTGGAAATTAAGATAAACAATCACAGGGAACGAAAGAACACTAAAACGACGGAAAGACACCCTCTACAGTTCTACACGAAGCGCAACAACGAAACAACTTCAATCAGAGAGCTGAAGTCGAACTGAATCCGTTTGATACAAAAGGCGCACTTGTGGACCTCGTCGGTTGAATTCGATTGAATTGTATGGAACAACAACAGCAACACGCCGCCGGCCGATGTAGTTGTTGTCGTCGTTGTCGATGGTTATCTGTGCGAGCGGGTGGTGGAGGGTGAATATTATTTTATTTATTTCTATTTTTTTGTTCTTTTTGGTGAATAATGTGAATGTGGTGGGTTTCAAACTGCATTAGAGTGCGGAACAGTGTTGCCGAGGCAGTACGAATTACGGACCGATTTATCGTTGCGAGTTTTTCTGTTGTTGTTTTGGATGGAGTTCGTGCTCACTGGGAATGGGTACCTATCTGCTCCCCAAAAATTGAATTCAAGAATTCACATGTTTTCTGAGACTAAAAAATCTCGCATATCCACGACATGTGGAGCGATAAGGGAAACAGGATTCCGGTTAGCTAATTACGTCGGTGGATAAAAAAAATTCACCGTAGAAGAAAAAACTAATAAACGAAATGACACAGTTTATGGCCGGTCACCTAAAGAAGCTGGGGAGCTTGTACCGAGAGTACAAAAAGGGCATCATCGTGCGTCTGTTATGGTTTGGTGGGGAGTATCCTATGAAGAAGTCCACTTTTGTGAAAATGGAGTCAAAACTTCAGTTGCAGAGTACTAGGAAACTATTTGGAAAGGGGGTGGTGAAACCGCTCAACAAGTTCCTCTTCCAAAACAAGCCGTTGACTTTCCAACAGGACTCTCCTCCGGCCCATAAGGCAAAAACTACACAGGCCTGGCTCACGGAATGTGTTCCTCGCTTCATAACCATTGATCATTGGCCAACAGCAAGTCCAAACCTTAATCCTTTGGATTACAAGCTATGGTCCGTTTGGGGGGCATGGTTTGTACGAAAAGACACCCAGAACCTCAAGTTGCTAAAAATTAGCTTAAGAAAACCAGTCGACACTTTTCCAATATAAATCGTGCCTGCTGCAATTGATGAGTGGCCAACTTGTTTCAAGGCCTGTATAAGAGTGAATGGATTTTTGAAAAAAATCAAATTAATGCCTTTTGTCTTAATTTGTTGATACTTATTTGCATCTGTAACAGTTCTTATGATAGTACAAGGTACATATATTCAAAGGGCATTGTGACAAACTAACTTCGATGTATTTATAATAGATAGATAAGATTGATAGATTTAATATTTGACGGACTTGATTTTCCGATAAAACATCCCTTTCGAATATCGATCTCCTCGTCTCCCTCAGAGCAGGACACCGGCGAACAAAATGCAAGACATCTTCTCTCTCCGTCAAATTGAACATGCTGCAAAGTATGGGTAAATCCTCCCTATGCGGGATATAGTTAAATTTGAGTAGCTCTCCACGCAACTTTAGCACCGTGGATATTTCCTCAATGCTATGTTCATCACGAAAATAGTTTTTTCCCCCGAGATTGTTACAAAGTCTGCTATAGATAGCTCTATGGAGTGAGCCTGTTGCGTCTTCAAGATATTTATGTCTTATCTGTTTATCCACACATTCGATCAAATGGTAAAGTTTGGGCATCCAGCTTCTTGTATCCTCGAGATTTAGCTCCATTCCAAACCCATTTGCTAGCTCCAGCCAATCATTGTACCATCCTGTTTTCATTCGGATTGTTTGAAGGACAGCTTTTTTTGGTAGACGATAATCGGGCATATCTAACACTCTGAGCACATAATCGATTTGCAGTTTTAGGGTTTTTACAAATAGTGGTGGTATCTGTTTATAATATTTCTGGCAACACCCCGAAAACCTACTTTGCTAATACTACACCATCTAGCCTATTTTATTTGTAACAAAAGTCCGGTTTGCATTTCCTTCCATCTGTCACTTTGCCACTATTTTATACTTTCTTTTTGTTTCTGGAATCCGAAAGAGAAGGAAGTGCAAACCGCGGTAAGTTTTTTCCTATAATATAATTGTTACAGTATATCAAAATGAAACTCGTGCAACATACTTTTTCCCACTTTCAGCTGAAAAACTAAAAACCTGTGTAAGGATTTTAAAAAGAAAATGCATATTTATTTTGAACACATATTTTTCTTTAATTGTAACTTAAAAACTTTAACTGAATTCATAGAACTCAAAAAAACATAAAACAAGTGAAGAAATGATCGCAGAGTGAAACTCGTCCATCAGCTGGATGGTGAAATTCTGTCGACTATTCTTGGAATAACGGTACTTTTAATACTTTGTAGGTAGTCCCTTGCCATTTATTGATAATGGCTTTACAGTTTCGTGTAAAAAATAAAGCTTAGTGCAAAATGGGACGCCAACGTGGTCAAACGTCAGTGCAGCTTAGAGAGATCGTCATAACACACTTCAAAAACGGTAAAGCGCAACGTGAAATCGCAGATTGTGTAAATAGAAGCCGAAGTACTGTGCAGTATATTATACAACGTTTTAAACAAAGAAAATCGGTGGAAAATAAGAAAAGAATAAGCCCAAAAAAGCAGTTTTCGGAATCTGACGAGAGATGGATCGTTCGTGAAATGAAGAAAAACCCTTTTCTAAGCGCCCCCAAGCTGGCTGTATTGGTCAAAAATAATCTGGACATAACAGCGCATCCAGAAACAATAAGATCAGTTCTAAGAAAACACTCACTTCATGGTCGTGTTGCCAGGAAAAAACCATTCACTTCAGCAGTGAATCAGAAAAAACGAAGAGAATTTGCCAAAGCATATGAAGATAAAGATTTCGGGTTCTGGAAAAATGTTCTCTTCACGGACGAGAGTAAATTTAATGTTTTTCGGTCTGATGGTCGGGTCTATGTGTGGCGCAAACCCAACAAAGCGCTTCTAAAAAAAAACATACGTCCTACGGTGAAACATGGAAAAGGTTCGGTTATGGTTTGGGGGTCTATGTCAGCAGCTGGCCCTGGAACGCTACATATTATTGAAGGCATAACGGACCAAAATATGTATTTGGACATTCTTAGAGCTAATCTTCGCGAAAGCGTTCAAAAATTGGGGATCGAAGATAATTTTTATTTCTATCAGGACAACGACCCCAAACATAAGGCGCACAAAGTGAGGATGTGGTTACTTTTCAACTGTCGTCACGTCATGGAAACCCCCCCGCAATCACCGGACCTCAATGTAATTGAGCACTTATGGGAACATCTTGACCAAAAACTAAAGGACCACCAGATTAATAACAAAAATGACCTTGTTCAGGCCCTAAAAAAAGGAACGGAGCCAAATTGAACCATCATATTGTGAAAAGTTGGTTTCATCAATGCCAAGACGATTGAAAGCGGTACTCAAATCCAAAGGACTACCTACGAAGTATTAAACTTACCGTTACTTTAAGAAAAGTCAACAGAATTTCACCATAAGCTATTTCGACGAGTTTCACTCTGCGATAAGTTCTTGATTAATTTTATGTTTTTTTAATTCTTATATTATCGTTATGAATTCAATTAAAGTTTTTAAGTTACAATTAAAGAAAAATATGTGTTCAAAATAAATATGCATTTTCTTTTTAAAATCCTTACTCAGGTTTTTAGTTTTTCAGCTAACAATGGGAAAAAGTATGCTGCACGAGTTTCATTTTGATATACTGTAACTGTATGTACTAAACTTATTCTTTATAGAAATAAATTGCTTTCTGTTTCTTCGTGTAATTCTGTGGATTCCAGAACAGGCATGTCTGAGGTCAAAGGACATAGAAGCCACAAAGGTATTTGCAGCTCATCAAGAGTCAACAACACTTCTCCTGCCACTGCCTAGCTAGCCTAACTAGGATGCGACTTAAAGTGTTGGGAGATCCAGTAATAACAGACTTGACGCACCTTCAGAAAAGAAAAATTGGCGACAGATTCTGTAGCTAAAATTAATTTGGATCTATGTTCTATAATAAAGTGGTCCACAGAAAATTCACTTATGCTTAATCCTGACAAGACCAAAATGCTCCCTATTTCTAAGCATAACCTTGTCTTTCTAATTTCCCTCCTATTCAACTATACTCTACCCATGTGGAATATGTCACTCATGTAAGGAACCTTGGTGTAATTTTTAACAGTGAACTAACATGGAAGAACCATATTTGTACCATAGTTTCCAAAATATTATTATAAATTAAAACTTGTAAAAGCACTTATTGTGCCCATTATTTCCTATGGCTGCGAGCTCTTTGCTGACTCTGATTACGTTTCCATGCTAAAGCTTAAACGCGCACTCAACTCGGCTGCTCGGTATGTTTTCAATCTCCGTAGGTATGACCATGTTTCAGCAGCAAGTCGCAAACTCCTTGGTTGCGACTTTGATGCTTTCTTAAAATATCAGTCATGTATCTTGCTTTTCAAGATTATTCACAAGAGGCAACCAGAGTATCTTTACAACATACTTACGTTCTCCCGATCTAGCCGTTGTATTACATTAAGACCATCTAGACATACCTGCTTGACATCTCGCAGACAGTTTTTCATTTATGCTGTTTATCTCTGGAACCATCTGCCTCATCAGGTGAGGTCTTTAATCGAATACAGATGATTTTCTTCAGCTTGTTTCTCTCATTTTGCAGCTTAACTGAAATTACTCACACTTCTATTTTTTTTTTTTTTTTCATTTTGTCTACATACTTGGTGTTCTCACATTAATTTTTGCATCTTCTTAATTAATTTATTATTTTTATTTATTTTTTAATTAATTGATTAAGTTTCTTTGTTACTATGTAAGTGTCTTGAAATCTTTGTATTGTTTATAATATCTAATGTTACTTGCTACCTGTACTATTTATAAGTGTTTTACTCTTCATGTATAGCGATACTTATCATCCAATAAACAAACAGTTAAGTTTGCCAAAAAGAGTAGGCAATTTCTCGCTCAATGTTATCAAGTACCACCATAGGCCTTATAACCCACATCCTTTCCATCACAATCCACCAAGGGGAGCACAGCGGGCCGAACGGAGGCCCTTCTCTAACCAACCAACCACGCATAGAGCTGTGAAAATGCCTGCAAAAAGACCTTCTGCTGGTCGCACCTCGTATCGTACTGTAGAAGTTAGTTCTTTGCAAAGCTACGAGCAGACGATATGCCAAAGTCGCATATATATGCGAGTCTGACGTAATTTTTGCGTCATCATATATGATTAATGTACGCATATCGTCTGAAAACCTATTTAGGACAGTCCGCATATCGTGTGAACACTTTCGCATATGATTTGTGAAAATTTGCGAGCATATGCGATTATTTGCAAGAGTCCCAACCATATGCGACCTCACGAAAACCTTACATTGCATATGACAGCATATTTGCGAACAAATCCTAGTCTACGGACAAAATAAACCTGAACAAGCGAGATTTCAAAAATTTTTAAATTTAAATTTGGTTTGGACTGTGGAGGTACTTTTTTTTACTTTTATTTTACATTTTGCTTTGGTTGGGTTATGTTGTGACAATTATTGTGAAGATAATTATTATATGTAATTGTGTAAGCAATAACTTCGTAGGCTATATAGCGGTACACAAAAAATATACGTGACGCCATATAATTATAGAATTAAAGACCGAAAATTGTCGTCAGTGGACAAGATGCGCAGCGTCAGCAACGGGCGATCTGACACGGATCGCATGTTCGTGTCCGCTTTTAGAATTCGCGGCTTTACCAAACTAAGTAGATGATCAAATTGATCGGTCGACATACGAACGTAACCATGATATAATTCTGGTTCATTGTCGCGCAGATCTAGCAACAATTTTGCGCAAAATCCTTCAGTCTCGCGACGTCATACCCAATCTGTGGCTCATACACCATGAATCCTTTGCCCTTGCTGCACACTCGCTTCTTCGTGGCTTCCATCTTCGTCGTCATTTTCGATCATATCTTTTGCCAAAATAGCAATAACAGCCCATTTTCTTTTTGACATTTTTAATATATTTCCGCACTTTAAATTGTCACAAATCATCAACACAATACAGAAAATACAAAATGTCAAAAGATTAATAATGTTCGCAATATGATTGAAAATATGTGATCTGCAAATTGTGTCGCATATTGTGCGAACACCTCGCATGTAGGCCACAATATTTGCGACCCCATTTGCGAACATATTATCATATGTGAACACAACGACAAAAGTCGCATATATTATCATGTGAACACGTCTATATGCGAGTTTGCGAGCAATGCCTTCTTTATAGAATTTGCGATAAATTTGTGAGTTTTTTCGTGACGTCAGCACTCGCATATGTATATATACGACTTTTGCATATCGTCTGCTTCTAGCATAAGACATGCAAGTTAGCTTTATTCTTCAATACATACATGTATGTATGTAGATGTAAGCCAACATGTCGGTGACCACAAACTGTTAAACAAAATCGGTCTTTACTAAAGATTCTAAAGAAAAGTAATAGAAATAAAAAAAACTACTCCCAATCTGGCACAACTACAGTGGCAACACTCTCCTTGAATAGTCAAGTGAATGTGCTTGCCTCGGATTATTTTCGAATTTTGTTTGCGCCTCTGTCTCTATGTTCGCCTTTCGCCAGCCAAGTAACATAACAACATTCTTTTTCGTTTGTTTATGTTATTATTCTTGGTGTTTCACTTTATTTAAATTTCCTTCACTGGGAATGCCATTGAAATTGGATATTTCTACATCTTCCTCTGTACACAAACGGCACGGTACGAGCGACGCGACGTAGCACCGATACCGAATCACCAAGACAGAAAAACAAGAAAACAACAAAATTGCGTACAAGGTGCTGCTGGTGCAACCTAAAATATGGCTGCACCATTGGCTTTGGCAGTTACATCGGGCGGCAGAAGGGGAGGTATTTTTTGTCAGATCCAGTCCCAGTTTACGTGGAACAGTGGAGCACATTTCCCAAATGGAAATGGAGTTTCCCGTCTTCCATTGTACCTATATTTGATTTTCTTTTTTGTGTTGTTATGCGTTCGTTGAGGGAGATACCGACTAGTACAAATTCTAACGATTTGAAATGAAAAATCATGCGCTCTACCCACCGCCAACGGCAGTAGAAGGGAATTCCCACAGGTGATGTGGAATTGAATTGAAATCTCGAACTGTTGGCCAGAGAAGCACAGCGGGGGGCAGAAGGCCATCTCGAACGATGGGAAATTGAATAGACTATCGATATCGAACCGATTGCTGTTGATGCTGATGCAACTGATGTTGCCAGCCAGTTACAATAACAGCATGTAGTCCGAGCTCCGAGATGGGTTCTCTGCGGTAAGTGCTCCGGACTCGATGCAAATTGAATTTCATCGGCTTATGGCATTTGGCAGCATGGCAAATCGAAGATGGGTTGCCTTTGCCGTGAAATGACTATCTTGTCTGAGGATGCACGCGCTTGATTAATTGCATCTGACTGGGGATGGGGACAGATGACGACATGAAAAAGGAGAGGACGGAGATTGCACGGATGTGGTCAATCGACGGAACAACTTGCATAATCGATGGCACAACCGGATTAAGGGATCGAAGTGGAATGTTATTTAATGAGATTTCTTTGACATTTTTTCATATACATACAGTGTTGTGCAAAACAAAAGCAACAAATTTAGTTCGCACATATGAATGTAAATATTTTTTTTTCCAATGCAATTTCTAAAAAACTAAAAATGCACATTTATGTAGTAATGAAACAGAAACATAATAGTGTATTTTCAAAAGCAATAACAACTCACTTATAAGAAATTCATAACAAAAACAAGAATATGTAATTCATGGCACTGTGCAAAACTAAAGCAACAAATCTAGTACTTGGTATAGGAGCCCCTATTTTTAAGAACTTCAGCACATCTGCGTGGCATTGAAGATATTAAGTTTGAAATTGTGGCTTCAGGTATTTTTTCCCATTCAGTCCTTAAGGCTTGGAACAATTCTCGCTTATTTTTGAAATGTTCACCTGCAACTCGTCGCTTTAGAATCCCAAAGAGATTCTCAATGGGATTCAAGTCTGGTGATTGCGCCGGCCAGTCGAGAACTTGCACTTGATTGTCTTTTAACCAATCCTTAACCAGCTTCGATGTGTGCTTCGGGTCGTTATCGTGCTGAAACACCCATCGAAGCGGCATATTCCATTCAGCATGGGGCATCATTTGCATTTCCAGAATATTTTTGTATGCAAAACGATCCATTATCCCCACAATCTCGTGAAAGGGTCCAACACCATTGGCTGAGAAACATGTCCACACCATAATGCCACCACCTCCATGCTTTGTTGTAACTTTTCAGTTCCGAGGATTTAGTCTTTCTCCTTTCCGACGTCTTACTGTGCACATACCATCTGAATTGACCAAATTGAACTTAGATTCGTCGCTGAAAAGGACTGTTCTCCATTTTTCTATGGACCAATTCAGATGCGTTTTTGCGAAATTTAATCTAATAATTAAAAACAAGTGGCTTTGTTTAGGTTTTG
The DNA here is from genome assembly GCA_949775065.1 of Brachyopa scutellaris. Lineage (NCBI taxonomy): Eukaryota > Metazoa > Arthropoda > Insecta > Diptera > Syrphidae > Brachyopa > Brachyopa scutellaris. The sequence continues at coordinate 108,069,139 of OX459113.1, forward strand.
GGCTTTTATAATGAAATATTTGAAAATTACCTTTTTTGCAAATGTATTTTCTTAAGCATTGGCTTTTTCGCAGGCCTGTAACTTTTCAAATCGTTTTCCAAAGCTCTTCTTCGAACCGTACTTGGATGGACATTTAAATTTAGTGATGCCACGATTTTTTCGGAAGACACAAAAGGATTTTTTTTAATTAAAGCGCAAATTCTTCTATCGATCCTCTCCGACGTTTTCCGAGGTCGACCACCCAAATGTACTGTACTTATAGTTCCCGTTGTTTTATACTTTTTAATTAATCGAGATACAATGGATCGGTTTATATCATATTTTTTGGCAATAGAAATTTGACTCTCTCCATTCCGAAAATTAGTAATTATTTGATATTTGATGTGATCGGTTAATTTATTTCGGGCCATAGTTGTAGCTCCACAGACAACAAAAGCATCCCTTCGACTGATCAACGATTCACTTCCTTATGAGTAATTCAGAATATAAGAGAACTTGGAAAAGTACCGCTAGCATTTTGCCGTTGCTTTTGGAAATTCAAGATATTGTTGCTTTAGTTTTGCACAGTGCCATGTATTACAAATAGTTGTTTTTGTTATGAATTTCGTGTACGTGAGTTGTTATTGCTTTTTGAAAATACACTATTATGTTTCTGTTTCATTATGACATAGATGTGCATTTTCAGTTTTTTAGAAATTGCATTGAAAAAAAAAATATTTACATTCATATGTGCGAACTAAATTTGTTGCTTTTCTTTTGCACAACACTGTACATACACAGAAACACAGTTACATATGTATAAACATATAATAACATTATATATATATAAACATTAGGTGCGTATACTCAACTCAGTTCAATCGAGTCAACTTGGGCCTAAATTAAATTAATTTGGACTTCAAACAGTTTGCCAAATGAATGGTTAGTGCTTTAGACTGTGCAAACATACCGTTGGAAAAAAACATTAGCCTTTTAATTTATAACTACATAACATTTTATTATTTTAACGTTCTTCCCATATTATGCCTCTCTTCCTTGAATGCCTATCTACCGATCCCCGTGCTGCTAATGCACCCAATCCGTTAACATTACTCTCCATCGTACGTTACAATAATTTATGAAAATATCCAAAATCAAAGTTAACTTCCAAGTATGTATGTATGTATGTATATATTTCGTCAACAGCGAAATCAAAAAATAAATTATTTGCCAATCAGTTTTCGGACGCTTTTAGGATTGATACGTAAAACCAGCGTGTTTGAAAGTCACGCTAAGGATGAAAACATCTAGATCATAGTGTAGCTTTTGACACATGTTCTTATGCTCCAACAGCTTATGAAACGAACGCAACCATAAGTGATTTTATGAAAATACTAGCTGTAACCCGGTGCGCTTCACTCCAACTATCTTTTCAAAATTTGCCCGCGCACATAGTTATTCGGGTATGACAGAAAGGAAGTACATAGTAGGAAGCAGTCACTGCTGCTCTATTTTCAACTTCGATTTCCATTTTTTTCTCTATCTGTCTGCCTGTCTGTCTGTCTATCTATCTATCTATATATCTACCTATCTATCTACCTATCTACCTATCTATCTATCTATCTATCTATCTATCTGTCTATCTATCTATCTATCTATCTATCTATCTACCTATCTACTTATCTATCTATCTATCTATCTATCTATCTGTCTACCTATCTATCTATCTATCTATCTATCTATCTATCTATCTATCTATCTATCTATCTGTCATGTCCTGTTTTTCTGTCTATCTGTCTGTCTGTTTGTCTGTCTGCCTGCCTGCCTGTCTATCTATCTGTCTGCCCATCTGTCTACCTGTCTGTCTATCTATCTGTCTTTCTGTCTGTCTGTCTGTCTGTATGCCTGCATGTCTGTCTGTCTGTCTGTCTGTCTGTCTGTCTGTCTGTCTGTCTGTCTGTCTGTCTGTCTGTCTGTCTGTGTGTCTGTCTATCTATCTATCTATCTATCTGTCTGTCTGTCTGTCTAAATGAATTGACCAAAATGATTCACATTTCACCTGAAATTAAATTTTGTATGACAGGACCCGAAACCACCGGTTGTTGAGTAACCGCACTGATGCTATGTTGTTTTTTATATTAAGAAAATCGTACGCTAAAAATTTTACCAAAATCGGTTGGGTAGTTTCCGAGTATATAAAAGGCAAACATACATACATTCATTTTTATGTTATAAAGGGTGATTTTTTAAGAGGTTGAGAACTTTTTTTAAAAAAAAAACACAAAAAATTCGAAAAAATGAATGAAATATTTATTTGAATCGATAGTTTGAACCTTGCAATTTAATGTTTAAAGATAATTTCATGCAAATGTTGACCGCGGCTGCGTCTCAGGTAGCCCATCCGCTGAGTCCAATTTTGGCATACTCTTTCACACATATCGGCCGGTATCTCACGAATGAATGCATGGATGTTGGCTTCCAGTGCGTCAATCGAAGCGGGCTTGTCCCTATAGACATTAGCCTTGACATACCCCCACAAAAAATAATCTAATGGTGTCAAATCGCACGATCTAGGCGGCCAATTGACCGGCCCGAAACGTGAAATTAACTGTTCACCAAACTCGCCTCGCAATTGCGCCATTGTTTCGCGTGCTGTGTGGCATGTGGCACCGTCTTGTTGAAACCACATATCATGCAAGTCAAGAACTTCCATTTCGGGCAAAAAAAAGTGCTGTAACAAAGGCCTAACTGCTGGGAACGGCGCCGAATCGACATTTCGCGGTCTTCTGTCACACTAGCTGATACGGCCGCAATATTTTCTTCACTACGCACAGTACGTAAACGTGTTGGTGGTTTAATGTCCAACAAAGTAAATTTGGTGCGAAATTTGGTCACAATCTTCCGAATAGACTGCTCAGAAGGTCGAGAATGCCGATCATAAAATGGAAGCAGCGCGCGATGAACATTTCGAACCGAGCACGAATTTTGATAGTAAAATTCAATAATTTGCAAGCGTTGTTCATTTGTAAGACGATCCATGGTTAAATTGCAAACCAAACTGAAGCTGTTTGACAGTGACACAAGGTACTAAACACACGTCAGCTGTCAAAACCAGTGTTGCCAAAACCAAACCAGCTAAAAAATCACCCTTTATAAATGTAGATCTAATAACTTGACTCCAGCGCCACGTAGCGGGTCTAGATTTCACAATTTTCTCTTTTGGCACTGAACCAACATATATTTTGAATAGGAGCATTTTTGGTCCATAAATATATACACAAAAAATTTCATAAAAATCGGTCGAGCCGTTTTGGAGGAGTTCGACTACAAACACCGTGACATGAGATTTTTATATATTAGGTGTACGTTTTTTCTCATCTTTATTTCTATATCAACAACTTCCTTATACGATGCATGCTTTTTTTTTTATAAACTACACACGCTAAAGGGGATATGAATACCTTTATAATGTTATTTCACACAGCGCGAGTACATGAAGAACAACAACGAGAGATAGACAGATCGGCGTAATGATAGGAAACTCAGGTGTTTTAGGTTTCAAATAACTCTATGGGTGGTGTCCAGGATAACTGGAGAGTTTTTGTGTATTATTGAAAGTTTTGCCCTTGCTTATGATTCACAGTAGTTTTTTCCACGTCAAACTTTTTAATTGCTCTCATGAAAAGTTGTAAAAAACGACTCATGCTATTTTTCCTTGTGGCCACAGAAGTACATAATATCAAAATTTATTTATTGGTAAGACCAATGAAACCGACATGAGAGAAAAAACTTTTTATAGCAATTTAAAGAACAATTGCCGGATATGCGCTGCTCTCGCTCATTTATTTTGACCAGCGTTAGGCAATAATGCCCAAGGAAATAACACCCAAATCGATTTGGAAATAACGCCCAAAAAAATCTTGAACAATTTGTTGTTGTTATTTGTTTAGTCATTTTGGGTGTAATTTCCTGGTCAGGGTTCATTGTATAATAGGAAAATTTGAAAAGGAAATAATGCACGAAAAAGGATATACAGTTTGTCAAGAGAGTGTTTACACAAGGTAAAAATACAAGAACTTCTATATTTTCATTAGAAATAGGAGCACATCTAAGAAATTTAAACAATTTTTGATTTTTAAATATTAATAATTTATATTTCAACAATTAAATGACACACGAAAAATACTTAATTTCAATCAAAAACAACAACTAAAACAGCGAAAGCTAAACAGGGATACAAATTTCACTGTCAAGAAAGTGTTTACACATTTATTTTGCACTGTATGCATCGTTTTATACCGGTACCGTGGGGTAATTTTGTATTTTCGGTTTTGTGACAAATATAGGAATTTGAAAGCAAACCGATTTAGTGATAGGTGTTAAAGGTGCTTTAAGTGTTTCAATATATACGTTTCGTATATATGCCTGGCAAAAGAATATCACTTCACGTGAAGCAATTGGTTTACTGAAACCGTTACAAGGGCAAAAATGTTCAAGAGGTAGTTGAGATGTTTGGATTATGCAAAAAAACCATTAACAGCATCAATAATCGAGCAGAACATAAAAATAAATAATAAAAAAAATAATATTGTTCCAAAAGGTAGGCCAAAAAAGCACTGCGACAGAAATGAACGCTGTTTGTTAAAAAAAAGTGCAAGAAAACCCCCAAATCTCAATTAGAGCTTGGCCAAGCGATATGCAGCATGAATGTATTGTACTGGTTTCACACGAAACTTTCAGGCAAGTGCTGTTGAAACATAGGTACTCATCACGAGTTGCGCAGAAAAAAACACTGCTCTCAAGAGAGTACAATATTCACTCAGAAGAATATTGGGATGATGTAATATTTTACGACGAAACGAAAATATTACAACGAAGGACTCAACCGAGTATGGCCTAGGCCTTTAAAAGCACTGTTCAATCGGAATATCAATAAATAATTCGGAGAATTATTTGTGTGGTACGGGCGTGCATATCTAGCAAAGGCGTTGGAGACTTAGTCTTTATTGATAAAACCATGGACGTCAATAAATACCTAAGCATTTTGCAAAATCATTTGCTGTTTAGGGCCAGTAGTTTTGGTTTTAACCCTAGTACAGGGGCAAGGTCTATTTACAAGTCTTAAAGCCTGGGGTAAAATTTTACCCCACGAATAAAAAGACGTAAGTAACCGGTAAATGAGGGCTAGATGTGGCAAGATTATTCACACAAAATTAAGGGTGATCCTTTAATAGACCAAACAAGTATAATTTAGCACTAAATGGACTGCTTTTAAGAAGCAGTTGTCAACAAAAATGGCATTAAAAACAATGCTCAGGCAGATAAAAATAAAATAAATAAATGAAAATAGCTCGTAGACTTTTGAAAAAAAAATATGGGAAAAATATATGGAGTGCTCCCAGATCGTTGGAAACGTTAAAAATGGACTCAGGACAAAATTTGTAGTAGCAGCACAAAAATCCAGGTTTCAAAACTTGGCAGAAAAAAATTTGTCCGATTTAAAAATAGCGTTGGGGTAGCATTTTACTAGGGTTAATGATGGTGATATAAGCAGAAAACCAAAATTAAATTTTATCAAGACAACGGCACAAAGCATAAGGAGCTCACGGTCAGGACGTGGCTATTTTACAACTCCAGCAAAGTGCTAGATACACCAGCCCAGACCCCAGACTTAAACCCGATTGAAAATGTATGGGTACATTTAAGTAAAAAACTGGAAAAAAGAAACCCCAAGAACTGAACCTAACTTGTTCAGTACCTTAAAGAAGAGTGGACCAATATTCCTTCCAATTATGACCTTAAAAAACTAATGGGATCGATGAAAAGAAGGTTAAAGGCTAAAGATGGTCACACAAAATACTAAGCAAACATTTTGCAGTCTCTGAATTTTAAGAATCCTTAAGTTTATATGGTAATATTAATGTATATATGTAGATGTGTAAACATTTTCTTGACAGTAATTTTTGTGTCCTTTTTTAGTTTTTGTTATTTTTATTGCTGTATTAAAGTATAATTAAGTATTATTTCTTTACTATTTGATTCAATAATAATGAATTATTATAAATTAAAAAACAAAAGTTTAATAAAGTTAATAGAAGTGCCTCTATTTGCAAATAAAAAATAGAAGTTGTTGTTTTTTACCTTGTATAAACACTTTCTTGACAAACTGTATATCACCCAAAACAATTAAGACAAAATAAAATAACGCCCAAATAACCAACCCACTCAAAGTTCGATGGCAGATATTGCAAGCCTCTTCGCAGTTTTGAATAAACTGGACTTCAAAATTATAGTTTGATTGCTTTTTTAAATAAAATAACAAGAATGATTGTACCAAACTAAATGATTCCCGCGGCGACCGCGTGCCGTGGCCGTCGGCGCGCCGCGACGAGGACGGGTCACCTCGCTTGGGCGCTATTTCCAAAGCAATTTGGCCGTTATTGCCTAACGCCGTTTTGACCTATCGTAATTTGGACATATCTTGCTAGATATGACACAGTTTGTAAGACTAGTCCACCTGAGACCAGCTGGTTTTAAGAAGTGTGATTGTATATTGCTCTGAACAGCAGCAGCAGCTATAGTAATATGAACATTTTCCTCTAGTGAGCTTTTAAGGGCTTAATTCAAAACAGAAGTAGATACGTCGAATATTTTTATCTTTCGCGGGCCTCTAAATTTACAGGAAACCCTTTATTTTTTAGCTGTTATAACTTACCCTTATTACTCTGAGCACCGTCTTCCCTACTCACATAGAACACCCACACACCAAGAAATACCAACTTACCATTTTAGTCAGTTTTAGTCATTGTTCTCCTTTTTAATGTCGACATCTATGGATCTGTGCATTAGAAAGACACATTTTGAAATACATAATTATTGCATTCTCCATCGATTTATCGCCTCGTTTATCGCCAAATTAAAGGATAGTCATAAAACGAATTTCAATACGTTACGCGACACTGCAAAAATGTGCAAAAAAAAAAAGAAGAGAAAGAAATAGGTATGCAATCCGGATGTCCACTCAACCTAATGACATTTTATTGTTCAATAACAATAAAACCTCAGTTAACACCGAAGCCTATCTATTAAAGCCCATGTCTGTACCACGTATAGACACGTACATTCTAGTGAGCCGAGGCAGGCTTCAGTTTGTTGAACAATTACTCGTATTCTATGTCTATCCAGTAGATACTTTTATTTATACCCCGGTCCCGGAGAGACAATACAAATACGCACACACCCGATCGGGACTATTTGCTTTTGCACTCGCGTTCGCGTCCTCATCATTATGACTATCGTAGTCGTGGGCACTTGGGATGCATTGAGCACGATTCCATTTCCATATGCCACTGACCGTGTGTACATTTCACCGGGTATCTGCATCTGATTTAACAATAATGTATATTTTTATTATCACTCTGTGTCCATCCTACTCGTTGTCCGCTGCTGGCTGATGTGCTGTGCCGATACCAGGTAGTAGGCAGGCAGGCAGTCAGGTAGTGTTTCCACATCGTATTTGCATACACCGATAACACTATGCATGAGTACGAGATACGAGTGTATTCCTGTTTGAGGGATTATACTAATAGTAGCGCGTTGTGAACCGGAATATTATTTTCTGTGTTTGTTTATCGCATTGCAACCGAAGCGAAGGTCTCCACTCTCGAGTGCATGATGCGACATAAATTAAGGAGTTATCTGCCGAGCGGATGAACGCAGGAGGAGGAGGAGGAGGTGGAGGTAATGTTTATCATTTGCGTTTTCACGCACCGGTATAAATTTATTCCATAGACAGTGAGAGACATGAGTGATCCTGAAATGTATATGAATTTAAATTACCTGCTGTAAATTTAGATTTGTTTGGCAAATATTAGTAAACGGGCCAATGTAGCCGGAAATTAGATAAATCGGTTTCAGGAAGTCGCATTTGAAAGGTAAATCTCCTTTTGAAATTTTTAGTTAAGCCGGAGATGATAGAGTGGTTAATGGTGAGGTGACCGTATCTAAATCTCTTCAAAGTCATTTTGTTGACCTTTAGAAATGGATAGCAAAATATTTCCAAATGTCACAAAAAGTCAAGCTGCTGACAACAGTTTTGACAGTAGTTGGCAATGAGCAAGCAGATTTAATTTACATTTTTATTTCAAAATACATGACATTTCTACCACTAGGAACTAATGTTTTACCTGGCTTATCATTTCAAATTCATATTTTACTACTTGTTAGTCGTGGATGGGCAATCTTCCTATTTGAAAAACTTGACATTTCTATTGAAAAAAAAACAACTGAGGTAATGAAAACATTTACAACGATTGCACTTTGTATGCAAGTAAAAGTATGCAATAATAATGCATTTGCCTTGTTGTTTGACAGATGGTTGACAAGATATTGATTTGAATAGCACTTAAGTGGGGGTTTTAAATAGTTCAAATAGCTTCAAATAGATATTTACTAAATCGATGTTAACTGTCACTGCTGCAGAATATTAAATGACCAAGGAATAATATTTACTAGTATCTACTGTGCTCCTCATTTACCATTCTCTTTATACAAATGAGTATTAGGTAACATTTAAGGCATGACCTCAATAGCTTGTACTGCGGTGAGCTTACATACATATATCCCAAGATATATAGGTATCAAGAGATAAATGCACACTCTACGGGCAATTATCAGTCAAATGGTTAATATTTGCGATTGGAATAGTGAAATGGACAGCCAGTTAATGACTGCAGATACGGTATTCTGTGTTATCTTCTCTGAGATATGCAAATAGCAATTGACGACATCGATGGGTATGGCTATAATAGAGTAGTAATAAGCTAAAACTATCTCCAACTCGAGGTTGAAGTGAGAGCAATCGTAAATTATTTGCTTATGGCTCACTAGGAATTCCAATTGCTGCCTCAATGATAGATGTATCTATATGCACATATGTAGCATGTAGGTACTCGTAGATATCGAATTTTCATGTCCTTCAACCTACACAATGGCCTTATATGTGGGTATGTTTGTTTACTCAGCGGAACTCATCTCTAACGCAGCTCTGTGACAGTGAAAAAGGTTACGTATACTCTCACCAGATCAGGTTAAGTAACATTCATTGTAAAAACCTTTTCCCTAGGGCCTAGGCCAAGCTAAATAAAGTGCAAACAAAAAACGAAGTAAATAAAATCAACAAATTCAAAATTGTGTCAACAAGTTTAAACCTCCCCCGCTCCACTCTCTCACTCCGTCGATAGAATAAAAATAAAAAAATAAAAAAAGTGAACACACTTCACACATTCCGCCCACGAACCGATATCCTTTCATAGTGCAAATATTGTTTTCAACTCGAAGCTACTTCTGTGCCAAGTGGGTCCTCGTTTATGAGTGTGCAGCACCTCGCATGGTGACCGGATCCATAACCCACATTTACCACAAAATTCATCACACAAACTCAAACTTATACGGTCTCACATAGAAAATCAATTAACCCACTGGCACTCGGGCTAAAGTGTCCTTTGATATAAACTATACCAACGTTGCATTTCCTCTTACCTTACCGCCATCGCCATCCTTTGCTATTGAAACAGAAAAAAAAGAGCACTCAGGATCGATCTCCGGAGGCTGGAATGGCGTGTGCTTGCATGTAATTCACTTTTATGGATACCACACCACACAACCACTCGAGCGAATATAGAATCTAATATTTATCACCACAATAGCCGCAACAACTTTAAAATTAAATTAAGAACAAAATAGAGATACCATCACGTGTCCTTTGAGGAAATCAATTTCATGTGACCAACTCACGGCAGACAATTGTTTATCCCCACATACAAGTGTATATTGATTTACTGTCCTCTTAAAAGGAACGTTTATGAGACGACTTGCCAGGCTTGGCTCCCCCAGGATGTGTTGTGTATTCCTTGACCCTCTTTTCATTGCCCACTTCGAAGGAAGATTCAATTTTCATAAAAATCTTTCCATTCACGCACAATTTCCCCACATATAACATACAGAGCGTATAATTTACTTATGTCATGTGTCACGGAAATCCAATTATCCTGAAGCGAACAAGGCTCGCGAAGGGAAAACAACGAAGCACGCGCGTGTTTTCAACACACAGGTGGCATATGTCACCTCGCAAATCAACCAGCCATAGAACAGAAACTACACTCATAATCGTATACAAGAAGATAAGGTTAGGTCCTGCAGTAGGATCTGCAAGTAACGATACGAGAACAGCGTTTGATTGGAGACTCTTCGAGAATAGTGTCCAGAAGCCAGAAGAACGATTTTTTTCTTTAAAAAAAGTGTACTGTTTTTTTTCGAATGAATACGTTGCCTGTCCACCCCACTGTACACCCGACAACTGTCATTATTCAGGATATCTTAACTCTCTTGTGATATAAATAACAACACTAGCGCCACCACCCAAAAACCAGCAGCAAAAAAAACACCGATGTGAGCTTTATTTCAGTGCCGTTGTTTGGTGAGTAAAAACACCAACCCCCAGGACGGTGATAAATTAAGACACTTTGGCGCCCCTGTTCGTCAAAACATTTACCACGTTGCTCTAGTGACACACCAGTGTAACATGAATTTATTGAATACGTATGGGGGCCCTATCCCCGCTCTGATATTAACGAAAGAAAAAGGGTGACACCCCATCACTTTCACACCTCTCTCGTTGCACGTAACGGTTGTTTAATGCTGAAGTTAACAGATTTCACTCCGTTTTTTTTTACCCACACATAGAAGGAGGAAAGTAAATGCAAAGCAAATGAGATTTTCAATTGTAAAAAAGGGATTTCTCACTGAACCCAAACCGCCAGTGACTGCATCTGAAATCCTTCACGAAGGATACCTACGTGATATTGGCGTGATTAAGCTAATTTCCCAGTTTGTACCAATACATCTATCTATATACACACGCATACCGATTCCGGGTAAAAGATAGAGAAACTACGTTACCCAAGATAGAAAGATAACTCCAAAGGATGCATAGAGAATATTTACACCTGGAGGTGTTTTTTTTTTTTTACTGAAATTAATTGGAAATGGAAATTGAACGGATTGCACCCCCTAAAGCACTTACATAAGTGTATTTGCAGCTCTGAGATGCAACAAAATACAATTATCCCCGTGGATGGTCGGATTAATTACGATATTTCCGTAATTGAGTTCCATTCGAGTGGCTAATACCTCACAGCAGTAGCAACAGCCAGACGAGTGTACTTCTGTAGCCCGCAGCAATATTTTGAAAGTAATTAACTTTGGCCAGATAATTAATGACGGCGCTAATTGGGAGCCTGATGGAGTTCTGATTCACCTATGAGTAGGTGATTTAATTTAATTTAAAAAAAATATAGAAATCCAAAGTAATCTACGAACTCACCGGGAGGGTTTAACCTTCCCGAATGCTTCATCTACTTTGATTTAGTTAATTAAGTGTGAGTTTTACAGATACCAATGTTTTTAAAAACTAGTGTGATCGTATGAGAACTCTCGCTAGAGAAATTCGAACCCCCAACATCCAAACTTTCCATCTGTCAACTCATGGAAATCCCATGGAAATCATGCGGGAAGTGTTTATTCTTTTGAGAGCTCATTTTGGGTGGAATATTTATTTTGATAGATTTTTTAATTTGTTAAAATTTACAAAGTGAAAGTGCAATTCGTCAGTGCTCCAGGAAAATCTTTTTCTTTTGACACCTCATTTGTTAAGATTGGTTAAGTGTGAGAACCGCAAATGGTACCTACACTACAGAAATAATATACAGTGGAAGTCGCTTATAACGACCTCGCATATTACGACCAGTCGCTTATAACGACCATTTTCCTTTCAGTTGGTTGGTTTCTTTATATTTTAAGCTATTCTACCGTCATATACCATATAACGACGGTTTGGATATAACGACCAATTTTCGAGAAGAAAGAATCGATTTCGTATATGCATTCACGTATATGCATATTTATTGTTCATTCTAGTGATTTTCCACAATTTTTTAGTGTTTTTTTTTTTTGCGCCGCCGCGCCATAAGAACTTTTCTGTAGAGGAAAAGGCAGCGAATTCCTTCCGTTTGGAGACGCATTTTTGTCTTTATCAGCTCATTGCTCTGACGTTTAGGGTGGCAGCGATGTCATTCTTTGACGTTTGTGTTGTGCCATACCATGCAGCGCTACACCATTCAACAGCGCGTCGAAATTGTTAAAATTTGTTATAAAAATTCGTGTTCTGTTCGCCAAACTTTTCGCGAGCTACGAAATATTTACCGAGCGATCAATTCAACGAATTATTACGAAATTCGGGGAAAGCCGTTCGGAAATGCGTGGTGAAGCGAAAATATTGCTGCGGTTGGAAAAAGCGTAGCTGAACCCCCAAACCTCTCGATTTTTTCGTAGTGCATAAGGAGTTGGCCTTTCTGCGACCTTAACCTGATGAATTTTGCGAAAAGACTTGGGCATGCGTCCGTATAAGATCCAATTGACACAAAAACTGAAGCTCAAAGACCACCAATCTCGTAGTACGTTCACTGATTGGGCTCTGGGGCAGTTGGAAGTGGATTCAAATTTTGTCGAAATATCATTCCCAGCACATTTTTGGTTGAACGGCGTCGTGAACAAGCAAAATTGCCGTATTTGGAGAGCGCATAATCCACATCATCAAGTCTCCCTTGCATCCGAAGAAACTTACTGTTGGTGAGGATTTTGGTCAGCGGCGTCATTAGGCTAACAGACTTTTTGTGGCCTCAATTGGATGACATAGATATGGATGACATGTGGTTTCAATAAGACGGTGCAACGTGCCATACATCGGGCGTTACATTGGAGTTTTTTCAAGAATTATTCCCAGATCACGTTATTTCCAGAAACGGTAATGCGGAATGACCGCCAATATCAATTTAACGCCGTTAGACTTTTTTCTCTGGGGCTATGTTAAGTCGCAGGTTGTCGGTACAGTACCTTCCTGTTGTTTTCTATTATACAGATTCAGATGGTTTCAAATTGCAAGGGGGTGCTCTCAACACCCCACCTACCCAGGTTGTGTAACTTTTTTAATTGGGTGAATTTGTATACTAAATTTAAAAATGTCATTTGAAAAAGATCAGAAACCCATCCAGCGTTTATTGAAAGATATAAGTGAAGATTCTAGTGAAGAACAAGACTTAATTGATACGGATGATGGCGAATTTGTTGAAACAGCCACCCTTTTTCCTTAGGTTTGACACCCTTCATTCTAGTGTTCCTTAAACATCGATAGTCTATTAATCAGAATTAATGCATAATTTTCTATTCATATATTGAAAACCGCTTAATACATTATTCTATTGTACTGAATGTACTTTCCAGCACACCGTGTATAATGTAACCGGAAACCGAGTTTACTGTTGGTGGTGGTTATGCCAGGCACAGAGTAAGTATAAGGGAACTCCCCCACTATGTAATGAGCAAATCTTCTGCGTGCGATTGCCATTTTCTCCGGGTAGAGCTTAGACACGGGTCACATAACATTTGGATTAATTTTTTATAAATTACGAAATTATTAATAAAATATTGGGAGAAGTTAGAGGCAAGGGTTAAGGAAGTTGCGGAAATGTTCCTTTGCATGACAGCAACGTCAGTTCCCTCAGACAGAATATTCTCGAGAGCTTGCCAAATAATGACTGAACGCCGCAACAGGTTAAAGACCAAAGTTTTAAATAAACTCTTATTTCAAAAACAAAACGCTGATATTTTTAGCTTAAATTAAATTTGAGCACCGTACTAGCCTTTACTTGAAAAGATTTCCCTTAGCTTATTAAATGTACACATGATCTCATATATTCTTTTTTTTAAATACATTTTAACAAGTGTTGCGTTTATTTCTTTATAAAAGCAATCGATAACTATTGATACTATCGAATGTTTTCGTAAACTATCGTGAACTATCGCAAGTGTTGACTATCGATGTTTAAGGAACACTACTTCATTCTGTTGGGAATAAAGGCTTTCATACCAGAGAGAATAGTGTTTGTGATCATATTAGAGGCGGTGTCCAAGTCGCTATCAAGGAAGGTTAGATTGAGAAGGGTGTATGGTTCTGCAAACAATCAGCTCAGAGAGGGTTATGAATTTTCGCACATGATGATTGTCAGGCAGTACCCTTCCTACGTCTTTCTTGAACCAGGCTGGATAAAACCATCCAACTTCAACAAGCCTAATGAATCTAAATTGTTTTCCCATAAATATAACCAGACGTACATAATGTATGTACCTATGTGTGCATTTTTGAGAATTTCTCTGCGTTTGCTTCAATTGAATGTAAACCATGATCCAAGGTCGAGAAGAAGCAAGTACTCACATGATAGGTCATAACTACTTTCACAGATAAATTTGAATATTTTTCATCCTTTTTGCGAAGATAAAATCGCGCAAACACGTCCCTAGAATGATTCCCAAAATGTTAATACGGTTCTCACGGTAGAAAATGTCCCGATTAAGCAATCCCCACAAATCCAATAACCCACCCCCACTCATCATCTGTAAACTTTCCAAATCCAACCAAACTTTCTACAGGCATATCCCCATCTAAAAAGGAAAAAGAAGAAAATTGTTACCAAATATTTTCAATTTTCTCTTTTCTCGTCACCGCAATAACGGCACCGCCCAATTCATCTTCTTCGCAAGAGGAAATATGCAAATCAGCCAACAAAAGGAAAAGTGTTCAACTGTAGAGTGTACGCGGTGCCCCGCATCCGTTTGCGTGATTACATATCAGGAGTGCGGCGTATAAAACCTGACTTGAATCTTAAAATCGAACACGTCTCTCCTGACAGGTTTGCCCTTCCTTGTTGATGTTGTCATTCTACTAACAACACAGGTCCTGGGACAGCAAACGTCAACATAAAAATACACAACTACAAACATACGCGTTGGGTATACCCGGGCTGCTGATATCTTCAAACTTTTCACGTATCAAATTATTATCCCTACAAAGTGTGTGAATCCTTTCTGCAAACAGCAATCCTTCACCTTATGCCGAAGAACAAGTGCGGAGTGGGGGGGGGGGGGGGGGGTATGTACGTACATACTCATACCCCACGGGTACATAAAAGATTTTTCGTCATAAAAGAGGAGACGACGACGCGACGGTTCGATGTATGCGTGCGTGCGTATGCCGAAGGATGGATAGATACGAGTACGTGGTTGAACGGAACTCCTTAACAGAGAAGAATCACTGGTGTTTGGGTTGAAATTCAATCAAAATATTTAGCAATCTAAAGGATGAGTGGGTACGGCATACACGGGTGTGAAGTATATTGATGGACTATTTAAAAAAAAAAAAAAAACAATGACTAAAAGGGAAAAATAAATTCATTTGGTCCTCAATTTGGGCAGATGTTTTCAATTTTACGAACGGGAAAGGATGTGGATAGCAACACTTTGGGTTTAAATTCATCCGGTTGTCCTTGTGCTGGTGTTATAAAACCTGGTAATGGCGAGAGAATTGCTTCCGATAAAAAGGATCCTCTCGATGGACAATGGAGAGTCGAAGAGAAGGAGGGCCACTAATGGGTGAGGTTGATGCAGATAAGGACACATAGAAATGTCCTTTCGTTCCCTTCCAAGAATACCTTGTATGTTATTTCAACGAAAATATTCCAAACAATAAAACGTTGCCCATTGTCCTGCATGTGCATCAGGCATGACAAGGGAGAACAATAGGGTTGATTATGCCTACGATGGACATTTCCATCAGCTTCTCAACCGGAGATATTCAAATTGGAAAAAGCTCTAACCATTCCTTTGTTTGGAATATGAACTCAAAATGATTGTTTAATTAGGTTTCGGCTTCAAAGTCAGATTTGTCCTATGCTTTCAAAAGGCGTGAAGTGCTATGCACACAAAAAGGTTTTTTCATGGGTTATTGGAAGCCCTTGAAATGGTGACTATGGCTTAAGCTAGTTCCAAATCTGGTTGCTAATTTCATTTTTTAAATTAATTCGACAGCTGGGGCCTGTGCCACAATACTACAAGTATGGTATGAATATCATAGATTAAGAAACTTATATAGGCGTAAACTTAACCTCGCGAAACGTAATTACATTTGCAATAAAATTGAAAATAGTGCCGGTGAAAAAGAAATGTGGTCAGCCATGAAAAGTTTCGTACTAAAAGAAAGAAGACAGGAAATAAGTGAAATACAATTTCCCGAAAGTAAGGAAAGTGATAAATCGGTTATTGCAAATAAGTTTAATTTGTACTTTGTTGAAAGCATAAACAATCTTAGTAATTCAATCCCGGCAAGTAAGGTGGTGTTTAATGTTGTGCAAGAGTGTCATTCAATCTTTAAATTTAACCGAATTACTCAGAGTGAACTGTATAGTGTATGCAAACATTTCAAAAACAAGAAGGACGCTTCAAAATTAAATATAAAAATTATTTTAGAACGCTTTGATGCTATTGGTCCAATAATAGTTAAAATAATAAACGGGTCGTTTTGTAAAGGTGAATTTCCAAGAAATTTAAAGGAGACTATTGTGATTCCAATTCCCAAAGAGAGCAGATCAATTAAGTGCGATAAGTTCAGACCTATAAATATGATGCCTATTGTGGAAAAAATTATTGAAAAAACGGCGTACAAACAATTATTTGATTTCGTGGTGAATAATGACATACTGGTAGAAAACCAGTCTGGTTTTAGACCAGGTCATTCATGTGAAACATCCTTAAATTGGGTCATTATGAATTTTAAAGAACAAAGGCATGAAGGTAACTTAATTATAGCTATCTTTCTGGACTTCCAAAGAGCATTTGAAACTATTGATCCAAACATCTTAATACAAAAACTATGTACAGTGGCGAGCAAAATAATAGCAGTGCTACTTTGAAAACACCATTTTCCTTAATATTTTTTTTTTATTTATATTTTTTGCGACTTTTACTGTAATACTATACTTATCAACAATATGTCGTTCAGGTGTCGCCATATTGCAATGGTAAGCCCTCACTTTGGCGTTGAAATATCTTTCGGTAGTGCATCTCATACTTTTTTGAGGGAAAAAAATAATAGCAGTGCTTATTAGAGTTCGGTATACAAATTTTGTTTTGACTTGATTTTTGGATCTAAATTATAGAAAAGTAAGTTAAAACCTTCTACTTTTTATTTTTTATCAAACTGTAGAAAAACCGATTAATTTGATTTGATAAAAGTGGGTCGTGGAATACACTGCACAGCATTGAAGCGCGATCTAATTCAATTGCTCATAAAATTCGTAAAAACGTACAAATAAATTAAGGAACTCTTGGGTATAACGCTAAAATGATAAGCAATGCTGTAAAATATGAAATGACGGTTAAAACTCGCGGCCAAAACAAAATACAGCATCCGTCAATGGTGAATCGTGTTGTAAGGTACTCTAGGACACATCTTTCTGCAGCTAAAATTCGTAAAAACGTACAAATAAATTAAGGAACTCTTGGGTATAACGCTAAAATGATAAGCAATGCTGTAAAATATGAAATGACGGTTAAAACTCGCGGCCAAAACAAAATACAGCATCCATCAATGGTGAATCGTGTTGTAAGGTACTCTAGGACACATCTTTCTGCAGCAGTTACCCAGATGGTGGATTTCTTTTACTTGACATGTGGTATTCACACTTTTAGAAGACGGCTGAGGGATCACAATCTCAGTGCTTGAAGTCTACGACAAGTCCCACTTCTCAAGAAAATACATGTATCAAAGGGGCTGAGGTTTGCGAAAAAGCATTTGTCGTGCCTCCTGACTTCCTGAGAAGTGGAGGAATATAATGTATACTGATGAGACCAAAACCTTTCTATATGGCTGAAAAGTATCTCGACTGTATGTCAGGCATCCACCCAATACAAAATATGATCCAAAATTCACAATAAAAACTAAAAAAAACTCGGTGGATCTAGTAACATGATTTGGGGATACTTTTTATAGTATGATATTGATCCAATATATTGGTATAAAGGTACAATGGTCCAGCACTCATACGTTGATATATTGCAGAATATCACGTTGTCATATGCCGATGACGAAATGCTACTAAAACCGGTTTTCCAGCAGGACAACGACCCGAAAGGCACCAGCCGAACAGTTAAACAATGCTTTCAGGATAATATGATTGAGTTCATGGAGTGACCTGCTCAATATTTCCATCTCCATTCTATTGAAAATCTATAGGCCTTGTATAAAAGAGATAATGTACTGCACAAAAAACCAAAAAATAACGAGTTGTGTGGGGTAGTTCAGCAGTCTTGGAGATCAATATCACCCGAAAGGTGCCAACATCTTGTAGACTCTGTAAAAACGGCTTTGCGCAGCTGTAGTAATTAATAAAGGCCACGTTACTAGGGACTAGTATATCCTTAGAACACCTCATACTAATTTATTTAAATTCAGTATTTTTTTTTTTTACTTTTTTGATCAAGTAAGCTGGTGAAGAAAGAGCACTGCTATTTTTTTGCTCGCCCTTTTTTAAAGTTCTTTTCGACAAAATGCATTTATGTCAGTTTAATTTAATTAAATCAAAAACTAATAAATGTAGATATTATAAGAAAATAACTCATTTTATGCTACTGGTAACATTTTTTAAAAACTATTGCTTAATTTGTTGTATTTTTGATTAATGCCACTTCTTCAGTGGCACTGCTATTTTTTTGCTCGCAGCTGTACGTATGGTGTCAAAGGTAACGAAATTCAGTGGTTTAGATCGTATTTAAATAATAGAACACAACGAACAAAAGTAGGTAGTGCTCTGTCATCAATAGCACATACATCTTTTGGAGTACCACAGGGCACCATACTTGGTCCCTTGTTGTTCCTGTTGTATATAAATGAAATAGGTAAGATACTGAAATACTGTAAGATATCATTATTTGCAGACGATGCCCTAGTGTTTGTGAGTGGAAAAAATAAAAATTTACTTTTAAATTACATTGAATTTGACTTAAAAAATCTACACCATTGGTTAGAAACGAACAAACTTAAATTAAATATTAATAAAACTAAATGCATGTTGTTCAATGGTGAATTTAATTTAAATTTAAATATAAATGGGGAAGCCATAGAACAAGTTCGTGAAATGAAGTATCTCGGTGTTATCCTGGATAGTGAACTTAAATTTAAAAAACATCTCTCACGTTCCTAAAAAAATTTCAAAGAAAATCGGTTTCCTCAAAAGGATTCGAAAAAATATAACGACAATGTGTGCAGTAAATAATATCTATAATACAATAATAAAAACTCATTTTGAATTCTGCTCTACAATCCTGTTCATGGGAAATATGGAGAACATAAGTCAACTCCAAATCTTACAAAACAAAGCTATGCGAATCATTCTGAAATGTAATCGGAATACGCGAATAGAGTGGATGCTTTCATGCCTTCGATGGATGAATATTAAGCAACGGATTTACTTCAACGCATTAATTTTCGTTTTCAAAATGAAAAATGGTCTTTTGCCAAATTATCTTTCGTCAAATCTGAAGTATGTCCAAGATGTGCAGCCCTACAATTTAAGGTCAAATTCGAACTTCCGTTTGCAGTATTATAGAGACACCAGAACTACAAATATGATTATGTATAACGGACTTAAATTGTTTAATGATTTACCAAATGAAATTAAAAATGAAACTGTATTTAGAGTATTTAAAAAATTGTTAATTATGCATGTTAAAGCTAATATATTGTAAAATGGAATATAAATTTTGTAAATTGTAAATCAAATATTATTACATACTAAATAAATATATACATACATACATACTTGTAGTACAAGTGAATTTATACAAGTGTAACACGTAGCATAAAGTCAACTGGCACTTCTACAATGTGTAATTGAAAATATACTTGTAGGGAAATTTAGTGAATTCCCTGTTTCTCTTACTGGCAGCTACAAGTGTAGGTAAAACTGAAACTTCACTGGTTGAATAGTTGATAAATTCTTACGGGCGATTTTAGACTTGTACGAAAAAAAAAATCATCATTCTTTGAAAAATTTGAAAGGAAAAGTTGTGTCTAGCGCGTGTTTGATAAATTAATAATTAACTATACAACTGTACTTTTTTGATTCAGAGTCCGAAAGTGATAGTGACGTTGAAAATAGACCAAAAATTTATAAAGAGAGGATAATCATTGAAGTTGAGGACCACTTGTTTTGCGAAAAATGTTGACTATCAAAAAATATATAAAAAAGGTGGTATGCCAGAGGTTTGTGTTGCTATCGATGGCGTCCTTATCAACATTGATGCTCCGATTAATAATGAAGAAGCTTTTGTAGATTGGCATGGTAAACACTCCTTGAACTGTATGGCAGTCTGTGGACCCGACCTGCGATTATTTTTTTTACATCAATGCTAACTGGCCACAGTGTCCATGACGCATGAGTACTGCAGAAAAGTTCGTTGTATGATAAAATGGTAGGCGGGTGGCGGCCTTTTCCAAAAGCCGTTACCTTAGGAGATAGCGCATATGCATATCCCTTGAAAACGTGGTTTATGTTGCCTTCAATTTTAAATTCTGGGAGCGCATCTATTGTTCGGTACAACAGGGCCCATAAACGAACACGACGCGACGTTTTGTTGAGTGTGCATTTGGAGTCTTAAAAGAAAAATTCCCGTGTTTGAATCATTTAAGAGTCCAACCTGTATTTGCTGCAAACATTTTTAAGTGTTGTGCCACTTTATGCAATCTTTCTCGGAACCAAATTAATGAAGTTAATATATCTGAAATGCTGCCTGGCGAGAGTGCTCAAAGAGTCGAAAATTCCGTAATTGTAAATATTTTCCCCGCATCATCCCAAGAAGCTAAACAAAGACAACATAAACTTTTGGATTTCTTTAACCAAGAATTTGCATTTCTCACTCATTTTCATAAAACTAAAAGATATTCAGAAAACCATAGCTACCCCAAAAAACAAATTCTATCAAATTCAGAAATATATTGGAAAACATGGCTACAACGATATTTTGAGAATATTTTGATATTTGAAGCAGAAATTCTACACTTGTAAACTGTATGTCTACAAGTCGAGGGACATTTCTGTTTTCTACACTTGTATGGATTTTTTCTGTGTTACAGAAATAATCTACACTTGTAGGACTAGTTTACTTGTACCTACAGCGACTTGTACACTTGTAGACTTGTAGCATTATGGCACAGGCCCCTGGTATATATTCGTATTTATTTGACATAGGAGAATGGCGTGCCTGTGAATATTTGTTTTCGAAACCAATTTTTAAAGTTTTCCAACCAAGAAATGCACCGAGAAGTACAGAGTGTCTTAAACTGGTCCTTAGACTTTCCTTGTATCACTCTAAAAAGTTGTAAGACATCATCCTTGATCGCGGCATAGCTCACAGGACTTCTACATAGCCTTAGCGACTTCTAGTTCATTATGAAACAATGCTACTTCTTCTCGCAGTATTTGATCATTTGATGTAGGCTTGGTTTATATAACTGATTTATTCAAGACATCAGTACCTATTAAACATTAACTTCATGAACGACACCTTAGGCTTAGAGGAATAATATTCTATAAAATCCCTGTTACTTTGGTTTGGTGAAACAACAGGGGTTTAAAACTCCTAACCCGGAAGACGAAAATCATGCTCTACAAAACATTGATTCTGCCAGTTCTGCTCTATGGTGCCAAGTGCTGGACGACGAAACAGAGCAGCTTTTGAATACAATCGAAAGAAAAATGATTTGTCTGATATTTGGTCCAATATGCGAGGTGGGCGAATGGAATAGTAGGTATTTTTTTTTTCTTTTGAAGAGAAAATGCTTCATGCACCGTTGGGAGGCTGAGGCCGAACAATCGCCTGGTGTAGCGAACTCTAATCGACCAAAAACTCTCCATCTTCAGGCGAGATACCAGCCCGGGACCACACTTCCCATTACTTCAGGGTGGACGCCACTCTGTGGGGTGTTTCTTTTACTTTGGCCTTTTACAAGGGTATATTTGAGCCTTCCTCTCCCTTTTTTATTTTCAGGACTGTCTCAATAAAGGAAGATATCATGTTTCAGGTGTTCATTGTTGAGATAATTTTCCTGACTACATTTTCTGGGGAAAAATTGCCTATCTCTGACACCAGCCGGTTCCTCTCTGTTTTCCATCTGTTATAGTTGAAGAAGGTGTGGTAGTTGATATTACCGCGAACTCTATGTGTTGTTTCAAGATTTGGATGTAGGATATAGTAGAAAAGTATAAATACGTCAATTTTACTGGCACGGCCATATCGAGCGAATTGGCAATAATGCTCCAGCAAGGAGGACCATCGAATCCCAGCACCCAGGTCTGGAAAACTGGAAGCAGCGTGTACAGAATTAAAAAGGATGGAAGGCCGTCGTGTCCCAGGCAGGGACTATCCACGAATTGGGAGCCCACTCAGTACTTTTTTCGAAGTTTTTGAAAATATGTAGGTTGTATAGAAAACTTTGGAAAGGGGTGGCAGCTGTTAGGCCTTACCTAGGCAACTCTCTAGAGTAAATGAGTTAAATGTTGATGCTGTGTTCAGAAGTGGGGCCAGATTAGTTTCGTTATTCTGCAAGAATTTGCTTGATTCCAAATATTGTCTACTTACTTAATTACTAAGCTGGCGCGGCGCTACAGTCCGAGGTGGAACAAGGCATCAACCAACAAACCCTTCCAGTTAGCCCGGTCCTTAGCTAACTGCCTCCAGTTGCGCACTCCAACGCAAACGAGACCGAAGCGACCAAGGATATCTTCATCCACTTTCGGTAAGGTCCATGCTTCAGCTCCATAAAGTAGGACTGGGATGATAAATTGTCTTATAAAGAGCCTCATTAGTTGCTCGGGAAAGGGCTTTACTACTCAATTGCCTTCTTAGCTCTTAGCTTGTCTGAATGCTTTTTTGACATCAAAGGTCTCGGTGACGGACATATTCAGGGCTATCCTGAATAAAATTTCCCCCGGAATATTTCACATTTTCGAAAAATAGGTACATATCGTGAATGAATTTCGAACGAGGGAAAAAATTTCCCCCGGAAAAAATTGCTATCCTGAACAAAATTCCCTCCGGAATTTTTTCTTCGTTTATTTGTCGGGGAAAACCGAAACAAAGGCAGCAAAAGATAAGATATAAGTTATTGTGGCATTTGTTTATAAAGTTTTACTGGCCGAACACAATTGGTGAAGCTGCAGTTGAAGTAGGCAGCGCTGTCAAAGCTAAAATACACGTAAACCCTATAGCGCGAACACAATGCGAAGTTACAACTGTAGTATGAATTTATATGCTGAAGCGCAAAGTTGAGCCAACTTCAACTTTCGGACGTGCCGCTGCTACTTCCATTGTGTTCGGGCAGTTATTGAGTTTCGAGAATTGTAACATGTACATATGTGCATTTTCTGTAAAGTTCTTATTTATAAATACTACAATAAACTTCGATTTATGTGAATTAAGGTCCAACTCAACCAATCAAAAACAGCTAGAGATCATGATCAATTTATTTGATGGAAATCGAGACATTGCCAATGCTTTCACGACCAACAGGAGCAAAGAGGACGCAAAAAAGTTTTGGAAACTTCTAGAGAAGGAGATGAACAGCTTAGGGCCTCCAATTATTCGGACATGTGTCCCGTCTATGCGTCCTACTACTCCAGGAATTCGATACTTCCCATAAAAGCTAAGGTTAATTTTTCTTCTTTCTGGCGCTGACATCGGCATGGTGATCCAAACTGGGCATAGTTTAGTCTCAAAAATGGTCAGGACATCAAAAAGAACCTTGGAGAATCATGACTGCGCTGGTCCAATCTCATCGTCCTTTCCCACTCCTGTTTGGTAACCACCTTCCGCAAAAAAAAAACGCAGACACACACTTAGCTTGACGACGGGAGGAACGGCGAAGGATTTTTTTAATGCGGAGAATTTTCCAAGGGTAAATCCAGCAAATATTTAAAAACTGTTTTATTTACCCTGTAGTATTTCTGAAATCTGACAAACAAAAAACATAAAACCAACTATTTTGCAACGGTATTTTATTTCTATTTACAAATTACAATGCTTGTGGTAATTCCAAGGGGTTGGACTTATCTCTCAAATTTCTCCTTACAAATCTTTGCTCATTTTGTTCCTCTTGGGCCTACTCCTCAGCTTGTAGTCTAAATGCTATGCGATGCATTTTTAAAACACAAACACAAAGGTTTACAAAGGTTTCAATTCAAAATTCACAGGTCACAATTTTCTATTTTTCTGAAGAAAACCACGATTGAAAACTGTCAAAACATTCGAACAAAACTTCGAACAATTTGCAAATTCCGGGGGAAAAAAATTTCGGTGGAAATTCATGATAGGAGGAATTTTTTCCTAGGAACAAAAATTTTCGGGTGGAATTTTTTTCCCTCGGTATTGCCGATAGCCCTGATTGTCAGCTGTACTTTGTAATTTAGCATCTAAGTAAAACTCCTTGCTTAGCTTGTTCATCTGCTCTTTCGAAGCTTGTGATACCGAGATGCTCGGGAACCATTTTGCATCTGCTGAAGTGTAGCAGCTTGGAACTGATACATATAGTGCTTCATAAGTATATTCACAAAAGTTCAGTCTGAAAGGTGCTTCACATATGTAGTGCAGTTCTACTACATATAAAAGTCCGTTAATTATTTTACCCACAATCCTGAAATCGCCAAGTTTGATAGACGCATTATACCGCTGCTCTATGACTGAAATGAAAAAAGGCTTTCCTCTGGGAAGTCGATTCTTATCGTATTATTAAACTGAAAATTCCAGGTATATTGGTAAAGTTCGTTGGCACCAATTCCACTGATATCTCAAGCACTTCCCGCTTGTTAACGTATTGTTTACGTATATGTATCCGTACTCCATATGAACACATCAGCTAACGTTTTCCAATAGATTAGCCGTTTAACAATAAAAATCTGCCCTTTAAACTCAATCAAGACCAGTTGGCTTTACCAAAGTCGATCTTATATCAGAATGGGTACAACAAACTATCCCTGTTCAATTATTGAAGAAATACACAAAATTAAGTTCTTGAAAAGCAATATCGCGAAAGACTGCACGTAGAAATAATCTTTTTATGGGAATACTACCACCTTTTGGGTAACCACGAAACGTCCTAGCAATTGCACGTAAAATCAACACTCCCGTTCGCCTTTGAAAGGTCCTGAAAGGCCCATAACACAAACAGAGTCATTCATTCACTCAACCAATGCAATCCGTCACTTGGAATTAGCACAAAGCAACCCTCGCTGTGCGCCCGCAAAACAATCGCAATAAAATCCTTTTGCGTTTTGGCATTTCATGGTTTAGGCACATTCCAAAGCCGAACCCCCCTACTGGCTGTGGTTTGGCTTTAGACGCGCCGCATGCAGCAGCGGCAGTGGGGAATACCGATACGCCATTCAGTCGACCATAGTTTATGACTTCGTGGCCAACGAAATGCAGCACAAGAAAAATGGCGAAGATATCAAAAAAACAGCAAAACATAAAAAACGATTCCAAACCGGAAGCGAATAATTCAACGATTCACAGAGTCACCCCTACCGCCCCACCATCCCACCATCCCGCCCCTTTGCAACAGAACGATACACATCGCCTACAGCGTCATAAAATCCACTGAAATGGATACAAGCGTGCACGCCAAATAAATAACAACGCGTTGTTCGTTGTGTGATACCACCACACCACTACCACTTTCGGACACTTTAAGAGTCAAAGTTTTATTTTTTGGTTTACTGCTCCTTTACTGCCAAACAGGAGAATCCTTACTCATTTCCTGTAGCCGCGAAGAGATAGTGCAATGGCAACGGGAAGTTTGAAGATGAATTGAGTTGGGTATTGGGTTTGGGAAACTTTTCAGAGGGGGGTGACGGGTGAGAATTTACTGGAAGCGAGCGTTTATTTTGAATGTTTTCTCGCCTTGATTTACGTGTTGTTTGGTGGGAGGTGATTTGGAGCGGTGTGCCGTTATATTGGTCCTTAAGAAGAATCTCCTTTTTTTTTTTTCTTTTAAAGTGGATATAAAGTCAGAAGATTGTCCAAAAAATTTGCGGAACTTTAAGTCGGTCTATAAGCGGAAATTGCTTGCACGTGCAACACTCATTTAACGTCCAATTGCTTTTAGGCTTTCAGTGCATTGAGTGCTCCAAAATGAACTGGTAAGTAGCTTTCACACAATGAAACATAATCGCCGTGTGAAATGCACAGTTCTGGGTAAAGAATTTAGACCAGTAGGTAATTTTATAAAATATTAGCTTTTAACTTTAACATATTTTTAATTATTTTTCACACTTAAAAAAGTAGTTAGAATGCAGACTTATATTCGGCTGCTTCAATTTAAAGACTGTTTTTAACTTAAGTACAAGACCTTCATCTGAAAAAAATAAGAACAAAAGTGAAAAATTATCCTACTGGTCCTAATTTTTTTTCACAGGACTGTATTTTGTTGGTAAAAGGAGAACTCGTAAGAGGAAAAGAAAGGAGATTTTTTTTGACATTTCGCTTTACACTTTTCGTAGATTTTCGATATTTTTTCATTTCAAATTCGGGTTTTCTACCGTGCACTGTGCATATCACCATCTACGATCGATAGACCACAAAGACACAACAGCACAGCACAATGCCGCAGTTTATCATCAAGCGAATGTCAGAGCAAAACGGACAGAAAAACTTACAGTTTCATCGTGGAAAAGGTACATGAAACTTCAGAAGAGAGTTGGAAAAAAAATTATCTTGCTGGTTATCATATCGTGTAAAAAGCGGGTAAGAGCTACACCATCAATTATTAGTTCTCGCCGTTGGTACTTGGACTTACGCCTGAAATGGCGGCATCACAGTGGACACAACGATCCTTATACTATTGTGAAGCAAAACAAAATGAAATGAAACGATGATTTTCAGAGTATAGCCATTATAATAACGACATTATTATCAGTAAGTACACATTCATAGGGCAAAGTGGCATGCGACAACGGCTATACCCTAAAAATCATCGTTTCGTTTCATCTTGTTTCGTACTTTTTAGATAGTTTTTTCCGTAATCAGGATTTAGTTTTTCAAACTTAATTTTACAACTAATCTAGTTTTACGTAGGTAAGCAATGTCGTGTTCTACTTGTCAAACCCTTTCATTTGACACCCATATTAAGGATGTAGTAAAGATAACGGAAATCCGCCATCTCGGTAGCATCCGCCGTGTTGAATTTAGCATGACGTCAAATTGTATTGTATTTAACTCGCCAAGCCCTTTCATTTGATACCACTATCAAGGCGGTTGTAGAGAAAATGAGAAAGAAAAAAGAAAAAAGAGGTAATACGCCATCTTGCTTGGTTCGCTCGCCATATTGAATTTTTCTGTGACGTAACATAGCCTAGGACAATCTTCAGATCAAGGCAAATCTAACGACACCTCATTTATTGAAATCGGTTCCATAGTTAAGGCTATACGAGGTGACGTCTTACATACAAGCATACAAACAAATAAACCCAGCCTGTTATGATTCCCTTCCTTTTGCCTAGTCGGGTAAAAAAGGACTAAGAGATTCAAAAACTCTTAATTTGGATGTAATACTCCCTTCATGGTTCACAATGCCTCTCTTTTCAGTTTCCACAGCCGAAGAAATGGACTAAAAAATGCCACAAATGTTGGTGTCTAGGTAAATACAGAGTTGTCAGAGGAAATTTGATGTGAAAATCAGGTTAGCCATTTTTGTCGACTTAGTGTCTAATTATACAATTTCCTCCGATTGACGACCTCTGAGTCTTTAAAGAGCAAGGTAAAGTAGATAAAGAAGAGCCGAAAGCCTTAAATCTACAACGGGGATGATGCGTATTAGTGCCTCCTGAAAAATCAACAAGCGATCCATATTCGTCCGTGAAGATGAAATCAGATGAATATAAGTGAAGCAGAAGTATAGAAGTACCTCGCTAGTGTGTGTGTCCCCAGACGAAATGCCTCACGACGCGGTACCGTGGGGAACAGGAGTTGGAGGCAAAGGTGGTTTTAGTTAAGGTTAAAATTCTCCACGCCGGCTTTCGACGCTTTCCAACTTTCTTACAAAAAAAAACCTCGCTAATGTGAGCGACACATTCTAACGGGGTTCACATTATTGGAATATGAAAACTAGAAAAAAAGAGAATTTTCTTAATATCCTTCTTGCAGTAAGTAGCAGTACGTACAGCATGGAAAAATACATCTACACAAATAACAGTTAATATTAAAAGAATAACAAAACAACAGAATGCGAACTATTGTGGAAAATTTGTTTTTATAGAGGTAAAAAAATTATAAAGTTCACATTATAGAGATGGCCAGGTAAATGCATAGATTCGTAAGTTCACAATAATAGTAATTCACGTTATCGAAGATCGTACTGCTTATACTTACGTGTCCTTCGGTATTGAGCTTAACGTCCTAAGCTTCGAGTCCTTTCCTTTTGTAGCGCGAATATTATTTGCATCTAACGAAGTTGTATCCACCTACAAAATGTGCAGCGCTTTCTTATTTCTTAAAAGCCTGTGGGGGTCAAAAAAGGGTTTAATTGCTTTTGGTATCCATATCAGTTAAAAAGCAAAGACTGGTTGAACAAATATTGAGAAAACTATTGACGCTTAGCTGTGTGATTTTTCAACTGGCCAGGGACTAGTTATGCAGGAGGTGGTCAGTTGATTTGATTTTTTTGTTGATGCAGAACCCTTATAAGGCCCTTAGGACACCTAAACTGGCCTTAAGTGGATACTTTTTTCCATTGGCGCGAGCAATCAGGGAATTATTCCCCCATTCTTCATCCCTTTCAAAATTTCCATTCCAGGCCTTTAGATGTAAGCAATCTTTTTCGGTGGGCACCGTAGCGCAAGTGGTTAGTGCGTCGGACTACTGAGCCAGCGGTCTTGGGTTCGAATTCCGCCGCAAACACCTAAAAGTTTTTCACAGTGCCCACCTCTTTCGAATGTCTGACAAGCATCAAAGAGTATCATTTGTCACGATTGAGCTTCTCAACTCGCCGTTCGGAGTCGGCAAAAAACTGTAGGTCCCTTCCATTCGTGCAAAAATATAACACGCACACACAAATGGTTGCGAGAAGCAGGCCCAGGTTCACCTCGAGCTGTAGCGCCAACTAAGTAAGAAGTAATCTTTTTCGGTCTGTTGCACATGTTTAGTTATCAGTAAAGCACCTTTTTAAATTGCCGCCTCCTAAATGATCTCTATTTCCATGTTACTTACCTATTCATGACGTTCAAGATCCTACCTTATATTTTGAACTGTTTTCCATAGACTTACCTCATCCTCATTCAGCATCAAAGACATTTTCCTCAGCTTAGTGCGCAAGAAACACCGATATCACCGTTCATTGTATTATTATTATTACTATTGTTATTGAAAGGTGAGATGCACTGCGACCTTAGAATCTATTGTGCTCCCTACAAGTCCTAAAGGAAGGAACATCCCTCTCGTCATTATTCCTATTGGAATCCTATTAAAATAGGTCGCTACACCTCATCCAGACCAATTTCACTGAAAAATTGTAGTAGGAGATTGGGTGCTATGAGTGGTAGATCCTTGAATCTTTTCTGGGCTAATGCTCCACATTCCACCAGTATGTGTTCTGGAGTTTCACTGGACTCATCGCAATGAGCCTTTATATTGGGTTTTCCAACGAGAGGTGTTATTGTGAATGGCCCGCTATTTCGGTAGCTGTCACTTTTGAAGCTTTTATTCTTTGACATTTGACAAGTAGAAACTACGCCATTACTAAAAATGGAACGATACACGCTTCAACAACGCATTGAAATTATTAGTATTCACTACAAAAATGGTGAAAATCTTACAGTCACAATTCGCAAAACGAAATCATTTTTTGGTCGTCGTAAAGCACCTTTTTGGACCGCAATACAGAAATTGGTGGAAAAATTCGAGCTGTTGGGACAAGTTAGTGATGTGAAGAATAAAACCCGTGCACGTCGCTCAAGAACAATTGAGAATATTGCTGCTGTAGCCCAAAGTGTTCAAGAAAACCCAGGTTTGTCCATTCCTCGTCGTTCTTTGGTATTGGGCATTCCACAAACGTCATTACACCGTATTTTGCATAAAGACTTGAGTCTTAAGGCTTATAAAGTTCAGTTAACACAAGAACTCAAGCCGGCCGATCATCAACAACGTCGTGTCTTTGCTGATTGGGTCCTTGAAATGCATGAAAATGATCCGGAATTCCATCGAAAAATCATCTTGACTGATGAGGCCCATTTCCACCTCGGTGGCTACGTCAACAAGCAAAATTGTCGCATCTGGGGCTCGGAAAACCCAAGAGTTATTGTTGAGAAGCCTCCCCATCCGGCGGGGTCATTGGACCTTACTTTTTCGAAAATGAGGTTGGATCAACAGTTACGGTGAATGGATTGCGCTATCGAGAGATGATTAATGATTTTTTATGGTCGGAGTTGGATGGTATTGATCTGGACAACGTTTACTTTCAACAAGACGGCGCTACGTGCCACACAAGCAACGAAACCATTGATCTTTTACGGGAAAAGTTTCCGGACCGTGTTATCTCTCGAAGAGGTGATCACAATTGGCCACCGAGATCTTGTGATTTAACACCTTGCGACTTCTTCCTTTGGGGCCACGTGAAAGATAAGGTCTACGCCAACAGCCCAGCGACGATTCAAGACCTCAAAGATGAAATTCGTGAGGCTATAGGGCAGCCACTTTGCGATTTGGTTATGGAAAATTTCATGAAAAGGATATGATCCTGTATGCGTGTTCGTGGTGGCCCATTTGGCTGATGTTGTTTTCCATTATTAACGGCATACCTTCCTCTTTATTATGAAATAAGCATCCGATCATTTATCTCATCTTTGAATACCAAAATAACACCTCTTATTGGAAAACCCTTTATTATAGACATGTATCTTCCTGAGATGTCCGCTGACTTTAGAATGCCAGGATGCGGAGTTGGTTTTGTCAATGCTGGTCAATCAGGTTTAATCAAAGGTTGTTTTTCATTTAAGTTTTTATCGTAAAGTTTTATTTAATATTTCATTTTTATGTCCACAAAAAGAATTGTTTGTTTCTGGTTCATACAATAAATTATTATTTACTTTCTTGGTTGTTTTATGTTTTTTTTTTTTTTTTGGATATTTTTCTTTTGTTTTTAAATTTAAAATCTAATTTTTCTTTCATTTTATAAATGTTTAGTATTATATTTGTTTCTTTTAACGTTTTGTCTCGTTTGTGTGATTTTCATTTTCTTCATCTTGTTTTGTTTTATTATAAAATATTAAACTTAATAGAACATAATATTTCCATTTTATATATATTTTTTTCAATTTTGTTTTTTCTCTTTTAATAAATAAAATAATTAAGTAGAAAAACTTAAAGTAAATGATAGAGTTTTTGTTATACATACAACAATGTTTATGTAAGTGAAAGTGTTTTATATTTGATTTTCTGTTTATTTGGAATTTTTAACTTTAAAATTTGCTTCATTTGTATTTTATTTTTTAATGTCGCAAAGTGATTTTTTTTTTGTGTATATATTTTTATACAATATTTACAATAATCGTTTTTAAGTTATTTGTTTTGTTGTGGTTTTATGAATTAAATTTTGTTTGTTTTACCAAAGAAGTACAATGTAGTATGTGTATATATATGTACCTACATATATATAGTCTAATTAATTCATTTTGTTTAATATTAATTGGGGTTTATATACCTATATAATGTAGATGTGTTTTTTTTGTATTTTTCATTTTAGAGAGAGAACATTCAATCTATGTAAAGTTACTATTTGTTTCAAAAAGAACTTAAAGGAAAATATTTTGTTTTTGTTTTAAATTTTTAAAATGCAAATACTGTCTTTTTAAGTTTAATTCTTTAATTATTATTTACTTATATAATTAATATATATATATATGTATATATATTAGTTGCCTATCCGTTCGGTGATGTTTTTTTTTTCAAGTTTTAATTCGGTATCGAGGGACTCTAGTTAATGTATTAATCTTTTTTTTATGATTTAATACTATAACTCTTGCTGACTTAATTTTTTCTTTAATAAAATTACCTCATTTCTGTTCTGCAATATTCGCTGCCAATGAATATCAGTTAGTTCTATTTTTGTGTATACTTAATCATTTAACGTTTATTTATGTAGTTTCATTTGGTTTTCTTATTTTAATATTTACTAACGCTTTCAACAGTTTTTTTTTGTGTTAACGTTATTTTTATTTTTTTATTTTTTAAATGTGAGTATGTTTATGTGGTCTGTTTTTGTTGCTGTATTGGAATGTGAGAGTGTTTGATTTTGGATGTTTTATTATTATTTTTTACTTAAATCTTTTTAATACTTGATACTGATGTTTGGGGTACCAGTGTTGTAGTTGGTAACAGCTTAAGCACGACCTTTACGAGCAACTGAAAGTATACAAAGTAAATAAGGGGATAGGGACTTTAGAATTTGTTGGAACCTAAATACATATGTATATGTAAAAGCAATATATCAGAAATCTAAAAGGATAATAGCGAGTTAAGAATCTGTTTTGAAAATGAGCAGAATATAACTGATGCTTTTAATTTTTTTGAGTCACAAGGTGCACAAGTTTTGTTAGTCAAAAAAAAAAAATTAGCAGAATTCGTAACAGGAATTTTCTGACCGGACTTGTACAAAAAAAAAAAAAAAACGGATGTCATGTGTTTTCAATATACATAATTATATTTATTCTGTATAGTGCAGAGTTTCTATTTTTGGTAAGTACTTTCAAGATCAATGCTCAAATCTAAGGGCCGAGATAAGTGGTTGCACTGTGCTATGTAACAATATGTAATTGGTCTTTTATTTGAAAAGCAGAAAGATCTTCACAGGCACTCAATAGCCAATATACTTATTTTACTTGCCTAATGCCCGTTTTCGCAGTGCGAGCTTAAGCGTCGATCCAAGTATAAATTCAGGATCAGTATAAATTTTGTTTTTACAGGGCAGGTATAAACACCTCTCATGTAGTGGTTAAAGTTAAACCACCGACTTCCGTGGTTTAAGTGACGACCCAGAGAATACACAGTTGCGGTTAGTGTACTTTAAAAATATTAACCCCAAAATACATAAGAGAAAACATATACATACCTAATAAGCATACATTTTGTCTGGCAATGCTGCTGGCATTGGAATTTTTATTCTATGCGAGTGAAGAGTACATCCAATTTCAGATTTCATGGCGCGCCACCAAATCGGAGCGCGGAAAAGGGAGCTCGTGTGGCATTGGCCTAAGTTTGCTGGCAAAGGTAAATCGTCCATGCTGATATGGCCCATGTCGATGGAGATATTAGTGGTCAGTATCGCTCGCTGATACTCTTTTTCAGTACTTATGTATCTAAGTAAAATGTGTAGCCGTAACCGCCATCGCCAACAATCACATATTATTCATATTCAGCAGCTTCGAATTGATATTGATATTGATATTTTTCTGAATACAGTGGAGTCATATGACGGGCCTGGCCAGCGAGCGACGACGTTCTGTATCCGCAAATTGGCATCGGATATTGTCTGGACATTAATCGAGGATTATCCGTGCTGATTTCGGAACGCTGCGCTAAGTTCTCCACTCGGGGAACTGATTCAAACATGGATGCAATCGATGGTTCCGATGCACCGGGGGAAATCAGCTAACGCCGCAGAAGCCGTTAACCAGCCCTCGAAGTGAGGTTTTGAATCGAAGTGGTTTATTGCAGAGTATATCTAATAATGAGTAGGGAGTAGGGACTACAAATGCAACTGCTACTAGTACAAAGAAAAGCGTGAAAAAATCGCTCAATAAGTAAAAGCAGCTCAGAAGGATTGATTTCAACCCTTACCTGCGATTGCATACAATGAAAAGAGTCGGCAATACTTTTCAGCAGCACCACCACATGCGGCTACCTACGTAAGATAGAAATTACGTTTGGTTTTTCCATAATGCTTTCTTAAATGGCATTTTTCTTTGAACGTCAGTGTGGTAGTGCTCCGCGCTGTCATTGAAAAAATTGGTGTGACCGAATTTGCTTTCGTGAAATTGGTTTCATTTGAAGGTTTTGGCAATTGTTTTTGATCAAATAGGAATAGATATGGATTTCTAAAATATATATTTCAATCTTAAATATGAAAATTAACGTTCGTACAATGCGATTACTTCCCCAAAACTCATATTAAGTCTTTTCTGCAGCTAAATATAATAACATTTTGTCACACTACTTGTGTAGTCACAATGGGATGGGGATTGTTTACATTTTTTATGCACGTCTTTTTATAAGCGTTGAGCGAGAGACATTAAAAAGCAAAATAAAGGGTGACACTTGTCAGTACATGCAAGCGGCAAATAAGTAAATGGTTTTATGGACAGGTATAAAAAAATAAAATTGCTTTTTGTTTTGGGGATCTCCTATTATGGTGAATGAAAATGCACTGGCGTGATATTAGGTAGCTGTAAGCGTAGGTATACACAATGACCAGGAAAATACAGAATAGATGTTTTGTTGAGAGTATGCTTATGACGATGGAATAAACTAATGCCGTTTTCTATTGGGCTCTTCAGACTTTGCTTGCAGTTCAGACTTTTCATACTGAATGGAAATCAAACGAGATGGATCTGTTTTTCTGCATTTGCATTCATGTGTCATTTTTATTTTTACGAACAAAATGTCCAAATAAAGGAAAAACTAATAAATACAATTTCTTTATATTTTCTAAATTTTGTATGGAGTATCTAATAATATTTGTGTTGATTGGTAGCATTTTTATCTGCTGAGTTTCAATTTCGTATAAAATGTTTTGGTGTAAGTAAGATTCACGAAAATTGATCTCCAGCAAAAAAACCCTTTTTTGCCCTTTTCAAAATGAAAATTATACTAGAGCAATGAAAATTGCTTGAGATAGAAAAAAGGGCTTTTTTATCCAATCCAAAACCACATAAGTTCAAATAACAGCAATGTTAAAAAGGAAAAGTAAACTTTGAAGCTCGTTTTTAAAAGTTAAAATTAAACCATGCGAAATAATTTTTATAAGTGCTTGGCGGTAGGAAAACTGAAATTCAAGCGTAAAATATTTTAGCGTACCGAAGAATTGTGAGTTCTAAGCAAAATTACAAAAAAATAAATAATTGTAATTACATGTGTGCATACTAAAACTTTATTGTCCTTTTCCATTTTTTACATAAGCGAAAGTTGTTCCACTATTTTAAAAAACCACACGGATTACATACAAAAAATTTCGAAGGATTGAAGAGTATACGAAAAGCATTTCTTAAAAAAAACATGTTTCAAATTCTGAAATAATTTTGCTTCTCTTCTATCTCTCTTTTACGACAACACTTCTTATGTCGATTTCTAAAGTCTGTGTGACTGAAAAATGGAACTGATAAGAAACACGTGGAGAGTGTCCCTACTCATTATTAGACATACTCTGGTTTATTGGGTAACAAGTTCGAAAAATGAGGTTTAAAATTTTTAAATCGAGTGCAAAATTCGGGCGTTACTGACACGAATTAATAAAGGTTTTAAGTTTTACAACACGTAAACACTGTAAATGAAAATCTTTCAGTGCCGAAAGGCAATGTTAAATTTCAATTTCAGTTAATCCCCTTTTATTGACCTGACAGCTGTTTATTCTCCGAGTAATTAGATGCTGCTCTTAACTGCGGAAATGATATTTAATTATGTATGAACCAAGTAAACCAAATGTTTTTGAAATTATTGCCCGTGTGGCTAAAGGAAAACCATAACAGACACCACCTGACATAGAATGAACTGGAATAAAGTCATCATTGCAGTTTAATTACTTGTGGAACAGAACACAAGTTTGGGAAACTAAAAGTTCCCACGGTTTGATGGCACAATGAAGCACGAGTAGAACACACGAGACACGAGAGACCCCTGACGCTGTGCCACCATTTTTTCCTGTCCATATGGTGGTTGGTAGATCCTTATTTGTCAGTTAATTTAATTAAAAAACTTTAATACCAGGTATACAATGAACTTTCGATGGCTTCGGGTTTCCTTTCATCCTGTCGTCTGCAGTGCACTCTCCGGGACTTTAAATTCCTGGAAAAAAACTTTCCATGTCTTTTCCATTTCAGGTTAACATACTTAACCCATCGTGGCACGTCGCGTCGCGTCGGAATCATTAGCAGAGGAGCAGAGAATGAAAAAAAGAGTTAAGCACGCAATTTGTTTCCTTTGTATGGTGGTGTTTGACTATTAAGGACATTTTCAATATCTGCTATAATGGGGACATTAATTGCCAATTTCATTTAATTTCCGTTTGCCCACCCGCAAGGGGCGATAAAATAGATTCATGAAGAATAACGATTATTTGCTTAGCTAATTAATTGATTATTATCCACCGTCGCGTCGATTCTTAATGGGGAAATGGCTTTGTGGGTGTAAATGCAATAGCGTAAAAACTCATACCTTTATCTTTGTTCTTGCGTTGTTCCTTGTTGCTCTTGTCCTTGGATTTGCCTGGTTTGCAGTTCTTCTTAATGACACGTGTTGCTTCGCACGATGGGTCACTGGTTGACTTCAATTTATCGGCTCGAGTCATTTGGCCAGTGGCACACTCGGACCAGGATCCCTTCTCATAGCGGCAAGCTGAAAAATAGATTAAAGGACATAACAGATATTTAATTTGATGAGATTTTAATTGCAATTAGATGGCAAGCGCGGGGTATAGATGGATAAAAGGCATGGCGATTGCAAAAAGATGGTAATGGTAGTTTTGGCATGGTCGTTCGATTTCACGAAAAGATTGTAATATGTTTGTAGTAGTTCTTGTACAACCCTTGTTATGAGCTTTGGTAGGGATAAACAGACAGAACTATTGCCCTCAAATGTTTAGAGTAGTGCTGAAAACTTCAACACCCAACATGCGAATTAAATTAATCAGAACGGGTAGCAAGGCAGGGCTCACCGCGGACTGCTGCGTTAAAGAGGTTAATTGTAAATATGACGATCCGTAACGTAATGCTATGAAAACCTAACGGAACTGTACCGGACTTAATTTTGGTTAAAAAA
Source organism: Brachyopa scutellaris (assembly GCA_949775065.1). Classification (NCBI taxonomy): domain Eukaryota; kingdom Metazoa; phylum Arthropoda; class Insecta; order Diptera; family Syrphidae; genus Brachyopa; species Brachyopa scutellaris. Next base: position 108,106,135 of record OX459113.1, read on the forward strand.
AAATACCCAACTAATAGAAAAACTACTTTTCTCTGAGAATACTTTGTAAGGGACTGCATAACATAACGCAGAGTTTTGTTTTAATTGAATTTTTCATATGTACAGGGTGGTTCAAAAATTTTAAATGGATCTTAAATTTCTTGAATAACCTATTATTTCCGCAAAACTTCAATCTTTTGACATGTTGATTGTTATGAATCTGGGGCACGGTGGAGATGATGGCTAGCACTGCGACCAGTGATGTTCAAAACCTTTTAAAAAAACTATTTTCTACCTTTTTACGTGAAAAACGCGTAAATAAGTGTAAACAACGTAAAAAACCCGAAGAAAACGTAAAAAACTCGTTAAAAAGGTAAAGAAGAGGTAAATTAAGTATATTACTGAGAAAAAAGAAAGAAAATGAAAGGCATTGCAATATCTGTCAAAATCTAAATAAATTAAGAAAATTTTGCAATCGTTCGTTCAGTGTCGTGTGTTGAATTATTATATAAAGTGAATTTTTTTTTTATAATGTGCCAAAAATATTATTAATTTAATTTATATAAAATGAGTTTCACTGGAAGACTAAAATCCGTGAATTTTGGGGGAAATAACTTTCACTAACTGCATATTATTTAAATCTTTTTTACGACAAGACCATTTTATCGACATCCGAAGAACAAATAATAAACCAAACTTAAACGCAGATTGATTAGAGAGCTTGCACTGTTTTCGCCAACAAATTTATATTTTTCATACACTTTTTCGAAAACAAATTAAAAAACCAACAGTTTCTCGGAGCACAGCGAGTGTTCATCACCCTCAACTGTCATCTTTACATTTGAAGCTTCTTAATATACCAGCATCGTCCGCGCAGATTGAAAGAATTTTTTTCAAACTGGGCTCAAATACATAGTCCTTTACGAAATCGACTGACCTTTGAAAAGTCTAAAAAAAAACTCATTCATGTATATTTTTCGCTTAATTCAACTAATGTTGACTATACTCGTATATGTTATGTTATATACTGAAAGAAGAATAATAATTATGTTTCATTGTTAAAAAAATTCAAATTTTTCTCGTTTTTTATTTGGTCAGAATTTATTATAATATTTCTGGAAAAGAATACAATATAATATAATAACAGGGTTATTCCTGATAAATTCATTGCTGGGGGTCCGCATTCCGCATACACTTAAAGGTTGAGAAATTTTGGATTAGAGAATCTGTTTTCAACATATGGGGCGTTTTAATCATTTTATCGAAAAGAAGATAAAAACCCAATAGTTTTTTTTGGATTCCGCACAGATTAATCAGTGGCCGAATTACCGCATCCGTTAATGAATGAGTGAGTAGGACTCGTTTTCGAATGATCGAGTAAATTGTATTTAAAATGATACTTGATAGCGAGAGCGTTAATGCCAAATCGTCACATTTCGATAACAAGTAACTCGTTAACGGATGCGGTAATTCGGCCCCAGATCCAACTCTCATCTTCTGTTTTGAGGCTCCCCAATTTGGTTTTTTTTTTTTTTACCTTTTTTACGTTTTTTACATAAGCATAGTAAAAATTCAGCATGTAAAAAACTAATGTAGAAAACCTAAAAACGTAAAGTAAAAAAGTCGAACAACACTGGATATTATTGTTTGGGCAGTTTTCTTCGGCATTTAATTCTCCACCAAAGTAATTACTATTCACAAAAAGTCACTCGAAAAAATGTCATTGCATTTATGACATTAACACTGTTTTTAATGGGTGTAGCGAAGCACACCGGATAACCACTAGTGTATAATAAATACACTTTATTGGAATCTCGATTTATTTTGTAGTATTTGTATTTCTTGAAAAAAAAAAAAAAATTCATAAAAAAGCCTATTTTTTCGGCCTCTAGAGTGGCCTAACCCCTTAAGCATCTACCTATACTTAGGAGAAAAACTGTTATTGTCACCACGGAACTTCGAAATAAACAGGACCGCCATCTAGTTGCGAATAGTAGTATGTATGTGTTTTTTTTAAAGTTAATTCTGTTTGAATTCGTGTATAAGAGTACGCAAAATTGAAGTATCAAGGATCAATCGTATTTTAAGCTCCTGAATGGCCGACTTTTTTGAATAAAGTTTCTTCATAAGAAAGTCAGTCACTTGAAGACGCTGCTTTCTTCAACGGCTTATTCGATTTAATTCGCTCGGTTCTAAAGTCAATTGCAAGTCCTTGTAGCGCGTATCTATATCACATAATTAATCCTTGCCAGAAAGCGATACCATTATGAAGTCGTGTAATTATTCATACTAAAATTAGCGTTACCATAAACAAAGCGCATCGCCATTAATCCAAACGCGATGATAGTCTTAATCTTAATTGATAATACATATGCCATAAAGTGAAAGGCCAATTTGATGGGTCGGATGTATGTGTGACAAATGTGTATCCCTCCATTTAAGTCTTATCACCAAATCTTATCGCATATCGCCTATAAACAGAGCTTCACAAGGAAAATCATAATAATCGGCAGACTAAGCTCTGTGAAATGCAATTACCCATATCTGGTGGCGAGTATTCACTTTGTCCCACCCAAACACAACACTCCCACACTGACATCGAGTCACTAATTATCCTGGGCGAGCATTAACTTTTTATCAACCACATAACGGGGTGCACACAAGTCTGCAGCGAAACATGCATGTGAGCGGATTGAATGGGAGCATTAACTGCGGACTGTCATCCCTGCAGTTGTGAATCTCCTTTAGCAAATCCTTAGAGTTGGTATAAAGCTTTGACCGCATACACCGAGGACATAAAAAAGTGTTCCACTGGAAATGCTAAAAGATAACGAAGGAAATTTGCATTTTTTTTTTTGGTTACACGGCGTGAGCTGAAAGGACATGAACATTGGACATTAATTTGTGTCATTTCGGTGTCCTGGATTTATTTTTTCATCGTTCGCCGTTTTTTTGCACCCTGTCTAGCTGCAGGATTAAACCATACCATTGGTCCTTTGCGATTAAATGCGGGACAAGCGAAAAAGTAATCACAACGCTGGCTGGTTCGTATTCGCTCGTATTTTCCCCACCGAATGACTCCCAAGTGCCGCATAATCCTTTGAAATCACAAAACACGCGCTCTACACGGACATTATCGTCACATTGACCACATAACGGGGGCAGGGTACGCGCTTGTGAATAGGCATAGACGAGCCCTTTGTAGTGCTTTTCTATCCCAAAGCCAGCTAGCAAGTCCCTTTATAATCCTTGGTTCAGTTCGGTTGGTTTTTTTTTTTTTTTATATCCCTATTGGGTGCGCATCGGTAATTAGGAGCGCCATACATACATAAATATTCACACAAAGGATATTGCAGGATATCGCTTGGTGAGTATTTAAGCTTTGACGATATCGAAAGGCAGGGCGGCGACTGAGTAATTTGTCGGTTGAAGGTAATTTGCTTTTAGACAGATGGGTTTGGGTGTGTGGTGGCTTGCAAAAAGGGTTTCACATCGGAGTTGGGGATTGGCTGTTTCTACGCCGCCCGCTTAACGAGAAACAAATTAACCAATTTAAGACGAAAGGGTTTGCCTTTGTTTTTTAGAACAAACTATAAGGGGGTGGTTAATCGACGATGAATACACTTCAGCTGGCGGCGGGGTAAAGATATTAATCACCTGAATGAGAAGGAGGTGCTTTCTCTCAATTTCTTTATCCTTTGGCAGTGATAGACGGGTTAGAATATTGATTTATGTTAGACTCGTACCTCGTTGTCATTCGCAAGTGAGTGATGTGTTTGATGAAGGCGGGTGGTTAGTTTATTGATTTTAATCGAGAGGTGATTGTGGTAAAAGGATTGACACATCTGTACCTACTTCTATGTTGTTAAAAAAAGGAGACATTTTGGGGCTAAGATTTATGTGTCTACTTAAGCATGTGCTCGTGCTATGTGTTGACAGACCTATTTTTTAAGAGCTCAGGGTTAAGCAAAGGCAAGCATAAAAGTAAAACCACATGTAAGGTTTGCTGGATTGTTAACTGACGTAGTGGGTTTGAGCTTTGTACTATTTCTTTTACGTTTCAGTTGAACATGGCATATGTGAAATATATATGTATGTCATGAAGATACTTGGGAAATGAAGGTGCTTCACTAAAATGTTGCCACAAGAAAGGAGACCCCCTCAACTGCTCCAATTACAGAGACATCAGTCTCCTCAAAATCTTATTTTTTTTTAAACGTTTATTTTACTCCACTTAAACAAGATCTTATCTGACATATTGTGTGAACGCCTGATTTGTCTCTATCAGTGCGGTTTTAGGCCAGCAAAGTCCGCCGTAGAGCAAATTCTCACACTTAAGCAGATCCTGGAAAAAAAACCCAAGAAGTCCAAATCGATACCCTTCACATGTTCATAGATTTCTAGACCGCATATGACAGCATCTGCAGAGATGAGCTGTATAGAACCATGTCTAGTTTTGACATCTCTGCCAAATTCATCCATCTTTGCAGGATGACGGTTTAGAAAGCTCCCTGGTCCATCAAGGTCGGTTATATTTTTTCTGAGCGATGTTCTTAGATAAGGGGGGGGGGGGGGGGGGGGCAGCAATTTTTTAACAATTTTTTGAAAAAGTGTTATGAAAAAGGTAACACAAAAGAATATTTCATACATTTTCTTTCATTTGAAATTCCACAGGATGGCCTCAAAATTTAATTGTTTTTTTAACATCCCATTTATCTCCCCCAAACTAGCCCCCCAAAGTCGAAATTCAACTTTTTGAGTTCAGGTCTGTGTTTGGACCACTAACTGCTATAACTGTTCCAAATTTCAATAGTCTACGTGAAATGATCTCTGAGCAAAAGGCCTGTGACAGACTTGTATTTGTATTTTGTATTTTATTTATTTGGAGACTTTACTCAGTAAGATACAAAATCTTTTAAATTAGAGTAAGTTCAGTATAAGAATACTATAAATATATAAATTATGTTATTTGCTAAGTGACAATATTTCATATTTACACATCTTCAAGATTATATATTGTACATATATTAAAAGAAAAAAACAGAAAAACAATTAAAAAAACCAATTCATGTAAGATTATACAGACAGACACCGAACTGATTCCATTAGTGTTCTGTTTTTGGGTACGGAACACTAAAAACAGCATTTTTATTAGGTGGCAATGGTGGATGTCCATAAAGTTGACTCGACAATTTTGGAATTTAAAAGAAAAAAAAATGTGCCAAAATGTGCCCAAAATGTGCTCAAAATGTGCTATTACAGTGAGCCGAAAAAGTATTCGTCTCTGCCCACTTCTGAATAAAAAACGTTAATTTGTCATTAAAATCAATAGTTAACAATATTATTTTTATTTTATTTTTATTACCATTGAGTTATCTCTACGAAAGCTGTGAAAACTCAACTGTCTCATTTTTGTTTTTATTCATAACAGCACATACATTCAAAATCCCTTAGTTTTTCCGCCGAAAAAGTGTTCGTCTTCACGTATTTAAAATATATACGATTAGTTTGCGGGATTTATCCGCTGCTTTGGAGTCAAATTGCTCCGATCAGGACATGAGTAGTTGGAAGTTGGTTTTGAAAGTGCTCGTAGTGCATATCTTTTTCAGAAAAGTAAAATTAAAAGACATGGGTCGCAAAAATCAAGGGTCGCAAAAATCACTACAAGGAAAGAACGAAAAATTATAATTTATCTATTAAATGAAGGTCAAAAGTACAAGGAAATAGGCGAAAGTGTAAATAGACCAATTACGACGATTAAAGTATTATTTATAAATAAAAAAAAAAATAAAGAAATATGAGAATGCTCCAAGATCTGGGCGATCACAAGATTCGACGGAGAGGGAAAAAGCTAAATCGTCCGTAAAACTAAAAAAAACCCTAGACTGAGTGCTCCAAAGATTGCTGCTGAGATAGAAGTTGAGATGGGGAAATCGTTTCTGATGATAGAGTGCGAAGTGTCCTCCACCAAGCTGATTATCATGGTCGTGTGGCTCGCAAAAACCATTTATCAGCAAGGTAAATAACAGTTAGCGCCTGGAATATACTAAAACGTATAAAAACCATGATGAGCAGTTCTGGAAAAGAGTGTTTTTCTTACGGACGAAAGTAAGTTCAAGATTTTTCAATCAGATCGCAAAGTTTTAGTGAGGAGAAAACCAATAACTGAAATGGACGAAAAAGCGACGGTGGTACACTGCGAAAGGTCTCTTATGATATGGGGCTGCATGTGCTCTAATGGAGTGGGTGAGTGGTGCATTTTTGATGGAACTATGGAGTACAAACACTTTATTAACATTTTAAAGAATCATCTTCAAAAAAGTGTGGACAAAATGGGTATCAGTAGTTCCTATATACATATTTATCCCGGACAATGACCAACAACACACTGCGTTGAGTACAAAATATGGCTCTTATACGTACAATACACCTTCAAATATGTATATATGCAAACTCCTCCGCAGTCACTAGATGTTAACCCTATTGAACATATATTTGAAAACAAAATCATAACCAGGTGTATTTCCAATAAAAAGGACTTTAGATCTGCGCCTTATGAGGAATGGGCTTCTAATTCATCAAACGTCACGACAAACTTGGTTGGTTCAATTCTAAGAAGATTGTAAGTAATTATTAAACGTAAGAGGGGATCCACAAAGTATTAATTTAATTTCATTATTATTTGTTTAGTTCGTTTTTATTGACTAGACCTAAGAGACGAATACTTTTTCGGTACTGAATTGATATCTGAATTTGGTTTTTTGCTTTTTTCTTTTTCTATCAGTAAAGAATTCTTTAATTCTTGGTTTAAATTTAAACCATTTTAATTGAAGAAAAAAATATATGCAAAATGAATGTTTTGTATTTATTCAAATAAGAAAAAAATCGTCGTTGTTGCATTAAGGTGAAGCAGACGAATACTTTTTCGGCTCACTGTATGTGCTATGTATTCGGATGAACAAAGTTCAATTGACAAGGTAGAATCATTGAAATCGGTGCAGAAATAGGCTCTCAGGAGGAATCACAAGCTCTTGCGCTAGCGATTTAATTATATAGATTGTGGGCATATTACAGCACAATATGTTTTGTTTTAACAAAGTGATTTTGCGGAGCTAACTAAACATCATAAAAAGGATCTAGTCATTAAAGTTAAGTGTTTTGAATACATTTTTTTTTTACATAGCATATAATAGCACATTTTGGGAACATTTTGGCACATTTTTTTTTTCTTTTAAATTCCAAAATTGTCGAGTCAACTTTATGGACATCGATCGTGGTCATACTTTACGAACAAACCCGCTGTTTGTAATATTTGTGTTCGAAATGGAAAAGAATTGAGCATTATTTTAGCTGCAGCCAACCTGCCAAATTTTGAATGCCAAATTGGTTCTAAGTTAAACAATTTTTTTTACAGTAACATCCACTAATTTATTCGTTTCATTGAAAATCTGTGTAATGAGATTCAATATCTTAGTTCCAAACAACTGATTTTCAAATTCAACTGCGATGGAGAGCTATGACATTTTTTTGCACTTAGCCATTACGAATCTTTGAATTCATTACAGTGGGAAGGTACATACATCCAGATGTGTATTTTCATTTTGTCAAGTCGACTGGCAAGTAAAATATTACTCCCCCGTTGAGTGCTCCCGTTTCTGAAACTGCACCTTTATACTCAAAGTATTCAACTTAATTTTAACTTGTTAACAACTCGCCCAATAGAACAACTTCGATAGCGGTAAAACCAGGATAACTGAATGCAAAGTTCTGAAATATGAAACAAAACAAAAAATAGCTCTGAAACTTAAAACTTTTCCTTCGCCAATAAAGTAGGTACCGCAAGATACCGGATACCTATACATTTACAAATTTTCATAATTTTCCATTGAAAACTAAAATTTCTCTGCTGTTTACGTAATTTCGTTGAAGTTGTTTCGACTGTTTGGTTTCATATTTGTATTCCGAAATGAAACGATGGGTTTTCCTTTACACACACACAGATACAAATCTACCGTAGAGAGCAACCAGAATTACCTCGAAACTTTGCAGCGTAAAAATAAAAAAAACTAAAAAAAATGGCGAAAGTTAACAAAAATATTGTTGAAATTATTATCGCAAAGCATTTGTGTGGAAAATGAGATACATTTTCCCAGTCAAAGATGCCGATGCAGTGGGGGGTAGGGCTTTAGAAAACACCAGAAAGGATATTCTGCAGCAGCCAGGGGTTATTATTGTTGCGCAATGCTCCACTTGTGCAACATTGAAACTTTTCTCGCCTTTTATAGCGCGAAAAAAAAGGAAATAAAAACTCCGGGGACGGGAAAAATAACTGCTTTTCTCTTCGTCCTTTTTTTTGCCTCAATTTTAAGTGTTTCCGGCCGAATGCATCATAGAGGCTGTGTGAACACACCCACAAGCGTACCGACGGCCGTGCAGAGCACTATTTGTGCTTTACGCATTTCCGTTGTGCACTTCAACTCATTATGTTCAGAGGCGATGGAGTGGCAGTAGCAACATCAAGCCATCCTTATCCCTGCCCCACCGTTGTGTGTTGTATTTGTTTGGCGGTACTGGGGCAGCCAAGCAAGCAGGCTGTTTTCATGGCGCCATTCTGGAGCGGAGTCTTGAAATGGTTATTACCATTGTTGTTGCGGAGTGAGTGAGTTTTTTTTTTTTTTTTTTTTAATCGGAAAATCCATGCTAAATGATGTCAACACAAGGGGCTAACATTTCTAGGCCTTGTGTGGATGTGGTAGAACAGAGACAGAGCGATGGTATCTGAGTTTTACAATGGACACAGTACAAATGAATTTCAATTAATTTTACTGTTATCTTTGGATTTAATTTATTTTGATTTGTTTTATAGCTTTTGAAGCTCATAAAGTGTTTTTGTTACAGACTGGGGGTAGGCGGATGACAGTAAATTGATTTTGTTACTGTAAGTTGAATGGGAGTGAGAATGGCAATTGTTGTTGAAGAGCTGTAAAAGGAAAGTGAATAATTGACTTGAAAAAAGTTTAACCGATTCGGGGATTCCGAAAGAAGACAAGGACAATTATAGGGGAGAAGGAAGTCAGAATAGCAGAAAGCTATCAGTAAAGTTTTAGTTAATTCAAAATGGCAGAAGAAAAGAGTGACTGACTTAGGGATCACTTTATTTAGGCGTTTTAGGGTGCCTTTGCCTTCATGAAATTTAATGGCATTTGGTGAATATTTCGGTGAACCCTATACATTGTGTGCTGCACTTTTATGTTTCCACCCTTTCTTTTTGTTGTGGTGCTAGGAAAAATAATCCATGTCAGGAAAAGCAAGACGCTATTACGGGAAACCTCGCTCGGGTATCGGTGCTGCAAGGGGGCGTTATAGTGGCGATGGCCAAGCACCCAAGGACGTATTTACGGCCACTAGATAACGAATGCTCACCAACAATGATTACAGTTAGTTTGGGTGTAATAGCTTTGGGTATTACAGCTTATGGGTACAACTTACGAAAAGGTTGTTTTTTTTTTGTCTTAAACAAAAATCAATATGGAACCCAACTTTCCAAACTTTTTTTATGATGTTAATATTAGATTAGCGTAGTCGTAGTACGGGCGAAAGGAAATAAATTGTTATGATAGCATAGAGTACCCGCCAGGTTCATGTAAGCTATATTAAGTCATTTTCTTAGTTTTGATTTAGATTAAAGCATTTTTCACCAGCCAGCGTCTAGGCTGATAGCATTCATCGTCTTGAGCTCTACAAGGCGATGGCCGAATTCGGGATCCCGGCTAAACTGATCCAGCTATGCCGCGTGACGCTGGAAAACACGCGGTGCAACGTGCAATTTCCTCCGAACTATTCCAAACATGCACCGGATTTCGGGCAGGATATGCGCTGTCATGTGACTTCTTCAATCTTGTGCTGAAACAGATAGCGCGCATGGCAGGTGTAAACACGGAAGACACTATCTTTCACAAATCTGTCCAGCTACTGGGATACGCGGACGACATCGACATCATCGGTCGCTCACAGCGCGCCGTGTTGGAGGCTTTTACGGCAATTGAAAAACAGGCGAATCGAGTTGGCCTTGAAGTGAATGAGGACAAAACCAAGTACATGTTGTCAACAAACAAAGAAACATCTGTCCACCGCCTAGGACAAAATGTCACTGTTGGCAACAGTAATTTCGAAGTGGTTAAGGAGTTTACATATCTCGGAGTAAACATCAACTCCACGAATGACACCTTAGTGGACATTCGACGAAGACTTACCCTAGGAAACCGCTGCTACTTCGGTTTGGCTAAACAAATGGGTTCAAAGCTCCTAACTCGGAAGACGAAATGCATGCTCTACAAAACATTGATCCTGCCAGTTCTGCTGCAGATTTTGAATACTTTCGAGAGAAAAATTCTTCATCGGATATTCGGTCCCGTATGCGAGGAGGGCGAATGGAGGAGAAGATATAACCGCGAACTCTATGAGCTGTACCAAGATGTGGATGTAGTCCGAAAAGCCAAAACGTGTCGACTACACTGGCTCGGCCACATCGAGCGAATGGACAACAATGCTCCAGCAAAGAGGACCTACGACTCACAGCCCCCAGGTTCGAGACGACAAGGAAGACCGAACCTCCGGTTTAAGGACCAAGCTACCGCGGATGCCAGTGCGCTTGGTCTAGACGACTGGAAGCAGCGTGCCCTGGATCGAAGAAAGTGAAAGGCTGCCGTGTCTCAGGCAGAGACTCTTCACGGATCGGGAGCCCGTTAAGTAAGTAAGTAAGTAAGTAAGCGTCTAGGCTAATTGAAAATGTAATTAATAAAAATGCTTCGTAAAACAAAATGCGGTCAAGTGCAAGTCGTACCTGCGCATTGAGTGTTCCGTACTATCAGTAATTTTTATAAACATATAGAACAGATTTACGAGTATGTTGATAGATTTATGGACACAAATCTCAGCAACTCTATAAAATTACCTATCTGATGCCCTTTCTCATATGCTCAGAAAAATATTTATAGATTCACGAAAATCAACAAATAAAGAATACAAGAAATGATGTGCATCATTAAATGCGTGTAATTAGTCTCTCTTTCTGTGGCTGTACACAAATTCAATTTTTCTCAATCAATATTCCTTTATGTTGATTAAAGTCAATGGTTAAAGAATAAACTCAATGCTAATTTTTGGGGCATATTTCTATGATCAACCATTCATTGTTTATTACACACACAAATTTCCCTATAAAATCCCTACAAAATCATAAGTATAAGCTCAATGGTTATACCCGAACCGAATTTTTGAGGCATATTTCTAGGACCAACTATTCAATTTTTACTCTCACACATACAAATTTCCCTTTACGTATTCGCTTTTGTATGATTGTGATAGGTTTACATCACTTCAGGATATTTAAACAGTTGGGAAGGTGAAATAACAAAAAAAACTAATAAAAAAGATTGAACGTTATGCAGACCTGATAATTTTGGCTCAATCCTACACTTTGTTCTCAATGTTTATGATTTTATTCAGATTTTTCTGATCGATATTTTTGGAGATAAGGTAGGGGGACAGCATTTTTTAAGGTTTTTTTTGTTTTTTTTGAAAAAGGGTTAAGAAAAAAGTAACACACCGAAATAATTTATACTTTTCTGAGTTCTCTTTCATTTGATACCCGACATGATGACCTCAAAAGTTCTGGTCTGTGCTTAGGCCACTAATTGCTGCAACTAGTCTCTTAGAAAAACGCCTGTGACAAACGGACAGACAGAACGAAATCGAACAAATTCCATCAGTGTTCCGTTTTAGGGTCCGGAACACTAAAAAGTAGGTAGTCATCGTCGCTAGTCACGCTGAAGAACGTTATCTCTCACAAAATAAAGTAAGTTGATCAATTTAATATAATAAGTCGATTAAAATTTATTGCGAAGGCATAACAGTAGGAGTTGGAGGGTAGTTAATTAGGCTAAAAAAACAATCGCGTAAACAAATTAATAATAAAAAAACATCTAGAAAAAAATACTGTGAATCATGAGCGACGACAAAAAGCAAAAATACACTCTTTGTCTCCAGTTATACTGGTCACCACCCACATATAGTTAGTTGAAATCTATCACCTAAGTGCCTATCACTATGCCAATCTGTTTCTCTCTCCGTTAGTCTTGTCTTTCATATGCTCGCAGTGTGTGTAAGGGAATTCATAGTCAACACCTGGGGGGGGGGGGACTTTCAGTAACATATATTCAGGAGCAAAATATTCTTCGCTTGTGATTCGCTTCCAGGAAAAGCCAAACCACATATTTTATTCAGTTGTACTAAAATATTTAGTTGTACATTTCCTACGATTATCATTTTGTATGCATCTATTCTGACAACGTTTCAATCCTTTTTTCGGCTGCACTAATACTCTTTTTTTATTGCATACTTAGCTTCATTATTAAATCGATTGGTTTACATTTTTCTATTTTTTCTGTTAAATAATTTACATGTGTGTAACAACTATTTCCTTCACTTCAGTTCCATCTTAGCGTAGTCATTCATCTATGCAATATTTCTAGTCCTTGTACAAACTGAGTTACTATTTCCCCTGTTCTCTGTTTCGTATTAAATAGTTCCCTGTGCTGAATTCTTTTCTTTATATTTTATTTAATTCTTTCTTAATGTCTTCCCGAGTATCTTAATCTATCTTCATTAAAATTGTCGCTGCATTTATAATTTATGTTTATATGTCAAAAGAAAACTGATAGTGCTCCATGGCGTTTTTCGTCACTCTGAATGAATGCAGATATTTCGCTCGAAGGACTTTTGAAATCTGGTATCTTATATATTTTATGGTTTGTCACTGTTTAAAACTATGAAGTAAAATTAATCTTACAGTATGACGATGGTTTTCATCTTCCAAGTTTAGTTTTGTTGCTTCTTCTTCTGCTTGTGCTGCCACCTCTTTTTCTTTTTCTGCTGCTTGTGCTGCTACCTCGATTGCTTTTTCTGCTGCATTTGCTGCAACCTCGGCTGCTTTCTCTGCAGCTTGTGCTGCTACCATTGTTGTATTCCCTGCTGATTGTGCTGCCAGTGCTGCTACCCCTATAGCTTTTTCTGCTGCTTGTGCTGCTACCTCGATTGCTTTTTCTTCTGCTTGTGCTGCTACCAGTGTTGCGTTTTCAGCTGCTTGTGCTGCTACTAGTGTTGCGTTGTCTGCTACTTGTGCTGCTACCAATGTTGCCTTTTCTTTAAACGAAAATACTAAATTTCACCTCTGCTACCAATTTGTGATGCGGGGAGGTACCATGCATTAAACTAAAAGTACAGCGCAATCATATCTGGAGTTGATATCTCTACTGAGCCACCAATATGTCTGCGGGTTCAATCGTTAGTCTTGGGTGGTTCTCATTACGGATAAGATAATAATCTGTGTGCGGCGAAGGAGATGCAACAATACGCATAGAAACTAGCGCTATCTGTGCTGATTAATTATGTTCATGGTTCTTACATTAGATAGTAACTGTAGATTAGAATTACTTTCACTAGATGGCACTCTCAAAAAATGTATATCAACGGTTTTCTTTCTTATATAATCTAATACATACATATGTATCTTAATTTTACATGGCAACAAATCTTGATGCTAATTTCTCTTTCAATTTGCAATGCAGTTGTTATAAGCTTGGCTATACATTTTTTTTTTTAACGGGACTCTATAGTGATTGTGTTATATTTAAATCATATAATTTATTGTCTGCTCTTTCTCTGATTAGCTGCTACTTTGCAGAGCATTCCTGGTTGTTAGTTCAATGCCGTGTTCCCACGTGCTATTGCAAATGGCTGAATATGCACATATCGCCATCGGCACTTCTGGAATTGCTCAAATATTGAAATCTGCGGGAATTATTAATTCTTTTTCAAATGTCTTCCTGTTTTACGCTTTTTTCAAGCAAACACAACTTATCACGATGCAAATGTCAAATTGATGGCTTGGGGAAAACTTATCTCTAGATCCTAGATGGCGTGGAATAATCATAATCTTGCAATATAGCTTCTATTTATTTTTTATTTATTTATTTATTTAAGCATCAATGTAGCATTTTAAGACTATTCGTCTTTTTGAGTAACACTACAGTATAAAAATATTTAATACTAAGCTTTAGTTTACTTAAGTGTCTAGTCGCCAAGCCCTAAATTCCTACTGATATTAAAATTATTATATGTTTATAAAGGGTGATTTTTTAAGAGGTTGAGAACTTTTTTAAAAAAAAAAAACACAAAAAATTCGAAAAAATGAATGAAATATTTATTTGAATCGATAGTTTGAACCTTGCAATTTAATGTTTAAAGATAATTTCATGCAAATGTTGACCGCGGCTGCGTCTCAGGTAGCCCATCCGCTGAGTCCAATTTTGGCATACTCTTTCACACATATCGGCCGGTATCTCACGAATGAATGCATGGATGTTGGCTTCCAGTGCGTCAATCGAAGCGGGCTTGTCCCTATAGACATTAGCCTTGACATACCCCCACAAAAAATAATCTAATGGTGTCAAATCGCACGATCTAGGCGGCCAATTGACCGGCCCGAAACGTGAAATTAACTGTTCACCAAACTCGCCTCGCAATTGCGCCATTGTTTCGCGTGCTGTGTGGCATGTGGCACCGTCTTGTTGAAACCACATATCATGCAAGTCAAGAACTTCCATTTCGGGCAAAAAAAAGTTTGTTATCATCGCTCGGTAGCGTTCACCATTGACAGAATCGACATTTCGCGGTCTTCTGTCACACTAGCTGATACGGCCGCAATATTTTCTTCACTACGCACAGTACGTAAACGTGTTGGTGGTTTAATGTCCAACAAAGTAAATTTGGTGCGAAATTTGGTCACAATCTTCCGAATAGACTGCTCAGAAGGTCGAGAATGCCGATCATAAAATGGAAGCAGCGCGCGATGAACATTTCGAACCGAGCACGAATTTTGATAGTAAAATTCAATAATTTGCAAGCGTTGTTCATTTGTAAGACGATCCATGGTTAAATTGCAAACCAAACTGAAGCTGTTTGACAGTGACACAAGGTACTAAACACACGTCAGCTGTCAAAACCAGTGTTGCCAAAACCAAACCAGCTAAAAAATCACCCTTTATGTATATGTACATGAAGTCAATTACGATTTCAGAAGAAAATAAAACAAAAATTTAAGTTAAAATACTGTCTATTAAAATATTGAATTAGGTTCCTCCCGAAGCCGCCCCTGCCGTTCACTCTCCGTATACTGGAGGGAATTGGAGCCATACTTCTGCCCGAATTAGCAAATTGCAACCTTTGGAAAAGGTACTGAGGACTTTGGTTTAACTTAAGGTAGAATAAAAACATTAGAATTTTAAATTTTAAATAATTCCTCAAAGACATGTTGAAGACATTGTTCGTATATTCGGAGACATGATCAAATCGTCGTAGATTATAAACGAACCGCACAGTATTGTTGAATGCAACCTCAAATTTACGCTGGCTTAAACTGTCTAGGTCACAAAAGAGAATCGGTAACAAAAGTGATTTTACCAAAATCATTTTAGTCTAGACTGGAAGGCATTTCCCAACTAAGCGTTTGGTTAAAAATTACTCCAAGATTTTTTACGGATCGGCAGTATATTATTTTTGCGCCATTTATCTCGATTTTAAGAAAATATGATGTGTCAATAGCTTTACGAGAGATGGCTATAGTTTGACTTTTTTTGGAATTCAACATAACGTCGCCCTAATATTAGGTTGCCGTAAACGCCAAAATTCACTTTTTGAGTTTGTTATGCAGTCTTATGTTTCCGGGATAGCTCTTTCCAAATCTTTTATCCGTTTTGCTCTATATCTTTCCATTGCAAAGATATACAGAATGGTTTTGACGTATATCCATCAAATTCATCGAGTTCACGTATTGTTTTGACATTTACGTCAAATTTTTCATACAATTTAAGCAAATTTTTGTTTAAGAATTGTTTTGACGTAAGTCCTATTGTCCTACAACGTACGCCATCAAACTTCAAATGCTTGTTCAGTATTGTTTTGACTTATGTGCCTACAAAATGCCAGGTAAAACTATTTAATCGTATAACCGTACGTCATTAGAAAGAAAAATATTTTTTCGGTTTTGCCGTACGTGCATACGATTTTACTGTGACCGTAAAAAAGTACAGTACAATGCTTCGGTGCACTTTTTTTTTCTACTATTGCAACATTTCTACTATTCGCAACTTTTTCACTATCGGCAACCTAATTTCTTTCGATCAGTTTCGATATCGGAGTTTAGAATGTGTACTTGTTCAATGTAGCCGCACACGAAAAGACACAGGAAAAGAAACAATTGAAATGTCAAAATTCTCGAAAAAAGAAACGAAGCCGACAAAATATTAATGAATTTTGGCTCATTCATTTCTCGATTATGCTATTGAAGAATGCATTTTCATGGGAATAAAACAAAATTCAGTGAAAAATGTTCCATTATTCAGATTTCATAGGTCTCCACTATTATAAGAGTGAGTTTGTACGAAGAAAATCAAAATTGGAATCCAAACATGTCCACTATCCAGGTTTCGCAAGATTCTCTTATTCGCAGATTCCACTATTCTCAAGTTTTACTGTATAAATAGCGTTCTCTTTGAAAAATATTTCGGTTGCTTCCCATGTCCCATCTTTTGTCGTAAGAGGACGTGATTGAAGATCATAAAAATGAATTCTCTAGTACCCATTATGGATGAATCTATGTTTATGAACCAAATTTGCCACAAACTTGAATTATAGAGAGTGTAAGAAGCATATATTATACTTACATTAAATACTTTTTAATAGGAAGTGATATAACTCTAAAAAGCTCTTCCCCGAAAATACAAAAGAATTCTGAAATGTGGAAACAGTACCTTAGAAAACGTTTACGAAAATCTGGAATTTTTAATAACGAAAGACCGCGTGGAAAGTACTGTGATTTTTTTTATAAAAAAAAATGAATTGTTAAAAAGTAGTTCTATACTTTACGAAATGTGAAATAAATATATTTTCTTTCTCAAAAACTTTGTCTTTTATTTTTAAAACATAAAAAAGTGTGTTATATCTTGATTTTAGGTAAATACATTTTTTTACTAATTTACTATTGAAATGCCGTATGTGCACAATTTTTGACGTACGTGTATGAGTAAAAGAAAATATTGATTTTAGTGGAGTATATGGCAAACTCATTTTGTAATAAAATTTAAATATTCTAAAAACTAAAAGTGTTTTAGGATAACTTCTTACATTTTTTGAAAGAGGATTTCCGTATGAATATCGTGTCAAAAAATTTCCCAAAAACATTAAAATGGCGTTTACGGCAACCCAATATTAGGGCGACGATAAGTTTGTTTTTTTCTGACCACTGAGCAACAAGCCATAGATCCTCATTAATTCGTGCTGTTGCATCTTCAACTAAGCCCAAGGGATAGCTAAGGTGGATTTGCACGTCATCTGTGTACATTTGAATTTTACAATGTTTTAGTACTTGGGGCAGATCATTGTTGAACAGAGTAAAAAACAAAGGTCCTAGTATAGATCCCTGTGGGACACCTGCATTAGTTGCTATAAACTTCGAGTTAAATCCGCCTGCAGAAACAGCTTGAGTTCTACCACAAAGATAACTATAGACAAACTTCTCTGTTAGCTATTTTGATAACAAATATGTACCTATCTTCCCACGAAAAATGTCTCGTGGAGACGAGTGGTGTAAGAGAGGAAATGGGTATTTTGAAAAAAAAATTTTTAAAATATGTCTACGGGTTTTTAAAAGTTTTTTTTCTTCTCACAATTGGACCTAAAAATACAGAGTGCTCCTCTTGCATTCAAATTGCATTAATAATTCAAAAAAAAAAAAGAGTCTCAGACCCGATTTGAATACACCCGCAGCCATAAATTCAACCGTCCATCCTTTTAGCCGCATCCTCATTATGGAAATACAGTTTGGACTTCCACTCACCTTTTTTGCATTTCTTTTGAATTGTCCTGGTTGGATCACAGCCCGGGTCGCCTTTCTTTAATGTCAACGTTCTTGATCTGGTGTTGGTTTTAGCATCACACTCTGACCACGGATTCTTTCCGTATCGACAGGAGAGTCCTGAAAAGAAAGCCAAAAACACAAACATAAATTGCATGATAATAAAAATGCCAGCCTCATTAAATGATCTGAAAATTTCACGAAACCAGCAATTACAGTTTCATTTTGCTAAACAATTTATTTATTTTTTTTTATGTTTATGAATGCGTACATATACGTAACAAGTATGTTCGTCCTTTTTTCTGTTACAATCTGCCCCATTATTTGCCTAATAGCATTTTTATTGCACTGTAAATTGTCATATCCTCTCAAGGATCCATCATTCCATTCATTCGGTTTAATGAGTTTCATCTAATAATTTATATGCCACGCCACTTGTGTGCTGGTGGTGTATGTGTGTGTGCGTAATATCCTCGTATTATTGCCATTCGGTGGCTATAATCCTTGAAAGGAATTTATATCGTCTCATTTTATTTGCTCATGTTTCAAGTGCAAACGGATAATGCTTAGGTATATTGGAGCAACAAAAAAAAATCGAAGAAATAGCACTGGACACAGGACACGGGACGGGACACCTCTGTATGATACATATAAAAAAAAGAAATGAAAAAAATGAAAGTACTTACCACTCTGACTACCATCGGTCTTTGTGCCTCGCTCATTACGAATGAGTATCTCGTGGTCGTCCTCCTCCCAGATTTCACCCTGCGAAACCACCGTTGTTGGCTGTGTTTGTTCTGCCACTGGCAGTGCCAATGGTGTTTCCTGTACCTCTGTTGTGCCCAGTGCCTTTGTTGGCAGCAGCGACAATGATGCGATTACCAGTACCGCCGATACGATGAGGAAATTCATTTTTGTTCGCTACCAAGAGTCCTGCAATGGGAAAAAATGAAAAAAAAGAATATTGTTACCAGATGTTTATTTCCGTAAGAAAAATAATAATAGTCCTTGAAATGGAATCGAAATTGAGTACGAAAACGCCATGGAGATTATTTTCAATAAACGAAATTAAATGTTACCAAGGATCAGAACTAAGACACGCATCATTTGGCACACGCTGTTCGCTGTGGCACGGAGCGGCGCGATGCGGGACAAAAAATCCGAAATAAACAAAAAAATGAAACTTTTTTGTGCTATTTCAGTGAATTAGTGAATTGAAGAGATTATCTGCGTGAGTATCAATAATCGAACTGGCTTCGGGTGGTGGGCGGCGGGATTGCTAAATTTGTTTAGAATATCGCTGCCTTATAAATAGCCCTCCCTGTTGGGTCTATCGTTTTGTTGTGCTTGGCAAAGTGGAAAATTTTGTAAAAAGAAATAGCGTCGTTGGAGCGGAATGAATTTATTTAATTTTTTTTTTATTTACACAGCTGCGGAATTGGTGGTAAATTCTTTCATCTTTTTTTCTCCACTTTTGTTTGACAGCCCTGCCGAATTTGTGTTATTTCATTTCATTCTTTAACGATGTGACTACACTGTGACAGCTAAGTATCAGAGTTTGATGGTTTAGAAAATATCTCGAATTTTTAAAAAGTAAACAGATGACCATAGCTTGGAAGTGAAGAGGAAACCAGCAAAGCAGTCTATTCAATTTCCTGAAACTTCTTTGTTGCTCGGACATCTTAACGATGCTCCTGCTCAAGAAGTCTGAGCCAGAAGAAGAATGAACTAGCGGAGCAAATTTTTGCGCGAAAAGAGCCCAGGCTGAGCCATTTCACTGGAAGTTCGGTTTAAGCCAAACTCTTGCAGAATGTCAAACCAGTTTATTCAACAAACGAAAACAAGGAACGAACCCTTCAAAAACTTATGTAGCAACCGATAGCAAATCACGGGATGAGTGTAAGGCAGTGCATATTTTTGTATAAACAAATTGAAACCTTACAAAAGTCGGAACTAAGTTAGAAGAAGGTTAGAGAGCCCTCAACTTCGTAGCTGTCTGGTGCAAACAAGTTGACCTCAATGTTAACCCTAAAAAAGTACCATAGTAGCTTACACCAAAAGGAAAAAACTGGACAAATTATAGAGTCCAAAACTTTTTGATGAAAGTCAAATTTCTGACTCACATTAAAAAACCATAGCCAAAGCCAGGATCTTGCAATGGCCCTGCAAGTCTTCTCGGTGAAAATGATACCGTGGATGTACACAACAGTTGCTAGAGCTATTGTTGCATAATGCAGCACTCTGTTGGATACAAAAGCAAAAGTCTACACAGGCTGGACTCAATAAACATAGCATCTATCAATGAAAATAGCATCTACCGCCACTTAGAGGCTATATTGAACCTTCCTACCGTTTATCTCCATATGTATATGTACAGCTACTCCGCATTTCAAGCCAAAATACGTGCAATAGGGATAATATGAATAAAATACTAATAACAATGCATTTGTGTTCTCTCCGATAGAAGAGCGGCCTTGATGTCCTTAACGGACTCCCTGAAATTACACCAGAAAATTTTTCAAAAAAAAGCTGAATTTTGTTTGGAAAATACGCCAGACAGATGTGAAAAAAGCACCAGACACTAAAATGGAAATAAGGCCAGAAAACAAACACATTCCAAACTTATTTTGGAAAAAAGGCCAGAAAAGGATATTTGTATGTAGCTAGTCATTGAAAAGTGAAAAAGTAAAAAAAGAACCGTAGAAGAGTTATAATGTCTATCGGTTTATTTACCACATCGGGTAACATTGGTTGCAAAGTTCTGTGGATAAGCATTGAAATATGTACAATATGGCCCCCATTGCGGTCCTCCTGCTTGGGATCGCTATGTGATTGGATGTGAGGTTGGGTTTCTTTAAAGAAAAGTTCGCGCGTATTTCTCACTATTCCTCTTCTCTCCATTTAAACAGCGAGGTTATGATCAGAATTATATGGATCACAACTCTCCCACTTCACTGCATTCCTACTGGTCCGCCTGTGGGGTTCGCCGGTTCGACCTCAAAAAATATCTGCAAGCCTCCCGATTTGGAATCACTTCATCATTGAGGTCAATCAAATGCTGGTATTTCTGCATTTGTGTGATCCAGGAGTTCTTAGGCCTGCCTCTTTTACGCGATTGTAAGGGAACGTTGATTGCCATTGTCCTTTTGACGGAGTTCGTAGGATCCTTTGAACATGACAATACCAACTGACCCGGCGTGCTCCAGTTTTTTCGAGATGGGTTCTTTGACGTGAAGGCTTCTTCGGATTATGGAACTTCTTATACGATCAAGCTTTGTTACTCCTGCTGTCGTGCGAAGCATCTTCATCTCAGCTGCTGTCAATTTGCACTCATACTTTTTGTACATTGCCCAGCATTGTGAACCGTATGTGAGCGCCGGACGCACAACTGCGGTAAAGAGCCTTCCTTTCAGCTTAGGGGACATTTTTCCTGTCACTTCATCCACCTTAGGCTTACATGATGATTGATGTCCAACCAACCGATGATAAAAAATTACGAAAACATTATTTTTGGCGTTTTTTTTCCATTTTCAGAAAAGGAACAAATACGCCAGAAATATTTTTTATTTATTTATTTTTTCTGGCATTTTTTCCAAGAAAGTTCTGAAAATGGAAAAACGCCTGAAAACTTTTAAGAAAAAATGCCTGAACTTTATGAAGGATTGGTAGAAAAGTCTGGCCATTCTTCCCAGTAAAGAAGGCTAGTCTTTTGTTTAGAAAATTTTCGGGCGTTTTTCCAAAAAAATATTCCGGCATATTTTCTTTGACATTTCATTGAAATCACTTTAAAAATTGTCTGGTATTACCTCAAATTGCCTATGACACTAGCCAGTACCAACAGAGTTTTCTTGATCAGGATGACAGGACACAGTGGTTTTGACGGCAACGATAAATCAGACGAAAAAGAATTCAGTTCAGTTCAGTTCAGTTCAGATTCTTGACTGGTGTATAGTTCTCCTTTGTATTATATCCATTTTGATTTATTTAATAAATAACTTAAGTCAATTGGTGCCTAGAATCTACTCATTCGATACAAACTGAGTAGACTCAGGAGGGTTGGGTTAGGTTGGGTCATGTTTGAGTAGAATATAACAACGAAATCATTTTGTTGTGTTATGGCAATCTTATCAGCCACAACAGTAAACCGCACATTAGTCAGAGTGCGGTTAACTTCCGCCATTGTTTCGAACATTAAATTAAATTTATTATTATCTTTAGCTGAATGCATAATAATTTTGTTTTTCATTTCATTTGCCACAATAATGGGTCGGTGGCTTCGGCTGCTATCGATATGAAATTATAATTAAATCCTCTTGCAACGAATATACGAGTACAGATGAAGCGATACAGAGTGCCGAAATCATAATATGCTGCTGTATATGTAGGTTGTACTTCCGTTGATGGTTGAATGGTTTTAATCAGCAAATAAAGCTGCACACACAAAGGTTCTGAGATAAACGAGGAAAGCAAAATTCTGGTTGGGTGCATTTGTGCATAGATCGAATCATAATTGCTTCGTAGCATAGAAAAAAATTTAAAAGCTAAACGAAGGTCCCGCCTGATATCTGAAGCCATTGTGGGCTTAACAGTCGTAATATCCCACCTAAGAAATTCTGTTCCCTAAGTTTAACGTACAGCTTGATTATTCCTTAGCAATGCCTCGGCCTGAATGAGAATATGAAACTTTCTTTATTTAAAATCACTGCGATGGCGTTTGCCTACTTGATTCAGACCGAGTTGTGGGTGCCTTCAAAATGCTCCACATGTACAGTGAAACCCAGTTAAGAACCACCCTTTTAAGTGCAAGACCCGCATAGCATCCTCTATATTTTATAACGCTAAGTTTAAAAATTAAAATTCTTGTTAAAATCCCCTTTTAAGTACATATCGCTTAACTGTATTCCGCGTTTAAGTGTTCATTGCTTCCCTATCTTTCGTCATAACTTACACAAAATATTCCCCTTTTAAATACCCTTATTGATAAAGCACTAGAATCGAAACATAACAATAGGTAATAAACCTAATCTAGTACATAATGGGTTCGGATAGGTACCTCTGAGCAACTAAGCGGGTTTTCGTAACTACATATCTCGGATAAGTACCTCACGTCATTGGACAATTCTGCTAATGTACTTATCCGGGTTGACTGTATAACTAGCTGACTCGTCCGTATACTAAAGCAGTCGCGTTACTTACAGGACAGATATGAACCGCTTTGGTAATCTGGTATAAGGTAAAGATAAGAGCTATTCCTATGCGTGATGATAAACCTTCTATAATCACCATGGGAATCTCTGGTACGAAAAGGTCTATGGTCAGGAGGACGATAGCATCAGAAAATTTAACTGGTCGAAAAATTGCCACATCAAACTCAGTAAAGGGATAGACCAACGAATCTGGAATCTACGCACTGAATCTAGGTACACGGATGGTTTGGATCCAGATTTGATGAAGGAGTTGCATCTTTCAAGGCGAAATATACGCTATCGACAGATGTGCCCAACTCAATATTGATGAATGCTATAAGAGACGCGACAGAGAAGCTAATATGAGGACAATCGGAGCTCGAGTCATCAAATCTAGAATTGTTGAAAAATGCCTAGATAAACTAAACAAATTGGATATCAGGTAACGAAGATGCAAACAAGCTAGCGAACTGCTATGCCCTTTGTGGATCCTGAACCCTTCTGTGGCACTGTGGGAGACTAGTAGTACTAAGTCCTGGGTATTTTGATGGACCATTCCCCAGCGTGTTTCAAGCTGAGGTTCACGCTATTGAGATATGCGCCTTAATTAACCTACAAAAAAATACATCAAGGGAGCTAACATAAATGTCTTTTCAGATAGCCAAGCCGCACTCAAAGCTTTGAGCTCCTATTCTGTGGACTCAAGACTAGTAAAGTGCTGCTTCAATGCTCTCCAGTGCCTAGCTACTCACAATAAGGTCAAACTTTGGTGGGTGCCTGGTCACAGAGGCATTGAAGGAAATGAGATTGCGGATGAGCTGGCCCGTTCTCAGGTCCAGAGACTGGGCAACAATCTCAGCCTAAGTTAACAAATGGGAACACAATCTCCGACTCTCTCATTGGGGAAATGTCCCGGGGCACAGGCAAGCCAAACTGTTGATCAAGCCTTATACCCATCACAGGGAACTTCTAATCCACAATAAAAAGGATATTAGGTATCTAACAAATTTCCTTTCCGGTCATTGTCAATTACGATACCACCTGAACAAGTAAGGCTTGTCTAGCCAGACCGATTGCCGATTTAGTTTGAAAAAGGTCGAAACAGCCAAACACGTCCTTTGTGATTGCCCAGCACTTTTCGGGGTCAGACGACGTACCCTACACAAAGAACTGCTTAGACCTTATGAATTGAAAAATGCGTCAACCAAGGACTACTAGCCTTTATAAGGAAGGTGGTTTGCCTCTTGGACTACTCAGAATCCTATGATACAATAGATCTTTCAGGTCGCAGTATCAGCCTTGGGGCAGGATCCAGTTTAAAAAAAAAAGTCCTGGGCAAGTATCCAGGGTCTAAGATAGACATTTTTATACCGCAATAGCTCGTTATTCTCTGAATTCTCTTTTTAGAAAAAGAATAATTTTCTAATCTATTCGTAATTTATCGCTCACTTCATGGCATATGTTACATTACGTGTCTGCCTATTGCACAATGACCTGTCAATACGCCAGGTAGGATGCCTCGCTCTACTAATTTTTAGCAGGCTGTAAGTTATATGTACGTCGATTTAGCTGAGGCCAAATCTGCTTGGCGTGGCTATATGCATCAAGATTACGCCATCTTTCTAAGCCTGTTGTAGTGCTTGTGTCCTTTATGGCATTAAAACCAGCGAAACTATTTTACTTGAATCTGAACTAAAACCCAGCTTTTATCAGAAATCGTCCCTAAGTAGTCAGCAAGCCTTATTAACTTCCTATAATTCCAACAAGTTTCCTTAAAGATTTCAAGCTTATAATAGAAATACTGATTGAAGACCAAATGGACCCTTCCCCACTCCATCCGCGAAACTTCTTCAATAATGTAAATAAGAAATATCACAAAATGAATCACTTGCCTTCCAGGCTCGACTAAAGTGTAATGAGTATAATAAACAAAAACGAAAAAAAAAAAAATAATAATAATAAAAAACTTATTCCGAGTCCTTATGCCGGTAATCCAATAATGTCCAACGGAATTTGCATACCACGCTTTTCGTTACACGACATTACAAGTACAACCGCCTGCTTTATATTCGTCCTGTCACAAGTTTTATTAAAAAAAAGTGCAAAAAAAAGGAAGTGACTCCCCTCCAACAATGCGCGCCTATAATTCGCGTTATTAAACTGACAAGAAAAAAAAACTCCATACAAAAGTCCCGTTTGTCATCAAATGTCCTGTCATAAAAAAAAATAAAATAAAATAAAATAATAAAAAGAATTTGCGTACAAAGAAAAATGTGTGTCCTCCCACATCATAAAGCGCACATTAAATAGATTATGCTAGGCATACCACGAGTGTGAATTTTATTTCTCAAGCCAAAGGACATCCAAAGATTCGTGTACACTAACGGCACCAACACCCAAACAAGGATGATAAATATCTTTCCATCAGAATAAATCGTTGCAGAAATTAAAGGGAATAACTGCCTGTCTACGTTGTTGGGATGTAAATTAAATTCACAAGGATAAAGTGAGTAGGAGTCCCTGTCATGTTATTAGTTTGTTGATATTTTTTTTTCGTTACGGTCTTCCTCCATTCAATGCAGGAGAGTCGCTCTGGCTATAAAGTATCGGGCGGGAGGACGTCTTTAAGTGAAGATAGCAAGCATACACACTACGATATAATCCACTTAGGGTTATATGTTTATTTAATGGGGAAAAAATGCAGGCATTATGCTCCTTCCACGGATGGAGACGTATACAAGATAAGAGGGAGAGTATCCTGCATGCAACTCCTTAGAGAAAAATAAAATAAAAAAACTTAAGATTCATGCATATTACGTGCATCCTTTTCTCCAGGAAAAGAGGATGGATGTATCCTGCAGCTCTTTATATCGTCGATTCAAATTAAGATCGGAAAGTTGGAGGACAAGAAAAAAAAACTGCTAAGAATCCAATCGCATGTGTATACTGGAACCTTTGGGTACGGCGGGGAACGCCAACAGCAATCAAAATGCACTTTTCAACAGTGGGTGCATGTGCATCGCTCTCTATGGTTGCGGCAAAGCAAGTTTAATCAAATCGTCTGCTCTCGGTCCAGAGATAAAAGATTCTTCTTTAGCCCAGGTACTTTCCTCCTTTCCTTTCTTATTCTTCGTCTAATGTTTCGTTTGCGTGTCCTTTAAGCGAATTTCTTTTGAAATTAGTTTCGAAACGCCCTAGTGTTTTTTTTTCCTTTAGAGGCGAATGATTTGAGTAAATATGTTTCAGGTACACACAAAAGGATAACACACATAACGGTGTACGAGTATATACACTTGTCAGCAAGTTATATAAAAATGATGAAAGTGTTTAAATGCTGACTAAGCTGAAATTTTAAACGCGTTTCATACATTTTCAGCTCTAATACTCGCTACAAACGCCATCTATGAACTAAAGAGAATCTACCATTTCAAAGCAACAAAGGCTGGCATGCCTCGGTACTACCAGCGCTATGCACACCTGCCCGACAGGTGTTATAGAAGCGCTCATTGGCCTAGCGCCACTCCACCTTTTCATAAAAACTACTGCAAACAGAAGAGATGAACTACGTACATCACACAGAGCAAGTACATTTTCTCCCCGAAATTTCAGAGCTGGACATGATCTGTGCGTTAAATGACCATCTACCTAAAACTTTATACTTCTGCTTCTGCAGGAGATTCACTACAGCGATCCTTAGCATCGAACTATAAAAACCCAACCTCAGGGCAAAAGGGTAACAAGTGGTATACGGATGGATGGACACCGAGGTGGATGCTGGCATCTTTGGAATGAACACCAGAATATCCATACCAATGGGGAATAGTGCCAGTGTATTTCAAGCTAAAATTCATGGCATTCAAGTATGTGCCAACGTCATCCTCGAATCGGGAATAAAAGGTGTCCTCATTCATATACTCACTGAAAGTCAAGCTTTGTATAGCAAAAGCACTAGGCTCAAACCAGATTGACTCCAAATCAGTCCTGAACTGCTCCAATACTCACCAAGACCGCTCCCATAGAAACAAAGTCAAACTTTGGTGGGTGCCCGGATATTAGGGTATTCATGGAAACGAATAAGCTGGCGAACTGGCTAGAAAAGGTTCGGCTGACTCCTTTGACGGCCCTGAGCAGTTTTTCAACATTGCAAACTCAGCTATTCAATTAAAAAAAAAAAAAACAAAATAAATATGTCCCCTATTGGGAAAATGCCCAGGGCGTTCGTCAGGTTAAAGAGCCATCAAACACTTCCACAATAAATCAACAAATCACCTACTCCTTAGTAAGGAACGACATCAAGAGATTAGTGGAATTTCTAACAGGGCATTGCCTTCTAAGGTCTCATTCAGGAAACTCAATATCGTCTCTGCATGGAAGACGACGAAACTGCAGAACATATTCTATGCGACTGCATGGAACTCTGTGCCTACAGGAGACAATATTTTCACCAAGAAATCATAGCTCCCGGAAAACTTCTTGAGGTCTCCACCAGTAAGATCCTCAATTTCATTGAAAGAGTTGAACCTCTGCTGGTTCCCTACTCTGACTATGCGGTTCAAAAGATCTTTTCGGTCTGGCAACTGGCGGGTCAGAATTTTAAAAACCCCATCTATCGTCTTAAACTTCTTTTTCCCATGCAATCATTGCATGCATACTATAGGACGAGACAAGCGGAGTCTGGAGAGTCTATTTCTGGATTTTTCGCTTACCATTAACTGCCACTTTGAAATTAATTGAATTACTTGCTTGACATAAACATTTTTTCAAAAATGCATATCCATGTGAATACATATACTCGTACGCATGTATGTGAAATATATTGTACTAAAGGTACACTCGTGTGCCCGTGCGAGAACTCTCGCAAGAGAAAATCCAACCTCCAAAATCCAAACTTCCCGTTCCCATATGATTTCTATCTGTCAACAAATATTTTCCATATGATTCCCAAATAGCAAATATATCAACCAAAAGGAATCAACTCGAAACAACGAACACTTTGCATTCGCATATGATTTTCATCTGTCATATGAAATCCCGTGGAAATCATACAGGAAGTGTTTATTCTCTTGGGAGTTGCTTTTGAGTAGAATATTTTTTTTGATCGGTTTTTTAATTTGTTAAAATTTACAAAGTGAAAGTGCAATTCGTCAGTGCTCCAGGAAATTCTCTTTCTTTTGACACATCATTCGTTAAGATTGGTTAAGTGTGAGAGCCGCAAATGGTACCTATACTATAGAAATAATATATATGATAATGTACACTCAGCGCGAGCACACGAAGGACAAGAATGAGAGACAGACAGATCGGCCGGCGCGCGTAATGACAGGAAGTCAGATTTTAGGTTTTAACAAGCCGTATGGGTGCTGTCCATGATAGCTTGGAGTTGTGTATTATTGAAATTTTTGTCTTAGCTTATGATTCACAGATATTTTTTTTCCAGATGTTTATTATTATTGTTTGTGGGATATATTTTTTCAGCAATTTCACCATTCTGCTACTAGTGTTGTTTTTGCCTTCGCAGTACACATATATAAATAAATAATACAACTGGCAGCTCTCGATTGACAGATAATATAGGTATGTACTTCCACGTGTATTCTCATTGAAATGTACGATACAATATTCGTTTGCAGCTAATTAAATCAAATCAATTAGAGGAAATTAATTAATTGCTTGCATAATACAATCAGAGATTAACATAATGCAGTAAATTAAACATAACTTGCTATGCTTTCAATTATTTACAGGCACTTATGTGTAACTGGAATTTTTATTACCATTTTCCAAAAATGCATTTCTGTCAATTTTAATTAAACAACGTGGCGTGCAACACAATTCGGACTCGAGTATATTTTTCTTTAAAATCTGATATTTATAATCTGTAGTGCTTCACAATAGCGAACAATGCATAGATTTTATAAGGTAAATAAAAGATTAAAATGTAACAATTCGGAACGAGTAAAAATTCTGCATTAGATGGCGCTGGCTATAGTATTTTATAACTTCTTCGTCGTGGTACTTTACTTCTTTCCTTTTATTAATCGGCTGATTATTTAGTAATATGTATGCATTAATAGATTATTGCAATGGGATCCCAAAAACTGGTAATTCCAGTCTCAATAGTGCTGAATTGTGTGTGTGACAGCAACTTTAATTGCCAACCGTTTTTCCAAATAAAGTAAAACATCCGTCACTGTTTCGAACGACTATAACAACAAAGGAATCTCAAAGCTAGTTTTTAGAAAAAAATCTTTTACATAAGAATAACGTAACGTAATGATTGTAAATCAAGAAAGTTCAACGAACTTTCAGTTATGACAATTCGTAGCAGAATGTGTGAATATAGGGTGAGCCAACTCAAGCTCACCTATTTTGGCAGCACTATTAGTCACGCAGCTGTCAAAAAGCATATGTTTTTAAAGTGTCAAATGTGAGTTTTTGATAACACATTTACATACGAAATGTTCGTTAAAAGCTTGCTTAACGGATAAAAATTGTTTAACTGTTCTACAGAGATAACAATGCAGCAATATCGTCATACTGAGCGGCGACGTAGTAAAATTTTAAATTTGAAGAGACTGGCAGCATTGCAGGCAGGACTTTTATAAAAAAAAAAACATCTCTGGAACATTTACATTTCTCTGGCTCTGTCAATAAGCAAAATGGACGCATAGGGAGCGAGGAAAATCCTTATTTGATGTACGAGACACCATTACATACCCAAATAGTGGTCAGGTGAAGATCAATAGGGTCGGGCTGTAACTAATCACTTTAACAGTAAACGAAATGGACAGTATTGATGTGGAAGACATGTGGTTCCAACAAGACGTCGGAACTTGACATACATTGGGTACAACGTTGGATGCTTTGCGTGAAATTATTTCACGATCTGGTGAAGTCAAAATGGCTCCCAAGATGTAATTTTACACCGTTTGGATCTCTTTTTGTGGGTTTGCACTAAAGGTCTTTGCAACGCCAACAAATCTGAAAGGTGGGAGCAGCTAAAAACCAACATCCGAAAAGTTCCAGCCGAGATACCGCTTGAAATTTTCAAGTAAGTCAGCGCAAATTACCTCGAAAGGATTGATTGCTGTAACAGTGTAACAGGTCTAGAGGTGTGTAAATAATGAAATGAAAATTCGAAAAAAAGGACATTCAACAGCTGAGCCTTCGAGCATTTTTTGTATGAACGTACATATGTGCGAAAGAGTGCTTTTTTTTTTCTTCTTCTCTAGGTGGGTCCACAGTTCGGGGTGAACCAGAGCCGACTTCTCGCAACCATTTGTGTGTGCAGTGTGCGTGTTATATATATTTTCACACGAAAGGAAGGGACCTTCGGGACCTATGACACCAAACGGCGAGTTGATAAGCTCCTCACATCACCATAAATTATACTCTTGAATGTCTTGAATGCTTGTTAGTCATTCGGAAGAGGTGGCACCGTATTTTATTGTGTGTTTGCTGGGATTGAACCCGGACAGCATGTGTAGTAGTCCAACGCACTTTGCTACGCTGCCAAACAGTGCTGTTTTAAAATTGTTAAAAGTATTTTTAAAACAATTTATGAAAACTAAAATTAAAGTAAGGTCAAAGAGAGCACCTACAATATTTGCAGAGCTAAGTCGGAGGCAAGCTGCATGAACCTGGCCATTTGAAGAGCGCTGGTGTGAAGCAACAGTTCGGCTGAAAAGTTTGTATCGTTCCTATGAGAGGGCGCGACTAGAATCAAATCCATATCATTTTTAGTTAGTACCAACCTACAAAAGATACGTGTATAAATTTGACAGCTGTCGGACTATTAGTTTGTGAGATATAGCATTTTGATTGAAGCAACTTTTGTTATTTTGAAAAAAAATGGATAAAATGGAATTTCGTGTGTTAATGAAACACTGTTTTTTTATGAAAAAAAAAAAAATGCTGCTGATACCAAAAAGGAGCTTGATGAGTATTATCCGGACTCTGCGCTAGGCGAATGTCGAAGCAACGTTTCGTTAGTGGTTTGCTAAATTCCGTACAGGCCATATAGGCACCGAAGACGATGAACGCAGTGGACGTCCAAAAGAGGATGTTAAGGACGAACACATAAAAAAGATTGCTGACACTCTAAAGATATCAAAGGAACGTGTTGGGCATATCGTTAATGAATATTTGGGTATGCGAAAGCTTTGTGCAAAGTGTGTGCCACGCGAGCTCACAATCGACCAAAAACAAGAACGAATTGATGATTCTGAGCAGTGTCTGAAGCTGTTCAATCGTACGAAGTCAAAGCGTGGAAAGACTCAACAGTCAGCTGGCGTCTGTATTTTAGGATGTACGTGGAATAATTTTCATCGACTATCTTGAGAAGGGGAAAACCATCAACAGCGACTATAACACAGCGTTATTGGAGCGTTTGAAGGATGAAATCGCGGAAAAACGGCCCCATTTGCAAAAGAAGAAAGTGCTGTTTCATCAAGACAATGCACCAGGTCACAAGTCAATGAAAACGACGGCGAAATTATATGAATTGGGTTTCGAATTGCTTCCGTTACCACCGTATTCTCCAGATCTGGTCCCCAGTGACTTTTTCCTGTTCTCAGACCTTAAGAGTATGCTCGCTGGAAAGAAATTTGGCGCCGATGAAGAGGTAATCGCCGAGACTGAGGCCTATTTTGAAGCAAAAGACAAATCGTATTGACAAATTGAAAGATCGCTATAATCGGTGTATTGCCCTCGATAGCCACTATTTTGAATAATAAAATCGAATTTTTCAAAAAACATGTTTTTTTTCTTTGATATATGACAGTAGGACACCGCATAAGTTAAAATGTTTATTTTCCAATGTCAAATACTCTGACGGACTCATTTTTATTTCCACATTTAATTATTTCCACGTTATTCTCCTGAGTGCTGCTTTCACTTTCAAAGCCCACTCGTACTTATTCGTTAGTTTAAGACAATTTTCAGCAAAAGCTGTTAATATAGTCAATCCCCAGAGAAAAATCCCACAACGTGCACTCATCGACGCTAAATTGTATTGTCATTCAAATACAAAACACCATGGGGTTTTCCCTCCATCTGCCTCTTATTGTTTTGAAAATTTATGATGATTTCTTTCAAAAAAAAAAAATAAACAGAAATTCTCACCAATCCCAAATGCGAACAATAAAACGTCAAAATTTCCTCCAAACAACCCGCCACCCAAGTGTCCTGTCAATTTAATTCAATTCTTAAATTCTCACTCCCCACACACGTTTAACGCACAGAAATGTTTTCCCATCTTTAGCGTCTCTATATAAACAGATTCTTGGCAAAACAAAAGAAAACTCTCAAAAACAAAACTAAAAGAAAAACTCGGAAATATCTTGAGGGAAATCAAATTGAGCACTCAACCGACAAACGGAAAAGAGCATTTCACCTTTGTATTATATTTGAATATTTCAACATCGAACGAGGATACATTTATGAATGTTTTGTTTGTACGTATTCCAACGTACCCACAAGGACTCTTCTTAACCAAAGAACCACCACAGATGCCGTACCCACTTTCTAATAAAATTTAATGAAATGCGTATGTACGTACGTACGAGGTGAAGAGATATTAATTTTCTACCAAAAAGGGCTCCTCCGATATCAATCAAAGAGTTGCATTAATCGTATCGTATCCTTTTCAGGAAAATCATAGTAATATGGGCATCAATGTGTGTACGAGTATGTGTTTGTGATTGTGATTGGGCTACGATACATAATAGTTCGATGAGCAATAATTTTGAAACGTAGTTTCGGTTTCAGTTCTCCCCCTTTTACCGTTATATTCAACGAATTCAAAAGATATTGTAGTTTTTGATTTTAGAGAGAAAGGAATTTCGGTACCGAAATGCCAATTAGGAGATGTTTTGAAGTTTTCTTTGTCTGTGAGAATTGATGAGTACATGTTTCAGCATGAGTTTTCAATCTGCAAGTTTTCCAAAAGTATTCGAAACGAAGAGAACGGGACAGTTTTGTTGTTTCAATTAGTAAATTGGAATATTTCATTACACACGAGTACAATGAACGGAATTCACTTACGGTTCCTTACCCATAAACTGTGAATGCCGCCATTTAAGCTCCCATTTATGTTGGGAATTGAAAAGCCACATTTCTTGTAATTAAAATGCGCGAACAATACGCAATCAATGATTGCGCCTCCAAGGAGATAAGATATAGAAGGGGTTTGAAGTGAAAATTCGTTCAAGGAGCAGTCGCTTACGTTCGGAGAGTAAAACAACAAAAAAAAAAAAAAACAATTTCAGCTGCGAAAATTACTCCCCGAACGCAATGCCTTTTCAATTTCTCTGCGGTTGGAAGTGTAAAGCACTGAACATCAATTGAACAAACAAAGGGGCGCAACCACTCTCCGCTTCCGATCCCAGCATCCACGGAAATGATGGGCGGCGGAAGTCGCTAGCTAACAGTAAACGCAAATATATCGAATGTCAGTTGGAGTGGAACGCTCGTTTAATTATTAAGGTACACACGAAAGGGATTTTCAAAAACGGTTAATGAGTGGGGCGGTGGCTGAATTCCAGCGGAATAGAGTAGGAATGTAGTAGCATGGCCTTTTGTCTGGAAAGTAGCTGTTTTGTTTGCAACGGTATCGGGTTTTTCGCGGGAATGAGCTCTGTGGGTAGGGCTTATTGTAGTTCGCAATGAAGCGGGTCATTCATGAATTAATTTTCACTCCGATTACGAGGTAGTTCCAATGTTTGTTTTGCTTTCCTTTGGTTTTGTAATTGCCTCGGCGCTTGAGTGTACAAAGGATATGTTTTCATCCCAAAAATTGGCTATTTTCCGGAGGAAATTCTAAAAGACTTGTTGAGAGGAGTGTCAATTTACTCTTAAGAGAGAGAGAGAGAGAGAGAAAGCTGTGACATGTAATAATATTTTAGCTTTTCAAAAAGGTCAAATGGAGATTTTGGACGTCTTTTGATTATAAATAAGTACCTATAACTTGTGTTTGATGAATATTTTAACAGTAAACTCATTAATATATTATTGAGAGGACTTTGGTAAGGTAAAATTTGCGCAAAGTTTAGTTTTACAGCAGGACTTTTATGGCAAAGAGGCACGAGCTTTGAGTTTCATTTACATAATGCGGAAGGTCACAGTTGGAATTTTACAGCCCGCGGCTGATTATGCCACAAGCGACACTTTAATGCCTGCCCAGAGTGCCAGACAACAGTGAATTTACATAATAATGTTGGTCGTTTCTGTCAAAGCACTGTCAGAAGGAAATGTCGACGCTAGCGCTTTAACGCAGACTTAAGGGAGGCAACAGGCAGCATTTGTCGTTATTTTTGAGTTTTTAAACACCTGAATATGGATTTAATGTTATGGTAGAACCCATTGTGAGCTAAGGGACAGAAGTCGTCGTTACGAGTGCAGTACTAAAGTTGCAATGCATTTGAAACACGCAATATTGATTAAATAATGTTACTCTATATGTAATCTTTTATTATTACAATATAATTATTATTTCCTTTGGTAGTTCCTAACAAATGATGCTACTGGCATAAAGCCGAGTCTGATTTTGCTAAAATTGATAATAAAGATGGAAATTACTCCATTTGGGTGTGACATTGCCACTCATGTTTTTACAAATTATTCCCCCAATATTCCAAATAAACAAAATAAAACTTGAATTACCCATAAAACGCATGATGTCCTTTAAATGAAATAGTATAATCAATTTAGAAAACACTTGATTTGATAATAAGACCCATTTCAGTTGCGTTACGGGCGTGACTTTGGAAAACTAGTGATTTGCGGATTGGACATCTAAGGTTCATGTGGTGTAAAACCTTGCATAGAAACTACAATGGACGATCAGTAAAACGAATGATATAATGTTTGCGGTCATTCACTATATCAAGCGCGTTCGTTATATCGATCGATTTTTTATACTTTTTTTAGAAGAAGTCATTAAAAAATATGTTTATTTAGACGTCTTCCCATTTGAGTTTACCCATTAAGTAAATTACTTTGAAAAAAAAATCACCGATAGACTTTGTTTTACTGCAACAACTGCAAAGCTTTTTCTTGAAGCCGTCTGTCTCAACGTGAACATGTATGTCATATCAACATTGATCTGTTCTCCGCATCGTAACACAGTGGCTTAGCAACTTGCTGTATCATCATGCTTTATTGAAGCTCCAAGAATACCGATACCGTCACCTACCACATGTTCGCTTTCGGAATTTAGTTCAACGGTATCATCGTATGCTTGTTCTTGTACATTGCTTTCAGATTTAAGTATTGTTCCAAGTTTTTAGGTATGTAATGGTAGCATGGTGCTGAGCGAAAAACTTGTTTAAATAAATGAAGTGGGTCAGCTTCGGGAAAACATGGTTAACAAGACTTAAGGTACTCTGCTTTGCCAAAACTTCGTCATCTTCCCGTTATACTGTAAGTGGAATTTCACCCTCCTGAGTCAGTACTCAAAATATTTCTCAATCATTTTTGAAGCATTAGGCTCGAGAGTTTATTCCATGTTCGGTCCAGAAGGACAATTGCCTCAAAGATTTTGAATTCTTTAGCACAGTGGTGATGTCTGGACCTCTAGATTATGAAATCATAATGTTACTCAGTAAGCTATTGCGGTAATTGAGCATTGTTAGGCGGATGGCGTTTTGGGCCATATCGGTTGTATTAACGGCGTAATGTTGGGTGGCATACGAGCTCAAGACTAGACAGTTGAGTGTGAGCATAAAATTCAAAACTGTTGGAGTAACTAAAAGTAACCGTATTCAAACAAGTATATACATGGTATAATTGTTTACTCTTTGGGTGTCGAACTGTGGACATGCAAATTCAGAGAAAAAACAAAACTGAAAAACACTATCGTATGGAAACAAGAACAGATGCGCACTTAGTACATACATATGTACATATGTATGTATTAGGGACAACATAAATACTTCCGATGTTTTGAACTCAATTTATTTCTACATTCCCTATATTGGATAGCAAATCGTGGCCACCGTTCGCTATATAGAGATACTAATGTAAATCTGAAAAGCGTTCGTTGTCGTGTATTCGTTATACTGAACGTCCACTGTATATTTTTTTAAAATAATTACTTGAAAGTTGATCTTGGGTACCAGTTTAGAAAAGAAAACCAAATGTGTGGGAAACTGGCAAACAAAATGTTTTGAAATTGTTACGGCTGTGACATGTTAATGTTACGTGTGTGACACTGTAAAATTTGTACGAATTGTACAGAATAATATATAAAGGAAGTTCGAATGGGAAATTATTTATTTCTATTTTAATAAGAAGAATACAATTTTATCTTTTATATCTCTTCAATAATAAACATATAATATTGTCTCTCATATCATTTTAGCATTAAATCTAAATGTTCTCTCAAAACTATGATTTTTGATATTTATACTTCAAGAAGTATGTATTTAACCATTTTTATTGTCGGAGTCTGTGTAAATACCCGAGTAACGCAAATTATTGTTTTTCAGCATTTTGTCTAATCTGGACTATTACTGTTACTACTACTATTACTATCACAGTCTTTTTTTTGGTTTTTTTTTCAGTCCAGGGCCGGTTGCTATGGAAACACCCATTTGCAAAGAAGAAAATAAGTTCGATCTTATACACGATTATCTAACTTTTGCACTGGTTTTATTACAAGTAAGTCAACAACTTAATGACGAAAAAGCTGTATTTTCACAGACTTCAGTTTAGCTTTTGACAAGTTATCGAACTCTGTTTGCGAAAAGTCTATTTAAATCTTCTTTCACTTAATTGTATACTAACTCTGGCGTACCTCAAGGCAGCCATGTGGGTCCCATATGGATTGCATGATTTTTGAATTATGTTTCAAGTGTACTTAAACTCTTCAATACTTAGATAGTAACTTAACTACTATTAGATAGTAACTTAAAGTTTAAATCAAACATTAACACTATTGCAAGGAAAGTCAGAAGACAGTTACAAGTTTGAGGTAGTAAACGACTTTGTCTTTCCAATCGCTGTATCTTTGGACTAAGAAGGCAATTGGGGAGTAAGGGAGACTCCTATAAGACACTTATCATCCCAGTCTTGCTATATGGAGTTTCGAGCCTCGAGAGACTTATCCTCCGAGAGACTTATTCTTCACTCCGGCCCCCAGAGTAACAAAGGACGACCTTGCCTTAGGTGGTGCGCACAGTTGGAAGAGGACCTCAAGCAACTTGGAGTACCCAACTGGATGCAGTTAGCTAAAGACCGGGCTAACTGGAATGGATTGTTGGCTTAGGCCTGTAAGTAAGTAGAGCAACATGAAAACTACGCCCGTTCGGTTGCTGATTTATGGAACGATTCGTGATAATTTCGAAAAGTGTATTTGGAACCGATTATTTAAGAATCTTGTGTTTTTACCATTAAATCATTATTTGAAGTTATTAGTTGTAGAATTCATAATTTCATATGAATGATCGCCCTTTTTCTGAGTCTTCATTTCAAGTGCTTTTGGAATAGGGCTTGGCTTCCAATTTTTGTGAAAAAGTACAAATAATTTCAGTGATTGGGCAAACTACTGAAACATTTGGCGTGTGCTTCTAGTTGTGCAAGCAATTACAGTTTACTCACTGAATCTGCCGAAATGTATGAACTGCAATAACAATTGATATTTTTTCGAAAACTAGTAACCCTATGAACTACTTAAGTTAAAAGTACAACAAAGGAAAGCAATGCATTCCACTTAGAGTTGTATTTTTCAAACACTCTGTAGTATTTGAAAACACAAAGAACGCTTTACGGAAAATATTCGGTCGGTTATATAATAAAATAAAATAAAATAAAATAAAATAAAATAAAATAAAATAAAATAAAATACCAACACTTAACCAATAAATTCCATGAATTTCCGTTAAAAATAAAATAAACCTGAGTGGGCGGAATGGCGAAAAATAAATGATGAAAATCCAGCAAGAGTGGTTCTTGTTTAACTTTAAAAGGATCAATATTTTGTTCTCATTGAATGGGTTCCAATTTTTTTTATCAAACAAAAAATCTCCCTTCTCTTATTTTCGTATGTATGTATGTATGTATTTAGGTATAATACTATCAATCATCATTCAACAGCATCAATCAACCCCCACCAGAGTAGAAGCACTCACTCATTGGCACTGCCAACTTCACTCACTCCGTATTTCCGTTCCCTCTGGCAATGATTTTCGTACTTAGCGGTATTGGGATTTGGGAGTAGGGAAACTTTTTCAATCAACTAATAGAAGCGAATTTTTTCCAATATCCACGCCGACCGAGACACCACCTGACAAGTGCGTACAAAAAAAAAATCCTTATATTGTGAAACGGTTTTTGTGGGGGCATGTTAATGGGCGGCAGCCAAAAAAATCGCATTCTAGGTATCTACAAGTCCAGCGGTCTAGGTGGCAAGGATCTCAAGTTTTGTGATGGGGAACCAGATAAAATGTTGAAGCATATGCGGAAAATTGCCCCAACTCCATCATCGAGTTGGCCGCCACTTGAGAAGCACCAATGAGTGCAGAAGTGAGTGAGTTCGTCGAGTCGAAGCGGAACTTTTTTGTTTTCTTGTTTTAAATGAGAGGAGCAATTTTATTTGCTCGTTGCACTCAGTGGCCAGGCCAGTATACACTTGCATGTCAATGGGGTACTTATTTTCCATTTTTGTGGGTGGTCTACGGGTGGGTTTGTGGAAAACTTTTCCTAACTAACCCCATTTAAATATTTGCATGAGTTGGCTTCGTTAGAGAGGATTTGGAGGATGGCTGGTCGAGTGTACAAAATGCAACTTGAAGTGATGCTGGCCAGCTATGAGCCGGATGATGTTTACACAGCTCCTCGCTCTGTGTTGTCACTTTGAATGTGAATGATGATGGAATTGCTTCCAGTTTGCAACAGAGTTGTCTCGCAATGGGTTTATAAAAAATAAAAATGTTACTTGTTAACATTATTCTAATTATCCCCATTTGCATCGGGCAGCATGTACGAAGTTATTAGAAATAAGTTTTCGGTTGGCAGCACTGGCTAGTTGGTACTCGTAGTTATACCGTTGAAAGTGAAAATCACTGCTTCGACGGGTGAATGAAAGGAAACTAGCGACGAGAACCCATTGAAGTGCATAATTAATGACATTCCCAAAGTGGTTCTGTAGCTACTCGTAACCCTGTCAAGGGCTAGGGTGGGTGTCTTGCGGCTTTGTGTCAACGATTTGACCGAGAGTATTTGATGATAATTTCAAAGTTTTCAGTTGTAGTCTGTGCAATCTCTAAAGGTTGTTAGCCGGTCAAAATATTCCAAATCAAGCATTTATTGGACTCTTGAGATGCAGGTTTATTCCAACCTAAAAAGTTTCAAAAGAAAAGTCTGGTCTGGAAAAGTCTTCCCAAGTAAATGCTAATTTAATTCCGAAATCTCCACATTTTGGCAAATAAACTATGCATTTTTTGTTACGAATTTTTTAATTAATATACCTGTTAATATTTCAAGCATGTGAGTGTTGCCACTTTCAAAATATTATGCTCTCCAAAAATATATTTATATTTTATATTTATATTTTACATTTATAATTATTATTATCTAAGCTCTATTGGGTCCCCTACAAGTCCTAGACGAAGGAACAGCTCTCTTTTTTTATTTATCTATTTATTTTATTTATTTATTAAGATTTTAATATGCTTACGATAAATTAAGATAAAATATCTTATAAACTAGTGTAAGGTTAATGTGGTTGAAGAAACTTAAAAATTCAATAGTGGTTTTAAATGAAAATTAATTGGAGAAAAAAAATTAAGTATTAAAAGTAATGAAATTAATGAGAAAAAATAATATAAAGTTAAAAACAAAACTCTTGTCATTATTCCAAATTTAGAATCGGTTAAAGAGAGCTTCGCTTACACCTAGTCCAGGTGAGAATTGCCTAGCCCATAGCACGTCATTTTGAGATGTCCCTTGTATTTACAATGCCCCGTAAGGATCGCAGTCAGGATGTGCAGATTGTTTTTGTCCAAGCTAATGCAAGCTTTGAACCCTTTCAGATTGTTTATTCGCCTGGCTTAGGCTCTGAGTTTTTGTCCAGAACTTAGTCCTGTTTGCTTTCTCCAGTGATCGGACGGAGCTCATCGTGTGTTCCCCTATGCCACAGAAGGGGTCAGGATCCACGAAGGGTTTGGCGGCTCCTTTCCTGGCAAGCTTGTCCGCCTCTTCATTTCCTTCTATCCTCAGGTGTCCTGGTACCCAGTAGATGGCAACGTTGTTTCGTTCGCCCAGTCTATTGTAAGCTAAAGGATTAAATTGAATAAAACACAAAAACAAACCGCATTTCTTATTATACTTATAAAAACGTTTTATTATTTAAACAGCTGACACAAAACACGTCCGCTTCCAATGGATGACCAATAACTTATATGCATAAACTCAATACCTTCTACTCGACAAGACCCCTTTATGAGTATGTGTATCTGTCTCATTCTAATTTTTTATTTTTATTTTGAAGTGTTGCCACACTATAAAGTTTATCTAGCCACTCCCAGACAATTCTAGATGTGATGATCTGAGCCCAATTGCTTTGATAAGTGCTTGACTATCTGACATTATTGCTATGTCTGCTTATTGCTTACATTCAAAAACTCAGAATTCTGTCAATTAACTGCCCAAATATGGATTTTGAATTTGGATTTACTTTGGGCTAGTTTATAAACGGTTTCATTTTGATTGATCTAATCTAGAAAATACTTTTTTTTGATGAAATAAGATTTGATTTGTATTTAAATCTTAAGAAGAAGGGTGACATGAATAGTGTAAAATAATATCAGTCAAATGTTGAGGCTCTTTTGTTACAGTATTCCACCACATTTATGTCGCTATTTCATCGATAACAGTATGGATTTTGACTTTGACTGCTTTAATTGACTGTGGAGCATTGTCCTCGGCATGATCTTTCGCTTTCTCATGGCCCCAGCGAAGGAAATCGTACGTTGCTAGATCATGAAATAATTTGGTAAGCAACCTTGTCTCTCAAAAGAGCAATGATTTCGACACCTATGTGGCAAGTACCAAATCTATACCTACAAGTTCTGGCAATAAAAATTTATTGATCAGGTTTTGATAGCGCAATCCATTCAAGCTAACAGCCGCATTAATTTTGAAAGAAATAAGGCCCAATGATGTGTCCTGCCCGAAAACCGCACCAAACAGCAACACGTTGTGGATAGAGAGGCTCATCGACAATCATTGCAATGCTGCTTTTTAACAAAACGTTGAATATGGATATGTGCCACATTGCTTAGAATGATTTTTCGGTGAAATTCTTGATCAATTTTATGCATCTCCAACATCCATCGTTAAATCGTTATATCTGTCAAAAAAAAAAAAAAAATGATGCGACTGTACCTAACAGTCAAAAGGAGAAAAACCGACTCGCCGCACACACTCAACAGAGCTGAGCTCTGAACAGAGTCTGAGCGAATCGAGCGCACTCTGAACTAAGTGTGCTCACAGCACGTCTGAGCACTGAGCGCTCTGATTTTGAAACACACTTGAGCACTTAGATCTCATATGATTTTTTAATCGTTTATAACCTTAAATTGTATTTCAAACATTTATAACCTTTAATTAAGTTTATGCAGAATCAATCTAATTGTTAATATTAAGTAATACAATTATTAAATTGTATTGACTAACTTCCACGCCATAACAAAAAGCCTTGTCCGCCATTTCAATTGTTTTCGATTTTTTCCTATCTGTCAAATGTTGTTTTGGCTGCGCTCAGCATTTTACTCAGGATGCCCAGTCAATTTATTCTGAACGCATCGAGCGCGCTCAGCCCACGCTCTGAACGAATAAAGAAACAATCGTTCCACACTCTGAACACTCTGAGCTAAAAAAGAAACACGAATATTTTTTTTGACAACTCAAACTCTGCTCTAAACTAAAAAAGAAAAACGCCAAATAAAACCTCTTATTGGAAAGCTCTTTGTTATAATTTTACCTCAAAATTGAATGAAGTGAACTTTCCGGCTGAATGTGACAAAAAAAAATCACTTGGCGTGTGAATTTAAATTTTATTTCGATAGAAACACCTGGTAAATATCGAAATTTGTATCGTTAAATGTATTGTATTGTACTGCATTTTCCGCGCAACACTACCTTATCGACTTGCCCTCATCCATTGTCTAATCAACCTTTCCAAAGTCTGCAATTTTATACTGGTAATTCAGTTTAGGAGCAATCCTTAATCGCTGATCATTAAATGTAACCATCTTCATACTCGTAAATTTCCAAATTGCCTTTAATTGGATTTCATAAGTTTATTTGCTTTTAATTTTAATTTTTAGTAGACAAGATTTTGAATTAACATCCAATTAACCATCAACCAGAGCATGTTTTTTACGAGTCTTCTTCTTTTTATTTCCGGTGTGTCTTTGCCCAAACCTCAGAGAAGAGCTTTTTTAACCATGGGAGTGGTGGGGGGGGGGGGGGTCATTATTTTACTTTATTTTTGTCTGCGTGCTACTTGTAAGGTTATTCTTTGAAGCTTATATTTTTGTACGAGTACGAAACAGAACTAAGTCGTGATTGAGGTTTTATGCCATCTTGGGGGTGGTATTTATGCTCATGTTTATATTTATGTTTACTTATGTTTCTTAAGTACAAGTACAGATAGCCTTTGGTGAAATGTAAAACACTTTTTACAGAGCACTTTTAATGGCCCACAATAAGATTATGTATGAGGAGAGAAAAGAAACTGGGTGAGAAAGAAAAACTGGCAACATTGGCCTACAAAGAGTGGGCTTAATCTTACAACTTTGTTGGGAAATGGAAAATGAGTTTATTGGTAAACAAAA
Organism: Brachyopa scutellaris; assembly: GCA_949775065.1. NCBI lineage: Eukaryota > Metazoa > Arthropoda > Insecta > Diptera > Syrphidae > Brachyopa > Brachyopa scutellaris. The sequence continues at coordinate 108,149,112 of OX459113.1, forward strand.
AAAAAAAAATATAAAAGAAACGGTTATTTGACAAGCATTTGCATTTGACATTTAATACATTTTTCCCTGTGATATCACCAAGGATATTAGTCACTGGTTAGTCATACCACGCCTCTGATTTATTAACTTAACATTTAATCATCTTTTTTTGAGGTTATGGACTGGATTTTTACTGAAGAAAATTCTGTCTAAAATATTAGTCAGTTTGAGAAATATCAAAAACAGTTGACTGATTGTTTTGTTGTTTGTTGCTTTAAAAATAAATTTCCAATTTTTTTATTAATGGTTTTTTTATGAACTAGAGGATTCGGAGGAAATAAAAAGCAGCAGTGCAAATCAATAGATCCTTTTGGTAATTATTTCGAATAAGGCCCTACTCACCGATTTTGATGAAATTTTTGTATGTGTGAAAATAGGTAATTCGCGTGAATTTTGTATTATTATTTAATTAGTAAATTGGCTACTGGAAATAATGATAAATAAGCAGTTTTTCATTATTTCCACTTGCCAATTTTAGAATTGACCTAAAAATACGTCGTTTGTCAATTTCAAATCGAATGCTAGGTGCATTACTCTATCTTTTGCTTAAAAACTCAACATTCGATCTAAAAATTCGGTACATATTTAATGCTGAAGTAGTTTGAATTCTTATCAAATATCAAATTTAAATGTTATTATGACACCATTTTTAACGTTAGAATGTGGCTACATAACCATCTTCTAAACAAAACCATTGGAAGCCAATAAATAAATAAATCAATAAATAATCAGATGGGCAGACATTTTCACTGTTTTATTTATCTCATTTTATTGTTACAGCATTTTTTACGTTCTTAACCATTGAAAGCCGATATTTTCATACTGCCAAGCAGTGTTACCGCTATGCGACTTTAGTTGCAATTTAACCTTTTTTTGACGCAAAGAGACTATAAACCGACTTTAAAAAACACCTCTTTTTGACCCTTTTCAGTTTTTTTTTTTGAGACTTTTGAGTCATATTCACTCAGTTTTTATATAATCTAATACGTTCTAGAGGTCTAACGTCGTTCCCATGTTTACATAAGGTCTGTTTCTTTACCTATAAAATATAACCAATTCGTACGAATTTGTGCAAGACCGCGTTCCTTTACACAAAAAAAGTAGTTAAAGAGAGAAGCAACGAGAGTAAATATTTCCCCTCGTTAAAAAATCTTACGAATTCATACTCAACAAATTTCTGCCGGTATAAAGTGAAATATCTGTCAATCTCAGCTGTTTCAATTGTTTTGAATTATTTGCATTTTTTTCATTTTAATGCAAAAAGTAAAATAATGGAAAGTAAAGGAACATAGATGAAAGTTGAATGTTCTGAATGTTGAAATTTGCATTTCGCAATATACATATGTATTATTGGATCTGGGATATCACGAAGAGTGGACTCTGCTGTAAAATCCAAAATTGTACAACACCACTTTGTTTACGTTTATTTCACATACATATGTTTATGACATTTCGTTTGTTGCAACTTTTGTGGTTAAACGCGTTCCTTTACTTTTTCGTAATTTTGCCTCTGCCTGAGAAAATTTAACCCCCACTGCATGAAATTTAATAGATAACTATTTTTGGAGCAGAAAGTAAACGAATAGACCTATTATTTGTTTATGCTGCGACTTTTTTGCTCCATTACCCTTTTTTGCGACTTTTTCAAATTTTTCAGCGGCAACCCTGCTGCCAAAAGTTCAAAAACATGAACGTGAAAAATGTGTTTATTTATAACATGGTAGCATATTTACAGGCGAAACGGAAACAAGCTTCATCTCTACTTTGTATGAGAACTTTAAAGGCATATATGTATCTTCCAAACTGGAAAATTGCGGTATATAAACATCTATACATCAAAATTTTTAGAAAAATGCATTTTTTCACATACAGTGGCGAGCATATAAATAGGAAAATTCAGTCAACATAGTTCAAACCACCATATACCCGCACTTAAGGAAATAGGTTGGCTAAGATGCGAAGTTTATCCTCAAAACAGATTTTTTAGAACTAACTGTAACATGCATAACATATTTTGGTTTACGTTTCACGGTACAGATACAAAATACCATGCCAAGTGTTAAATTGGTACGAGCACATAAATAGGGAAATTATATTGTTTTTAGTTTGTACCCAACTTCTGTGTGAAAATGTTTAATTTTTAGTATGTAATATTTACATAAATATTGCTTTGTTATTGTCTAATCGAGGTCTAGTCATAATAACTCGAATTGTGATGTTATAGGAATGGGACGGGGCAAACACATAACGGCTGAACAGCGGCGAGAAATTTGTCGTTTAAGAAGTGAAGATATTACGCTCTCTGCAATATCGAACCATTTAAATATATCAATTAATGTTTGTCATCAAGCTTTGGAACAGGGCAAACGCTATGGTAGCAGTTTTAATAAACCTCGCGCTCCCAGACCACGAAAAACTAAACCGCGTGTTGGTTGGATAATGCAGCGCCTTTCTAAAAACGGATCGTTTCAGGACCGCTGTTGACATTCACGCTGAAATTTCGGCACAAGAAGACTTGAATGTGAGTGTACACACAGTACGACGTCGCTAAGCGGTATTTGGATTAAGAAAAAGCCGATTATAAGTAAAATAAACACAAGGCTACATTTCTGTTTCCGAAAGAACGTATATGAATGGCGTTTTAAAGTTCTATTAAGTTCAATTTTTTCTGTAACTGATGCTATGAGATACCTTCTAATATTACACCTAAAATGTATACTGCTAAAAAAATAAAATTGATAGTTTTCCAGTTGTTTAAAGTTTTAGCAAAACTCACAGAAATTACTGTTTTTGGTTGTTTTTCCCTATTTATATGCTCGCCACTGTACATATAAAAATTTCATCAAAATCGATGAGTAGGGCCTTATTCGAAATACATAATTACCATCATTTTTTCAGAACTAAGTTTTGAGAGTCTTCTTGCTAAAAATGCAGAAATAACAAAGAACGCATCTGGTAAGTTATATTACTTTTTTGCGTGTGTACATACTACATATTATAAAAGCATTTTCAGCCGCAGTATTTGGGAATGATTTCTGCATAATAGTTGGAGTTTCTAATTGGTTTGTCATGCAGTCCATATACATATAGACCAAGAGCCCACACTAATTGTTGGGTGTGAATGAGAACCTTTAAGGGTGTATTCTAGTCTAGAATTTTGAAAAAATCGTTTTTTTTTGTTCATATTTTTAAAGATTAGACATTCAAAACCATATCCTCCGATTTTTTTCTGAATTATCCTACAGAAAGTCTCTTATACACCATGACTTCTCAGAAAGTCATTATGTGAAGGTCGTTGTAAAGTATTTCTTTAAACGCGTTTTTCTCGAGACTACTTTTTCCAACACGTCTGACGTGATTTCTCAAGTTCTAATGAACCGATTCATTTGAAATTTGTCGTGAAACTTCTTTATATACCCCTCTATCGTTGAAACTATAACTATGTAAACATTTTGTTTTTTACGATTTTTAAAAAATTCAAAACCTTGAAGAAAGGACAAAAAATCACTTTTTTTTCAAACAGCCGCCATTTTGTGAAATAAAATTTTGTTTTTTATTTCCGTAGTTCAGACAATAGCGACATTCTTCCTGATTAGGAACCTTTTTTTCTTTTTTTTTCTGATCACCAGAAGTGCTGGAATCATGTCACGAAGGACGCACCCTTATTTTTCACCACCCCACTGCCTGTAATTTTTTCAATTTTCAAAAAAATGTTTTTTTTTAAATTTTTTTTGTATGTAGATATTGGTAAAATATTAATAAATATCCAATAACAAAATGGCAGATAAAAATATTCTTAGTTTTTTTTTATCGAATTTTAAAAAACACCCAAAATTCGTTCCGCTAGCCTACTATACCCCCTTAATGAACGTCTGTCATGGGTTTAGTAATGCCCGTTTTTTGTGTAATTTTAATTTTAGAGACCAAGAACAATGCTCATGTCAATGCCTCGTAGCTCGTCGAGTCGAAATAAAACGTAATACTATATCCCTGTGATCAGATCAACAATTCCTGAAACAAATAACATACATTAAAATTCTCTAAATATAATCTAATATGTAGTTATGATCTCCATCAGAAGCAGGATGTCCGGCTTTTGATTAAGCCCCTTCTCCTTTTGCATATTCAACAAAACCGAGCATCAACCTCTATCCACTACAATTAGAGTAATTCAAAACCAGAAAATCAGTGAGGTTCACAACATTTGTTTTGGCCAAATCATAGACCGCAAATGAATCTCGTCCTGTTTATCGGCAAAACTCATTTTAATTACTTTCACCGCGCACCCCGAGTACGAATCAATTAGTTACACTGTACCGGCGGTCCCCGGTAAAACGAATAAAATACAAGCCTTTGGCATGGCCGCAACCATGCATCTCATTAAAAATATGAAAAACAATAAAATCTGATTCTATGGGAAATAAATTTAATTCCTTCTTTTTTTTATACAGACATACATATGTATGTAACATATTTGCAATGGTACGAGTTTCGAAATATCCATTTGTCTCTTCCGGTTCCTTTTTTATTTGGCTATCGTAGTTCGCAATCCCGCATTGAATTCGCCTCACTTTGCAATTTGTATCGCGGTGAAATTAATATTGCCCGGGGTGGTGGAGAGCCTAGATGCTATCCTCTCGTAGCCGCAAGCATAAAAAAGAGTAAGGACGACTCTGGCAAAACTACCCGCAGCCGCAACGAGTGTGGAGCGTGAAGGATATCTACGGCATAAAAACATAACTGATATACAATATTTCATGGGTGAATTTATGAACCCTAAATTAATGGATTTTTTTATGCACACTTGCATGTGTGCGTTTTGTTTTATTTTCACAGTGTGCTGTGATTGAAAGCTTCTCATCGATAATGGATGCGGTTGGAGTTCTAGATATTTTTATTTCCGGGATAAAATACTCGCAGCTCGTCGGTACGAGTAGGAAATGGTTTAAGTGCACTTTAACGAGAATGTTGGTGGTTACAAGGGCTTTCAATTGGTGGTTTTTTTGTTTGTTAATAATAATTGAAAAAAAAAGAAATAAAATGTTTTGTGACACGAAACATCTGGCATTCACGTAAAAAAATTGAAAAAAAATAAGTTTGTTTTATCTGTCATTCATTCAATTTATGCACTTTGAGGATACATATTCAAAATTCAGATACGTTTTGTTTATGTTGGCAGACAAGCTAAGTTCCAGCATGGAACCATCCAAAATTCAGAGTTGAAAGCAAACAAAGCAAGAGGGAAGATCGATAGAGATTTAGTTTACAAATCCCGTAGAAGAGCTAAGACGGGAAACAGTTTAGCAATTAGGAAGCTAAGACTTGTGATAAGACTTATTATAGCTCTATAGTTTTTGTATTTGGACTTATCTGATGGTGCCGAGGATTGCACAGCTTCCTGTTCTTAAAAAAGACTGAAGTAATATCGCTTTGTTTTGAGACCAGATTGTACGTATACAGAAGCAAATAAAAGGCTTTATATTCAACAACTGCTCACTCTATGGCTAACTGAAGCCTGAAAAGGGTCCAGTACATGGAGCTCTTTATTTTAATGGTTCACTCAATACTTTGTGAAGAAAATCAGAAAATCAGAGGATAGTTAAATATACTACAGTGAAAGATAAAGAAGATCAATGGCGCAAGAGAGAAAACTTGCCATTGTCATTTTAATAATTCAGTTCTAGCAATTGACAACTTTCTTAGCTCCTAAGTCATCCCAAAATGCTATCTATCTTGAAGTTTTTATCGAAATTTGGCTTCGACAAGGTATAGTCTATATGCTTCTAATATCATGGAGTAACCGAAACAAAGCATTGATGCTTGCTTTGGTTACCGATTATATCAAGGGTTGGGAGATAAAGTAGGATGTCTAGTGCTGTGGAGGGTGCTGTTCTTAATACTCCACTAATACACAAACAAGCTATCGCGATGTAGAGCTTTATTTAGCTAGGGCGTTCCGCAACACGAGACAATGACGCCAATGGCTTTCTTGCAAGAGTAGAGGGATGTGGTAGTAGATTTCTTTCCTGGATTTTGTGAGTTTTCAGCTAAGTTTTTTTTATTTAGTATGAGACCGAGGTACTTTGCTTTATCGGTGAAAATTAAGTTGGTACCGTATAGAGAGGGATGGTCGATAAGAGGAATTTTGTATTGCGTAGTGAATAGAACCAGTCTTCCGCAAGTTTCCCTTTTCAGGTCGCTGTTTTTCTCTTCGAAAGTCATTAAAATATAATTGACTTTTATTATATTGTACATATGTAGGTATACGCCGATGAAATGCTGCTACGTACAAATGATTTTTAGAAAAAGAAGTAATGCGTTAAAATTTTCTAACTTAAGTTTCTAAGTAGGCAATCAAACTGAATCCCAAAAATAAACACAAACAAAGTACAGTCATCGTAAACTAGCACGGCACTCGCTTTTGGAAAACAAACCGAGTGGTTACAGGTTCGAAGATGGCCGTAGTCCAGGCTGGCACCGAGAGTAAATGTCTTGTGCTTTAGAGAGATATTGACGACGTTTTTGGAGACAACGATCAACGATTTTTGCTCAAAAAAAAAAAATGCTTATGTATTTGTGTATCGATAGATACTAAAATTATAGTAACTGAAACTGCCAAAAAGACTTAAAATGGGACAGATTTACTAGACATTGTCTTCCAGTTATGATTTAAGAACTTTTAAAATATGGTTTATTTTCGAATTGAATTGACCGGTGTTGAAGATTTTTTTACATACTATATTTCTGTTTGTACGGGTACTATCCAGTCTGTCGGAGCACTCAGATTCAACACTGATCTATTATACAGGATCAGGATCCCCTAAGTAACCGAGCCCTGGTCAAGAATCGAACCCACAACTAGACTATCCAGGCGGCTTTTTACATCAATCTTTCTTAAATTAGGGTCAAGCAAGTCAACATGTAAATCATGGAGTTGACTATTTGCAAGAGAAAGTAATGAAAAACTGAACGCCACAGGGCGTTCCTATAAAGTGCAAAACTATTAAAGCTTCGCTTATCGGATTCAATACATGATTTTTATAAGGTGTCCATACTTTCGGGCCATACTACATCAATGAGCTAAGAGTGCGGACGACTCACTCTATCAAACAAATTTAAAATATTTTAGGGTCAAGGGGGGTAATTGTGAACAGGGGTAATTGTAAACGCACTTAATTCTCAAAAAACCGGTTTTCCATCGAGGCAGGTTATGTCATTATTTGAAAATACGACATATTCCCGTTATGCTGACACGTGGCAGACGTAATCTGTAAATAGGTTAGTTGCAGTTTGATCGTTGGCGTGTTTTTTATTCATTTTTCTGTATTTTCAAGTTTTTTGGTGTTGAGTAAAATTGTTTTAAAATATAAAACAAGTGATCAAAGTAGGTAACTGTTTCATTTATAATTATGTTAAATATACCTAAGTGTTAATGTATGTGATTTGTTTTTTAATTTCTTGTTACAAATTATAAAAGTTATTGGCTGTTTACAATTACCCCATTTTTTTACATTATGGGTAAATGTGTACACCGAAATGGGGTAAAGGTAAACACTTTGGGGTAATTGTAAACATGCGTTGATCTAATATAATTTTAATTCGAAAAGATACCACATATTTATAAACGAAAAACGACACCCCCATCTTATACATCAGAAGATATCTTATATGCCTTCCACTGCATCGTCAACAACAAAAATAAGCCATACCGACAAGCCGAATAAACATATGGGCTCCCAAAGTCAGTTATTTTTAATCGAATTAGTGGTAGAAAAAATACTTATTTTTAAAGAACTTTTCTAAAATAGCTATCTTCGGTCTACAAAATTCGTCTCCGTCATCTATTTACTTCGCTTTAACCCCAAATGTTTTTATTCTACAGCCTTAATAGGCTGAGTTCCTTGTTTTCATTTACCCCATTTTTCTCTTTTTCCTACAAAAAGGCGGGGGTAAATGTAAACATACATTTTTACAAAAACCAATAAACCTACACACTTACAATTATTTTTTTCTAAAAGATGAAAAAAATTAAATGTAAGTTCAACCAACACCAATTTCCAATATCGCATAGTTAAGCTGGATGAAACACTATAAATTTAAAAAACAACGAAAATGCAAAATCGTTTACAATTACCCCCTTTGACCCTACACCATCTTCTAACATAACTTCACATAGAGTTTGGTTTATTAACAATGCGGCTTACATGCTCTGTGAAATCAAATTCAGAGCTATCATAAACTTCGAGTTCTTTAAAACTTTCAACCTGACTGAGTCTATGATCCGGTCTGTTAGTTGACACTTGAGTGGTTTAAGGACTTAATCAATTTTACCGCACCTGGTACTGATTGTAGAAGTCTACAGTTGTTTGGTTGTTATGATTTAAGTTATCTTCAAAATGTCGACAGATTCAAGAATGTGGCTATTTTTATGAATGATAAACATCATTAAAAACAAGGATAAAAAAAAGTTCACTAAGCGACTAGCTTGAGGGTCACCGGATCTTGCTGATAAGATGCTCTTGATAAAAATTGAGGTTTGGGACAACCAATTAAATTGGAAACCAGATCAAAAGCTTTGGAGGTACGTATCTATATAGACATAGTCCACCTCACTACCACTTTGTAAGGTATTGGCACCGTATCGAGAGAATGTTAACAGGTTCATGACAGTTGACCTGATTTTGATGAATTCATTGTTAGCTACGCTTGACAGCTCTGCAATAGGTCTGCAGTATCTTATAAAATTTCTATCGCCTTCGGCTTAGCTTCCAGAAGATTGAAAAGTGCCCAGCTTTTACGAAAAATTCAAAAAGACTTTTTTTCAGGACTATTGGAGGAATGCCATCAAAAACTGAAGAGTAATCATCTTTTAGACGTGAAATAAATAAATAAATTTGGAAATAGTCTCACAGCCTAAGGCAATATTGGGGATAAACTTTACCCATGCTAAAGTTCAGACAACAACCGCTTAGCGAAGTCGCATGACAGGAGCCATCACTTGGAGAGCCGAAGTGTCAGTGAAAACCTCTGTCGTTCTTCTTCTGAAATGAAAGAACCAAGCTAGATTTTAGTGATTTGAATCCTGTCGGAATCCCTGTGACTATTTATAACATTAATTTTGCTAGTCGCATTGATTGGAAATAATTTTTTGAATCTTTAGGCATCTCCGAATGTCGCGTCGTAGATCGATATCCAAGTTTTGTTTTCCTATGAAATTGATTTGTTTATTTTAAATTTACTTTGTATAAGTATTTGTATTTATGTGTTTTCGAATGGTTAATAAAACACGATGTATTTAAGTGGAAACTCCAATAAACAAACCCAGAATACGCTTTCCTTTTAAAATTGTGTCCGTTTTTTTTATTTTGCGTATCACCATACCTATATCCTTGTCACTTTCAATTGAATTATTAAATGTGTGTCAGTGTCCCTCCCCGAAGGTCCACCCAGCAAGGCCACGTTTTTAGTGTTTACCTTTTCAAAGGAATGAAATACGAAGATTCCCACAAAAAAATGGACAACCAAACCCAAAGTAAACAGAGATATAGAATAAGGAACAGAAAAGAAATAGAAAACGTAAATTAGAATTGAAATTCGATTCTACGCACACGTATATAATGGGAAATTTCTTTCTTCCTGCACTTAGGACACATATTCCCATCCAACCACCCTACGATTGCTCATCCTGTTCCAGTCAACAGGAGAAGTGAAAATAAGTGAACAAAGTTCCCCCAAAAAGTGCCTTTCCCATCCCCCGCCCCCCGCCAAACAAAAACAAACTTATTGCCAGCCTGGGACGAACGATTATAAAGCTGATAAACTTAATCGCAATACGCCCATAAAAAATCGCGGAGGTGGTGTGGCTAAAAAAAAATCAATCTCCATTTTGATAAAGATAAGTGTTTCGTTTTTTTTTTTTTTTTTTTGAAGGATCTATATTTGAACTTTATCCTTCATCCCTTCGACAGTCGTCGAAAAACCGTGATAAATACGGAGCAGCACCAGCAAAGAGGGAACAGATAAGAAGGAAGCGATAAAGGTTTTTTTTTTCTTTGATTTTAATAAATCAACGGTACGGTACACGTCCCTTTGAGTTGTGATTTATCGATCGCAATTAAATTTTACAACGAAATCAGGCAAATCACTTCCTTGCGTCGAGTCGTTCTGTGGCACACGAAATGTGCTCGTACAATCAAAACCCAGATGATGGCCACCCTCGCTCGGTTGTTGATGGGCCTCAAATGTCCCACGACTCACTATGCTGGCTGGGAAATTATGGCATTTTATTACTGTATAATGTATGTATGTACACTCATTTTCGCTCTGTCTCTTTCTGCCTATGATCTGCGCCCAGACATTAGAGTGAATTTGCTTATAAAACAGCACTTAAGGCTCTTCTGCAACGTCGTCGTCGTTGTGGCTGTGTAGAGGATGGAGGGAATCCTCTTTGATGATATAAACTTCACTCGACATCCGCACTCACTCCACCGCCGCCGGTTTATGACTATCTTTTCGAGTAGGAGCTCTCTCTGGTGGAAAAACATCCTCATTAAATATGCATTTGAAGTTCGTCTCTAATATGCACGCCTACCGCACTACACACTCTAACTCCCACTCCCAATATGTGTGTGTGAATGAATCCACAAGGATTCACAGGAATTCATAAGAATTCACCCATCCAAAGGGGAGTTGGAAAAATAAAATCTACTTTGTTAGCAAGACGAGAGTTTCGTTTCACAAACTGTTATCCTTACCTTAGGCTAAACAAAAAAAAAAAATCGATTTTAGGAGAGAAAAACGACAGGATGGAAGGGATACAGAGATACAGAGAGAATGAGAGTGCAAAAGAGCGATGGAAAGGAAATCTTTCCTTTGTACCCACAGAACAAAAGAAGAAAATGAATTTCTACTGAATTACCTTTTGCAGCGCCGATAAGGGATGTCAGTTAGCTAGAGATGTCCTCCTCACAGCTGGATTGAGAGTATCACTTTTTTGTCACTTTTACGGGGGCGATTTGTCAGAAAAAAAAAACAATCTTCTTTCCTTTTTTTCACTAGAAATCACTAAGTTATCAGGCCACTCTTAGATGCGTATCTTTTAGATACTTTTTCATATACTTTTACTTTTAACACTTTTTTTACTTTTAACACTTTTCACTATGTATCCACACTCTTATCCACGTATGCACTATTGCGTATCCCTCTTTGTATTCACTGGGCAGCAGGAAAACGGGTCCACTACTCGTTACCGCGAGATCTACAGTAGTAGAGATGGAAAAGAAAAACCAAAACCGAACACAGCAGGACACTGGGAATTCCTTTCACCTGAATAACTTTACCAGAACTGAACTCGAAGTATGCTGGAGACTGACTGAAATTACCAACCGTACAAGCGACTGCTAGCTGTGAGGGATGAAAAACGTATCTGTGTCGCTGTGATGAATTCGATGAAAGTTTTCTGTGCTGATTTTCTTTTTTACCACCCTTAAAAAGCTTTTTGCTAACTTGCCGTTGCTGCTGGTGGGTGGTGGGTGCTTCTCTACCTGTATGTGTTCTTGAACTGAGCATGCGGGGCAAGAATGAAAAAAAGGAATCGGTAACCATTGAGCGTTGCTATGCGATGCATAACGTTGGATGAATCTACATTTTATCATGGCTCATCATCTTCTGCCTGGTGTGGTATCTGTTGAGGAGCTACGCGCATGTTTTTTGGGTTGTAAAAAATCCACTCAAAATTCTCACTCGCATTTCAACTCGCAGCCGAATGGGGGGCTTGGGGACTATTAGTAAGCTTTTAGATAGGCAACTCCTGCTCAGGTCACTTTCATATTTTCCCATGCATCGTAGTTCATCTCTTAGCAAACAGATTATAATCCTAAATCAACAAAAAAGTGGAATTCTTTACGCGTAGATACGAGATATACGTACGAGATACGGGAACGTGAAATATGATTCATCGTCGTCGGCTGAGTTACTAAGATACTTAAATACTTTTTACTCTTAGCAAAAAATGTGTTTTTTAAGTGATGATGGAGACAGCTTTTACAAGGTACCTGGTGTGGTTGTGCCGAGATAAATTTCCGGAGCCCATTTTTCAAAGATGAGCCGAATGGGGTTTGTTGTTGTTTTTATTTATATTTTGACATTTTAAGACACATTGAAGTGTCCCTTCGATTAACTTTTCGACTCTCATTGTAAGACAGATGATTTATGGTTCAACTACTGGTAAATTAGGGAACCTTGTTCTGGGGTAGGGGACCTAATCGAACTTTGTTCAGTATACGAGAATCTTTGAGAGAGGGCTGTTATCATAAAATTGAAGTTGGAAAATGATGAGAACCAACATGTTTCTAAAGACTCCCAGTCTGACTCTAGCAACATAGCGAACTACGCATTTTATACCACAACCCACAGCTGAGCAATATTGTGTGGGTAGCCCTAATTGAAGTCTACCCAAGGGTTTTCAATGAGATGTAGGTAAAGAGATTGTCCATTACCTGGACCCCATTGACCCGAAATCACTCGTTTGCCTACTGATAGATCCATCTCAGTGGAATTTTCTTGCTACTATAGGGCAAGACCATATTAGTCAATGTGTCGATGTAGACTTTTTGGTCCATTACCCAAACAATTGTGCCAGGGTATAAAAGATAACTGTACGTTGGCTGGTTTTCGGTGTTCGGGGGCGCGTACAAATGCCTCCATGCAAAACAATTTTGGAATCCGTGAAACACGTCTCTACTGCCTTGCCTGGTGTCTGTCAGTCGATTGCTCCCAGTTATTTATTGAAACATAAATTCTTCAAGTTCAAATTATAAAAAAGTGTTCCCAGATACTACACGTCCTCCAGCAAAATGTGTCACCATTTATGAGCATCTAAATCCACGTACTTTTTTGCAAATTCTAAACGTGGACTTCTTACTTCCAATGCACTTTTTATATGTAAAACAGTAGAGAGAACTTGGGGGCTCAAGCCGGGAATGAAGCACTGAGCAGTGATCGTGACGCCCATACTCACGTACGAGGCACTTGTCTGGATGAAGGCAGCTCTCAAGAGAAAAATGTTAGGAAGATTAGCAGCGGTTTAGAGAACAGCTTGTGTTGTCATAACAGGAGCCCTGCGCACAATACTCACGGCGGCATTGGATACTTTCCTGCAATTTATGCCATTCGATCTGCATACAATGTACCTGGTAAGCAAGAGTGCGATTAGACTCACTGACTTAGGATACTTCACAAATAGAAGCTATGATCATAGCGCTATTCTAAGGGAACTTTAAATTAGCAACCTCGATAGAACGGATGACATCCTCCCAATAGGTGGACGGACGGACGGACGGACAGATAGACAGACAGATAGACAGACAGCTGATGTTTTCTGTATACATATTTCCCCGGTGTGGAATCATTTCCCCGTTATCGAAACACATTTATCCAAATTTATCGTAACACATTTATTGTAACTCATTTATCGTAACTCGTTTTCAAAACAAATACGTCGCTAAAGAAGTATTCACTTCAAAAATGCTATTTTTTAGACTAAATATTTGTTTCAACTTTTTCAAAGCCATTCCAACCGTTTTACATCTTTTTCTCCCACACACACACAAGAGGCAGTAAAAGGCCTTCCAAGTAGAAAGTCAAATAAAGTTAGCCCTTAATCCACTAGGTGAATATCAGTCACGTAAATACCTTTATGAGTCCCAGGGTCTCACAATTGTAAAATCTTGTTTTTTTAATAGTTAGAAAAAACTTTCCAAAAAACCAGCCTTTGTTCGTAAAGCTTTAACTATCTGCTGACTAAATAAAACAATGACATTTATAAAAAAGTAACAATATTTTAATTTTATTCAAGGAACTTTCAAAGTCTTCTAAATTATTCTTGTTGAGATCACATTTTCAAAAAGACAAAAATACATATGTATGTTAAAAATAGATATAATATTGAGATATTTTATTTAACAAAACAGAAAATTAACGCTTATGAACACAAAAATACATGTCGCCATATAAAAAAAGAGAACGTGCAGGGATTCAACTGCCTATCTGTATTTATCGGTTTATACCCTTTTCGCGTATTTTGCTTGAGCAATCCAGACAAACTGGCTGCTTGCAAGAACAACAAGTGCAGGCAGTTTTAGTTCCTTTTTTATAGTGAACAATTGTTTTTGTACAGCCCTTTGCCCGGGCCCTATGTAAACTCTAACGCAAATACCTACCTGTGTCCATGGGACTCACTGATCCTCTAGTATCGCGTTTATCACAAGACTGAGATATGTGTGTGCTGAAATGTAAGATCTGTGCGGCTAGAAAAGTGCAACGTGAGTCCCAGGGACTCAGGTAGTGAATTTTTTCATTTCATTTCATTTATTTTAATAAGAAATATTTTACATGATACTACAAGATATATTATCTTAAAATTAAGTATCTCTCTTTATATTTACTGTATTTTTTAAAGTTACTTTACAATACAAAATAAATAAAAAAATAAATAAAATACATACTCAAGTATAGTAACAACAATGAAGCAGCAAGGAAATAGCAAAATTAATTTTAAAAAGACGTTTTTATCAATGTGTGCGTGTACATGTATATAAAAGTTTTTTTACGATACAAAATAAACAAGTAAATAAATAAATAAATAAATAAATAAATAAATAAATAAATAAGTAAATAAATAAATAAATAAATAAAAAAATAAATAAATAAATAAATAAATAAATAAAATACCTAAACATAGTAACAATAATAAAGCAGTAAAGAAATTGCAAAATTAGTTTTTTTTTTTTTTTTTAAAAATTGTTTATATTTATGTGTGCGTGTGTATGTATATATAAAAGAATCCTAAATCCTAGCTCGATAAAAGTGAAAGCAGTCTCCTCCGAAATACGCTTGGTGACCCTGTTCTCTGCAATTCTGGCGGAAGTCTATTCCACAATCGAATTGCAGTAACAAGGTAAGATCGCTCTCCAATGGTGTGCAAGAAACGTGGCAGAATTAGCTTTAGTCCTCTGCGTGATTGGGCAAATTGAAGCATTTCGGATAAATAAGCCGGACAGTTTCCATGGATAACACTATGGAGTTTCAGTATGTTTCTGAAGTTAAAATAGTCATTAAGGCTTATTCCTAACAGAGAGGTTTTGACATGGGAAACACTAGTACTCCTAGAGACATTATAAATGAAGCGCAAGCAATCATTGAAAGCTACATTCATTTTACGTTTGCATTCATAATCTAGACATGGATAAACGCAGCAGTTGTAGCTGAAAAATGGTAATAATAAGCTTTTAACTAAACGCATTTTCATTTGTGGTAGTAGCAGCTGTGATGAAGATCTTAGACTACGTAAACCCGAATATATTTTTCTCAGTGTATCTGAGGTAGCATCACAGCAACTCAATGAACTATTAATAGTAAAACCTAGATATTTAACTTTATGTACATAAGGAACAATACTGCCGTCAAGAACAAGAGGGGGAAAGTCTTCAATGTTCACTTTATTCCTATAGCAAATCATTCCCAGTGACTTAAGAGGGTTAAGTTTTAGTTTATTGTTGGTTGACCATCGGTTTATAAATAATAAGTCTTCATTTATTCTAAAGATGCAGTCTTCCAACAAGCCCATAGGCCGAGCGAGATATATTAATACATCTTCCGCATACATATGTATTTGACAATTTGAAATTACATCAGGAAGATCATTAATAAATAGTGAAAATAAAAGAGGTCCCAAAATAGAGCCTTGTGGTACGCCAACATTAACAGTAAGTGGGTTAGAGGTTCCTAAATCTGTCTTAATGGTCTGAACACGATTTCTAAGATATTCATAAAGAAGTTTAATGGACGTATTTCTAAAACCGAATTGAGGGTTAGTCATATGTGAAAAGCGAATAAAGAAGATGATGCAATCGTGAACTCGATGGCCGTAAACAAGTGGCGCATACTCCATAGTCCAGAGTCCAGACCACTCAAAAGCATGAAAAGATTCATAGATTGACTAGACTCATTTTATTTTGATGATAATATTTTATATTGGAACTGCTTTTAACAGTAACTTGTCATTGGAGGACGAGAATTTAAAGCGTATTTACAAGTTCTTGGTACGATGTACGGGGTACGGCTTCTCGATGTATATTTAATTCAAACTTTGCCTTAAATATACACATTTGACAAAGAGTTTCTGAAATTTTTGTAGAAAAATATTTAAAACTATGCCAATGCGACGTCATTTCTGGTGACCGCTCGGAAAAAAGGTGCTAAAGCGTTGACAGCAGAACTCATGACAGGATCAACTGAAGTCAAAAAGAAAAATACGTATTTAAGTTAATACCTTAAACTACAACTTGGACGAAGGAAAAAACAAAAAAGTGAAAATGGGATTTTTGGTACACATTTTTACAAAAAATTTAAAAATTTCGGTAAAATTTGCGCTACATTTCGTTTTTAAAAATAGTTGCATTTAAAAAAAAATAAAAATCCTTCGTCCAACTCCTTGTCAATAATATCTCGAAGACATGTGTGAATTTTCATTAAGATCGGTTCAGTGGTTTTTTAGAAATCTTGAGAACCGACTTTGAAAATACAGTTTCCAGAAAAACGCGTTTTAAGTTTTGAGTGACAATAAAACTGAGCCCAACTGCCGTTGAGCGCACAACTTCCCAAGGCTCTATCTCCGAAACTATTACTCCGATCGACTTGAAAATTAAGGACAATATTCTGGAGATGTGAATGTGATGAATGTAAATTTTTGAAGCAGTGAATCCCATGTAACCCCTTAAGCTATCGAAACTGGAGTACAGAAAAAGCAGCTTCTAACCCCGTGAACCGTTAGGAATTTGTAAAGCTTCTTCAAGTGTAAAAGTTCTCTCGGAAAAGTTAATCAAGTGTAGTTTTGACAATAGAATAAACTGCTATAAAGTGGTAGACATCGGCCACTGCATTCAAGTTACATATATGTACTTGAGTCTTGCATATCTTGTCAATAAGCAGTAGTAGTAGTTAAACCTCGGTAATTCAGTTCGCGGCTAAGAAGGCAATTGAGTAGTAAAGTCCTTTCTCGATCGACTACGGAGACTCTATATAAGACCCTTATCATCCCAGTCTTGCTATATGGAGCTGAAGCATGGACTTTGTGGAAAGCGGATGAAGATATCCTCGGTCGCTTCGAGAGAAAAATCCTTCGTAAGATATTCGGTCCCGTTTGCGTTGACGAGTTCTGGAGGAGAAGATTCAACCACGAACTGTACGAGGTGTACAGCGACATCAACCTGGTCAAAAAACTGCACATTGGGCGTTTAAGATGGCTAGGACAAGTAGAGCGTATGGACATCAACGCTCCGGCTCGGAGAATATTTGACTCTTACCCGGAGGGTCAGCGCAGCAAAGGAAGACAACAAGTAGAACAAGACAAGGAGAACAAGACCTCAGCCAACTTGACGTGCGCAACTGGAAGCGGCTAGCTAAGGACCGGGCTAGCTGGAAGAGGTTGTTGGTTGAGGCACCCCAAACTGTAGCGCCACCGAAGTAAGTAAGTAATTCAGTTCTCGTCATAAAGATTAAACTTATTTGGTCAAGTCCAAGACGACTAGAGAAGTAGTTACTACTGCACTGAGAATGTTTAAGAGATCTATAAATATGTCTGGATGTGGATGACTGAGCCGTTCTTATAGAATGCTGATATTGCCTGTCGTCTACATAATTAACATAAATAAACACAAATAACTTCACAACAATACCTTATAAACAAAAATACTCATTTGCATCGATTTCGATACAATTTTATCGACTTTTCCATCCCTGATCGACATCATCAGTCGCTCCCAGCAATTGGTCATTTAGGTCAATTGAAGAACAGGCGAAACGAGTTGGCCTTAAAGTGAACGATAATAAAACAAAATAAATGTTGTCAAAACCGCATCTGTCTGACAAACTCCTTACTCGGAAAGCGAAAATCATACTCTACGAAACAAAAATGCTTTCGATTGTGCTCTATGGTGTCAAGTGCTGGATGATAATCAGAAAAGCAGAGCTGCTTTTGAAGACATTCGAGAGAAAATTTTTTCGTCGGATATTTGGTCCCACGAATTGAGGAGTGAACTCTATAAGCTATATCCCCAGATATGGATGTGGTCTGAAAATCCAAAATACGTCGACTATAGTGACTCCGTCACATCGAGTTAATTGACAATAGTGATCCAGCTATGAGAATCTCTGAGTCCCAGCCCCCAGGTTCCAGGCGACAATGAAGAGCAAACAGCCATTTTAAGGAACAAAGCCAGAGTGCTTGGTCTAGAAAACTGGAAGCAGCATGCTCAGGACCAGAAAGTATCGAAGACGTCTGTTAAGTAAGTGTAAGTTTCTTAAATTGCAGAGGGTCAATTATAAAAAAAGACTCGGCTAACAATCCAATGTTGTATTTTCAACATCTTAACAAAGACATTCGTTATAATATATCTCACCCTGGAAACATGCCATAAAAGTAATGTAAACAGCCATTGAAACAACAAATCCTTATAGTGAAATATTCCATGTCCTTCTTCTTTATCTGGCCCATGTATGTTATGTCTAAATCCCATCTGTGAATTATTGTAGTAAACAAAAACAAAAACAAAAATAAATAAATAACCGATAACAAGAGTAACAAAATCAAAAAGTCAATATAAGCCTCTTTCCGAATACTCCACGCCACCATGTCCGCACCGAGGCAAAGTTTACAAATTAATATAATTTATTTGTAGGCCCTAACCTAACAATCGAATGGATATGACTCACAGCATCTACATCTATCTACATATGTACATAAGTCCACTGTCAGTTCAGGCATCAGCGCGGGTAGCGAGGGAGCAAAAAAAAAAGATGAATATCCTTGCCCTCGAAGGCGAACTCATGAAAATTTCACAGAAACAATAAACACGCCACCCCACCACAAATCTTCAGGGATCTGTCTGCCTTGATGGCTACAAGTAGTACCTTGTAGCCAGGAGGGCTATCTTTCTGTGTTCACAGCACCGTGTTTTAGTACTGCGATGGCGGACGAGAAACGACGACGCAATTAACCCCCAACCCTGCTTTATTGCTAGATTGATTGATTGTAGTGGTCTTGTGTTTCCAACGATGGCGTTTAACTTGGTTCTGATGCTCTGGCTTATGACCTCCCGTACCTCCATAGCACGAGTACATACCAATAATTTTAAAATACTTTTCTCGGCTGTAAGGTAAATAGAAATTAATTAGAATATATCGAAGGATTTGCGTCTGCTCTTGAGTAACTTTGTGAAACTCGTATATCGATACAAATTGCTGCTTAACTGATGGAAAATTACGCTAATTGGTAGCCGGAATAGTAGTTGTGCCAAAGTGGTATTTTAAACATAAGTAGAATAGAAGCTTAGCACCGTGGTATAGTGGTAAGTGCGTTGGACTACGGACCCAGCCCGGGTCCAACACCTGAAGGTTTTTTTTACGGCGCCACCTCATTCGAATATCTGACAAGCTATCAAAGAGTATCATTTGTCAATGAGCTTCGCAACTCCCCGTTCGGAGTCGGCAAAAAACTGTTTGTTCCTTCCATTCGTGCAAAAATATAACACGCACGCATAAATGGTTGCGAGAAGCAGACCCAGCTTCACCCCGAGCTGTAGCACCACCTTAAGTAAAGTAGAAAAGAAGCTTAGACAATCTCCATATGGACTACCACAGGAAACACATGAAGCACCGATTCTTTTTACTACATAACTAAATTAGGTCGTGCATTCAAAATACTTGGAATGGAACATTATGATTAACCCTAATTCTTTGGTTACCACCTTTGTCATTTTTGTCCAGTTGGAGTTTCATATTGGAGGACTCATCTTATAGAACTTATGTCCAAGCTTCTTTAATAAAGTAATCCATGCTATAACCTTTCATTTAAGAAGCGAAGCTTGCCTTCAGTGAATATTTAGTGATAGAATGAACTTTTCTTGCCTACTGAAACACTCTAACAGAACCACTTAAATGTCAGCTCTCATAATTAGAAATAAGCGGACAATCGTAGCCACCCTGCAGTAAATACGTATTGAACCGAAATATTCAGCCTTATTTTGAGATTCGTTTTCATTCGAAAGTGAGAAAAAGTCGAACGGTGAGTATTTTGACATTCGAAGGAATAGAGAGTTTATTTTACAAAACGAAAGTTCATTCATCATTTCAATTTTGAGATTCTATTCCTTCGAAATAACTGCTATTATTCATATGTTTGCAATTTTAAATTTAAGTTTATTTCATGACATCTTTCGTTAACCCTTGGTCTCCACTGGCAATAATTCATTGCAAGAAATATGTCAATCAATTGAAATTTCCAATGGAGACCGCAAATTTCTAGAAATAATTTATTTTATGGAATCAATTTCTACTTTTATTTTGTGCAATCTCTGTGGAAATAAATCCTGAAATAAATTTGACAACGACTGCCAATTTGAGTTTTATTTAATTCAAACATGACTGATTGGCGAATTTCGCAAATATAAACTCTGGAATTAATCAACTGTTTTAACCCTAGAAAGATAACCATATTTCAAATCACACTAAAGATAGATCACACTACCATACGTCAATTCGACGTGCGTATGTTTAGAAGCACATATTTTGAATTGTGTATATAATATGTTGTTAAAAATGGTAATGTATTACTTTACATATCATTGTGCTATGGAATAATGAAAAGTAAATTCTTCTGGTTGACTGAGTTCGCAGAAACGGCGAGCGCAGTGACGCCATGTCTGCGCGAGTTACACTAAATTTTAAAAATTGACTACGTCGATTCGACGTAGGTTATCTATCTAGGGTTAAACAAAATGAGTGTTTGTGGAATTACAAAAGCCATTTATATAAACGGAACAATTTAAAAAGAAAGTCCTGGGAAGAAATTGCAAACCAATTTGAAAAAAGTGTCGAGGACGTGAAAAAAAAATTAAATGTTTGCAAACGTTCATATGTGGCAGAGAAAAAAAAGTCGATTTTTCTAAAAAAAAATCGGGTAGTGGAACAGATGATGTTTACCATCCGCATTTGTTCTACTTCACCGAGTTTGCTTTTTTGGATTCCGTCATAGTTTTGAGAAAAACTACCAGCAATTTCGGGCTCGTAAGTAACGATTTGAAAAGAAAGTCCAGAGAAGAAATGGCTTTTGTAATTCCCCAAACATTCTCCTCGATGTTTGGTGTCAACGATGTTGTATCCTGAACATGTTTTTTTATAAGATTAATTCTACCGGCAAAAAACAGGTTTCATACCACACTTCGAGTGCATATGAGATGGCGGACTGCCGGCAGACCAAATTGTGTACATAAGCACCTTTTCACTGTGGTAGTACTTTTTTAACCAAAATATTTTGAAAGTTGTGTATAAGTTTCCTACCTCATGCAACCGCTCAAATTCGGCTTTACCAACATCGAACGCAAAATGATCATTAAAAAGAGTAAAGTAGTACGCATTGAACCATGACTAAGCCACCAAAATTTGCAAAAGAGTAAAAAAGAGGGTAAAACATGGGGCCTCAAACCGGCAATGATGCACTGGCTATACGTCATGATAGTCAGACATGGGGCACTAGTCTGGTGAAAGGCGGCAGATAAGAAAACGACTCTGGCAAGACTGGCGGCAGTACAGAGAACAGCTGGTGTTGCCATCATAGGTGCCCTTCGCATGATACCCACGGCGGCACTGGACATGTTCCTCTACCTTCTGCCTCTCAATCTGCATTTGAGGCAACTGGCGTGCAACAGTGCACTAAGACTCGCCACTCTAGGTCTTTTCAAGAATAGCGGCATAGGACACTGTATTATTCTTACAGAAATCCAAATGGATAGTCCAATAAGAACGGATGATAACCTCTTCACACTTGATTTTAACACACCATACAGATCCTTGTTCCCTGTGCGTGAAGAGTGGATAAATAGTACAGTAACTCGGCATATAGACACTGCAGTCTTCACGGGCGGGTCAAAAACTACCAGCGGCACAGGGTCTGGTATCTACTGTGTGGAACCAGATTTAAAGGTGTCCTTAAGACTCCCGGATTCCTGCAGCATTTTTCAGGCAGAAGTTCTAGCCGTACTTAGAGCTGCAGGGTTTCTGAACATGAAACGAATATCCGGTAAGGATATTGAAATTTACATCGACAGTCAGGCTGCGCTTAAGGAGCTAGAATCGTGTACTATCAAATCGGCACTAGTCAGGAGCTGCCGCACAATGTTTAGGGCATTATGCATACAGAACCGGGTAAGACTATACTGGGTGCCTGGTCACACCGGGATAGAGGGCAACGAGTTTGCCGATGAGTTGGCAAGGAAAGGGGGGGAACTGCCACTACTCGAGGCAGTGGAAGTAGTTCCACCACTTTGCTGCATTAAATCAAAGGTAAAAGATATGATTACAGGAAGGGCTAATCATAGATGGTCTAACATTGTAGGGCACAGAGTTTCCAAGACACTTTGGCCAGCGCTGGACCGTAACAGGACCACTGAAATCCTTAGACTTAGCAGGGCACAAGTGAGTATTGTTATAGGAATTTTATCCGGGCATTGCCTTCTGGGTAAACACGCCAAGAGGCTCAGACTCACAGACACGGATAGTTGCAGATACTGTAACGATCTAGGTGTAGCAGAGGATATCGCACATATTCTGTGTGCATGTCAGGGCATAGCATGTGGTCGCAGGAATATTTTAGGCTCATATTTCTTTAGTAACCTAGAGGAGGTAGGCCGCATCAACCACAGACGCGTTTTAAAATTTTGCAGGGTAATAAAATGATGGATTCCCTAGGGGACCTCGATGGGCCCACTGGGAATATCTGAATATTGTTCATCAAGATCTTTTAAAAATTGTGTTAATTAGCGGTGATATAGTTTAGTGATGATGTCGCGAACCGCGATTAATTGTTTCGGAGCCAGTCATGGCCCGCGGGCCTTATCTTTGGCATGCCTGATGTAGAGCGTAAGTAGGTAAGCAATGTCGTATTCTACTTGCCAAGCCCTTTCATTTGATACCACTATCAGTGCGGTTGTAAAGAAAAAGAAAATAAGGTAATCCGCCATCTTGTTTGGTGCGTTCGCCATATATAATTTTCTGTGACGTCACATATGCTAGGATCACATATCCCCCGGATCGAGACGAATACAATGACAATGAGATTTTCCCTAGCTGGGTAAAAATGAGCGGATAGCATATTTTTATAGGTTCAAGTCTAAGCTAGGAAAAGCTGTTTTTTCTGTTTTCTTTTTCGAAGTAGGTATGCACGAGGATTTCTAGTCTCAATTCCCATCGTACAAAATGGCTCAAGGATTCTATACATACATACATAGTACATAAGCTTCAAGTTGGTGAGATTGATTAATTCTTAACCATTCCTCCCGTGATCGCACACTTACATAAATTTTGGTGAATGATCCCTACCCTCGTTATGATGATAAAACGGGACTTACAAGCCATTTAAACATAATCCGCTCAAAAAAAAACCGTTCCCTTTCATCTCAGTTTTATTTAATTATGACGCCCAGCGTAAGTTTCAAAACAAATAATTGTCGTGTCGAAATTCACTGAACACTTACCAATTACCCGACGACGATGTCCTTCATCATCGTCACAGCGATAACAACAACAACAACAAACCAACCACACTGTTAAACTCGTTCGCCTAATTTTCCATTCACAAATTGTTAACCAAAAAAGGACTCGACCATCGCCGGTGGTAGAATCTATGTTCCTTAATAGAATTGACTGTATAATCACAATGAATATCCTGTGGTTCTACTAATACCAGTAGACAATGAGCTCAGGAGAAACTCTCCACACCGTAAAAAACTAGAAAAGAGTGAGAAACAGGGAGACAGAGAAATTTCCCTTAATTAGTTCCAATCGATTGAAATGGAAAAACAACGAAAGGCGACCCACAAAGCCCGAACAATCTAAGGCACCCCTGGGGCAATGTAATCAAATTTAATTAGCTACTTTATGGTAGTTCTTCTCCTTGCTTCCATCCAGCATCTCCGAACCCCATGAAGCTCGATAAATCTATGAATATCCGAATGGTGAAACGCAAAAAAAGGAGGAAATCCTCGAAGCAGTTAACAATGGCTTTCGAACACAAACTACAGTTACGGACTGGAGAGTTATTTTCTACAAGCTTTTCTAAGGATTTTCTCCTTTTTTTTTTGTTTGTTTTTGCAATAAGAATAGTGACGTAAGACACAAAGGACATTTCCTGGGGGTTATTTGCTAGTTACAGCATTAAGATGTTATTTCTTCCTGTCCAGAGAAAGAGAGAGAGAGAGAGAAGGAAGGACGTTTTATTCACTTGAAGAGCTGCATTCATTTAGCGCGACAGGGAATTAATAAAATTATGAAATATTATGTCCTGGAACTGGTTGAAGAATCCTTGATGATGATTTCCCTTCATATTTGATTGGTACCATTTCCACTTAGCCCTTCCTAAAACTGTGTAAGCGTGCACAATTTTAATCCTTTTGCTTTGTTTGAATATCCTTCGTTTGGTGTTATCCTTCGAATGTGCTGAAAATGTCAACACATTCAAACTAATTAAAAATCCAATTTAAATGGTAAACATAAACTGAGAGGCATAAGAGAAAAGAGAAGAGCGGAAAAAAGGACATAACACAACAACAACTCGCGGGGAAAGAACTGAAGATGCTTTCACAGAGAAAATAGTGTGTTTTGCTTAGACGACCGACCATGCCGGTTGGATTAAGTGGTGGCATTGGAGAACTATCCACTGGGATACTCATACATAGATGCCTGTGGATGGATAGTTGAATAACGAAGGTAAATACTGACTGAGAGACGGACTACTTGTAGTATTTCTTAATTCAACTTGGAGATGAGTTAGTTTTTGTTTTATTATTATCCTGTGAGCCATCTTCCCATCTGTTTTGTTTAAAATGGTTTTCTATTTGCGCGTACGCTGCTGGGAATAGGAATAGGACTTGGAAGGGCAGAGCACAGGATGAGTGCCCGGCTGGAGATCCTAATCAAAGTGCGAATAGCAGGAAATAAATGAATTGCGCCACTCGCAGAGACGCTGCCACTCGGGGGCATTTAAGGACTCAGTGGTTAGACGTTAGAGTTACGGGTGCAAATAATAACTTAGGTTGGAATAAACAGAGCGTGAACATTTAAGTGGCGGAGGCTGAATCACTTAGCTCAACAGCGTGAAGGATGTTAGTAAATTTTGATATTCTTATCGTTGGGTTTTAATGAATTACGCCGCAGATCTACTCAAAATTATATTTGCGTTGAAGTTTTTTGCCATAAGTTAATTGGAATATCCTTCGAGTAGCTTAGAAGGACTCTTACTACGCTAGAGTGGTTTATGGTAGTTTGGCACTGTTTTTTTGACTAAAGGAGGGGCTATCCAGTTGCCAACTTCATAAACAATGAGAAATTGTTCAGGGGGAACTACCACTGAATGTGGTTGAAACTGCGTATTTTTGACTCACTCGAGAAGTTTAACACCGCCCGCTCCAAGTGCAGAAGCTTAGCGGCAAAATTATGGGAAATGAATGACGGAAATACACAGATGGCAACATATTTCAATTCTGTCATCAAGCTAAACAGTCCGTAAAGAGCTAAGTTCATGGACAATAAAGAAAAAATAAGACCTTCCAAGGATCATGGCTGTTTACGGGATCGTAGAAGGAGCATGAGGACACCTTATAAACTGAGACGAGCTCAATGGCTTCCAAAGTTGTAAAAGAAAACTCACCAATTGCCTAGAAGGCGATATGATCCACAGAGTCTGTGACGTTGACGAGGGAACTTTACGTAGTAACTCAACTAATATTGTCGTTCTGCCAACTTTTCGCACCACTCTATTCAAAAACTTCTACTCCGTTGTATCCCAAAAATTGTTTAATATGCTCCATATGAGTATTCGTCTTATAAGATCTTTCTCCTGAATTTTTAAGAATAAGAAAAGTAAAAATATGGCTTCTCAGTTTCGACCATGAAGAGATCAAAATCCTGCTGCACTATGTTATTTGATTTTCTTGTCTGTCATCCATTCTTTTTTTTTATTGTTAATATTTATTTATGTCTTTTTAATTTGTACAATATGCATATTATTTTCATTCAACATTGTTCACCCCACAACTTATTAAATATTTTATTTCTAATTTTTGAAACAATAATGCTACTATCCATTCTTATTGCCAATCATTGTTATAAAAATTATTTGTTAAATTAAGAATGATAAAAATAAAATAAAAATAAAGAAAAAAAACCCCGGATTATTTCATCAAAATGGCCTTATTTTAAGGGTGCCAACACTGATCCTATAGATATGTTAGGTTAGGTTAGGTTAGCGGGCTGATGAGAATAATTGTATCCTCATCACACTTAGGTGAATCCATGGTGGTATCCATTATGTTTTCCCACCCGTGGTATCAGTGGCTTGATTCCAACCATCATCTGGATGTCCTGGCAAACTTAAGCAGGCCTGATGATAACATAGTTCGTCGATTTGTTTAAAGAAAAATTTGCTTAGGGTTCAGTTTCTAAGTTGGCAGAGGTTTGGGCCATGTCCTCATGAGCCTCTTCGTCACTGCATACATATGTCATTATCGTTAAGTTGTAATTCGTTTGAACCTTCGTTATTCTCCCATTGTTCTCTGCTGGGAAAGGCTCACGAGAAGGGTCTTTCGAAATCCAAGTATGAGACAGTGAAGTCTGAGTTGATGTTACCACTAAGATGGTTGCTAAGTATCTTGGTGTGTCCATATCCATTCGGTCTCATGTACTTTGACTGGTCTATTCTGAGTGCGCTCTTTGCTGCAGCCTCCTGCATATAGAGATCTAGAGGCAGAAGGGTGAGAATTGTTTCCAATCCCGCTTTTTGGCGTTGTTCTCATCGCGCTGGTTGTTCGAGTGCATTCTATTCTCTGTACTTTGTTCATAACCTTGAGGTTGCTTGGTTTGGCGGCAGCGTGCCACCACACCAGTCCTCTGTATGTTAGGATGGGTCTAACTATCGCAGAGTACATCAACAGTATTATTCGTCTGGATCTCCAGTTTTTCCCGAAGAATTGACTGCAGGTATTAAAGGAAACTGATGCTTTTTTCACTTTTTCTTTAATGTTCAGATTCCAGTTAAGCTTCCTGAGGCGTAAGTATTTTACACTCTCGGACAGCAGTTGCTCCTATTCCACTGTATCTAAGTGTAGTTCATTACTGATCGTAAGCCAAAGAAGGGGGGATATAACTCCTCCTTGCGGCGTACCTCTGGATGCCATCACTTTTTGACTGGTTCCCCCGAGTTCAGCGATTATGTGCCTCCTACTAAGAAGGTTAACTATAAGTCTGGTTACGGTGCGCTCAACATGGTTGCGTTCCAGCGCTTTTTTAATAGCATGTGTCTCATCATTGTTTAAAGCACCTTCAATATCGAGAAACACTGCAAGCGTATATTCCTTAAAGTATAGGGATCTTTTAATTGTGCTAACTACATCGTGTAGTACTGTGCCTTTAGTGTAGGCATGCTGTGCTGTGGACATATTCGTGCAGTTGAGCTCTCCGCGTATATGCACGTCGATCAGCTTCTCAAAGCTTTTAATCCTGTAGATACTGTAGAGTTAAAGAATACCTTGCGGCCACGAAAATAGTTTGCTAGCTAGCATTACTTGTCGTTTGTTTGGAAGATAAGTCCATGCTGGACTATTGCTTCATTTTTATATGAACGCTTGATATCAATTTTTACATATTTATAAGAGCTTTCTTACCATAAAAAAGAGCTTTCTTCAGCTGGTCTCAGTTACATTTTAAAGTTGCCTGATCGAAGTTTCCCCATTAAAGCCCCATTTAGGTGATCAGCTCTGTTTCAGTTGAGCTATCTATCATTTGAGCTTTCAGTTAAACTGATGTGTAAATGCAAAAACTGAAACGTTCAACTGAAACTGAAACTGAGACTGAAACTTATGGAATTCCCATAAATTTTCAGTTCAGTTGTCAGTTAAAATAAAATAAAAGCTCAACTGAATACCGAACTGAAGTCTAAATGCACTACCTTTTTTAACTGAAATGTCAACTGAACTGACAACTGACAACTGAAAGTGAAACTGATCATCTAAATGGGGCTTTAGAGCCGCTGTTATACGTCAACACAAGTCCTTTGATTTCACGCACACGCCTGTCAAAAAGCAACGTAGCCCACTGTTCTGATGAAGGGTATACAAAATTCAAACTCTTCGTCTAGCCACCGCAGAAGTCAAAACCATCAAGTTCATTGGTTAAATGCCATATAAATCTTAAAGAATTCGTCACCACCAAATCAAAGACCACCCATTGTTAACCAAAATGGTAGACAATTTGCTTGTTCCTCATAAATCAAAAAAAAAATAAATAAACCAAAAATGTCCGACCACATTGGTCAACCGCATGACATCTGCTGCAAAGCTCCATCTCCCACTTAGATACTGCATCTACCATCCGGCAGCTGCAGAGCCAAACAAATTGCCACAAATTTATTTGATAGCAGGGATTCCCTGTGCAGATGTCCTGGCATTGCAGAGGCACACTGCAACCAACTCTCATCTCTGCCACCCACTGGCATATAAAATATACCACCACCAGTGCTCAACTGACAATGGCACTCACATAGACGCACACACTTGAGCCGGGGGTTTTGATTGTTTCAGTTGTTGTTTTTGTTTTATCCTATGTCTGTCCGTAAGATCACAACAAAAAAGATGAGATACCGCAGTGTGTAAAACTATACAAATGCGCACTCACACTATTGCTGCAGGTTGCGTTCTACCACTCCTTCACGAGCTTGCAAAACAGACAGGAAAACTTAATAAAGCGATTTATTATTTCACACAAAAAGGACTTGCATATCCCTTTTTTTCATGTTAGAAGAGCGTGCTTCGTTTCGGTGTAGTTGTTTATCATCGCTATTCATGTTCTACATTGTAACCGTTATATCTTCGCTTGTTTTTTATCCATGGAGCAAGTGCTCTAGAAAGGATCCTAGCAGTTTTGTTGTGTGCACTCCTTGTTTTCGACGGCGCGGCGGCGGCTATAACTGAGCAATTTAAGATTTTCATGTAAATTTGATTAAACAGACAACTACACGCATACAGATTTGTACATAGATATCCATCCACCCATACACCCATTCGGAGAAAGAGTTGCACAATAAATTGAAATTTATTGTGAGAGTATCCCGATGGGAGCTGTCTGCATGCTAATATTTGAAAAATTTACAAACTCTCATGGAAAATGCAGTGGAAACAGTGCAAGGAGTGAGGAATGAACCTGAACAGTCCGAATTTGATAAAAGTCCACCAGAGTTCACAGAGCTTAGTGGAGTTCAGCAAAGGCATTCCGAATGCCGTTCGTATGCTTCATGTCGGTCGGTCGGACAAATCTCTCTGGAAATCTATGAAATGCATCACCGGTGTCTGTGAAACATTTTAACTATACTACTGCTTCTGCCGTCACAGCTACTATGCAATGCGGAGACAGAATCGTAGACCGAATAGCAAATTGATTTGGGGGCACTTTAATCTCCCCATACCCGGACTTGAGGTTGGGGTTGTTTTTATCTGCCCTAGAGATTTGCACACCCAGGATGAGTGGTTACAAATTGAATTTTATAATTTTGTGAGATCCATAGAAACGGAATGAGATGTCAGTTTCATTTAATAAGGAGAAGAAGGAAGTTCACCTCCTGAATTTGTTTTGGACCTTGTCGACACATGACACAGTGAAAGACTCATGCTCTTAGAGATGGTGAATTTAACTAAATTTTAATTATTCGTAGTTTAGTTTGGGAAATATGTTTGATACCGTTTTCGATTGAATAAATTTCACTTAATTGGATACATTCCACTTGGGATCACTTTGACAGAAGACTTCACTGAGAGTTTAAGGGAAAAAGGTGCATAGCCCTGGAAGACTGATTGAGGTCCATCAGGTTTCAAACCTACAAGTACTTAATCTATATTTTTTCTTAGCCTTAACTACCGAAACGTTACGATAACAAAACGGAAATTATCGGTTCCTGAACCCATTTTCTACCACGCTGCAAGAATTACTAAATGTCTTTGTGTAAAGTATATTTTTTTAGTAATTGGTGCCCCCTGATTCCAAATCTGTTATCAAAAAAATGTTCACTCCCCTCGTTACACAGTTATGTCCAAAAAAAAAAGGCTTATACCATGCGAAATTTTCCCACCAAGTAACAACGTGCTTCCCATTTCTATTGTGTTTTCAACAGTAGTGATATTTTTTTGTGCGGGCTTATATTATTTTAACATTTTGACGGCTTTTTATCCTTTATTTCATGATTTTATGTATGTTTCTAAGAACCAGATTAATCTTTGTCGCTGGCAAGATAATAAGGAAGTCACCATTGCTACAAACTACCACCAGATTCTGCCACTCCACCCTGTTCGACGTTGGAAAAAAGCAAATAAGGCTTCTAAGGCCAGCAGAAGAAGGAAAATTTGTCAACGTCGATCAGTTTACTGTGCTTCGCAGCTATAACAATGGGATGGATGGCGTTGATCTTCACAATAACGCCATTCAAAATTATCGAGTCAACATCCGTGGAAAGAAATGGTACTGGCCACTTTGGGTAAACACCCTTAATTCTTCATCTGCGAACGCTTGGAAACTTCGCTGCATGGTTGCGACTTGCGAAATATAAAAACGAGAAGCCAATGACTCAGAAACAATTCAAGTTGTCCGTCACTGAGTCTCTTTTATTGCCCGATCTTAATTTCCAGAATCCACCCAATTTACCAACATCACATTGTCCATCAGCCGGAAGGAAAATATCGTCGATGCCAGTTGAAAGGGTGTGGCAAACCTAAGATTTGTATGTGCGAGAAATGTGCACGCGCATTATTTCAAAGCTTTCCATGCAAAATGATTTTTTTATTTTTTAATTTCTTTTCACTATTTATCTCTTATTCATCAATAAATACAAAAAAATCAATAAATATTCTTTTTACTTAAATAATCTTGTCTATTCACTTATACACTGGTCCCTCACTTTGCGCGACTTCTTTTTGCGCGGTTTCAATTTTGCGCGAAATGCATTTGCCTACGAAAATTCGATTTGCGCGGCTTAAAAAATGCTTACATTTCATTTTTCATAAACGCAACACCCTGAATTGCATGAAATTCATACTTCGCTTTGCGCGGTTTCGCTTTGCGCGAGACTTTTCATACCCCTAACCCCCGCGCAAAGTGAGGGACCAGTGTAACCGGGTCAGCTCGTTATCTATAAATATTATAAGACTGTAGAGGCTTTTTTGTTATTACCTAATGGCGTGAAAACCGCTGAACAGATTTCGATGAAACTTTTTTTGAAATGTTGCACAAGTATCCGGGAAAGACAAACGCTATGTCGTTTTTTGCTCAGCCTAATGGTTCTTACAAAATAGTCAAATAACTGCATATCTGAAAGGAAAATTATAATTATATAGCCCTAACTCAATAATGGCTTATCGGATTGAAAAAGAAAAAAACAGGTGAAACTAGTAAATTTGTCCCTGATTCATTTGCGATTTAAAACATCCTTCTGCGTTGTCCTTAAACTGAGCAATGTTCAAAACAATTGTTCAAAACCTCGCCCACACTCAACCGCCGCGGTTATAAAAACTTTTCATCCAAGTTCTTACATAAGTAATATCAGATTATAGGTATGTACTCTGTTCTGTCATCTCATCACGAATAAGAAAAATAAAAAAGAAAAAAAAAAACCACAACAAAACAAAAAAAAAAAAAACCGCCTCATCTATCTTCTATATAATTAAATCGCTAGCACAAGAGCTTGTGATTCCTTATGACAGTTTATTTCTGCACCGATTTCCATGATTCTAACACTGATTTATCAGTATAAATAATTTTGAAAAAAAGCATATGAATGAAGTTATTACGGAAAAAAATTATTTCAACGTACCTACATTTACAAATGAGGTGTCTAAAGAAAATAATGTCTTGGAGCAATGACGAAATGCACTCTGATTTTATAAATAAATATAAACAATTTGTTTACACTTAATCTTAATACTTATGAGGATCTCTATTAAAAAAGTAGGACTTATTTTCTGGAAAAAGGTTCCACTAGGACACTAGAGGCCAGTAGGTAGCCATTTTATTCGTAAATAGTAAGGGGTTGTAGGTTTTCTACATGCGAGATTGTTAATAATATTTATAAACTAAAAATCACTACTCTAGAAAATTCTCTTTCTTTTGACACCTCACTTGTTAAGATTGGTTGAGTGGGAGAGCCGCAAATGGTGATAATGATTGCAAAACATTGAAATTATGACCATGTTAGAGCGCGCACATATACTCACACCCACACTATTGCAACGATACCCACTACTGCCCGACTGCTGGCAGTGGTCACCAGGGTTGTAGACGTATAATAGTTGACACGCAAAAAAGTGTGTATTATTCATTTAAAAAATATTGCTGGTGTATAAAAGTGTATAAAAGTGTATACAAGCAAGTAATAGGTATATAACTGAAAAAAATGTATAAAAGTCATACATAATTGTATACACTTTTAGATACTTTTTTACACTTTTGTACACTTAAATACACTTGTATACCCTTTTTTACGGTAAAATGTATAAAAAACCAAAAAGTGTGTCAGCAACCCTGGTCACCACTGAAATTGTAGGCGATGATGCTTTGAATAATTGTTTTGAACATTGCTCAGCTTCAGGACAACGCAGGAGGATGTTTTACATCTTAATTGAATCACGGATAAATTTACTAATTTCACCTATTTTTTTGTTTTTCAATCCGATAAGCCATTATTGAGTTAGGGCTGTATAACTATAATTTTCCCTCCCAATATGCAGTATTTTCACTATTTTCTGAAAACCAAACCATTTTCCGGGATAAAAAGTTTGTATATAAAAGTTGACGAGGAACATAAGCAATCACTGTGTCAATATTTCATTGCGCTGCTATGAAATTTGAGTTACAAATTTCGTAACCGTTCGGTATTCCGTCCCCGAAATCGCGGAATTACTCCACTAGAAATTTCGCTAACGCGCGCTTAGATGTTTACACATCAAAAACTACCAAAAAAAACCAAAGCTCGAGTTTTACGTGACTGTTGTGTGTTGTCTAATTGTGTGGGGCGAATGCACCATGGCACACTGTGAGGCAGTGGAAGCCATTAACATAACCTAACAGAAGACTTAAGGCAATTGTTATCAGTAGTACCACGAGGCACAAGAGCTGGTCCAGGCGACAATCCAAACGCACAACATTTCTCTGATTTTTTACTTAAAATTGGTGGAGGAACGGTTCCGGAAGAAAATGAAAAAGTAAATTTATCACATTATTTGTGCCAAACAGTGTCTTCTACCGACGAACTGATCACATCCGTTTACGGTGATATATCGCAACTAACAAACCGTGAGATTTTTTGGCTTTGTGCGCGAGCTATTTTGTCGCCTCGGAATGATCACGCTGCAGCAATTAATAGCGAGATATTGGCACGTGTTGATGCCAAAATGCAAAATACATTTCAATCAACAAGGCTATTGGCTAAGAAGCACCAACCAGCTATCTGGTCGAATTTTTAAATTCTCTTTCTGCTCAAGGGCTTCCATCACATAAATTAAAACTAAATGATGGTGTAGCTATTATTCTTCTAAGAAACTTGAGCCCGCATAAGTTTTGTAACGGCACCCGACTTAGGGTTACAACTCTGCAACGAAATCTGGCAGAAGCGGAAGTGTAGACGGGTTGTGTTGCCGGCGAACATGTACTAATCCCCCGAATTCCGATCGTGCCTGACAGTTTTCCATTCCAGTTTAAGCGTGTGTAATTT
Source organism: Brachyopa scutellaris (assembly GCA_949775065.1). NCBI lineage: Eukaryota > Metazoa > Arthropoda > Insecta > Diptera > Syrphidae > Brachyopa > Brachyopa scutellaris. The sequence continues at coordinate 108,183,007 of OX459113.1, forward strand.
CCCATCAGCGCAGCTGATAGTCTGCTTCGCGATGACTATAAATAAGGCGAAATGACAAATACTGAGTACCGAGGGCGTGAACCTCACCACGACGGCTCACAGATGGACTTAGATACTGGAGCAGGGTTCTACTCAGATACACTAAATAAACGGGAATCTTTCAAATTACCGGATACATGCAGTGTTTTCTAGGCGGAATTACTGGCGATTAAAAAGGCCGCAATATTCATAAAAGGAAGCGACCTCCCGCCGTCGGAGATAGTCGGATAGACCTCCCTCTAAAAGCAATAGGATCAAACACAATTAAATCAAAAGCAGTCCAAAAATGTCGCAATGTACTAAATGCTATAAGGCACCACAATGTTAGACTGTAGTGGGTACCCGGACAGAGCAATACTGAAGGGAACGAGATAGCAGACGAACTAGCTAGAGCTGGATCAGCCATGAGCAAAAGTGATGCTGACATCTCCATACTGCCATCGATATAGATAGATTCTTGGAAGACATAATAGAACTCGGAAATTTAAAGATGTCGGGTACAAAATGGTTTACGAGTTGGTAAAAAGTCTCCGAGTGAAATCACACCTAACCTAATGAATGTGAATGTGAATGTGAATGTGAATGTGAATGTGAATGTGAATGTGAATGCGAACGTGAATGTGAATGTGAATGTGAATGTGAATGTGAATGTGAATGAGAATATGAGTGTGAATGTTAATGTGAATGTGAATGAGAATATGAATGTGAATGTTAATGTGAATGTGAATGTGAATGTGAATGTGAATGTGAATGTGAATGTGAATGTGAATGTGAATGTGAATGTGAATGTGAATGTGAATGTGAATGTGAATGTTAATGTTAATGTGAATGTGTGAATGTGAATGTGAATGTGAATGTGAATGTGAATGTGAATGTGAATGTGAATGTGAATGTGAATGTGAATGTGAATGTGAATGTGAATGTGAATGTGAATGTGAATGTGAATGTGAATGTGAATGTGAATGTGAATGTGAATGTGAATGTGAATGTGAATGTGAATGTGAATGTGAATGTTAATGTGAATGTGTGAATGTGAATGTGAATGTGAATGTGAATGTGAATGTGAATGTGAATGTGAATGTGAATGTGAATGTGAATGTGAATGTGAATGTGAATGTGAATGTGAATGTGAATGTGAATGTGAATGTTAATGTGAATGTGTGAATGTGAATGTGAATGTGAATGTGAATGTGAATGTGAATGTGAATGTGAATGTGAATGTGAATGTGAATGTGAATGTGAATGTGAATGTGAATGTGAATGTGAATGTGAATGTGAATGTGAATGTGAATGTGAATGAGAATATGAGTGTGAATGTTAATGTGAATGTGAATGAGAATATGAATGTAAATGTTAATGTGAATGTGAATGTGAATGTGAATGTGAATGTGAATGTGAATGTGAATGTTAATGTGAATGTGAATGTGAATGTGAATGTGAATGTGAATGTGAATGTGAATGTGAATGTGAATGTGAATGTGAATGTGAATGTGAATGTGAATGTGAATGTGAATGTGAATGTGAATGTGAATGTGAATGTGAATGTGAATGTGAATGTGAATGTGAATGTGAATGTGAATGTGAATGTGAATGTGAATGTGAATGTGAATGTGAATGTGAATGTGAATGTGAATGTGAATGTGAATGTGAATGTGAATGTGAATGTGAATGTGAATGTGAATGTGAATGTGAATGTGAATGTGAATGTGAATGTGAATGTGAATGTGAATGTGAATGTGAATGTGAATGTGAATGTGAATGTGAATGTGAATGTGAATGTGAATGTGAATGTGAATGTGAATGTAAATGTGAATGTGAATGTGAATGTGAATGTGAATGTGAATGTGAATGTGAATGTGAATGTGAATGTGAATGTGAATGTAAATGTGAATGTGAATGTGAATGTGAATGTGAATGTGAATGTGAATGTGAATGTGAATGTGAATGTGAATGTGAATGTGAATGTGAATGTGAATGTGAATGTGAATGTGAATGTGAATGTGAATGTGAATGTGAATGTGAATGTGAATGTAAATGTGAATGTGAATGTGAATGTGAATGTGAATGTGAATGTGAATGTGAATGTGAATGTGAATGTGAATGTGAATGTGAATGTGAATGTGAATGTGAATGTGAATGTGAATGTGAATGTGAATGTGAATGTGAATGTGAATGTGAATGTGAATGTGAATGTGAATGTGAATGTGAATGTGAATGTGAATGTGAATGTGAATGTGAATGTGAATGTGAATGTGAATGTTAATGTGAATGTTAATGTGAATGTGTGAATGTGAATGTGAATGTGAATGTGAATGTGAATGTGAATGTGAATGTGAATGTGAATGTGAATGTTAATGCGAATGTGAATGTGAATGTGAATGTGATTGTGAATGTGAATGTGAATGTGAATGTGATTGTGATTGTGATTGTGATTGTGAATGTGAATGTGAATGTGAATGTGAATGTGAATGTGATTGTGATTGTGAATGTGAATGTGAATGTGAATGTGAATGTGAATGTGAATGTTAATGCGAATGTGAATGTGAATGTGAATGTGATTGTGAATGTGAATGTGAATGTGAATGTGAATGTGATTGTGATTGTGATTGTGAATGTGAATGTGAATGTGAATGTGAATGAGAATGTGAATGTGAACGTGAATGTGAACGTGAATGTGAATGTGAATGTGAATGTGAATGTGAATGTGAATGTGAATGTGAATGTGAATGTGAATGTGAATGTTAATGTGAATGTGAATGTGAATGTGAATGTGAATGTGAATGTGAATGTGAATGTGAATGTGAATGTGAATGTGAATGTGAATGTGAATGTGAATGTGATTGTGAATGTGAATGTGAATGTGAATGTGAATGTGAATGTGAATGTGAATGTGAAGGTGAATGAGAATGTGAATGTGAATGTGAATGTGAATGTGATTGTGAATGTGAATGTGAATGTGAATGTGAATGTGAATGTGAATGTGAATGTGAATGTGAATGTGAATGTGAATGTGAATGTGAATGTGAATGTAAATGTGAATGTGAATGTGAATGTGAATGTGAATGTGAATGTGAATGTTAATGTGAATGTGAATGTGAATGTGAAGGTGAAGGCGTATGTGAATGTGAATGTGAATGTGAATGTGAATGTGAATGTGAATGTTAATGTGAATGTGAATGTGAATGTGAATGTGAATGTGAATGTGAATGTGAATGTGAATGTGAATGTGAATGTGAATGTGAATGTGAATGTGAATGTGAATGTGAATGTGAATGTGAATGTGAATGTGAATGTGAATGAGAATGTGAATGTGAATGTGAATGTGAATGTGAATGAGAATGTGAATGTGAATGTGAATGTGAATGTGAATGTGAATGTGAATGTGAATGTGAATGTGAATGTGAATGTGAATGTGAATGTGATTGTGAATGTGAATGTGAATGTGAATGTGAATGTGAATGTGAATGTGAATGTGAATGTGAATGTGAACGTGAATGTGAATGTGAATGAGAATATGAATGTGAATGTTAATGCGAATGTGAATGTGAATGTGAAGGTGAATGTGGATGTGAATGTGACTGTGAATGTGAATGTGAATGTGAATGTGAATGTGAATGTGAATGTGAATGTGAATGTGAATGTGAATGTGAATGTGAATGTGAATGTGAATGTGAATGTGAATGTGAATGTGAATGTGAATGTGAATGTGAATGTGAATGTGAATGTGAATGTGAATGTGAATGTGAATGTGAATGTGAATGTGAATGTGAATGTGAATGTGAATGTAAATGTGAATGTGAATGTGAATGTGAATGTGAATGTGAATGTGAATGTGAATGTGAATGTGAATGTGAATGTGAATGTGAATGTGAATGTGAATGTGAATGTGAATGTGAATGTGAATGTGAATGTGAATGTGAATGTGAATGTGAATGTGAATGTGAATGTGAATGTGAATGTGAATGTGAATGTGAATGTGAATGTGAATGTGAATGTGAATGTGAATGTTAATGTGAATGTTAATGTGAATGTGTGAATGTGAATGTGAATGTGAATGTGAATGTGAATGTGAATGTGAATGTGAATGTGAATGTGAATGTTAATGCGAATGTGAATGTGAATGTGAATGTGATTGTGAATGTGAATGTGAATGTGAATGTGAATGTGATTGTGATTGTGATTGTGATTGTGAATGTGAATGTGAATGTGAATGTGAATGTGAATGTGATTGTGATTGTGAATGTGAATGTGAATGTGAATGTGAATGTGAATGTGAATGTTAATGCGAATGTGAATGTGAATGTGAATGTGATTGTGAATGTGAATGTGAATGTGAATGTGAATGTGATTGTGATTGTGATTGTGAATGTGAATGTGAATGTGAATGTGAATGAGAATGTGAATGTGAACGTGAATGTGAACGTGAATGTGAATGTGAATGTGAATGTGAATGTGAATGTGAATGTGAATGTGAATGTGAATGTGAATGTTAATGTGAATGTGAATGTGAATGTGAATGTGAATGTGAATGTGAATGTGAATGTGAATGTGAATGTGAATGTGAATGTGAATGTGAATGTGAATGTGATTGTGAATGTGAATGTGAATGTGAATGTGAATGTGAATGTGAATGTGAATGTGAAGGTGAATGAGAATGTGAATGTGAATGTGAATGTGAATGTGATTGTGAATGTGAATGTGAATGTGAATGTGAATGTGAATGTGAATGTGAATGTGAATGTGAATGTGAATGTGAATGTGAATGTGAATGTGAATGTAAATGTGAATGTGAATGTGAATGTGAATGTGAATGTGAATGTGAATGTTAATGTGAATGTGAATGTGAATGTGAAGGTGAAGGCGTATGTGAATGTGAATGTGAATGTGAATGTGAATGTGAATGTGAATGTTAATGTGAATGTGAATGTGAATGTGAATGTGAATGTGAATGTGAATGTGAATGTGAATGTGAATGTGAATGTGAATGTGAATGTGAATGTGAATGTGAATGTGAATGTGAATGTGAATGTGAATGTGAATGAGAATGTGAATGTGAATGTGAATGTGAATGTGAATGAGAATGTGAATGTGAATGTGAATGTGAATGTGAATGTGAATGTGAATGTGAATGTGAATGTGAATGTGAATGTGAATGTGAATGTGATTGTGAATGTGAATGTGAATGTGAATGTGAATGTGAATGTGAATGTGAATGTGAATGTGAATGTGAACGTGAATGTGAATGTGAATGAGAATATGAATGTGAATGTTAATGCGAATGTGAATGTGAATGTGAAGGTGAATGTGGATGTGAATGTGACTGTGAATGTGAATGTGAATGTGACTGTGAATGTGAATGTGATTGTGAATGTGAATGTGAATGTGAATGTGAATGTGAATGTGAATGTGAATGTGAATGTGAATGTGAATGTGAATGTGAATGTGAATGTGAATGTGAATGTGAATGTGAATGTGAATGTGAATGTGAATGTGAATGTGAATGTGAATGTGAATGTGAATGTGAATGTGAATGTGAATGTGAATGTGAATGTGAATGTGAATGTGATTGTGAATGTGAATGTGAATGAGAATGTGAATGTGAATGTGAATGTGAATGTGAATGTGAATGTGAATGTGAATGTGAATGTGAATGTGAATGTGATTGTGAATGTGAATGTGAATGTGAATGTGAATGTGAATGTGAATGTGAATGTGAATGTGAATGTGAATGTGAATGTGAATGTGAATGTGAATGTGAATGTGAATGTGAATGTGAATGTGAATGTGAATGTGAATGTGAATGTGAATGTGAATGTGAATGTGAATGTGAATGTGAATGTGAATGTGAATGTGAATGAGAATATGAATGTGAATGTTAATGCGAATGTGAATGTGAATGTGAAGGTGAATGTGGATGTGAATGTGACTGTGAATGTGAATGTGAATGTGACTGTGAATGTGAATGTGAATGTGATTGTGAATGTGAATGTGAATGTGAATGTGAATGTGAATGTGAATGTGAATGTGAATGTGATTGTGATTGTGATTGTGAATGTGAATGTGAATGTGAATGTGAATGTGAATGTGAATGTGAATGTGAATGTGAATGTGAATGTGAATGTGAATGTGAATGTGAATGTGAATGTGAATGTGAATGTGAATGTGAATGTGAATGTGAATGTGAATGTGAATGTGAATGTGAATGTGAATGTGAATGTGTGTTAGTGTTAGTGTTAGTGTTAGTGTAAGTGTTAGTGTGAATGTGAATGTGAATGTGAATGAGAATGTGAATGTGAATGTGAATGTGAATGTGAATGTGAATGTGAATGTGAATGTGAATGTGAATGTGAATGAGAATGTGAATGTGAATGTGAATGTGAATGTGAATGTGAATGTGAATGTGAATGTGAATGTGAATGTGAATGTGAATGTGAATGTTAATGCGAATGTGAATGTGAATGTGATTGTGAATGTGAATGTGAATGTGAATGTGAATGTGAATGTGAATGTGAATGTGAATGTGAATGTGATTGTGATTGTGATTGTGAATGTGAATGTGAATGTGAATGTGAATGTTAATGTGAATGTTAATGTGAATGTTAATGTGAATGTTAATGTGAATGTGAATGTGAATGTGACTGTGAATGTGAATGAGAATGTGAATGAGAATGTGAATGTTAATGTGAATGTTAATGTGAATGTTAATGTGAATGTGAATGTGAATGTGACTGTGAATGTGAATGAGAATGTGAATGTGAATGTTAATGTGAATGTTAGTGTTAGTGTAAGTGTTAGTGTTAGTGTTAGTGTTAGTGTTAGTGTTAGTGTTAGTGTTAGTGTTAGTGTTAGTGTTAGTGTTAGTGTTAGTGTTAGTGTTAGTGTTAGTGTTAGTGTTACTGTTAGTGTTAGTGTTAGTGTTAGTGTTAGTGTTAGTGTTAGTGTTAGTGTTAGTGTTAGTGTTAGTGTTAGTGTTAGTGTTAGTGTTAGTGTTAGTGTTAGTGTTAGTGTTAGTGTTAGTGTTAGTGCTAGTGTTAGTGTGTTATTGTCTCGGATAAAAACGGAATAAAAACAGAAAGACAGACTTCGAGGTTGTTCCATGAGTGTTCCATTCAGGTGATCAGGCCGGAAAATAGCACTCTTCACTCTTCACAGTGTAAAATTTTCACATTCTAGCGGAACTTAATTCCAAATCTTACTTTTATCATCTCTTGTTATTAATAAGAATTATTGAATAAATAATTAAAAAAATATAATAGCGAACCAGTTTCAAACAAAATGTTTTTTTTTCTAGAATTTTAGATTTACTTAGTAAAAATTAAAAATATTTTTATTCAAACATACAAATGCCAACGAACAGTTTGGCATAAAAAAATAATTTTGACCGAGTAGAATGGCACTGTGCGCCGGCTGTGCCATTAGCTACACGCAATAATGCTTCTTGTATGCGCTGTACACGTGCTAATTGCACTTTTGAAAGCGTCAGTATTGAAGAATATGTGTTCACAACGTGATTAGGCGTCGGATAAAGTCTTTCAGCCTTACGATATAAGTTGTTTCTGTTCTCTTAGTTCTTTCTGTTATCTTATGTAAAATCTGTGTATAAGTTAGTTGTAAGTCGTATTTATAGAAACTAGCAGTGTAGGACTAGTGTGTAGGCCGCATTATTTCAGTTGGTGAGTTACTCTTGAACAATATAGTTTGAAAACTTAAGACAATTGTTTTTTTTTTAATTAAAGAGCTTCTTTTTTCAATTTGTTTTAGCCTCTTATCCACCGCTTTGGTGACGACTCATTGCTCTAGGAACGTTCGAGTAGTTCTGTCAATGAAAACTGAAGAAACTACTTTGGACTAAAGTGAAGTGGATTTAAATTAACCAACCACCTTTTACTTGAAATCTGAAGTTATGACAACGTTGGTATCTCTTGTGACCATGTGCAAAGGTTGCCAAGTTGTCAAGTCCACTCTCTTTCCTTTTTCCGAACATTACTTTCTCCAATTTAATATCACTTATGAATTTAAAACTGATTCCAACGATATTACCACTTTCCAAAGCAGATCCATTTGAATGATTTCCACCTACTAAATAAGCCATAAGAAAAACTATCCCAACACTTTCGTCCTTGTTTATATCACAGCAACTGTTCACACATGATTTGGTTTCCTTTAAAAAAAAAAACTATAAAATGTCTAAGTTCAAGCAGAACGATCCTATCTCTAAAATCGGAGCGAAAGGAAAATAATCAAAATTATATTTACATATGCCTGCAGCTATTTGAGGAGCACCAAGGGGGTGTACACTTTGGCATCAGGATTCAGGAATATTGAAAGATAGCGAGACGTCGTCGTCGTCAGTGATGTCAGCAGAGCCTCAAAATTCTTGTTCTGTATTCTTCGTATCACTCGCAGAAGGGTAAACGAACGATATGAGTGTGAGAAGACGATAAAGTGATTCTGTGATTCGGATTCAGAGCCACCGAAATATGTATGTACTCGTATCTACACGAGTATCAGCACTAACACACTCAAGAATCCAATATTGCTTTGTTCAATGTTCCAGGGGGGAATCCAATGGAAATGCGATAAGAATTCAATTTCTCTCCCAAGGATGTGTGTCGATGGATTAATGTGATCATTTGTTTCCCCTATTTCCTTTTTTTCGTCAACGTTAGCACCGTTCTCTTGTGTTATTAAATAAATATTTAAATTTTAGAAATCCATCACGAGTAAAACGGAAGATTTATGTTTTGAATTTCCCGCAAGATGCCGCCTTACACGAATGAGAGCCGCATATAGATTGAGTTTGATAATCACGTCAGCCAGTGTAACACACTACTCAAACAATTAATTAAAATCACTGAAATGTATTTTATGTGAAAAGCAGTTTTCCCCAATCAGCATGACGTCCAAAATTTCGAGCGCCTTTTGTCCACACCAACTCCAACTGAAGGTGTTGACTGTGTGCATACAGAACTCTCCATCATAGGTGAACCTAAAACGTAACAAAACTTTGAAATAGTCCTGTCAAAACCAGACCCAGGATAGGAATAGTGCTTCTCACAAAAAAATTCGAAACACCATTCCATGACCCGTAAACCCCTCGACTAAAACGTTATTTCACCTCCGATAACCGTGTTCGCAATAACGAAAACAACTTTGACCCACTTTCAGTTCCAAGATTTACTCGGACAGAACAAAAAACGCACACCAACTAAAGCAATACGGTTTTGTGAACACACCCATAGAGGTACATTCAAAAAAACCAACGAAGCACAGAGACGCCACGGTACATGGTAGTTCTGAGTTGAATACGCGCATAGATTGTTAACATAGCGACCGGCACGCGGTTGTTAAAATGATAAGGTGGTGGAGACATCCTTTTAAACTGATGACGATGACGAGGTTCCATTTACCCAGCATACAGACGCAGCCATTGTTTGTGCAAAGGGACCCAGGTGACAGTGGAGAGAAATTATTATTATCATCGCCATCATACGTTTGCGTTGTTAATGTTAAGTGGATGGAAGCGTTATGGACTTTTTGAGGAAATAGGATACGGCCACTAGTGGAATGTGGGGCCTTGAGTCTCTATACACGCGATTGAGATAAGTTTTATCGGCTGGAATTATTGCCAAACGATCAAATTGCCGCTTACCCCACTTCGTCTTCCTTATCGCAGGGGGAACAATAGAAATTCGTTGTCATTCGTGTGCTTGCTCATGTGTGGTTTCGGATTTATAGGTGCACCGACGATAACGGTAAATGAGTAATGGATGGCATATTGTTGTTTCTTCAATTGGAATATGGTGCGTTGCGCAGGAGGCGCTGCTGATGGCATCCTGGATAAACGTACAGATGGTGTTTCAATTGATTTGTTATTTTGTTGGCTTCGACAAACGGTTCTATCGGACAGGACATACGAGTATCTTTTTTGAGTGAAGATAAGGATGATAAAGAATAATACTGAGATTAAATGAAAATGAAATGGCAAATGAAAATGAAAATGGAAATGAATATGAAAATGAAAATGAAAATGAAAATGAAAGTGAAAATGAAAATGCAAACGAAAATGAAAATGAAAATGAAAATGAAAATGAAAATGAAAATGAAAATGAACAATGAACAATGAAAAATTAAAAATGAAAATGAAAATGGAAATGAAAATGAAAATGAAAATGAAAATGAAAATGAAAATGAAAATGAAAATGGAAATGAAAATGAAAATGAAAATGAAAATGAAAATGAAAATGAAAATGAAAATGAAAATGAAAATGAAAATGAAAATGAAAATGAAAATGAAAATGAAAATGAAAATGAAAATGAAAATGAAAATGAAAATGAAAATGAAAATGAAAATGTAAATGAAATCGAAAATAAAATAGCAAATGAAAATGAAAATGTATCTTTTTTTGAATTTTAATTTACTAACCCTTGGTCTCTACTGGCAATAATTCATTGCAAGAAATATGTCAAGCAATTGAAATTTCCAATGGAGACCGCAAATTTCTAGAAATAATTTAATTTCTACTTTTATTTTTTGCAATCTCTGTGAAAATAAGTCCTGAAATAAATTTGACAACGGCTGCCAATTTGAGTTTTATTTAATTCAAACATGACTGATTGGCAAATTTCGCAAATTAAAACTCTGTAATTAATCAACTGTTTTAAGCAAAATTAGTGTTTGTGGAATTACAAAAGCCATTTATATAAACGGAACAATCTAAAAAGAAAGTCCTGATAAGAAATTGCAAGCCAATTTAAAAACTGTCGAGGACGTGAAAAAAATTAAATGTTTGAAAATGGCGCGGCGTACATACACTTGTGCTCATACAATTAAGCCACATAAGCACGATCACACTATTTTCGGTAGAACAAAGTTTTATTAACAAATTCAGATTAATTAGTTAAAATAGAATGTTGATAGGTATTTGTTAAATTTAATTCTTCTTAGTTTGGGTGTTTAACCAATCATTAAAATATAAATTTTGCAGATTATTTGTTTATATCGCTTTGAGCTCGGTGACATATAATTAAGCCATTTACAAAAAAAAAGTTTAAAATTAAATAAATGTTATTTATTGTAGATTTAAAAATATATTCTATCTCTTTTAGAGTCAGTACTTAATTGGCAAACCTTTTTGTATCATAACTCTGGCGCATCTGTCGTCCATAGTCTTGACCAAGGCTGTACATTGAGCGGGTGTGATCTTGTCCCATTCCTGTTGAATAATTTGCCACAGAGGCCTTGTTTGCAGGTTTTCTTGCAGCAACTACCCTTTTTATAACACCACATCGAATTTCTATGGGTTTTTAATCGGAAATTTGAGCTACCCCCGGAAGGAAATGAACACCAACCAAGGTTCAACGATCCTGAAACAATGCTCTGGATCGTTATATTGTTGAAAGATCCATGCTAGTCGCAAATTGTCTGCGCATTCTCAATTTAAATGATTGTTTATGATGTCTTTATACATCTCACCAATAATTTTTCCATTTATATAGTCAATCGGACAAACGCCGGATGAGGTAAAGTATCTCCAGGCCATCACCGATGTCCCACCAGGCATGATCATTCTCTTGGTGAGCTTCTGTCCAATTTTTCCAATGGGGGATGCCTTACATATAGCCATCCATCGTAGGGAAACGTCATTAACCATATTTAAGGCGCCCCCCATTGAAAAAATTGGACCAGAAGCTCACCAAGAGTATGATCATTGCCTAAATAAATGGAAAAATTACTGGTGAGATGCATAACGACATCATAAACAATCATTTAACGGAAACATTCGTTGACAATTTTCCACTAGCATGGATCTTTCAACAATATAAAGATACAAAGCATTGCTCCAGGATCGTTAAGCCTTTGTTGGAGTCCAGCTGCATCCATCTCATTCAGCGGCTAGCTCAAAGTCCCGATTTAAACTCCATAGAAATTTGAAGTGGGGTTATAAAACGGGTAGTTGCTGCAGAAAAAAACCTGCAAATAAGGACTCTGTGGCAAGTTATTCAACGGGAATGTAACAAGATCACACCCACTCAATGTACAGCCCTGTTCAACGCTATGAACGATAGATGCACCGAATGGATTAGACAAAAAGGTTTACCAACACAGTACTGACTCTAAAAGAGATAGAATATGCATTAATATCTACAATAACTAATGTATGTTTAATTTTAACCATTTTGTTTAGTAAGTGGCTTAATTATATATGTCACCGAGCTCAAAGCGATATAAACAAATAATCTGCAAAATCTATATTTTAATGATTGGTTAAACACAAAAGCCAAGAAGAACTAAATTTAACAAATACTTGTCAACATTCTATTTTAACTAATTAATCTGAATTTGTTAATAAAACTTTATTTTACCGAAAATAGTGTGGTCGTGTTTATGTGGCTTAATTATTTGAGCACAAGTGTACATACATATGTGGTAGAGAAAAAAAGTGGATTTTTGTAAAAAAAAAAATCGGGCAGTGAAACAGATGATGTTTACCAGCCGCATTTGTTCTACTTCACCGAGTTTGTTTTTTTTTTTTTTTGATTCCGTCATAGTTTTGCGAAAAACTACCAGCAATTTCGGGCTCGTAAGTAACGATTGGAAAAGAAAATCCTGGGAAAAGAAATGGCTTTTGTAATTTCACAAACACTCATTATGTTTAAAACAATGAATAAATAAAGATTTATAATTTAATGCAATGAGGGATTTTTCATTTTTATCCACTGATATGGAACAATATTTTTGGAAATCATGAGATATGCTTAACCATTCGGTGACGGTAGATAGCATCTAAAAGCAAATGTTTAAATATTTCATCTTCCCACAAAACCTCTTTGAGCAAAGTGTTTTCCAAATCATGCAACTGTCTTTTATGGATAAATTGGATCAACACAAAAACGATGCCTTCTTTTTGTCCCGGATTTTTCGATTTTCTTTAGTTTTTGCAAAGCCATCACGGCAAGAATTAATAGTCGTTGCTTCCTCGTATACGACATGTTTGTAAATGAAATGTCCTGACAGAATTTGCCCACCCAATGAAAAAATAAAAATTTCTGAAATGATGTCTGACATTATGTCGGAAAAAAATATGTCTCGTGGAGACTCAGCGTAAGGGACGAAGTAAGCAAAATTTTTCCTTAACCCATTCTTTATTCCGAAAGGTTCACTGACTTGCGGTTATTAGTTGAAGCATGCATAATATGCGAGAGAAACAGAAATCAATTCATTATGAACCCTTATCTGACATCCTCCAAATCCTGCAGAGAAATCAACTCATCCCAACAGAACCACACCTCATCCCAAAGCTTAAGTGCTGCAAATCAGCTTTGTCATTGCAATTATAATTCTCCATCGGCAGTTATAACAACAGTAAATAATCCGTCTGCATTTCACTGCACTCATAAGCATAAGTGATATTGAAAGTCCCCGATCCGATTCAACACACAAAAGTCCTTTGGCATCATTCGAGCTTTGATAGCAATCACAGTGGAAACGCGATTAAAAGGGGTAACATACCCCGGTACGAACCGGAAAACATATTAATTATCCTTCTTATTAACCTCTTCAAAATCGTTTGCTCTCGTGGGGATAATATTTGCAAACAAATGCAAACAAATAAAAAAGATTTTTTCACTTATGTGTGTAATGTACCTATGCCTGTTATCATCTTGGGACTTGGAACTTTTAAGCCAACATTTCAGGCCAACAACAAGTCAATCTTCTCCTATACCAGCGATAGTGCTCACTCCCCGGCGAATAAACAAACCACGAAGCTATAAAAATGAAGTATTCCCATCCAATTAGAAAAAGTGGCAAACACTTTTTTAGTTCTACCCCTCATCGTTCAGCGTCTGTCTGTGCTTATCAAAGGGCATTCAACTCGGAAAACCGTCATCATCGTTAGGATTAAAGGGACTCATGTAATTTTAAGCTTCGATAGGTACAGCCATCTTGTTGCACAGGTAATATGTTTACCAGTCGCCGAATGTCTGGCTTCATCATGTCATCTCGCCGCATCCTTCAACTATGATGAAAATCAATTACCGCAGTTGGAATCCCACTTTGAAGAGAAAATTAAACGCAAAAATGCTTCTATCATCTTGGTCGTCCTTATTTAGGTAGCTGGTGGTATCCTTTGTGTCTGAATGTATGGTGCAGCATGTGCAACGATTGCAATAGAAACAACTTGCTGGTTTGTAAGGTTTCGGTTGATTCTGGCACTGTACACAGGTCGCTCCCTGCAGTCTTACAACATCGCCAACCGGTAAGTAATTGCAGATCCTTGTAATCCCTATCGTCGTCGTCTATTGACAAAGCTGGGTTCCGGTCATGGTCATCGTTGTAGTTGTTGGTACATGAAACATTTTGCTGATTGCAGCAATTCAATTATAATCGCATAGTCATGAACGTTGTTGGTGGTAGAGTATGTTCTATGATTGGATTTGTTTTGCTGGTCAATTAGGTGCGAGTTGGAGTTTGAGGTTGAGGGTGGTTGCATGTTTGTTTTGGTTGTTCTCTGATTTGATATTTGTGATTTGTTCTCTTGTTTGCAGCTATACGTGAGTGTTAAAACATTATACATCATTCTTTTTCGCTTGGACTATGAACATACCATATTTTCTTACTACAAACAGAATTCGAATGTAAAGAGTTGTGTAAAGTGCTACAGATGCTACAATGTATGCTCTACGGTGTATTGTGATACAATAATGATATGCGAATCTCTAAAAAGTAGTGAGATCTTATATGGACCTCACAACTTTTTACGAACTAACTGCTCGAACACTGAACACTTACTGGGCACCGTAGCGCAAGTGGTTAGTGCGTCGGACTACTGAGCCAGCGGTCTTGGGTTCGAATCTCGTCGCACACACCTAAAAAGCTTTTCACAGTGCCCACCTCTTCCGAATGCCAGACAAGCATTCAAGAGTATCATTTGTCATGTAAAGCTTCCCAACTCGCAGTTCGGAGACGGCAGAAAACTGTAGGTCCCTTCCATTTGTGCAAAAATATAACGCGCACACACAAATGGTTGCGGGAAGCTAGGCTTGGTTCTACCTAGGACTGCTGAAGTCAAATATTAATATTTTTAACTGCTCGAATACAATGACAAGTAGCAGCAGCACGTTCGAAAGTTGAAGTTGGCTCAACATATATAGAAGATATTCCATACATTACTTATTTATTTAACTCTATAATAACAACTTCAACTTTCCATTATGTGTGGAAAAAGGCAAAGATTATTCCTATTCTAAAAAATAGAACCTGTAATGCCAAGGAGTATCGACCTATCGCCATCCTCTCATTTTTGTCGAAAGTTTTCGAGAAAGTAGTTCTGACACAGATACGTGAACAGCTCAATGCCAGTAAGCTTCTGTGCGCAAATAAATCCGGTTTTCGACCGAAGAGAATCTGCAAGATGGCCTTACTTCTTGAAGCTGATGAGATTCGAAACGCTTTAGACAAAATCCACACCACATTTCTTACGGTTCTCGACTTCTCTAAAGCATTTGACACTGTCAACCACTCTGTCTTGTGTAGAAAGATAAACAAGGAATTTAATTTTTCTGCACCATCGATGAATTTAATTTACTCCTATTTATATGGTATGCAGCAGTGCGTAACAACTAGAGATCGCTCTTCAAGGCTTCTTAGGCTCGATAGCGGTGTCCCACAGGGGTCCATTCTTGGCCCTCTGCTGTTCTCTCTTTATGTCAATGAATTACCTAAAGTTTTAAAGCACTGTTCAATTCACATGTACGCTGATGATGCTCAGCTGTTAATAAACGCGCCTATTAGTGAAATCGACAATACGATACATCTTCTAAACTAAACGAAGACCTTTCAAGGATACACGCCTGGTCATTAAGACATAACCTACGCCTAGATTCAAACAAATCAAAAGTGCTTGCTGTATACCGAAGGGTACTTGATGTCTCAAAATTTTCCTCCAGTTCTTTTTTAATAGTGCCCAATAGAGTGGGTTGATTCCGCCAGAAACCTTGGCGGACTCATATCAGCGCTGCTGACGGTAAGGTTTATGGTGGACTACGTACTCTTTGGGCAACTCAGCATTTCTTTCCAATGAACATAAGGCTGATGCGGGCTAAAAGTCTTCTCTAGCCAGTTCTACTGTATGGATGCGAAATCTTTATGAACCCAGGATACGAAAATAGGGGAAAACTGAATGTTGCGTACAACAAAATAGCTCGTTATATTTTCAAACTGAGCAGGCGCAGCCATGTTTCCAGTTTCTCAAAACAAATATATGGATGTTCTTTCGACAACCTCGTAAATTACAGATCGCTGTGTCTCTTAAACGATATCGTAGAAACCCGCCAACCTGACTGTACAATAAACTACAATTCTCTAAATCACGAAGAACATCATTGTTAATCCAACCTAGATACTCCTGCCTAGCATCTGAACGACAAATCTTGGTTCAGGTTACTCTACTGTGGAATTCTCTGCCACCCAATCTTAGAATAATCGGTAACGCGAACAAATTTAAATTAGTCTTTCTCTTGCACATGACCACATTGGAATAGAGCTCTCCTTTCCCGCTGTCTGTCTTTTAAATTTAAATATATCTCTTTTTTCTTTTCTTATATTTATATCTGTATTCGCGAATTATGAACTTATATTATCAATTTTGCTAAAATTGTAAAGTCTTACGAACTATATAAGATTATTATATTCCATTGTAAGAAATCAACTGAAATAAATTATCAAATATAAAAAAAAATATATTTATACTACAGCTGTAACTTCGCATTCTGTTCGCGCTATAGGGCTTACGTGTATTTTTACTTGGACAGTGCTGCATACTTCAACTGCAGCTTTACCATTGTGTTCGGGCAGTAAGGGTCGCGATCGCGAAACTTTAGTTTTGACATGAAATGTTTTTGAAAGGATTTCACTGATTTTTATTAGTCCTGGGCGGTACATGTTTCTGAGCCTATCGGTTATGGCTACGATGACCGAAACTACCTATATATAGCGCGACTCAGATTTCTATATCATCTTCCGGCGCCCGACGTAATAAACTGGTACTTGTACTTAGGCATAAAATGTCTCTTAATTTTTCTATGGATGGTTATGAGTGTCCTCCACTTTGCTATGAATAATGTACTACGATTTTATGGTCAGTAAAGAAACATTTTATCTGGGAAACATAATAAAACCGCTTTTTGGTTTTAGTTAATATTACACAGATAGCGATAGTGAAGAATAAGGATCTAATGAAAGCTCCGCGCTTGTAAATACTATGAATTAATTTATTTATTTTACTAAGTATATATGTAAATATGTATATAATGCTAATTTTCATTTAACCCGAAAAAATATGTCTGTAATTCTCGAAACCAAAATAACAACGTTATCTGCAATGCGTGTTTTTACTTAAAACAAAGCAAACTTGAATCAAAGTCTGTATACAAATAATAATTTAAAATTATTTAAATAAAAAGACATTTTTAATATTCTAAGTTTTTAATGGGTTACATGGGTTCTTTCGGGTAAAAAACGGCTTATTTTTAACAATTTATTTTTTTTATATAAAAAATGAAATATTTCATTCAAACTTTTTATTGCCTTAAATAAACACATTTGACAAAGGATTTCTGCAATTTTCGTAGAAAAATATTGAAAATTCTGTCACTGTTACGTCATTTCCGGTGACCCCTCGGAAAAAAGGTGCTTGCGCGTTGACAGCAGAACTCATGACAAGATCAACTGAAGTCAAAAAAAAAATATGTTTTAGCTAATACCTTAAACTAGAGCTTGGACAAAGGAAAAACAAAAAAGTGAAAATTGAATTTTTGGCAGACATTTTTAAGAAAAACTTAAAAATTTCGGTAAAATTTGCTCTACATTTTTGTTAAAAAATAGTTGCATTAAAAAAAAATAAAAATCCTTCGTCTAAGTACTTGTCAATAATATCTCGAACAGGAGTGCAAAATTTCATCAAGATCGGTTTAGTAGTTTTCGAGAAATCTTGACAACCGACTTTGCAAATATAATTTCGAGAAAAACGCGTTTTAAGTGACAATAAAACTGCTTTGAGCGCGCAACTTCCCAATGGCTGTACCTCCGAAACTATTACTCCGATCGACTTGACAATATTCTAGAGATGTTGTAGAATTTAATAAGACAAAATTCGATTTTTTAAATCCGTGAAACCCATTTAACCCCTTAAACGGACTAAAAAGTATAAAATAATTTTTCTTAGTCCCATTCAGATAGTCCTGAAAATTTGTGATAAATAATACTATGAAAATACTTGTTATATTTAAAATGAGAAACGTGGGGCGCAATATAATAGTAAGGAGTGTAGAGCAACTACCGTTGAGAAAACTCACGCAACAGTTCATATCATTTGCAGTCAGGCACGTAGCCAACGGAAGTGGGGCTAGAGGGGCTCAAGTCCCCCCCCCCCCCACCCACCTTTCGAAATGATTGAAAATAAAATATTTGCATTAAGTTCAGGTTATTAATTATACCCTTAGGTTAGGTTAGGTAAGCGGGCTGATGAAGATAGTTATATCCTCATCACACTTAGGTTCATGTGAACCCATTGTGGTACCCATTGTGTTTTCCCACCCGTGATATCAATAGCTTGGTTCCAACCATCCGGATCTCCTGGCAAACTTGAGCAGACCTGACGGTGAACGGTCAGACAGCTCGTCGATATGTTCGAAGAAGAATTGTCCCAGGGTTCTGTTTCTTAATTGGCAGAGGTTAGGACAGTGACAGAAGAAATGGGCTATGTCCTCATGAACCTCTTCGTCACCGCATCCCCTGCATAAGTCATCATCGTTGAGCCGTAGTTTTTTCATATGATATTTTAGCATATTGTGGCCAGTTAACACTCCTATCAGTATTGACAGGGATTTCCTATCTTTTTGTAGAAGTTTTTTGGTTTTTCCCTTGTCATATTCTGGCCACATCCTTCTTGATATTTCGCAGGTAGTTAGTGATTTCCACCTGCTATTTGCTTCAGATAGTGTTTTTTGTTCGATTTTGGCCTTGAGGCTGCAGAGTGGAGGTTTAACCGTGTAATCCGCTTGCTCTATGTCTAGGGCTGAGCCCTTTCTGGCCAATTCATCCGCGGCTTCATTGCCTGGTATCCCGCTGTAGCCAGGGACCCAGCAGAGTTTTACGTTGTGCTGCGTGCCAAGAACCTTGAGCTCTTCGCGGCAACATTTCACAAGCTTAGATGTTATTTGCGTAAAATAATTATACCCTTGAATACATTTCGTTTATTTTTACAAAATAATATAAACATTATTTTTACAAATAATATAAACATTTATTAAAGTCACATGATTGCAGAACAATATAAGTAGTAAGGAACTAATAAATGAATATATGTATATAGGTAAGTGCAAATAATAGTATGCAAGTTCAAATTCTAACTGTGTTGTTTTAGCATTCTGGCTGATGAAACAATAGATGTTTCTGGCACTGAGGAACTTTCAATATGTGTTCGATATGTTGACAGCTTTACAGACCCAAAAAACTAGTATGCTTCGGAGGATTTTGTAGGTTTTATTTCTGTTGATGACCAAACTTCTGAAAACCTGACATAAACCATACTGCAGCGATGTGGGGAACTACATCTATGTTAGATATGAACAAGTGTGTTGGCCAAGATTATGACTGAGCAGCACAATATGTCAGGCCACTTAAGAGGAGTACAGAGTAAGATAAGGCAACAGAATCCAAACGCCTGATATGTTCACTGCGCAAATCATCGCTTGAACCTGGTTCTGTCTAATGCCATGTCAACACCCTCGATTCTCAATTTTCTTGGTGTAGTAAGCGGAATAGTCAATTTCTTCCGAAACCATTCAAACGTAAATAAGACTTTCCAAAACACCATACACAAACACGCGCCAGAGCAGAAAAAAACGACTTTTGCGCCTTTTTGAAAGAAGGTTTGTTGAAAGGCATGACAGCATTATCTCACTTGTAGAGCTCTGCAAATGTATTGCGATTAGTCTTGAAGAAATATCCACCAAAAAGTGAGCGATGTCTTCAAAAGCATCAACTCTCTAGGCAGCAATTCAAAGAAGTGATTTCCTGGTAAGCCTTATTGTATGCGAAAAACTTTTTAGTTTAACAATAATTTTCACTTTTATTTGCACGATATTGCTCATATGAACTGCATTTCTTTATAAAAAAAAAATTTTGAACTAGTTTTGACATTTTTTTCACGATGGGTAGTTCTCCCATCGTATGTGAACACTAGTGCACTACATTTGTCCACCGACAATCGATTGGGAAAACTGAAACAAACACAATAGCTCTCGTCGTCTCTCTCATGCATTCATGGGTATATATACTTACTTACTTAGTTGGCGCTACAGCTCGAGGTGAACCGGGGCCTGCTTCTCGCGACCATTTGTGTGTGCGTGTTATATTATTGCACGAACGGAAGGGACCTACCGTTTTTTGCCGACTCCGAACGGCGAGTTGAGAAGCTCAATCGTGACAAATGATACTCATTGATGCTTGTCAGGCATTCAAAAGAGGTGGTACCATTAAAAAACTCTGTTAGGTGTTAGACCCGGCCAGGAGTTAATCCCGGGCAGCATTGCGTGGTATATACAAGTGTCAAAAATTAGCCACAGGATCATTTTTATGCAGCTCCAGAGTCGGATAATTTGTTGAAGTCTATATTCACCAAACTAGTGTCAAAAATTAGCCAGGGGATAACATTTTAACGCAATTGGGACACATTGGCACATAGAAATGGGGTACCAAACTTAACTTTTATTCAGATCGCGAAATAAGCTTAGGCAGGCCCAATATCAATAAATGAGACTGTATAAGATAGCAGCAAGAACATTTAACTAACGCGATGGACCATTTTGTGCACAACCTATGCCATCTCCCAAAGGTCAGATAAAATCTTCTTTTTTGTGTTTCCATTACAAAAAAAAAAGGAAGAAAGTCGCATTAAAATATTAAATAAAGCCAAACACAATTACATTTGTCTCTCATTTCCCCACCATTTCAGTATAAAGAAAAGGACATTCTACTTTCAAGGATTCCATCAATTTTATTCTCCTCCTCCTCCATGCATTTCGCCAAACTTCATTCCGTTAAAATATCAACCCACACACATTCTAGCATCATAGAAGAATGTGGAATCATTGACAGAGAAGGTAAAGCAAGACGACTGCAATGAGATGTTCATTGCGCGCATTCATGTCATTTTTGTTCGCCAGCCGCTTCCGCCCCACCTCTCAATCGTCAATTCTGTCAATGTGCCATTTAATTTATGAACCAAGGTAATGTCATGTGTAAGCGAATGTGATACTCGAACGTATTCCTACCCCGCGCACATGTAAGTATATGTGTATTCGTCTACCACCGAAGTAAGGACCGTACGTTTGCTCCTTGTTTTGTTGCGCGTACTTTTTTCGCCACGGCTCTTCCATATAGAAATGTATCTTCTCATTCAGCTCCGCTGCGCTTCCTTTCTATACGAGTACAACCTCTTATTCTTTTCATTCCTTCGTTTTCATTTTAAGAAATCTCCTTGGAAAAGTGAATTATTTAAATTCTATGAAAAGGATTTCATGTGTGTTCATTCAGGAGGAGTATACACCATCAGCATCGACGTCAGTGCGCCAGCAGAAACATTTTTTTTCCCATCGTGTTCTGCTGTCGTCGTACCATCGCAGCGAGCCATCTACAAGAAAAAGGAACTGAAACCAATTTTCATGAGCATATGAGAAGATCGTATCACGAAGATGAGTACAACCAAAAAACGAAAAAATTCACAAAAAATGGAAGGAATTTTAAAACGATGAGGATATCCCGAACAAAGGGATGGGAAGCGAAGGATAAATTAAAATGAAAATATAAAACGAAATTCAAATGTGCGACAGGATTATGAAGGAAGAAAAAAAACTTGCTTGGCATTTGCAAACGATTTGTATTCTATCATTTCGAGCTGCGAGCGATTTGTCAAACACAAACTGACAGATTAAGACCGAAACTCGTGGGATAACTGTAAGCTTCGTTTAGGGAAGGATACATTGAGTGTGAACTTGTTTTTGTTAGTAAGTAATTTTCGCAGAATTGAGTCGAGGCTTAGACTTTTAAGCTCAAAATCAATCAAAACGCAGTGGCTTAGTAGTTTTTAGCACGCCATTCACGTATTAACGCAGGTCCTTGGAAAATTCCACGTATCAACGATAGATTTCAAATTCGTCAATAAGATTACGACCTCACGTTTAAAAAATCACCAAAGATGTTTCCGGCATTTATATAGGTACACACATATGTCCAAGAATGCTGCCGAACAACTAAGGAGCTTTCAACACATGTAGGCTAAGAGTTGGTTTAAGATTGCTTCAATCTCGTTAAAGACCTTAAGCAAATACTAGGGTGCTAGGACATAGAATTTTTGAAAAGAGCAGACATACAAGTGAACTTAAGAAAAACAAATGATCTTTAGGATACTTGCTAGCTTATTGGGTCAATAAGAGTAATCGAACGTCTACGACGCTGCAGAAAATAAAATACTTACGACGAGCTTTGTTCAAATATAAAACATAGAACCCGAAAGTGCAAATTAAAATCTTAAAACATCTCTAGAACAGAAGATCTTAGTAACGATGCACAGAGGGTTCTAGAAACATAATATTTTGGACAGGTCAAACTCTGATATGGAGTCACAAGAAAGACACCTATGCGTCATACGGTGGTCGCCTTGGCCGTGGTGGTTAGTGCGTTGGACTACTACGCATGCTGCCCGGTTTCAATTCCAGCTAAACACCTGAAAAAAAATTTCACGGTAGCACCTCTTGTGAATGTCCCTAAAAATAAGCTTTGTCAAAAACTACGAAACATTCTTCCCGAACAGAGACGAATGGAATAACAACAATAACAAGTGGACCAAGAGCGATGCCCAACAATGGTACACAGATGGGTCGAAAACAGAGAATGGCGACGCATCGCGGGCGAGCGGAAATAGTGGCGCCAAGATGCCTCCCTCCACAAAGATGCCATTATTTTTCAAGCGGAACTATTTGCCATCAATACAGTCGCACGAATGGAGACAAAATTAAACAAAACAAAGATGAACATAATGTCTGACAGCCAAGCTGTACTAAAGGCACTAGGAAGCCACAACTACAAATCAAAAGCCACTCTCCAATGCTCCTCAAACCTAAACCTACTGGCAGAGAAAAAACATAGTTAAACCCATATGTGTGCCAGAGCATAAGGGACATGAGGGCAATGAAAAAGCTGATACCTTGGCCAAAAAGGAGCCAGGTAGTCACTATGGCTTCACAAGAGAAGACACCAACAAAGTCATTGCAAAATGACACCTCTGATCTCAGAGTGCCCTTTTTCAACAAAATGAAGAGCCAAAACACTAGGCAAATACATACTAACAGAAGAAGACCACAAAAGCACTCCAATCAAAGGGATTATCAAATTTCTAAAGATTTGGTATGATTATTGATTTCTGGACAAAAAGGGGGTAAAGTAGACCAACTCTGGTCGCAGTGCTAACGGACATCTCTACCGTACCCCAGATTTATCATAATCATAATTATTATTATCTAGCACAAGAGCTTCTGATTCCTCTTGACAGTTTATTTCTGCACCGATTAAAATGATTCTAACACCGATTGATAGCTTATCAAGTGAAATTTGCTCATCAGTATAAACAATTTTGAAAAAGTGGATATGAGTAAAGTTACTACGAAAAAACATTATGACCTATACTTACGTTCTCTTTTTGTTCATTCGTAAACCGCAAATGGTTGTAGGGTTTATATATGCGAGATTTCTCGCACTGGTCCACTAGTTATTATTTATTGAAGAGTGAGATGCACCGCGACCTTAAGATCTATTGTGCCCCCTACAATTCCTAGATGAGGGAACATCCCTCTCGTCATTATTCCTATTAGAATCGGTTAGAGAGAGCTTCGCTCACACCTAGCCCAGGTGAGAATTCCATAGGTCACAGCACCTCATCCGGACCAATTTCCCTGAGAAATCGCAGCAAGAGATTGGGTGCTATGTGTGGTAGATTCTCTGCTGTAATTTGGTATTTACCCAAGCACTTGAATCTTCTCTGGGTTATTGCTCAACATTCGACCAGTGTGTATTCTGGGGTTTCACTAGGCTCATTGCAAAATCTATGTGAATCTTCATCTGACAGGCCTAGTTTCCTGAGATATCCCCTGAGTTTACAATGCCTCGTAAGAAACGCAGTTAGGATGCGGAGTTTGTTTTTGTCAAGGCTGATGCAAGCTTTGAATCACTTCAGGTTGTAATTACCCAGTAATTTCTTCGCCTGTCTTAGTCCTTTAGTTATTGTCCAGGACTTAGTCTTGTTTGTCTTCTCCAGTGATCGGAGCACCTCTTTTATTATATGGTCCCCTATGCCACAGAAGGGTTCAGAGCCCACAAATGGTGTAGCAGCCCCTTTCCTGGTCAGTTTGTCCGCCTCCTCATTGCCTTCTATCCCCAGGTGTCCTGGTACCCAGTATATGGTGACGTTGTTTCGTTCGCCCATTCTATTTAGTATAGTTTGTCTAGGCATTCCCAGACAATTCTAGATTTGATGATCTGAGCCCCTATTGCCTTGATAATCATAATCATAATAAATTTTTATAATAAATTCATAAAGAATTCTTAAGCGATTAAGTTTTAATATATCGACTATGGGGCGTATACGTAACTTTTTTTTTTTTTTATATAACTGCCCTGAAAAGTTAAATTGATAACAAACTTTAAAATTCCTAGAATACATTTTAACTCTATGCCAATGTAGGTGTCAAAAGCTATATTCGTGAGTTTGCTCATTCTCAATTCTATTTTCCATTGCATTTTATTCCCTGTCAGACATCATGTCAGCTGTCAGACATCGCACAGAAACGGATTATGTTGACTTATATTATAGTGTTATTTTCTCTTGTCATTCACCTTGTTTCTGTTTTCCTGTTTTTTTTTTTATTAATTTCTTCTTTTTTGAGTGAAAGCATACGACACGAGAAGCTGCAGTGACAGAGTTCCACAGGAAGAGTGAACATTTAAATTAAAAAAAAATCATACTGAGAGAAGATAAATACATTACGTCAAAAGTCCTCTGAAAATGAAAGAAACAAAAAATACCGTTGCCTGTGTTTCCACCACAAAACTCATTTGAGATACTGAAATCTACCTGAAAAAGATTTGCAAATTAAAGGAGATGTTGCTTAATGCATCACCGGGGCTATGAGAGGGACACCCACTGCCGCTATGGGAAACATTCTCATCCTATCTCCGCTGCACATCTTCATAAAAAACGAAGCTAGAAAAGTGATACTTCGTATTAGTTTATACATAGCTGAGAAGGCAAATAATTGTTGGAGAGGGTTGTAAAGGTAGCAGGGTGACGTAGCTTTTCGGTTTAGTACCGGGAACCTCCAGAGGAGCTCTGGATACCACAAGTTCGAAATACAGCTTTGGGCGTAGGTTCCAATGTTTCCTTCCAAATTGCTTTGAATGGAAAAGACAGGGTTGGTTTGGTTTCTTATCTTCCCGATAACTTCTACACTGATCCTTAATCTTCTACACAGATCGTGAATAGAAGAGCTCTCTGGAGTTGGCATCTTTTTAGAAGAAGGTCATAAATAAGAATCTATCCCATTGGGTGGCATCTCAACTGTCTTCTTGGAAGAGGTGTATGCTATTGAAAGCACAGCAAACATTGCACTTAAAATATGGAAGTGCAAATCGAATCTCACCTGCTCTGACAACGTTGATCACCTCAAAATAATGGTCTTCAGCCTACAATTGGCTGCGACTACAACACTGTGAGCACCGTGGTGTAGTGGTAAGTGCGTTGGACTACTACACAATACCTCCCAGGTTCAATCCCAGTAATCACCTAAAAGTTTTTTCATAGTGCCACCTCTTTCGAATGTTTGACAAGCATTCAAAGAGTTTCATTTGTCTTGGGGAGCTTCTCAATTCGCCGTTCGGTTGCGAAAAGCAGGCCTTGGTTTACCCCGTACTGTTGCGCCACCTATAGAAAGATAAGACTACACTACAACTACTGGCATGAGATCAGCACTTACCGCCAGGACAAAATGTTAGTAGACGCGCACATGGAAAACAGGACTGTTACACATAAATAAAAGTAACCTTAAGCCCCTCACGGAATTGGATACAATACTCACTCGCTTAAGCGAACACCTAAACAAAATTGGGGTGCGAAGCTCGAACCTTTGTAGAATGTGCTTCGAAGATGCCGAGACATCTTCATTAGTGAATATTCGGCATTTGCTCGAATCAGATAAAGTCACCTTAGGCCGAGATGTTGAGATTAAGATCTGCATGAGCTTAGTTTCACTTAATTGCTTCGCTTTGCGAAAATGACGGACAGTTGAAGATCTTCCTCGGCATCAAATTACTCAGTGAACGGGGTGGCTTACACCAAAGTACAACAGAGCCAACAGGTCTACGTGCTTGATGTCTTTATATACATGTGTATAACCCCCCCTATCATTTATAGGCGTAACCTTAATGTGTTGGACCGCTGAGTTTAAATTCCGAAAAACATCTGATTTTCGAAAGTTCTATTTTACTTGTGATGGTTAACTGCAATATCTCCTTAGTGTTGAAATCCTAAGGGAAAACAAACGAAGTGAAGTATTTGTTTGTAAATATATATGAGTAACGCACGTGCTTTGTTTTACAAAACTTCTTAAATACTTCAATAACACCTCTGAAATAGAACAAACGAAGCTAGGGAATAGGAAACCGAAGAATAAAACCAAAAACAAAACACCTAAAGCTAACTACAACGTAAATAAAATTTAAAAATAAAATCCTTTTTGTTTTTGTTGGAAGGATTAAAAAAAAAGGAACATGAAAGGGTGTTTGGAAAAAATGAAAACACCACCAGTAACAACAGCAAACATGAAAATATGTCGAATATTTCACTTCAAGTTGGTTGCTCACAGCTATGCGAATGCATCCACAATGATGATCCTCTTACGTGTGAGATACGACAAAAACACAAAAACAACTTAGATAACATAGCAAGCCACCTATTTAAGCGTTGATTCTGTTAAGGACATGTATTGGTTCCATGAAGATATAAAGTTAAAATGAATCATGCACCTTCCTAAGCTTAGGTTAGGTTAGGTTGAGAGAGGTTGAGAGGCTGAGCCATCTTAAAATACTAGGCACCTGAGCGGGCCCATCGCGATCCCCTAATAATCCATCCGAGGATGGCACATAAACCGCCACAATTACCTTAAAGCATTTTATTGCCATGTAAAATTTTAGAAGGAGTCTATGGTTGATTCCCCCTACCTCAACCAGTTTACTAAATAAGTAGGAGCCTAGAATGTTCCTGCAACTGCGTGCTATGCCCTGATATTCACACAGAATATGTGCGATATTCTCAGCTAAGCCTATATCATTACAATATCTACAAATATCTGAGCCCCTTGGCGTGTTTGCACAGCTAATATTCCTATGGTTATTCACATTTGTGTCCTGCTAACTCTAAGGATTTCACTAGTCTTTTTATGGTAGAATGTGGCTGCAGGAAATAACTCCCCAATGAAATAACTCCCCAAATGGAAAACGAAATAACCCCCCAAACTTTGTATGGAAGTGGGGACTTTTTTTACATGAAATAAGTCCCCAATTTTGGGGACTTATTTCATTGGTTTTTGCGGACTTATTTCATACTTAAAATTGATGGGTTATTGCATGGTGAAATAAGTCCCCAAATTCAACAATTTATGTTCACTCTTCATTTTCTATTCTTCTATTTTCAAGAAAAATTCAATTTTCATTGATGCTCAATAGTGAAATTAACTGTTGTTATTGTTATGAAGAGTAGAAAAATGCAATCTCCATTGGCTTTATAACGAGAATCCATTTAGAATAATTTTGGAAGGACCAAATATAAGGAGCATTTTACGGCCTTTTTTAGAGCATGCATTGAACCAGATGACAGATCATCTGTGCTCTGCATTTTCGGCTCAAATCGCATGATGAAATTCATCGAAGAAAATATATCGCTGGTTAATAGGCGATATTTAATGGATGGAACTTTTAAGGTTGTGCCACAGCGATGTTTTCGGCAGCTTCTTTTAATAGTGGACGGGAATATTTTGGCAAGGGAAGTATAAAAAATGTGTAATATATAGATTTTTGAGAATTGATAATTGGCAAAACTACAATTACCATTACTTTAAATCAGACCCGTGACGGCCGGGGGGGGGGGGGGCGCTGCGCCGCCCCGCAGATCTGATGTAACAAATTTTGCGTTCGAATTAATTAGTTTTAATAACTTTCATTACAGATATTTCCACTATTCCTTGTTTTGATGAATATAATTTGTATGTACATCGAGGATCGTTTAATGTCCTTATTGTAATTTAAGAAATGTCTATAATATATGTACATACATAGATATGATATGTTTTTATATAAAAAAAAAAACCCTTTCTTTATTTTAAAATGTAACATTAGCTTTCTATAATGCAATAAAAACATAATAAAATGCTAAGAAAATGGGGACTTATTTCATACCTTTTTGGGGACTTAATTCACCTTCGATTTGGGGAATAATTTCACAGTGAAATTACTCCCCAATTTTGGGGAGTTATTTCGTTTTCCATTTGGTGAGTTATTTCATTGGGAAGTTATTTCCTGCAGCCGTCCAATCTTACCATCAGTAAGATTCATCCGACTTCAGTAAGATTCATCCGACTTCAATTTACAAATCACAAATAGGAATACGAAAGAAAAGCGTCTGCTCATAACAAAAGAGAAGATGTTTCATATCTCATGTTTGTATTAATCTGACCAAGCCGCAAATAGCCACTTTTTTAACATTCATACATACATACTAGGCAGGGCTTGGTTCTACCTAGGACTGCTGAAGCCAAATATTATTATTATTACATGCATACATACATATATGTATCTAGTTTTTATGTATGTATGTCACTTCCAATTTAGTTTTTTATCAAAATAAAGACTTCTTTCAATAGTCTAAGAAACGAAAAATAGCCTTATTGGGTTGATCAGATCAGACATCACTCTTAGAGTACATATATTGTATTGGGTTGGCAAGAAAGTAATTTCGGTTTTTAAATGAAGATGGCGTTATATTTGTTAATTCTCGGTTTTGTCAATGTTTTGTTTTTTTTTTCCTTTTGACATTTGATGGTTGTCACTTTAAGCTTTCTTTAGAAGCAAATAGAGTTTGATTTTGTTCACTCCAGTACGTACAATGTCAATTATACCATGGAGTGCAAAAACGAACATTTTCGACACATGTAATTATTTTGCTCTTTTATTTCCATAAAGGCAAAAACGCTGCTTTGGCTCACAAAGCTTACGGTATTGCTGCTTAACAGACTGGTTTAAGAAATTCCGTTTTGGCAATTTTTCACTCAAAGATGACCAACGTTCTGGTAGACCAATTGAAGTTGATGATGACCAAGTCAAAGTCATAATTGACTCAGATCGTCATATGACAGAGTTGTTAAATGAATCACACACAACAATTGAAAATCATTAAAACGTAACAATCCTCGATATTTCGATTCCACAAGAATTGAAAGAGATTCACTTAACACAACGAATCAATATTTGCGACATGCATCTCAAACGCAATGAGTTTTGATCATTTTTTGAAACGAATAATCATTGGTGGTGAAAAATGGATAATTTACAACAACATCAATCGAAAAAGATCATGGTCTAAGCGTGATGAACCAGCACAAACCACATTGAAAGCTGAACTTATGTTGTCAGTTTGGTGGAATTATAAAAGTGTTGTGTATTTTGAGCTACTTTCAAGGAACAAAACGTTCAATTCAGATGTTTACTGACACTGTCACCAACTAATGAAACTGGAGGAAGCAATCAAAGAAAAGCGTTCAGATTTGGCAAATCGTAAGGGAATTGTGTTCCACCAAGACAACGCTAGACCACACACCTCTTTGGTAACTCGTGAAAAGTTATTGACCCTTGGTTGAGAAGTGATGTCAGATCCACTCTACAGCCCCGATCTTGCACCATCAGATTTTTATTTGTTTCGAAGTTTGCCAATGATGATGACCAGAAGGGCCAGAAGATCTAGGAGTACGGAACCATGAAGTTGCCAGAAAGATGGCAGAAGGTTATTAAACAAAATGAAAAATATATAACTGATTCAATTTTATTTTTTGTATCAAAGATAGAGTTTAATTTCACACTAAAAAGCCGAAATTACTTTCTTGCCAACAAATATTTCGTAACAAATTTCTTTTGAGCACTTTCCTATCACAATGATGACTTATGCCAGGTTTCTACTTGTCGATTTGAAATTGACTTTGTAATACATCGTCTCCACGAGACATTTTTCAAGACAAGTTCTTCGACTTGGCATACAAATGTCTCGTGGAGACCCCTTATTTGCAGACATAACTAAAAACATGTCCGCGATGTCGGCATTTTAGTTTTATCTTCTCGGCGAACTGAAAACCAGATTTTTTTTGACATTTGCCCGTTTGGCAATTAGATTTTTGGTCTTTGGTGTTTCCATAGAGTGAACATGCTGGTTGGGTAGGTAGATTTTCATTTTATGGTATTTCCGTAGAGTATTTCACTGCTTTTAAGGCGATGAATGCTCGTTGTTTCTTTCTCGACGACTTCTTGTGGAATAAAATGTCTTGACATAATTTGCCCAGCGAAGAAAACAAAAAAAAAACCTGTTTCTACTCCAGATGTAGTATTGACATAAATATGTCTCGTGGAGACGCGGTGATAGATTTTGCGCAAGACCCATCTCACTTCCGATGTTCGATTCAATTTTTTTTCCAAACCGCCGCTTCCGTGCTAATTGACCGCATTGGTCGTTGTTGTCACTGCCTTCGAAAAAATAAGTGGCCAATATTATAGTCAATATTATAGTTTTCTTGTTTGCGTTCATTTTATTGTTAAAATTTTAATACTATTTTATATTATTGTTATTTTGTTTTTATATTAAGTAACAAAAAAGAAGTACATATGTCAACATCAGAATAAATTGTTTGTTTATATGTTCATATTCGTGTGCACATCTGTCATATGAACCAAGTGATCATATAGTGTGAACACCAATTATATGCACAGAAAAAATATGAACACAACGCATTTGAACACATATGATCACTCCCAAAAATTTGCAACTTTGGGACAAAGTGTTCATATCGGGTGAACGCCTATCATACGCCGCATGAACATATGAACATTTGATGCGAATATGCATACCCAAGTGTATGCTCAAAAAGCGTATGCTCAAAAATTTGCTCAGTGAACATATCGTCATCACGTAGATTAACAATTGTAAAATGCTGCAATCATTTTTGCCGAATTTTTATTTTCGTTGAGTATTGAGTTCCAATTTTGTAAATCCACAGACACATATAAACAACCACGTGCGACGGAGTCATGAGCCTTATTTGCATTTGTTTTTGCTAGGGAGGATTTAAATTTTGTTAATGGCTTTGTGTGAGAGCAAAGCAAATTCACTACTACCCATGAAGATGACTAGCAGCTAAAGTACCCTTATTCGCATTAGGTTCGCTGTGCATCTGTTCACCTTGCATTCTTGATGCGGAAATTCATCATCATTGTGTTTCTTTATTACTGAAATAAGATTGTCATCTATATTTATATGTACATATATATCCATATACCATATATATATCATCAGCAAAGGATCTGGGAGTCGTGCATTCCTTTTGATGGTCAAATAAGTCCCAATCCCAAGTGAAACTTAATTTTCCATCCGGTTTCCAAACCGGAAAAAAAAAACAAAACGTTGCAATTTATTCATCCTGCAGATTGTATCCCAGATTACGACCATGTGAATGCAGAGAATGTCCTGTTAATATGTGAAGTCTGAAAACCATAGAAATAGGATAGAAAAATGGGCAAAGCTACGACGATGACGATGACATATGGTTGCCTTCCAACTTTCATCAAACGAAAAAAAAAAAAAAATTAAAATGAAAGAACATGCAGGCATGGTTCAGAAGGGGACACAATAAAAGGACGCTGCATGCAAACTGATGAAGGGTATCCTTTTATTCCTTTCATCTTTTTTTTTATAAATGCTAAGCAGAAAAGTCTGCGTCAGCAAGTGATACGGGTGTCATCCTTTTTTATTATATTTATTTTTATCCTCTTTTCCAGCGCGTTTGTCGCTATCTGTTTTAATATTTTTAATGCGACAAGTGTGATATTCTAAAAAGGAAACGCGGTCGATGGAAAGATGGCATTTATGTTGAATAAAAGGGTGCAAGTGATTACGAAAACGAAGCTGTCTACAGATGTTTTTTTTCTGTCTGTCGACGAGAATGTATTTATAAAAGAAAAAGGTTACGTATACGCACACGGTGCTATGACTGTGACCTATACTGAGTCCTTAGTGCGTGGTAATTTATTATGAGGTAGACGAAGTGGCATAGATGAAAAGGATTGCTCAACGAATCAAAGTAAACCATGATATTCAGAAAGGGAAACTGGAAAGAAAGATGTGTCTAGGATAATATAAAATTGTGTTATTTAATTGGTCAGAAACACCCTTTTTCAGTACTTGAACACAATTTTGGCATTTAATACTACCAGGCAAAGACTTGATACAAATAAATACAATAAAATCCAAGAATCTTCAAATTACTGCTCTGATAGATTTTTTTTTTTTTTGTAATTATCAAGTCCGCATGTCTCTTCATTATGACAAGATAATTGAGAAGACTCTTTTGCTGTATGCCTTGATGGTCACACCCATTATTTCGTACGCGGCCTTAGTATGGTGGCCAAAAACACTCAAAAAGACTACAACAACGAGTTGAGAAGCTTCAATATATAGCGTGCTACGTGGTCTCTCACTTAGGTTAGGTTAGGTTAGGAAGGGTGTGTGATTATTCGAGCATTCATTTCCACTCGTAGACCCGATGGCGCATTCTGAATCCCCCTTAGTTTGGGAGTAAGTCCTCTTTTTTATCAACTTGTGCTCTTGGTGAATCTTAGAAGACCCGATATCTTTAAATTTCGGAGTACTGTGGTGTCGATCTTGAAGGGCGAGGCAGTAGCAGAGTATATGTTGGATCGATTCGCTTTTTTCCTCATCTCTGCAGTTTCTACAGATATCGCTGGACTCAGGTAGCCATTTTATTATTATGTGACCTATGGCACAGTGTCCTGAGATTATTCCGGGTGATTAAGCGTTTGGATAATTTATCCAGATACGTCCATCGCCCTTGTCGTATTAAAATCAAGTTTCGGCTATAACGAACGAGATGTGATGCAGTCGGTTGCGTTGGTCTCTCTTTCGGTTATATTATATGGTCGATTGTATTGAACAGTGTTTAAATCGGTGGCAGTATCACTAGCTAGTTCATCTGCTATCTCGTCCCCTTCTATATAACCATGTTCGGATATCCAGTACAGTCCTACCTTGTGGTGCCTTATGGCATTTAGTGCATTGCGACATTTCTGAAATGCCTTTGATTTTATTGCGCTTGATCCTATTAATTTTAGAGCCGGCTGACTACTAACCAAAATGGCTATCTCCGGCGGAGGGAGATCGCTTCCTTTGATGAATATTGCAGCCTTTTCAATCTACCTGGAAGACACTGCATGTATCCGGTAGTCTGAAAGATTCCCGTTTATTTAGTGTATCTGAGTAGTACCCTGCTCCAGTACCTATGTCCATTTTTGAGCCGTGCCGGTGAAAAGTGCTATTTCCTGGTCTCTGATCTTTTTGTTTGACAGCTGGTCTCTCCAACTGGGAAATAGGATTGATACCTTCAAGTTGAAGTTATAGTGAGGAGTAATGTAGGCTAAAGTCTTGGTTAGAATTTTTAGGTTGCATCCTCTCAGTTGCTGTATTTCTCCGAGTACAGTCGACTCCGCTTATCTAAACTACGCCTAACTGAAAAAACCCAGTTAACTGAAAAAATTATTACTTCCGGAATTAAAGAATTGTACTAATTCAGCTTCGCATAAGGAAAATACCGCTTAAAATTGGTGGCAAATTGGCGTTTCAGTTAAGCGGAGTTTCTAAAAATCCCGAATCACAAAATAACGGATTACAAAATCCAGAAAAATTAACTTTGATGAAACATCCCGAATTGTTCGGGTGGATTTTTTGCAAAAAAAAATTAAATTTTTCATAGCTCTTAACCACTTTTTCTCATTCTTAAAAGAATGTTTTTTAGTCCACCACCCATCCAAGCTACCAAAAAAGCACCAAGGAACTTACCAAATCAAACTACGAATTTGCTAGCAAAATCGTTTGGTGAAGTACATATGATGAGAATCGAAAGCGCTATTCTTTGTGATTCTCATTAGTTGATTCTCATTAACCAAACGACTTTTGTATCTGGTTCATAGTGCGCGTTTTGGTAATTTCCCCGGTTTTTTGGTTCGGGTAACGGTGGCGAGTGAGTGACCTAGTTGTCAGTGGAAAAAACATTAATTTCAAGTAGTTATGATTCCTATTAAGTCTCTGCTGAAAAGGTAAACTATCTTAAGTCGACTTAAGTGAATTTTTAACAGTTTAGTGCATTAGAATCGCCAATTCAATACGCATAGTTGTATCTAATCCTCATCCTTGTTTCTAACTTATATCCCGAGTTATAGAAAAAGAAAAACATCTTAAGTCCATAAAACGCTTGTTATATTTACATTTTGTATTTTGTTTTTTTGCTCTCCTGAAAAACTATGAAAATAGACTTAAGATAGTTTACCTTTTTAGCAGAGAGTATTTGTGAAGATTGATGAATATCAATTTATGAGAATCAAAAAGAACAGCGCATTTTGATTCTCATTATGTGCACTTTACCAAACGATTTTTGTATCTAGTTAATAGTTCGTGTTGTATTGTTCTTAGTTTTTTGTTGGTTGGTATGGAAGGAAGGAAGAAAAGATAGGAAGAAATCGTTCTTTTAATAATGAGAAAATAGTTCCGCGAAGAGATATATACAATTTCATTCAAACGAATCAAAATAAAATAGCCGCATATTCACGAATTACAATCGCGCGAATTTTAAACTATTATTTTCTCCAAATTCGGGATTTTGTGATTCGGGATTTTGTAATTCAGGATTTTGTGATTCGGGATCTTGTAATTCTGGATTTTGTGATTCGGGATTTTGTGATTCGGGATTTTGTGATTCGGGATTTTGTGATTCGGGATTTTGTGTTCAGGATTTAGTGTTCGGGATTTTGTGATTCGGGATTTTGTTTTCGGGATTTTGTAATTCGGGATTTCGTACCCAACTCTCCCGAGGTGTCCCGTCGCTGCGACATCTTTGATGAATATGTCAAGCGGACGGTAATGAGGAATAATATTCGAACTCGTTTATGGTGTACTTCAGGAGCATTACACCGAGCAGCAAGGACGCACATCCCCAAGATCGTTGATATCACAATGGCCTCTATAGGACTAAGTGTGCTGGTACTCGAGTTACTGGCAGCCACTGCTACCTGACATAACCTTAATCTTCTGATATGCAATTCACAACTTACAACTTTGAGGTAGTAAAGGACTTTGTCTACCTCGGCTCTGCCATAACATCACAAAATGACATCTCGTCGGAAATCAAATGAACGATTACTCTTGCCAATCGCTGTTTCTTCGGAATAAGAAGGCAAGAAGCCATTTCCCTATCGACTAAGGAAACCCTATATAAGACCCTTTTCATCGCAGTCTTGCTGTATGGAGTTGAAGCATTGACTTTATCGAAAGCGGATGAAGATATCCTTGGTCGCTTCGAGAGAAAAATCCTTCGAAAGATATTCGGTCCCATTTGCGTTGACCTCAACCAACTGAGAGGCTGTTACTTAAGGACCGGGCCAACTAGAAGGGGTTGCTGGTTGAGGACTGTAGCGCCACCTCAGTAAGTATGCAAGTCACTATTTATATTTATATATTTCTTTCCTGTTTCATGTCTAAACCCGGTCACGATTATTCCATTTTCTGTGAACAGCTTTTCCGCTTTATCGATTTGTGTCAGAAAAGGTGAAATGTATCTCAGGTTATCTTCTATTAACATCACTCCTCATCGCAAATTACCCATAAATTTTCTCTGAAAGTAGAGTACCTTACCTGCGTAGGTACTCCTACTGAACCTGAACTGATATTCTTATGACACGATGAGAGATAATGTGGTATCCAATAATGATAATGAGGAAATCCCAAAAGTCGGAATAAATTACAAGAAAAAAAAATTGAGGCAAATAAAGTAGCGATGATTTGGTTTTCTCTTTTAAGTGCTAATTTTCCACGGCACTTGTGACTCCGTTTTTTTT
Organism: Brachyopa scutellaris; assembly: GCA_949775065.1. NCBI lineage: Eukaryota > Metazoa > Arthropoda > Insecta > Diptera > Syrphidae > Brachyopa > Brachyopa scutellaris. The sequence continues at coordinate 108,219,377 of OX459113.1, forward strand.
TCGTTTGAAGTTGCCCAGATTATGAGGGTGACTGGGTGCGGAGACAGATTATGCTTTAAGATGTTGCCTTAGGTTTGTTTTTTTGTTTGTAGATATGAACTTCAAAAACTGTGTCAGAGTTGGCAAGTTCTTACCCAAAAGGTGTTCCACTTTTTTGTTCCGTTTTACCTTAATGGGCAAATTATACAGAATGAGAAGACAAAATTACCACAAAAAAGAAAAACACATCAACCGCAGAAAACATGTGTTTTGTGGTTCCAATGACACATCCCCACATCTACGTCAAGTTTTAATAAATGATCTTAGTTTGGGTATCCTTTGTAGTCACACTTCACACACCCTCGGTTAGCTTATTTTCCTCAAAAGGAAATTAACTTTGTTCCTAAAGTGTCATTGGGTGTCATAGTTTGACACACAATACAAGTACAAGGACTTCTCTCCCACCACACAACAATACAACCACTAGCGTAGTTCGAGTAGTTGAAACGCACATTAAACTTTCGCTTGACTTTTGTCAAAGCCATCAAAAAACTTTCGCTGGTAATGCAGGCCAAAGATTCCCCCCACCCTTGAACATTTCTCTTCCACCGAAGAGGAGGAGGAGGAGGCAAAACTTTAAATTCAGTTTTCTGGTTTTATCCGCTTGTGTACTTTAAAGTTAGTCGCGGAAAATTTTACCCGAAATCACAATAATTATGATGACTGCCATTAGCATCAGAACCGCGGCAGCCGGTAGAGCTTCATCGTCGTCATTGTCCCCAGCCGGATGTACATACTCACTCTGAACACCATTATAATCAGTAGTGGAATTGTCCTTGCTCTGTTTCGGGGTGGTTGGGCACCATTATAACGCTTCGCGGAAGGATGTAACCACTTTTTCGTAGGCGAGTTCCCGAGCTCTTGTTTAACTTTTATCCTTTTCAAGGATAATTATCATCATCATCATCTTCATTGCCCTCATATTTATCATCGCCATCGTTGCTTGGAGCGTTTCGCTTTGGCACGAATTGTTTGTCCTTCGGCGATGGTATATCCTTGAGCTGATTTTGATCTCGCCAATCCATTTCCATCCACTTGGATGCATTCAGGTTTTCATGTTCATTATCCTTTCCGGTTGGCTAAAGTTGTGTTTTTTTCCCTGAGTCGATCTAGGACCTTTCAGTGATTTGTTTGTTTTGAAATATCATACAAGAAGGATCATCCAGCTAAGCTTTTCTCATTTCCATCATCACATCCGAATGTGTATTGAGTTAAATTAGGACTAATTTAACCAAACAAAAAGTCAATTGACTAACGGTGACAGGACTCGCATGTGTTGCCATGCACTTTGTGAATGCATTGCACAAATGCCGGTCTTTCTGTCGATGAGACATCAAAGCGGTCTGATGAATGTTAAGTGCAAGAGCAAAGAACGACCTGAGTGGTTTTCAGTTTACGTTCATTATATTTCAATGTGTGTACGCATAAACAAGATGGTCTAAGGTAGGGGTAAGAAAGTGTAAAAACACCTCTTCAAGAGCCCGTTCCGAGTTCCGAGTGCACAAAGTGTCAGTGACACCTTTTGAGAAATTGAATTTGCTATTTATACGTGAGGTTCTTTGAATGTCAGGCTGGCATTAAGTGCAATCACATATAATCAACTTATGAGGATATCAGGTAAGACGGTAGAGCAATACAGAAACAAGAAGGGAAGAGAGAGGAAGAATTTAAAAAGGACTTTTTCGCTTCATTTGACACAGTTTCGACCGAAATTTTCTACACGTTGAGAGACTTTAGCTGCAATAGTTTTAAAGGACACTATTTTGGAGCCACATGAGTATTACTGCCCGAACACAATGAAAGTAGCAGCAGCACGTCCGAAAGTTAAAGTTGGCTCAACTTTGCGCTTCAGCATATAAATTCATATTACAGTTGTAATTTCGCTTTGTGTTCGCGCTATAGGGTTTACGTGTATTTTAACTTTGACAGCGCTCCCTACTTCAACTGCAGCTTCACCATTGTGTTCGGCCAGTTAATTGCATAGTGTCTAGTGATGTTACCAGAGAGAGACCGAGTTCTTCTTGTCGTGTACTGGCCACAGAATTCTAGCTATTGCGCATATATCCATATGGATCCAGCGACTGGTAGCTTTATTAATTGCTGCCTTCTCGTCTATGATATCCATATGACATTGTACCCACTACATTCCGTTAAGATATTTTATTGCAGTGTCTCATGCATTTACTTAGGTTAGGTTAGGTTACATCCTCATCATACTTAGGTCCATGTGGACCCACCCATGGTGTCAATGTCTTGTCCTAGAAAACTCAAGCAGGTCCATCTAATAGCTCATCGATGTGATCAAATAAGAATCTGCCCAGGGTTCTATTTCTCAATTGTCAGAGATTAGGGCAGTGACAGAGGAAATGGTTATTACATATGGTTACTACAGCCTGGAAAATGGCTGTGATCCCGGCCTGTTCAACGCTGCAATTGATCCTGATCCTTGGACCGATTGACTTGTAATGTCACGCAGTGAACTCCTGCTCCCGTACTGTCGCGTCGTAAATTTTGGACTTGGACCCGTCGGTGTAGAAGGCTCTTTATCCAATCAACTTTGTCTGGAATTCTCATCCTCTTGTTAAAAGTAGCGATCGGAGACGGGAATCAGACAGGTTCCCGAAAAACATTATCCCGAAAGCCGAAAATCCGAAAATCTAAAATTCAGAAAATCCCGAAAATCGCGAAAATTCAGGATCGCAATTTTTTTGTAGGGGAAAACAATGAAAAATTTGCGCAAATTTAGTATTTTATATAATTTTTCGGGATTTTGGATTTTAGGGATTTCAGATTTTCGGGATTTCGGCTTTCGGGATTGTGACCCCAACCTAACAGATCTTCACCTTTTGTCTGTCAGTTGTTTTCGTTAAGATGGAGTCGTGCTTGCTCGTATGATACTGGCGACCGAAAGACCGATTCTTGTAGTCTAAGTGCAATTCTAGCCGCCATACTGCTGCAGTAGAGATTCAATGGAATCAGACCTAGCACGATTGGTTTGTGAGGGTGAGAAGAGAGAGATTTCTCCTCTTCATGTAGGCCACGAGTTGGGCCCGTTGTGCTCCGCTCTAGAAACTGTGTTGAAAAAGAAAAAGTGCGTGGGAATCTCGCGCGTTAGAAGTCAAACTTCTTAGGTTCTATACTCTGGTCCACAGAAGCTGTCAGTACAGCGAAGATAGGACATTTGGCTCTTAGTATTGTCACAATAGCTTGCAAAATTCGGACCCTCTTATAAACACTCACTGGATTACCGTAGTAGCATGATAAATCGCCGCAAATCGGAGAGCAGTCCCCGTGGGGTTACCATCTCCTGACTTGAGAACAACACAATTCGTCGAACGAAATAAATGCCCCTATTCCGTAAGACAATTTTTGTGAAGTTGAGTTGAAATTTGGTTGAAATTTGAAATTCGGTATTACTGAACACAACTCTGAGAATAAGAGTTGCCTGTCAACATAAAACCAAGATGGCGAATCCTCTCTAGAGTTGTGTGGGAATTTTTCTGATATTATGGTAGACAACTCAGTTATGTTTTGTTTGCTAGAGCTGTCAAAAACTAACAACTGGGTTTAAGCAGTTGTTTGAGAGTAAATGTTGAGATACGAAAGGTGGAAAATTAACAAAAAGACGTATGTAGGACAAATAAAATAATGCAATAATATTATTAATAACGTAATTGAAAAAATGTGTGCAGTTTAAAAGCACATAGTCCACATCAGTTGGAGAAATGGTTTTACATCTTCAGCACTCAGAAGTGGTAGTGGTATTGCAGTCGAGCGTCCATACAACTAGAAGTCTTTAGTTTCGATTTGAACGTAGCAAAATTCTTCTTAGTTCGGTACAAAAATACTTGTAAATATTTAAAAATAACATTAGTAATTTACACATTGCAAATGCATATTCTTTACTTAGCATTTTTTCTAGTTGGAATTGGAATATGTCACGGATAGATTTTCATATGCGCACAACAATAACAATATTAGCCGTGTTTTATTATCCCCGTGATCTGATCCGGATCAGATCAACAAATAAGTTTGTGTGCATTACAACAACAATCCGAGATCTTGCTTCTTGTCAAGATCAATTTTCGTGATCCAAAAATTAGTTCTGCTATTTCTCACTATGGTACACCTTTGTTTATGAATGTTGCTGTATTATCGACAATTGCCAAGGGTAAATGTTGCCAGATTAGAATATAAAAATATTATTGGCAATCCAAATATCATTAATGTTATATTGTTCGACAAAATTAATTTTTCTGCTCATAATGATATTTAAGCGATGTGAAACTGAAATTATAACTACAAAATATTATTCTGATTCGGTATCTGTTAATCAATATTTACAATTTCCTCCTAAAAAAATAAAACAAGCGCATTAAATTTTCAATTAAAAGAAAATATTCATTCACATGGCAACTTCGCACTAAATGTCAAAATTAATTAAGCTTGTACTACCACCACAACACAGAACTTTGATCTAGTTTGTTTTATTATTCTGATCTGATCCGGATCAGATCATGGGGATAATAAAACTCGGCTATTATCTTCATCATTATTATCATTAAAAAACCAAATCAAAACTTCTTTTTATTCTGTTTTTATTGAATATTGAGTTTCTGCTGGCAAAATTATTTTCTACTTCGACCACCAGAGGTCAGATTTACGTTAAGTAGTCAATTTGTAAATATGTTGTTATTCGCATCTAAAAGTATGCAATTTTTTTTACAATCACAACTGAAAAAGGTTGTTTTATGTAATATGAAAAATTCGTTGAGTTGCGCGAAAGTGGAGTTGAATGACAGCCAACTCGAATACATTGAGTTGTGTTATGGAATAGGGGCAAAAGATAATTATGTACAAAGTGGACACCACTTTTGGCATCGATGAATAAAGATACTCCAAAAAATACCCTCTGTCTACATCAGGGCTGGGCAAACGGTCGATCGCGATCGACCGGTCGATCGCCAAGCAATTTTCAGGGGACCGCCGCGCTCTACATCATACAAACATTTCATCAAAATTGAGGTGTTATCCATTTTGTACACACTTACCGAAATAGATCTTGTATTGCAATGTGCATTGCACAATAAAGAATTCTTATCTGCCACCAAAAAACTATCAAAATATTCAAAAATGTATTGCAAGCTGAATTTTAAGGTTTGAACTAAAAACGACGTTATTTATTCTTTATATCATTAGGAATATACAAACCCAAGAAGTCGCATCTCATATAAAATGTTTGTATGAAAACATTTTTACCAGCAGAAGAAATTGTATACATAAGCCCCTTGTCACTGTGGTAGTATTTTTTCGGAGCAAACTCCGTAGAAGATTTTCAGTCGTTTCTTACCGCAGACCTCAGTCCCTTCGCCTACAAAACCGATTTTCTGCCGCCAAAAATCATCTCGTGTGCGGTGGCCCAATATTTGCATGGTGGGGTTGAAAATAACAATTTTATTTTCTTCGCTTGTTTTATTGTTGTTTTCTTCGCTTGCTTGTACTTTTGATATTTTGTGGCTCGATATGTATACTGCTGGACAAAATTGTTGTTTTTTCGATATCAGTTAAAGACTAAAATCAAAATTTTATTTACAATATATGTTTTGTTTTCAAAATCACAGAAGATTAGAAATATAGTACAAAAACTTAAATCATAGTCCACAATCCACATATTAGTTTAATTCATAAAAATTACGATTCAGCCTGGACAAAATAATAGGTGTGTTCAGAGGTGTCTGGAATAAAACTCTACTTTAATATTAAGCTGTATACTAATTAATTATAATCTTACACATTAGTAGCCGGCTTAATCACCATTGTTTTTTATTAGAGCCTCAATTCTTCTAGGCATAAGTGTTACAAACTTCTGGCACGTCTCGGTGGGTATTTGGTACCAAATATCTTGCACATTTTGCCATAATTGGGTTTTGCCTGTTGATAGTCGTCTCTTCAGCTCACTCCATAAATTCTCAATGGGGTTAAGATCGCCGTTCGGAGTCAGCAAAAACTGTAGGTCCCTTCAATTCGTGTAAAAATATAACACGCACACACAAATTGTTGCGAGAAGCAGGCCCCGGTTCACCTCGAGCTTTAGCGCTAACTAAGTAAGTAAGTGGGGTTGAGATCGGGCGACTTACTTGGCCATGTTAAAGTGACGATATTGTGATCCTTAAGCCAAGCACTCACCAGTTTGAATGAGTGCTTTGGATCATTATCTTGCTGGAATCGCCAAATCAATGGCATATTGTCCTCCGCATATGGCGGCATTATGTTTTCCAAAATATTTTTATATTCAAATTTTGTCATGGTGTCTTCAATTTGAAATATGGGTCTAGGAAAAGCATCTAAACACCTAATGTTTCCTTCACCATGCTTAACTTTTTTTCGCGTATAGTTTAGATGGTATTCTTTTCCAACGTTGAAAATTTCTTCCGGAATCATAACAGGTCAAATTGATTTTTGTTTCGTCACTCCATAAAATATTTCACCATTTTTTTCCCCATCAGTTCCATACCATGTACGATGTGTAACAGCAAAAACTTTCCTCATATTTAAATTTTTTTTCGAAGCAAAGGAACTTTCCGGACTACTCTGCCTGGTAGCTTAGTATCTTCCAGTCGACGACGAGTAGACCTGAAAGTAATATTGATGCCCATTGCTGCCGCAATAGTCCTTGCATACTTAAATGGGTCCCTTTTCGTTAGTATGAGATTCCTTTCATCGTCAGTTTTTGTCGTCGATCTGGGTCTCCCGCACGTTTCAGGGACTTTGCGGTATTGAAGGGCATTTGTGACAAAATGTTCTGACTGACCTATAGACTGAGCTATAAGGCTGAACGTTTTGCCCTGATTTCTCAGTTGCTGCACTGATCACCGTTTTTCAAGAGTGCAGTGACTTTTTAGACCCATCTAAAATGTTGATTGATATTTATATATTTTTGTATCCATAGTTTTCAACAAACCTTTTCAAATTTGCACTTAACAAAACAATTTAATGCACTCTTTAAGACCAACTTAATTTACCTCCTTTACTAGATTAGTGCCCCACTTATAATCTTAAAATGCAATACTAAAATTTGAGTGAAAAATACATTGACATCAATTCAAGCATCACATGCATAACGAGAAATTTCGGGGAAAAATAAATTCAGTACCGTAAGTTCGCAACAACACAATGTAATATGCACACATCTATTATTTTGTCCAGCAGTGTATGTGTATTTTTTTTTTAAATTTATTTTACTAACTGTTGAAGTTGGAGAAGGGGAAGCGTTTCACATTTTCGTCTGATTTAGGCAAATTTGCCCTACCGGGACTAAAGAAGTTTCACTTCGAAAAAGGGTTGGGGTATGTGTAAATGAAAGTGATTGGTTGGAAGCAATATGTATAGAGATTCGGAATCCCGGGATTGCAATCTCTAAATATGTGGATTCAAGGAAAGCGCTCTGTGTGTCGTGTAAACTCCAGAATTTTTGAGAAATCGATCGATCTGAGCGATGTCAGCCCACGTAGGATGTGTGTACCCAGGTGGTTGTGCCTTATTGAGCGTAAGGCTGGACGTTCGCAGAAGAAGTGCCTAGTATGATCCCCATTAAAGCGGAAATGGTTTAAAGTTCAGGAAGTCTCGGAAGTACACGATATATTCTGAACAACATAAAATGCCCTCTTTGTTTGAACTAAATATCACTTTGGTCCAAATAACCACTTAACTTAAAATCTGATCAACGAATTAATGCAACGGTGCGGTGCGTACCATAAACCGACAAAAACTCAGCAAGGAACACTTGTTCCATTAGAAGCCAAGAACACTTCAACTAAACCAATCCTGTAATCGTGTAACCATAAATCCTATCCCCAACTACGTTGGCCTCCTCCTGGTTTATCTTCACATTTCTATTCATCTGCCAGTGTGTCTGTTTTGTTTTGACTTGTCTAAGGATTGGACTGCCAGAGAGCTTCCCGAAAATGCATGCAGGATACTCCACATCCATACGCTTATGCGCCCAAACCCCTTACTCCGTCTGAGTTGAGTATTTACCCAGTCCTAACAACTACTACGTCAGGGTAAATTCTACGAATTACGCATTCTCAACTCATCCTGTAGGACGAAAGCGGAAGGATAACATGAGTAAGGAATAAAAAACGATACAAACCTAATAGCGCCGTTCAAAAGAGTCTGGCAAATGAGTTTGTTTTTGATGAAAAACGGATTTTTCCAGTTGCTTCATGTTTGCAGGAAGATGGACTTATTTCCACCCACCGCACCGCACCGCACCGCTCCCAAAACCTACCCGCACACGAGCAATTAGACTCATCCGTTTAACTTGAGCTTCCGGAATGTAAATGTTGTATTGCCAACTCCATCGCTATTTGTATGCGGCTTTTTATCTTGATCCTTCTGTATCCTCCCGCATACCCCCGTACTAACGTAACTTGTTGTGTCTTACTCGGAATCGATTTTCTTTTTCGATTGCTTTCAATCAAAAAGGAGCAACACTGACGAAGTGGGGCCGACAACTGAAGTTTGATCCTTTAATTAGCATTTTCCATCGTCTCAACTGGCTTGGCATGCGGCGGGGGAGGCTGGAAAACTTTATCGTTGGGAATATTTATCACTGGTCTCTAAATTCATCAAAAAGGGATAAGAGTCCTTTTTTTTCTCTTTTAAGTAAATCCAGGAAAATGTCTGTCCATAGGGGTCCTTTTCAATTGAAACTCATTTATCCTGGCCACACAGAGAGGAAAGTAAAACCGTTCGCATGTATAAAAGTTTATTCTGTGTTTCGCTATGACAAACTTGTCGCTGTTTAGAGTCGAAGAAACAACTCCCCTAAGGACATTTGGAATGGATTCACGTAATTTATACTTTGCCAGTGTGCGGTGGGAGGATCCATTATGTAGATGCCTTGGAAAGAAGTCGACTGTGCGAGGCTGTAGTTACGTTTTTTTTTCTTCTTATTTTGCGCTCCTTGAATGCATGATAAGTACAAAAGTTTTGCTCGAGAAGAGGCGGGTACCAATTGAACCAGGATACGTAGGTAAATTAGTTTTTGATTTTTTTTTTTTTTGCTTGCACTGCAAATGTGATTTCTGATGTTGTTACTGAAAAACATTACCGTTGTGTTGTTGTCCTTAAAGTTGTTCGCATTCGTAATTTAAAAAAATTCTTTTGTGTGGTTACGAACGGAGTTGTGAAATAATTAAGTCTTAAATCTCGAATGGAGAACAAAGGGGTTTGAGTTTCTGTAAACATTTTTCGTTAATGCAATCCCAGACACGAAGAGCTCGAAATCTGCACCTAACTAGGAGCCTGTCGGTATTTGATTAAATTTTCAATTGAACTTGCCAGCATGGTAATTGTAAGACCCATCATCACCTACGGAGCAGTAGTCTGGTGAAGTGCTTCTTAGCAAGGTACAGAGAATATCCTTTCTAGGCATAAGATGTGCACTAGATCCACGCCAACACACCGTACAGAACCATGTACCCTGTGTGTGAAGAGTGGACAAATAGCAAAGCAACGTGGCACATAGACACCGCAGTCTTCATGGACGCGTCTAAAACTGCAAGCGGTATGGGGTCTGATATCTACAGTGTGGACCCAAATTTAAAGGTGTCCTTAAGACTCGCGGATACCTGCAGCGTTTTGCAGGTACAAGTTCTAGCCGTACTTAGAACTGCAGAGCTTCTGAAACGGATATTCATATTTACACCGACAGCCAGGCTACGCTTAAGGCGCCAGAATCGTGAACTGCTAACCCTCCAGTGGGCGTGCGGTCTTCGATCGTAGACCGCAGTTTTTAAAATTTTGTCTTTAACTAGACATAATTTTTTTTTGGCCGTCCTTTTCAATAGATTCTTAAAATTAATTGATTAGTATATAAATTGCAAGTTTTGAAGGCCGACATTGATTTTAAAAGAGCTCAAACTCAGGTGTTTTCGATCGAAAAACGCGCGCCCTCTTTTGTTAAAAAATACCGCTCGCCCACTGGAGGGTTAAATCGGCATTAGTCAGGAGCTGCCGCACAATGCTCAGGCCATTATACACGCAGAATCGAGTAAGACTATGTTGGGTGCCTGGTCTGTCCGGGATAGGAGGCAACGAGTTTGCCGAAGAGTTGGGAATAAAAGTGGGGGGAGCTATCACTATCCGAGGCGGTTGAAGTGGCTCCACTGTTTTGCTACATTAAATCAAAGGTAAAAGATATGATGACGAGTGGGGCTACCAAATATGGTCTAACATTGTACGACATAGGGTTTCCAAGACACTTTGGCCGGCTTGACCGTAAAAGGACCAATGAAATCCTTAGATTTTGCAGGGCACAAATGAGAAAAGCTATAGGAATAGTATCTGGGCATTGCCTTCTTGGCAAGCACGCCAAGAAGCTCGGGCTCATAGACACGAATATATGCAGATACTGTAGTGTATAAGTTTAGGTGCAGAGGATATCGCACATGTCAGGGCATAGCACGCAGTTGCAGGAGGATTTTAGGCTTCTACTTCTTTAGTTACCTGGAAGAGGTAGGCCGAATCAACCATAGACTCGTCCTAAAATTTTGCAGGGTAATAAATTCAATTAAGGAAATTGTGGAGTTTTAGGTGGCATCCTTGGATGGATTCTAGGGGATCGCGATGGGTCCACTTTGGTGCCTGGAGTTTTTGGGATGGATCAGCCTCTCAACCTAACCTTACCTAAGATCCACGACAGAACTTGGCTCTTATACCTTACACCTACATATATAGAACTTACAATAAGAAACACGGCAGTTCTCAAATTAAGAAAGAAGGGCAATTGGAGGTCAAGCCTATTTGGGCACATACTGGACATTTTCAAATAAAAAGGACTCGTGCCCTGCAAGATCTCAGTTTCATTTTACCAGAAACTTCAAGGTTTCCATACCGGACACATACAGAGATAAACGCTATTAAGAAAGTGGCAGAAAGTGCCGCACTTAAAGGACTAGACTCCTATCTCGTGACTGCCTTGCAGTACTCAGAGGTCACTATCTTCGTGGACAGACAAGCCGCACTGGAATCCAACCTCGTGACTTCTAAATACCGAAAAAACTGCCACACAGCACTCAGAGCAATCAGATATTACAGCTTTTCTGCTGGATACCCGGACATGTAGGAATAGAAGGAAATGGAATAGCAGACGAACTGACGAGGGGCCTGTGCCACAATACTACAAGTACTTGTAGTACAAGTGAATTTATACAAGTGTAGAATATTTGTGTAACACGTAGCATAAAGTCAACTGGCACTTCTACAAGTGTAATTGAAAATATACTTGTAGGGAAATTTAGTTATTTCCCTGTTTCTGTTACTGGAAGCTACAAGTGTAGGAAAAATGGAAACTTCACTGGTTGAATAGTTGATAAATTCTTACAGGCGATTTTAGACTTGTAGAGAAAAAAAAGTCATCATTCTTTCACATTTAAAAGGAAAAGTTGTGTCTAGCGCGTGTTTGATCAATTAATAATTAACTAAAAAACTAAAATATACTTTTTGGATTCGGTCAGACAGTCAGACAGTGGTATTGAGGTTGAAAATAGAATAAACATTTATAAACATTGAAATTGAAGACCAATTGTCTTACGAGATATGTCAACTACCAAAAACGGTTGTAGAATATCTTGCTGGAGAACTTTCGCATAAGTTACGGTCGCCAACTAATAGAAGCAAAACACTGAGGGTTTAAGGAAACATTTTGATTGCTTTACACTAGTTTGGTTCGGGATCGCAGTACCATACTATTGGTGATATGATGGATGTTGTCAGCAAAACGACAGTATGTCGTTGCATTCACGAAGTTACTCCTACAATAAATGAAGCGGAATTACATTGACAAGTGCTTTGGCCAGAGGATGAAACCTCTATTATTATTTTTTGAAAAAGGTGGTATGCCAGAGGTTTGTGGTGCTATTGATGGCATTGTTTTCTACATCTGCGATAAATAATGGATCAGCTTTTGTTGATAGGCATGGTAAACACTCCTTAAACTGTAGCCCGGTCTGTGGTTCCGACCTACGGTTTTTTCACGTCAGTGCTAACAGGCCCGGCAGTTTTCACTGTATCATAAAATGGGAGGCAGGTGGGGGCCTTTTTCAAATGACATTATCTTATGAGATAGCGCATATCCTTTGAAAACGTGGCTTATGTCATCTTCAATTTCAAATTCTGGAACCGCATCTATGATTCGGTACAACGAGGCCCATAAACGAACACGACGGCCGAATTGGTAAACGCAAGACTTGCAAAGCAAAACATCTGCAAAGCATACGTACATATCTCACAGAGCAGTTGCAACGTCAAAAGCATATGTTTGCCATGTAAGTGTTGAACGCTTATGAACGTATATGTAATTTTAATTTCTTAATATTACAATAATACCATAATAAAATCATTATACTAACACTAACACCTTACTTAGTGGTTGCCGTATCCCACATGGAGTGTTGTTCTTAGAATTATACAAAAGCAAATGAGAGTGAAGTGAGCAACATTTATTTAACAGTTGCGCAGATGCTCTTGCTTAAACGCAAACTACTACGTTTAAGACCTGTGTGCGTTTGCAAACCTATTGCTTTGCATATTTGTGCAACATGTGTGTTTACGAATTCGCCTGACGTTTTATTGATTGTACACTGTTTGAATCATTTGAGAGCTCAACCTGTATTTGCTGCAAACATATTTAAGTGTTGTGACCCTTTTTGCAATATTTATTGGAGTCATATTAATGAAGTTAATATATCTGAAATCCTGCCTCCGTGAGTCATCAAAGAAAAGAAAATTCCAAATCAGTAAATATTTTCGCAGAACCATCCCGAACGAAATATGAAATTCAGAAATATATTAAAAAACAGGCCTACAACGATATTTTGAAAATATTTGATTATATGAAACAAAAATTCTACACTTGTAAACTTATGTCTACAAGTCGAGGGAAATTTCTGTTTTCTACACTTGTACGGAATTTGTCTGTGTTACAGAAATAATCTACACTTGTAGGACAAGTTTACTTGTACAAGGACTTGTACACTTGTAGACTTGTAGCATTGTGGCATAGGCCCCAGGTGCGGCTATGAAATGGATATGATACTAGCTGGCAGGCAGGTCCTACCCGCAGCTTGTAGCCCGCAGTCAACCAGACGAGTTCAACAACCCTGCTTCAACTGGGAAGAAGCCAGATCCAAGTGTACCTTATAACCGGACACTGCATCATGACCAGAAGATACGGTATACTTACAAGCGACATCTGCAGAAGCAGCATGGACGCGGATGAAATAAAATCTAGAGTGCACCCACCTTCAACGCCAATGCGCTGCACCTTTCTTGTCAGAGCGCACGTTTTTCTGACTAAGATCAGAATGGCCGATAGCACTATCGGTGACGAGATACAATCCAAAAACTCAACAGAATTGTAGATAAAGTGACACTAAGGCCGGCTGCCAGGAATCTTAAGTGAGCGAACTGGAATAAAAGCTTATCTCCCTCCGCATTTAAAAATCCTTCCACATTGTAAATCACAATTACTTTGTCTAAAAGTATACTCGCACATTCACAACAGTGAAATAAAAAACAAAGCATTTACATCACCTTCAAGCGACTGTCTACGCCAAACATCAAACTGATGGCTTACGGAAAGCCCATTTCAAAAAGCCATAGGCGGTAAAGGATAACGAAATGCGAACTTCTGCAGTCCGCTCAAAAGGATCCTTTTGACAGAAGTTCGCATAAATCTGCAGGTAAACACCACAGGACAACAACGCCAACTCTAACCTAAGCTACAGGTACACACCAAACACTACATATACACTCTTAAAAATAATCTCGCCTGTGAGATGCAATATGCATTCCTTTTATATGATGCGCTTGACTTTTTCTTGTTTGCAAAAGAAAACATGCATTTATGCAATCCAACCAGAAAACAAAGAGTCGGGGGGAATAATATACATAAGGCTTCACTCCACTCAACAGGAACTCTTTAAGGAGTCATCCGCTGGGACAACACTCCTCTAAACACATTCTCGGCTCGAGTCCCTAAAAAAACAAAACAAATAAAAAAAGAATCCTTTTGCTTTGTTTTGCATCTCCACCCACATATGAGCCGCGCCCATGGAAAATATTCACACAAGCTCCGTAGTTACTTAGACGCTTAGTATGCAAAGGGAGATGTGGGTGACGCTGCTGTTGCAAATGCTCTGTCATCATCGTCATGATCCTTTGATTGCAACAGCTTTTTCTAGACAGTGCTGGTGGCGGGTGCTGGTGGCGGGTGCTGAAGAACTTACTGCGAGTGCATATGCCAACATCAAAACAACTTAGGGTGGGGGGGGAAGGAACTCCCTCTGAACGAAAAACTCCTAAAGACGACGATTTGTTGATGTTTTACATGCACTTGTCAGAAGGTGGCTTCACACAGTCACGATCTCTATTCGAAGTACGACGAGACGGCAACGTCTCTATTGTTTATGAATTTGCAATGGAAATTCCAGAACGAAATAATTTTGCACTTGAAGTTGAACTCCGGGAAAGGGTGGTGGTGGTGGGCGGAAGGATATAGTTTTCCATTGTGAATTGACATTCCGAAGTCCTTATGAATGTTGCATTAATTTGGTGTATTTTGTTTTTTACCCAGAACCCAGGGAAAGAGGACGTCAAATTTGTTTAACGTAATCTTGAGGTTTATGGAATTTGATTTGCAAATGAAGTATGCACTAGTTGACGGATGGGTGGGGCTAGATGGATGTGTTATCCTTTTTGGGGTGGAATTGAGTAGATAGTGTCTGTTTACCGAGCTTAGTATACTCATTTGAATGGGGGAGTTCAGTAACATTTTAAGAGATCCTTGTACTCGTACATAATATGCAATTGAATAGATAAGTATGTAAGTGGGAATTTATGCCCCTATTCCGTAAGACAACTTTTGTTAAGTTGAGTTGAAATTTGGTTGAAATTTGAAATTCGGTATTACTGAACACAACTCTGAGAAAAAGAGTTGCCTGTCAACATAAAACCAAGATGGCGAATCCTCTCTAGAGTTGTGTGGGAATTTTTCTGGTATTATGGTAGACAACGCAGTTATGTTTTGGTTGCTAGAGCTGTCAAAAAATAACAACTGGGTTTAAGCAGTTGTTTGAGAGTATATGTTGAGATACGAAAGATGGAATATAAACAAAAAGACGTATATCGGACAAATGAAATAATGCAATATTATTAATAACGTCATTAACAAAATGTGTGCAGCTTAAAAGCATATAGTCCACATCAGTTGGAGAAAATAGTTTTACATCTTCAGCACTCGGAAGTGGTAGTGGTATTGCAATTGCAATCGAGCGTCCATGCAATTTTAACAAATCTTTGGTTTCGATTTGAACGAAGCAAAATGCTTCTGTGTTCAGTACAAAAACACTTGTAAATATTTAAAAATAACATAAGTAATTTACACATTGCAAATGCATATTCTTTACTTAGCATTTTTTCTAGTTGGAATTGGAATATTTCACGGATAGATTTTCATATGTGCACAACAATAACAATATTATCTTCATCATTATTATCATTAAAAAAAAACAAATCAAAACTTATTTTCATTCTGTTTTTATTGAATATTGAGTTTCTGTTGGCAAAATTATTTTCTACTTCGACCACCAGAGGTCAGATTTACGTTAAATAGTCAATTTGTAGTTGTTATTCGCAAGTAAAAGTATGCAATTTTTTTTACAATCACAACTGAAAAAGGTTGTTTTATGTAATATGAAAAATTCGTTGAGTTGCGCGAAAGTGGAGTTGAATGACAGCCAACTCGAATAAATTGAGTTGTGTTATGGAATAGGGGCATTAGTTTCACATAATATAACGGTAATGAAAATGGTTCGGAATTTTGTCACTTTGCAATATCAGGAGTAAATAGCGTTAGAATAGAATAGAATACTTGTAACTTATACAATTGCGTGGACTTCTACGAATGCTGCCCGGGTTCAATCCCAGCCAACACCCAAAAGCTTTTTCACGGTGTCACCTCTTTCGAATGTCTGACGAGCAATCAAAGAGTATCATTTATCAACGAGCTTCTCTACTCGCCATTTGGAGTCGGCAAAAAACTGTGGGTCCCTTCCATTCGTGCGAAAATATAACACGCACACACAAATGGTCGCGAGAAGTAGGCCCCGGTTCACCTCGAGCTGTAGCGCCAACTAAGTAAGTAAGTATATATACCCATGAATGCATGAGAGAGACGACGAGAGCTATTGTGTTTGTGTCAGTTTTCCCAATCGATTGTCGGTGGACAAATGTAGCGCACTAGTGTTCACATACGATGGGAGAAACATCAATCGTAAAAAATATGTCAAAACTACATAGCTCAACATTTTTTTTTATAAAGAAATGTAATTCATGTGAGCAATATCGTGCAAATGCAAGTAAAATTTATTATTTGAAAAAGTTGATTGGTAATTTTTTTTTTTGTATTTTCCACTAACAAATTTCGAACTTTGTTCTTCAATCAATTGCACAAATAACATATAATTTACAAACGTTAAAACCAAAAAAAAAATTATTAGTTATGTTTTCTATGTTATTTTTTTTTATGTATAACTGGGAAAACAGTTTGGTAATTTTAGTTATAGTTCATTTTGTAGGAAAATTGACGCTACGTTAAACTAAAAAGTTTTTCGCATACAACGTCTTGGTGGATATTTCTTCAAGACTAATCGCAATACATTTGAAGAGCTCTACAAATGAGATAATGCTGTCATGCCTTTCAACAAACCTTGTTTCTAAAAGGCGCACGAATGAAAGGGACCTACAGTTTTCTGCCGTCTCCGAACGGCGAGTTGGGAAGCTTTACATGACAAATGATACTCTTGAATGCTTGTCAGGCATTCGGAAGAGGTGGGCACTGTGAAAAACTTTTTAGGTTTTTGCGGCGGGATTCGAACCTAAGACTGCTGGCTCAGTAGTCCGACTAACCACTTGCGCTATGGTGCCCACAGTTGAAAATGAAACCGAAACGAAAAATTCAAATGAGAAATTCCATAGAAAAACTATTTACGACTTGGTACATGCCTCTCATTAAAATTCGAAATCTTATATATTACCTTATAGTGATGCTAAGATAAGCCTTAATATAAGGCATTAGTAAGAATAACTTTACACCTTGAAAGAGAGGGAAAATACCTAGGACCTTATTAGTAACTTATAATAAACCTTATTATAAGTATTTTTTAAGACTTTTAACAGTCTCGGAATAAGGTTTCTAGTTTTTGTCTTCCTTATTTTTTCCTTTGCCTTATATGCCTTATAAATTTTTTTTCTGGTCTGATTCACCTCGAACTGTAGCGCCACCTAAAGAAAAAAAGAAAAAAAACGAATAAGCCAATGGAAATGATGTCGATTTCGATTGGGCAAAAGCAATTTGATCTCGAGCAATATTTAGCGCTCTAGCACTTTTTTTTTGCTCTAGATCACCAAAACATTTTATACGAAATATCAACGCAGTAGGTACATCAAATTATTATCAATCAACAAAAATATTATCCGAAATTGTTTGAAATTGTATTTATTATCACTAGTCCACAAAATTTAATTTTTTTTTTTTTGTAACAAGAATGAGACACATCGTTTCTGGTAGATTATTTGACGCTAAATCTAAATCTGGCAACAGAACTGCTCTAGGAGGTCAGAGTTTTGAGATATACCAATCTCAAAGTGCTAAAAACATGGTTTTTGGCGATATTTGAAGTAATTTTTTGAGAACAGCAAATTTTTATAATCACTTTCAACTAATGCCCCTATTCCGTAAGACAACTTTTGTTAAGTTGAGTTGAAATTTGGTTGAAATTTGAAATTCGGTATTACTGAACACAACTCTGAGAAAAAGAGTTGTCTGTCAACATAAATGCCCCTATTCCGTAAGACAATTTTTGTTAAGTTGAGTTGAAATTTGGTTGAAATTTGAAATTCGGTATTACTGAACACAACTCTGAGAAAAAGAGTTGCCTGTCAACAGAAAACCAAGATGGCGAATTGTCTTTAGGTTGTGTGTGTATATTTTGTGGTATTATGGTAAACAACGCAGTTATGTTTTGGTTGCTAGAGCTGTCAAAAAACCAACAACTGGTATTTAGTAGTTGTTGGCGGCTGTGGTTGATTTTGTCTGAGGCGTAAAATCAGAAAAATGGAAAAAAAAGCGTAAGTATGACAAATAAAATAATATAATAATAGAATAGTAATACAAATAACATTATTAAAAATACTTTTCCAGTTTAAAAATATCTACTCCACATCAGCTGGAGAGATTGGTGCTACTGCTGCAGCAGCAACCAGACTTGGCCACGGGAAAAGGACGGTTCGGTTCCAGCAAAACACATATGAAAGAGTCGTGGGACAAAATTGCTGTTGAGCTTAATAGCATGGGACCACCAAAAAGGACAACACCAGAATGGCAACGGGTAAATGTAGCAGAATCAATTTACATAAATAAATAACTAATGTTGAAATACTTTAGGTTTGGATTCATTACAAGGCGAATTTAAAAAGAAAACTTGCCAATAATAGGAATAATTTAAAAATTACGGGAGGAGGCCCATCCGAGGAAAAAAGTTTAAACCCCTTAGAACAAACCGTTGCCAATTTAGTTATGTTACAAAAATCAGTAAATCCCGCAGGAAGGGCATTCGGTATGCCAAGTCCTGAGCCGCTCTCCCAATTTATGGTAGATGAAGCTGAAGAACAAATATTTCCATTTGATATGAGTGAAAATATACCGCCACCAGTGGTACCCGAAACAGTACTACCACCTCCAACTAACTTACTATCATCGCACCGCAGACAAAAAAAGACCATAAGAAGCATTGAAGAGGAAAGACTGCAGGCAATAGTAAAACAAACCAGCAACCAGGAGGAAATTTTGAAAACAATGAGGAAAATGGAAGAAACAATCCAAAAAACCTACGAACTTAAAGAAAGGAAACTTGAATTGCTAATAAAGCAAAGTGCGCAACAAGACGAATGGCATAAAATAAATATGCTAAAGGAAAGAAAAATGTAATTTTTCGAGTTTCATTCAAGTGTAATTATTATTATTTTGTTTTTATATAGTTTTAAGAACATTTTTGTTTAAAAAAAAGTCTGAAGTAGAAAACACATAATTTATGTACTGAAGTGAAGTTTTTATTATTTTGTTTTTATATACTTTTAAGAACATTTTTGTTTAAAAAAAAGTCTGATATAGAAAACACCTAATTTATGTGGTATAATAATGAATGTATTTCGTTTTGCTGTCTTAAAATCAATAAAATCGGAATGTTACTTTAAAGACTACGCATTATGCGATTTCTTATCTCTCTTGCGGCTGCTGTACTATTTGTGTCATCATTTACGTCTTGCACATTCGCTTCTTCTATATCAATATGTTCTTGCATATCTTGATATTCAACGTTAAAATGTTGGCTTATATTATGTAAAGCACAACATGCGTTTACAATTTTTTTTGCCTTTTCTGGTTGATAGTGCAAACCTCTTTCGGAATGTAAGCATCTGAATTTGCTCTTTAGAACACCAATTGTTCTCTCAACAATATTTCTTGCTCTCGCATGAATAGTGTTGTAGCGCGCTTCTGCAGAGCCTCTTTCAGCCATTCGGAAGGGGGTCATCAGATATGGCTCCAATGGATATCCAGCATCACCCAAAATCCATGTGTTTATAGAGAAATTTCTTCGACAATATTCCTTAAAACGACAGTGATTCCAGATAAAGGAATCGTGATTTGCACCAGGATACCTTGCGTCGACGTAACGAATGTTCATTTTATAATCACAAACCTGAATGAGTAATTACATATTATTATTATCAAAATGTAGATTTTTATAATTCATCTTACAAGCATAACATTTAAACTGTAATATCCTTTCCTATTAAGATACAAGTGCTGAAGAATTTCTCTCGGTGCTATTATGCGTACATGGGTTCCATCAACGCATCCTACTATTCCCGGAAACGCAGTTTTTTCGAAAAAGAACATCTTCGAAGCGCTTTGTTCTCCTTCCGTGAGGTGGGACTTGATCCATTTTCCACAAATATGGTTTTCTAATACCTCTAGTACTTCGTTTAAAACTTTCGACACCGTTGGTTGTGCTAATCCTATATTAAAATCATTCCCACTGCATTTTTGATAACTACCATCTGCGAAACAACGGAGAGCCGTTGCAAGTTTTAAAATTGGTGGTATTGTAGTCGAACGCCCAGGCAATTTTAAGAAGTCTTTAATTTCATTTAGTACATAACGAAATGCTTCTTTATTTAATCTAAAATAACTTATAAATCTGAAAAATAATAAATGTACATATGTACACTTTTAAAAAACATTGTATAATGTATTTTACTTTGCATTCGGTAGCTCTAATGGGTTGGAATAGTCACGAATAGATTTTCGTATGCGCGCAACATTCACTGCACTCTCTTCATCAACCCTATCATTAAAATATAAATCAAAATTGCTTTCCATAATGTTTTCATTCAATATTATCAGTTTTATTTCACAGAACTTTTTTCTCGAACACCAGAGAAATGTCACATTGACGTTAAGTAGTCAATTTGTAGTTGTCACTCGCATCTAAAAGTATGCAATTTTTTTAACAATCACAACTGAAAAAGGTTGTTTTATGTAATATGAAAAATTCATTGAGTTGCGCGAAAGTGGAGTTGAATGACAGCCAACTCGAATAAATTGAGTTGTGTTATGGAATAGGGGCAAAAATCAAGATGGCGAATCCTCTCTAGAGTTGTGTGGGAATTTTTCTGGTATTATGGTAGACAACGCAGTTATGTTTTGGTTGCTAGAGCTGTCAAAAACTAACAACTGGGTTTAAGCAGTTGTTTGAGAGTAAATGTTGAGATACGAAAGATGGAAAATGGACAAAAAGACGTATATCGGACAAATGAAATAATGCAATATTATTAATAACGTCATTAAAAAAATGTGTGCAGCTTAAAAGCCTTTAGTCCACATCAGTTGGGGAAAATAGTTTTACATCTTCAGCACTAGGAACTGGTAGTGGTATTGCAATTGCAGTCGAGCATCCATGCAATTTTAAGAAATCTTTGGTTTTGATTTGAACGAAGTAAAATGCTTCTGTGTTCAGTACAAAAACACTTGTAAATATTTAAAAATAACATAAGTAATTTACACATTGCAAACGCATATTCTTTACTCAGCATTTTTTCTAGTTGGAATTGGAATATGTCACGGATAGATTTTCATATGCGCACAACAATAACAATATTAGCCGTGTTTTATTATCCCCGTGATCTGATCCGGATCAGATCAACAAATAAGTTTGTGTGCATTACAACAACAATCCGAGATCTTGCTTCTTGTCAAGATCAATTTTCGTGATCCAAAAATTAGTTCTGCTATTTCTCACTATGGTACACCTTTGTTTATGAATGTTGCTGTATTATCGACAATTGCCAAGGGTAAATGTTGCCAGATTAGAATATAAAAATATTATTGGCAATCCAAATATCATTAATGTTATATTGTTCGACAAAATTAATTTTTCTGCTCATAATGATATTTAAGCGATGTGAAACTGAAATTATAACTACAAAATATTATTCTGATTCGGTATCTGTTAATCAATATTTACAATTTCCTCCTAAAAAAATAAAACAAGCGCATTAAATTTTCAATTAAAAGAAAATATTCATTCACATGGCAACTTCGCACTAAATGTCAAAATTAATTAAGCTTGTACTACCACCACAACACAGAACTTTGATCTAGTTTGTTTTATTATTCTGATCTGATCCGGATCAGATCATGGGGATAATAAAACTCGGCTATTATCTTCATCATTATTATCATTAAAAAACCAAATCAAAACTTATTTTTATTCTGTTTTTATTGAATATTGAGTTTCTGCTGGCAAAATTATTTTCTACTTCGACCACCAGAGGTCAGATTTACGTTAAGTAGTCAATTTGTAGTTGTTATTCGCATCTAAAAGTATGCAATTTTTTTTACAATCACAACTGAAAAAGGTTGTTTTATGTAATATGAAAAATTCGTTGAGTTGCGCGAAAGTGGAGTTGAATGACAGCCAACTCGAATAAATTGAGTTGTGTTATGGAATAGGGGCATAAAGCATCCTTTAATACTACCTTAAGTACTACTCTTTCTCTTTCAACACTTTTTCTAATCTAACTTTTCAATTTAAGTTTAGCTACGGGAACTCCATTTTGTAAATCGTTTGTCATTAAGAACTACGCGAGCAAGTCTCATTGCACAAATTAATTTTCTGCAAGTTAATTGAAAGGACTCTCTACCTTCTATTCGAAAGGACGTGGCTTGTTGAAAAATGTGACGCTGCACAAAATTTAATAAGAAAACCGCATCTATCGGTTGCCCCCACCTTATTCTACCTGACCACATTTCTAATAACACTTTCCAGATGATAATTGTAAACCTTTCATATGCAGACGTTGCCACACCATCTAATGTGGGAAGTGGGTACTCACATTCATCCCCAAACCAACCACACAACCAGTACGACAACTACGTCGACAAACCATCGGAACCATTCAAGGAACATTTCTTACCAATTGACGCACTCCATAAATTTTATTCTTCGATACTCGCACATGCTCAAGCTCTTCGCCCAGGAGGAGTGGAGCAAAAGAATAAAAAGGAACATCCCCCAACTTAGGGTCCATTGTGAGTTCATTCCGTTTCGTACGTGATCGGTGTGCCAAAACTGTTATATTTCGTTTCGCTTCATTCGAGCAGAGTTCCACACAACTACTTTGCGGTTAACTGCACAAAAAAAAAAAGGACGCAACTCTGTCACACAAGCGCGCCGCCATACCCACCCAACTACTTTGGAGTTAAACTTTACCACAAGCAAACGTAAATGAAGCAAAGAAACTCACAAAGAAAAAAAGTTGAACCGAAAAGGAAAATTAAGCCAAAATCACTTTAATGTAGGAAAAAAAAAGGACTGACGAATTCTCCATCGCCATAGAAAATTCAATTTCTCCACTTTCCAGGACATTGGTTGTTCTGGTCGTCACGTCATTGGCATTAGGGACTATCCGCGGGGGGCTATCGGTCATTTATGCCACAAAGTCTGATGATAACATGTTCGTACATGCTCTGGTATGTGTGCGTTTGTGTTAGCAAAACTTAAGTTTGAGTTATAGCTCTGTTACATTTTCATATTGTGGTCAACGAATTTATGGCCACTTGCAGATACTTCTTCTGTAATGTGGGTGGACTTGGTACTGTTATAGAATGCCGCGTACATGATACATACATATGTATGAAAGAAGCAATGGAATAGAATCACACGAAAGGCCGTTTAGATTTGAAGAAAATTTATTTGATTTTAAGCCACAGGATATGAGTTGTGCCATTGTGAGTGCTTGACAGGACTCTTGTGTAATTTTAAATTTTGTGGTAGTAAAATAGATTGACTACAGATGGTGCGTATCGAGTTTTTATTTTTGTGAATTTCGACACACGAAAGACTGGTGAAAAAAGCTGCCAACACCGCTGACTGTCAAAAGTTTCATTGCACGCAATTTTCATTAAGTTTGTTATTAATTTTTCAACACGAGCACTTTAGAGTTTTGTTTTAATTTCGACAGAAATGGTTGACCACGAGCAATAATAGGTCTGTTTGGTAACATGCTAGTTTTGGAAAGTTCTACGTAAACTACATAGAATCTGACAGTTTCATGGCTCTCAATTTTTTTTACTCTCATTTGGCTCTCTCTTTGCGATGAATTATCTGCAAGACCAATTCCTCGGGGTGGGCCGAGCCAACTCTGTCAAACCAGCCATCTGACAGTTTGCGAAATGTCATTATCTTCATTGTTAGTGGAAAACAAAAACAATTTGATAGGTTTGACCAAGTGTTGTTTGAAAAGCGTTTGTTTACTTTTGTGCAAGTTTTCTGTCTTTGAGAGGAGTTCTCTCTCTTTGAGAGGATTCTACTATTTGACAGATCTCAATTCCGTGTGCCAAAAAAGATACCAAACACACCTAATAGGTCTGATTGGTGTGGTTTTTGTGCGCAAGCGATTGAGGTCTGTCAAATAGTAAAATCCTATCAAAGAGAGAGATATCCTCTCAACGAGAGATAACTTGAACAAAAGACACCAAACGCTTTTGAAACAACACTTGGTCAAACCTGTCAATTTGTTTTTGTTTTCCACTAACAATAAAGATTATGACATTTCACAAACTGTCAGATGGCTGCTTTAACAGAGTTGAACCACCCACCCGAGGAAAATGTGTTGCAGAAAATTCATCGCAAGGAAACAGCCAAATGAGAGTAAAAAAAAATTGAGAGCCATGAAACTGTCATGATTCTATGAAAGTTTACATAGTATTGCGAAAACTAGTGAGCCACCAAACACCTAATATTCATAGAATCATGACAGTTTCATGGCTCTCAATTTTTTTACTCTCATTTGGCTCTCTGCGTGCGATGCATTTTCTGCTACACCTTTTTCCTCGGGATGGACTGTTGAACTCTGTCAAACCAAGCCATCTGACAGTTTGAGAAATGTCATAATCTTCATTGTAGTGGAAAACAAAAACAAATCGACAGGTTTTGTTTCAAAAGCGTTTGGTGTCTTTTGTTCAAGATTTTTCTCTTTGAGAGGATATCTCTCTCATTGAGAGGATTTTACTATTTGACAGATATCAATCACTTACGCGAAAAAGACACACCAAACAGACCTAATGTCGCGCTCGGGCGCTCTCGCGTTGACAGATAAAGTAGAAACAATGCAAACATATGGGGTGCTCTTAAATGCGACCTCAGGCGTTATATTGTAGATATCGTAAAGTTCTGAGCAACGGCCGAGTAGAGCTACTTTCAACTAGAGCGTGTGTTGTGACAACTCACAGCTGTGTTGACATTATACTATTCGATGGCCTGTTCGATTAAAGTACAATTTTTTAACATTTAATATGTGTAAAAGATTTAAATGGCCAAATTAATTTCTTTCAACACAAATTAATTGTGTGGTGTTTTTTTTTTAATTACATATTCTCACAATCTTGTTTACAGAGTGATTTCTTACATTTTCTGTTTCTTAATAAAACAATAAAAATAAAAATAAATACACTTCAAATCTTCGAATTCGTGAATGGGAAATTTGAGGAAACAGAACATATTATTTGTCATACTCTTAACCTATGAACGCCTGAAGCTTGAAGCGGTATTTAGTTTTGCAAATTTCGACTGTGCGTTGGACAGAAGTTATCATAAAGTCGATAAAGAGCCTATTAGCGCGAGAGCGCCCGAACGCGACATTGTGAATCGGACTATGGTCTTCATTGTTAGTGGAAAACAAAAACAAATTGACAGGTTTGACCAAGTGTTGTTTCTAAAGCGTTTGGTGTCTTTTGTTTGAGTTTTCTCTCTTTGAGAGGATATCTATCTCTTTGAGAGGATTTTACTATTTGACAGGTTTCAATTACTTGTGCACAAAAAACACACCAAACAGACCTAATGTTAACTGTCAATTTGACACTAAATGACAGAAGGCCAGTTAAAGCGCTAGTTTTTATCCATTAGACTTTCATAAATGACTTTTTTTTACCTTTTTGACAGCTAACCATATGAGAGCCTTGCATTTTGACAGCTAACCATTTGACAGATACATACATAAAAAGTTACTCAAAGATTCTGAGTATGTTACGTATTGATATTCAAATTGATGTGAGAAGAACAGTTATTTTTGTAGACCGCTACTGCGAAGTATGTTTGAATATTTGACATTTGATAATTTTGACAGTTTCCATTGCAGTGAAAACTTTGTTGAACTGAGAACACCTGTAAAAACATTCGGTAGTCTCTCTAGAAATCCTTTGTGACATTCTCTTAACCAATCAGCCACTGAGCCACCACCACCGCACCGGTTCCCGCATATCCTTTTTGTTTTTAATTTCTTTTTAATTGCTTTGTAGGATCCCTTTCCACGCGTGGTTTTTTGTTTGCTGCGAAACTCATTTGACGTTCACAAAAGGGAGATGCGGTTATATATATAGTACCTGCACACACACATTTCGTCGACGTCATGCCGCTCTAACGTATTACACCATCATGATTGCCCTACGAATTTCGTTTGTAAATTTTTTACTTCCTCGAATCGTAGAACAAAACAAAAAAAAATCATCTCTGCAAGCAATCACAGAGCGGAACATTAAAGCAAATTAAATTAAAATAAAAAGTAAATTAAAACCTCCTACGTGGCGGCGCGGAGCAGCAGCGGTGCGGTCGGTAGGTACTTTACTCTATATATGTATGTGTGTATGTATGTAATCTTCCGGAAGGATAACAAACGCATTCTCACCACATCATTAAGATAATTGATTTTTAATGTACTTCCAGCGTAAGTAAATCCTTGAATCCTATCGAGTCCTGCTTAAACGTGTGCCGTCGAGTAATTACTTTCCGCGGTTTCTATTTTATGAATTTATGTGAGCTTTGGGTTCACTTGTTTTTGTAGCTTTTATATCTGGGTACCCCGCTTCGTTCTTGACAGCGAATAACGTCGCAAGTGAATTATGTCACAAGGATGATGATGATTCGCTCCCGGGGAATACAAATGATAAATGTATCTTTGATGAGCTGTCTCCTACCTGACTATCCACCTTGTCGCGGTGTAGGGGCTTAGTACGGTCAATGACTCTCGGGTCACCCAGAGGAGATCAGAAGCTAAGGGATAGCCATCCCCGTCATACCCTCTCCCATCCACGCCTCCTCCCCCTCCCCTTCCCCTGGGCTGGATTAAGGTGTTATACGACCCGTGCCAATAATCAACCTGGCTGAGGGCCCATTGTAAATAGCTCAGTCTTTAACGGAGTATCCGGATACCTGGTGCCCTCCGGATTATAAAGCCTTACCTGCGTACTGCGGATCTCTGCGCAGGTGGACCTCTTTTCTCCGCCACTCGTGGGACCAAATGACAACTTTAAAAGAAAATATAACAAAAAAAGCTGAGGATGATGATGAGTATGCCATAGGCACCTCATCGGAAGAGGAGTTGCTTGTCTCAAGCCAAGAGACGCAAGTAAAACCCGACAACGTAGGAAGTGTCAGCAATAGCACTCCTACTTTGTCTCAACCACCAACAACCGCCAATACATCGAAAATTGGGGACACCAGCCACAGTGACCCCAAGAAAAGAAGGAAGAATTTGTCAGTCGGTGCCCTGAAAAAGAATCAGTACCAGAAGGCTGTTTTCATTCTTGGCAAGATTGCTAAAAATGAGGCGGCCGGTACGGTTCATGATCAGGACCAGGCGGACAAACTTAAATATCAGGTAATTGTTGACGAATACAACGATTACCTGAAAAATCGCGACCTAGCTAAGACAGAGGCCACAAAGCGTAACCGGTCACAGGACGAGACCGCTCGATCAAGCAAGAGGAGCAAAGTTGCCCAAACCAGGTCTAAGACAACAGCGGATGAACAAACGGCTAAAGCTACCCAACGTACCGTTAGCGAGGTCATAAGGGACGACCTCCAAGTCGCACTGGTGGATGAGCTATCGACAGGCGGCAAGGCGGTGATGAAGATTTGGAATAGCATTGAGGCCAAACTATCACAGATGGTGATAGATCATCTGCTTATCAAAAAAGACGGCCCTCTGCCCCGTTTCGACTCAGCCGAAGTCGTTAGAGGGTATAGGGTGATCAAATGTTCCGATCGGTACTCTAAAGAGTTCCTCAGCCAGTGTGTTGCCAAGATCAGCAATGCATGGGATGGCTTGAAACTCAAGCTTATCCAGGCAACAGACATACCAAAGAGACCAAAGGCCCGCATCTGGCTACCCGTTATGCCTTTAGACAATGGAACGCTCCTCCAGTGTCTTAAGATCCATAATCCGGAGATCCCGATGGACGACTGGGGAGTCATCAAGGCAGAAGAACCCCAGAAAAACAGCATGTCCTTCCTTCTCCTCATAAATGAGGAGTGCCTAGGGGCACTAGAAAGGGCAGACCACAAGCTTAGGTTTGGTATCAGGAACGCCAAACTTAAGATATTCAGATCCTCAAACCCGGGCGACGACTTAGACGAAGTCGACGACGCCAACAAACTGTTGGAAGGTATGAGCATCGAAAACGACCCCACTAATAATCAATAATGCTGAAAGTCTTGCAGATTAATCTGAAGCACTCGAAATGTGCATCAGACAACCTCCTTGTTTATCTCAGGGAGGAAAACATTGACGTCAGCATTATCCAAGAACCATGGATCAAAGATACGAATATCAAAGGTCTCAAAGACAATCTATACAATCTCTACTACGACACAAAAAATAACAACGGTAAGCCCAGAACTTGTATTCTAGCTAGGAAACATATTAAAGCCTTTCTATGTCCCAATCTTAGCTCACCAGACTTAACAGTTGTTAAATTGGATACAGGAAGGGAATGCCTGTACTTGGCCTCAGCCTACATGGCTCACAACCGACAAGCACCGCCGGAAGAGGTCTTAGCACTAACATCCTTCGTAAACAACAAAAAAGCCAATCTACTTTTGGGCTGCGATGCAAACGCCAGACACACGCTTTGGGGCAGCTCAGAGGATAACGAAAGAGGTGAGTCCATCTTTGATTTCATTATCACAAACAATCTCTCTATATGTAACACGGGTAACACTCCAACTTTTGTGTTTCCGAGTACGGATAGTTTCATTGGGTGGGAAGAAGTTATTGACATTACCCTTACCACCAACAATAACAACATAAAGGTAGAAAAATGGAGAGTATCCAACTTAAAATCTTTTTCAGACCATAATTGGATACTCTTTAATGTCAACTTCACAGTAGCGATTCCAGAACCCTTTAGAAACCCCAAAAGGACAGACTGGACCAAATTCGGCCAAGTCCTGAGATCAAAACTTGGCAATGCTCCAATAGAATTCATAGTATCACCCTCAGAATTGGATGCAAAGATTAAGACTTTCGAGAAGGCAATGAACACCGCCTACAAAGTCTCGTGTCCAGTCAGATATAGTAAAAAGTCGCTCCCACCGTGGTGGAGTAAAGACCTCTCAAACCTCAGGCGGATGACCAGAGCGATTTTCAACATTTGCTATAACCACAATTTCTGGCAGCCCTACAAAGACTGTCTTAGACTTTACAAAAAATCCATCAGGAAGGCCAAGAAGCAATCCTGGATGGACTACTGTCAATCCATTGACACCATTAAGGAGTCTGCTCGACTGAGTAAGATCCTGTCCAAAGAACACTCCTCCCCGTCTCTTCTCAAAAAGGCGGATGGTGGATGGACAGACTCAACTGCGGAATCCCTAGAGATGTTAATGAACACTCACTTTCCTGGTTGCAAAGATTACAGTACGGCAGCCCTCCGTGACTGCAGTTCTTCCGCACCATGGAACACTATCAAAACCATAGTCACCGAGGAAATAACCTTTTGGGCTATTAACAGCTTCTCCCCATATAAATCCCCTGGACTTGATGGCATTATACCCATTATGCTACAGAAGGTGCACGACCTAGCAATTCCGTGGCTAGTCCCTATTTTTAGAGGATGTTTTTTCCTCA
Source organism: Brachyopa scutellaris (assembly GCA_949775065.1). Taxonomy (NCBI): domain Eukaryota; kingdom Metazoa; phylum Arthropoda; class Insecta; order Diptera; family Syrphidae; genus Brachyopa; species Brachyopa scutellaris. The sequence goes on from OX459113.1 coordinate 108,249,011, forward strand.
ACTATGTCCCACAGTCGTGGAGGCGTATCCGTGTGGTTTTCATCCCAAAAGTCGGCAGACGAGGTCATGAATCTGCGAAGGATTTTAGACCTATCAGCCTCACGTCTTTCGTGCTAAAAACCCTGGAACGAATCCTCGATACCCATATACGGAAGGTTCTACAAGAATCTCCTCTATCCAAATCTCAGCATGCATACCTTAAAGGTAGATCCACAGAGACAGCTCTCCACGAGGTAGTGCGTACAATAGAACACACCATCCACTATAAGGACTACACTCTAGCTACCTTCTTAGACATAGAAGGAGCCTTTAACAACGTACACACTGATTCAATTCAACAATCTCTAGCTGAACTAGGCGTAGAGGGGTTCATTGGCCAATGGATAGTATCCATGCTAAAAACCAGAATTATTCAGTCATCCCTAGGAAACAGCAATCTAACCAAATTTGTAAGCAGAGGAACGCCTCAGGGTGGTGTTATCTCGCCTCTACTATGGTTAATGGTCATGAACAAGATCTTAGTGCGTCTAGACAACGATGGGGTCAAGGCGGTAGCGTACGCGGATGATGTAGTAATTTTGGTATCAGGAAAGTTTCCCTCTGTGATAAGCGAAGTCATGGAGAATGCTTTGAAGAAAGTTAGCTCCTGGGCGGCGAGCTGCGGCCTCGGGGTTAATCCAAGCAAAACTGAAATGATACTTTTTACCACAAAAACCAAAGTACAAACTTTTGATCTTCCCAAACTAAACGGTCAGACACTCTCACTATCTTCCAGTGCTAAGTATTTGGGCATTGTCCTTGACTCTAAACTTAGCTGGAAGAAGAATATTGAGCTACGGGTCAGGAAAGCATGCATAGCCTTCTACGCCTGCAACAAAACATTCGGAAAAAACTGGGGATTGGAGCCTAAGATGACATTATGGATGTATACAGCCGTTGTACGTCCAATTCTCACATACGGTTCTTTAGTGTGGTGGCCCGCCCTAAGCAAAAAGTACAATATCAACCGAATCAGAAGAGTCCAAAGAACGGCAAGCTTAGGCATCACAGGTGCAATTAGGTCATGCCCAACTGATGCTCTCTCTGTGCTTTTGCACCTTCTGCCACTCGATCTTCATACGAAAAGCACTGCACTATGCAGTGCAGTCAGACTCAAAGAATCCAAGTGCTGGACTGCTAAGACGTATGGTCACAGTAAAATCCTGGATACACTACCATATGGCCTGGTTGTGTCTCCTACAGATTATATTATCCCCAATCTTAACTTCAAGAAACCCTTCGCCGCAACCTTCCCAAGTAGAGAAGAATGGAAGCGAGGGAGAGTGGTGACAGGCTTTGATACAACGGTATTCACCGATGGGTCAAAGATGGACTGCGGTGTGGGTGCGGGAGTTTTCTCGGAAAAGCTCGGCATATCTAAGTCCTACCGTCTTCCAAATTTCGCTAGCGTCTTCCAAGCGGAAGTACTGGCGATCCTCGAAGCCTGTCGCAACCTAATAAATGACCCAACACCCAAACATAATATCGCTATTATTACGGATAGCCAAGCCGCAATTAAAGCCATAATTTCGGCAACCACCTCTTCGAAATTAGTAGATCGCTGCCAGGAACAGCTCAGCCGCCTGTGCAACCAGGCTAGAGTCACGCTTCTCTGGGTTCCAGGACATAGCGCCATTGATGGTAACGAGAGAGCCGACGAACTTGCCAGGCGAGGATCAGCCCTTAACAGCTCACTAGCGGAAAACGTTCATATTCCCATAGGTGCTGTTAAGGGCAATATACTCTCACACTTCTTAAAATTAGCCGGTCTCAGGTGGACCAGTCTGACAAACTGTGTCATATCCAGAAAGTTATGGCCAAATTACAACAGGTCTAAAACAAACGAACTGCTACTAAGAACACGCGTAGACATCGCTAGAGTGGTGGCAGTCAGTACAGGACACTGGCCAATAGGAGACCATGCAGCCAAACTATCGATCCCTCACAACAGTTTCTGTCGTAGCTGCAAAAATGAAAATGAAAAAGAGTCTCTAATTCACTTTCTGTGCAAATGTCCGGCTCTGGCGAGAGCCAGGCAACGCACACTGGGCAAGCTATTCTTCGACGACCTCAAAGATATATCTGGGAAAAGTATTAGAGAGCTGATCCTCTTCCTAAATTCCACAGGATGGATATAAATATCACAACTCTACCTTCAAATAAACGGGTCACCTGAGGTTGTGGTATCAAAACGGCGCCCCGCGCGCTATTTGGGTTTCCCTCCATCGAAACCACCACTTCTACCTACCTACCTTGATGAGCTGTTTGTCATGTGTTTCTGTCTTTTTCTCAAGAGGATGATTGAATAACGAGATGAGATTGTTTTAAAATGAAAATTATCTCAAAGGGATGTTTATTTAGCAAATGGGATTTGTCATCTTCAAAGTCGTGTACTTATTCTGATTGCATACTCTCAAAAATGTATATTCGCCATTGTGACCTAGAGTCCTTTGAGAGAGCAAAAGTGCGCTTGCGAGCACTGTGCTACTTCCTTATTAGTCCATAATATTTCTTTCTAGAAAAAAATATAATAAGACTAGATTTGGTCAAAGTAGTGAACCCTGTGGCACTCCAGAATTTACAAAAAGTGATGATGCGAGTTACTCCTCTCTAGAGTCCTTTGAAAAAGCATAAGTGTGCTTATAAGTACTAACTTTCAAGTCGATGCTATTTCTTTCTAGAAAAAAATGGCAAAGAAATACTTACTTACTTAGGCCTCAACCAATAAACCCTTTCAGTTAGCCCAGTCCTTAGCTAACTGCCTCCAGTTGCACACTCAAAGTTGGATGAGGTTTTTTTCGACTTATGCGGGCCACCTTAGGCGAGATCGTCCTCTACTGCGCTGACCCTACGGGTAAGAATCGAATATTCTCCGAGAATATTGTCCTAGCCATCTTAAACGCTGTACAGCTCGTGGTTGAATCTTCTCCTCCAAAACCCGTCAACGCAGATGGGACCGAATATCTTACGAAGCTTTTATCTAAGGGAATATTCATGGTACACTATGCCAGTAAGCATTCATAAAGTGCTTTTCCATGGTAAAGGCATCATTGCATCCTGTATTCTTGCTGTAGGAAGAGATACAAGAGGCTAGGAATAAGGACACAAGAAAGTTTAGAGAGATGTTCACACGGAAAAATTCTAGATTAAATACAAATACAGATCTCTTGAATCGGCTGTTGATTTCTTCAGATCCATACATCACAAGCTTACCAAACTTTCCAAAATGTATACGTGGTATGATACCAAAAGAAGTTCTCCGAGAATATTGTCCTAGCCATCTTAAACGCTGTACAGCTCGTGGTTGAATCTTCTCCTCCAAAACCCGTCAACGCAGATGGGACCGAATATCTTACGAAGGATTTTTCTCTCTATGCGACCAAAGATATCTTCATCCGCTTTCGATAAAGTCAATGCTTCAACTCCATATAGCGTAGGACAAGGGTCTTTTATAGAGTCTCCTTAGTCGATCGGGAAAGGGCTTTACCACTCGATTGCCTTCTTAGCCCAAAGAAACAGTGATTGGCAATAGAAATGCTTCATTTAATTTCTGACGAGATGTCATTTTTTGACGTTACAGCAGAGCCGATGTAGACAAAGTCCTTTACTACCTCCTTTACTAGAGCAAATAAATAGATTTGGTAAAAGCAGTGAACCCTGTGGCGCCCAAGAATCTACAAAAGAACAATTGATGCGAATTGTTAGAGTCCTTTGAGAAAGCAAAAGTGTGCTTAGTAATACTTACTTACAAGTCGATGCTATGTATTTCTTTGTAGAAAAGGAAAATGGCAAAGAAACAGTTTTGGTAAAAGCAGTGAACCCTGTGGCACCCCAGCGTACAGTGGTTCCACCATAGGCCAAAAGTCGAAAAAAAAAAATTGTAAAAGTTTTCACCCAAAACCACTTAGGCTAGCTGAGAACAACCCAAAGCTAATATTAATGAGAAAAAAAATGATCCGTTAAGTCAAAACCATTTGATTTTCATCTCCAAAGTGATCTCATTGCAAGCCCATCGCTTTTGAGTTTTAGTGCTCTGCAAGTAAGCGTCATTCTTTTCCATTCTTCTTTTCAATATTCTATTTTTCATCTACTTTCGTTAATGCAAACAATTTTTTTTGGAATGTATCTATTAGTAGAAGGTAAGAATTCCGTTGTATATTTTATTTTACGTATGATATGTGTAACTGTACAAGTGGTAGCACTATGAAAGTGGGGAAAAAAAAATCAAATAAAATTGCGTTCAGTGTTTTGTATTAAACTTTTAACTGTGTTCCCCTGAGACCCCCCGGTAAATTATATATTGCCAGAAAAGCTGATTTTGCAAGTTGAATCAGCTGCGGGAATTTGCGGACTCAGATTAAATTGAGCTATACGTGACCATACCTCTTATTATTTTATTTCGGGTGCTATCACCAAATGTTCTTTTACTAGAATGTTATTTTTACTTGACCATACAGCCAGACATCTCACAGTGGTCGGATTCACCAATCTAGCAGAACAAAATTATTTTGAAAGGGAAAATCAATTTTTAAATTAACTATTTTATGTTTTATGAGTACTAATAGATAGACTGTACTATTCGTTTTTTCGGTTTAAAATGTTATTTACTATTTTGAGTCTTATGTAAAAATAAATATATATATGTTGATTATTCACTTTTATCTCCATCAGATAAAACTTCCTCTTCGAGATTATCAATTGATAACAAGGAAAGGACTTCTTTTGGTATCATACCACGTATACATTTTGAAAAGTTTTGTAAGCTTGTGATGTATGGATCTGAAGAAATCAACAGCCGATTCAAGAGATCTGTATTTGTATTTAATCTAGAATTTTTCCATGTGAACATCTCTCTAAACTTTCTTGTGTCCTTATTCCTAGCCTCTTGTATCTCTTCCTACAGCAAGAATACAGGATGAAATGATGCCTTTACCATGTAAAAGCACTTTATGAATGCTTACTGGCATAGTGTACCATGAATATTCCCTTAGATAAAAGTTTCTCTTTTCGGTTACATACTTTTCAAAAGCATTTTCCTTTATAGCATATCCACTGCCCAACATTTCTAAAACAATTTGAAACCGTTCTATAAGTTCTCTATTAACTCGTGATCAGAGCTTCGATTTTTATAAAATGTTTTCACTTCACCACCTCTATTGGATGAAGCTTCCGAAAGATCCTTAATGATGTTTGCTGAATTTAGTTCACCCATTTTGCGAAGCACAACTTCACTAGCTTTTATTATTTCCTGAGGGCTCATTGAATTTATTAAATTTTGAACTTTGCGTGTTTTTGACTTTTCTCAACATTCCTAAAAACGCTTTTTTTGTTCTTCCGACCTTTTTTTGAATGTCCTCCGTCCGTTATACAAGGCAAGGGCCCTTTTACCAGCAGGAGTTTGTACCTACAAATCGGTTAACATGTCTACCGCTTTTCAACCACTTTGCACCGATTTTTGACAGCAAATTTTTGATGGAAGTATTAGTTTTTTTCCAGCTTCTTGAGACAGCTCCGAAAGTTCAAATTTGTCAATAACAAATGCTCTAACCACATCAATCCTTTTTGTTTCAACAGTTTGCGCCCAAATTTCAAAAAATTGTTAAATCGTTATTTGGGGAGAGCATTCTGAAAAGTGAAAATATTTGCATGGGGGTCGCAAAAACGGGCAAAAAGTTTTTGTTTTACCTAAAAGCCAATACTCCACAGAACTACTTTTTATAAATTTCGAGCCGGAACTCAGCGGAACTATTTAGTTTTATTCTAATTGAAAATGCAAAACTAAAATTTCGAACCTAATTTTTCGTGTTGTATTTAACAAACTACAACAAACTTATTTAATAAACTTATTAATTTATGGAATCGTTTTTACTACCCATAAGCAATTCTCTTCTAGAAAACAAAATTGCACAAAAAATATGATTTTTCTGCTATCGCTAAGTGGCTTTCATCAACTACTTACTTCTAAGGTTAATATTTTCCGACCAGTGAAAGAGATCAACAAACAAAATATGAACTACAGTTACCTATTGTATTGCGAAGTTAGCCATATAATTTTGAGGCAGTTCGCTTGACTTTGATTTTTACATTTTGTCCCGCTAGATTAGTGAATCCGACTACTGGCGTCTGTTTGAGTATAAAAAATCTTTTTCGCCGGATTTTTCTAATAGCCTGGCGTTTAGTCTGATGGAGGACACGGCATGTAAGGTAATGCTCGGTTCTGAATGATTCTTGTGATTCAATTAACTTTATACCAGGAAAACTGTAAGTCCTATGTAAAAGCTCTTTATGGTGAATTTGTAGGTGGCATTATGGCACACGAAATTAATACTAATGAAAAAAATTATAAGTACACTTTCCCGATATAAATGCGATTTTCACAAAAATTGGTAAATTTTTTTTTAAAAATTTGTGTTTGAAGACCAATATCTCAAAAATTAAAGTAGATATGGTAATTTTTTTCAACTGTGACAGGCATTAATCAATTGTGTATGAAACGAACCCACTTCGATTGATCTCAGTTTAATATGCTCGAATTTATATTTGAATAACTGTTGATACCTTTTTCCCTGAAGGGTATTTTCTGCAGACAACCTGTAGCTCAGTGGATGTTCAATATGGAACCCCACTCGCGTATGATTTTTTTCTTACCATGAACCAATGAATCAGATCCCAAAATATATGTATCCCCAACCGGACCACCCTGTATACCGTACCTTTATCTCAAAGCGTGACTTGATAGAGCGAAACTGATTGCAGATTCGGAATCAGCTCCCCCAAATTACTCTAACAGGAATTCATTTTGGTTATTCTTCAATGAGCAAGTAATTATAACCGCCTTAGTTCGAGAGAGAATCACTGTGCAGCGCAGCGTTTGCAAAATAACAGAAGGTGCTTCGAGGGTCATCTGTGAAGGCAACGAGCACGTAGACCTGTTGGTCCATTGAACTGCATGAACCCATTACAGTCGCTGTTATCTTACTAAAAAGGAAAAGGAAAAATCGACAATATAAAGGCGTTATAAGTAAGTACTGTGACTGCACTCAAATGCAGAAGCAAAGCCTTTTGAAGGATTACAATTGAAAATCACTTATACGAATACCTCATCATCATCTACTCTCCATGATTCACCTTATCTTTGTTCCCTTTTTTTTTTTTTGTCCTTTCGCATAATAACTTGGATAAATATTTTCCTTTGATTCTACTCCAGTGCAATTTGAAGATAAGATTAAAGGACCTCCTCGGCACAAATAGACAAAAGCAACTGAAAACTCAGACAGAACGTCTATCGCATTAAACATCGAGGACAGAATCCCCATCCGGCTCCGACATCATGATGAATTCAAAACTTCTATCTCATCTTAAAAATAATATTCATGCATCTTGTGTCAACAGCAGGGGGCAGAATAAAATAAGATAGAAAAGAAAAAAACGAAAACAAACAAACATCAGGAAATCTCTCCTCTAGATAATAAGTCTTCAGGATTCAAATGGTGGACCACCTACAGCAGATAAAGTCTTACCGGAGAATAAGGAAAAAGAAGAGTACTCCAGGACTTATCATGATTGCTGGTGGGCAAAAAAAAAAAATTAAGAAGAAAAAGTTTATATCCTATTTGTCGCCGGTGTCCTTCTTCTCCCCTTTTTTCGCCGCTTTAAAGTGATGCATCATGGAACGCCTTCGTTTTCACTCCAGGATACTCCACGATATTCGCGCAAATGAGGTAGTGGCAAAAGGTGACTTCTTAGGACTGCCAACTTTTGTTTGGCTTGTGTACTTGTCGTGCGTTGTTTTCATTCCAAAATGCTTCTCAAAGGACTCAACGTCTGTAGAGGTGAATCGGGAGAACCGGTCGTCGCATTAAAATAGATGAAAAGCTCAAGTCTTCCGGGGTTAACCACTATGTAGTGTACCCTAATGCGGTGGTGTTGATGATAAAGTACAACAGCAACTAGATTTCATGTTGTACTACATACATATGTATGTATGCCTTTCCGGGTGCACTAGAATATTTCGTGAAGAGATTCATCCTGCGGGTGCAGTGTCCATTCGTGTCGTTCATTCAAATCCCTTTTGCTGAAGGTTAGGAAAGCACAGGCTAGCATTTTATCCTTTTTTTTTTGTCTTTTTGGTTTGCTCTCCATGTTATCCTTGTAAACACTAAACCCGAATAGATGTGTACGCTTTGATAAGGATTTATTCTTACATCCAACGGTACTTGTTTCATTTCCTCCTTCCATTGCGAAGGACATGCATAACCGCGAAAAATGGGTACCAAACTATTTGTTTTGTCTGAGTTCATTCATCCTCACGTCCCAGATGTTTGCTCTTTTTTAAATGCTGCTGGTGGGTGGTAAAAAGGACTCAACCTTTGGTTTTATGAATTTCCAAAGCCGAAGGATAAAAGTTTAACGGGACGGACAAATGGTAGTTGTTGTTGCACTCTTCGGTGGTGTGTTGCAGAAAAGGGACTAGCAACAGCAGTGGCAAAGGATATAAAAGGATAAAACAGGTTTTAGATTAAAATATTTACCTAGTCCTTTTGTTTTGCGCCGCGTTCATGTGTGTGTTTTAGTCGAGCACACATGTGTCACCATTTTTTTACGACTGACCATGTACGCTGCAGATGTGGAGTTAATTTTTGGAATATCCCAGCAGGGGTTTAGGTGCTTTTATCGCTTTTTTTTCGTACAAGATGCGAGCAGGATGATGTTTTATTCAGGCAGCTTTGAGTAGCTTAAATGTGTATTAACGGGCAAATTGAAAATTGTGGTGAGACAAAAGCAGCTGTTGTTTATTCGAGGGACCCAAAATATTTTACGATTCAATGGTTATCACATTTATATGGCAAAGAAAATGCGCATATGGCAGCATGCAGCTTCCTTCCGACTGAGCTAGAACCTTGTGGATAGTGATGAGGTAGATATTTCTGGTTCCGGTTCTTAAGATTTGTCTCAGTTTTGGAACTTAAAAACCTTCGAATTTGACATTTCCTGTAGATGACGCTACTGCCCGTTTCAGCATTCTGCGACGCATGTTTAGAACTTTTCTCTGAGTGGAGTAAGTCGGCATCTTCTCAGATGTTCTGCTGTGAACTATTGACTATTGATCAGGTTCTCTACCATTCCTCTGTCACTTGAAGACAATGGGTCTGATACTAGCAACTTCGAGGTTGGCCCCTGTTTGGCAAGAGAGTTCTGTACACATTCCAGTGCAAATGATGTTGTCTTAAAGACAAGTTGAGCTCCGGGTTTCTTAAATAAATCCCAGAACCCGTGCCACTGCCCGGTTTCGATCTATCCGTGAAGATGCCGTGTTGTTGCCATGTCGGCGCCATGCTGCCCCAACCATCTCTCTCCGCGTGCAGCGTTTTGAACGGTCCAGAAATGTTAACGGAAAAAGTATGTACCAGCAAAGAATATACAAACCCAAAAAGTCGCATCTCATATAAAATTTTTGTATGAACATTTTTGTATGGCGGGTGGTAATATCACGACCCGCTCTCTTAAGCGGCCTATACACGCAACACTTGCGTGCACACCTGTGTCATGACATCGGTGTAGCTTTCCTCCACTAACGCAACACCGATTCGTCCACTCTTCAGTTGTGCACAAGAGTTCTATGGGGAAAGCGAAAGACCATGGACGAAGAGATTTGTGCGTTAGTTTTAGTCGCATGCTGTATGACTGAAAATGAAAATAATATTTAATTAATAGCTTTTCCCACGCTTCTTTCTTTTTGTCCCTATTCTTAAAGTTATTGCATTTTATTTTCCAGAGCTCGGGAAGCTCTCTATACATATAAGTCAATAAAGTTGCGCCAAAATTCGCAATCACGCATTGACATTCTAAAAACAGCAAATGAGAAACGTGCGATCTTTATCAAACAACGATTCGGCTGCAACTGAGAAGTAAATGTACACGCACATCCCCATACATATCACACCGATCGAAACACCGACACCAAAAATCAAAAATTTTTCATTTTACACCGTGTCTGACACCCAAAAATCGGTGCGCACACCAGCCCATACACGGGAAAAATTTCCGTACACCGACACCGGTGTGCACACAAGTATTGCGTGTATAGGCCGCTTTAGGCCGTGTGCCAATTGCGTTGAAATATTATCCTCTGGCTAATTTTTGACGCTAGTGAGGTGAATATAGACTTCAAAAAATTAGCCGGCTCTGGAGCTGCATAAAAAATTATCGTGTGGCTAATGTTTGACATTTGTATACAGGGCCGGACCTTACATAGGAGCGAGTGGCGCAGCCGCGCCAGGCGCTAGAAAGCAAGAGGCGTAAAAACTAAAACAAATTACTATCAAAAAAACAGATCTACTTGTTTGCTAATATGTATTTATATTCTTCACAAACAAATATTTCTCACCGTACTTCTCAAATAAAAATACACACATTTCAATCACTGTACTTTTAAAAATACACACACATTAAAATCACCAAATTTCCATATATATATGCACATAATGTTTTTTTTTTCTATCCCTTCCCGTTCCCACAACATTTCATTCTCTTTCTCTCCATAGCTGCTAGCTAATTGGTATAACAGAATAGTTAGCAGCATTTTTATCTGTACCCAACTACAACCAGAGACAAACATTTGTCTCTGCTGCAACCATAGTAGGCTCTGTTTTTTCATATTAAATATCCAGTCGACCCTTTCAGCCCATTGCCAAAAACGAAATTTTCACTGCCAACATGCTGTGGAGCAGTCTTATCATACCGCTCCATTTGCGCCTACCAAAATCCATACAAATCAACAAACATGTCGGAAGTTGTGGAGCAGGATTCAAATTTCGCGCCAAGGCAATGCGCCTACCTATTTGGTTTCACAACCTTGTTCGATGTATCAAAACGTTCGATTTGACTGAAGAGAAAGAGAGTCAAACTCAGGTCATACGTATTAAAATTTATTGCTTATGTATGTACAGATCGCGACAGAAAGATAGCACATTTGCTTTTTTTTGGATCCCTTTTGCATTGTCGTGTTTTCAAGCAATAAAAAACATTTCCTTCTTATATGTTGTGCATTTAATATTTAATTGATAATAAAACAAGACTACATGAAAAAATGCAACCTGCGGTTACGAAAACAAAAGATATTTTTCAATTCAGAACATTAGCACTTTAAGTGGTAGATAGCACATTTTTAAAAATATTGAAAATTAGTATGTTATAATTATATATTCAATTTTCCCTGCGTTTATTAATGCCTTGATTCTCCTTGGCTTCGAATATAGTAGATTGTACGCTTGATATACATACATAAGTAGAAAGGAGCAATTAACTTTAGTAGTTAGAATAGTGGACCAAAATACAAAAAAGTTTAAAATTAGAGAATATTTTTTGGGATTGTTGTGAAAAAAACAACTGGGTCTGGCTTAACTGATTTAGTTTTGAATGAACTTGCTGATTTGGATATTCTATTAGTGAATTGTAGAGAACAAGGGTATGATAATGGTACTTATATGAGAGGGAAACATTGTGGTATGCAAGCGAGAACTAAGGTTTTGGAACCTAGAGCATTGATGATGTTCAATGCTCCACTGATGCAGTTGCATTCTTCGATAATGTTAAGAGTATACATATATGTTTTCTATTCAAGTTCTGTAGGCAGATGGTCGGTTTTAAAAAAAAACATCTTAGTAGTTTGACTCTTAGGCTGCGGTTATATATGTAGCAAGCGTGTAATACAAGCGCACTTGCTCGCGCTTACTCGCACTTGTAAAAATTTGTTACACAACCACCATGCTCTAATAAAATGCATTTAATTTAAAGCGCGAGCAAGCGCTTGTATTACACGCTTGCTATATAACAGCAGCCTTAAGCAGAATAGATGCAATAAAACCACTAAAACTATACTTGGGAAATGTTTATAGGCTTTTGTTGAAATTTCAGAAAATTATGATCAAAAAGTCCAAAATATGCCTCAATCTCTTGGTAGTAAGCTTAGCGAATTTAAATTTATTTGTTGTGTTGTTATTTGGTACATAATATTAGACACAAAGCAGTATTTGCCTTAAGCTTGCAGTTGAAATTTTGTGCTCAGTGAAAAAGTTTTTAGTCGAACTAAGAACTAATGACAAGTTTTTTTGAATTTTTAGATAAGGCGAGACTTAAAGCAAATGAAATTAAAGTTCCTTTTCCAGCAATTTCAACTTAACGGTCCCGAAAAAAAGTAGTTCAGTTTTCCTATGAGGATAGGAATGAGGTAATTTTAGACCATCAAGAAAGATTTAGGGTTGAATTTTATGTTGAAGTCAACGCGTCAATTACTCTCTTTCTTCGGGAGATGTTGAAAAGATCAAACATTTTTTAAGTTGCTTTTGGGGCGCATATTTTTTTTCCTGCGCCAGGCGCCAAAACTGTTAAAACCGGCCCTGTTTGTATATACCCATGAAGGAATGAGAGAGACGACGAGAGCTTTGCGTTTGTTTCGGTTTTCCAAGTCGATTGTCGGTGGACAAATGTAGAGCAACTAGGGTTCACATACGATGGGAAAACTACCCATTGTCAAAATTGTGTAAAAACCAGTTCGACATATTTTTTTTATAAAAAAAAGTAATTGATATGAGCAATATCGTGTAAAAACAAGTAAAATTGATAGTTTGAATAATGTTGATTAGTGAAATTTTATCTTTGTATTTTCCATTAACAAATGACGAACTTTGTTGATCAATCATGCTTACAAATTACACATAATTTACAAACAAAAGCATTAACACGGAAAATAATTATTAGTTTGTTGCAAAATTGTTTATTTTACCGATTATCGATTATCACCGACGGAAATGTTTGTCGACCGAACCGAACGTAAACTCCGCAACTGTCAACGAAGGTAACTTCGCTGCGCCGACGGCTGCTCAGCTGGGGTGGATTCGCGAGTGTGTAAGTGGGAGAAAGGTGGGTTTGGGCGCCACACAATTTTTTTCTACTTTGGGGGAAATTGTGAAACCGGGGGAAAAGCAAGAATTTTCGTCCCGTTGATGAAATAAACAAAGTCAAAAAAGAAAACAAACGTGTTTCTTTTGAACTACGTTATAATTATAACGGCCGATTTATTAGATAAAATAAATGTATGATGGGAAATATTATATAGGCGAAATTTAATTTACGATGGGGTTGGAAAAAATCCACCGAGGTGGATGAAAAAAACCAGCTCGGTTATCAAAACAAAAGATAAAAAAAACGCAAAATCGCCGATAGAACGGCTCCAGATTCCCTTGCGGTAAAACGAATGAACACTGTCCCAACGGACAACGGGTCACGAAAAGGAGTACCGGAATAACTACGGTACAAAGAAACGGAATGGGGCACAGAAAACTAACTCGACCTTTAACTATACTATGTATATTTATCAAAAAAAACGCTAATTTTTCTTTTCTAACCAACCAAATAAAATCACTCTACTTATCTTTTATTTAAAATGGTTATCCTTCCAGTGGGGTGCGCGAGGCAATTGGGTCGTGGGGTTTGAGTGGCCGTGGTACTCCGCCACAGTCACTGGGTCAATCCAAGGTTTTCCTTTCCCACTTTCCTTTCGGTTTCCGCACTTTCTTCTATCAACTATTTTATCTTCCACAAATTTTCCTTTTGCTAGCTTTTTTTTCCACCTTTCTTAACTTTTCACAAAAAAACTTCTTTCTCTCCTACTTTTTTTTGTATGGTGAACTCCTCTATTAACACTTTTTCTTCCTCACACGGTCAACCAAGAAGTGAGGTAGCCGGCGTGACAGCTGGCCCCACTTCCCCACACACTCATACGCACACATACAATGGTTCGGCGAATTCAGCCATCTTTTTTTTTGAATAAAGTTTAATAGCTTTTAAGATTTAATTAAAGTTGGCGTTTCGAACTCACACTTATTTGTAACTTAATTTTTTGCATTTTTAATAATGTCTTTTGCGCGATTCTGAATAAAAATATATTCTTTTCGCCGCACCGTCTTTTTGGCGGGAAAAGATTTGATGGTATTGGTGGCTGACTTCGCCCATCCTCTCTGTCGTCGATTCAGCTGTCAGAGCAAAGGGAATCACATCCAGCGCTCCGACAGCTTCCCCTCATCCAGATGATCACACACACGAAGAGAAATTCACCATAGTCTATTTTTCGAACTTTGATCTGTTCGTTTTCTAAACCCAGTGACTGTTTGGGTTCGCACGTAGCTCCAACCCTTGACAACCAAACCAAAATATAATTAATTACTCCCCCGATGGGAAGATAAACCCTCACGCGAACCCTACCTGTCGAGTGAATTTTCCGCTAGAGAGTTAAACAATTACTAACAACCCAGGGAATCGGGAGCTATCCTTAACAAATTCTACATACACTTGTGTGGTGTATTTGGAGTCTAACAAGAACATATATTCTTTTGTATCAACAAACAATAATCAAATATGTTGGACCTTTTTAACTCAAGTAAGGCCTTCTAAACGATGGGTCATCTGGGTTGGGGACCACCTGTCCCGAGAATAAGGGTTTTGGGGATGAGAGGACCGTCCGTCCTAAGTAGAGTCTCCCGAGTTCCTTCGGGCTCTAATCTAGGGCACCTGCTTTGCTACCTTCAAAGACCATGTGAGAGCGAAAGCACCGGCGTGAAGCTAGTGACTCTCCACAAACACACTGCTCTAAGAAGATAGCGGAGGGGAGAAAAAGAGAGTCGAAAAGGAAGCGGAGGGAGGGAAAGGACCGGAGCTTTTTGTGCGTTTTTTGAACGCAACAAACCCCACCCTTACCTCCATGGAAATGTGCCTGCACATTTCTCAAGGTAAGTCAAGGAAACTACAAGGGGGGTAAGACGAAACCAACACAGGCTGAAGCCCTACTCCTACGTTGTAAACCTACGCTATCTATTCTCCATCATCATGATGTGGCTTAAGGTCCTTGACATGCCACGTTCCTCTCTCCTTGCCGGTATCGTCGGCTAACACATAGGTCCAAGGGGATACTCTCCTACGAATAAAGAAAGGCCCGACGTATTTCGGAGCCAATTTTGCTGCGTAGAAGTTAGCAGCATCGGATAGAACAAAATTCCTACGCCATACGACCTCATTAGGGAGATATTGAACATCTCGCCTCCTAAGATTGTATGTCTTTGATGCCTTCTTGGTTGCCGTGGCTAACTTTCTACCGATATCTTCTCTCAGCTCCTTAAAACGTTTCCCTAGCTCAGACATGTCTACTTCCCTATCTCCTACCTCTATATCCCTATCTCTTGAATCTATCTGCCTATCTAATCCCTCTGGTTCCCTATCTCCTAAATCTATGTCCCTATCTTGTTCGCCTATAGTAACATCTTCTGAGTCTATATCCCTATCTATCCTAACATTTCTATTTTCGCGGGTGGCCCTAGTGGACGCGGACGCGTGATCACCACCGTTGGTGACCATCTCCTTCCCGAAGTTCGCGTAATAAGGAGAAACTTTCAAAACCTCATGTTGCGATGTCCGTATGCAACATGCTACTTTCGCTAAATGGGAGTCCCAGGTCCTATGGTTTTCAGATACGTAAGCGCGAAGGGTAGATTTAATTATTTGGTTAATCCTTTCCGCAGGATTAGCCTGAGGGTGGTAATGTGCCGTAAACCTAATTTGTGACCCGTACGCTTCACAAAGCGTTTTCAGTTCTTTGCTTTTGAACTGGGGACCGTTGTCACAGACGATCCACTTCGGTACTCCAAAGAGTAAGAAGACATTGTCTTCTACCTCTTTACATACCGCTTTCGCTGTCGCAGACCTAAGGGGGAACAGTAAGGGAAATTTTGTGAAGTAGTCAACCACAGTTAAAATATACACGAAACCCCTACTCGACCTTGGAAGAGGGCCTACCAAATCCACACAAACCATCTCCCAGGGATTTGAAATCCCTCTTCTCTCAACCATCAAACCAGCTGGCTTTTCATTCACAGGCTTCACACTTTGACAAACCCTACAATTCCTAACATATTTGGTAATATCTGACCTCATTTTGGGCCAGTAATATTTACCACCTACTCTCGCAAACGTTTTTCTAACCCCCATATGTCCTGCTAATGGATTGTCATGACACTCTTTCAAAATCCTAGTTCTATCTCCTCTCGCGATAACCTGTTTCCATTCTAAACTATTGTCATGAACAATCACATGGCTAGCCCTAACAAATTTAAACAGAACTCCATTTTCGACCCTCCAGGCAGGATAAGCTAAAGGATTCGACTCTACTTTCGCAATCATTTTTACGATCCAAGGATCAGAACTTTGCTCATCTATTTCCGCTATCTCCGCAACGTTCCTAGAGAGCATATCGGGAACTACGTGGTCTTTTCCCTTCCGATGCACGATTTCGAAGTCGAATTGCTGAAGCCTAACTGCCCAACGCGCTAACCTCCCACACGGATCCTTGAGATTGCTCAACCATACCAGCGAGTAATGATCCGTTACGACCGTGAACCGAACACCTTCGATGTATGGTCGCAACTTCTCTATCGCCCAAAGTACTGCCAAGCACTCCTTCTCCGTGGTTGAATAGTTCCTCTCGTTCCTATTCAACGACCTACTCAAATAACAAATCACCTTCTCACCATCGTCAAATGTCTGACTGAGTACTGCTCCGACTCCATAGTCCGAAGCGTCCGTTTGCACGGCAAACGGCCGCTCAAAATCCGGGCAAGTCAAAATCGGGGCAGTTACTAAGCACTCCTTCGCTTTTCGAAAACTCCCCTCGCACTCATCGGACCAAACGAACTTGTTACTCTTTTTCAAGAGGTCGGTTAACGGTCTTACCAAAACAGCGAAGTTTGGCACAAATCTCCTATACCAGGAAACCGTTCCGACGAAGCTCCTAACCTCTTTGACGTTCTTTAGTGCAGGTATCCTAATCATACTATCTACTTTCTCAGGATCTACATGCAAGCCATTTCGATCCACTACATAACCTAGAAATTTCAATGATGACCTACAAAAGTTACATTTCTCCCTGCTAACCTTAAGACCTGCGGTACTTAACCGCTTGAAGACCTCTGTCAATTTTTCCAGATGTTGTTGGAAGGAGTTTGTTACGATGATGATATCATCGAGGTAAACAAATACGTGCGGTTCCAAATCGGCTCCAAGCACCGTATCTATAAACCTTTGCCACGTCGCAGGGGCATTATGCAACCCGAACGGCATTCTCTTGAATTGAAAGAGTCCTCTATTTGGGACAGTAAAAGCGGTGTACGGCCGCGATTTCTCTTCTACAGGGATCTGCCAATATGCGGACTTAATGTCCAAAGACGACAGATACTTGGCATTCCTGAGCTTGTCTAAGGTGGCGGAAATGTAGGGGAGGGGGTAAGCATCCCGCTCTGTAACTTTGTTAAGCTTCCTATAATCTACACAAAACCTAAATGATCCATCTTTCTTTTTGATCATTACTATGGGAGAAGCCCATGGACTACCTGACTTTTCGATAATATCTCCCTCCAACATCTCTTCTAACTCTTTATCAATATAGCGCTGAACCGCAGGAGAAACCGGATAATACCGCTGCTTTATTGGTTCAGACGCCGTCCTAATCTTGTGCTCTACCAAATGTGTGCAACCAATGCCCTCAGGCATGTCCTCAAAAATCTTTTCCACGAAATTTTGGAGTTGCTTGTCTTGTACCTCATCCAACTCTGCTCTCTCCTTGATCGCAGAAATCGAAGCTAACGCAGCTTGATTTGAAAAACTCCACTCGTTTGATCTCAGATCTGGGACAATTCCCATTCGGGCCCAAAAATCGGCACCCAATATCAAAACGTGAGGGAGTGTTGGAATCACAAGACACTCTAGCAACACCGATTTATTTTGCACAGCAATTGGTAGAGAAACACATCCTATCACTTCTACCCCGGCCCCATCTGCTAAAGCTACCTTCCTAACATTAGCTTTTCCTAAGCCTATACCTAAATTTTCTAAAACCTTCCATCCATCCCTACAGATGATCGTACGCGAAGCTCCTGAATCTAAAAGACCTACTAACTGAATACCGTAAATACTAACTGCTAAATAAGGTCGTACGTCATCTTTATTTGTCTCGAGTGTGAAACCTAACTGAATGAGTTCTTCTTTCCTAGCCAACTGGTTGCCAGCAGGCAACCTACCTACCTCCGACGGCGCTCTTGTCCTGCCGACCCAAGAGTCCGTTGCCCATTTCCCGAGCACCTACGACAGTCCCTACGTATAACCCCAATCTGACCACAACCTAAACATCGCCTAGGAGCAGAACACGTATTCGAGAGATGACCCTCTTGATTACAATTGAAGCACCTCAACCTCTGACCAGGTTGTGGTGCTCTACTAACAGTCGCGACTGTTGGTTCCTCAACTGTGACATATGCCAAGTCGGGTTCCAACAGGTTCCTTGATCGTTGAGACGGCGGTGGTGCAAAGATAGATAGATAGATATAATTTTATTTAGTACATTTGCACCATTTACAAAAAAAAAATATAATGATTAAAATAAATACAAAATGATTTAAAAAGATTACATGGATAAGTAAATAAATAAATAAATTTTAAATGAATTTAATTAAATTTTAAATGAATAAATGAATCTACGTTCGCTCTCACCGTTTCCAACCTTCTACCCAACGCAACCAAATCTGAAATCGATCGGGGTTCGGCCAAGCCCAATTGCGTCTGGTAGAAGGGAGCCAGATTCCGCTGCACCATTCCCAACTTTCGCCGCTCACCTAATGGCTCTGAAAGCCGGCCAAACATGTTTTGCATGATGGCCACATACACTCCTATTGACTCTTCCTTCCCTTGGGTTCGACGTCTGATCTCTTCTAACAAGAGATCATCATAATTTGGAGGTAAGAATTCCGACCTAAGTTCCCTAACCAACTCCTGCCATGAACTCACTGTACGCCTAATCGCCCTAAGCCAGATGAGAGCCTTCCCAGAAAATAGGTCCACTGCTGATTTAAACAATTGGGTTTCACTAACCCCCCTAGCTTCCCGAAGTTCTTCAACTCTTTCCAGAAAAGAGTTGACCGATGCTCCACAACGCTCTCCTGAAAACTTCAAGTCCCACTTGGACAAGTTCTCGAACTTTTCTGGAACGATCACGCGTTCCATTCGCTCACCGAAGATTGCATTGGAAGGGATTTGGTTGGTTGTTGGTTCTGTTTGCTGCTGCTTCTGTTGTTCCCTTTTCTCGGTGTTTGCTTCCTCTTCAGGTTCGGCTGCTTCCTCTAGGCTCGCTAGTAACATCATTATCTCTGTCTTCAGCGTCTTCTTTTCCTTTTCCTCTTCTTCTGTAGTTGGTCGTGATCTCCCGATCCTTGCCAGTGCCCATTCGATTTTCGTTAAAATCTTAAAGTATTCCGGTGAGTCGCGCTTGGGATGAATCTGCAATAAAGTTTCGATTTCGAGTGACTTCCCATCTACCGCTGCCCTATCTGTTTCGAAATCAAACGGGTACTCGATTGCGTCCAGCGAACCTCGTCGTTCAAGGACCTTCGCTGCCCGCAATGACTTCCGCATTTTATCGACTGTCCCTGGTTCTAAACCCCTATACTGCATCTCGTAGGACAGTTCTTCTTGAGATAACCTATTAATCTCCATGATTAAATCCGAAATAAAATTGACTGAGAGAAAAGAATAACACGAAACAATTTATTTTATGACGATAAACCAACTCTGGTCACCCCAATTACGAATCCTAATCGATTCTAAGCAAAACAAAAACAAAAGTAAAGTTTTTTTTTTTTTTTAAAAAAAATTCTTTGGAAAAAGAAAGCACTGAAATTCCAACTGGGAAGGGTTACACTAATAGTCAATAGTCCTAACTAATATAAACCACCCGAACAAGGGAAAACAATATGGTTGGAAACAAAGTCCCCAAAAATAAAAAAAAAATTGAGGAGCTGGTCACACCACTCCGGACTAAAATTATTCTAACAAATATCGAACAAAAGAACAAAAAAATTATAACGTTTATTTTTCTTTTGTTTTAATACGCCGAAACCAAAATATTAATTTGGCAACCCTACTCGCGATTTACACAATAATAAATAACTCCAAAAAAAAACGCTAGAAAAAAAATTCCTCGGATATGAAAATAAAAATTTTTGTTTTCCACAACAGAAACAGTTTTCGTCAGATGGTAACCCTATCGCAAATCTCTCTATCGAGGCCAACAACAAACACTACCGAGAGAATGCAAAAAAAAACGAACTGTCAAAATCACTTGCTATTGCTACACAAAGGAAACGAAATCGGCACAATATTGTGTATGTTTACTATCGCACTGTTGTATGTATGTATATATTATGTATTATGTATATACAATTTGTTTTATAAAATTTCCACTAATTTGACTGAACGATCAGAAAAAGTTTTAAAACACGAAAACTGTCCAAAACACAAACCGAAAGAAAAGAAAAGAAGAAAAATAACCCAGCTGTCAAAAAAGCTTCCACAAAAATAAATCTACCGACAATATTGTCTATGTCTATATTTATCGCGCCTTTATAATATAATATAAGTTTATATGTACAAATGCACCTATGTACGTATATAATGTATATGTACGTATTTTCAAATACGAATAAGACACACAAAGAAAGTTCTTTAGCCCACAGTTGACCAACCAAAACAAAGACCGAAAAAAACACAAGGTGTCAAACCGAAATCATCAAA
Organism: Brachyopa scutellaris; assembly: GCA_949775065.1. Taxonomy (NCBI): domain Eukaryota; kingdom Metazoa; phylum Arthropoda; class Insecta; order Diptera; family Syrphidae; genus Brachyopa; species Brachyopa scutellaris. Next base: position 108,269,717 of record OX459113.1, read on the forward strand.
ACGCACGATCAAATATAGCGTAAAATGTGTGGGTACTTATGTATTATTATCGGGTATTTGCACTCGTAACAAAAAAAATTAAAATAAAAACCACCAAGTGAAAATAAAATATATGGGGTCAGTCAAACTTCAGACCGTTTGACAGATAACCACAAAAAAAACAAAACCAAAATAACACCTACTTGTGTCCCAGGGTATATACAACCTGGTTATTATCCACCTGTTCCAACGTTGATTTCTGATTTTTTTTTCTGAATTGATGAACACTGATGTCCAATTGATTTCGTTGATATATCCGAATAACACTGATCACTGGTTCTGAAAAAAAAATGCACGGCAGTAAATTTGACCAACACAAGAAAATAAGCAAAAGGAACCAGACACTTCCCACAGATTTGAACTAACGACACAAACACAATTTGTTAATAAAATTAGAAGTCGAGCCCCACGTTGGGCGTCAATTTGTTGCAAATTTGTTTATTTTACCGATTATCGATTATCACCGACGGAAATGTTTGTCGACCGAACCGAACGTAAACTCCGCAACTGTCAACGAAGGTAACTTCGCTGCGCCGACGGCTGCTCAGCTGGGGTGGATTCGCGAGTGTGTTAGTGGGAGAAAGGTGGGTTTGGGCGCCACACAATTTTTTTCTACTTTGGGGGAAATTGTGAAACCGGGGGAAAAGCAAGAATTTTCGTCCCGTTGATGAAATAAACAAAGTCAAAAAAGAAAACAAACGTGTTTCTTTTGAACTACGTTATAATTATAACGGCCGATTTATTAGATAAAATAAATGTATGATGGGAAATATTATATAGGCGAAATTTAATTTACGATGGGGTTGGAAAAAATCCACCGAGGTGGATGAAAAAAACCAGCTCGGTTATCAAAACAAAAGATAAAAAAAACGCAAAATCGCCGATAGAACGGCTCCAGATTCCCTTGCGGTAAAACGAATGAACACTGTCCCAACGGACAACGGGTCACGAAAAGGAGTACCGGAATAACTACGGTACAAAGAAACGGAATGGGGCACAGAAAACTAACTCGACCTTTAACTATACTATGTATATTTATCAAAAAAAACGCTAATTTTTCTTTTCTAACCAACCAAATAAAATCACTCTACTTATCTTTTATTTAAAATGGTTATCCTTCCAGTGGGGTGCGCGAGGCAATTGGGTCGTGGGGTTTGAGTGGCCGTGGTACTCCGCCACAGTCACTGGGTCAATCCAAGGTTTTCCTTTCCCACTTTCCTTTCGGTTTCCGCACTTTCTTCTATCAACTATTTTATCTTCCACAAATTTTCCTTTTGCTAGCTTTTTTTTTCCACCTTTCTTAACTTTTCACAAAAAAACTTCTTTCTCTCCTACTTTTTTTTGTATGGTGAACTCCTCTATTAACACTTTTTCTTCCTCACACGGTCAACCAAGAAGTGAGGTAGCCGGCGTGACAGCTGGCCCCACTTCCCCACACACTCATACGCACACATACAATGGTTCGGCGAATTCAGCCATCTTTTTTTTTGAATAAAGTTTAATAGCTTTTAAGATTTAATTAAAGTTGGCGTTTCGAACTCACACTTATTTGTAACTTAATTTTTTGCATTTTTAATAATGTCTTTTGCGCGATTCTGAATAAAAATATATTCTTTTCGCCGCACCGTCTTTTTGGCGGGAAAAGATTTGATGGTATTGGTGGCTGACTTCGCCCATCCTCTCTGTCGTCGATTCAGCTGTCAGAGCAAAGGGAATCACATCCAGCGCTCCGACAGCTTCCCCTCATCCAGATGATCACACACACGAAGAGAAATTCACCATAGTCTATTTTTCGAACTTTGATCTGTTCGTTTTCTAAACCCAGTGACTGTTTGGGTTCGCACGTAGCTCCAACCCTTGACAACCAAACCAAAATATAATTAATTACTCCCCCGATGGGAAGATAAACCCTCACGCGAACCCTACCTGTCGAGTGAATTTTCCGCTAGAGAGTTAAACAATTACTAACAACCCAGGGAATCGGGAGCTATCCTTAACAAATTCTACATACACTTGTGTGGTGTATTTGGAGTCTAACAAGAACATATATTCTTTTGTATCAACAAACAATAATCAAATATGTTGGACCTTTTTAACTCAAGTAAGGCCTTCTAAACGATGGGTCATCTGGGTTGGGGACCACCTGTCCCGAGAATAAGGGTTTTGGGGATGAGAGGACCGTCCGTCCTAAGTAGAGTCTCCCGAGTTCCTTCGGGCTCTAATCCAGGGCACCTGCTTTGCTACCTTCAAAGACCATGTGAGAGCGAAAGCACCGGCGTGAAGCTAGTGACTCTCCACAAACACACTGCTCTAAGAAGATAGCGGAGGGGAGAAAAAGAGAGTCGAAAAGGAAGCGGAGGGAGGGAAAGGACCGGAGCTTTTTGTGCGTTTTTTGAACGCAACAAGTTATGTTTTTGATTTTTTTTTTTTTATTTAAAACTGGGAAAACAGTGGTAATTTTAGTTCTAATAAAATGTGATATGAATAAGATGAAAGGGACATTTTTTAATTCTAGTGGGAAATTAATGAAAAATAGTACCAAAAATATCCCATTTAATCCAATCGACACAGCAAAAAGCTAAAATTTTATCCACCTCTGGTAGAAACATCAAAAATTAGCCAGAGGATAATATTTTAACGCAATTGGCACACGGCCTTAGATTACTTATTTAAGGAGCTTTTTTCGCTCATCCTACTCTTTCCCTTAGAACTTCTCTTATGACACGCAGAATGAATTTACTGTGGGAATGTGTAAAGTAGAAACCGGTTTCTTCAATTTTTAGCATAATGAAAAGGGCCAGTACCTTTCAAAATGTTTCGATAAACCTTGATTTCGTTTCAAATTGTTTTACCATGATTTGCGATTCTAGGTGGTCAGTCCGACGACGGTTTGATGTAAATGAAATAGTGTTTGATATGCGTGGGCAGATTAATGCCGTTGTATCGTATGTAAGAAGTTGAGAAAATGGTCAGCAGGACTAGGTTGGACCAGCACGCTCTGTAGTGGATGGTCCCTTTAGGTTTTTTTTTTTTTGCATGGTGAGGTTGAAAATAAGAATTTTATTTTCTTCACTTGTTGTTTACTTTTGATATTTTGTGGCTCGATATGTATGTGTGCGTACATACAGAATCTTGGTATTTTTGGATGTATGCTAATAGGTGTGTTCCCGTACCTGTCCAAAACAGCCGAAAACAGCACAAAACTATGAAAATCAATCAAATTCTGTTCCCGTACGAAGATTTTTCGTAGTTTTTGACAGAAGAGAGCGCTAACAAGAGAGTAAGAAAATTCCCCATGCTCCCGAATCAAGCCCAACGAATTTCTTTGGGCTGCTTTGGACAGCATTTAGCTAACTGACAAATCTGTCAAATGTCATACATTTTCCATTTTTTGTTGTTCAATCCGTCCCCGTCCTTTTGCACACGGTTTCCTCTCTCTGACAGATATTTACCCCCACTCCTGGAAATTTGAGAACCCATACATTTTAGTGCAGAAAGTACGGAAACAGGTGTAATCTTGGTCCCACTCCAAACATTGAAGTCTGTAAGACAAATCTGACATTGGATGGCACTTTCTGTCTAACGAGCGACGGTTTGTTATTTGTTATTAGTTTTTTGTTAATTAATTAATCAATTAAAGCAAGGTTTTTTTTAAAACGATAGATTTTTATTTCTTTTAAAAATACTTTTTTTTTCTTTTATTTAAAAGAGGGGATTATTGCGGGGAAAATAGACAGAAAAAAGGGGGAAAAATGGCAAAATGTTACAAAAAAGGGGAAACTAATTTAGAAAGTCTGGGAACACTGGAGCCGACACAATAGGCGTGTTTTTTTTTTGTAACCTGTATAGGGTAAACATGTTTCAGCAGCATGTTTACACATGTAAAATACAACAAAACCTTAGCCTGGATAGTTATTGAGTCTTATTTTTACTCTGAAATCTTTTTCGAAGTCTATATAGGTTACAAAGAAACACGCCCAATGTCAAGAGAAAAACTTTTTTGTCTTGCCTCTCAATCTCAATTGGATTGTTACTTTTCTTCGGTTCTCTTACACCACGTCTCCACGAGACATATTTCTGCCAAAACAACATCTTGACTAGAAACAGGTTTTTTTCTTGTTTTCTTTCGCTGGGCAAATCATGCCAAAACATTTCAATCTACAAGCTGACGTCGAGAAAGAAACAACGCGCAATTCTCGCTTTAAAAGCAGTAAAATACTCTACGGAAATACCATTGAATGAAAATCTACCTACCAAACCATCTCAGCGCGACATGTTCACTCTACCGAAAAACCCACCGAATGAAAATCTACCTGCCAAATGTCAGGGAAAAATCTGGATTTCAGTTTGCCGAGAAGACGAAACTAAAATGCTGACATCGCGGACATGTTTTTAGTTTGGACATCATATTAGGGGTCTCCACGAGACATTTGCATGTCAAGTCGAAGAACATGTCTTGGGAAATGTCTCGTGGAGACGGGGTATTACGTTGCGACAAAGCTTTTTTATTTTCGATAATTTTTTGGTGGCAGATGAGACTTCTCGGGTTTGTATATTCTTTGGTATCAGGCTATAAAATATGATATCTTACTCATAGTGAGACGTCGAAGAACAATTGGACGCTGAATGGTTACCATAAAAAGTTGGATAAGATATAACGCCTGAACTGACGTGGTTTATGCCCATTTTGAGGAAACAGAGAAGCTAAGTATCTTACATAAATCTAAGAGGAATGTTTTTTTGTTTGTGACTTTACAGCCGAGTAGTAAATAAGTCCATAAAACCTGACTAACATCTCCCGTATGTTGATGCATTTCCAACGTCGCGTCGTCATAGTGTACGTGTAATGCAATGCCATTCCATTTTGACTCATAACTTTCGATATAAAAGCTGAAAAAATAGCTCAGAGTTATGTTCCCATTATTCCTCATAAATTCCACCTAGCAACTCTAAGAGGGTAATGTGATGACGGTGCAGGAATTTAATAAATTTTATTAAATTTACATCCAACATCGCATATTGCAATGCTTTCTCTATACCTCTCGTCTCAACAAGGATGTCTCTGTGTGGTGTGGTTGGTTAGCGCCGCCAGTGATGACAAGTTGACACATTTGTTCCAAACACTCATAACATATCCCCTCATACATCCTGTGCTATATTAAATTCGGAAACTGTATCTCATCGTCAGGAGCGTACAGACGAGTATCCAGGCATACATTCCCTTACTATGAAGAGATCGCTATCTAGACACGAGGACTCACCCAGTGGTGGTGGTTCAGTCGCATTTCATTGCAAACTTCACTGACTTTTGCGATACCAATGCCACATACATTTTTTTTTACCATCCACAGATGTATTTCAATATTTGTCACTATGGGTACGAGTATCATGCCAGGATGGCTTCCTGTTCAGACCGTAGTAGAAGTAAAATTAAATTTCATCTCTCCGGCTGCGGTATCACATCGATTGCCGTGTTTCAATCTGAATCCTTTTTTGGGAGCTCCCAAAAAGGAAGAAAGCATGTGGTATCTACGTAACCAAATCAGTGACGAAGACGAAGGCAACGAATTTCGAATGCCGAATGGCAAAGGCAATTCCACAGAAAAACTCAAAGGGAACGGTTGTGGTCGTAGGCAGGCAATCTTATGTGACATCTCGTACAGCGACATGTGACTGTGACATATGATGTGCGAGTGTCGTCTGTGAAATGAGTAAATTATCTCATTTCCCCGAAGCAATTTTCTCCCATTACCCGGAATATTATCTTCGCAGATAATCAGCTGTCTGATGGATTCGTCCATGTCCAAGTGATGGTGCACTTAAGGGTTTTTGGTGAAATGGATGCTCGTGTCCATGGAATTCGAATGAAACATTTTCCACTTGAAGATATGTGAAACTTTGTCGGAACAAGTTTTATTCTTACCAAAGTGTGTGTATATAAGTGAAAACTTTATCAGGTGGCGCTGTTGGAAGTTTGAAGTTTGCTCGACACCCGTGTTAAATTGGAAACTTTTCCCAAGCACATGCAGACAATGATATTTGAGATTTCAGATTGGATATACATACATACATATATAGTGCGTGAGTTTAAAGTTATTTTATCGAAGAGCTTAGAAACGTTGAACGAAATTTCGAAAAGGCTACCAAATGCATACTAGTGGCGAAAGGATAAGAGCCTTTGAATTCCTGTAAAACACCAAAAAAAAATGTTTGGTTGCAATGCGCAATTCATGGCTGTCAAAAGTACCTTTCAATAGCGCTACGTTTCAGAGTGGGAGTGGAGTTTGGCCTGAACTACGGTCTTTCTTCCTTAGAGTCCCTGTTTACTGGTGAGCTCCTCCTATCAGATTTCGATTTGACAAGAGAAGAATTATAATTCGCGGCACTGATTCATAAATTTAAAACGCACAAATCGAATGCTTGACTCCTGTTTGGGTTATGTGGGGTTATTGAAACCTTACATCCTTTGCAATTCAATGTCACTTACGTCATTCCAAAACGTTAATATTGCAATATATTAGAGAACAATTACTGGATGAGAGTTACTCTCAGTTGTAATAGGAGGTGCTTTCTTCATGATTGGAATGCATTCGCACACTATGGAATCCACGGCTAAAAACCCCCCCGGTAGACGATATGCCTTGATACCTTCGTCGGGATGGGGTTGGAAGCAGAGGTGGTTTTAGTTAGGGTTAAAGTCCCACACACTGGCTTTCGATGCTTTCCACCTTCCTTACAAAAAAAAACCTACGTCCTTCCACTACGGTCCGGGAAGACCTGGGCTTTAGCCAAACGCGTCTCCAGCCAGCTCGATCATTAGCGAACTGCCTCCAGTTTCGAATGCCTAGTTTATATCGGTTCCTCTCCACTTGCAGGCGCTAGCTTAGTTGATTTGAAAGTTTTCCGGGCCGGAGCATTGGTGTCCGCCCGCGTGCCACCTCAGTTGTACGGTTCGTAGTTGTCTTAGCCCTACTGAACAGTTTTCGCTTTCTTCCGAGTACACGTTCGGCATTTGAAGTCCACAGTTTAGAGTGCTCCTTCGTTTCTGGAATGTATAGTGATGAATCCATATTTTATCAACTCTGATGTAACGAGTGACGTATTGCGTCTAAACATGCCCAGACACTGCTGAGAAGTTATTATGCGATATCGTTTTTGATCAACTCTCAGCAATCGCGGCGCCCATATTGCCTTAATTCTGAATATGTAGGATGTGGAAAATACGTTCAGACGAGATGCTTATACTGTTGCCTTTTTCTCTGATTCTTGATTCGACAATCTTTCAACAAAATATCATGCTCTAGGTTGATCATTTCATCTATAGAGACCTCAATCGTACACTCTGTATCACTTGTACTGGTTCGACATACAAGTCTGCCAAAGATATAATTGAAAATCCGAACCCCCAACGGGCAAATCTAGGTAGAACACGGGCCCCATCAACTTGAACAGACACGCAAGCAGACTGAAATCAGCATCTGCCCGGGTTGTGAAGAAGAAGACGAAAGTATCGCTCACTTCATCTGCGACTTTCCTGCTTTATGCGAAATAAGGCACAAATACCTGGGAAGACATGTCCTACCTGGGCTGACATCGCTTAGATCTATCGATTTCTTGAAAACACTGGAGTTCAGTTTCAGATTTCATGAATCCACATATACCTTCATTTTACTTTTCCATTCCCCATTATTAACTCTTTTACTCACAAACCCTCAACCCCTTCTTTCTCAGCTCAGTTCCTAAGGGAAGTGAAATGGGACCGACTCGAGGCCTACGTGACGAAGGAGATAACTCCCTCACCCTCACAACCAACCAAACCACCTATGAACTATTCCATAAGACGGAGCAGAGTCCCCATGATACTTCAGTTTGTGTCAGGGTTTTCCACGTAAAAAATAATGCGCTTAAACAAACGAAATTCACTTAACTACATTTTCATTTTCTTCACCTTTGGTATCACACTTGAAATAAAAATATGAAAAATGAAAAATGAAAAAGAAAATGAAAAAAGGGGGGAAGGGGATGAGCTATTCGCTAATCCACCCGTAACCGAAGAAATGTACATAAAAGAAACAAGTGTCTAAAATTCTGAAAAGCTTTGTTTTTATTGTTTTATTGAATATACACTCCTCCCTCGTATTCTCACAATAACTCATCCTGTCCCTCTTCTAGCTGTCCTCCAGTCTCCGCCGTCAAAATTCTGGAAATTGCTGTGTGTCCGACATAATGCTAAAATTCGTCACATCTATTTTTCCGCCCCTTTACCTTTGACCTTGAAACTAATATTTTTATCAAAATTTCCACCAAATTCCCTTGTCAACGATTACTTACTTACTTAGGTGGCGCTTCAGTCCGGGGTGGACCAATGCCTCAACCAACAACCTCTTCCAGTTAGCTCGGTCCTTAGCTAACCGCCTGCAGTTGCGCACTTCAAGTTGGTTGAGGTCTTGTTCTACTTTTGCCCGCCACTGGCGAGATCGTTCTCTGCTGCGCTGACCATCCGGGTAAGAGTCGAATATTCTCCGAGCCGGAGCGTTGATGTCCATACGCTCTACATGTTCTAGCCATCTTAAACGCCCAATGTGCAGTTTTTTGACCAGGTTGATGTCGCTGTACAGCTCGTACAGTTCATGGTTAAATCTTGTCCTCCATAACCCGTCAACGCAAACGGGACCGAATATTTTACGAAGGGTTTTTCTCTCGAAGCGACTAAGGATATTTTCATCCGCTTTCGATAAAGTCCATGCTACAGCTCCATATAGCAAGACTGGGATATAGAGTCTCCTTAGTCGATCGGGAAAGGACTTCACTACTCAATTGCCTTTTTAGCCCAAAGAAACAGCGGTTGGCAAGAGTAATCCTTCGTTTGATTTCCGACGAGATGCCATTTTTTGATGTTATGGCAGAGCCGAGGTAGACAAAGTCCTTTACTACCTCGAAGTTGTAGCTGTCTATTGTGACGTTCTGTCCAATTCGTCGATGTTGGGTGTCCCTTTTTGTTGACAGCATATATTTTGTTTTGCCTTCGTTTACCGCTAAACCCATTTTAGCCGCTTCCATTTCTATACTCGCGAACGCACCGGTGACAGCTCGCTGTGTTCTACCAATGATGTCAATATCGTCGGCGTATGCAAGTAGATGAACGGACTTTTGAAAGATCGTTCCTTGTGTGTTGGCTTGTGAGTTTCGAACAATTGTTTCAAGTATGATGTTGAAGAAGTCGCATGACAGCGCGTCACCTTGTCTGAATCCTTTTTGGACATCGAACATGTCGGTGAGGTCATTACCGACCTTGATGGAGCAGCGAGCTTTCTCCATCGTTTCCCAGCACATATGGATGAGTTTGGCAGGTATGTCAAAACTAGACATGGGTCTATACAGTTCATCTCTCCAGAAGCTGTCATAGGCCGTCCGCATTGATAGGGGCCAATCAGGTTGTTGATGAAAGGCTTCAGGCGTTCACACAATATGGCAGACAGGATCTTGTAGGCGATGTTGAGGAGACTGATGCCTCTATAATTGGAGCAGTTGAGGGTGTCTCCTTTCTTATGGATCGGGCAGACGATGCTGAGATTCCATTCATCTGGCATACTTTCATCTGACCAAACCTTGGAGATGAGTTGGTGTATACTCACTACCAAGTCATCTCCAGGCTCCAGCTGCTCTTAATAGCTCTGCGGGTAGACCGTCAGGTCCAGCAGCCCTGTTGGACTTTACCTTGGATATTGCTATCCGCCTTCGTTTTGATCAGGTGGATGGGAGCTTTGGCTATCATCATCTAAATTGAATGGTTCATTCTGCCTGAAAGCGGGGTGTGGGTCTTCATCGCCATTATACAGTCTGCAGAAGTAGTATTTCCACATTCTCAGCACCAACGATTAGTCCGAGAAAAAATGTAACTTTATTATTCTTAGGATGATGCCTTAAACAAGGATCATTCTTGCTTTTCTATTTGTCGGCCTGAAGTCATCAACTATAATGGGTCTGTCATATATATTCCAATCAGGTTTATGCCGGATCTGTAAATCCAGTCACCTTCTAATCTCGTTTGGGTACTTTTATCTGAGATACGTAGCCGCTTTAACTATCTACAAAGGACCTGTTTTCTACTTTAAAATAATGATTCTGGTTCATTCTGAGTCGCAATTCAATTGTTTTCAAATTTAGGGATCCTTTTTGATACAATTTTACTCAGAATGTCATTGAGTGACAGAATTCGTTACATCGATCTGTCATTGATTAGTTGTCCAAGTAAGAAAAACTTTGCAAAGAAAGCGAATGTCTTGAAACATTCCACTCGCAAATGGTATGCCGCAAATAGAACTGACGTTGATTACTTTCTGACATACAAACTTACATACAACCGCGATAACGAAGAACTTCTGCAAGATCGACAAAACAACTTTTCTGGCATATACATAAGAGTATACAATGCAATCCCATTACACCACACCTCCGGCTCGGAATGTCTACCCAATTAACACCCTTTTCTTGTCGATTTGTTTTGCTTCTTTGTCTCCAGTAACAACCTCGCCATTGTAATTGGTATTCTTCTCGAAGAACAAAGAACACGCAGAGCACAAAATGACAGGATAGAAGTCGTCATGAACCATGGGGCTATATAAAAAGTCAAAACGTGATTTTCCTCACAATTTCCCTAATCCGCAGACAATCCTGAGCGGGAAAACGACGACGACAATGGAGCGATGGAGCGATGGAGCAAAGGACTCCTGCCAAACAAACAGACAAATAAGCATCCTTGTACACGGGGTACATTCTTGACAATCCTAACTAAACATTTGATTTTTCATCTTGTCGCCTTTGAGAGTGCACAACAATGCAATACCGACGAGTCCTTGGAACAATTGAACAAAATATTGAGCGAGGAGTGAGTACGCGAACTTGTTATGCATTTTGAGTGCAGGAATAAATATAAGTCCTCGACAGACGCTGAGCTCAGCATGGTACAATAAAAGGACGAAATGTGAATGATGATATTGTTTTTTTTTTTTTTTTTTTTTAAAAAAACTTCTCAGTCATTGTCAGGAGTTAGAACCTCCATGGCCCCATCTCCAGTGATGAAATTTCATTAAAGAATAAAACCTCATGGTCGTTTCTGTGAAAAATGAAAGGAACGACTCACAGTGGTTGGCGTGCAAGATGGTTCGACACTCACTGGGTAAACCAGCATCCGTATAATGTTCAATTCACGGCTCATCAATCAATTAATGTTTTCTGTTCTTGGAGCGAATGTTGGCCACAGCACTTTATCTGAGAATGCCCTTTTCCGCACCCGTCTGTGTATTCCTTTTGTTCAGAGTTATGAGGAATCTGAGTAAACACACCCTCAAAGGAACTGATTCAGTCCTGTGTCGTATCTCTTTGTGTGCGCCTAACTAATCTCGAAAAGTGTTTTTGGGGGCATCTCCTAGAATAGCGGTCACCCGTTCAATGAACATTTAAACGGTGACATTGGCAAGAGGCACATTTTGACAAATGGCAAGTGTCATTTAATGTCATCCATGTGTGACGACTGATGACAGAGAGCGTCCACCAATCGGAAACAAAAAATAAATAAATTAAATGTTCGCACACTTTTATCGTCGTTGGCATTCCTGTCCGGAGTTCTCTGTTTGGAATATCCTGAGTGCTGCCAATTAATCAACGGCAATGGAAATCATTTATTTGATTTAATGGCTGTGGGAGGAAGGGCTGAGAGGCGGTGGTCGGCGGTTGGACTCGGACGTGTGTATGGCTGTAGGATAATAAATGGCGGTTTGTCATGTGATTCGCTGAAATGGATGGCTAATGAGGCGTATATACGGAACATTTATGGGTAAATTGCTTAACTTGATTGGGTTGCGAATAGAGCTTAACGGAGACGTGGTCACTTTGAATGGATCTAATCGAAATTCACCACCATCTGTGGTTGACTTACGACCGACTTTTGAAGGATGTCAGAGTGAATTGGGTTTTTTATTTTATTTATTTTTTGCTTATTATCATTTTTTTTTTATGACAGTTCGCAAGTCGATGAAATGTCATTTATTTTGAATGTCGAAAGCAGGCGAATAAATTGTTATTTTTCATTGCAAATAATCTAAGTAAACAGGTTTGAAACAATGTTCCCCGTATAACATAATTTTACAATACGAAATGTTATTTAAAACAGAATTACTGGTCGCTAGGAGAAATACTTTTTTGTTTTACTTCACAGGGCTTTTATCATTTTTGCCAATTGCGTTAAAATTGTATCCACTGGCTTATTTTTGACACTAGTTTGGTGAATATAGACTTTAAAAATGAGCTGGCTCTGGAGCGGCATAAAAATTATCTCGTGGCTAATTTTTGACATTTGTATATAGTATATACCCATGAAGGCATGAGAGAGACGAAGAGAGCTTTTGTTTGTTTCGGTTTTCCAAATCGATTGTCGGTGGACAAATGTAATGCACTAATACTCACATACGATGGGAGAAGTACCCATTGTGAGAATTATGTTAAAACCAGCAGTTATAATACATGTAAAGAAAGGGACATTTTTCAATTTTAGTGGAAAATTAATGAAATGAAGAGTTCACAAAAAATCCCATTTAATCGAATCGACACAGCAAAAAGCTTAAACTTTATCCACATCTGTACAAACGTCAAAAATTAACCAGTGGACAAAATTTCAACGCAATTGGCACACGGCCTAAAGTCCCATTTGGACCTTCAACGCAGACAAAGTTAAGTAAGATATTACGTGTATCTAGAGTAAGCTGAAATCGGTGACATTTTAGAAAGTTCTGTCAGTTGTTTGACAAATACCTTCTGAAAATCCTACTTATCAAAAGCCAAGCTCGTGTGGATAAAACTGAACGCGTGATTTGTACTGTTATTTATGAAGCCATATTGTATTGTATTGCTGCATTTTCCATCACTTTTTCGAGCATCTCGGGCGGTATAGCGATGATTTCGGCACGAATGTTTGCCTTGAGCTCGTCAATGGTCTAAGGCTTGCTGGCTTATAATTTGCTTTTCAAATTACCCCAATAAAATAAGTCCGGAGGGGTAAAATCTGGAGATATGGGTGGCCAGTCAATTTCGCCATTTTTTGACAGCACACGTCCAGTGAATTTTCCTTCCAGAAACTGTTTGGCATAGCGTGCCGTCTTGTTGAAACCTGTAACCGTCCTGTCCCGATATCGGTGGATGAGCCAACAGCCCTTTCGAATGACATCCCACATATTTTTCAGAATATTTTTTTTCTAATTTACATTTTGCCCACCCTGTTGTTTCACAATATTTTTGAGTGATCAGTTATCTCAAATATGTGGACCACCGTAATGTATTAGTGTGCCAAATTCCAAGTTCTAAGCTTAATGTTCTTAATGTTATTATCGTGGCAGACATTTTAGAGCTAGAGCGAGCTTATAATGGTTTCGTTATATCAGATGGGCGCGGAACCCTAAAAATTAACTAAAATGTAAATAGAGCATCTTCAAGGATCTGAAGGTATCAACAGACATCGGTATTTAGAATGCCGGGCTTGGACCATAGGTAATTTTACCCCTCCTTTTACAAGACTTCTGTCAACCACCACTCTGGTTAGATTCACTTAGACACTTAAGGTCCATTGTGTTACCACATGGAGTCGATTCATTTATCGGTACTCCCCTACTCCTACTCCTATGTCAACAACACGCGGTGTTTCAAAGTGGTCAGCCATCTAAGTACTAACCGCGCCCGACGCTGCTTGATTTCGGTGATCCAACGAGAACCGATGTTTTCAGCGTGGCGTGGTCGTTGACAAAGTTTTATATTAACAACTAAAAAACTAACTGGAATTCAATTCACCTACATACATTGGCAACATGACTGAATGGTAACAAGAAAAAAAAATACTCTCATATCCTGACAGATCCTTGCAAACAAAGTTTAATATTAGCAAAAAAGTTGCTCGTCCTTATTCGTTTATAGATTTTGGAAATTTTCTCGTCGACCATTGTAGCAGTACTTCGAGCTTTCTATGTGCTATGTGCCTGCCACTCCCACTCTGTATACTCTCTAGGGGGGCGTCGGAGGATTGTCACGATGTGTAAGGCATTTCGCTCCCTCTCCCATTCGTGGTGTTTGATTCATTCTAAATGTAAAGCAATGGAGTTCCCTTGACTCTACTCCCAATGGAACTTCTGACGAACGTTTGTGCCCGTAGTTCGCAAAGGAAAAGTAAACACCAGAAGAAGAACAAAGAGCTCCCAAACGAAATAAAGTTAGAAACATGTCCGCTGGCATTATATGCTGCTTCCAGGCTCCCCTTTTCCATCGTCTCGTTGCTTTTTTTTTTTTTGTCAAAATTGTAATTAATCATACTTACGGTTAAGTTTTGCTTAAATTGTGTTATAGTTTCGCCATTCAACTTGTGCTTGACAGATTTTCTCGTGCCTCGGACTTTGCATGCACTTTGTTTGACTGTTGGGAGCTGCCCAAAACTCGACGGCACCAGAAATGGGAGCACAATTGGTTCTCCTTTTTTCTGTGTGCTCCTTTTCCTCCTGCTGGCATTCTCTGTTAAATTGATTGAAAAACTTTTGCGTACACTTTTTCATTGGCTTCAGTTTTATTGTGTTACATCGGCTGAAGATGAAGCAACTACCACCCTGTGACGGCGGCGGCGGCGGCGGCGGCATGTAGAGTCGAGCAGGCTGGCGAAGAAAATTAATCATCTGAAGAAGGAAGAAGAAAAGTTGAGTTCAGTTCTTTGCCTTGTGGGGCATCATTTCATTAATTTTTTTTTTTATACAATTTTTTTCTAATTCGATTGGAGTAATAAACGGATGTACTCGTGCAGCGTACACATACATAAATTCAAGGCGTATTCGTATGCATGGGGGTGTTTGTTGAAGAAAAGTATTATAAAGGATTGAAGAAGGGGGTCGGGGGGGGGGGGGGGAGATGAATGGTGTTGGCATTGGAAAATGTTTTAATTAGTTTAAACTCTGTAGGCACACAAAAGAGTTATCCGCGTTAGGGAGGTGTCATAATGAAATTCCCCTGCGAGCGGGGCGTGTGTCTTCTAACTTTGCGATTAAAGTAATTTGCACTCTGGTGATTTTCGACTGGAAATTGAATTGAGAAAATTTCATAACAAATAATAAATTGCTCGAAAAACAACTTTAAAGAGTAGTAGGCCGTGACGCGTTCTAACATGAAAAATTGTGATTCAGTTGGAAGTTAGGTTAGGCTAGCAGCGGGCTGATGAGAATTAATACATCCTCATCCCACCTAGGTCCATGTGGACTCATTGTGATACCCATTGTATGTTCCCACCCGTGGTATAACTGTCTGGGTTCCAACCATCCGGACGCCCTAGCAAATTTGAGTAGTTCCCATGGTGATCCATATGATAGCTCGTCAATTGGAGGTAATAATTTAAGTTTAAAAAAAAATACATTAGTTTTTAAGATACTGCTGATATTGATATTGATAAATGGTATCGGCCAACTGAGTCTTGCGGATTTACTTTTAAAATATTTTTGGAATAAATCCTATTGTAGTTCCAAAATAACGCAACGCTAAACTCTGTCATTGCCATATACACCTTCAAAATTTCCTATAACCCCACGATGTGACAGCATGATACAACACGATCCTGGACCAATTTTAGTCGTTGGTCGTCTTAAACAGTGTCCTGGCGGGAAACGGAAATGGTTTTGTGTTTCGAAATAATTTCGCTACGTGTAAACTTGTCTTCATTTCGGAGATTCCGATGACTTACTCTCGGACTCCTGCTGAATCGGTACTTAAAAGTAGTCAATGCTTAATATTCATAAATGTCTGATATCTATTTATTTTTGGTAGGACCAGAGTAGTGCAAGACCTCAATTATAACCTCAAATTGAATACAGAGTTTGCTGCCATCTTGGAAAACACAGCTGCGAAAACTCCTTCTTATCTTATACTTCCTGCCGAATTCGAAACTGAACAATTTTCTTGGTACAGTTTTTTTTATAATAAACTTAACTGGAAGACTTAACTTAAGACTAAAAAATTGTAGCACCAAAATGGAGATTGAAATCTTAAGTTGCTTATTGAATCCATACTGGTATATCTATTGTGCGATCAATACATAAAAGCGCTCGCAAAAATGAAATACTGAACAATCATTTCTATCCATTTCTATCCTATCAGCGGTCGAAAAAGTTCTAGAAGATGTTCTGGCAAACAGGCCTACATAAAAGCCGAATTTCAGTAGTCTTGTTCATAGAATTTAAAAAAAAACTATATAATAATGGTCAACTTGTAATTTATGTTAGATTCTTAATAATTGTTCTAAGTTGCTCTTAATTATTAACTTTTTCATAAACTTAACCGATTCTCAACACTAACTGTACTTGTAAACAGTCTTCTGCAGATAAGCCCTTCAGGGCTTTGAAGATTCAAAATTTTATATATTCATTGAATCATTGACTAAAATCCTTCAGTATTTCCATCATCCAAACTTCCATAGTAAGACCTTAGTAGACTGGAAAGCCTTGAAGGAAGCACACATTCAATAAAACTAAAGAGACTTCAATATCTGATGTGTATTGAAATCACTGGAGCACTTAAAACAATATCAATACCATTAATTAACACGATATTAAACTTGGTAGTAAGTTATATACGTAGACCGATTTGCGAAGACTTAAAAAGACTGAAAGAGAGGTTAGCTGAAGCCAATAATTCTTTTTAATCGTTTAATCTTTTCTATAAATACTCCGTCTAAAGACCTTAAGACTAGGATACAGCGTAATATTTACGCAGACGCACAGTGTTCCGCGTAGTACATATTTAGTGGACAAAAATATTTTTTTGACTATTTCATGTTATTCTTATGAGTTAAGTTGTAATAAAGAACTTATGTTTTAAGTGCTTTATTTACTTTATAGGGTGAAAAAACAAAAAAATTTAAATTTCTTTGATATTTTTTTTTTATATTGTGTATATCATATTCATCATCACTGCTGCTATTATTGAGTGAGTCTTCAGAATCGAAGTCTTTATCTGATTCAATATTTCGTTTCTGAGGTAATGGTTGGACAGCAGGGCCGACTAACAGAGCCATAACTTAGGCTATTGGGGTGACCTACAAAAAAAAGGATTACTGTTTTTGCGCACTCTGATTTTTTTAAGAAGTCGAGTTTTGTATCAAAATAAAAATTGACCCGGGGCAAGGTGGGGCTCATATTTAAAAGTCTATGCAAAAAAAATAAACAATGCCTCAAAAAAAACTTACATCTTATAATTAAAAAAATCTTTAAAAAACAGTTTAATAGACTTTCAAAATTTATTAGAATAATCTATTCACTTTGATTACTTGAATCCATACTAATTTGGTTTAATTTTTCACACAAAAAAATTAAAAAACTAATTAAATACAAATTGAACACTAATTGGGCACTGGAGCTATTATGGTAACACACTCCACTTTGACTTGCTCTAAAATCATTTCAACGCTCTAAAATAAAGAGAAAATGTGATTAACTTATCTTTCCAAGAATTGTGTTAGCAAGTACTAAGTAATTTTGTCATGAATTTTTTGAATTTTGTCCACTTATTGATGTGAAATGGAACACTGTGAGACGGATCGAAACTCCATGATGGCATGTGCGCTGCAATCTATATACAGTGGAAGTCTATTATAACGCCCTCGCTTATTACGAGCAGTCGCTTAAAACGACCACTTTCCTTTCAGTTGGTTGGTTTCTTTATATTTTAAGTTATTCCACCGTCGGATATAACGTCGTCTTATATAACGACTGTTCGGATATAACGACAAATTTTCGAGAAGAAAGAATCGATTTCGTCACTTATAACGACGAAGTGAGAGAAAATTTACAAAAAATTACATACCCATTCACGTATATACAATTTACTATACATACATACATATGTATGTATGTACATATGTACTTTAATCTAAATATTTCTTATTCATTCTAGTGATTTTACACAATTTTTTATTGTTTTTTTTTTTGCACCGCCGATGGTCGTTCTACATTGTGCAGCTGTTGAATATTATTATTATCGCCAGGATAGTTGATCTTAGTTTTAATGCTTTGTGTATTTATTTGAGTAAGCGCATTGTCATTAAAAAAGACTGCACTTTACATAAAACTTCCGTTTGGAGTCAAGTGAAAAAATAGCGTGATAGCACACGACTTTGGAGTAATTTGTTTTGTTAAACTTCAAAATAAAATTTAATTTATTCATGAACTCCGTATTATGTCCTACATAATTTTAAAATAAAATGAATTCATTTGGTCTCTGAATGTTTTTAAGTTTTCTCTAAATACTTACGGAGGGCAGTCGGATATAACAACCGCCTGTTATAACGACCACATTTGCTCGGTCTCTTAACCGTCGTTATAAGCGACTTCCACTGTATACATAAAAATCAATGGCCGTGCGTTAGTCTCGCTAAAACTCGAGAATGGCTCGACCGATTTTTATTCTGCGATATTAAGACTTTTGAAGCTTTCCGACAAGGCATCCGCAGGACGTTCTAAATTTCATAGTCACAAGATTGGAAAATAATCG
Organism: Brachyopa scutellaris; assembly: GCA_949775065.1. NCBI lineage: Eukaryota > Metazoa > Arthropoda > Insecta > Diptera > Syrphidae > Brachyopa > Brachyopa scutellaris. The sequence continues at coordinate 108,288,320 of OX459113.1, forward strand.
CAGTCAATCAACCCTACTCGCATCGCAACTAGGGCTAAATAAAAACTACTCATACATTTATCTTCTTTAAAAAAAAACTCCCCTTCAGTGCTTACCCTAAGCCTACTCCTTGTAAGACAAATTGCGCCTTTCTCCTTTGCTATGAAATAACTCAAACACCCTTTGCATGTGGCTGGCATGCAAACCACATTTCATTGATTGGCTCTAATCCACTTAGCAAACAAAAACAGATCCTCACACCTATTTTCTAAGAACTAACCTCAAGACTCATCTGCCCTTTCCAACGGTTCATCTATCTATGACCAAAACCATTTGCCTAAGCTAACAGAGCTTAAAACTCAGTAAAACTATTTCCATGCATCTCGTTGCCAGGGCCAGCACTATTTGTGGAACACACGAAATGAATTCCGAAAGACAAAACTTGCAGATTTCCAAACTCGCTATGTACACAGTTCTTATCTACTTGGCCATCAAATCCTTAAATTCCCATCTGTCCTAGGCAGTAGCTTAAACCGTTTGAATAGCGGCATCGGTAGTGGTCGGTCGGTGGTTGATTCGGTGGAAGAACATTTAAATAAACTCCTCCGCATGGGTATAGAGTGGAATTTCATCTAGAAGCGCTTTTGCGTCAGCCGCAAGCCAGAATAATGATTCCCTGGAGATTAGCATTAATTCAGTGGGCCAGGCGTCCGTCATCGTCCCTCTGGTGCTTAAGTTACAAACTAAAAATTGAATTTCACAAAATTCCTCCGACGAAGTTGTTCTTCTTGCTCGTTGCCGTTGCCGTTATCGTTGTTGTTGGTGTTTGTTTTTATACCAGTAGTGGTGCTGGTGGCCCAATTTACATGAACCAGCTTCGTCATCGGAAGTCCTGCGGTGCGGTAGAACTGGAATTGACCGTAAGCGAGTAATATCCGTACATTCAATTTTATATTTCCCCAAATAGCTGCAGCATTCAAATGCGCAATCAATTCTGCACACGGATTATGCACGTATCCTTGAAGGGGAATTTATTCAAAAATCCCAAGGATATAGAGCACACGAGTTTTAATCCGTTTTCCTTATCAAAGTTGTCTTTACGATGCCGCAAAGTTTTCCCTTTCGGCGGTGGTGGTGATAGGTGGCAGCGTACACATGTAAAATTTTGATTTGAAAATTTAATCCTGAGCCAAGGATCAGCGCGCACATAGAGCGAGGACATTTCTTCAGGGAATACACCGTGTACGAAGGGATGTGTAAGTGTTTGCGTGTCTCGTATGTATGTATATATGTGACTTTGCGAAAAGTTCTCGTGTGGAAAATCGTGCTGAATGAGTCGAATCAAAGCCGATGTAAGTTGGTAGTCTCCTTAAGGTGAAAGCCTATCGCTACCTGGAATGTTTTGCAAGATGTGAATGTCAACAGTATTTTTGCCGTGATTTAAATGGATTGACACTGAAGGATGTCTACGTATTTGCTCATGATGAAAACTTTGGAAAATGCGCGACAAACATATGTTTAAGTGACACCCCCAGTGCTTGCCAGGTGATGGATTTCAACCCTTCAATGTCATTTGCGTCACTTCTTAATCATTTTGAACAACAATGATGTTCGTATTTGTGTTGTTCTAGACTCGTTGTCAATCAGCGACGGGGGAATGCTCATTTGTGAAAAGAAAAGAAAAGAAAAGCGATTTAAGAACTTGAGTAGCAAACTCTTTGTATGTGGATCGCATAATGAGTAAAGGTCTTTACATCCCGACTTTTGCTTAATTGAAAGTAGCTTGAAGATAAATCACAACTAGGTAAGAAAAAAAAAAACGCAAGTCTGATCACTATTAGGAGGCGGGCGACATCCTTTGAAGGAGTTGTGAATCACCGGTGACTTCACCGCATTTGTTTTAAATTGCAGTAAATTCACTCATCCGCTATATTCATGCAGTGGAAGAGCGATGTCAAAATGTAAATTATGCTTTGAAACTTGAAGTGCTTTGGTGACATTTCGATTGCAAGACGCATTACTTGACTTAAGGTTTGCGCTGTCAAAAGTTGTATGAAAAGCAAATGATAGAAACAACTATCAATATTTAACAGAAAACCCCGCTATGTCATGTAACTTCCAACCTCTAAGATTTTTATTTGTTTAAATATATATTTAAAGTCTCCTGATTCCTTAAACTGCATATAATTTACCACAGATGCATTAACCACAGTGACCACGCTACAGTGACTAATAAGGCTTTCCACAGAGACGACGGTATCAGGACATTTAACTGTTCAAACAACTTCTACCTTAACCCTCACCGATTTCTTTTCCACTGTTCCGATTTTTTTAAGATTCCCTGACATCTCTAGAAAATCATTTTTACACAATAAAAACTAAAAGTTGTTTGAAAAAAGTGAAAAGAACATGTGGTTTTTTACCATTTTTCGAACCAATGACGGAAGTGACCATGGGTGGTACCCGGGTACCACCTAGTACATTTTGTATAGAAACTTTTTTTTTGTAATATGTATGATAAGTTTATTTGAGATATTGTTAGTACAATCCAAGCAAATAACCAGAGCAGGTGTAATATGCAGGTCGTAAACAGTATAACAACAATTTTGGCAACGTTTTCGACACTTTCTCTCGACTCGGATATCATTATAGCATTTCTTGCAAATACATTGCTTCTTCAAACACGACCGGTGCTATCTCATTCTTCGATTGGTTGTGGAAGCGAAATGGAAGTGCACACTTCCGATTTGTGAGCCGAGTACGCTTCCCATGGTTGTTTTTATAAATAGAATCGCGTTGTCAGCGGATCTAAGCTCCGAACTTAAATCGTTGGCAAGCATTATGTCTCGAGCCAGTTATTTCAGGAAAAGTTTGCGAAGATCTTTTCGGACATTTTCTGGATGCTCTCAACAAGAAACATCAATTATATTGTAGAATAATGCCAAAAGACACCAATTAGTTCGACGTTTAGTCGTATAACTCCATTATGATCTACTCCACCGTTAGTCGAGTCATAATCGAATATGATTTGTGGTTTTGTAGATGCAGTTGTCGTTTCGATTGCCCCAGTGTAATGCATGCTGGATATCAAAATAACGACTTTCTTCTTTTTCGGAACATACGAACATATCGTTGCTTCGGCTCTAAAACCAAACAAAGTTGAATAGATTTTGCGGTCTTTCGATGGCTGCATCGCCATTGGGATATACGGTACATTTTTCCGAAGCGTCTTAAGCAATGGTAATCCATTGCCCATGGGGTTATTTAGCAAAGGGAATGATGTGAAGACATTCTCTGATGTGACATTCCGGGCAAAACATTCTAATACAACTCACAAATTTGTTCCTTCTTCACTTATAGACAATACAAACACGAAAGAAATTAAGAAATCTCTTACCGCAACACTGCAATCGATGATTAACAATTCAAAACAAAGACTTGACTTTGACTCTCACCCTGTGATCGTTAATCACTACAAAAATTAAGGAGAGAAAGTACTCAGACATTATCATAATTAGTTATTTTTGTTATTACGCAGACTTTCTACAAACATAATCGAATGATTTCTATGTAAAACGTACCGAAATATATGGTGGTACCCGGGTACCACCTATGGGCTTTTTAGTGTGTAATTTTGTATGGGTCAGTAAGGGTTAAACTCAGTAACAAGAAAGACGAACAACGAATCTACAATTATAACCATTAAATGGTATTTACACGAATGGTTCAAGAACTGAAAAAGGAAAAGGGATGGGAACTCTTAAGTCCGGAACTAAGTTATTCGAACACCAGATTTTGGTGGATTTTCTTTCAGTAAGAATAAAAAACATATAATTAATTGCACTATTTGTTTTAAGTTCAGAATGAATATGTAGGTAAGTGTAATCAAGCGAAAAAAATCCGAAGGCAGCCTCAGAGCCGCTTTGTCCGTTTATGCGTTTAAAAATACGTCTCTTCGTCTGATTACTTACTTAGTTAGCGCTACAGCTCGAGGTGAACCTGGGCCTGCTTCTCGCAACCATTTGTATATGCGTGTTATATTTTTGCACGAATGGAAGGGACCTACAGTTTTTTTGCCGACTCCGAACGGCGAGTGGAGAAGCTCAATCGTGACAAATGATACTCTTTGATGCTTGTCAGGCATTCGAAAGAGGTGGTACCGTGAAAAAACTCTTTTAGGTGTTAGACCCGACCAGGAGTTGAACCCGGGCAGCATTGCGTGGTAGTCCAATGCACTAACCACCACAGCCACGGCGACCACCACTCTTCGTCTGATTATTCTTAGTTATGTTTCTAAATTTTTTGTAGAAATGGAGAAAAATCATAGTGATAAAAAAAAATGTCTACTTGGTCACCCTTACAAGTTGGCCAAAAATTCTTGCACCGCTAATGGCCAACTTACCAAAGTTTTACTGTACATACTTACATATATCCAAAATGTCTGATTTCGTGGAATCGGTCCAAATAAATTCAGACGAACTTTATTTTAGTGATGATGAACTCGAGGATCCAGATTACATTCCAGAGGAAATAACACCTGAAGCTGACCAATTTATAATGAAATGAACTCCCTTGAAACAAGTTTTGTAATTTTTGCTAGGAAGAGGATTATATTTCTTAGAAACAATCAGAGCCAATAGAATTCCAAATTGTAAGCTTCCTTTGTCATGATGTCAAAGAAGATTGAATTGTAGATGGCATTGACATAAATACTGTTTTGTGGAGAGACAATAAAAATGTCGGATTATCATCAATATATTGCATGTATGTAGGTATTGAGCAATTCTCAAGAGTTGATCAATTCAATCATCCAAGTAAAGCATCGCATTACGGTCGAAAAAAAAAATGACTGCCCACAAATCATATGTGATTATAAAGCCACATGAATAGAGTCAGTTTACCTAATAGATGGTCTTTGTGATCGATATCATATTCGACTCAATAATAAGGCTTTTTTATCATTTGGTTGACATAGCTGCTACTAATGCATGCATTTTGTGTCGGAAAATCTTCTGGTGATTCAAATTATACATTCATTTGCTGAAGCTGCCTAAATTTCGTGAAGATATAGCTGCAGGCAGCGTTGCCGTTCGGGACGCTTTTTCGGCGATGAGACCCGGGACCCAACTTTTCAATAAAACTCCGATTTTGACGCATTTTGAAAATATAGGACCCTTTTTTCAATTTATTTTCATTTCATGTTTCTTTTACTTGTAAATCATGGTACTTTACTCTTAAAACACACCCATTTTGTTCAACCAGTGATGAAATCAAGAAAGTATTTTTGTTAGTCAGAATTTCCCTTCCAAAAACTCGTTTTGCACACATGCTTTTGTTTATCTTTGTTATTTTTTTCCCAATATTTATTTTATTTTAAGTTAAGCAATAAGATACAGTTTTTCGAAAAATTGCATTTTTTCATACAAATATAAGTGGGACCCCATTTTTTGGACGCTTTTTGAAATATGCTCGCGGCCTTGGTTTTCTTATAAGGAAATACGTTGAGTTGGCCAGCCTTTCGCACAATCAAAAGAGCACAGCACTAGTTCTGGCATAAGCCAGAGGGTAAAACATCCGGTTACTGACATAATGTATGACAATACTATACCGACTTTTAAATATGGCTTGACAAAGATGGAGGTAGGGAAATGCAAACTTTGCAAAACATCGCAAACACATTGCATTTGCTCGAAATACGATTACCATTTGTGCTATACTAACGCAAAAGATACTTTTTTTAGTAATTTTTTTTTATTTCCAATAGTAATAATAATAATCGCAGATGCGCCATTCATAGAAAATACAAGTATGTACATACATGAACGTCAATATTTATTTATTTAAATGAGTTGTTTTTATTTCATTCAAATGTCAAATTAAATATTGTCGCAGTCGCAGTCAATATGCGCAGCAACTCGTCAATAATAGTAGCGTAAGCTTCCAGCTCATGCCAGAAAAAAAAGAAACTTAATACGAAAGGACATGCCATATTGGTTTTCATATACGGTCTTCATTTCGATAGCATCATACTCAGCTTACTCGATGGTCTATGGCTATGCCACACGACTAATTTGCATTATACCTGCATAATTGTCAATCCTTAAAAGCATCTGTCATCTAAGGAATATTTACTAAAACCAAACCCCATAAGCACGATCTTATGTTCTCATATAAGTTAATTAACTGGAATTTCCCATAAAATAGTAAAGTCCCTAAAATGGCCCTGTCACCGAGCTCTTAGCTGACTACACCTTAAAAACAAATTCAGCTGCCAGAAAACGTATTCGTGCACATTCTACGAAAATGCCATAAAACAGACATAAAGACCTGCTTAATGCACACAATGCATGCAGGATGCATAAAGGACCTTCCCAGTCGGATATTACAATAATAATTTCAAAAGTTCCTTGTACACAATTTGGGTGCAACAGCAACACCCACCACCATCACGAGAAGAGAATTCAACGAATTTCTCTTCTCTCACCGAGAAAAGGATGTGCAAATGTCAGACGTTTGAAGAGTTTTCTGTAGACCACACCGCGGGCGTTGTACACTCCTCCTTCAACTCCAAAAAGGATATTTTTTGTTTCTAATTTGAATAAGTTTTCATCTCCTTGAAATGAATGCAGTTTTCTTTTGCTCGTTCACCTATTATTGTTATTTTGTTTTCTTTTCCTTTTCTCCTTTGTACTATAGTATACGCTTCTAGTTCCGTTTGGAACAATGGTGGAACCATTTTCGTCACACTCCGCTCCGCTATCGTTCTGTCCACATGGGTTTAATTGTTAAACACTTTTCCAAGGGAGCAAAACTTTTCTCGTTGTACGTTTTAGCAAACTTTTATCTCCTTTTTTTCTTTCGTTCTTTCGTGGTGGAACAACAATTGCTTTAAATGCCTTCAACGTTTCTAAACAATTTAACCTTAAATTGCATTGTTCCAGTGATGGAAATGGCTGTTCTAAATTCTAAACGCTCAGCGATGACATTACTGTGAATGGAATTAAATGGCGGAGGCGATTATTATAATTGGACGGAGGTGAAGAGTGCACGCGCACGGTTCCGAATGGACAATTACATTGTTTCAAATGGGTTGAAGTGCGCATTACGAGATAATATTTAGTGTGAATGTGTAAGATGATGAGATTGCATTTTAAAAGGAGTTCACCGAGATTCAACACGTTCTCTGTTTTACCATATTGGTTGTATCTTTGAATGTCGAAGTCCGAAAATACGGGAATACAAGATGTCCTCATCCATATACTCACGCATAGTCAAGCAGCTATAAACGCCCCAGGCTCAGACCTGATTGAATCGAAATCAGTCCTGAGCTGCTTCAATACTCTCCAAAACCTCTCCCGTAGAAACAGAGTCAAACTTTGTTAAGTGAGGGTATTGATGAAAACGAAAAAGCTGACGAACTGGCTAGGAAAGGTTCGGCTGACTTCTTTATCGGTCCTGAGCCGTTTTGTAACATTCCAAATTCAGCTATTAACTTGCTATTAAAAAGTTGGGAAAACAACATGTATAGCTTCTTTTGGGAAAATACACAAGGTCTTCGTCAGGCTAAAAGTGCCATTAAACCCATCCACAATAAATCCATAAACACCTACTCCTTAGTAGAAATGACATCAAGAGATTAGTGGGAATTCTAACAGGGCATTGCCATCTTCGATATCACATAAAAAATCACGAAACTGAATGTCGTCTCTGCATGGAATATGACGAAACTACGGAACATATTCTATATGCCCTCTCATTGAAATTCATAAAGTCTCCACCAGTGAGATCGTCAGCTTCATCAAAAGACTTGAACCTCTTCTGGTTCCCTAAACTGACTTCGCGGTATAATAGATCTTTTAGGTCGTGGTGCCCACCGCAACTGGCGGGTCAGAACGTTTAAAAAAAAGTCACAAATTAAGGTTAATTTTGTTCTAACAGATGCAAAACGGAAAGCTTATAAAAGCTCTATTTCATAAGACCGCGCATAACTCGAGAACGGATCGTCCGGATTGAGCTGCCTTTTTCTTATTATATTCGTCTTCGCCCAAGGAAACTTTTTGCGGCGAGGAAATTGAAAAATCAAAAAGGAAAATTGAAAAATCGGAAAAATCAATTTTCCATAAATTTTGTATTGGGAATTTTCATTTATTTTCATTTTGATCGTAATATAAAGTTCAAAGGGTTGCAAAAATTCAAAGTTGGGAAAAGTTTCCCGGAAAATCATTTTTTTCATTTCGACGTAAAAATATGTATAGTGAAAATAATTACCAGAGCTCCAAATTTGAATATTTAAATAAATCAAAAACTATCAGATTTTTAATGTTCAAATTATGTCAAAATCTTTCGTGAACGATTCCTTTATCTTAGCTCAAGTTTTGTGATGATTGACGTGATTCCGGTGAGTTTATCGAAAATATTCAACGTATCTACTGCTTTCAGTGCAGTTGCGAATCAGATGATATTGCTTCGAGGATGATAATTCGAGTTCTTCGACATTGTACTTTCAGTGTTCAGGAGATAGTATGTCGCTGATCAGAGGATCAAACATCGGCTCATGCAGTCGCAATGCGCGAAGATTGGCGATTCGCCGTGCAAATCAAACCCTGACCCCGAGCAACGCGCCAAAGCGAATTAGTGCATACGTTGCGAATTCGGGCAGCACGAACTCAGGAGGAACGAGAAGCACACGCAGCTGCTGAATGAGTGCGACGGCAGCGCACTCGCGATCATTCGGTGCGAATATTGTTGAAGAACGTGGTGTTAGTCCGATATTTAAGGTAATTTCGTCTCAAATAAGTATACAATTGGATTTCTGTGGACCAACGATACTAACCCATTTTGAACTCGCCACCAACTATACAGATTCAAGGGCAAACTCACCATCGAACCGAATCAATCATTGTTGCCGCGTCATCTGTTATCGATCGCGAATGATCGATCAAAAGAACTAATTTCTGAAGGATTCGTGAATGCTCGAAATTATTTCTATCAAAAAAATCAATTTTGGGCGGGACGTAGTTCGCCGAGTTCGCTAGTTTGTAATAAATTTCATTGAAATTGACAGGTGCTTTTATGTTTCAGGTCGATGTTTTTTTAATTAATTTTAAATAAAATACAGTTTTATAATTTACATTTCCTTGATCGAATAAATGGTCTTTATCATTATGTATGGAATATTAACAATTTTACAGACATCTGGTATTATTACAGTAATTTCTTGCCACTGGCCGTATTTTTTGAAACGTAACTAGCCAGTAGTTGCCAGCAAAGTCAAATTTCACACTTAAAACAAATGCAACAACCAGCTGGCTACAACTACAACTCTTGATTTTATCCCCAGCCAAAAGCAACTGGCTAGGAATGGCGCTGAAAGCGATTTGTTCTATTGTCTTAACATTCGACAGACTACCGTGTACGAAAATTATATATGTACATAGGTAATTTCAATTACTAAATTATGTTTCACAAATACGTATAATCAACTTTGTATGTTATGATTTTATACCTCTTTTTGTAAATTAGCCATTGAATAAATTACCGAAATCAAAAGGATTATTATCCTTATAAATGGAGTATGAACCCAATAGCGTGATTAGCTTATCTTCTTAACATAAATTTATATTTTAGTGTACGATGCACAAAAGTTTTTGATATATTTAGAAATACAGTCGACTCTCCCTAAGTCGAATTTACCCGGGATACCAAGATTTGTTCGAGTTAGAGAGAGTTTTAGAAAAATTCGAGTAATAGGGAGAAACATTTATTTTTGTTTTAAAATGTTTGTTTAGTAAAAAAAAAGGTAAATGTAATTAAAAAAAAAGTTACAACCAACAACACAAAGAAAAGGATAACAATGGTTTTTTTTTTTTTTCATTCATTGTACATTTCACCAAAAGGACATTACCTCATGATTCATTTGTATCACATATTTTTGAATTACATAGAAATTTTGGAATATCTTGCATTCTGGGAAAAATGCATTGATTTGAACTATTTTAAAACATACTGCATTTTCAGAAAAATTCATCGATTTTAACTATTACAAGTTAGGTCCCCGAGGAACAGCGCGTTATACAAAATCGCATAATACGATACTGGGGCCACATATTCAAGTTGGGGTTACGTTTTCCACAGAAAAAAAAATCATCTAAATTTATTACATCTTGTTTAAAAAAAAAACTAGCCGAACTATAGTTAATATAAAAAAAAACTACACAAACGATAAAAACAATTATGTTGAGAATTAAAAAAGAAGAATGTAATCTTTATTGCAAATTTAAATTCATGTTTCATGCATAGTGGATATGCGTTTTAATTAAAAAAAAGTCTGTTTTAATAGTTTGCTGAGCTGAGTACTTCTCTTCATTCTGCAACTCCTTTTGGAAGAATATGAAGCTAAAGAACGTTGCAAGTGCCTTTTAAAATTGTTGAAGCGTTCCATAGAGGGATTAACACCTGCGAAGTGATTCTCGAAATTAGCAGCCAATCCAATCCTTGGTTTATGTTTTATGTTAATATGTATGAATCAACCAGACACGTGAATATGTTAAAAGGGAATTCCCCAAAATACAGAAATGCTACATACATATTTCGCGTGAGAAAAGACTGAGATTCGCGTTATAGCGAATCCGCGTTGTTAAAGTAACGCGTTATAAGAGGGTTGACTGTATCTCGCTTTTTGACACTCAAGATTACTTAGTTTTTTTCCGACGCAATGCGTCTTCGGGAAGCTCGCAACGCTACCAGGCTCAAACTCATAACTAATTTCAGTTCAGCTTACCAAAGTTCCGTGTTATTCTGTAACTTGAGAGATTTCGCGATTGACCGACGTTTAAAAAAAAAATATTTTTGAAGAGTTTGGAAGGGTTCTATTAAAAAAAATTTCCTGCATTTTACAAACATGCTCTGTTTCGCTATTTGGAAGCACTTATCCGTGTGAGCAGATTTTTAGTTGCATGGAGTAGGTATATCAAATCACAAGTGAGAACACGAATTACTGATGTTCATTTGGAAAAGTATTTGCGTATAGCGACAACATCAGTCGAGATCAATTTTGATGATAAATTCAGGTGTCTTTATTTTATTTTTTTTTAAATTATTTGATTCTGCGTTGTTTTATTTTTCCTCAAAAAAATAAATACATTATGTATTTTATTACAACCAAGCAGGCTTGCCCACTATCCCGTCTACTGGAAAGCGACAATGTGCTCGAACCTATAGCACGCTTGCGTGTTTACTTTAATTAACAAAAAATAAAGTTGGGGCGTGGACCGGTAGAAAATATTTTTTTCTGAAATTTGGCCCGCCTGCTGAAAAGGCTGGCTACCACTGGTTTAAATGAACGATTGGCTAGCTAGATTTTAAAAAAAAACACAGCTATTGAACATCAAGTTTGTCACCAATTTGTCGGTGTACACCTTTTCCTTCAAGTTCCCCCATAGAAAGGACCCGAAAGAGGTCAAATCAGTGGATCGTTAGGGCCACTCGATATCACCACTTTTGACATTATTCGGCCGGGAAAAATTGCTTGTAAAATTTGCATAGCAAAGGAACTGTGTGTGATGTGGCACCGTCTTGTTGGAACCATATGTTTTGTAGGTCTAATGGTTCCAACTTATCCCAATAGCGATCATCAGAAACTCTTACAGCATAGTCTAGCATCCAAATATGTCCCAAATATGCCGCCGTGCCGGCGTAAATGTCGCACCATGCAGTTACTCAACGAGGTCATCTTTGATGTATCAATTTAGGGTTTTCTGTGCCCCAATAGTGTATATTCCGCTTATTAACAAAGCCAGACAAGTCGAAATGTGATTCGTTGCTCATAATGATTTTTCGGCAAAAATGTAAAACTCGAGCACTCCAATTTCGATGCCGTTCATGCTAATTTTCCTGCAACTTTTGTGCCTGTTGAATTTTGTACGGGTAATAATGCAAATCTTCTTTGAGAATTTTCAACAAACCTGAGTCAATACCCGAACACTCTGCCTCACTGCATCAATCTTTTCTGGTGTACGTACGCCTAATTGTCGCTCTGTTGCGACGTTAGCTGCTCCATAGTAATTTCGATCACTTTCTACGACTGTCAGATGCCATCTGACAAATGTCATCCAAACCGCAATGGCGGCCAAACAAAATCGACTTGGAAAACAAAAAGCACCGCGAATTAAATTGAATTCTCTTTAGGATTTCGTTTTTTGAATGCCAACAAAATAACACAGTCCAGTCCACAGTTTCGACTCAGTCATACGTTGAGTATCATTTCTCCTACACCACCCCACGGAGGCCATTCAACTTGTGGTATTTCCAACGACCCTGCACTCTACTTACAAAAGAAACTGTAAAATTATCTGATGCAAACAAAAACAAAAAAATACAGGAAATGTATCTAATTTGGTCCTTTTGAAGCCAAAAAGTCTCCCCAAATCGCGCACTCCAATTTGTTAATACACCACCATCCAAATTTATACACCGAATCCCCCCTTTAAGTACCATAAACAGCTCCATCCGTTCACGAACAGTGGCTATTTAATTTCACAAAGTCTTAATTACTTTTTTTCAGATCCCCGCCTGATGACCGCCCCAGCTGTATCACATAGTCTCTTCATTTCTCACACCAACCGACATTTGCACTTACTCCCATGTGTATCCTTTGTCCGATCGACCGCAGACGAACAACTATGGTTGAAATAATACCCCAAAACAAACCGAAAGGATTTCGAAAGTTTTTCCGCATTTTTCGAGCTGCATCAAAGTATCTCTTTCTATCTCTCTCTATCTCTCTCCGACATAAAGGATAACAAATAAATGTGTTGTACAATATTTTCTCCATTTTCATCTAGCCCCACAAAATGACTTTTCAAAAGTCGTCTCGGCGAAGATGCATTTTCCTTCTTGCACATGATCTCGCGGTGCCCACAGGACAGACTAGAAACCCGTTGCACTTAATGAGTCCTTGCCCGGATACCGCTCATAAGTATACACACACATGCCAGATTGATTATAATACGTGTCCTTAAAAATGGAAGAAACAACTTTTAATAGTTCAGCAAGGACAAACTACGGTTGTGGGCTTAAATCCTTGTTGACATAATTGTCTTTCGCTTTGCGAACAGGATTTATGAGTTCGAGGCGAAGGATTTAATTTCGATAATTAAGTTTAAATGGTGGGTTGTCGTTCGTGTTGTCGGTTGTTGTCATTGTTGGAATATTGTCGCAGAGGTGTCCCGCACAAACTAACACACACACACACACACACATAAGAGTACATCTACCCATTCCTGTTGGCGAGAGGGACATTAATTGGGAAGCTCTGACGTTAATCTTCTTTAGTGGAAATTTATGGTTGTAGTTGCAGTACCCAAGTGGTGGTGATGCAATTGCAATTTGGAAAATGCATGTTGAAGCTTAGGAAGAACATAGATAAGAGGTTGAGTTTAAGTTTGCCTTGGAAGTCCCACCAAAAAAAAAAGATTTAATTAAAAACTCGTTCCTGAGATACCACACGACTTTTTTCGACTCGATTAAAGCAAGATCCTTAGATGGATGGTTTTTCTTTTGTGAAAGTCGATGGAAAATAATAAGTTCGCTGCACATGTTTCACATGTTGGTTTCAATTTCGGAAATTTATTGATTTAGGAAGTGCACGTAACTGCACTAAAAGGCTTATTTATTACCCGAATAGACAAAATTAACGGTTATGCTTTCAACAGGCTGGGTTTGTTTATTTGCTTGTTTCTATGTAAGGATGTCACCGCGTTCAGCCTAAACTGTGAAGCCGATTTTAACAAATGAGGTGTCGTTGGATTCGTCTTGATCCGGAGAGTGTTCTAAACTATGTGACGTTACAGAAAAATTGAATTAGGCGGATGCACCAAGCAAGATGGCTGATTACCTCTTTTTTCTTTTTCTTTACAACCGCATTGATAGTGGTATCAAATGAAAGGGCTTAGCGAGTATAATACAAAACGAGATGACGTCATTCTAAATTCAATATGGCGGACGCCCCCAAGATGGCGGATTACCGTTATCTTTACTACATCCTTAATATGGGTATCAAATGAAAGCGTTTGACAAGTAAAATTCGATAAGCTATGTGACATCATTTAAAATCCAATATGGCGGACGTATCAAAATGGTGAATTAGTGTTATCTTTACGACGTCCTTAATATGGGTATTAAATGGAAGAGTTTGACAAGAAGAACACGCCATTGCCTACTATACACTGCATATTTGTATTAGGGGCTATCGCAACAAGAAGTCAGAGTGAAGCGGTGGTCATGGAATTCCTTTCCTTTTCAGGATAGTGAATAGAGGGATGGCATACACTCAGGTGGATCAATCTAACATCGAGATCTACCAATTTTAGAGAATTTTATTTAGTTCTTGAAAGGAGTTTGGTTAGAACTTAAAGAGTGTGGATTCCCAATCATCGGGGAAGTGGATGAGTAAGACGGTGTTTAGCGAAAACATCTTTAGATCGTTACACAGATGGCGCCCAAATATCGAAACTCATTTGGCTGTCTATGTGTAGCATGCTCTATCTTTAATTGTGCAGAGAGGCTAAGTTCTAGTGATCAGAATAAAGCTATCTTTTTGTTGAGTCTTAAGAAGGATGAGCGGTTAAAAGAACCTGGTTTCGATACACTAAAATGGCGTATTTAATTGTGTTTCATTACACCATTGACGCGTTCACAGCGTGGGCTCGTTACAAATGCGTAATTATATACATAAATACATTATTGTATAGGCATGCGACCACGGCTTTATTCTGAAATTATCTTGTTTCGTCTTTTTTAGTTAGTTTTTCCCGTAGTCGGGTTTTAATTCTTATAACTTAATTCTTTATTGTTGGACAGATTTCTTACTATCATACATCGTTTAACTTACGCGTTCTGACACTTTTAATATGGAAATTATTATAATTTATACAGAATGACATAAAATCCATTATCCCATTAGTTTCTAAGCAGGAATAGCTGCAGATGTACAACCAGTTCTCCACATCTGCATTTCTATATCAAGTTTAATGATTTAATTGGAATGGAATTGAATTTCCATGCATTACTCCTAGTTTATGTGTCCTCCTCCTCCATGACAAAAATGTTATTCCAGAAAACATGCATAATGAAAAAAAAAACGGCAGATTTTGTCAATGGTAAGTTTTAGGTATACCATCATTATTCAGTTATTCCATTTCCTTTCACCCCCAGAACCTACCAGAAGATTCAAATATTAGACAAGCGACTACCCCAAGTAGACAGGTAGTCACAGCTAAGGTTAAATGAAGATTCAGTAGTCCTTGTGCATATTTTTCCTATATCCAGCCAAGGGATATGTTTGTCACGATTGTATGAATGTTAGGGAGAGGGCGCAAGGTTTGAAACTAAACTTTTCGTTGAATTTCCCATCGGAAATACGTTGTGATAGTGTGGAGTAGTTCTCGTATAAAATAAGACCAAGCTGAAAGGGTTGATCAGAAGTTGAGTCCTGTTTGCAATTATGCAAATGAAATCAATATTGTCCGAGAGATAGGACTATTCCCTGCCTGTCGTTGACCCAAATTCCGGTGGTCGACAAGGCACAAACACACATTATATTGATCTTACATAAGGGCTAGTTGTGAGGACGTACGTATATAACGCAGCATTTGTATGGGCACTTCCGCAAAGTGTTCTTCGGGTTGTTGGTTGTTTGTGTTGTGCATTTCGACTTTGTTTGGTTGCATTCGCTTTGATTGGATATTCTAAATTCTAAATAATTGTAATTTGGTGCATAAACATTTAAGGCAATAGTTTTGTGGTAACCAAAACGATAATAAACAGCCTTCTAAGCGTATTGTACAAATGCAATTAAAGCAAATCGAATGTGGATTCTATGGGAGTTATCTAATCGATATCGAGGCAATGAACATCGACGTAAGTTAGTGTTAACGTTCATGCGAATGCACTCCACACTGTTTGGCAAATAAGATAGATAGATGTGATTGCATTGCTTTGATTTAATGCGATTAATGGACCCGTAAACAATGGATTTCAGATATGTTTCAGCTTTGCTTATGGGTGACGTAATGAGCTGCACAAATAATTTAAGAAATAATAATCTATTAAATTAATTTACAGCAATTTTGTTACCGAAGCCATAACTAAGCTAGCTACGAGTAACATGGTATCTACATGGGCTACTTATTCATCGAAGCCATGTTTGCCATTTTCAGAAAGAAAGTAACCGTCAAAGTAGAGATCTAAATTAACTCCATACTCGTAAGGATTTTATATTGAAATAGCTCAGATCTCATAAATAGCCCAGAAAATAAACTAAACTTGGAAAAGGACAATGTTTGAGCCACAAAGTGATAGCTCATTCATATATTCATACGAAGATGCGTTTTTATGTTCGCGGAATGAGTCAGTAGGTCATTAGTGAGTGTAGTCCTTACATAGTATAAAGCCAAGTCCCGATCGATATCATACTACGTTTGTGGTTAAGGATCTCAAGAACCGCCAAATAGATTTTAACGATTCTTTTGGTATAAGATTACTAATTTCTGGGAAAAGGTTTATCAATTAGCTCTGAATTAGATAAATTTTTAGTTTTAGAGTTTAAGGGATTTCAAATGAGAAAACGAAAATTCAATTTAAAACAAACGGCTTTTACTTCAGAACAGCTTCACCCATGTGATTGATATTCATTCTCAGCTTAATAACATTCAATACGCAAGTTTAAAAACTAAAATCATATCTGTGCGATTATTAGAAGCTAAATAATAACAAAATGCATTCCGTCGGTTTTTTTTTTAAATTTTTTGCAAGCAGAAGCTGAATTACAGCACTCAGCGGCAATCGTGTGGAGCTGCTGATGATTTTTTTTTTTTGCAAGTCGCACTCGTCTGAAACTGCTCGACCGTTTTTATGAAATTTTTTGTGTATATTTGGTAGGTATAAGAATAGGTTATAACAGGGCCCGCTGTAGGTGGGGACAACCCGGACATTTGTCCGGGGCGCCAAGATTTAGGCGCGGCATTTTGGTTATAAGTTTGAAAGAAAATATTGACATGTTAAATATCCAATTGATAGATACTTTCACATATCGATTCTTTCGTTTGCCAAAAATTGCGTAGTGCGTAGCATGTTTATGCTGTTTATGTCTAAAAGGTAAAAATATTTACAATTCTAGATTAAAAAAAAAGCAATCATAAAAGAGGTACATACATATATTTACAGTTAAAAAGATTCAAAGTAGTCTTTGAAAGTTACACCTTTCGAATAGATACGTTTTTAAATTGTAAAGTAGAAGAAACCAAAACATCTCTGGAAATAGTACGATTTTGAAACTTTCAAATACAGCCAAGAAAAGCGTAAATAAACCGTAAATAAACCAATTGAATTCACATTCACTGGTTACTTAGTTTTTTTTTCTAAGTGGAATGCATCATATTTAATTGACACACTTGTTTGAGCATGCATACAGACTACAGAGGATTTTTCAATAGGGACACAACAATTTTGTAATTTAGTACAAAAGCACCGTTAAACTTTTTATATGATTTATCAAAACGTAAGTCAAGGTCATGGTGAAGGTACCGAACGAGCTCCGATCGGAAATTATTAAAAAATACTACCGGAATTCTGAATCGGTGGTCGCAGGTCGCAGCTTTAAAAACGCTTACTCCAATTTTCAGTCGTAATAATCGTCCCACCAGACAGGTTGTACGCACTATAGTGGATAAATTCGAGTCAACATTATTCAGTATTGAATGTTCCTGTGCTAGGGAGACAACGCACCAGTCGAAGTAAGGAAAATATCGCAGCCGTAAGTGCTCCAGCTCAAAATCAGCTAAAAGTCGATTCCATGCCGTTCACAGGAATTGGGAATCTCTCAGTCCACATTGTGACGAATTTTGCATAAAGATCTTGGCCCATAGCCTTACAAGATCAAAGTCACTCAAAACTGGAACCTCGAAACTTCTCCGACTGGGCTTTGCAAAAATTTGAAGAAAAATTATTCAGTATTGAATGTTCCTGTGCTAGGGAGACAACGCACCAGTCGAAGTAACGAAAATATCGCAGCCGTAAGTGCTCCAGCTCAAAATCAGCTAAAAGTCGATTCCATGCCGTTCACAGGAATTGGGAATTTCTCAGTCCACATTGTGACGAATTTTGCATAAAGATCTTGGCCCATAGCCTTACAAGATCAAATTCACTCAAAACTGGAACCTCGAAACTTCTCCGACTGGGCCCTGCAAAAATTTGAAGAAAATCCTGAAGATCAACGAAAATCATCTACAGCGATGAAGCTTATTTTTGGCTTAATGACGTTATTGAACAGCAACAAGCCCACATGTGCTTCAAGAGAATTGGATAGACTTGATAACAGTGATAAACATATGGTTTCAACCAGATGGGCGCCACACAGGGAAAATTTGTGTAATCTCGAGAAATGGTCCGATCGAATAGCCAGCTCGCTCATGCGATTTAAGGCCGTTGGATTTATTTTTACTGGGTGTTAAAGGGTTGGCTTATGCCTAAAAGCCTAAATCGAGTACCGCGCTGTTATAAAGTTCAGAAGTTTAATATGTCACAGTCTGCTGGAAAAATCGTGGCCCGGTTTTGATACACAGAAGGGATCCTTTTGATAGATTATAAATACAAAGGCGTCTCCATAACCGGAGCATACTACGATTTAATCCTAGAGCGGTTGAACGAAGCCATAAAAAGGGAATAATCAACCAAAAGTATCTTCCTTGTGCACGACAGGTCGCTTGTTCACAAGAGTCGCGATGCGTTTGCTGCCCTGCATAAGGTGGCTTCGATATTTTGGATAAGGCACCCCATAATGACCTGACCTAGCTCTCAGCGATTGTTATCTTTTCCTAAAAATAGAAAAAGGAAGTTCGTGAGAAGAAGTTTTGAAGCGGTAGTAGTAGACCGAAACAAGCGAAACATTTCAAATGGGTATACTGAAACAACGCCATAAGAAAAGTCACACCTTGGGAGTTACAATGTCTTATCGAAGAAGTGGAAAATGTTGCCAGTTTCCGTGGATCAAGAGGAGCAGCTTGCGCTGAATAATTTCCTACTGAAAATGGCAAACACCGCCCAAACACCAACTGAAAGTGAGACATTTTGAAAGATGTATAGCCTACGAAAGCATTGGCGCATTTACCGTCAGCTCGGAGACAGATTTTGGAAGCGCTGGGTCTCAGAATATTTGCCAACTTAAACACGCAGCGGTAAGTAGTTCAAAATAATATAGTCACTCAAGAAAGAAGACGTAGTGCTCATTTATGGCACGATCAGGTCTAGAAAGCAGTGGTGCCGAAAAGAATGAAACGAGTTTATCAAGCTGTATACATTTAGAGTAGGGCGACGAGCCATGGTTCAAACAAAGTCCGTTAACCGTTTTAAGCGTAGACGTTAGTGAATTAGGTTGATTTACATGGGCGGGAGTGTTGAAGAACGTCTTTTAATCTATTTGAATATTCAAAGGAAACAGATCTTCTGTTTTTGAGAGCGTGACGTAGCAGAGTTTCTGAATAGCAAAAAAGGTAAGTCGTTAGTCACGTTTTTTGATGTGATTTTTAGCGCTTTACTTGAAAACAGTCATTCCATCCTAGCGATTGTGAGAGGAGTAAGCCGAGTTAAGTAAAATAATATATTGCATTAAAACCTAGCCTTCGAATAATTCGGCTTTCGGATTTTCACAGTTCTAGCAGCCAAAATGACAGGTTAGTGGAGATGCCACACCATGTTGAAGTTCAAATTTCTAGCGGTATATTCGGCTGGGGTACCTAATAAATTACTTTGTCTACCTCGACTCTGCTATAACATCAAAAAATTACATCTCGTTGGAAATAAAACGTAGAATTACTCTTATCAATCGCTATTTCTTTGGGCTAAGAGTTGAGTTGTAAAGCCCTCTCTCGACCAACTAAAGAGACTCTATCTCCCAGTCTTGCTATATGGAGCTGAGAGTGGACTTGATAGAAAGCGGATAAAGATATCCTCGGTCGGTTCGAAAGGAAAATCTTGCGTAAGATATGCGGTCCCGTTCGCGTTGACGGGTTTTGGAGGAGAAGATTCAACCACGAACTATACGAGCTGGTCAAGAAATTGGGCATTGGGCGTTTAAGATGGCTAGGACATCTTGTCATCTAGAGCGTATGGACATCAACGCTCTAGCTCGGAGAATATTCGATTCAAGCCCGGAAGGTCAGCGCAGCAGAAGACGACCTAGCCTAAGGCGGCGCGCACAAGTAGAAAAGGACCTTAACCAACTTGGAGTGCGCAACTGGAGGCAGTTAGCTAATGACCGGGCTAGCTAGAAGGGGTTGTTGGTTGAGGCCCGGCCTGTTGCGCCATCTAAGTAAGTATGTATTATGTTATATTCGGCTGATGGCCATCTCCAACGTGAAGCAAAAAAAAACATAAATTAATTATTTGTGTCTAGTGAACTCATAAGAAATGTTTCTCATTGTCACAATCAATTTCACTCAATTTCACAATTTTTCCTTGCCACTGCCATCGCCACGTTTCACTCCCTTATATTTGTAGTTTACACAGCAGCATGAGTAATGGTGACAATTGTCCAACACTACTCGTTCCAATAGCAATGTATCCGAGTATTATTCTCGTTTCGTTTGTTTTTGTTTCACTCTCACTCTGAGTCTGAATCCAACGTAATGGTGACTTAGCGCAATTTGTTGAAAAGGACACGTAGCGCCAAAGTATCCAGAATTGTGTGATAGTTGCCACCCTTTCACCAAATCAGATGTCGTCCACGTGCAACGACATTCGGCAGTTTTGTGTTGGCATTACGTGAGATATTTTGCAACGATACTCGTACTTCAATTCTCGGAAGCTACTCGTACAGTTGCACTCCTGAAGGATCAAACATAACATGTATACGTACGTTACCTAGTGCTGGTGGCGCCGCCATTGTTGTTCGTTTATAATAAAATGTCAAAATGCCGGAAATTTATTCTCGTCCTCGTCCGTTTTTCATACCACCGAGTGTCGGCATCGTGTACTTACTCCGGCGACGACGACAACGACGCGACACGGTGTCCCATTTTGTGAGATGTCATCTGTGTGAGAATGAAAAACGAAGTCTCACCTCATGTTCAACCCAACCACACCTACCGTCTGGCTGTAGTGTTGTAGGAATTGTAGGAAGTAGAACCCACGCAGTGCTGCTGTGTCTGTAAAGAGGTAAGATGAATGTAATTTTCCAAATTTAACCAGCACACCCACAAGTGGATTACGCGGCACGGCCGGGCGGCGCGGCGTTGGAGTGGATGCATAGTGCTAGGTATGAGTAAGTGTCAAAGTTTAAGGGTTCGCAATTAAAGTGAAGAAAAATTATGAAGGATATCGTGTCTAGGAATGAAATGTGGTGGAAAATAACGTCTAGACTGTTTGTTGTTGAATTTGGTCCTGAATGTTCAAATGGATTTTTTTTTATTTGTAAGGGTCTTCTTGAATACCAAGGGCGATGTTTATTTTTACCAAAAAAAAAAAAGAGCGGATTGCGGTGTTTATTTTTATTTAAACAATGCGTTGTCTTGAGTAAACTTGTGATATTTCAAAAATGTTTCCTTTAGGGAGATTAAATCCTTACATCAGGATTACAAACAATCCACAGTCCAAAAATTAAATGGAATCCTTTTTTCGTGGAAAAATGTGAGTCTCCTAGCCCACAGAATAAATATTTGATCAGCCCCGAGAATAGGAAATTAATCTCAGTAGTCACCGAAATGGAGGGAATAGTAGATGTGTTTAAGCAGCACTTCCAGCAGCCACTTAATAGGCATCAGATATTAGATAGTGAGAGTGATAGGGGAAGAAGAAGGAAGTGAAGAATTCATCCCCTCTCCCAGTTTTGAAGAGGCCGGCTCAGCCATCAAAAAGCTGAAGAACAACAAGGCCGCCGGCCGGCTCTGATGGTCTACCAGCAGAGCTTTTCAAACATGGTGGTGATGCTTCGGTAGGGTGCATGCACCAAGTCATCAACCAAGTATGGGTGGAGGAATCCATGCCCGGTGACTAGGGTGTCCATCTTATCTCTTTAAAAAATAATTTTTTTTTTTTATAATTCACGCGCGCTAAAGGGGTTATGAATACCCTTAAAATGTCTTGCATAGCGGGGGCCAAGGGAAATTTAGGGAGGATGAAAGAGGAGAAACCAATGCGCATTGGTCTTAAATGCTTGTAGATCGTAACGGGAAGGAAGAATCGTGTTTGGTAAATCATTCCACATTCGTGTTGAGCGGTTAAAGAAAGTATCTCTATATTTTACATGTTCTCTTTTTCAGCTCCGATCTTTTTTACACTATCTTGTTCTCTTTTCTGTAAGGATCTTTTTTGTTCTCTTTTTTCTTTGCAAGTCGCTTTTTTTATGAATCTTAAACAATTTTGAACAACTTAAATAAACCATGGTGTAAAGTAAAAGTATTCATGTTTTTATTGGATGGCACTAAAAAATAGTTTAAAATGGGAAGACGTCGAAACTACTATTGTTTATTTAAATTCTAAAAACGTTATTTTAAATGATAGTAAATGTTTTGATGAATTTTGTGAATTGAATAACTTTTTTAAGAAGAATTCGAAAGATTTTAATTTCAATAAATCACTTTCAAGTGAAAAATGGACAAAGTTTTCTCAAAATTTAAATTATCCTGAGCACTTTCGGAGCTTTTCAGAGAATAGACTCAAAATGTATACTGTCAAATCTATTTTTTGTGTAATTTATAGTAATAGAGACCTGCTGTCAAGATTTCTATAAAATTCTATTGAACGACAAAGCCGTAGGTACTAGAAAAAATTAAAAAGAAAGAAAAATATCAAGACGACATCGATGAAGATGAAGAGGAAAGCTTGTTTGAATGGCTTCGAAATAAATAACAGTTATGTGATTTGAAACAATTTAAAGACTTATTTAATACTTTTTTAAGCAATTAACTAATATATTTATGTATATTTTGTTAATGTTGTACTTATTTGTACCTGTTCTTGATCTTATAAAAAATGAATTTTTAGTTGGTTATGTTATCTTGAATAAAACATTTTTGTATTTTCCAAATTCAGAATGCTCTCTTTTTTGTTCTCTTTTTTTCATCGAAGTTCTCTTTTTTTATAGATTCTAGAGCAAAATGTTCTCTTTTTAGAAAGGTCCCAGATGGACACCCTACCGATGACTGGACTGTCAGCTCTATACGCCACATCTTCAAGAAAGGCGATCCAATGTCTTGTAAGAAATACCGAGGCATATCCTTGCTTAATGTCGCATATAAGATCCTATCCAACGTACTGTGTGAACGTCTGAAACCTTTCTGCAGCAAAATAATCGGCACGTACCAGTGTGGCTTCTTCCGGCCCGGCAGATCAACGATCGACCAAATTTTCACACTAAGGCAGATCCTGAAAAAGACCAACGAATTTCAAGTCGAGACTCACCATCTCTTCATCGACTTCAAAGCCGCATAGAATGTCCTGAATGCTGAAATTTGCATTTCGCAATATATTGCATCTCTTACAGTATTTCCTTTAGAGCTTTCTCCATTGGTTTACTTTAATAACTTGCTATTTTTGGAGCAGAAAGTAAAGGAACATTATAGGTGTGTTTGATGTGTTTTTTGTGATCAAAATGGGACATCTGTCAAAAAGTAAATAATTTGAAAAGTGGGGAAAAATCCTCTCTTCTTCTTTTTGAACTATGTATTAAATAGTTTCACGGAAAAATTTCTTTTATTTTTTCTTTTATTTCGCTAACGAATAGTGATTGACATTTCACAAATTGTCAGATTGCTGTTTGATAGATCTCGCTCGGTGACTCCATGGATGATGGTGTAGCACGGATTCCCAAGAGGGGAAATTTTTTGACACTGTCATTCATTTTTTTCACACCTCATTTGGCTCTCTCTTCTCTTGATTTTTGACAGATTAAGTAATTTTAGGTGTGTTTGATATCTTTTTTGGCACACGGAATTGAGATCAGTCAAATAGTAGAATCCTCTCAGAGAAAGAGAACTCCTCTCAAGACAGAAAAGTTGCAACAAAGTAGACAAACGCTTTTCAAACAATACTTGGTCAAACCTATCAAATTGTTTTTGTTTTTCACTAACAATGAAGATTAAGACATTTCACAAACTGTCAGATGGCTGGTTTGACAGAGTTGGCTCGGCCCACCCCGAGGAATAGGTCTTGCAGAAAATACATCGCAAGCTGAGAACCAAATGAGAGTGAAAAAAATTGAGAGCCATGAAACTGTCATGATTCTAAAGGGTATTTCATTAAGCGCTTCCTATCTTTAAATTGAAATAAAACAAAGTGTGTGTGAGATATCATCGACATTTTTTATCCGTTTGAAAGGCCTATGTATGGAGTATAACATTGTTCAAATATCTGCCGCGGCTTCTCCGGGTGGCGCGTATCCGAAATGTCCAATTTTCCATGACTCTGGCGCATAAATCAGACTGAATTTGACCGATGGCATGGGTTATGTTGACTTTGAAGGCCGCTGTGGTTTGTGGCTTATTCGCATAGACCTGCGACTTCAGAAAACCCCACAAGAAAAAGTCTAACGGGGTCAAATCGCACGATCTCGGTGGCCAGTTCACATCACCGCCACATGAGATGACCATGCCCTCCAATCGGTCGTGCAGAATTTTCTAATGTGGCGTGAGCTGTGTATCACGTAGCACCTTCCCGTTGAAACCACATGTCGTTGGTCTCCATATGATCCAATTCAGGTTAAAAGAAGTTGGTAATCGTCGACCTATAGCGCTCTCCGTTGACGGTGATGGCCTAGCCAACGTCGTCGTTCTCAAAGAAATATGGACCGATGATGCCGCCAGCCCAAAATCCACACCAAATAGTGATTTTTCGGAATGCATTGTACGCTCTTGGATCTCATGTGGATTGGTACCATCCCAAATTCGACAATTTTGTTTGTTGACGTACCCATTCATCCAGAAATGGGCCTCATCGCTGAAGATGATTTTTCGATGAAAATTAGAGCCACTGCTCCAGAACCCATTCGGTAAACACACGTCGTTGTCCATGGTCGTTTACCTTCAGCTCCTGGATCAGTTGATTTTTGTACGGATGCAGGCCCAAGTCACGACGCAAAATTCACAAGTTGTGGTCTGCGAAAGGCCGAGTTCTTGTGAACGACGCGAAATCGACTGCCTCTCCTGCATTCTCTCACAGACAGCGGCGATATTTTCGGCAGATCTTGCGTTTCGTCGACGTACGGATGTTGGTTGATCGTTTACTGAACCAGTGAACTCAAATTCATCCACCACACTGCGAATAGTCCTCTCAGAAGGACTGCGAATAGTCCTCTCGGAAGGACGATTATGGCGACCGTAAAATGGGCGAAGTGCGCGGAACGTTGCCCGAACAGAACACCCATTTTGATAAAACAATTTTATTATTTGCACGTGTTTTTGATCACTATATCCGTCCATAGTGATTTGGCAAAACAGAATGAATAAATGACAGCCAATTTGATAGATGTAGCGATATGTAGCGATATGACCGCTATCAACTGTCAAAGTTCGGAAGTCCCTATTGGGACACCCTTTATGTAGTTTACGTAGAACTTTCGAAAACTAGCATGTTATCAAACAGACCTTTTATGTAAAATCGCCGGACATCACACAGACGTTATATAAACTTATAATACCATAATTATTATGCCACGTCTATACCTCACGACTGCCAGATATGAACTGTCAAAATTCATTTCAAAATGGCGACCAAACAAAGACGTAACCCTTCCCGGCGAACATCCTGTACAAATAATCGATTGCACATAGACAAAAGATAGTGTTTGCACAGCTGTAACTACTTAATGTAGAAAGAAAAGGATTGTTTAAACCTCTGTCTTAAATTTCGCTACAATTTTATCAATAACTTATGTAAGGTGAGTGGTGACATAACCTTCAATTTGAACTGTGTCATTAGATTCCACTCGCTAATTTTGCTAACGAGCTGTCAACCCACGTCGCCCATCTGTCACCTATAACGTTCCAATTCGCTCAATGTCAACATTTCTTATAAGTCTAGACACACCATCACACAACACGTTGTAAAGCAAGCTAAGACCAAAAGTCAATAGATAAAAGCATCGCGCTATTTTAATAGCAATAGTCTGAGTATGAACCGGCAAACAGTTCACAGTTCGATATTGCGATCTGTTTGATTTAACATTTTAATTCAATGCTTCGAGAATTGCATTTTCTCCCTTCGCTTGCAATCGCACTTCCAGTCAAATGCATAAGATTCTTTTTCATTCGAAATTCTCGAACCGTATTGGAATTAAACTCGAATCACTAAACTCGGTAGAACTCTGCTCGTAAATTCTCCAGAGGAGTGTAGGAATACGAAATGGGTTTCCTGTTATTTCTTTTCAAATTACGTTTATACATGGAACATCTTGCTTAACTTTTGGACCAACCACCCTCTCCCACGTTATCTTCTTTCTGACTTTTTATTATTTCAATTCAAAGGAAATAACACCGATTGCAGTTGGACCGCCAGAGCCAGCTGGCACATGCACTCACTGGCACAAATAAAACACGACGTGCATTGATTCCAACTCCGTGACTTACATGAGGATTTAATCAACTTAATGGTAACCGAGTAATGCGAAGAAGATGCCATGTATCATGAGACACGTTTTCGTTTTGAAAACTTTTATGGTCGCCCGCCATTCCGACGCGTAAATTAGTCAGAAGTCAGAACTGGTGGAAGAGGGTTTACTGGGTGGTTAAATAATCTCAATAAGGAATACATTTATTTATGAACAGGAATTTGAAAAAAAAACTGTTCAAACAGCCGAAGAACTTCCCTCCATCGATCTCCTTTCACAATTTCCATCGTCCTGAACAATTGGCCACAAAGTAAACGACGACAATGAGGACGCGCGGTGCATTCGATTTAACAAGTTGTCTCACCAGATATCCTTATTCTCTGTCGATTCGATGCACGAGCATATCCTTCCGGAAAATTGTTTCTTCCTTTGTATCTTATATTTGCGATATATATTAAGCAATTTTTTGTAGTCATCTCTCCTTTGTTGCTGACCGCCTGCGGATACTGACAAGTGGTACCCAATACCGGTTGCTATACCATGGCATCGTATCCTCCTATACGTACACGATTGGGATATTCGATTCTTGAAAATATCTTTCCCAGGCAGAGGCGATTCATTTTCTGTCCTTTTTTTGTTTACATGACTATTGAAATGCAAATTTTATCAAAAAGGATACTTGGCTTTCATATAAACATACATACACATTGTGGATAGCCTGCCGGTAGTCCCTGTCTATACAGATTACTTTAAAGGACCAACCCAACTACCGATCTGTGCCGATCACAGGGAGAGAAGTGAGTGCTGAGTGAATATTAAATTTTCTATTGTGAATCACATCCTGTGCTTCGGGTCTTGCCCCATTTTCATTCGCTTATCCTTGCTGGGGCCTGCCTTGCAACGAACCTGCCCCAGCATGAAGAAGGATGGAGTAAATGTGAACTCTAGCAAATAATGATGAACATTCGTAAAATGGGAATAATAGCACCGAGTAGGAGTGCAAGGACGAAGGTACCTACTTGTACTAGCTGATTGCTGCGGGAGTATTTATTTCAGATGGAAAAGTTCGATGTTTTCCAATTTCAAGGGTCGGCATTGTTATTGGGTTTCCATTTTGTGTTTTCTCTTTTGGGTTTTTTCCCCAAATTTTTATTTTCTTTATTTTCAGGCAAAAATATTGTTTCGCTAGGCTGCTTGAAAAGTAATTTCCATTTTTGTATTTTGCTGCTTGCGGGCTTTTTGTTGATAATTAATTTTTCTGGACCGTTGTAGTCGCAAATAAAATGGAGGGGATTGAATCGATGTAATACGTATTACTGCAGTGGTTTGTTGAAACAAAAGTCAATTGCATCATTGCAAAGTCAAATTAAAAAATGTTTATTTGGGTGAATGGAAAAGTTCGATGGGGAATTTTCTGCAACGAGTTTTGATCGGTTGGAGATTACTTAAAATCAATCCGGAAAATGGTAATAATTGCGGTTTTTTTTTACAAAAAGCTGCTTTATACACGTTACGTTTTAAGTCATTGAATTGTTTTTGACACATAATAAGTCTCTGAATGGGTTTTAAGTTTTATGTTGATTGAAACAAGAACTCTGCAGTCCCTTGCCTGCCCCAATTCACTTATTAATTTGCATGAAATTGAAGTTGCTTTTCGTCAACAATATTTATTCTTTCATTTTTTTTAATACGACAATAATTAGCTTAGTCAACAAACCTCTTCAGATAGCCTGAAATTTAGCTAGGATGATGACGGCCTTGTTGCCGTCCTTTTTTTAAACATAAAAGACGGTAATTGGCAACAGTTATTATTTTTTTCATCCACCTTGGTACTACCTTTAGAGGATATAAAATGTATTGCGACATTGTTACTATTGTAGGTATATCTGTTGAGCAAAATTGACAACAGTTTCGCAAACATTCTTTAACAGTTGTAGCAACTCTGAATTTGGCTTGTGTTGGTCCGGTGTATTTTTGAGTAGATACTTAAAAGACTTGCAAAGACATATTAACTTAAGCGCAACGTAAGGATTATACTTTGCGATTATGTCCGTTCGCGTATGCTACCAAAACTACGAAAATGTACGAAAAGTTACGAAAACCCGTTCGCGTACGCAAATATTTCGTAGTTTTTCGTAAAAGAGAGTGCTTACGAGAGACTAAGAAATATCCCCATGCTACGAATTTCAGCACAAGAAATTTCCTTGGGCAGATATGTTATTATGTATACAAAAACTGTCAAATCTGTCGAATCACATACTTTTTCGTAATTTTCGTATCTTTGAGAGCATTTTATCCCCACTCTTCAAAATTTGACAGAAAACACATATTTGGTTTAGAACGTACGCGAACGGGCCTTTATAACATTGCTTACTTAGGTGGCGCTACGTTTGGCATGAACCTGGCCTGCTTCTCGCAACCATTTGTGTGTACGTGCTATATTTTTGCACGAATGGAAGGGACCTACAGTTTCTTGCCGACTCCGAACGGTGAGTTGTGAAGCTCAATCGTGATTGGTTGTCAGACATTGGAAAGAGGCGGTACCGTGAAAAAACTTTTGAGCCCGGGCAGCATTGCATAGTAGTCCAACGCACTAACCTCTACATCACATTACATAGTAGCTTACATGTTTCCGTAGGCCGCGACCTGCCAGTCGGGCCCGTTGTGTTCACCTCAGGATCTGTACTGAGAAAGAAAGGGTTGGGGTTTGTGTGAGTAAAGGGTGTGTTAATTGGGTTGAATGGAAAGGTTAAAAGGAATATGTAGGTAGATTCAAGAAAAGCGCTCTGTATATCCTGTGGACTCCTCCAGTGTTTTCGAGAAATCGATAGATCTAAGCGATGTCAGCCAAGGTAAGATACGTCTTCCCAGATATTTTTGCCTTATTGAGTATAAAGCAGGACAATCGGAAAAGAAGTGTTTGATACTTTCGTTATTTTCTTCGCAACCCGGGCAGATGCTATGTTGCACTAGTCCCAGCTCCCAGTCTGTTAGCATGTCTACTCAAGTCCCGTATAAAGGCCAATCATCAGTTTAATTTGTGCTCTCAGTAGTTTCCTTGCTCGTTGTGGGTTCGGATTTTCTATCATGGTTTTGGCATTGTATCGCCATGCCTATTGTAGTAACCGTGAAGTTTTCTACGTCTTCTAGCCCTGCCCTTGCCAGTTCATCTACTCTCTCGTTCCCCGGTATGTCGTTGTGGCCAGAGTAGGTTCACCGTGCAAAATCTCGCAAGGGTATTAAGTTTTATTTTACATTCCTTCACTAGCTTAGAGTTAGTTTTGGGGTTTGCAAGTACTTTGAGCGTGACTTGACTACCCGAGCAGATATGTACGCAAATGTCTCTGCTGTTGGCGTATACGAGTTCGTCAACGCACTGAGTATTTAAAACACTTGCACTTGAAAACAGTCACTTAGGGTTCTAAATGGATAGATAGATTTATCGGAGGATCTAGACAATCTACAACAGCTCCCGATTCCCCACTAATTTGTGATCCGTCTACATTACACATGACAATCGCTGTGACTTGTTGCCAGTTCACACGGCTGGGGGTATTGTGGTTGCTTCCATTAGACTTCGTTGGTTGAACATTAGACATTACCTAACGCTAGCAGCAATACAGTATTAGGTTTGTTTGGTAACATGCTAGTTTTCGAAAGTTCTACGTAAACTACATAGAATCTGACAGTTTCATGGCTCTCAATTTTTTTTACTCTCATTTGGCTCTCAGCTTGCGATGTATTTTCTGCAAGACCAATTCCTTGGGGTGGGCCGAGCCAACTCTGTCAAACTAACCATCTGACAGTTTGTGAAATATCATAATCTTCATTGTTAGTGGAAAACAAAAACTATTTGATAGGTTTGACCAAGTGTTGTTTGAAAAGCGTTTGTTTACTTTGGTGCAAGTTTTCTGTCTTTGAGAGGATTCTACTATTTGACAGATCTCAATTCCGTGTGCCAAAAAATATACCAAGCACACCTATTGTGATTCAGCCATTACTTCCAATTCCTTGGAAGAAATAATTCGACGTTTGACTTCAAATCAGGAATAAGATAGAGACGTAATACAACGTAATGAGGGTTACGATATAGAAAAAAATTAGTCCTAAGCTGACATTTATCAGCCGTTATTTCGAAAAGATTTGAAAATTATCTTAACGTGGTGGCATGACGTTAGTACGAACGCAGTGTTGTGATTGATTTTTTCCCTAAACTGTGACTGTGACTAGCCACACTTAACACCAACCACAACTTCGTGAAAAGAAGACAATCAAACATGACCATTGACTTATCTACCTAACTTGTCTATGTCCAGGTCCAGGTTTCTTAGAAACTAAAAACAAAAGTTATTAAACTTAAAGCCATGTCACGACAACCGGCTGAAACAGAATCCTCTTTTAATGAGCTTCACCAGCAGCGCAGTGCCTTTCTCATGTCCTAATTAATCATATTTTCCCTGTCTAATCAAATTGCTGTTACATCTATCATCAACGTATATACCACACAGCACACACAGGTTAACGAAAGATGTATAATGAAGTTACTTCATACAATGGCCAGCATAGAAGGGAACGGAAAACTTTCTCCTGCCACGCCATATGGAACGCTAGAACTAAGGCTTCTACATACTAATGGCATCACCATCATAATAATGTCATCCATTGTGCCCATGTAAAGCTCTAACCAACATCGACCCATACCACATGTGTGTGTGTGTGTTTATTTGTTTGCCAACATATTAACGACCGGGACCGCCCCAGTGCCACTAAAAACGGGCAACATTTCGAAAACTTGTAATTAAGCCAGTAAAACTGTCAATTGAATTGCATTATTAAGGGATCAGGCCGAGGGATACACATACAATGAGTTTTGGGAGCATGACTTCCTCCATCCCCCCAGATAACAAAAGGATGACATTTCACGAAATGGTAGTGAACAGATGAGTTTGTGTTTTTATTTTTTTTTTTATTTTTAGTTGAACGACCATTATACGGTTTGGGCTTTTCGTATGAGTGGTGCGCTTAATTAGCTTACAATGTCATTAAAAGTTTTCACGACGAAAACAGTCCATGCAACTCTTTATGGAGATTTATGGTCTTACCACACATTTACCATGTCATTGCAGTTTTAATATGCTACTAGGATGGTCCCATAGACCCATCTAAGGAGATGTTTATGTACATGTGCATTTTGTCAAAAAAAAAAATTACAAAAAGATCTGCCCAATCCAATCAGTTAAGAAAGTGCATTATATAACTTTCATATCTGGAAAACACAAACGTGACGTTAGGTTGTGATACTGGATTCCTTTGATTGTCACTCAATAGTCTAAGTAGGTATGTTAAGATGGTGGGTGGTTAAATTTTGATAGCAACAGCTGCTGGCAACACCACACACGATGATGGATGCTGTCAGAGAACGGACCTATGAGAAGGAGGCTTTTATCGATATTATTCAGTTTATTTTTTTCTGCGACGACGACACGACTTTTAGTTTTCGATCTTAAGTTAATCTTTGTCTTTTCGTAAGTTTTGTAATAAAATTAGCTTTTCGATTTTAAAATCATCGCGATAGCGACTTTGTTTTGTGAATTAATTAAATTGTTCTTAATAAAAGCTATATTTCTGGAAAATAGCTTGCATTTCTCAGCGACCAAAGGTATAGTATTCTTATGAATGAAATATACAGAAGTGAGCAAAAAAAATGCAAACGGTCATATACTGCGATTACCTTTGCTTATCTCTTGTAACGCTAACCAATCCGTTTTTCCTTTTGGGATATTTGTTTCCAGTGTGAAGACATTTGATTTTAAGCAGCAGTATTTAATTACTCTTCTAATTGTGTTTGCAAATTTGCATTAAGTTAGTAAATGAGAAATTTAGTGCGAGCAAAAAAAATGCAAATGGCAATCTACCAAAGAAAGCAAAATAACCTTTTTTTTTTGTTTAAATCAATTGGAATATGCAATAATTAGAACCAACTATCGACTGGATGCAAACAAAGAATTATCGCCGCTTTTAACAACGGAAGATTCACGCAGGGTGGTGCTATGGAGTTTGGTGTTGCAAAATCAATAATCTCGCGTATTTTGTCCCGATATCGGGAACAAGGGGATAGCAATTCCAAAGTTAGAGGTGGGCGTCCTCGAAAACCAACTCCCCGATAAGATCGTGAGATCACAAATCAAGTCCATTCCCTAAAGACTACCGTGAAAGTTACTGACTACATCAATGAACATTCGAAAGTTAACGTCGGAATATATACAGCTAAGCAACGATTGAAGGAGTGGGAACTGTATGCAAGATAACCAGCTAAAAAACCATACATCAGTTTCATCAATACAAAGAAGCGGCTGGATTTTGCGAAGCGCCGCATGCATTGGATGCGGAAGCAATGGGCAGAAGTTTTATTGAGCGATTAGAGCAAGTTCAACTTGTTCTCGTCAGATGGCATTCACTATGTGTAAAGACTGTGAAGGCTTCCGGGACAAAAGTACAACCCCAGATATCAAGTTCCGACAATTAAAAACGGCAGGGGATCAATAATGGTGTTGGGAAAGCAATCTAAAATATTCATTAAATCAAATTTCTAATTAGGCTTTTTTAAGGTTCATTCTCTCGTCAAAGAGTTGGTCAATTGTCTCAAGTAAGGGGTCGAGTGAGTGCCCAAATGTATCAGGAAATACTGAAAAAATCACATGTTTCCACATTTACGGTCGGAGAGACCTTATTCCAACAGGATAGTGGCCCAAAACACACCAGTCGGTTGGTAGGAAGCTTCTCGAAAGACGAGATTGTTGTTGTTTTGGAGTGGCCAGCGCGATCTCCTGACATTAGTCCCATAGAAAATTTATGGGATCTTGTAGATCGGGAGATTAGGAAGCGAAGGTCATTCAATTGCACTGAGCTGGTGGAATGAATAAGGTCAGAATGGGACCAAATATCCCCGGACTTATTGGTGTCCCTGGTTGACCCAAAGCCCAATAGATTGCGCGCTGTTGTGGCTGTTGTGGGGTATGCAACAAAGTACTAAGCTTTTTTACTTACTCACTCCAATATTCTATTAAAAAAATTGGTAAATCCGTTAATTTTTCAGTTTTTTAAAGTATTTCCATTTTTTTTTCTCGCCTTCAAACACACATTTGCGAACATTTTTAATACAATAATTCGCTGGCAGTTAGATTTTGTAAAAATCGGCATTGCATAAGAAAGCAAAACAGTTTTAAAAGTTTGTGCGAAATTTTAAAGTATTACCATGAAAAATGGCAGAGTTCTTATTTAAAACAAAACTATACTATTTCGTTTACATTTTTTTGCTCGGTACTGTATGTACATACCTCGAATTCGATACGACTTTGTAAAGAACTGTCACGTAATATAACGTAGCTGATTCGACTCTATACCAATAATTTATTAATTATACGGCGTGGCGTTGGTAATAGCGTTGAATGAAGTCCAGTGTTCAACCAACAGAGTTTAACCGCGTCCTAGCTAGCGATATAACGTTTGTTAACTTATGAGAGAAAATGCGAAACGTTACAACACAACTCTCTTAATAAAGTTTTCAATATAGACGTAACGTATGTTATTGCACACGTAACGGCAAATACTTGTTTCAAGCTAAGAGTACCATATATCGCCCAAATCCCATCCATACGCAAACTGTTTTCAAATAACATAAACAATTTCTTATGTACATCGACCACGCACCATATCGATGTCATATACAATATGCATATGTAAATATTCATACAAAACTAATAACAAACATTGAATGTAGCCATCTCCTCAATCGGTTATTGGTCCTTTCTCAAAACGAACTCCAAATAATTCAGAAATCATTACACTTCGGCTCTTTAATAAAACGCCAAAACCACTTTCGATCCTGGATAAATCATAGCAGCATAATGGTCACAGGATATGGTATCCGTTCCATACCAAAGGGATTCATAGGTTCTTATATATTTCCCTACGGGGCGCGGCGGGCGTTCAAATACAAATACGCACATACACGTATACATACACACACCGAAACAGACACCCGGTCGCGGGAAGCCAATTGCCAGTGAAGTACTATTATTGATATTTTCGTATTCATAATTTATTTAAGGAACCAATGCCATTCCTGCTCCACCGGCATGGCACCAGCTGAATACTCCTGACGCACAGCTATTTATTTTGTTGATGGCGGATGGGGAGGTTGTACGTTTGTGTGTTTGTTCATATCCCTTTGGAACTGCTATTGATTTGCGGATGGACATTCGTTTCCGTTACATCTGCAGGCGATTGGTTTTGGCAAGTTATTTACGAACACCCACCTCCTTTGGTCCACACCTCCGCCGGGGGGTCCCCTGGTCTCTGGTCGGAGACCAGTATCAGTAGAATGTTGTTGAACTTTATTCGATCGGAGTCGTGCGTTGCCGGACAGAGTTTGGAATATTTTTGTGTTTGCTTTCACTGTCCGACATACAGGCCATGTAACCAACAACGGAAGGAGTCCCGTCGTGTCCTATATCATTATCCATAACTGCACCGGATATGCGAAACTCGGAGATATTTTCATTTCATTTTTCTCGAACTTCTGGGGAATTTCGACAACGACCAACGCCGACGACGACGACGACTGCGGGTGCGGGTGAATTTGGTCATGGCGGATAACTAGAAGAGTATCCGGTGGATTTTGATTGGATTTGACTCGGAGGTAAAAATGAGAATGCGTTTTATTTTATTTTTATTTTTTACGAGTATGTATTTTCAGCTTTCGCTAGCGAGAAGGATATTTCTCGGGAGAAACAGTCCATAGAAGGCACCGGTGCGGTGTGCGAATTTTTATTCCTGGTACCGTGTTGTTTTTTTTTTAAACCTTGTTTTTGACTTGTTCGAACTGAATTGGAGCATGGGAGTCAGGTAGAGTATCAATTTGGCTACGACGAGGACACCATATGGTGGCCGAATGAGTAATGGTGCCTTTAATTAAAGTCAATATGCTTAGAGTTCGTTTCGGGAAGTGCAAATGGAATGCCATTTCGGAGATTTATATACCTAATCCTATTCAATTGGATATAAAGAATGTCAAAACTATTTTACTGATAGTTAAAGGGCGCAGTTCTTACCTTTGTAGTTACATAAAGTACACCTGCAACTAGCGAAAGGTAATTTTAAACAAAATTAATTAACACCACGCATGACATTCAATTGATTTGCGACCAATTTAAAAAAAGGGGAACGTAATCCGGCTCGAAGGACCAAGTGTTTAGTCCAATAGCTGACATAGTCTGGCTCGTTTGTGCCAAATTGTATGGGCAAAAATGTTTGTGGTCCAAATGATTAGGATAAATTAAGTAAAACAAAATCGAACCAACCCTAATTGAAATCTGAGAGGTCTTTACTTACTTTTGGTGGCGCTACAGTTCGGGGTGAACTTGAGCCTGCTTCTCGCAACCATTTGTGCGTGCGTGTTATACTTTTGCACCAATGGAAGGGAACTATAGTTTTTTGCCAACTCAGAACGGCGAGTTGAAAAGCCCATCGACAAATGATACTCTTTGGTTGCTTGTCAGACATTCAAAAGGGGTGGGACCGTGAGAAAACTTTTTGGTGTTGAACCCGGGCAGTATTGCGTAGTTGTCCAACGTACTTACCACTACGCCACGGTGAGAGGTTTTTAAGGAACTTATTCCTCGATGTATGCTATCTGACTCAAACTATGGCTGGTCATTCACCGGCATAGGCTTTCCTTCGCATTTGCAATTCTGCAACTGTTGCTGTGGGGCTTAAATGGAATACCCAACGTTAGTGCTGATAGGCTAGTGACCTGCTGCAATTCTGAAAGTCTCAGCTTTTTATCTATTTTCTTATTGATATGGTGCAAGTTATTAAGGTTTCTCATCCTCGAATTGGCTTCAACCAAAAAGTGATGGAAGATTTTACCCCGGATGAATCCTAGGGGATGATGAAATTCTTTCGTAATCAAATCATTTTTCTCTTCAGCTTACAAACACGTACCCAATGCAAATGAACTGCAACAGCAACTTTGTGCGTCTAAATTGATTTGAAATATCCTTTCGATTGCTAGTAGTCCAGGATTCCAAATTGAATTCACATAAATTCTAATTGTTCTGACTTTTTCCGTCCCCACCACCCACTTTCAACGCAATTTAACGCCTTTTGCTAAACAGTTACGAGTGTGTATATGTTTATTCAAAAACTATCCGCCCACCTCCGTATCCAGTGAATGCAGTCAAACGTAACACTAATCAAATATAATTTCAACGCACTTGCAGTTCATTAATTTATGCGAACCGATAATAAAATTTTGCAACAAATGCATTTCAGATGCGTAAATCAATTTTCAACTAAAAAAAAAAATATACGCACACACAAGCAAGGATATTGCAGAATTTTCAACACAAAATAATTATATCCATACCTGGGAGGACTTTATTTCCTGAAATGGACATGGTAAAGTACCCCATCCGGTATGAAAATCACCATCCACCCAGTTTTGGGTTTCGCAATTAAAAGTGCTCCCATCCACTGCTAGTCCTTGGGCTGCCGGTGAACGTTTAAAATTCAGCTTCACGCTTTTTGCCATACTACTCAGGTACTCGTAGATACCAGGTACCAGCTACCAGGTAAAGTTAATCATATTATCTAAAATTAATATTTATTGCGTTCAACGGCAACAGGATCATTTATTGAATATTCTATCCAAACAGATACATGATGTCCTGCATTTTAGAAGAGGATATTAGCCATTCAAGTTCAAGTAGCATCTACATGTTGTTCGTTAAGAGTTCGTTCGCAACTAAATGGAAGATTTTCCGAAAATTACCGTGGGGATAATCGCTCCCCCTTTAAGGGGGGCTGGGGCTGGGGCTGGGGATAATTTTATAAAAGCACCGTCCAATGGTCCAATGGACTCATAACTCATTTAAACGAATTTTGTATGCGATGACTGCGGTCGAAATAATTACAATGAATTATTAAATTTTATGTCCCCGTGCATATAGAGAGTGCAAATGAATGGGTCCCTGTCGGGTGGTCCGGCCGGGCGGCATTGGGAGTGGGAATTTTGTCATTTTTGGTTATATTATCCTTGTGACAAAATAATTATTAATTCGTTATCGTGGCCATGTAGAGGTAGTGATATTAGCAACCTTTGAATACAAGTAATGATCTCTAGTGGAGATCCAGTGTCCTTTCGGGAGCTAGTGTGGTGTAAATTTTTTTTATCTAAATAAGTGATAGGTCGTGGGTTTTGTGCTTACACTGGATTTGTGCTCAAGTGAGCATAATTTATATTATTCATAAGAACAAGGAACTAGGGCCTGTACAAAAAAATAAAAGTTGACCCTTATTGCGAACATCAACTATCAATTAATAATTGAAATTTATCAATCAATTTTATTAACCCTAGAAAGATAATCATATTTTGATGTATAAAATTACACTCATGTATAAAATTTACTCACAGGGTTGTGAGTATTTCCAAATTGATGAGACTTAACTCAATGAGACGTGAGTTTTCTGCTCTAGATACCTACTTGCTGGAAAGTCACGAACGCCCATCCCGTGATTCATAATAATTAGAAAAAGAGCGGTACATTTCGCTCGCCAGTGAGTCATTTTGACGCAGATTATCTTTCCAGGGTTAAATGGTATTGTGACTGTCAACTGTCAATATTGTTGACACATTCTGAATTGTTTTTTTAAATCTATTGTGAATGAAAAAAATCGGTATTATGAACAACAATTTTCATCGATTTTCTTGTCAGCTGTCAATTTGTCATTCAATCGTAAATTTGCCGTCGATGAGTTCCCGCTAGCTAAAAGAATAACTAAAAAATGTGAGTTTCGAATTAAAAAACTAGAAACGGAGTAGAGCACGTACAGATTCATTAATTTTTATCTGAAAATCGACTAACATTTGGCTTTCCAATTCCAAAGGATTGGATGCATCCCTCAAACTTCTTCGCATTCTAACCATTTCGTGGATAGCAGGATCATTCGACTCCTCATCTTCACCATAAAATAGTTCAGTTGAAGTCATTTTGTATTTTGTTTTAATTATTTATTTTGTACGTTCCTCAACAAAAAAAAAAACATCTGTCAGACGCACATTTCCATTCACAATAAAAGAAATATTTTGAAAGCATTCACAATAGCACAATATTTTATCAATTCATTTTCACAATACCGATTTATATTTGAATTGATAAATTCTATCAACCGTCAATCGGTTGATAGTTGATCTTCGCAATAAGGCTGGTTATTCGATTCCGCTTAGGACACTCAGTCCATCCTGAAGATGGGACACTTTCATGGTAGTGGAATATTGTTGTTTGATTTCTCCACGTTCTTTTAGGGAACATGTATCGCGTACCATGAAGGTGTGGATACAGTTTTATACTTAAACCTTTTTTGTATAAATGCCCCACATTCCATCAGTATATGCTTTAGAGTTTCAATGGATTCATTGCAAAATCAGCATGTGTCTTCATCTGAGAGACCTAGCTTCCTGAGATGGCCCTTGGGCCTACAGTGTTCCGTAACGATTACTGTAAGGATGCGAAGTTTGCTTTTTATTTATAAGGCTAATGCTTTCTTTGAGTCTCTTCAAGTTATAGTTACGCAAAAGTTTCTTTGTGTGTTTTTGTCCAACCCTTAGTCCTGTTAGTCTCCAGTGTTCGGAGCTTCTCTTTTACTGTTAAGGTTCAGGATGAAGGGTATAGCAGCCCATTTCTTAGCGAGGTTGTCTTCCTCTTCGCTACCTTCTATCCCCAGGTGTCCTGACACCCAGACTATTAAGTTTATTTAGGCATTCCCAGAAAATTCGATTTGAAGTGCTCCAAAATCCTGCTTCGCTATCTGACATTATTTCTATGTCGCGTCTGTTATAAAGTTTATTTAGATTGAGTTGGGTACATCTGTTGATAGCGCATATTTCGGCTTAAAAGATGCTGCTATGTGGCTGCCTATGGCTTCGAACAGTTTGGTTCCGCGTCCAAATACTCCTGCACCCATTCCTTCCTCAGTTTTTGAACCAACCGGGTACAATTTAGTAGTACGAGGACGCAGCGTGTAGATTATAGTAGATTCGTTGCTTCAGTCTTTCTTGTTCCTGTCCTGAGTTTAATATCGAATTTGTTTGGCTAGTTAAGTTTCCTCATACCAACGTCACTAGAGATGACCAGAGGGGAAAGTATAGTCCTAATTGCTAATCCACTTTCCTTTTCTTATTCCTTCTTCGGTAACTCCTATTTGCGGTCTCTTCTACCACCTTTTAGCAACTTGAGCACCTTGTAGCTATTGTGGGTCTTCAGATCTTAAAACATTTGACCCATCATGGCATCTGTTGTTTTATTATACCCTTTGTCTGTAATGAAGTCTTACAGAATTATTGTCATTTTCACACCTTCTTTCCATGTATTACAACAGAAAAACTGAAATCAAGGACTCGCCCATAATACGTAAGCTTATAGCAAACAAAACAAGGTATAATGATGACTGTTTAGATTATCTTCCGCTGCATTGTTTTAACACAAAGGGACGAAGGATACACAAATGTCACATCATTTAAAAACATTTCTTTTTGTGTATTCGCTTACCACACATACATACATATGTAGGTAAATACGTACAAAAGTGTCTGTGTCAGATATCTTCTCCTTTGGAATAATTGAGATGTCGAACGATTTTCTTATTCAGAAAGAATCGTAAATTATATCTTAGCTTTGATAGTGCACAAGGACATACACGTATACATATACAGTGATACGGATCAAGGATATGTCTTGGTTTTTGTCTGGTGACCTTTTTTTTCTTATAGGTACGTCGTTGTTCATTTATTTTGTCCATCATGCCATCGTGAAGTAAGAGTTCTTCTCATCTCCTTGAATGAAATGTGGTGGAATGCAGGGATGGAATTACTTATTGAAATGTTGTCATTGTCGGAAAAATGAAGCATAAGAATCCAAGGACACACGTCATGTGTCCTAGAAATAAAAAAAAATAATGAC
Source organism: Brachyopa scutellaris (assembly GCA_949775065.1). Lineage (NCBI taxonomy): Eukaryota > Metazoa > Arthropoda > Insecta > Diptera > Syrphidae > Brachyopa > Brachyopa scutellaris. Next base: position 108,328,916 of record OX459113.1, read on the forward strand.
TTCGCCATCTAATTATGGCAATGAAATGGTAGTGTTATTACGACCAAAAAAAAAGTGAGTGGTGGTTAATTACAAGAATGATGAATATGCCAACAATTGGGAACTTTTTCGGATTAATTAAAAAAAATTAGAAGAAATAGCCTTACAAAAAGAACAGCGACAGCTACTGAGAGATTGCAAACTCATAAGCATTGCTTATCAGACCTCATCGAGTTGTTATTTAAATGATTTAGACATAAAGTCAACAACCTGATATTAGTCCGTATATCAATGTTTTAGGACAAAAAGACCTAAATAGACAAAACAATCACATTGCGAAAAATCTATGGGAAAAGCAAGGTATACTTACTTAGGTGACGCCAGAGTACAGGGGGGACCCCTTCCAGTTAGCATGGTCTTTAGCTGACTGCCTCCAGTTGCGCACTCCAAGTTGGTGGAGGTTCTTTTCCACTTGTGCGAAGTCGTCCTCTGCTCCGCTGACCCTCCGGGTTGGAATCGAATACTCTACGTACGGAAGCGTTGATGTCCATTTGCTCTAAGTGTCCTAGCCATCGTAAGCATCAAATTTTTTGACCAGGCCATTTGATTAGCCGCTTTAATTGAAATTCACTACCACAGACCTTAAAATTCCCCTTTTTCTCCATTCTTTGTGGTGATATTCCCGATAGATTCCCTAATTTTTCAAATAATCTAGGAACCCACAGCAAATTTTGTGTGTGAAATATAGCCAAAAAAAAAATTGATAAGATGAAAGCTGGGGAAAGGCTAATGCTATAAGCCACAGTCGTGGTCGCGGCTTTAGTGAGTAATACAACATATGTTGAAAATCCATGTTTTTCCAAAACTGAGACAATTGATATAACCAGTCAATTATTGTATAGAGTACTTTTATTTCATCGCAAAAATTTAGGTCCAAGACGTTTCAAGCGTGGTAAGACTTATGCCAGACATTTTTAAAATTAAAAAAAAATCAGTTTGCAAATTAATTATTATACCCAAAAAAAAACTATCTCTGAGGTCACTCCCAAATACATGTACATATATATATGTGTGTGTATATTGTACATACATATGTATAAATATGTCTCAGGACCATACATTTTAAGTCTCAGATAATTTATGCTTCACAAAACAAATCTGCTAATACAAATTTTCTTCACACTAGAAATTTCGAAAAAGAGTTCATTTAAAAACGGAAAAAAATATCTTAACATTTACATAGCCGAAAAAAATATACTTCAACATATAGGCGAAAGATAACTGATTACGAATCTGCAAGTTCAGGACCATTTGGACGCGACTTTCCCACTAACAAACCATTTGCAAACATCATATGTGGATTTTTGCATTTTTGAATATTTTCAAGGAGTGGGGGTAAAAATCTGTCGGGGAGAGGAAAAAGTGTGCAAAACTACATGAACGGATTTAACTACATATTTAAAACCAAAAAATGGAAAATGTATGACATTTTACAGATTTGACAGTTGGCTTAATGCTGTCCCCAGCATGGGGAAATTTCTAACTCTCTTGTTAGCGCTCTTTTCTGTCGAGTACTACGAAAAATCTTCGTACGGGAACAGGATTTGACTGATTTCAGCTGTTTTCGGCTGTTTTGGACAGTACGGGAACAGACCTATGATTGGATTCCGAAATCTCCTAGAAAAGTTATTTTTGTTTATCAATAACTAATTGTTGTCATCAAGTAGCTCTAGCTATTTTTAACATGTGTCGATGCAGTAGGTAATTCTTAATATTCCTTTAATAAACTGAACTAAAACAATTCAAAATGATTGCCCAACACAGACATTTCGATCCCACAAAAGACACTCCCCCTCTGTGACCGGATCTATTTGAAATAAGCCAAAACTGCCCTAAACACCATGCAAAGCTTATTCAATTTGTTACACCATATTCCCATTTAGTTGTAAATACATAGGTATAGCCTTCTATTTTAGGTTTCTTGTTATATAATCGTACATTCCTAGGTGCTAGTTTAGTCGAGAGACTTTCGGGGCCAAAAAAGGTTCACACAATTACCGGTTGATGATGGTATGGGATTAGCTACACACACAAATTTTGGTATTTCAATTTTGATTTTAATAATATTTACTCCGGCTGTAGTTGTGGCATACAAGTATTCAAGCTTCAGAATGTACCTACCCCACGGAATGTGGCAATCGTCTTTAAAACTAATTGAAGCCCACCACTCCGGGGGTGCTTCCATCGCCGGTATACGCTACAATTTGTTCATCGTCCCATCCAGAGCCACCCAGTTACCAGTATCACAACCCAAGCCCAGTGTCTATAGTATCTGGTAGTATTTACCATAATTAACAACAGCAATTTAGTGTCGTTCACAGAATTGTGTCTGCCAAGGAAGCAAGCTACTTTGTTTCATGGCGTTGTATACTTCATCCTTTCAAAATTCATTTCAATTTGAATTTGTAGCATTGTTGGGGTAAAAAAAAATTATTTAATATTTCGTACAGTTTGTACAACAAGAAAATCTTGTAATGGATACTTTGTGGAAAAGAATGTTATACGAACGCTTAAAATCGTTTAAAGCTTACTCGTTTAGTTTTGAACGTTAGCAATGAAGTTAGGTTAGGTTAGGTTAGATTGAAAGGCTGAGCCATCCCAGGGTGGACCCATCGCGATCCTCTAAGAATCCTTGCAAGGATGGCATCTAAACCGCAACAATTTCCCCACAGCATTTTATTACTCTGCACAATTTTAGAACGAGTCTATGGTTGAATTGGCCTACCGCCTCCAGATTACTAAGTAGGAACCTAAAATGTTCCCGCGACTGTATGCTATGCCCTAATACTCACACAGAATATGTGCGGTATCTTCTACTACACCTATATCATTGCAGTATGTATCTGCAAATACCCGTGCCTAGGATCCCGAGCCTCTTGGCGTGTTTGCCCAGAAGGCAATGCCTGGATAATGGAGCTAACTTGGAACGCCTTCTGGGTGTCAAACCAAAAACTATTTTCCGTCTCCTTCCTATAATCTTTAACGCTTAATCCCTAGAGTAAGAAGCTCCCGAGGTACAGTTTTTTTTTTTTTTTTTGCTCGATCCTAATGACTGGACACTTTTATCTGCTGCTGTTCATTCTCTCTTGCTCAGCATATTAGGCTGGAACTGTAGAGGTCAAGGTTTATTGCCAGAAACAAACTCAAAGACTGAAGACCAATTCTGAAATCCAGACAGAACAGACACGTCACCAATGAATGTATCTTCAAAGATAGAATCTTCAAGGGCCTTGGCTGCCTGATCTTCAAGTGCTAAGAAATATGTATTAGTAAATAAATTACACACCTTTGACATCTACAGTGGAAACTCCATCCCTTTTCAGTAATAGCTCCTACTTGGGCTCGCGTTTATGTGCGGGTTAAAACTCTACCAAATCTCACCACCCATGGATTAAGCTGAGACAAACACCATATTGGTTTCAAACCACCATCACCACATTTTCACTTGCTTCCTTTCTTGTAAAACATACTGCATGCCAGAAGCACGTTTGTAGATATCCATCATCCTTGTCCTGGCGCATGATGCATGTACGAACATTTCATGTACATACTCGTACACCCAAGCTATACCGTAAGTTTTCTTATGTGTACAACGATACAAACCATTGAATGCAATTTGCATAGCTGCTTATCATTGTTTCCGTGGGTGACGGACAAAATACCCAACCCAGCTACATGTGTATATTCTGCTACTGCAAAGTATTCGCTTAATGGATTCAATCTGCATCAAGGAAAAGGAAGATGAATTGTTCCAGGGAATTCCCTTTTCTTATGCCATCCTATCGACTAACAATGATCGAAGGGGTGTACATATGCGCCTGGAAAGAGATTTAAACAAAAATAATTACTCCAAAGAAGCCCGTCCGTAGTAAGCTCGTCGCCCATAAAGTGCTCACAAGCGTTGAATGCAATTATTAAAAAACCCTGATGGATAGGATATACGATTACAAATGGGATAATATTTACAATTAAATATACATATATGGAATATACAAAGGTCCTGCGTCCTGGCTCTTCCTCGACCAACCGTCATTGATTGAATTTAACGATTTCATTTTGAGAGTGGAATTGGTAAATACGAAATGCATGCCTCACTGAGACTAACTCATGTAAAACGAGACACTGAACGGGTATCGCTAGCTGGATGGTAGCGAACGCCACCGCACACCCGAATCCTTTACTGGTGCGGCCGGCGTCACACGCTTGGTTAAGTTTTACGTGCTGTGAGCTTATGTAGCATAAACGAATTGAAAATTATGTTATGTTTGAGTGGATGAAGACATGAATCGATTTTCGCTTCTCCTCTGACCCTCGTCATCGTCAGAGGGTTATTTTTGCCCATTCCTTCAATTTACATATCATCGTTGATTAATTATTTAAATGCACGCTATAAAGTGAAGTAAATGATGAAGAACCAGAGAGTGTCGTGGGTTGCTTTTCAAAAAGAGAATGTGTGAACACTTTTAAATGAAAGAAAAAATACATACCTTTGAAATGATTGCATTGAGGAAGACAGGAGAAGGAGCTAGGAATTTATATCATTTTTTCCTACAAGTCAGCATATACTAACATAAGTCCACATACGCCCTTGAAGTTCGAAAAACCCAGAGATGAAGGGAGAAACTGTACACGGTACATCAATCGTATTATAAAAGCCTAGAGTTCGTAGTCTTTTACGCGACCAGATTATGCACGGCCGATAATTTTTAACCCCCTTTATGGAACGGAACGTATTATGCTAGGTTTCCACTTGTCGATTTGAAATTGACAAACGACGTATTTTTAAGGCAATTAGAAAATTGGCAATTGGAAGTAATGTAGCAGTAAAAAGCAGTTTTTCATTATTTCCACTTGCCAATTTTCTAATTGATGTAAACATACTACGTCGTAGTCGTTTGTCAATTTCAAATCGACAAGTGGAAACCTAGCATTATATATTTTACGGCTCCGTGTCATATCGTCCAAAACCAAATCGCCCAATATGCAAAAAATCAAAAAATGTCAAATCAACCAAAAAAAAGGTAGGCGATTAGACATTTTTTATTTTGGTCGATTTTGTGTTTCGGCTTTTTTACGGCGGATCTGTGTCATATCGCCCAACACGAAATCCCCCAAAACTAAAAAATGTCACAACATTTTTCGGATTTTATTTCATTTTGGACGATTTGATTTTGGCCGATCGGAAGCATGAGTTCTGACAAAACGCCCACACTTTCTTGGGCGGTTTGACATTTTTTTGGTTTTTGGGCGATTTGTCATACCTAGTGTTAAATCGCCCAAAAATTTTGGGTAATGTGACATTTTTCAGATTTGGGCGATTTAGTTTTGGGCGATTTGACGAGGAGCCACATTTTACACGTGCATTCTTTTCTGTTTTTTTCGTAACCCTTTTTCATTCAATTTCATGTTTTACGCAATGGTGGTCTCTTCCAAAATATCTGCTGCGCAAAACGCTATCATCAACCAACAAAGAAGAAATAAGAAAGAGCAGAAAGAGGAAATTTGGAATCGCGTCAAATTTTTCTACCCAGCCGTAATCGATCTCTCCTACATTTTTCAACTTTCCCATATAAAACTACGCTGTGCTTCGTCGGGTGAGACTAGTAATTCTATGTTTCCCAAAACACATTGAAGATTTTTTGAACAAAAATTACCCTTTTATATGAACTTAAGCGAAATTTCAAAACTTATCTGATGTCAAAACTAATTTTCTACTCAAGGTGGGTATCCATAGGTGTGCCAGAATGCGCAAATTTTGGATTTGTGCAAACTTTTTGCGGGTGTCCGTGGCGTAGTGGTAGTTAGGGATGAGCGATGTTCATCGATGTTCACAAAACATCGATGTTGAGAGACTAAACATCGATGTTGAAGTACGTAAAATATCGTATAATCGATGTTAAGAACAAAACATCGACCATCGATGTTAGCAAAAGAGACCGGACTCTTAATTGAAGATTTTGAATTTTTTTTTTTAATTGAAGACTTAGCATGAGAAAATAAAAAATTCGCGAATTTTGAACTGCTCAGCCTTATTGTGAGTTTCACCCGAAAAATATTTCACGCGAAACATTTTTGTTCGACCGAATTTCAAAAGCTATTGTGAGTTTCGCCCGAATAAAATATTACTTCTTTTTGTTGAGATTTAAAAAAATGTGAGTTTCTACTGGAATTTCTACTATTCTTGCCTTAAAATAAACAAACAAATTCCGTCTTGTTGTTCTCTTTTTCGCCTACTACCTATAAATAAGCGAAATTCTCAGCTGTTACCTATCAATGGTGTTTCATTTCGCGCGAATGAAGTTTCGGGCGAAACTCACAATAGGGGAAAAGTGAAATGTGATTTTTTCGGGCGGAATGTTGTTCGGCTGAAACTCACAATAATGCTGATTATTTTCCCCAATTTCGGGATTTTTAAAACATCGTGTTTCATTTTTTCGGGATTTTGTGTATTTGGGTCTTTAAAAGTCGCGATTTATACCGCTTCCATGCAAGTATGTTGTTTCTTTACGTCATTATTCGGCATTCTATAATCGATGTTTTGAGTTCGATTATTATCGATCATCGATGTTCAGTCAGCTATGTTGTCATCGATGTCAATATCGATGTTTTGCCAACATTGCTCATCCCTAGTGGTAGTCGTCGTCGCATGTCACGCTGAAGGTTCACGGTTCAAATCCAGATGTCACCGAAACATTTATTTCTGACGAAATAAAAATAAGTTGATCAGTTTCAAAAGCTAATATCAAAACCTTCTGCGAAGGCATAACACTGACAGTAGGATGGTATGGCTGAAGAAATTGATCGCGCAAACTATAATAGGAAACATCTGGAAAAAAACTTCCGTGAATCATAAGCAAGGGCAGAACTTTCAATAATACACAACTCTCCAGTTATCCTGGACACCAGCCATAGAGTCAGTTGAAACCTAACATCTGAGTTTCCTATCACTACTTCGATCTGCCTGTCTCTCGTTCTTGTCCTTCATGTACTCGCGTTGTGTGTAAACATTAAAAGGGTATTCATATCCCCTTTAGCGTGTGTAGATTATAAAAAAAAAATAAAAAAAAAAAATCTATTTTGCTATCCACTAGCATGCATGCATGCGCATTCCTCATGTGACTTACTTCGATTACCACAATTCGGGCAAATTTTTATATACATATGTATGTTAGTAAATTCATACCAAAACAATTGACGAAAACAACACAATCTGCGCACTCCTTGCTATCCACAGGCGAGCATAAATGCGCACGCCTATGATTGCGAACGCATGCCAGCGGATTTAAAAAAAAATATAAAATCACACAGGCATGAGTGCGCAATCTCACAGGCAATGCTATCCACAGGCAGTTTTGCAGTTTGAATCTGCGCATTCGAAGAACATATAATTTCTTACATTTCCATTATCAAAACAGGAGTGCTATTTACCCAGTTAAACGGCATTCCCAAAATAATGTTAACTTATTTAAATGCGATAAAACATTGTTGCAAATAATTGACGAATGGAAAAGTTGATTTACGCCCTCTCCAGGAATTAAAAAGAAGACGTAGAGCGATACAAGAATCAGTTTCCGGCCGAAAAATATATGAAATTTCATAGAGGCATTGTAGTAAAATTTATAAATAAATACAAAATAGATATACTTTTATTAAAATATAGTTTGTGAACGTGTTTAAATGTTGTTGCTTAAATGTGTATGTAATTTAGTAGTATTTATGCAATTCAAGCATACCAAATACGTGCTAGAAAATTGTGTAAACAAACTTTTCAATGTAAATAAAAATATTGTAATAAAGAGAAAAACATTTCATTTTGTCTTATTTGTTGTTTTTATTTTAAAGAATTAAACGTTTTATAATACACACATGTGAAAAAGTTAAAAATTAAATAAACAATTTTTTTTCGCTGGCTTTTGTTGTTTTGGCATAGAGATCGTGCATGTGATATGAAGTTGTTATAAACTCATCAGTGAGTAAGTTTGAAATAATTAAAAAGTGTTTAATTATTACGAGAAGCGGTCACAAATAATCTAAAAAATCATTCATTTGATTATGAGACGGTTGCTCAAATTTTGACTTATGAAATCCAATTCTTAAACAAGAGTAGAGGTAGCTTACGCGACTTAGAGAAATGCCACATTAAATCTTTTTATAGTAGGTTCCCCAGCCTGATATTTCATAAGCATTTAAAAAATATATATCCAATCCCCTTACCAACATTATGTAAATCCTTTTCGTTGTCTCGCAAAAAATCACATGTGTACATGCCGCACCTTCTTCGCCATACAAATTCTTATATCAAATATATTGACAATGGGTTGCCTTAAGTACTCCTTGTTGGTGGCCGTGGAAAAAACGCAACTTTAAGTATTTTCTATTTTATTTTAAGTAACAAATGAACATTAATAGTTAAACATGTAATTTTAAGATTAACTGATAAACCATAAAAGGCAAAAAATGAATGTAAAAAAGGAAAAAAGAAAGAAACTAAAATTAAATTCTATTACTCCATCTTCTGCCACCAACTGCTTGATTTAAAATTCGTTTGACATCTCAATATTGTCTCGTTCACCACGAATGGCTGCGTTCAGAAAATGATCATCAGCAACAGGCAGCGTTCAGAAATTATCATATTATTAAGCGTCAGCAACACTCCTTCATACCCTCCTTATGGAGTGTAGTCAAATCGACGCCATGGAATGCTGATTGACACCAGAAGTTCGTCTTATTATATTGCTCCGAGTACAAAAATTCATCGCTTAACGGTGCTATATGCAGGCCACCGTGTGTAGGGAACATTTTTCCATTTGTTTTAAGCCATTTACGCGCATGCAAATACATCTTGAGCATACGTTCGTTGAATAGTATATATCCCATCGATTCGGAAATAATTACATCCCAGGTCTACCTATATATAAATACAAATCAAAACAATATTCAGTAAGTAACTAAGCCACAATTATTTTTTCACTCACATTAAACGTATAAAAAGATAGTTTCCCAGACGTAAATCCTCGCGCAAATCTATTCCACCACAAGATTATCGTTCCTGCAAATGATAAATATTGAATTTTACAAATAAAAACGCACACAAATATTTTTATTATTTAATTTAAAAATCTATCCCGCTTTTTTCCATACAATTGTTTACGTGCTGTCAAATTCTGTATATCTCTACCACTTCTAAATTTCTCCGCTAGGGTTTTGCCTCCAGTTGTCAATTTTGGAATGCCTAAAACAAAATGCACTTTCTGGCAATACTCCCGATTGGTATAAAAATAACAGCCTCCAAAATACAATACAACGCCGCTCAAACTTTATACTTGGATTGTTTACAAAACACCTCTCACCCACACCATAGCACCTGTAAACGTCAAAATGTGAAACACCCCTATACATAGAGGAGGCGTAATGGGAATGGAATTTCCTCCCAAGCAAGTGTGAGTGCACGAACTGGTCTAAAATTGACTTCGCTTTGTATTTTGGCATTTGACACTTTGACAGTAGTAAACGAAACGTACAAACAAGTGCTTCCACAGCTTCTCGACCAGTCGTTTCTCTACTGGCATAGAAAGATATTTGTCACGTTTGCTTGAGTTTCTTCAATTCAATTCAACGTCTTGTTGTTTGCAGCTTGTGTTTCATTGGGCGTTGGACAATTTCTGGCAATTAAGAACACTTAATTAAACAACCCTGCACCGAGTTAGCTATTTATTGGACTTAATTAACGAATTATATGTAAGTTCTATGCATAGTACAGTGGACTTTTACTCTAGCCAAACCTTAAATTTCGTCGCGATCACCGATCGAGGAGTGTAAAAAAGGGTCACACCCAGTTTTCTTTTCTGCAATTTCGAGAGTGATTTCATTTTTGTGTGACTATTTGTTGGATTTCTGTAAAGAAATTGTGGAAATTTCCGTTTCAATTCGATGATTGTTCGCAATGCGAATGCGAACTAGTATTTAAAATCAAAGTTTTGAGAGAGAGCACTTCTCGATTTTAATTCGATTCGACTATGTCCACAATCGACGAGCGCAAAGCCTATCTAAACAATCCGTATTTTACGAAGCACCTGTACGGCAACTTCTCGCCGTTCTACGTAACAATCGCCATCTGTACGGTGATTGGAGTTTCGGTTATATTATTGAATATAATATTCACCTGCTGTTCGAAGCATAGGAAGTACTGGCAGGACAGGCACACAGGTGAGGAACATAGTAATTTGCATGGTCTTATGTGAAGTTGTTAATTGCATTTCTATTGCAGGCAATCGTTGGCTGGTGTCTATTTGGTCGGCTACGCCACATAATCAGCCACCACTAGATTTCACAGAACTTAAGGACGCTAGTCACTTCCAGAGGACTGAGGTAGGTTTAAATTAAATTTCAGTTGCGGACAAAAAACAAATGCAATAGAAAATTAATGTTCTAGAAAGACTCAGTATTACATGTGCACGAGTTTTCCGCTAACAAAGTCTGCGCGTGTACTTTTTATGGTTTTTTTGATTGGCAAGTGGTAGCTCACTAAAAAATTAATTCACTTGTACACTTTGCTCGGCAACTAATTATAGTTAACAACGAGAAGCCATGTAGATATGTATTTTCAGTAACAAAACATATTGCACTCAACAATGCAATGTTAGTTGTGATTTGATGAAGTTTCAATTCAAATGCAATTTAAATGTGAAGTAAACTGGGTAATGCTGTTTGCTCAAGAAACCCATCGACATTTTTTCTGACTGTCGAACTTACTGGTAACACATACATTTTATTCGAAAAAGAGACAGCCAGAACAATTTATTTGGCCTCAAGATAAGTCCAAGCAGAGTTTAAGCCGTACACTGTAAACATGAACAGTAACTAACATTTGTAACCTTACTATGGATAGATAAGGGCATATACGAAAAAGCAGATGAGTTGGTCCACTGTGTCGTAACTTGTATGTCATGTGCATGTTCACTTTTCCAAATGAAACTCCGTAAACAGATTTGTTGGCTTTCCCTTGTCATTGCGATTGCTTATTTGTAAGCCTGTTTGGCGATTGAATGCCATATTAGTTTCAGAATCTATGTTAATACTCACAATGTCACGAGAAGTTAGTTCCAAACAGTAGTCATAAATGCGTCGACTTGATAAGAGCTGATATATTTAAATGGTTATACATATTTTAATTTGTTTTTGAAGAATTTTAAAGAGAATTGAAAAATTAAAGAATTGCAAATCACTCCCTTGATTGTGCATAATTTCCCCAACTATGCAGTTTAAAAAAGAAAATAGTCTATGATCAGGCGAATAATTAAGACAACATTTTCGCATACCACCAATGAACATTCTTATTACCTTACGTTCCTTCTCAAACCCTCTCTAGACTAATCGCCATGTTCTGCATACCACTTTTACTGAATTCAACCACCAAAAGTGGAGTTAGGTGTTTTGTATTCCGCACGAAATTATGAATTGTGTATTGTATCCACTCGACATGACAACTTTAAATTCGTTTTCTGCATTCCGAAAATCGTTTGATTTTAGTGAATTGAATTCACTTGAGTTTCTTGACGCGAATTGAATTCACATGCCATTGTAAAGTGAATTTATCGATTGATGATCAGAAACATTTTGAAAAATGTGAGTAGACTAATGAGACTTTTTATAAGTGTATTAAAATAAAGGGCACAAAGCGTATACTAAGGATTTTTGGAGCAAGTTAGTACAACGGTTGAAGAATGAAAGTCTTCCAACGACTGGATGGAAAAAGATAAGAAATTGTAGTTAACAATATAAAACATTATATTTTTTAAGGGGCGAAGGTGAATGTTTGTACCATCCAAGCAAACTATAATCCCCAGGAATCACTTATTTTCCAAAAAGAACATCTTTCTTCTTTCATCTGCCTACTTTGCAGTTTAGTCCACTTCGAACAGAACTTGTATTGTAAAATGACTGACTGTGAATCTACCAAGGCAAAGATTAGTAACATTCTTTAGCCTCGCGGTTTTCACCAATCATATAAAACAAATAGAATCCATTTGTAATAAAATAATTGTTTTTGTAAGTTATATTGATTCACTTTCTCCAAACAAAAACAAGGAATTGAAAATCTCAAATCATTTTGAAATGGTCTAACAGCTGATTTTGACATTTCAAACAAATGAATTCGAAGTGGATTCCAAGAATTCGAATTCACTCGGAATGCACAACACTGAATTCCATTTCAAGTGAATTCCAAATTCGATTTCAATCCACTTCCACTCGAAATGCACAACAGGGCGGTAAGTGAATGATTTTTGGATACCACCCATCGTTAACATAAATATATACCTACTTCTGTCATCCCTGCTTCTCTAACAGTTTTCTTAATCAAATACCCTCTTCTGGGTAGGTTTCCAATCAACTACCTTCGCAAACAAGTATTCGCATTTCTGTTAATTTTTATCTGAAACTTTCCGAAAAGTATTATAAATGATTTAATTCGAAGACATGCCCGTTTGTCAATTTTCTTTCAATCTGCTTCAGAACTTACAGAAAAATACCTTTGCAACCTTGGAGACGTGAAAACTTAAATTAAAGCCATCTTTCCTCTGCCGATTCAGTTTTGTATACAAAATGAAACCGTTTTAACCGATACCGATCAAGTACCTCTAGAATGGGAAACATACTAGTTCCAGACACATTGCATCCAATTTATTATGCATTCATCAATTTCTAAAAAAACAATCGTTTAATACAATGCATTTCCTATTCGCATTTAGACCCAGCATATTTTCAACCAAGACGTCGAATCCGCACCGATACATCAACCTCCACAACATCATCATCAGGAGCGCCCACCGCGTCCTTCTCGACAACGCGAAGAATACGTTGAACTTCAAAAACGCGAAAGCGACATTTAATCGAAAAACTCATTCCCCAAAACTAAAAGCAAAAAAACAATATGGCAATTTTCATGCTTTATCCAGCAGTTGCTGCTCTCGCCATGTTCATCGTTGGTGTCATCATCATTATGTTGCGCTTTGGTCCACAATTATGTGGACTGCGTCATCATGCGCTTCCAGATAATCATCATTGGCGCAACGATGATAACGACTGGCGTGACGAAGTCTACGACCATGAAATAAGTCTAGCGTAAGATTAAGTACAAATTAACGACACATACAATAAACATATCCGTCCGCATAAAAATAAATGTATCTCTACAAACATTCCATTATTGTAACAAGTGCCTTAAAAAAGTCGCAAGAATGATGTTCTTTGAAAATTAATTTAAGATGACTTTACCACCAGCTACAAGTATCAAAAAAACAGACATTCCGTCCAATTTGGAGTCTAATGATAGAATTAAGAAAAGAATCTCTTATTTTGAAGAAAAAAAATTTGTTTGTCCAATTTTAATGTTTTTGTTTTGTTTTTTTAAATTGACTTTTTTGTATTTTAATACCACAAATAAATACATATGTAGATGTAATATTGTATGTATAAAAAATATTTTTTTTTTTAAATAAAACGTAAATTTTATGCCATTTTACAATCTTCTATAAAACATTTTTTTTATTTACTACTAAAAGAGAGAAACAAATATGCATACAAATTCCTATTGCAACCCAAAACAACGCACTTAGAATCATAACAAGGGCAGTCAAAACAACACCCACAGCAGCTTTAAGAAGCTTTACAAAAAATCTATCAATCCACACGGAACGCAATATACAAACAAAACAACTAAGACAAGCAGACAAATTTCCCATGGATATCCAACGAACCCACATCGTATCGACTTAAAGCATACACAAGCTTTTTAGACACAGCCAGAAACGCACTCGAAGTAATAGGATCAACACCCACAATCAAGCGCATAGCTTAATCCATAGACCCACTGGACTGCATCTAGATACCAGTTGATACAGAACTGATAATACCTATCAAGAAAAATGATATACCACCCGAGGCAATCAGGCAAATCGCACTTTAAACCATACACGAAAAATTCCCATGTAGACAATGGCTCCGTATCTATACCGACGGTTCCCTCATGGAAGCAGCCGGTGCAGCAATATACTGCGAACAATTTAGCCACTACATCGATCTGCCAGTAAACTCAACTGTATTCGAAGGAGAGCTTGCAGCCATGTAATGTACCTTCGCAACTACTATACCACGGAAAGACGAGTAGCACTTTTAAGATTAAAAACCGGACACAATTGCCTAGTAACTCAGCTGAAAAAGATTGGCATTAAAAAATCAGACGTTTGCACTCTATGCAATAGAAATGAAATACAAGATGCAGATCACCTAACCAGAGATGTTCAGCATTAGACGACGCTAGAACGCATTTATACTGGGTTGCTGGTGGAATGATGACCTAGTCCAGTTTCCTCCATTAGTAAACAACAACAATAACAAACAGAACAATGATACAAGTGAACTTCGTCGAATATGCAGCGGCGTTGTGCATGCTATTTGACTCTTGCGAACAGTATCTGGGTCAATAAATCACAGTTGCATGTTTTGCATAATTGTGTCATTATCTCGTGTTTGTTGGGTTACACTACACTACTTTCATACAATACTTAGGCGAATTTATCAACAACTTAATGTCGATTCGGAATAATACCTCATAGCAAATGTATAGAAGCAATGACATTTTTGAAACGAGAAAGTTATGTGCATCGTGATTGCAAGCTGGTGTCGTGATACAAACGCTGTGATACTTTCACATTGCTCTACAAGGGACTACGAATCACGATGAGACGTTTGACAACTGTCGTGAAGCTAAGTACATTAACTACTTTCTATGAAATATGTTTGCCTACCTATATGGAGTGGCAATTTTTCTTTTTTTTTTGTCAATGGAGTGTACATAAGAACTGCAGTACAAGCCTTGGACTTGTTAAGGTAGGAGGAGCGAAAGTTTCTGATTGATGATTGTAAGCAGTTGGGTTGGAACTCTATGTTTACAACATTAATGCTGTAATAAATAAAGGTAAGCAAAGCAAGTAGATGGGATATTCTAGACATGTTGTGCACTGCGACCAGAAATAGGTCTGCCATAGGCATATACATATGTACATTATGTACATGCAAGCATTCAGATGAAAACCGTCGACTGTAACAAAGAAAAAACTGCCATTTATCAATCTACGAATAGATTATCTTAAAATTTGCAGGCATTACCGATATGCATCCATATTCAAATTTCATACAAGCATATGCAGAAACTAAAACGAAAATATCAAATTAAATGCGCAACAAAGATGTCTGATAAGAAGTAACGCTGAAGAACACACCGCCCATTGCGCGATTATATCTCAGTCCAAGCGAAGTGCATATCTGGGAATCGGGCATCTCGAAGTAATGGGGACATACCCAGCTAAGAAGCTTCTCGAGTCCCATCGTTAATGTTTGAGTCAATATTTAAGACTGAATATTGTTCTTATTAGGTTGTCAACATCTTGGGCAATGGCCACTTAACTCACAGATATACGTATAGTATCTTTGAACTTTAAAATTTGTTGCCATCTTTCTGACTTCGATTTTTTCGAACTGCAGACGAGAATAATTACGTTACATTTTCGTAGGATTGCAGGATTCCCATAACAAATTACACTCGATTTGTCAGGCATTTCATCAACAACCTGATTGTCCGCCATCAGTGCAGTTTCAGGCCAGGAAAGTCCACCGTAGACCAAATTTTCTCATTTAGGCAGATCCTGGAAAAAACCTAAAAAATCCAAATCGATACTCAACACCTGCTTATAGATTTCAAGGCCGCCTATGACAGGATCTGGAGGGATGGACTGTATAGAACCATGTCTAGTTTTGACATCGCTGCCAAATTCGTCTGTCTGTGCAGGATGACGATGGAGAAAGCTCGCTGCTCCATCAAGGTCGGTAATGACCTCACCGAGACCTTTGATCTCAAAAAAAGATTTAGACAAGGTGACGCGCTGTTATGCGACTTCTTCAAAATCATTCTTGAAAGAATCGTTCGAAACTCACAAGCCAACACACGAGGAACGATCTTTTAAGAGTCCGTTCAACCACTTGCATATGCCGACGACATTGGCAGCGAGCTGTCACCGGTGGGTTTGCGAGTATTGGGGCCCTACTCTGTATTTCGTTTCGAAAGTGAAATTTTCCGAAAACGAATATTTTGTACTCTCTATTTCGATAGCGGAATGAAATCTACTACTTTCGGATTTACATTTCCGAAAGTGGAAATTTGGTACTCTGTAACTCGTTTCCTAATGTCAAAAGCATTTAAAAACGGAAAATTTGTTTCTACAACTAATTCGCTAACGGAAGGATTTTAAAGTACCTGAAAATGCAAGTTTTTATGAAAATCTTTGTGATGATAACAATTATAAGCAAGCAATTCATGTGTGCACATCCCGATTTAGCCAAAGGACAATTAATTTTGAGGAATTATTAAGTCTAAATGAATTTGTGTCTTTATTTTTTGTGTTTATTGATTTATTAAATTATTTGTGATTTGCTCTCGTATTCTCTTAACAATGTTGGAGTAGGCATCATTATGTTCTCCATGTTACTGTTCAATGCTGTTTGATGATGCATCATCGGGTATTTTAAATTTACAGGAACTCCAGTGGATCCCAAAGGAGAATGAAATTCATCTCGTATGCAATTCAAAACATACAAGAAAGCATCCTTCGAAATGCGAAAGTTCTGAACAAAACTAAAATAATAAACGATAAGTAATGGTAATATGAATCATTGGTACCAACCGAGTTTTACATTTTATCACCTTTTTCAATAATGTTTGATTTGTCCCGTATAATTTTCCGCTCAATCCGTTCTTAATTTATTTCTTCGTCCATCCGAAGTGCAACAGAATACATTTTTCTTTCTTATTATATTAAAATAATTTCCTCCTATTCTCGGTTTATTTATTTGACATATCTCATAAGAAATATATCGAGACTCGACAAAAAAAACTCTAAAGTGGAAAAAGCATCTAGTAGTATTTTTTACATTCCGAAAGTGTTACAGAGTACCAATTCAAAAGCGAAACGAAAAGCAATTTCGAATAGGATTGACTTTCGAAACGAAATACAGAGTAGGGCCCGGGGGACCGCCATCCGAAAAGTTTATCTAAAGAGTGTGAAAGCTGAAAGACCGAGCAATTTAGATTTCCATATTATGTTTGCACGGCAGGAACCGCTCTATACTTTTACAATAGACCGAAGAAATCGAAATAGAAAAACATTGGAATGTTTTTTGAAAATATTTTCTGAGTTTTTATTATTTTTTTGTTACAATTTTTTCACACATTTTTGTATTTTTTTTTGTTGTTTTTTTTACAGGTTTTATAATTTTTTTTTGGTTTTTTTTTTAATTTTTTTTATTTTATTTTTAAGAAAAAAATATTTCTTTTTTGCATTTTTTAAAAAATAAAGGAAACAAAATTAAAAATTGGAATTTTTTGTATGTTTTTTTGTTTTAAAAAAATCACATTATGTACTACTCTTACTCGCTTGTTTGTTTCATTCATTGTTATTAAAAAAATAAAAATAAAAGAATAACAAATTATAACCTTTTTCTATTTTGTTATCGGCTATGGTTGTCGGATAGTGTTTGCTCCACTTTACACACCAATTGTTTTTTCTTGGTTTTTCCAAAAAAGACGACTTTAAAAGGCAAATTAAAACAAACAATATAGAATTTATATAAAAAAAAAAAACAATTGCCAAGCTCTTAAAACTTATATTACGTGTATGTAGAATTTAAAAAAAAGATCTTCGCTTAACTTAAGAGTAAAAGTTTAAAAAGTACATGAAAAAGAATCTCTCGCTGCTGCTGTACGACATTTTTAGCTGATTTTTTTGCTTTTTTGTTTTTCTTCTTTTATAATCAGAGATACTTAATAACTAAAAAACTAAAATTATTACATATTATTTTAAAATCTTACTATACAACTAAATTTGTGTTTTTTTTTTTTCTTTTTAAAATTTAAAAATTTCTTCTTCGCACATTTTGAACTCTTGAACTCGTGTCTTGTTTCTTCTATTTGCTTCCCATTTGATTTGTAGTTATTAAGTTTTATTTTTCTTGTTAATATTTAAAGAAAAAATATAATATTATATTGCATGGTCTTATAGGGGAGACAAGTGTGTGGATTCTTTTTTACAAGTATATAAAAGACTTTCTGATATGATTTTCCCAGTTTTTTTTTTGTAAAATATACAAATGATTAAAAAATAACATGTGCACAACACTGGACGGTACTTTCAAAAACAAAAAATTGCTGTTTTTCAAAATATTTTCTATAGATTTTCCTAATTTTTCTTTGATTTTCTCGTATATTTAATTTTATTTTTCTTATAACAACTTTCCCATTTTCCATCGGATCCAAATCACACAATATTCGTTGAGCAAAACTTATGTTTCTTATAGCAAAATATAATATGTTTATATATATTATGTCATCTTGTGTTCATATAACAATTTAACTAGGAAATCTGTAGAAAACAATATTTGTAAGGATTTGGAGGTTTGAATTAAAGAAAAAAAAATGTCCACACATGTTCCCACTGGTATTGCGAAATGTAAGAAATTAACAAATAATTTTTAATATTTTATAAACATAAACCATTTTTATTTTTCTGAAATAACAAAGGGGAACAATTCTCTCCTACTTCTTTTTGTTGCGATTCCTCTCCTCTGTTTTGTATTGCTCTTTGTTTGATTTTGGGATTTTCTGATAAAACTTGTTTTATGTGAAGAAGATTGAGAGTTTTCTGTGACAGGAAAAATGGAGGTAGATAATGAACCTTACCCCGCGTTTTGACGAGACATTTCATATGGCAGGATTTCATTGAAAGAGAAACGATAGCAAGACATCAATAGCTTGCGAAGAATTCTACTGTTGATGGCACGCTATCGGCATATGGCGTCTCCATCAGCCATTTTGATGGCTTGTCATCTCTTATATTTACTCTTTTTTCTCTTCCAATAAAATCCTGCCATATGAAATGTCTCGTGGAGACGCGGTGTTATGTATGAAACAAAAGAAACTGAGTGTAATCAGATGAGATGACAAAGCTGTCTCACTTTTGATAAATACTTTGTCAGATTAGGAAATGGAGAATAGATAAAAACAAGTCGATAAAATTGACACCAACGCATCAATACAATTAGGGGAACTCTAGATCCTGCATCTGAGGGAAGACAAAATCCTTTGTCTTGTCTTCCGCAAATATCATTGTTTACAAGTCGGTTAACTACACTAATTGAGATCACCGCACATGGGCACTTTTTTACCACTTCGTTGCGCTTTATCAGGGGTGTACAATACATCAGAAAAGTTGACCAAGCTCGATTCTTAGGATTGTTTTCAAAATTAAGATAAGAGCTACTTTATCAAGTTATTTAATTGAAAATATACATACATTTGTTATTTACCGAATTAAATATCCAGTGAAACTAGGAAACCAAAGAAACCCCTTTCAGCATAAATGTGCGCCCTCAAGCTATATAGGGGTTCTCTATCTACTAGAGTGGTGAAATTAAACGTTTTCTTTAAAATATATCTATCGGCATCGGTTAAATCAATTTGTCTTTAATTTTAACGAAAACTTTTCTTAATGATATACAACAAAACTTCCAAATTGGGACACTGTATAATTGGGACACCTCATAATTGGGTCAATACACAACACCCTCTACAATTGGGACAACTCTCAAATGGTACGTAGTAACAATGTTTTCTAGAACCGCTGAAGTCGGTACGCACCTCCTAAATGGGACAGTAGACACAAAATTCATCAAATGATGACTTCTCTTATTGGGACAGTTATGAATTACAAGTAAGTTTCGTATGTAAAGTCCGCAGCTGCATCAAATAAATTTTAAAGGAAAGAATCTTCGCATTTCGTACAAAAATTTAACTTTTGTTGTAAAATTGCGACTGAGTATTTACGTTAAAATTGATAATTTATAGTCAGAAATTGTTTTCTTTTTTTCCAGTTTCAACACAACTCTCTCTAAATGGGACAGCTTCGATTTGGGACAAAAAAATTGGTCCCGTCGATAATTACTGAGGTTTAACAGTAACAGAATCTACCATTCAAACTATCGGTTGACTGTAAATCATTTGCGTGCCTTATCCATCAAATTATCCAAGCAGCCTTAGAATCTCCAGACATCACAATTGCATTAAAACCACATGAATGACCAGCATTAAAAGTGTAACATAGGAACTTTACAACATACCGGTGCAGATCTGTATTTACTTTCCAACTGCATATACTCGTATCCCCACAGCTTTTTATTTTTTAAGAAGTAAAAAGACAAAAGTATGTACTCGTACATTTAAAGTACAAGTTGGTCTAGGTATTACGTTCGGAAAGGATCTTCAATAAAGGACATATAAAAGGGCAATCCCATCCTCTAACGTGCCAACGTTTAAACCATATCTCTGGTGAAAAATGGCTAACGAAAACAACACATCGGTCTGTGGGGATTGTGAATTTATGTGAACTTATGGTACACCAGTGTCTTATATTATCCTATGCCTTCAAATTTTCTTTCTTAAGACAACACTAAACAGAGAAGAGAAGGTCTTTTGTTTTACACATTTGTTTCTTAATTACTTGCACTTTTCGAAGTTTTCAAACATTTTTTAGTATTTTCTTTTCTTTTTCTTTTTTATTAAATATACATAAGTCTTATACTTTCAAATACAATAATTTAAAATTAATGAGTTTCTTTTTTGTTTTATTATGCTAAAATTGTTTGCTTTTTTTTAAAGAACTTTAACATTGTAACAATTTGTAAGTTTCTTCAGAATTTAATGTTTTCACAAAAAAGAATATATTTATGTATTACATATTTATTATGGATAGAAACTCTTTTGAATATTCACTCTGTTATCATTGGCGGTGTTTAATTGATCTTGATTCTCTTATGTCTTCCTGTATTGCATGCAAAAACAAACGACCACAAACGACACACTTTTTTTTTTTTTGTTTTTACATTCAACAGAAGTGCGACGTTATCAGCTCTCATGGAGAGGAGTGACGCGGGCATCTCGCCGATCGTTCAACAATTAACACGAGCCTTCTTGGTTTTTAGTTTATTTTTTGTTCATTATAATTATCTGTTTAGATTTAGATGGTCTTGAAAGGGAGAGGCGACTGACGCGCTTGAGATTATCTCTCCTATTGCTGGTCTCTTAAGTTTTAATAATTTATTACTTTTTTATTTATTTCTTTTTCGTGTAAAAATACTTTTTTTTTATTTTATTTTGTTTTTGTTTTGATATCAAAATAGGAAGAGAGAATTTACTTTGTTTTGTGTTTGTGTGTGCTTTTTGTTTACGCGCTTTCACAGAAAATAATCATTTGTTTTGTTTGTAAAAATATGTTTTTTTTTTTTGTTTTTGTTTTTGCGAATGCAGTTACTTTTTTTTCTTGTTCATTGATTTATTTACCTTGAAAGATTGCATTCACCTTGTTTGAAAATGTTCAAGATAAAAGCACTTTTTGCTTATTATAGGTTTCTTTTTGTTTCTTCATTAAAATTATCTCAAATTGGTGGAGTTTGCTGCTGCAGCTTGCGGGAAGCATGATTTATTATGAGGCAGCGTTGGCTAATAATTCGGAAAAGGAATTTTCAAGACAATTCTTGAGTTCGACATAAGTTACGATGAGGACCGATTGCTCATCTCGGGACATTAGTTGGACCTGAAAAAAGTAGACTATGAATCCGAGTAACAGATTTGGATGAGGAAAATATTTGTCCGAAGAAAGTCCCGTTTAAAATGAAACCTATCATTATACTGTGCAAAGAAGATCGAATTACTTACCTTCTCTAATGAGCCAGCATCTAATTTATTAAGACACTGTACAATGTGTGCGTGATCCAACCAGGGTCGACCATCATCGGTGACGGAATGGAATAAATAATCACGGAATAGCTTTAACATATATCTATCACCAGTTTCGGACCATGTGCAATCCAAATTAAAGCTGAAAATAAATTTAATTGTTCACTATTTGAATAGATATGATATTGTTTTTTAATAACATACTCTGGCCTCTCGTTAATGCAGTTCAGTTTGACCAATATTCGATAGAGGCGACCATTTTCCATTTCCTTGGATAATTCATCCTCTTGCATGTCACACTGGCTCTGTAATGCATCCAATTGTGTGTAGAAGCGAGCACCAATCATTGGCATTAAATCAGTCACTGAACGCCTCTGTGTTGATGTGAATAAATATCTGCAAATAGATTATGTTTTAATTGACCACAGACCATTGGTGAGTGCAGGCTTCTAACTTACACTAAAAAGTTTCTTAGATCGGACGAATAATGTCTGGAAACTATTTCGATGCTGTTTTGTACGCTGTCCCTTTGCACGGACTGCAAACATCTGCATGCGAGTGCTAAAACTAAACGGCCAAGAGCGGTGAGGTCCTCCTGTAATAAATACAAATTTGTATAAGCAAAATCAATTTAAATTCTGTATAAGCAGGTATATAGAACCATAAAACTCACAACTTCAAGTGGGTAGTTTTATGTTACATGAAATAGTTTTGATTTTTTATAGTATCAGTGGGTTCTTGGCTAGATGTTCAATATTATTACAGTGTTGCATAGATTTCGAGAATCGAGCACTAACACAGTTCTCTTTTATGCTCTAAGAAGAGGACAGAATACCAATCGTTTGTTTGCTTTGCTAGGAACTTAGATTTGAAATTGTACTTTGAAGAACTAGTTTAATACAAAACTACCGTCATCTCAGAAGAGTTAAGCACATTGGACGTAACGTCTAAAACATGTAATTGGACTGGCCAATGAACGAAATGCGCTTGGGGGTATTTTGCATTTTTTTTTTAGAATCAACCATCACGAATGTCATGGCGAAGTTTTTGACAAACTCTTTCCTTACCTGTTGATGCATACTAGCAACTGCTAAAGGATTAGTTGCATTCGGATCGAATGTTGCGATATCAGTGATTCCAGCAAAGCTAAAGCGCACCCTTTTACCGGTCACAATAATTTTGGTTGGGTCCAATACCCTAGAGAAAAAGAACAAATAAAAAAACATCGTTATCTGTATATCTTCCATTGAATTATAATGGCAACGAGTACCTGCAGGCGAGCCCTGCCTGATGTATTGCACGTAATCCAGCGGTTAATTGCATTATGATTGCCCATATCGTCGCCTCCGGCAGCAGTGGTCCATTGCTTGATCTCTGATGATTGCTTTTATGACTGCGAAAGTGTTTTTTTTTTGTTGTGTGCAAACACATGCAAGTGAATTATCAGTTAAATGCATGTAATTATGCAATTGGTCTGTAACTTTACCTAAAAGGTCTCGCTTCGCCGGGGAATGGATCAGAATAGCCGTTGGTCTCGGCCGGTGGCGTAAAGTACTTCGATAGAAGGGTCTGTGAGCCTGGATGATAATCGTATACTAATACTAATGCTATATACAAGAAACCAAAGTTAGTATGTTCTTATTTTAGTGTAGATAATTTTGTTGTCATTACAATTATCACCAAATGCTTTTGTCGTGAAAACCTCTCGTAGTTGTACAACGTTTGAATGTTGAAGCTTCTTCCACATCTCAACGACTGCCATACATTTTGTGGATTGCAGACGAAAACCTAGATTGAGAAGGTATCAAATGACAAAAAGCCCTTAATTCTGTGAACCAGGCCAATTTCAAACCCAAAGAGAAGTGTGACATCAAAAACGAGAGAGAAAGAGAGAGAGAGAGGAGAGAGAAAACACAAGTGGGAATTGGAAACAGAAGGGATTTCAAGGTGGATAAAATGACAAATAAGTGGAGAGTAGAGTAGAATCGAAATAGAAAACAAATACAATTTGGAGACAATCACTTTGAACCAACTTACCATGAAGTCGCCTTAGTGTGTACTTAATTCCTGTCGTACTGTGCGTCGCCTTGTACGTAGATGTCGGCATTGTCATCTTCGGATGCATCGGTTGTGACTCCAATGGATACAACGAATGATAGTTATCCACATCGAGGGGTATATTTGAATTTGTAGCGTCACTTGTATCCAGAATGTAATTGGAAATTTCATTGCGGGAAAGGATATCGGAACGCATTTCATCGGGAAGAAAAAATGCCGTCTCTAGCTGTGTCTTCGGCTGCATACTGATGACATTTGACGACGGTCCCGGATACACATGACCCGTATACAACATGGCGGGACTTGGAGTAATTGCTGCTCCTCCTGGCACAACGGTCGGAGCATGTGCAACGACAGTATCACTACTTACCGAACTACTGTTCTGGCTGGAAGTATGATTGGCAGTCGGGTAAAAATATATCGTACCGCCAACATTTTCCTACAACAATGAGAATGAATGTTAAAACAAAATCCATACAAAATAGACGGTTTATTTTTACTCACCTGATGTACATTGGCGGAGAGTGTTGTCGGAATGGGTGACCCATGGGGTGTTATCCGCGGTGGCGATTTCTCACCAACACTGGACGGCGAATTGCGCTGCTTCAGTGGGGTCGTCATCGCAAACGTTTGTGTTGCGGTCGGTGCTTTTGTGGCGGATATTGGATTGGCGGCAACTGTAACCAGATTCGTTACTGCGGCGTGTGATTGCGGCTGCTGCTGTTGTTGTTGTTGTTTATGGTTCTGTTGATGTTGCTGTTGTTGATGGTGATGTTGTTGTTGCTGCTGCTGTTGTTGTTGGTGATGTTGCTGCTGTTGATGTTTCTGTACAGCAGCAGCTACGGCAGCTTTTTGTAATCCCAAAATTGGTGTGGCATTTGTTTTCACCGAGACCGGCGTTGATGGTGCCTGATTTTGACCGCCATTTCCATTGCCGACGGCAATGCCATTGCTTAACATCGGTTGATATGGTGAGTAAAAATTTGGCGATGAATTTATTCGCGACGGAATGAATTCGGGTGAATGTGGAGTAACCTACAAGTCGAACGTTTTAATAGAAAAACTAAGAGCGAATTAAAAACTAATTGGCAAAAGTAAACAAAAAACCACCAAATTTGATTTTCCTTCTTTATTTTAACCAAGAAACAAAAATTAATAGAAATGATAAAAAAACAAATGAGAGACAGACAGATAGAAACAGAATAAATTTAAACTGAAAGGACCATCAAATGGTTTATGTAACTTAACTAAGCTTTATAAATAATAAAACAACACAACACTAGATGAAAACAACACAATCTACAATCTACAAATTTACCTGAGCCTTCTTAATTGATATAGGTGAGTCCAAGTTAATTAGAGAAAACCCCGAAGAAAGACCATAAGTTGGCGTTCCAACATTTTGTCGGTTCTAAAGAATTAAGTATGTTTTAGGATTTTTGTTTTGTTTTGTTATTTTTTTTAACTAATCATTTACATTGTGTTCAAGGTGTTATGTGAATAAAAACGGGAATGGCAGAAGTGGAACGGGAATTAGTAAGAAATTATTTACAATTATTGTTATAAACAAGAGATTTCCTTTATTTTTGCATATATGGTACAATGTT
The DNA here is from genome assembly GCA_949775065.1 of Brachyopa scutellaris. Taxonomy (NCBI): domain Eukaryota; kingdom Metazoa; phylum Arthropoda; class Insecta; order Diptera; family Syrphidae; genus Brachyopa; species Brachyopa scutellaris. The sequence goes on from OX459113.1 coordinate 108,354,461, forward strand.
TATATAAAAATGATAGGTTTTCGATGCACCCTCTAGAAAAGTCGCGGCGGCCACATGTGCGAAGTCATTTTCAAACATTTATGCCATAAAATTATCTGTCAAATAAAGCCGATTTCATGGATATTAAAAACATTATTCTGTGTTTTATTTCAATTTAAAGTTCTCCGCCTCTAAAAAAAAAACACCCTGTACTTTAAGGTTGTTATAAACATATGGGTTTAATGTGCCATATTTCATCAGAATGTAGAAGCGTTGTTTGCAGATGACGTGCAAAGCATGTGATTCGTTGTTTCTTCCGAAGAGTCAACAACAATCGACTTCAGGTAGTTCGATTTAGTAGGAACTAAGAGTCCATTGCCAAGTTAGGTCTGTTAAGCTCAAGCTGATTTCTAGCTCTGTCGCGAGCTGAGTTTATGGATCTTTAAGCTTTCTATTGGCCTTTCGGTGCGATGGGAAGCTAAATTCATGCAGTAAACTCATCTATTCATCTTGATGGCGTTTGAGATTCGGGTGGCCAGAATTGCTTTATAATTCTTTGGCTTAAAACCAAAGCAACGTGCAATTTGGAAATAGTTCCTCCGAACCATTCCAAACATGCACCGGATTTCGGCAAGGAAGTGCGCTGTCATGTGACTTTCAATCTTGTGCTGGAACAGATAGTGCACAGGGCAGATGTAAACACGGAACGCACTATCTTACACAAATCTGTCCAGCTACTGGAATATGCGGACGATATTGACATCATCGGTCGCTCCCAGCGCGCCGTGTTTGAGGCTTTTACGGCAATTGAAGAACAGGCGAAATTCTTCGTCGGATATTCGGTCCCGTATGCGAGGAGGGCGAATGGAGGAGAAGATATAACCGCGAACTCTATGAGCTGTACCAAGATGTGGATGTAGTCCGAAAAGCCAAAACACGTCGACTACACTGGTTCGGCCACATCGAGCGATTGGACAACAATGCTTCAGCAAAGAGGATCTAGGAATCACAGCCCCAGGTTCGAGACGACAAGGAAGACCAAACCTCCGGTTTAAGGACCAAGCTACCGCGGATGCCAGTGCGCTTGGTTTAGATAACTGGAAGCAGCGTTCCTGGGATCGAAGAGAGTGGAAGGCTGCCGTGTCTCAGGCAGAGACTCTTCAAGGGCCGGGAGCCCGTTGAGTAAGTAAAACCAAAGCAGGATCGTTGTGAAAACCTTCCTATTCTAAAGAAGGCCGGTATGAGAGTATACAGAGATTACATGAAATATTCTTTCACTGCCATTGAGTGAGCAGAAATGCATGTATCGAATGTGTTATAAAGACCACCATACGGATTTCCAGAAAAGGAAAAAGAATCTGACGAGGAAGTGTATCGGACACAGGAAATTGAAAAAATCCGTTTACAAAATTTCTAAAATAAATCCGCCTAGTTATTGACTTGCATGTAAAAGATTCTTGATTGCAATGTTTTAAGGGGAAAACTACAAATGATGGGTATAAACAGTACTTAAAGACCGTATAGTATAAGGATGCGGTTTTACTTTAATTATTTTTTTTTATCTATTTTTTTTTTGTAAAAAGTGAATTCCCTAACTTATTTCACAGGCAATGGAAATATTTTCTGATTATTTTATAGGCAGTAGAAACGTAATTATAAACTTACAAAATCTGTGACAGATGCTATCAATTGTTACAAAGACATTTATGTAGGTACTTGGAAAAAAAGTCAGTGAGAATTCAACCAACAATGAACCAATTTGTAATTAAACAACCAGCTCAGTCGACAGAAATGTCCATTGAAACTTTAAAATGAATCAAAATGTCCACATAATAACATAATATTGAATTTCCATTTTCTGTAGAATTTATTGATTTTTAATTGGCTTATATGGTTTTCTGAAATATTTATTTTCCTATTACATTTTCGAATTAAAATTTATTTTTGAAATGAAATTAAATATATGTACCTATTAAAGGTAATAACAATTTCTGGTACCAAATAAACTAAATGTAGTGAAAATACCTGGACATCGTTAATTCGATTTGCGTCGTTTCGATTTGCGTCATATTTTTCTGGTCAACGTACTCAAGAAGAGCTCGGTACACAGTATTTTGAGGAAATATTTCATATTTTTTTTATGAAACAAATATTTTCTAATAGTTCTCTCTGTTAGATGCCATCCATTTCCAATGCATCGGCATGAATCTGTGCGAGGGAGAGCAGGAAAACAAAAAGAGCATTGTCCTTGTAACAGTAGACTAATTTTCTGATTTTATCGAAGTGATTGCAATCGAAAAAGCAATAATGCCGAAACCATCGTTAGCTGCTGTAAAAATCATTTTAGTCGGTTTGGTATTCTAGCAATCGAAGTTAGGATGGCGAAACTCCGTTATTGAATGACAAATTCATAAAGTAAACAAAAGTATGGGAATTTTGACACACACGTAGTGCACCATATCATCAAAGCAAGGCAATGGTAGAGCAGAAGCAGCTGTGAAAATCGTCATAGGAATGTTCAGCAAAGCTAAATATGCGAAACGACTTTTTTGAAAATACATATTTGGTTGAACGGCCAACAACAGCAAATAAAATGGACTCTAGTCCTACTTTAAGACTAACGAGTAGGCGTTTGCATTCAGCTATTTCCATTACAGTCGACAAAATAAAACCACATGTGCCCAGTGATGCTCTTCAAAAAAATTGATAAACAACGACGACTCCAGCAAACGAAAAAAAAAATATGACGATAGAGCTGCACGAGATTTACCAGCATTAGAGTTTCAGAGTGAAGCTATAGATCTACCATCCAAAAAATGCGATAAAGAACATTCCTTCTGGAATTCAGGTGAAGTGCCTATGGCAGCATATTACAGTTCATATTCCAAACTAACAGTGAAATTTCAGTCCTCGGATGTGATCGGTAGCTGGATATTTTACCATCGGCGTGCAGTGGATTTCCGTACTTTGAAGTGACTGTTAAAAAGTGTAACGAAATAGAGATTCGACTACTTTTTTCTAAATTTAATTTGTTTGCAATTTTAAAGCAGAAGGTAAATTTTAATTAATTCTGAAATTGATCAGAAATATAAGTTATTTAGTTTTATTTTATTTATCATTCAGTAATACTCGTACCTCGATCAAAAGTACTCAACGATAAAGAAAAAATTCCACAATTTTGTACTTGTAATTAAGAACTACAAATATGTACTTTTCGTTCTGTATGGTAAAAATGTTGGGTGAAACGACATTAATCAAATATTTTACAAATTTTGTTAAAAAACAATTGTAAACACAAATTTGTATGTTGGTGAAATAGGCCACTGGATGTTTTAGCAAGATAATGCAGCCATAGATCGTTCTCGTGCCACTATGAAGGGGTTTGATGACAGCGGGATTGCAGTTTTAGATCCGCAATCTCGAAGCCCAGATGTGAACCCCAAAGAACATCTGTGTGGTATTCTTGCTCGAAAGGTGTACGCAAATGGACGTAAATTTTATTGCGTGGGAGTTCCTAAGCGAAAATTGGCGAAGGAATGGCCCAATTCAGATGGAAATATTATAAAAAATTTAATTGAATAATTGAAATTCTATTTTCGATACACATTTTGATGAAATTTGCTTCAAGGGGTCCACGCTCGTTACAATGAACAATCTCGCTCCAGTAAACAGGTCTGGTTTCTATTAGTTCACTATATCGAGCGTCTACTGTATTTCCAGTTGAAATTGTTCCATTTTATGTAAGTAATTTATTTTTAATATGGGAATTTATTTATTATTAGAAGCCCGGCGTTGTATGAATGTATGAATGATAGAAAGGAAGTATTAGTATGATAGGAAGCAATCACTGCTCTTCTATATGCATTTTAATTTCCATTTAGTTAAAAAAATTAATTGTTAACATTTCTAGAGTCAATATACATTATACCTTTCTTTACAATCTGAACTTAGTGGTTGTTGCCTATAGATGACACGATGACACAAAAATTTTATGGAAATATAATACTTCATATATTTTGTGTGATACTTTTCTGTCTCATGTATCCAAAAGTTGTTCTGAATGTGCCAAAGATGTTAGGGTTTGAATCACCAACTAATAAAATTATTGCACCACAACAAAAATATAGAATTTGTTAATAACTTGAATCCAGCGCCACCTATCGATTTTTTCTTTCCGTAAAAACCTCATTAGGACTATAGCGAACTTTTAAAAATAAAAATGAGCCAAATCGGTCTAGCCGTTTTGAAGTTATGCGCTCACCAACCATAATAATTTCATTTTTATTATATAGATTATATCTAAGTTGGCTCCTGGTACTCTGAGGAATTCTTTAAATCAGGTTCATCTTGCTATGAATATAGATCGTATAGAAAGCAACTTCAATATCATTAGTGCCTTTATAATTATTTCCACCACTGTAGCAAGGCCTATCTATAGCGATGGTTATCTGAACTATTCAGGAGGTAATCAAGACAACTTTGCAGTAAATAAGAAGTGTTCGCTATCGGGTTAGTCTTTTTTGCAGCAATATAAATCTAGGCCTGTTCCCCGTTGCTTTATCTTCTAACATTTTCGATTAACAACATGAACTCGCAGCAGTCCAATCCATAAAATGATTATAAAAGAATGAGCTGCAAGCAAGGTTGCCCTTCCTGTCAAGTAACTGGCAGTTTTTCGTTAACAGTTCGACAGTTTTCCTGCAGATTTTCTTCTCCAGTTTACTTTTTCAATATCCTATCTGTGTACATATTATTAATTTACGAGTACGAGCAAGCCCCTTACCATTACCGAATCAGTGCTCCACTTTACATAGGAGTCTGTCCGATTACATTGAAGCCATCCACAAACATTGTAATCTCTATCGCTTTGCCGGCAATTTAATTAACACTATCACCTATATACATCTGATCACACAACCGATGACCTTTTCACAAAGTTTACAATGTAAATATAAAACCACTTCCTTGTTACTTATTTGCAAATAATAACAAACACCACCAACAATTGGTTCATTGCAAACAACAAACACTTCAACTGCGCAAAAGAGTATTTATTGACTTTTAATTCCTTTCATGTTACTTGGTATTGCCACACGGGCTGTTTAATGGAATCAACGTTGTTGCAGCAGCGCAGTCAACGAGGAACAATTATGTACAAAAAAAAAGATCGGAAGTATAGGTAGGAGTACTTTTATTTCAATCACGATTCTCTGATTCACAAATTTTAAAGCGAATAAATCATGGACACGAATAGATGATAGACATTAGGTGATCGTCACTTTTCACAGCAAATAGAAATGTAAAAGCATCGTCATGAAAATTGTTTGTTTACTTTTCAGTCCCGCGCGCTCTCTCTCGATGCTACGTTGGGCAGTTTAATTTTTGGCAATCCACTTAGTTTTCACGGCAAATCAATCCAATTGAATCACTTATTCCACACTACATGCCATCGGCTATGGCACTACTTCGAGCCGGCACACGATTCTGTCCAAACAGCTGATGGTTTTGCCGTGGAGTGAGTGCAGGTATACTCGTCGTACCATAGCTATGCACATGTGTACTTTGGCCATTTATTTGGGAGAATGGTTTCATTATATTAAAATATGTATCTTGTGGCATGCTGACGTTTTCTTCGGTTTCACTCGCTCCCCCCTTCCGTTTTTAGCTGAATTTCATTTCAATTTAATATTAAGGCAAATTTATTTAGCAATACTTATAGAGCTCTATCTTCGTTCTGCCCAGTGAGCAATGACCTAGTTATAAATATATTACAAGAAAATGTTTGCAAAAGAGTTGCACGGTTAACTAGAACGAGGACTCGATTGTCATAAAGTTTGTTTTTTTTTTTTATTATTTATTTTGACTTATGTATTTGTTAAGTGAGACTGGTTTGGTTGATGGAAATGAATAAATTATTAATTCTTCCATGATTGATTTCAAGGAGATATTCGTATGTGTTTCTTTTTATCACGTGTAGTTAATTGTAAATTGTTTGTATTTCTGGGACTATGCCCCTTGGCGAACAGTGAAACATAGTCATTGAAGTATGAATTTTAAAACTCTCTTTTGAATCAATAAATATTCAGATTCAGCAATTCTATGAAGAACCAAGCCTAGCTTCTCTCAACCATTTGTGTGTGCGTGCGTATTATATTTTTGGCACGAATGGAAGGGGACTACTCTCCGAACGGCAAGTTAAGATGCTCCGCATGACAAAGAATACTCATGAATACTTTTCGGACATTCGGAAGAGGTTGCACCGTTTAGGTGTTTGCTACGGTACTCACCTTGAATAATACACCTCCATAGAGCATTTCATTTCTCTGTTCCTTTTTTTAGTGTAATTTGCAGTGCCTTTTCTGTCTTCTAGCGTTCTAGCGTTTTCCAGACAATTTTAGAAAGTCAATTTTGGTGGAAGCTGTTTAATTCATACACTTAAACGACATACATTTTAGCTGTTCCGATGCCAAGGGATCTTGGAAGTTCTTAGTATTCTTGATGTTCAAGGAGTATCGTTTTAGGCTGCTAAGTAAATGATTGCTAGATTGAAGTGTCTATAGGTACACTACCCATAAGTTTTAGAACCACCATCTAAAATGTTTTACCAAAGATACCTTTCTACCTAAAATGTGAAGATGAAGATGAAGAAAATGTGTTCATCGTGCTATTCAGAGAGATCAAGATTTATTAAGACAATATCCTAGTAAGCGACGATGGAATGCGACGACCGCTTATTGCAAAAATCTGTAATCCAAAAAGACAGAAGGCAGCGCGCTATTGACAGCAATCGGACTAAGCTAATGACGCTCACGCAGTATAAAGTGTTTGACGAATTGGGCTCTATGGACGAGCAGCCATCTCAAAACAAGGGATACAAAGTTAGAATAAGCACATGAGTGGATGAGTTTATGACCCCAAAGAAGATTAATTTTTAACAGTACCAAGTACATGTTGTCAACAAACAAAGAAACATCTGTCCACCCCATATAGGACAAAACGTCACTGTTGGCAACAGTAACTTCGAAGTGGTTAAGGAGTCTACCTACCTCGGAGTAAATATCAGCTCCACGAATGACACCTTAGTGGAGATTCGACGAAGACTTACCCTAGGAAACCGCTGCTACTTCGGTTTGGCAAAACAAATGGGTTCAAAACTCCTAACGCGGAAGATGAAATGCATACCCTACAAAACATTGATCCTGCCAGTTCTGCTGTATGGAGCCGAGTGTTGGACGATAAGCAGGAAAGCAGAGCAGATTTTGAATACTTTCGAGAGAAAAATTCTTCGTTGGATATTCGGTCCTGTATGCGAGGAGGGCGAATGGAGGAGAAGATGTAACCGCGAACTCTATGAGCTGTACCAAGATGTGGATGTAGTCCGAAAAGCCAAAACACGTCGACTAAACTGGCTCGGCCACATCGAGCGAATGGACAGCAATGCACCAGCAAAGAGGATCTACGAATCACAGCCCCCAGGTTTGAGACGACAAGGAAGACCAAACCTCCGGTTTAAGGACCAAGCTACCGCGGATTCCAGTGCGCTTGGTTTAGATAATTGCAGCGTTCCCGGGATCGAAGAGAGTGGAAGGCTGCCGTGTCTCAGGCAGAGACTCTTCATGGGTCGGGAGCCCGTTAAGTAAGTAACTTCGAGTAACGAGTCCAAATTCGAGCTATTTGGTACAAAACTGCGAATTTACGTTCATCACAGCGTTGAACAATGCTCTACCATTTGGACTACGATGATTAATCGAAAGTTGCTTTATCATGCAACAGGACAACGATCCAAAAGACAATTTGCAAACTATGCAGGAATTCATCTTCAAAGGCGGAGGAGAGGAGAGTATGGAGGAATACAGTTTCGGCCGACACTTATGGAGTTAATTTTTGAGTATTTCTATTTAATATTTTGTACTCTTTTCTGTCCCCAAAATATGTATGTATGTAAAAGCTTCTGTGACGAGTGGCTAGGAAGACAACAGTTAATGAAATGAAGCGGTTAGAAGATTAAGGGCTTAAGTGATATTTTTTTGAAATTTGCCTTTGTCTTACAGATGAAGGTCCTATATGAAAACTATAATTCCTATCTTATCTAGACTTCTCCATCGCCTCTAGATAATTATTAAGCAAAGGATGAAGGGTTTATATGCAACCACTTTTTTAATAAACTCGGTGAAAGAATGTATTAAAAGTTGATTACTCTAATCTTCTAAGCGCTTTAAATGTTTTATTGAAAGTGTCTCCCTATTTACATCTGTTCTGCACATTATTTGCCTCTAGAAATTCTAACTGCACCACTAAGGTTCTTTTGCCAATTGCTGTGATTTTGTAATAAAGCCCTTACGAATGACCAAGAAGACTGTTTGAAACCGTCATTATACCTGTACTGCTATACAGCACAGAATTATGGGCGTTATCGGAAGCAGTTGAGGTTGGTTCAGAAGAAACATATTTGTGTGATTCTGTTTGTATTGACGAAGAATGGAAGCAAATATTTATATAATGATGACGAACCTTACGAGATATGCATATGGGTAGAGCAATATTGACACCGAACGCTCCAAGGCAGTATCTAACATAAGGTGTCGTATACTTGTCTATCACTAACCGCCCTTCAACGTGCATGTTTGTAAGTAGTTCGAATGCAAGGTGCTAATACGATCTTATTTAGATAAAACCATTTTTTATACTTAAAACAAATCATCTGTCACACTCATGTGGGCACCGTAGCGCAAGTGGTTAGTGCGTCGGACTACTGAGCCAGCGGTCTTGGGTTCGAATCCCGCCGCAAACACCTAAAAGTTTTTCACAGTGCCCACCTCTTTCGAATGTCTGACAAGCATCAAAGAGTATCATTTGTCACGATTAAGCTACTCAACTCGCCGTTCGGAGTCGGCAAAAAACTGTAGGTCCCTTCCATTCGTGCAAAAAATATAACACGCACACACAAATGGTTGCGAGAAGCAGGCCCAGGTTCACCTCGAGCTGTAGCGCCAACTAAGTAAGTGTCACACTCATGTACATATATGTAGATATGCATGTATGTATGTACATATTGAAGAGCATATTGAACCAAAGCGAAGTCCTTTACGTCTTATGGGATACGAAATGTCGAACATCAATGGCGAAGAAAATCGGCTTAACTCCTTTGATCCGAACGGGACATATACAAATGTAGATCCCAGCAAATGTTCTAAATTATGTTATTCTAAAACAGCAGATTGGTAGGGATTATTCCTAACGATACAACATAAAAAATAAGTTTTGATGTGTAAACATCTTAGCTCTCGGTATAGGCAGATTTTTCGCCGTCGTCCGTCACGCGTAACCAAACTTAGTATTAGTGCGTTCTCTGTATATGATTCTCTTAGTATTAGTGCATTCTCTGTTGATCCACCATCATACACAAACGTATGTTTACACATCATATTTCACGAGTACCTTGTGCGCACGCCTTTTCTTTTACCATAGCGGCTTTTCGGATCGAAATGGTTAAAACACTAACAAAGGGGAAAAAAAGAAAACCTACAAAATTGTAAGTATGTACATAAATTAATCTCAAACTGAATCTGATACTAAAATAAAGTTCAATGACGTTCTGTAATTATTTTAATGAATGTTAATTAAGTTAATGTCAGTGGTAATTGCATCACAGGGAAACGACGTAAACGACATTGCGATCGATAATACCACCTCGTTCAAAAATTACCTTTCACAATTATTGTCATATTAAGATGATAAAAATTTGGTGGGAATGTCAACGACAGGTGTACCAACGTCACAAGAAGAAACGAAATCAAATCGGTCGAACGAGAGCGACACACGTTGTCTCTGTTCCGGAAACTTTTTGAACAAGGTGGTAGATGGCAGTCAGAATCAATCACAATGTAGCTTTTGTAAATTTGTAAGTAGAGGAGGAGCACTTACATAAAGCTGAGCTTCACGCTAAACGCCTAAATAATCATTATTAAGATCGTATATCTTCTCAAATGTGAATGGTAGATCGGTTTCGAAACATGAGCACACCATGTATACGTACATACAGTAAGTATTTCGACGACTATTTCATATCGCGACTTTTCCATTTGAAATAGGTACTCGCATAAATTATTCAAAATAAATAAAACATTTCAATGGGTCACGAATTCGAATATTTGATGCAATTCCATTTGTAGCATGATTACATGACGACGACGAAGGCAGCGATTTTGAGCACCTCACCTTCCCACGCACTTACACAAGAGCGCGCATACACAGTACCTGCATAGCTTCACGAATTCAACCGTGTTCTGTGCTGCTGTCTGCAGTGAATGCAAATGCGTTCATTTCCATTAGAATAAAAAAAAACAGAGAAAAAAAATATATAACACAACTCGGTACTTCATCGAACACGGGAAAATACGTTTTCCGGCAAAAGAGAAGCAATATTTAAATTGTCACGAGTAAACGATGGATTTTTTTTAAACGAAAACGATGCCAGAAAAACTATAGAAACCGTTCAATAAATTTTTGTATACCCTATTTTATTTGTATACAAAAAGAGAAGATGATTTTGATACAAGACAGAAAGTCTAGGAACTTTTTCAGTCCACAAGAACGTATGTCCATATTTCTATAGAGTAAAGCCCGGATAAGTACATTGGCAGAATTGTTCAATGTCGTGAGGTTAAGTACCGGGATAATACTTTAGGTGGCGCTACAGTTCGGAATGAATCTGGGCCTGCTTCTCGCAACCATTTGTGTGTGCGTGTTATATTTTTGCACGAATTGAAGGGACCTACAGTTTTTTGCAGACTCAGAACGGCGAGTTGAGAAGCTCATCATGACAAATGATACTCTTTGATTGCTTGTCAGACCGTGAAAAACTTTTTTATGTGTTGGAAGAGGGCTGGGATTGAACCCGAGTAGCATGCGTAGTAGTCCAACGCACTAACTACCACGGCAACGGCGACCACTGTACCGGGATATGCAGTTACGAAAACCCACTTAGTTGCTCAGATGTACTTATCAACGAACAAGACAAGTCCGCAAACAACGAAAGATCTTCACAACCAACAATCGAAAAATGACAGCCAAGAGAAAACGTCAAAATCTTACTAGTGTACTAGAACTCATCCCATTATGTACTAGATTAAGTTTATTACATTTTGTTTTGTTTCAATTCTATTGGTTTATTAAAAAGAGTATTTAAAAGGGGATTATTTCATGTAAACTATGACGAAAGAAATCGAAATAATGAGTACTTAAGCGATACGTACTTAAAAGGGGATTTTAACAAGGATATTACTTTATAAGCTTAGGGTTTCAAAAAATAGAGGATGCTACGCTGATTTTGCACTTAAGAGGGTGGTTCTTAACCGGGTTGCACTGTACTTCGAGTGCAGCATATTTAATTTTCACAAACATTAAGACAAATCATAGAAACAAGTGGGTTCACCCGTTAGTTTTTTTCTAGCCGAACTGAGATTCGCATTCACTTCTCAATTCAACAATCCAAGTGAGAACATTTGCGTGCAAGTAGATGTACGAATGTGCAATTACCAGCTGCTCAGTGTCGTCCAATTTTCGCTCACTTTCGCAGGCATACGACAGAGCGATTTCATTCGCTCAAAGCACATGGAATCGTGTGCGACAGTTGTTTTGAATTTTGAAAATAATTTAATAAAATAAGAAAAAATAATGGCAAATTCACAAGGTTACGAATTTGTTTATATGTACATAAATTTAAATTGAATGTGTGCACAAACTAGGTGTCAGAGGAAAAGAGATGTCTTTTATTTCAAAAGAATGAAGAACGAAAAGTCGTGGGAGGAAACCAACAACATACAACACAATGGTTCAAGAGAAACAATGTCATATCGATTTGACAGATTGGTCGTTCAAGGAAATTGAAGGATGTAGAACAATTCTTCTTGATAGATAAACAAAAAACCATCGTCGGCTCTTTTGCAAGGTAAAAGTTAAAAGGTAACGGCGATTAAAACTTTAAACTCAAAGTATGAAGAATAGGCGATTGACAGGTTCATATGTAAATGCATACGTTCCACCAAAGAGTCAGGGCAGAGAAGTGAACACATCAAGCCCGAAAGACGTTCCTTGACAAAAGCAAAAAATTCAGTCCATTCTAAGCACTTAGACACGTGTTGTAACTCAATTCTTGGTAGTCAAATTGTAATGCGATCTTAAGTCTGAAGAAAAGTACATAGATGCCGCTGATTATACCACGCCCCTCCTCATGTAGGATAATGTTGCCAACCGTACTGCTTTTGGAAGTACAGTAGTGCTTTTCTGCCTCCTGTCCTACCAAAGAATTTGTACTGCTTTTTGTACAGCTTTTCGTAGAAAAAAAAAAAATTGCTATTCACATTCATCTTTTAAACATTGCGCGCAGTCGTAAACGATGCAAAACGTACACAGGCGACATAAGCGCACGAACTGGGAACGGAAAGACACATCACAGTGCGACAACAGAAGAACGATGGGTGGATGTTTTTAAACATATGAACGCCCACAGCGTGCCATATATGGAACTTTCTCAAATCATCGAATACGTGTTATGTTTACCCGGTTCATCATCTCCAGTCGAACGTATTTTTGCTAGCGCTGAAAAAATATGGAAAGTAGAGTCTGCAAAATCTTCATGTATCGACATTAAAATCAATTCTGTGTGTAAAATGCAATTTTCTGAACACTCAACCAGAGCTTCTTTGTAAAATCGGCAGTCAAGAAAAATACACCACCAACATCTACCTATTTCGGTGATGAGTAGATCAGGCTATCCCCTCTAAAACGGACCACAACTTCTAATCCAAAGGGTTGAGGTCCGGACTACCAGCTAGCCAATCATCCGGTGTTGTTGTTGTTGGGTAAATTTGTTTAGCCACTCTTGAGTGGTTTTCGCCTTGTGGGCTGGAGTGCCCAGTGCTTGTACGCGACCATCGGGTTAAATAACGATTAACATAAAAAGTGTGCAACTAATACTTTATTTAAATCGGTTGCAATAAAAATTGTATCAGTATTTATGACTAGACTAGGTACAACTAATAATAACACTAGTCCTGGTGGTATGTCAATTGATTCAGTCGGAGTAAACGAATAATAATTTTTTTATTCGTCAATAAATTGAATTAATTTTAATATGTGAAATCAAAACTTTGAAAATTAACACCTTTTTTCGCTCTTCGAAGTGTACTGCTTTTTGTAGGAACTGAGTTTGCAACATTATGTAAGGATCAGTTTAATATTTTAAATCTAGCATGGGTTTTAGCGGGAAATACTCAATTTATTCGGAGCATACGAGTATTAGGTCTTCACTAAAGACACCTCATACATCCAATACAGATGCATCGGCATGAACAAGTGGCAATGCTCTGCAATTGCGAATAACGAAGACGTATCTATCATAGAATACTGGTTTTGATGGGAAAGCATTGGACTGTCATTTCTTATTGGTAAACTCAGACTCGTTTATGTTCACTAGGAGGCTTCTCCTCGCAGCAATAGATGTTCCAATGCAAAGCATCATGTAATAGAAAATAAACTATAATACGTAAGACCCGATTCGTAGATACAATCTATCCTGGTCATACCCACATGCTGTGGATTGCATCAACCCTACCCTATTTGCATGGCAGACTATCACCAGAGACTCTTCACTAGAGTGGTGTCAATTTTTTTTTCCAATTTTTCAACAGCTCATCGGGCGGGCAAGCCAGACAAACATTTCAATTTCAACATTAAAAAAAAAAACACAAAAATATTTACATATCAAGTTGTTTTCCATTTGAATTCATTTTTTATATTTATTTTATTTTCTCTCTATTTCCACTCAAGATGTACTCGTATTCCATATATACAGTTAGCTTTGAGTATACGAATGTGAGTACATATGTGAAAAGCTCTATAACACCGAATTATGGAATGGCACCTAACGGTTATGTAAAAATAAAGCATGTTATGAATGTTATGGAACAGTTAAGCAGTATATTTACACAGTGTAAGCCAAGTTTAGTAGAGAAAAGCATAAAGAGGGTATGATAAGTAGAGTGACTGTGTTTGTATTGTTTAAGTATACATATGTATGTACATAGTTAAAATATGTTGTTGGTTAGGAAAATGCATTCTCACCATGTATGTTGCCAGTTTACTTTCCGAGGGAATTCCATTGCTTGGTGAATAGAAAATTGGATCCATTGCAGCCGTATCTGTAAATTTAAAAAATAATAAAATGTAAATAAGTATTTGCGGTACATTTTCTGTGTTTATTTTAATTACATTCTTATTTGAATTTGCCCACCCCACAGAGTGTGGAAATTGAATGATTTGCTTTGAATTAACTTGTGTTTCAACGTGTAAATGTTCGACGAAGGAAATGCTTCTTTGGTTAGGCGAAACTAATTAATTCAGAACTTGGAACACTACAATCCTACCAGATACTAGAAGAAAAGTTGGAAAGCAGAACAGGAAGTTAGAGAATGGTAGCCGAACTACAATTAAATTGGTTCAGCTACATCCAGCGATTGGACAAAATAACTTTAGCCATAAAGTGTCAGCCAAGTCAGCTATACAAAATATCAAACTGTCCAAAACAACTGAAAATATTGCGGCTTTAGCTAAAGTGTGGCGGATGGCTAGGTTGTTCTTTAACTCGCATTTTGCACAAAGAACTAGGCGTACATACTATGTACCAAGTTTTCTTCTACCGCTTATATGGTATTTTTTTCATCGTATTACGCAAAGCAGCGCACACAGGCGAATTTTCCCAAAAACATGGCCAAAACGGTAAAATAAAAATTTTATATTATTTCTATTCTTTCCCCTGCCAAATTGTTTACATATTGAAAGAGTATCATAATGGATTTAACCCGTTTTTTTATTTGCAACTGATTTGTCTAGTCGTGCGTTTAAAGTGGAAGTTTCTTTGAGGTGGTTGCAGTCATAAATTTATTTTGTGAGCACTCTTAACTTATTTTGATTTTAATTAAATTTTGTGAGACAGTTATCAAAAGAAGTTAGTATGGAATCGTTTGCTGGTAGTAAGTAGACTATTATGTTTGTAAACTAGATCGAAATTTCTAGTAAGAATAAGATTTTATACCCGTTCAAAATATGTCTTTTTGTGAGTAAATAGAAAAACCGACCAAGTGCGAGTCAGACTCGCGCTCAAAGGGTTCCGTAGTTTTAAAACTACATAGTTATATTTTGATTAAATAACTGTTTCGTTTCGTTAACAAAATAAACTTAAACGACCCACCTCTATATTCACTTTACCAACTTATAATAAGTAATATTACTCACTATAACCTTTTTTGCGCTGTACTACTGAGTTCAGGGGTCCCAGGTTCGTTTCCTAGCAAAATCGTATTTTTATTTATTTTTTTTTTATTTTTTTTTTATTTTTTTTGTATCGCAGCGCAGTTTTGGATAAAATTGGTCCAGTAGTTTACGAGTTAATCGGTTGAGAAATTGAATTTTTCGACATAAAATTGACGTGAATTTCTCAAAAACTATACTACTTACGAGATTCGCTAAGTTATCTTTAAAAATATAGTTAATTATCTACCAACTGTGATTTTTTCATATTTCTGACTTCAGTAGTTTCCGAGAAAACCGTAGGGGGCTTTTTTTATGATATTTTTCACACAGTTTTGGAAATAACTCCCAAAGTTTTTTACAGAAAAAATTAAGAAAAACATTTTTGGAATTTCTGTTTCGAGCCCTTTCGAATGATGTCCCACATGATATATTTTTCAGAAATTATGTCTTTTTAGATTATATTTTTTATATTTATATATAGTTGTTTCACAACATTTTTGAGTAATATGTTGTCCATGTATGTGGACCACCGTTATGTATAAGTGTGCCAAATTTCCAGTTTCTAGGAAGAACGGTTCTTGATGTTTTTATCATGACAGACATTTTTGAGTTAGAGCGAACTTATAATGGTTCCGTATTACCATATAGGTACGGAACCCTAAAAACGTTATTTTTTGCCTCATAAAGCAAAAAGTTTTGTTCCGTGCAAGATCCAGCAATACAATTAGGCTTGAAATGTACTTTAATACGCCCTTATCAAAAGTTAGCTACAAAAGGTTGCGATATTTTGCTTGTAAAGGGTGATTTTTTAAGAGGTTGAGAACTTTTTTTAAAAAAAAAAACACAAAAAATTCGAAAAAATGAATGAAATATTTATTTGAATCGATAGTTTGAACCTTGCAATTTAATGTTTAAAGATAATTTCATGCAAATGTTGACCGCGGCTGCGTCTCAGGTAGCCCATCCGCTGAGTCCAATTTTGGCATACTCTTTCACACATATCGGCCGGTATCTCACGAATGAATGCATGGATGTTGGCTTCCAGTGCGTCAATCGAAGCGGGCTTGTCCCTATAGACATTAGCCTTGACATACCCCCACAAAAAATAATCTAATGGTGTCAAATCGCACGATCTAGGCGGCCAATTGACCGGCCCGAAACGTGAAATTAACTGTTCACCAAACTCGCCTCGCAATTGCGCCATTGTTTCGCGTGCTGTGTGGCATGTGGCACCGTCTTGTTGAAACCACATATCATGCAAGTCAAGAACTTCCATTTCGGGCAAAAAAAAGTTTGTTATCATCGCTCGGTAGCGTTCACCATTGACAGTAACGCTGCGATTCGCATCATCTTTGAAGAAATATGGCCCAATAATGCCGCCGGCCCATAAACCGCACCAAACAGTGGCTTTTTCGGGATGCATTGGTAGCTGTTGCAATGCTTCTGACTGATCTTCACTCCAAATGCGGCAATTTTGCTTATTTACGTACCCATTCAACCAAAAATGAGCCTCATCGCTGAACACAATTTTTCGATAAAAAAGCGGATCCTCGGCCAGCTTTCCAAGAGCCCATTCACCAAAAATTCGGCGTTGTGGTAGGTCGGCTTTAGTTCTTGCACCAGCTGTATCTTAAAAGGATTTACGCCCAAATCCTTCCGCAAAATTTTCCACGTAGTGCTGTAACAAAGGCCTAACTGCTGGGAACGGCGCCGAATCGACATTTCGCGGTCTTCTGTCACACTAGCTGATACGGCCGCAATATTTTCTTCACTACGCACAGTACGTAAACGTGTTGGTGGTTTAATGTCCAACAAAGTAAATTTGGTGCGAAATTTGGTCACAATCTTCCGAATAGACTGCTCAGAAGGTCGAGAATGCCGATCATAAAATGGAAGCAGCGCGCGATGAACATTTCGAACCGAGCACGAATTTTGATAGTAAAATTCAATAATTTGCAAGCGTTGTTCATTTGTAAGACGATCCATGGTTAAATTGCAAACCAAACTGAAGCTGTTTGACAGTGACACAAGGTACTAAACACACGTCAGCTGTCAAAACCAGTGTTGCCAAAACCAAACCAGCTAAAAAATCACCCTTTATTTATTTATCCATTATAAGCAAAGAGTAATTTTTTTTAATTTTATTAATAATTAATTTAAATCAAATTTTTTCTTTATGTTTTCTTACTTATTATACAATTTCTTTATTTTTTTGGATTTTTTTTGTAATTTTTTTAATATAATAAAACTTTTCAAAATTAAATGTAAATTTACTAAAAATATATTTTTTACTCATTTTCCGATAAACTTATGCAATAATTTACTATCAAAAACTATTAGAAAATTCGCCTGTGTGCAGCGATACACTCGGACTGGACGATCACAGATCACTAATAGAATGCCAAACACTACAACTAAAAACCACGATCGGCATAATTTCCACAACCAGCACAACTACAAAACGTACTAGACTGCAAAAAGCAGTAAAATTCGCGTAGAGGTTAACAAAAATCTGTCCAAACAGTAAACCCTCGTATGAGGCGATAGTTAGGTTCTCAAGAAAAAGCGCGTTATGCAAAATCGCGTAATACGATACTTGGCCCACATACTAAAGCAGGGGTTACGTTCTCCACAAAAAAAATGCATCTAAATTTGTTACACTGTTCTTAAAAACCGAACTGTACTATAGTTTTAACACAAAAAGGCAACACCAATGATAAAAACCATTATGTCAACAAATAATAAAAAAGAATGTAGATAATCTTTGTCATGTTTCAAACATATTGGACAGGCTTTTTTCATTTTTGAAAAAAATCCGTTACATGGGCTTGCTGAGGACTTTCCTGCAACTCTTTTCAGACTTCAAAAAATGGAGCTAGAGAACGTTGGAAATGCCTTTAAAATTGTTGGAGTATTCCATAGAGGGATCAATACCTGCAAAGTAGTTCTCCAAATTAGCCGCCAAATCCAATCCTTGGTGTAGTGTATGTTTGTTATTGTAAGTACAATCCACTACACGTTCTATATCGGAGTCATTTTCAGAATTCGGGTCATAGTTTGAACCAATATTGAAGGGAAGTTTCATAAAAGAAATGCGATAGGTTATATGTACATACCGAAAATCGCGTTATAGCGAAACCACGTTGTAGAAGTACCGCGCTATAGGAGGGTTTGCCGCAATTTGTAAATCGCATTATAGCGAATTCGCGTTGTGGAAGTACATACCGCGTTATACGAGGGTTGACTGTACTTGTGTAGATGGTTTACATCAAGTATCGAGAAAGCCTTTTTTGGTTTAAAATGTGATGAAACTACATACGTATAGAAGTTAAACGAACGAACTGGATGACTCAAGACCCAACCAACCTTCGACAAGTGTGTGGTCAGCGGATATCTATCTGCATTCGAAGAATACTCTGAAAATGGCAAAACAATGGTCTGCACTCGAGACTCGATTTTTTATTTTATTTGTTAAAGAGTGGTTCGGTTCTTTTGCCCTGTAAAGAACGCCCACTTGTTCAAATTTTTGGTTATGACATGACTTTGTATGGCTTGGACTAACTCCGAATACGTTTCGGAACTGTTAAATACTGCATCACAGCCAGACTGTCTACCGTCAATATCATAAATTCTCGCCCGCAATCCATATTGCGACAGTCAATCAAACTTTTGGGAAGACTTAAATAATGTACAAGTTCATAAAACAAAGAACAGCGCAGAGCTTATAAAGTGGATAAAAGAAAACCACCCATCACCTGTACCGGCTAATTACTAGTAAAAAAAATTCCCAAGATTATCCATATATCATAAACAGCTTAGTCAAAAACAGAAATAATAATATCACGAAAAATCCCTTTTTAGTACTTTTATACCAGAAAATACTTACAAAAGACATACAAACACTTCATATATGCGTCCGTTGATCTCTTGCAAGGCAGCCACATTCCTTGAGTTCACTTTATTTGGAAACTTGTTCCACACAACATCAATAAAAATTCTCAATCACCCCATACATCTGAGAAGTAAGTATTTGCCCCCTTCGTGTATTTAAGTAAACAAATTGTTTTCTTCAAATGACAACCGAAAATGTTCTTAAATAAAAACAAGTCTGGTTTGGTCGGTTCTCAAATCCTCTAACTACATTATGTACGTCAGAGCAATAAACCAAAATAATAACCAAAACAAAAAAAAAAGACTCACAATCTTCTCCAATAAAAGATCACACTCGATGATGTTTAAAAATAGCAAAATAAAGTAAAATGTAAAAAGAAGAAGAACAACCCGCACCGAATTAAAACCGCTACAGCGCACGAGCTGGCTGTGTCAAAACGAATTGTTTTGGTTATTTGAATACATTGAATTTGTCCATGTTTTTGTTTACAAAAAACAAACAAAAATACAAAATCTATAACGAAATGGGGAAAAAATGAACTAAAGTAGGTACTTTCCGAGAAACACCACACAAATAAACACGAGAAATAGCGCGTAGTGCCCTCTCGCGTGATCTGCTTAAGAAATGCCACTAAGACGTAAATAATAACTAAACAATTTTTGTTCTTAGAAAGTCTGACTCTGAACTCTGAATTTGCCTTAATTATGCGACGCATAGCCACGTAAACACACCACATGCGAGAATTGTGTGGTGTATGTATTATCGACATTTTATTTTAACAAAATAAATAATAAATAAAATCGGAACGATTAAAATGTATAAGTGCTTTCATTTGTGCGAATAAAACTGCTTAACTATCTAAACTAGTGAAAAATAGAGATATGACTTCTATTTTAATTTTTTTTTTTTTTTTTTTGGGAAGAAAACGTGATTATCTTTAAGGCCAGAAGTTTATAACGTCGTAGTAAAATCAGTTGATAGTGAATACTAAATTAATTAAGTATTATTAAAGAGTGGGTTATAAGTGTTTTAAATTTTATTGCGTTATAGTTTTAGGTAAATCAGACAACCAGGCGACAATAATACTTTTAAAATGTAACTACACGTTATTGTGACAGGGAATCTTATCTTTTGAAAATATATGTACATTAGACGGCCTAATTTGTTTTTATTTTGGTAATTTTACAGCGTTTGAGACAGAATATAAATCAAAGAGAGATATAAAAACTCAATCCACTTAATAAGAAAAAAATTGTTGTCCCACCATCATTCAAGACTTCGGCGTAGCTATTAAAAAGACACCTACACCCAATTTAATTAGGCCGAAGTTTCCCTATATACTAAGAATCCATCTTATGTCTACAAAGTATATTTCTATAAATGTTTGTGTAAGGGATTTGCTTCTCTGTGCTTTGCGATAGATTTGTTGGAGTGCCTCAGGGATCTATACTTTCACCAGGTCTGTTATCACAAAAAAAAAAATACTGTCCCGCCATTTGCAGGGGACACTCAGAGCCCAGAAGGGGCTCGATTTTCTTAATGTTTATCGTTCATATTGACGGCTTGCAAGATGTAAGAAAAGACAAGACTTTTAGATTCACCGATGACAGATCCAATCTTCTCGGCCTTACAGTAAAACTTGATAGAGCAGAGTTTATCCTATACGAAAAACTTACAATATTCGACCGGTGCTTTCTTCATCTAGTCGAGGCGATACAGGGAGGAGTGTTTGCTTAGTGCAACATCGAAACATAGCGTGATAGCAGCTTTTTATTTACGCTATTTTTTTTTAATATCACTGTAAGCAGATGTGAGCACCGTGGTGCAGTGGACTACTACGCAATGCTGCCCGGGTTCAATCCCAGCCACGGTGCCACCTCTTTCGCATGTCTGATAATCTAAGAGTATCATTTGTCATGATGAACATCTGAACTCGCCGTTCGGAGTCGGCAAAAAATTGTATGTCCTTTCCATTCGTGCACACACACAAATGGTTGCGAGAAGCAGCCCCAGGTTCACCCCGAGCTGTAGCGCCACCTAAAGTAAGTAAGTAAGCAGATGTCCTGTAGATCTGCGAGACGCTTCAAGTCCAAGGTCATCTTTAATGATCCTTGAGATCGTTCTGGAAGCAATACCCATTTCACAGGAAAACACTTTCTGCTTCCGAAGTAGATTCCGGCGAATTCGAGCACTCACAGCTTTGACCGCATTTTTTGTACGAGCTGAACGGACGCCCCGATCTTTGACGGTCATTAATTTCACCAGTTTCTGCGAATCTTTTAAGGTGACGATAAACAAAAACACGGATAATTTGCAGCGGCAACAAGGTTTTTAAAATTGAAATCGCATCCAGTCCACATTTGTGCAATGTAATTAGTGTAATTATATTTTCTTTATCTTCCATTATTGACAAAAGTTAAGCTAAAACTCAATTATTATTACAAGAGGATCTACTTCACAAATTATTGTAAAAAAAATAACGGAACTTGCTAACCCAAAATTTTAATATATGATGCTTCAGTATTTATGGCTAGACTACGTACGTGGGTGGTCCGATAAGTACTTAGCCTCACAGCCCGATGGTGCCAGTATCGCAAGAGAGATTTACTATCGTCTAGTTTCTAGTACATTCTCTTAGACGGCTACTGTCGAAATTTCAGCCGAATCGGACTCGTAGTTTTGTTTTGACCACGTGACAGCCTGTCTGGGAATTTTAGTATGAGGAGGTCATTTTAATATGAGGAGGTCATTTTAGTATGAGGAGGTACTTTGCAGACCTCGAGAAAACCAATTTTTTGGATGGGTAAAAGAAGTTGGAGCATCGTTGGACCAAGTGTATCGAGCTAAAAGGAGACTATGTTGAGAAATAAATCGCCACTTTTCCAAAATGGTTGTTTATTTTTTGTAGGCTAAGTACTTATCGGACCGCCCTCTTGTATATATATGTATACTAATAACAACGAAATGCGTTGTGCTTTCGTTTAGCACTCCATTTTTAATAACCCCGGAACTGTCAACTGTCACGCTGTCTTTTTTTTCGTTGGCAACACTTTACCGCACAAATCGCAAAAATTTAAAATCTTGCATGCATTTTGGGATACCCTTTACAATTATTGCCGCTGCCATCTTTCTATAACTATGGTTGCAACTCTCAGAAAAGGCAAAAAAAAAAAACTACAAGTGCCTTTCATTAATAAAAACAATCAACACGTATGGTTTAACTAAAGTTTTAGGCACTTTATAGAATACACTAAATATTTGACCATTTCTGCAATGAGCGTCTGTCTGTACCCGAATTGTTAAGCAGAGTCTAGATCTAGAAAGACAGTCCTTCACTGTCTGAAAATCTATGAGGAGAGACAATTTTCTGTGGACTTGTCAAACAATTGGATTCAAAATGTTTCATCAAAGAACAAAAGCGATGCTCTCACAAACGGTAAACTGGAAAACAGACAAAATAATATAACCTTTATGAAAAAAAATATTTGGTCCTGTGAGGAGGGCGAATGGAGAGGCAATAAGGGTCAACAACATATGAAACTTGCCCATCAGGAAGGCAAATATGTACTTTTATTATGTAAATATTAGACACGAAAGTTAGGTAAGGTTAAGATGCAGTGGCTGCCAGTAGCTTGAGTAACAGCACACACGGCACATTGTGATACTAAGGATCTTGGGGATGTGTATCCCCGCTACTCATGAGAACCATTTGGAGCTTTGTATAAAGCGAGATAGGCTTCCACCGTCTTTTTGTGGTATCTCACTAAGATCGTTGAAGAATTATTCTTGTCTCCTCGTCTCTGGCACCTTCTATAGAAGTCATTCGAAAGGATACCAAGCCTAGTTGGCAGTGTCGTGTAACGACACCAATAATCGTACTTATGCGTAGTCTATTTAGAGACTGAAGGTAGTTAGAAGGGTTTAGATCCAGTCTAGGCCAGATCTGTCTGGTGGCAAGGCTATTAGAAGTATTAGAACCATCATCCCATCTAACATTGGTTTTATTGACTGCGCCAAGTTTGAGCTTGTACCATAAGAAGCAAGGGACATACTTACATACTTCTTTTTCCGGTAGAATAGGTATTGTTGCTACTAGTTAAACGAGTTTCTTGGAATGTACACATCTGTACCTGAATATAGGTGAATGCTAAACTGCTCAGCCATCTTCTATCTAACACTAATGAATGCATACAGACCCCACCACAAAATTTTGAACACGGTTGAAATGCTATACAATTTTAGAGTTGTCTTAACTTATATAATTTACACATCAAAACAATGCTTTTTAAAAAAAAAGTCAGATTTCAAATTTTTTTTTTAAGACACTGTGAACATTGTTAGGCATACTTGCATTCTTTCACACTTCCTCAATATTTTTTTTCGGCACTGGTGTTGTTGAATACTTTCGAGAATAAACTTTTGATTTTAAGTGGGCCCAACAATTTTGAATAGGGTCTAGAAACTTGGCGACCCAGTGAAGAATGTTAACAGTTCTTGAATTTATTATATTTAAAAATGTTTGATGTGTAAACATCTTAGCTTTCGGTATGGGCAAATTTTTCGCCGTCGTTCGCCACGCGTAACCAAACTTAGTATTAGTGCGTTTCTGTATATGATTCTCTTAGTATTAGTGCATTCTCTGTTTGTTTACACTTCAAATTTTACGAGTACCTGGTACGCACGCCTTTTTTTTAAGTGTGGCAAGGAGCGCCATCCGGCATAAAGGTATAGTCTGTTAAAGGAGGACTTTGAAAATAAGTCAAAAAAACCCGTATTTAGTACTCGTACGTACGTCCATTATTTTGTACCAAAAATATTTAAACTAAACCATGGCAGTGTTCATAATTTTTTGGCGGGTACGAAGCTGTAACCAAAAAAATAATCTGCTATTGCTCGTTTTTTTTTTAGGTTTCCACCACGTTTCACTCACCCTCCCAATCAGACTAAGTTTTCAGATCCATCCGTTGTAATTCGCTTTAAACAAAATTATATCCGCACCAACTTACAACTAATTTTTGAACGAAAAAAAAACCACTAAAGGTCATCCAATTTTCGTCAAGCCACGTTCATTAATGCAATATTTATAAACGTCATTAACTGACATTCCATTCCGTTCATAAAACACTGTCAATCAAACAAAAATAACATTATTTTTATTTTCACTTTCCTTTGACGTAGTTGTACGTCAGGTCATACATTTAACTATTTCTGGTAACAGAATAGTTTTCTATTTTCATTATTTGCAGTTAATAAAAATGACAAATAATTTAGCCCTCCATGGGCGGCAATTTATATAGCACACTACAACGTCAGAGAAACAAAAAAAAAATAACAATAACAAATCGATTAAGGAGATTTTGTTGTTGGAATATCATGGCAGAAAAAAAGACCAAAATGGGAAAACACACAAAAATATGAACAGTGAAATTAGTTTTATTTTAATTATCACTCGGCTGGCCTTCGATTGATTTTCTTTTTTTTATCAGAAAAACCAACACAGAAGCAACAAACCTGCGTGTCTGTTGTTATTCTGATTGTGAAAAGACTGGTGTGCTCTTGCTACTGCTAACTGAATTTGATTCAATTTGGCAGCCATCACTTTTTTTTGACAATTAACTTGTTTACGAGAAAAACGATGGAAAAAAAATTAGAGAAACCGAAAAGAAAAAAAAAACTCGCTATGCAGATTGATTGAGTCAATGTGTTTCGAACTTAAGCAAAACTGCTGTTTAACACGTTTTTGTTTTAGGTTTATCAACCGCTTACACTTGTAAAACGCGCGGTGAAACCGATAAACTGAAACGAAATTAACAACCAGCTGCTGCAAAAGCTGAAGTCAGTATGGCGGTATATTTTTTATAATACACGTTCCCCCAAGTTTGTTTTGCCTTTTTTGGAGTGCGAATTGGCCAGCGGCGGAGGTGGAGAGCTTTCAGTTTTTTTTTTTTTTTTTGAATTAAACGAAAGTGATTAACTCTAAATCTTTAGATAACAATCTTATTGAGTGTAAAACATAAACATGTGCTTCTCACTGACAGTTCAAAACAGTAACATTTAATGTTCTAAAACTTACTGAGCGGTAGATACTATTCTTAAACATTGTTGTGCTGGTCGATTAAAGACTAAACACCCTCAAATTAAATATGGCGTCACAGCTTAGCAGCCACGATTGTTGTAAATCGTTACCATAAATGAAACTGAATTTATTACGGAGTATTTATGCTAATGTAATGTTGGACTATTTAGTTCGCTTGAAGGTTAAGCTTAGGACACTCATGTACATGTTGACGTTGCAAATAATGTGCGGTGATGTAAGACGTCGTCTTTGGTGAGCACAAGAAAACTTACAAGATGACATGTTATGTCAGTCGGGTCCATTCAGAATCTGACCTGGCATATGTACATACTGTAAGACCTCCTGACAAAAAACGGGGTACAATAGACCAACTCTAGTCGCAGTGCTCTATCTTACCCCAAATTCATCATATCACACCATATCTGATATTATTTATTTCAAGCAGCTTGAAGTTTCGCTAAAAGTAATTTCTTTGAACCACAAGATCATTGCCACGATCAAGGTTAGGGTACATTGAAAGGGGTTTTGAGGCTGAGCCGTCATAAAACACAAGGCACCATAATGGGCCGATCGCGATCGTATGATGGCGAAACATTTCCGTCAACACATTTAATTTCCCTAAAAACTTTTCATCGGTCGCTCCCAGCGCGCCGTGTTAGAGGCTTTTACGGCAATTGAAAAACAGGCGAATCGAGTTAGCCTTGAAATGAATGAGGACGAAACCACGAAACATGTACTTGTTGTCAATAAACAAAAAGCATCTGTCCACCGCCTAGGACAAAACGTCACTGTTGGGAACAGTAACTTCAAAGTGGTTAAGGACTTTACCTACCTCGGAGTAAACATCAACTCCACGAATGTGGATTCGACGAAGACTTACCCTAGGAAACCGCTGCTACTTCGGTTTGGCAAAACAAATGGGTTCAAAACTCCTAACGCGGAAGACGAAATACACGCTCTACAAAACATTGATCCTGCCAGTTCTGTTGTATGGAGCCGAGTGTTGAACGATAAGCAGGAAAGCAGAGCAGATTTTGAACAGTTTCTTTCGCATTTTCGGTACTCCTCGCATACGGGAGGACGGCGAATGGCGGAGAAGATATAACCGCGAACTCTATGACCTGTACCAAGATGTGGATGTAGTCCGAAAAGCCAAATCACGTCGACTACACTGGCTGAGCCACATCGAGCGAATGGACAACAATGGATCTACGACTCACAGCCCCCAGGTTCGAGACGAAAAAGAAGACCAAACCTCCGGTTTAAGGACCACGCTACCGCGGATGCCAGTGCGCTTGGTCTAGACAACTGGAAGCAGCGTGCCCGGGATCGAAGAGAGTGGAAGAGAGTCTCAAGCAGAGACTCTTCACGGGTTAAGTAAGTAAGTAGTAAAGTAAACTTTGAGGATTTGATTGCGGTCAGTTAGGCCAGCCTCTTCCAGTGTATTAAATAAGTAATTCCCTAAAAATGTCTTTCGAAGCCGAGCAATGGCCTAACAATCACAAAGGATATGTTCGATATCCTCCGATGTACCTACATTATGTCATTGTAGTATCTGCATTCGTCCGTGTTTGAAAGTCCCATTCTTTTGGCATGCCCGGGGAGTATTCCTATCAGAGTGCTTAACTTAGCCCTATTTAGTCCAAGGATTAACCTATAGTTTTGCCCTGATGCCGCATTATGGTGGTGCTATATTCATAGGCAGTGTCCCTCCCTTGTTAATTCATCTGCAAGTTAATTTCCCTCTACGCCAGAGTATCCAGGCACCCAACATAGCTTGACCCTGTTGATATCCAGAGCGATATCCTTCTACAATAGCCGATTTAACGATACACGATTTTAGCGCTCTGAGCGCGGCCAGGCTGCCGATGTACATATGCAGATGATGATAACCTTATCTGTTATTAGCTTCGTCACCAACAGCTCCGCCGCTCTCCGCACAGCTAGGAGCCTAGGATCTGTGCCTGAAATACACTACAGTCGTCTGGAAGTCTAAGACACTTATCAAGTTTTAGTTCTCCCGAGTAGATACCGGAGCCAGTGCCATTATCGGTTTTCGACCCACGATCAAGCTCAATGAATCGACAGAAATCAAAAATATTTCTGTTTAGTGTTTAGTTTAGAAAACTATAACCAACATTTGCATTTTCTTAAAAAGAAAGTGAGGTGAAAACCAAAAACTTGACTGACAGTTCAGGTTCAAACCCCTGATATGATAAATGGGATCATATCTTCTGCTAATTAAGATATTTAATAAAAAAAAAATCAAATGCCTGTGAATTGTTTGAGACGTTGCGTTGACCCAAAGCTTTACAGAACAAACTAATAAGCTTATATTTACCTACCAGTTTTTTAATTTCATCTTTTTACTCATTTACAAGAGACTCTTGCCTGCCAGCAATTCAACATAACCGGAAGGTATATCTTAATACCAAGTTGGATAACGTCAACTGCTTTAAATACAAAGTCCATTTTTCATGCTTTAAAAAGCTAATAGCCTCTAGGCATTGTTAAAATATTAAATTTTCTGCAAATAATAAAATGTAAGCCTTTTCTTAAACTTTAAGTAGGAAAAAAAAACAAGATGAAAAGAAAGGAAAAGAAAAAATATACAATCGACGCGACGCGACGATTGACAAAAGAAATTTCACTTCAATTGTTTACACGAAAAGAGTTTCCACCGACAACGGATGGCACAATCGACCCACTCACTCACTAAGTCACCGTGATTTCGATTTCCAAATCGACGTTGCCATTGCGAAGTTGATGATGGCTTTTATGAGTGCTGTGCCGACCAACCAGTAGTGCGCCTCTGCAGCTTTGCCTGCGATTATTTCTTTCTTCTCCATATTTTTTCATTTTTTTTTTTGTTTTTTTTGGCAAATGAAAATGTTTATTCAACTGATTTCTATTTTAGTTCATCTTTTTTTTTGCAAACTATTGTTACGCGCTAATAAGTTTCACTTTCACTCAAAATGAAATGATTGTAGTTTAGGTAGCAGCAATTGAAGGCGAATGCAGTGCCAGTGGCAGTAGTAGCAATGGAAAATATACTCGTAAACATTTAATAGCATGCACTTTAAAAGGGTAATTATGATATTATTTTCTAATTATTATTTGGCGCCATTTCGAAGTTTGTTTACGCTTACATTGGTGTTTTGAACCTCGCGCGTTTTCTTAAATTTTCGTATAAAAGTAAATAGTAAGTACATACAGCTGTGGACAACTAACTAGGAACACCCCAATTCAAATTCATATTACTGTGTTTATTTATAAATTATGTCTTAATAGTTTGAAATAAGTTTCGTTAATTCTACAGTAATAAAAACAAAAATTATGGTTCAAAAAAATAATAAATAAAAAAAATATTTACAATAATTAATTATGTCTGGAAATTAAATGGACATAATTAAAAACAGATCAAAAATTGGTTATAATTTTATGTTGGGCGATTGGAAGGCATTTTACTGCGTGGTAAAGCCCTTATGCCGAATAACTTCCTGGCATCTATTCTGCATAGGCTGAATGAGTCGCCTGCAGCGCTCCACAGGAATGGCTTTTCAGGCAGCTTCAATATTATTACCCAAAATGTCTAATAATGTTGATTTTTTTAAGGTGACTGCCCCTCTGACATCGCCCCACAGATGTTCGATTAGATTCAGGTCGGAACTTGATGCCGCCCACTCAAGAACACTGATTGAATTGGTCTGGAAAGATTGTTTCGTGACCTTGGCTTTATGTTTGGGGTCATTGTACAACTGGAATTTCCAAATACTGTAGAATCCAGATTATTCGAATATCCGATTATCCGGACTCACGGCTCTAGTTGCCAATTTAAAAATGTTTTTACGGCGCAACGAGACATGTTACGACGAGTTTATTCCCGCCTCCGACCGTGTACTCCCGCTGTCATTTTTTTACGCGATAGTAGGTTTGTTTCGTATATTTTCTGTGTAAGGCTTAACATCACTGTCAAATAATAATTAATTTGAAAAGTAACCAACCACGTTGTGCGTAAAACCTGCAAATATGTTTTTGTTTTCTACTAACAATGAAGATTATGACATTTCACAACTGTCAGATGGCGGGTTTGACAAAGTTGTTCAACTTTACGCGAAGAAAAAGACGGTGTAAGATTGTGTACGCTCTCAGTGGAGGGGAATTTTTTTAATCTGTCATTTGGCTCTCTCTTTTACGAATATTTTGGGTTACCAAACAGGAAATTCGTAAAAATCTTACGAATGCATACGAATTCGTGAGTTACCAAACAGACCTATTGTTCCATTTCGATTATACGGATTTTAAATTATAAGGAATACCCCTGGTTTTATTTGATCCGGATAATCGGAATTCTACTGTAACTCGCAATTTTGTGTCGACCCAAGTTACCAGTCTGTTTCCCAATATCTAGATATATTTTTTAGCCATCAAAATGTCATCTATTCGGTGTAACGGACCAACACCATTTCAGAAAAAACATTCCCCAACGTTGGCTGATAGTTCACCATGTAAAACATGTAACTGGTAAAACATACTTGGGGCTTAAAGCCGTGCCTTTTGGTCGTTGTACATATAGAACAACATCTTGTCCCATGCAGCTGACCTTAATTTCATCGCTTAATGCTATGTGTTTCCACTGCTCTGCTATCCAATTCAGGGGCCCTACTCTGTATCTCGTTTCGAAACGGAAATTTTCCGAAAACGAATATTTTATACTCTCTATTTCGATAGCGGAATGAAATCTACTACTTTCGGATTTACAATTCCGAAAGTGGAATTTTGATACTCTGTAACTCGTTTCGTAATGTCAAAAGCATTGAAAAACGGAAAATTTCTTCCTACAACTAATTCGCTAACGGAAGGATTTAAAAGTACCTGCAAATGCAAGATTTTTAAGAAAATT
Organism: Brachyopa scutellaris; assembly: GCA_949775065.1. NCBI lineage: Eukaryota > Metazoa > Arthropoda > Insecta > Diptera > Syrphidae > Brachyopa > Brachyopa scutellaris. The sequence goes on from OX459113.1 coordinate 108,384,623, forward strand.
TTAGTGATGATAACAATTTAAACAAGCAAGCCATTCATGTGTGCTTTATTTTTTTGTGTTTATTGATTTAATAAATTATTTTTGATTTGCTCCCGTATTCTCTTAGCAATGTTCTCCATGTTGCTGTTCAATGCTGATTGATGATGCATCATCGGGTATTTTAAATTTAGAGGGACTCCAGTGGATCCCAAAGGAAAAGGAAGTTCATCTCGTATGCAATTGAAAACATACAAAAAAGCATCCTTCGAAAGACGAAAGTTCTGAACAAAACTAAAATAATAAATGATAAGTAATGGTGATATGAATCCTTGGTACCAACCGGGTCTTACATTTTATCACCTTTTTCAATAATATTTGATTTATCCCGTATAATTTTCCACTCAATCCGTTCTTAGCTTGTTTTTTCGTCCATCCGAAGTGCAACAGAATACATTTTCCTTTTTTAATAAATTAAATTCTTCCTTTAAAATTCACAACAATATTATTCCTCCTATTCTCGGTTTATTGATTTGCCATATCTCATAAGAAATATATCGAGACTCGACAAAACATTTTTTTGAAATGTCCCCTGGAGTCCAAAATCTGTTCACCTGATAACGCTAAGGAGGAATATTCATGTCGTCATATCAAAAGCATCAAAACCCTATAAAGCACATTAAATACTTGTAGGTGGGATTGCAAAGAAGCAAGCTACGCGGCACGGCATGTCCTTCAGTAATGACAGTAACTGCTTTAGAAAATACACCTTACCTTACCTATCCATTACCCTGTGGGCACCGTAGCGCAAGTGGTTAGTGCGTCGGACTACTGAGCCAGCGGTCTTGGCGCACACACAAATGGTTGCGGGAAGCTAGGCTTGGTTCTACCTAGGACTGCTGAAGATAAATATATATATCCATTACCCTAGAATTTTACGCCCGAAATTCCTACAAATAATTGAAAGAGTTTTTGATAACTTTCAGCTTTTAACCCTTATCTATCTGACAGTATTTATTCGTTTCGTACTGTCTACTTTTCTGCCAAATTTTATAAAAACACTGAATTTTTGGTACACAAAGTTTCTGGCGGTACCAAAAAGTTCAGGTTTTGGAAAATGTACTTAGAAGTCTAATAAAAATCTATAAAAAAAATATATGTTTTTCTTCTTATAAGATTTTAATGCAAAAAGTTATATTTTCATATTATTTCTAGTAGCCGTTATGAAAGCCTTTTGAAGGATACAAACCAGTCCTCCAGTAAAAATCTATACAGATATTCGTTAACAGCACAGAAATCAATTTGTAAAAACACTATTGTGGTCAATCAAACAAATAACATTACAAAGTAATCACCCGATTGGTAAGCACTTACAGCCGTTTTCATTCCAAAGTATCAAAACATCTAATGCCTGCTGCCATTACATAAGTTATTATCGCACATATAGTCGCTCGTATCTCTAATAAACACTCTACGTATACTTACATACGAGTATATGTAAACATGCTATTTATACTTTTTGCCTAACGCCACGATGCCACTACCACATGCCTGTCTAATCAATGATAATCATTTTAACACTGATACTACCTTCAACATTAGTTTCACTCGAAAAGAACGCTTTCATGATGTGTGCTCGTATAACCGTAGAACGTTCTACTCAAGCAAAATAAGTTCAAGTATGACTACACACCTTTAAATTGACATTTTCACTTTGTTTAGAACCAACCCACTACTCACAGGTCGTTAGTTATCGTTCATTATGATGATGATGAAGAGCAACTCTAAGTTAAGCATCACTCTTTACCCATCAATTAAACAAAAAAAAAAAAAACAGAAAAAAATGCAAAAAAAATCTAAAAATAAACGAAAACACATTTACAAGGAGCTCCAAGCCCCCTTGAACATCTACATATACACACACGCGTGTGTAATGTATGAGTATGTAAAAGTCGACTAAAACTCTATTATTGGCCTTGCCTACTGCAACTACCATCACGTTTTCTACGTTATCATCATCGTCTATTGTTGTTACAATCAAGACCAGAGTTTTATACTACAGAAACTGAACTTACGTCACTGAACGTCATTCAGGCATGTGAGGGAATCTCTCTTGTAGACAAAACGTCACTCAAGTGACACCGCCACCACCCGTCACCATAATCGTGTCGTCTAATTGAACGAAGCGGCTACACTATCAGTAGAGGCCAAAACTTTTATTTTCATCGCATACAACACACAAACAATTTACTACAATACTCGTAGTACTTGTGTGCACTTTTACTATTCAAACAAACAGTGCTCGCGAGTCGCGATGCGGTTAAACTGATCTGCGTTAGTGTTGGTAGTACCAATGACCCTCGGCTGAGTGGTTGCACAATCGCGTGCGCTACCAAACAGCAGCACGTCACAAAACTGAAAGCACGTACTACGAACTTTCAAAGTTGCAATCGAATTAACACTCACAGCGTCAGCAGCACACCAATTCCCCATTGTACAAGTGCTGTTGTTGTAGCCGAACACAAGCAACATCAACAACAGACCCTAATTGCCGCTTGAAGTTGAGTTTTAGGCGCCAGTTACATCCATACGTTTATTGATTCGATTTCATTGACATCTAATAGCACTGACAGTTGGTAACAGTGTTAAGAGGTGGTGTCCTTAAATTGACCTCTATTTAGATGTGACAGCAAATGCAGGCAGTTTCTGCTCTTTTGGGGGCGTAATCGGTGATAACTGGTGATTTCAATAATATTTGCACATTGCTACAATACCCTTCAGAGAGACAGAACGAGAGAAACAGAAACTTCAAGTTGAGAATTATTTGTGTAAATTAAATGCCAAAATAGAAATTGATTTATGACAGATAAACAAAGTGCTAATATGAGTACTGGTGGTTGATTGAAGGCGGGGGGGGCTGGGCTGATGTGTTGTTTACTACACACTACCAGGTATGTACATAAGTGTGCGGTCGTGGCGAGTTGTACGCCGAGTTTACTCAAGTGGAAACGTGTTTACGTATAAAACTACGCGGGATTACAAAAACAGATTGAATTTTATTGCAATTGCAGCAAGACAAAAAATAACAAACCACAAAACCACTAGTAAGAGGTTTCGATTATAATGCGGGGGAAAAATTTAGATAGACAAGTGGCGTGTTGAGAGCACAATTGCGCGATAGGTAACTGATTAGAATCGTCAAAACACCTCGCGACAAAATAACAATAATAATAATAAATCTTGTCACTTCAATGACGATAAAAGTTAGAACCAAACCCACTTACATATGTACGTGTACGCTTAAGCGATAGTAAAAGGCCGCCTCCACACGACATGTCATCCGAGATTACTAATAAACTATACATTAGTCAATTAGTCATGACATTTAAGTCGGAGCCATATGTAAGAGAGTATAGTCATCAGCTAAGAGAAATCAATCAAGAACAACTGCAGGATATTTAAATAAAATTCAAGAGAAAATCTAAATATTTGTGTTAATAAATCATTTTTCCGACATGAAATGAGGTTATTTATAGAATTGTAAACTGAAACGTCACTTTTTGCCGGTCATCATACCCCATCTGATCTGATATAACAAATTTTGATGTCCATCAAAAGACAGATAATACAAAAATTGTGCTGATATACGCTACGCATCTACTTAGATTCGTCAAGTGTTCGTTAAGTTGCACCTACACACTCTACACTTTTCTCACTTAACGTTATTTTGACAGATTGTTTTATCTTTACAGCTGTGACTGTGAGCTGTAAGAAAACGCCAATTCTGACAAATGTCAATCCGCCGAATTATTAACTGAGATAAAAAAGAACGGTAGATATTTTCATCTACATAAATTCATTTATTCATTATCTACCAGGTAAACATTTATAGATTTTTTATAATATTAATAACTTAATATAAATGATATCTTTAGTTCATTATAAATTCATATTAAACATTTTGAATTGCATTTAAGTAAATTTTAATTTTAAGAGTTCATGTAAAATTTGTTCAAAACGATCACGATCTAAAGTTAAATCTAGGTCAAAATTTACTACCGCATTATAGAAATTAGCACAGCGCGTTATAGTTTCATTCAATCCATAGTCTGTCCTATTAGGCCAAAGCGAACAGCGAATTGAGAAGCTCATTGACAAATGATACTCTTTGATTGCTTGTCAGACATTCGAAAGAGGTGGCAACCGTGAAAAACTTTTTTTAGGTGTTGGACCCGGGCTGGGATTGAACCCAAGCAGCATGCGTAGTAGTCCATCGCACTCACCACCACTACTACTATTATTCAGGTAGGTATTACGATTACAAGAGAACTATAAGGGTGACTGACCCCTGCTAAAACTTTATTTTACACAATTTTTCTGTAAGCATGAGCGGTTATGCCGATATTCGGCTGAAAACATAAGCAAAACTCAATATTACAATATGTATTTTTGAAAAAAAAAACACACTTTTTGAAACCTCATATCTCAAAAACTGTTAAACATGCGGAGCTGTGGGTGGGCTTAAATTGTCTCAAATTTAATCATCTCAAAATGATAGTGGTAACTAATGTCAAAAAACTCATAGTTTTTGAATTAAACTGGAAAAACGGAAACAAGTCCGAAAATTTTGCAGTTTTTCACGTATTGCGCAGGTAGCACCCCTTTTTTTTTTGCTTGCAAAACGTAGTTTTACACCCCCTAAGGGGTCCAAATACCATACCAAAAAAGCAGCTTTACATCGCGTTTTCCCTTTTTTTATTTTTTTAAGATTTTACTGGGCTATATGTGAAGAATGAATAAATAATCTTGGCTCTCTCAAATATCTTAAGGGCGCATTAAAGGGTAGAGAAGAAAGCAGCTTATCGCCATTTACGCGATTAGCAGCAACATCACTTACAAAAACTAATGATAGCATTTTCTTAGAGTTTGGAGATTTATAAGCAAACAGCGTAAGTATGGAGGTAATTCCCCGTCTCTATTGATCCTCCGCAAGGCAACTCGAGTGAACGATTTTAGCATTCTCTCTATTCGGGTAGAATGAACCTCATACTCGGGATCCCAGATTACGCAACAATATTCCAACAAGGAACGAACTAACGAGCAGTAGAGTGACTTAAGGGTGTTTGGTCCTGGAAGTCTTTCGTGTTAAAAACCGGCATTGCGTAAGATTTAGACACGATATATAATCAAAATGTAGATTAAAACTCATTTGATTATCGAGAATATCTTTAACTTCAGTTACACGGGTAAATGATAAACCATTTGGAATTATAAAAGATTTCTTGACCTGAAAACCGAGAAAACATTACATTTGGGCACACTAAGCTCTAAATCATTAGATTTGCACCAACGCGCTAGAGTAATTATATTTCATTCTGAAAAATAATACAATCTCTGATGTGAGAAATCTTCATAAATATCTTAATACCTATTCATCTGCGTATAAAAGACATTTGCAGCTTAAAAGAAGTGAAGGGATTTCATTTACGAAAAGGGTAAGCAACAATGGTCCGAGATGGCTACCCTGAGGTACATCGGAAGTCGCATTAAAGATATCGGAGTAGAAATCATCAATCTTAACAGTAAATTTTCTATTTTCAAGATATGAAGCTAACCATTGAAGCATATCGGAATGAAAACCGAGATTTTTCAATTTTTAATTTACGCCCGTCTCCACGAGCTAAAATTTATAGCAAGATAATTAGCATGCTATGAAAATAGCTAATGGAGACTGAAAATAGCAAGATAATTGATGTAGCAAGCTATCCATAGCAGGATATTTAGCAAGCTAAAGATATCTTGCTAATTTTTGACATTTGAGTGAAAATTGGTTGCGTTCGTTGCGTTTGAATAAGAAAAATATAATTATGGGCGACTGGAAGATGTCACAAGAAGAGATAATCAAAATAATAAGCAATTTTCAGCAGTTTCCATGTTTGCGGTTGGATCTAAAAAAAAATTAAATATCAAGCTATAATTCGCCCACACACAAATTTGACAGTTCTCTTTTTTATAGCTTACTATGAAATCCTGCTATCTGAAATAGCACGTGGAGACGCGGTGTTAGAATACATGCGAGTCAAAAGTCTTTGCAAAATCAGTGTACAACAAAAAACAATAATTTGACAGATGGTTGTAAATTGACAGAAGCTATTAGGTCTGTTTGATGTGTTTTTTGTGATCGAAATAGGACAGCTGTCAAATAGTAAATAATTTGAAAAGTGGGGGAAAATCATCTCTTCTTTTTTAACTATTAAATACTTTCACGAAAAACTAATTTTCTTTTATTTTTCTAACATATATGATTGCCATTTCACGAATTGTCAGATGGCTGTTTGATAGATGTCCCTCGGTGACTCCATTGATGAAGGTGTAGCACGATTTCACAAGAGGGGACATTTTTTGAGATTTTTTGGCTCTCTCTTCTCTTGATTTTTGACAGATTCAGTAATTTTACGTAAAATGACCGCACACCAAAAAAACCTATTATTATTTTTATTGGGCTTATCGTTCAATAATGACACTTATGACATATGTAGAAAGAGCTGATTTAAGATAATACAAGTAGATCAGATGTTTTTTTCTTTTGCAGAATGATTTCATTTGTCACAATAAAAGTTAACAAAAAACCAAAATACTCATAAAAGTAAAGATATGCGCTTTGCTTTAATTTTGTTTAACATAAATTAACAAAGAGAAAGGAGAGGGTCAACGTAAAATTATAGGTATGTATATTAGAGAGAGAAAATGACAGATAATGATATAACTTCAATCTTGTCTTTGCATTTTTATTACATAGGTACATATGTATGTAAAAATATGTCGATAAAGATATCAAAGACTAACCACCGAATTCAGGTTTTAAAAGGCAATAACCCACCATTGAGAAAAGGTTCATTTAAACGTAAGGCATATAGAAATAATTTTGTTTCAAAATGGTATCAAAGAAGCATCTCTTACCTTACCCGTATGACAGGTACTCGTATATGCCATACAGCTTCGTTGAATTAAGTCGAATAAGCAGGTTAAATATCTGGAAATTCTCCATTCCAAGTCTAAAAAGACAAACTCCAAATGAAATACCTCTACGCAGCCAACTAAGTACACGCAATTATACTGACAATATTGACTGACACATCTTAAACAAAGGCAGCCAACGAAAACCCCACTAATTTGGGCAGTGAAACAGATTTCTTGCGAAATGCTTTTAACATTGACACGGTAAACTGAATCCATTCGAGACATTAACAAAACAATTAACTCGTTCGTTTAACCCAATTTCAATCTGGCGAATTGTTGTTACTCTGACGTCATTCCATTTCTTTCAATATACCTACCTAAGTTTTCTTTTCTTCTGCCTCCTTTTACCATGACTAGAGGAGTATCTATAACTTTTTCTAAAGAAAAAGAAAGAAAAAAAACAATTTTACGCACGTACGCAATCAAAACGGTACATAGCAGGGGTTCGTTTGTTCGCTACGCTACGTAGGTATACGCATGTTTTGTTTCGTTTCGTATTACAAATTAATGTTTTTTTAACCGAAATGCTCAGCCTCCCCCAAAATCCTTTCTGTCAAGCAACTCCCGCCCGCCCCTTTATTTCGGGCTCATTAAATTACAAATCAATCGATTGCGTGCAAATTTTACTAATGCCTTTCAAAATAAAAAAAATGCCCGTATAAGTTGCGGTATAACGTGTCTGAGTGTGGTGTTTTTTTTTTTTGTTTAAGGTAATTTCCATGTAATTGCACTTTTGTTACGAATTTCCAAAAGACAAAGTGGCTGTTGTCGGAGGCACAAGCCCCACAGACGACACACACTTTGCAAAGCCCACTCTTTGTTACGAAACAGTAAAAGAAAAGAAAAAGGTAGTGTGAATGGGAAGGAGAAGCCTCACTATATGGCTTGCGAAGGTGGCAGTAACGTGGAGGAGGCTTCAAGCGAAATGTCATAAAAAGAAATAAACACAAACTGTGTACGTGTACGTGTGTAGTTGTATGTATGTGAGTGTGGTAAGATAACTTTACAGTTAAGAACTGGCTTCAATAATAAAAAAGATCCGTTAAAAACCAACTGGATTTCTTCTTCTACTGCGTCATTCTCGTTGCGCGGTTGCTTGTTGCTATGGTAAGCGATGGTAATGCCAGCTGATTTGCCTAAGGGAAAAACCTATAAAATCCATGTTTCCATTTCGAAATGGATTTTTAATCCATTTATCCAACGGAAGAGGAAGAGAGCGAATGAGCAGCTGACTTATCTGATCATCTGATCCAAAGTGGGTCATCACATTTATTGTATCAAATACAAATACACCATGGAGCTAACCATCGCCAACAGATAGAAACAGACCAGACGATCGACGATTCAGGCATGAATTCATCGTGTCATGCCTGGAAAGAGGTTAATGCTGACGTCATTTGAACCAGCAACAACGCTGTGATGACTTTAAAGCGATGCCAGATGTGATTGTTTGAGTTATTTATGTATGCGTGATGAGTGGTGACACATAAACAGTTTGCAGTTCAGTGGTCATTATGTTTTTGACGATGGTAGCACAATGTCAAACGTTGCACATAAAATTCAAATCAAAGATCCGATTTGACAGGTTTTTAGAAAATTTAAGAATTTTTTATTTGGTGTCAACGGGTGGGGGAAAAGGCTGGCGAGGTGCAAAATGTTGGAACGATTTTCGTTCTCTAGAGCTGTTGCGAACTAAAAATGCTCAAAAGGAATAAAAATCTGTGTTGCGGATGCTTTTTGACAGTTTAAACAGTGATGACTCAGATATACATATGTATGTATGTTCAGTGAACTCTCTCCTTACAGACATCTCTTATAACCGGACAGATTTTCAAAGAACGGAAATAAATACAGTAAACTCTCTCGTAACCGGACACTGACGGTACCGAGAAAATTTGTCCGGTTATGAGAGGTGTCCGGTTATGGGAGAGAAAAATAAATTGACTTTCTTTAAAAAAGAAACACAATAGACATGTGGTATTAATTTTACTTTATAATAGAATTCATTTTTATGTGATAAACACAAATTACCGAAAAATATTGATTTCTGTCTATGACAATCAAGCGTAAAATTACACATACGCAAAGGCAAAAGTTCTCCCATAACCGGACTATCTCATAACCGGACACGGACACTAATTTTCGTAACCGCAATAGAATGTCGCTTTCTCTTAAACGGACAAAACACATTTACGTATGCAAATTTCTAACATACTTTATTTTGTTTCTGATTTGTTTCCCTCTCCTTTACACATTCGCGGCCACATGAGTTTCGGGGGGGAACGCTAAAATGACACAAGCATATCTCCGGCATTTTGTGAAAAATTTTATATTATTTTGTGCGATTTTGTATAAAAAAGAAAATGATTTCGCTGTTCATAGTGTAGTGAAAATTTGTCTCTGGTGTCTGGTAAGATAAGTACTGCCGGAATATGAGAATATACTATATTTTTCGTCGGTGTTTCCCGTCTTGTCCTAACATACCAAAAAAAATTTTGACGACATATGCTCTCTCATGACCTGCTTATTTTCTCAACCATTGACGCCATGTGTCTATTGTGTTTCTTTCTTAAAAAAATGTCACTTTATTTTTTCCCATAACCGGACAATTTTCTCGGTACCGTCAGTGTCCGGCTATGAGAGAGTTCACTGTATATTCTTTGTAGAAAAACAAAAACGGAGGTTTTTAAATCAAATTGTTTCAGAAGGTCTGCGATTGTATGACGCTCATTGAAAGCCAAGGCAACATTTATGTTTCATTTAACATTAGGGTAAGCAGCATATCGCGATGGCAATTATCTTCCCTATTTCTATGTCTTCAGCTAGATATACCATAACTTCGGCCACGTTTAGCCAAGACCATGTTGATCGCTACCTCGGTGGTTATGTGCATATGTCTTATATGCTTACCACGCAGAGGTTATGGATTCCATTCCAACCTAGTGCTTAGTTACTTAAGGAATTGCGGTCGGCAGTATACAATGGACCAGTATTGAGTCTGAGTACTCCGACAGACTAGAAAGCTAAGCGATTTGGCTTTTTCAATGTTTGACCAATTTACGATGTCTCATCTCGATACCCAACAGCTTTTTACTCGTTTACGCCAATGTCCTGGTTCGGTATGATTTGCGGCCAACGTATCCTTAGAATGTATTGCAGATAGTGATTAGATTGACATAAGGTTGCAACTTTCTCGTAATGTTTGCAGAGACTTGTCAGATTTCACAGTCTCATTTAGTCCCAACTCAATGCGTCAGGAGATTTAGCATGCAAATATCAAAAAGTCTTTTTAAAAACAAATGTCAATAAAGTATACTGTCTCAATGAAAAAAGAAAAACACTAAAATAAATGGATGGGCCTTAGTCACGTGAATCAAAAAAAACTGTTATAAACTATTTACCTACTGTGACTTTCAACAGCTTCTGCAATATTCTGCAAGTTTACTATGAAATTCACTTATATTCATTTAAATAATCAAACCAACTTCGAACAACAATTCCAATACCTACACCGTCATAAGACCGGAAAAAAATTCCTCTTGGTAGGTTTATTGAAATTGAAACTTTCGAAAACACGTGCTCTCTTTCGCAGAAACTTAACCCTGTTTACTTAGGGACTACAGAAGTTAGGTATGAGTTATAACTTTGTTCTTTCTTAACATTGTGCCAGCTTAGCTGAAAGTATTTAAATATAAAACCCCCTAGGGAGGGTGTGTTTAATACGATTGTTCCCCTGGTGTATTTTTTTTTATTTACCCCAAGCCCGGATGATTGATGGGTGAATACACTTTTACATCATTATAGAAATACAAAAAAAAATCGTAAATGGAGTGAACATTTAATTTATACGTATTTTATAAGAATGTGCACTTGGAGTATCTTAACGGGATACTTAATGAAGGAAGTATGGATTCTGCATTTGCTGTTAGTATACGAGTATACGTACCTATAGTATTCCAATACAAACATTCATAAATTGCATGGCAAAAATTCTGATCCCAGCCTGTTGGATTGGTGGAAAAACGTAAGAGTTTCACATAATTTGTCTTAGGTAAATTTTCCAACTAGGCCTACATTTTGAGTCTGGGCTTTGAAGGGCAGAATGGTGTGGAAATTAAGGTTTTGACAGATAGTCTATAATAAATGAGCATACTTTAAAACCTTCGTAAAGCCATACTTTTTTAAAAAAAAAAAATATTGCGTAGTTATGAAGTATGTAGTTGGAAAATCGAACTAATTGCCAATTGTTGTTAAAAAAGTAGGTGTTGCGGTTTTTTCCAAGTATCATAATATCTGTGAGTTTTTCAGCATACTTACTACAGATTTTTTTGTTAACAATTGTTACATTCACAAGAGAAAAATAATAGAACGGTATATTTATTACCCATTTTTTATAGAAAAGCGACCTGAAAGTCAAAAAAATGTATGGGCAAGATTTAAGATATTGGCTTAAAAATAAAATATCTGGAAAGCAAAAAAGGTATCTAATTTATTTAAACGCAGTTAAAAAGGGGGTGTTATTTCTTCTAAAATTAAAGCCATAAAAAAAGTTTTTGAAGTAAGTATTAGCGGAGATATTTGAGTTAGTATGGGCCAAGGTACACCAAAGTAGGTGTTTTCTTAAATTCTCGATAAATGATGTCCAAATTGGAGACAGACCATTGCTGTAGAACGATTTTTTTTTTTAGAATAAACCCAAGAATCAGTTGCCAAAGTATTGACATTTAACTTGGAATCACCCTGTATAAAGATAAATCAATCAATGGCTGTAGAATGAGAGATAACTGGTGCAACCTCGATATCATCGTCTTCGTTGTTATCGGAAGCCTCATCATACCTAGCTACTGAATTTATCTTCAGTTCCGTCTTTAAAAACGTATTCATTCCATTCTCCGATTTTGTCTATACAGATGGAATTATTTAGATCGATTTCTGCTGAAAGATTTTGATTTATTTGAAGAACTTCATTGCAGTCCTGATTTGTTTGCACCAATTGTGCTAGTGGCAAATCATCGTCACTGTCGTATTGGTCAGAGTACCAATTCAACAAGTTGGACCAAGAACTCTTTAGCACTCTTTGTGGCAAAATATTCCCAGCTTTTGATCCATTGGTTGCACAGCTGCTGTCATATTTGGTGAAAATATCGCTTCTCTCTTCGATTTTATAGAGCTAATGGCAGATTTTGGGGATTCACAAAACTAAAAAAAAATCGCTCAGAAATTAGAACCTTAAGTTCTTAGTTCTTAGAGTATCAAGTTCTAATTTTAGAGCATTCAATGAATTAACAACTCAGGTTCTAATTTCTGGAGGATCCGAATTTCTGAGAGTTCTAATTTGTCAGCGTTCACTACCACGAAAGCTCTACAAATAACATGGTCAATGGTCTGAGCATTTCCACTACATTTGTTGATCTTACTGTGAATAGCTATGCAGATACCAAATCAGTGGTTTGGACAGGAGAGTGAAAGAAGGATGCTTCCTGTCACCACTGTGTTTTGCACTTCGATTAAATAATCTGTAAATGAACATTGTTTACAAAATGAAAAACAGGATCACATCGCAGTACCTATCCGGAGCTGTAACGTTGGTTCTTGGGAGTCAACTATATCAATCGAGGAATGCAGATGATATAATACCAAATTGAATGAGAAGGTGGAGTTTAATGTTTGCAATTTCTTCGAGTGAGTCGAAATGGAATTTATCCAGTATACTGTGCCTCCTTTACGCCAGTGCAGGAGAAGGTCATAGAAGGTGCTCCAGTGTTTCCACAGTCTTCGGTTCATTGCAGTGTCTGCATATGTCCGACGAAACTAATTTAAGTCTGCGAGCGTGATATCCGCCCTGTGACAATGCCAAGAAGTTGATTTCATTCAATTCTAGTTAGCGAGAAAACGTACTTAGCTTTGCGATGAAGTCCTTGGATTCCACATATTGTTTAGCATAGATTTCTGAGAAATAGTGCTGGATCGGTGCGCCGATAGCTTCTGGTTCTGAATTGAGTAATAATTCTAGCTCAGCTTGTTCATCCGCTATTTCGTTATGTTCCACACAAATAACAATCGTTCTCCAAGATAAGATACCACCAACACCAACTCTCCTGTGGTCTAAGTCAATTCTAAATAAATTACACCGTCCGAACACAATTTTACTTTTAATTACCATCAGCACCCCACAATTTATCATTTGCAGGTAATTTAATAAAAAATTAATAAATCAATTAACGAGAAATCGTGGCAACACCTTCCCCTTTATTTATCGACTACAAGCGCCTACGTCATCTTAACCCACCCACTTCCAGGCAAGGGGGATTATTCCATCTTCAGAATGTTTTGTGTTCCTTCAACCGGCTAGGCTATAGATAAGCCACTTTAAAGGGCTTATCGCCACTTATACTTTAACTCGGTTGAGTGCGTATTCGATATTTGTATTCTTCCAGCTGAGGGACAGAGGACACACGAGTAGGACGCTTTACAACGAAGGTAGACATTGCGAGTTCATATGGAGTATGTCATCTGTGCGGGAGTTATTGAAGCGTAAAAAGATTATTAATTCGATTATGTGTAATTTGAGTGATTTGTTTCATTCTGTTTTGCATGTACTCTCATTTGAGTTTTAATTAGTCGAATGCCAATGATTATTGATAGGTTTGTCGCAAATTCACCCGAGTACGAGGCAACAATGGAAATTTGTTACAATTAAGTGGGTTGGGAACGAGGAGCGAGCGGCGTTCACATGGAACGTACATTTTATAGAATGAATGTAAACCCTAAATTAACAAGTATGTATGTACATACATACAATAGAATTGAGTGTTATATACGTTATATCGGATGAAAGGTGGGGATTTGGAAGTCTCAGGGTATTTTATATTGTTTGATAAAGTAATTGGAAAAATAACTATACACGTGCGGGAAAGAGCATATCGGGTGAATTTTGTTATTTTTGAATTCTATACCTTTGTACCTTTGTATTATTACAGTGACATAAGTGATACACTCTCAATCCTGTGCAAGATCAGCTGTATAAGTGTATATACAACTCAAATTTCTCAAGTACATCTCTTGGCTTAAACATGATTTTCAGCCCTTGAACAATAAGATTCGGCAAGGCAATTCAAGAGGTGCACAGGGATAAGATGGGCAGGCTGAATTCTTCATCAGGAATGGAAAGTGGGTACAATCCATACCGAGACTACTTTGACTTTGACCTGGCAACTCTAATTCAAATATGTTTGGAAGTGTCTTCTCCTAAACGAACCATCATAGAGTGATCACGCACAAGTCATTCTGGATCAATTTTTGTAAGTTTTTACAACTTGCGTAAACAATTTTCTTTCCATAAAATAAAATATAAATAACGTATCAATACCTATCATTATCTTAATTTCAACATACAGTGAAATTTCTCTTAAGCGGACAGCCACGGGCCCCGAGTTTTATGTCCGCTTTTGAGAGCTGTCCGTATATAAGAACGCATTTTGTATGGTAAACTAGAAATTGGATCCTCAAAAAGGTGTCCGTTAATGCGAATTGTCCGCTAAACAGGGTGCCTGCTAATCAGAGATTTCACTGTACCACATATGAATGTACATACGAGTAAGTCCACTAACTTAGACGATGTTGAAAAGGATTGTACCTTCGCACAGACGATGCGATTTCGTTCTTTTTTATAGATCAAGCAATTTATACCGAGTTCCCGGGTTCTTATTTAGTATCCTTCGGTTTTAAACAGCTCAACCCTAAGATTGCGATGGCTGGCCAAGCTTTGACTTTTGTATGTTTTAATGACTTAAGATGTCATCAATCAGACTGCCGAACGGGCAAAATTACCGCAAATTCAGTTCATTCTCGAATTGTTTTCAATCAATGGGCTAAACTTTGCCGGTTTTTCTTTCTTTTGGTGGCGCTACAGTTCGGGGTGTGAACCAGGACCTGCTTCTCGCAATCATTTGTGTGTGCGTGTTATATTTTTACACTTCACACTAATGGTAAACTTTACCCTTACGCCCGTATTCTGGCATACCTCTGTGATGCCTCATGTCACAACAACCTCATAAGAGCGTGGTGAGTCACAATTTGTGAGGTTTTCGTATTCTAAGGGAAAGGAATGATGGTTTCTCATTAAAATGATAAAAGTTTCATCAAATGTTTCGTTATTTTATTATTTATTTCCCAATCTTCTATTTCCAACTTGATGTGGAAATTGAAACGAAAATAATGATTGTAAAAAAAATTATTTTTTGACATGACAATGAATTCACCACACCACCGTGGTAGCTCTTCTTGGGTGTTTTCTTGTGAGGTATTGGCCAGAATACCAAACAGCTGATCGCTAACAAGAAACTTCACAAGAGAAGCATCACAATGTTGGCATCACTGACATTCGTGAGTTGTGTGTGTGACAACATCACAATCAGAATAGGGGCATTAGTCTATTAAAAACGCTTAAAGTAAGAGCAGAGCAAAATCATCTTATACAGGAATCAAGGACTCTGCGTCTCAGGTCCAGATAAAATACAGATGTACATGTACATCCTGTGTTCAAAAAAAAAAATCTCTACCAGCTGGCGATGCAACAGACATTTCTACCATTTGACCAGTACGATTGTTGCTCCCCTTTTTTCCTCGAATGTTCGGGTCCATTGAGCTCTGCACCGTTTGTAATCCACTGCGACTACACCATACCATTATACAACAAAGGCAAGCTCAACAGGTCTTAGAATTTCCACGGACTTGACACTGGCAACCACAATTGAAAACACTGACAGTGTACCTTTGTTTTCGTATGCTTTAGGAGAAAAAATCGAAACTATAGAAACCGGAATAGAACCAGAATCATACAAGTGTAAGACAAACACAGTCGCAACTTGCAAAGCAAGGCCACTTCTCCTCTTCTCAACAAACAGAAAGAGGATAAACGAACTCATCGTACGTGATGGATTTATTCTAAAATTCACCTGTAGATACGAGTAGATGCCTCAGCTGATTAGGTTCTCCTTGTTTTCATTTCTTTCTGTAGTCAGATTTCAGGAACTTTTTTCCTCAACCATTTTGACTCCTCCGTGTGACCTGAGATACGGATATTACCTGTAGCGATAGCGGTTGGTAATTGAATATTTGCCAAGAAAAATGTATATGTATACAGGAAATCAGGACGATTAATTTTCACACACAGAGATGAGCAAGCAGATGGTTTTTTTGTTCTTTTTCATTAAAACGCTAAAAACGGTTGGAATGCCAAAAATAAATAAATAAATAACTTTGCGGGGGAAATCGCACAATAAAAGAGTGCAGCTAAGCATGAAAGAGATAAAACAAAATAAACACACATTTGCGGCGCGTGAAACACATAGAAACAAAGTTTTTATGTTCTAGTTTGAAGGTCTACTGACCCTGAGTTCCTTTTTATTTATTTGTTGCTCTTCGCTGCAAAAAAGCGACAATGACCAAATATTTGGTTGTTGATTTTATTTAGGAGCAGGGTAGAGAACAATTTATGTCAGAGTCTACACTATTTACGGAAAGTTTTATGAAATTTTGATAAAAGTGTACCTTTCGTAAGAAACTGCTGAAAGTTGAATTCTGCCACTTGTTCCTATGGTTGGGTTTAGTGACCACACTCACCCATACTAAAATACTTTTGAGTACATACCTGATGTACGAGTAGCCATCCACTCCCAGTGCTGTCCTAATACCCATCCCTCAACAGTATACCATAAATAATTGAAACCCAACTCTAGAAGAACAAAGAAAAATTGTTCTCCTCTTGTATGCTGCAATCACAAGGAAGGTAGATAGACATCGAGGAAAATCCAGAACATAATTGCCACTGTTGGTTGACGGACTGGAAAAACAAGAATATCTGCGAGCTCGTTCCTTCTCCTGCCCCATGGAAAAACTTGATAAAAACAGAAAATTCCAAACAAGAACAAAAAGTGAACTAAGGAGTTGAGTTTGTGTTATGCATTTTTAAGAGCAATACAAGTTGGTTGTTGAGACAAAACACACTTACATATGTTAAGGTTGCGTCGTTCAGACTTTGTTTAAACCTAAATCCAATCCAAGTGGAAACATGATACAATGTGGGGAAGTATAATCGTTTCACGTCGGTAAAGGCAAACAGAATTTTTTTTTTTTTGTTTAATCGTTCAGGCTACTGATGGTGCAATGAGGATGGATAAACATACAGGAAGTATGCAATAAACACTTCCTCCTTGTCGTGCGAGTAAAACAAAAACAAGGTAAACTGTTCTTAATGACACTCAACGGATAGTTTTCTCGCAGATGATGTTCGCAATTTAAGAAAAAAAACATCCTTTCGTCTCGAAAACTTCACTCTTCAGACGCTAGAACCAAATGCGATCGATATTAAAGCAAAAACTTACGATTAGCCAACTTTCGCCAAATTGGTTTTCCACCGCTTTTAATGGTTCAGCATGGAAAAAGAAGAAATATCATATGTACGACTGGAATCAAATTGTAAAGTTAAAATGTGAGAATCTATAGTATTCCAAAAGATAATCACCCCAATTCCCAATGTCGTATTTCCTACTCGAATTCGACTTCACTCGTTCTTATTCCCAAAGTCGTATTTTGCGAACATACTCGCATGTCTAATTACCTTCTGTCAAAAGCAAAGCATCGCATTCGACTCACGAAATTTTTGGTATTCCCAATCTCGTATTTTGCTCGTATTTATGGCGTATTATAGTCGAGAGCTCATTTGACTACGGGTGGTTGCTATTTTTATTTAAAAAAAAATGGAAAAAGAAAAAATGTAAGTAGACAAATGGATAATTTTGCATTTGAAAATGTGTTTTGCATTTATTCCGAACTAATAAATATTTATTAAAGATTTTTATGAACTATTTTATGTCTACATATATTTTCCAGAAAGTGAAGAATCGTGGCCAAAGGGAGTATCCTGAAATGTACGCATTGACTGATTAATTTATTTTTTTGCTTTTACATGAATTTCTAGTATACAGGTATTTGTTTCTCCTTTCCTAGATCGTTGTTCAAGGAACGGCTTTTTGTGTCCAATTCGTCAATATGAACGATCAAGGACGTCTTGCAATACGTTTCCGCACTTGGACTAGTTTAATCCAAAACTAATTTAAATGTTTCTTTAGAAATCTCAAATGTTTTTTTAAAGTTTAAGTATTAAAAAAGCATGTCACAACACTTGAACTTTAGTTATTTAATTTTCAAAACATATTAGGAATTCAGTAGCTCTAATGAATTGAAACTATCAAGAATTATTCTGCGAGCCGATGACAAATTGTCAAATTATCCGCGATGTCGTCTTTTTCACTGTCGAAAATAAAATCCACTGAATGTTTATAATTTATTTCAATACAAAATTATAGTTTAAAAAGAAATCAAACACTTCACGAAATTTTCTTTATTGAAATTTCATACTTGACACTTGGTATTTGACATTTCAAATGTGCGTTGGAATGCATTCCATGCGATGAGTTGTCGTGTACATCGCATTCGACTTCAAGGATACCTATTTGAATGCGATTCGACTCTCAATACGACTATGAATACGGGTCGAAGTACGACATTGGGAATTGGGGTGAATGAACGGATTTTGTTGACGTTTTTGAGGTTACCATTGCACTCTGATTCTTCCCAGCTATGTTATGAGTCAGAATAGGCCACAGGGGCAGCTTAGGTGTAGGAGTCGAGGTCGGAGGCACGCTTGTGGTTGCTCGGCTAAGGCTCGTCGGACGGGGGTAGTTCTTGCAAACCCAGCCATATACCACCTGGTCATACACAAAAATCTCGTGCTAATAGCTCCGATTTAAAATCAAAGTAATTTAAGTGTTGGTCGTTTGAGTTTTCTTATAGACATTGTCAATACCATCTCTCTGCAGAGCCTGATAATAAATGGTGGAAATCTGTGAATACTTGGTCTACCGATTGACCAATATTGTTACCAAATCGTGAAATATTATTATTTTCGAAATCGGTGTTCAATTACACAAACTTATCGAGCAATGGCTCACACGAGCCGACTGCGTCACATCTCGCTTTTTAGAGCCAAAACTTGATCGTAATAGGACAAAGACGATGTTACATCTGGATAAATCCTCCACACGTTTAATCACTGAAATAACCACAGGACACTGTGCCAAAGGTCATATGACAAACAAATGGCTACCTGAGTCCAACGATATCTGTAGAAGCTGCGGAGATGAGGGAGAAAGCGAATCGATCCAACATCTACTCTGCTACTACTGCCCCGCCGTCCAAAAACGACGTCACCGTACTTTAGGTCATAGAATCTTGGAAGACATAGCAGAGCTCGGAAATTTAAAGATATCGGATCTTTTAAGATTCACCAATAGCCCAAACTGATTTACGAGTTGGTAAAAAGAGGATTTACTCCCAAACTATGAGGTGATTCACAATCACAATGGACCTTCGGGTCTCCGAGTGGAAATTATTGCTCGAACAAGTCGCCGCAGTGTTAATGAAGTCCCAAATTTGTCAGTTCGCACTTACATATATTTTTTGTACAGGAGTTTAGGCTTAGTTAAAAATGAATCCGACATGTTACGCATTGTAATTTCAAATCGCGATGACGTTATGCCCGAAATTATCTTAAAACGTTTAATAATAAAGAATTATCTTTCAAATAAAACCATTTTTTTAGATCAAATCCAATATAGTGTACATACAGTAGGCTCTCGATAATATGAACACGTTTGCGAAGGTCGAGTTTTAACAAAAGAATAAAACAATCCCACAGCAGAAATTTAATTTTATTTTATTTGTTACATAACTGTATTTTTAATTCATTTTTAACAAAATTTTATTGCAAAGGAACATAAGTACAAAGTTTTGGTATAAAAAAGAAGACTAAATATGAAGGTAAAAACGTGGTTATAACGTAATGGAATTTAGTAGAAAAATTTATCTATTTTTGTGTCTTCTTTTTCTCCAAAAGCTATCCTACCACCCTTTCCATAAGGCGTATTAAGACATTTAAGTCATTTTGGCTAACAAGCTCATTATCAGTCTATTCCAAAGCCTTATGGAAATAGCTTCAGGGTGTTTCCATAGAAACCGGCCCTTGACTAAAAAAAAAACAAAAAAAGGCTGTGAATTGTTAAGCTCGGCTCTGCGGACGCTCAGTTTTGTCCAAATTAGACAAAATTACCATAAAAAACACTAGATTGAGTTATTCGAGCATTTGCACAGACTCCTACGAAAAAAACGATGTTATACATACTTTTTGAAGTATAAATATCAAAAATCATAGTTTTAAGAGTACATTTAGATTTAATGCTGAAATGATAAAAGAGACAATATATACATATATGTATTTATCATTGAAGAGTTATAAAAGATAAAATTGTATTCTTCTCATTGAAATAGATATAAATAATTTCCCATTCGAACTTCCTTTATTATAATCTGTTCAATTCGTACAAATTTTACTAGGTCACACCCGTAACATTAACTTGTCACACTCGTTACAGTTTGAAAACAATTTTTTTGTCAGTTTCCCACACATTTGGTTTTATTTTCTTAACTGGTACTCAAGATCAATTTTCAGGTAGTTACTTAAAAAAAAGTAAGATATAGTTAGTAGCACATGAACATCAGATGTCCAATCCGCAAATCACTAGTTCTCTAAGGTCAGGCACGTAACGCAACTAAAATGGATCTTATTTCTAAACCAAAAGTTCTTTAAATTAATAATACTTATTGATTTAAAGAACATCTTGGGTTTTATAGATAATTCATGTTTTATTTTATTTATGTATGAATATTGTGCGAATAATTTGTAAAAACATGAGTGTCAATGTCACACCCGTAACAATGGAAACACCCTTCGCTAGGCTTATTTTTTCCTGTTGGCGTGATGAATCTCTCTCCATCACTTAAGATGTTGGTGCTTTAGAGACTTGTATATCTTCGTTCCATTTATGGATGTCTTCAATTGTACAGCCCACCTACGCAAATACTGACTTGTAGCTAACTAAAAACTATACAAAACTGAATGCTTTACCAAGAAAACCTAATTTCAATTGGATCGGAAGAAATGGTTCACGTTTTATGGATGTCAATGTTAAAAAAATCTGTTCACGTTAACCAGAGTTCACATTAAAGCCAACATGAACATTAGGTACCTATTTTCCGGACACTTTTATTTCACCCTTTCTTACTGACATCTAACCAATTCTCTGCCAAATTACATTTCTTACCAGCGATCATTATCAGACACCCTGAACTGAAGCAAAATCGCATAGATTTTCCTTCACTTGAACTGTTAAGCCGATAAGTCTGCCAATTCTATCCACAGGTGTCTAATAGTGTCATCAGTCTTAAGGTCACACTCAAAAGTGGTATCAATGGCCGCCCAACAAACAAAAAAAAAAAGAAAAAGAAGAAAAACCCCCCGCAACCGCAAAGAGAAATAATTTATGCGAAGAACAAGAAGCATAACAAACTGTGGTGTGTTACCCTTCTCTTCAGAATAAATAAAAAAGAAAAGAAAACGAAATACGACATAAAAACAAAAGAAAGAATTATGTAGAATGTGGGTACCTAGTCAAAAAACAAAAAAAAAAACTTACCTGCTGGGAAAAAGTTATTCAAGAACGTTGACATTTTGTTCGGAGAGTCCGTTGTATCACCTTCACTACCTCACACACACAAACTCGAGATAAAATGAAATATATGTAAAACAGAAACAGGGAAAACTAAACTGTTCTTCTTTGCACTGTGCTTCTTTCTTTA
The DNA here is from genome assembly GCA_949775065.1 of Brachyopa scutellaris. NCBI lineage: Eukaryota > Metazoa > Arthropoda > Insecta > Diptera > Syrphidae > Brachyopa > Brachyopa scutellaris. The sequence continues at coordinate 108,406,376 of OX459113.1, forward strand.
TTTAATTTTCTCACTTTTCCTTGCTTTTCTTTATCTTTACTATTTACTTTTTGAGGGTTTTTTTTTTTCTTTTCTTTATTTATTTTACTTTTTTTTATGAACTTAACTTTTGGATTTTTAGCACTTTTGTTTTAAGGAGGACTTGTGTAAGAATGATTGCGTACATATTTACTTCTTAGCTTTTTTTCTTTTCATATTTTGTTTGACTTTTTTTTGTTGTTGTTCACTTTTCCTTAAACAAAACCACATTTTGCGGTATAAAATTCGCCATGGTTCTCATTTTGTTGAAATTTCGGTTTTATTGTTGTCTGGATGTCTTTTGTTTGGTTGATATACGAAAAAGTAAAAGAAATTTCAAGTCCAATTCAAGTTCGAGTGCGAAATTCATAGGAAACGGGAAATTATTTCAGCAAAATCTGTAGATATTCATGCTAAAGAAGGAATAAATTATTAATTACTTTACTTTTTTTGGTTTTAATAATAAAACACAACCCGACCGTCAGTGATGGTAATTTCAATCTCCTCGGTGGTGGTAAAATGGTTCCAAAAAACGAATAAGAGAACCAAAAAGGAAATTTAGAGGGCACCGCACACACACATACTTTCGTCAGGCCGACAATACACGGAAGTCGACGGGACACGGAAAAAGGAAAACACAGAAATACTCGTATTATAAATTCACCACACGTAAAGGGAAGAAAATCTAAAGCGAGAGACGGAAAGGTGGTGAAATGAGTAACGAAAAAATAGAGAAAAGGAAAACCCTGAATTGTATGTTCATCAGCATGCATGCATGATTTTCGTGGCGCGATTTGTGAACAAAAGTGATATAAACAATTAATATGCCGTACTAAAAAGATCGAATGTGAACACCGTGGTGTAGTGGTTAGTGCGTTGGACTACTATGCAATGCTGCCCGGGTTCAATCCCAGCCCGGATCCAACACATAACGGTTTTTTCACGGTGCCACCTCTTTCGAATGTCTGACAAGCAATCAAAGTATATCATTTGTCACGATTGAGCTTCTCAACTCGCCGTTCGGATTCTGCAAAAAACTGTAGGTTCCTTCCATTCGTGCAAAAATATAACACGCACACACAAATGGTTGCGAGAAGCAGACCCAGGTGCACCTCGAACTGTAGCGCCCAACTAAGCAAGAAAACCTCAATATTAAGATCAGGGCTGCCGTTTAGAAAATTCGAATGGGAGTATTTTAGACGTTTACAGGGGAGTATTCTGTGTCTAAGGGGAGTACAAAAAAGAAACGATACATATCCAACATCAAAAACAACTATTAGCCTGTTAAGACTTTAAAACTCAATTATTTTATTTGGACTGCAGCCTCAAGATTTTTTTCAAAAAAGTTCACTTTTTTCAATAAATAGCAAAGCAACTGAAAAACAAAATTCTTGATCATCTTGGATAGTTTCTTAGGTTAATGAACTCCAAAAACATAAAAAAAAATTATTGTATACAACTATAACAGTAAGAAATTAAAGTATTAACATGACTAAGTCTTGGGTTTTACCTATCAAACTGTAACTCAGTACTTCGAACAATCTCATCGGCTCTACATAACTTCGAAAATTCTATTATGCATAGAATTTATCAAGTTTAACAGAACTTCTCCATTGATCTCGATTCATGCCTGGGATATTTGTGTTTGTAGCTCTTTCACATTCCTGTACTGCCTCCCATATAAATCTTTCTAGCAATGATCCCCCACATGTTTTCGATTGGTTTCAGATCGGGACTACATGATGGCCACGGCAAACACCTTGTCCCGCTGACTTCCAACTATTCGCGGACTATTTTTGCCGTGTGAATTGTCTTGTTGGTAAAATAAAGTTTTCACCCGCCGGAATTTTTCCAAATTCGTCTCTGTATCTCCCACTATTCATTTTGCCTGGTAGCCATATCAAAGTGATTTTTCCATGATACCCAAAGGGATCCCAAAACATGGCACTTCCACTTACGGAGTGCCGGGTCATTTTTACTGCTTTTTCGTCTCGCAAATGACGCCAATAAAAACTGAAACCATCGGGACAGTGTACTTCAACACTTGCTGCACTTTTCTAACAGTTACTAGAAGTTCCAACACGCGCCTTACCTGACCGGCATTTGGCATGTTTCGCCTGACTTTGCGTGAAATAGCTTGGTCGACCGGATCGGATCTCTGCTAGATAGCCCTAATTTTCACCCAAATTGAGGAAATCACACACAACGGAAACCTCGTAGCGAAACAAACTAAAATGGGATTGAAATGGAAAGAGTAGTGCTAAAAAATGCTTTAGCTAAAAATGGCTATAAAAATTTGCTGTTCTCAAAAAATTACTTCAAATATTGCCAAAAACCGTGTTTTTAGCACTTTGAGATGGGTATATTTAAAAATTCTGACGTCCTAGAGCAATTTTGTTGCCAAATTTATATTCAGCATGTTAAACTCTTTATACTGATCATGTTTTTATTGAAGCACCAATTTCGTTGTTGACCAGTGTAATTTGAAATATTGTAAGATAAACACAATATGTTTTTACTTCTTTAGTTAGCAGTTCAGTCTGTATATCAAATTGAATATTTTGATAATGTCCGTCTTTATACTTATATCAGCCACTGTATTTCGTTATCGTGTTAGTATTTTAACTAATTACTATCAATATACGATTCAATAAAGAAAAGGTACTCAAAGTACTACTTGTTTTAAAAAATGAAAACATTTTATAAGGGAGTACAATCAGGACGAGGGGAGCACGGGAGTACAGTGTTTGAGAGAGTAGTACGAATACTCCCTTAGTACTCACTTCGGCAGCCCTGATCAAGATGCGTAATGTACGAATTGTGATACAATAATAGCCGCAGTTTATTTAGAGTTTAGGGAAAAATGTAGGTGTTGCTGTAAACGCAAATTCCGTTTGCACATTTCTTTAACTACATAGGTACTATGCATGTACAGTAAAATGAACAGCCCGTGGCCGGAGTTTTTTGTCCGGTAATAAAAGCTGACCGTTTATAAGAACGCATTTTGTGTGGAAAATTAGATATTGATTCCCCAAAAAGGTGCCCGTTAATGCGAGTTGTCCGCTAATGAGGGATTTCACTGTACATTTTATATTCAATAGGGAATTCCAAGGAGTACATATAAGATGCTTATTTTCAAGCTGTGCAAGCTGTACATCGCTTTAACCTTTTTTGCATTACGAAAACTTTTATTACCAAGAAAACAACACTTCCTACTTAAGCACAAATAAATAAACAAATAAAAAAAACCTGACCTATATACCTACACATACAAATGTAAAATGCTAAAAATGAAGTTTGCTCTTCTTATTTATTTCATTATCTTGCGTATTAACTTTTGCCAACAACAGATTACGGAATTGATAACGCCAGTGGTGTTTTGCTTGCGTGTTTATGACCTTCGCATCCGCACCAAAAAGGTAATTAATAATGCGGAACACTCGAAAATGATTCGATTTCATATTCAAACAAATTAGAATACAAACCGGGTCATACTTACGTTTCAAAGTAATGTACCTAAAACTAATAATTTATTGTTAATCCAAGGTAGTAACCCAGTCAATTTGGGGCTTTAGTTGCATCTCGGTGGTGTAGCGAGACAATTTCTGTGGATTAACGTAAGTACAACTTTACGAACAAAATTCAATAATAGGCTGCGTATTTACGTACGATTCGTTATAGCAAATTCGGTAGGTACAAATTTTTAGGGATCGTTTGACCAACTTTGTACATTTTGTTTTTGTTGACGTTCATATTTTTCGTGCTATAACATAAATTATTACATGACAGAACTATGTCTGACTGAAATCATCAATAGTTTCAACAGATAACATAAAAATAGAGTCAAGCTATTGAGAATAACTGACACACCACGAGAGTTGGTAGAATGCACTTTTAGTGGAACATGAACATGTCCTGAAAAAATGATGACGTTTTGCCTTCGTAAGGTTTAACTTAAGAATAAACATATGTATCGTCGATAGTTACTAACAAAAATATGTCATCGAAAACAGTCTCCCAAGTTCACGTAAAGAGCTCATTTAACCGCAAAACAACAAATTTCCATTTCGCTCAGACTTGATAGCTGCAAGTGCAAACATACATTTTTTCCGTTTATGTACCAACATGTGAAACTACAGCAGCGAAGCTTCACTTAAATTACTGTGAAAAACCTTTCAACTTGAAATTGGGTAACCAAAAATCATCTGTAATCAGATTCATTGGTAATCAAGCCAGTTCTAAATGACTATAAAATAACTGCGCAATAGGAAATTATTTTCATCAAACGGAGGAATTTAAAATTTCACCACAAAACTAACTCATTTTTGTCCTTTTAAGAAATAAACTGGCAACACTGTAACACAACACAGGTATTTTTTTCTTTCTCTTTATGCTCTTTTTTTGAGTTTGAGGAACAAGGGCACGAAAACAGATGATGGCCGCGAAATGGCTTCTGTTCTTTATGAAGTTTTAAATAAACAATTCGGAAATCGGAACCCAAAAACAGAGGTTGACACCGGCACAGAGTAAAAAAAATGTTGGGGATTAATGTCCTTTTTGCCTCTTTATCTCCTCTGATAGGAAAAGCAGACAAACACACACATCAATATGAAGGTACTTTTGATAAAGGAGACGCGAAGGAAAGCACAAAATGGAATACGAGAAATACTTAGGAAAACCGTAGAAACAGTAAAATAGATGAGTTTGCCTACAATTTCCCCAAAATATTAGTTTTTCTTTTATTGCTGCGCGAAGGTAAAATACATTTATACAACCGACACGGCCATCAACGGACTGAGACAAGCAAGGCAAGAGCTAAAAGCATGCAAAAGCAAACACGATGAAATGATAAAAGCGAAACAAGACGACAACAAAATGCTCAAGATGTCGATGTTCGTGCTTCGTGACAGTGTGAAAGACGATGATAACGAAGAAAATTTAAGTACACCGACCAACGAAGAAGCTAGAACCCCAAAGCCCTCCTTACGACAAGTTCTTGCGTCTATTTGCTTTGGCTATGCCCTGAGCCTTGTGTTGTTCTTCACCACACTCCATTATTTTAGTTTTCCCATTTGTTTTCTTTTTTCTCCTGCGCGTGAACGATGCCCAACAAAATCATTTTTGCCACCACCAAAGAGAAAGTTAAAAGGTAAAAAAAAAACGAAAAGAACAAGTCCATTTTGATGGATTTTTCGTTCCCTGATAAATCTATTTCACTTCACTAACACAAATTCAATTAAATATTTAATCGATAGGTAATTGATTTATAAACAACATTTTATATAAATTATAAGTAAATTTTACTTGTGTTGGGGGTAATATTAAATATTTTGTAAAACTAATCCGAACTATATCCACTTGTGAACAGCTGTGGCCGCCATCTTACGAATCTGCCATGGAACTGTTGTCGTCTCGCTTGGTTGTTTACATTTTTCTTTCGCAATCGATTAATTTGGTGTAGATTCGTTAAATCCTTCTAGCGCTGTGTAGTGTCATCTTGTGGTAAGGTTCTGTATATAGTCTGCGCGAAGAGTGATGCCAGATCTTCACTGGTGGAGTATTGAAATTCATATTTTAAATTTAAATTTTTTTAAATTTTAAAGAAATAGGCAAACGCTGTAAACAGTAGTTTAAAAATCAGGCTATCGGAGAATAGCGAACGTGTCAGCGATCACTGATCGTGTATTGGTATGTAGGTTAGGTTACGTTGAAAGGGGTTTCGAGGCTGAGCCATAAAACAAAAAAGGCACCGTAATGGGCCCATGGCGATCTCCTGGGACCATCTATTTCTGCCAAAACATTTAATTTCCCTGCAAAATTTTAGGATTTGATTGTGGTCAGTTAGGCCAGACTCTTCCAGTATAGGGTGTTTTCATAAACGTCATACTAACAAAGAACTGCGTTAACTGCGTTCGAAAATGCAGTTTTATTGCTGAACTGCCGCATGAAAACTGCATTACGTCGTGTTCATAAACGTCAAGATATCATCGTTGTCGTGCAGATTAGTTAGAAAAAAAAAAGTGACTGCAGCGGAAGACGTAAAGGTTGAAGTTGACTTAAGTTGAATTTTCTATGCTTGTATACCTATATTAATTTGTTCTTCAGCCGAAATCAAATTAAATATCAAGAATAATATTATATGTTTCCTTGACGTTTATACTACGTTTTTACCGAGTCGAAATCCGAGATTTCAGCGACGTACTAGATTTTTCATGAAATCTCGAGATTTCTAGCGGATTTCGCCATAAATTTTTCTGTCACCGAAATCTTGGATTTCACCGAGATTTCGTGAAATCCTGCCGAAATCTGAATGCAGTTGGCAGGCCGTCAAATCGAACACAGGTTTTTATTAATTCACCACATCATTTTGTGATGGTGAAAAACAAAAATAGTTATGAAAAGTTTGTTTTGAATCGAAAGAAGAATCTGACACCTGGGGGATGAAGAGTTTAGCATTGTACTGTGGGAGGAAACATAAAGATGATCTCCGTGGTGCTATAAAAAACAACCATGTTTACAAACAAATGGCATCATATTCTGCACATTTATTTTTCGCCCTAAGAAATTAAAACTACACTACACACTCTGACCAATAAATACAGGTTGTATATTCTTGTGTAGAAAAGAAAAAAAAAAGCAAAAGATTCGTCAGGAGATTATCTTTCAGAATGACCACTTTATACCAAAATACAAGTGCCATTCTAAGGGAACTGAAAAAAATTAATAATTCAGAACACTTCGTCGAGGACAGCATTGTCATTGATAAGTAAACGAATCGTTTGGTTATAAAAATGTATTTATTTTTATTTATTTTGTTTTCAAAGATGACATGTCACTCAGTGGGCCTTCGGTCATCGCAATTAATTCCAGAGTTTCCACGTTAACTGAAGAATTGCTCCCCAGGTCCATCATTCAATGCCTTGTGGTCCGATTTGCTCTCCATGTTACTTCTTTTCCTCAGAAAGTACCTCTGTAAATCGCTGTAAATATTTATTTTTCTTTATAGTTGCATACTATTAATTTAAAATAAATATTGCACTTACAATTGTCCAAACTTTTGTGTGCTGTTTGTGTTTCCAGAAAAAACCTTCACAAGAATTTGTTTCCACTTTGAACATGAAGTGTCAAATTAAATCTTTTTTTCCGGTGTAAACACCTTTTTTTGGTACCAAGAATTCAACCGCGAAATCTCGGATTTCGTTTTGGTGTAAACGTAGTATTATGCGTTCTTGAACGCTACTGCTTTTCAGAATATGTGCAGTGAAGATAAACTGATCTAGTACAATTTTCATGTAAACATCGTTCATAGGAAAGAAATGCGGTTGTACTTATCGATAGTCAAAAGCTAACTATCGAGAACTATCGATGGCACTGAGGATATTTTTCGATATTTTCGATATTTTTCCACCTCTAAGTATTCCTATTAGAGTTCTTAACTTTGCCCTAGTTAGTCCAAGGATTACCCTGGTCCCTTTTCTTTCTAAGGCCGGCCAAAGAGCCTTGGATACCCTATGTCCCTTTATTCTTGACCATCTGTGGTCCGCCATACTTCTGAATGCGTTGTTACGTTTTGCACTGATGCCGCATGATGGTGGTGCTATATTCACCATCTCGGTAAAAGGCATGTTGTTTCATGTAAACATCGTTCATAGGAAAGAAATGCGGTTGTACTTGCGCAAATTTTTGACGTTTATGAAAACACCCGTAATTCCCTAAAAATTTCTTTCGAGAACGAGCAATTGCCTGACAATCACAAGGCATATGTTCGATGTCCTCCGATGTACCTATGTCATTGCAGTATCTGCATTCAACCGTGTTTGAAAGTCCCATTCTTTTGGCATGTTTCCTCCAGAAACAGTGCCCGGAGAGTATTCCTAGAGGTGGAGAACTATCGATCGCACTATCGATTATAATTGATAGTTTTCACTATCGAAAACTATCGATACTTTTTAACCACTATCGATTGTTGTCGATAGCCATTTATATATAGAATTTCAAAAATTTCTTTAACTGGTCGGTACCTAGCGAACGGAGTTTATTTAAAATTTCACAGAGGAACCCGATCATAAGTCAACTGTCAAAATGGTTTTAACTTAAAAGGGGATTCCCCGTTTTATGAGTCGGCAACTCAGGCATAGGAGCATTAGTATGTTACTTAGAATCTAATCTCTATCGGTGAGAAAACCGATACCTAATATGGTGCATTTAACATTTTTTATGTAGCCCTTAACAGGAAAAACTATCGATATATATCGATAATTATCGATAGTCAAAAGCTAACTATCGAGAACTATCGATGGCACTGAGGATATTTTTCGATATTTTCGATATTTTTCCACCTCTAAGTATTCCTATTAGAGTTCTTAACTTTGCCCTAGTTAGTCCAAGGATTACCCTGGTCCCTTTTCTTTCTAAGGCCGGCCAAAGAGCCTTGGATACCCTATGTCCCTTTATTCTTGACCATCTGTGGTCCGCCATACTTCTGAATGCGTTGTTACGTTTTGCACTGATGCCGCATGATGGTGGTGCTATATTCACCATCTCGGTAAAAGGCAGTGTCCCTGCCTTCCTTGCTAATTCATCTGCAAGTTCATATCGCTCCATGCCAGAGTGTCCAGGCACCCAACATAGCTTGACCCTGTTGTGTCTGCTCAGTGATTTAGGCACAGAGCGACATCCTTCTACAATAGCCGATTTATTGGGAAGCAAGTAACGAACAACACTTGTTGGTGGAATTCCATCCATGTCCACCTCTGATTTAAGTACCATCTTCCAAAGGAAAGAAGTTTAGATCTCTGTCCAGTTAAATCTGAATGCATTCCAAATTAGATGAATTTATCGAAAAACTCTATGTTTTTTCAATATGTAGTCTTTTGGAGTCGGAACTGTGGGTGTCAGTGGGCAATAATAAAAAAGCGAAATCTTATTTAAATTAACACAAATAATTTAATTCATGAAAGAAATTACAAAGAGTAAAAAGAAAATAGAAGGGACGCTTTGAATCTTGACAATTTATAAGTGTAAAGAAGATGAAGATATAAATTTTGGGTTAGAAAGAGATAAAAATATATATTTTAGCGAACTGAATGATTATGCTATGATCCGCCAGGGCGCTGGTGTGTCCCCACTAATATAACCCTGTTTCTTAAAGACATTCTCACATTTTCTATCCAACCATTAAATAGTAGGTTAGGTTAGGTTAAGTTGAGTGGCTATCCACCGTAATTGGTAGGATTCCCATAGACCAAAGTAGGTCCGTTATGTTGCCACATGAGCCGACTGCTATCGAAACTTCTGGAACCATTTTGAGAGTTGGATGAATTTCCGTATTTTATTGATATCCGTTGAGGAAATATCTTGAAGGTCTATAAAAAAGTATTCTCCCAGAATCTTTTTTCTCAAGGAGGAGAGAGCTGGGCAACTCCTCATTCCTGCAGCTGTGGTAGAAGTCATTGGCGAGGATTCCTAGCCTGTTGGCATGTCTGCCCATTGCGCAATGACCTGTCAATACGAATACTATTATGCCGATGTGTGCTCTGCTACACGTGTCAAGATTACGCCATCTTTCATTAGCCTCTTGTAGGGCTTGTGTGGAGATTTTGTGTGTTATTGTTTGAATTGGTACATGGGGTTCACTTTCCGTGATAAAACTTCCCAGTTTTGTACCTTTTATGGCTAGCTCGTCTGCTTCACAGTTACCTGGTATATCGCTATGAACAGGAACCCAGCACAGCGTGAGCAAGCATCCTGCTCGATATCTCGTTTAGAGATGCGCGGCAGTGCCTAACCAATTTTGATCTTATATGTAATTGGTGATTCGAGTGCTTTTATAGCTGCTTGGCTGTCGGTGTAAGTGAAAATGTCACGATTGTACATCGATTTCATCGAAAGCCACTCAGCGGCTTAACGAATAGCCTCACCTCCGCTTGGAAGACACTACAGTGATCTGGAAGCATCAAGGACAAGTTCAGGCTGAGCTGGCCCAAAAAGACACCTGCTCCTTTACCATCACTGTCTTGGACCCATCCGTGTAGATCTCCAATACGGATTTGTCATTTAGACAGATATTTCCTACCCATTCCTGTCGATTGGAGTTATTAGTCCTATATTTTATATTGAAATCATATAAATTATTAATTGAGACTAATCTGGCATGCCCTACGTTAGAAGATACCCACTGCGAGGTTTCTTTAAGTCGCAACGCCGGTCTTGTTGCCATGCCCCTACCATAGATGTCCAACGGCAGTATGTTTAACTGTTTAACTTAATAGTAAGATTTGAATTTTTGTTTCTATTTTTTTTTTATTTTTTTTTTATTTATAATTAACTTCGAAGTACATAATAAATAAAATTGAGTTTTATATTTTTTTCATTATATTTTAACTTTTCTCAAAAGCGATTTGAAATATAATTTGTTTTATATTGATTAAACTTTTTTTTATATTTATTATTTCGTTAGTAGTAATCGTAATAATTAAGTACTTGAAATTCAACGGTATCTGTTTGTTTTTAAGCAATAATATAATATCAAGGTATTTATTATTTTAATAATTTATTATCCGAACTTATGCACTATGTTCTAAGACTACCGCCATAAATATGTTTTTTTTTTTTATCTAATCTTAAGCTCTAGAATATAATTTACAGTTTTTTGTATTTGTTTTTTTTTTTATATTTTTGTTATTCAATGGTTCTCACTCATAGATTTTCTAATTCACTATTAAAAAAATAAAACAAAATTATTTTACTTGTTATTTATACTTATTTATATATTTTGTAACTTTTTATTTCATATTATTTTATATACGTACCATGAGCAATGCAAAACCATTTGAATTGAAACAAGTTTTTTTTTTTATTATAAAAAAGAAAAGGTTTTCTTTAATAAATTCGTAATTCTTTTCTGTGGTGATTGATGAAATTTATCATGCAGTGATAATTGCAAACAAAAATACTGGGGGATAAACTAATTTTGTGAAAACAAATTTTATTTCTTATTAGAAACAATATTTTTAAAATTTGTTTACGTTGGGAGGAACTTATTCCACACTTGTACGCTATGACATAGTGTTGCTCTGAAATTTTTTTGGGCTGTCCTCCCGCTTCAGTCTTTGAATGGTTAAATAAAATCGACGTGTGAATTAAAAACAAAAAGAAACAAATTGTTAAGATGAATAAAAAATCAACTTTATTTTACATATAAATAGATTTTTTCTCATGTTTACATATATATTTGTTTAACAATTAAAAATATTGATTCTTATTATTTTTTTGTTTTGTTTTAAAATTTAACAATTTCTTTTCTTTATTTTTGAGTGCTTCGATTTTTATTGAAGAATTCGATTACAAATTTATCGAACATAAATGAATGAATGAACATGTAAATAAAATTGAATAAAGTTTTTCTAAACTGCTGCCATTTTGTTTTGCTTGAATGAGGATATATTGGAATTTTTGGATTTTTTTCGAAACAGTGTTGAAAATCACAAATATGATATGCCTTGTATTTTGGCATATCAGCCGTCACGCTGTGATCTCGATCTTATAAACCATGGCATCACATCATCTGTCACAATTGCAAACGTCCGAAAAATTGTTTGGTGTAAACACAAATATGATCACAAATTGCATTGAATGCGTTTATACTTTGTCTTTGACGCCTATCGTTGAATATTTTAAATTGCATATCAAGGAACGATTGTAGAAACGGATTGTTGCCTGTTTTTGACCTTACGTTACGTGGGTCGTGAACTGTAAACCACCTAACTGCATTAACACATTTTTAGGTACATATTATTAGGTCTGTTTGGTGTGGGGTATTTTTACGTAAAATTACTGGATCTGTCAAAAATCAAGAGAAGAGAGAGCCAAATGAGGTGTCAAAATATTTAATGAGAGTCTGAAAAATGTCCTCTTTTTGTAAAATCATGCTACACCTCCATCCATGGAGTCACCGAGGGACATCTATCAAACAGCCAACTGACAATTTGTAAAATGTCAACCACTATTTGTCAAACAGCCATCTGACAATTTGTGAAATGGCAACCAATATTTGTTAGGAAAACAAAAGAAAATTAGTTTTTCGTGAAAATATTTAATAGTTAAAAAAGAAGAAGAGAGGATTTTTCCCCACTTTTCATATTACAGTGGATTCCGCTTATTTGGGACACTTCGGTCCAGACCGAATTTGTCCCAATTAAGCAGCTGTCCCAATTATGTGATGTGAAAATCAAGTAAAAAGCCAATCTATGCTGTTCTGTTCTTGACCATTTGTCCCAGTTAAGCGGCTATCCCGATTATCCGCCGTCCCAATAAAGCGGAATCTACTGTATTTACTGTTTGACAGATGTCTCATTTTGATCACAAAAAACACACCAAACAGACCTATTGCTGTGGGCTTATTATGTTGTCATATCTTCTGTCATATCTGCTGTTCAACATCAAACTTGAAAGAATTAAAAGAATTGTTCGAAACTCACAAGCCAACACACAAGAAACGATCTTTCCAAAATCTGTTCAACTACTTGCATACGCCGATGATATCGACATCATTGGTACAACACAGCGAGCTGTCACCGGTGTGTTTGCGAGTATAGAAATGGAAGCAGTCAAAATGGGTTAAGCGGTAAACGAGGGCAAACAAAGTATTCAACGAAAAGGGACGCTCAACATCGACGAATTGGACAAAACGTCGCAATAGACAGCTACAACATTGAGGCAGTAAAGGACTTTGTCTTCCTCGGCTCTGCCATAACCTCAAAAAATGACATCTGGTCGGAAATTAAACGAAGGATTACTCTTGCCAATCGCTGTTTCTTTGGAATAAGATGGCAAGATGGATTTTGTTCCATATTTTCGGTTAGCCACTAAACAAAACGTCTAGACATAGCGGTAAAATAACGAAATGTCCCTTCTTGTTTCATTGTATGCAATATATCGATCTTTAATTTTTATATCAAAAAATAAAAAATAAAAATACACACCCTTATACGTTGGACAGAAATTCTTGCACCGCAGGTATTCAACTTACCAAGGTTTCACTGTAATAGACAATGAGAGCAAACTAATAGGATGAAATGTCAAAAATCTTCACGTCTATTTCACATTTGTTAAGGCCCCGATCCACAGAATCCGTTGATAGATGCAAATTGCACGTATTCTTTTTCAAAATGGCCGCAATAGCTTCTACCAAAGGGCACAAGGTGGCTGTTTGTTGGACAAAGAAACTATAGAGTGATGGATATCGTAGAGCTATTGACAGTTGAAGTCACAGCCTCTTAGTTTTTTTTTTTTACTTTGACACCAAATTGAAAGGACTAGAGACTAGACCATTGGCAATACTTGGTCATCGGAATCAGAAAACTTTGATCAATATGGAATGTGCCTCGACACCTCCCAACAACAAATATACGACTAGCCTATGTCTATGTCTAAACCGCATTTGGAGGATTTTTTGACTTTGCATTTTTTTGCATTTTCCTCCAATTTGGAACGTGCACGTCTGACATTCATCACAACGGTAATGGCCTGTAAAACTTATGTATTACGATCATGATTATTTTTAAACAAAAATAAAATGCATGATAAAGCGTTCAAAATTCTAACGGCAAATGCATTTAAAATCAAATTGGATAAATGGAAAAAAAAGAACAAAACATCCAGTGTGAGTTTGTGCACTTTTTGTTCGCCAAAACACACTTTCCACCTTCAACTTCTCAAAATTCAAATAAAATACTTTAGCCTTAGTCATGAAATTTGATTTATCCTGCTAAGGATTTAGGATAAATATCGACGAATAAGACTTACACCAAAGGATATTTTATTTCGAATTGTTCAAGTGGAAAGCATGCAAGGAAACCTTCAACTTCATGCAACTGCAATGTGTGTTCGTGTTTTCTCATGCAAATGGCTATGTGGATCAGCTTATTTAGCATTTGCATCTTAGCATCAAAGTTCATGAGTTAATTTCATGGATGACAAGGACTTGCAGGATGAAATATTTATGTTTACCACCGCAAATGAGAAAATGAATGATTTTGCTTTTCCGGAGGATATTTTCCATCACATAAATCTTCAACCCTATGCCGAGCTAGAAACACCACTTTGTGGAAAATAAACGCTTAAGGCATCAGGGAGCTATTTATCTTACCGAAATGCATCTTCTTTGGGAAATAAATCAAAGTAGCATCGTCTTTAGTCAGAGATCCCAGAATTCAACTGGCAATCATAAGATAACATGGTTCGATACAGAAGCACGCACTAGCAGATATGAAATGAAAGCATCCTGATGACCTCAACAGATAGATCGGCAATACCCCTACCACGTTTTATTGGAAGCATAACATAACAGGTTCTAGGCAATGCAACTTGACAGCTTCTTAAATGTTTGACTTGACTCTTTACTAAATAGGATCTGTCAGGAGTGTGGCTTGTGTTCTCTTGTGTCCGTACACGTTAAGCGGTTATGAATACCGTTACAATGTTTACACACAGCGCGAGCATATGAGGGACAAGAACGAGAGACAGACGGATCGGTGTAGTGACAGGAAACTCAGATGTTAGGTTTCAACTAACTCTATGGGTGGTGTCCAAATTTTTTTTTTAAAAGGTTCTGACACGTCAGTTGCGGACGGCAGCGTGACCTTAAAGATATATTGCACCGCAGTTTAGGGAACCAGAATATGGTCATCTCCGTTTTGATAAAGTTGAGGATCTTACTGATGGAGACTTTACGAATATCCATGGGAGTTAGGATCTTGTCTCCTGAGAGCACATAGTTCCATGCAGTTACATAGAATATGTTCCGTAGTTTAGTCGTCTTCCATGCAAAAACGACATTCAGTTTCCCGAATAAGAACTATTTTGTTTAGGTCATTCCGAACATTTCCTAGCAAGTTCGTCAGCTTTTTCGTGTCCATCAACACCTTCTTGTTCGGGCACCCACCACAGTTCGACCTTGGGAGAGGTCTTGGAGAGTATTAAAGCAGTTCAGGACTGATTTGGAGTCAATCAGGTTTGAGCCTAGTGGTTTTATAGCTGCTGAACTATCTGTGAGTATATGGATTACTTACTTACTTAGTTAGCGCTACAGCTCTAGGTGAACCTGGGCCTGCTTCTCGCAACCATTTGTGTGTGCGTGTTATATTTCTGCACGAATGGAAGGGACCTACAGTTTTTTGCCGACTCCGAACGGCGAGTTGAGAAGCTCAATCGTGACAAATGATACTCTTTGATGCTTGTCAGACATTCGAAAGAGGTGGGCACTGTGAAAAACTTTTAGGTGTTTGCGGCGGGATTAGAACCCAAGACCGCTGGCTTAGTAGTCCGACGCACTAACCACTTGCGCTACGGTGCCCACTATGTATATGGATTAGGACACCTTTTATTCTCGATTCGAGGATGACGTTGGCACACACTTGAATGGCATGAATTTCAGCTCGAAATACACTCGGACTTTGTCCCATTGGTATTGATATTCTAGTTTTGGTCCAAACATACCAGCATACCAGGTGTCTATGGCCATTTTCGAAAACGTCATTTGCCCGTCAGTTTGATCGTCAAATGACGATCAACATTTGCAACACAACGGGTTTTGTATGTGCAGTTTGCGTTTAAGAACATTTGGAGAAAAGCAATTTGATGCAGATGACGTTTTCGAAAACGGCCTATATTCGATCCATCCGTACACCACCTGTTAAATTTAAGGTTTGAGGTAGGATTTTTATAGTTTCATGCTTCATAGCTTGGGATCACTGTATCGAGTCTCCTCCCGGAGCATAAAGTTCTAGGTAAGCGGTCATTTAGCACGCAGATCATGTCAAGCTCTGGGATTTCGGAGGGAAGATTTACTGTGTGATCCACAATTACTGGAGAGTTATGTTTATTGGATTCCTTTTGTCATTGCTTATGATTCACAGTATTTTTTTTTCCGTTTCTAATCACTCATTGTGTGCGCGATCCATTTCTTCAATCATACCACCATCCTAATGCCAGTGTTTATACCTTCACTTCTGAAATTTATCGACTTATCTTTATTACATGAGAAATACATTTTTCTGGGAAATCTGGATTTGAGCCGTGAACCTTCACCGTAGTGGTGCCACCCACTGGCAATTTATTGAAAATGCCCTGCTAAAAAATTAACAGCAGACGCCATGTAGACCTTTGACAGTCTTTCCGTAAGTGTGCCTGATAAGCCTGCAATAAAGGGTTCAACATCTTACTTTTTTTGGATCAGTACACCTAAGCGTAATGACCAGGGAACGGATTTTGTTGACTTTGCCTTGAATTGCCTTTTTTACTCATATTGCCTTTTTTGGCTTTTTTTAACCCACACTGCCTTCTTTTGCCTTTTTGCTGCTATTTGTCACATATTTAAGAGTTTACAAATAACATGTCAGTCCCAAGTAGGTGTATTTTAATTTGAAAATTTGTTCTTAGTGCAGTGCAGCATAATATTAAGGAAGGCCTATTGAAGAGGTGTTAAAGACATTGAACGGGATCGAGGAGAAATTACAACAAGCCAATGGGCGCCCGTTGCTGAAAATGTGATGAAAAAATTGTACGCTGTTTTTTCAGCAAATAAAGGAAATGGCGGCGCTGCAAACTCACAATTTGACTCAAATATTAAAGTCAACAACGTGACATATTTTATCTTGGCTGCACTAGTCTCTGCCCGTGTTGAGAGATCCTTGAGTTCATTCAAGGCTTTCCTGAGAGCTAATCACAGTCGATTATTACCAGAGAACTACAAAATGTTTTTTGGTTATACAGTGCTATTACAATGTTAATAATAATGCATAATAACCTTTATTATTAAATGCCTTTTTTGCGGTATAATTTTGCCTTTTTTTAATTTTTTTTTGGACAACAAAATCCGTTCCCTGGTGATGACGTATTAAAGTTTGACCGCCGAGAAGACACCAAATCTTTGGAGGGAATTCCTAGAGCTAAGACAGCCCAAGGCATTGCTCGGCAGCAACACCGTATAAAGGTAATCGTAACTATTTTTGAATCCATTGCTTTCGAGTTTCTGACATTACAAATTCCTAAGAATGAAACTTAGAATGAAAAATCACAAATATTTACAAATATGATTGACTGTATGTATTGTCGAGAAGCGGTATAAAATTAGTTCAAAATGCATGCTCAGTTAAAACGAAACAAAAAAGATAAAATCTTCAATTTGTATTTGCAACTTACTTAAAACAATAACAATCAAAGAGAAAATTAAAATACAAAATAACGAGATCACAAACATTTTAAATATATTTAACAATACAATTTAACCTCTAATAGTCTTTTCTTACACTTTTTAAATAAATTTTACTACAATACGGTTGTATTCCTTTTTGTTCATACGAAAATGTCCGGGCTTTTTCCATCGAATTTACAATTATAACATTATAACAATTATTAGTTCTATTTCATACATATTGCACTTATTCAGTAAAAATAAATAAAAAAATTAAAATTAAAATAAAAAAATTAATTTAACTATATTTTTTAAATTTACTTTATAAAGTTTTCTTCTTTTTTTTTTAAAAAAACAAAAAAAAATTTGAACATTAAATGCACTATATAATTTTAATAGTTTTAAATTTTATATTAGTTGAAATTTTCTTCTTCTTACGGTTATATATAGTTTACTTTTCTAAATTGCATTTCATTGAAATTGAACAAATAGTAGATTAATGTAGTTTTTTTTTATAAATATATATTTTGAGATTTTTGTTTTTTTGTATATACATTACATATATTTGAATAACTTTTCCTTTTATTATTAGCTGTTGGTTTTATTTTATTAAAGTTTTAATAATACAAAGTCCTAAAGCATTGTTTTAGTTCTGATTTTTGAATGAAGAAAGTGTTTCAATTTCTTTAGTTTTTCTTATAAAAAAAATCGATTACATGTTTTTTTTTGTCTTATATACAATAAATATAGTTTACCTCTTCGATTTATTAAGTTATTTATAATAATAATATTTTTTTTTTTTGTTTGTTAAATAGCGAAACTAACAAAACTTACAACTACAAGATTACTTTTGGCATCGATCTCTTACAAACTGAAGGGTACTCTGTTCTAAAGCGGACAGATCGAAAGAATGTATCGATGGACAAAATAAAAATGGAAATAATAAATTAAAGAATTAGCAACTACTTTATCTCGACCTTTGGATCAACTTAGCTTTTTGTGTTACTTTTTCTTTGTTTTTTGTTATAGCAAATTTTGCATATTTAATTTGTAACAAATTAGAATACAAGATTCTATTTAGCCAATTTGGGGTAAATTCCAATTTATTTATTTTTTTTTTAGGAATAATTGGGAGGGCTCTCAGTTAGGGTAATTAAAAGGGAAAATCTAGCGACTCTAGTCATCTGGGTCCAACCCGATTAGTTCAGCTTGCAAACGGCCCTTAGTCTTACAGCATATTGTTAAACAAAATACTCTCAGTGCGATACGGAATTGCGGCGACATCCCGGTCATGATGATGATCTTCCAGAAAGAATTCAATACACCAATCCAGACGAGACCGAAATTCAAAAGAGTATTTTGGATAACTTGTCCGGTTACCACCTCGTATATGCGAACCGATATTAGTGGTAACCATGATATCCAGAATGCAAACACTAATACGAATGACATCATATGACTAGGATTCGATAAATTTTCAGCTAAAGCGGTTGCGTATTCTTTATCGTGTATGGGTTCACCGGAACGTAATTTACGCATCATAACGAATATATAACCATAATTGTGTACAATTGATATAACACTAGGACCTAAGATTAATATCGCGAGTGTGGCACTGTAGGCAGCCATATTGCCCCAATCGAGCATACAAATGTGAGAGTCGCGATGGAATATTGGTGTATTGTAGCCAAGTATTGGCGGACAACATAACAATGCTGCTGATATCCAGGTGAAGGCCATCCAGCATTGACATCTATGTATTTGGGGGGAGGGAAAGAGCAAGAAATAGAAATCATTTTATATTAAAATATGTTTTAAGTATAAAAATAGTAAAATCTGCGTAAATCTTTTTTACCAGACTAACGGTTCCAGTAAGAAGTGTTTTTGTTTTAATACGTAACAGTTAAAACAGTCGCTGTATTAAGCGATTGTCTTCCTAGCACATAAGATCACAATTTTTCCAATTTACTTACAAAAACAGGTCGTTATCATATAACTATAACTTTTATAGGAGGCGGTACGCTTCTGTTCCGATTTTCCAATTCGCTGTAAACATATTTCGACAATTGATTCCGAATTTCAAATATTAACCAAATCTCAACTTGGTACGTTTTTACGTACTGTTTTAGGAATATTCCACGATTTATACCATAAAATATAATATTTGCAAGATCCTGAAAATGTTATACCTTTCTATCATCATTAACTGAGCTTTATCGTAAACCCTAGCCAAAAACAGTTTTCGTAAGCTAGTAGCTTTTGATGAAACTTCAAAACCAACTGGCAGCAATAAGGTTGTTGACGTTAACACATCTTTTGAAACAGTCAAAACAAAACAAAAAAAAGCAAATCAAAACCAAAAAAGTAAAATAACTGACAGAAGAGCTGTCAAAACCAAAAAAATAAAAAAATTAAAATAAAACTTTGTTCGGTGTTCCCAACTAATCACTGCCTAGTGTATTTTCGTGGCTGTCAAAAAAAAAACCAATTCATCGAAAAGAAATGATTTACCTTCACAACTGTCATTCTTTGAAAACCAAAACTTAAGCAATTATCGTTAATTTTCGTGTTTAGTTCGTTAATTTGTTTAAGCCATCTAATCGAACATAAAAAACACGAGCAAAACAAACACAATGAAAACCAACCCATAAATGTCAAATATGCTGCTGTTATTTTTGACAGCACTCTATTCTTGCACTGAAGTAATAATTGGGGCGAGTTCAGTATTGAACCCTATGGAACCCTAAGGTTTTTTGAAAACAACCATAAAATACAATTCACAAAATAAGTGTGGTATTTTGAATGAGTCACATTTCGTCAAAAAGTGTCATTCGGGAGTGTTTTTATTTTTAAATTAATTCAAATAATATTACGTTCATATAAATGAATTTAAAAATTGTCCTATACTCCGCACATTATGTTAAAGAACAGGTATACGAAGTTTAACTTAATTTTGTCAATTAGTTTTGGAGTTTACCTCCTTAGAAGTTTGACAGATAAAAGCGTGATATTAAGATTTATATATTGTAGTAATGATTATGATGATACGTATGTATGTATGTATGTATGTACAATACATATATAGATACATACGAGAATAAAGAGAAGCTATAAAAAAGTGCGTACCTAAATTTACCAAGAACTATTAGTTTGACTAAAACATTATGAGCTTTTATTCACTCAAAAAAATAATGTCGAGAGCATTGTTCTATTGGCAGCCCTACTTTTACCAAAGCAATTCTTCGGTTTGTAAGTACTCATTGTTCTTTTCTTATGATTTTGATAATACATTTAGTTGATTCGTCGTATTCTCCTCACCATGTTTACCATTGCTCTAGTTGACATCTGTCAAATGCGCAGTAACAGAAACGAAATTTAGCAAAATGCTCTCAATCGTGCACCACTCTCCCATTCAAGAACTAACACTAACAACGATTGTGGCTTTTCAAATGGGGGAAAAAAACACCAAATTTGTAACCCTAAATAAGTAAGTGCGCAAAAAAGACGGTTATCGCGGCTTAAGCTCTCTTAACCCTCAACGACCCATAGGTGGTACCCGGGTACTTTTTGGACATTCAAACCTAAATATTTTTTTTCCCACTTTTCCGATTTTTTTGAGTTTACATAAAATTTCTAGAAAATCATTTTTACGAAATAAAAACTAAAAGTTGTTGAAATAAGGTGAAAAGAACATGTGGTTTTTTACCATTTTTCAAACCTATGGCATTTCGTACATTTTCTATAGAAACCTTTTTTTTTTTGGTAATATACATATATTACATATAATATTATTTGAGATATTGTTAGAACAATCCAAGGATATAACCGTAGTAGGTGTAATATGCGGGTCGCAAACAGGATTACAACAATTTTGGCAACGTTTCCGACACTTTCTCTTGATGCAGTCATCATTATAGCATTTCTTGCAAATGCCTGGCACCTGCAAACGGCCGGTGCTATCACGTTCTTCGATTGGTTGTGGAAGCGAAATGGAACTGCATACTTGAGATTTTCGAGCCGAGTACGCTTCCCGCGGCTGTTTTGATAAATAGAATCGCGTTGTCAGCGAATCTAGGCTACGAACTTGAATCGATCGCAAGCATTATGTCTCGAGCCAGTAAAAGTTTGCGAATATCTTTTCGGACATTTTCTGGATCATGCTCTCAACAAGCAACATCAATTATATTGTAGAATAACGTCAAAGACCACCGATTAGTTATACCCTTAGTCGTATACCTCCCTTGTGATCTATTTCACCGTTAGTCGAGTTATAATCGAATATTATTTATGGTATTATAAATGTCGTATTGATCGCCCGATCGTAATGCATGCTGGATATAAAAATTACGGCTTTCTTCTTTTTCAGGACATATGTACGAACATATCGTTGCTTCGGCTTTAAAACCAAATAAAGTTGAATAGATTTCGCGGTCTTTCGATGGCTGCATAACCATTGGGATATACGGTTAATTTTTCCGAAGCATCTTCAGCAATGTCAATCCATTGCTCTTGAGATTATTTAACAGAGTGAAGACGTTCTCTGTGGTGACATTCCGACCAAGACATTGTTGTACAATTCACAAATTTATTCCTTCGTCCCTTATAAACAATACAAACACGAAAGAAATTAGGAAATCTCTTACCGCAACAGTGCAATCAACGATTGACAATTATAAACAAAGACTTGACATTGACTCTCACTCTGTGACTGTTGATCACTACAAAAATTAAGGAGAGAAAAGTACTCAGACGTTATCATAATTAGTTATTTTCGTCATTACGCACACTTTCTACAAACATGATCGAATGATTTCTATGTAAACCGCACCGAAATATATGGTTGTACCCCGGTATCACCTATGGGCACTTTAGTGTGTAAATTTGTATGGGTCGTTAAGGGTTAATGTACCTAGACCTGGCAATACTGGGCATAGTGACACTTCGGTTTAAGTATTTATTTTTCTTTAATTAGAAATTTTTCAATTTAGCTTTTATTTTTGGTTATTACCTTTTTTCCTTTGAAGACATCATTCTCTGCCCAGTTTTTTTTTTTTTATAACTGACATGACGTCTTGGTATATTTGACATTTTGTATAACACTTTTTGATAAAAGCAATTTGGTAGCACAGGTTTTATCGCGGCTTGACTCCTAATAAAAAATAGCTATCCAGGCTAAACGAATTCTATATAGGTTTAGTACATAGTTATTGTATTTCACATTGAAAGCTTTTTTTAAGCCTATATATGTAGGTTACAAAAAAACACACCTATTATCGATGTTGCAAATCAAATAAAACAAAAAAAAATAAAACGATTACCATATTTTCCTGCTCCAATTGGGGAACAAATATTTATAGAGAACAGCGAAGAAAGGAGAGAACATCCTTAACCTTAAATAAGGCCTCCAACAACTCACCTTGTTTTCGTTTGCACCGTCTCATATCGGAGAGGTTTTCTTACAGCTAAATATCTATCGACCGATATCCACATAAACGTATAAACTGACACCGCCCACAGGGTCACTTCTAAGTAGCCGGTGAATCGGCACAAAATGTCGCCGTACATCCATTCGCCCAACAGTGCTGGATACACCGAGAAGGGCACAATCATAAGACCGCATAGTAGATCCGCTACGGCTAACGAGAGTAGATAATAATTGATGACCTCCGTGGGACCTTTAAATAAAATGATTAATCTCCGCGAAGACCGGAAGTCAGAAGTCCCGACTCAGCAAGGCTTACCCTTAAAATTAGCATACGTGGCTATAATTAATAAATTTGAAAATACTACTGCTATGCCTAGGATGCATATTAATGCTGCTTGCGTTAAAGCCTCCAGTTTTGAGTCGTCCTGCAGGTAACTCATACCCTGCATCGTAACTCCTTTTGGATGGGAAATTAAATTAGCACAAAATCAGATCGGAATGGGAGATATGCAGCAGGCGAACCTGACTGCCATGTCCTGTCGCAACACTCACCTTACATCCGGTCATGACGCTTTTGTTATTTATGCTGTTGCACTCCGTCCTCCCTCAGTTGAGAAGCACCATTATTATAGACGTGCACATTCGGAGTAATAACGACGTGTCCTGATAGTCGCGCTAACAAATACTCACTCAAGTTGAGTGGTCGAAGGACACCACCAAAGCTCCTGATGCAGCTGGACTGAAGCCAAACACGAAGAAGTGGAACAAAGTGCAAGGTTGACCCCGCGACTATGACGATAACGACGACGTGTGTATGGGCTTTAAGGTCCTTTCCGTAATTTTATGTTCGTCGATTTATCCTTGTTACAGGTTAAGGGTACAAATTCTCCTTGCTTCTTTATTCTATGTGTGTGTGTGTGTGTGTTTGTTGTTGTTGCTAGTGCAGTTAGGTTTCGCCCTTTATCTGAGCGATTGATTGTTTTTTATTCTTCCTTATTTATGTGTCTGTTAAAAGCTCGATTTTATGTAGTTTTTCAAAGGAGTCTTCACAACACGATTTGAGACAGATATATAGAGAGGGAGAGTTGGGGGTTTATTATTATTTTAATTTTTATTTAACTGAGATTGTTACTTTCTCTACGAGTTATTTGCTTTAGGTTCGAATAAATACTGTTTTTAATTTTACTAATTTGTTTTTAATTTTAAAATTCTAATGGAAGATTTAAGATTATTAGTTTTTATAATATTTGCTTTTTTTGTTTTGTTTAAATATCTATAATATTCCTAAGCAATTGTTTAACATTTAAGTTTTCCGAACTATTATTTTTTTTTTTTTGTTATTATTATTTTATGTGTGCGTCTAGTACAATATTTTCTAAGGCCTCGATTTTTGTTTTACATTTCAAAAGGACTAAATGGTTTTTCTTTTATATGTATAGATATAAGGTAGTTAGAGGAAGTTTATGGTTTTTCGTTTAATACACAACTGTACGACTGACTGTAAGGAAAAGGAGCAAGATTTAAATTTAGAGTCTAATATTTTATGTTGCTATCCTTCGCACATTGCACTTTTGTTGATTTGATTGAATTGTCGTAAGCATCTGAAAGGAGAAAGAAGAATGCAGGTTAGTGATGTTTAAAATTGGTATTTCGGTGTATGTGTGTGGGGATATTTAAAGGTTATCGGTTGGAATGGAGAGTGGAGAGTCTTTTATTAATTTACAATATTAGCTGTGAATAAAAGACCAACTACACTGTCTCTTTGGAAAAAGAAAGAAATGTTTATCAATCTTTAGTTATACCTACATACTTGTATAATGGATTTTTGAACAGAGTTTGTTGTTGGAAATAATTCATAGCGTCTTACAAGAGATGACGTAGGTAGTACATTCTTCATATACATATTACCTACGCCAAATATTTTCCGTAAAACAGCTGTCATTAAACCTCTGTTTCAGTATACCTATGTTATTTATTTGGAGCGTAATTACACTTTGTACTTTATCGAATATGTTGAACCTTGTTCCGGCAATCCCAAGCGCAGAATGTCATGAGTTAAGCCCGGCCAACCACCAACATCAAGGCGGAGACAAATGTCCATGGATCCAAGCTCATGCTCTGTATTTAGTGGGATCAGAAGTTGGGGTCTACTAGAGCTGTTCAAACCGAATGAAACCATCACTGCCGACTACAATTAATGCGCTTGAATCCTTCGAAAGACACGCCAAAGTGATTTTGCAGTACGAAGAACCCCCACCGCTGCTCTTGAAACAATGTTAAACATGCTGCCGTTGGACATCTACATGACTCCGCTCCTAGATTTCAACATAAAAAATAGGACTAATATTCCCAACCGATAGGAATGGGTAGGAATTATCTGTCTAAATGACAAATCCGCATTGGAGATCTACATGATGGGTCCAAGGCAAGTGATGGTAAAGGAGTGGGTGTCTTCTTGGTAGAGGTGGAGAACTATCGATTGCACTATCGATTATAATCCACTTTACTTTACTTATATACTTAGATACTTTTTTTATCACTATCGATTGTTTTCGATACCTTACCAACGAACGGAGTATATTTAACATTTCACAGAGGAATCCGATCTAATAAGCCAGCTGTCAAAATGGCTTCAACTTAAAAAGGCGATTCCCCGTCTTATGAGCCAGCAACGTAGGAATAGGAGCATTATTAGGAGTGTTTTTTTTCAAATCTATATAGGCTTAGCGGAAAATGAGAAAAAAAACGCTGAACAGTGACTTGGCAGGACTATGCTAATTGACGTTTGACAGTTTCACATCGGCATTGTTTTCATTGAAAGTAAGGCCGGTAGTTATCAAGCGCTCATAAATAAGTTGGTGGACAGAATTTTTTTTCGTCAAATTTAATTCAATTAAATAATAAAAAAAATTAACATTATTCACTTAATTCATTATAATTTTCTTTTCCTTTTCGGATAAATTCGTATTTCTTTCTTTTCTAACTACATATTTTAAAAATCAACAGAAATAATTTAAATTGGAAATGACAGCAGAGTTCGGTTGATAACTACCGGCCTTAATACTTCTCCCTCACTTCCATGTTCCATGCCATATTTGACATTTCGATAAAATTTTCGATAACTATCGACGAAAAATAGTTTGGTTGCACATTTTTCTATCCAGGCGAAGGACCTAAGACTGGATAATTATCCAGGTTTCTTAAGCCTATATAGGCTTAGTTGTTAGTGTAATTAACATGGAAAAAATTGCTAAGCCTGTATAGTTTTCAAAAAACTGTTGCTGTTTTATGAACCAGCAACGTAGGAATAGGAGCATTATTACTTAGAATTTAATCTCTCTCGGTGAGAAAAGCTTCTTTAATACGGTGCATTTAACTTTTTTTTGTAATGTAAAAAACTATCGTTATATATCGATAACTATCGATAGTCAAAAGCCAACTATCGAGAACTATCGATGGCACTGACTATCGATATTTCTCCACCTCTACTTCTTGGGCCAGCTCAGCCTGAACTTGTCATTGAGGATTCCAGATTACTGTAGTGTCTTCCAAGCGGAGGTGAGGCTATTCGTTAAGCCGCTGAGTGGCTTTCGATGAAATCGATGTACAATCGCAACATTTTCATTTACACCGATAGCCAAGCAGCTATAAACGCACTCGAGTCACCAATTATAAGATCAAAATTGGTTAGGCACTGCCGAGCATCTCTAAACGAGATATCGAGCAGATGCTTGCTCACGCTGTACTGGGTTCCTGGTCATAGCGATATACCAGGTAACTGTGAAGCAGACGAGCTCGCCAGAAAAGGTACAAAACTAGGAAGTTTTATTACGGAAAGTGAACCCCAATAGAAACAATAAAACACAGAATCTCCACACAAGCTCTACAACAGGCTAATGAAAGATGGCGTTATCTTGACACGTGTAGCTGTGACAGACAGACTTGGCCACAGCTAAGCCAACTTAAAACTTGCAGCATGCTAAAAATTAGCAGAGCACATTTCGGCATAATAGTTGGCGTATTGACAGGTCATTGTGCAATGGGCAGACATGGCAACAGGTTAGAAATCCTCGCCAATGACTTCTGCCACAGCTGCATGGGTGAGGAGGAGGAGGAATGCAGTTGCCCAGCTCTCTCCTCCTTGAGAAAAAAGATCCTGCGAAGAATACTTCTTTATAGACCTTCAAGATATTTCCTCAACGGATATCAATGAAATACGGAAATTCATCCAACTCTCAAAATGGTTCCAGGAGTTTCGATAAGAGTCGGATCACGTGGCAACACAATGGACCTACTTTGGTCTAAGTGAATCCTACCGATTACGGTGGATAACCACTCAGCCTAACCTAACCTAACCTAAGATGACCTTCCTACGTTAATTAATTTTCACAGCTGATATTAAAGAAATTTAATCTCTCGTTCTTGTCCTTTATGTGCTCGCGCTGTGTGTTAATATTACAAGAGTATTCATATCCCCTTTAGCGTGTGTAAATTTAGACAAGTTCTGAAGCAATATTTCCTGTACTAGCACAATATGCCCTATATTTCCTGTTACTTTATGTGGCAACCTCTATTACCTACTGAAAATGCTACCAGAGTCTCAGTATTTCAATGCCTATACTCCTTGAAGAGCTCGTACAACTTAAGTCTAATCGGAGGCAAAATGACTTTGTCAAAACTGTTTGACAGCGTTTGACCATTTGACATTTCGCCCAAAAATTCTGAATTTATGCTTTTTTTGTGTAGTAAACCTGTAAACGTACAGAAACGGAAGGAAAAAAAAACGTTGGTAAAAACGTCAGAAAAAAGAAATATTACTGAATTTAACTAATTTTCAAAAGTTAAATTTATACAATATTTTGGTCGCATTAATAAAAACAAGCTATTACCTCGAGTAAAATCTCGAAGCAAAGTAATGGCATTTAGCATTTGCTCGAATTTGGTATAAATAAAACTTGAGCAAGATCGAAAATTCGAAGTGAGTATTTGCTTGACATTTGACAGCATATCGTCGTGAATACGAGAACACAGCACAACTTTCATTTTGCAAATTATTCAGGAGACGCAAAAAATTTTAAATTAAAAGTCAACAAAATTTTAAGTTTAGGAACATTATTATTTAATTAAATTTGAAAATGAGTACTTAATAGTACAGGGTGGCTGATGAATATTGCTACATTGAGAAACTCAAATAACTTTTTTTTTCAGTGTATGGAATTAATTTTTGTTTTATTCATGTTAAAGCTCATTCAATTTTATTAAATATAGCTTGATTAGTTTTAAAAATAATGGATTTTAAATGCCCCCCCTGGTCGTTGATGCATGTGCGGCATCTTACCAAAAAGTTGTTCATTACTGCTTGGAGAGTTGAAACAGGAATAGCCGCAATTGTTTCTCGAATGGATTGCTTTAGTTCATTCAAATTTGTTGGTTTTGCTTTGTAGACTTCCTGTTTGCAATAACCCCACAAGAAAAAGTTAGGTGCAGTAAAATCAGGCGACCTGGGGGGCCAACGGAATGTGGAGTTTCTGGATATCAGCTTATAGGGAAATTTTCATCGCAATTCTGTCATAACAGGACGGGCTATGTGAGGAGTTGCACCATCTTGCTGAAACCACACATAGTTGAAAGAAATTCTCACACGGTCTCCAGTTACGGTGTGACCATTTTCTTCGAAGAAGTAGGGCAATGCAGGGTGATGAGACTGCACACCACGCTGTGACACGAAGTGGATGCAATTCCGTCTCATGGAGCATCTGTGGGTTGGAAGCACTCCATATTCGACAGTTTTATTTGTTTATGTTGCCGTTTAAATCGCATTGGGCCTCGTCAGACATAAAAAGACAGTTCAACATATTTCCGTCATCTTCCAGCATTTGAAGCATCTTCTGGCAAAATTCCAAGCGAATCGGCAAGTTTGATGCGTTCAGTTTGTTGGCCATTTGAATTTTATATGGGAATAAGTCCAAATCATTGTGCATAATTGACTGCAATGACTGTCTGCTTACACCCATTTGAGCAGATAAGCTTCTTGTCGAAACTCTTGGATTGTTTTGCATGGCAGCAGCTACAGCAGCTATTGTTTCCTCCGTCCGTTTCGATGGTAAGCTCTTCTTTCGACTGTCCCATGATCGGCAAAATTGTTAACAAGTCTAATTATGGTCCATCTGCTCGGAGGATTGTCGCCAAACGTGCGCCTATACTCTCTTTGAACCGAAACTACGGACTCCAATGCGTGATAGCGGCGGACAATCCAAATTCTTGTTTCAGTATCCCAGTTATCCATTTTTGTTAATTCTAAAAATCAATCTGCAAAATAAAAATAAAATTAACCAGATTCATTAAATAGAAAAAAAGTTATTAAATTGTGTTTTGGCCACCCTGTACTATTTCTGTATTTTTGAAACCTAAATTTGTTGTTGTTCTCAAATACACGACGATGTGGTATGTCAACAAATCATTTATCTCGTATAATCTCGAGCTCGTCTGTTGCGAAAAAAATACAAACAAAATTGGGAATCGACTAGTTCAGTCGATATATCAAAAATACTGAGCCAACGCTCTAAGTCAGCTAAATAGCGGACTTGGAATTCTCCTAGCAAATGCTTAGATTTATGCCTTCATACGAATCTAAGCAAACGCCATTTTCAAACAAAGCAAATGCTTATTTCGGCTCTAAATAAAAAATGCTCAATGTGTGTTTGATTTTTACTCTTATATTTGGTGTATAGGAACTTGCATTTTTACGAGCGTCAGCTGACCTTCTTTCAATTACACATCAAGATATTCTGCCACACTGAAAAATTGGCATTTTCTAAATATGTTTGAAACAATGACATTTGACACTTTATTTCCGTTTGAGATGCGGTTATAGTCTAATCTTAACATACCTCAAAATAAATACTTTAATTAGCTGTCATCTAGTATCTGGTCTCAAGTTCATCTATATTAGCAAAGTCCTGCCAAAAGCTTTGTGGGTTGGATAATATACTAATTTATTTCTTCCATTTAATGTTTTATTGAATCAACTTTACTTAAACTTCAACATTTTAATGAAATTCTGCACTCTAAAGTCAAAACCATTATCCAGTCATAAGCTATTCAAGGATAACGAATAAATTTGGCAAGGATACAAAACTTTAAGAGTATAAAAAATCCCGCTCCGCTCAGCCATAATTGAGAAACCATATCCAATCGATTATCCTTTTCAAAGTATTACCATGCCATCCACTTACACTTGGCCAGAAAATACGCCTCTCTCTTTCTTTCGCTCTTGTTTCGAGAATAAATCATTTCTGGCCATCTGCCCCCTCCGGCTGCGTCCTTAATTAATCATCTCGAATTGGGCTCTTAGCCTCGTATCTAATTAAACACTTGATCACATAATTCACATAGAAAATGTAATTAAAAAGATGGCACAAGTAAAATAACGGCAACAGTAACAACACCCACCGGCAAGTAAAAAAGAAAAGAAAAAAACTTAATTTCAAAAGTACACAAACACATGTCGCGCATGTACCTGTGCATGTGGTGCCGTTATCGTTATCGTCTATCGAAAGTCTAATGGAACGGAAAATTGCAATTTTTAGCGTTTGAACAGAGGTGGGTACATGCTGACGAGAATAACACAAGAGCCAATACCAACACATGCACAAAAAAAAACACAAACACCTCCACCACACGAGGACGTCCGTCAGGTTATATTCTCGTTCGTACTTTTTCTGCACGTGTCGGAATTGGGACGCTATTTATTAATTAATTTAGAGAGAACGATGATCGATGCCACATCTACACATGTTTTGATTATAAGACCGTCATGTAGTCAGTTATCAGGTTACCACCACCCATTCCCAGTGTGTCCAGCCAGCCACCGCCCACCACTGTGACGGGGTCTTAGGGGTTTACTGTATTCCTTTTGTTTATTTATTGTTTATTTTCTTTAGTCCAGGACACGTGACAGGTGGCATTCACCACAACCCACCACCCTCCACAATTGCCATCGCCAAGCGAGAGGCACAAAGATTAAACAATCCAATATGGTCCTTCGGTAAGGACACTCGTTCAGTCTATTATTAGTCGAACAAGTAGTTTGTTCGATTAGTAGATAAATTTGTTATATTCCCTTATGGGTGTGTGTGTGTTTTTATATCGATTCTTATTTATCATTGTTAAGTTTTATCGGAAAACACACTGAAACAGGATGTGGCGAGGACGATACGAGTTCATTTAGAATTAAAAATAAAAGAGGAGATTCAAAACGAACGAGATGCGGGTGTATCCTATACACACATCCGGATGAACATGTGCATATGTGTTTAGGGGTATCTACTTGAAATGGGAATCGGATTTCAAGAAAGGCGAACTGAGCCGATTGGTTTATTTAAGGATTTCAACATTCAATTTCCTGTCCTTTAAGTTTCGATCTCCTTAAATGAAAGTCAAGAGAGGAATGGATCGTGTGTAAAATATTCAGAGAATCCGTTTAAGGATAATGGTGTTCTAATATTGTGGCAATTAGTGGGGATGTGTGGGATATTTATTTTCTATTTCAGAAAATAAGTTCCAGGTTGTTGACAAAATCTATGCGAGTGATATGGGTATACATACATAAAACGACTTTTGATTATGAGTTCGTCCTTCGTCGGTTGTGATGTGTTTTTAAAGATAATTTCGGAAGATTTGTGGTTTTACCCTATTACCGAAAATGTTCACTGTAATAGATTTCATTCCATAAAAAAATTTGACTAATAGCGCGTTAGGTACCTGTTGGGTAGTCACTAACATTATTTTCAACTTTCTATTATATTGGTTGCACCATATGAATGGTCCGATTTTTACTCAGTTCGCGATGAGAAGCTCTCGAATAAAAATCTTTTTAAGATAAAGTGGTAGGTGTGCTTAACGTGTGAGACTTTTAGGGTTAGTTTTTTTTAGGAATTGTTTATCATACTGTTGACGTTTCAAATGCAAACTCTCTTCCTTTACGAATTTAATCTGGGGCATAACAGTTCGGGTGAAAAGTTCGTATCGTTTCTCTGAGAGGGCGCCACTAGAATTACATCCATATCATTTCTAGTTAGTACCAACCTACAAAAGACACGTGTATAAATTTGACAGCTGCCGGACTATTAATTTGTGAGATAAAGCATTTTGAGTGAAGCAACTTTTGGTATTTTGAAAAAAAAAATGGATGAAATGAATGATGAATTTCGCGTCTTAATGAAACACTGTTTTTTATAAAAAAAAAAAAAATGCTGCTGATACCAAAAAGTGGCTTCCTGAGTGTTATCCGGAATGGTAGCCAGGCGAAGCAAGCATTCGTAAGTGGTTTGCTAAATTCCGTACAGGCCATATGGGCACCAATGACGATGAACGCAGTGGACGTCCAAAAGAGGCTGTTAGGGACGAAAACGTCAACAAAATCCACAAAATGATTTTGGATGACCGCAAAATGAAGTTGATCGAGATAGAGATAGCTGACACTCTAAAGATATCAAAGGAACGTGTTGGACATATCGGTAATGAATATTTGAGTATGCGAAAGCTCTGTGCAAAGTGGGTGCCGCGCGAGCTCACAATCGACCAAAAACAACGACTTTTTCCTGTTCTCAGACCTTAAGAGAATGCTCGCTGGAAAGAAATTTGGCGCCGATGAAGAGGTAATCGCCGAGACTGAGGCCTATTTTGAAGCAAAAGACAAATCGTACTACAAAAATGGTATCGAAAAGTTGAAAGATCGCTATAATCAGTGTATCGCCCTCGATGGCCACCATATTGAATAATAAAATCGAATTTTTCAAAAAATATGCTTTTTTCTTTAAAACGATACGAACTTTTCAGCCGAATTGTTACTGCGTCGCTGGCAGCGAAAACATTAATGACGGATGTAGCGGTAAACGAACGCAACATTCGACGTTGGCCTGCTGAGTTCCGTTCTGGAGATCTTAACGTTGAAAACGAACCACGTGGAAATCCAGACACAATGTTTTGAAAGCAACGGTAGAATCAGACCCAACAAAAACGGTGCAGGACATTGGACAGAATATGAGAGTATCTGCCATGGCAATATGCCGACACTTATCATTAACAGGAAAAGAGAAAAAACTCGACAAGTGGGTGCCCCATGAACGGAACGAGGCATGAAAACTACGCCGCTTAGAAATCTATGCATCGCTGAGCTTAAGGCACCAAAATGAACCGTTCTTGCACCGTATCAGATCTGGGCAGTGGTTGGATGCAGAAGAAAAACCAAAACACACCCCAAACTAGGTCTTCACCCAGAAAAGGTTATGGTGAAAGTTTGATGGACATCGCAAGGACCAATCCACTTTTAATTTCTTCAACCAGGGGAAACGAAACGAGCCAAATATTGTGGGGAAATCGACATAGTTTAATGCAAAATTGACTAAAAAGGAACCTGCGTTGGCGAATAGGCATGGTCCGATACTATTGCATGATAATGCTAGACCCCATACATCTCGCGCAACGGTGAAAAAACTGCTATAGTTGGGATTTGAAATTCGTCCGCATCCACCGTACTCCCCTGACGTTTCTCCAACGAGCTGCCACCTTTTCCGCAGTCTGGAGTCGTTTTTGAAGACTATATAGCGTCAAAAAATAAAGCTTTCTATAAAAAAGGAATAATGGACCTTGAAAATTTTTTGTTATCATTCACACCCAATTATTACTGTGGGCTCGTGGTCTATCATAAAGTTTTTGAATAAAGCCAATCAATTGGGAAGCTACCTACTCTACTTGTGATAGTCTCGCCCTTGCCGACAGAATAATGAGTAGGTACTCTTGGCAGTAACTTCTTTGATGAACTAGAGTACTTAAGCAAAATTGAACTGAGAAACCTCTTAAGATTCATATCTTTATGTGGGTGGTACTTAATCAGCGGTCTCTTTCCAGGTCCCTGGGTAAGATCCAAATGGGCACAATGGACCAGTCTAAGTGAGTGGTGACTATAATCTCATGCAAAACTTCTAAGCATTTACGACATAATGCGATTTTTGAAAACGGGTTTCTGGACGAAGCAAGTGTAATGGTGTATATGCTTTAAAAGAATTTTTGTTATTTATGACGCAATATGTTCATCAAACTAGGTGTGGAGTAAGTATTATTGATCATTATTGCTCATTTTAGAATGCAGACATATGCATAAGCGCAAAACTGAGAGAGTCGTAATGAGTTTCTATTTTTGTGAAAAGTAGAAAGTCTTATGTTTTTTCTGAAAACATCTATAACTAATATTATAAATCACGAAATATATTTTTTGTTTTCAATTCTTTATTTAATTGTTTTGTCTTAAATAAAATGTAATTATAAATTCAGGCTTTTTTGTCCTTTATGGAGCTCATTTTTACGCTTTTCAACCGCTGGCCCAACTTACCTCACACGCCCCACTATCAGGGCAAGTTGGATCTCTTGGACTTTTTATAGGAATTCATCGCAAAAGTAAAAAAATTCAATTTGGTATCACTGTTTTTATACCCGCTTAGCTTTTTTACTTTTGTTGTATTTTAGAAATGTGAATCCTCAAAAATAGTACTGTATTTTTGTTTTCAAATCGTTACAAAAATGTATAAATATTGTTAGGTAAGAATTAGTATCAATTGGCAAGAGTAATCCTTCGTTTAATTTACGACGAGACGTCATTTTGTGATGTTATAGCAGAGCCGAGGTAGACAAAGTCCTTTACTACCTCAAAGTTGTAACTGTCTATTGAGACGTTCTGTCCGATTTGTCAATGTTTCTCCATTGTCATCCTGCACAGACGGATAAATTTGGCAAGGATGTCAAAACTAGACATGGCTCTGTCTATATAGTTCATCCCTCCAGATGCTGTCATAGGCGGCCTTAAAATCGATGACTCTGTAATTGGAGGAGTTGAGGGGGCCTCCTTTCTTGTAGATCGGACAAACTATGCTGAGATTCCATTCATCTGGCATACTTTCATCTGACCAAATCTTAGAAATGAGTTGGTGTATGCTCACTACCAAGTCATCTCCATGCGCCATCTTACTTCACAATATACTACGCGTGGTTAAGTCAGCTGAAATAATTTGGACTCTGTCCCTTTTTGTCAATGCCTAGCACAAGCAAAAGAAGAGTTACGTTCAATCCTTCAAGATGATATGAAGCCCGATACTCTGTCTTTACCAGGACCAATATCCGCCTCGTTTCCGATCTATGTACATTTACATGAGTGCACTAAGTACCCCACCTCCTCTCCTCTTAGTGGCTGAATTGGCAGCAATTAAATAATTTTTTTCTAAACGAAGTTGGAAGTTCCCCATCAGCTTAACCGGAAGATGTGTTTTAGTTTTATTTGCGCCATTCAGCGAAATGTTAAGCAATTAATATCAATCCCTAGGGCAAAGTACCGCAGTTATACAAAACTTAAAGGCGACTTTTACAGCACGTCGTCACCTGAATCGGATTACAACACTTGGTGACAATTTTCCAAGTCAAGCGATTATGCCATTACTCAACTTTCTAATGAGTGCCAGTTTAGCTGTCAATTGAACACTTTGTCCACCAGTCATCGAAGACCTACTGGTGCACTTCTCTGCACATAAATGACATACAAATGCATGTGACTGCTCTTCCCTGAAATGCCTCATAATTCTAATTACGGACGCCACTCATACGTGCAGACACCACGAGCCCCATCATCATCATTTGTCATAACAAAAAAAAAAAAAGCAACCCTTCTATGCTCTGAGTCCGACTGACCGACGCATGCTAATCAAATAAGCGTAATTAGATTTGCAGTGCTCCCTGGCCTCTGTGCTCCGCTGTGTTGTTGGATTGATAGTATACGAAAGCCGCTGGGGTAAACACTCATTTTAGTGGGATAACAGCCAACGTTAACTGCGTCGCGTCGTGTGACCATTTGAAAAGTGTCCACCCCTAATCTGTTGCGATAATTACTTTCATTATGGTTTTGATTGGCCTTTAGCTGGAAGCTAACCAAGCAACAGTTTCTCTATGAAAGACAAGGGCAAAATATTTAATTATCGAACCCCGTTGTGATTAGGGATTCTCCCTCCGTTATAATAACCAAGAGTTGCAGCAACAGTTCCTTGGAAAGTCCATAAAACTTGTAAAACAGTAAAACTTTATTATTCGCACCCATTGGCTGGCGGCCGTCTCGTGTTCCAAAGAACTTTTCCTCAGCCATGCAAGCATGCACT
Source organism: Brachyopa scutellaris (assembly GCA_949775065.1). NCBI lineage: Eukaryota > Metazoa > Arthropoda > Insecta > Diptera > Syrphidae > Brachyopa > Brachyopa scutellaris. The sequence goes on from OX459113.1 coordinate 108,442,212, forward strand.
TGATTCTAACATCGTACATCGTACTAAGAAATGCCAAGAGGACACGCAAATCACTTGCAGTCCTTGGGAGGCGCCTCGTATTACACCAAACGAAAATGTCCTTAACGATGTCGGGAATTGCATGTATGGTCGAATTTTTTTTTCACATTTTTTCCTTTCGCCCGATTGTGGTGATTTTCTTTAGCAGAGGGGGAAATTTCTGTGCGGCAAATTAGCAACTTCCTGGAACATAACTCATTTGGGCAAATGCCAAAATGTCTTTCAAATGGTCGCGGAGCCGCACGCGGTTGTATATGGATTACGCGGTGGGTGGTGAATGGTGATTTAGTACAAACGGTGTTCGTTAGTGATTTCCGTGTCACTTGTGTTTTTTTTTTTTGTGGATAAATAGCCAGTCCAGGCCATGTGGTGGCACAAATGGAGGATGTGGTGCTTGGAGCAGAACACAAAGTCGATTAAGTGAGAAAATTGCTGAATTGCTGGCTGTTATTAAAGTCGCATTAGCCAATTTGAGTTTAATCCTTGAATGGAGGATTTGAAATAAATTTGTTCGTTTGATGGAGGTTGATTTTTTTATTTTTGGGAATGGGATCATTAGCAGTGGGTGATTAGCTAAACGAGGAGAATAAGTCGAATTGGTAGAAAAATACGATTTAATCAGTGAGAGTGCCTTTCTATGGGCTATATAGATCAACTGCCTAATAGAGAGATGCTATCAAGATCCCGGTTTGGGTTTTTGGGAAGAGCGAGGACACTTTATTTCATGGTGGGCATTTTAAAGATTAACGCTTAAAAGGTTAACGGACAAAACAAAAAATTGGGTCATATCATGAGAAGATACCAGCCTTTCCTTTAATGATGCCCTTAATATAGGAAACATGAATTTGACAAACGAGGAATTGAAATCTATGTAAGTCAGAAAAAATGGGTAACCTATCACCTCCTCTCCAATTAAAAGCAAGACTCTTCGAGTAAAAGTTGATTGAGTTTTTGTTATTTTCAAGAAACAACGTGAGTGGCTTAGTATTAGGTGGCAACTAAGTTTCCGAACTAGTCTTATATTCAAGTTTTATATTCAATCATATATATTATTTCTGTAGTATAGGTACCATTTGCGGCTCCCATACTTAACCAATCTTACAAATGAGGTGTCAAAAGAAAGAGAATCCCCTGGAGCACTGCACTTTCACTTTATAAATTTTAACAAATTAAAAAAGGAGTTTGGATTTTGAGGGTTAGATTTTCTCTTGCGAGAGTTCTCGCACGGGCACACTACTGAAACATAAAAAAAAACAACTAACAATAAATAACTAAAGTATTCTCCGTTGTTTTCTATTACTTTCTGCCATTGTTCTTCAAGATTATGGATTCCATCGCGGTACCACTGCCGATCCTTGGAAGCGAAAAATTGTGTAAGAGCTTCACGCATTTCTTCGATGGTTTTGAACTTTTTTCCTCGCGACCAGTAGTGCTCCAATGATCGAAAACGATAATAATCACTCGGTGCCATGCCCGGGCTGCATGAAGGATGCTCTAGACTAGATGCTCTCAACCGAAGTTTGCAATCTTTTCAAGCGTTTCCCCTAATCTGTGAGGTCTGGCGTTGTCGTCAACGAAAATCACTGGAATTCGGGGTCAAACTCATTTCAAATCATCAGATATCAATAGACTAACTTGCATCGTGCAGTATTTTTTAATTTCAGTGCGGCTGCAGTCGAAATCCTAGGCGCATGCGCGTAGTCATTGACAGATGCTCTTCAATACCGTTGACGACAGTGCCTCGATCGACTTTTCGAGGGCGGCCAGATCTCAGATTGTCTTCAATTGACAGATGTCCGCTTTTAAACTTTACTATTGAAATGCAGTTCTTCGTACGACGGTTCCAGGTCCCTTAGCTTGTTGTTTCTATGGTTTCATTTACGGAGTGACCCAGCTCATACTCGTATTTCAGTATTCCCGAATAACGCCACGATTTTTTCCCATATTGGAAATAAAGAGTAAAAGTTTACTTAAAAAGATTTCCTTTTGGGATGAAATAAACCTTGAATGTAAGATAAGTGCCGAAACTCAGATGCCAATCTTTGTCATATCGAACTTTGTCATATCGAACTTTGTCATATCGAACACTACCTGAACCGTGCTCGACTTGCGTTGACCTCTAAAGGCTTTCTCATGCGCATTCAAATTATGTATGTACTTACAAATTTTCCTTACAGATATGCAGTTTTTTGACTATTTTTTAAGAAGCAGGATAAAAAAAAGTAGGCTGAGCAAAAAACAACGTATCCTATGTCCTTCCCAGAGTCTTAAGATTCATTTCCAAAAAAGTTTCATTGAAATCTGTCCAGCAGTTTTCACGCCAACTGTTAACCAACAAAAAAAAAACCCACTTTTAGTAAAGTAGGTACTGACTTTATTTTGAACTCTGACAAAATTATATGAGACGGAAAGGATATTAAGGCCTTCTAATCCAATGCCCTCCATCAGAAAACTGTAGGTCCCTTCCATTCGTGCAAAAATATAACACGCACACACAAATGGTTGTTAGAAGCGGGCCCAGATTCACCTCGAGCTGTAGCGCCACCTAAAGTAAAAAGTAAATATCACCGGGTTCGTCCTTTCAAGATCTAATTTCAGCTATAAAGAACGAGATGTTACGCAGTCGCCACAGAGCCTTAGTCGGTTTTATAATTACAGTCAACTTCCCGTAACTCAAAGTCCCTCTAACTCGAAGTTTTCTCTTACTCGATTTTTTTTTTTCGAAAGCATTGTGGTATGACGAAACAACAATAAATGCAAAATATGTTCTCTAAGACAAAATCCCGTTTACTCGAATAAATTTGTGTGTCTTATGGCGATTCGACTTATGGCAAGTTGACTGTATATGTTCATGGTCGATCATTTTAAAAAGGTTTTAATCCGAGGCAGTATAGAGATGTCTGCTTTCTTGTTCCCTTCTGCATACATACAAGTACATATATTGCTAAGTCCTGGTACCCAGGATTGTCTAACCTTGTGGTGACTTAAAGCATTTGTTGCAGTGCGACATTTTTTGACTACCTTTGATTTCAGTCATTTGTGGATATATGTAACAGCCTTTTAAATTGCAAGTGATTCTGCCTTAAAGACACTGCATATGTCTGGTAGTCAGAACGATTGTCTTCTGTGTCAGTACCTAAGTCTATCAGTGAAGAATTTTACCATGATCTTTGATCACTTTGTTTGATTACCAGCCTACACTACTGGGAAACAGGATCGGTAGGTTCAACTTAGGGTCATGGTGGAGAGTTATGTACATATGTACGCTGAGGGTTTAGATACATATTCTGATCAGTTTCTGGAGTTCTCCTAGTATCGCCGCATGTCCATTATGTGGTCTAGCCTTAGGGCTCCCTTTGCTGTTGAACCTTTGATGAACTAATCTAGGGGGAGGTAATAAAGAATTCATGTCCAGTCCTGCTTATAGCGCACTTTGAAGTAAGCTATCATTTTAATCCCTTTTTCCATGTAATCATTGAGGATTTTTTCAACGACTAGGACCTACAGCAGGAATGAGAGATGAGAGTGCTCCTCTCGCAGACAATTACAAAATTGGACACTTTTCGGTCTACTGAATTGAGAAACAATTCAAATTCGAAATAGGAATGTCAATAAAATAGCGAATTTTACAGAACTTGTGGGACCAAAGAATTAAGTCATCTGTCGAATGCGTCAAAATATTGTTTCTTTACTCTTGTGTTTCATTTATTAGTACTTACACGTGGTTTCTCTTGTTACACGATTGATATTTTTGGATAAACGCCTTTAACCCATAAAGTGAAATAAACTTTTACAAGCAACGAACGAACCAACAGCCAGAGATATCGAAAAAAACCTCATCAAATACTTACGAATTTCTGATTGTTTAGTCAGTACATAACCAAATTCTGAAAAGAGATGAAAATAACCGAATTAGAGAAATAAGCCAATTTAAAAAAAACGTAAGTGCCGAAAATCACTGAGAAAATTAAAACAATAAAATTACATGCGTCAGTAGACAAGGGATCAAATTTTCACATCTGTTACAAGCTACACAACGGTACTCCAAAAACCCTCCAAAATCCACTTATGCTCGTACACTTATTTTCAAAAGAGAAAAAAAATTAATCAGAAACCCTCACGATGACCACAAAGTGTCCAAGCATTAATTTTAATTTTTAATTATCAACCGTATGGTCGTCCCTCTGTTGAAATAAATTACCCACAATAAATTATAAACTAGCAAAACAAACAGAACTCCATATGTTCGTTCCCCGGATGATGCAAGGAATAGGACAAAATAATTACGCACACAAGTGCTCAGTCATTAATCAAAAAATGGCCCTGGCACATCCTATATTCAGGACATTCAAGTCAGGGCCAACAAACTTCTCCACCTACACTAAAAAAAAAGGGGGAAAACGAGCTGAAAACTCAAAATGGCACTGATATCCGTTGACCTATTCGACTTCGCTTAACAATTAAACACCTGTCCTTTTTTTTAATCGTTGGCGAGTTCGTTTGGAGTTTTCCAGCAATTGACGTCATCCGGCGGTGACAATACGAAGAGCACGCGTGTAAATTGGTAGTTATTGTCGAGACGGAAATCAATGTCAATAGGAATGGTTGTACAAAGCTAGGAAATAGCTCAATGCAGAGATATTCGAGATTGGCTGTTCGCTGTGTCCTTAAATTGTCACAAATTACATAAACAACCACTGATATCCTATAGAGAGAGAATATTTTATTCAATTGCATGTCCTTCTCAACAAACTGCATTCAATTTGTCAGATCCCCTATATCAACGAATGTATCTCTCGTGGCCATTATACACTGACTAGGATAACCATGCTTTATGTTTGCATGCCAATTTCAAAAGGAGACAGCCACTCAAAAGGATACGTGCTCGTCTCTTGTGCAAATTCTTTTCACTGTACTCGCGCGTAGTAGTGGAGTCGTCGTCACTCCTGACGACATTCCAAAACGTAATTTTCATTGCATACATTCCGCTGCTGGCAAGAGAATCCTTCGAAATCTATTTTTAGCAGGAGAAAACTCAAACACTTCCATATGCATACACAAATCAATTTTTCAGGCACAACACAAACATAGGAGAAGTTCTCTGTTGGCCTTCAACTATGTTAATCCCTCTAAATTCATTCCAAAAGTACACAAACGAAGAGACAAAGGACATAATCCTTATTTACATCACTTTGTGATGATCTTCAACTTTCAACAATCGAAAATAGGAAAAGAAAAAGATGTCACTCTCACTGTTCAGATGTCACTCATAATTGGGACCAAATAAATCCCATGTTTGTTCGCGCTGAAGTCAGAAACAACGGTGAGTTTCTTTTGAAACTAAGCCAAGTACAGGAGTTGTATTCAAACGAGTACAACAGCCTTGCTAGATGGATTTGTTAGTTTTAGCTGGTATCCACGAACACGGCCTCTAAACCTCGACCTGAAATGAAATTCATGAAAGTTTAACTCGCCTTTGGCATTGAGCGGGTGAGGATACCATTTTTAAGAAACGCTAGCTTGTACCTTGCACTTCACAAAAGCACTCACACATACAAACGGACACGACAATGATTCGACAGTGAGGACGAACTAGAAAACTAAAATAAACTTTATCTGGCACATTGACGAATAAAAAAAAAACAAAGTGTGTCAACTTTTTCGAGGATAAAACTGCACTTAGAGGCACATTGTACAATTTTACTCGTGCACAACGAGGATAACGAGTTGGGTTGAGTTCAAATGAAAGACATACAACGAAATGCTGATGAATATTGCAGATGGATGTGAATCCATGCATATGTATTTGTTCAACAAGGACATGTCAGGAAGCGTATTCTAAAACAAATAAAGAAGCAGAAGAATAAATACGTAGGTTGTCACTGTCAGTGACTTTGAAACTAAAAACTCGTTTTTTTTTTTTTGCCAAAATTTAATTTATTTTTCAACATAGTCTTCTTTTAGCACGATACACGGTATTAAAGCTAATGGATAGCTACCTTAACGGTCGTACTCAAGCTGTATATGCCAACAAGAGATTGTCCAGCTTTCTTGTTACTAAAGCCGGTGTTCCACAAGGGTCAATAATGGGCTCATTATTATTCATCAATAATGACATTCTTTCGATCTTAAAATACTGCAAGGTTCAGATGTATGCCGATGACGTCCAGTTATACTTAAGCTATCCATTGGGTCTAGAGTCTATATGAGGATGCCACTGAGCGAGTCAATGAAGACCTTAAATCTATAGCTTCATGGTCGCGGAAAAATAGGGTTATGCTCAATTCCGGCAAAAGTTAGGCAATTGCAATCAGCCGATCAAGTACCGATACCCAAAGCTTTCCCCAACTTTTTATTGATGGATCAGCCCTTACCTACGTCAGTACCGTGAAAAATCCAGGTGTTATATTTAACCAGAATCTTACTTGGGAGAATCATGTAACGAACACCTTCCCTAAGGTCTACGGATCTCTACGCGCTATGAATCAAGTAGGAAACTGTCTTCTATTTAGGATCAAAGCTATGCTGGTTAAGTCGCTTCTGTTGCCAATTCTGTTTTACGCACATCCGGTTTTTTGTGACTTAGACAGTTACAGTTCGCGCAAGCTGAAGGTAGCTGTTAATAGTACAGTGCGATTTGCCTATAACCTAGGTCGAAGGAAGCACATCTCTGGTCATGTAAAGGATTTTCTTGGACTAGACCTACAGAAATACCTCGAATCCAAAATACTGACTTTCCTATTTAATCTCAAAGAAAGCCAGACACCAGAGTTTCTTTTCCAACGATTACAATTTGCATCTTCTGCTAGAAGTAGAAATCTTATTCCACCAACAGATAACTACAACTTTACACAGAAACAGTTTTTCGTATATGCCGTAAGACTTTGGACTCCGCTTACGGTTTATATCAGGAGATCTTCAGGCGTACGCGACTTTCAGAGACAACTAATGCAACATTTTGCAACACAGATAATAATAATTAATGACTTAATAAAATATAATAGTAAATGACTTAATGAAATAAAATAAAATAATTGATAACTGATTTTAGGGTTTTTTTTAGGGTTTTCTTATTTCAATAACTAGACTTATAAAGTCTTAAGACTAATAAAATTTAAAATTTAAAATTTACTTATAAATATTACTTGTACATTTTATGTTTGCTGTTAATTTCTTGTTTGTTTTTATCCATCTTCAATTGTTATCATAATTATAAGTATCTATTTTTTTTTCTCAACCTTTTGGTAATGTTTCACAATTAAAAGATTAAATTGTATCTACGTGGAAACATTAAAATTAACGATTAATTAAAAATGACATACGATTCAAGAAAAGCTTAGAACGTTGGATTTTCCCAATGACCCGTGGAGATAATTTCGTGTGTGCGCAGGTTTTTTTTTCTGTGTTGTTTTTTTTTTTTTTTATTTTGGAACTGTTTGAATGCAGATAACGTAGAAACTAATGGGCGGATTTCGATGAAACTTGACATAGTGATTGCTTATGTTCCTGGTCAACATTTTTTATACTTTTTATCCCCCAAAATGATCTGGTTTTAGCAAAATACTGAAAAACACTGCATATCTGCAACGAAAATTATAATTATTCAGCCCTAGCTCGATAGTAGCTTATCGGATTGAAAAACAAAAAAATAGGTGAAATTAGTAAATTTTCCACTGATTCATTTGTGGTATAAATCATCCTTCTGCGTTATACTGGAGCTGAGCTATGCTCAAAATAGTTCATGAAATGTTCGCTAATAATTTTCCATCAGTGGAGACCGCAGACAACAGCCGTGCAGCTGTGGGTGACGTCAATAAGTATATACCTATATAGGTATGTCGTATGTATATTAAAAGTAATGTTTGTGTGTTCGACTTTTATGCGTTCGCGCATTGCTCATCCGTTTGCGATAAAACTTGGGGCATGTGTAAAAAAAAAACATTGTTGTTGTGCGCACCCAGGGGAAGGTTCCTTCTACGTTGGGGGAGGGTTTCCACTTTATTGCAATTCCATTTTTTTTATTTTTTTCCAATAGCAAACGGATTCATCATGATCTCGAATCTGCACTCGGTGGAGACAATAATATTATATACAGTAAAATTGGTGCAAGTTAGAGGGATTTTTGATAAAATTCGAGCTAGAACGATTATCCCTTTTTGTTGAAAACGCTTTTATTCATAGATCATAGTGAAAGTTAACAAAAAAAAAAAAAACAGAAAGTAGAAAACCTTAGACAGTTAAAAACATGTTTTTTTTAACACTTCAGCTTCGAAAAATCATTTGGACTTACCACAAAAAGCATTTAAATGAGGAAATATGTAGGCCAAGTTTTTTTTTCTTTTTGAAATGAGGCCGTTTTTCTATCAATTCTGCATTCAATTTATCCAATAAATTGGCATAGTACTGTCCGGTAATCGCTTTTCCCTTTTCCAAGAAGTTAATGAAGATTACGCCGTGGGAATCCCAGAAAACCGTTGCCCTGGCTTTTCCGGCCGAGGAACCCGTTTTTTGCCTTTTTGGTGCACGTTCGCCTGAAGAGGTTTACTGTTTTAATCGTTCTTTTATTCCTAGCGTATAGTGGTGTATCCAGAATTCATCAGCTGTTACGAACCTCCGTAAAAATTCACTTAAATTACGCTTGAAGAGTTCCAAATTCTGCTTTGAAAACTTCACCCGAATCCGTTTCTGATCAATCGTCAGCAAACGCGGCAACCATCTTGCCGATAATATTTTCATGCCCAAATGATCATGCAGGATTTTAATGACGTTATCATTTGAAATATAATATATTAATAATTTCCCGTTAATATGTGATCCATCCGTGTATATTACTATACCTCCTACTTCGGCAATCGCTGTGCCTTGTTACCAACTTTCGCAGCTGGGGAGATCACTTGGCTTGCTGACATGTCCAGGAGATTCTGAAACATCTTTGCCAGATAGCTCTGTGTCCTGTGAGCGTCTCGTCTTTAAAGTGGCCAGGGGTCCACAGTCTGATTGCAGAAAGCCCCGCTGTCGAAGAATATTGACGTTGGTTTCCATGGCTGCCGTGGGTGTGCTGGATCGGGTTCCAGTAATCCCAGGCAGGCCATTCGTTGGGGAATTTTAATTTGTGTTTTAGCGTAGCTGTTATTCTCAGTCAGCCACCATACTAACACTCCGTAGAGTAAGATGGGTTTAACTACACAGTAGTAGATTTATTTAACAAGTTTTAGTTTCAAACCCCACGTCTTGCCGAAGGGCTTTCGGCAAATCCAGAAAGCTCTCTTGGCCTTGTTAATTCTATTCTCCAGATTCTTTTTCCAAAGTAGCTTTTTAACGAGAACAACGCCTAAGTGGTTTACATGGTCCCTTAGGTCTAGTTGAAACCACCGTAGGGACCGGTTTTTAATTCTGAAATCTTAAGTCTTTTAAAGAAGAGTACCATATTGGTCTTTTCTGGGTTTTCAAAATGACATACTATAGAACTGTCAAAAACCACCTGAAATTCGATGTCATTTGCAAAAGTTATATTTCCGCGCGGCTATGATTTTTATAAAATGAAGCTCCCATTTGTCTAACGGAAATGGAATGGAATAATTTAAAATGCAATGTAGGTTAGGTTAGAAAGTGGTTATGAGGCTGAGCCATCACAAACCACCAGGCACAATAGTGAGCCTATCGCGAACCTCTGGAACCATATTATAATGGTTCGTAGGATTGTTTGTTTGTTTGGCTCTTCCATTGTATCAAAGAAGTAACTCCCTACATTTTTTTTTTTTGCGAGAACGAGCAATGGCATGACATTCACAAAGGATATTATTGACATTCTCTTCTTTCTTTAGCTGCCGCTACAATTCGGGATGAACCAGGGCCTACTTCTCGCAACCATTTGTGTGTGCGTGTTATATGTTAGCACGAATGGAAGGGATGTACAGTTTTTTGCCGACTCCGAACGTCGAGTTGAGAAGCTCATTGACAAATAATACCTTTTGATTATTTTCAGACCGTGAAAAAGCTTTTAGATGTTTGCTGGGATTGAACCCGGGCAGCATTGCATATTAGTCTTAGTCTTACTACACCACGGTGCTCTCAAAGATACGTGTTTTCTTAGTAAATCAAAATCAAACCTCTCATTGGACATCCCGTCGGTCGGTCTGTAAGTCTGGAAATATGGCCAAAGAAAAGCCAAGTTCGTTCCGGGAAACTTTTATGATGCATCCACTGCACATGCAACGAACCGTAATCAATAAAAAAACTAAAAAGAGAAAAATTTTCTGAAAAACCATATAACTAATGGTATGCAAGGAAGGTCACCACTGCCCAAGGACTACAAAAAAAAAACAAGGTAAAACTTTCCTTAAAACAATATTTTACAACCAACTGCTGAAATTCCCACATTCACCGAAGCCCCCCTCTAGACGTGGGGAGATCCGTCAAAAACTATGGAAATGACTTGGAATGTTAAATACTCGTAAGAAAAAAATACCGCTATTGACATCAATAGACCTTGATTCTATTGGATCATATTTCATAACGTTTCACATACAAGGTAAATACAGTATCTACAGAGACCTTCTGCGGAATTCGAATATTCGATTTATTGAAAATTTAAATGCCAGTACTTGACGTGTGTCGGTCAGGGATGTGCCGTGGGACGGATCTTCCCACGAAGGACTTAAGTTTCCGAACATTTGACAAGGGGAGGTATTATAGGCCAGCGTGGTTTACATTTTTTTTTGTTATCCTGTCGAGGTTTGTTTGCTCTTCCATGTTTACATTTATGTATGTGTGTAGTTGTTTGTAGGCTTGGACATACATATGTATGTTGCCCACTAGTATTTTTCAGTCTAGAGTCTAGACTATTGTTGGAGTTCAATAAAATAGCAGCGACGAAGGGAATGGCGCGGCGGTGTGTCATTGTGGAGGACTTTCCGTTATTGACGCCAAGCAGTCTTCATTTTCATTGTCCGTGGGTAATGGTATCGCGGGGAATTTTATTATCGATTGTCGAAGGTCGTTACAATTATGGTATAATAATTTTTGTTTTTGTTAACCTTAATGCGCAATGAAAACGTAGAAGTTGTTGTATAAGTTGTGTTCGAGGCATGCTTTTAGTTATTGAGCCATTTAAACAATTAGTATGGTGCATTGGGGTAGTTGTTTTTTTTGTTGTTTGCTCGCAACACCCCGTTTAATTTGCCTGGAAAATATTTAATGGAGACCGCATTCAAGCACATGCAAACCCATAACTCTTGACCTGACATCAAGGTTTAATATTTTCTGGTAACCATTTATGAGTGAGCATGCAAATGAAGTCTTTCTTCAAGTATTTTTTTTTTTTTTGTAACTGCAAAGGTTGATGCCATTGTAAAATGTTTGCAAGCAAGAGTGCGATTAGATTTGCTAACTTAGGCTACTTCCGAAATAGAAGGTACGGTCGTAGCTCTATTCTTAATGAACTTAAAATTGGCAATCTCAATAGAACGGATGACATCCTTTTTGATTTGCACTTCGCCACTCCGTATGAAACGCTGTACCCAGTGAGAGAATATTGGGGTCACATGGCGCCTACGTGGCAAAAACGCATTGTGGTCCTTACGGATGGGTCGAAAACCGGAAATGGTACGGGTTTTGGAATTTATTCAAGCGAACCGGAGCTAGATACGTCTTTAAGACTTCCGGACGACTGTAGTATCTTTCAGGCAGAGGTTCAAGCGGTGCAGAGAACGACGACGGAGCTGTTGGTGACGAAGCTGATATCAGATAAGGGTAGCACCCAGCGTTGCCGCAGACAATTTTTTTTTCATGCCACCACTGGCAAAATAAGATGCCATTTAGAGCCATTGCGTGCCACCGGCAAAAGTAGATAGAAAAAACACCTTTTTTAGTCTTTTCAATATAACACGTTATGACAACAATGATTCAAACGATTCAAACCAGAAAATAATTTGGCAGTTGGCACCAATGAGGATTATTGAAAATGAATGTGTTCAGTGCAGCATATGTATAAGTTGTGAGCGAATGCAAAAAGTAGTGCCGCGTTAAAAAAATGTTCTGTTAAGGAATATTTTTGTGATTCCACCATTTTATTTCACTTATACAAAAATCAATAGGTCTGTTCCTTTACTTTCTGCTCCAAAAATAGTAAATTATTGAATTTGAAGGAGTGGGGGTAAAATTCTCTCAGAGTAAGGCAAAATTACGAAAAAGTAAAGGAACGCGTTTACTACAAAAGTTGCAACAAACGAAATGTCAAAAACATATACGAAGCAAAAGTAAACAGAGTGTTGTTGTATGATTTTGGATTTTACAGAAAAGTCCACCCCTGATGATTTCCCAGAACCAATACAGTATGCAATATATTGCGAAATGCAAATTTCAACATTCAGAACGTCCAACTTTCATTATGTTCCTTTTCTCTCAATTTTTTTACTTTTTGAATTGAAATAAAAAAATGCAAATAATTCAAACAAGTGAAACAGCTGACTTTGACAGATAGTTTAATTTCTACCGGAAGAAATTTGTCAAGTAAGAAATAGTAAGATTTTTTAGTGAGAGCAAATTTTTACTCTCTCGTTGCCTCTCTCTTTTACTACTTTTTGTTTAAAGGAACGCGGTTTGTCTAAAATCAGTAAGAATCAGTAAGAATCAGTAACAATTTTTAAGTAAAGGAACAGACCTAATGTGAAATGGTGACATATGAAATCTTAAAGTGCCACCGTGTCATTTTAATTAAAAAAGTGCCATAATGGCATAATCGTGCCACATCGGCAACGCTGGTAGCACCATCTACTTCGACAGTCAGGGCGCGCTCAGAGTACTAGAATCATGTATATTTAAATCGGAAGTTGTAGAAGGTTGTTGCTCTGTACTCAAAACCCTAAGCAGACATAACAGGATTAAGCTATGTTGGGTACTAGAATACTCTGGTGCAGAAGGAAATTAATTTGCAGATTAGCTGGCAAGAAAGGGGCGTGGGGGGGCACTGCTTATAACCGAAATGGTGCACCACCATCAGGGCGAGATTAAAGAATACTACTATAAGTATGTATGGACATATATGATCAAGAATAGAGAGACACCCTGTCCAAGGCTCTTTGGCCGACCTTAGACCACAAAAGAACTAAAGTTATCATTGGACTTTCTCCGTCTCCTGAGAAAGCACGCCAAAAGAATGTGCTTTTTAAGCACGGACGAATGCAGTTATTGAAATGGCATTCATAGGTTAATTAGAGAATGTCAAAGTCAGCACCATGGTGTAGTGGTAGATGCGTTGGACTGCTACGCAATGCTTCCCGGGTCCAACACCTACGGTACCACCTCTTTCCAATGTCTGACAAGCAATCAAAGAGTATCATTTGTCAGTGAAGCTTCTCAACTCGCCGTTCGGAGTCGGCAAAAATCTGTAGGTCCCTTCCAGCCGTGCAAAAATATAACACGCATACACAAATGGTTGCGAGAAGCAGGCCCAGGTTCACCCAGAGCTGTAGCGCCACATAAAGTAAAACTACATAGATCTAGAACCAATTAAAATGTTCAATCTGTCAAAATGCAGCACACTAGATAGACTCCGCTATTCGACGAATAAGTCTATAAAATGAATCAAGGTCTCCTTCGTTCAATTTCGATTTCCTACGAATGCCAAAGCGTCCCCATTGACAGCCAGGTTGTAAGCTTCCCGTAAAGACTGTCACTTTCTTCGAATATTCCGAACACTTGCCTGTGCCTCTGCCTGATCCACTCCTCGTCCACTTACATCTGACGGCGAATATCCTTCTAATTCAATTGAATTCCAAAAAATTCACATAAATCCCTGTGAAGGATATTCGATTTGCAAAGTTGATATGAGCACACATATCCTTTCTAAAATTAGAAATAAATAAAAAAAAAAAAAAACGTCTCACAGAAGGAAGCCCAACCATTTTATTTTCCAATTTTGTTTGTTCGCCAGCATCGAAAGCTTTCGTTTTTGAATTAAAATACCTTGCTGTATCACCAGCAGCTCTCGGGCTGCTCCTACCGATTGCGCTCCTACTGCTATCCCATTAGATAGCAATTTAAAATTAAATCCATATTTAAATCAGTCCGTAAGGCGCCAATGTCGTCAGGTGATACCTACTCTGTCCTGATACACAGGAGATTACTTTTCTTGTTCTTGTAGAATCTCGTAAGAGGTGGGTTTCAAGAAATTCTATGCGAGCACACGCCGCCGCCATTCAGACGAAATGACATTTTGTCTTCGTTTTTTGGTAAGGAAAAGGAAACTCGCCATCATTTTGGTCGTCGGTCGGTTGTCCTTCCTGTGTGCATGCAGCTTTGGAATTCGCATATAAATGAAAAATTTTATGAAGGCAATGTCAAGTCAAAACAAGGAAGTGTGCATACATTTCCGTTGCTGCTACCACAATAATCCTTGGGCACATCGCACATCCTGTCGAGTAGTCGCATTAGAATTGGAGATCCTTTAAAATGGAAATTTATTATGGAAATTGAAGCCAGTTCTGTGTATGGCCATGGAAATGTGTGTGTGCGCAACGTGCCGAAAACGATTGGCGAAAATTAAACGATTTTTCTTCTTTTTTGTTGTAGATTTTTAGCTCCTGCAGATTTTTCCCTACGAAGTGTGACGCCTGCAGGGTAACGACAGAATTGACGTGTTGCAAAACATCATCGAACCGAAGATAATCTGGAATGAAATGGGAGCAACAGCACGTGGCGTTCGAGTATGACGTGAAACAATGAATCTAGGTCAGAAACTGTGAAATAATGTTTTCATTACTTTTTGTGGGGTTTCGTTTCTAATTCTTTTTTTTCCCATACGAACACAGAATACGGTATGTATACCGTATGTATGCCTGAAGTAAAATGTGAAAAAGAAGGAGAAACACAAGCATTGTACTGTACCATCTATTGAAATGTAGTTGTGTCATCTTTAGTCGGTGGAGATAGGAGAGAAGCCAGATGACACAGATTATTGTTTTGTGATTTTTATATCTAAAGGAATTCATGTACCTGTATACTCGTATGTTTGTATGAGTGGAAGAAGATGCAAGAAGTGTACAGGAAATGAACAAAATTTCATTAAATTCATAGTTGGATATGGAACAGTCAAGTAGATAGTCTTTTGTAATTTCCTGACTCATTGAAACGGTGCTGGTACATACGGTAGTATTTGCGTTACGTGACTTAATAAGTGGAATACATTTAAAAAAAAAAAAACAATGAGTACAATTTTATGTTCAATGCGGCACGTTTGCAATCCTCTATTGCAGCATTCATAATCATGAAATCGGACCAAAGGTTCTTTCATCTGTTAAATCTAAGGTCGCAAGCTGAATTTGCGCTATTTTCAAAAAAAAAAACTAAAAGTTTAAAGTCCTGGTAAGGATTAATAGACAGTAGCCGTGTTTTTTTGAAACGTAACTAGCCAGTAGTTGCTGGCACAGTCAAATTTCACACGTAAAACAAATACAACAACTAGCTGGCTACAACTCTTGATTTTATCCCAGCCAAAAGCAACTGGCTATGAATTTTGCGATATCGCATAGCCAGGTGGCGCTGAAAGCGATTTGTTCTGTTCTCTTGACATTTGACAGACTGCCGTATGCGAAAATTATGTATAGTCTATTCAATGAAGCTGTGCTGGACAGAAAATAACAGAAAGGACAGTGTTTGCGTGTTCAATGAGAAACGTTTCTGTCCAAGACTGATCTGCTTTGTGTTCAATGACTCTGTGCTGGACAACTTTTCTGCACCTACTCTTGCGGTAGAACAGATTTGTGAGAAATGTCAAAATCAGCTGCGCAGCACATTTCTGTGCTGACTAAATCTGATATTTTCAAAAATCTGTGCTGTTCTGATCTGCCTTTTTTTTCTCATAGAACAAAGCTATCATCATTATATTTGTGAAAATTTTAATATTAATTTTCGTTAATTACTGTACCTACACTAGTGATAACAGACTGTACCAACTGCATATTATTGTTCTGTCATTATTTGACTTTAACTTTCAGTTAATGAGCGCATTCAAGATCTTAGTTGACTAGATATGCAGTCAATTCCACGGCCTCTGATTGGTCGAGAGCCCGAAAATTGACAGAACAGCTAGTCAATTTTTTTGAGGTCGGGGACTGGATTCTTAGTCAAGAAAATCTTGACTAGCCCACTAACAACCGCCAAAAACAGCTGACTGGTTGGTGTGGTTATACTGTGTGGCTGTTGTTTGCTTGTTACAAAAATGAAAATCCAAGTAAATTATGAAGGAGTATTTTTATTTTTTCTATTTTCTATGCAGTTCATATACTGTTGGATTATGTAGAACAATCGACGAACTCAGCAAATCGTTCACAGCAAAAAATGCAACTTGGCCTATGAAATAACTAATTTACATTCCGAACACATGTGTTACACATGTTACTTGCATAAAATGTCATCCTCTAATTCGTGCATTCATATTTCTAAGTTTGTTTTTGCTCTTCTTTTCTTTAAAAAAACAGATTTGTTGTGCTGCAATAACAATTCTCCAAACAATTCCAAGCGAAAATAGAAAGTAGATGACGTTTTTGACATCTGAACTGTCAACTAGATATGCAGTCAATTTTGGCATTCAGGATCTTAGATTGACTGCATATCTAGTCAACTAAGATCTTGAATGCCCCCAATAAAACTTTCTTTTCCATTTGAACTACCACCGAGTGAAGACCTTTTTATTGAGCTTGTTCTACAGGTTATGGGCCCAGCACGCTTCCACTTTCTGTAGTGCAGCGTGTAGGTACCATTTGCGGTTCTCACACTTAACCAATCTTATTAAATAAGGTGTCAAAAGAAAGAGATTTTCCTGGAGCACTGACGAATTGCACTTTCACTTAATAAATGTGGTTTGGATTTTTTCTTGCGAGAGTTCTCGCACGGGCACACTAGTAATCTCTATTACTAAATAATGTTTCGCAAAAATAATCTACTATGTTATGATTTCATACCTCTTTTTGTAAATTATCCATTGAATAAATTCTCGAAATTAATTATTTTCACAATAAATAAAAAAAAAACAATTTGGTTGAATGCCGAATACTTTGACAGTTGACACTTAACAGGTGATTTCATAGGACCGAAATCACACATATGTAGATACCCACTTGGAGGTAAATCGGCTGGGTTTGGCTGACTGGGGATCGTCTAACTCTAAATGCATGACTGGCTAGCAAGATCTCTAAGAAAACACGGCTAATATGCAATAATTGGAATTGGAATTAAGTCGTAGTGTTTTTACAAGCTTTATATTAACTCCACTTTCTGTGAGGGGCAAATCTGGGAATCGATTTTACACCCACTTCCAGATATCCGATTATGCTGAAATTTGGCGTATCCAGTGACAACTCAATATAGTATATTTCATGGTCTTGTAAATCTAATATGGCGGACGTCCAAAGATGGTGGATTACCAATATCTTCACGACCTCCTAAATATGGGTATCAAATGAAACGATTTGACAAGTAGAATACCATTAGCTAAGTGACGTGATTCTAAATTCAATATGGTGGATGCCATAAGATGGCGGATTACTTTTTTCTTCACAACCCGCGTGACATGGATATCAAATAGCAGGGTTTGACGAATAGAATCTCGAACAATATAATATATTTTATAACGTTGTAAATCTAATATGGCGGATGCCATAAGATGGTGGATTACCGTTATCTTCACGACCTCGTTTATATGGGTATCAACTTAAAGGGATTGACAAGCAGAATTAGACTAGCTAAGTGACGTCATTCTAAATTCAATATGGTGGGCGCCCCAAGATGGCGAATTACCTTTTTATTTACAACCACCATGGCATGGGTATCAAATGAAAGGGCGAGTAGAATCTCAATCATTCTGAGTAAGCTTTCTCATATCCAACCCACCCAAGCTAATATACGTATCTACGTAAATTTGTAAAAAAAAAATACAGCTACAGCTAGGTTGATCTGTTGATTCTTCGTCCTCGTTTCAGATATCGTGCATGTGTTGTCTTGTGCCTGAGCGCCCCAAGCTTTAATTAATAATAGTCACATATTGGTGACTCGAAAAAAAAATTATTTTTTTAATTTTTAGTTCATCAAAGCTTGTTTTAAAAAATTATTTTTTTATCTTTATATTTTTTTTTTAATTCGTTTATTTAAAATGAAAATGAAAAATCATTTTTGTCGGAAGAACGCCTCATCTTCAGATGCAATCCACGAAACGACCCATTTTTTGCAATCTTCATAAGAAGTAAGCTTCTGCTCAGACAGGCTATGAATCATCTATCAGAACAAGTGATTTATCAGAAAGAGCAATGTCTGGAGAATACGGCGAGTGGGGTAGGACTTCCCATTTGAGCGTTTCAAAGTATGTTTTGAATGACTTTGCGACGTACGAACGATCATGGTCGTACTGCAAAATCACTTTGTCGTATCTTTCGAAGTATTCCGGCCGGTTTGCCTTCAAGGCACGGCTGAAGTGCATTAATTGTAGTCGTGGAAATAAAATCAACCGTTAAAAGGTTCAGGTACGCTTTCTGACAACATCACCATTTCTACATTTTGATAGCTTAGATCCAAGATGGCCGAAATCTGTAGTCAAGCTCATATGTACAGAGTGATCCAAAATGTATCACCCTATTAGAAGATGCTACAACAATTGCAAATGGCGGCAGCTGTCAGTTTTGTTTTGATATATGTGAAGTAAACAGACGCAGAGTACACGTCGACAAGCTATGGAATGCTATACTCCTGAAGATCGCGGAATACTCGTAAGTCAGCAAAAGTGAACGAAACCTAAGGAATCGAAGCGGAAAGCTATTATGGTCGTACAATACAAATTCCTTGTGTTTCACAGTTATGTACGTCGACGTACGAACCCATTCTTAAGGCGATTAGCCCCTCGCCTCGGACTTGAGGGTTCCAATAGCCGCAAACACCGCTCGCATGACAATAGACATTTTGAAGGATGCGTTGCCGGGTCGCATAATGGTTTCGGCGATTTTCACTGGCCGGCAAGATCGCTCGACTTGACCGCTCCAGACTTCTTTTTTTGGGTTTGTTTGAGGTCATGGGTCTATCATACGGCTGCCAGACGTCCTACTTTTCGAGGACATTTCCTCTTTTTTAACCTGGCGCGAACCGTCCTCTATACTTTTTATAAACTGTCCTCGTTTGTCCTCTATTTCTCCATTCACACATTTTCCTAAAAAATATAAAATAATTTTACCCAAGTGTACATCCTACGTATGTACATATATTTTGACTACAATAGAATTATTGTATGTTTTACTCTTTTCCACGATTGACAAGTATTTCAACGGCGATATAAGTAAAACATATTTATTTTTTGTTCACTCTTTAGTCTGTTTTTCAGAAAATAGAAAACCAAAATATGTCAATCGTTGAAACAATTTCTATATTACAGAAAATCGTTGATAATTAGAAGGAAATAATAGCAAATTGCAATCTGTCTAAAATACGGTCGATTTTAAAGAACTGTACTGCGGCTGCGGAATAAGCTAAGCATTTTGACTTAGGGCCACGCACTGAGCGGCAAGCGACAGAACTGCAAATAGTTGAGCGGTAAACAAATTTAAAACATGTGAAATTGTATGTTTGCGGCAATAGTTATTGTTCTATTATTTTAGTATAGTGCTAAGTGGCAAGAAATAATCAAGGCAAAAATTAAGGAAATTGGTTTCTTTCGTTTTGTTATTTTGGTACAATTTTCTTCCATCAGCAAATCAATTGTATTGACATACGTGCAAAGTTATTGCCTGAAGCGGTCTTCTTGTTTTCGAAGATTATTATACAAATTGTGAAATTGGCCATAACCTGATACTTTGCGGTTTATAGGATGAACACCAAACCTTCTCTTTTTTCAACTCAAGATATTAATTATTTTCTTTTAAGAAACTGCCGCAAGTAGCACTTTATTATGACATTTTCACAACTAATTGCTCAAGAATGGCCGCTCAATAAATTGTCACTTGCTGCATAAGCTTGCCGCTCAGTGCGCGACCTTAGCTAGAAAGAAATAAACTTTAAAGTGTTACTTTTGCCTATATTGAATCATGGTTGGACCCATCTGCAAAGTTTAGAAAATTTTCAACCAGATTTCTAATTTGAAAGGATTTTAGGATGCTGATTTATGTAGCTGTAGCGTAACATGAAAAACGTGCTAATACTAAATGGGTGAATTATCTTTAATAATTTTGCATCTGAAGAACTTTATTTGGAACTAATTAAATTCGCTCAGTTTTATTTTGCGATATTGTCATTAGTAAATTAACAATGGACGAATAAGAGGAACAAACAATTAGTTTGTGTTTGTGATCAACAAATTAGTTTGTGTGCATTACAACAACAATCCGAGATCTTGCTTCTTGTCAAGATCAATTTTCGTGATCCAAAAATTAGTTCGACTATGTCTCACTATGGTACACTTTCGTTTGTGAATGTTGCTGTATTATCGACAATTGCCAAGGGTAAATGTTGCCAGATTAGAATATAAAAATATTATTGGCAATCCAAATATCATTAATATTATTTTGTTCGAATAAATTAATTTTTCCACTCATAATGATATTTAAGCGATGTGAAACTGAAATTATAGCTGCAAAATATTATTCTCATTCGGTATCTGTTAATCAAAATTAACCATTTCCTCCTAAAAAATAAAACAAGCGCATTAAATTTTCATTTAAAAGAAAATATTCATTCGCATGGCAACTTCGCACTAAATGTCAAAATGAACTTAGCTTGTAGAATCACCACAACACAGAACATTGATCTGGTTTGTTTTATTATTCTGATCTGATCCGGATCAGATCACGGGGATAATAAAACACGGCTATTGCAACAACTCCAACCGAATGACAAATATACAGAATAACACAGACAGACAGAATATTTAAACAAAAACTATACATATGTGAATTTCGTTTTTAAATTATTTATTTATATATATATGTAATGAATGTAATGAACCTAGTTTTCGTTTGGTTTTAGTCCTCTTTTTTTAGATAGGCGGTGTCCTCTAAAGTCCTCGTTTTTAACATCCCTTGTCCTCGGTTAGCTTAAACCATTATGGCAACCCTAGTCTATCAGAACAAGCCACAGACTCTGGAAGCCCTCAAAGAGAATATCCGACAAGAGTGCGAGAACTTATCGCCAAAACGATTAAAAATGCGATAAAAAGAGCCCAAAGGGTCATCAACTTGACCCATATCGTCATATAATCTTCCAAATATAATGGCAAAAATCTTAAAGGTCCAAATAAATATTTCAAAAATTATGGAATTATGTCGTTTCAATACAAGATATAGCAAAACAACATCGCGGGAGTGATTTTGGACCACCCGCGATTATAACCACAAATGTAAACTAAAAAAAACGATTTTGACAAACCGTGCTTATGCCGGCAACGGAAGGATAAAGTGTCCGCAAAACCGCAGGAAAATTAATTTAAAACATCTCAAACAAAACAACGTTATGTGTGCTTAAACTCTTTAAATTTCCGCTGTCTGCTGTCATTTAGTGTCAAATTAACATATTTAACCCTGATGCTTAAACTGCTCAGTCAATTTTGTTCCATGACACACGATTTTTAAGTGAAAATCAAAATGTACTCGTACCTGAATTGAAAAAGAGCAGCAACCATTTTTCTGACAGCTCAATTTCTGCTCGGAACCATTAAAACAAGAAAGCACAAAATGACGTTTGACAACAGGAGAGTCGTCAAAATAGAGGCCATCGTTCGTCGTGGTCTTAATGTTTTGTTGCATGCAAATTAAATTAATTTTTCTCCGCCAAACAGTCTTCTGAGCACTTCAATAGTCTCATCAACGGTGTCAAGTATGTACTGTTAACAGACGAAAAGTCGCCATTACACTACCTTCTCTCTTGGGTTTTCTTTAATAGTAAAAGTCATCTTATTTTTTAATTTAAGGATCACCCGCAGGGCATTTAATCACCATTGCGTCAGTCATCGTGGAAATATGAGTCCATTGCACTGTTGACGCCACCCACAGAGCTGGTAAAGTGCCGTAAATAAGGAATGAAGACAGGAAATACCTGTGTAAATTGACAATTTACTCATCTGTCAAAAAGAAAATTGACTTTTTGAGTTTAAACCGGTTGTGTTCGGGTAAATATATTGCACCCAGTTGGTTTCTTTTGATACGATTAAGTTTTATGGATAAACATCGTTTTTATCTGCGAGTAGAAATTCAACTTCAACTTGAAAATAAAGTTTTTAATTTAAAAAGTAAATAAAAACTATACTGGTAAAGTTGTTAAACTTTTAACGAATATACAAGAACAAGACATTAAACTAATGTGAAAAAAGAAATTCTATGATTCGGGACCGATTGCTGTAACACAAGATTGGAATAATCAGTCATACGGTAGCCATTGACATTTAAAAACTTTCAGGGGTAGTCATTTCTAGTCTTATACCGTATACATTCTTTGTGGTTATCTCAGAGTAACTTGGATACTTTGAAATTGACTGTTTGTGATATTATTAATAAAATAAACGTCACAATGAATTTGAAGACGTCATTTGTGCTCAGTTAGACGCTGATTACACGACTCTTTTTTTCGTTCGTTTTGTCTTTCGTCTTTTTGACAGGTACGTACGATAGGGATTACACGGTTCCTATGATACGTGGATACGCGCATACGTGATTTTGACGTTTATTGAAATTCACATTATATTTAGGAAGGGAATAATAAAATTTCAGATGGAAACAAACTAAATTGACTTATTATGGAGGATAATAATTGCTAGTTTACTAGCAAATCTAAAATTTTCCTATATTCAGCTCTAAAATCAACTTTAAAATTCACCATTAAAATTTCCTGCATTGTTTTGGTCGTCAAACGAGAAATGTCAAAGATCACCGGGAAAAATCTCAGAATTTTCATTCCTGCTTTCGTTACTTCATTCCCCTCTTGTTTCTATGGCCCTCACCCTATCTGTCAAAAAGACGTAAGACGAAACGAACGAAAAAAATAGTCGTGTAATCAGCGTCTTACTGAACGCATCCATCACAAATACGGAATTCCGCAAGCGATTTAAAATAAATGAAAAAGGAGGTAACATGATTTATTGCATTTGATTGCACTTTATGAAATTGTTAAATAACGGTTAAATAAAAGAAAAAAACGTTATATGTTACCTTTTAAATTATCTTCAGATGTGATGACAAATGCAAATGCTTTTGACAGTGACAATGACTTTGAATTATAGCCTCTATAAACGTTCCGAAGAATTTGTTAAATATTGAAGTCTGTCAGATAAATCTGATAGTGGATGGCATTTTCTGTCCAACGTGACGGTCTGTCAAACGGTCGGATGAAAATCAACCAATGTTTGATATTTTGGGGGCGGAGGCAAGCATGTCGGCCGATAAGATCTCACCGTGGATGCCCTATTTTAGCAATCATCACGTCATTGATAGAGTCAACGTATCGAATAATGGAAAAATAAAGTGTGTGAGTGCCGGGACTCACGGTTTAGATTAGTAGACATGGCCATTCCAGCCTCGAAAAATTCTATGGATCTTGGTATAACGCATCAAAAAATAAATCGATGACAAATATAACAGTATACGTGTAGGTGTAACAGTTTGGGACAATTCGAAATTCACTATTTGGTAAATTCAAGCGATGAGATGCCACTCCAGGAATGTATGTCCCGTACAAAAACCTGTAGAGATGACGAAGTAAACGTTGTAGTAGAAATACAGTCGGTGCTGAGAAAATGGAAAAACTCTTTCTGCAGACTGTATTATGGCAATGAAAACCAATACTCCCCTGTCATCTCTAAGCTTTGGTCAGATGAAAGTTTGCCAGATGAATGGAATCTCAGCATCGTCTGCCCGTCCACAAAAAAGGAGACCCCCTTCACTGCTCCAACCATAGAGGCATCAGTCTCCTTAACATCGCCTTATCTTATCTGCCATATTGTGTGGAGCTTTCGTCAATAACCTGATTGATCCATATCAGTGCGGTCTTAGGCCAGGAAAGTCCACCATAGACCAAATTTTCACACTTATGCAGATCCTGGAATAAACCCAAGAAGCCCAAATCGATACCCACCACCTGTTCATCGATTTCAGAACCGCCTATGACAGCATCTGGAGATATGAACTTGAACAGTATAGAGCTATTTCTAATTTTGACATCCCTGCCAAGCTCATCCGTCTGAGCAGAATGACGATGGAGAAAGCTCGCTGCTCCATCGAGTTCGGTAATGACCCCACCGAGTTTTTCGATGTCAAAAAAGAATTCAAGGTGACGCGCTGTCATGCGACTTCTTCAACACCATACTTGAAAGAATTGTTCGTAACTCACAAGCCAACACACAAGGAACGATCTTTCAAAAGTCCGTTCAACTACTTGCACACGCCGACGATATTGACATCATTGGTAGAACACAGCGAGCTGTCACTGGTACGTTTGCCACCATAGGAATGGAAGCGGCTAAAATGGGTTTAGCGGTAAACGATGGCAAAACAAAGTATATGCAGTCAACGAAAGGGGACACTCAACATCGATGAATTGGACAGGATGTCACTATAGACAGTAACAACTTCGAGGTAGTAAAGGACAAAAAATTACATTTCGTCGGAAATCAAATGAAGGATTACTCTTGCCAGTCGCTGTTTCTTTGGGCTATGAAGGTAATTGAGTAGTAGAGCTGTCTCCCGATCAACTAAGGAAACTCTGTATAAGACCTTTATCATTCTAGTCTTGCTTTATGCAGCTGAAGCATGGACCTTATCGAAAGCGGATGAAGACATCCTTGGCCGCTTCGCGAGACAAATCCTTCGTAAGATATTTGGTCCCGTTTGCGTTGACGGCTTTTGGGGGAGAAGATTCAACCACAACCTAAACGAGCTGTACAGCGACATCAACCTGGTCAAAAAGCTGCGCATTTGGCAGTGTACTCGGGCTAACTGGGTTGTTGGTTGAGGCTTTGGTCCTACCCGGGATGTTAGTAACAAAATTAGATGCCCGTTCGGGACTCGCACGTCCGAAGGCGCAAAGTATCCACAAAAAGAAACTTACAGAATCTTTGTAAACTCATGAACCCTTGAAAATCATATTCGTTCTGCTTCAGTTTAAAATGTCCAATTGATTTGTCGTTTTGAATTTCGTTTAATTATTTATTTAACAAGACATTTCCGTTATTTTGGCAGCGATTATATGTGAAGTAAGCCAAAAATATTAATTAAAATAATCACACTGATAACGCACAAAGTGGTCAATGAACAAAAATAAAATATTCTACAAACCATACAACGGCGCCAATTGACAGCGACAATCTAACGGATAATTGAATTCGCTGTCAACATATTTTGACACCAAATGACAAGTCAAGATAAAGATCCCACAACGGCAATTAACAAAATCAAATGCGTTAAAATTCGGTCACACTGCATAGCCCGCTGCTGCCAGTGAATACCGCCTGGCCCGGCAGCGGCGAATAGATAATCGAATTTACAGACGAAAATTAGTCATCGAAAGACGCCGAGATAGACGTTTCTAAATCTGTTCTCACCGATTGACGATCGTGCACATGATCTTGATCTCCAAAGTGATTTATGTTCGACTGTTTACGCAATATCAAAGCAACACAAAGCAACAGAGCAAAATAAAAAGAAAATGGAAAAAATCCGCTTCGTATTTTTAGAATCTCGTTCTTTACACTCGCTATGAAATCGTGTTTCTTTTCATCCCCTCGGGTGGAAGCTTGGTGGGGCACTTTTTTCCTTTCTTTTTGGAAGCAAGGAAAAAAGGAATGTAAAAGCTCCTCTCTCAAATGCCGCCGGCCGCCGCTGGCTATAGTGCAATTGGTGAGCCTCGAACCTTTAAAGGTCAAAACACGTACAAAAAGGGCTCATCCACCATCGGATATCAGTCACGAGTTGCACCCTCAATGTGAATTTTTCAATCCCTCTACGCTAGCTTTCGCTTTTTATACTCTTTCCCACATTATCCTGCTGTCCATGCACATACAACGTTATTATGGAGGGGTTAAGTTAGATTCTAGGAATATGAGTGCCGAACAGCTAGCTAAAAGGGCAGTAAAACAGTTAACCAGTAAACCACCCCCCAGTCAGAGAAATGAAGCCAGGAACAAAAACATTTAACTATCTGTGTGCATGCAAATTAGCGCGCAACCATCTGGAACCAAAAAAAACAACAACAACAAAAAAAAAACTATGTGCATTGACACAGCGATGATATCTCCTCTCTTTTTGAAAACAACGACGCGGTTAGGTTGTGCACCCTACAATGGGGGGATGGTGGCTGGTGGATGAGATGCAATGATGTTCCGCCCACTGACGATGAGGATGATGCCGATGGGCGTGATAGTGATTATGATGAAAGGAAAAGTCTTTACCGTCATCGAACGCACTCTATGTGAGAGCAATCAGAGAGGGTGGCCGAAAAGAGAGTAGAAAAGTAAACGCTCAACACGTGATCTATTTTTATACAGAGAGGTGGCAATTGGTAGTGGCCTCCAAATAACGGGGTGGTATTTGGGGGGGGAGATTGGAAAATAAATAGACGGCGATTTGTTTGAGTTGTACTCCATTTTTTTTTTTTCATCTTCCTTCGTTTTTTTTACGAATTGACACGAAAGTAACGATCAAACAAACGTTAAGAGATGAGTTATAGGGGGTGGGAGGTTTTTATTTGAATCACAGTTTGATTGCATTAAATCAGGATATAGCGTTTTCGTTAACATTTACCATGAGCGGAAAAGTGCACAGGGTCATAAATATTGTCGATTGCTCCGAATAAATTATGGATTATAACGGGTAAATACAAAGTCGATTTGTATTGTTTCGCTATAGCATGTGTTGTCAGAATAAATGTCATTTAGTTATGGATATAGTAATCCATTAAAAGAGAGTTTATTATTGGCCTTTATACGAGTCAATATAATTATAACTATAGAACTAAACTGACGAGGAAATTGGGAATCGGAGTTAAAATAAGGAAATTATCATAGGTCCGTCCGCGTACGCTCCCAAAACTGCGAAAAGTTACAAAAGATTACAAAAATCCGTTCGCGTACGCAAAAGATTCGTAGTTTTTCGTAAAAGAGAGTGCTCACGAGTAAAAAATTTCCCCGTGCTGCGAATTTTAGCGAAATTTCTTTGGGCAGATACAAGGTCTATTTAGTGTGTATTTTGTGATCAAGATGGGTCATCTGTCAAATAGTAAATACAGTAGACTCTCGTTAGCGTGACCACCGGTTAATGTGAACTCTGGATAACGTGAACATATTTTTTTTAACATTGACATCTCTAAAACGTGAACAAATCCTGAATACTCTTAAACGTGAACTACAATTTCTGCTTCAAATTACTGTAAAATTCGAGCAAGATGCAACTTGAAATTTGTTTTTCTTGGTAAAACATCTCGTCTTGTACAGTTTGTTAGCTACAACTCAGTTTGGTCGTGGAGAATGTAAATGCACTGTTCGGTGCTATTAAACATGAGGTTTTATTAATATCTTTATTTTCAAGATGTTTGTCTTAGATAAAATCGTTTGCCAAGCCGGGCTGTACAATTGAAGACATCCATGATTGAAACAAGGATATAGACAACTCTAATCCAAAGTAACCAACATCATAAGTGTTGGAGCGACCGATGACGGAGATGTGCTTGTATTGCCAAAAGGAAAATACTAAGCCTAGTGAAGCCATTTATATGTATCTTCAACAAGGCTGAAATAGGCTGAAGATGAGCTTGTTAGCCAAAATGACTTAAATATCTTAAGACGCCTTAAGGAAAGGGTGATAGGAAAGTTTTTGGACAAAAAGAAAACAAGTAAACAGATGACCCACTTTTTCTACTAAATTCGATAACGTTATGTCCAAAACTTTGTATTTACGTTCCTTTGCCATAATTTATATATTCTTAAAAATCTATTAAAAGTACAGTTATGTAACAAATAAAATAAAAACAAATAATTAAAAAAGTTTTTAAATGAATCTCTTCTGTGGGATTGTCCTAGTATTTTGTTAAAATTCAGCCTTCGCAAACGTGAACTGGCTTGGTTTTTAATTGTTCACGTTATCGAGAGTCTACTGTAATTTGAAAATTGGGAAAAATCCTCTCTTCTTCTTTTTTTAACTATTGAATATTTTCACAAAAAACTAATTTTCTTTTATTTTTCTAACAAATAGTGATTGACATTTCACAAATTGTCAGATTGCTGTTTGAGATGTCCCTCGGTGACTCCGTGGATGAAGATGTAGCACGATTTCACACGAGGGGACATTTTTTGCCACTCTCATTAAATTTTTTGACACCTCATTTGGCTCTCTCTTCTCTTGATTTTTGACAGACTCAGTAATTTTACGTAAAATTACCGCACACCAAACAGACCTACATAATATGTACATATGTCCAATAACATACATTTTTCAGTATTGCTGCTATTTACCGAGTTCGTTTACTTGTTTTTTTGTAGTTTTCCTATTTTTGAGAGATTTTTACCCCCACTCTTCGAGATTTGACAGAAAACACATATTTGGTGCAAAAAGTACGCGAATGGACCTCATGATACGGTTTCTGCGTTACTAACCGCGCGCCGGCCGTTGTTCTAGCAGGGACTGTCACATTAAGTTGCAAATGGCGCGTCTTTCTGAATTATTTTTATATTGTATTGATGCAAAATTTAGACATAAAAAAAACCTCTATAAAAATTGCACATCCACATTGGCGCATATGTATACGTATGTACCAACATACAGTGAAATCTCTCCTAAGCGGAAAGCCACGCGATCGCAGTTTTTCGTCCGGTTATGAGAGCTGTCCGTTTATAACAACGCATTTTGTATTGGAAATTAGACACTCTCCCTCGGGTTCTGGTCGGCTTAGGATATCCTGTTTCCTGATACAGATCAATACAGTCTGCTCGTTGTGGCGTTTTATAGTTAGCTGCTGCTTGCAGCTGAGTGTGATAAGCGAAGGTATATATTTTGAATCCATAAAGTCTTGGTACAAATTGATTGGTGGGTCTGGCTAGGTATGGGGGAAGCCAGTACCGAAGTATGCTTCATCTGTGTGATGGTGACGGAATAATTTTGGTGTATAAACGTCAATGCATTTGCGGCAATATGTATTCACCATTGCTTCGCCGGTAATCTCAGAGAGGCCTATTGGCCTATTTCAAAATACACGCGTGGGCAGTGACTTAAGTCTCCAGTTTGATAATTTTCTATCATCTGAGCAATGCCACGGTTTGTTATCTATGTATCTACAATGGTTGAGACCGTATAGAGCATCTCAGCTGCTTATTCATTCATATCAGATTGATGTGGGTTATCCTCAAGCTCATCCTCTGGTTCTACATCCAGAATCATATCAAGAGCTTGTCTGTAGTTTGGAACTTGTTCATTTAACACAGTCAAATTGAACAGAAGAAATCATTTCCATGGAGTCCACAGAACCATGTAGCCCAGAATACTTCCTCGGAGCTTATCATTTTTCTGCAAATCAAACTGAACAGACCTTCAACACTTTAGTCAGCCTCAGCTACGCTTATTGAATATCTGCCCATTGCTGAATTGGCTCTCAGAAAAAGTTGTTAGCCAATGCCTTGTGCCTAAGTCTGAGTAGCCAAGTGCCATGACATCTGCATCGTTTTCTCATCCAGTGACCATTCCTGTAATGGCCATGATCCATGCTGCCAACGATCAGGCAATTATGTTCTCATTCTGCTGGGCAAGCTAATAAATCGTACTTGACCATTAATCTTAATCATTCATTCCTAATGGCATTAATCTAAAGAAAATTCAAATTTAAAAAAAAAAATCTAGTTCTGTGCAACTCATTGCATTCCACGAGCTCATTTCATGTCAAAATGAAACAATTTTCAAATTTC
Organism: Brachyopa scutellaris; assembly: GCA_949775065.1. NCBI lineage: Eukaryota > Metazoa > Arthropoda > Insecta > Diptera > Syrphidae > Brachyopa > Brachyopa scutellaris. The sequence goes on from OX459113.1 coordinate 108,472,159, forward strand.
AAATACCCTTGTCCACCATGACCACATGGCCGTTGAAAGCTCCTTGGCCAATCAGAATTTCTAACCTGTTGCTGACACCATGACATTTGTAATAAATTAGACTTCTATTCTGCTGTAGAAAAGAAAAAAAGACTTGCATCACACCTCGCACACAACACACTCATTCAGAAGTGCACAGCTGCTTGCCACTTCGGCTGTAGTCGACTGCTTGGGTCTATCAACCATCGCGCCAGAAAGAGGTCAAGCACCTGATTCATTCATCGAAAAAATAAAATAAAATGAACGCAGAAATTTTCAACTGATTCGATATATTTCGAAATGCGCAAAAATAAAACTCAATAAATCACGGTAGGTACTTGAATGCGCAACCTGGTAACCCTTCATGCAGCGAGTTGAATTTAATTTTAGAAAATCGTACAATGAAACACAATCAAATAGATTTTGAGAATAAAACACTTAATTAGCTATTTTACACTTTAATAGCCGTCATTAATTTTCATGATTTGCAATGGCAGAGCAATGGATGCGCAATTCTACCTTTCGTTAGGCAATAAAGACTCTTCTATGGCCACCATGTGGATACCTAAAATATTTTCAATATCACGGTCGTGATTTATTGTTGCCGTTGGTGATGCCGCATCCAATTCCAATGTACCCCTATACGCGCAAATTAATTTTGTTTTATTTGCATTTGCCAATGGGCGGGAAGGAAAGACAGAGGATGGCAGTCGCTGTTTATTGTAGGATCTCGTGAAACGGTTGATGAAACCGATTCGTCTTGTTTTCGATTTGAATAAAATTTAATTTATTTTTATTTAGATTTCTGGGAAGTAATAAAAAAAAGGAAACTTAACTACCGGGATCGTAAAATAAGTGTATTTGCAGAACGTTTACGACATATTCTACGATGACTTGGAACATGTACCTACTGAACGGCTTTAGGTTTGAATCCCAACTATGAACATAGAATTTACTCACGTACCCATCTGATTGGGTGGCGCTACAAATTGAGGTAGATGCAGCAAACGACACAACAACTTGATTTTACTGTATTTATTTATTATTTTATTTAATACAAATTACCATTACCTATATACCAACCAGTGAAGGCTTTAATGACAAATTCATAATTCAGTAAGATTTTTAGCGGGTTGGGGTCACAATCCTGAAAACCAAAATCCCGAAAACCCAAAATCCCGAAAATCCAAAATCCCGAGAATCCAGAATCCCGAAAATCCAAAATCCCGAAAATCCAAAATACCGAAAATCCAAAATCCCGAATACCAAATCCCGAAAAAATTATATAAACTGCAGAATTTGCGCAAATTTTTCATTTTATATAATTTTTCGGGATTTCGTTTTCGCAAATTTTGCATTTTATATAATTTTTTCGGGATTTCGTTTCCAGGACTTTTTTTTTTAATGGAAAGTAGACAAATGTTTGTCCATTCCCGTTGGTATTAGTGTTGTAATTTACTCAAGGAGGCGTATTCAAGGAGGGGTCTGACAAAGATTATGTAAAGAGGTTTTGTAACGTAAGGGTTAGAGATTTCTTTGGACCAGCGTTTTATGAAACCAAGAGAAGAATTGGCCCTGTGTACTATATAATCAAGTTAAGCTCCCTGTCACAAATAATACCGAGATCGCGTATGGAGGACACTGAGGGAACAGGTTCATTACGAAAGTAATAAGTTCTGGGGGGTGGGGGGTGGCGTTTGCGGAAGAATGTTATGGATTGACATTTACCGACGTTTAGTTGTAAAAACTTCTTGTCGCACCATGTATAGAATAAATTAAGGTCATGTTGGAGTAAGAGTGAATCGGTGGGGGTAGATATTACCCTAATGATTTTTATATCATCCGCATAAATGGACAGATCGGAGTGTTTTATGGAATGACCAACATCATTTATTGTTAGAACAAAGATCAGTGGACCGAGATGACTGCCTTGAGGAACACCTGACGTGGCCTTGATGGGGACCGAGACTGAAAATCTGAAGAGAACCCTATACTGGCGTTCCTCTAGTTACGATCTCAGCCATGAGATGAAAAGTTGTGGAAAACCGAGGGCTTTAAGTTTACGGTAAATAGTTAGGTGACAGATCTTATCAAACGCCTTACTGTAGTCGGTAGTAATGACATCCACTTCTTTACCTTCCTCAAGTGCTTAAAGCGTTTTAGAAACGAATTCGGTTAAGTTAGTCGTTGTGGACTTACCCTTTAAGAAACCGTGCTGTTGACGAGAAAATATGGATTTACAATGAAAATACAGTGAGTCGTAGACAATGCTCTCGAAGAACTTGGGGATAGAATAGAGTTTGGCTATGGGTCGGTAGTTTGATATGTAATTTTTCCTACCGTTTTTATGGATAGGGAAAATAAAGGAGTCCTTCCATACCTTTGAGAAAACGGCTTAAGAGAGAGAGAGTCGAAATAGAATTGTAAGGGGCTGACACAGAGCATGACACAGATAGCTGCTAGATTAGATTTTAGTTTCACACATTAGCGTATACTGATCGCTCTTTTAGATGAAGACCAAATCCATGTGAAAACATGTACTTACATCGCAAATAATTTCCGGTGAAAACCAAAGAATAAGAAAACGTTCCGTTATTAAGGAAAACAAAATTTAAAAAAATAACGCGGCACATAACGAGCGTTCTGAAATAAGTTTTTTAATATGAATTGTGCTCGATATGAACTTGTAAATATTAGATATTGCTTTGCCATAGATCGTTTCTTAAATGTTTTTTGTCAATAATACTTGAACTGTTTTGTTATGTTTTATTTTTTTAAAGTTTGTTATTTCACTTAATATACATATAAAACAAGTTGTCTACTAATTTTTTTTCCTAAAAACAAATATTTATTTTCACTTTCTGGATTTTGACCTTTCGGGATATTGGATTTTCGGTATTTTGGATTTTCGGGACTTCGGATTTTCGGGATTTTGGGCTTTCGGGATTTTGGTTTTCGGGATTCTGTCCGATTCCCATTTTTAGCTTACTACCTACATTTCAACTACTTTCTGCTAACCTGGATTTCTGTGATATCTTTCATCGTAAGTCTGACAGTTAAATGTCAAACACTTAGACGGTGGGTGAATAAATTTTTCAAAGAATATATGTATGTAAGTCTGTTTGGTATTTGTGAATTTGTACAAATTTGCGTAGAAAGGAGAGCCAAAGATGAGAAACTTGCGAATTGTTACGATTTGTTACACCACCACTTTTTTGCGAGAAGTGGGTAAAACCTGTCAAAATAGCCATCTCTATAGGTCTGTTCCTGTATCTTCTGCACCAAAATGCACAAATTCTCAAATTTCAAGGAGTGGGGGTCAAAATCTCTAGAGTGAGCTTAAAGTGTGAAAAACTACAGAAACGCATTGAGCGACAAAAATGGAAAATGTATGACATTTGGCAGATTTCATAAAGCTGCCCAAAAAAATTTCTAGGGCTAAAATTCGCAATTTTTTTACTCTCAGAGGAGAGAGCTTCTGCTAAAAACCAGGAAAAATCTTCGTACGGGAATAGGATTTGAGGGACTTTCGTAGATTTTCGTTGTTTTTTCGCAGTTTTGGACAGGTACGGGAACAGACCTTTTGTTTCTGCGTATAAATTTGGATTAATTGAAAAGCGAACGTGTCACCAGTGTCACGTTTGACGGTTTATACCCACAAAATGTCAAAAATGTGGTTCAACGAGTTTGGCCACTTTCTTACAAGTCTTCCAGTCTCTAAGAGACTACAAAAAGTTACCAAACAGACCTTATGCGTAAATTTTTTTTCATCTGTCGATTTGCAAATCATATGTCAATTTTCCCCATTTGCGTTCCGTCATTGAGTGTCATGTTGACAGTTTTGACGCTGTTGCTGAGTTATAGATCTGTTCGGGTACTTTTTGTACTAAAATTCTGAGTCTGTCAAATTTCGAAAAGCGGAGGTGCAACTCTATCAGACATGGGTTAAATTACGGAAAAGTAAACGAACAAAAAAAAATGAAAACTGTATGCGATTTTACAGATTTCATATACCTGCCCCTTGGATTCTCGGGTTAAAATTCACAAATTTCATGCTAATTCATACGAATATACCCGCGCCAAGTCGAATAACACTTACGCCCGCGTATGGTGCTTGAGACCGAAAGCTCTAGAGTGCCTTTGTGTATAATTGTCTTCTTCATAAAAAAATATCTGCTTACTGGAAACTGCCTTTGCGCTAGCTCTGCCCGGTCTGAGCCAATTATTTTTCTCCTGAAAGTGCTACATCTCAAATTGTTAAACTTTGACTGTCATATTTGTTGCTGGAATCTTCGCCTATCATGAGAACCGATCCAACTGTATTGGCAATTTGGCATCAACCGCTTCTGTTAAACTTTATTTTTAAAGAATTGCCATTGCCGTTGACTGTCAAAATATTGAAACACAAAAATTACTCACCTCAGTTTGGATGATAAATTTGACACTTGATATTTGTCAGATCAAGATGCCACAATAGCAATGTCAATATTTATACTCAATACTCTTCCGATCTACTCGTACATATCAATTGTGTGGTTAGTCTTTCATTTCCTTATCGAAACGCTTATGCTCAAGGACATTGTCCCAATTGCACAATTTTGCGGGTATGTATGTATTGATTTCTTACGTCATACATACTCAACTATGGGTTTATTCGTCAATTTGACAAATTACAGATCTGCAAAAGGCAATAACAAGTTATAGCCTTTCTGTTTGCCAAATGACATAAAACCAAAAATGCTAACAACTACTATTTTCCTAGTATCGGTAGGCAATAAAAATGCTAAGTATCACGAGCTGTCATAAAATGTTCCCAAGCTACCAGAACTTCTGCAAATGCTACTGAGATTTGTTGGTTGGTTTCTCTTCCCCCGCCTTCACTATAAAATAAATATCAGTGATTTCAACAACAAATCTTTATTGATTTTGATTTAGCGTTAGCCAAAGTGTCACTTAAATGGCTGAAAAGAAAAAAAACATTACATCTTCCACCACAATTAAACCATGTAGCGCCAGTTCTGGCCCATTCCCGCCACAGGATATCTACAGATCTCAAGAACAAACCTCGCACACAAGACAACGTCACATACATTGACCATCCAATAAACTATATGCTCGTATGTCGTTCCATAACTTAACCAAAAAAAAAAGAAGAAAAACAGGACACAAAAAAATTAATAAAACACAGTTATCGCCATGCGTACGTACGGCGACGTCGAGTAGCGCAAAACAACTTTAAATTCATTTCCATTCACACTCCCATCAATGATATACGAGAGGAGTAGGTACTCTCCGCCGGCAGGACCCCCACGCTCTGCCCACCCAACCGACTCCCGACTAAACGAGTAAATACTCCCCAAAGGATATGGATGTCGCCTAAAAGTCTCTCGCATTTGGGGCATAAATAAGAAAATCGAGCAAAAAACTGAAAGTTTCAAATAGAATATACACAAAACAGCACAGCAGAAAAAAGGACATAAAAGGGACCAGGCAGCAGCAGCAAAGAGAAAAAAACCAACGAATTGGTATTTCGTTATCCACACGCAGATGTGAACACGTAACCATGCAGACGTTAGGTTGATGGTGTGCTGCCGGATCACGATTGCTGATGGGGAAACCCCACCAACCCACTGACAAAAATAAGGATCAATACTCTCTCCAGCATCCATAGGCCGAGAGTGAAATTCACACACAGTGATGGCTGTGGCTGTGGCTGTGGCTGACGCTGCTGTGCGCACTCCACCAGCAGGATAACAACAAAAACAACAACAGAAGCAAAACAAAACGGGAAAAACTTGATACACAAAAAGGAAATCAGGAACAAAATGAAAACAACGCGAGAGCAATACTCGTACAATTCCGTGCTGAGAATTATACAACGACCGACGACGGCACGGCACACGGAGCAGGAAAAATATAGGTAAGCGGAGCAATTGAGCTTTACGCGAGCTTTCTCCGTTTTTTTATATTTTCGTGAGCAGGACTTGGGTCGGTCGTCCTTTTTCGTATGGGGAAAACCCCACCGCTGCTGGGGTGGATTCCCATTTTTCGATTGAGGTAGGTGCGGTTGAATGGAAAGATAAGAGCGGACCCGTTCTGCTTCTGCTGAATGTTTGTTGGGTGGCCGCGCTTTTATTGGCGAAATTGATTGTACATGTGTTTTATTGATTTGTCATTGTCTGCACACCCATGGCCTGGGAGTATTAAAAACACCACCAACGACAGATTACTCGGTATTCTATTAACAAATAGTGATGATGACAGCAGTCAAAGTGAAGTACGTACTTAATTTCGCTGCAAATTGCATTATGAGAGTTACGCAGAAGACAACAACCATGTGCCGGCCCCCCGCACTGCGACGTCATTGAAGGGATCTAGGGCAGCCGATAGCTCATAAGTAGGTAATTACTAATCGATTGTGGTGATTATTTACACTTTTATTTTAGTTGAATTTGTATAGAAGATGGTTAGGCTAGAGCGGAAGCAATCGATAAAAAAAAAGCTGTGAATCATAATGATCGCTTCCCACTTAAGGTCATTGCACGACGTGGGTTGTTTGGTAGTTTGTCGGTTCAGGTTCCATACATAAAGATAGACTTTGGTGACCTTCCGTAATGGAAACAGCTAGTGCACTTATGTAAATCTTAAATGGCACAGTTCCAATGTGTCGGAGAAGCGAGAAGTACTTGAAACTATTTTCAGATGTCAAGAACTTACTTGCAACCCGTCGAATGGATAGGACTTAATGTCACCGAATCATGTAATATCATGACGTGCTTTAAACGACGATGTACTAAACAACTAAGTCGTAACAGAAGTAAGTCTGACATATAGTGTCAGTTCCTACTTCAAGTGCATTCTAGGTATATTTGAATTACATACATACATACTACATACATATGTAGGTATGTATGTCATTATGGATTCGGTTCTTTGTTTTTTTGTATCATAAAGCTGAATCGTTTGCGATTAGTTGAACTCAAACCCGACGGAAAGTCTTGTTATCGATATTAAAAGGTATCCTGGAAGACTTTCATACAAGAATGCAAGTAAATGAAGATCGTTCTATATTATTTCTGTATAGTACAGGTACCAATTGATATATATTTATTTTTTTATTTATTTAATTATAAATTATAAATTTTTTTATGAAGACCTCAGCCCGCTTAGACCAGAATATATCCTTCTTATTGTATCTGAGATAGCATCACAGCAGGTTAAAGTGCTATTTATTTGATAGAGCAGATCATTCCCATGGTCTTTAAAAAATTGAGCGTAAGACTGTTTGAAATTGACCACCGTTGGACATTAACAAGGTCTTCATTCACACGTGCGACACAATCTTCTATTAAGCCAACAGACTGACATAGGTATAAGAGGACATCATCGGCGTACATATGTAATTGACAGTTTAAAATTGAGCCAGGAAGATCGTTTACAAACATGGAAAACAGTAACGGGCTCAACACACATCCTTGCGGAACACCTGAATTAACAAAAATATGACTTGATGTTCCCTGGGTCGTTTTAACTACCTGAACACGATTACTTAAGTATTGGGTAAGAAGTCTGAGTGACGCAGTGTGAAAACCGAAATAATTTCTCAATTTAGACAAAGAATTGAGTGGTCGTCGATACAGTCAAAGGCTTTGGAATAGTCAAGTTGACCATAATTCCGATTTTATTAGAGTCCAATGCTAAACGCAAATCTGAAGTTACTTTAATAACAGCAGATTCGCAGCTATGCTTATGGCGAAAACCCGATTGCCACTTGGAAAGGTTATTACTGTCGTCTAAATACCTCTGTATTTGATTAACCATAATCTTTTCGAGAGCTTTGGCTGGAAAACAAAGTAAACTGATTGGCCTGAAATCTGACGTAGCTGACGGGTTAGCCTTTTTCGGGATTGGAGCAATTGTAGCTTCTTTCCACTTCTCGGGGAATCGACTGCTATAAATACAGAAATTAAAAATATGCAACATATATGGAAGTATTAGAGGCAATATTAACTTTAAAAACTTAGATGACACACAATCAGGACCAGTTGCATTCGATTTAATACAACGAATCGCATTATGAACATCAATGGACTGGACACATTGAAAACAAAAACCTTCACTTGAGTCCTCAAAGCTTGCTGGATCTATTGAAGAAGTTGTAGAGAGAGGTGTAAAAACGGAGCTCATTGTACTGGGGCTGAAAGAGCGATCAGCTGTATTCTTCCCGGCAGTCACTCCTAAGTGTTTCAAGCTCTTCCATATCGTCATTCAAAAAGTAAACTACAGGTGGAGACGATCGAAAAACAATAACAACAACGATGATTTGAGTGGCATACAAAACCTATACTCACTTCAACACGCAAAAATTATACCAGTTTTGGGTGACACTCTTGTGTGTACCCGTTTTTAGTGTTTTCCCTTTTATTTTAATGCAAAGCATATTGGCCTGAAGATAGTCGTCGATCCAAAGTGCTGAAACTTTTGGGCGTATTCTTCAAGAATTCGAAGTCAGGGGATCCCAAAGTACAACGGAATAGATTTTTAAATTTGCCAATAAGATTTAATTCCAAGAATTTAATTGCAAATATGCACTTTTATCTTCAAATATTAAAGGAAAGGTAACAGCTTTGAAATAATTTAATAACAAATCATACTTTTGGTTGTTTGCCAAAAATTCAAAGAGGTGACGTCGTGGGAGGTGTGGCACTGTAATTCACCAATGTAGAGGTTTCAGAATGCTCACTAGTTCAATGTTCATTTAGTCACTTGCAGCTAAAGCTTAGAGAAATTAGTTTGTACTCACACAAATCGCTTAACAAAGATTAAGGAAACTCATGGTATTTATTCTGTAACTTCAGCTGTTCTGTATGTTACATATTTTGTTTTGTTACTCTCATATTGTATTTATTGACCTGTGTAAATGTAACTCTGTAAACAGATTTTAAATTTCGTGCTTTTTTTATCATTCACAAATAAGTTGTGCTGTTTGACAGCTGTCGAGTAAAATCTGCGATTTTAATGGCAATAAGTTGATATTGGCTTGAGTAGGTACAAAATTTGAATGTCTATAAATTAAGGACTCAGCTCATTCGTAGCCATACAGATCAAAACAAAACAATTGCTGCTTTAGCTTACTGTCTCTCATTAATATTTATGACATTGCTCGGTAGTCACTCTTGGGTTTTCGGTAGATACACCAGGAGTGGCGGTCAAGGCATTGACGTCGGTCGTCTCCACGATACATTTTTAAAGACATAACTAAGAACTTGACATAAAAATGTCTCGTGGAGACCCCTAATTGGCAGACATAATTAAAAACATAATGCGTGTTTTTTTTTATCTTCATTTATATAGGCTTAGCTAAAAACGATTAAAAAAACGCTCGTCAGTGACTTGTCAGCACTATCATAATTGACATTTCTAAGGTGCGCGGAAAAGGAGTACAAGTCAAAATTTGGTCAAAATGAAATAAGTACCATTCGGTTGCAAATTTTATATGTCTTATTTGGTAAAAGGGATATAAGTCTATTGCACACACAAATGGTTAAAACAGGCCTTACTGTTGAAAAAATGATTGATTCTACCGCGCACCAAAGATTTGTCAGTTTAACATCTGCTGTCAAATTCATTAAATTCATGAATATAAAAAGAATCTTTGAGCACACATATTTTTAAAGAAATAATAAAATGATGGACTAATCATTAGTTTTAGCTTCCATTTTGTTCATTTTTTTATATTTTCTCTTTGAAATCCATATTTCCGTCGCCGCAATTGTTTACAAATGCCCCACTTACAGTCATATTTGATATTTCGATAGCATTTTCGATAACAATCGACAAAAAATAGTTTGGTAGCACATTTTTTCTATCCAGGGTATGGACCTAAGATTGGATAACTATCCAGATTTGGTAACTCTATACAGGCTTAGTAGTATGTGTATTTAACATGGAACATGTTTCTAAGCCTATATATGTAGATCAAAAAAACAACACGCCTATAATTAAGATATCCGCATTTTAGTTTTGTCTTCTCGGAGAACTGAAAACCAGATTTATTTTTGACATTTGGCCGTTTGACAGGTAGATTTTTATTCGGTTTGTATTTCGGTACCTAGAGTTTGGTAGGTAGATTTTCATTCTATTTGATATTTCCGTAGAATATTTCACTGCTTTCAAAGGGAGAATCGCGCGTTGTTTCTTCCTCGACGACATCTTGCAGAATGAAATGTCTGGACATATTTTTCCTAGCGGACGAAAAAAAGCTGAATCTAGTCAAGCATGTAGTTTTGACATAAATATGTCTCGTGGATATCATCGGCGTGAAATTGAAGCACTGTTTGTTTTCAGCAAGATAGCTTGCAAGATAAGTCCTGGAACGTATCATTTCGTGCTACAGAGGCTTTAATTGGCTGCCCATATCACACGATTTATTATTTTTCAAACATTTAATGGAAAAATTGAGACACAATTGTGCAAAAACGTGATAGGAAATGTTTCCAAAATAACATTCTACTAATTCAAATGTTGAATTGAATTTTTCACAAAATTTTCAATATTCAAATTTATTTAAAAAAAATTGTTGGCCATGAAAAGAAAGTAGGAGGGTGAGGGGTGTCTAACAATCGTCCATATCTCTCAGTATAAAAAAACACAAACGTCCAAAAGAACAACAGAAGAAAAAAACAATCTTTCCATCCCAAAGGAGAAACAGGTAGTTGACACATTCACAATTGTGTATCTACAAGATGAATAAAAAAAACGTGTTGATACAGAAAGAAAACTTTAATTAAGAACAAACAAAACAGAAAGCGACATAAAATAAAATCAATTCAAATTCTATTTTTAAGATTTTTATGTTGATATTTTCCATTCCGTCGTGCTCTCGCACTGAGTGTTGACAGACTCGAGGAGATTATCGGGTGTCCTATGAACAGCACGTTGCCGTCCGTACTTTGGACCGCAGAGAAGATAGTCTTGAAGGACAAAATAATGTATTGATATCCTCAACAAATTATCCTTATACTTTACTTCCTTCGAACCGTAATGCGAAAGGTAAGCGAAAGCTCTCACATATCGAATTTGAGGCCATACAAATCAGGTGTATCCTTGAATCGATCACACGCTTGTCACACAATCGCACTTCAATACTCAACTCATAAAACAAACACAGTGTGTGGTGTGACAGTAATTACACTCCTTTCTCCTGGGTCAAAGGAAGAACCTTAAATTTGGTATCTTAATTTTATTCAATTTTACGACCGACTTTCCCAGTCCCAGTCGTTGGTCCTTGACCACCGATTTGAGAAAAGTAAGCAAACAAAACCATAATAAACAACATGTCAAAACGGGATACGAGTAAATACACACAACTACACAGCAACGGTATCGCTGTACGTCACGTTTTGACAATAAAAGGATTTCAATTAGAGGCTCAGCCCTGGCTGCATTTTTGTTCCTTAATTCGGTGAATAAAATAAAATCCTTGCTAATTGAATCCGAATGGCCGAGGATAACGACAAAATTGGGACACAGCGAAAAAGAAATTAAAATACGAGTACATATCCTTTTTTTCTTTCGTGAGTAGGAGTAACGTTTTCATTTCTGCCTATGGGGAGGTAGGTTTGGTATATCCTTGTTGTTGCTCTAATCAAAAGAAAAAAAAAACATAAAAATCCGGGACGCGATTATAATAGAAAACTTGAGAGAATGTATAATTTTTGAAGAGAAAATTGGGAACATTTCAAGCACATTCCCCAAGGATTCCACAGGATATCGAACGAAATTTTCATTTCCATTACAAAAAAAAAAAAACCGAAATTGTTTTGAATTTGTTTACAACCGCCCGCCCCTCTCTGCAACCGCCGAACTGGTTGGTTGGTTTTTAGCTTCGTTTATTGATTGACATTTAAAAATAAAAATGTAAATTTATATAGGGAAAAAGAAAAGAAACAAATATATGTATGTATATTCTTGTCCACCTACTTTTTTTCTCTGGTTCCTTGTTAATGGTGGCTGAGTATGTGTACCGAAGATGTACATAAAGAAGAACACAGCAAAAACGGCAAAAGGAAAAAAAAACAACACACGAAACGAAAAAGAGAATCCAACCACAATGAAGAAACTGATAAACTAAAGATATACACACATTAAATAAGGACGAGATTTTCCTTTTTTTTCTTTTTTGAATTTTATTTCCGTTTTCCTTGGGAGTTTTCAATTTTTCTGGAAATTTTTGAAAATCGTTTTACATTTTTGTGGTGGTTTTGAATTTGTGTTAATTTTTTGCACTTTTCTATGTGATTTTTGTTTTAGTATTTCCCTGGGAAATGTCCTTGTTTTGTAGCAAAAAAAGCAAAATGTCGACACATCCGTTTCGGGTATTTTCAAGTTTCTTTTGCAACAGTTCTGTTTAAAATCTCGACATCAACTGGGAATTTTTTCGTGACTTTTCGTGGTTGTTGCGGGTTTTTCGTTGAAGAAAATTTTATGAAGCTTTTGCTCTTTCTCTCTCTCCCTGATGGTAGGGAAAACTATGAAAACAGTGAAAACACCCCATGTGGAAATACTCTCAGCGATGCGATGTTCGCGCATGATTTTCGCCAGTGTTCCACTTTCTCTTTTTCTGTGATTGTGTATATGTGTAGGTAAAGAAGCGAAAAAAATGACAACAAAAGTCTGTTAGTGGTGGGAATTTTCGCACATGGAAAATGTTGTGTTATTTATCAATGAGCATTGATTTGACACTTTCGTTAAGTTGAGAGATTTTGTTGTTCGTTGAAAATTTGTAAAAGCTCAGCCGGGTTGTGTAGACAGTGTTGCTGTTGCCGTGGGGAATATTATCAACAAGTCAACAAAGGCACAGGTTTTAATATTTTCCATTCCGTCAGTTTTATTATAAAAGTAAGTAACAGTTCAAAGAGAACATTTGTTATTTTTTTTTTTATATTTTTAAATGTTCCAGATTGCTTTTTTAAAAAGTCAGCTTAAATTTTGAGATATTAACGGACCCAATCTTCTTAAATTGTTTATCTTCTACTGATGGCAATCCCAATACAGTGGACGTCCAGTATTACGAATGCTCGATATAACGAATTTCCAGTATAACGAAAAATTTCATTTTTCAGAAACACAACACCCTAAATTATATGAAATTCATACTTCGCTTTGCGCGGTTTTGTTTTGCGCGATTTCGCATTGCGCGAGACTTTTTATTCCCATACCATAACCACCGCGCAAAGCGAGGGACCAGTGTAACTTTTTTTTTTTTTTGTTAATTCCTGGTAATGATCAGTTATGCTAACATGTACATATCTACATAAATGTAATTTTAAAGGAAAATTAACTGTTTCAGTTTGTTGGGTTTTTTACGTTTTATTTTTACGAATTCATTTCGCGAAGTATTTCTAGTGGCGCACTGATGAAAAAATTAAACATTCAGCAGCAATGAATTGCTTCCATAAATGCATACAGTGGTCAGTTCAAAACAATATCGACTACTCAAAAACACTTTTATTAAGAGAAATGCTAGAGGAGGTGGTCCAAAAAAGCTTGGAGGGAACCAAAAGGGAAAATAATATTAAAGACTTTTTTTCCAAATCATAATTAGGCGCGTTTTTTTTCAAACCTATATAGATTTCGAAAAAGCTTTCCATACAAAAAAAAAAGACTGGATAATTATCCAGGCTACGGTTTTGTTGTATTTTACATTGAAAACATGTTGCGGAAACATGTTTAGCCTATATAGGTTTGAAAAAAAAACACGCCTATTGTTTTGTTTACCAAAACTTTATTAATTAATTTCTATTTTCTTATAAATAAATACATAAATTTCATTGCTAAAATCACTTGCTTTTTATAATCTAGTATTAATTAGCAAAAAAAAAGACGTTCGATATAACGAATTTTTCGATATAACGAATGACTGTGCATTATATAATTCGTAATACTGGACGTCCACTGTATATGATTAAATGTGACTGATTAGCACCGCCATTGGACTTGACCAATAATCGTTACCCTTTCTAAAAATATATAACCCATTTCCCAAACAAGGTATTCATCAGTAAATTAAAATTAAAAACGATTATTTCAATAACAATCCCAAAATTTTGAATAATTTTAAATGCAAAAAACTATTCGTATTTTTATATGGTCGCCGTGGCCGTGGTGGTTGGTGCGTTGGACTACCACGCAATGCGGCCCGGGTTCAACTCCTGGCCTGGTCTAACACCTAAAAAGAGTTTTTTCATGGTACCACCTCTTTCGAATGCCTGACAAGCATCAAAGAGTACCTATCATTTGTCACGATTAAGCTTCTCAACTCGCCGTTCGGAGTCGGCAAAAAAACTGTAGGTCCCTTCCATTCGTGCAAAAATATAACACGCACGCACAAATGGTTGCGAGAAGCAGGCCACGGTTTATCTCGAGCTGAAGCGCCAACTAAGTAAGTAAGTATTTTTATCGACAAACAAAACAGAAGTTACTCCCTGCAACACCATGCAACACCCCGACCCCATTGCATCTATAAGTGTTTCAGGAAGGATCAACGTTACCTCCAACCCCACTCAATCCCTTCCTTTAGATACAAGCAGTAAAGTTATCACAAAATTTCCACCTGGTTAGCTGTGGAAATATCATCTAAATATATACTTCAATGAGCAGAGCAGGAAGAAAATTCATATGTATGTACTCGAACATACAAGTCGCGCTACCATCACACGAAAGAAAGGACTTTCTATAGAAGCACGACATGCCATGCCATGCACATCGCGTCATTATTACAGAAATTGGGTTATACATGAAAGGAAGCATCCGTGGAAATAGAAGTGGAAGGAGAAAACTTTTCCGCATCAAAGGAAAATTAATTATGAAAAACTAAAACTTACCCTATCGTTATAAGCACGAGTAACGGAATACAAATAGAATCAGTACCCGTTATTTTAAAATTTTGAAGAGATTTCTTATGAAAATCCTTTATAAAGTATTCGTGGAGGATCCCGATATAAAACACCCATTCAATGTTGGTATATCTCAGGGCTGCTTCTTTCTCCGTTGCTGTTTTTTATGGGGCCCAACAAGACGTACATACTAGATTCAGCAAAACTATTTCGCAACTGTTTCTTTCTTAATCGTCTTAATTAGTAAGTATACGCCTAAGGAAACCACAGAAAAGAACATTTGTGCCTGTAAAAAGGAAGTTACAGTGAAATCTGTCTAGTTGGCCACCCTTTTAAGTTGGCTAATATTTAACTCCACCAAGAAGATTAGGTTACATTTAGAAGGGTGTGTGATTGAACGAGCCATCATTTCCACTCGGAGACCCGAAGGTCCATTGTGAATCCCCTCATAGTTTGGGAGTAAATCCTCTTTTTACCAACTCGTAAACCAGTTTGTGCTCTTGCTGAATCGTAGAAGATCCGATATCTTAGAATTTCCGAGTTCTCTTCTGTCTTCCAGGAATCTATGAATTAAAGTACGAAGGCATCGTTTTTGGAGGGCGGGACAGTAGCAGAGCAGATGTTGGATCGATTCGCTTTCTTCCTCATCTCTGCAGCTTCTACAGATATCGTTGGACACAGGTAGCCATTTGCTTGTCATGTGACCTATGGCACAGTGTCCTGTGATTATTCCGGTGATTAAGCGTATGGAGGACTTATCCAGATGTAACATCGTCTTTGTCCTATTAAGATCAAGTTTCGAGATGTGACGCAGTCGGTTCGTGTAAGCCACATAGCGTTGGTCTCCTTTTCGATTATATGGTCGCTTGTGCTGAACAGTGTTTTAATCGGTGGGTGTATAGAGGTGTCAGCATCACTATTGCTCATGGATGGCTGATCCAGCTCTACCCAGTTCATCTGTTGTCTCGTTCCCTTCGATATTGCTATGTCCGGGTACCCAGTACAGTCTAACATTGTGGTGCCTTATGGCATTTAATGCATTGCGACATTTTTGGACTGCCTTTGGTTTTATTCTGTTTGATCCTATTGCTTTAAGAGCTGGTTGACTATCCATCAGAATGTCTATCGCCGATGGAGGGAGGTCGCTCCCTTCTATGAATATTACAGCCTTTTCAATCCAAGTTCCACTGGAAAACATTGCATGTATCCGGTAGTCTAAAAGTTTCCCGTTTATTCAGTGTATCTGAGTAGAACTCTGCTCCAGTACCTAAGTCCATTTTTGAGCCGTCGGTGAAGAACTGAAGAGTGCTATTTCCCGGTCTCTGATCGTCCTGTTTGACAGTCAGTCTTCCCTACTGGGAAATAGGATTGGTAAGTTCAAGTTAAAGTCATAGTGAGGAGTAATGTGATCTGAGGTCTTGGTTAGAATTTCAGGATTGCATCTCCTCAGTTCCTATATTTTTCCGAGTATCGCCGCATGTCCATAAGTCATTTGTTTTAGCAAATCAGATTCTCTTAGTCTGAGGGCTCCCTTTGCTTCTCCACCAAGAAAGTTGCATAGAAATATTCCTCGAAATACGTTTATACGTTGTCCACCTGTCTATCTTGGAACTTGGCCACAAATTTGAAATCTTCATCTCTCTCTACTATTAAATAACAAGCGTAATATATGATAGATTTTGTTGCATACTTTCGGTTAACCCAACAAAACGTCTAAACATAGCGGTTATTGTTCCTTCTTGTTTAATCGTGTTCATTTAGAACGTACATATTTCTGCTGTTTTTCTACGTAATTATGTTGTTCTTATGAAAGTATTAAAATGTAGTAGATTATTTTTTTCCTGTAGTATACACATACAGTACCATTTAATTGAAACTTGAAATTTAATAAAAATATACATGGAATTGTTTTTTTTTACGAAAATGTAGTATTTTATAATAAGTCCGTTATGGCGTTATGGCGTTGGAAACTGTATGTCAAACTTTGAACAGTATGGATGGGAATCGCGATCCACTGCTTTTGAAGCTCTACCCAAAACATTTGTATATTTTGCCTACATTACAGACGTATTTCAGAATCCAAGATAGATCACAAGTGCTCTATCGAATTCAAATCCGGAGATTGTGGTGGCCGTTCTAATGTTTTGAAAGGCTACGAGCTGAGAGAACACTTCGCTATTCGGGATGTGTGCTTGGGGTCGTTGTCTTGCTGAAAAAAAATCGAACCCAATCCAATTTTTTCTGCTTATTGGTGCAGATTACCCATAAATAGTTCTGTATAGCTGACTTCGGTGATTGACATATCTGTTTTACAAGCTTGCCAAAACCAGATGAGGAGAAGCAGCCATTATTGATCCAATTCCATCTTGACCGTTTGTTGAAAACACTTTGACTGGCGCGGCGGCACCAAACTCGTTTACACCTTTTTACATTTCTGAGCTCATTCATCAGGCCATATAATTGTGTCCCGATAGCTTTGAAGCCTGTCAACATTCCTTTAACGTAATTTAATCTTTTCCTTCTGTTTACTTTGGAAATCATAAGTCTCTTGATCTCCATATAATAACGAAGGCCCCGTGTTCTTAATTTTGTTCTCATAGTTGATTCAGAATCTCTTAAAATGAGGTCTTCGATCAGTGCACGGGCGGATGTACCGGCGTCAGTCGCCACTTGTCGCGAGATCCGTTGAGTTTCGTGCTCGACGATTTACGCCTTGCGGCCACTATCATACCGAGTTTGAACACTACCAGTCCCAATATTTTTTTTATTATCACTCAAATACGTTCCATTGAAGTTTTAATTTTTTCGGAAATTTTCCTCAAAGTTTTACCCCGCATACGGTCCTAAACTGTCAGTCGAATTTCGCACAATTTAAGCTCAAAACCTGATATAATTTTAATTTAAATGTAATAAGTAATAACATAACAAAATAATAGGCAATGTTTAAAAAAATATAAATTGTTATCAAACAAAATAAGACGCCGATCGAAAAACAGTTACTCTCCACAAATTTCAAGTTTCAATTGTCTGATCTAAAACAGATTCCCAACAAGGAAAAACACGTCCAAAATAAAAACGAGCTCAAGAAAATAATTATATTTGTCCTGAATATTTAAGGAAGAATATATAAAATAATTCTGCTAAAAATTAGGGACTCTTCTCAACATGATTTATTTATATAAGAGAGGAAAGGCCACCTGTATAAATTGACCAACAATTCTTGCACCGGAAGGTGGCTAACTTACCAAGGTTTCACTGTACTACAAAATAGTTCGTTTATTTAACCAATAATAAATAGCCATTATAATTCATGCTAAACATCTCTCAACCTAAAGCGACATATTTTCATTTGCAAAACAAACCTATTATAATGTTTACTCTGTCATCAATACCACATGTGAAATGGAACTACTGCCAACCAAACTCATGTTACCCTATAAAACATTAAAAAAAAAATACCAAAAAAATGTTACAAAGTTAAAAGATAAGAAAAACTCATTAAAGTTCTCTCATTTCAATCCAACCCTGATGGTCCCACCCCCACATCAGTTGAACGAAAGTGTTGTAATTTGTGTTCAACAACAACTATTACGCATCCTTGCGTTAATCCAATTAGGACATACGACCCTGAATCTCTGAATTATTATTCTAATTTCGAACGGAAGTATTCTTTGGCAGGAGAAGGTCAACACTCTCAACTCTTTCATCAAAGTGTCGTCGTAAATTAAACGATTCCGTTCGCTATACCAACCAAGGAAAAGAGTCCTATTTTTGGGAAAAAGCCTGTTTTTGCACACCCTCATTCGTCGCCGCCCACCTGTGACGTGACCATGACTGTTATTAATTGTCCCATACCAGTTTGGTTAGGGGTGGATGTCATATTCTCGTACCTTTACTTCTTGCGTAAGAGAACACCCCCATTGATACGCCTAAAAGAGACCTTCACCTCAGTTTCTGTAGCTTGAATGGGGAAAATAAGAATGTACGAGTACGCGTATACGTAGCTACTAGCTACACTCTTCCGTCCGAAAAGAAGAAGGACGAAAAAAACAAAGTTTAACTTGGTTAGCACAGCGTTGGACAGGCTTAAAATTGGGTCATGGCAGACATAATTTCGAATGGTCCGGATGGTGACAGTTGACAGTTATGACTGAAATAATGAGATTTCGTTGCCTATTGATAGGCTCGTCCAGGACAAGACAAGACCTTTTTATTGATTTCCATTACACAGCCAAAATCAATTGATATCCATTTTTTTCTTTTGTTTTCTAGAATCTGATTAGTGTCCTGGTGACAGTGCTGGTGACAGGATTATTGAAGCAATAACGCTGGACTTTGAAGCATGAGCGGCTGACAGCATGTCACTATGGTGATACACTTTGGACCGGGTTAAAGGAAAATGAGACATAAATTCACACTCTTGTAACGCGTTGCTTGTGAGTTTGTGACGCAATTACTCCAGCTACGTCGTTGTCGCTTGTATAGTATTACTGCTGCCACAATTTCAATATTCTAAAGGTTACATGTGCCTTTCTGTGAAGAGTAGCACCGCACCATAGGATGTCGTACCCTGGTGGTGTCAAAGTAATGGGGTCAGCTGTTGTTGCTGCAGGATGACGAAGGTGGTTGATGTTGATGCTGGGAGAAAGGTTCTATTTTTTCATTTGATGGGCATCCGTTTGGTGGGTTATGCTAAGAAATGAAGACGTAAATTTATGGACGTGAGCATGTGAGGGTGGAGGCTAAGTGGTGGCTGTTTTTTGTGTGAATAAACGTCACATGTGTTCTTGGAGTTCAAATTGGTTTAGAAGGGCTTTCAGTGGAACTGCAAAATATGATTTCAAAGAACTTTTCATTCTGCGATAAAATTCGATTCGCATTATGACGGGAGGCAAAAAATCGGGAGCGTATCGGAATCCCGCTTTTTAAAATACCGTTTTTTAAAAATCCCAAAAAAAAATTTTAAAATACTGTTTTCTAAAATCCCGTTTTCTTAAAATACCGCGACTTAAAATCCCGCTTTTTAAAATCCCGTTTAATCCCGCTTTGCCCGTTTCTCAGCATCACAATTTTGTATTTCAAAATCAGGTGTTATGCGTCGTATCGCCCACAATATACAATTGAATTAATTACATAAAAAAATTTTGGTTGTTCCATTAATATTTCAATGTATGTGAATATTTAATATACAACTTTTGAGTTTTATTTCATTTATTTTTTAATTTTTAAATGAATATTATTAATTTATTTGCATATCCGTTGAAGTGTTGTACATATTTGTTATTATATTACATTTATTGTTTGTTGCAAATAATACGAGTTATTAATAAAAAGTTAGTGCATATTATTACCTCTGTTTTCGCGCGAAATTTATTTAACATGCAATTGATTGCAAGGCATTTTTTAAAATAAAACAAATAGTTCTGATTGCAAAAACGAGATTATTAAAACAGGATTATAAGAAGCGGGATTATAAGAAGCAGGATTATAAAACAGCGGGATTATAAAAAGCGGGATTTTAAAGTCGGGATTTTAAAAAACGGGATTATAAAAAGTGGGCTATCGTACCCAACCCCAAAAATCATTTAAAATGGCACATTGATTGAGGAACGTCGAGCATGGACTTCTGACAACCCACCTCTATACAAGCTTACGTGATTCAAGAGAATATTTTAAAATGGAGGTACGAACGTTGTCGCCTGGAATTTGGGTACACTACTTTGAAGAGTATTATTTCTATCGAACATGCGATATTTTTAACACCACAAAAGTATACCAAACTGATCAAAATGTAGAGTATTTCCAAGCCGCAAATATGTGCTCCAACCTTCTCCTTATGTTTTTAGACAGCCCTGGAATGCCAAAGGTTAACAATAACAGAACGGTTTCAACATACGGTAAATTCAATTATTCCTACCATTTCTGTCAAAAGTGTTTTCGCTTTGGAAAAGAACATTAAATAAATGAAGTTCTATTAAAAAATTACAGCAATATCAGTGATCCTATGACCGTCAACTTAGGAGTACCCCGAGGCTCTGTCATAGGTCCGCTTCGCTTTCTTATCTACATCAACTCGGTTTTAATGCTTAGTTTTAAAGGTGTACCAACTGCTTATGCGATGATTTCTGATATGGTACAGTGAGCCGCCTGGATCTCATTGCCGACATAAATTGGGACCTTACTCTTTAAGGGGGGAAATAAGTGTATACAATTTAAAAAAAATAATTTTTTTTCATAAATCGATTGTAGAACTATTCAAAAATATACTCTGAAAATTTCAAGCCATTTAATAGGTATAAGAGTTTAAGTGAGTAAAGTCTTAATATTACCTTCACTGGCACTCTTATTTTCAAACGCGTTTTTCTCGAAACCATTTTTTTCGAATCTGCGTACACTAAATCTCCTTATTCCTAGAAAAAAAAATCGTTGCGAGAAAAATAATCGTAGCATAAAACGTCAAAATTCTCGCACCTTCACTGCGAGAAACCATTCTTTCTCGCAACGATTTGTTTCTCGCAACGATTTTTTGACATTGTTTTCAATGAAAGAGGAAACAATTGTATTAATTTTGAGTAGCATAAAGGGAAACTACACATTTTAGCGCCTTTAAACGTCATTTCCTCTTTTAAAAAATTTAAATTTGTTGTTCAAAATACTCTTAATTCAATATGAGTGATAAGAGGAGGAAAATAACACAAAAAATAAAGTTCTCAAATGACGAAGAAAAATGTCAAAACTTGTACGTCAAAAATCTCGTTGCGAAATTTTAAATTCTAGGAATTTACCCTCATAATCTCGCACCACAAGCTACGATTTTTGCTCTGGGAATAAGGGGCTTCCAGTGTTGTCACTTGGATTTTGGAAAAAGTGGTAGATTGGAAAAAAAAAAAAGTGGTAGATTTAAAAAAATTGTGGTAGATCATTGACATTTTTACATGAATATGTACATTGCATCAAATTATGTGCGGATTAAGATTTTGGAAAGGGTTTCCACACAAATGAATGAACAATTAATTGAAAGTGAGTATGTTTTGAGTTTGCGAAACAAATCGGAATATTTTTTATACATATTTTCCAAGAAAAAAAAGTTGAATTAGTTGGTACAATATGGGCAGGACAGAATTTAAAAACGTGGTAGAATTTTCGCGGACCGTTGTAGATGTGGTAGATTTGAAAAAATGTTCAAAATTGTAGTAGATCTACCACAATTGTGGCAAAGTGACAATACTGGCGCTTAACTCGTAGAGTTTTTGATCAATCATTATCAAACTTGGCACATATTTTCTTTATATATATATATACGCTCTATGTGAACTTCAATTCTAAACAATATCTATTTGATTTACTATTTTTCTTTGTAAAAAAAAGTACAAAAAAAGTACAAAAAAATGGTCAAAAATCGTACTTAATTTTCACATTTCTCATAAACATAAAACATTTCAATTTTTTGTAAAGATTGAAGTTCAAAAAAGCAATTTTTTTTGAAAAATTGATCTCAGATAAGAATTGTGATCTCCAGAGAGTACGCAAATTGCCCAGCTGGGTGGCGACTTACAATGCGCGGCAGCTTATATCTCCGTGATTTTACAATGACAATTTTCGAAAAATTCAGGAAATATTGTTAAATACAGTGATGGTCCAATATAACGAATGATATAATGTCCAGTTGCATTCGCTACATCGAAAAATTCGCATTTGAAAAGAGTGTACGTTATATCGATTCGTTATATCGGCATTCGTTATACTGGACCACCACTGTATATGTATAAAATAACCACAAGATTACAATAAAATATATATATTTCTTATACATATGTTAAAAAATTCATGAAAATAGATAGATAGATAGAATTTCATTCTTCTCGGACGATTGCCGGAATGTACCTATCCCTGGTAAATACCAAGGATTAGGCTCTGCGGAACATCCTGACTAGAAATCTCTATTTAATAGCTTTGTATAGCTGATTATATCGCTGTACATAGTTGAAGAACAATTTTTTTTTTGTTTAAGTATACATATGTCATAATATGTCATAACAATTATTTAAAATTACAAAATTACCCAAAATACACCTTCCTACTCCTAAATATTTGTGTTACCAATTCAAAATACTGTACATTCTTCATATCGGGAGTTTTTCATTCCAAATTTTAAGACCATGTTAAAAATAGATTATCCTTATTTTATGAAAACCATATCACTCACCCCAATTATGCAAGTCGTATTTGAGAGTCACATACGAACATAGTCGTATTTTGTTATTATGGAAGTCGTGTCACTACGAACATACTCGTACGCTAATGACTTTTCAGCTGTCAACAGAATCGGATGCCATCGCATACGACTTTCGGCTGATATCAGCTATTATGCAAGTCGTATTTAGTCGTATTTTTAACGTTTTTAGTGGTATTTTCTTCGGCTGCGATTTCTTAAGTGACTCTATACGAAATTCAACGAACATAAAAATAAACAACTGTATACTCTTGAATGGAAACGATTTAATGTTTTTCGAAGTTATTTTACTACTTAAATTACTTTTACTTTCTAAAAAACTTAAAAACAGCAACCAATTCGAAGCTTTGGTATATGCTACGGAGATTAATGTCGGCATCGCAAAAGACAGATGTGTGCTGCACGTTCATCTAAAAGATGAACAAATGGTTGTCAACAGAATAGTTTTATTAAACTGCAATGGTCAATTATTTTTTAGTTAGAAAATTGTAATTTAAATTTCGGAAAATACATCCATATATACATACATACATACACAATGAATTTGGCACTTATTGCGTTTCAACTATCTCTTAACAATCTGTGAATATAATTCCTTTTAAGGATATTCCTTCATGTACTCATTAAAGAATAAATCTATTGAGTTTGTGGTGACATCTTTCGGGAGCAGTTGTAATAAGACATCTCCTTGACCTCGCCGGCAAGGAAACCAGTACTGACAGGAAAAAGTTCATTTTGAAGTGCGACGCAATGCGTTGCTAACATGCAGCAACATATATGGAGTCGTATTCAACGCATACGACTTGCATAATAACAAACGAAATACAATACGATGCGAGTACGACTTGAAGTGAGATACGAGATACGACTTGCATAATTGGGGTGACTGTTTTATACACATACGAGTAGATCCCGCTAGCGTGGATGACGACAATCCTTTGATGGAGGCTAAGAATGCTGCACGAATATGATCCTGTCGGATTTATGATCATTACCGATGAAGCGTTAAATTCAATCTTACCACACATTCAAATGTTTTGGTAGACGCCTTAGCCTCCAAAATGGACTATATGGATAAGTCCACGGATTGAAGTCTGCGGCTAGTATGGAGCTCACTGTTGCGAAGAAATGAACTGCGGAACGTGATCCATCTACGAGTAAAAATTTTTGTATCAGATGAGCTTTATGAGATGGTGCTAAGTCCTGTTGGTTGGCACCGAATTCTTTGTATGGGTTTTAAATCCTCTAAAACAATTGTAAGATGTTGAATACCTTCGTTAGAGCAGCCATTAGTGAATGGAACGATTATCGAGTGCTAACTGGATACAACGCGACGTGGAAAATTGGACTCACTCTTGGGATTTTCGACCGCTCTTCCATACGGTAGTATGAGTTTGCTTTCACCTTTGTCGGTGCTCTATGGTTAGCAATGCGCATTTCTTAGACTTTTAGCAGGTAATTTGCTGTCCAGGAGTCTTCTTCTTATGGTCGAGGTATATCTGTTTAGTCCAAGTTCTTTTTTTATTTGGGTAGTAGTAGCAAACAGATCCTTTATAACTATTCTGACAATCTGGCGTTCGGTTGTATTCGTTGTCTTGAACGCCTTGCATCGATTTTCATCGGGTTTGGGCTATATTCTGGGAGCTTGAATCAGCTAAAAATATACAGGTCTTATCTTCCTTCTTTAACCTTTTTTATTATTAAATTGGTTCAGTGATGCCACACCTTTTAGATTATAAAGCTGTTTTCTAAATTATATAAAGAGACAAATAATGAACAGTTAATTGATTTAACACCACTGTAGGTGCAGAAATAAACTCGCAGGAGCAATCACAAACTCGTGTGCTAGCGATTAAACTATTATTATATGTATGTAGGTACATATGTTATATCGAGATCGAGAGTGAAGTTATAATTGGTGACGTGAAATAAGGCCCAACGATAAGATCAAATTGTAAAAAATTGGGCATTATTTTGGCATTATTTCCATTTCAAAAGCGTAATAAGGCCAAATTTCAGATTTGGTCTTATTTCGTTGGGCCTTATTTCACGTCACCGTTTTCTTTTGTTGTAATATTCTTTGGTTGTACTTAGTTTAATACATCTACTGCTATTTTGGATATTGAGCCCCCACAACCACAATAAGTTTAGCAATAATTTAGACTTAAGTTGTAAACTAAGTGAAATTCAGTCACGCTAACTTTTACGAATTCTCAATATTCCCTTTGAGTTACACAACGAATACATTATTATCTAGGTACCGTAAAAGGTACCGCTAATTCCTTTCCCCAACTATGCTACAACGAATCGCGGTCTTCCATTTGTATTTACAGTAATGTTTCCTTCCTATCTTCCGTTTTCCAACACAATGCTAAACTGCTTTGCGTGTCACTTTTGTAAATGGTACCTCAATCTCGGGGACTAATAAAAACAAAAACACCGTCATTCAAGGTAATTAGCTAGTTTTACATTGTATTACATTTCATTGCACGATTCAGCGATATGAACACATGTATATATTCCTTATCCAGTCAAGTTCAAGCGCATTTCGTCTCATCCGATATTCTCTCTAAATATGGTGACAGCAACTAAGCGAGACTCTGAAATGTCAAAACAAACAAAGCGTTCCAGGAAGTTAATGGAGAGGAATTTTTCTAGGCGTGAAGTATTCCAAAACCAGCAATTACAATGTCAGCCGCGGGAAGCGCCGTATTTCCACTTTAAATGCATGTGTCATGATTTATAGCCACACATAGACGCCAGGTGTCGGACGCCCCGTATTTTCCGAGGAATCCTTGTCAATTGAGGCAACATAACCAATTTTATACGCGGCAATTATAGCAATTTGCTTAATTAATGGATATCAGAGACCTTGTATGCGAGTGTTGTAAAGTGGGAAGAGATTCACCCAGGGAGCTGCCAACGCCACCTGTGGTGTTTGAGCAGTGTTATGATGATTCATGGGACGAACGTTATCCCCCTATAGATAGACTATGTATATGTATATGGGACTAGAAACAACTGTTTATGAGCTGTGGCAACGGATAGACGCGTACGGCGTACCCATGAACTTGGCGTCTGGACTAGAGAGAGAGATAATAATTTATCTATGAAATTCTTTTTTTCTTTTATGCCTTTTTAATAGCCTAAGCACTAAGCTATCGATATAAGAGGGTGCCAGAGTGGAGTGGACTGGAGGCTACGATGGAGGTCTGTCTGCTGTTAAGTGGCTGCAGCCATCAAAGAACATTTTAATTGGACAAAATATGTGGTGCTGTTGCTAACAAGAACATAAGTAACACAATTTAATTGACCCGTTTTATTGTTTAGTTTTGCATGTATTTTTTTTTAGACTGTTGAAGGGAAATTAAAAGAAAGGCGGAAGTCAAGTTTAAGGCTGGTACCTATCGACCGCTCATAAGCTAAGAGCCTCGTGCGTATTAGTGCGTATGTATTTATGAGCGCTCATAAGACTTATGAGTGGTCCCAACCACACACACGAGCAATAATATCAAAGACAATTGAGGACCGTTTTCGCAAAACTCAACAAGCGCCAAAAAGTGAAAAATGAGATATGCGTAGCAAAATTTTTGTAATCACAAGGCGCGTTTCACAAAACTCAACCAGTACAATACAAAAAAATGTTTTAATCATTAAGGTTTTGCAAAACTATTATTAAAAATACTGTTGATTTTCAAGACTTAATATCTGGTAATTTCGATACTTCAATATTAGTATTTGTCCGTTCTTCAGTGATAAAGTACCATTTATGGGCTTACCATTTTTACATTTTTAGTAATCTTTTTATTTTTATTATTAAAACACAAAATCCTTGTTAATGCAAAATTTGCAAAATGCACTTGTTGAGTTTTGCGAAAACGGTCCTCAACTATTATTGTCTCTGCTTATATGTTAGATAACTTCGAAATAATCCGAAATCAGCTGCCATTTCAAACTTAAATTATTTCTGTTGATTTTTAAAGTGGGTAGAAAAGAAAGAAATCTGAATTCATCCGGCGAGGAAAAGAAAATTATAATGAATTAAGTGAACATGTTCTTTATTCCACTATTTAATTCCTAATAAATTTGCCAAAAAAAAAAATGTATCCACCAACATTAATTTCATCATCTACAGCTGTGTTGCATCATCCCCATATTTGCATTGCCATTATGCAGCGTTGCCGCGGGCAAAATTCAAAAAGCGTCCAAAAAGGGGTCCCGCTTATATTTGTATGAAAAAATGCAATTTTTCGAACAACTTTATTTTATTGCTGAACTTAAAATAAAATAAATATTGGGAAAAAAATAATAGAGACAAAAAAAGCATGTATGTAGAACGGAAGGAAATTCCGACTAACAAAAATACTTTGTTGATTTTATCACTGGTTGAACAAAATGGGTGTGTTTAAAGAGTGGAGTACTATGTTTTAAAATTAAAAGAGACATGAAATAAAAATTAATTGGAATAAGGGTCCTACAATTTCAAAATACGTCAAAATCGCAGTTTTTTTTTGAAAAGTCGGGTCCCGAATCCCATCGCCGAAAAAGCGTCAAAATGACACAAAACCGTCCCAAACCAGTGCTGCCAGATCGTGGTAAATTTACCTTTTCGTGGTAAATTTCAACTTAAATTTTCATGATATAAGTAATAATTTACGTTTTCCATGCAAAAAAAGGAAATTCTGGAATGAATTTTTGGTGGAAATGGTAAATTTTCATCCATCATGTGGTATTTTTCTTGAAAAAAGTCTGGCAGCACTGTCCCAAACGGCAACGCCGCCATTATGTCATTGACATGTTCGAAAAAGAGCGCCATTGACTCCGAATATTCGAAAAAGAGCGCATTCGGAAAAAGGGCTGCCGAAAGTACTGCAATATCAGTACAGTATTGCCTAAAATTAAATTATACTGCTCAAAGTACAAAATTAAATTTCCAATGCAAATTCAAATAATACTGTAATAAATGGTAAATGCTTGCTATTCATGTTTTAAAAATATTGTGCCTGCCTTTACCCTTTAAGTTGAAACTTATTTGCGAAAGAACCCGTACCCGTATATTCCAGCTGTATTTCGATTTTGGGGCGGGTTTGCATTATGAACACTGCAATAATTGTTTAAATTGTGTGTTTAAGCAGGCACTGTACAATAGGAACCAAGGCCAGAAGATACGGCATCCGTACAAATGACTTCTGTAGAAGCTGCATGTACGAGGATAAAAAATAGAATCTGTAGCACACCTTCTATGTCACTGCCCGGCTCTCCAAGAAATGCGGCTGTCTTCTATGGCAACACGGTTCTTCGATTGCCTGAACGACCTAGCTAAAATATCGCTTGTAGACCTAAAAAGATTAATTTTAAAATCGAAATGGTTTTGGTAAATGCGTGTTCCAAAATGCACAAGCAGGGTAATCACTAGGGCTCGGATTTTTATGCAAATGCATATTTTTTTTGGAATAACAAAAGACAATAGGAATTGAATAACTTTACGAATCAACAAATTTACTTTAAAATGGCATCGATTTGTTTATGCATATTTTGCATATTCTAACATAAATGCATATTTTTTGCATATTTCGCGTTAAATTCACATTTTGTTGCATATTTTGCAGTTTTCTTAACCCATTTCTCTATCCTCTTTGCGATTTACCCCAACATCTACCGACAAATAGGAGAGCACAATAATTTTTTTGTAAAATTTTGGATTCCTAAGCGACTATTACGAAGTTAGAAGGGTCTACATACAATTTGAATTAGTTATCGATGCGGTTCGTAAAATAAATGCTGTTGACGAAGCCATCGCCCAGACAATTCAAAAGAATATGAATAATGTTTTAAAGAAAAATCAGAGTTTTGAAGATATGAAAGAAAACGCCAATATTTTCAATTTGAGCACCAACCATCTAAATAATTTAAAACGTATTCAAGTATACCTACAATAAAAGAACTGTCTTCGCTTAAAAGTGCTCCAATTACTTCCGTGGATGTCAAGAGGTCTTTTTCGATGTATAAATATTTTTTAAGGCCAAATAGTCAAAGTTTTAGCTTCCAAAATTTAAAAAAGAATTTTTTCATATACGCCAATAAGGCATTTTCATAAAAAAAATGTATATGCACACTGAATACGCAAATATTTCTTATGTTATTATGTTTTTTCTATTACTAGCTAGGTAGTAGTACATACATATGTATGTGTAAATAAATGTTTAAAAAAATACATAATTGGCAGTTATATTTGCATTTTTCAGGTGGGTTTTTAATGCATATTTTTCGACTTTGCATGCATATTTTATGTGCATATTTTTCATTTTTCACTGCATATAAATCCGGGCCCTAGTAATCACAGTGGGCCTTGATGGCCTCTGGGTGAAATTGCACCTACTGCAAGCGACTCTCCTAACCTAACCTAACCTAACCTAACCTATGGTCTAAATAACACAAATATGTATGATATCTTTTTCGGATTGCATGAAATACGGTGATTATGAAGAATCACCCCTAAATGTAGAAGAAGTTGGAAGTGGACAATGGAACATGTATGGGAGGCATGCTGCATGCTGTTTAATAAACAGTTGTGTGGGTGACGACTGACGAGCTGCGCACCAATTAAAAAGAAACTATGGACAGGTGCTCGACTCACAAACTTGAAGGAGTACCCGGGCCCTGCGAAGCTGTTTTCTCAACCGGTTTAATGAACAGTTGGGTGCGAGCGAATTTAAAAGAAAAGGAAAAAAATATTTCAAAATAAATTAAATTAAACGAAAATTATGATGTAAATAAAATCTCAACCTCAAAATTAAAATTGTTTTATTTATAAAAATATTAATTATAGTTGTATTTAATATTAAAAAAAAACTCGCTCTAACAGAGTACTGCGCGGTACTGCCCGAAAGGACCGAATTATACTCCCAAGCAAAATATTGAAACGGCAGCGCCGTTTGGAAATCCGAAAATTGAGATCTCTCAAAATCGAAGTAGCATCGACAAAAACGATGAATACCAACCAAAAATTTAAACTTAAGAGCCTCTTAACTTTAAAAGCAATTTATGAGCGGTCGATAGCTACCGCTCTTAGTGTCCACGGAGTATAATAACGCGGTTACACGTGCCACCCATCACTAATCTCTAAGAAATTGAGCCGTCACTTTGAAATGACGTCTGTCACACAATTGTTTGTTTTTATTTTTCGACTTACGAGTAGAGTATGATGCAATAATGCAGCGAAGTTGCTTTGTTTTAAGTAGATACAGTGCCGTTATAATGGCAAATCTGACATCTGTTTTGACGATGAATGATGGCCTATGTCACTTCATTTCGAATATAAAGTCGATCGTCTTTGCGAATGAAGCAGCGACACAACATCTCCAAGCTGAGTACACGGTTAGACTAAGAAAGTTACTCACAATTACTTTACTTTTTGACCATGAATTGAATAATGTCGAGTCCTATCGATAGCCACCATCTACTACATGTTACTTTCACTACAAATCGTCACCTAATCCAAGATGATTAACTTGATTGACTGACGAAATATGCATGTTCCTGACCTACACCGTCGTCGGAGTTGGCGGTTGCCCGTAAACCAGTATCTTATTGCGGTTAGAATCGAGAATTGTAATCAAATCCACTACAAGACCTTCAACTGTTCACAGATACTAAACCAGAAGAGAATCAGCACACCTGGCAGCACAGATTAAAAATAAATAAATGAAAATAAAAATAAACCTGAACCGCGCAGAATTTCAAGTGTAATCACTTTCAAAAACCAGATAAAGAGCACAAACACTTTTTAGCCAACATTTGTCGACCTTAAACAGATCGAAATCACCGGTGGTATTAATTAGCCTACCTTCGTGCAAAATCATAAACGCGTGGAACAGCTTTTTAGGCACATACAATGGCTGTGTATGTAAATATGACGCAACCGGTATGCATAAAACTGTCGCATGTGATTAACCGAAATTTTCGAAAGTACCCAGCCAGGCAAATGCAATTTTTTGTATAAAACAGGCGGGCAATAATCAATTGAATCATACTCATCTGAGATACTTCTTTTGGTCAACAGGTCAACCAACAAACAAACAAACAAACAAATCAACCATGTTCCGTTTCGTAAGGATTCTGCAAAAGGATACGAATTTGATTTTAATAAATTTAATTATTTTCTTCTAGGCTACCGCCCTTATTGCTGTCCTTGCTTGCTCCCAGTCCGCTTTGGCTGGTAACTTGCAAGCAGCTACATATGCTGCTCCAGCTACATCGATCATCTCAGCTGGATATGGTGCTCCAGCTGCTTCAATCATCTCCTCTGGATATGCTGCACCAGCTGCTTCCCTGATCTCATCTGGATATGCTGCTCCAGCTGCTTCCCTGATCTCATCTGGATATGCTGCTCCAGCTGCTTCACTCATCTCATCTGGATATGCTGCTCCAGCTGCTTCACTCATCTCATCTGGATATGCTGCTCCAGCTACTTCTCTCATTGCTTCAGCTCCATACACCCGTAGCTACACTTCTCCAATCGCTTATTCCGGCTCCGTCTTGGCCTCAGCTCCATTGACCCGCACTTATGCCGCTCCAATTGCCCAGTCAGCTTCTTTAATCGCTGCTGCTCCAGCTATCCGTAGCTACGCTGCCCCAATTGCCCAGCAATACATCTCTGCCCCATTGACCCGTTCATACGCCTCACCTTTGGTCTCAAATGGACTCTACACCGCTGGATACTCTGGATCTTATGCCAACTCATACGCTAGCCAGAACTTGTACAACGCTCCATTGGCTGCTGCTTCTTATGCTGCTCCATTGGCTCATGGAGCCCGTCTCTCAGCCTGGTAAGAGGTGCAGGTGATAACGTGTTCGAACAATGAACTTGTAGACTAACATAATTATATCTTGTTTGTTGGAAATAAAAGGAAAAACTTAAGAAAATCAATGTCTTCTTTTTTTCTTTTCCATTTTGATGGAAAAAAGGAAAGAGAGAGAAACAAATTGTAACACTTTTCAAAAAATCTACGATAGCTTGATTATGGTTATGGGTGAGTTCATAATTGTCAAAAAAAAATTCAGAAATGCAGATATTGCTCCGCATCTGCGTCACTTACATTCATAAATATCAAATTACCGCTTTTCCTGTGCAAATTTGCAGCTTATTTTACATTGCTGCACGGCATAACTTATACACATTATGCTGCGGTAAATTTACAGCAAAATTTGTACAATTATGAACTCACCCTATGTCTTGATTGTTGCCTTCCATTCAGAAGCTCAAAATAGAGCAGTGAAAAGTTACTAAATCTGACCAAAACTCTTATTTTCAACCGGTAAACTAAAAACAACAAATTAGAGAAAAAAAACTGGTACAATCCCAATGATATAGAATTTTAAATCAATTACCAACTCGACAACCATTTCAGCCTTAAAGTATTTTCGCAGTAACAGATGGCCATAGTTTCTATGAAAAGCTTCCATGATGGCGGATCATTACTTCACTTTGCTGTTCCTACGACACATGTGGCGCTAGTTATGTTGGAACCGAATTGTCCGCAGACGTTGTATGAAACCGACAATTCACTAGCAGTCCATCTATAATAGGCCTGTTTGGTGTGTTTTTTTTTTTTTTTTGCACAAGCGAGTGAGATCTGTCAAGCATCTATCCCCTATAAAATATTTCCATTTTTTAAAACAAGTAGTACTTTGAGTACTTTTTCTTTATTGAATAGTGCTTTGTTAATATACTAACACGATAACGAAATACAGTGGCCGAAATAAGTATAAAGACAGACATTATCAAAATGTTCAGTTTGATATACAGACTGAACTGTTAACTAAAGAAGCCATGCACAAAAGGCGAAATAGTTAACTATAAAGACATTGTGTTTATCTTACTTCAGATTATTGATAAGCTTTTTTATATTAAAAATATTGCAACGGTAATTTAACAGATGACTCGGACTCCTCGTAATTCGAAATGATAATAATTATTCAATCTTGATTAAGCCATGCCACATAGGTATAGGACATATGTACATAATTACATATATCGGAGGATATTGAACACATTATTTGTGTCAGGCTATTACTCGTTCTCCAAAGAATTTTTTAGGGAAATTAAATGTTTTGGTGCCTGGTGTTTTGTGATGGCTCAGCCTCATACCCGTTACAACCTAACCTAATCTGATCTAGCCATGCCCCGCGGAGCCCAATTGAATGGAAGGATGAGCAGTTATTGCTATACAAAGAGAGCATGGAAAGCGGTCAATTGCGTCGAAGGTAGGACGATCTGTTTCCGTTGTGTGTGATTTCCTCAATTTGGGTGAAAATTATGGCTCTGCTAGATGTTCCGGTCGACCAAGCTATTTCACGCAAAGTGAGGCGAAACATGCCGGAAGCCGGTCAGGTAAGGCGCAAGTTGGAACTTCTAGTAACTGTAAGAAGAGTGCAGCAAATTTTTAAGCAAACTGTCCCGATGGTTTCAGTTCTTATTGGCGTCATTTGCGAGGCGAAAAAACAGTGAAAATGACCCGGCACTCCGGAGGTGGAAGTGTGATGGTTTGGGATTCCTTTGGGTATCATCGAAAAATCACTTTGATATGGTTACCACCCAAAATGAATGGTGAAAAATACAGAGAGATGCTGGAATATGAATTTGAAAAAATTCCGCCGGGTGAGAACTTTATTTTCCAGCAAGACAATGCAATGCAAACGGCAAAAATAGTCCGCGAATGGTTGGAAGTCAACGAAACAAGATGTTTGAGGTGGCGGTGGCCATCATGTAGTCCTGATCTGAATCCAATCGAAAACATGTGGGGGATCACGGTTAGAAAAATTTAGTTGGGACTATGGGAGGCAGTAAAGGAATGTGAAAGAGCTAAAAACACAAATAGCCGAGGCATGAATCGAGATCAATGGAGAAGTTCTGTAGAACTTGATAAATTCTATGCACAATAGAATTTTCGAGGTTATGTAGAGCCGAGGAGGTTGTACGAAGTACTGAGTTACAATTTGATAGGAAATACCCAAGACTTTCTTTTTTGCATAAATTTCTTACTGTTACGGTTTTATATTTACAATACTTTTTTTTTGAGTTCATTAACCTAAGAACCTATCCACGATAATCAAGAATTTTGTTTTTCTGTTGCTTTGCTATTTATTGAAAAAGTGAACTTTTTTGAAAAAAATCTTGAGGCTGCAGTCCCAATAAAATAACTGAGTCTTAGAGCTTTAACAGCCTAATGGTTGTTTTTGATGTTGGATTTGTATCGTTTCTTTTTTGTACTCCCCTTAGACACAAAATACTCCCCTGTAAACGTCTAAAATACTCCCATTCGAATTTTGCTCTCAAAGAGAAAGATATCCTCTCAAAGAGAAAAAAACTTGAACAAAAGACACCAAACCAAACGCTTTTGAAACAAAACCTGTCAATTTGTTTTTGTTTTCCCCTAACAATGAAGATTATGTCAGATGGCTTGGTTTGACAAAGTTGAACAGTCCACCCCGATGGTAAAGGTCTTGCAGAAAATTCATCGCAAGGAGAGAGCCAAATGAGAGTAAAAAAAAAAATTGAGAGCCATGAAACTGTCATGATTCTATGAAAGTTTACATAGTATTGCGGAAACTAGTAAGGAGACCTAATATGTCAATGATGCCACGGCTATTTTACCGTTATTTACAATATGGTCGTGGCAGTTTAGCTCACGGAGAAAATAAAAGGCACTTATTTTTGACTGCAACTAAAATTCACTGCATTTTTAGATTCGTCAAGTTTCCGTTCACTTTTTGTTTCTTTCGTTCTTACAAGAATATTATTTTCCTAATTTGTGTTCGAATGTCAGTTCAATTTGCATAGCACCATTGAAAGGAAAAAAATTAAATTTAATAGATGGTTATATTGGTTCGGTAGGAATTATGGACTTTTTACCAGAATCTGCTGCCTGCTTTTCATTCAATATTTACGCTTGCGATCCAGCTCAGTAAGTTACGACCACGGATAGGATTTTGTTGACCTAAAAAAGTAAAAAAAGGCAAAACAAAAGACTTAGAACGGCAAAAAAGGCATATATTAAAAAACAAGAAAAAGCAACGTAAATGCACATTTAATTATAGTAGAATTGAACTACCAAGAGCTTTTTGAAATTTTCTGGTAATAATCTTCTCCGGTTGTCTCTTAGAAGCGCCTTTACCTTTCTGTTTAAAGCTTTCAACATTATTTACATCAATTTTTGACGGTACTTTCTGGAAAATATTATTTAATTTCTATGGTGCGGGGTACAACGAGTATAAGTCAAAAATTTCGATTTTTCAGTAAGAGGAAAAAACTAAATGAACCTTCTACTACGTCACATACAGTAAGGCTACTTTGCACTGCTTGTTTTAACCATTTGTGTGTGCAATAGACCGATACAGCTTTTACCAAACATGATATATAAAATTTGCATAGATCAGTGATCGCAGGGCAGGGACACTTTTGGTGCCGGCAATATGTATTTTTTATAAAGCAACGCACGCAGGGTATTCGCTAGTGAACGATATTTCCATGTTGACTCTCCCCACAGGCTAGACGTTTTAAATTGTAGTGCATATAGGAATGTAAGTATGCGTATTACGTATTGTGAGGAAGAAGCATAATGTTTGCACAGATGAACATGTATACATACGAGAGCATTATTTTTTTAGCGAACAAACTTTGAGAAAAATGCAAAATATGCAAAAAAAAAAGGCAGAAAAGACAACAAAGGCAAAAAGAAGGCAAAAAAAGGCAATAATGGTATAAAAAGGCAAAAAAAAGCAAAATAAAATACATATATTTGGAATCAGGAGGACATGAAACGAGTTTGTGTAAAGTCGATACTATCTTCCGACTAAGCAAAAAAAAAAGAGACAAAGTTAGCAAAATCCTGTCCCTCGTTATGACCAACAGTTCGTATGTAATTAAAATGTCAATGTCAACTAAGTCCAGTGATTAAACCCTATGCTAAAAGTTGTAGCTACAGCCATCAATGCATTTAAGTGCTCACATCCGCGGATCAGCAATAACCAATCAAATGTACTGTGCCACGATAAAGTACTCTTCTGATCAGAAACATCTGAAACTAAACAAATAGTTTGCTGTCATTTCGGAATCAAAATCGATTCAGTTTGGAATAAATTTCAGTTTTTTTTTTAGTCTTCTTTTCTAACTCGCACCTTTGGATATATTTTTTTGAAATTCACACCACCACTATGTTTACAAGTGGACTCTTGGAGTACTTTCGACTATTTCGGAAAGCAGAGAAGCCATCCTATGACAAGGAATTCTATCGCATTGCGAATGATGTATTCAAAAAGTGAGTAACTTTATTTATTTTGGCTGACTGACGTCAATTTATATGCGTTGAAATTTTCAGCGCATTGTCGGGCGCAAGCTGGTTTCTTTATGTCACAGCGGTACTTCTGATTGCATCTTGTCTATATTACTGTTATTTTGAAAGAAAAGACAGACGACAACATATTCAACGTGTACGCGAAATTCAAAACATTATAGACAGGTAAGGAATTTTAAAATTAAATGTGTACAGTTGTTTATATTCCAGTTCCTTAGAGCACCACCAAAACGACGTCCTGGTGCTGTGGCACGTGAACGGGAAGTCTTTCAAAACGTCTTGAAGACGGCTCATTCGTATATTTATGACAAAAACGACAAAAAAGCTTATGTAGTTCGTCAGACAAGGAGCGGCACCATTTATGGCCAATTTCTAGATGAAAAGGAACAAACGTAAACTCGGGAAAATATGTAATAGAAGAGGAAAAACCACCCCAATTACCGTTTAGTTTTTAAGAGATAAGCTTCTGGCGCATAAAATGCTGTTGTTGTATTTTTTTTTTATTTTTTATTTCCCCTCCAATAAATTGTAGGCAATAGACCAAACAAAAAGGAAACAAATTATTAAACAAAAAATCAAAAATAAACTAACCTACACAAATCATGCAATGGACAATTTTTACTCAGTTTTCCAATCGTGTCGCTGACTGTTGATCACTGTTCCTGCATAAGGAAAGCTCAACGATTTACAGAGTGGGGGTTCTATTCTTGAATATATTTTTTTTTATATACCTTGTTAGTCAAACAGAAGTTTGTGTCATAAAGTGTCTCATAATTTAAAACAGAAATTTCTGGTGGAGACCATTTATTTTTGTAACATCCCTGTATTGATAGTTGCTTGTTTCACTAACCATTTGATGGTTTGAAAAAATAGAAATTTACTAGCCCGTTACCCGGCTCGAAGGACCATGTAATAATCTTAATGACTTCCATAAAAAAAAAGATATTAATCAAAGCTAATTTTAAACTTGTATTTTTTCATCTTAACTCGACTAGTGCCATCACTCTCGATGTACATACATATACATACACATATAAAATTCATAATGGGTTGATTGGGGAAAAAATCAGCATTTTTTTGTGAGAAGCAGAACTGTGGTCGCCGTGGCCGTGGTGGTTAGTGCGTTGGACTACTACGCTATACCGCCCGGGTGCAATACCTGCCCGGGTCTAACACCTTAAGAGTTTTTTCACGGTGCCACCTCTTTCGAATGTCTGACAAGCATCAAAGAGTATCATTTGCCACGATTGAGCTTCTCAACTTGACGTTCGGAGTCGGCAAAAAACTGTAGGTCCCTTCCATTCGTGCAAAAATATAACACGCACACACAAATGGTTGCGAGAAGCAGGCCCATGTTCACCTCGAGCTTAAGCGTCAACTAAGTAAGTAAGAACTTTGGGCAAATATTGTGATTGCTGTGCTGAGTCAGCTGGCACTGAAGCCGTTTAGCCAAAAGCATGATTAGCAAAAATAAACTTAATTCAGCACCAAACACTAGTCTCCGTCTCCGCGGAAGTTGAAAACGCATTATTGTATGCAAATCTGGAATGGGAGCATTGCTGGATTAGAATTCATAAAATATTTGTATCAAGTCAAGAGCATGGGCCCAACTCGATTCTACAATAATAATGTTCAAACTCGCAAAATACGTAGGTACTCTGTAACTCTATAGCAAGCCCTAGTATTCGAAAATCATTAATCGTTTAAAAACCAAAATGCGACACGCACCATGTTAATATATGTAGTACGTATTATTATTTCCTTGCATCACAAATCACAATAAATAATAAATTATTTTAGTTTTCGTTTATCTGTCAAACACAAGGTGAGACTCGGTCGGAATTCGGAAATTTTGTGGGAAAAAGTTGGCATTACTAAAGCAGCCCATACACATTTCAATTCAATTGTAAATTTAGTTGTCAACTGAATTGATGCTTGGCCACACACTACATCAACTGAGTTGAAAGACTTGGTATAAACTGCCACAAATATATAGAATTGTCTTTATGTGGGCGTTTAAAGTGATCTTGCTGTTTACGTTTCGCTCACACACACATTCACAGATTCCACAAGCCTAGTATAAATTTTCCGCAATTTGACAGCGAATCAAATGACTTCGCCACACACAGTTCAACTGAGTTGAGAGACTTGCAAATCAACTTCTAAAAATCAAAATCTTTTGATTTTTCCTCAACCAACTCGTCAACCGTCAAATCGATCAAATGACTGCCCCACACACGGGTTGATTTTGATTTCAATTGACTCAGTTTACAATTGAGTTGAAGTGTGTATGGTGCGCTTCACGTTCGATTCTAATGATATCGTTCGTAGTTCGGTTTGAAAGTAGAATCGAGTAACATAGTTGGGCCCCAGACTACACTGAATTTAGGTGGACATCAAAATGGGTTAGGAGAGTCGCTTGGAGTAAAGAAAGGCCATAAAGGTCCATTTTGATGACCCTAGTTATGCATGTTGGAACACGCATTTACCAAAACAATTTCGATCTTATAATACATTTTTTAAGGTCTGTAAGCGGTATCTTAGCCAGGTCGTCCAGGCAGTTGAAGAACCGTGCTCTAGGTGAGGCGGGCAGTGACATATTAAGAGGGTTTGCTACAGATTTTATTTCATCCTCGTCCATGAAGCTTCTACAAAAGCCATTTGTAACGATGCCGTATTTTCTGACCATGTTTCCTATTGTATAGTGTGCGGTTTAAACACTGACGACCACATGGATTTGGCTTCTACCCAGTGGAAGCAGGGTTATTGATATTTTCTGTTCAACTGCGGACCTGTCTGCCAGCTAGTATTGTGTCCATTTCATAGCTGTTCCTGATCAGTTTGTCTGCTATTTCATTTACTTTTACTCCTAAATGCCAGGGTATCCAGCAGAGTCTGTGGTGTCTTTTTTGTCTGGGTGCTGTTAGGCAGTCTTTTACGTAATTTGAAGTCGTGAGGTTGCAGTCCGTGGCTTTAGTGTCCACCCAGATAGTGATCTCTGAGTGGTGTGAAGCAGTGACGAGGTAGGAGTCCAGTGCATTAAGTGCGGCATTTTCGGTTGCTTTCTTAATAGCGAAAAATATAGCTGCAATAGTCGGCTAGTCGGTAAGACTAGTTTATGATCATAGCTCTTCCCAGAAGACCCCTGCTCCGGCTCCTTTCTCTGTTTTCAAGCCCTCTGTGAAGATGGATGTTCCAATGTCGGAGTTGTTCAGATCTGTCTTCCTGGGATGGAAACCTTGAAGTGCCTGGTAAAATCAAGCTGGGGTTTCTCGTAATCTGTACAGGGCATGAGTCCTTTCTGATTGAAGATGTCCAGTATGAAGACCCGTATTTCAAATTTATAAAAACCAAAAATTAATTGACTTCCAAAACCTGCCAATAAACCTAAGAAATTTAACTTTCTATAACAAATAGAAACATCTCCTTCCATTTTGGGATTAATCTCTTTCTGTCCCATTCCGCAAATTACTATGAAATGCCGAAACTATCAATATTTACCAAAATGGTCCCTCGGTGTCTGCTACGTGATCAAATCAAGATACACTGCCACCGCAGAGTCGAGAAATATATGTACATAAATCTCTAATCGATATCCGGAATAGCTGCCCTGAATTAATTCGCAACATTATGACGTCACAAATCCAAACGATTTAATATGTTTCCATTAGAAACGAGTGATAAGTCCTCGCCCCACCCACCCCCTTCCACACACAAAAATACTTCTTTTTTTTGTTTGGTTGTTGTTGTTCCTACTATATAACAATTAGGGGGACCACCCCAAAAGGAAGCCGACGAAATTATTCTCCTCAGTCCTCACATGAATCGAGCACGCAAAGGGAGGGTGACATTCGCCTCGTCCTTAGTTTCACTATTCGTCACATAAAACGGGACCAAAAATAAATAAAAACATATGAGTACGAGCACGGATATACATATGTACATACATATGTATCCACGTTCACATTAATATAGTTTATTTTATGCGATGTGAGCCTCAGCGAGCAGTCATCAAATCGGGTGGAAATAAGTTTGCGATTGTGCCTACAAAGCGCGGAATACCTAAATACGTCACGCGGAATAAACTGATTACGCCAAGGAAACACCAGGAAAATGGGTCAATGTCAGGCGCTGACCTAAAATATCCACGTATCAATATAGGTATAAAATGAGCATGATGGAATGAGCTGTCTATGTTTATCTTTATATGAGGCACGGGTGTAAAGCTTTCGAAGAGAGGGTGTCACTGTCAGTGAGGTTGAAACGACAGCAGCGCCCCCAAGTCAAGTCCTCATGACAAACAAGTGCATCAACGATGGTATGACGATGAAGTGCAAAAGACACGTCGGCGATGCACCGTAAAAATAGTTTCAGTTAGTTTTTGATTAGTTCTGGATAGCACGAGGACAGCAAGGAACCAGTTGTTTTAACTTAGAATAATATTTTTTATATGATTTTTATAATTTACGCTTAAAGGGATATGAATACCCTTAAAATGATATGTATGCACAGCGCTGGTCATACGGAAAAATTAAGGATGACGAAAGGTCAGATACCGCTGCGCATTGATCTAGAACAGGGATGGTGAACCTTTTTAGAGCCTCGTGCCATTTAAAAAAAAAAAAAATTTGAAGTGCCTTTGGCAAGCCATCATACAGTCTTGATCTAGTTTTCTAGTGACTACTAGGAACAAAAATAAATAGTTTTACACTGCGCGGCATTTTATTTGGTAACATATTAATCAGTTTTTGAAATTAACAGTTTTTAATTCATTTTAATAAAAGAAACAAATTTCAGATTAACAAAAAACAGAGAAAGAAACAAAAACAAACAAGAATGAACGAACTATTTTAGTGTGACTTTTGTTGTTGCAAACTCGAGGCCAAGTAGTTTACTTTAAGCAGAATGCAGGTTGAACTGGAATCATCTGACAAACGGTTTCTAAACAAATCTTTTATGTTATTCATGTCTGAAAATAAAGACTCACACGCATAGGTAGACAAAAATATTCTCAAGATAGCAAACGCGAACTTTTTCGAGCAGCTATATGTGTCTGGAATTGAATTTCAAGATTCCATTCAATTGGAATTGGCATTCTTCGTCGTATTGCCTAACAGTCTTTCTAGCTCGATTGATTCCAACTCTTTCCTTGTTTCGACGAATTTTTGAGTTCACATCGCACTAGACCGGAATTCGTTAAGGTGCAATTGGATTTCTCACTTGGTGACGTGCCCATAATATTTCGTCGCGTGCCATTTGTTCGCCAAGCCTGGTCTAGAATGTTTGTAAATCGTAAAAAAAGGGAAAAATTGTTTTTTTTTTTTTTTTTTGTAAAGCATTCCACATTCCTGTTGAGCGGTTCTTTATATTTCTTTATATTTCTCATTATATTTCAATGAATATGTCTGAAGCCTTATTCATGAAAATGTCTTAGCACTACTTGTAAGACATGTGTTTCGAGCAGATGGTTGATGGGGAGTATGCAACTGGCTATTTCGCTGAAGTACTGTTTGAAGAAAATGCGAAACTTTACGTCGGTATTCAAGGGAGACAATTGAAGCAGTGATGTTTCCATCCCCTATAAGTTTTATTGCACTTTAAATTTCTAAATGCTAACCACCCACCGAGGCGGCTAGCGTCGAATAATCTTGGGTATCCTGGAACTTGAGGTAGTAAAGGACTTCGTTTACCTCGGCTCTACAATAACATCACAAAATGACATCTCGCCGGAAATTAAACGAAGGATTACTCTTGCCAATCGCTGTTTCTTTGGGCTTTTGAGTAGTAAAGCCCTTTCCCGATCGACTGAGGAGACTCTACATAAGACCTTTATTATCCCAGTCTTGATATATGGAGCTGAAGCACGGACTTTATCGAAAGCGGATGAAGATATCCCTGGTCGCTTCGAGAGAGAAATCCTTCGTAAGATATTCGGCCCCGTTTGCGTTGACGGCTTTTGGAGGAGAAGATTCAACCACGAACTATACGAACTGTACTCTGTACAGCGACATTGACCTGTTCAAAAAAAAACGATCTGTCCGAAAAACTTCGCAAAAAGTTGCGAAAAACAATTTTATATGTTTAAACTTTCTAAATTTATTTGATTTTGATTGAACGAGAATGCAGCATCATACTGGCAGCACTTCTCGTTAAGAAAAAAAGGAAAGGAGCTCCTTGCAATTTTAACTGTCATTCATATTTTGTACAACAATAATTACCTAACACTCTACTCTAACAACCACCACACAAGGACAGTGTAGCAGCGTTCGGACTTTACTGCGATCGCAGTAGATCTGCTGCACTTTTGTTCACAATGCGCTTTGTTCACAATCTACTGCGATTTTTGTTTGAATCGCAGCACAGTAAAACAAAATGACAAATGAAAATTATTGTTATCTCTTCTACGCCTACCTGCGCTGTCATGACTTTCACAGTACCTATGTTATATGCTATCCTTAACTGTTTTGCTCCATAGCAGTGCAGAAAAGGCAATTCTCCCAAATGAATTTGATTAAAACCAAATTAAGAAACATCCCTAACATTTGTGCATTCTCCAATTCAAAATCGTGGAAATATTTTTGTACCACCACATTAAATTTTTGAAAAAATACAAATTTACTGAAGGACAGCTTATTTTACTTAAATAGCTATGTAAGTATCTTCTATTAAAACTAAACATTTTCAATAATTTAGAGCAATTTGGCAATTTTTTGGTAGGAAGTTTAGTATTCCCACCGAATTGCGCTGAAGTTTTTAACTAAACATATGTACTTATGTACATATGTATATTATGTTTGTTTAGTTATTTTATTCATTTTTTTGTAAAGGCTTGCCAAATGAATATGCAATTGAAGTTATTTTTATATTATTTATTTTTTATTAATTTTCAATAAAAATATGTATTTAACATGAAGTCGTAAATCTACTGCGGAAATATTGGTTTTACTGCGAATCCAGTTTCTGAAGTCCGAACCCTGCAGTGTAGGTACTTTTAGTTGGGCAATTAAGAACTTAATTTAGCAGGTAATAAATACAACATACATACAAAGTACGCGATAAATTTAATTTGCAAATTGCAATAGCCAAAGCCAATAGATAATCTC
Organism: Brachyopa scutellaris; assembly: GCA_949775065.1. NCBI lineage: Eukaryota > Metazoa > Arthropoda > Insecta > Diptera > Syrphidae > Brachyopa > Brachyopa scutellaris. The sequence continues at coordinate 108,515,765 of OX459113.1, forward strand.
ATGACGAAAATATGTATGATAAAGATAAAGTACCACACACCTGGGTTGCAAAAGTCGATACAATTGTACTGTTTTCGATACCTTGCCTCAGTACAAAAATACACTTTAATAAAATTCGATACAATTTGCGCTGCTGCTAATTTAGTAGGTATTTTCTTAACGAAAATATGTTTTAAAAAACCAAAACATCACATAGTTTGCTTTTGCTACTAAAAATCGAATTTATATCAATTTCACTGAACAAACCCATTTGTTGTCAGTTCACAATCACTGACTTTTTACCCGACTACGCAGAGATGGGTTATGATTTTAACAGGCTGGGTTTTTTTTGTATGTAAGGATGTCACCTCGTGCAGCCTAAACTATGGAATCGATTTCAACAAATAAGGTGTCGTTGGATTCGTCTTGATGCGGGTCCTAGGCTATGTGACGTCACAGGAAAATTCAATATGGCGGGCGCACCAAGCAAGATGGCGGATTACCTCTTTTTTCTTTTTCTTTACAACCGGCTTGGCGAATAGAATACAATACGATATGACGTCATTCTGAATTCAATTTTTCAGACTAAAGCCGTGGTCGCATGCATTCGTTGACAAAGGAGCATGCTACAGCTACTTATACTCTGAAAATCATAGTTTCGTTTCATCTTGTTTCGTACTTTTTACTTTTTTAGTTAGTTTTCCCCATAGTCGGGTTTTAGTTTTTTAAACTTAATTTTTTCTATAATTTGGTTCCAACATAACTAGCGCCACGTGTTTCGTAGCGACAGCAAAGTGAAACAATTGTCCTCAAGCAAATTTTACATATAAACTGTGGCCATCATGTTACCTTATAAACGAGTTACTACGAAAATACGTTGATTTCAAATTGTTTGTGGGTTGAGTCCAACAGATGCCACTGGCCCACTGCCAGAATTCCGATAAAAAAATTTGAAAATAGCCCTTACTTTTCTTTATTTACCCATACCATATAAATATGGTAATTTTATTTCGAATATATTTTTTGTGTTGATTAATGCAGTACAACTTATCACAATTTATTGGGAAAATACTTTAATCACAAACCAACGGCTAACGCGAATTAAAACACAATGTAAGTTGAAAAATAATTAACTAGTTCAATTTCAACACAATTTTCAATACATTGCTGGAAGGCCATTTTTCATCCCTGCCACACACAGACGCACATTAACTAATTTCGTATTCATTCAACTTTAAATAATTTTCGCACAAATATTTATTTGGGCCGATCCCGGCGGTACTGCAATACCGGGCCAACCCGCGGCAGAGGTGGAGCAAGCCCCTAGCACTCCGCCTATTTCCAAAAATCAGTTTAACATTTGTTGTCCCCCGATGGGGGATCTATCAGATGTTAAGCTGATAAGAACAGATACTACACTTTGATCTTAGCCATAAGGCCGAGAAGCGATAACATTTCACTCCAAATGAGTTTCTCTTATAAAACAATTTGCAGTAAGTGAATGTGAATTGTATAAACGAGTGAAATTATTATTTGGTGATGGTGATTCATTCATAAGAAAATACACTGTGAGGTGACTCTGTGAATGAGAACTGTTTGGGTTCATTATGTACGTACGTGAATAAATTATACGTGTATTTTTATAATTGCATATCTATTAAACCTTATATACTATATAAGTAATTCTATTATGTATTCATGTACTACCTACATACATGTGTACGTTGTCTACATATTTCGGCAGAAATGGAATGTAGCATAATCTTTTTGGTTCCCTTCTTTTGGGGTTTGTACTTTTTTCACATTTCTAGTGGCTGTGTACTATGTAGATACATAATGTTCATATGTAGCGGATAGCGGTGTACATGACGCTGGGGTGGTTGAAAAGAGCTAAGAAATCATTTGATAGGGATTGCGGCCGTCTTGAAATTATAATATTTTGCTGTCATTCTTTGATAGATCTAGATATTTACCTACATATGTACACTCATAGGCTAAAAATTATCTAAGCTAAATGCTACGCATTCGAAAAGCGCACCAAAATACATTATTACACTGTTCAACATTAAAAACCTTTTTTTTTTGCCGTGGTTCATAATCACAATCAATTTTTTTTCATACCTTGGCATGAGATTAGTTCAAATATACATATGTAGGTACATATGTGTTAAAACAAATTGAAAAACTAATTTTTTTAGAAAAATATGTTTATATATACCTAGTCTAGCCATAAATACTAAAACAATTTAAAATTACAATAATATGAAAACAAATTAAATTTTTTGTATAAAAATTTACAAAACATAAAACTTGAAAAATATCGTCTGTTGGTGAGGTTGAGATATAACATAACAACTAAATATAGAGCAAATATGCATTTAAAGAGTTGTACTCATCTATTAAGCTTTTTCGTTTATTTCTTTTGGTATATTTGGTATATTATATGCGAAACAAAACGTATTATGTATGTACACATACATTTTCATTCGAAATGATCGCCCTTGGCATTAACATTTAACACAGACAGAGGCCCTTAATCGATATGGCCCGACCGGCGTTGGTGGCACGGACCCTTTCCATTAGAAAATGTTGCTCTGCTTTCATAAGGGATGCCTTCATCGACTCAATGGTGGTGTGTTTCTTAGAGCAGGCCATACTCTCCAAGGTTGACCATAATTCATAATCCAGAGGGCTCAACTCTGGGCTAGATGATGGATGATGGCCAATATTCGCCCTTTATGAAGTCTGGTGAGTGATCTGCTGAAATGACCACGGCTTATTTTCGAAAAGAGAAAGGTTTCATGGTTTTACCATTGTCTTTAAAACGGTATTTTGGTACACTTTAGCCAAAAAAATGCAAAAATGAAGCACTCTCGCGCAAATCTAAGCACTTGCACGCGAAATTGTATGCTCGCGAATTTGTATGCTCGCGAGCAAGTGCGTGTGTGTGATTGGCAAACTAACCGTTCAGTCTTTTAGTGTGGATGTAGAAAAGAGCAACGCACTTGCTCGCGTGCTTACCTGAACCCACAAGCTCGCAGATTTGCGCGAGAATGTGTACGCCGCTTAGAGTTATGAGTCATAACTGCTCATAACTTATGAGCATAAACTTTATCATTTTGTTTGTTGATTTTTTCTTCCACATTAAAAATGTTCTCATCGTTTAACAAAATGTTTCGGTATATTTTTCGCGTGTACCGTATTAGCAGCTTTTTGATTTCCTCTTTTTTTTTAATGCCACTGTAAGCAGATATTCTGTAGCTCCAAGTCCAAGGTCATCTTTACTGATCCTTGAGATCATTCTGGGAGCAACACTCATATCACGGGACAACACTTTCTGCATCCGAGGTGGATTCCGGCGAATTCGAGCTTCTGTGAACCTTTTATCGGTACGATAAACAAAAACACGGCCTATTTGTAGCGGCAACAAGGTTTTTGAAATTGACTTCGCATCCAGTCCACATTTTTGTAACGCAATTATACTGCAATTCTATTTTCTTTATCTCCACATTCCATGTTGACACTTCAAAAGTTTAGCTAAAACTGAATTATTCTTATAAGAAAAGTAACGGAATTTGCTAATAGCTAATCCAAATGTGTAATACCGGCTAGGCTAGGTATCATATATGTACATTTCATATCAAGATATTTCGATGTAATAGATTTTTTTTTATTATTTTTCTGTTAACACATGAGGGATACCGGATACCGAAAAAGTATAATTATTTGATTAACGGCAAAAAGTCGCTTTGACAGTGTTATTATCCTTATCTTTATTAGGTGTAATGTTTTCAAATTTATATTTTAAATTATTAGGTAGCTGAAAACCCGACTTTCTTGTATGCAGATCCGCATGTAAATATTTTTTGTTTGCCGAACAAAGAAATTTAAAAAAAAAACTAGCGGAGATGCGATAGTATACTCTGAGATACATATTTGTACATGTATACAAACGATGGCGGTGTTTTATCGATTTTAAAGATAGTATCAATAATAAAACGCAACAAAAATAACTATTCTATATACAGTAGAATCCGGTTAAGACGCTCACGCTTAAGATGCTATCCCTCTTTTAACACTATTTTTCTCCGGCCACACAGCTCACACAGCTAAACGATACAATTCATAAAATTTGTATTTTCTTGTTTTTTAATTGTTTTCCAAAAAACCATTCGGCTGTGATTTGGGATATACAGCAGCGCCGACAGCCGCCGTTCTTTATAAAATAATCATATTTTTAACTGGATGTAATTTTTTAGTTTTTCCCGCTTAATACGCTATCCCGCTTAAGATGATATTTTCTGTCGGCCCCTTGATGAGCGTCTTAAGCAGATTCTACTGTATTTTTACCTACTCCTCAGTAGAAATGATGGGATTTCTTACAGGGCATTGCCATCTTCGATATCACCTAAACAAAATAGGTTTTATTCGGGAAACTGAATGTCGTCTTTGCATGGAGGACGACGAAACTGCGGAACATATTCTATGTGACTGCATGGCACTCTGTGCCCTCCGGAGACAACAGTTCCACAGAGAAATCCTAACTCCCACGGAATTTCGGGACAGTCTCCACCAATGAAATCCTTAACTTCATCAAAAGAATTGAACCTCTCCTGGTTCTCTAACCTGAATTTGTAGTATAATAGATCCTTTGGGTCGCGGTGTCCTCCGCAACTGGCGGGTCAGCACCTCTTTTAAAAAAAAAAAAAAATAAAAAATACATTTTTACATATGTACATATGTATGACAAGGATTGAACACGCCTAGAATATTTTCTTTAGGGCTACATCAAAGTAGAGATCTAAACCGACAATCCACAGACAGATCAGGTGCGTCAGTGTAAACAAAGCCTTGGCGGACATTTGAACTACATAATGCACTAGGTATCTTGTTCCGAGCTGCATTCCAAGCTTCAAAATAAAGTAAGAACTAAATTGGTATGTCAAACGATTGTTATTAAAATCCTATAACTGAATGAAAGACCCTTTACTTGGCACTCAAGTGACCAAGTAGGTACGACCCTTAAATAATTTGGGTGTGCTCAATTTAAATTGTATCAAGTTGACATTAATTTTTGAAATCGATTGGAAATTCTAAAAAAAAAACATCAACCCGAAACGAAATCTTGAAGAAAACGAATAAAAAAAGATAAATAAAACTACAATTTCACCGTTTTTTTCTGTAACTTGAAATAATCGAATAAGTGCTTCGCAAAGGTAACCAAAGAAGAAAGTCAACATATCATCTGCTACTGAGGGCAGCATTCACTTTCATTTACGCCTCCCAAGAGTTCTTCAAAAGCATTATACCGCATGACAATTGTTCTCGTTTCTATTCCAACAGATCAACATCATTAGAAATGACACTTCTAACAAGTTCTACGGAATTTCCAATAATTCACTCTTCACACTTCACCCTCCATCCAAATGCAGACACACAAATTCTTCAAAATTTAACCCAAAACTCATGCAATTCATCGAATTTGAAACGAAGAGAAAAAAAAACAAATTCTTTTATCTCAGTGACACCACTTGTGACAGTTTCCATTCCAAACATGCATGAGTGGAACCTTACACGACACGGACACCACATATCAATGGCAATGCACCATGAAGTGACCCAAAAAAATAATAAAAGAACTCTTCGAGCTTATCTCGAATCTCTTGAAACTCTCAAAGAACTCTCATGTCTCATGGCTCACGGTAATCAGCCTAAATATAGATTCCAATTCCGACAGAAATAACAGCTACACCACCAGCGAACCCGACATCCTTCTGGTGAGGTGCTGCCGTTCTGCTGCTGCACTCGTTAGGTGCGAGTATCGCCTGCTGAGCTTTGTCATGCAATGCATCCACCTTCGTGGAGAGAAGGTGCCCAGGCACAGTGACAGCACAGCATATGTACATGAATTACATGACCAAATCATGTAACCCAAATCGATGTGGCCTGGCATGGCCCTCCACTGGTCCAGTATATCGACATATTCATATTCTGTCAATACAAGATTCGAATTCACTTGGTGGAATGTCCGGCCCATACCCCACTGACTGACATTACATTCGGTGGGTGACTGTGACTCTGCGAGACTTGTTCTCGAATTGAATTTCGAAGCTTGCCGATCAGCAAGCCCATTTTGGTGCTAATAAGGTCGAGCTGCCACCACACAGACGCGCAGAGTTTTTGGTAATAAATTGTCGAAAATGTTTTACTTAACAAATGACTGAGGCTGAGGCTGGGTTTGAGCTGCACCATCACGGAGTACTGTGGCTTGCGTGTGGCGCTGGAAAAGGAAATTGAATCTGGGCAAATTGGATACGATGACGAGGCAATGAACGACATGACAAGTAATAAAGTCGGACCTACCTTGTGCGTTGGATGGTAGTTAAAACGTGGTAAAAAAAAAAAACGGAAAACAGAAATATGTTCCAAATATCTAACTTTACCGCATTGGTGGGTGGAAAACACTTCGGTTTGTGACAAGATTCAGTACTACAAGAGAGTAATGGAATGGAATTCACTTGTCAGTAGAAATTAAAAGAATTTTTTTTTTGAAGCGAATACTTCTTTAGCGATGTATTTGTTTTGAAGACGAGTTACGATAAATGTGTTACAATAAATTTCGAATACAGAAAACATCAGCTGTCTGTCTGTCTCCCTGTCTGTCTGTCCGTATGTCCGTCTGTCTGTCTGTCTGTCTGTCTGTCCGTCCGTCCATCTGTCTGTCTGTCTGTCCGTCCGTCAGTTTGTCCGTTCATACGTCTGTCCATCTGTCTATCTGTCTGTCTGTCTATCTGTCCGTCCGTCTGTCTGTCTGTCTGCATGTCTGTCCGTCTGTCTGTCTCTCCGTCTACCTTTTCACGTCTAAACCACTGAGCCAATCATAATGTAATTTAGAATAGACATAGTCTGGAACCCGTGAAAGGACATATGCAAGAAAACTGGCCACTAGGTGGCGCTGAAGTCAAGTTATTAACAACTTCTATATTAATTGTCCAAAATGATTCATAATCACAGTTTAAATCCGACACTGGATAGGGTCGAGATTGGCATACAATATTACAGAAAGTGTTGAGAATAAGACTGCCACAGAGGTTCTCTCGGGACAGCTCGGGCATACCCTAAATAAAACTCAGACTTGGAGACTAGTCCATTGTACTACTTGATAGACAACCCCATTTCAATGTTTTTACAAGCTTTATATTAAATTCACTTTCTGTGAGCATGGAATCTGGGAATCGATTTTACACCCACTTCCAGATATCAGATCATCCTGAAATTTTGCGCACGCGTATAATTCCGGAGACAGTACAATATGGGTTATTTCATGGCATATATTATATTTGGCTTCAGCAGTCCTAGGTAGAACAAAGCCTAGTTTCCCGCAACCATTTGTGTGTGCGCCTTATATTTTTGCACGAATGGCATATAAATTCGAAATTGTATGTTAACCTTATTTAAAGTAATACTGATTAAACAGTGCGAGCTTAAGTGTCGATCCAACGATAAGCTCAGGATCAACACGAATTGCGTTTTCACTGTGCAGGGCATTAAACACTCACATCTGGCAGCACTCTACTTATCTTTTCAAAAAGCAAGGAAAATTGGTCAGATGAACCTCTTTTATCCGGAATGCTCGGGACCAACAATGTTCCGGATAATCAAATCTTCCGGATATTGGAGATTTGAGTAAAATCGAACTGTCGCACATTTCTTGAAATTATAATATTAATAATGTCCATTTTTTCACAAATGCTTAAAACTGCATTAAAAGCGGATGTTGGATGGTGCCAACAAGAGTGTCACGCAAAACTGATGGCATTCTTGTGTGATGAAGCGAGTGTACATACCTATTGGTTTTATATGACACCCAAATCGTCATTCAAGTTGTTATTTTTTCGTTATTAGGCGTGTTTTTCTTCAAAACTGTATAGGCTTAGAAAATGTTTTCCATGTTTATTACACTAACAACTAAGCCTATATAGGCTTACGAAAACTGGATAACTATCCAGTCTTAGGTGCTTAGCCTGGATAGAAAAATGTGCTACCAAACTGTGTTTCGTCGATAGTTATCGAAAATTTTATTGAAATGTCAAATATGACATGAAAGTGAGCGAGAAATATGAAGGCCGGTAGCTTTCAACCGAACTTGGCTGTCTAAATCTAAATTATTTCTATTCATTCTAAAATGGGTAGAAAGGAAAGAAATACGAATTTATCCGAAAAGGTAAAGAAAATTATAATGAATTAAGTGAATAATGTTCCTTTTTTTTTATTATTTAATTGAATTGAATTTGACGAATAAAAAACTCTATCCACCAACTTATTAATGAACACTTGATAGCTACCGGCCTTACTTTCAATGAAACAATGCCGATGTGAAACTGTCAAACGTCAATTAGCATAGTCCTGCCAAGTCACTGTTCAGCGTTTTTTTTTCTCATTTTCCGCTAAGCCTATATAGATTTGAAAAAAAACACGCCTATTATTTTTCGTCCATCTCTACCTGTGTTTGTTTTTGAATGACGAAATTTGTGTACACACAATCAAGCAAAAACTAAAATGGCCGCTGAGTGTCACGCAGTAGCAAAAATGTTTGTGAGGATATTTTTTTAGTGGCATTCCATCACGCAGTTGTACACGTCATTCGTTTTGCATGGTGCCAGTCAAAACTGCCACTCTTGTTGGATGGTGACGCCTTACAACCAAATAAAAGCACATACCGTTACGACACAACTGGCAAAATAACAGGAGATCTACTGCAAATGGATATGTGTGCACAGATCAGACATAATTAGACATATTAGAGGTCGTGCGGATAATAAATGTCAAAAATAAAAATAAAAATTCTGTAAGAAATTACGGTTAATAAGGGCTGCCGCTTGTCGGTTATTGGAGTTCCGGATAAAAGAGGTATATCTGTACTTTGTTTCCCCATTTTCTGTATAAATTGGTTTAATTTTTTAACAGATTATTGCAGTGACAGAACGAGAGACAGCTAAGACAGAGACAGAGAGATTAGTTAAAGCTCCTTAAATGTTAAATCATTATTTTTTCAAACCTTCTTTCTTATTTAAGTATGAAAAGGAAAAGCTAAGATTTATACCAGATGTGTTTGTGTATCGAACCTTGCGCAAGTTCCTAGCCAAATGTATTCACTGATTCCTACATTAATCTCTAAAGTGTTTCCCATAAAACAATTATTATGGCTGCACTTTGATTGATTTTGTAATATATTCCCCCAGCATCAGATAAATCGTCATCAAAATCCCATAAAACAAAAATTTAACCATAAAAATTCCATCAAAATTCAATAATTCAATTCCCAAGAGAACATAAAACGATTATTTTGAAAAATTACCCACCACTCGTCGACTTAATCCGATGAACAAGAAATGCGTGTGGACTGCGTCCAGCTATCCATGTTCACTGATCGGAAAAAAAAAAGAAACACATAAGCGTAGGCGCGATTGCGTGACCCAAAACTGCACCGCGACACGGCAGCCAATGCAAATGCACAATCTTCTGCCATAATCAACTCGTGTAGATCGCCTTTGAATAGATCGAACCTGATCATTAACGCATTAACGATCTGATAACATTTTTGATGTTCGTTGATTCCATGGGATCAGTGTAAATCATCATTAGGTTTTCTATGCCTAGCGATCGATCGATGATGGCCGAAGTGCCATTTCCTACCGGGGCGTGTCCGGTGACACAATGAACATTTTTGTGGGCAGTTAAATTTTTAGTTTTGTGATCAGCATTCAATTTCTCTCTAAATTTGTGTTTTATTTTTTTGGGTGATTTAATAAACTCAACAAACCAACTGCACGAGGGGTAGGGAGGGGACTAGAGCAACGGTTATATTTTGAATGAAGTCCAACAAATTGACGGACTGTATTTCTGTGACAGCTGGCAGGCAACAAACCAAATAAGTAGAACTGGGAAAATTGAGTTGGCTGACGGGGGTTTTTGGATTCCTGGTTCGGACTTATTTAACGTGTTGCTACTACAACAAGGCCGCCTTAGTTAATGTTGGTCATACTCTAATCTACCTCACTTAAGAACTGTCGAAGCCTTAAGGGGGTGCGATACATGTAAAAAAAAATAACATCTCAAAAATATGCCTGTAAATTTTTAGAATGAAATTCACATTATTTAGCGATTAAAAACTTTGACCTTGGGGTCATTTGTATTGACGACTCGTTCTGTGCGGAGTGAAAAGAAAGAAATTGGCGGGCAAGATGATTCAAAAAGTGCGCAACCGATTCTTATAAAATTTAGCACACGTCTTCTCTATAGTATTAGCTTCTAGTTGAACCTCAAAAATACCTAAAAAAAAATTCAAAAATTACCATCGAAAAAAGGGTGAAAAATCCGAATTTTTTTCTGAGGCGTTTTGTTTTTTGACTTTTTTGTTTTTTTTTATTGGTTCAGCTAGAAGATACATGTTTAATAAACACGCTCAAACCAAAATTTTTGATTTCAGATCGTTGTAACAGAAGCTAAAAATCCCGCCGATTGATGCCTTTCGCCGCGATGGTCTCGGGAGATTAGTTACTACGGCGCGGCGCGGCGGGCATTTTGAAAAAAAAATCTGATTCTTGCTTTTTAATATAATATAATGAATAAACATATCTACTAAATTTAAAAAAAAAAAGTTGAAAGATCGCTATAATCGGTGTATCACCCTCGATGGTCACTGTATTGAATAATAAAATCGAATTTTTCAAAAAAAAATGTTTTTTTCTCTAAAACGATACGAACTTTTCAGCCGAACTGTTAAAAAAATCTGATTCTTCTTTTTTAATGTATGTATAATGATTAAACATACAAAATTTAAAAACGATTCATTTAAGGCTTGCACACACCGGCGCGATAGCAATAGCAATTGCAACAAAACAAAACACATCAGCGCGATAGCGATAGATAGCGATTGAAGTTTTGTCAGTTTTATTTATGTTGTTTTTTTTTACTTTTTAAAACGTTTTCACGATCCTTTTGCAGTAGCTATTTACTTACATTTTAGAAAAAAAATTCTCAAATCTAATTTAAAAACTACCAAAACTAACATTTTATAATAATAAAAATTACAAAATATTGGACGATAGAACGATTAAATACTAGATGCAGCGATAGAAACGTTCAATCACAGTCTATCGCTACATTATCGCACTTGGTGTGAATGAACAAACTTGAATATATGTGTTGCGATATATCGCTATCGCTATCGCGGCAGTGTGTGTGAGCCTTTATTCCTTTCCTTTTAAATAAGCCTCTGAAAAACGGTCAAAATTCAGGAGGTTACATGTATCGCCCGCTAAGTGGTTTACTGAATGTTGGATCGAGTTGCGGGCTGACGAGAATGATCATATTCTCATCATACTTAGGTTCATGTGAACCTTTTGTAGTACCTATTATCTGTTTCCACCCGTGGTATCAGTGTTTTGGTTCCAACCATCCGGACGTACTGGCAAACTTAAGCCGAACGGATGGTGATCGATCTAATAGCTCGTCGATATGTTTGAAGAAAAATGTGCCCACGATTTTATTTACATGTAGGCAGAAGTTCCTCCGAGAAGCAACCCGCTCCTATACCTATTTCCATTTTTGACCCATCGGTGTAGATGGACTTGGATTCGTCTGATACCTCGTTATTTCCCCATTGTTCTCTATTTGCAAAGGCCCACCAGAAAGGTCTTTCGAAATTCAAGAGTGGGACAGTGCAGTCTGAGTTGACATTAACGGGTTAAATATTTGCTAAGTATCCTGGTGTGTCCATATGTATTCGAGGTCCAGTGCTTTGGCTAACTTATTTTGAGAGCGCCCTTTCCAGCGGCCTCCTGCATGTAGAGATGTTGAGGCAGAAGGCTAAGAACCGCTTCCAATCCCGCTGTTGGCGCTGTTCCCATCGCGATGGTTGTTCCAGTCGAGTACATGTTATTCTCTGTACTTTGTTCATAACCTTAACGTTGTTGGTTTTTGCAGCAGCATGTCACCAGACCAATCCTCCATTATGACAGCATGGGTCTAACTATCGCCGAGTATATCTACAGTGTTATTCGTGGCCTGGATTCCCAGTTTTTCCCAAAGAATCTGCTGCAGATATTGACGCCAACTGATGCCTTTTTAAAGCCTAATTCACAATGTCACGTTCGGGCGCTCTCGCGTTGACAGATAAAGTAACAATGCAAACATATGGGGTGATCTTAAATGTGACTTCAGGCGTTATATCGTAGATATCGTAAAGTTCTGGGCAAAGGCCGAGTAGAGCTATTTTCTACTACGGCGTGCGTTGTGACAACCCATGGCTGTGTTGACATTATACTATTCGATGGCCTGTTCGATTCAAGTACAATTTTTTAATTTTTAACAATTTTTTTCAACACAAATGAATTATGTGAGGGTTTTTTTTTTTTAGTTTACATATTCGTACAATCTTGTTTGCAAAGTTATTTCTTACATTTTGTGTTTCTTAATCAAACAATAAAAATAAAAAGAAATACATTTCAAATCTTCTTTCTATCATAAATTCGTGAATGGGAGAATTAAGGAAACAGAACATATTATTTGTCATATTCCTAACCTATGGAAGCCTGAAGCTTGAAGCGGTATTTAGTTTTGCAAATTTGAAGTTCATGCGTTGGACAGAAATTATCGTAAGGTCGATATAAAGCCCATTAACGCGAGAGCGCCCGAACGCGACATTTTGAATTGGGCTTTACCCTTTGTTGAATCTTCAGCTTCCAATTAAGCTTTCTGTTGAGTATGAGGCCCACTTAACCCTGGAAAGATAATCTGCGTCAAAATGACTCACTGGCGAGCGAAATGTACCGCTCTTTTTCTAATTATTATGAATCATGGGATGGGCGTTCGTGACTTTCCAGCCAGTAGGTATCTAGAGCAGAAAACTCACGTCTCATTGAGTTAAGTCTCATCAATTTGGAAATACTCACAACCATGTGAGTAAATTTTATATATGAGTGTAATTTTATACATCAAAATATGATTGTCTTTCTAGGGTTAAAGGTAGTGCACTCAATGGTCGGTAGCCTGAAGGCTGGTATCGTTCTCTTGTTAGTGAACAGCACTTTGGTTCGATTTTCTGAGGGTTGACCCCCAGTCTACATTGTTTTGTTCAAACGTTTAGCGTGTTCAAGGCTCTTTGCACTACATAGTTCACTAACATCATCTGCGTATGCAGTTGCTTTTATTCGACTGTGCCTAAGCTTCTCCAGTAGTGCATTCATGACCATGGTCTAAAGAACTGGGGATATATGTAACTCCTCCCTGCGGCGTTCCTCTAGTCTAGATGCTATCACATTTTGACGGGTTCTTCCAAGTTCAGCAATGATATACCTTCTTCAGGGTTGTCTTCCAGCACTTTTTCAATAGCATGTGTCTCGACATTGCTGAATGCTCCTTCAATGTCGAGAAATGCTGCAAGCGTGTATTCTTTAAAGTACAGGGATCTGTGATCGTCTCCTATACAAAGGTTCGAAAATGGTCATCGGGTTAAGTCCTCCGTAGTTTCTATTTTTGTAGCTCGATCGTTATACACCCAGTAGCCCAGACGAACACTTCTTGTTTACACTGCGCAGCACTTAAAATGAATGTAAACATGATGAGCTACCATTAAATCGGATAAGATAAGCCCGACCACCAATGAGGTCACTGGCATTTGCATTTGCAATGTTGTTCCGCTATACGTCGACAAAATCGATTACACGATGAAATTCCATGAAGAGTTCAATGTTCGACTACACACCGCTGGTAGCTGTCGAATGTTTACAAATGATTCACCCAGAGCTACATACCGTTGCGTTGGTGGTGTAACGCTTGCGCCTGCAACAAATCGTGGACAACGTTAATCTCCCGAAAGGAAGTCAAACACAGTTGGGAAGCCAGCAACATAACATGCATCCAATCCGTGGAATAAACTTAAGTATCTGACAGCTGCTCTGTAGGTCGTGATCGTGTTATCTCCTTCAAGTCCAGTCTTTTCGGTTCCTGGAAAAAGAGAACACAAACTAACCACACATGCTTAATGTCCCTCGAAAAAAGGGGCTCTCCTTTCCGGCACCGGCACACCGGGGCACCCACACTGAACCTTCCGCGGCATCGAACATCGACTCGTATCTGCACTAATCAATCTCTTGGACGCGTTCTACACTTATTACTCTATTAATAATCCAGGAAGATAAATAGACCCAGATACGTGCTTCAGAGTGTGATGGAAGCGCGCCTTGAGGGTTGCAGAGCACGTTTCTTTTGTCGATTCTCGATCCGACGACCAACAATTTGTTTCCAATTTTCTTGATGCCGATGATGACCCTCCCCCTGACTAATTGTACAGATTACTTCAGTTTAAATGGCGGAGATGAGGCGCTCCGCTTGCGTTATGGCACGCTGGCTGCAGATGAGCTTGCACCCGAAGTGAAGAAAGGCGGATATTGGCTGCAGCGAGATGATTGGTTTGTTTATGCATCGTATTTATGTATAGTCCGTGATTACAGTTATCTGGATGTTGAATTTGTTGATTGATTGTGGTCCGATAGGGTTGCGAAGCTAAATGGAAGTTTAAGTGGAAAATATTGCTTGACTATGGCAGTCTTGGCCTAATAGACTCACGAAAGAGGGATGGCTCAGCAGCAACATTTTAAATTGGTTGCTACAGTTTTTGATTAACAAAGGGTCTTCGGAATGAATTGCAGTTCATACTGATTATTCTTACTTCCATTGCAGACTATTTTAAAGAACTCACGAGGGCTTCAAATAAAGACAAATCTGTCCATCAGTAGAGCAGATGTTGCATAGATTTCACCAGAAGGAAAAATTAACACACTGCGAACGTCTACAGGGATGAACGATTAAATATTGGGAATTGCCAAAGCTCCACTGAGTGTGAAAGTGTGTAACAAGGTAGGATATCCAACTGCCATGGTCGCCAGTGATTTATGAGTATTAATTCAAATAGGAGCAACAAAATTGATTTAACGAAGTGGTACAGGAAAATGAACGAATCTTCTGCGATTTGTATTTTTTGGGCTCTATACCATGGACTGCTGTTTGGTTTTCTAGTCATACTGATAAAACCATGAATCATAACCAGTTACGATTTTATTAAAACAGCCGACTCTCCATGGTCGAACTATTCCAGAAAAAAAATGATAAAACGTATCCGAAGCGGTTTTTGATCTTCATTCATACAGTAAAACCTCATAATTGGCGCACTACAGGGGACCGAGGAAATGCGAACCATTTTGGAGGTGCACCGATTTGAAAGGACCTCCAAATTGGGCCAAGTATCATTTTGTCCCAATTATACTGCTGCCTGTATTCAAAACACTACGAAAATGAATGAGTGCTTTGTGGATTGTGTCGTGGAAACAACAAAATAAGAGCAATGAACTTTTCTTACGAACGAATTTCCGATGTTCCGGGGATTCCCCTTTTTCTTATGAACCATAGCATGAACATACTGTTCATATATGTATACATATATGTTACAGATACACACAATCAGCTCAGATATTTGTAATTTCTCCCTATCTTTACTTTTTGTCCCGATTTGGAGGTTTTTTTTCAAGCAATTCTAAGGAAATTTGCAAGCAATTCGTTGCCCCAGATCAAATTCAGAGGTGCCCCGATTTTAGAGGCTCGCTTATATGAAAAATTGAGTGTATGCATGAAGTGCGGTTTATATCGGAGGTGCTCTAATTACAGAGAGTCCCAATTAGGAGGTTTTACTGTATTAATAAGCACTCTGTCTCTGTGGAGTATAAGAAGAGAATTATAGATCTCCAATACTCTTCTCGGACATCTCTTTAAGGTCGTCGAAGTCGAAGAAAGATTTGCACAGAAGATGAATAAGCGACTCCTTTTAATTTTTATTATTACAGCATCGGCAGAAATTGTTGTGAGCGCGATCGCTAGTTTGGCTGATGGTCCTCTATTGGCATGTGCCCTGCACTGACTGCCACTACTCTTGCGATGACTACGCGAGTTCTTTGTCGCAGCTCATTTGTTCTTGAGCTATTGTAATTAAGCCGTATCTTTCTGAACATAGTTTGTCATGCTGGTCCACCTGAGACCTACTAATTCTAAGCGATGTGACAGTGTATTGCCCTTATCAACACTTATATCCTCGCCTGGCTTGTTTGTCAGCTCTCCCGTTTCCTTCTATTGCACTGTGTGCTGGAACCCAGAGAAGTGAGACTCTAGCCTGATTGCACAACAATTGAGTTTTTCTTGGCATTGATCAACCACTTTAGATGATTGCCGCACTTATGGCTTTAATTACAGCTTGGCTATCTGTAATAAAAGCGATGTTGTACTTGGGTGTTGGAACGTTTATTAAGTTGTGACAATCCTGGAAAATCGCTAAC
Source organism: Brachyopa scutellaris (assembly GCA_949775065.1). NCBI lineage: Eukaryota > Metazoa > Arthropoda > Insecta > Diptera > Syrphidae > Brachyopa > Brachyopa scutellaris. Next base: position 108,532,132 of record OX459113.1, read on the forward strand.
TCGGCAGGCAATAGGATTTCGATATGTCGAGTTTTTCCGAGAAAATGCCCGTGCCTACTCTCCGCATTTCATCTCTGCTGGGAATGCAGCGAAGAGCTTCTTGAAATTAAGCTTGGGAATATGGTAATCAGTTGAGACATAACCAGACCATTTAGTAGTGTTTCCAGGATTCTACTGTGTCTAATAAATTGGGATCAACATAGCGTACTTTTGTTACTCCCTTCGTATAATTTGCATTAAAGTCTATACGCAATATTCATGGAAGGTACTTATTTAGTATTTATTCCAATTTGAAATCTCCTTCGGTATAATTAATTACTGCATTTTCAGAGGTGTACCCATTTGGATACAGCAGATAAAAAAGAACAGTTTGTTTTAACAGTTTCATAAAAGATTCTTGTTTTCATAAATCTATGTCAGACTTTCATAAAAGTACAGAAGCAAGAATACAAAGCTTTTTAAATTGTTCTACAGGAAAAATTGTTTGCGATTTCTGACATTCAATGTTACCACAATGTCACTTAGTTCTGGGTCTGCGTCTCGCAACCATTTATGTGTGCGTGTTATATTTTGTGTTATATTAATGGAAGGGCCCTACAGTTTTTTGCCGACTCCGAATGGCGAGTTGAGAAGCTCATTGACAAATGATAATCTTTGATTGCTTGTCAGACATTCGAAAGAAGTGGCACCGTGAAAAAACTTTTAGGTTTTGGATCCGGACTGCGATTGAGCCCGGGCAACATTGCGTAGTAGTCCAACGCACTTACCACTACACCACGGTACCCACTATAATGGAAACTTATAAAGAGCTAATCTGCGTTACTGGAGCTATGCGAACAACCCCCAGTGTTTTATTGAAACAATGTTGAACTCGCTTCCGTTTGACATTTACGGTTAGGGGCCGCAGCAAAAACAGCGTTGCGACTTAAAGAAACCTCACAGTGGGAACCTTCTAACTTAGGGCACGCCAGAATACTCTTAATGCTTTATCTGAATACAGGAATTACAGACTATGTATGTACATATATGCCTCCGCTCCTAGATTTCAATATAAAATATAAGACTAATATTCCCAGCCGACAGGAATGGGTAGGAAATATCTATCTTAATGCCAAATCTGCATTGGAGAATGGAGATCTACGCGGATGGATCCAAGGCAGGCGATGGTATAGAAGCGGGTATCTTTTCGGGCCAGCTCAGCCTGAACTTGTCCTAGTGTCTTCCAAGCAGAGGTGATTGCTATTCGTGAAGCCGCTGAGTGGCTGTCGATGAAATCAATGTACAATCGAGACACCGATAACCAAACAGATATCAAAGCACTCGAATTACCAATTATAAGATCAAAATTGGTTAGGCATTGTCACACATCTCTAAACGAGATGTCGTGATGATACATGCTCACGCTGTGCTGGGTTCCTGGTCATAGCGATAAACCAGGTAACTGTGAAGCAGACGAACTAGCCAGAAAACGTACAAAATTTGCGGAATCTTACCACAGAAAGTGAACCCCATTTACCAATAGAAACAATAAAATAGAAAATCTCTACGCAAGCACTGCATCAGGCTAACGAAAGATGGCGTAACCTTGATATGTGCAGCAACGACAAGCAGACTTGGCCTCAGCTTGATCGACACGTAAAACTGACAGCCTGCTAAAAATTAGCAGAACACATATCGGCATCGTAGTTGGCGTATTGACAGGTCATTGTGCAATAGGCAGACACACCAGTACGCTGGGGATCCTCGCCAATGACTTCTGTCACAGCTGCATGGATGAATCCCCCAGCACTCTCCTCCAGCGTTGCCAGGTTGCGGGATTTTTCCCCGTTTCCGGGGATTTTCAACCCAAAAGGGGAAACGGGGAAAAAGATTTCAAAACGGGGAAAATGAGCTGCATTGAAATGATGACAAATGCTTCCATTTATTGACATTTTCAATAAATAATTACTATTGTATTTAGTAAAGCAGTAGATTGAAAATATTACAGGAATACATACAGTGCGTCAATGCAAACAATTTTATGCACATAGTATCACATTTGCATTTGGTTGACGATTGCCCACAGCGCATGCGGCACTGACATCATCCCTTTCTCTGTATTTGACAAATGATATCCTGTTTCATTTAGATACAGATAAAGAAGTTTAATACTAAAATGAAGTAATTAATTTAATTTCCTCTTAAGTTTTAAATTGTTTGTTTTTTATTTTAAGTTTCATATTTTGTTACTCTTATACCCATAGAAAGAACCATTCTTGAATGAAGTATGTACAATGCGGTTCACTAGATTAGAAGCAGGCAATTTTGATCTATCTTCCGATATATGGCAGTTGAAGAACAAAAAAGGATGGTGAAAGAAAGAGTGGTTTGTGCTAACCATTTCTTATTGACAAAATTTACTTTTTATACAAAAAAAGAAATATCTTCACAAACAACGACAGTAATTTACTGCTTCTAATCTTATAAGCCGATTTAAATGCAATTGTTTCTGACTTACTCGGCAAAAAGGTCTTCCAGGTACCGCTATGTCGTTCTAAAATTTTTGTGAAACTTGATTATGAATTAAATACAAACTCACTTTCACCATATTTTTTTGCTTCGTTGACATATAACAGGAGAAATATCAATTTTATCTCCCAAAGTTAGTTGCTTCTAATCTATGTGGCATCACAATGGACCTACTTTGGTCTAAGTGAATCCTACCGAGTGCGGTGGATAGCCACCTTACCTTACCTAACGTAACCTAACCTAACCTAACCTATAGAGCTGTCATAACTCGTTTCTTAGCCCCAAAGCTTTGACAGAATAGAGCCAAATATTCCGTGCCTCGTGTCTTTTAACTGAAACAAACTTCTTTTTTTCTTACTATAGGTGGCGCAACAGTTCGCGGTGAACCAGGTCATGCTTTTCGCAACCATTTGCGTTTGCGTGTTATATTTTTACACGAGTGGAAGGGACCTACAGTTTTTTGCCGACTCCGAACGGCGAGTTGAGAAGCTCAACGTGCCAAATGATGCTTTTGAATGCTCGAAAGAAGTGGAACCGTGAAAAAACTCACTCAAACAAACATACCACGAAAATGTCAAAAGCAACTTTAAAGTAAAGCTATATGTTTTCTTTTAGAACACAGCTTGAATCCATAGATGCTGAGAGAAAAAAAACAACAAGTACCATTTCAACGACCCTTGAGCCACCTTTATTTCTTAGCAACAAAATAAAAATTGCTCAACTTTGACAGATAGGTATGCTTACTTGCATCACCAGCAGCATCATTGCGAAGGTGTTCCTCGTTTTTCATGCAGAAGCAAAGAAACTGGTTTCGCTTTTTAAAGAATCCGCAGCTTCTGCGGCCACATCTGCGTCTTCTAAGTAAAAGGGACAATATCGCTGGCAACCAGCAAGCGGCAGCAACAGAAGTCTTGTCGCACTTGCGCTGTATCTCTCTATTTATCTGCAAAACAAATGCCTACAACAAATAATGTTGACTTTGTTCGATGATCATGGAACTGCTGCTGCCTCTCGGATCATCGGCGTCATCATCAACATCAACATCGCGGGAATCAGCTCTTGCCAGCAGCGCAGAAGATTGTGTATACGTAACCTGGCAGGATTACCTTCTCTTCTCCCCGCATCTAAAGATCTTGGTCTTTTCGGATTTAGTTGGTTTTTCTATGCGGAGGCACGTTTGCGACGCGGGCTCAACTCGTCTATATCTGTCCACTTGTTGCACGGCCAAGTAGGGTCGCAGTTTCTTTTTTTTCTATCATCCATTTGGAGTGGTTTATCCTTTGTGTGGTACTTCAGGTGGTACTGTAGGTTGTGGTGTGGAATTGCTGCGTCTTGGACTGGGTACGAGTATCTATATGTGTTTGCTTATGCGTATGCACGTCTTAAAATATTTGTTACCGCTGGTCTGGCTGGTTGAAGTTGTTCGACTATCAAGTTCACTTTCAACGTGGGTTGTATTTGCGGTGATAAAATTGTGGAACCAGCACACACGGCCAAGAAAAATATGAAAGAGTGCAAGAACTTTGTCATTGTCTAGTTGGTAGGTGGTTGCGGATGGGTACTTGTGCCGTAAATAATTATTATTATTTAGAATGCACTTGAATGGAGGTGGCATTCGAGTTGATCAGTGTTGGTGAAAAGGGCGGATGCAATTGCTTTTGTCCTTGAAACGGGTTCATAATCATTCGTGATGAGTGAATATCGAAAAACTTTCGGCTGTTGAGATCCAAATACCGCATCACTGAGGTTGACAAAAGAAACTAATTGACGTTTGCGGCTTGCTGCTGTCATGTTGTTACCTTTGTAGCCTTTGTTTCACCTATTGGCGTATAAAGTCGAAAGTTCCCCAGTACCTAAAGACTTATTGCCACCATGATCACTGAACCTCAACCAAAATCGATTAATCATTCGCAGCTATGAAAATTTGCGCTTTTGTGTCAAATGAAAATTAACAAGAATGTCTTTCTTAAAACTCACTCAAGTGATACACATACTCAGCTTGACACTTGAGTCATTAAATTAAATAGTCGAAGGTCATTGACAGTTAATGATACAATACGAAATTTTATTTTTTTTGTCCCAAATTTGAATAAAATTAATTTTCGAAAATGTTACTAAAAGATCTCGACATGATGTTCGAATTTTAAGAGAGATCTCTCTGTGTCTCTTTCATGGAAATGTTCTAACATAAGTTCGATTGATGCAATGCAAGTGCAACGCAACCCGACAACCTGTTCCAAACGCCAAAGGAAACCGGTAGAAACAAACCAACTACCAACAAGTCCCCACAAACAGTCCCAACGTGATCACTTTGTCTCGTGCACGGATCTTGTTGCAACAAAAATACTCGTACTCGGCGATGCGTCCCGCTTCACAAAGACGATGAGCGAACTGCTGTTGGTTGCACAGTTCTGTTGGTTAATTGACTTTCAATTTCAGTCAAATGATTCAGTTGTTTCGGGACAAAGCGTGCAAGCGGTTGTCGTCGGTGCGCGCGTGTTGAAATCTTTGCCAAAGTGATCTTTCGAAAAAGATACAACACATTTTTTCTAAAGTGAATATTTTATCTAGTGAATTTTTGTCTATTTGAAGTCTTTGATAAAAAAAAAAAAGAAGAACGATCAGAAAGTGTGGGCCAACTAATTTATTAAACGATCGCGAGGTATTAACAAAACGATCTTTTGGTGTAATTTTGTGGATTACCATTAGCGCGATCAATTAGCCGGATATTGCAGTTTTAGTTTTTCGGAATTGATGTGAGTTATTTGATTTTTTGTTATTTTTTTGTTCTGTTTTACAAGCAAAGATCTTTGTAAACAAAGAGGCACGATCACATGCATCGTGTGCTTAAAAAGTGATCAGTTGCGTTGGACTTTTATGTTTATTTTGAACAAATTGTTTGCGGTGCGGGTTAAACTCTTGATCATTTCTGGCTTTTGTGGTGATATATGGGGGATGCAAGATCACCTTGTACAAGTGTGCCCCGGGCAGACACAATGGTTGTGAAGGTGTCTTGAGGAGTGGGACTATGAATGGATTATTGCGATCTATAATATGGCCCGAGGGGTATCGGCGATTTAATACAAGTGCGTGTGGTTTTGTTTTTGCTATCGAAGATTTTATTTATGAAGTGATAATACTTGAGTATTTATAAGATTCGAATGAGAGTGAAAAAGAATTTATTTCTAGACAATGATCGGAAGAAGTGGCTATCTGTGCCGAAGGCGTTGCTATATGGAGGATAGGACTGGTTTGTTGTGTTCTGTCTTTTTGGAATTTAACAGCGAAATTGCGTTTTATATTGTGGGAAATAATTGCGGTAAATGAATTAACACGAATCGTTCTTTTGGAAAATGGAAACGTGGGAGGTTTTATTTCGATACGAATTGGAATCCTTTCTCTTGAGTGAATTTGTTATTGTGGGTACAAGTACTTCCCGATGATCAGTAAAAGCGTTGGCAATATAGTTTTGGTGGGTGATTTACATATAGGAGTTTGAAAGAATACAATAGCTATACTTAGGTCTGGCACCAGTTCATTAGACTTTACAGAGATGACAGGTAAAATGTTATTTCATATCACAAACACTTTGACGTTTTTCAGACCCCGCTCACTTGCTCATGGAACACTTTGAGTGCTTAACTTATCTCCTTAGCCGTCAGCCATATGAATTTTTTTCTGCGTTTTATCACTTAGCGCCAATTGGACAGCTGTCCTACTTTATATAAAGAACTTTATCCTATGAACAGAGAAAGATGTTAAGTTGCATATTTTACTGTAAACAGTATTATACTGTTTGAATTGATACAATTTGTTTACCATTTTACTACTGTTGTTATTTTGCGTATCTGGTTTAAAATAAATACGATAACAGCTTCTAGATAGCAGAAGAAGATAGCAAAACTTGCCTTGCTTCAGAGGTATTTTCTTGGCATAGGGTGAAGCCGATGAAGAAATGTGATGTCCAATCAATCACCCTATAAATGTGACATCGATTTTTCCATTTGGAAACTAAATATATCAGCAAGCTTAATAACGTCAACAAACCTCATAAAATTAACGCAACGCAGCCTAATGGATGCGGAAGCGCCGAATGAATTCGCTGTGCCTGTGCCTGTCAAATAATAAATTCTAAAATAGGAAGGAAGGAATTTAAAGTAGGAAGTACATTGGAGTCATTGAATTTGGATGGCGTCCGTCTATTAAAAATTCCAAGAAACTAACATTCAAATGCAACTAACTCATGCCTTTCGGAATAGAAAGTCCCTCAGTAAAAGTTCCCAACCGGATGGCGTCTGACTAGTGGCACATTATTCATCGTTAAATTCGACTCTGCAAATCTGGAATAGATGCGCGAACATGACCAATGTTCCTATTTATAAATTGGGATGAATATAGTCAGTCAAAGGTGGTGACTTTTCTCGTTATCTACCAACACATATACACACACATATAGTACTTATTCTTCAGAGCATATAAACCTTTTTTTAAAAAAAAAAAATGCAATCAAGACGAAAAAATCAAATATACAAATGAAGCCAAAATTGCAAGGTCAATTTTTATCTTTTTGTTAAAAATCACCGAAAATTTGTTAAAAAAAAAATAAAAACACTTTTTTGAGGTTGAGGTCGAATGCATCAGTCCATCAAAACAAATTGTATTACAATCTGGTCACGTAAATTAAACGGTTTTGTTTTTCTAAAGCAAAATGCCATTCACGTTACTTTATAGGTTCATCAGACTGACGATGACGGTAAGTGTCAGTTGTCTCTAAACGTTACGATGCGAACCTCCACTTCCATCAAAAACGCTAACCAAAACATTGACAAATCGTCTGAATGGTGGTTAATCTTTCATTTTCCAATCATTACTGATTAAAACATAAAATCGTGATGTGGGTCAGCGTTGTTACGGGGAATTGTTGCAGTTGTGCCATTTTCCGAGCGAAACTAATAAAATTCCTAAGAATCTGAATATGAATGATAAAAAAAAATTGTTAACATAGCAATCACAATTTTTTTTTAAAGTGCTTAAGGACGAGGCGATAGTTTGGTATTATAACTTGCCAATCGAAAAAATTACATTCGTTGATACCAACAATTATTACTATCCGCGAAAATTCAAGCATTCGATTCGCTAACCATAATAAAGCCCTAAGAAAGTGTTACAAATTATTGAGGCATAAAACAAATAACTATCTTTCGTTCTTGTTCTTCATGTGCTCGCGCTGTGTGTAAACATTATAAGGGTATTCATATCCCCTTTAGCGTGAGTAGATTATAAAAAAAAAACATTAAGAAATTGTATATAAATAAAGACGAAAACCAAGAAAAGAAACAATACCTTCGTCTAACATTTCCTTACGTCACATTTAGGTTGTTCAAAATTGTTGATCCTTTTAAAAGCTCTTTAAAACTCATTAGTGAGTGAATTACTTGATACTCTAAGCGATTGCAAGTATTTGTCTCAATGTTACTTAAAGAGTGAATTCTTATTTCTGTGGCAACAAGGAAAAGCAGCATAAGTCGTTTTTTACAACATTTCAAGAGAGCAGTTGAAAGGTTACAAAAAACTATGCATCGTTGGTTGCGTTAGTTTTATTAGCTGTTAGAGCATAAGAACATTAGGCGTGTTTTTTTTAAGCCTACATAGAATAAACATGTTTCAGCAACATATAAAATAAAACAAAACCTTAGCCTGGATAATTATCGAGGCTAGGGTTTTGTTGTATTATGTATTGGAATTTTTATTTTTATTCTATGTAGGCTAAAAAAAAACACGCCTATTATATGTATGTCAAAAGCTTACGGAAAATCTTTGCTTATGCTGTTTTTCCATATGCATATTTGCGGGGAGATTACTGTTGTTGTTTTTTGCTGGTCTATAACTCAGGTACCGTTAGAGATAAAAAGAAGAAAAAAATATGGCTAACAGAATCTTATATTGCGAGAATATTGAGCATCCGTTGGTGTAAGAACTCAATTTCGACATAAGTCGACTTATATTGTTTTTCCTTGTGGCCACAGATTTTATTATTTTTTAATGTTTTTTTTAAGAGACTGAAGTTTTAAGCCAAGTGAGCCAATGTGAGCTATTTCTCTGTAGCTCGGAGCACTGAGCCGAATTGAGCCATTGAGTACTTCAGCATGGGTTCAAATATTTTATCGAAGATTCTACTGAGTCCACAAAAGGAATCAAAGGTGGCGCGAATATCGATAAGGAGGTATTTTTTTATTTTTTGCTTGATAGGTAAAGTTATTCTCGAATTTTTCGATCGGTAAAGTTACTAAAGATAGCTCAAGATATTACAGTAGATGGTACATGCCTTATTGATGACTAGCCCATGCATATTAAGATAACCTTCTGTAACATATTTCTTAGATTTTAAATGCTTAGGCTAAGTACACACAACGAGTGGCATATGTCATCGTCAAGTCCTATACAGTTGTACTGGGTAAAAATGATGAAGAGTGCAATAACCGTGGACAGTAATCCTACACCCTACAAATCAAGGGGGTCATATTATCGTGAATTTCATAATTTTTATAAAAATCTTCGTGAATATCCAGTCGGTATGACAGTACCATAATAATATTTGTAATAAAATGTCCGTTCGCGTACGCTCTCATAACTACGAAAATCTAGGAAAATTTACGAAAAGTTACGAAAACCCGTTCGCGTACGCAAAAATTTCGTAGTTTTTCGTAAAACAGAATGCTCACGAGAGATTAAGAAATCTACGAATTTTAGCACAAATAATTTCTTTGGACTGATATATGAAAACTGTCAAATCTGTCAAATCACACACATTTTTCATTTTTTGTTGTTTAACCCGTTCGTTTACTTTTTAGGGTTCTGTACCCATATGGTAATATAATAAAATGCCTGTCACGATAAAAAAAAACCAAGAACCGTTCTTTCTAGAAACTTAAAATTTTGCACACTTATACATTATGGTGGTCCACATATGTGGATAATATATTACTCAAAAATATTGTGAAACAACTGTACAGGGTGGGTAAAATGTAATCTAAAAAAAAAAATTCTGAAAAAGATATCATCTGGGACATCATTCGAAAGGGCTCAAAACAAAGATTCCAAAAATATTTTTCCTAATTTTTTCCATCAGAAACTTTGAAAAATATCATTCAAAAAGTACCACACATTTTTCTCAGAAACTACTTAATTCAAAAATATGAAAAAATCAAAGTTCGTAGAAGGTCGAAAAATATAGCCAGTCTCGTAAGTTGTATAATTTTTCGGAAATTCAAATTTATGTCGAAAAATTTAATTTCTCAACCGATTAACTCGTAAACTACTGGACCAGTTTCAATGAAACTATCACTACTCGATTAACAATAATTTTGTGAAAATTAAAGGCTATCCGAAACTGTGCTGTCATATAAAAAAAAAAAAAAAAAAAGGATTTTGCCAGGAAACGAACCTGAGACCCCAGAACTCAGTAGTATAGCGCAAGAAAAGGATAATGGACTCGCTACAATCTCAACCGCATTCTTAATGTTTATCCAATTTCTCATAGTGAATAATAGCCGTGTTTTATTATCCTCGTGATCTGATCCGGATCAGATCAACAAATAAGTTTGTGTGCATTACAACAACAATCCGAGATCTTGCTTCTTGTCAAGATCAATTTTCGTGATCCAAAAATTAGTTCTACTATTTCTCACTATGGTACACTTTCGTTTATGAATGTTGCTGTATTATCGACAATTGCCAAGGGTAAATGTTGCCAGATTAGAATATAAAAATATTATTGGCAATCCAAATATCATTAATATTATTTTGTTCGAATAAATTAATTTTTCCACTCATAATGATATTTAAGCGATGTGAAACTGAAATTATAGCTGCAAAATATTATTCTCATTCGGTATCTGTTAATCAAAATTAACAATTTCCTCCTAAAAAATAAAACAAGCGCATTAAATTTTCATTTAAAAGAAAATATTCATTAGCATGGCAACATCGCAAAACACGGCTATTATGAATTTGTAAAGTGAATATAGAGGTGGGTCGATTTCGTTTTTTGTGTTAACGAAACGAAAAAGTTATACAAAATAACTAGTTTTAAAACTACGGAACCCTTTGAGCGCGAGTCTGACTCGCACTTGGCCGGTTTTTTTTATAATTTTTCTGTATTTGAGAGAACCTTACCCCCACTCTTCGAATTTTGACAGAAAACACATATTTGGTGCAGAAAATACGCGAACGGATCTAATTTAATCTATGAGATAAAGCATTCCAACCTTATTTGGAATAATAATAATAAATAATAACAAACTCAGCGATGAACGAAACAAAATTGAAAGCAGAGCGAATTCGCTCTGTCGTCGCTCAGGAACTACATACGTGACCACAACCCTACGATTTCATATGTTTTAAATTGTTTGCGTCGGTCTAAACGGTCGTCGCACAATGCGTTGCCTTAGCCTTAATGTTCCCTTTAACGGTTGATGGTTAAAGTTTAACAAAAGAAATAAAACCGAAATATCGATCTTAATCATAAATGAACAAAACAAATATTCGATAAACTAGCCTCCGATATGATCGAGTTCATTGTCATTATCATACTGGTCAACAGGAAAGAACAGCTTTCTTTTCTAGCCGTCAACTTGGGTTCTTTAAAAACAAAAAAAAAACAGTTATTCTATTGGCATTCACACTTATGTATGTATATTTGAGTGATCCACTTTCCTCAATAAAAAGTGTTAAATCTATCAAACACATTCTAAGCTAAAGGTGACACTTGAAGTGTGAAATGTACAATTTTCTCTTAACTTGTTCCGTGTCTGTACGATCGTTCGATTCCTTTAAAAATATCTCACGAATTCCACATTACGAGTATGAATTATTAATAAAGTACACATCTCCGGATGCACAGATGTTTGTCTCCTACAAACTAAATATTAGCTCGACAGTTGTTTAGCTTCTTGTGTACTTGTATTGTAAATGGCTTGTAAAAGAATAATTCACAGTCAGTGAACCACGCTCTGCTAAAAACGTAAATATTTGCCTCAAGCACATGCGCGAGTAGGTATACACCATTATTCATCTATCTTAAGTCTTAGCGCCACTGTTGTTTGCTATAGGATCGACTTATCTCGTATCTACGATCTTGAGAGATTTTTCCAAGTTCAACATGAAAAACCGTTTTTGTCCCCCAAGTGACTTACGAGAGTACATATGGTCGGACGATCTCGTTCCCAATGATCGTTAAGTGTATGTGAATCACAATAATATATTTTCCCGCCATCAATTCTTAAGAATTATTATAACAATTTCACAGATAGAATAATAAACAATAATTTCTATCTACTGTAGGATATGCGATACCGATCTGTCTGGAATATTAATTAATGACAACGTGTGACATCATTCGTTAAATTGGTTCACAAATATTTTCTTTTATAATTTATGAGCTCGAGTTCACCATCAATATGATCTTTCTAACACTTCTTCATTATGGCGGAAATAAGCATTTTTTCTAACGCACATCATTCTTATGTTTTACTCTGAAATTGAGTTGATGTAGTGTTGGCAAAGTAAAGTACGCCATAAAGTTTACACTATTATTTACACGTAAAGTATTACGTAATTTATATTTGTCTAATGGAGGGTGTAACGTAAACAATGTAAACAATTAAATAATCATGTTCTTTTTTAAAATAAAAATTTACTCTATTTGGAAAACATCAGCAGACAAAGCAGGAATTTTCAGGATCTTAACTGGCAACTTAAAAAGCTCTGGTCCATAAAATTCGTCTATATCCCATAACAAAGCATCCAATCCAGTAGAGTTTAAACTTTGAATTATTAAAAAACGATTAATTTTTATTTTAATAATTCAATTTTTGTCAAGTTTTTCGCAAAGCAGCTCTTTGGGTTGAGGTCGGGTGATTGAAATATGTCTTTTTGTGAGTAAATAGAAAAACCTATTTTTCTGCTTCATAAAGCAAAAAGTTGTGTTCCGGGCAAGATCCAGCAATCAAATTAAACTTGAAATGTACTTTAATATGCCCTTATCAAAAGTTAGCTACAAAAAGTTGCGATATTTTGCGATGTTGCCAGATATCGTGAAGTAAAACTTATATTTATTTATAACAATGAAACATTTTTTTTATTTTATTTATAATTTATTTAAATCAAATTTCTTTATTTCTTTCTTATTTTTCATACAATTTCTTTATTTTTTTGGATTTTTTTTGTAATTTTTTTAATATAATAATTTTTTTCAAAATTAAATGTTAATTTACTAACAATATATTTTTTACTAATTTTCCGATAAACTTATGCAATAATTAACTATCAAAAAAAAAAAAATATTTTGGCCATGTTTTTTTTGGAAAATGCGCCTGTGTGCGCCGAGCGTATACTCTTCTTTTTTGTCTAAAATTTAAAATTTAAGCTTTAAAATAACGACTGGTCGCTGTTGATATCCATTCCAAGTGCTCTTTTCCCAATGTAGTCGCTTGACTTTGTTTTGAGGTCGTAACAAAAGTTTTTGTATTGCTACTTGACCGTGAAGGCATGTGGTAGCTAAACGTCTTTTTATCGTTGTAACTGATATCTGTTTGATTGAGAACGGTTGAACTTTGCGCAGATTTCTGGAGCTGTAAGCCGTCGATCCCTCTTAGCTTTTAATTTATAGTCTGGTTCTCCCGTATTGATGTGCGATTGGGCCTTCCGCTTCTCTTCCTGGTCTTAAGAATCGATGATTCTTTGAAGCGACATATGGTATGGTGCACTGTTGACTTCAATTTTTAAAGCTTATTTCCAATAGCACGCACTTAATGCACTGCTTCATGCAATGGTATTAAGCCACAACGCTCAACTTAATTTTTTTCCTTGTTTCTTCCCATTTGAAGTTTTTTTGTGCTCTTAATTGGTTAACGTTAAAGTTTCAGGACTTTCTGGTGGTGGAAGAATACGAAACCTACTTTTATTGAAAAATTCCTATTTTTTTTCAAAAATTGCATGAAGGACAGTTTTAGGGAAAATTTTATACAAAAAATCTTATAATATCCATTTTACGGTGAGTTTCATTTATTGACGTTTGCTGTTTTGTTGTATTACGCTCTACATCGGATTATGCCTTGATTCCACTAATTTTTCTTAAAAATTTTTAATTATCGAGATGTCATAATGTCTATTATCGATCTTAACTGAATGTGAAAGAATTTTGTTCATATGTACATACATAGGGACATAAGGACCATATCCAATCTCTCATGATTATGATAAATGTTTGATATTTCATTTTCAGTTGTTTACGGTTGTTTACAATTGTTTACAGATGTTTAATTTTGTTTACGCTTTTGTACGTGTAAATTACTTTGAAACGTAAAGAACTCAAAAAAGCATTCTTCACGCGTAAAATGCCAACACTTTGAGTTGTTGATTAGCATAAAATAACGAGATGACGATCAAAACAGTCACATTATAATTACTTAAAATATCTCCTTTTTCGTGTGTAATAATTTATCGACTTTGCGTGCAAGAATACCTGAAAAGGGCATGGATCGTGGCTGGGGAAAGTACCCATCGATCTTTCTTTGACTTTCAACACAATCAATGTTGCGGTGCAACAAACAATTTCAATCGAAATAGTCTAACAGTGTGGGAAAAGAGTTTTTGATAAAAATGCTAATTTTGTTGTTTATTTATTGGCTTCAAATAAAATAGAGATAATTCTTCGAACTAAAGAGATGCTAACGATGGACATATCTTAAAGTATTATCCACCCACGACTGATGGTGGTATTCTTGAATGGGTACCGTGTCGGTAGCTAATGTGCGAACTAAAAGAAGTGTTAAGATACCTACGCTCGATTGAAAATCGTTTCGATGTTAGGAAACAAAATGAAAATGACTTTGGGCTTTTCTTTTGAAGTTGCCCTCCATAATAGTATGTTGTGGTAATACAAGAAGTCAGAAAATAGATAGAAGACCTGTTTTATATGAGGTTGTTTAAAAAATTACTGAATTTATTAATCAATTTGTTTCACAAACATACATTATGAATGTATGTAAATAGAAGGCCTTACACATATCTTATTTCGATAGCTGCTGAAGACCTTGCATTAGACGCAGAAGACTTCCATTCTGGCAGATTGCTGAACCCAGCTTTCTACGAATTTCAGACCAACTAACTTGAAATTAAGGAGCAATTTGCAAATAAAATTATGTCCGTTGCGATTATCACAGAATTTCACTGATTGGCACGCATTCTAGGTTCATTATTGAGCGAAGAGCACACTCAACTTAACCCTCGGACTGACACTTGTTTCGGTAGTCACATTCGTAACATATGAGGTCTTGGCAGACCCCAATACATGTGTACGTATTTATATTGGATTCGTATTATAATGCAAAATCGCTTCAGGTTTCCTTGCTTCGCCTTCACAAACATTCGTATAGTGTACGGTGGAAAGTAAGTTAACATATTTATTCTTTTTTGGAATATAGCTGCGAATTGAAACCAAATGTTTATGTTATCCGTATAAAGATGAAAGGACAGGACGAGAGTGATGGTACCAACGAATGCGAGACCAAGACAACGCGATGTAAAAACGTCAAATAACATAATTTTTTATATGAAATGCATGTGGGCCTGACCAGGCCTCATGTTTTATTTACAACTAGAGGTTACCCGGTGCGCTTCGCTACACCCATTGCGAACAGTGTTTATGTCATAAAATGTAATGAAATTTTTGGAGTGATTTCTGGTGGACCGAACGATCACATCTGGAAGTACGGATTGTATTTGCAAATGTTGTTCAAGAAGTGCTTGGAATTGAGTACATATTTACATATGTACGTAAATATAATTCTGAATAAATTGTCTCGACATTAAAAAAAAAAAGTAATGACTCTGGTTAAGAATTAAATGCCGACAACTCTATTTGTATTTAACCCTCCGATTGGCGACAGTCCCGATAGCAATATACAACCTGTAAGGTTCCTAGGCCCCTAGAGGCATTTGTGTACAATTTTTCAAAAATTGTACTGAATTATCATTATGCTAGTTTTGCCTTAATAGTTTTGTATATTTGGTTGTAAAAAGTGCGTAAATGCATATTGTAGAGACAAATTTGTAAACATTAAAAAAATCGAAAGGTCCCTGGAGACCTTAAGAAGACTAAACAACAATAACCAACTTTTTCGTCCAAATTTAACTCAAAACATTTTTTAATTCATAATAATTAATTTTTAAGTTATGTGCATTACTTGCAGTAAATAAATACTTTTATTTTCTTTTTTAACCATTGCAAAACAACAACAAATTTATACGGATATATGAACTTTTCGGTTAGATGTAGGAACTGGCCCAGTAATTATTAGTTCATAATTATCATAAAAATAACCTGTTCGTTTAAGTGCTAAAAACTCAAAAACTTACCATCCGATTGAGCTGAAACTTAGACAAATTTGTTATGAAGGGAGAAGTTCACGTAAATCAAAACGTAGCTAGTAGCTTCAGCGCCATCTCTCGGAAAACTTGAAAACTTTTGATATACAAACGTTTCTCACTTCATAACAAATATATTCTGTAAGTTTCAGCTCAATCGGATGGTTTTGAAATGTTGATGTTTCAGCGCCATCTCTCGGAAAACTTGAAAACTTTTGATGTACGAACATTTCTCACTTCATTACAAATATATTGTGTAAGTTTCAGCTTAATCGTACTGTGAGTTCAAAATTTTTAGAGTTCCGGCGCCACCTACCGGAAAACTTGAAATTTTTTGATGTACGAACACTTCAAACATCATAAAAAGTATATAGTGTAAGTTTCAGCTCAATCAGATGGTTAGCTTATGAGTTCTGAGGTATCAAAGGAACAGCTCATTTTTATATATAAAGATTAAAATCAACCAGACTCATGAGTCAGTCCCACGGTTAAACCTGTCAAATCATTATTTTGATTTGAATCCTTATCATTTGTACAAACAAAAGTTATATCCCTGCAGACTGCCGGCTGTCACTATTCTTAGAAAGAGAAAGAAGAAATAAGCGAGATTTCGTGGCTATGGTTCTTTTTATTTCTCACAGTCTGGCTGCAACCAGGGAATAATGTTTCATTTGTTCGACAAAAGGAACAAAGCGGTGCTAAATTTACATCGCAGCCGTAAGGGTGGCTTTAAATTTAATGTTTTATAGATATGAAGCCTTCAATCTGCTGATAGTTCAAATTTTTTAGAAAATTATATATATATGTACATATATGTTATTTCTTTAGTATAGGTACCATTTGCAGCTCTCACACAAATCCAATCTTAACAAATGGAGTGTCAAAAGAAAGAGAATTTCCTGGAGCAATGCCGAATTGCAATTTCACTTTATAAATTTTAACAAACCAAAAAAAAAATCAAAACATATATTCTACCCAAAATTAACTCCCAAGAGAATAAACACATAAACACCCGTATAGTTTCCATCTGTCAACTGATGGAAATGAATTAATTTTAGTTGATATATTGGCTATATGGAAATCATATGGAAAGTGTTGCTTCAAGAGTTCACTCATTTTGGTTGGTAAATTTGCTATTTGGGAATCATATGGGAAATATTTGTTGTTTTAAGAAATCATTTTGGGTGATATATTTGCTATTGATGCAAGTGGTAGTGGACAAACACATCTGTATATCAACCAAAATGAAGTTTCAGAAAAACAAACACTTCCTATATGGTTTCCATGATTGTGATTTTCATGATTTGACGGATGGAAATTATATGGGAAGCTTTGATGTTGGATGGGAAGTTTTGATTTTGGGGGTTGGATTTTCTCTTCTGAGAGTTCTCGCATGGGCACATTTGTATCGATCTAAATCTTGTTGAAGAAATGTTCTGTTTTTTTTTAACGGCTGTACAGAAACGAGTTTTGACAGTTTTGGGTGGCTAAAATTGGTACTACGAAATTGTGTTCGCTTGTCATTTGCTTAATCCGTCATTTCTTTCATCTGACTTTGACATTTAAAGCAACATTTTATTAAAACTCGAATTTAGACCTCCAACCAACCCTGGCTGGCTGAGCATCGAACTTCTGCACTTATGGTCAATATAGGAACTATTTTCATTAGGAATTGTGATCAGTTAAACATGCTTTTGAGATTACTTAAAAAAGAGCAACAACTGCGAAATCGTATTCCACCATGTTTCTGAATTCAGCCTCGACACGTTCGTTGCACTTCTTTGAGTCAACAAACAAGCAATTGAAAAAAAAAAAATATCCCAGCAATTATCACATCGTTTTGATCGAAAGTAATCACTGATGTCGAAATCAATTCAAAGCTATGACCAACTCAATTGGATTTTCCAGGGTTGGCCGTTTCTAGCAATACATAAGATTAAGGATCCGATACACCGAATGCAATTGCAATTCCAAGCAATTTACTCGTTTCTTGTGATTAATAAAAACTCAATCGAACGGCAATCATTGAATTCTCGAAATAGAAAGTCTCCACACAGTGTAAAAATTTTCCATAGCCATACAGCTAAGGTTAAGGCGCACTCAAGTAAGCAGTTAAGCACTATCAATAGTTCACGTTTCGTGAAAATCGTGCCGGAATCTGTCAGATTCGTTTATTTAATTACAAATTATCTTACCAAATGACAAGTGGACATGTACTTGTACCTACTGCAGTCAGAGTCAGTGTTACTTACCTCGTATTCGTGTAACAAACGCGCACTGAATGCACAATTTTAGGAGACGCCAAGAACGACTGGAATTCAACACACGAGATCATTCACAATGAGCAATATACGAGTTGAAATGGAAATGCAACAGCTGGCGTTTAATCTGACTGTGCCGAAATTAAGGCGTCTCTCTACTCGTACCTTTTTGGGGTGGGGTGTAGAACACAGCCACAAAAAAAAAAAGTTTATTTTAAACGAAACAATTAAGAATACGACATGACTGCACGCGTACGCCTGCACACAGTTTTCCTTATAATTTATGAATTTTAAAATGTTTACGATCGAATTCGCTGTCGATCTTGGGTGCAATTAAAGGCGCACTAGAAGGCGGGCCGGGCGGTGTTATGTTGGCGCTGAGGAAAATCATTAAATACCTATTCATGCATGTGGAATGACTAATGTGCGGCGATGGGAAATTTTCCACCTGTATTTTGAACTTTTTTTTTTTTGTTTTAAATTGCCGTTTTCCAATTTAGCAATTGTTTTGCAATCGATTAAAGGGATAAATGATTGTTTTCCGGCAGTCAATGGGAGAGTAATTAAATTTGTTGTGGATAGGCCGGTGAAAGAAAGTTGAATGTGGGGTTTCTTTCTTTTTATTTTGGGGAAATTTAACGATATTCGACGGAAGTCATATGGCGGATAGATAACAGATGGTCAAACCCCTCTTTTCTATTGGCCACTCTGAGCAAGTGCCCAGCGCCAAGCGAGCGATTAACGGGGCCGTCTACAGTTACTGCCAGATCACTAACAGACATTACCGACAAGTAGAGTGCGTAAGAGTGTGGTAAGAGTGCGCAGTGCTTTCTTACCAAGTATTTACCTTTTTATAATAATAGCAATTTCTGGGCTATTACCTTCTGTCGTCGGGTGCAACGAGCACATCACAGTCATAGACGATAGGTCGTAGCTCGTAGCTGAACTATCTTTCTGTTTTTGTTTTTCCAGAAAAATGCCTCGTATCTACCAAACACGAACGGAAAGGAAATTGATAACCCAAAAGCAAACCTGCAAGGCTATGGAGCTGATTTAAAACGGAAGCAGCCCATGGAAGGCTGCCGAAGAGTTTAGTTTGAGTGAAAGCACAGTTTCAAACCTTTTAAAGTACGAAAACTGTGACTTAAAATGGTTGCGCACTCTTACAAATACCTCGGCGCATTCTTACCCTGACTTCGGGGCAAGAGTGCGCAACTTAACTTACTTTGGTTTTTTGTTCAAACATATAAAACACTAATGTCGATTTCGATTGGGCAAAAGAAGCACTTTTTTTTTTGATCTCGAGCAATTTTTATCGCTCTAGTACAATTTTCATTTTCCAACCGACCAAAAAAGCACTTTTTTTTGCTCTAGATCAATTGTTGTGAATCTTGCACTAACACCAGCAGATTTTATATGAAATGTCAACGCAGTACATCAAAATAAATATCAATCAACAAAAATAATTATCAGAAACTGTGTAGAATATTTAGAAAATATAAAGAAAGTGTTTTGAAATTGTAATTATTATTTTTCTTTTTCTTATTTATTTCCTTTTACGAACAAGATGTGAAATGTCACACTAATACAATTGCAGAAAAACAGATCAATCTCGTTTGTTTTCCAACTAGCACGAAAAATCAGAAATCTGAGAGCAAAATCTGAAAAGCCCAATCGAAAACGACATAAGTATGAATTTGTTCCTAAAATATAGAGCTACCAAATGATAGATTATTTTGTTTGTTATCTGTTGTACATTTTTCAGAATTTAAGCCCGAAGTCCAAAATGCGCACTCTTGTCCCGAACGACTATATATTAATTTTGCGAAAAAAAGATAATTACTTACTATAATTACCTAATTACTTATTAGCTTTTTTAACATTGGTAACTCTATCTGGCTCCCTACCTATACATATAACGCGATTCCCCAAATTTATTATTTGGTTTTATGTGGTTTTATTTAAAAGTGACGCGACCCACCCAAGTAAACCGATTCGATAATCGGGACATTCGCTATGAACAGTATATTTATTCGGCTGTGATTCCCCTTTAATGCGCACTTTCTTTTCGTTCAGGACTGAACCTGTTTCATTCAAACGAAGGATTACTCTTGTCAATCACTGTTTCTTTTGGCTAAGAAGATAATTGAGTAGTAAAGCCCTCCCCTGATCAAATAAGGGGACTCTTTTTAAGATCCTTATCATCCCAGTCCTGCTATATAGAGTTGAAGCGCAGCAGTGGACAACATCGCCTAAAGTGGCACGTACAAGTGGAAACGGACCTCAACAAACTTGGAGTGCGCAACTGGAGGCTGTTAGCTAAGGACTGGGCTAACTGGAAGGAAATACATATGGGTCCCATTATCCTAAAGTTCCCAGGGCCTCCAATAAGTTTGAGACGGCCCTGCAGATAGATACTTACTCTAAAATTGGGCACTTTCGTAAACTTAGATACGTGCAAATGCAAGTAGTTTACGGCCTTTTGATTGTTCGAGAGCCCGAAAAATTGACAGAACATCTAGTCTACTTTCATTGAGGTCGGGGACTGGATTTTAGTCAAGAAATTCTAAACTTAACGTCGAAAACAGCTGACTGATTTGTTTGAATGTACTGCGTGGCTGTTGTTTGCTTGTTACAAAAGGCGCGTTTTTTTACCCGACTACGCAAAGGCAGGGTTATGATTTAAACAGACTGGGTTTGTTTGTTTGTATGTATGTAAGGATGTCACCTCGTACAGCCGAAACTATGGGACCGATTTCAACAAACGAGATTTTAAATAAGGTGTCGTTGGATTTGTCTCGATCTGGAGAGTGTCCTAGGCTATGCGACGTCACAGAAAAATTCAATATGGCGGGCGCACCAAGCAAAATGGCGGACGACCTCTTATTTTTTTTTGGTTTTTTTCTTTTTTACCCGACTAGTCTTTACAACCGCATTGATAGTGGTATCAAATGAAAGGGCTTGGCGAGTAGAATACAATACGATATGACGTAATTCTAAATTCAATCTGGCCGACGCCCCCCAAGATGGTGGATTTCCGTTATCTTTACTACATCCCTAATATGGGTATCAAATTAGAGGGTTTGACAAGTAGAACACAAAATTGCTTACTTATACATACACTACATATTTTTTGAAACTAAAAAGTCATAAATAAAAAATTAAGTTTTAAAAACTAAAACCCGACTACGGGAAAACCCAACTAAAAAGTACGAAACAAGATGAAACGAAACAATGGTTTTCAGAGTATAGCCGTGGAACACATGATCAATATCCCGCTCTTCAGTCTTTTAGAGAATACAGTGGACGTCCAGTTTGACGAATACCCGATTTAACGAATTTCCAATATAACGAATCAGATCTTTTTTCCATTGATGGCTCTATATTACGAATGATGCAAGCAATGTCCGCACGATTTAACGAATGCATTAAAGTTTAACAATAATAAAAACAAAATGATTTTTCAATTGTATGCATTAATCCTTTCTTCTGTTATTTTGTCTATGTGGATTGATTTCTCTTTTCTAATAATGAATTGTACATTGGTGGTATTATTAGATTATTAGTTAGATAAAACGAACTATCGATTTAACGAATTTTCCGATTTAACGAAATTCGTTATATTGGACGTCGACTGTACTACCAGCGTTTATTCAAAATCAATCTCATTCTAAGCAACGTCATCAAGAATTTAACCTGTATGGTGACCTCAACGACGACAAGCAACAAAGGCCATCCCAAAATTCCAACAAATTATATCACCATCGCGGAACCAAATGATTTATGGCCAAGGTCAAGTTAAAATTTGCGGTCATCTAAAAACAATTCTTATAAATCATTTAGTTAACGTTTCTGCAACCGTCTTCAGACAGGAAAACAAAAAAAAACATATGTATAATATTCCTGGAAGCAAGCAAAGATAACAAAACAAAGTGAAAAAATAAACGAAACCAAAACAAAGCACCGAAACCTTCTCTCAAGCATTTTGCGACTTTCAAAAATAACAGTATGTTGCCATTGCACTCTGTTGATCTTATTCTGCATGCTTCATCAGACTCTCGTGTCGAATTGTTTTTGATTTGTGGGCGCCCTCGTCCGCCGAAGGTCGACCGAAAAGCTCCCTCCTACAAAAATTAATCTCAAAATAAATATTCATTTCATTTCATTTTTTTTCTGTTTTCATTGCAGTTCCAGTTTGTACCGAGAGACAGAGAGTGTGCCTGGTCAATTGAAGTACAAGTGGCAAGCCAGATAAAAATCTGACCATCCCAGCCAGTATAATGCTGAAGCACGCGTGATTATTAAACAAGTACTCAGAGCGCACATCGTAGAACGTTTTATATTCACAAAACACGAGGACACACCCATCCCTAGACATCATCAAGAACATTCAACCAATAGCCTAGAATATGAATAAGATATTCGCCATAGTCACACTATCGATGTGCATCGTGATTGCATCGACAAGTCAGCCTGACGCACGATCCGAGGCTGCAATATCATCTCCACGATCGCACAGCAACCATCATTATCGCAAATTACAATCAGCGATACACAGTAGGAACGCCACCACGACGACAGTGGAAAGTGGTGATAGTTCACGGACAATAGATGGTGGAGGTGGCTCCACTGGCGGTCGACCCTTGAAGCTGAGACGATTGAGTTATGACGAGAGTAGACAACAACAGCATCAGACAGGGAACACTCACCGCAGAACCTACCATCGGACGGGACGGAACTTTGAGACTAGAAGAGGTGGCAGTGGCGCTTCACCATCGTCATCTAATCCGGATTGGCAATCGCGATACAACAACAACAATCACAATGTGAGGAGTTATAACGGACATGGCTATGCCGTGACAGTAGCACCAACAGTCGGTAAAGATGAGATAATGCGTGACGTCGAGCACATTAACGGAGACGATGTGAACAATGACTGGATGCCTAGGATAGAACCAGAAGTGGTCACATTACCACCGCCACCATCATCTACAACAACAACGTCGACAACAACAAGTACCACCACCGAGGGGCCGTATGGGACGGAATTTATGGGACGTAGGAATCCCTTCGACGGGCGAATGGATCCAAAAACATTAGAAAGGTAAGTGAGTTAAAGTATTACCGTTCGTAGTGTTGAGTGAATGGCGCCCAACGTTTAAATATTCATAAATTTAAAGATTAATTTTATAAATGATCTTAAGCATGTTAAATGACTTGACATAAAGAGGATTTATCTAAACACAAGTTATACGTTCTGTCAAACTGTTGTTATAGCGTTTGAGCTTTTTATATTTAACGATAAATTAAAATGAGTGAAACTGCTTTTGTATGTCAAATAGTTGCAGTTGTCTGTGGTTAATTTTAGACGTAGCCTCGTCAGCGATAAATAACAAAAAATGTAAAAACTAAACAATGCCTTAAAACCTCAACTGGCCCCACTGATCTGATAATTTGATCCTAAAGGCCGTAAACAAATTTGCGAAGCTTTTCTCAAGAGAAATTCTACAAAAAAAAAATAGATTCCCCCTTGAAGCGTCTATAAAACATAAAACCGCTCAAATACTCGCTGCACCACATTCCTCATCTCATCGGGAAATAATTCCCATTTTCCGTAAACGACTTATCACGGTATCACCCCACCCGCCATTCGTAGTTTAAAGAACAATCCACTAACTAGGAACGAGTACACAATTTTCATTCTTCCTCGTTATTCATCGAAAACAATTCAAATCATTTAATGCCATTCTAACTCAATCAACGATCGGCCACAAAAAACCACAAGAAGAATCCTCACAAAAGACCCAGAACCAATCCTTTACTTCCCGTTCCCAACGAATCTTGATAGGTCCTAAGCAAGCTAACCATAAAGTCATCCCGGAAACAACAATCGAACATCATCACGATGAACTACGGCAACATCTCCCTCTTCGGGTACCAACCGCAAGTCCGCGTTTGCGGTTTGCCCTTGTGCGTAGATCCAACAACGCCTAAGCGATCCACCAATAAGCCTGTGCGCTTACATAACCGATCGTCTGACTGTTTCCATTAAATAACGTTCGTGCCAAAGTCTCAGATTACTTATTTGTTCTTCTACGAGTATGCTCATCCATGGGAACGAAGTGAAAAGGTTCTTGTCAATGCAATGAGATGGTTCACGGTTCCCTCCTTAGGCGCATTCTCGTGGTTTTCTGAATCTAATGGGTGCAAGAGCGATCACTTCACTCCGATAAGCACAAGGATCGCTTTCAGAAAACATAAAAAAAATAACTCGAGTAATTATCCTTGAGTCGATGACAGGCAATTTGTGGTATTAGACAAACCGATCGTGCGACTTTACACGAGGCACGATCACGCCGCCGCGGCCATGTGATCTTGAAAAAGAAACAAAAAATTATTATACGTGTATACCTCCACGCCCAACTGCATTAGTACTCTAGAGTCTAGATCAAATTAACATTAAACAAACACCTTCCGAGCAATCTGTATTGGCCACTAGACAAATAGACAACCACTTGAAGTCAATTTTGTGGCCAGAAATGACCCAATTCACTTGGCCAACCCAAGGATCACTTGAAACCAAAAACGAAGAAAACATTTTCTCAAATCTCGCAAAAACAATAAATACACATAAACACGCTCGCGAGTGGGTAGTGCTGCCATTGCTATGCTATTAACGTTGCGAAATGGCCAAACAGATCAACATCAGCATGATCTGCACAAAGCTGACGACGACGCTTGTCGATTATGCAATCATCTGCGAGCGTAAACCCGCGCTCGATCGACGATCGTTTCAGTCTTCCAACAGGGGGAACTCCTCTGTAGCAGCTGCACATTTAAATAATTTTCCTTATTCAAATGATGAATGATCGACGCGCAGTGATCTATCGATCACTGATGATGATCGGTAGGCAGTCAGACAACCTGGCAGATATACGTACCCGTATAAACGTGCGAAGATCGGCAGCATGGTAATGATAGTAATAATCTTCGCTCGGCTTCTTTCGTTCGATCATTAGATCGTGTTGGATGGCTTGCATGCTATTGCTAGACACCGGCAGTCAATTAATGGCCATCATCACGATACGCCTTAGATGGTCTAACTAGGAGCCATAAGCGGCGCGTTGCGATCGGTTGTGTTTTTTCTCCAGTGTCGATTGATTTGTGCGCATCGATGACACAAATTTGACGCATTGATTTGAGTACGAGTGAATTATCATATTCTGTGGTACCAGTAGCTGCAGCACTAGTAGTAGGCTACTGTAGTGATGCTTGATCTTGACTCATACATGGTGTGGTAAATTGAAATGTCTGCAACCGTTTCCCTTCACCCGCTCGGCCAACTGCTTGAAACTATTAATTGAGATAAAAATAAAAAAATAATTTCAAAACGAAGCAGATTGTGTGGTGCTGATGAATGAAGTTTTAATTAAGTTCGTGGGAAAAGTGGAGTACAGCTGCTGCTGTTCCGCCATGCGGTTGTTAATTTGAGCTCAACTTGAGCTCGGGTATGTTGATCCTGACTTGGTAGGTAGGTGTAGTACCGTCGATGTTGACCTTGGTCGTTGCTAGTTGGGTGGAAAGTGGATTTATGGAGTAACTAAGCAAAGTTGGTACTGGGAAAGATATTAATTGGATGGTGTTGTCGTGTAGCACGCTGAGATTGTTGTTCTAATTAGTGGAATAGTTGCGAAATAGGAACATGGATTTAATAAATTAAAACGGAGAATTTTTCTTATTCTAGTCGGACAGAGGATCATATTCTTCTTTGACACAAAGTGGGTGCCTATAACGTGGGTCTGTGAATTTCTTCAATGAATGCTATAAACTTGTGCATGTGCTTGGAAAATAACTTTCATCGTACATTAAAACCCGAATAAGCAGAATTGTCCAACGTCATGAGGTACATATCCGAGACATGTAGTTACAAAAACCCGCTTAGCTGCTCAGTGGTACAAAACAAGTCCGCTAAAAGGCGAAAAATCTTCACAACCAACAATCGAAAAGTGACAGCCAAGAGAAAATGTCAAAGTCTTACTAGAGTACTAGAACTCACTACATTATGTACTAGACTAAGTTTATTACCTTTTGTTTTGTTTCGATTGTTGTACTTTATTAACAAAGGTATTTAAATGTTTAATATTTCATGTAAATTATGACGAAGGAAAAGAAAACAATGAATACTTAAACGGGGAATGTAGTTAATCGATATGTTCTTAAAGGGGGATTTGAACAAGAATATTACAGACTTGCACCATGGCCCCCTTATTGTAGGGAGCTAGAATACCACAATTGATGGGATGTGGCCAACCCAACCGGATTTTGTGAGATACTAGACCGATTACTTAATAAGCTTATAAATAGTTTCAAAAAACCAAGGATGCTATGCGGATTTTGCACTTAACAGGGCGGTTCTTAACCGGGTTTCACTGTATACGAAAACTAAAAATATTTTAATGATTATAACTTCTCCAACTATATCAACTAAAATCATTTACAGCTATGACCATTCAATTTTGAGTATTCCAGTAAATTTTTTTATTTTCCAATTTTAGTCTGTAACAGATAAACTGACAGCTGTCAAGTAAGAACTATGTGAAGCCATATGTATGGCTCAACTATTGATTATACAACTATCACTACCAAATCTCGGAGATACTAGGAATTAACAGCTCCATACGACTCCCAGACCACAGCGGCGTTTTTCAAACCGAGGTTCTAGCAGTAACAAAGGCCGCCCAATTGGTGTCAATGATGACAATGTCACGAGAGGATATCACAATTTACATTGACAGCCGGGCGGCCATAAAAGCAATAGCTGCTACTGCTACGCAAATAACATTTAAGCTTGTTAAGTGTTGCCGCAAAGAACTTAAGGTTCTTGGCACACAGCACAATCAAAAACTCTGCTGGGTACTTGGTCAGAGCGGGATACCAGATAATGAAGGCGCAGGTGAGTTGGCCAGAAATGGTTCAGCCATAGACAGAGAGCAAGCAGATGATATGGTTAAACCTCTACTGTTACCGCTAGGCCAAAATTGAACACAAAACGTTAACCTGTGAAATATCAAGAAAGCTGTGGAATACGATAGAGCAAAAACCAGGACATTTCTACAAAAAGATAGGTGAGAAATAACTTCACATCTAAAACGTGCATTTATTTCCCACTAGAGGTGAAGTTATTTTCCGTGAATTTATTTGCCTGCACCTGATGAGGATGTGACCATTCTCGTCAGCACGCTTACCTAACATAACCTATCACTGCCAATGCCAAAGGGTCCTCAAGTTATGGAGAACCCACACATTGGCTGTCATTACTAGATTTCCAGAAGCATAATTTTTGAAAGTTGAATATTCTCCCTATTTTAGATCACTTTCCATCTAACATATGTATGTATTTATTAAGTTCCGATAATTATGTGGTTACACGAAAAACATACCAAAGTGAACTCGTGAAAAAGTCGCCGACTGTAATAATTGCTTTCGCCATTGAGTATAATAAATTACTTCAACTTTTCACGCTAGGATCTGTCCACTTCACTGATCATCGTGTACATGCCCGCTCTCGGATCCTCTTTCTGTCTGGCGAAAACGTTCCGATCGATTAATATTAGTCTAAAACTGTTTCTTTCCTTGTTTTTCGAGATCCGAGCATTACTGGCGAGTGGCGACAGATTTCATGAACTTTTCCGTATTTGCGTGTGGTCCTCCGCTATGATGAGGGAGATGAGACACCTTTTACACAGAAACAGACTTTGTGTGTGAATTTTATCCACACCAGTGGAAACTGTTTTTGTATTCCTTTTTTTATGCGACGCACCATGACAAGCATTAAAATGATATCAAGAAAAAAATATTCCTGTGGTTTGGGCCAAAATAGGATTGGTCTTCGGTTCATGATGACCGGATCAAATTTTTGAAGTGATTTTCTTAGAACGTGACTTGCAACAACCGTGCCGTTGTCTGCCTTTTAATCCATGGATTCCATAAGCACAAAACACTGAATTCAACTTTGAGTTAAACGATTCGTGAAATAATGGCTATAAAGAATTATTACGTCATTAAGAGCGACGCGGTTGATACGACTTCTCAGATTAAACAAAACAACATAATGCGGTTTCGGAAATATCATATTTCACCTGGAGTAATAAAAAATTGGATTTTAATTTGGATTTTATCAGATTTTATGTTTTTGTCTCGAAGTGAATAAATAAAGATTATCTCGACGCTCAAGTGAGTGAATTACTTGCATCAGAGAAGTACTCAAACTCAAACCGAATTAAAACTGCACAACGGGTGTGACTGACAGTGACAGTTGCCTCACTTGAGTTACAAACTAAGCTCTTTATTTATGTGTAAAGTTACACCCAGCTTATGGAATCGGAAATGACACCCTATTCCATTCAAAGACGCTCCTCCTACCAGCATAATAGTATTGTGTTACAAGACTGAAATTAGTGGTAGTAATATTTTTTTTTTTCGACTGCGTGTTGACAGTTTTGACAAGTTGTTTATTGCTTTTCCTTCTTTTCGTAACGAAATGTCACTGATTCGATATTGACACTAACTCCATGATGATATTTTTCTGAAGTGTGAAATGTGATGACATTTAGATGAAATCGATGCCAGATACAGTTTCAGTGCTTTATACATATGTTGTTGGGAATTATTTGCGGCTACTCTTTTTTTTGACATTTAACTGTAATTTGAAAAGGTTTATTGTGACGTTAATAGCTTAATACTACGTCCGAATAAATAAACATGTAAAAGAATGAGTGTTTTTCTTATGAGGCCCAATTAACTAGTTAGTTTTGTAATTTAGATGGTCTGATCACGGCGAAGAAGGTAGTAGACATATCAGTTGATGAATTTTGACAAAATTACGAGGATTAAGATTAAGTCTGAGCGATGCAAGTCGAACAATGTACGTTTGGGGAGCAACACCTCATTTCTCATTTTAAGCTGTCAATTTTTCGAAGTAGTTTTGTGATTACAAAAGTAGTTGATTAAGTGCGAGTGGCAACACTTTCTTCTGTGTATTTACACTACAGTAGTACAGTAGTGGATATACATATATCAACACATTATAACTAGAGTCCGACCGAACATTCGGCTTCGGCTTCGGCTACCTTCGGCTAAAAATGAGGCCGAAGTTTTTGCCGAAGCCGAATGTTGAATTTATTGTTTACTGTAAAAATAAAATGTTGGTTTCGCTACGCGAAATTTGTTAATGCGTCGACAATAATTCTGTTGTAGAAGTGCACTTACAAGCTGATGTGTATTTATATTGAAGCTACAGTCTTTTGAGAGTGGAAAGTTGTAACAATATCCTTAATAGAGAAAAGAGTTTAGATGGTGTCTTCAAAATTGAAGTGGAAAATAGTCTAGTTTCGAACACGAGCCTGTAACCGCGCTTGAAATTTATAAGCGAATAAACATGTACTCATGTACATAGGACGGTATGACAGCCATCATTTACGAATCGATAAACACAAAAACTAATACACACAATGAAGTAAAACTTCGTATTCCAGTTCATTAACATCCTGGCCCGATTATAGGCCAATTTTTAAATTAATTTATTCCCAATATTATTTAAATGAATGCAAAAATGAAAACACTCTAACAAATGCCACTTTCTTGCGAAATCTCACTTTTTCAAACTACAAATACTTAGTATCCACACTTTTGTGGATTGTATATATTGGTACATTGCAAACCTTGGAGTGCACTGTCTTTGATTCTTCGAACAAAATATACAAAATATACAAAAATATAAAACCATATTTTTTAGACAAGGGCGAAGCCGGGCGGGACAGCTAGTACATAATAAATATAAAGTTGCTGAAGTTATACATGTATGTAGGTAATCAAACGTAATCAAACATTCTCAAAACTTTTTGAAAAAATTCTAAAAGATCGATTAATAACTAATAAACATAATAACCGAATGACTTTTTAACATTTGAATACATACTATAAATAAAATACCGTTAATTATATAAAATGGAGAAACCAATTGTGTGGAAACAATTTCAGCCGAGGAGAGACTTGCTGTTACGTTAAGGTATTCTCGCACTTGAAATTGCAGTTCAACCCCCCGCAGAAAATAGCCATATTCATCAGATTCAGCTACGACTTCGACTTAGGCCAAAGGTGATAAAAAAAGCCCAAGTTCGCCTTCGGCTTCGGGCATAAAAATGCCCTTCGGTTGGACTCTAATTATAACAAATACGCAGTACTTAAAAAATGTAACAACACTACACTGCACTCCATCACAGAAAGCGTATGCAATGGCATACTGCGTGCTCTGTGTCTTCTTCCTGAATTGGGCAATCAGGTTAAAACGGTGAGCTATCGTGCCCAAAACAGTGTAGATATTTCCGATACCCACCGTGACCAGATAGGAACTTCGCAGGGTGGTAGTTACAGTTTCCGTGCCTTCTGTTTGTCTAAACGTCTATGGTTGGGATCAATCTGTAAATCCATCTACCGTTCGTAGTAGAGTCCCACCGTGCCTGGTCATTGAAGGCACTCTTTCTTTTTCCTTGTTCAAGGTAATCGATGAGGACCACCCGTGCCACTGAAAATACTGATTACCCTTAGTGCGCTAAGTCGATATGTTGAGGATAACTTTCTCCTTGTTTCCTTTGTCGCTGGAACCCCCCCACAAAATGAGGCAGTGAATAACAGGACTGAGCTTACTACCTTCTCCAATATTTGGCAGTATTCCAGAAAGTGCTGCCTAAAGCTTTAACGCCTTTTTTTCCCGAATAGTCGATGTGAGGCTTAAAGCTACATACATAAGTCTACTGTCGAATATTACTCTTTCGTATTTTACAGAGTATTTCGCTCTGATAGTTTGCCTTTCTGACCTTATGTCAACGTATTTCAAATTTTTCCAGTTGATTATTAGGACATCCTCCGTTTTGTGATGTGCTCATTCTAGGTCGGTGGATATTAGCCAGCCTTTGATGAGGTTGATTGCTTCGTTCGTAGCTGGTTCTGTCTCGCAAACGTTCTTTGCAACAGTAACAACGGCGATATCGTAGGCGCATGGGATTATTTTTAATCCTCGTGGCAGTGTTTATTGCAGAACTCCGTCGTACATGATATTCCAAAGTAGGGGGCCCAGTACTGATCCTTGTTGGACTTCCGCGGAGACTTTATAACGGTTTCATAACTCAAACTTCTATTGGTGAAGTAGCTGGATACAATCTTTCGTAAGTAGTTTGGCGTACATACAGCCTGAAAGTTTGGCCGCCACTGATGTATAAATTGTAAGTTTTCACAGTTGCACAGATTTCCAATTTGCTTCGTCAACTATGATTATGTTTAAGTCGCTCACTGTATGTGAACCCGCAACACCACGATATGATTTTCTAAAACCGTCAAATTTTTTTTTACGTCTAACGAACACAGCCGTCCCGTCGTCTCCATCTGTCGTCATGTTTGCTTCTACATAATAAATATTTATTTTCGCAGTTCTTATACACAAACGCACCACGCAAGCATGTTTATTTAAAAAGAAACATCTTTCTGCAACATTTGTGCTCTAACACCGCGCACTGTCCGCCACCACTATCGCTGCCGCTGCACAGAGCTTATAGTAGGTAATAAAATTCATGTTAGGGTTAAAAATAGAGAAATAAAACGCCACCATCATTATGAATGCAAGCATGCGGAAAAACTGAGATTAGTGGCATCTATTGCACGAAAAAATTAAGCGAAACCAACTGAACTGAAAACAAATACCACGAGAGATGAAACCCTGCCCGATGCTGTGGCTGATCATGACGATGACGACAACGAAGAAGAAGCGCACATTAGGCGCAGCAGCGCAGCGGCAAACACACACGTTCTTGGCGTCTTCTAGTTGCTTAGTTGGTACTAAGTAAATGTCTTACGTTATACGATACGGGCCAACGACCCAACCGACAACCAACTCGAATGCATCTTCTTTTTGTATCTCTTACTTCTAATTCGAATCAGATTATTATTACTACTTTTATTGTGTGGTATTCTAATGGTCCGCCATGTGTATCTATAGGCACCTCAAAGATGCACTTACTAACTGGGCATAGCAGAGTGCTGAATGCTGGATGCTGCATTCAATGAGGAAAACATTTTGTGAGATTTTTAATATTCACTTTTTAAGGTTAATGTTTAGAAAATGTGAATGGATCGTTTTGATGGGATTGGATTTTAACTGTTTTGGAAATGGAATGCAACAGTGTATCACATTGTAACGTTCACGATTGTGAATGAATGCATATTTCTGAAGGGTTAGACCGTTAAGGGGCCCATTTATACGCTTTAATTGTTATGCAAATTGTGAGGTGTTGCAGTTGCCAACGGATTACTGAGTTACCCTACTTGTGTGTTAATGTACACGAGTATGTAGACTTGAAGGGACTCCTCCAAGAGATACACTATTTAAATCAGCTTCCGCATTTAATGACCCTCTATTAATAAACCATCTTTGTATGGATGAAAGAAGTTTTATTTTTGAACGAAATTTTGTAAATTTACATAAAAGGGTTGATTGTGTGGTCAGTCATTCATAACCATTATCACAGATAGATAGATTAAAATTAAATTTAAATAATAAAATGCTTTATAAAGACCTTTTTACTTATACTTAAATGCAGGCGGGGATCGGAAAATGTTTAACCGGAATGAGGAATTTAGAAAATACTTATCGTTTATCTTAATGGAAAATGATGCCACCCGGTGGACATACCCCTGTGGTGATTTTGTAAGATAATAGTGGTGTTTAATATAAATCGGGCTTTTAATTTAAACACACACACACACACACACACACAAAATGGGAATACTGCTTAAGAAATGAACAGAGGAGAAAGGTGAACTTGCGTGTGAAAGAAAATTCACTAAAATCTTTGATCACTATCTGTATTCCCTAACGAGGCGGTTGTTCACTTAGTGGGCTATTGATTTTTGAGAATGTGTGGTGAGTTTTCACCTATTGCTGTTAGATCTTTATCCAATGATCGACGACAGCGGTAGATATTATTAATTAAAACTACTTAAGATTCATAGATTCCATCTAAACTCTCACATCATCTGACAAGCCATAACAGTTTGTGTTCTTTGCTTTCACACCTTTTGAGTTAAGTGGCAACTCCGGTGGTTTGTCAAATAGAAAACGTAGGAGTGAGTGTCAAATTTGACTTTTCTGTACCTTCTATTCGAGGATGAGGAGAACTACTTTTTTAGGATTCTAAGACAAACGGAATATTATACGTTGTTTGTACACTTTTCGCTGATAAAAATCACGGTTTTCAATAGGTCTATTTGGTAGTAACTTTCTTGTGGTAAATTGGTCAAACCTGTCAAATATTAAATAATTTGAAAAGTGGGTGAAAATCCTCTTAAAGAGTGAAAAAATTGCACAAAAATAACCAAACGCATTGAAACACTTTGGGCTAAACCGGTAGAATTTTCACTAACAAATGAAGATTTATGACATTTCAAAATCTATCAGATGGCTGGTTTGACAGCGTTAGCACACTCACCCAAAGAAAAAGCTGGTGCATAAAATTGCAACTCTCTTAACTGAGGAGCAATTTTTGATGCCGTACATTTCGTCATTCGTCCTTTTGACAGGTACGAACGGTAGATACTGATTACATGCACAGTACACATAACTAAGGTAGTATACTCAGAGTGTTCATTTTCGATCAAGTTCGCGCACCTGTCAAAAAAATCAACAAGATGGCTGCCACACGTGCCCTGCGAATATTAGTTTACATTCAAAAACAAAAACAAATGACTTTGAATTAAACGCCAAACTCACAAATGGAATTGAATGAAACGCCAAATTCAGTACAATTACAGTAACACGGCGTCTCCACGAGACATTATTCATATCGGACAGATCTGGCAAGCACAACAACTAGATGGCGAAACGAACGTCAAATCTTGTGTGGTGGGCATTTCATGTCTTGCCTTTTTATATCACTTCTCTTGAAAACTTCAATGAAATTGAAAATTTACACCAAAGTGACAGCTCATGTCCAGACATAGATGTCGGGCCGAAAATCCAGGCATAGATGGCGGGGTAGAAAATCTGTCTGGCTGATTGTGGTCTCCACTAGACATTTTCCTAGCCAGACATGAGCGCAGACATGAATAATGTCTCGTGGAGACCCCATGTGCATGTATTTCGGCTGTTTTTCCTGCGCAATATATTACCTTAGATACGTGTACTGTGTATTACATGGTTCCTGATTAATATGAATTACGCCCATTCGTGATGCTGACATTTATTGAAATTCACATTATTTTTTGGAAGGGAATAGTAAAATTTCAAGTGGAGCCAAACTAATTTTACTTATTATAATTGCGTATTTACTTGCAAATATAAAATGCCCCTAAATTAAGCTTCAAAAACAACTTCACAATTCACCATTAAAATTGTCAGCTTTGAATTGTTTGTCAAATGAGAAATGTCTTCCTTCCTCACCCATTCTGTCAAAAGCACGAATGACGAAACGTACGGAAAAGGAGCCGTGTAACCGTCGTCTTTTGATTGGCCAATTGACCTTTTTCATTAAATGCCTCTTGGAGTAGCTATACGATTTTGAGCCTTTCAACTACTCCACAATATCACGAATGAGAAGCGGAATCTAATCCTTGTCAGCTTCAGAAAACAAATTCTTCAAAAGTCATCTAACAATTATTTGTATTTGATTTATATTCACTTCAAGTATCAATCAACGTTCGTACGAAAAATTAAGCCATCACATCTTATTATTCTCAAACTTCATTTAGACCTCGAAGCTAACAAATATATTAACCTATCAAAATAAATTAAAATTTCTACCAAAAAGCTATTATATATCAGCAGCATCATCATCATCGACTGTACCTCGAAAACATCAAAAGCCACTTTTATCATTACATGAGTGTTTTCTTTATGGCTTACCTGACACATAAAATAAAAACCTTCAAACCATCGTCTAAGCTTTAAAAAAAATATTCCCACAATGTTCACTCATACGACCATTCCCATGAAGTGTGAACACATCTGCGAGACTCTAAACAAAAGAATTTCAAATTCAAAATTAAAACAACTCCAACGATTGTGCAACCACCATATTGACAACTTATAAGTTCATCAACCAGCTGGTCATCGTTGTCGTCAGTCCAGTCACCGTTGAGCGTAGACCGTTAGGCATATTAGCCACCAAGCCGCCACAACATAACAATGCACTCGCAATTACGAAACTAAACACTTTTTCAAACTGAAATACAGAAGAGAAAATACTCTAATCGCTTAATTACCATTTTCCTGAACGCTGACATCACAAACCTTTCAAATCCACCATGCCAATGTCGTTAATCAAATTTGACACACCAAATGGGGTCCACTTCATCAAAACCAAATATGTCTTCCCTCGATGAAGCCGGTTCGAGAGGAATTTCTACAACGAATTAACATCGAATTAGCATAAATAAACAGAAGATAAACGTTTCATGTAAATAAAGAAAACCATATCGACTTGAACTGACATTTGCATGACAATGCAGTTACACAGGCCCATATAGCACGTGATATGTGAACGCCCCCCAAAAGGGGTGTATTCAGTGCAATTGCCTGATGCTGGCCGAGAGGAGTAATTTGATCGCGGGTAATCTCTTCCGTTATGTCATCGCATTCGGTCGTTACCGTCTTCGCGTACACGGAATTCACTTTACTAACCCACTCTCTATTGACATACTCAGTACAGTCAGTGTTTCCCCCTTTTCTTTGGACGATATTGCGTCCGTTTAACAAGGAAATCAGATACTTTGAGATTCTGTGAAGCGAACTTGTGAATTTTTTTGCATCAGATCAGCTGCTGGCTACAAACAAAAAGTAGACCTTTCGAATTCGCGCTGAAACCGAACTCCCTGTCACCCATGTTTATCGGATAAGTCCCCGAACAACATAATGGTCAGATGAACGAACGGACGGACTATCATGTCGAAGAAAATGTTACAAAAATCTCAGAAGAAAAAAAAACGTGATTTTCGAATTAATGAGAAGCATTTTCTCTTTTTTCGCTTTTCTTTTCCATTTTTCGTTGGTAATTGGTTTCCATGCCATTTGCAATAACAACAAATAATGCGATTGGACCCATATTGAGTTACTTTGACAGATCGCTAAGCTCTGTTCGCATCGCATGCATTATTGATTATGTCGCGGCGATTTAAATTTTTATGCTGCGATTTGTCAGTTGATGGAAACATTTTAGAAATTAAATTTTAATTAAATGTGAACACAGGTGATAGAGTATCAGTTGATTGGTGTGAAATGGTTTTTATTGGCAGTTCAACGGGATCTGTCGTTCTGCATATATATGTTTTATAACGGTATACCAATGCATAAAACTATAATAGTGCAATAATACATTAAACTGTTAGCCATTGGGTATATAAGTGTTATAAAAACGCCAAACATAGCATTGAGTGGTATTTATTGATTTGAAAACGTTGGGTGACTTAAACTGAAGTTTGACATAAAATGTTTGTCAATAAAATGCGCTATGGAATATAATGATTTATATTTTTTATGACATGCCAATGCGTCCGTCTTTGTTATGAAATCCTGTATGCTGTACCTATAGAATTCCCGCTGGGCTTGACCGTCATCTAGTTCGTGTTAACACGCAACTGCGTTTTCTATCTTAGTTAATCTTTTAATATATTTTAAAGGCACCCTATCTATGTGTATTAAATGACACAGTGAATTCGCTACATGGGTGATAATTCGTATTAAAATTTTATGATTAAATAACTTTTAGACATTATATAAACTTGTATAAATTGTATACAAAAAAAGACAGTCATCTTCGAGATCATTCGCTGATTTGTGAGACGAAGAACATCGTAATTCGAAATATGTAAGAAACAAAAAGACAAAGACCTCCGCTTCACGGAAGAGCATAAAAAACATTAATTATGTCTTTGTAGTTATATTTTTGAAATCGTTTAGGATTCAAATATAATGGAAGTAGGTTTTAAGAAAAATTGAGAGCTTTCAAACGAGAAGTAACCGAAATTAAAAAATTTACATAACTTTCTGTTCTGTCGTCACGATTGAAAAAAAGAAAAGAAACAAAAAATAACAACAAAAACCAACGGGAAAAAAAACTTAAACTTGACGGGTATACTCTGAACATCATCGTTTCGATTCACCTTGTGTCGTACTTTTCAGTTAATTTTTTTCCATAGTCGGTAGTTCCCCTCTGTCCTCGGCAAGCTTGTTGCCATCTTTTCCAGAGTGAACAGGCACCCAACATAGTGCATAATGCCGTGAGCATTATTCGGCTGCTCCTGACTGGTGCCGTTTTGGTAGTCTAGTGCCTTAAGGCTCAACTTTAATAGTCGAAATAATAGTACTTTTCTTCAGTACTGTCAATTGCTCAAGTTGCCCATAATAAGTCTGTTTGGTATCCTGTTAATTTACGTAAATTTATATCCAACTGTCAAAAATCAAGAGAAGAGAGAGCCAAATGAGAGTGTCAAAAAATGTCCCCTCTTGCGAAATCGTGCTACATCTATTTCATGGAGTCATCCATTCGACGTAGGTTATCTATCTAGGGTTAACAAAATAAAAGAAAATTAGTTTTTCGTGAAAATATTCAATAGTTAAAAAATAAGAAGAGAGGATTTTCCCCACTTTTACTATTTGACAGATGTCCCATTTGTGTTAATAAATGTTACCAAACAAACCTAATAGGAGTATGTGAACGGAAGCGATTTACAGAGCTGTTAAAGTCAAATGTCAAATTTTCGTACGATAGACCGAATGGGTTCGCTCCTTTCGTAAGTGAGCAAAAGTGAACGAAACTTAACGAATCTAAGCGTAAAGGTTTTATGGTCGTACAATACAAATTCTCTGTGTTCGCACATTCGCATGCACGTCGGCGTAAGCACCCATTCTACTTTTAAAGTTCGGCCTTTGAGCGCAGCCTGACTGTCAATGTAAATAACAATATCCTTGCAGGATATTCGTTTCATTATCAGGAGTTCTGCAGCCCTAAGTACGGCAGATAGTTATATGATGTTATGAATGAGTATGAAGAAAATTATTTTGAAACTAAACTGGATCACCTTCAGACCTATTTGCGTCTGGCACGGAGGAAAAACTTAGAGATGTTAAGATTGAAATTGGATTATGCCTTAAATTGACTGCAATAAGCTTAGTAACGCTTTATAGTTATTTCAGGCAGGTATCACTTCATTAAGCCCCATTTAGATGATCAGTTTTAGTTTCAGTTGTCAGTTCAGCTTACATTTTAGTTAAAAAACTTAGTAGACTTCAGTTCTGTATTCAGTTGAGCTTTTATTTTACTTCTGAGCAGTTTAACTGACAACTGAACTGAAAACTGATGGCAATTCCATAAGTTTCAGTCTCAGTTTCAGTTTCAGTTAAACGTTTCAGTTAAACGTTTCAGTTAAACGTTTCAGTTTTTGCATTTACACATCAGTTTAAATGAAAGCTGAAGTGATAGCCCCATTTAGATGATCAGTTTCAGTTTCAGTTGTCAGTTCAGTTTACATTTCAGTTAAAAAAGGTAGTGCATTTAGACTTCAGTTCGGTATTCAGTTGAGCTTTTATTTTACTTTTGAGCAGTTTAACTGACAACTGAACTGCAAATTGATGGGAATTCTATAAGCTTCAGTCTCAGTTTCAGTTTCAGTTAAACGTTTCACTTTTTGCATTTACACATCAGTTTAAATGAAAGCTCAAGTGATAGCTCAACTGAAACTGAACTGATCATCTGAATGGGGCTTTAGCACAAACAAATATCTTTGAGCGGTTTTTCGAGGCAAATTACCCCTGTGTGCACCGGTTAGGCATATTAATGTCGAAAAATCCTTAAAATCTTGTTCAACTTTACATACACAGAAAAATGCAGATTACTACGAAAGAACGGATTTAAGCAGTCGAAAAACGTTCCTCCATTTCGCCGTGAATAGTTATTCCACGCAAACTGTGCTGATTTGGATAATTAATTATTTCTTCTTCCCTTGTTCAGTTCATTAAACACATTCCTTTAATTTCTTTATTCAAATTAATCATTTTGACATTCAATTAGCATCTTAATTTCAGATTTGTCTGCTCAAATGCTGAACGCTGTCCCACATCCACACTCGTTTCTTAATTTAAATATTTTTTCCACTCCGAGCATTTCATGTTCTTAATTTCCTCTTCACCTTGTTAAAAACTGTAAACCCACTTACGAATGACTAAGCCGGACGGGTAGGTCACAAACAAACCTCTTTAAAAAAAAAACAACTCAAAAATCTCCACTGCACCTTGCTCACTATCTGCAAACTGCAACCATCTGTCACAGTGAAAAATAATTTAAAAAAAGCAGTCTCTTTTTTACCGTTGGTACCACAAAGTCTCGTTTTACCTTTGATTACCCCGTTTTGTCTGTTTATTTGGCTTTATTTCGACCCTGGTTGCACAGTGACATCCTAAGAACAAAAGTTGTCAGTTTAATTACCGTTTGAGCCAGCTTTTACTCACTCACTCGGAATGAGGGCATCTTCCTGAGCAACAAAAAAAAAAAAACTTAACAGTCATTGGACGCAAATGCGATAAAACTGTTAATTTTTGACATGAATCACAGGGGCTGACTGATTAATGCGCGAACATCCTTTCTGAATGTTGCTTCAGTTTGAAAACTTGTCAAACACAGACGTGCGTCGGTGCAACTTCATCAAGTGGTATAGGGGACTACATCCGACTGAGATAATATTTAACACGAGTGTAATTGAAATGAAGACTCGAGTATGCCAATATAGAATTGCGAACGATCCGGTCACCGGGAGCCTTTGAGGCATTCGCGCGGCTGCGTGCCTTGTCTGAGAAAAATGTGTGTAAGCAATTTCGGAAAGAAAATCGTTGAGGTGCTCCTACAAGAGCTGCGATGTAAAGCGAGCCCATTACCTTACGTTGCCAAACCAATTACAAGATACACGACATACAGTCTGATGTACGATCAGTTGTTTCTATGTACGGAGAAGAGATCTCCAATTCGGCTGAGACCACTGACAGTGGGTGTTAGTGGCCATTAAAGTGGAACGTCGTCGTTGTCGGCGTGGAATTCAAATTGTTTGACATTTGTTTAGAAAGCCATTTGGTGGCTTTAAGCGAGATGTTGATTGGAAATAGACTAATTGGGTGGATTAGTGTGACATTAGTGGATACCAAGGTAATTAAAGAGCATGATCTTATTTTTATTAAAAGAGGTGAGAAGAGTCAGTAAGTGATCTTGCCGATGAATATTCAGTATCGTCAAGTTAAAGCCATTAGGGTGTTAATTCTTGCGAAATAGGTATAAAAATAACTATCAGCTGAGTGGATAGGCGAAATCGAGTGTAGCTCTTCTGTGGTGTCATTTACGAGTATGTGCAGTTTTGATGTGTTTTAGCCACTGGGAATTCATTGGTAACCACCTTTCGATCAAGTATTACAAATGCAGCCGGTTTTATTTACAAGTCTTTCGATTAATAACCCAATAAGGAAATGGTTAGGTTTTTGTGCCTCGCCTTCAGCGAATTGCAGAGGAATGTATCTTAAATTGTCAGTGTCTAAGCAAGAAGAATAGAAGAATAGAGCACGCTGTAGGCTTCTTCCGTGTATAAGATAGATTGAATCTCGCCCACAGAACTCCCCCAGTGCAACTCCATAGAAACACATTATATTCCTTTTTATAAAAACTAGTGTGCCCATGGGAGAACTCTCGCAAGAGAAAATCCATCTCAAAAATCCAAACTTCCCATATGATTTCCCTCTACCAACTGATGGAAAGCCCGTGGAAATCATACAGGAAGTGTTTATTTTTGTGGGAGATCATTTTGGGTAGAATATTTTTGTTTTGATAAATTTTTTAATTTGTTAAAATTTATAAAGTGAAAGTACAATTCGTCAATGCTCCAGGAAAATCTCTTTCTTTTGATACCCCATTTGTTAAGATTGGTTAAGTGTGAGAGCCGCAAACGGTACCTATACTACAGAAATAATATTATGATGATTAAATCGCAATATTTAAGTCATCGACAGATACGAAGCATCTGAAAGCGGACCACTGCTTTTGAACTTATGAAAAGCTGGAAACACTGTCGGGCTAACTTATACGAACTCCATTCAGCACAGATTTGTGTTTGCAGAATTGAATATGACAAATCAGTAATGCGATCAATAGCCAGAATTGAAAAAAAAAGTTTTATGGACTGTGAATAGTATTCTCAACACAATACAATGCATAAAACAGTCCTCTTTTGTCAATGTTAATAACTGTATGATTGGTTTCAAAATAAATTGAAATTATTTTTCAACAATATAACTTAATCTACAAGCGACTTCTAGTCATCCATATTGTGTACTTTGCAGTCCTTTTAGTAATGAACGCTCTCAAAGCCAAAGCTTTGTGTTTGAGCCTATAAAACGTTTGGAGCTTCTAAAAATAATTGGCATTTTAAAAACTTTAAATTCTTCTGGTCATGATGGTATTTCAAATATTTATTTAAAAAATATAGCATGTTTTATAATTGACATCTTGGCACATACATATCTTTAACAAAAGTATTTTTCTCGAGTTTTCCTGGATGCACTTAAATGTGCCAACATTTTACCACTTTTCAAGAAAGACGCATCTAGTGAACTAGGTAATTATAGGCCTATCTCACTCTTGCCCTCAATAAGAAAGAACCGTACAAAATAGAATGGTGTGTTTTTTAACTAATATTACTTACTTACGTAATGGGCACCCGACCCGTGAAGAGTCTTTGCCTGAGACACGGCAGCCTTCCAATCTCTTCGAAACCGGGCACGC
Source organism: Brachyopa scutellaris (assembly GCA_949775065.1). NCBI lineage: Eukaryota > Metazoa > Arthropoda > Insecta > Diptera > Syrphidae > Brachyopa > Brachyopa scutellaris. Next base: position 108,574,190 of record OX459113.1, read on the forward strand.
TGCTTCCATTTGTCTAGACTAGGCGCACTGGCATCCGCGGTAGCTTGGTCCTTAAACCGGAGGTTCGGTCTTCCTGGTCGTCTCGAACCTGGGGGCTTGTCCATTCGCTCGATGTGGCCGAGCCAACGAACGGCGAGTTGAGAAGCTCATTGGCAATTGATACTCTTTGATTGCTTGTCAGACATTCGAAAGAGGTGGGACCGTGAAAAATCTATTAGATGTTGGATCCGGGCAGCATTGCGTAGTAGTCCAACGCACCTACCACTACACCACGGTGAAAAAAGACTACAGCTGCATTATTTGCTTACGTATCAAAGGCATTTGACATGGTCAATTACGCAATATTGATTGGTAAACTTGAAAGTGCTAGGTTTCGAGGTTTCAAATGTGATTGGTTTAGATCATATTTAAATGTAAGTACCCAAAGAGTGATATCAGAAGTGAAAAAAATCTCAATTGATTTCGGAGTTCCACAAGGTTCGGTTTTGGGACCAATACTTTTTTTGGTTTACATCAATTCTTTGTTCAGATTGCCTTTTAAATAATTACTGACAGCTTTTGCAGATGATGTTGGTTTCACTTATAGTACAAATAGTTGTCTTAATCTTATACATATAATATCTGATACAAATTAGGATCTCAGTTTGTTAAGAGTCTGGTTTGCAGAGCACAAATTGATTATAAGTTCTAAGACTAAGGTAATGTTTTTTAAATTTATCTGGGCAAAATTCTATTGATGCTGGTGATAAATGTTTTAAGTTAGAAATTGTTAGTGAATTCAAGTACATATATTTGGAATTAGTGATTGATTCTAGAATGAGTTTTTATAACCATACTCAATACAGAAAGTCTTAGACAGTATTTCCGGTGTACTCTTGAAAATTTCCTTTTTTTGCGTAAAGTTTGCTCTTGTCAACTACTGCTTAAGATTTATTATGGCAATTTTCATTCGAAATTAAAATATGGAATTTCTTGTCGGGGAGCTACATACATATTATAGCAAAATACAGCCTCTATTAGTTATGCAAAAAAGTGTTCTGAATATAAAAAAAAGGGGTAAGCCTCGCCTTTACCCTTGTTTTCCACCATTTTGGAATTTGAAAATTCTTTCAGTTTCTTTGGAAGATATACCTTACGTGGGCATTTCTTGAGCAGATTGTCTATACCGGTATTTCCAACAATTGCATTTCTAAATTTTTATAAAGTTTCCTCGTGTCGGATTAAACTCCCTCAATCCAACAGAATGCGAACTGCTCATTTGGTATTTATCAAACAAGTAAAATATTGGCTTCTTAGTCCTGATAATAATAGTATCGAGTTCTTAGTTAATGGTTCTACCCTGATGTTTTCTTGAAATGTTTAACTTTCAATTCAATTCAATTTGTGTAAACGTACGTAGGTACCTTATGTAAATTAATAATATTTTAACTTTTTTTTAATATTTCTTTTTTAAGGGTCACTCCACCCAATTCAAATAATTCATGTTCAATTGATTGCTAAGAGTGGCGATAAATGGAGCTGTTCGTTTGATACCTCAAAACTCATAACCTAACCATCCGATTGAGCTAAAACTTACACTATATTTTTTTTCTGATGTTTGAAGTGTTCGTACATCAAAAATTTCAAGTTTTCCAGTAGACGGCGCTGGAACACAAAATTTTTAAAACCATCCGATTGAGCTGAAACTTGCAGAATATATTTGTTATGAAGTAAAATTATTTGTAAATCAAGAGTTTCTAAGTTTTCCGATAGATGGTCATGAAAACCAAAATCTCAAAATTATTACTACAGCAATGCACGGTGACAGCTTACAGCTATCTTTTGATTTACGTGCACTTCTCGCTTCATAACAAATATATTGTTTAAGTTTCAGCTCAATCGGGTGGTAAGTTTTTGAGTTTTTAGGATATTATTGTTTGGACAGTTTTCTTAAATCCAAATATAGTTGTCGGCATTAAATTCTCCACCAGAGTCATTACTATTCACAAAAAGCCCATCGAAAAAATTTCATTACATTTATGACATAAACACTGTTTTCAATGGGTGTAGCGAAGCGCACCGGGTAACCACTATTTTTTATAAAAATATTTTTGTCACTTAAAATAAATAAATAAATAAAATGTGGTCACCATGGCCGTGGTAACTAGTACGTTGGACTACTCTGCATGCTACTCGGGTTCAATCACAGCCCGGGTCCAACACCTAAAAGAGTTTTTCACGGTTGCCACCTCTTTCGAATGTCTGCGAGCAATCAAAGAGTATCATTTGTCATGAGAAGCTTCTCAACTCGCCGCTCGGAGTCGGCAAAAAAAACCGTAGGTCCCTTCCATTTGTGAAAAAAATAACACGCACACACAAATGGTTGCGAGAAGCTAGGCTTGGTTCTGTATAGGACTGCTGACGCCGTATATTTATTTATTTATTTTAAAATAAATAATATAAATAATATTAATAATAATAATAGTATAGAATCACAGTACACGTACCTATATAAGGTAGTATAACAGAGTGTTCATTTTCGATCAAGTTCGCGCACCTGCCAAAAATTCAAGAAGATATACGCCAAACTCACAAATGAATTTGAATTAAATGCCAAACTCAGTACAATTATAGAAAGGGCACGAATTGCGGCCATTTTTCCTGCGCAATATATTACCTTAGATACGTGTACTGTGGTATAGAATCATCTGAGCTCAAAAATTGTAGGTATCTACTCAGAATAAAACATGTTTGGGAAACAAAGTAAAAATAAGAGCGAAGATGGAAATTCATCAATATTAGGACTTTCTTGACGTTTACAAAAGCAGAAAGTAAAATCTTAGCCACACTTTGACATTTCATATTTAACAGATCCATAAGCAACAGCACTTTAATCTGAGCAAAGTTTTAGAGGCGAAGGCTTGGTCAAGTTATTAAGACTTTAATGCACATATGTATGTACATATGTGTGTGTATATCTTCCCAATGCGATAACATCTGAGCAACCATAAACCATAAACATTGCATCACCTGATATGTGAAAATTATAAAAAAATATAATCGGTCACACGACATCTTGCAGAAATCTAGCAAGCAACTTGTACTCCAAGTCAGATAACCATCGCGCCCGCAACGCACACGAAATGCAACAAAATAAATGATGAATGGACCATATCGAAAAGTCTGTATATCTCCGATTCGATAAGACTTAATTAATTATTTCTTTAAAAAATAATAAACAAGCTAAGACCTCGAAACAAGGTGCATGACCCAAAATTGGGCGTTGGTCGGTGATTGGTGGTCTGGTCACCCGCTCAGTGGCATTTGACTTTTACAGCCTCTCTGCGTTGCTATTTCGGTTGCTGTTAGTCGGTCATTGATTGTTGCATATTGCACTGCGTGTTGCATAATCCACTGAGGGGAACACTGACATCTGAACATGTGGACATTTTATTTTATGCAAGCTTTTTATGTTCAGTATCGGTATCTCGGCGAAGTGAAGTCGTCGCGTGGTGTATCTCGGTGACTCTCGAACTCCCAATCAGATTACGTCTTTGTTTTCCATGAGTGGCTCATTAATTCTCCAGCTTTTATCGAGATGTGATTCCGGGAATCATGTGGGTCTGCCAATAATGTTTCGGAATTCCTTCTCGATGATTGTATGGAGTGGAGAGTGGCTGGGAAATTAATCATCACCTACCCTAGGGTCCCATTTAGCAAATAACTGCAACCTGTTTCGATCAGGATGGAGACGTGCATGAGTGGTGTTCATAAATTATTCCACTTGTGCAGGCATATGCAAAAGCGGTCGGCAATCATTTAATTAAAATACCGCGCGCGCTACCACCGATACACTACTCCTCACTACAGGCCAGGCCAAGTGCCCATATCCATAGCCAGCACCATCACCAACAACGCCGCCGCCGCCTCCGGCTCGGAGTACCTGTTTATGCAATGATATCATAAACGAGTGCCACCAGGCGAACGGAATGTGTGCCGTATATGAAATCATGAAGGTCATAAAGAAATTACAAATCCTTACGCTGGGACTCGTGCATTACCGCTATGCTGCCGATGGCGGTGGTGGTGGTCACATCATGGCGGTTGTTACGAGTACGAGTATATCCTTGCCCAGTGCTTTAGACGCAGTCCAACTGCCAACTCAGCCTAATAAGCAGTTAAGCATTATCGCATAAATTATTAGGGCGACGAGGTGATGCCTTTACACGGGAGTGGATTCTAATTATGGAATCAGATTGCTCCGTATAAGCCACATAAAAATGCTCATATGGGGCGAATTGACATTGTATTTGTAGTCTGTTAACATGCCGCAAATAGTTGGAGAATTGAATATTTTTACGATTCAAGGATTATAAAAATGGGTGTGAAAGTGAATTTAAAAACAGACGTTTGTGGATTAGATGCTTTGCTTTTACTGTCAAAAAGAGACTACAGTAAATTTTAAAAGCAAGTGTCAAAGTTGGAGGTAGACGATTTTTTAGCTGTTTCAAAACATGAGTTTCAAATTCTTCGACTGGCCACTTTATCACCATTCTAAACAACATATAAACACAACTCTTAGTAAAGAGATTTGGTGGTAACTTTCTGGTTTATCATTTTGCTTTATAAGATTTAGGCAAATGGGACCTTCTTTCAGATCAGCTGAAAACCCTGGTTGAGGATGAAAAACTTGTTGAAATTCAAGTGCTATCTTTATATATAAAAATGAGCTGTTCGTTTGATACCTCAAAACTCATAAACTAACCATCCGGTTGAGCTGAAACTTACAACATATACTTTTTATTATGTTTGAAGTGTTTAAACATCAAAAAATATCAAGTCTTCCGGTAGATGGCGCTGGAACTCAAAAAATTTTAAACTCACCGTTCGATTAAGCTGAAACTTACACAATATCTTTGTAAAATTAATTACGATTTTTAAAATGTTTAAGTTAAGCTCGGTCGAAAAAACTGGATATTATTGTTTGGACAGTTTACTTAAATTCGAATAGTGTTGCCGGTATTTAATTCTCCACTAAAATCGTTACTATTTTTAATGTCGGGAAAATTGATTCAAAATTATATTTACGTACATATGTAAATATGTAGGTGCCTACATCAAACAGACGAAATTTAAATACGTTCACATACATGTTGGTTACGCATCCGATTCCAAGCACTTTTTGAACACCATTTGCAAATACAATTTGTGCTTTCAGGTAACATCGTTCGGTGCACCAAAGATCACTCGAAAAATTTCATTACATTTTATGACAAACACTGTTCTCAACTGGTGTAGTGAAGCCCGGTAACCACTTCCACTATATGTATACTATACACACAAACAAAAAACAAAACAAATATTTATGACATATCTAAATGTACATACGAGCTGTTCTCTTGATCTTGATAAAGGCAATAACTAGCCAATTCCAGATCGATGTCAAATTAGAGAGAGATACCATCTGCCAGTTTAATCAACGCCATGATGCAAGCACGATGACATTCCTGGGCAGAGTTGTTATGAAATTGCAGTCAACTTCCCCTAAGTCAGAATCGCCATAAGCCACAAACATTTCTAAACGGGATTTCGACCTAGAGAACATATTTTTTTGTTTCGTCATGCGACAATGCTTTCGAAATAAATTCGAGTAAGAGAAAAATTCGAGTTAGAAGGACTATGAGTTCAGGGAAGTTGACTGTATTAATCTACAAAAATTAAACTTATGCGAAAACTTTTTGATCGAACTCATTAACACCAATGTGTATGACATTTGAAATGTGACAGTTTGTAGCGCAGTGCAATTACTTTTATTTATGAAATGTCTGTTGACCAAACTCGATGGGAAGGTGAAATTTTATGTTAACGACTTCTTCCTTATTGCTCTAGTGTCTTCCAGGCGGAAGTAGGTACTTGAAATCTAAGAAGCGTGTAAGGAGCTTAGTCTAGGCACTACATTGATGATGGAGGTAGCAATATTATTAGGCAGTCAGTCTGCTGTTTAAGCCACATCATCTAAATTGCTAAAACAGTGTAAGGAGGAATTTTCCAACACAAGCAGCTGGTATAAATAATATCACTTTCCTCTGGATGCCTGGTCATAGAAAGATACGTATGTACACATGTTAGCCAGAAGCGGTGTAGCCCTTTTAAGCTCCGTTGCAGATGAAGTTTGCCCTCCGCTAGGACTGGCAAGGGTAAAATCCTCCAGCACACATTCACGAAAGCCAATTCCAAATGGAAAACCCTCCGCAACTGTCTCAATTGTAGGATGACTTGACTCGTTTATAACAAAAATAGATCCCTAGATTCCTAGATCCTAGATCCCTAGTCAATAGATCCAAGATCGTCAGAATCGGTTACTGGCCACTCGGGGCTCATGCTCTCAGGTTTGGTGTCCCATTCAACTCCCACTGTCGCAGCTACGAAATTGCGTCTGCGGTAGAAAGCCTATTTCACTTTCTCTGTTAATGCCCGGCACTAACCAGAGCTAGAAAGCTTACACTAGGCAGATACCTCCCCAAAGAAATTTCCGGCATAGAATTCTGTAACCTTGTAAGATTCCTCAACTCCACAGGATGGATTTGAGCAGTACATCGCAAAACACACTAAACTACCAAATTAACCTATGACAACTAAATGGCACAAACGCCATACATTCATACTTACCTACCTATGTACATACCTTCGTATTCTATGACTCTTTTTTGCCAGTAGGGGCTCCAGTCTCCGGTTTATTGCAGTTTCTGCATATATATATGTCTGACAGAACTGGATTAAGATTGCGAGCGTGATATCCGACTACGCAATTCCCTATGACAGTTCCAAGAAGTTCATTGCATTCAATCCTTGTTAGCGAGAGAACGTACTTAGTTTTGCGACTGTCGGAGTGCGGCTTTGAGCTCAGATTGACCATCTTTTCCTTTTCATTAGATATTCTGCGGCTTGAATCTTTATAGAAAAAGTTTGATCAAACAGGTTAATTGGCCTGTACCCTGTCCGAAAGGTCTCTTTGACTCTGTGTTTTCTCCAGGGCTTTCCACTATATACTAAAACTTCATACAGTAGGATCAGTCTTACTTAAGTCAGATAAAGTCTCTTTGGGTTGTAAGCACCATTTAAAAAATAAAAAAAAAAATTGCACCGTAGTAGGACCTTTCTGTGGCCTTCTAAGACAATGCCTTTCGAGCTGAGTTTACTGTTGAAATCATCTCCAAAAAAATGCTCGAATTCGGCAGTGTCAAGTTATTCATCTCAAGTTAGGTTAAGTTGACTGGCTATCCTCATATTTAGTAGGATGCACTAAGACCAAAGTACGTCCATTGTGTTGTCACAGGAGCCGATTCTTATCGATACTCTTGTAACCATTTTGAGAGTTGGATGAATTTCCATATTTTATTGATATCCGTTGAGTATATATCTTGAAGGTCTGTAGAGAACTGTTCTCCCAGAATCTTTTTTCTTAAGGAGGAGAGTGCTGGGCAACCGCATAGAAGGTGGTAGGGGGATTTCTCTTCCTCCTTATCCATGCAGCTGTGACAGAAGTTATTGGCGAGGATTCCTAGCCTATTAGCATGTCTGCCTATTGCGCAATGATCTGTCGATACGCCAACTAGGGTGCCGATATGTACTCTGCTAATTTTTAGCGTAGCGTCAAGATTACGTCATCTTTCATTAGCCTGTCCCAATGCTTGCATAGAGATTTTGTGTTTTATTGTTTCCAATGGTACAGGAGTTCACTTTCTGTTATAAAATTTCCCAGTTTTGTACCTTTTCTGGCTAGTTTGTCTGCTTCACAATTACCTGGTATATCACTATGACCAGGAACCCAGCACAGCATGAACGGCAAGAGCCACTCAGTGGCTTCACGAATTGCCATCACCTCCGCTTGGAAGACACTACAGTTATCTGGAAGTCTCAAGGACAGGTTCAGGCTGAGCTGGCCCGAAAAGATACCCGCTCCTATACCATCACCTGTCTTGGATCCATCCGTGTAGATCTCCAATGCGGATTTGTCATTTAGACAGATATTTTCTACCCATTCCTGTCAGCTGGGAATATTAGTCCTAAGGTATTCATCTTAGTGACTTTAAATTAAGGAATTTTGTATTTTCTGGAAAATATCATAAGTTCCTTTTTTTCTGAATTGATTTTCAACCCTTTTCGTATAGCACGAGCACCCAGTTGCTAATGGAAGAGAGTGCTACATATTTCGCTCTTTGTGTCTATGAATTTTTCAGATGCAAACTTTGATACCATGTTCAGTGATCTTATCGAGAAATTTGAAATTTATTTTCAGTTAGCTGCTGGCCATTCAGAAGCAAAGAAAATCCATTCAGTGAAGATAATGATAAAATCAAAAATATAAAAAAAAAATACTTATATAAGTTAAATGCAATCGTTTGTCCTGTCCCTGTGCCTACACACATCGAGCGAAATTATACCCACAAATTGTGCTTCCTAAAATAAATCACACTCTGACAGTAATCAACTTCACTTTCAATAACCTTCTCCTACTCCGGCTAGACTTCCGACTTTTCCAGTTTTTTTCTTCTCTCTTTTTTTCTGTTTATATTTCTGATCCTGTCACGCCCATAGGCATATAAATTGTTTTTCAACACCATCGGCGACAGTGGTGCCGCAGTAGAGGAAAAAAACGGCTTTAATTCATCGAATCATGCAATTAGGTTGCACTTACTTCACGGTTTGCCTTAAGGCGTCATCCACAGACGAAGCGACGACGACGACGATGACGACGGATACATGCAAGATGCTGATGACAATAACACGTCTACACGTTGTCGTCCATGTTCACCTCAATGTACCCTCGTTTCCCCCCTCTCGCTGCAACAATTTAATTTCACTCATTCCCATTTTTAAATTAAATGTTTCGCAGGCACGTCCGTAATGGATACAAATGTATCTTGATCGTGTGTGCTCACGATTTCACTTGGTTTATTAATTTCCGACAGTAAGGCCTTTCCGTTTTTTTTTTTTAATCCATAATGCATTTTGTGCGGCACGCTCTCATCAGTGGATTTTTTTTTTTTTGCATTTCAGTCGTCACATCTGCATGCAGCAGCGCATAGTCCAGGTGCCGGTTAAGTCCGTCGAAGTCTACACCCGACCCATTTGGAAGCACATCAGCCACCCATGCCCGACGCAGACGAATCAATCGAATCAGATGTGCACACGCGTTCAACTCGTCCATGAGCCAGCCTATCGAGATGTCATTCGTCACAAGACGAGTAAGCAAATGGTCTACGATTGTTGTCCCGGTTGGGGCCGGACGACCAAGATGTCCAATGCGTGCTTAAAACGTAAGATCATTAAAGTCACTTTCACTATAGATCGTGTGTTGCGTTGCGTGTTTTCCATTCCCCCTCTTTATCTTCGTTTTTTATTTTGTGCGCCTTTCCAGCAATTTGCAGTGTGACCTGCCGTAATGGTGGATCTTGTGTAGGTCCGGATATATGCAGTTGTCCCCAGGGCTACGGTGGTAAATACTGTGAGAAGGACATCAACGAGTGCAAGGAGGAGAAGCCATGCGATCAGCTGTGCTTCAACACAGAAGGATCGTTCTACTGCCAGTGCAGAGAGGGTTTCGTGTTGCAATCCGATAAGCAGAGTTGTAAGAAGATTGGTAAGCGCCCTTTTAATGCATTCAATTTGAAGCGGTGAAGTAATCAAAATCCTTTCTCCCCCAGATGACCATCATGATGATGCCTTTGAAGCTCGTGATCTTGAGAACGAGGTTGACTCCAATGAGGTGACATCACGCTTGCATAAAATCGAAAAATCACTAGCCAATGAGCGGATCACCACAAATGAACTGCAAAAGTCCTTAGATGCCACCTACCACGTTGTCGACTCTCTAAAGAACAGGCTAACGACCTTGGTAAATAGATCACATCCCATCAACTAGATTCCTCTTAATCAATTTTGTTTACATTTCCAGGAAAAACAACAACAGGACATGAATCACCTGCAGAGCAACCTCGTAGCGACAGAGACTAGAACGCGAAAGCTAGAGAACATGATCAGTGTGCTGTTCAAGTGTCGGAATTCGCCGGGACCGTACTGCCCTTAGGATAGGATAGGATAAAGATTTTTTTTTAAGGAAAAACAAAAAGAAAGTGCATCGAGAAGCCTTGCTAAAGCCCTTACTTAGTATTGTATCCCTGATTTTGTTTTTATGTGATATAAATTATGAATCCTTGCTCAGTTGAATTCTTGCCTAGTTCTCTGTTCATAGAGAGGAGACAAAGAAGCAGAAGAAGAAGAAAGCGTATTAGGAGAAAGATGAGACTTTGAATCCCCAAACTCCATTCCCAGTTTTGCATGATTTAGTTTGTTTTTGTTTTTTTTTTATTTACTGAGCATCAAATAGCAACTTTAGTTTTAATTATTAAATGTTAAAAAAAAGAGCATAGGTTTAATCAGTTTGTAAGGAAAATAACGATAAAAGAGAACAAAATGCAATAAATTTAAATAAATAAACATAAATAAAATAATAAAATAAACGAAAAGCTTTTGTGATTTTGATTTGTGCAGCGTACTACAACTACAGTTCAGGGTGAACCAGTGGGCCTACTTCTGGCAACCATTTATGTGTGTTTGCTCGGATCGAACCCCAGGCAGCATTGCGAAGTAGTCCAACGCACTAACCACTATCGTGGAATCCGCCAGTGGGGAAGATTCACTGTAATTTGAACATCGGTATCGTTGAATCCGTTGAAGTGAATCTTTCCCTTGTCGGTAATGTGAATGAGTTTCACGGCATTGTAAAAAATAGAACATTTGACATTTCTCGTGCGTTTGAAAACACGTCTTGTCTGGTAGTTCCATTGTCTTACTGCTCGTTCTACTCATTTATTTCTGATGATAAATTCATGTTCTTCATCTGACGAATCCAGAAATAGAGCTATGCTATCCATTTCATTGTTGTTTTACTTCAAATTCACTTTGCTGTCATAAATTCTGCTTGACAGAGCCACTTCCTTTTCGACATTACGTCGGTAAGGAAACTTCCACGACGGATTCTAAGCTACCCAGCTAAATTGAAAGTGAATTGAAAAAGTGAAGGAAATCTCCGATCCGGCGGATTCCACGATAGTGGTGTATAAGGACTGGCTAACACGCATAGACCTAAAGCTTGCGGAAGAAAAGGAAAAGGAAGGACGGAAGTAGTACTTATAAGAGGCAGAAATGTAATAGAGACTATAAACGTAACCGTCGGAGACCAAGTAGTGACTTCCAAGCCAGAATTGACGTATCTTGGCATAATCATAGATACACGTCTTCCCTTCAACCAAGCCATACAGTACGCAGGCGACAAGGCAGCAAAGACCACCGCTGCTTTGAGAAGGATTATGCCGAATATTGGTGGAGCACTGTGTGGGAACAGACTACTGCTAGCAAAAGTCGCGTCTTCAATAATGTTACATGGGTCCCAAATATGGGCCAATGCTATGGAAAAAACATATAGAAGAACAATGGAGACCGCCAGCGTACCGAATCAATGCTCTGAGAGTAAGTAGCGCTGTCCGAACGACGTCTTATGATGCAGCGACTGTTGTGACTGGTATGATGCCAATCGACACTTATCAGCACAAGAAGCGCAAGAAAAATACCTTGCTAGAAGACCAACGGCGTCATTAACGACAACACCAATCGACAACCAGACTCCACAAAGACCGGAAAGCCTTGGAAAATGGCAACAGAGATACGACGACAATCCTGACTGCCCAACCTGCCGGGGAACAATTCAAGACGCTGAACATGTAATGTTATATTGCCCTCGGTACGAAGCAGAGCGACATATACTGGAACAGAGGCTGGAAGACGTTTTAACCCCAGAAAATATGATTCAGTCATTGACATATTATATATGGACTGCTACTGCTAGTACCCAACTTCGCGTTGGTTCCAACATAAGCACTAGCCCTCTTGTTTTGTAGCGGAGAAATGTGGAAACTTAGACTGTGTTTGAATTCACGAAAGCCGATGGTTTGTGATTTAAGTATTTTTTTAATAAATTGTGAGAAGTTGTACTGCATTATAAAGCAAAAACACAAAGTATTAATCAACACAAAACATGAATTCCAAATAAATTTAACATATTTAGTCCAGTGCAATTAGGTTTATACCTCGGAACCCAGCTATAGTGAATGGATTTAAAAGTTTCGGTATTTTTTGAATCACTTATACTATAAAGTAAAAAGTTTACCTTTTGAAACCTTCCGCTAATGTTTTTTTTTTTTTAAGACATGTCCCATGAAAATGATGCTACTTGTAGTATAGAGTACATTCCTTTTACAGGTTCTTGTTACTTAATTAACTTAATACCAGGAAAACTATAAGCCCCAGGTAAAATCTTTGCATGGTGAATTTGTAGGTGACGGTATGACACATGAAAATAATATTAATAAAAAAAATTATAAGCACACTTTTCCGAGAAAAACACGATTTTCACGAAAATTGGTTAAAAAGAATTATAAAAATTTGTGTTTGAAGACCAATATCTCAAAATCGAAATTAAGGATGATAATAATTTTTAGCTGTGATAAGCACTTATCAATTGTCTATGCAATAATTTCACCTTGGTTGCTCTAAGTTTAATACACTAGAAGTTGTACTGGAATAACTGTTGGTACCTACTTCAATGATATTTTTTAAACACCCTGTAGCTCAATGGGTGTTCAAGATAGACACCCCCTCTCATACGACTTTTTTCATAGCATGAACCAATGACTCTGATCCCAAAATATCTGTATAGTAAAAAATTACCCTGTATAGTAAGAAAAAAAATTGATTTTTGATTTTTTTCATATATGTACGGATTTCAAGAATTGCGGTAATTTTTAATGGGTAAACTTTTAAGTTAATAGTATTGTAAATCCAACAAAAAAAAAAGAATTCAAATCCATTCACTATAACTGGGCTCCGTCCTTTTTCATTTATAATAACTAATTGCACTGGGCTCTCATGACGTAATTTCACCGACGATTGGCGATCACACGACCGTACCAAACGACGTCGACGAAACGATGCTTCCCGAAACACTACCAGTCTCGTGTCGTCCATCACCTTCGTCTTTTTCCAGTTTGAGAACCACAGAAAACAACATTTATAAGCGGTTTGACATTTGCTGATGAAGTCATAATTTTACATTGTGGTTTTGTCGACGTTTTCATATTTCATAGACTAATGAAATCTTTAAGTTATATTTAATTTTTGTTTAATGAAAAATGACAGTAGGCAGAAAGGAGACTATGCATTTTCACTTTAAATTCGTTTTTTGAAAATTATATTCGTTATTTTACAAATGAAATTCGTATTTTTGCCAAAGAAACCAAATTCAATTTCCAAAAAAAAGAATTTAAATTGAAAACGCACCGAAATTGCATTAAACACAGGAGGACGACAGCTAAATAGCTATCGTGCTATCACGCGCGCCGAGACGATTGTACTTGACAGATTTTGGTGTTACGTGAAATGTCGTGAAGACGATCGGTCGCTCGTCGTTTGAACGAGCGAGCATTTTTATGCTAACGGGAAGCATCGCTATCGCTAACGATGTCGAAAACGATGACGATTGTCTTACGTGATGAGCGCCCTGGACTTAATTGTAAAATCGCTGTCAAGATTTTTTGGAAGACATATCAAGAAATAACATTATCTTTTTAAAATCCATGCTTTCGAGAAATATAAAAATTTATAAATAAATTTGAGCTCTTTTCTCTAAATTGAATTGATTTTTTTAAATTCCACTTATTTTTTTTTTTAAGTTGTCTCAACTTTTTATGATAATTGTCCCACATTTAAGACAAAATAAAATTGATGGATCTTATTTCCAGTTGAATTTCTTTACTTTGTCCCACATTTCAGTTATTGGGATCTGGTCACTTTAGTGTAGGTACGTGGTACAACTTTTTTCTATGTGGGTGATCCTGTAGGATGATGAAGAGATCGATCACCTTCAGCTTGAAAGAATGTATACATACCTATCACGTAATTTTGTTTATTTTATTTTTAATCCACATAAAATACAGAATTTTTAAGAAAAACAAATGTCATCCATTACTGTGCACATTAGGCCGCCATGAAATTCTTTCCTAAAACCCTACAAATGTTTTTCAACCACATCAAACTTAACTAATGTTATTAACGTAGAACAAAGAAGAAATAGGAACAACAAGAAGCAAAATAGTAGAAAAGAAAACATCCGCGATAAAATACAAAACAACAATATCCCACCCTTGTCCGTGTGCAGTGCAATCAAAATTTCACTTCATTTCCTTCTCCTTTTTTCCGTGACCCATAAATTTACTCGATTTTACTCTATTGTCTAGCTGTGTCGTTCGTTTACGTTACGCGCAGTTGTATTAAAAGAAAACAGTCATTAAGAAATGTCAAAACAAATTTCAGTGTACTGATTTTTTCATAATAAAATATTTAAACAACGATTTCCAATTTCATATCGTCAGTTGATAGTGTTGACAAAATGACTGAACTAATAGAAAAAGTGGAAAAGATTCCACTCAAACGGGCCGAAGTTTCAGTGCGAAAATTCAACGACCTTGCAATTCCACACCACCTTGGCCTGTTGAAGAATCACAAATCCAATATTGAAAAATGTCTCGCACTTGGCGACTGGACAAAGATAAAAAAAGAAGAAATCAATGCGATGCGGGTAATAAAACAATTAAAAAATCTTATGCTGGAAATGGACATCCTAAGGGAGAAAGTGTGCGATGACGATCGGGAGAGATTCGATGAAATGATGTCCGTTGGAAAGAACAAGGCCATGGAAGGCATGCGGGAGTATTTGGGTGAGAATTTTCAAATGAGGGATAAAATTTGATGAACATTATTTATGGCTATGATGTGACATCACATTCTGGTTCGGAGTTCATTCCCTTTTTTTATCGATTCATGGTGGCGTTGTTCGTCTATACATAGGAGAGACTGATACTTTAATTATTGTGTACTACTGCTACACTTGGATTATCGTTAATCGATAAGCCATTCATTTTTTTGTTTATTTATCTGGAAGCAATCATATTAATGATAGCCATATTTACTGCTACGTCGTACGACAGTATTACGCAGAGTTAGTCATCAACTGCAGTATCTTCTAAACTGACATTCACGTATCTAGCGATACAAAAAGCTTCATTCTTACTACGCAACTTGTCGAAATTTCCAATCTAAAACTGTTATGATTTTCAATAAAAATGTCTTTTCTATTCCATATTTCAGATCTTGAACTAAAGAGCCCGACGAGCACAAATAAATCCGACGATAATGGCGAGAATTCTCCACTAAACGAAAGCGATACTTTGCCACAAATTCAAGCGGAATTTCAACTTCAGGAGCATCAATTAATAGCGCGACAAGCTTGTCTAAATGAATTTGAAAACCTACAGAGAGAAGTTCAGGACCTGCATAGTATGTTCCAAGACGTACGAGTTCTTGTCCACGACCAAGCGGAGAGTGTACAAGCCATCGCTGATAATGCGGAAGAGGCTCTAGAACAAGTGCAAATGGGCGAAGCGCACCTCAGGCAGGCGCTCACCTACAAAAAAGCCATGTATCCTGTGGTTGGTGCGCTTTTGGGCACTTGTGTGGGCGGCCCCATTGGTCTGCTGGCGGGCATTAAAGTTGGAGGACTAGCCGCAGTAGGCTGTGGAATTCTAGGCTATACCGGAGGAAGTGTCCTCAAGACAAACACAAACGTCTCAAACGGTCAACTCGAAGAGAAAAAGGATGAATGACCGGAGGATAGTGATTTAAGTGGAAACCGGTGGCGTGTATGTACGGTTCAGTAAATTGGGAGAGTACGTCGTTGCCACGTTGAATGTTTGTTGTTGTCCTCTTTAAAAAATAAAAACTGCTTCTCGCTGCTTTACAAACGCACGGCGACCATACACCAGTGGTCATTTCCCGCGGTTTATACTCCCCTAGATTTAAATGTCTTTTTACACAACACGTAGGACTCTTGAATTTGTTTAAACTAGATTCTTAGCCAAATTTTATCATGCAAATCGAGGTAAAGTGAAAATAAATTAATTCATTTAATACGAGGCATTTAATGTTTGTTTTACATTTTATTTCAGTTCAATCAGTCCTAAAATAAGTACACTTAAAATTACACTTGGTTCTTTGTCCTACAGAGGTACATTGATTGTGGTCCATGCTTGCTTGAAGCGCTTCGTGCGTGCATGATCTTTCTTTCGGACTCTTCTGGCGGTTTTCTTTGGTTTATACCATGGTGGGTACGAACCGTGCTGATCTTTCATCGTTTTCGTGTTGTAAGTGTGCTCTTTGCCAGTCTTTTCGTTGACCACCGTAATGTTTTCACCCTTTTCTCGCTTCTCTTCGTACTCGTACTCGATTTCTTTATTTTCTTTTATAATTTTCTCCTAAAAAATACCAAACGAATTGTATTAGTAGTGTTTTCAGAAAAGTAAGTGGTTTATACTTACAATTTTCAGATCCTTGGCAGTTTTTACGGTGACCACCTCATTGACGTCTTTCATAATTTCATTGCCATCGGCATCCAGCAGGCCAAGTGTTTTCTTAAGACGCACTAGCTCCTTGGCGGCATTGCGAGCTTTTTTAACTTTATTCATTTCATCACGGCGTTTACGTGAACGGTTCATGCGACCCATTTTAGGCGATTATAAAAGTATTATTGAAATAAAATTGAAAAAAATGGATTATTTTCGCGAGGAGCAAAAATAAACACGTGTAGTTGACACAAATGTCAACAAGTAAAGGAAATGACATTCGGCAGTGATGCCAATCTTCAAAGAAAAATACCTCTCTTGGGGTATGCTTACACTAATAGCGATTGATTTATAATATTTTTATTTCGTATGTACAAAAAAAAGAGTTAATATTTTTGATGCTGGGTAAATGTTATTTCAATTGACGTTCGTTCAGGCAGAAATCTGATGGTTAGTGTCAATTGTTGTTTGTTTTTGATTGGTTGTCTTTTTCTGGGTTAAGATAAATAATGTATTTTTATCACTAAAATATTCAACCTTTATACTTTTATGGATTTTTGACAGTCTTAGAAGAACAACATTAAACATTGTCAAACCAGTTCAGTAAGGTAGAATAGTTTGAATCGGAAAGGTTTTATAAACACAGATAATAGATGGTCAAAAGGTAAAACATAAATAACGAGTAAAAGAGGAGATCTGTGGATGGGAACAATCTTTATGATTACGAGTTGAAAGCATATTTATAACAGAATAATAGATTATTAAGATCAGCTAAGCTCTCCTTTTCTCAGTGAGTACTACTTTTGCAGTTATAAGTTACAATTACTTAACCAAAATATATGCATTATATGGGATTTACACTAGCGTCGAAATGAGTTAGTTTCGAGTTTGAAATAAAAAGTGTTCATACCTACGCTTGCTAATTTCGTGAATGGATGCATTCAGTTCCAATAGTAAATCTATGACGGTGCCATGTTATAATTTTTTTTAATATTAAATTATTTTTTTATATACATAAGTATAGGTATAACGTATAATAATAATAATAGTTGGAAGTTATTGTTAAACAGTTGGGTAAATAAAGTCGACTATTATATAGCTAACATTGGATAGATGCGGCGCTGCCTCGGGTTAATATGTTAAAATATCACTTTTCGGGTGGGTTTGCCACTCCGCGTATATCAACAATTGTCAGGCACTCGCGTGAATATTAAGTCGACTATAGAGCCAACTGTAGAAAAGTGCCCCAAATGGGCGCGGAGCTCAAATAAATGGACAGATATTGTGTATGTACGAATCCTATGGCCGACGCTCTTTGGCTCCACATGCAGTTGATCAGAGTGCCTTTATGCGGCGTACAACTTAAATTTCTTTTTTTCAGATAACATCCCATATTTATTAAACCATTCCATAAGATATTTGTGTTTTGTATGTTATTCCATTATATTTCGTTTTTATATCACTTTACTTGTGCTGAACGGGGCCAGTAGCTTTGACAATTGTAATCTCAACCACATAGTTTATTAAATAACTACTTAAGCCTAGTACGCTGCTGATGCGAAACGAAATTTTCCTGTGGTCTCCAAATCGAGTGCGAAAAGCTTGCGAAATATCGACGAAAAAAAATGTACGGGGAGTTCAATCAGCTGCTAGAAAAAAATACTGACTGAAACAAAAAAATGAAATTGAATTATAAAAACTATTTAATTCCACTTCGAGGACTCCATGTTCTAATGACAGCACAAGAAAACGAAAAAACTAAACACAAACACGAGACCGAAAATACAAAATACTAAAAAAATACAAAAGTCAAAATTCCGCCATGAATTAATGAAAGATTTAAATTTATTCTTTAATAAAATCAAAATAACGACAAAGTTGAAGAGGAATCAATAACAACTTCTGCATCTGTTGTTCTTTCATTGGTTTCTGCCGCACTGGAACTAGCACCAATGTGGGTGGTATATTTAGGAAGTCATCAGCTTCAAAAATATTCTTTTCCTCTTAAATTTGCACTAGCACGGTACAATAACACGAAACCGAAAATATAAAATACGAATAAAATGCAAATGTCAAAATTTCACAAGGAATTAATGTCCCGGACAATAAATTGTGTGCGAAAACTGAGTGGAGATATTTATCTAATACAATCACCATCAGTATAATTTCGCAGTGGAACCAGTGATGGTAACTAAAAAAAAGAAAAGTACCTACCAACGATGGAAAAAGTCCCTACTTTGCTCTACTCATTCGCAAAATTTCCCCTACAATTCCCAATATGTGATTTTTCAAAAGGGAGAATTTAACACAATGCGTTCATCAAATAAAAAAAGGCTTAAAATGCTTAAGTTTATTTTATTTGTTTTCATAACAAACCAAAAACAGCACAAAATCAAAATTGAAATAAATCATATTGCACTGACAAATGCAAAAAAAAATTACTTGAAACTAACAATTCGAGCTTGAATCCTACAAGTATGACCGAATGATGCAAATCGAACTGAGATTTTCGTGACTTTTACATAAGTACATATTTTGAGGGTAAGATAATATTTAGGCATTCCTGCAATCATAAAAACTCTGGAAGAATTCAAATAGGGACATAAAAAATAGCCGGGAGTTTTCAATATTGAAAGTCCCTACATATTCGAAATTATCTCATTTCGAGCATTATTTGGAAATTCGCAACGAAATTAGCTGTTTTCCCCTAGTGTGAATACCGTATTATACATACATTGTGCGTAAAGTAGGCTACACTATCATTTTTGAAATGACATTTTAATGAAATTTTGTTAAAATGACAGTGTGTGGCTTGGAATGCAAATTAACGATGTGAATGGTGGTGAGAAGGATGAAGTTTGAAATAGAATGATGGAGAATAACGCATTAATGATAATGTATAGGCAAATGTGTAGGCAAAAAATGTCATTCCTGGAATGATAGTGTATAGCCTAGAATGAAATGATGAGGACATTACCCTACTTAGACTGCGACTTTGAAGTTTTTAAGACACCAAATCAAAGCTAAAACAAATGTGGCTATTGCTTGTACCCGATTTAGCATGTAAATAATCTGGTGATCGTTATAGCTTGGAAATTAGAAAGCAAATCTTTGCGACATTCAAATTTGCGACAAAAAACTTATTTATCACTGGGTTCATGTTTTTGTGATTTGTATTCTACCCATACATTTCAGGGTTTTTCTCATCACTAACCAAATCGATTTGCATCTGCAAAGCAGGTAGTATTTTCAGGGTTTCATATTAATTACAATGGAATTCCACGAAATCCATATCCAAATACGCATATTATAACATGTGTGAATAATGTGCTCATTATTGCATCCTTAATCCACTTCAAATGCATTTTGTTTAGTTCCACAATCATCGCCTTGTTTCCTCCTCTACGCACAAATTTAACTTTGACCTACTCTGGTCTTGTGTTCGAATAAGCGGCCAGGCCAAAGTAAATTCTCCTTTTCCCCTCTTGTGTTTTACAAAGGTTAACCCCATTTTTTTATTCGTTTTGCGTTCATCAAACTCGTATAAACACAAAACAGAAGACCAAAGCAAAGGGAAAACGGGAAAACTAACGAATATGGCCAGAAAGCAAAATGATGAAATAAACAAACAGATGAGAAATGAATCGAATGAATCTTTCCCCTAGTCTCTTCACGTTTCGTTTCTTTGTTTATTTGTAAACAAATAAATTCATTTTTCTTGTTTATAATTTTTTTTTTTGAATTTTTTTAAATACAATAAAACTTATTAGGGTTCATTTGGTGTTGCCATTGGTTGTTAAGTAATACTTGTGTGCATTTAGTGCTGTCATTAAATTTGGTACCATTTTCCTTTAAACGGAAAGGAGCATTCCTTTATCTATCTGTTAAAATGACTAATTAAACCACGATCCAATGGATTAATACCAGAGAATTTAATGAGATCCTTAGTATGAATCTCCCAAATAGACAAACAGACATGAATGACTTGGTCACGCTCTGTAGGATATGTATAAACCGTATCTCAACTCGATTCAATTGCAATTGTATTATTCAATCCATCATATAAATGGGCTCTTAGTCAAAAGAAAAAGGATATAACAGGTGGAGTCACAACTGTCACATTGGATTATCAAGTAGGTACCTACATACCTATAAAACTTGGTCTTTTATTTTCAGACTCTCCTGTTACGATACGTTTTTTCTAAATGTGTACCTATGTATGTATGTGCATTATGTAAATTTCGAATCATTTGATACAATTATCTCATCCTCTTCGCTGTTTTATTTATCCTAAACACCCTAAACAAAATACATACATTCACCACACACCGTCACTCAGCTGTGCGCGAGATTCATTTTCGATTCCTTGCTTCCTCTCTTCGTGTGCTGGTGTTCATTCTCGACCAAGTGCCAGCCAAACTGCAAAGTACCAGTTCCAGTGTTCTTACATTTTTTTTTGTGTACAAAACACCAGTCAGCTGAGAGCGCGTCCCACAACGAGTTCGTTGAACACCATCAAAATACAAACACAAAGTGTACATACATACAATATTTTTATTTTCCCAAAAAAAAAAAAAAAAAAAACAACAACAAAATAACCAGCAATATCCTTCAGGAGAAAGGAAATCTGAGAAAAAGTAAATATCCAAATTCCAGTTTAATTAGTTTTGAAATAAAGTGTATGCTCGTATATCCCTTTTGTTATTGCATTAAATAACCCCAGATACATACAAAACAAATGTATATGTTAATACAGAGCAAGCAAAAAGGATTTTTTTTCAACAATTTTCTGCAATGACAGGAAAATCTTGAAACATATGATAGACATTTTTTTCTCTAACAAAAAAAAAAAAAAAAAATCAACCACAAGCAATAACTTTTTGTATTCTCTTTGTTTCTTCAAGGATTTTAAAAGGAATCTTTTTATTGTGCAACAAGGATACAATTCTAAGCGAACAGAAAATAACTTAAGGTGAGTTAATAATCCTTTTATTATTAGTGTGCGGATTGTGCGGGGGGAAAAGGGAGAACATTTTCATTGAATTCTTTGTGAAAATTAGGGTTCTACAAAACTTGCTACAAGCACATACGGATGTTTTTTGTGAAATTCTTCATATCTATGTTATGTAGAGGTATACACTAAAATGTTTATTTTACTCAGGCGCAGGAAGGTATAGTAGGTAATCCGTTCTCTATGGGGCTGCCACTGTTATTATCACTATTTACCATGGCGAAGCCAGGTCATGCTGGAGTTAATATAATTTCTTTTTTTCTGTTTATATGTACATTATGTACTATAGATAAATGCTATCTATGTACATACATATATCTCGTGTGTAAATAAGTGCAGGCCACCTGTGTCCGTGTGGATATTATAATAATGTATATTCATTATAATTATCAGAAATATTTACTGTGGGGAAATATGGAACTTGTTCTTGTAGACAGGGTTGCTATTGCTTTGTCCTGAAATAAGAATCTAAATTAGCGAATGTTTGGAGCGGGATGGTAGGTTTCAAAATTGTCAATTTGAATGTTTTCACTTGATTGTCGAATGACAAATTTGTAGGCAAAAACGAGGGGGGTGTTATTTCACAATTTGAAAACGTGTATACTCTCTTATTAAATTGTATACAAAGATTTGAACTAAGAAGCTATCAACTAATTCTTTGTGGTTTTCTGTATTCGTTCGTCAATATCTGCTATAAGTCTAATAGGAAGCGAATTGTTTGGCTTTGAACTCGAAGTGATATCTTGGATAGAAATATAGATACAATATGTACCTATACATACACGTGTACGAGTGGAATATTTAAAGAAAAAGTTTAAGTGAACATAATATGTAAACACAGACGAATTCAACATTTTTGGAATTTTGTTTTGTTTATTTTGGGAATGGGTTAATCGTGATCTTTTTGTCAATCACATTTTAATACACTAAATTGTTTGTTTTATTACAAAGCAAATCTTTGCAGCTGCAAAATGCTGTCAATTCTGTTTAAAATAGGTAATTTAATGAAATATTTATGGATTTGTAGCAGGTATTAAAATTAAAATTCCACTTAGCTGGTTATGTCTTGCAACGAAAGAAGATTCAATTTAAAATCCAGCAGCCCTATTCATAAAGCATTTAATCAACTATGGATTAACCTTAATTTTGGTTTAGGTAGCCTTTAATACATCATTTGTTATTCATTCATTTTCCGTCACTAATCAACGTTGATCAAGTCTGAATTAACTTAAATGCCGAAATTGGCATTTAAAGTGACGGATGGGAATTATTTTTTTATTAAAAACTACAAAAATGGAAAGTTTTAAAATTTTTATTTTTATTTTATTTTTGGACATGTTGATTTAGACACACAATGCCCAAAGAAGTATAGAAAAAGGATTGCTCCTCTATGATAATGAATTTGGGAGCAAATACAGATTTTCAAAGAAAAATATGCGAAAATTAATTTGCTATTTTGATTTTTTTTTTTGGTTTTTTGATGAACGTTTATGTAATAATTTGATACTATTCCATCACAATTTTTAAAACAGTGTTTCCAAAACCGTTAATCAAAGCAAAATTACTTAATTATCAGCTCAAAATAGGCGTGTTTTTTTGGTAATCTATACAGCCTTAAAAAAGTATGTGTAAAAAAAAAGCTCTTCGGCGATTTGGTAGCACTATGCTAATTGACATTCGACATTTAAACATGTTTTTTTTTTAAAAAAAAGGCGGGAAGGTACCCTATTTAATGATTTGCCTGAGAAAAATGTAATTTTTTTCTGACTCTTAATATTTCTTTCTCACTTTTCCCCTTGTTTTCCAAACTCCTTTGCATAGCATCACGTTTTCATCGCCGCAATTGTTTTCAAATTTGTCACTTACATGTCACATTTGACATTTTCAATAACATTTCGATAACAATCGACAGAAAATAGTTTGGTAGCACATTTTTTCGAGGCTAAGGACACAAGACTCGATAGCTATCCGGATTTCGTTATTCTATATAGGCTTGGTTGTTAGTGTATTTAACATGAAAAATATTTTCTAAGGCTATATAGATTACGAAAAAAACACGCCTAATGTATGTTTGGTTTTTAATGTTTAGCCATAATTTCAGCAGGAATATTTTTTTGTACTTGGTATATTGGTACTTGGTAAGATACCTGTAAGTAATTATATAATACTCATTCTGTTTCTGTTTTCGTTGGCATTCGACAGCAACATTGTTTTCGAATAAAATGATACTCGAAACCGTGAGCACTAATGCCAAAACGTTACATTTCGATAACGAGTTACTCGTTAATTATTGCGGTAATTCGGCCCAGGCTTTTTCTCTATGATAGGATAAAGTTTTTTTTAGTCTAGAACAGTGGTTCCCCTTCCCAACTCAGTGAGGCTCGCGGCCATCTCGGATGATTTCTAAAATGGACACGGCCCGATTCCCAAATGTTTCCTAGTTAAAAAAAAAAGTTTTATTGAGCTTTTTTTCCAAATTATATCTATGTTTTCTTTTGATTACGATTTTTGGGTGCGCATTTTTGCAGTCTAGGTGATTTCATTGTTTATTTTGAATTGGAACTTCTTATGTCGCAGTAGGGCAGTAAAATTAAACTCGAATGAAACGAAAATATTTACAGAGGGGAAATATAAAGGGGTATAGAAATAAAATAATTTAAAAAAAAAACAGCCCACCTGTTTATTGACAATGACATATGACAATTATTATTGACAAAAGTAAACGAAAATAGTTACAGCTTACAGAGGAGAATGAGCGCTCGTGGTGGGCGTGGGGGACGCATTCGGAGGGATAAGCGATGGTAGAGAGCGGGAAAGAGAAAGTGAATAGCGCTACCGCTACAACTTAAACCCTAAACTACTCAACCGATTTCAACAAATAGAGTCGTTGGACTCGATTTGACCCGGAGAGTATCTTAGGTTATATGACGTCATAGAAACAGTCAATATGGCGGACACCCAAAATGGCCGGTTACCGTTTACTCACGACCTACGTATCAAATGAAAGGGTTTGACAAGACAAACAATATGCTAAATAACATCATTCGAAGTTCACCATGGCGGTCCACCAAGATGGCGGATTACCGTTATCTTCACGACTTCCTTATTATGGGTATCAAATGAAAGGGTTTGACAAGACAAACAATACGGTTAGTGACTTCATTCGAAACTAAACATGGCGGTCAATCAAGATGGCGGACTACCGTTATCTACACGACATCCATTATATAGGAATCAAATGAAAGGGTTTGGCGAGACAAACAATTAGCTAAGTGACGCCATTCGAAATTCAATATGGTGTTACACCAATATGGCGGACTACCATTATCTTCATGACCTCCATTATATGGGTATCAAATCAAAGGGTTTGACAAGACAAACTATAAGCTAAGTGATCTACATCGTATTTTTCAAGTCCAGTTTCACTTCTATCGCGCAGCTTTCTACGCAGAAATTTTTTTTATCAGCAACATGCCCGAAAAGCCTGTTTTTCGAAGTTTGGGATGCATTCGCTTTCTTACATCAAAATGTTTCAAGGCTGATTCCAGACTCAAAACATTCTGTGATCATTCTGAAGTTCGATTATCTTCTTGAAATTTATCGGGAATTTCAATCACCTTTACAGATTCTGCTTGGCTAAATTCTGGAGCACTTGTCAGCTTTTGACAATATTCCAACCACCGGTCCTAATTGAACCATAATCCTACAAGTGTTTCTTGACACTTGTCGTTTTTTGTTACAGAAAGAGGGAAATTATATAATTCATCTTTCCTCGCGGCAATTGTCGAATAGCGTACGGACTTGTCGTTTTGTGATACACAATTATTTACAAGCTGTCGAAATTCAGTTGTCTTACAAGTACTTGTCGGTTGTCGCGTTCTGTTACAGGCCCCTGTGCCTGCAGTTGCTCCTCATGACAAATAATACTCTTGTATGCTTCTCGGACATACGGAAGAGTTGGCACCGTGGAAAACCGTTTGTGGTGTTTGCTGTGATTGAACCATTAACCACTGATCTATGGCGCCTACAACGATTCTTAAAGTTCCAAAAACTCAGTGCTATTAGTTTTTTTTTAGTGATAACGTGTAAGGTGGCGCAAAAGTCCTCACTCGAAGCCCTAACGCATAGGTAGTAACTTTGTTTGTAAATAAAATGAATTGGTTCTCTGTTTGTTGATTATATTTACATAGACGTTTACATATAAGTCACGAATATAATATTGGTTAATTGGGTGCCACCAGAGTTGATTCACATTGAGGTTCGTTCCACAGCAAAATGGGCGCTTCTTTGTATAGATTGATGACTTCTACGCCAATGGTTAGTACAGATTGTCTTTTCAAAAATAATATTCCAAATGTTTGCGATCCACAATTTTTTAACGCTGTTGTGTATGTGTATGTACTCGTACTTACAACAAAAAACAAAACAGTAGGCGGGTGGAATTTATTAGGAAATACATAATATGTTACATACATACATTATGTATGTTTGTAATTAAAAATCTAAATCACGTAGAAACTTGTGTTACTATAATAATGTTTGATTTTGTTTACCGACTTTTAAAATGCAATAGAAAAAGGGAAGAGCTGAAAAGGGATTTCCCTAAATGTCTATATATCTACTCGTTAACTCATTCAGTTATATACCTTTTTCTAATAATCGAAATGTAAACATTTCGAAGATAATCTGCCAGACTTACTATCAGCTTTTATTATTATTACTCTAGTTGAGTACTATTGCTCCACGGCTTAACTATACTTATTTCTTGTCTCAGCGGTATACGTGTCTGTTATTATTGGTGACCGATGGGATTCAAAACCATGACTTGTCATTGACCTACATTTAAATATCATTGTCTTTCAATTGTCCCACGTGCCCCAACGTCACGTAATAAATTTAGTCTTTCTGTCTATGTTATGGCTTCCGGCTAATCTAAGGCCGGTGTTTTATTACCCATTATTTCTTTTGACATATTTTCCAGCTGACGTCTACCAGTGAATTCTTGCCCGTCTACACAGGTATTTACAGCCAAACAGCTTTCCATCCTTTGAACCATCTCCCTCTGGCTTTATCTCAATGTCAACTGATTGCCAGCGGATGTACAATCACAATCATTAAATGCCAAACTAAACTAAGAGCGTGTTGTATTTTGACAGATCACGAATAAGAAACAATAGCTTTGTTTGAAGTCCGCCCTTGGGCGCACTGGATTTGCACTGATGCGTTTGATGTCCGCATCGATTGGTTAATAAAACAACATGAAAATTGAAAAAAAATTGCTTTATATATAAGCCGTGTTTTTTATTAAGTGAGTACATACTCACTTTTCAATTTACCCACACTACAAAAATAAATTCGCTTGCTATAACACAAGGTAAAATTCTCCAAGTAAACGCTTTACTTGGTACAGCAGTTTCAGACTCTGAATACCAATGGCGCTGAGATCGGTTAAAGGTTGTGTTGGTGGCCGTGGAAAAAACGCAACTTTAAGTATTTTCTATTTTATTTTAAGTAACAAATGAACATTAATAGTTAAACATGTAATTTTAAGATTAACTGATAAACCATAAAAGGCAAAAAATGAATGTAAAAAAGGAAAAAAGAAAGAAACTAAAATTAAATTCTATTACTCCATCTTCTGCCACCAACTGCTTGATTTAAAATTCGTTTGACATCTCAATATTGTCTCGTTCGTCCTCCGTGTCAATGTTGGTAGGTACTCACGTACCCACCGCTTCCAAAACAAGTCGGTCAGCTGCTGGCACTTTCTCCACTCCTTGCGCAGAATTAGGTCCTTATCGCAGAAAGCTCCTGGTGACTTGCTTCCGTTTGATGACCCCAACAGAAAATGGTTTGGTGTCATCGCTTCCACATCATCACAATCCACTGATACATGTGTGAGTGGTCGTGAATTGATGATACCTTCTATCTCTATCAGCATCGACTGCAGGGACTCATCCGTCAACCTCTGATTCCGCATTACTTCTTTCAAAACGTTTTTAACTGACCCGACGAGTCGCTCCCAAACACCTCCC
The DNA here is from genome assembly GCA_949775065.1 of Brachyopa scutellaris. Taxonomy (NCBI): domain Eukaryota; kingdom Metazoa; phylum Arthropoda; class Insecta; order Diptera; family Syrphidae; genus Brachyopa; species Brachyopa scutellaris. The sequence continues at coordinate 108,601,729 of OX459113.1, forward strand.
ATATGAGGTGCCGCGGGGGGGTTGAAATACCATCTAGTTTCTGAGGTTGTGAATCTCTCCTGGATCCTGTTTTGGTCGATTTGGTGAAATGCCTCCCTGAGTTCTCGTTCTGCTCCTTTCAGGTTACTACCGTTGTCGGAGTAAATCTCTCTTGGTACCCCTCGCCTTGCCATAAAGTTTCTGATACACATGATGCAAGAGTCGGTCGATAGTGTATGCGCCACCTCTAAATGAACAGCTCTCACCGTCAAGCAGGTGAAAAGCACTCCCCAACGTTTCACTGACCGCCTACCAACACTGGTCACAATCGGACCGAAGTAGTCCACCCCGACATAGCTGAATGGTCGAGTATACGCTGCAAGCCTAGCCTCTGGTAGTGGCGCCATCTCGGGCACTGCTGGTTCAGCTCGAATAATACGACACCGCTGGCATTTTCGACGAACTAATTTTACAAGAGGACGTAGGCCAGAGATCCAAAACCTTTGCTTCACTTCATTGACTACTGTTTCCTGGCACTTATGGTGAAATATGAGATGGTACATCCTTACAATCAGATATGATATATGATGATCCCTCGGTAATATGATTGGACGTTTGGTGCACTCGTCGATACACCAGGCGCTGTCGATTCTTCCTCTCATACGCAAGACTCTATGCTTATCTATATATGGAGACAATTTATATAGACAATTACCTTTTGACAGTGTTTTTCCATTAGATAATATTGCAATTTCGTCGCCATATTTCTCCGATTGCACCATCTGAAATAGCAACAGCTCAGCTCGTTGAAGTTCATTCATCGTCAGCACACCAACAACCGTAGAGATTCCTCGTACCTTTGCCTTCAAGTTATTAACGTATCGCAGCACCCATGCCACAGCGCGGTGCAAACGTGTCCATGATGAAAACCGGTCTACGTTCAACAAGGGCTCCTCCGTCAAAGGGAAATGTATCGCCAGAAGATACTTTGAGCGCAACTCTTCTTTGTAGCATTCAGTCTCCTCCGGTGCTGGCCATGTAGTTTCGTACTGGTAGAGAAAGTCTGGACCTACGAACCATCGAGCACCTTTATTGAAAGAAGGCACCTTTGCCCACTTTGTCGCCTCGTCGGCCACGTTCAACTTAGTTGGGATCCAATTCCAATCATCCAATCTCGTCTTCTGCAATATCTCCGCCACACGAAACATCACAAATGGCTTAAATTTCTTCGCATCAGAGCGCAACCAGCATATGACGTTCTTCGAATCGGTCCACATGTACTTCCGCTCAATAGTCAACCTATTTGCATGTGCTTTTGCTAATGAATTCGCCAGCCTAGATCCCAGCAAAGCAGCCTGCAGCTCTAACCTTGGAATTGATATAGGTCTTAACGGTGCTACTTTACTTTTAGCACAAACAAGTGCACACCCGAAGCGGCCGTCTTCCATGAAGCGAAAATAAGCCACAGCAGCCATCGCGTCCTCGCTAGCATCGGTAAAGATGTGAAGTTGCACCTTTGCTCGCTTGCTAAATCCTTCAGGAAAGTAGCACCTCGGAATTTGCACCTCTTCCACCTTTGTCAGTAGCCTGCGCCAGCTCTCCCATCTTTCATGAAGTTCCGGGGGTAATTCGTCATCCCATCCTATTGCAGACTTCCATGCTTCCTGCTGCAACACCTTCAGTTTGACCAAGTAAAAGGCGAGAAAACCCAACGGGTCGAAGACGGACATGAGTACTCGAAGCAGCTCTCTCTTCGTTGGAATCCGGATCCCTCTCATAATGTCTTCCTGCATCTTTACGAACTGCAGCGAGAATCCAAGAATGTCTTCACTGGTGTTCCACCAAAGTCCCAAGACCTTCGTCGTGCATTTGTCTTCTATTAGGTTCTCCAGCATCTTATTTGCATTGCCGTCAGGTTCTTCCATTGCTCGCAGAACGTCCTTTGAGTTAGACAACCAGTTGCGAATATTAAACCCAGCTTTTGCGTGGACGAACTTCACGTCCTTCGCCAACTGGATTGCTTCCTCGATTGTTTCGACACTGTCTAACAAGTCGTCCACGTAATGGTGATTAATGATGGTGTCGGCAGCTCTTGGAAAGGTTTCAGCAAAGTCCCTTGCGTTGATGTTCTTAACATGCTGCGCAATACTTGGCGAACATGAAGCACCAAATGTTAGAACCATCATTACGTAGACTTCTGGTTGCCGGCTAGAAACACCATCCCGCCACAAAAAACGTTGACAATGCTGATCCTTTTCGCACACTTTAACTCGGTGGAACATTTCCTGAATATCTGCTGCTATCGCAATCCGATTAATTCGAAAGGCATAAAGAACATCTGTGAGAACTTTTAATTCGTCCGGACCCTTTAGAAGAACACTGTTTAAAGAAAACCCCTGTGTCGTAGCCGCTGCGTCCCATACCATTCGGATTTTTTCAGGCTTGTTCTGATTCCTCACTAAGAAAGTGGGCAAATACCAAACCCTTGGATGTTGTGTGTCGAGCTCTCGTTGATCCAGCTTACGAGCGTACCCCTTATCCACGAGATTCTTTATTTGATCGTTGACCACCCTCAATAGAGAAGGATCTCTCACAAACTTTTTCTCAAGGCACCTTAGCCTTTTGAGGGCCATTGGAAAACTATCCGGCATGGTGATATTGTCGTACCGCCACAACAATCCGCATACGAAAGCATCTTCTTGCCTGTGTACTGTTTCTTCCAAGATCTTCTTCGCGCGAACGTCCTCCGCTGTCTCACAACAAGCACTCTCGATCCCTTGCTCCTCTAACGTGTAATGTCGACGCAACAACTCTTCCAAATCCTGATCGCATTTGCAGGCTTTGATGTGATATACGCCACCATCCTTTACTCCATTCGCCTCGCCGCCACTCAAACACCAACCTAGTCTGGTTTTGATTGCGATTGGGTCGTTCCACTTTCCTTCCTTAGTCTGCAAGGCTAAAGTCAGCTTCTGGTTGTTCAGCCCTATCAGGATCCCACACTTTGCCTTCACGAACGTGGCCAATGGTACACCGCTCAAATGTGGATACTGACGCTGCACCTCCTCAGCTAGAACAGTCTGCCTCGGCAATGCCAAACGCTGCACTGTACGAACATCTTGAAGCCGGTACCTTCTATCGCGATCGTTTGTAGCAGCAGAAATCTCCATCGGTACAACCATAGATGACCCCTCATAGCGAACGGTGTCTGCAGTCCATTTAAGACATAATGGTTTGGCTGTTCCCTCGATGCCCAAAGATTTCACTATGTTCTGTTCCACAAGTGTCAGAGAAGAGCCGGTATCTAAAAATGCGTACGTTTCTAATGACTTTCCATCGCCATGAAGTACCACTGGTATAATCCTAAACACTGTATTTCCTCCATCACACCTTTGATGAGCGTTGCACGGTTTCACTGGGGCCGATGAGTTCGACTGCAACAATACATGTACAGAACCCTTCGCAGTACTTCGACATTTAAATCGTTTTCGATGTCCAAGACAACTCTCACATATGCCCTTGTCCTTCACCAGTTCACATCTTTTTGCAATTGGAAGTGTTTTGAACTTACCACAATCCAACAGCTTGTGATCTTCTTCACAAATGAAACAGCCGTTCCCCTTTGGTTGTGTTGTCTCAGACATTTGCATTTCAGTGTGAGCATGCAATCCCGCTTGTCTCTTTTCGTTTTTATTCTCAAATGTAGAAAACGTCATCACCGAACTAGCTGCTTCTGCCATCTTGTAGAGCCATTCGCCAAAGCGCACTAAATTCGGTTCCGTTGTACCACGATGCAACGCCCAGTTCATTCGAATAGACGCTGGTAGCTTCTCCACAAGCTCCTGGAGTAGAACGGGGTTATTGAGGTGGCTCGTCAGCCCAGATGCCTCCATTGTTGCATACAAATTGCGCACCGACAGTGCATAGTTTACCAAAGTGTCTAGCCGATCAGCTTTCAGTGGGGGCTCTGACCGAATCCTAGACAATTGCATTTGCACAATGTACTCAGGACGCCCAAATCGCATACGGAGAGTAGAAATCACCTCATCTACCATAGATGGAAGTAGTAGACGTGCCCTAACTGTTTCCAACGCATTACCTTTCAATGCCCTTTGAAGACGCCACAAATTCTCCTCTTTGCTGAAGCCGCACATTCGTGTACTATTCTCAAAACTGCTGATGAATAATGGCCAGTCTTCTGGCCGCCCGGAGAAAAATGGCAACTCTTTGGATACTACCTGACGCGCCGAGATCTGATTCCTACTCAAGCCAAACTCAGGAACTTCAGCAACACATTCTAGAGGCCGATACTGAGTGTGAACCACAGGATTTGTCTTGAGATCAATTGGAGCATTTTCAACACTCACTTGATCCACCCACGCCGATGTCCTGCGCCTCTCCGAACAGCTTTCTTCAATACAGTCGTCAGCTTCTTGTGCCAACAATTCGTATCGCTTTATGATATACTCCTTTTCCTTTTGTTGTTGTTCGACTATAAGCCGCATATCCAACTTCTTCTGCTCTTCAAGGCACTTCAGCTCCAATTCCAATCGTTTCTTGCTTTTGCCTGATGATGCAACACTCAGATTTGTTACTGAATGTGCCGTCACGCCAACGCTTTGATGATCACCTAGTCCTACGTGTGACAACCTATCGCCCATATTATCGACAGCTGCCACATTTCCACGAACCGTTTCATTAAGCCCAGCACACGTAACACACTCGAAGCTTCTATCTGCAACTGATGCATCCACTCCCACGCAGCTGTAATGATACCACCTGTGGCACACATCACATTGCACCATATCATCAATGCTGTTCGGTTTATTGCATTTGGCACAATCGCAATTCTTCGTCTGATTTGGATTGGACATTCTGCCTTTTTTCTTTGACGCCTTCCCCAATATATATATGTAATATAATTGCCAAGAAAAGGCAGCTCTAAAAGAATTTAATTTTAGAAATGTTGGTGGCCGTGGAAAAAACGCAACTTTAAGTATTTTCTATTTTATTTTAAGTAACAAATGAACATTAATAGTTAAACATGTAATTTTAAGATTAACTGATAAACCATAAAAGGCAAAAAATGAATGTAAAAAAGGAAAAAAGAAAGAAACTAAAATTAAATTCTATTACTCCATCTTCTGCCACCAACTGCTTGATTTAAAATTCGTTTGACATCTCAATATTGTCTCGTTCACCACGAATGGCTGCGTTCAGAAAATGATCATCAGCAACAGGCAGCGTTCAGAAATTATCATATTATTAAGCGTCAGCAACAGGTTGGACGAAAATTAGCTTTTGGCATTTGTAATTGGATGTGTCCGTAAGTTTTCCTTTTTTTTAAATGAAGTTGATGAATGCAATGCTGTTTTCTGATTGGTTAAAACACATTTATTTTATAAATATGAACTTATTTTGTTAGGAAATAATGGTCAGATTCATAGCATTTGATACAAAATATTTCTTCGTGCTGTATTGAATTGAAAAGCCTAAAAAAATTATAAAAATGTATGGTGAATTTGTAGGTAACATTATAGCGCCCCAAAATAAGAAAAAAAAAAGAAGTTATTAACACACTTTCCCGAGATAAATGCGATTTTCACTTAAATTGATTAAAAAAAAATGTAAAAAAATTGTGTTACTCAAAAATGAAAGCTGGAATGGTAACAACCATTGGCAGCTAGGATAAACATTGATCAACTGTCTATCGCACGGACCCACTTTTGTTGTTCTGGGTTTAATACACCAGAATTTAAAATTTAATAATTATTGTAACCTACCTTTTTCTCTGAATTAACTTTTTTAAACCCCATGTGCATAGCTCCGTGAGTGTTGAATATAGACCTACCCTCCCATATGTTTTTTTTTTATAACATGGACCAATGAATAGTTTTCCGTAGTAGCTTTTTTAATCATAAATCCCTTTAACCAATTTATCGTGAGTGAATTATTCAACAAAAAACAAAAAAAGGCGTGTGCTTATGAACGTAGCCTCCTTAGATATCAAGCAAAAAATATGAAACAAAAGTCAAATATGTAAATATTTGAAACTCATATTAAATATTTTAATATTTGATATTAATATATTGATTAAATACATATACATCTATATTTTCAAACTATTGACCATCAAAACGTTGGAAAACATAGATAAACAATTTAATTTTACATGCATATGTCAAGAATTTATAGAAATGTGACAATTTGAAAATCACAAAACAGCTGTACAAAGTGAGTATAGAAGTGAGTATACCCGTTTTTTTTCTGATTCCAAAAGTGAGTAAGTACTCACTTTAAAAAAAAAAACACGGCTATAGTAATCACAGAATGATAGTTATCAGTGCGAACTATTTGTGTTCGATGTATCGAGGTTTGAACTGGGTTTTTTGACAACCACAAAAATATACTGACACTAGTCAGGGCGCCCAAGGGCTGGGGACATTGAACGAAGTAATATCATTAATCACTTTTCAATTCAATCGAAATGGAGCACAACTCCCTCTTACTTGTAGAAGAAAGTCTTCAGATCCTCCCTGGAGTAATAAACAGCTTCTAGACTTAAAAAAACGAAAACGTAAAGCTTACGTAAATTATAAAAAATATAAACTTTCTATTGACTATGCAAATTTAGTAAATTGCGTAAAGATTTTGTCATTCTTAGTAAATTCCTTTACAGAGCTGACATCATGGATATTGAAAGCAATATCAAAAACAATAGTTAATCTTTTTGGTCTTTTATTAATTCTAAAAGAACATCTGTTGGGATTCCAAATACCATGGTTTTCAAAGGCGTTGAATCGTCGGATTTCAAATACACTGTCGAATCGTTTGCTTATTTCTTTGAGTCAGTTTACTCTAATTGTGGTTTTAACAGTAGTTCCTTAAACAACTTAATGAGTGCGATAGATATCGAATCCATCCAATTAAGCTTTGAGGAAGTGACTTCTGCACTTAAATCACTTAAGCCAAATGCTAATCCTGGTCCCGATGGCATACCCGCCATATTGCTTAAACATTGTTGCAACTCGATTTGTACTCCTGTGCTCACAATTTTCAATCAGTCCCTTCTGGAAGGCAATTTCCTCGATGAATGGAAACTTTCATACCTGACCCCCATCTTTAAATCAGGCCCAGGGAACAATATAGAGAACTATATGGGAATATGTAAACTTTCGGTTATCCCCAAGCTGTTCAAAAGCATAGTAAAAAAAAGACTTGATTTTCTAACGAGCGAATTTTTATTCGAGACTCAGCATGGCTTCGTCTCCGGCAGATCTACTGTTACCAATCTGACCTACCTTGCATCATATGTCACTAATGCCATTGAGGATAAATACCAGGTTGACGCAGTATACACTGACTTCAGTAAAGCTTTTAATTCTGTGAATCACCAAACACTTTTGAAAAAGCTGGAGATATTTGGATTTCATTCCCAATTGCTTAGGTGGCTATCTTCTTATTTAACTGGTAGAATACAAATGGTTCAGATTGGTAACAAATGCTCAAAGGCAATTCTGTGCACATCAGGTGTTCCCCAAGGTAGCCATTTGGGTCCGTTACTTTTTATAATTTTTATCAACGATATTCTTTCGGTGCTAAATCATTACGAATGTTTGTTGTATGCTGATGATTTAAAGCTGTTTTTAAAAATAACATGTCTCGAAGATTGTCAACGGCTTCAATCTGACGTTGATTCTCTGTCCAATTGGTGTTTTTCAAATGGCCTAAAACTTAATATTAAGAAGTGTAACGTAGTTTCTTTCTCAAGAAAAGCATCTTGTTTTTCGTTTGCCTACAGTATTGAATCGGAGCCTTTAAATCGAGTCACGTGTATTAAAGACTTAGGTATAATAGTTGACTCCTCTTTTTCTTTTAATAGTCATTTCGACTATTTGGTCCCTAAGGCCAACTCGTTAGTCGGTTTCCTTAAAAGAAACAGTAATGATTTTAGGGATCCTTACGTCCTTCTATCCCTATATTCATCTCTTGTTAGATCGCTCCTGAAGTATGCAGATATTATTTGGAGTCCTGCAGTTAAACTTCACTCTGACAGGCTTGAAAGGATTCAAAGACGATTTGCAAAACATATATTTCAGCAAATGCGATGGGGTTTTTGTCCCTGTCAATCGCTTGGAATAAAATCGCTAGAATCCAGACGTATGTATGTACTATCCATGGTGTAATGCTGGTGAGGGATTTATTGTGTTACCACATAAAGAGTCCATTGCTTCTTGCGTTGGTACCAATTTATGTGCTAGGTGCTAGGTCTCTTAGAGCGAGATTCTACTTATTTCAAAAATCACACAGAACAAATTATGGCTATAATGAACCCTTATCAAGATCTGTTAGGTATTTTAATGAAGTGTCCTTAAATATTGATATGTTATAATTAACTCGAGAAAAATTTAAATCTGGAATTTTGTACTTATTTTTATTCTAATCTACATATGTATATATACTTAAATTGTTGTAAATCTGTTAGCTTTAATATTGCTTGTAGATAAATAAATAAATAAATAAATAAATAAACTTATTTGCGTTTATTTAATTTAAGGCACAATCAGTTAGCGTACATAAACATCCACTTAAATATGATTAATACGAGTATGTCGCATTATCAGATACATACATTCAAAATGAAGTTGCACTGACACATAATTTATAACATAATTTATTTGTAATACACCACATTGACATTTCTTTAATGGAGTTTTTTTATTTTGTAATAGCTTACACATGCAAATCTCCCGCGACACATTAAGAAGCTTCAAATCTCTTGTCATACATATGTTTTGTTTTTGTTGTTTCCCCAAATAATCATTTCCCAACGGGACGAAGCGTATTACCAATTTCTAAAGAAAATCTAACCCACAAGGGAAATTCAATCATTCTACTTGTGTATGTAATACCGAACGATATGAGTTTTTTAGGCAGTAAAAGGCAGCTCTATTCCTTTGTTCGCCTCTACAATGAACTAAGCCGGAACTCAAATCTACTTAATGAAAGAAAAAACCACAAACTTACAAATACGTGTGCATACTCCAAGAATGTATTTTTTAAAAGATCCGAAAAGGGAATAATTTAAAAACAAAAATTAACTTGCCGCGGCTTCTAAATCTTTAACAAACCTCGTATCGAATCATATACTTCACGGAACACCATTGGCAGCTGTATGAATATTCAAAAGAAAGTGGGCAATAAAATTACGATCATTTCTTATCCCATTATCGCATTACGTTGTTTTTAATCACCTTCTATAGAGGAAATACAAGCCTGGCTAACAACATGCAATCTATCACACACAAAGTCTTCTAACGACCAACAAGCCCACAGATCGTTTCGAACAACATTAACGGTCATAAAGATAGGCAGCACGATCTAAATCTAAGCTTTGAATGTGTGTGCAGCTTCTAAGCCTAAATCTTATGATTAGGCAAGAAGGTACTTTGGGAATTACTTTTTCGGACTAACCTAAAATTATGGATTTCTAGATACATGGGCTCACCTGCAACTCTGCATCATTAATACCTGTCGATCCGCAGACACCAGTAGCTAGTAGCTACACTAGCATACACATTCGTATTCGCGTTTGAAGTGTGCAAGTGATGAAAACTAGGTGCAAATAAAAGTGGGATATGAAGTAAGAAACTCGTTGGAGCAGTTCTTTCTTTCCTTTGTGCGGGTTCTTTGTTTCTGCAGTTCCTCTGGAACTATTATTGCCTCGCCGTCGGCCCCCAAGGCAGTGCTGTATACCTCATTACATAGCCTGCGCTCAGCTTCTGTTGGATGGAAGGTTAAGTAGTTTTTCCGCTTCTTCTGCTTAGTTTTTCTGCAATCAGGTGAGTTTTCACTAGAAATGTATCTTCGCAGGTTTGTCTTTTCCTTCTCCTTCCCCCCACATGATTCGTTTTGTTTTGTGTAGTTTGTATAACATTTATGCAAGTTTCTCTTTTTGTACTTTTGTATGACTGTCTGTTGGATCGAGGGGGGGTTTTCTCTTGCTGTTCTTGCCATTGTTGCTAATAATGACTAATACACGAGAGATTGAACTTTTATCCACTTAAAATCTGTCTGTCTGTGTTGCGCAGCTGATCTGGGTAAAAACAAAAATAAAACAAAAACTAAGCAAACAAAGGCGAAAGGACCAGTTGCCTTTGTTTGCAACCGAAAAATGACATTGATTTTGAAATGATCACAGACAACCATGACAGGAGGCTGTCATTGAAAATAAACGAGATGTTCACATACTCATACGACCTATACCTGACTTATAGAAATACGATTATGAATTTTGTACGAAGGGTGGACATGCGAATGATTTCCTTTCGGGCATTTGAGTCCGTTTTCTGATTTTTACTTCGGTTGAGTCATGCTCACCTTTGAATGAGTTTGTTCACATAAATATGTACCTTTGTATATTTGTATGTAGTATATGCGTATGTCCATTGTCAATATCACCTGTTAAGTGGAAAATTGTTAATTCAAGTCCCGACCATGACCATGGACTCGATTACTACTATAGTTTGAGCTTGAAAAAAAACCATGCTCCATGGGTCATGCTCAAACCAGAATGGGCTACCTCACGCTCACATACATACAGTGCCGTTCGAAAAAATTTGGTCAAACTGTTTTTTTCGAAGTTCGGCGAATTGGTTGCAATAACTACATATTTTTTAATGAGGTTTTGTTTTATTCGATATTTTCAAACTTTCATGACACTTTTAGAGTGTTGGAATTTTTTAGCTGCAGTCAATGGAGTCTTAGACCAAAAATGGTTTTTATGGGTACTTGCGTCAATTTTAATAATGAATGAAAAATGCTTTATTGCTGCATTTTTTTATGTTTTTTTTTATATCTTCCCAGAAACATTGGTCATTCAATCAGTACTTTGTAGAACCTCTTCTTTCTTGCTGCACGTTTGCGATTCATTGGCTCAGATAGGTTTTTCCATGTGGATACAGGTATGGTGTTCAAGAGCCGGATAAGTAATTGTTTTAGGATTTATATTGACTCTGGACGCTCCTTTGCAGTCTTAAGTTTCACGCTTGACCAGATATTCTCAATACGTTTGAGGTCCGGGCTGTAGGGAGGCCAACGCAGCACATCGATATTGTTTTCTTCGAAGTACTTTTTAACCTAAAAATTAAAAAAAAAATACTAATATAGTTTTTAGTCATAGAAGTTGTAGCTTATTTTAAAGCCATAAATTAATCTTTCATTTAAAAAACAAAAACAAGTTCATACTTACAATTTTCGATGTATGGCAAGGAGCGTTGTTCAGTTGAAAAATGAACCTGCAAGCTGCAAGTGTCACTAAGAAGCTCTAGCGGACGGCTCTAATTCACTTTCTAGGACCCGTAGACACTTGATGCCATTTTTTTTTTAATTGTAAAGAATTGATCCAATAAAAGAAACTTATTAATGTGAATCAATGAACAATACGTGAGTACCTACACCTTAATACCGAAGTTTACAGCAGAAAACTGCACCAGTCACTTATCAATACTTAAATAGCGCAATTGTTTAAACTACGATGATGCTGAACAATTCTTACCCCAACTTTTACTTTTCAGACACTGCATTGACGCTTCTTAACATTAGGTCTGTCCGTACCTACCCAAAACAGCGAAAAACTACGAAAATCAGTCAAATCATGTTCCCGACTTCCCGCACGAAGATTTTTCGTAGTTTTTCGCAGAAGAGTGCGTTAACAAGAGAGTAAGAAATTTTCCCATGTTACGAATTTTAACCTAAGAAATTTAATTTGGCAGCATTATGCAAACTGTCAAATCTGTCAAATGTCATACATTTTCCATTTTTTATTGTTCAATCCTGTAGTTTTGCACACTTTTACACATTTTTACCCCCACTTCTTGAAATTTGAGAATCTATAAATTTTAGTGCAGAAAGTACGGGAACAGACCTATTATTTCGGATGCAAAGTGGTTGCAATATTCTGAACGCAATTGTATTTTTTTTTACAAATAACACGCCGAAATGATGGGTGTCAACTTACTTTGGTGGTTAACTATATGTTTATTATATCCATCACTAAACTTCTTCGTGATGTGGGACTTATTTCTAACTACACAAATTCCATGAAATTTTTCGTATGCGATGACTGGTTCTTATTATTTTTTGCTGATTGAACTATAAACCGATTGTCAACGGATTTCCAATAGCTAAAGAAAACTAAAACAAGTGTGCCACTTGGTAAACAGTCTGTAAAACCCTCCATATAAATTCCTGGGAAAATAATAATTTGCCAAAGCATCATCATCAACATTATAATAAATGCTCAATTAAACCTTCTAACGAAAATAAGTGTATTTTTTTAGACGACCAACGACATCCCACATATCAATTTTGACATTATGCTTCAACCACCTATAAATTTCCGCTTCCCCTTCCGTCATCATGGCTAAATATTCACTCAAGGTCAGCTACCAACTTTCACCCAATGTACACATGAACAGATATGTCCGCAAATTTTCTAATAAATTATTTAATTTACATTTCTCTTGAACTTGAATTTGAATGTTTTTTTTTTTTTTTGATTTTACTAAAAATATGTGAAAAATTGCAAAATATTTATAAAAACAAAGGAAACAAATTATTGGAATCATTCCAAATATAAAATTGCCTTGGCGGTAATTTATTGCGGTCATCCACTCAGAGGACTCTGCTTAACGGTTTTTATATTTTTAGAATCTTCTATTTATGTGCATGTGGTTTTTCTAATCCACTAAACATAACAACTGTGTGCGATGACCTTGGGGTGCTCCTTTGAACTTTGTAGAATGATGATTATGTATCCAGAAATATTCAATCAGTCATGAAATTTCGTGTAATTCCATACATTGCCTACGATGTAAGCTTGCATAATTTTGTAGATATAAAAAATTGGGTAAGGACAACCAAATTTATTTCCGAAACATTTGAGTATTTTTGATTGTCAATCAATTGTCAGAAATTGATTTGTCTTGTCAATTTGGGGTAGAAACAATTTTTATTGTAGATTTGGCGTCCAATCTTGTTAGCGAGGGATCCAAATCGTCTAAATTTATCCACGTTAGTGTAGTGGACCTGACAGAAAATTGACCTTTGCGTAACAAACAAAACTCGTGTGTATAAACTACGCGCGGTAGAAGTAATACTTTATCCGTCCATGTACATAAAGGTCTGTTAATGTGTCCTTCGCGTAGTTTTAATTTAATATTTCCTCTGTTTATAAATATTCTCAAAAAATCGTTTTGCCGTGTTTCTGAAGCTCTGTTTTGGCGTATCTACAATTATTCCTATTCTTTCTCGAAACTCTATCTGAATCCGTTTATTTTATTTTATAAATAAGCAAATAAATAAATAAGTAAATAGATCTTCTTCTCTTCTCTCCATTTAAACGACGAGGTTATGATCAGAATTATAGGGATCACAACCCTCCCACTTCACTGCATTCCTACTGGTCCGCCTGTGGGGTTCGCCGATTCGACCTCAAAAAATATCTGCAGGCCCCCCGATTTTGAATCACTTCATCATTGAGGCCAATCAAATGCTGGTGTTTCTGTATTTGTGTGATCCAGGAGTTTTTAGGCCTGCATCTTTTACGCGATTGTAAGAGAACGTTGATTGCCCTTGCCCTTTTGACGGGGTTCGTAGGATCCCTCATTTGAACATGACAATACCAACTGGGCCGGTCGTGCTCCAGTTTCTTCTAGATGGGTTCTTTGACGTATTCGATCAAGCTTTGTTACTTGTAATAAATAAAGAAATAAATAAATTAAATAAATAAAAAAAATATAAATATGCTTATGCATGTATTGCCGGAAGGAGCCTTCCCATAAAATCCGTCGCATACCTTTGTTGACGTCAACGGTGATGACAGTTCTGTCAATGAATGTGCTTGCTCTCAATTTGTGAATACATGAACTTCAATATGTGAATATTTTAACTTCAATGCGTGAATTTGTGAACTGCCAACGGATCAAAGGACTAAAAAAGGAGAAAGTTAACCTAATTTGTGCACCGTGGTGTAGTGGCAAGTGCGTTGGCCTGGGTTCAATCTCAGCAAAACACCTAAACGTTTTTTCACGGTACCATTTCTTTCGAATGTCTGACTATCATTTGTCAACGAGCTTCTCAGCTTGCCGTTCGGAGTCGGCACAAAACTGTAGGTTACTGACATTCGTGCAAAAATATAACACACATACAAATGGTTGCGAGTTCACCCCGAGTTGTAGCGCCATCTAAAAAAAGTAAGTAAACCTAATTTATCCGTCGATGTTGATATATCCATTGGTTATGGGCCACCTTCCATAAAAATGCATGTATTCCATCTAACTGTCAATTAAAAACGACGCAGCAACGGATCAACGGGTTCTATGGTTCGGGGCCTTCACTCCTGAACAAAGAAAACCCTGTTTTACTACTATTACGCATAGTACCACCTATTCCATCGATTTCTATTCGATTTATGCTCCAAAGACGAATTTGGAGTTTTGAAAGGCAACTCCAAGTAGCCCACGAAGCAACAGCTAAATGTAAAACGTATTGGGTAAATAATTTAAAAGAAGAACGCAATATTATTTTGTTTACATTTACGTCATAGGATTGTGCACCCCTTATTTCAAAGGACACTAGAAGACACCATACAGTATGAACGTATGAATCGTTTTTCTTCCTATAAGTAAAGAACAAAGAAAGGCGAAAATCAAAGGAGCACAGCAATTTCGTCATAAATGTATGTTTTTTTTTTTTTTTTTATATTCTCACAATTCAGTGACTTGGTAGCACCCATTCCACCCTTAAAATGCGCCAACCCCCTTTCGACATAAGAAAATACATTTCATTTATTCATAAAGTGGTCCCCGCAAAACGCGCGCGGAAACTCTGAACGCGTAATAGGTTGATGACACGAACAACATAATTATCGCCATCGTCATCGTCAGTGCTTGCCAAGGACCTGAAATGAAAATGCGTTGTGTCATTGTGTGTGATGTAATGTTCAATTCAAGCGCTCTGACGGCAACAGAGCGCCAATTCGAAAACCCTAGTTCTAAACCAAGGAGAAGAAGAGGTAGGAGCTATGTGCATTCGAAGGCGGAAGACAGAGCCAATAATATGTTTCCAAGGATTTTCAGAACAACAAAAAAAAAATGGACATTGCGCAGTATGCTTGTCAGGTTTTGATTTTTTTTGTTTGCTTCGTTTACCCCTGGTGTACGATGAGGAAGAGTTGGTTTTTGTTTTTCTTTTTGTTGTTCTGAATCGATCCTTTTGTCCTTGTGCTAGAGAACACCTATGCCTACGTATGAAATTAATTTTTTTAAAGTATACCTACCCATGGACTAGGTACGGGTATACGAGCGAGTGTTTATACACAACCATCCAGGGGAGCTGAAATGTTTTACCTCACTTGAAAATCAGTTTATTGTTGCATCACCAGCTAACACAGTTCGAGTGTAATAAATTTTAAAACAATCCAAACAAAGAGCCACATGCAAAGATACAAACTCGTATAGCTATTCACTTGGGGTTGAGCTATGAGCTTGAATCGCCCTTTGAACTGCAGGTAAACCTAATTAACGTCATTCCGCTAGAGTAGGTTTTGTTGACGTCAGCAATATTGATTTCCCTTCTATAAGGGTTAACACATCACTGATACTGAGTACCACATATCGACCTGGCAGAGAACTCATTCCTTTTCAGTCAGGTTTTTCGCTTGGAAATTAAAAACAAGTGACACAGGTTTTTTGTGGAATACATTGATCTGATGGCAATGGGGTGACTTCTTTGTCTTTGTTTAGAGAATTGAATTAGATAGTTATGTTGTGAGCGGGCATCTTAGGTTTGTTTGAGGTCCGCCTTAGAGCGCCCCGGGTTTCGCCCTGATGCATTCGATGTCAACCAGTGTCGCACTGATTTTGGTTTACTGTTTGGGTTCAACACTGAATTCGCCTGTGTTATTTTTTCGATACAAAAATAAAGTGCTGTCAAAAAACTATATCACCTTGTTTGTCTTTGTATTTTTTTTTGCTCATTTTGCTTAAAATAAAAATGAACTAAACATGTACAAAAATACACGAAAATTAACAAAAACTGCTTTATTTCTGGTTATCAAAGCATGACAGTTGCCAGAGCGAATTTTTTGCTTTCGATGAGTCGGATTCGGAGGTTACAATGTCAAAATGTCTTTTTTGTCTCATTTTAAATCGTAGTACTGATTTTTTTTTCCAAAACCAGCTGAGTATGTTATGTTTAAACTTTGTTTTTATTATTTTTCCAGGTAAGCTACACAGATTCGATTTGATCTAAATTTTAAAAATGTAAGTACGAAATGTAAAATCTTATTAATATATAAATCTCAATGTCACGCTCTTACCTGTCAATCTTACTGTTCGATAAACACGAAAACAACTAACACAATGAGGTTAAACTTCGTATTCCAGTTCATTAACATCTTGTGCCGATTATAGGCCAATTTTTAAATTAATTTATTCGCAATATTATTTAAATTAAGGCAAAAATTAAAACACTCTAACAAATGCCACTTTCTTGCGAAATGTCACTTATTCAAAATACAAATACTTACAATCCACACTTTTGTGGATTGTATATATTGGTAGATTGCAAACCTAGGAGTGCGATCGTACTCTGTCTTTGATTCTTCGAACAAAATGACAATGTATGTATTGTAAGTAATACTATATTTTTTAGACACGGGCGAAGCCGGGCGGGACAGCTAGTAATTTAATAATTCAAATAGTCCAGTGCAATTAGTCATCATAAATGAAAAATGACGGAGCCCAGTTATAGTGAATGGATTTGAAATTTATTTTATTAGATTTATAATACCATAAATTAAAAAGTTTTCCCATTCAAAATTACCGCAATTCTTAAAATCCGTAGATTTAAGCAAAAAATCAAAAATCAATTTTTTTTCTTACTATGCTATGCTACTTACTATGCAGATATTTTCGTATCAGAGTCATTGGTTCATACTATGAAAAAATCGTATGGGGGGGGGGTCTATCTTGAACACCAACTGAGCTACAGGATCTTTAGAAAAGATTATTGAAGTAGGTAAAAACAGTTAATCTAGTACAACTTCTAGTGTATCAAACTTAGAGCAACCAAGGTAGGATTGTTTCATAGACAATTGATTAGTGCTTATCACAGTTAAAAACTATTACCATCCTTAATTTCGTTTTGGAGATATTGATCTTCAAACACAGATTTTTATAATTTTTTTAACCAATTTTAGTGAAAATCGTATTTTTCTCGGAAAAGTGTGCTTATAATTTTTTTTTTAATATTATTTTCATGTGCCGTAACGTCACCTACAAATTCACCAGACAAAGTTTTTACCTGGGACTTACAGTTTTCCGGGTATCAAGTTTATTTAAACACAAGAACCTGTAAAAGGAATGTACTATCTATACTAGAAGTAGCATCATATTCATGGTAGAGGTCTTAAAAAAAAAATATTTGCGGAAGGTTTCAAAAAGTAAACTTTTTACCATAAGAGATTAAAAAAATCCCGAAACATCTTAATCCATTCACTGGGTTCCGAGGTGTAAACCTAATTGCACTGGACTAAAATGTTCATTTTTTATTCATTCAAATCGCGGCTTTTTATACTTGAATACCATTTTTGATTCTTTTATCATAAGCATATCGCTTTTCTTTTGAATTTCTGATTTATTCCTTCCTTCAGAATAATAATCCCATTGCCTTAATTTTTGTTTTATTTAAATACATTCCTCCACAGTCCACACTGTTGAAGATGCTACAGCACAATGTACAGTAGACTCAAGATAACGTGAACAATTGTTGGTTTGCTTATTTTCTTACGCAAGCACTGATTTTCTTTTAGAAATTTAGTTCGTCTTACAAAACTTGAAAGGCCAGTAGAACAGTAAAGTTTTGAGGATCTGTAATCTAGAAGTCTTCTTAGACATTTAAAGAAATGAAAGGTCTGTTTGGTAACTTTGGAATTCGTGCAAATTCGTACGAATTCTGACAAATTCCTGCTTGTTTATTTAAAAGATTCATAACAATTCGTTAAAAAGAGAGCCAAATGAGTGTGTCAAAAATTACCCCTCAACTGAAAGGCTTACGTATTCTTACACCAACTTTTTCTTTGGGTGAAGTGCGCTAACGCTGTCAAACCAGCCATATGGCAATTTCTGTCAATTAAACAAGCTGTCATAAATTCATTGTAAAGTGGAAAACAAAAATAAATTGACAATTTTTACCCTTAATTTGCACTAAAATCCTACATTCGTACACATCTATTCGGTCAGTTTTGAATCACATTGTCTGGAGTGTACTGTAGCATCATTATTCTGCTTTTTGACAATCATGATGTTTTCTTAGAAAAACCATCGATTCAATCGCCACAACAATCTGATAAAACAACATAGCATAATGTATATACGAATATGTATGTATGTATAGCTGCCTGGCTAACACGAATCCAGTGAGCATTCCGGCAAAGTAGCACCATGGAACGTATGCATATCAAAATGTACAAGGCTATACATATTCTCGTAACATAATATTGTAAACCCCGACCGAAAAACATCCAACAAAAAAACAACCAAACTTTTGTTTTTGCAAGGTTTCTGCTTCTTCGTCTTTGGTTCCAAAATAGTCTTCATCAGGGTCGCAGAGTTTTATTTCACTTCCCGTATTCGGTGGTTCGTTCGTGCCCGAAACCATAGTACAGATGTTCATATTACGGTCTACCAAAGAGCTACATTCCTGAAAATGTCGACTTAAATCGAATTCTTTTCGCCTGTTTAATCGTATATCCAGCTAATAGGAGTATGTCTAAGGAATCTAACCCATAATCAACTGCCTGTGTTTTAATCGACCAAACTTAATTTTAGCCGTGAAAACTGTTTCCATTCCAAAGAGAAATTAATTAAAAGAAAAACAACAATCGTCCTTTGATGGATTAGGAACCAATTCGTGGAGAGCAGCTGTGCTTACGAGTGGGTGACCTCTGCCTGGTGTGTCTACACAAAATTCAAAGAGAATGAAAAATTATAATTTTCCGGATACAAGGATACAATGACATTGGAAATATTTGCCAAGGGCAAATGCTGTACTGTAAGTTCCGGGATTCACCGTGCCCTTGCCACCCTATGGGTGGTGTGCAAAAATCGATTTTTGATAGACACGTGGAGATAAAGTAATAATAATAACAGCACTGGGAGGGGAATCTTGATCTGTTTTATTAACTTTAATAGAGATGGAGATAGACATTATCTGCTACTGATATAGTTATAGTAAAACGAAATGTCTGTTTTATTTTGCGGTACCGTACATACATACATACGTGTATATCATTTGTACCTTACATACGAGAATGTCTAAGGTTGTACTTGTGGATGGGGGATGATGCTTCAATCGAAATGTACATATTTAGATTGGGATTTATGTCATATTCAAGCATCAATTGAAAATGATCGAATGGTTTGGGTACTCAACTCGTGCCGGTAAAATATTGAGATATTTAAAATGTGACATTTGCATGACATTACTTGACGTCTGTGACATTGGATGTTGGGTAGGTGGTTTTAAAAAGCTTTAAGACAGTTGATATACAGTCAAAATCGGTTATAACGACCTTCAAGGGACCGACGAGTTTGGTCGTTATAAGCGATAGGTCGCTATAGCCGATACTAAGGTTAATTAAACTATATTGGAGTGTGAAACAAAATACTCCTTCGCAAGGTCTTTATTTTAATCTCCAGCGAAAATGAAACCTTTTTTCTCTTCAATTGTAAAGATTGTTCGAATAAAATAAAACTTCTACGACCAATCGTCTCGTTACACTGAAACAGGCACTAAGTGATTTTCCTACCTACTTTTGAACACACTCAAAAGCAAAAATAAACGCAAAATAAAAAAAAATAACATCAACAAACGGTAAGCTGTAATATATCCGAAATTCTTTGTACACAGATATGTATGTACGTTGCATTCAGATAAACAATTTACCGTTCTAAAATAAAAAGTAGTCGCACCAATAGTTGCGTCGATTTTAGTCATTATAACCAATATTTTGTTTCAAAAAAAGGGGAAAACGGGTCGCTGTAAGCGATATGTCGTTGTAAGTGATGTCGTTGTAAACGATTTGTTTTTCAATGGGATTATAATGGAGCTCAACCGGGACCTAAGAATTTGGTCGCTATAACCAATTTGTCGTTATAACCGATGTCGTTGTAGGCGATTTTAACTGTAGTTGTTTTCGATTAGGAGAACGAGATTGCATTTAAAACTGCACTTTGAGTACATTCTGTCAACAAGGATGTAATTTAGCTACGATTTATTAGATCTGCTTGCTTACTTTCTAAGCTGAAGATGTTCGTGTGGTGAGTGGAAAGTCTGTTAACTTCTCCTTTTCCATTAACCTTCAAAAAAAAAAAAAAAACAATTTTAAACATGTTAAACGCCCACGTTCTGCATTCCACTTTAAGTGAATTCAAACACCAAAAGTGGAATTGGGTATTCTGGAACTATGAATTGTGGATTGTATGTTCGAAAGTGAATATTTTGGTGTTCTGCATTCGACTTAAGATGACAGCTGTAAATTCATGTTCTGCATTCCGAAAATCCTGTGACTTTAGTGCATTGAATTACTTGAGATTCTTGACGTGAATTGAATTCACATGCCGTTGTAAAGTGAATTGATTAATTAATTTCTTGATCAGAATCATTTTGAAAAATATGAGTAGAACAATAAGACTTTCCATTAGTGTATTAAAATAAGTCATTTGTTTAATATAGTACAACACAAAAATTAGAGGCAAGAGAGTATTCTTTTAAATTACATGGAAGAAAATCAATCAAGGGACAAAGCGTATACTAAGAATTTGTGGACGGAGTTAGAACAACGATTGAAGGGTGTAGGTCTTCCAACGACTGGATGGAAAACGATAAGAAATCGAAGTTAACAATTTTTATTAACAAAATAAAACATTATACTTTTTGAATGGGCGAAGGTGAATGCTTGTACCAACCATCCAAGCAGTCTATAATCCCCGGAATCCCTCATTATTCAAACATCTTTTTTTCTTTCATCTGCGCACATTCCAGTTCAGTCCACTTCGACCACAACTTGTGTTGCACAATTTTTTTCATCTCGCCGAGAACTTTGCCGACTGTGGATCTACCAAGGCACCGTAGCGCAAGTGGTTAGTGCGTCGGACTACTGAGCCAGCGGCCTTGGGTTCGAATTCCGCCGCAAACACCCAATAGTTTTTCACAGTGCCCACCTCTTTCGAATGTCTGACAAGCATCAAAGAGTATCATTTGTCACGATTGAGCTTCTCAACTCGCCGTTCGGAGTCGGCTAAAAACAGTAGGTCCCTTCCATTCGTGGAAAAATATAAAACGCACACACAAATGGTTGCGAGAAGCAGGCCCAGGTTCACCTCGAGCTGTAGCGCCAACTAAGTAAGTAAGGATCTACCAAGGCGAAGACTAAAATCCTTTCCCACTGACCTTTGGTAACATCCTACAGCCAAGAAAACGGAGTGTTGCTCCGAGTTTGAGTGTGAGAGAAATTTACATCTCTGACTCCACTTCTCGCAGGATATCAACAAATATTTCCTTATCTTCACCCTAAAACTGTTTTTAAAAATGCAAAAATCATTAAATAAATTATTTTTCTTCAGTTGTCTAACTTCTGCTTACAATGCTTCGGGAAGATCCAGAATGTTAGACTTATCTCGCAAAATCTTTCTGCGAACACTCTCCATTCGGTTTTCATCGCGGTTTTCACCAATCATTTAAAACAAAATGGAATCCATTTTTTTAATCAAATATATGTTTTCTTCAATGTTTAATTCACTTTCACTAAACAAAAACCAGAAACCAGAAACTGTGAAAATCTCCAATGATTTTGAAATGATTTGACAGCTGTGTTTGACATTTGAAACAAATGAATTCGAAGTGGATTCCAAAAATTCGAAATCACTCGGAATGCAGAACACTGAATTCCATTCCGAGTGAATTTCAATTTCGGTTTCAATCCACTTTCACTCGAAATGCAGAACAGGGGAAAAAGGTCGAATCTATAAATACGTATTGTACCATTATATTTGTGCTTAAAATATGAACAGAGATCAGGGATGATCATTGTTTATATATATCATAGCTATCGTGAATTCCGGCGGAATTTTTTTCCCCCGAATTTTTTCCATTTTCGAAAACTAGGCATCATGATTCATGAATGATTTTCGAAAGGGAAACAAAAATAGGTATTGCGAATGTCATTTTGGAGAAAAAATTATCGTCATTTCCACTGAATTATTCCGCTGTAATTTTACTCGGGAACGAAAATATAAAGAATGAAAATTTAAGTAATACTAAGCCGAACTCGAAATTTTTGAAAACAACCTGTTAATTCATCACAAGTCTAACGCTAACAACTTAAAACAACAGGAATTAATAATGATAAATAGAAAATATCCAGATATCGCTGCTAGATACACAAAGCGAAGCAAAGAAATCCAAAAGGAATTAAGTATAAATGTGTGTTTTGCTGGCGCAGCGATAATTCTAACGTGTGTTCCATCAATATATCCTACTAGAGTGCTCATGCGAGAACTCTCACAAGAGAAAATCCAACTCCCAAAGTCCAATGAACTCTTATAACAACAAATACTTCCCATATGATTTCCATATACCCAATATATCAACCAAAATGAATTCATAAAACAACAAACAAACTGTCAGCTAATGGAAATCCCATGGAAATCATATGGGAAGTGGTTATTCTTTTGGGAGTTCATTTTGTGAAGAATGTTTTTTTTATCGGTTTTTTAATTTGTTAAAATTTATAAAGTGAAAGTGTAATTCGCTCCAGAAAATTCTCTTTCTTTTGACACCTCATTTGTTAAGATTGGTTAAGTATGAGAGCTGCAAATGGTACCTACATATACTACAGAAATAACATACATGATGATAACTCCCGGCATATTGTGCTTTTCAAATCCAATTATCCCTTATCCAAACTGGACAAACTTGGATTCGTAAACATTCAGAACTTCATCTAGAATTTGCGAAAACGTTTCTTCTTCTTTTGAATAAATTCATCTGTCAAAACATTCCAATACAATTTCGAATGTCATTTTTTCACATTCTAATTGTGGCAAGACTGATTGCGAAGAAGTAGTATTCCGATGGAAATTCACGATATCGGGATTTTTCCCACGGAAATAAAATCATTCGGCGGGAAAAAAATCCACCGGAATCCACGATAACTATGATTCATAGCCATGTAGTATTATGTATGTAAATGGGGGTAACATTACCTTTAGCAATAGCAATGTAAAATTCTAAGTTGTTTCATTACAGCTTATTTTGTTCTGCTTTGTCTTATATTAAGCGGTCTGTCGTGCTCGCCTGTTAAGAAAAAGGTTCAACTCTATAGTAAATAATTGTGAACGGGTTATATTTACGAGGGATATAATGCAATTTGTGGCGATTATAGAACAAAAACAAAAGGAACAAAAGTTGTAAGATTATGTCTAGTTAGCACTTTCACCCCTCTCTGACATGATGAGGAAAACAAAAGTTTTAAGCTGCTTTGCAAAACGTTTTGCTCTTTTCGTTTAAGCCTCCATATGCCCAACCTACCCATACTATAGCATAAGAAGGGTATTTCTAATGTTTATTCAGCCTTAAGAAGTTTTACTTTGTCTTGTGGAGAAAACACAAACTTGTTGGAAGTTGCTGAAATTAATTTATTAAACAAACAGATCTACTCGACAGGTTACAGGGTGTTATTGATTATTATTTAATTTTGAGAATTTTTTTTTCAGATTAAAGCAACATCTGTACGTACTCGTACAAGTGTAGTTTTTTTTTTTTATAATCTACACACGCTAAAGGGGATATGAATACCCTTATAATGTTTACACACAGCGCGAGCACATGAAGGACGAGAACGAGAGACAGACAGATTGACGTAGTGGTAGGAAACTCAGATGATAGGTTTCAATTTCAACTAACTCTATGGGTGGTGTCCAGGATAACTGGAGAGTTGTGTATTATTTTTGTACTTGCTTATGATTCACAGGAGTTTTTTCCAGATGTTTCTTATTAAAGTTTGTGCGATCAATTTCTTCAGCTATACCCACCATCATACTGCCAGTGTTATGCCGTCGCAGTAGGTTTCGATATAAACTTCTGAAACTGATCAACTTATTTTTATTTCGTGTTAAGAACTTTTCAGACCTAAACAACTTATTCAAAGTTATTTTCAGGTTAGATTCTCTTTCTTATAGTTGATCTCAGTTCCCAAATTGACCGAACCTGTTGACATTTGTTGCTGTTTTCTCTGGTAAATCTCAACCAATTCTTCATCTTCTTCATCACAGTTGACACTGCTATTAAAAAATTACAATTTTCACTGACATTGAAACCACATAAAGGTAATTTGCCGTGTATGTATATGTAAGAAGCTATTGTAAATAATATACTGAATACTTCAAGAGGCTCAGCCAGTGGTCATGTAAAACGAGATTAACATTAATGACACACAATTAACTAAACGTCAAGTTGACGCAACACTCATTCGTATACACGTGCCTTCTCACTCTTGGCGTTCTGAATTTATTTCATGCTGTTTGATTAAATGTGTGTTGACCTTCAATTGAGTTAAGAGGTTAGGAAAAGTACAAGTATTTATAATTATAATTATAATGTCACTGGTTCTGGTTTTAAGTAGGTGTGTGCCTACGTCATAAGTCATTTATTATAATAAACCAGCTGTCAGGGATGTCAAGAAACGAAAAAAAAAACGCGTCAGCATGTATTATGTCATTTTTATTTTTACGGAGTTTTCCCAATTTTTTTTGTGTGGTTTTCACAATTTTTTAGAGGAAGCCAAAAGTAAAAAAAAAAACACGAAACACGCAATGGGTTACAAATTTCAATTTGTTGCCAAATAATTGAAGAACATAAAGTAATACAGATACAGTAAAACCAGCTTAAGCGAAACGACAAAAAATCAAAAAAAATATGTCACTTAAGCGGGTTTTTTAGCTAACCGGACCTCGGATAGCTGAAAAAAAAATTCAGTTAAGCGGATCTCGGATAGGTGAAAAATAAATTTCATTTAAGCAAACCTCGAATGTATAACAAAACAAATTTTATAAAATCGATCTTAAACAGCTGAAAAACGTGTTGTAAACTTTTGCTAATTGTCACGTTCAGAAGTGGATGACAGTGGTGTAGGTGAAAATAAAATAAAATAAATCAGCGCGCGTTTACAAAGTTTTTGTTCTGTTCGATTTTAATTTTTTCAGTCAAACGAGTTATTTTCCAAAGAAAAATGGAAAGTTTGAAGATTTTTTTTTCAGTTATCCGGGTTTTTCACTTAAGCGAGTTTCAGTTAAAGGAGGTAGTTTTTATGTAGGCATACACGGGAATTTGTGAATCTTTTCACTTAAGCGAGTTTTTCGCTTAAGCCAGTTTCACTTAAGCGGGTTTCACTGTATATATACATACATACATATACATACAGTGGGCCCGAAAAATAAGTTTCCATCGAGTTTTGTAGACAAAAACTAGCTGTTCTTCCAATTTCTAGCAGTTTTTCCTTCTGCAGCATATTTTTATTGTTCGGAAAATTTACTGTTAACCTGTTTGTACTCTTCACTCAGATCATATACTTAGTATAAAGCTTAGCTGTGGAAGCGTCATTTCAAGTTAAACAATCAGTTGAAATATAAAATAAGTTTCCACCAATTTAGTGTGCAATCATTTTACCGTTAGCTTATTTCATTTTGCAGTTTTGTAATTTTTTTTAATAAATTGTTTGTTTTCTAATTCTTTCTTCAGTTTGATATGCCAGAGTAAATGCTTATGTTCTCAATATTTTGGGTTTTAATAAAATAAATGTGTTCAAAATGGCTAAATTCAAGCAGCTGACAGTTTCCAAATGAAAAATGTATATGTAATGAATGTTATTCCAATAGAAACATAGCACACGTTTTTAAGAAATAATATACGACAATCAATGAAGTGGTTACTGCCTTTGCCGAGGATGAGCGGATTTCCGCAAAAAGCAGACCAGGACGCCCACGAAGAACTACAAAATGGCTACACGCAAGGATTAAAAACGTCGCATCAAATTAGCCATTACTGTCTGCTAAAAAAAACAAGCCAAAATAAACAACGAGGCTGTCAAGGTACGAGTACCAACGTTGACACAATACGTAGTTTGCCTCAATTGACTACGAGATGGTATAACTCCCGATGCCAAACGACTTATTGGGAAAGACTTCGTGCTGCAGCAGGCTAATGCGCACAGTCACAACGCTAAAATAGTGAGGTTAAGGAACTTAAAACGTGCATCAGGCAGTTATGGCCTCAGTTAACTTTAAAAGAATATTAAAAGCATACAAGTTCCATGCCTCATAGATTGGCGTCTATGTCAGTGAGTAAAGGTGGACATTGTGGCTTCTAAAGTACCTGATAACATATTTGTTCTCCATTATTTTTTTAAGTTTTTTTTAAAATACCCATTTGTTTGTTAACGTCTACTTTTTGAAAACCTATTTTATGTTTACCTAAGAAATATTCGGGTGACCCCACAATCTCGAAAACCAAAGTCCTGAAAACCCAAAACCCTGAAAATCCAAAATCCCGAAAATCAAAAATCCCGAAAATCCAAAGTCCCAAAAAAAAAATCTCGAAAAATTATATAAAATGCTAAAGTTGCGCAAATTTTTCATTTTATATAATTTTTACGCGGAACGTAACGATCATTCTGAAATAAGTTTTTAATGTGAATTGCGTTCGATATGAACTTGTATTAGATATTGTTTTATCAGAGATCGTTCCTAAAACGCTTTTGTCAATAAGACTTGAACTTTTTTGTTATGTTTTGTTTATTTAAAGTTTGTTATTTTATTTAATACCCATGGTAAATAAGTTTTCTTCTAATTTTTTTCATACAAACAAATTTTTATTTTCACTTTCGGGATTTTGGCCTTTCGGGATTTTGGATTTTCGGGATTGTGGGTTTTCGGGATTTTGGATTTTCGGGATTTTGGTGTTCGGGATTCTGTCCGACTCCCGAAATATTCATCATTACTTTGATTCAAAACCCCGAGTTTAAAAAAATAAATCAACATTTGCTTTTTATTTGATGTGTGTAAACTTATTTCTGCGGCCCACTGTACATACATACATATCTACGTTATGTTGTTTAATAAATGAGGAAAAATACTCACAACCATAATGGAAATTAGTGGAAGAGTAACGTTTTTCTATAATTATTTTTTAACTGTAGAATTGTTTTTTATTTTCGAATTAAAACATCAATGATTGCTGCCTATTATTAACTTCCTGACTTACTGGTTACCTGTTTAACTTTTTTGTAATCGTAGCAAATTAAAAAAAAAATCATGAGTAATAAGAAAACACTCAGCAAAATCTATTATCATTTGTTTAATTTTTTAACTTCTCTTTTCGGCCGCAGCAATTATCCATCCATTTAAGGGCATTACCACCATGGAAATTATTGATTAGATAAATCGTAAAAAATAAACCCTATTGTATAAAAAATATAACTGACCTTGTCCAGGCGTTCAAGCTTGAACAAGTCCATCTTATCGCACTTTCTACACTTGCAGCGCAGTAACAAAGAAGATCTATTAAAATGAGTTTCTTCGCATTGTCAGAATGTCACACAAGGTGCAATTAAAAAGCCATTCTCTTTACTCAAGGGCAAACCTCAGATAGCGAGTAAACAATATTATTTGTTGCGCCTTTTTTTTTATTTTTAATCCATGTCCTGAACTTAGTTCATTATCTTAACAGTTTTATTATTGTTTTAATTAAACTTTGTGATGTTCCTTTTATGACAGCTATTTGACATTACCATTGTATTATATAGATTCGGAGTGGGTTGAGAACAGGCTTTATGGTAGATTATCATAAATTTGTCCCGAATCAACGGAATAATAAAATTAATTTACTCGTTAATTCCATAAACCGCAGTAGCAAATAAAATATACAAAGTTACGAGAAGTTGCATAAATTAAAACTCAAGCAAGTTTCGAACTAAAATATCGAGTCACACCTTTTTTTTGTGTTCGTCGCTTAGGAGTTAACGATCCACCACCACAATAACCGCTAGTTCCAATTCCAATTTCCAAACACATAATACTCGTATACCCTTGTGCGATGTTAACATTCATCATACCATAAATGACAAGCAACATCATAAATGTCACCGAATACCGCATCCTTGGATCAGATCGAATGAAGGTGTTTCGTTTGTGTACTCTTACGGTAACGGGCAGTCTTGGTGGAACTCTGTTTACATTGTGCAATTTCTATGTCTGTTGTGTGTCTATAGACCAACCTCTCAATGTTTTGATTATGCAGTCTTTTATTTTTCGATTCAACACGAGTACGCCACCTGCTGGCATTTAAAGAGTTTTATGCAAAAATTGTAAAGTGCAATGTGCGCACGATGTGTTTAATGATGATGATGGATGAGCGGAGGTGCACCGATGTGGAATGAAGTGCGGTTTCCTCTTTTGTTTGGGTGGCGTGGTGTGTACGACTAGTAAATTTAAATATTCGATGACGAATAATTCGCAAATGTCAGAGAGAAAGACAAAAGTAAAACAAAGGATTCACCGTTTCTATTAGTTAAATATTTGTTCCCATTGTTGTTAAGATTCAGCGATGAGCACGTATTATCTACATATACATACATACATGTATGTAGAAACAATTTTGCATGTGGTCATTCTATTCTGATGACGGCGACTGAATTATCGTTCGCTAAATGTTAAGCTAAACATGACACTTTAAGGCTGAGATGGCACGTGCTAATCATTGCAATCGTTAAATCTGTTTGTTTGTTTTTTTTTTGCAATCCAGCGACTTGTCGTTTTTGGTGTGTTCATCTTCAAATTACAGTGGACGTTCAATATGACGAATTATATAATGCACAGCCTTTCGTTAAATCGAAAAATTCGTTAAATCGATCCTCGTTTTATCTAACTAATAATTCCAGCAATGTATTTATGATAAGCAAAAAGAAATCAATTCACAAAGACCAAATGACAGAAGTAGGGATAAATGCACAAACATGACAAACTGTGTACAGTAGACGCTCGATATAGTGAACTAATAAAAACCAGGCCTGTTCACTGGAGCGAGATTGTTCATTGTAACGAGCGTAGACTCATTGAAGCAATATTCATCAACATGTGTATGTTTTTACGTACAATTCATCGAAAATAGAATATAATTACAATTTTTCTTTGCAATTACTAAAAAACAAGCCAAAATTTATAAGAAAGAATATTTTATTTTTAACAAAAACATCCGTAAAAAAACGTAAAACGTAAAAAAAAAATACATTCCATGTATGTACTTAAAAAACAAAAATATAACAAACTTAAGCTGTGCTTAAGTGACATGGTCACAAAGAAAATCGTTCACAAAATAACAAAATAAGCAACACGCACTTTGTATTTGCACTATTAACAACCACAAACTGTGTACCATATTATACATACATAATCATGCTAGATTCTCGCACAACACGATGAGTAGAACCAACGGTAAATTTGGACGATTGTATGGATACTGTCGACTGCATAGCACTAATGAGTTTTAAGCGTGGTACACATTATCGATCAAAGCTGACAACCAAAACTGATGTCATTTTTGATCTAAGAGTCTCGTGTACACACTATAGGTTTTGTTTGACACTTAAATCATCGTTGTTGTTGTGGTTTTTCGACCCTCTCTTCTTTTGTTTGCTTTTCGAATGACGAAATTTGTGTACATACAACCGAGCGAAAACAAAGATGGCCGCTGATCGTCAGTCAGTAGCAAAAAATGTTGCACCTCGTCAGTTTTGATCGACAAACCAGTTGTACACACGTTCAGTTTTGATGGACGTCAACCAAAACTGTCAGCTTTGATCGATAGTGTGTACCACGCTTTAGACGTGTTTTTGCATGCTGAAAGGTTCAAAGAAAATAAAAAAAAAACATAGGTTTACTGTAGCGAATTTTTTTTTGTTCACTACTTAGAATAACCTGTATAAAAAATTGTGTGTTCACTATATTGGATTGTTCACTATATCGAGCGTCCACTGTATTTTGTTTTTAACCAGAAATTGTTAAGCATTCGTTAAACCAAGCGGACATTTTTTGCATCATTCAAAATATAGAGCCATCCATCAATGGGATCAAAATCTGATTCGTTATATTGGAAATTCGTTAAATCGGGTATTCGTTAAACTGGACGTCCACTGTATACATATTTACTGATGTCTATTCTTCTCATCACTGGATTTTACAACATTTAAATGCACAAACAGAGTTGTTAAGTTCGAGGTCAGTGTACTTTCGTTATCTCTTCAAATCGAATCTATCAGCGTCTCACTGTCTCAACTTCAGTCAGCAGATTGTACATAAATCAGTTGAAATGTTTGCTCTGTCTAAGGTCAAAGTAACCATAAACTGTGATTGAAAGAGATTATTTATCTGCACGTTGGGAATTATAATTCTCTAAGAAACTTGAAACGAAACCCTTTGAAGTTTCGAACTATTCTCAATACTTCTCGTGTCAAAATACTTTAAACATGTCATCTGCCTGTCAAACAATCTCTCCTCAACGTGTTTAGGTCTTATTTCCTCCCTGGCAGCGGAAATAGCATCATAAACAGTTATTTAGATCGATTTCGTCTGCGAAAAAACCCAAGTTTTGAAATTATCTAATTTATGATAGTGTAGCTGTGTAGGGCGCGGGCAAACAAAGTCAACAAACTTTCAATTTGTTCCAAATAAAACTAATAATAAAAATGAAGAAATGTAGAAGAAAAAGATAAACAAATCGTTTTTGATTTACAGACAAGACACACACTCGTACATTTTGTATTTTTCGTTTTGTTTTGTTTTGGTCTTTCCACTTTCTCAGTTTTCTTGGCTTTTTCTTTTATTTTTCTATAGAATAAGTAGGTAGGTAGGTAATCATTAAAAAGATTTTTGGCGCGCTAGGCCTGACAAAGATGGTGGGGCGGATGATAAGAAGTGGTCCTCTTTTCCTTCTTTGTTTGATAGAGATCGGTGGAGCTTTCCAAAAGCCTCATATGACGCAAGTACCTGGGGGAACTGTTGACAAACAAAAGAGAAATTTTCGAAGAAAAGATTTTCGATAAACATACGAGTATATAGTACGTACATATGTGATATGTACATATGCATGTATATAAATCATTAAGCGAAATATTATACATATGTAAATCCATCCGTATGCGTATGTAATTTCTTTTGGGGAAGTGGAAGCATTAAGATACAGTATCTCAAGTGTGTGAAAAATACGGTTTGCACACGCGTGCGCTTTTTTTTCCCATACCATTTGGTAAACAGCTCAGGTTTTCTAGTGGTTTAGGCATGTCTGACTATTTGCTTACGTTATTCGACTCGGCTGTTTGTTTGTAAACATTTTATTGTTACTATTTTTATTTGTTTAGTTACGCAATTCATTTGGGCGCAGAGAGACGTAGTAATGAAAATGTTGTTTTTCTGCAGAATTTCTTTAAAAAATCTTAAGACTACCTAAATTTTCTTTAAATGACAACGTAGGCGATTATGATGAGATAAAATTAGGTTAGAATAACGACTTCATCATATCATTATAAGATGCAGTGAATGAATCGCGTAGTTGTTATTCTGAAAACTGGAACGTAAGGCAAAAAAAAATACGCTGAAGATAATCGCTAAGTTTTTGTTTTTTATGCCTACATATGTACATTGTTAAAGAAATTATGAATAACAATAACAAGTCACTGATCTAAAAACATCATTCTTTCAGTAGAGGGAGAGAAAATTTGAAATTAAAGAGAATTCGGTCTGACCTGGAGCTGAAATAGCTGATTGAGACCTGTCAAACTATCAGTTGACAAGCATCGCCATTTTCCCAAATATAGACTTAACCTTCACCGAAAAGACTGTTGTCCTGCATTAATATATACAGTGGTGGTCCAGTATAACGAATGCCGACATAACGAATGATCGATATAACGTAAACTTTTTTCAAATGCATTATCGGCTCTGTATAGCGAACTAGCAAAAAAATTATATTCGATATACCGAATGTTGCTACGAGATCTGTGTACGTACATGCTTTAAAAGACAAATTTACCTAAGAAACACAATAATGTTTAGGAAACGGTCGATGGAAAAATTTGGGTGTTGTACATGCAACCGAAGGTAAGCTCATAGATCCAACCATTCGCTTAGTTTAGGTAAGAGAGACTCCAACATACCACCAAATCTTAGACGAATTGTTTATTCTAAATACCTATGTATTTATGCATTATATGTATTACTTCAACTCGATAGAGTGCTTGCAGGTCTATCAAATACAAAGTGACAGAACTTAAATCTAGAAAAATGACAGAATACTGCTCGGTAGAGTGTTGACAGCTGTCAAAATATACAAAGTGACAGAACTGAAATCTAGAAACATGGTGGACGTCTACTCTATAAAGTGTTGTCAGCTGTCAAATATGAATTGACAGAACTGAAATGGACGAAAATGACGAGCAATTCGACAGTGCAGACGGACGATTGTAGGTAGACGACTTCTTAATATTTCCGATATTCTACTGTTAGGATTTGCTTAGTTAAATATTAACACTTCCTATACCTACCTATATTTATTAATTGTTTTTATATACGGGGTTACAGTGGTTTTCAGAAGAGTCTAAAATTCTGTTTGTTTTAGCCTAATTATGAAAGGTTTTCCCTTTTCTGATTTATTATTAAAGGTATTCACCTAAACTGATAAATTAACGCATCTTGTAGTTCTGTAAATTCTCAAGGTCCTTTAAATGAATATACCTCGGAAGCAAGTTGCGTAATTGAATCAGCTGTTCTGCAACTGTCATTAAACTGTCGCCAAATATGTATATGAAAATTAGTGAAAAGAAAAAAACTTATTAGATTGTTAAAGGAGACTGCGATACAAGATTTATTAATTATGAAGATATTTGCCGAAGGTAACAGCTGTTTTTTAATTCAATTGTGAATGTAATTAATTTTATGACTTTTCAGGTCTTCAAAAATAAATAGAAAAAATAAGATTGGTAAACATTCTAGTGGTCAGCTTATTTGAATTGGACTGTTTATGCCTTCAGTGCTGTTGTTCAAGACATCAAACTTTTCTGCGTGGGTGGGAATCCAACGAAATATGGTCCTCTAGGGTTATTCCGGCGATTTCACTTCATGTTACATATATCACCGACGGGTAAATGCTCCTACGGCTACCGAAAACTTGTTCCAATAAGGTCCAATAAAGACATGTTTAAGCAATATATTCTGAAATATGGAAACAAATTCACTAAACAAACTAAGAAAGGGTTAGAAAAATCACTCCTGAAACAATTTTTTTCATTCCCTGCGCCCAACAACCCAGCACCTGTTTGATTCTTGACTCTTCCTCTTTACTGAAATCATGAACGATGACTTCAAATAGCGTATTCTGCTTTTAATTGTTTGCCAGTGGGCTCCCACTATCGGAATCCCGCTTTTTAAAATCCCGTTTTTTAAGAATCCCAAAAAAAAGTTTTAAAATACCGTTTTTTTTAAATACCAAATTTCGCGCGAAATTTGTTTAACATGCAATTGATTGCAAGGCATTTTTTTTAAATAAAACAAATAGCTCTGATTGCAAAAGCGAGATTATTACAACGGGATTATAAGAAGCAGGATTATAAAAAAGCGGGATTATAAAAACGGGATTTTAAAGTCGGGATTTTAAAAAAACGGTATTATAAAAAGCGGGATATCGTACCCAACCCTTTGCCAGTTTATGAATCCAATTCTTGGAGCTTTTTCTCCAATTTTTCTATAAAGTTTTTGGGCTGTGTGTTTCTATATTCAACTTTCAATTAAATTTATCGCAAACCCTTAGCTGAAACTGGTAAATAAATTCGCTCAAACGACTCAGCATTTTCCTTGATTTCGTCCACGACCGCTTCCAACAAATCTCATGTCTCGACATCCGGCCACCGGTGACGCTTACATTTCGTTTCTTCTATTTGCTACAATTTTAAATATATAATCTCGGTTTTTTCTCAAATGTTTGGTTTAAATTTGTATATTCATATGTATGTTGTATGTATGTCTTGTACTATATGTAGGTACCTAGATACATCCATATTTACAATAAGCCCTTTTTAGCTCTAACAAATGCGCCTAGAAAAATATGCCAGCCGAATTTCATTTCAACTGAATTTACATAATGTACATAAATAATGTAAATTTTAACCTAGTTTCTGTCACGGGTATTCTCTTTTTTTAAAAGCGTCGGGCACACCAGAAGATGACAGCAAATGTGTCATATTAATTGGTTACCAAGCATACAGTTAGTAACAGCAGATGCGGCTTCGTCGTTAACAGATCAATCTTTGGATTGCTAAAACCAACAGGTCACCGCCAGTGTCAGTCGGTATGATAACTAAAACTGTCAGTCTCCATTTGTTGTTCTTTTTTTACGGTCAACTCTTGGATGGAAATCGTGTGACGTTTGTTCTATAAACATCACTCCTGTTGTGTGTGAGTAACCATGTTGCGGGGGAACTTTCACAACTTTCTACAATTATGCAATTTACGCTGTGTTACAATTTTGGTATATTTCACTATTACAACTCACAGTATATGTACATCTCAACAGTAGAAGTGTGTTAAAAAAGCACAAAGATAAAATCTAAAACTTTTCCACTTTGAGTGCTCGCAAAGTAAACAACGTGCATTGAAATCGAAATAACCAAGAAAAGTTTAATTAGTTCATTATAAACTTTTTGTTGAACGGTTTTCTTTTCTTCAATTCTCTTGCATACCTACTTTTCATTGCAATTATTGCATAAGGCACAACTCAAGGCCAATTACATTCCCGTTCCTTTGTATGAAATACATTTTACTTAAATTACTCATTTAACTACAAATACGAGTACTACAACTACTAATGCGATGGCGTTACTTTACTGCACTTGTACTGTGCACCCACATTTACCTTGAACTTAAACGGTGTACGATGTAATCATTGTTCGAAGTTCGTTTTCCTAAATGGTCTCTTTTTTTAGATGACGCAGAGAGCGGCAATCATTTATTGCTCTCTCTTTGTGACGACGGTAGGCAATCAATGCTCACCACATCATCAGCTAGGAACGTGATCATGCCCCAAACTGTGCCAAAAGTATCATTGTGGGGAGCAAAATGTTAACGAACTAATCAAAACGTGCCTCTTTTGCTATACTGCAATCATAGCCTACATATGTATGTGTAGACATGTTCGTATGTATTTATTTGTAGGGGTGCTTAAGCTTTTAATTGAACCCGTTTTATTTTTATTTAGAATACAGCTCCACAATTTTGTTTGTTCTGTTTTTATTTTTGGTTTTTTTTTTGCATTCCACAACTGGTAGAGAAGGAAAAAAAAAGACAAGGGAAACTAATAAAAAGCCCAGACATATCAGCGTCTAGAAATTGTACTTATAGTATTGGCTGTAGTGTTGCCAAGATTATTTACAGTTGATTGACAGTTAAAATTAAGTATCCATACGCATACGAGTATGTGCTATGATTATGATAAGAGTACATTATATTCGAATTGTGGTAAGTAGGTATGAGTTCAGGAAACAGCAGGTCTACTTAAACTAATTCCCCATTTATATCCTTACTAGAGATAGAGTGTCCGAAATTAAAATGGTGCTTCAGATTTCTTTCTGTAATCAGGCGATTTTCAGAGACCGCTCGGAATGACACCCTCATGTAAAGATCTAGCAAATGTTCAGTTATTTCAGAGAAACATTATTATACATCATTTTACTTCTATATATCTACATATGTACATATGTATGTATATAAAACAAAAATGGCATACGTAAGACCGCGCATAACTCGAAAACGGATCGTCCGATTTGAGCTGTCTTTTTTGTTTGTTGTGTTCGTCTCCGTCCAAGGGAACTTTTTACGGCACTAAAATTGGAAAATTTTAAAGAAAATAGGAAAATTTAGAAAAGTATATTTTCATACATTTTGTATGGGGATTTTTTTTTTAATTGCAAAAATTCATAATTGGGAACATTTTCCAGGAAAATCTTCTTATTTTTTCATTTTGACGTAATAAGCAGTGAAAATAATTGCTAGACCTCCAAATTTGGAAAAATTTTAATCGGAAAAACCCTTTTCCCACACATTCACATGCAACAACACTGCCCACATATCCGTATGCAATGATTTTTTGTTTGCTAGATGAATAAAAGATGGCGCTGTCCTTTTTGCTTCGTCACTTCACCATAGACTTGCCATACTAGACGGCAAACTTCGATGCATTTTACAGATTCGCTTCACCAAGCTAAAATTGGTCAATTTTCATCTAGAAGCTTGAATGTCTTCTGACGTTCCAGAAAAATCAGATGGGAGCCTCACTCACACACTTTTACAAGTATATAGGTGGAAGATGAGCGCAACCATTTTGTTACTATCATTATTGTACATTTTGTTGTTGTTAGGGAAATGACAGGCTGCCCAAAATGTTGTGTTCGAAAGAAAAGAAAGAAACAACACGTACACGCTTAGACGTGGTCATTCACAGACAGGAAAATTTAGGCTCCGTCTATTTTTGACAATGCGCAGGCAGGGGAAATGCTAATTTGCCGTCTATTATAGGTAGACTGTGCATTTCACATTGATGTATTGTTGCTTCAGTTGATGCTGCATGAAAACTACTTTTTGAGCATTATTAAATTTTCAATATTCAAATTGTGCCAAAATCATTCAATCAAGTGAGGTTCAGCAAGATTTTGATGATTGTTCAGTCGTCGGCTCATGTTTTGTGATTTTGCCGTTGATTCAACGTTTCTAATGTTTTCAGTGCATTTTCACAGTCTGTCGACCATCATTTCTGTCTTAAACCAGATAACCAGATCAATTATCTGCCATGTGAGAAACCCGACAGCTAACTTTTTTTTTTATATTTTTTAGAGTTGTTTGAAACAGATCACCATTTTGTATCACTTTTGGTCCCTCTTTCACGATCCATCTTTATTGTTGTTGTTGTGGTGGGGGTGAATTACCATCCCCATCATGCACACACTGCGTTTCATTGTACAGTGAAACCTTGGTAAGTTGGACACCTGCGATGCAAGAATTTGTGTCCAACATATGTATGCAATGCAGGTGTCCAACTTATAAGGGTGAGTATTTTTTTTTTTTTTTTTTTTAATAAAAATAAAAGATTGTTTTCGTATACATATTATTATGTACATACAGTGTGTGTTTATTACTGCTTATACTTTCCACTAAAAAAAAAGGACTTTAACCCATAAAAATATAGAACAAATCCCATTACATACTACCCTTGGCCATCTTTCGCAGGTTATTTCGTATGAG
Source organism: Brachyopa scutellaris (assembly GCA_949775065.1). Taxonomy (NCBI): domain Eukaryota; kingdom Metazoa; phylum Arthropoda; class Insecta; order Diptera; family Syrphidae; genus Brachyopa; species Brachyopa scutellaris. Next base: position 108,639,168 of record OX459113.1, read on the forward strand.
AGATGACATAAAGTGTTCAAATTTGCGGACAGGTTCCAAGATAAACAGGTGGACAAAATTAAAGGTGTCCAACTTTCGCAGGGTATTTAATATGAGTGATGAGAAAAGGTATGAACATTTGTGTCCAACTTCCAAGGTATGCAGGTGGACAACATATAAAGGTATTTTTAGGAACATTTGTATGGAATTTTCTTGGTGCAGTCAAATATTATCCAACTTAGCCAGGTGGCCAACTTACAAGGGTGGCCGACTATACGGGTTTCCCTGTACTCTGTTTTTTCCCCTAAGTAACCAAGCCCTAGGTGAAAATCAAATCCATAATCTCTCTAGCTAAGCTAGTGATACATATGTACATTCACCAGATAACCAAGGTGACACGATCCAGAATACCCAGTGAGACTCTGGATTTCTCCACAGTCCTTCCTTGACTGTAAATTCCTCGTGTTAACGCTACTACCCATTTCAATGTTCCTATATTTTATGCTTAAACCTAATTCTCAAAGTAAAGCCAGTAGGCACTAAAGGTGGTCGTACTTAGTTTTGACAGTTTTTAATTGCCAACACTTTTCGCACGTTTGACAAACAATCGAGAGATGTGTCATGCGGAGCTTCTCAGCTTGCTGTTCGGATACGAGTGAGTTTATTTTTTTCCTAGGTACTTTTCCAGGCATAACATACATACATATGTACATGGAAGAAACCTGAAAAAAAAAAAACTCAAATCATCCGACAGTTGAGACATTGTGATAGGACTTACGCAAGCTCTTCCACATTCCACCCTTACCTATTCGATTGCTGATTTATGTAATTGTTTCGCTCGATTTCAATTTATTTGTGTGCAATCTGTTAACATACATTTATAGGTAAATATACTTCATACACATGAGTAGGTAAATATAATAAATAAATAAAAATCTTGAACTTATCATTCTGATCTTTGGAATTTTTGTTATTCTGTAATTTATTATCGTTATTGCATCATCTGCAATCCATGTCAGATTTCAAATGAATCTTTATTGATACAAAAACATGTACCATGTTCCCAACAGGTGTACTAAACAGGGTAATAGAGTTATGACTTTTTGATTTATGTGTCAGTGGTAGTCTACCTCTCTAGACCCAAAGATCTACATAATTTGACAGACAGATGATGTAAAAACTTTTGACATACACGCGCCTAAAAGAAAGTTTGTAGGGTAAATTCAATCGCAAATAAACGATAAAAAACAGGTTTTTCGACATTTTCTATTACATTCTTAAATATTAAAGCAGATTAAAGTCTGTCGAAACATATCAATCAATCAAAAACTATAACAAGTTCTAAAGTGTCAAAGATGACGCGACACCCACTCCTTCTGCAGTCTGCGTTTTCCCAATCAATTGAAAAAAAAGCTCATTTTTTTCTGTTTACATAATAAGAAACAAAACAGCATTTTCTTTGTTTACTATCGCATTGCTAATGTTTTTTTTTTCTTGTTGCCAAAACGTGCCCCATCTTAAAGCTTCGACTAGAACTTTTTATTTCCCCTTTCGATCAAACACTAAACAGATGATCAGCTTTGTTTTTATTTATTCGTGTTTTTTTCTCTCTCCTCACCATGACACACTAAAAAAAATTTGTATAGAAAAATAAGAGATTGAAAGACAACGACAAAAACACGACGATCAAATCAACACACGCAAGAATTTCATCAGCTTTTCAATTTCACCACCTCGCCGAGATCGACATTCATCGTTGCTATTTCAAAGAATCAACAAATAGGAGGAAGAAACCCCCCAAAGTGAATTAAAAGAAAAGAAACATAGTAACTCTATCTATCTAGAGAACAATCTAAATACAAAAAAAAAGATATCACAGAACTAGCAACTAGCTGTGTTAAAAAAAAAAAATAATAATAATCAAATCCAAAAGTGCATTGAAAGAGAAAACACCTCATAAAGACCAAACGAAAACTTTTATTTTCCTTTTGTACTCAAATAGAAATGTGAAATAAAACAAAACTTGGCGAAAAGTATATATGGACCTAAATAAACCAAAAAAAAAAGAAAAAACAAACCCCAAACAAAAAATTTGTGCAATTAATTTCAGTTTTTCGTTGGAAATTGTTTCTGATATTTTAGTTGGCAGTGCCGTGTCGACTTAGGAACGTTCCTCCGGAGTTAGAATTTTTTTTTAATATTTTCTTCTCGAAATTCTTTTTTACTGGTAAGCTTGAAATTTAATTACATATTTAATTAGTTAAAAATCACAAAAAAAAATATGCTATTCGTACTTAAAAAAAAAAGAAATGAAACAATTCCTCTTTTGTGGGGACAAACTTGGTGGCCAATAAAGTCTATTTTTTTTATTTTTACGACGCAATAGAAATTGAAAGTGGGAAAGTGTGATGCTAAAGTCTTAAATTATACAAAAAAAAAATCGCATTAAAAAAATGATTTACATACATGTGTATATTATGTACTTTTTGAAGTTACTCCAGATTTAGTCATTTATTTACGTCACTTGTAACAAAGTAATTCAATTTAACATCAATTTGCTAAATAATATTAAAAACGTGCATAACCAGAAAATATAACAGCATTTTTGTTTTTTTTTGTCAAGTTTAAAGTTAAGTCGACATTTTCTGGAATTCAAATTAAAATTTATTTAACTTTGCGTGGGATTTAATTATTTAGTTTTTCTCGTATAGGTATATGTAACATGATTTTAATTAACATTTAAAAATTGGTGATTTCATATAGTTTTTATGGTTTTAAGTCTTCAGCTCTTCAGAAGTCTTTTTTAATAAAAATAATTTAAAACCATATATTGTTTGTGAAATATATTAGTATACAGTGTTGTGCAAAACATTCCGGATTTTGTTTGAAAATTTTTCTTGATGAATTCTAGGGAACATAAAGACACTACGTAAAATTGTTTGGTAACAAAGTAGCAAAGTTGTGGGCCAGCGGGTAGGTTCATTTGAGCACCCATCCAAAAACTAAATTTTTACGTTTTTGAAGAATGAGTAGTAGAGCATTTCAAATCCATACCTACAAGATGCGCAGAGATCATAAAAATAATGGCTACTGGAAAAATATTAAGTACTAGTGGTTACCCGGTGCGCTTCGCTACACCCATTGAAAACAGTCCTTATGTCATAAATGTAATGAAATTTTTTCGAGTGACTTTTTGTGAATAGTAATGATTCTGGTGGAGAATTAAATGCTGACAACCCTATTTGAATTTAAGAAAACTCTCCAAACAATAATATACTAAAAACTCAAAAACTTACCATCCAATTGAGCTGAAACTTAGACAATATATTTGTTATGAAGCGAGAAGTGCACGTAAATCAAAAGTTAGTTGTTAGCTGTTACTGTTAATTTTGAGATTTTGATTTTCATGGCCATCTATCGGAAAACTTAAAAAACTTTTGATTTACAAATTTTTCTCACTTCATAACAAATATGTATATTCTGTAAGTTTCAGCTGAATCGGATGGTTTTGAAATTTTGGTGTTCCAGCGCCATCTATCGGAAAACTTGAGAACTGTTGATGTACGAACATTTCTCAACTCATTACAAATATATTGTGTAAGTTCCAAAAATGTTTGAAATTTTTTGATGTACGAACACTTCAAATATCGGCAAAGGTATATAATGCAAGTTTCAGCTCAATCGGATGGTTAGTTTATGAGTTCTGAGGTATCAAACGGATAGCTAATTTTTATATATAAAGATAACCGAATATCCCGTTTACTTTGCACAGGCATGATATAGTGTTGAATTCATCTTTTTGATAAAACATTTAAAATTATTACCGCAAACCTTTTTTTTTGTAGTTTGTAAACTTATGCAATAAATTTTTATATAAATTACCAAACAATTTCATGTAGTGTCTTCCTGTTCCCTAAAAAGAAAAGAAAATTATTCAATAAAAACTTCCGGAATGTTTTGCACAACACTGTATGTAATTCTACATTTATATGTATTGTGAAATAATTTTTTTTTTTAGAACAAAGAGTATCGGTAATGTTGTGCAATATTTCGAAAATCGGTGAGGAGTTCTAACACTTTAAATCGACGGTAAATAGAAAGTATTTTTTGTTGTTTTATTTATCTGGTTTTGTTTTACGCTTTCGAAAAATAGTTTTGCTATTTTTCGTCAACACTTTGTTTTTGATTACTCACCGTAAACGTGCCACTTTAATTTGACTGTGTATTAGAGCGTTTGTTGTTTTTTTGCATTTTTTTTTTAATGTTATCTTTTAGTGACGTTGGAATAATTTCAAAGGTGAATGAATGGCTAAAGCGAAAGAGATGAATTAGGTGAAACGTAAAACTTGTTGTTGTCAAAATAAATATGATGATATTGTTTGTGTTTATTCCCTGCAGTTTGTTTTCGAAAAGAGACGATGATGGCGTGATGTAAAGGGTTTGCCTACGATACACAAATCTAAGTTTTAAATTTAAATGTATGCGTAAAGGGGGGATAGATAGGTAGTTCAGTTGTCATAGTCGTTGTCTGAACGAATGACTGAATGTTTACAAATTTAACACGCCTTTGCGGAGTGACTTACTATGTAATTAAAACGTATTGTGCCTTCTTGTGGCTTCAAAATTACCCTAATTATGTGCAAATTTGTTCTGGTTCCATGGAAATCAGTCTCATTAAGCGTGTTTTGTCTTAAATTTAGTATGTACATATGTATGTAAATATTAGAACATTGATGGATTGATAGTGGGGCGTATTCTCTTGTATTTTTTTTTTGACATGTCATACATACATGCGTGGGTTAAATTAGTGGATTGTTACAGTGTGGTGTACAAGAAAGCCCGCCCAAACTGTTTACTCAAAATACACTTTAGTTTTTAAGTGTTTTTTACCAACATTTTCCAGGGCAGCTTTATTAGATCATGTGGCACGTTGAATTATTTTATAAAAATCATGATCTATCACATAAACAGATTTTATATTTGTGTTAAAATGTTAACAGAACTCTTTTTTAAATTGATTGTCGTGGGTATGTGAGGATTTAAATGTGAGTTACATGGTTTCAAAGCTTATCTGTCACTTTATTCAATGTCAAGAGTAATTGGGTCACCGACTTCATCCACTCCTTATGTTGTCTATAAACTAAAATATAGTTATAAATAATTTTGTACGAAGCAATCATTTTTTCACGGGTGAGCTCGGACATACATACATCTTTCGGTTTTGTATGCCGATATTGAACTAAACAATCTCTAACACACCACTTGTATGCCCAAGCTACCACTGTAAGGATTCTGTTACTCCTTATGTAATAGTACTAGATCCGTACTGATATTTTGTTTCTCGGTTTACACCAGTAAGAAAATTCAACAATAGTGCCGCTATTTTTTTTAAAGTTACATGAGAATGAACTGCCTTAACCCATTTTCTCTTTGAACTTCCATTTTCATGTTTATGTATGTAGTATATGTATTTGGACAATCTTCTAGATATATCTACATATCTACATATGTAAGCATGAAAAGGCTTGCCACCGGGTAATAGAATTTGAAGGATCACTGATCATATAGGCCGTTATTCGCGTGTATATGTAAAGGCTACATAATTTGTAGCCATTGGTTTTAAATTAATTTAGCGTTAGAACAACAGCATGCTTTCTTTCCCGTGATGTCAGAAAGTTTTAGAATTTAGGTGATCACGCGATGCTAAACTACTTGAGACATAAGATCTTGTATACCCACTGTCTCAATACGACGCCAGTACAGGCATCGTAGAATCCATAAATTATGAAGTTCGTTTGAAACATAGATATGTACATGATGTTGTAGAATGTGGCTTTGGTGATAACACCTAGCGACCTTAAGTCAATAATTCATGTAGGTACAGTTTTTTGATAATTGATAAATTTGGTATATTTCATTTATATTACGAGCTGGCAAACGAGTGAAGCTTTGTCGGTTTCTGTTCACATACTTTTAATTAAGTGTGCTTTAAAAAGGTGAGCACCGTGGTGTAGCAGTAAGTCCGTTGGACTACTACGCAATGCTACCCGGGGTCAATCCCAGCTAACACCAAAATGTTTTTTTCACGGTGCCACCACTTTCGAATGTCTGACAATCATTCAAAGAGTATCATTTGTCATAAGGAGCTTCTCAACTCGCCGTTCGGGGTCGGCTTTAAAGTGTAGGTTCCTTTCATTGATGTTAAAATATAAGAAGCATACACAAATGGTTGCGAGAAGCAGGCACTGGTTCACCCGGAACTGTAGCGCCACCAGAAGAAAGAAGAAAGTATTGAAAATTTAAAAGAAAATATACGTGAAAACTTACAAGCTTAAGTGTCAAAATAATGAAAAGAAACAAATGACAAGCGTGTGACATCAGCAAATCCATGACAGCTCGTAATCGTAACCAAAGAGGTAGCTGTGTTCGAAAGTAAGGTTGTCACGTTATCGAATAGTATGAAATTCAGCAAACATTAGGCGTGTTTTTTTTTAATCTGTATAGACTAAACATGTATCCGCAACATGTTTTCAATGTAAAATACAACAAAACCTTAGTCTGGGTAGTTATCCAGTCTTACTTTTACTTGTAAAACTTTTTTGAAGTCTATAGATTTGAAAAAAAAAACCTATTGTGAAATTCTGTTTTGTTTCTAATTTGTGACGGTTATTCATGTAATGTTTATTTTTGACAGATCATCGGAGGATGTATTCGAAACTACCAAAAAAACATAGGTATAAATCAGATTCGAAATCGAAATAATATTTCCACTCTTAAAAATACACATGCTCGTGTGTACGTATCTGCGTCAACGAAATTTAAATGATTTCTTGTGCCAAGGTCATAAAGATACCAGGGAACGAAAAGCAATAAACACAAAAGTCCAAATGCATTTGTCTCCGATTTTATACTGATAAATCTTAAGAATTTATTTATAATTTAAATAGCATGTCTAGTCTACATACAAACATACATTTGAACATACAAACATACAAACATACAAACATACAAACATACATTTGAATTTTGAATTGAATAGAAAATCCACACGTACAAAGAGCTGTTTACCTAAGCGAAATGCACCATTAAATAAAATATATAAGAAACAATAAATTCATTTATGTACATACAAGTATGTAAACAAAATTAAAAGTGCGATGACCACCCACCCCTATATTTTCTCGTTCCCCTTGACTTGGAAACTGAGTTACGTAACGCCATTCAACCGACTGTCTATGTAGTCTAGGTAGTCCCAAAAATGGTGCTCAAACACAAAAATAAATTCTAATAATAATCCACAAAGCTGAACATCTCTCACACCTCTCCAACCAACCGTTATGTACAAGTCGATACTTGTACAAGGAATTTTTAATTTTCATACATTTTTAGAGGTCAGACATCAACCTCTAAAAATCTTTGCTATTGCCCGCCTCACTTTAGGCAACAAAATTGCATAAAATCACGTGTCATGTAGACAAAGTTTTTTTTTTTCTTTAATTCCTTAAATTAAAAGAAAAAAAAGTTTGTTGACTATTTACTTAATAAATCAGTCGACATGTCGACAACGCGCCAGACACAACAAACTGCGATAATAGTTATCACAAACATTTTTTATTTCACTTTTTTTTTTAAATTTATAGAAACAAAAAAAATTAAAACTTGTCTCGATAATTAGACGACGTCCGCGATCTTAACTATTTACTGCCACTATAGTTGTGGACTTTGGGATTACACAATGTGAATGCTAAAATGTATAGGTAGATGATAATTGTTGCTGCTAGGTGTACTCGTATGATGCAATAGTTAAAGCAATTCGTCTGTTTGTCTTTGTCTAGCTTTAGATTTAGACTATTATGATACAGTGGTGTGAAAAATGATAGACTCAAACGTAAATGTGCAGTTTTCTTGGAATGAGTAATAAAATTTTATTATTAGTTTTGTGACAAAATATTGCCAAACGGCCTGTGAATAAGTATAAACTCTGGGGCCAAATTACTCGTTATCGAATGATCGAATAACCTCATTGGGCTTTCGAGTAAAATGATACTCGATAACGTGACCGGTAATGCCAAATTTCGATAACGAGTAACTCGCTAACGAGTGCGGTTATTCGGCCCAAGCCCTTTGTTCGATCTCAGACTTAGTTGTAAAGCTTACTTTGGTATGACAACAGTTCTTCGAAAAACAGTGCAAACACTCTGGAGTGATAATAAATAGATTTTTGTTTTACGCAATGAAATTTTAAAGTTCTAAATATGCCACGTGGGAAACAATAAACGGACATTGAAAAACAAAGAATAATCGATTTACAAAATAGTGGAATGCGCAACACGCAAACACAAATTCCCAATGAAATAAATCGCTCTCAAGGTGTAGTGAAGAATTCTCTACAAGCCAGTATTGAAAATTAGGGAACAAATAAGAGATCTGGGAGACCAACAAAATTGACGGTAACACGAGCCGTTCTACGTGAAATGTCGAAAACAGGAACTTCTTCGGCCCAAACGGTTCGACGTTTTAATTTGGACTGCGTTATAGCCTCATTAGAAAATGGGCAACAGCTTCAAACTGAAAACATCGAAAGTGCTTGTGCAAACCATCACTCAAACACTGACATAAGGCAGAACAACAATAACGCGGTTTGAAGAGCATGTAATTAAAATTTTAAGGTGACCGGCTTTAAATAGAGATACACCACATTGAGGACCTGTGGGGGATCCTGGAAAGGGAAGTTTGTTTACGATCAAGAAAAGCCTCAAAAACTCAAACAATTCTTTGTTGAAGCATAGAATAATATACCGGGCAACGCCTTAAACAATCTTATTCTCAGTTTACCACGAAGATTGTTAACTTATTATAAGAAATAACGGACAAAGCATTCCATATTAAATAAATTATACAAAAAATTAAAATATTGAGTTAATACTTTCTCACATGCGAAATTTGGTTTTTTTTTTTTAGAAAATTAATTACTATTTCTGGTAAAAAAGCAATTAAACCATTAAAGGGTTTTCGCCAAGTTGGTGGCAGATGGCAATATTAGGCGTGTTTTTTTTCTTATCTATAAAAGCTTAACTAAAAATGAGAAAAAAAACGCTCTTCGGTGAGTTGGCAGCACTATGATATTTGAAATTTTTGTCAGTTTATCATCTGCTGTCAAATTCAATAAATTCATAAATATAACAGGATTCTTTGAGCACACATTTTTTAAAGAAGTAATAAAATTACTTCTAGCTTCCATTTTTTTAATTTTTTACATTTTCTCTTTGGAATCCATGTTTTCGCCACCGCAATTGTTTACAGATGTCCCACTTACAGTCATATTTGACATTTCGATAACAATCGACAAAAAATAGTTTGTTAGCACATTTTTCTATCCAGGCTTGATAACTATCCAGATTTCGTTGTTCTTTATAGGCTTAGTTGTTAGTGTATTAAACATGGAAACAATTTTCTAGCCTATATAGGTTAGGCGAAGAAAACTGCAAATTTACGTTTGAGTCTATAATTGTTCACACAACTGTATTTTTTTTTTTAATTAGAATAAAACTGTTCGCATATAACCGAACGATTCTTGCGTGTGCAATAATTTAAAAGTATTTATTCTCAATGAAATGTAATTAATTACAGTTTTTTTTTTGTAGTTAATTCAGTTTTAAGTGCAATCAGTTATCTAAAATACAATCCTAGCTCGTTATATAATAATAACACAGAGTTGGAAATTTAAAATATCTTATCATTTCGTTTCGATGATTTGTTTTCAATGAAGCAGATTTGCTTGAACACGTCCGGTAGTAGAGTTTTGACAAAATTTTAAACCGGAATTGGAATGACGATTTAATAGTTGAGAATAACGTGTGTTGGGTAATTTTTATGTAGGGTGTACACTTTGCTAGCTAACGAAATGATTATTTTATTCTTCTTTTGTTATTTTTTTATATTCAAAGCTAATGTTGGTTTATTTTTCTTTTTATTTACAGGTGAGCTTGGAATTTCTTAATATTAATTTGAAAAGTAAAATAACAGTAAGTGAATTTAAGCAATTCTTAGAACTTGAAGAAACAATAATCAATGGACAGTGCGGCATATACTGGCCGAATAACAAGGTGGCGTTCGTTGTCTGACAGGGGAAAAACAATGGCGTCTTATGGTGTCACACAAAATGTGACCCCAGGCGTTCAGTTCGCGTTTGATCGTAAATACCAAAGAGTGTCAAAAAATGTCCCGTCTTGTGAAATCGTGCTACACCCTTTTCAAGGAGTGAGCGAGGGACATCTATCAAACAGCCATCTGACAATTTGTGAAATGTCAATCACTATTTGTTAGCGAAATAAAAGAAAATTAGTTTTTCGTGAAAATATTTAATAGTTAAAAAAAAAAACCATTGCACTCTCTGAGAGGATTTTTGCCCACATTCCTAATTATTTACTATTTGACAGATGTTCCTTTTTGATCACAAAAAAGTTACCAAATTTGTTTGGCTGCTAAGCTATACCTTTGTTCGTATAAGTGACAGAAGGAAGACACGAAGTTAATATTTTAATTTTTGTTAGTAAATGACACCTTTGGTACCTATTTGTACAGAAACGTATTGTTCAACAAAAAATGGAAAATGTATGACATTTAACAGATTTGACATTTTTCATAAAGCTGCCCAATGAAACTCCTCTGGGCTAAAATTCGAAGCGCGGGGAGATTTCTTACTCTCTTCTTAGCTCTCTCTTCTGTGAAAAACTATGAAAAATCTTCGTACGGGAACAGACCTAATAATATGTACATTCGTTGTTTAACAATGACAATAAAACGCAGCAAATACCAGCGCCTCGGATTATATCAAAGTATGTAATGTCAAACAAAAACAGTCTTTAGCGTTCGACATGCCGATGACACATGACTAAATCTGACGCTGGCGCTGTCTCTAATTAAACCAAAACAGTGAAACTTGTTTATTTGTTTGGTATTTAAGAGAAGTGGTCTCCAAAAATTCAGATGATCTTTTTTTACCTAGTGATTGAATATTATTATTATTATTTTTATTTCTTTTATTAGTAAATAAATTACAATTACCCCACTAGCTACTACGGCTTTGGGTTAGCAGTGATTAAATAGAAAAGGGGAGGGTAGAGAAAAATATTAGCATAGGATTAAAGGCAAAAGCAAATATAAATTAGAATAAAAGCTCTTATGACATTTGCCTGATTTTGATCCGAGAACCAACCTATCTACCACACCACAAAAGTAAATGTCCCGAGGTCAGTTTTGACATTTAAAGCTTTCCATGTTAAGTTAAATAATTAAATTATAATTAATTAATAAAGAGTATATTCATAATCCTCGATTTCTATTGAATTGATAACTAAGAGAACAAGACTTAGGGAATATACTGTATGTGCATATCCGAAGATTTATTGGAATTTTTAATCTATGGTCATATGGTGAACAAAGCGGAATAAAAAGGATCAATTTTTGTTGGTGAAAAGAAGAATTACATATTTGAAAAGTTATTTCAACGTTTACGTGACTTCTTCGTAAACGTCACGACAAATCAATGCTGCCAAATTGTGTTAATTTTCTTTTCCAAGAAAGAAACTCAAAAGGTAGAGGAATATGCTATAAATGTCTCTCAATTAATAAACACAATCCTTGGAACCATATGTATGTGGGCCTACCTCAATGCATTTCATGATATATATGTCTACATCAGCTCTTCCTACTTTCTGCGTAATTCATAAATTAATCAAACACTTCACACTTGAACACGGCCTCAGAGAACTTTATCTGAAATTATGCCTACCCGATGCTGAACATTGTTTTTTTTTTATTTTTGTTTATTAATCAAATCAGTTGGGTTTCACGTGCACAGGCGCACACAATGATGCAATGCAACCAAACAAAGTACACATCGCACACTCATCGATAGTAGGTCATGTAACGAACCTAATCATCTGTGAAGTACACTAGCCCATCTAAATATACTCGCTTAAGAGTATTTGTATACAGATATAGATTCTAGAAACAGCTGCAAGTTTTATATCACTTTAAATTTTGTTCTAGAATTCTAATTCACATCATTGGATGATTGGCATGTTTTATTGAGGCAAATAATAGATGGTCACTGCATGTCCAGTCCATAAAATAGCGCATACGAGTACAAATATGTACATATAAACCTATAGCCTCTAGGGGCATTCGCTATTGATGTATGTAATTAGTTCCGTCTTTGGGTGATTTTCATAGTTAGTTGGTTTATTAATTTCTTTTTATGGAAAGTTGAAGATAACAATTAAGAACAGTTCATTAGCATTGGTAATTTATTTACTTTATTTGGTTTAATTGAAGCGACGATTCGCGCTTATAAAGTGGTTTCATTAGCATATATGTATGAGATATTTATTTTGTTCTTTTTTGACCGATATCTAAACACACCACACACATACCTATTTATGTAAAATTGTGGTTTGTGGTTCTCGATATAAATCTTTCTTACTGTCAAACGGGATCTGTTTTTATTCTTTTACCCGCACAGATAACGTCATCATCGTAGGTAGACATTGGATTTTGTGTTTTTTATTAGCAAATTTGTCATACTTACATGTGAAAATGGATAAAATAAATGCCTTAAATCTGGTTATCATCTTCTAACTGAAGAAGTAAAAAAGTGGGTTTAGTAAATTAAGTAAATGAAAAACAAAGACAAGCTAGTGGGGATTTACATTTTTCCATAGGCTCCAGAATGGAGCCGAAAAGTTGGATAATGAACGTGGTACGTCGTATTCCGTGGGTGCAAATCATTTTTAACCTGAATTTGGCAGCAATGCTTGGTAAAAAAAGACCAGTGACGTAATAAAAGTGCCCGTGCGCACTCTCTCTCGCAAGAGAAAATCCAAACTTCCCATATAATTTCCATCTGTCAACTCATGGAAATGCCGTGGAAACCATATAGGAAGTATTTTTTTTAAGACTTCATTTTGGTTGATATACATATGTATTTGTCCACTACCTCTTGCATCAATAGCGGGTGGCCGTGGCGTAGTGGTAGTCTTTGTCGCTTGTCACGCTGAAGGTTCACGGTTCAAATCCAGATGTCGCCGAAACATTAAGTTTTCACGAAATAAAAATAAGTTGATCTGTTTCAGAAGCTAGTATCAAAACCTACTGCAAAGGCTTAACACTGGCAGTAGGATGGTTTGGCTGAAGAAATTGATCACACAAACTATAAACGAAAACATCATCTAGAACACTCTCCAGTTATCCTGGACACCACCGATAGAGTTAGTTGAAACCTAACTTCTGAGTTTCCTAACACTGCGTCGATCTGTCGTTCTTGTCCTTCATGTGCTCGCGCTGTATGTACACATTATAAGGGTATTCATATCCCCTTCAGCGTGTGTAGATTATAAAAAAAATTCAAATAAAAAAATAGCAAATATATCAACCAAAATGAACTGTTAAATCGACAAATATTTCGCATATGATTCCCAAATAGCCAATATATCAACCAAAATGAATTTATTTCCATCAGTTGACAGGTGGAAATCATACGGGAAGTGTTTATTCTTTGGTAGGATATTTGTTTTGATCGGTTTTGTAATTTGTTAAAAATTAAAAAGTGAAAGTGCAATTCGTCACTACTACGGAACATTATCTTTCTTTTGACACCTCACTTGTGAAGATTGGTTAAGTGTGAGAGCCGCAAATGGTACCTATATTACAGAAATAATATATGTACCTATTTGATGATTAAAAAATATCGCACGACATCAAACGATGCTTTTATTATCCTTTTTTTTTTAAAACAAAACGCACAATTCATTTATCAACTGACGTTTCAGTACAAAACAGGTCTGTTTGGTGTGCAGTAAATTTACGTAAATTTACTGAACCTGTCAAAAATCAAGAGAATAGAGAGCCAAATGAGAGTGTCAACAAATTTCCCCTTCTACGAAATCGTGCTACTCCACATCCATGTAGTAGTCCCGGGACACCTATCAAACAGCCATCTGACAATTCGTGAAATGTCAATCTTCATTTTTGTTTGTGTAATTAGAAGTTTCTGAGAGGATTTTCCCTCACTTTTCAAATTATTTACTATCATTTGGATCACGAAAAGCACACCAAACAGACCTTTTATGATCAAAATCGGACATCTGTCAAATAGCAAATAACTTGGAAACTGGGGGAAAATCCTCTTTTCTTCTTATTTAACTATTGAATATTTTCACGAGAAACTACTTTTCTTTTATTTCGTTAACGAATACCTAGTGATTGACATTTCACAAATCGTCAGATTGCTGTTTGATAGATGTCCCTCGGTTACTCTATGAAATAGGTGTAGCACGATTTCACAAGAGGGGAAATTTTTTTGACACCTCATTTGGCTCTCTCTTCTCTTGTGTTTTGGCAGTTTTAAGTAATTTTACGTAAAATTACCAATCACCAAACAGACCTAACGTCTACTTTGTGGGTGGATATATAAAACGTTTCAATACACTTGAATTCGTTTTGCTCATGCTCAGACCTTTGGCTGGAATATGGTTCACATCAGTGAAAAAATGTTCCTGACAACTTTTGAAGTATTCAGTATCCTGGCTTAGATCTTTTCTTCATGATCCTGAGTAGCGTAGCATCTGAAACAGGCGTGTAGAATTTTAAATTTGACTTGAACCAGCCAAGCAGAAAACCATCACCAAAATCACGGCCAAATATCTGACATTGACATTTGGTCCCCCATAAGCCACTACAATAACAACATCACCGAGGTCAACAGTACAATTGTTGATGCGTAAATCTACATTGCTTGTCACTCTCTTTGTACAAATTTGTTAGCCTAAATGTTTTTGTTTTAGGATATAAATTCTTTTGCATTAAATTTAGTTAACCGGCATACATACATAATGTAGTTTTATTCTAAACGCCAGATTGAGTGACAGATTCGCAGACATTTAAGTGGCTAAGTCACGATACGCAATTCCCCCAATTATTATAATAGCGTTATCGAATTTTAGAATATAATTAGTAGAGAGGAAAAAAAAAACAGACTCAAACAATTGCGCGCATGTATCTACATTAACATATCTGACATATTTGCGATAACAATCGAATGCACTCGGAATAATAAATCCAAGGCAAACAAAAATTAATTAGCCATGTCAGTGAACACAAAAGGCCATCTAACAACCAAATGTTGCCCGATAAAAGCGCGCACTCGAAGTTTGAACTTGGTAGTTGCTCCTCTTGGCCAAACAATTCTGCATGCTTGTTAAAAAAAAGAAGTTTATTATTATTTACTATTTACTGGTACAGAGGTATGTTTTTATATACATATAAGATATAATTGCAATTGTATATGTAATGTGTTGGAATGAGAAAAATATTGACAGTCACTGTCGATTGTCATAATAAAAAATTCGATAAACATGTTTAGCTAACGTGTTTTTTCACTAAGCTTTGCGCGTGTTCTCAAAAACCATCCAATTGGTATACAGACATACATAAAATTACTTTTATAGGTATAACAAATAAACATGATACACTGAGTTAAAGTCAGAGAATTATTACTATTTATTTTCAATTTTGCACCGAAATGGGACGATCATTCGCCGACCGTTATTTTCTGTAAAGTGGCTGTCAGTTGTCGCACATTATTGTTGATTCAACAAGCTTAACAATTAATTGGTTTGAAATATTCCAGCAACGAGAATGATGTAGGAACAATTTAATTTATTCTATATCGAGTCTGGCGGAGGGGACACAAAAAGTGTAGGGGGATATTTTTGTTTTTTTTTGGTGCTAATCGCTTTGACAGATGTTCAAAAATGACAGTTTGGTAAAATAACAATGAAAAGTTATTGTTTTGTATCGTTAGGCTGCTGTTACAAGATATTTAACTTGGTCTTGGAAAGAAACTTGGTCCTTGAAAAGAAACTAATTTTTAGAATTCAAAGTTATTTTTGTAATTACAGTGGACGCTCGATATAGTGAACATCGATACAGTGAACAATCCATTATAGTACACACAATGTTTTATACAGGTTATTCTAAACAGTGAACAAAAAAAATCTCGCTACAGTGAACCTATGTTTTTTTATTTTGTTTGAACCTTTCAGAATGCAAAAACACGTCTAAAACTCATTAGTGCTATGCTGTCGCCAGTGTCCATACAATCGTACAAATTTACCGTTGGTTCTGCATGATTATGTACATATGTAATTTAAAATGGTACACAATTTGTGGTTGTTTGTAGTGCAAATACAAAGTGCGCGTTTCTTATTTTGTTATTTTGTGAACGATCTTCTTTGTGACCATGTCACTTAAGCACAGCTTAAGTTTGTTGTATTTTTGTTTTTTTAACTACATGGAATGTATTATATTTGTTGCGTTTTACGTTTTTTACGGATGAGTCGTTTTTGTTAAAAATAAAATATTCGTTCTTATAAATATTGGCTTGTGTTTTAATAATTGCAAAGAAAAATCGTTATTGTATTCTATTTTCGATGAATTGTACGTACAAACATACACATTTTGATGAAATTTGTTTCAAGGAGTCCACGATCGTTACACTAAATAATCTCGCTCCAGTGAACAGGCCTGGTTTTTATTAGTTCACTATATCGAGCGTCTACTGTATTTTAATATGATCGAACGCACATATACACATGTATCAACCAAACTAAAAAAAACCGTTAGGCGTTAGCTTCTTCGTGTTATATTTTTATTCGCGGTAAAGCAGTCTTCAATTTTATTTTCGAAGATGGAGTAGAAAAACAACGTATTGTTGTTTGCTGATATTTGACATTTAGAGCTATAAATAACTGTTAAAATTATCTCTTACCATTTGAACAAACCAGTTATGAGAAATAACTGCAGTCGGAAAATTATTTGCATAATTTTGAAATGAAACCCATAAATGTTAAATTTTACACCGCGAATGAGAACAAAAAGCTTTTGTCTGTCACATAGCCATGCATACATATGTATTTCTATAGATCGCGTGAATCAAATCAAAATCTAAAGATACACGTTTTTGAAGTTTGACAAATTACATTCTTGTCACGCAATTATTCAGCAGACTATAGGAATAACATTAGCTTTTAAGTATGCGTCTACGGCCATGACCACCATACCATATCTATTATCTGCGGGCTACAGGTTTTCATTTAATCGCCCATAAATAAGTTACGGTGCAATATTGCTAATAACCTCATTACACCTTAATTATGCATGAACTTCTACCAAATCACGCAATGTTCGATTCGCCCACTATCGAGAAAGTGTGACATACACGTGCTTAACCCTCACACTGGTGGATTTTTATTTGTCGGGTTTGCGCGGTTCGATTAAATGTAATTTACTGTTGGATGGGAAAATTTCCAATAAATTATTCAGAGACAAAATATAGTACACAGACAAAAAGAGACACTCCAACTTCTTTGGTTACACACTTGGCAACAAAGACAAAATACAAGTACAAGCACTGACACATTTAACTTACAGCACCGCCGGTTAAAAGGAAAGAAGAAACTCTCTCAAAGTCGCCATGTGTCTCTTGTTGTTGGCTGAATACACCGAATGTAACGTTGGTCTAATAGCAAAGCTTAAGATTGACCCTTTCGATATGTGGGACAAGTTTGCAGAGACGTAACGCAAATGAGCATAAACAAGAAGAAACATGTCCCAGAACAATGACCATAATGATGTTTCCTCAGTTTCAGAGGTTCCTCAGGGTACCACTCTCACACCACTACTTGTGCATGTATTCCTTTCCTGCTGCTACAGCAACCCGATTTGTTTGAAATCTTCTTCGCAGTGTGCTTCTGTTGTGCCATTATTTCAACGAGATTCTAGTTAAGATAGAAACTAAAGTATCTCATGGATATTTCATGATCTTTCACCGTGCCCGTTCGTTGCGGGGCTCCCAGGAAGTTGCATGCACTACTATGCTGGTTGTGTGTGACGCCAAAGTAAACAAAACAGACAAACAACGAAATCTAGTTCAATGGCTTTTCTATCGTTGCAGTTCAGTGTTTTTTTTTTACTTTTATTTTTTATTATTATTGTTTTTGCTTGTTTAGGTTATTTATTTATTTATTTTGGTTATAGCTAAGATTATCTAAAGTGGAGAGAAGTTCATGTGTTTATGCGATTTTCCGCTTCGATTCAGAACGAGATGAGGCAAACATTTCAGGAAATCGATAAGACAGTCGTGTTGCAAGGAGTGGAATCTTCCTCCTTTTTTGCTGTGAACTTTAGTCCTTTGTTTGTCTTTCATTTGTATTAAGAAAGTCAAGTTGTGAACGACTTGCTATGTATGTAAATATAACATGATGCAAATCGATATTTCTTTCTGATTTCGTATTCTCTTTAGAAGCAATACCATTGTTTGGGATACAAAAAAGTTTATTTCGATAAGGATTATTTATTTTTCAATTTACATACAGTGAACTCTCTCATAACCGGACACTGACGGTACCGAGAAATTTGTCCGGTTATGAGAGGTGTCCGGTTATGGGAGAAAAAAATAAATTGACATTCTTTATAAAAGAAACACAATAGACATAATGTTGGTATTAATCTTATTTCATAAAGGAATTAATTTTTATGTGATAAACACTAATTACGGAAAAATACTAATTTCTGTCTATGACAGTCACGCGTAAAATTACACACACATACAACTTAACATCTCGCTTAACATGCAAACCTATTTAAAAAATGCAACGGGATTTATAAATGCACATAATATAGTTGTTGGATAACACGTTCCCGAACAATTCGCCGTCAATGATTGAGGAAATTAGCGGGTCATGACAATTTTAGCTATGTTAGGACACGACGAGATACCCTGACGAGAAATACAATATACTCCTATATTCCGGCATCATTTGTCCTACCAGAGACTAATTTTCACATCACCGTGATCGGCGGAATCATTTTTATCTTGATACAAAATTCGCACAAAATAATAATAAATATCTCTCAAAATGCCGGAGATATGCGTGTGTCATTCTAGCGTTCCCCACCGAATATCATGTGTCCGTGAACGTGATAATAACGCAAAGGCACACTCCACAGTTTACATTTTTGTTTCGTTTCTTTGCAAAGTGTAAAGAAGAGGAGAACAAAACAAAAACAAAATAAAGTATGTAGAAAGTTTGTCATACGTAGATGTGTTTTGTCCATTTAAGAGAGAGCGATATTCTACTGCGGTTACGAAAATTGGTGTCCGTGTCCGGTTATGGAAGATTATCTTAATAGCCCTTTTAAGAGTAAGTCAAGACAAATTCTGAAGCTAAACGTTGTTGCAAAGTTCCATATTTCTTCCGAGTTCTAGTTTGTTCCTTACTTTGCCTGTAATGTGAACTGTCGTAAGTGAATGCTGTTGTTATTAGAGTTTAAAAACAACACATTTGTACCAAATCGGAATAATATATGTACTTCCATGTTCCACCGTAATGTTAAGCAGACCAAAATCATCTCTGCACAGAGTTACAAGCTTCACCTTCCACACATGCCACCAATCAATCCCACAATAGGACCGATCAAAGAAATTTGGCCGTTCAATCCATTAAATTATCACTTTCTCAAATTCGATTAAAAACCTATAATTGAAAATACCTTAAATCCCATTACTTTGCAATCAAATTGCAATAAAGATAGATGAGGTCCTCCCCAAGAGTGCAACACGCTCATACACAATAGCCAAACCGTGTAATTACGATTCGACACAATTGTTTCGTTTCACTTAAGCATGGAAAACTTTCACCCATGATGTGCTTCGGCTTCGTATTGCGATTGATTTCATGACCCATTGTCGGACTACTGCGCTCTACCGCCATATCGGTCCAATGGGTCCTCCTGCGTCACCTCCTGCTCCTCTTCGTAACTTTGTTTATTCCAGTGTTGCATTTTGTAAATTGAAATTGCAAGTAGAGCGTAATGGGCTGTACGTTGTGTGTGTCGTGTCAATCAAGTGTTCTTGGTCTTGCCCTGCTCTATGTCCACGCTCAAAATTATATTTAATTTTTTTTGTTGCTTCTCCTCGCATTTGAAAGCAACTGAAAAAAAAAAACGAATTAAAATAAATGAACTTCCTCTTTTGTGTGTGTCGTCACGCGTGCGCAACCTAAATATTCGTTAGGTTATGCACTGACGTGACGCTGAATAATTAATTCAGTATATCGCAGAACAAAGAACCTGTCAAAGAATAGTTTTCTACGACGAGAAAAATGCAAATCACCAGCTAGTCAGAGAGGGAGCATGAATGAATACCTTTTCAAATACTCGTAGTCGTCGGTACTTTTATCTGCTCGAAGCGGTTTAAATTCCAGAAAATTGATATGCAAATAGTTTTATTAGAACTCTACAAAGAGGGTGTTTATGGTATAATGGAAATACGATTTACGACCATCATTTTGGAGCACACAAAAATAGATCGACAAGTATTATTTTTTTGTGTATTATGTCATTCCAATTCATAAGGTCTGTTTCCGTACTTTCTGCACTAAAATTTATAGATTCTCAAATTTCAAGAAGTGGGGGTAAAAATCTGCCAGGGAGAGGGAAAAGTGCGCAAAAGTACAGGAACGCATTAAAAGCAAAAAACGAAAAATGTATGACGTTTGACAGATTTCACAGTTTCATAAAGCTGCCCAAAGAAATTTCTTGGGCTAAAATCGGCAGTATGGGGAAATTTCTTACTCTCTTGTTAGCTTTCTCTTCTGTGAAAAATTACCAAAAATCTTCGTAGGTACGGCATCGGTAACAAGATTTGACTGATTCTGGTAGATTTTCGTATTTATCGCAGTCTTGGACAGGTACGGGAACAAAGCTATTGTTTTACAGTAAAACCTGTGAATAGTGGAATGCTTTGGTGCACTTTTTTTTTCTACTATTCGCAATTTTTTCCACTTATTTTTTTTAATATTTTTCGATCAATTTCGATATCGAAGCTCAGAATGTGTACTTGTTGAATTTAGCCGCTAGCAGAATGAGGCACACGCGAAAAGAAACAATTGAAATGTCAAAATTCTCGGAAAAAGTAAACGAAGCCGACAAAATGTTAATGACTTTTGGCTCATTCATTTCTCGATTCCGCTATTGAAGAGTGAATTTGCATGGGAAGAAAATAAAATTCATTGAAAAATGTTCCTTTATTCAGATTTCACAGGTTTCCACTATATAAGAGTGAATTTGTATGAAAAAAAAAAAAACGAAATTTGGCATCCAAAAATGACCACTATCTAGGTTTCATAAGATTCTTTTATTCGCAGATTCCACTATTCACAAGTTTTACTGTATTTACTTTATCTCACTGACTTTACATTTATCGATAAATTTTTATGGTAATCTCAAAACTAATGAAACTTTGAGAGTAAAGTTGATTTGCCATGAAATCATTTCCTTTACTTACACAACTAAAAAGTCATTGAATTTCCGTAAAACTCCATTTTCTATTTTAATTGAAATTCGTTGTATATTCGTTACTCGCTAAATTCTCTGTTTCGTTGGAATTGAACCAAATGTCATTCTTCAATTTTGCGGAATTTCTTGCCAAATTTTGTTACGCAAAATGTTATTTTCTGTTTAATTCTTTAGGCATAATTAGTTTGATTCACTCAACAAAAATAAAACATACGCATTTAAAATTTTAGACAAATGTTTTTGAAAAAGATGTTAAAAAATGTTGATGATTAAGACAAGCTTCTTTTAACAATTTTTGTAAGCCAAAACACTAGTTTATATGAAAATACATACTTGTATAGTGAATAATTTATTTAATTCATTGGAGTCACATGGGCATTTCTCAATATTATCAACAATTTTGCGTAACATATTCCGATAATAATTGTCAACCATGTGGTATTTCAATTTTAATTGCTCAACCATTCGTTGCGCATTCTTTAAGCAATCTTAATCTGCGTCAGCAAATGCAACGCATACGGGTAAATTAAAATGAAAATCTCTCATCTGTTCAGAGATCTTTTGTTGACATACATATGTACACATAGTTAACAAAAAAAAAACTATTATCGCAGAACCATAATATAGCGTAAATTTTGTAACTAGAACACTTTCAATGCCTCTATGCTTTTACAAGATCTTTCCTTTGCAGATAGTATCGCGCTCCATAAACCGAACGCAAACATAGGCATTGCTAGTCTCAACAATGGCGCAGCGAAAATGACGATCAAATTGCCGTCGACTTCGACTCTATTAAAAAGAAATTCTTCAGCTCTTCCCCATTTGTCGCAAGAATTTAGCTCTTTGTTTTGATTCTGATCCCCCCCTCTATGTTGGCGGTAGTCTTTTCAAAAATAATTAATACAAAGTCTTTCATTGTTTGTTGATACACCAGTGATCAAAGCGTTACTTTGTTTTGTCAATTGAGATACACCGTCTTCATTATACTCCTGTTACACTTGACCTATTTATCCTACTGCGTGTTTTTTTTTTTTTTTTGTAAAGTTTTTATTGCGTAAAATGTAAATTTAAATGGGTTTCGCAATTGAAAAGAGACAATGCAACACACAACACTTGGAGGAGTGTGTTTTGCATTTAAAACAATAAACAAACTCAATTTAAGTGGTGATGTCTTAATTCAAATCAAATCTATAAATGTCAACGTTCAGCGGACAAAGAACGACATTTTATTCCTAGTTGATGAACACCTATCGTTGCTTTGAACTGGGTCAACAATAGGTGTGTTTTTTTGAAACGTAGCTAGCCAGTCGTTCATTAAAACGATTCCCAGCCAGCCGAACCCAGCTGACTTACCTCCAAGTTGGTGTGTGTGATTTCGGTCATATGTGTGTGATTTCGATCAGCTGTTAAGTGTGAACTGTCAAAGTATTCGGCATCCAACCAAATCGATTTTTTGTTATTTGTTGTGAAAACAATTAATTTCGGTAATTTATTCAATGGATAATTTACATAAAGTGATATGAAATCATAATATAGTGGATTATTTCTGTGAAACATCATTTAGTAATTGAAATTATATAATTTTCGTTCACGGCAGTCTGTCAAATGTTCTACAAATCGCTTTAAGCGCCAGCTTGCCATGAGATATCGCAACATTCCTAGCCAGCTGCTTTCGGCTGCGGATAAAATCAAGAGTTGTAGCCAGCTGGTTGTTGTATTTGTTTTACGTGTGAAATTTGACTTTGCTAGCAACTACTGGCTAGCTACATTTCAAAAAAACACGGCTAATGACATGAAGATGAACTGTGTGATTTGAAATCAAGTTCTGATTAGTCATGATTCTCACTATTAAATTAAATCATATAGTATAGATACTAACCAGTTCATCATGCCACCTTTATAAAATTTAATTACTTGACCATCAACAAACATTAATCACGCTAATTTATTTGAATTATTATTAATTCGAGCAGCTTACTCTGCAATTAGATACATTTGAGATCGAAATTCGTGTCAAAGAAAAACTCTGCAATTCATTTCACTCAAAAATAGAATAAATATATTTATTTCTACTCAAATCATGTTGTACCTCTGCCAAAGATGCACGCGCACCTTTAGCCTTCGAAACGGACCACAAATCTACTTTACTCTCTATATAGAATGTAAAATTCCTATGTACATACATCCGTAGGTACTTGTTTGTATCTAACGATAATAATTCTGCAGCTCTGCCAAATTGGCAAATGAAATTCAAATTTATTTGTTAGCATTAGGCAACGGATCGCATGCAATTTTGTGGAAACCTGCATTAGCATTCGGATCAGTGCACAGTACGGATGCAATCAAAATTATAATAAAAATATAAATATAAATACATATGTATATGTATTCATCTAAACCCAGTGCCGTGATATGGTGTGGAAAACTCACTTCCATTTGTCGGATCATGTAATCGCTTGAAGTTGAAACGCAATTCTAGTGCTCACATGCGATGATGGGGTCGTCTCGTTAGTGGAATATGCCGCACCCGTTTGTGGGTTATTGGTGGCAACAATGTTTTTTTTTATTCATATTTTATTATTGCAACTGCACTTGATTTTTAGATATTTTTTTATGTACATATGTACAAACTAGTAGATATGCTGATGAGGACAGATGATACGGCAGCATAACCACTAGAAGTAGATAATGAAATGAGTGATTGTACGCGCCTACAATTATTACGACATAACCTCAACCAAATGGCGGGGCTGAATTGATCGAAAGAAGTTTGTTGTGCTAACACGATAATGCGGTTTGAAGTGTGCACATCTCACAGACTTCTGGCTAGAATTTTATGATGTTGTTGTTATGTAAATTAAAAATTGCGTTTTTGAATACACACTTCTACAAAGTTTTCATGTATGTACATACAGTTATGGCCAGTGAAATAAAGCCACTTCGAACTTCTATAAATATGGCTTAAAAATGGTTACTTGTGAAGGAAACAGCAAAAACAATTTATAATATTATTCAATAAATAAAGAACAAAAGTAAATCTAAACTCCTCGATGTAATATGTGTGATTCTTAATTTGCTTGGTCAATACAATAGAGCCAACCTTCTATTTATAAAGAAAAAATAAAATATGAAGGTAAATTTAATAAAATCAATTATATTTTATAATGCCCACCTAGTACTTGTTTGCATGGCCATTGTTTTTTAAAACATAATATAACTAGGCATAGACTCGACAAGAAGCTGACATCGCTGGTATGATCATTCTCTTTGAACAACCTCTCAAAGTATGGTTACATTCTTAGCCCTATGTGTTGTCACTCTCTTTTTAAGTCCTTGCCACAAATTCTCAATCAGATTCAAGCCCGGTGATTGAACGGGTCAAGGCAACACATTTAAATGTCAGCCCTGAAAGCATTGCCTAGTTTTTTTGGAAGTATGTTTTAGAGCATTGTACTCGTGGAGGTTCCATTTCAACGGCATGTTTTCTACCGTATAAGCCAAAATTACGCTCTCGTACTCTAACGTACTCATGTTGATCAATATCATCATATATGTTATATTATTTCTGTAGTATAGGTACCATTTGCGGCTCTCATACTTAACCAATCTTAACAAATGAGATGTCAAAAGAAAGAGAATTTCCTGGAGCACTGACGAATTGCACTTTCAATTTATAAATTTTAACAAACTAAAAAACCGATCAAAACAAATATTTTACCCAAAAGAATAAACACTTTCCCGTATGATTTCCATGGGATTTCCATCATTTCACAGATGGAAATCATATGGAAAGTTCGGATGTTGGATGGGAAGTTTGGATTTTGGGAGATTGCTCTTGCGATAGTTCTCACACGGGCACACTAGTATATATTATTTCTGTAGGATAGGTACCATTTGCGGTTCTCACACTTAACCAATAGGTCCGTTCGCGTACTTTTTGCACTAAATATGGGTTTTCTGTCAAATCTCGAAGAGTGGGGGTAAAATTCTCTCCAATACAGGAAAATCACGAAAAAGTAATCGCACGCATTAAGCACCAAAAAAATAAAGAATGTATGTGATTTGACAGATTTGACAGTTTTCATAATACACCCAAAAGAAATTCCTTGGACTAAAATTCGTAGCATGGGGAAATTTCTTACTCTCTCGTGAGCACTCTCTTCTACGAAAAACTACGAAATGTTTGCGTACGCGAACGGGTTTTCGTTGTTTTTCGTTATTTTTCGTGGATTTTCGTTGTTTTGGGAGGGTAAGCGAACAGACCTATTCTTAACAAATGTGGTGTCAAGAGAAAAAGAATTTGCAGTGACGAATTGAACTTTCACCTTATAAATTTGTTTAATATTTGCTACTTAGGAATCATATGGGAAATATTTGTTGTTCACTTTGGTTGCTATATTTGCCATATATCAACCAAAATTAAGTTAAAAAAAAAACACTTCCTATATGGTTTTCCTGCGATTTTCATGAGTTGGCAGATGGAAATCATATGTGATGTTTGAAGTTTGGATGGGAAGTTTGGATTTTGGGGGTTGGATTTTCTCTTGCGAGAATTTTCGCACGGGCACACTAGTTTTGCTTAATCTAGTATATTCGACGACAGCCATGCCACAAAAAACATGCCCACAGCTTAATGTTTTCAAGTTTCATGGTTTTTCAACATACTTTGGAGAAAAATTCACTGTTTGGTGGTCATCGTACGAATCTTCCGCCATCACTACGTACCAAATAAATGTATTTTATTCTCAAGTTCACTTCAAAGTCTATTTCTCCATTTTTTTTACTTTTCTGGATCATTCCACTCATTATGGATTGTAGCGAAATTTAAGCGCCGTTGAGTATTTCGTTTACGTAAGAGCGGGACATTTCTTGCAATTCTGGTTTTAAGATAACAGTCTGAGCATTAATTTCCAGCTCCAACTCCGTTTTAATATCGCGCCCGCGCGTAGACGTAAATGGATCTTTTTTTATAGCACAAACAATTGTTTGATCCTCCTGCAGTGTTGTCTTTCTTCTCATGCCCCGATCTTCTTAGGGTTTTTAGGGCTTAAATGTGTTTTCCACCATTTTTCAAGAGCATCCCACTGCTTTCGCAACCTCTCGTTAAGGTCTACTGTTTTTTTGTTAGCTGTAAAATATGTGTTTACGCATGTATTTTATCTGCTTATGTCAGAAATTAAAGGAGAATATTTTATACTTCAGGCTTAATCTTTTAAAGGGTCACTTATATCATGACTAAGAACCTAGAAGAAAGACCAAGAGAAGAACTTTTTATAAGAAACGACTAAGAATCTAAGGGATTTCTCGCTTATAATTTCTTTCAATAGCATTTTTGTTACATGAGCTACAGTCTTAACACCCTTTTCTTATTCTCATTTCAGATATAAAATTTAAACCCTTCTATGTACATAAATTAACACATAAAGTAACAAAAGCTACAAATTTTTCACAAGACTGAGATAATATTACAAACAAAATTACGATATTTTGAAAGATAAACTCCAAGAAAAAAAGAAGGAAGGAAGCTTAAAAACACACACTGATCTCATTTAAAGCAAACAAAGCGAACTCCTTAAAAAAAGAACCAAAGACAAAGCAATTACAAAAAAGAAAAAAAACAATAGGAACTCCAAATTGACTGTGATCTTCAGGAAATAAATTCTTTGTGGGAGCGACTACAAATCTCAGCTGAAAAAAAAAGCACTCACTCACTAAAAATCCTGTTCACGCAATTACAAAAAAAATTATATATACAAAGGACATCCTTGTAAACCGATAACCGGCAACTTTTCATCGTATAATGTTTAGTGGTCTTGTAAATCTACTATTTGGATCAAACACTGATACGCCTAATAATCCTGAGAGTACTAATAGAACCGAGGACAACCTAGAGAGCACCGCTGCTAACTCCATCGAAGCCACTGCAATTGGACGGACTGACAATAACTATCAAATCGTAAGTAAAAGATCGATTGACGATCATCTTAAGCATCTGACCTCAATCGATAATAATGACGACGTCGATAACGACGAACAAACGGACGACGACTGGCTATTGGTCAGCAGGGAAGACGGTAAGTCATCAAATTGGTATTCTTTGTAAAACGTTGCAGTAGCTTACTAGGATCTTTGTTCAAATGTTTAGACGAGGAAGGTAGCCTCCCTCGCACCGACTCCGAAGAGGAGCTGCCATTTGTTGAGATCAAACGTAGTCCAACCTTTCAGCAAAGACCGCGTAATAGCCATCACCATTCCCTTTCAGCATATCATCAGCGAGCATTAGCACTTCGTTACGACGATGGCGGCGTTACACAATCTCTGTACGCCGTACCATCGACCGTCGACATTATTGGCGGTAATAACTTCAATAATTTACCTGCGTCTCTTTCTATGGAAGAATCATGGTTCCTGACACCGCCACCATGTTTTACTTCCACAGGACCTATAAATATGGAGACTTCTCCGTTTGAGAATTTACTGATAGAACATCCAAGGTTTGTTTTTCTTTTTATTTTCGTATTTTCGATTTTGATTTATTTCTTCCAAACAGTATGTCAGTGTATCATAGTATTAGGTCAGCCCAAGAGGCTGCCGAAAGTTTCGTTAATCTTGATCTCGGGGTAGAGGAATCTCAGAATGGAGCGATGGCTATGGTTGAACAAACAGTTCGAGTGAGTTCAACTAAAATTTAACAAAAAAAGAATCTACTAAAGGCATTTGTTTTCTCTTTTAAGAATAAACATGCTCCAAGCCGCGTTGGAAAGAATCGTGCTGAACGCCTGGGTAACACTCAACCAACAGTTCGAGTAAGTTTCACTTAAATAATAACAAAACACAGCAACCTTTCTAATGCCAATGTTCGATTTGTCTTTTTTTATAGAATAAAACCGTTCAACATCGTGCTGCAAAGAGTCGCGTTGAGCACTTTAGTAACACTCAAAACAAAATGGAGTACCTGGCGCACGCTACGCAGAAGGTAAATTCATTGGGTTTTTATTTAGACTTTTCCGTTAACCAGTGGAGAATTCCCTTTTCTCTTCAGATCCATGACAACAGGGAGCGTCAAACTATCACCCGCGGAGCTATGAAACGCGCAAATAAGGTTCGCGAATTCAACAGCAAAGGCAGTTGCCCACGTCGTTCCGACATGCAACACTGCAACGTCATCAGCCGTGCCAACAACAACCGCAAATGCTAAGCTACTTTAACATTTGTAAACATTTGTTGTCCTTAACAAAGTGAGATAACACCCACCCCCACACAATAAACTAAAAAGTTAATCCTTGAATTTGAATAGTTAAGTTTAAGAAACAAATTACATTTAAATGAATAGGTAAAGTAGAGTTTAAAAAATAAAAATAAAAATCATTAAAAAAATATATACATATATGTGACAAACAAAAACAGTAAAAATATTTATTAAAATAAATTTTCCAATTTAATTAAAACAAATTTATGTATGTATGGATGTTTATTATTGTTAATTGCCTCATTAACAAAAAAACAAGTAAATAGTAACAATTATATTCACACAAGCTCCCCCTCCTCCCATGTCTATAGTCACATTTCACTAAAAGAAACAAACTATATAGTGTATGTATTTAATTAAAACAAAATTTACAACAACAAAAAAAAATCATGTGATACTGTTGCGCGAGAAAGCACGAGCGAAGAGAGAGAAACAATAATTTAAAGAAAACCATGAGAGCGTATGTGTTTTAGACAAAACAAATAAATAAAAATAACCCTAATCTAAGAATAAATATTATGTGTCCTCTCTATTAAATAAAAGTAAATTTCTTAATATAATATACAATAAAATAAATAACCTGTACAGTGTGCTTAAGGACGATCAGGAAGTGTTGTGTATTCAAGTGAACAAAGCCCAAAACACGTTTGGCAAAGAACAACAAAAAAAAAAACTTTTACATGGACTAATCGTAAGGTTTAACAATTTTAAACAAACTTAAAATGTATGTACATATATGAGCAATATTTTTTAAATACATTTTAAAAGGAACAAATTTAAAAAAAACGGAAGTCTTTTAAATAAAAAAACAAAAACAATTCTATACACTGTCCTAGAGTTAAAAAAAAAATATATTTTTGGTGCGAATTTGTAAAAAAAAAAATGTTAACAACTCTGTAGCACATTAAACATTGTCCTGAAAACAATCCGATAAAGAAGAAAACTAAGAACCTAATGGCATTATATTAATTTAAATTTTTAAATTTTTTTAAATTTAATTTTGCAATAAAAATATATGAAGTTTTTCTTAAAAAATTTAAGTTTTCTGTTATATGTATTTATTATTTTTAAAAAATAATCGGATACTTCTTTAATCATATAGTAATTAAAAAAAATTTATTAAATCTATTTCTAATTGAAAAGAAAAAAAAATCAAATAAAAGAAAGCAACTCATGTGTTCAAAAAAAAAAATCGTTCATTACATTACTTTTTAATAGAAAAAAAAATATTTAAAATTACATAAGAAAACTACCTGTGGGGAGTCACAGACAGCGAATAATAGGACACCAATTTGAAATTGCAATACGAATAAAAATGAAAAAAAAAAAATTTAATTATCAATTACCAAGCTGATCGTTTAAAACAAAGTGCTTCTTTCTGTGACATGAAATAATAAATAGTAATTTTCTTTCAAGTAACTTTATTGCACATTGTTTTTAATAAAAAAAAATAACAAACAAAAAAAAAGAAATTTAAATATTAAAGGAGAATTAAATTTTCTAGTAGATTCACATTAAAACAAATTAATGTATTATTATCTAAACTAGAGCGTAAGTTACGAGAAAGTAATTCAGTTTAGTAGTAAGTTTAATTTAAACAAAATATGAAAAAAATAAAATGTAAAAAAAGAACATAACAAAAAATATTGATGAGTGACGAAAAAATGCAAAAAAAAATAATAAAAATGAAAATAATGGATAATGAAAGTGACATAAAAAAAAGAAGTCGTTTATTCTCTTTTCTAGACGTAGCAAAAGGGGAATACTTTCCACTGGTGTTTTTTTTTTCAATTTCAATTTAAATTTCATTGGTTTGTTCATGAAGAGGAATGTCTTTAATAGTACTTAGAATTGATCAAACACTTGCACTAAATTAAATTAAATTACAATTAATTTGAAAAAGTCGAGCAAATGAAAGGTAGTAGATCCGAGAGGTAGTCGAACAAAAATGAAGAAGAACAGGGGGCCTATTCCTGTACACGAGTCGATTGAGACATAAAAAGTGAGCTCACTGTTGAGTCGAGTACGATTTGGTATTCTGAACTCGATCACTCGAATGCAATTTGAACACAGTCGTTAACCATACCCAACTTCACTTTATGACGGTTTGAAATTTCATTTCAACATTTATATTTGCTGTGATAGCAGTTTGAGTTATCCTTACATATTAGGTCTGTTCCTTTACTTGAAAATTGTTACTGATTCTTACTGATTCATACTGAATTTAGACAAACCGCGTTCCTTTACACGAAAAAGTAGTGAAAGAGAGTAAAGAGAGTAAAAATTTCCACTCACTAAAAAATCTTACTATTTCTTACTGCACAAATTTCTTCCGGTAGAAATTGAACTATCTGTCAAAGTCAGCTGTTTCACTTGTTTGAATTATTTGCATTTTTTTATTTTAATTCAAAAAGTAAAAAAAATGGAGAGAAAAGGAACATAGATGAAAGTTGAACGTTCTGAATGTTGAAATTTGCATTTCGCAATATATTGCATACTGTATTGGTTCTGGGAAATCATCAGGGGTGGACTTTTCTGTAAAATCCAAAATCATACAACAACACTCTGTTTAGTTTTGCTTCACATGTGTTTTTGACATTTCGTTTGTTGCTACTTTTGTAGTAAACGCGTTCCTTTACTTTTTCGTAATTTTGCCTTACTCTGAGAGAATTTTACCCCCACTCCTTGAAATTCAATAATTTACTATTTTTGGAGCAGAAAGTAAAGGAACAGACCTACTAAAAAAGCAAAGTCTATTTCTGTTTGTTGCCAATTGTGTCGAGAACCACTTATCCCTTTAACGTGTTTTATTTTTTTATTCATAGATATGTTCTCTGGCCGGGCTATAGCGTATACATAATCACAATATTCATTTTTGGAGTTAAGATAATAGTTTAAAAAAACTGCATATCCGTAAGGAAAATTGTGATTATACAGCCCTAAAGTCAGCTACAGACGAGAAAATAATCGGCCAACTGGTATACTGGTTGTAATCATTTCCCTACAGACGCAAAGACCAATCTTCGAACTTCAGTAGTCATCCCAAACACAAACCGAAAAATCAAAACATTTTGATTTTTCAACGACTGGTTGGCAGACTGATGAAATCGTTCAACTTATCGTCAGACTTGCCTACACACGGGTTATTTGCAATCAGTCATTCAACTTGGGCGATTAGTTTCTCGTATGTAGCTGGCTTAACTCAACGCCTATTAGGCGTGTTTTTTTGAAACGTAGCTAGCCAGTCGTTCATTGAAACGATTCCCAGCCAGCCGAACCCAGTTGACTTACCTCCAAGTTGGTGTGTGTGATTCCGGTCATATGTGTGTGATTTCGATCAGCTGTTAAGTGTGAACTGTCAAAGTATTCGGCATTCAACCAAATCGATTTTTTGTTATTTGTTGTGAAAACAATTAATTTCGGTAATTTATTCAATGGATAATTTACATAAAGTGATATGAAATCATAATATAGTGGATTATTTCTGTGAAACATCATTTAGTAATTGGAATTATATAATTTTCGTACACGGCAGTCTGTCAAATGTTCTACAAATCGCTTTAAGCGCCACCTTGCCATGAGTTATCGCAACATTCCTAGCCAGCTGCTTTTGGCTGCGGATAAAATCAAGAGTTGTAGCCAGCCGGTTGTTGTATTTGTTGTACGTGTGAAATTTGACTTTGCTAGCAACTACTGGCTAGCTACGTTTCAAAAAAACACGGCTTATATAATTTTCGTACACGGCAGTCTGTCAAATGTTCTACAAATCGCTTTAAGCGCCACCTTGCCATGAGATATCGCAATATTCCTAGCCAGCTGCTTTTGGCTGCGGATGAAACAAGAGTTGTAGCCAGCTGGTTGTTGTATTTGTTTTACGTGTGAAATTTGACTTTGCTAGCAACTACTGGCTAGCTACGTTTCAAAAAAACACGGCTAATGGCTTATCGGATTGAAAAACCAAAAAATAGGTGGAATTAGTAAATTTGTCCCTGATTCATTTGTTTATATAAACAGTTTTATATAAACAGCCTTTTGCGTTGTCCTGAAGCTGAACAATTATTCAAATCATCTCCCGCAATTTTCCTTCAGTGGAGACCACTGCCAGCAGTCGCGCAGCAGTGGTTATCGTTGCAATAGTATGTGTGTGAGTATATGTGCACGCACCAACGCGAACCTGTTGGAAGAGGGGTGTTTGTTATTACTGTGCTAGGCTAGTATTTTATAAATTAAATAAGAATGAACAGTGTGGAATTTTTTTAAACTGATGATCGTGATGTTGAGCAAATTCACTTTAAAAAGGATAAGGGACGGGTCAAATCCTTTGAAACTACCGAGTACGACGCACGATGGGGCAGAATGGCTTAGAAGTTGGCATTAAATCAACCAACAAATCTAGGAACTTGAAATTTGGAATGATTACTCCTGGCACAAACTTAAATATATTTTTGAGTTCACTTATGAATACGCCCATCAAAACGCCCACTTTTTGGAAAAAATCACTTTTTCTTATGCATATGATATGTTTGAAATATGATTGAGTTTCAAAAACAAAGTTAAAAGAAATGTTATTGACTAAGAAACAATCAGACGGTATTTATTCATTGGGGCACCGTAGCAAAGTCGACTACCTATAAGGTGACTATGAATAGCAAAAAGTTTATTTTGGGTTATGTTTTATGTAGGTGAATAAATTCTTTTATCGTCGGCTCTATCTGACTATGAATTTACGCCATATTTTTTACACTGTTCCTTCCTTCAACCACAGATTAAAATAACAAGAATGTATTTTAAAAAAAAAATCAAAACAATTAAAATACGACGATCTACCGGAGATCACGTGATCCGGATGACCTTTCTCTCTCGAATTTCTCATTCTCTATGAAATTTACAGCAGAAATGAAACGAGAGTTGAAGATAACGGTCAACTTTGAAATTTGAATTTCTGCCAGCTTAAAGGGTATTTTGCCCCAGTGTGTAAGCGGTAAAGTGGGCACCGTAGCGCAAGTGGTTAGTGCGTCGGACTACTGAGCCTGCGGTTTGGGTTCGAATCCCGCCGCAAACACCTAAACATTTTTCACAGTGCCCACCTCTTTCGAATGTCTGACAAGCATCAAAGAGTATCATTTGTCACGATTGAGCTTCTCAACTCGCCGTTCGGAGTCGGCAAAAAACTGTAGGTCCCTTCCATTCGTGCAAAAATATAACACGCACACACAAATGGTTGCGAGAAGCAGGCCCAGGTTCACCTCGAGCTGTAGCGCCAATTAAGTAAGTAAGTGTAAGCGGTAAGCCACCATTTTCGAAGACATCCGTGAGACCAAAAACCATGTTTTTACAGAACGTTTGGAATGTAGATACAAGATACGGTGCATCAAAAGAAACGCTGATGAAAGGAATCTGTTAGGGAAGAGATCTAATTGTTGAATACGATATACCTACATACTCGCACATAGTAAGTAATTCTCCTTGGATACAAACCAAAGGTTTTGGGAATGTGGCTAGGATCGATAATCAAGTATTCGTGGTAGAAAATATTTCTAATGTAGGCATTTCGTTTGTAATTCGCAAACAGCATCGTAGCTTGGATTAAACAAGCAAGTTTGACTCGTTTCACCTCGTCCTACCACAGTCGATGTTGACGTCACATAATTCGGCTGATTTTGATCAGCAATGGCGCAATTAGATCCTTTAAGTACACAATACAGTGCAGTGCAGTACACCACTCATTAAATAAAGCAGCTGTGTTGTCGTTTCTATTGATCTTGTGGTCCATACCATAACCCACAACTGCAACGCGTTTTTAAATTTTTTTTTTTGAAAAAAAAAACGTTTAAAAAACGTCCATTGTCTAGAATTTAACTTTTTGACATTTCCAACAGCTGATTGTCAGTAGGTATGCGTATCGAACCTCAAATTTGTTTTATTTCCTCTTACCGAGTGATTCCTTCCAACACCAACCTGCAGCCATGAATCGTTTTCTTAATATTTTCAAAACGACGAGGTGCAATGTGATCGGTATGATCCACATCGAGGCGTTGCCAGGTATGCATTTGTATTAAGGCAATGAGTTAAGCTAATAAATGAAAGCTACTAAGGTACTCCGAAATATGCCGGCAATTTTAGTGAAGTCATGGAAAAAGCGAAGCATGAGGCAAGTGTGTACACCAAATATAAACTCGTAAGCTCTAAACTTCCTATTGTAAGCCTGTGTAGGTAAAATTTGCAAATTTTTAGGACTCAGTTTTGATTGAGAACATGCACGATGTTCCTTACGTACAGGACAGACATCTAAAACCAGAAACTACGGCCTGCATATCTCGTATTGCTACAGAAATCCGCAGAGTTATTCCAAAGGAAATGCCTGGTGGTGTACAGGTGAGTTATTTACTATTATTTCCAGTCTCCCCCAAAAAAAATAAAACAATACTTTTCCAGGTTCTCGCTTGTGGTAATAAACAAGCTATAGCTATTGCAAAAGCTTGTGATTTGCAATATATACGTGCAGAGGGCTTCGTTTTCAGCCATGTAGCCGATGAGGGCTTAACAGATGCATGCGCTGGAGATATTCTACGTTATCGCCGCCAAATCGATGCTGAATCGGTTCTAGTTTTTACAGATTTAAAAAAGAAGCACAGTTCCCACTCGATCACTGCTGATACGAGTTTGCTGGAGACTGCTAAAGCGGCTGAGTTCTTTCTTACCGATGGAATCGTCGTGACAGGTTTTAAAACTACCAGAGATCTAGTTGAAATGATTTAATGTTTGCATTTTACTTGAAGGAACGTCAACTGGTCATGCGGCTAGTCCCGATGACTTGAATTGTCTTCATGAAAAGGTGAAAGTTCCACTTATAATTGGTTCAGGCGTAACAAAGGATAATCTAAAAAATTACTATAAGAAAGCTAATGCTGTGATCATCGGTTCACATTTCAAGGTCGATGGACATTGGGCGAATGATCTGTGCGAATCAACCATAAATGATTTCATGAAGGAGCTGAACACCTTAAGAAATTAATAAAATAATGTTGACTATTGGTCAAGTTTGTATATTGCTACTTAGAAGATTAAAATCCAAAAGATCATTAGGTTTCGTAGTCCACTGTTGGAAGTATGACTCCTTTACGCTGCTCCATGATTTGTAGTACTGCACACATACTTTTTTTAAGTCATTATATGAATTTGTATTCAATGATCCCTTCTTTATTCCAAGTTTATTCATAACTTCGGGATATTTTTTAAGGAGCTCACAAAATTCTTCCAGCAACCTAAGCTTACTGATTCTCAAACAAGACTTCTTGGAGTGAATCGCTTTCTTGGTGATCCCTTGCTTCTTTCCATTCACAGAGACTTCATATGGACTGCAAATTAAATCCGTCAGTTAATCACAAGTATCAACTTTATAATTTCTTACCAGCAATCTTCAGGAATATCACACCAAACCAACCCATTTGGCGATGGATTCTTATCTCTATCTTGGCCATATTCAAATTGGCATTCAGAAGTTTTCCGTATCGCAGGTTTCTGTGGCACAAATCGCGTACTGTCTAGAATTCTCTCTTCCCATCGTCCATAGATGGCTCGATTCATCGAATTTGTGTCGAATTCACATGAGAAATTTAGAGTTTTCAAATAAATTGGTTTCTCTAGAATGGAATCCAAAAAACCACCTTGTAAACCAAGAACATTCCACTTGGAGATTTTGTCACTGCATGACATTGACAGTGTACGATCTCCACGGCCGGGCTTGATTCGAAGAGCTCCTACAGTCTGACGCATTGGATCGGAATTAGTTACCCCAATTAATTTAGCTCCTGTAAACACGCTAGATGATGGTAGAACGTCACCAATATGTGAGGTCTCACTTTCTAATTTTCTTCGCTTAACCGACGGTTCTAGTTGAGTTTCTGTAGGATTAGGATTGGAAACGATGCAAGCATCTCCACACGGAATCTGAGTGCTGAAGAAGTGAAAGCTTATAGACTCACTAAGTCTAAATGTACATTTCTGCTCGTCGTATTTGAATATTCCGCTATCACTCTTTAGTTGATGGAATATATAACGCAAAAAGGCTCTTCTAGCCAGGATTTCGGCATGGGAATCATTTAAAATTAACCCCAAAGGACACAACTTTGACTGTCCGATACACTTCGTCCCAGCTCCTAGAGCGATTACTTTTGATTCGCATGTTACATTGTCGAATTGGATGATAGATGAGAGGACTGTCCATTCGGAATCGGATGGTTTTCCAGCCTTTGGGAGTGTTTTAAATTTCTGAAATGATAATTCAGCTATGTAGTTGGCAGGTGGTAATTTGTGTAAAGGAGGCGAGTCTTCACTAAGAATTCGAAGTTGGGAGCCTGTTGAGGTATCCAATTCTTGAGAACGGTCCTGAAAATATCTTTCCGGATCTGGATTTGCATTCTCTCTGCCAATGCCCACCATTGCTACAGTATTCCAGCAGGTTGGAATAGAAACAATTCAAAAACAGCAGTGAGCAGATAACAAATGTCATGGTTTGATAACACATTTCACACTCTCATGTCACATCTCTCATAGCACAAATCGCACTCGCATCAGCTAAATAAAAAGTCAGTTGAAAAGAGAAATGACCTGTCACCTGTCACTAATCAGAAGTACTAAAAGGAGTGCATTCAAACTGGATGCAGTGTTTTGCGTTGGTATTTTTTTTTTATTGAAATTGATTGTTGTACGGTAATGTTTTATGTTTTTCACTCTTTGCCACCTGAAACTTTTAAATCGAACCCACAACGTTTTTAATCATTTTGGCCCTGTCGTATCGTATTACCGGTTGTTTTTTCTCAATGACAATGAATAATGTTTATACGCATGATACAATTTGTTTGCAAAGCTTCTGTTCTCATTTTTTAATCACTAGAACACAACTCTTTCTCTGTAAAATATCTGTTTGGTTACTGTTTTGTGGTCAAATTGGTCAAACCTTACAAATAGAAAATTATTTGAAAAGTGGGAGAAAATCCTCTCAAAAAGTGAAAAAATTTCACAAAAGTAACCAAACGCGTTAAAGCACTTTGGGATAAACCTGTCAAATTTTCACTTACAATGAAGTTTTATGACATTTTACAAGCTGTCAGATGGCTGGTTTGACAGCGTTGGGACGCTCACACTAAGAAAAGGCTGGTGCATAAATTTGCATCTTTCTCAATTGAGTGGCAATTTTTGACACTCTCACTTGGCTCTCTTTCTTAAGATTTGTAGTAATTTTTTTATGTTTACAAACACTAATTCATGTGATTTTATGAAATTTTATGTAATTTTACGAATAATAACAAGTTGCCAAACTTACCTAATATTCACTATATGCCATAGGGCATAACTTTTTTTTGTTACATATTCTATTTGGCTTGAATGATTTCATTTTTAAAAATTTATTTTTTCGCAGCTGGTTGGCTAACCTGATTTGGTTACAGCTGTCATATTTTAAAGCAGGTGCAACGACGGTTCTTTTATTCAAACAAGTTAACTTCATACGTTGAATTTTATAATTTATGTGTACCGTGCCCAATATAATATTAAATCACCAAAATGTACCACACCCCAATTAAACGTCCACTGAGCACTCCAGAACCGGAGTTCCATACTCCATTAACATTCAGCAAGGAACTCAAGCAAGTCCTTAACGAGCGAAATCTACTGACTGCGAAAACAAGAAAAAGAGGTAAAAAACATCCCCATAAGTCTGATTTTTCATACATTACATATTACATATTGTTTTATAGTTTGCTCTCTGCTGGATCGCATGACTCCAGATAAATTCGAAGAGCTCGACAAACGTAAGAGTTTCCGCCTTCAAGCTATTCAAGAGATCGTTAGCTCTGAAAAAACCTATCTAAAGCAGTTGGAAGTTCTCATGCAGTTTTTTGTCCTTCCACTGAAAGAGCAGGGAATTCTGAGCGATGGTTGTCACACCACACTCTTTGGACAGATTGAAATGATTTACAATTTGAATGGTGAACTCTTGACTGAGATCGAACGTAATCAGGAGAATGTAGCACAAGCCTTCCTTAAAATGGCACCATTCTTCAAGTTGTACTCTGTGTATGCTTTCGACTATAAAAACGCTCTACTGATTCTTCAAGATCTGACCAGTAAGAATCCGGTATTTAGGAAATTTCTTGAAGACACTGAGACACGGCCAGAGGTGCAAAAGAAATTGAACTCACTGATGATCGTCCCAATTCAAAGGGTTCCCAGATATAAGCTCTTGTTAGAACAGGTTTTGCTCTACACTAGCCCGGCTGATGTAGATTTTAAATTGTTGAGAGGTAAGGAAATTTAACTGTATTTCTGTCGCTTGTTACAAAGTATTTACATTTTTAGAATCAGTAAAACTGGTAGAAAGCACTGTCGCGCATATAAACTCTGTAATCGAAGATCAAGAAGTCACACAGAAATTGTTGAATCTTCAGAATTCTCTCGTCAATCGTACCCCAAATATAGTGAAACCCAGTCGCAAGGTCATAAAAGAGGGAATCCTAAACAAAGTCAATCGAAAGGGTGATGAAATCAAACGCTACTGCGTGCTGATGTCTGACATCTTTATGTACTGCAAAATTCTTAAAGATCGCCCAAAGGACACCGTGGTCGAAAATTCTCTGGAATGCTGTTGCATTTTTCCGCTGAAAAAGTGCAAAGTCTATGAAATGTTTCCAGGAAACTTTAAAATAACCTGTCAGGGCGATGGAATTATTCTATGTACGAATGATCTACACTTGGGACGGACCTGGGTTGCATTCACGAAGGATGCTATTGATATGCATATTATGTGCAGACAGACGCTTCGCAAGGAATCTAGTAA
This sequence comes from Brachyopa scutellaris, assembly GCA_949775065.1. Taxonomy (NCBI): domain Eukaryota; kingdom Metazoa; phylum Arthropoda; class Insecta; order Diptera; family Syrphidae; genus Brachyopa; species Brachyopa scutellaris. Next base: position 108,678,653 of record OX459113.1, read on the forward strand.
AAGGACGCCTATTAGGTAAGAAAATTATAAATCAATGTTGCTTATTACTCAATAATATATATGGAATCTTTTTTGTAGGAAGAAGGACATAAAAAACTTTGACTCTGACTATATTATAAGCCCAAACAAACGAAAGTGTGTAAGTTATACTGCCACAATCACCAGTCGCGTTGCCCCAACTAATTTTTAATTTTTAATTTATAATTCCAGGACTATGAAACCGTGTTTCGCAACAAGCGCAGCACTGACTCTGAAGACAGCGACAGCGATGTGAAATCTTCATGTTTCCCTCGTTCCAAAGACGTATCTAAATTTAAGAAACCCTATACACCACCGAAATTCGCAGTTTACAACAACAATAGTTTAATTAACGGAAAGACCAACAGCTCCATGGAGAAACTCCCTGTACCACGGCGTCGTAGCATTTTAAAGAAAACCAAACCAGCCGTCACCAAAAAAGAGAACTACGACCCCACTTATGGATTTGCTAGTCACTTCTCCGACTCGAAGTCATATTTTCGAGCTCAAACTGTTGACTCAACCATCCCTACAACAATAACACGGCAGGATTTCATTAATCAGACAGCTGCAGAGGGTGGAAACCTAAAAGACACTCTCTACCCTCTACGAACGAGCGGTGGCAGTAATAAGAGTAGCAATGGTGGCTGGTCAGTTCCTGGCAGTGGAAAAGAAAATCGAACGCATGCTGATTCTAATTCTCTTCCTCGGAAGCGAGTTAAATTTGATGATTTACAAGATTCGACGAAAGATGGCCGCAAAAAAGTTCAACCCTACCAGTTCACCACTGCTGAAGTGCCCAAGTCTGTGGTTTCTCTACGTGAACGAGTTTTCGATTTTTTTTCTAAATTATTTTAAGAATTTTTGGTGTTACTGTTTTTAATTTTTTATTTGCTTTAAAAGTGTATTTTTGTTGTCCTTGCCTTTTTTTGTCATATTTAAATTTAATATAGGGTATGCCCTTAAATTTTGGGAAAAAAGTGGTTTGTTATTGTTTATCGGAAAATATTTTAAGTCGCAGAAATCCTTCGTTCGCAATGAGCACTTTCTCATCTGTATTCCATGGCGAAATTATAACCATTTACCAACGAACAACAAATGTGTTTCCATTTGCCACGCTTGTCCTTGTTGGGCTGTTCTAACCGAGTTGTCTCTGTATAATTATATGATGGCGCTTTCCAAACTACACCAGAAAGAAAGAAAAGAAAGAAAGAATTAAATGTTCTATGCCTGTAAAAGGACCTTCGGGAAAAGATGGGGACTGCAACCTTACATCATTAACTAAATGTGCACTACAATCGTCAGGCCCATCATCACCAATGGATCCACTGTATGGTGGACTGCTATAAAAGTAAAAAGCCACCTAGACAAACTCGCCAAAGTGCAAAGATCACTAAGAGAATCCGATTTGCTACAACAAACCACGTATGGACATGTGGCGATACTCTGAAAAATACAGGCAACTGAGGAAATGCAATCTTGAAATTCTAACCGAGACTTCAGGCTACATTACTCCTGACTATGACTTCAACTGTACCAATCCTATTTCCCAGTTGGGAAGACTGGCTATCAAACAAGGTGATCAGAGACCGGGAAATAGCACTCTTCACCGACGGCTCAAAGATGGACTTAAGTACTGGAGCAAGGCTCTACTCAGATACACTAAATAAACGGAAATCTTTCAGACTACCGGATACATGCAGTGTTTTCCAGGCGGAATTGCTGCCGATTGAAAAGGCTGCAATATTCATAATAGGAAGCAACCTCCTTCCGTCGGAGATAGCCATTCTAGTGGATAGTCAGCCAGCTCTGAAAGCAATAGGATCAAACACAATAAAATTCTAAACTAGGTAGCAGTGGCTGCCGGTAACAAGTACCAGTACACTTAGGCCTATAGGGGCCCATTGTGATCAGAAATCCTCGCTTTAGATCAGCTCATAGAAAAAGTGCCCTCAAAAATGACCAGAAAGAACGCAGTTTGCAAACCAGCTGTTCTAACTTCCGAAAGCACGGAATACTGCTTCATAGATAGCAAAAAATAAAACAAAGAATTATATTTTTAATAAATACTTTCTTTTTTTTTCTCTTTAATAAATATCTTAGGGGACAATCTTAAAAATAAACAATAACTAAAAAATAACAAAACAAACGTATAAAAATGTATTACGACTTTAAGAGCATAGGGGAAAAAATTGTACAAAACGAGAATTGAGAATTTTCACCTATCTTCCTTTTTTTCTAAATTCCATTCGATATAAAAGAAACTAAGAAATATTTTGATTTTTTCTAAATGTCTTTTTGTTTGCAGTTTTTCTCAATTTTAGCAATTTCTGATATTAACAAATAATTGGAGAACCTTATACTGCAAAATAAGTGTTTACTTCGATATCCATTCCTTAGTTGCTTATTATAATACGTAAATGACTTAAAAATTATAGATAAAGACATTTTGGGGGAAAAAATATTTTACAAAAAACCATAGTCAGACAGTAAAAAAAAAGATATAAGAGTTGCATGGATATAATTCGCTTATTGTTTTAGTTTATTTTCTTTTTCATTGCGATTATTATTAGCATTATCTTTTTTCTTAAATAAATGTTAAAGCAATTTTTTTCCACAACTATTTATTGTATAGTTGATGAGTTTTCTTCTTTGTTTTTGTCACTATAAAACTAATTACTCAGTTTTTAGTAATTTAGATAAATTGTTAATATTAAAATCGGGTGTTAAATATATAAGGGTCGTTCTTTTTTGTTTTCTTTAATGTGGAGGATAAGTGTGTGGCAAAGGGTGGTATAAAAAAGGTGTCGTCTCTAACGCTGACTGACGTGCCACACAATCAAGTAGCTCTTGTCACCTCGATTCTCAATTGTCTGATTGGGCTCCAAGTGAATACTGCTCTCCATGTCATTGTCACCTGAAAGAGGGTTATAAAAGTGTTTTGCGTTAAGAAAAATGTCTAAAGTCTATTTAGTTTTTTTTTTTGTTTTAGCGTTAGATATATAAACTTTCACACCAAGAGTTAACAAAACAAAAATAATATTAATGTAATGTGTTTTAACCTATGCGTATAATCCAAACCATTGACAATAAGAAAATAATAAATACAGAAACAGAAAAGGAACAAAGCGAATTGTGTTTTTTTAGGCGGGGTGGGGTGTTCTAAATGGCTACCAACTAAGGCTACTAAAACGGGTTCGTAGGTCCTTTCTACTTTCTATTTCATTTATTTGCTTTTAATTAGTTACTGTCTTCATTTGAGAAACCACTTAAGTAAGACTTTTCAAACCATTAGTAAGGACGGGCGCTGATATTAAATTGACAGTGAATATTGATGAATTAAGAGTAAGTAACAGCCGATAATAATTGTTGGTTCAGCAAAGAAAGACAAAAGGAATTAGGTCTAACAACTACTAGCCCTACCTTCAACTCGGGAGTGTTGTTTCGATTTACAGTGATATCAAATCGAATGTGCAGTGCGCTGTGCATCTATATTAGAAAACAAAAGTCTATGCATGGTATGCTCAATGCTGACGTGTATGAAGTATTGTTTTATGAGTAGGGTGGGCACTTGGACGGTTATTACATCTATATTGAAGTAAACTGTAACCATATCCCAAACGAAAGGGTATTTACTAGCAACATATATACGCGAAGTGAGAGTGAAATGGATCGGTTGCCGAAAGGGTGACAATCGCACCAACCGAAGATGTAAAAATGTAAGAGTAGGAGAGCGTTCGTAATGAAGCTATAGCAATTGAGGAAATCCGCCCAAGTTCGAGTCAGACTGGCACGATATGATGATACATACGCACAAATGACATGTAAACGGTGGTCCAAAATGTATCACCAATCGGAAGATGCTATAACTTTTGCAAATGGCGCAATTTTCAGTTTTGTTTTAGTTTTGGAGTGAAGTGGTTATTTTTTTACGAAATTTGATTTTGGCGCAACGTTAATTTCGGCGCAGATTTCCCGAAAGACATACACCAACTGGTCTAAGACTAAAGCGTTTAGCCGCTCACCTAGAAGAGACTAGAACAACTCGTTCCGATGAAAATATCGCCGCTGTGGCTGAAGATATTGCGGATGAGCCGTCAACGTCAAGTTGCGCACTCTTGCCCCGAACTCAGGGTAAGAGTGCGCAGAGGTATGGGTAAGAGTGCGCAGCCATTTTAGGTCACAGCTTTCGTACTTTAAAAGGTTTGAAACTGTGCTCTCACTCAAACTAAATTCTTCGGTGGCCTTCCATGGGCTGCTTCCATTTGAAATCAGCTTCCTAGCGTCGCAAATTTGCGTTTAGCTTATCAATTTCCTTTCCGTTTGTCTTTAGTAGATACGAGGCATTTTTCAGGACAAACAAAAACAGAAAGAATGAGCTACAACTTACCACCTACGACTATGATGTGCTTGTTGCATCTCACGACAGACCGTAATAGCCCAAAAATTGTTATTATAACAAAAAGTTAAGTGTTGGGTAAGAAAACACTGCGCAATCTTACCCACAGAATGACTGCGCACTCTTTCCCTAGACGCTATTTTTTTTTCATTGTGTTGAAAATCTAGGAAGGAATAATATTATCCACTAAAATTGTATCCTAAATCAAACACACATATACACTGTTTATGCCTACATACTACTTATGGGGTATCGAGTTGTCACTACACTTTTAAAAATTGACTTTTTTTTAACAAAATCCGGCTTTTCTTTTCTTGTTGTTTTTCTTTGTACTGTGAATTGTAATATTTTCGTAGAATTTATTCTTCATTCGCGGTTAGTGAAGCACACATTTTCTCATTTAGCGATTTCTGCTAATTCTTTCACAGATGGAGAAAATGGCACTGTGTACTCTTACCCGCTGCGCACTCTTACCCCAAACGACTCTACCAATAATGCTGCGTATGCAAAATGCAACCTTCACTATTTTTTAAATCGTTTTATACTGATTTAAATGTAAATGTAGACAACGACAGCGCCAATAGTTTGTTTTGTTCTTGTTGTGGTTTCATTCATTTCGCGGATGTCCTTACAGCAATCATTCAAAGGAATTTTAAAATAAAACCCTACTCATTCATTCCTTTAAACTATTTTAAACAATTCGCCTATGACTGAGTTTCATTTAGTGTCATCCACTTCGTTTGAAGGAGAATAAAGAAATAAAAACTTGTTAGTAACAAACCACTAGCATGCATTGTCATAAAAACTCTTCGACTACAACAAATCAAAACTGAATAGATTTTAAAGTAGAAAAAAAGATTAAACTAATATTCTTTCAACTTTTACTATGCTCGGTGTACTGCTGTGATTTAAAAAACAATCTACGTGCAATTGTTTACCATAGAAATATATCTGTACGGCAATAAACGGCAAATTTGTATATTTCGTCGTTAAACGTATTTTTTTTTGGCAAATTTTGATAAATACAATTCTTTTTAAACAAAAGCAACCGATTAGGACAGTTACATATTATGTAATACTAAAAAAACCTTTTTGTTAAACAATACAAAAAAAAAAAAAAAGAAACAACACGTTTCAAGGAAAGAAAAAATTACAAAAATTAAGTGCTTAATTAAATAAAGCAACAACAAAAGAAAGAAAGAATAATATTAGAAACCTTTTTGTTGTGTAGTTAGAATCCTTTCCGGACCAACAAATTAAGTGTTTGTCTCTTCTTTCTCTCTCTCTCTCTATTGACTTTCTAATAGTAGTAGTACACTTTGTTTTTTTTTCTTGTTTTTAAATTATGTATAAAATCTGAGACCAGGTTCATAAATTGTAAATTCTAAATTTTAAAGAGAAACAAAAAACAAATAAACAGAAAATAATAATTTAAAACAACAAATTATAAACCAGGACATGCTGCTGCTACACTGCAAAGTAGCATCTGTATTGAATTATTTTAATTAATAAATCATTATTTAACGAATAACATTAAACGAAAGCCAAATGTTAAGTAATTCAATAAAAAAAAGGAAAATAAAATAAATTCTTACGTATCGATTCGCCAAAGCATCAAATGTGCCGCATTGTCGCACGTATCAGCCGCATGCTTTTCTTGAACTGATATTTGTTTTTTTTTTTATATTTATGTATAATAAATTTTGTTTGAAATGGTTACGAGTAAAATATGTAAATAAAAAAGAAAAAAAAGATGTACGATTATGAATAATGTAAACAAAGACTACATACTTCTAAGTTCTAAACTAATTTTGAAATAAGATAACAAAAACAAGTACGAAAACCTAGTTAAGCGTATCTTCTAGAACCCTGTGAAGTTAAGCAATAAATAAATGCGCGTTCTACCAGTGAATGCTTTTTAGTTGCCTGTGGTAATTAGAAATTTTAGTTGCATCTGAGCAGAATCGACTTATGTACATATAAACATCGGACTCAAACAATTTGGCCTCACGGTAAACGGAAAAATTACAGGCACACCCTGGAAACTCAAATCATTGTAGTCTGTCGACTGACAGTGGTGTCAGACTTTTCTCATTTTCTCCCGTAAAATGCCGGGATAAAGATGGATTTAAATATTTGTTGTACGTTGACATTATAAACCGACATATAAGGTCCGTTCGCGTACTTTTCGCACTAAATATGGGTTTTCTGTCAAATCTCGAAGAGTGGGGGTAAAATTCTCTCAAAGACAGAAAAATCACGAAAAAGTAATCGAACGCATTAAGCACCAACAAATGAAGAATGTATGTGATTTGACAGATTTGACAGATTTCATAATTCACCCTAAGAAATTCCTTGGACTAAAATTCGTTGCATGGGGAAATTTCTTACTCTCTCGTGAGCACTCTCTTCTACGAAAAACTACGAAATTTTTGCGTACGCGAACGGGTTTTCGTTGTTTTTCGTTATTTTTCGTGGATTTTCGTTGTTTTGGGATGGTACGCGAACAGACCTATAATTTAAAACATGAATACTGTTTAAATCATTGCTTTTACAATAATCCCTTTTGGGTAAGGTTAGGTGGCTATCCACGTATTCGGTAGGATTCACTTAAACCAAAGTAGGGACATTGTGTTGCCGGATGAGCCGATTCCTATCGGTACTCGTGGAACCATTAGGAAGATTGTATAAATGTCCATTTTTTATTGATATCCGTTAAGGAAATATCTTAAAGGTCTATAAAGAAATATTCTACCAGAATCTAGTGCTGGGAAGCTATGTACATAGGAGGTGGATTCTTTTTCCTCCTCACCCACGCAGCTGTGACAGAAGTCATTGGCATGTATGCCTTTTGCATAATGGCCTGTCAATACGCCAACTAGGATGCCGATATGTGCTCTGCTGAAGCCAAGTCTGTCTGGCGTGGCAACACGTATCAAGGTTACGCCATCTTTCATAAGCCTGTTGCAGTGCTTACGATTTTGTGTTTTATTGTTAGCATTGGTACACGGAGTTCACTTTCTGTGATAAATTTCAACAGTTTTGTACCTTTTATGGCTAGTTCGTCTGCTTCACAGTTACCTGGTATGGTATGTTCGATATCTCGTTTAGAGATGCACTGCAGTGCCTTACCAATTTTGAACTTATAATTGGTGATCCGAGGGCTTTTATAGTTGCTTGGCTATCAGTGTAAATGAAAATGTCACCTCCGCCTGGAAGACATTACAATGATTTGGAAGTCTTAAGGACAATTTCAGACTGATCTGGCTTGAAAAAATACTTGCTCCTATACCATCACCTGTCTTGGATCCATCCGTGTAGATCTCCAATGCGGATCTGTCATTTAGACAATATGGGAATATTATTCCTATATTTTATATTGAAATCTAGGAGCGGAGTCATATAGTCCGTACTTCCTGTATTTAGATTATTCATTGAGAGTATTTTGGCATGCCCCAAGTTAGAAGGATCCCACTGTGAGATTTTAGTCACAACGCCGTTTTTGCTGCTATGTCCCTACCATAAATATCCAACGGAAGCATATTTAACATTGTTTCAAGAACAGCGGTAGGGGTGGTTCGCATAGCTCCTGTAACGCAGATGCAGGCCATTCTTTAACAGAATTAAACTGTCAATCGCAAAAAAATTAATCTGTTAGTTAAAAAGAGTTATCTGCGCAAAATATACCACGCTTACCAGATGACATTAAATTAGTCTATTCGACAGCCCTAGCAAGCTGTTGTTCATTCATCATTGCGTTTCAGCATTATTTAATGTGAGATCTACACGAGGACCAAAAAGCAATGGTCTAAGAACCTGCAGTGCGTCGTATAAACAACGAGCAGTTAAAGTGCCAAATAGAAAAAAGCCAAACTAAACAAACGGCACAACGTCAAGTGTTTTGACGCAATCGCTGAATACCGAATAGATTGCTATGGTTTGTATTGTAATTCCGATATACTTTTGAATTATTGGACTTTAATGCTTCTTTCATCTACAGCCACTAGGAAACCACAACACGGATGTATTTCTAAATTAACGAGTTCTTGTCTTCTAAACCGTAGGCACTTGTAAAAATAAAAAAAATAGAAACAAAGATTAAAATCAATGCACTCAATTCCACCTAACAAGAAAAAAGCATTCGCTGTGTCTACACAGAACAATTAAATTAAAAATAACATTTCCAAAACAAATAAATTCCACTTACCTTGTCTAAAATCAATATATCCCTCTCCACCGCACATGACAAGCATATCGGGCCGTTTATTTATAAACTGTTGTAAATGATTTCCCGGTTCTTGTGACATCGGCACTGAAACAAAGAATTTCACTGCGTCCCGATGGCCATGGAAGGATAACTGAGCATTGGCCATCCCACAACGTGGAATCAATCCATTGGACGCTGAAGCTACATATAAAACAATATATTCTCAATACATACAATGTTCACAGAGTATTTAATACTTACATGGCTTCAGTGGTCCTTCGGTGAGTGGCACCGATATAATCACTCCATTACTCGTGCCAATCCACAAACGATTGCACGAGACCATTAGTGCTGTGATTCTTACAAATGAGAATCCTAACTTGCCAGTGCCCAACATTTTCGACACATATGGCTCAATGTCCACATCCTGAATGTGCTCGAACGTATGGGCATGGTAAAGGCGAAGTGTTGAATCCAATCTAAATGGAAATTCATAAGCTTCTGTGTCACATAACACATACATATATGTATGTAACTGTATCTTACCGAATTGAAACCCACACTCCCAGCCCGGTGGCTGCCATCTGTCGCACCTGGCTCTCCTTTCGTGGATGAGCCTCCAGCGTATGAACAACATTCAATGAAATAGGATCAACAATATGAATCTTATTGCGGTGCGCAGCCCAGATCTTATCGGCTACGACACACAAGCACCGAATCGACTGATGTTGGTCGCCCAGCGTCACCAGGTGATAGCTGTTCAGATCCCATTGTCCATCGGTCTGTCGATGAAACACAGCCAGCTGCCCATTGGCCAGAGCAACTACCACCCGGGATTCAACGTGCACTATGCCCAACACGGCATCGGGCAGCAGCACTTTGTGCAAACATTCGTGCCACCGGCCTACGCCACTGTGCACATAGAGCATACCGTCCTGGGCGCCCAACCACATTGTTGGACCTACCGATGTCATTGGAGGCTCATTTTCACGGTCCTGAGTACCGAGAATCGGATTAACGGGCCGCGAAAAAGCAAGCTGAGCACTGGTGTTATTGTTATTCGTGGTGATCTCCGGTACTCCATTGGTGTTGGCTACTCCTCCGCCAACTACAAAATGATGAAGCGGTGAGGTGGGTGGAATTTTGGCCTCCTCCGCATTTACTGTCTCCACGCTTTCGCTCGAATTTGATTTCTCAACTGCTTCCTTCGCCTTCTCTTCCACTTCACCAATGGCAGCATTGGTGGAATTAACAGCAGCATCTGTGCCATTCTCTGGTTCTTTGGTTTCTGTGTTCAGATTTTGATCAGCTTTCGGTCGAACTCTAATATATTCAACATTTCCCAGCATCTCTGGTCCTTCGCCTGGCTTTTCGAGCGTCTCGCCAGCTTTAATCACTTCGGAATTCTCAAACAGAGCATAATCCTTTTCCATGGCACCTGGCACTGAGGCAATGCACAACAAATGCGATTGACAAATCGGGAACGCATCCAGCACGTTCGCCGGTTCGTTAGCATCCAGCACGGTAACTGTGCTGGCTGCATGGGTACTCGTACACACCCACACGTATGAGCTGAGTTGCGTCTCTGGATCCTCGCCATCCAGACCCATGCTGAGTTGGCGTTCCATTGATTCCTGACCGCTGTGCTCCACCGTCGGACTAGTGATCTCGGTGATTTTTGCCGTCGGTCTTGAATAGAAGAAACTTGCTCCTATCACAGAACCACCATCCTTATTGAAACCTCCATTGAGGTTCACCCCAGCTGCACAAAACACTTTCATATGTGGACTGGCTTCTGCCAGAGGACTGCAGTAAACTGGAACAGGCACTCCACCCGAATGCCGATTGTGATGCTCTTGATTTGATTTGTTTATTGGTAAACTCCAACCGTACGCATGCAGTCGGCCATCCTCCTTTTGGACATGTGCCCTCAACTGACGATACTGTTCTTTCCGACGTGCATTTGCACGCTCTGAGGTTCCCTCTTCGCTGAAATCTTTCGCTAGAATTAGAGCATTGGCAAGACCAGCATTGCCAGGCGGCTGATTGCCTGATGTTATGGCAAGGCGATGGTCGCTACTTCGATGGGGGGATCCGTGACTGTGGGAGGGACTGTTGTAGCGAAATATCGGTCCCCCTCCCTGTCCGGGTTCCCGGTCCTGGGGTCTGTTGGATGATCTGGAGATTGAGGCACACTAAATTAATATTTCATTTAGGTCAGGCGATAAACAGCCGAAACTCACGTGAAAAGATTATTAAAATACTTCCAGATTCCCTGTTTGGGTTTTTCAATTGTTTTGGTAGCACGGATGATTTCGGTCAAACGGACCGCTTCTTGGAGTTCCATCAATCGTTCCTTGTACTAAAAAAAACACAGGGAAGATATATTAACACAGTTCAGTTTGTGTTTCGATCGCTTTTGTACCTGGTTTCTCTCCATTAGCACCATAGCCATCTCCACTCGTGTAAAACGCTTACGTTGAGCCATCGGAACATCACTTTCTTCCTGTTCTGTGTCATCTGTAAAATAAACAACGCCTTTGTATTTAAAAAATCCCATTCGATGGGTGATTTAGCAATCCTTACTCTGTTGCTTGACTTGTTCTTTGGTCTTCTTAAGATCGTCCTCCAGATCGCCGACTTTTTGGCGAAGTTTATTGCGGGACTGTGACATTGCGTTAAGTTCCTCGCGAAGAATTTCTATTTCACCAGTGAGTTCATCAACTTTAACGATCAGATCGTCTTTTACGATATTAAGCGCATTTCTAGAAAAAAGAAATAGTAACAAATTTTATGCAGGCAGGTCATCACATACTTGGTTGCGAGTAGCTCGTTATTCTCCATGATGAGATTTTCGACTTCCTTGCCCATTCCTGGAAATGTTGATTGAACATTTTAATTAAGAAGATTATAATTAATTTTTTTTAGTAAGACACAACGATAGAACATGCGTTAAAATAAGAAGGAAAAGCATATGATCAGATAGAAAAAAAAAATGAGATGATTTATGGTCGCACAAATTATTCTACGAAGTTTCTTTGGGTTTAAAGTTACTCAGTTTTGTAAACCAATTTTCGACAGGCTACTCAATTCAAGTAAGTATTCTAGCCCTTTAAACGGTGTTTGAGTTGTGAACGGATGCAAGCTTTTGTACGTGGCTTCGGGCAAAGTCAGATAAATTACACTTAACCTCAATATTGAATCAATTCATCAATAGTCTGACTCAAATGCTTAACTCTGCCTTATCCCGAATGTAGGTCAGTCTTTTAGATAAAGCCTTTTACAACAAAGGAAATAACACATCAGTTTACACTTGTACTTTTACAGTGCTGCCATCGCTCGATGTTTGGTCATTCAACGGTCTAGCAAGGCTTTGGTATCTGAGGTGGAGATTCTTTCCAACTGCAAGGGGGCGAAGTCAGGTAAAAAAGTTAGTTAGGTAGCAGTGGCTGCCGGTAGTTCAAGTACCAGCACACTTAGACCTATAGAGGCTCATCGTGATATCAAAGATCTTGGGGATGCGTATCCCCACTACTCATGAGAAGACCATTTGGAGCTTTGTATGAAACTAGATAGGCTTCCGACATCTTTTTGTACTAGCTCACTGAGATCGTTGAAGAGTTATTCCCCCAGATGTAGTTTTCTACTACGGCTAAGAACAGAGGAGATGTGTTCTTAGTTCTTAAGAAGTCTCCGACTGTGTAGAGCCTCGTATTTGACTCAAATGTTCACCGTAACGAACCATATACAGTGCGATACACTTGATTAGATGCATTTAATTATTTTCATAAATCTTTTGACCCGAAAAGACAACTTTGGCCCAGTCCTTTAAAACACCTCTAGTTTGCACATCCCATGTCATGTGATCTTAGCAAATTGTAGTCGCTGTTGCCTACGTGCAGGATTTGGTGGTGGTTTTTTCTTAGTTTTTTTTTAGCTTTAAGTATTGGGGACTCATGATCGCACTACGAATATTTAATTTTCTGGCAGTAACCCCAGCTAATGCCCTGAATTTGTTTGTGGAGTGAGCCGGATTGGATGCTAGCCTCTAAATTGTCCGCTTGTCTTGAGGTGTTAACACTAGGTCCGTTCGCGTACTTTTCGCACTAAATATGGGTTTTCTGTCAAATCTCGAAGAGTGGGGGTAAAATTCTCTCAAAGACAGAAAAATCACGAAAAAGTAATCGAACGCATTAAGCACCAACAAATGAAGAATGTATGTGATTTGACAGATTTGACAGATTTCATAATACACCCCAAAGAAATTCCTTGGACTAAAATTCGTAGCATGGGGAAATCTCTTACTCTCTCGTGAGCACTCTCTTCTACGAAAAACAACGAAATTTTTGCGTACGCGAACGGGTTTTCGTTGTTTTTCGTTATTTTTCGTGGATTTTCGTTGTTTTGGGAGGGTACGCGAACAGACCTACTGTTTTCATTCTTCCCTTGTAATTGCTTCCAAAGGAAAAGCGATGATTAATGTAATTTCACAAAGCATGTTCACCTCGCACTATTACGGTTTGAAAACCATTCCGAATGGTAAGCATACATTTTTGCTCTTTCCTCTAATGTTAACGGTTTTCTATGCCCATTTCTTTCTTTCATAAAAGACAAACACTTCCTTTAATCGCAAATTTATATTTCACTGCAGTTTGCTCGATCACTCTTGGTCTATTAACCAAATTTACCCACGCGTCTAATCAAGTGAACCGACAAATGCTATTTTGACATGATTGAAAAAAAGAGTACAAAAGTACCGTTAGGTGTCTGTTACTAAGAATGCTCTTATGTTTTTTTTTACTGAGTAATAACTAACCTCTCGGCTGAATGCAATTGCTTGCTTGTTGATGCAAATAAGAGGAAAAAATCAAGATTTAAGGAAATAATCTAATCAAGTGAATCGCACTGTATGTATATATATGAAAACGCACCCGACAATAACTGAACAATAACAACTACAAAAACCTCTCAACTAAATGTCCAGCACCAAAATAAATAAAAATTCAAAGTAATAGAATGAAACTACATAAATACTTAGGGAAATGGTCAGGGTCTTCCAAAACACCTTCATCTACTTCAAGCTTAAGTCGAACATCTATGTTACATAAAGTACTCTAAATGAAAATGTATATGAAATGGACTTACCAAAGTAGTTATCATTAGCTATTGTGCGATCCACAATGAATGCGTGTTTGATTTCGAGAGAGGATTAAGTTTATTAGTTGAAAATGTTTTTTTTTTTTTTTGATTTAGTTAAAGAAGATTCATGTAAAGATTTCTGTGATATATTTTTTTTCTTCGTACTTGTATTGGTTAGGTTTATATACTAGCATCAAAAGTGTGCTTGATGTATTTACAAGTGATATAAACAAATCCAATTAAATACATACGACACCTACCTGAAGAAGCGTATTCCCCAGGATGCACCCAGCTGCCTATTTGTTGTTGATTGGGACGGGAATTAAAATGTTTTGTTTTATTTGTTTCCATAAAGAACAGAAAGGAAAAACGGAAATAAAAGTAAAATCATTGTTAGATGCTGGTTAATAACAAAATAAAAAATAAAAAATTAACTCGATTAATTGAGTTAGGCGCCACAGTGAAAACGAAGAACACATAACACTCACCTGTGACCTCATGCTCTTCGCTCTCTTCATTGTCCTGAAATGACAACTCTTGATAGAGTGTATTGGCGGAGCGTTGTTCCTTTTTAGTTGTAGTTCGACCAACTAATTAAATTTTTTTACGATCGTAAACCAAGATTTGTTATTAACAAAATAGATTTATTTATTATATTTTTTTTTGGAAATTGTGTGATATTAGAAAATTAATTAGTTGGAGGAGTTTCGGTTTGGAGAAAGAAAGAAATAAAGAAAAATAAAATGTTATAGGTCCCATTAGTATGTTCAGGTGGTAGAGAAAATGTCAGTTTGTTGTTGTTACCATTCGATGGAACATTTGGCACAAGTGGACTGTCGTCGCTTTGGGGCGATGTGGCTTGATTGATGTGATGTAGGGTATCTGTTTCGGCGGAACGTTCCATGGTGTGAACACTTTCCAGTTCATTTTGTAGTGATGGTGGGCCTGAGTCATCGGAATTACTACCAACGCTGCAGATTGTTTCGGTATCCAACATTGCTGAGTTTTCCAGCGATGCAAATCCATACGAAACAGGTCCTGATGATCTAAATTTTAAAATCCGAAGAAATTAGTATTGATTTGAAATTAATGTCAATGAAAGAAAAAACAGCGAAAATTATACCACACAAGTGTTTTTTTTAAGAATAGGGACTAAATTATGAAAGACAGCTGTAGATGGTGAAATTGATGTTGGTGGATTAATTTTTTTTTTTGCGAATTTATTAGGAATTAAATAGTGGAATAAGGAACATGTTCACTAAATTCATTATAATTTTATTTTCCTCGTCGGATGAAGACACATTTCTTTCTTTTCTACCCACTTTAAAAATCAACAGAAATAATTTAAAGTTGAAATGGCAGCTGATTTCGAATTATTTCGAAGTTATCTAAGACATTAGCAGAGACAATAATAATTGTCTCTGATATTATCGCTCGTAACTTAAGAGTGGTTGGGACCACTCATAAGTCTTATGAGCGCTCGTAAATACGCATTAATAGCGGTTGGTGAATAGGTTTATGAGGCTCTTAACTTATGAGCTGTCGGTAATTGCCGGCCTAAGAAATTTATTCTTCTCAGCTGAAGATGATGATAATAGATTTAGTAATCTTACTTGATGGCACTACAGTACAGGTGAACCTGGGCCTAGCTACACACAACCACTCGTTATGTGTTTTACATTTTAGGCATGAATGGAGGGGTTTTTTTCGAAGCATTAAAAGAATAAGACATTGTCAAGAGATTACAACAATACGACCGCAGCATTTTTTAATGGTCTGTATAGTTAATATATTTATCGCACAAGACAGTCGGAGGCTGTAACCATTTCTGAGGTGTTCATTAACTTAGTTACTACGAAAGCGCACTAGCTGGGTAATTCAGAAATGATTGACAAAAAATCATTCGAAAAACAGACACTTCAGAGTTTCTGGGGACTCAAATCAAATCAAATCAAATCATCAAATTGTCACATGCAGCTAAAAACAATTAAATAAATAGACACGTCATACATGGGACTTGGAAACACTGGCGCAAATTCATAGTCAGCCCATGAATAGCCGACTATAAATAAAAAAGCTTGTGTATTAGTTAGTATCGACTTTCATATGTTTTTGTAAAGTGATTTGAACGAACAAACCCAAACGTCAAAATATTATATGAGAAATTTATAGCCGACTCTAATTATTTAAAATGACGTTTGGGTCATTTTAAATTTCGAGCCGGATGTAAGTGACTATGAATAGCAAAAAGTGTATTTTAGGTTATGTAGGTGAATAAATTCTTTTATCGTCGGCTCTACCTGACTATGAATTTGCGCAACTATTTCTAAAGAATGAAACCTGCAGACTAGGCCAGCTTCAATCACTAGAACGCTGCAAGAATGATGAAGAGGGGCCCAGTAATGTGCACTTTTTTAAAACCGAAGTAAGAAGCATAGAAGCAGTTGAACTTTTTAAGAACGTTGGAAAGTAGTAAGCACCGTGGTGTAGTGGGAAGTCCGTTGGACTACTGCTCAATGCTGCCTGGGTTCAATCCCGGCAAACACCTACAAGTTTTTTCACGGTGACACCACTTTCGAATGTCTGACAAGCAATCAAAGAGTATCATTTGTCAATTAGCTTCTCAAGTCGCCGTTCGGAATCGGCAAAACACTGTAGGCCCCTTCCATTTGTGCAAAAATATAGCACACACACACAACTGGTTGCGAGAAGTAGGCTTTGGTTCTTAACGAATTGTAGCGCCACCTAAAGTAAAGTAAAGAATAGAGACTCGAAAGATGGTGCCTACTGCTTAACAATTCAGACAAAAACAAGGAAAAATAAAATTATCATAAAATTACCGAATAATAGGATTTAACCTGGCTCTATTGACTTCCAGCCTCTCGGAAGCCGAGCTCATTTGTGAGTGGGTTGATCCCATTAGCATCTTTGTACGTTCCATATAATCCACATGTGTTTTAAACAGCTCCGTATATCGATCGTGCAATTTATTATATTCCTTTAAATATAAAAGTACATTTTTCTAAAGACATTTTCATTTACAACATTTGCAAAAACTCACCTTCTTTAGGTCGGCTTCTCTCTCTTCCAATCGACTAGAATGTTCCAAACTATTTTTGTGCTTCAGCTCCAGCATTCTTACAATACTTTCTAATGATTCTAATCTACTTGCTAATTCCTTATTTTCTGTTTCGGCTAAGTCTTCGGCTTCCAGGAGCTAGAAATTAATGTACAATTACCATCTATTACCCGTTTCAAAAATGTAACAAAAACCAAATACCTTCTGCTCCGATTGCTTCCTTGCACTCTTCTCCCGCTCATACTGTGTGACTAGTTGCTCATTATCCTCTCTAAGTAATTCCACCTCGACATCCTGTTCCTGATTTATTCGATACGATGCATCCAAACATTCCAAGACATTCACCAAGAGTGGCATTAAGTTCTTTACGACATCCTCGTCGTAGCGATTGATCATACGTTCGAATTCTTGATAGATACTGCTGGCCAATTGTTGTACCTGTATTGTTTGAGAATTGCCCACAAGGTATGATATAGATAGAATATACAAAAGAATGTACAGTTTAGTGAGTGGATGTTGCAGATGGTTTTAGTAGGTTAGTAAGGAAATTGGAAAATGGAAATTTACAAATTGTTAATCTTGTCATGTTCACGATGATGGTAGGTGGTAGTTCGGATGAACTCGTTTTAGTTTCATGCACTTCAGTTGATAGTATAGGCAAAGTGTTATTTGTGGTGGGTGGTGGCCACACCGCACATGTGGACTAGTCTACATTCTGATTTACATATACATAT
Organism: Brachyopa scutellaris; assembly: GCA_949775065.1. NCBI lineage: Eukaryota > Metazoa > Arthropoda > Insecta > Diptera > Syrphidae > Brachyopa > Brachyopa scutellaris. The sequence continues at coordinate 108,696,229 of OX459113.1, forward strand.
TTACAAATTAATTTTTTTTGCCAGTTCTTTAGATTAACCCATTGAAACCCAAAATGAATAGAAGGAAGTCATTGAAATACACAACGTTATAGTACCAGCAGTCTTGCCATTTCTTCAAGTAGGTAAACACCCCCTGAAGGGGACAATGTAAACAAAAACAATTTCTTAACAGGACACTCTCTGCCTCACATGTCACAGTGAATGTGTTAATTGCAAATTAAAATGAAGAAAAACTTGACTCCCCAGCCTTGCACTTAGGGAATAAAGCCATAAACACTGTTCCATTATATTTGTGTAGACATAAACAGAATATGCGGAAGAAAAGCAAATCACGAAAAACGAAAGATGGCCCCGGGAATCTGGGTCAATGTTAATGTGTCAGCTTTAAGAAGTTACGAAAGATAAAGCCAGTTGATGCTGTAAATGCTGATGGTGGTGTTGCAGATGTTGATGCTTCTGGCGTGGCCAGAATGTATTGATGAGGATGCTCTTATAATGAATTATTTAAAGATGCAAAAGAAAAAGAAATAGAGATACGATTTTGTGTACACAATCACATAAGGCATAACAAAACAATGAAACAGAAAATCAGCAAAAGATTTGTTTATAAAAATAAGTTTTTTGTTTTAAATGTTAACAAAGAAAATTGAGAAACGAATATACAAGAGGAAACATTAAAAATTAAAACACTCACGATGCTCACAACCTGTTCATTCTGAAATAAAATAAAAAATAAAATAAAAATACTTGAAAACAAATTAATAAGAAAAAAAAAACAAAAACAAAATGAACAAGAAATATATTTTTTTAAGAGAAAAGAACTGAAATTTTGCAACAAATTTATAGGTATTTGTGGGTGTTTGAGTTCTTTAGGGGCACAGACTAGAGATGAAGGAGGAGACAGAAATAATTTCTTTAACTCAAATACAAGTCATCGCCTGCATTCTTGTTAAAATATTTACTATTCTTCTCAAAGTTTTCTCAAAACAAAAAGCTTGCTCTCTTTCTGTACAAAATCTTACCACTGACATTTTATTCCCATTATTTGAGTGAGAACATTCAGAGAAACACTAAACGAAACACATACGAAAACTCGTTACAATCAAAGCTGTACCTATTATCGTTAGGTTATGCTAACTTAGAACAAACAGTACATTGCCACGTGAGCCAATGCTTACCGATGCACATGGAACCATTATGAGAGTTCTATAAATTTCCATAACCTATTGATATTCGTTAAGAAAATATCTTGAATGTCTGTTGCAAAATATCATCCAAGAGCTAGCGTTGCCATTTGTTTGAGATTTACCGGACATGTATGCCCGTTTTCACAGTGCGAGCTTAAGTGTCGATCCAATGATAATCTCAGGATAACCACGAATTGCGTTCCCACAGTGCAGGCTTAACGTAATCCTGCACTTAAGTAGTATCATAACTTAAGCCACCGACTTCCACGGCTTAAGTATCGATCCAGAGAGTAAATTGTTGCCGTAAGTGTACCAAAATAATATTAACCTCCAAATACAGTACGGAAAACCTACCTAAACAACGAAATGTTTTATCTGGTAATGCGGCTGGCATTGCGACTCTCATTTTATGCAAGTGGATGGGGATGATTCTCCTGATATGTATCGCTGCTCGCTGCGCTCGCGACCAGCGTTGCCACTTCAAAAAAAGAGGCGCGCAGTAGATCATTAAAAAAATGCAGTAGATTGGATCTTTCCGCAGTAGAATTTGTATTACAAAAAACAAAGATCAATTGCTTAAACTGTAATAACAAATGTATTTTTGAACGAGTAGGTAAATAAAACTTAATCTTAAAAGTCTTTAATTAATCACTTTAATGGTTTTCTATAAACTTTCCATCAATAAAGCTAAAGTTTTGAAAATACATACTCTAAACTCCAAGGAGAGTCTGAGTACATGTAGTCGCCGTGGCCGTGGTGGTTAGTGCGTTGGACTAGTATGCAATGCTGCCTGGGTTAAATCCCACCTATAGAGTTTTCTTCACGGTGCCACCTCTTTCGAATATCTGACAAGCATCAAAGAGTATCATTTGTCACGATTGAGCTTCTCAACTCGCCGGCAAAAAAATGTAGGTCCCTTCCATTCGTGCAAAAAAATATAACACGCACACACAAATGGTTGCGAGAAACAGGTCCAGGTTCACCTCGAGATGTAGCGCCAACTAAGTAATTAAGTAAGTCTGAGTACGCCCATAAATTCCGGCACTAAATCTGTTTAGTGGTTCTCGAGATTAGCGTGTTCATACAGAAAGGCACATTTTTGGGACTTCCTTTTATACTATGTATAGATTTTACTGCCTGTTGACGTTGGAGAAGGGGAAGCGTTTCACTTTTGCGTCTGATTCAGGCAAATTTGCCCTACCGCGGCTAAAGAAGTTTCACTTCAAAAATTAAATTCTCAAGAGTATTAACGTTAAGTTTGTTTCGTAGTTAATTTTTTACTTGGCTTACAATCGAAAACTTTCGCTCTGCAACAGCACTACTATGGGGAAGTGAACACAAAATCAACATATATTCGCAAAGTTCGACATATAATTTTTCTCCCAGAGCGTTTTTTGTATCGAGTAAATTAAACCGAAATATTGAGCAATCTAAAGCATCATAGTATTTACACAAGAGGTCTTGGTTCTCTAGTAAAGACCTCCACTGACGTTAGTTTAGCAGAAAACGAGAACACAACAGAAACATAGACAGATGCAGAGATTTGCTTCATGATTGAAAGCAGCCAACTTAATTGATATGTCAAAAGAGAATGTGGCCAAGTTCACAATAAGTTGGTGGCTTCGTTCAGACGTTCTTTACACCGGTTATTTTTATGCATTGTTTTTGTACAGCTGTCCAAGAGAAGGTTTATCAAACAAAAAAGTGCAGTAGATTGGATTTAGTGGCAGCAGATTTATTATTTGCGAAAAGTGCAGTAGATCTACTGCTATTGCAGCAAAGTGGCAACGCTGCTCGCGACTTCAGTTGTGTATCTGTTTCATCAGGATGCACATCGAAGGAAGGGAGGGGTTCGCAATTTTTTTGTTTTCGTCAGCATACTGCTATTTCGTCATTTTTTGAATTAAAAATGAATTAATTGAATTATTTTTTCATTTCCACACATGCAGCGGCTTCTTTGTCTTCTTTTCTTTTAATTTTCATTGTATTTTTTCTAAAAAGCACTTGACAAGGAAGTGAAAACTAAATTTCGTTTGTCATTTTGTGTTCATTCACAATTACTTTTTTCCATTAATAGTTCACAATGACGCTCAATGACCATGACTTAAATATACCACACTTAAGTGGTGACTGTGGGAACGAAAACTTCTTAAGCGACGGATTTGTTCGATCCTACACCTAACTAATCCAACACTTAAGCTCGCACTGTGAAAACGGGCAGTAGTCTTTTTTCCTTATGCAGGGAACGTCCGGGATAGTTTTCTACGTTTTCCGGGTTTTCCATTATTCATCATTTAAATTTTTGGCTCATATTAATTTATTACCAATAGAAAAAATCTATAAAATGTCCCAAAATTCACACAAGATTTGATTTTTTCGCCATTTAGTGTTAAATTGTTGTCAACGAATAAAAAAGACAGCGTGACATTTGACAGCTACACGAAAGAACAACTACAACACCAGCTTCACGAAAGAACAACGCATTTTCATTGTGGAGCAATATTTTTAAAATAATGAATGTTTGACAGCAACTTTTCAAACAAATTCATCTTCACTGATTAGGCTTATTTTCAGGGTTGGGGTCACAATCCCGAAAACCAAAATCCCGAAAAGCCAAAATCCCGAAAATCCAAAATCCCGAAAATCCAAAATCCCGAAAATCCGAAATCCCGAAAAGGAAATCCGGAAAAATTATATAAAATGCAAAATTTGCGCAAATTTTTAATTTTATAAAACTTTTCCTTGTCCGTTCCCGTTGGCATTAGTGTTGTAATATTTTACAATTCGCAATGTGCATTCAGTTGTGTTGATCTCATTCAGTGTGATAGCTGATAGATTAGATTTTTGTTTCGGCTAATTGATTTTAGTTTCACACATTGGCGTATACTGATCGCCCTTTAGATGAAGACCAAATCCGTGTGAAAACATGTACTTACATCGAAAATAATTTCCGGTGAAAACCAAATAATAAGAAAACGTACCGTTATTAAGGAAAACCAAATATACAAAATTTACGCGAAAAGTAACGAGCGTTCTTTAATAAGTTTTTAATGGAAATCGCGTTCGATATGAACTTGTATTAGATACTGCTAGATCGTTTCTTAAATGTTTTTTGTCAATAAGACTTGAACTGTTTTGTTATGTTTTATTTATTTGAAGTTTGTTATTTTATTTAATATGTTAAATAAGTTGTAATTTTTTTTTTCCTACGAACAAATCTTTATTTTCACTTTCAGGATTTTGGCCTTTCGGGATCTTGGATTTTCGGGATTTTGGATTTTCGGGATTTGGATTTTCGGGATTTCGGATTTTCGGGATTTTGGTTTTCGGGATTCTGTCCGGCTCCCTTATTTTAATCTGATGACTTTGTTAATCGTCAAAATTGTCAAATTTGGAGTTCAGAAAAAGCACGAGTGTCACTGTTTTGTACGAATTTTGTCTGGAGGCATCACCGGACCATTCTTCTTTGAAAATGCGGCTGGTCAGGTAATAATAGTAAATTTTAAAATGACCTCGAGATTTCGTTTGAAATCTTGAATTTTGTGTAAACGGTTTCGGTGTGAACGTAAAACGGCATGAATCAAAAACGACAATTGTTTTTGATAAACGCCCCACTGAATAATGGTGAACGTTACGTCATCTTTCGTGAGCCTGTTGCAGTGTTTGTGTAAAGATTTTGTGTCTTATTATATCTATTGGTACGTGGCGTTCACTATTTACCTTTTCCGGCCAGTTCGTCCGCTTCAAAGCTACCTATACTCTGTTCCAATAGAATTGTTAGGACAGGCCTTATGGGGGAGCTTCTTTTTTTTTAACCACTAGTGAGAGTCGTATTATAATAACCAAAGCGTGCGGTCAGGGCCGGACCTTACATAGGAGCGAGTGGCGCAGCCGCGCCAGGCGCTAGAAAGCAAGAGGCGTAAAAACTAAAACAAATTACTATCAAAAAAACAGATCTACTTGTTTGCTAATATGTATTTATATTCTTCACAAACAAATATTTCTCACCGTACTTCTCAAATAAAAATACACACATTTCAATCACTGTACTTTTAAAAATACACACACATTAAAATCACCAAATTTCCATATATATATGCACATAATGTTTTTTTTTTCTATCCCTTCCCGTTCCCACAACATTTCATTCTCTTTCTCTCCATAGCTGCTAGCTAATTGGTATAACAGAATAGTTAGCAGCATTTTTATCTGTACCCAACTACAACCAGAGACAAACATTTGTCTCTGCTGCAACCATAGTAGGCTCTGTTTTTTCATATTAAATATCCAGTCGACCCTTTCAGCCCATTGCCAAAAACGAAATTTTCACTGCCAACATGCTGTGGAGCAGTCTTATCATACCGCTCCATTTGCGCCTACCAAAATCCATACAAATCAACAAACATGTCGGAAGTTGTGGAGCAGGATTCAAATTTCGCGCCAAGGCAATGCGCCTACCTATTTGGTTTCACAACCTTGTTCGATGTATCAAAACGTTCGATTTGACTGAAGAGAAAGAGAGTCAAACTCAGGTCATACGTATTAAAATTTATTGCTTATTCGCAAATTTAGTGCTTACTCGCACTTGTAAAAATTTGTTACACAACCACCATGCTCTAATAAAATGCATTTAATTTAAAGCGCGAGCAAGCGCTTGTATTACACGCTTGCTATATAACAGCAGCCTTAAGCAGAATAGATGCAATAAAACCACTAAAACTATACTTGGGAAATGTTTATAGGCTTTTGTTGAAATTTCAGAAAATTATGATCAAAAAGTCCAAAATATGCCTCAATCTCTTGGTAGTAAGCTTAGCGAATTTAAATTTATTTGTTGTGTTGTTATTTGGTACATAATATTAGACACAAAGCAGTATTTGCCTTAAGCTTGCAGTTGAAATTTTGTGCTCAGTGAAAAAGTTTTTAGTCGAACTAAGAACTAATGACAAGTTTTTTTTGAATTTTTAGATAAGGCGAGACTTAAAGCAAATGAAATTAAAGTTCCTTTTCCAGCAATTTCAACTTAACGGTCCCGAAAAAAAGTAGTTCAGTTTTCCTATGAGGATAGGAATGAGGTAATTTTAGACCATCAAGAAAGATTTAGGGTTGAATTTTATGTTGAAGTCAACGCGTCAATTACTCTCTTTCTTCGGGAGATGTTGAAAAGATCAAACATTTTTTAAGTTGCTTTTGGGGCGCTTATTTTTTTTCCTGCGCCAGGCGCCAAAACTGTTAAAACCGGCCCTGCGTGCGGTCGCGTATTATTTTACAGTCTCAGTTTCGAGATCACAACATTTTTGATCACAACACCTGTACATTTTTTCATGGCACTCGATTCGAAAAATTGCCACTGAAATAAAAATCACACCACTGACTTAACCCTCATTCTCCTGAAACTTTTTTTTTAAGACATTGTCCCATCAGTTCACTTCGCTTCACTCACAAACTGTAAATACAAATAAAATGAGCAAACTATCACTGGTTTTTGGCTATTGGTTACTAGGGTACGGATTCAAATAAATTAAAAAGATTTCAAACATTTTTCGAATATAGCCTACTAACATAACAATCAATGAAAAGCAGAGGTGTCCCACATATGGGACAGTAGGAGAATCTGGGTTTTTTGTTTTGTTTTGTAATTCTCCTCATATCCGCATGCATCCCATCAGGACCAGCCTGCCATACAACTGGAACTGATGACAGTATGAGGTATGAGCATGCGTGGCCGCCGTCAACCATCGCTGTGTGTATGGAAAATATGAACATCAAAACAGTGTTACCATTATTAAGTCAACGCAAATCACTACAGCTTTTTCTGTAGTTTTTGTCAAAGAGCTTTTTGAATTTTGTATTTTGGGAACCAATGAGAACCACTTTAAGTATGTGAGGGTGTTGCCGCTTGGTTTTTGTGTTTTCCATTTTCTTATTTTTCTGGGGAAAGAGTTAGAATGCAGTTAAACCATTTTCGCTATTTGTGCTTCTTAATGAAGGAGAGATTAATGGCGGATGCATAAATTAATTATTTTTTTTTTTTTTTTGTTTTTGGGTTTAAGCTTATATCGTAAAAACTAATCGTTTTCGATGCACAACATTGATACATCAAAATACTCGAAAAAATCCTTTCTACATCATACTTAAATTTCTTGGAAATCGAGGTGGTATCAATTTTGTACACAATTATCTTTATTCTGTTCAACATATTGTGTTGTTTTTAAATCAGCAAATGGTAGCCCTACGGGTGTTGCTCTCCGATTTGCGGCGATTTGTCTTGCATACTATGGCAACCCAGGAAGAGCTTAAAACAGCGACAGATCTTTGAATGCTATTGCAACCAGACTAAGAGACAAACATACTATCTTCCGTTTCCATCATACTTGAAATTTCACAGCAACGTATGTATATAATTACATATTAGATGCTGAATTTACAAATTTACATCAGATACGAAAATAGGTATGTGTAAGTACATATGTACATACTGTTAATTCTATTGATGCGATGACAATGTGCATGCATGCGCAAGTTGTTGAAACAAATCAACTTGTTAGTTCCTTTCATCGAATATAGTTAATAGTTTTACATACTGTCGCATAGTGACACACTAAACTATTTACTAATTTTTAGGCATTTTTACTAAAAGCGAGCGTCTATAGATTCTGGCGTCGATATAATACATAAGTATATACAGAATTGTAATAGGTCAACAAATCTAAAACTAATTAATTTGTGACGCTCACACAATGAACAGCAATAGAAAGCAATAGTCCAAATGGTAATTCGCACAAAAACCGCTATACATATGTACATGCTTAGACGGGAATCGTTAGGTAACCAATTCATTCAATTCTATTAAAGTTTCTTAACTCTGATAACTCTGCGTTGACAAGTGGATCGTGATGAATTATACATGACTTTAAAAGTTTGCGAGGGGAAGGAGAATTAGCGATTGGACTGTTTCTTAGTTGACATTTTCTTCAACCGCTTTAAGATCCTATAAGACATTGAGATCTAATTATAATAATGTACTATGCAGTTATCTACTTCCACTAATATAAATTTGTATTCATCAATAGCGGCTGTCATAACTACCTTTGCAGTGGTTAAATGGACAGTTCTGCGGCATTGATTTTATTTAGCATAAATTATGCTTTTTATGTCGTTACTTTTGTCGGTCACTATAGATTCTTGCGACCTCATTATGTCGATTTTTTTATCGGCAATGAGACGGATAATGTAGTCTCGGTAATAAACTGAACACAACGACCGGAATGTGGGACACAACTCAAAATTGCTACTGGAATTGAATTTGGAATTCATAATCGTTGGAGAAGAGTAAATTGAACTTTAAACCTTCAATCATCTGAGACGGGATTAGCGTTGCTGCTTCGCTGCTTTGTTGCCAACTTCCGGAGTCAGTTGGGAAGTTAAAAAGCACAAGCAACATACATTCAAAATTAAATCGATGGATACTAATAAGCTCGAGCAATCGTCCAGCGATTTGAGTAACAACGTTCGCTACGTAGAGTTTCTTTTACTGTTTTGCTAGTCTCAGGGAAATATTTACAGTGGTCTGTGTTTTACGTCACTTACCAAAAGGTATATATTGTCGAATAAGTTCATACGCCATGCGAAAATAGAACGAACATTTATTACTTGCCAATCGGACTGTTTCATTGATGAATCCTCCATCTAAATGACTCAACAACTTAATCGACGCATAAAGTAAACGAAGTACACACAGTTTAGGTTCGTGTTAATGGGTGTACCTACCGCCACTGTAAAATAAATTTAACTCTTTTAAAGTCACGCTATATTCGAGGTTATGGGTTTGCTCAGACCAAAAAATTTCACATTGATAAGTTTCCGGTAATTTTGTCGCACTCGGATAAGTCCCAATAAGAAAAAAGCTGAAGAAGAAAAACTTAAATGCTGAGCAATGTTGGATTTCTACAAATACTTGATTTTTTAAAGTTGCTGGAGATAGTGCATGTGCATTTTAGTTTTTTTTAATTTATAAAAAAAAAAAAAAATCACCAACATAATCTAAGAATAATTTGGTTTTTGGTTCATGAATTGAAGCAAATGTCAGTGAACACTTACACGCAGTAAACTATGTACATCAAAATATAGGCTCAATGACCTTCACTGTTATTGTTGAACTGAACTAACTACTTTATTAGTTTACATGTACATATACTGATGACTACTGTTGTACAAGGGCTAATCGTATAGGCTCAAAGTGCTAAAGTCCTCTATAAAGAAATCCGGAAATGGAAGGCTATCCTAGTAAAAGTAATCAATAGTCCCATTTGACGGCAACACATGAAACAACATGGTGAAGATGACTTGTAGATGTGAGAGATAAAAAGGATAAAGCTCATTTCCTGCATTAGTTGCTCATAGATCACTCCAGCTTTGAACTATCTGATCAACGAGCGTGCAGTGAACGCGTTTTTGAAGTGAATACTTCTTTAGCGACGCATTGTTTTTGAAAACGAGTGACGATAAATGCGTTACGAGAAATGTGTTTCGATAACGGGGAAATGATTCCATACCGTCCGTCTGTCTGTCCATCCATCCGTCAGTCCGTCTGTCTATCTGTCTGTTTGTCCGTCCGTCCGTTTGTCTGTCTGTCTTTCTGTCCGTCCGTCCGTTTGTCTGACTGTCTATCCGTCTGTCTGTCTGTCTACCTTTTAACATCTAAACCGCAAAACCAATTGTAAAGTATTTTGGAAAGGAGATAGTCTGGGACCTGGGGAAGGACATAGGCGGAAAACCCCCTCGCTAGGTGGTGCTGGAGTCAAGTTATTAGCAACTTCTTTATTAACTGATCGATTGCACTAGACAAATTTATTTTTCTCTTACACATTACACATACACAATTGCTTTGGATTGAATAAGAATTCACTTCCCCCGTGAGCTTATGCGGATGAGGCTCACACATTTTTTTTAAGTGAAACTTTTTTTTCTTAAAAATAATGACATCAAATTTTATACTTTTGTTGGATACGAATCAAAACAAACCATTCGCTTAAAGTTTAATTACCAAAGGTCGACCATAAGTTACGAATGTATAACGTTTTGGTGTTGCAGAATTTCTAGGCTCTTAAAATGGAATCACCAAAGTTATATAAGTCATAAAGCAGCTACATAATTAGCGATTTATATACACAAACGTTCTATTAACCGTTGACTTAAGGCTTTAATGAGGATCCATTCATTACGGCGCTGCTTTTATACGCATACTACGATGAACCTATCCGCGTTTAATTTCGGGTTTCATTAGTTCGCGTTCGGTAACTCCATTGCTTAAAATCGAAACGAATTATTTTATACTTTATAAGCAACGAAAAACAATTAAAGCTTTAATGTAAAATACGAAACAGTTGCCCCAATAACGTTCAACGTTATGAGAATGCATGCTTATGCTTTTATTAACAAACTACCGTAGGCATTTACTGTATCTTGTTTTTATTATTATTGTGATTGACTATGCAAACACTATGACACGACTGTGTTACAAAAAAATCTCCTACGAGCAACAGAACATAGATACTTGTGTTTATGTAGGAAATGCAATCTATAGAACCACAAAAGCAAATAAAGTACAACACGACATTTACCTAATATGTGTCAGTACAGTAATATGGCATAAGTTTCACTCTCAATGTTAACCAAACCGTAACCGCAAAAAGAAGAAGAGGAAAGAAATCAAGCTTTGTCACTTGACAGCATCCAGACAGGAAGTTAATGACCTTTAGTAGAGAGCGTCACATGATAGACGTCATTTTGTATAGATACGTATGATCCTTCGATAAACTACACAGCTTTGCTTGCCGATCCATTTTTTTACCAGGAAAGAAAATAAGTGCAGTCTTCCTCTTCTCATCATCCAAGTTTTGAGAAATCATCATAATGAACTCTGTCCGCAACTAAGGAAGCCCTTTGGGGTCCAAATCCTGGCTAACCGATGATCCTCCACAGCAACAAATAACAAAAACCAATTTGTTCATGTATGGGTTGGACACTTTGGGCTATGTATGTGGGAGCAGAATTCTGCTAGAAAATCCGGGCCTTACAGGACAGTTTGCTGAGACCGAACGAATTCTTACTGGAACACGAGGACAATGCTCCTCAGACAAAATATGCCATGCATGGCGAGTTTTATAGCTTTATCTATGCTTGCCTGTCGTTATGTTTTGTTAAGAAATAACCGATTTCAGCCTAAACTGACTTTGTGGTATGTAAACAGTCTGCCGAAAGACGTGTTTACACTGGAATGTCTCGGAGAGTCAATTGTGTAACCTTTCAAAAAAAAAACATATGCTCTCTCAACCATTCGTATCTTGTCGAACTTAATTTAATTTATGTATGTGTATAATAATTTAAAAAAAAAGCGTTTTGGTATCTTGACTGTTGTCTTGTGTGTCGTATTGGTGTGGTAATGAATACACTGAGCTTTGCAAGTGCCAACGTACTGCCTATCTTTCGTTAATTTAGTTGTTGAAACGCTATCAAGTCTCTACGTTTATCACGACTCATGCATACACCAGTGTATGTACGAATGACGTCGTTGTGTACAAAGTTTTGCGAGTTATTTAAACGAATGCTAATTCCATGAATCAATCCAAAATTATATAAAATCGATTGATTATAAATGTATGACATACTGCAGGCGACAAGGTCTCCCATGACATACGGTTCAATTGTTCTAAATATCTCCCAACAGCTCAGGAGCTTGACAAAGTCCCTATCAATGACACATGTGGCTTGATAACAAAAAAAATCAGTATCAATGCCTCGATGGGTGGCTCTGGTTAGTGTTCTGATTTATCCTCTCGCTTGCTTGTAAAGCAATGAAAAACACCGATACGCGCCATCCAAATGCGGGTTCATAGAAGCAGAAAACAAAAACAGACTCAATAAGATAACAATTATCATGTCGTTGCTGGCCACTTATCTTTTTTTTTTTCAACGAAAAATGATATAATTTCTATCTTCGCCCAGACTGAATCACAAGCATATTTTGGCTGTGTATATTGTTGGGCGGCAGGCTAATGTGATTCATAAATTATCACATAAATTGGTTCGGGCTGCAACGATGCCATTTCTGCCTAAAGAGTCAACGATCTAATAAATTATCGCAACTGCATAGTGCTGTTGTGTGTCTCAGCAATACAAAAAGATCATAAAAAATTGCAAATAAAATTGCATAAAAGCATAAAATACAACCAAAAAAGGCACACGAGACCGGAACCAGTGACACATATGTTTATCATCTGACGAGGGAGGTACTACACTTTGGGAACAGAAAAATATCGATTTGTTAATTTGAGTTTAATAATGACAAGCTGCACCGGAGTCGGGCAATGATTTGGATATCGTTTCTAATACAACGACGGACGATAAAGTAACACTTTTAATTTTTGCTTTTGCCATTTTGGGAAACCTGTTCATGAATAGTTAATGAATGGTGGCGATTGAAGAGAGTGGGGGGATAGGAAGTATAGAAACCAATCGAGTCCGAGACCCTGAAATGTCGAGCAGTAGAAATGAGAAATGAGTCAGTGATCATACCTTCTCCGACATAACCATATTATTGTCCTCAGTACCGTAGACGGTCTCAGCTCCAGGCTGAGGACCACGACTCATCCCATCGTGTTCCATTATTGCAGTGCGATATATTAATCTGATAGTATTAAGCAGGAGCACAAGGACACAAATGTTTCCGCCTCGGGTTTTCTTTGTTACGTGTGTTCCGCCCTCGCTCGCTTGGTTTTCCTTGGCTGTTTTTGTTTTAATTATTTCACCAATTAAAGTGAAAAATTCGTTGTCGCTTGGATGCACATTAAGACGGGCAAATTTAAACTTTTCTTTTTTTTACTGATTTTCTTTTCAATTTCAATTAATTTTTGTTTTTTTTTTTTACTTCCAACTACGGCACAAACATAACACTTCCACACAAATATACACACACACACCCGTTAGAAGAAAATTTTTTGAGAAAAATTTCCCCATTCACGAAAAATTTTTCACTTTCGTTATTTGTGTGGCATTTTTGCGAATGCCATTTGATTTTGTTCCTCCCAATCCCGAAAGTGATTTGTTTTACGAAGAATTATTCCCGAATGTCGTGGCAAAGGTAAAGAATTTGAGTCGATGTCGGGGGGAAAAATCGTTTTTCAATTGGTATTTGCACGAAACACGACAGCGCAGAAATAGAGAAGGAAAAGTACATAGACACTACACGAAAGATTCACGATGAGATGATGAACATTTTTTTTATTACACGAATTTGACGTTTTGCAAGTGACTGAGCAGATGACAGATATGTGGTGAGTTGGGAGAGAGAATTCATCAACGAATTTCCTGCTGCGCTGTTTTTTGTACACAAATGACGTAAGCGATGGGTTTTCTCGCATGTGGTGGTAAAATGAATAATACTCACCATGGATGAACTCTTGAGATGTGAAACTTAATACATTTTTTGGCTTTAGTTTATCGAGAAATAAGAAAAACATTTCAAATTATCGAGAGCACATAATCAACTTATTCTTCCGGTATTTAGTTTACGAACCTACATTAGTTAGTTCAAATTATTGTTTTGTGAGAAACAGCCAGCACAATCGCTTAAAATTTATGAGTGTATATAAACGTAGGGTTTGTTCAATTTACCAATATTTTCAATGGACGAAACAAAAACTTCAATTTAACGAGATTCATTTTATTAAGAGTCGACTGTATTTGGATGACTTAAACCTTATAAGGATTTCATTTATTGGTATTGGTATTGTTAGTTAATAAAGGAAGACCAAGGTCACTTAAAATGAAATTGGGCTAGAAAGTTGTTTTAGAAATTCATTGCTTCTCATCTTATTCGTGTCGGATGAATATAAATGGGCTTCGTCCTACTATATTGATAAGAGATTATCCGACTGAGCCATCTTATAGAAGGGTATTTTACTAAATATCCACTCAAAACTCGAAAAGTTTGGGTACAGAAATATGCGTGTTTATTTATTAAAATAATTAAACGGATATACTAACTCGTTCAAAATCTGTTAAGCAAAAATCAGCATGGTGTGGTTTTAAGTATTGCCTATACGGATATTATTAAAGGAAGTCAAACAAATACGATCGCTGCGGTAGTTAGTCAAAATGTGAGAAGTAGCATTATAACGTGCTTGCTTATCCACATTTTCTATAAAACGACATTACTCAGAAAATCAATTTATAACTTCTGTGTCGACCTCCACACTTTTATTAACAAATTTACAAAAAGAATTCATTTCATAGAAATGTTTGAATATTGTTCTCCGTCCTCCGGTGTAATTGCTGTTGTGCACCTTCAGCTACTTAAAAAAAAAATACGTAAATTCACAGCTACTCCTATTCTCATTCCTTCGATGCCATGTGTCCCATGAGGTTCCCAGTTAATTTTTCGATTTTTTTCAAATCAGGCATATTCTCTGCTTTATACTGTATGCACTGGAATATTAATATGCAAATATTCAATTCAATTTTAAGTTGATTCCATGTGAATTTGTCTTACCTTAACATTGTCGGTCATCTTTAGGAGTATGTGGCCTTTCACGTGGACGTATTTCATTGTATATCGGCAGTTCTTCGGGTCAGCCATGTACATATTCTCGACGGCAATCTCAAAATCTTCCCATTCTTTTATGTAAACCATGTTAAATTATGCTTATTTGTGCGGAAATAAAAGAAAACTTATCCAAGCACTGTGTAACGTCAACATTCAGTAATGAAAAGGGAAAATCGGGTTCTTTTTCTTTTCTGCTCATGTGTCAAGTTCAGAATGAAAAGTTGTCAACAAAACGAGGGAGTGACAGCTGACAGTAGGTGTGGTAAGTTATGTATTCAGCTGCAGTCACGATAGCAATTTCATTTATTTTTATAGGTAATCATTTCTATTTTAATAATTCACAATTGCAAAGTATCTATAAATATATGTACATATACATATTTATTTTAATAGAATAATATTTTGCAAAAAACACGTTTCTGAAAACCTAGCTTACTCTAGGCTTAATTCTATTATTACAAACTATTGCTAACCGGCCTTTAACTAGCTGTACTACGACTAAGCTGATCTTACACTTATATTTGATTCCAGGAAAACTTGAATACCGTTTTTTTTACTATCCTTAAGACTATAAAAACTTGAACCAGGTGCCTCCAAAATACCCTAAGCTACTTGGCCCAAGCTAACTGCAAACAGGTTGGTAAGAACTTTTTGAGTAGTGCCTTGAGTGTTTACAATCCTGATTGCGTCTTTGGGCGCTTGTCCATTGCCATAACGAAGCCCTATCGCACCGAGACCTCAGTCACCTGAGCGAGACCATAGCGGCATTCATCTCCTCTCGGAGATGAGTAGTCTCGGGCCTGACTACTCCACCAAGATCCCGTAGCAAACCGTAACCTACATAACTAACCTAAATTAAAACTAGGATTTGACAAAAGTAACGCACCGAACTGGGAGAGCGCGTCATCGAACCCCTCATCCTCAATAAGCCACCAGTGCTTGATTTGCTCGATGTGCTACTATTTATTTTTCACACATACGACGCTTCACACGTCCGTTTCCAGAACACCGCCCCCATAATTTCAGGTAGGAGCTCCAATATGGATTTTTTCCAAGAGGTTTCACCAGGAGGCATAATCCTCTATATACATATGTCTATTCATGAAGTAAAACATAAATTCAATACAAAAATTCATAAATGCAACGACTTCTTAGTTACCTAAAAGTAAAAAAAACCAAATGAAAATTCTTTTGAACGGTAAACAACAACCCGTTCAATGATACTGAACAATCAAAAACAAAAACAATCGAATACTAATCCGGGCCCCCATCGCCGGAGTCAGGTATGAAAAGTATGCATGCACACAAGTCAACCGATAGTCCAAAGTCCAAACGAGTGAAAAAATCATTCATTCAAACAAAAACAAAAACAATCGAATATTTTTTTCTTGTCCCCCATCGCCGGAGTCAGGTATGAAAAGAATGCACACAAGTCAACTGTCAAAGACAGAAGGTAGCTTGCGAACACAGCCCATTTTAACAAAAGCAGCAAAAGATATTTTAACAAGTAGGTGGCGCTGTTTGAACATTAATTTCAAATAACAACAACGACAGCTGCAGAACACAGAAGAACACAGAACACTGAAGAACATTTGAAGAATAAAAGCGACCGATGCAGACAATTTTTTAAGTGCTTTTTTAGGTATTTTTTAATATTCCTATTGAATTCATTTTATATTATTTCGTTTTAATAAATAATGCTTTTTTAGTTACTGAAAGAATCTGCGCTTTTTTATTCTTCACAAAACTTAAAAAATTGTTGGAAGATTTGGAAGCTGGCTGCTGTTTTTTATAGGACGATAGAACTTCCAAGAAGAAACATGTCGCCAGGGAAAAATGGTGGTGGTGCATGTAAATCATGCGTGAATGCAAACACCAAAGAAATGGTCCAGTGCGATAAGTGTAACGATTGGCACCATTTTGGTTGTGTAGGAGTGGATGCATCTGTAGTTGAAAGGGATTGGAAATGCCCGAAATGCGAAGCGGCCAATGCCATGGTCCTAGAGGGACTCGATTCAGCCGGTGGTGGCGTGCTAGGGGCACGAACACCAGAGAATCAACGTGGGATGGGCTTCGATGAAGAGGAGTCAGTGCAGAGTGCTTCATCATTCAAATCGATGAAAAGTCAGAGCCGATCAGTGAAACTGAAGTTGGAGCGTCTAGAAGAACAGCGGCAGATAGAGATTCAATATCTCTCCAAGAAATATGAGCTCTTAGCATTGGAAGATTCCAGTGAAGATGAAGAGCAGCAGCAACCGGTTAAGACACGGTTGAGCCCAGTAGTTCCAGCTAAAATCAAACAAGCAAGAGCGTTGACAGACGGTCAGTTATCTGCACGTCAGGTGTTAGCGAAGGATCTTCCTACGTTCAGTGGCAAGCCGGAAGAGTGGGCGGTTTTCATCAGCAACTATGAAAACAGTACGGAGTTGTGTGGGTTTACTGATGCCGAGAACTTAGTGCGACTGCAAAAAGCAATTAAAGGAAAAGTACTAGAAGCCATTGGATTCACTCTGTTGCTTCCTGAAATGGTCTCAGAAGCAATATCAACATTGAGAATGTTGTATGGGAGGCCAGAAACCATAATTAAATCCCTTATTCGGAAAATCAGAGCGGATCCTCTTCCAAAAGCCGATAAGTTCGAGACAATTGTCGCCTACGCAATAGCAGTTCGCCAGTTGTACTATACAATGAAAGCAGCGGGGTTGAGAAGCCACATTGATAACCCTCTGTTACTTGAGGAACTGGTTGAGAGGCTACCACCGAACCTACGACTAAAGTGGGCACCTGAAGCCAACAAATATCCCAAGTGCACTTTGGAGGAGTATTCAATTTGGTTGAATGTAATGGGGGAGGCAGCGAGTGCCTTAACACCATTGCCAGCTTTAGAAGGCTGATCAGGAGGACGATTCAGTCATGTGCAAGTGCATCAAGAAGGAGACAAAACGCAACAGAGTTCCAGAACAACTAGCACATCAGGAAAGTGTTTCGTGTGCCAATTTAACCACCGACTAGTTGATTGTCAAGTGTTCAATGATTTTCCAGTCAGCAAGAGACTTGAAGTTGTACGAAAGAATTGGATCTGCGAATGCTGTTTACGCCACTCATCAAGAAAAATGTGCCGAGAGAAGAAGAACTGCGGAGTGGATGGTTGTGGATGTAAGCGTCACAAATTACTTCATGAAGTCACACACACACTGACATCTGCCGGAGTGTATAATGCACATCAACATGAAGGCAACGAAGTTTTGTTCCGTATGGCTCCGATCACAATACATGCGAATGGTAAGACCGTAAACACACTCGCATTTCTTGACAGTGGATCATCGCTTACTCTAATGGATAAAGAAGTGGCTTGCGCACTTGAACTTAAAGGGAAGAAGATGCCGCTTTGTCTGAAATGGACTGCAGATGTCGTTCGGATGGAAGAGGATTCGGAGATTGTCACAGTGGAAGTGTCAGCTCAGCAACAGGAATCACGAGACAAAGCAAAACATTTCATTCTGCAAGACGTACGAACTGTGCAAAATCTAAGTTTACCAAAGCAATCTTTTGATGCATCATCTATGCAAGCAAAATATAATCACCTGAGAGGATTGCCGCTAGTGTCATATAGCAGTGTGCAGCCGAAGCTCTTAATCGGCTTGCAGAATGAGTACTTGGCAGTGTCATCCAAAGTACGTGAGGGTACTCTTGAGGAACCAATAGCAATGAAAACTCGTCTGGGTTGGTTGGTGAGTGGAGGCTGCGGAAGTGGAAGTTTCCATATGCATCACTATGAAGAATGTCACTGTGAAAAAGAGCTGCATGAAGAGGTACGGAATTTCTTCGCACTGGAGAGCTATGGGGTTGGAAAATCTTTCGTTAAGACGTCGGAGGACAAGAGAGCTAGTGGCATCCTGAAGAATACAACGAAGCGTATCGGCAACGCTTACGAAAGCGGACTGTTATGGAGATATGATGACTTTATGATGCCGGATAGTTACCCGATGGCACTCAAACGGCTTCAGTGCATTGAAAGGAAGATGCATATCGATCTGGTGCTGAGGGATGATTTAAACCGTCAAGTTGAAAATTTGTTGGCGAAGGGCTACGCACGTAAACTCAGTCGAGCTGAAGCGATGAGGACAACTCTTCGGACCTGGTACATGCCTACGTTCATTGTGCGGAATCCAAATAAGCAAGGCAAGGTGCGCTTAGTGTGGGACGGTGCCGCGAAGACACAGGGAGTGTCTTTAAACTCGATGCTTCTTAAAGGACCAGACCAACTTATGTTATTGCCAGCGGTGTTATATGCCTTTCGATCTCATCAAGTTGCAATAAGCGGTGACACAAGCGAAATGTTTCACCGAGTACGAGTACGTAATGAAGACCAATAGGCGCAAAGATTCCTTTGGAGGAGTGCTGAGTCCGAAAGACATCCTGAGATCTACGTAATGGAGGTTCTTACATTTGGCGCATCATGCTCTCCTAGCATTGCACAGTATGTGAAGAACTTGAATGCTCAGAGGTTTGTCGACAAGTATCCGAGGGCAGTGGTTGCTATTACAAAGAACCATTACGTGGACGATCTTATGGACAGTGTCGATACTGATGAAGAGGCTATCAAGCTAGCAACAGATGTTGCATATATCCACTGTTTTGAAAGCGCTGGCAGAGCAGTCTCAAGGTGACAAACAAATTGAAGCTGTAAGCAGTATCGAGCAAGCAACAACGAAGGTGCTAGGAATCTGGTGGAGGACAGATCCGGATATTTTTACGTTTGCTGTACGTTTTCCTAAGATCAACGAAGAACTTTTAAGAGGGCAAAGAGCGCCAACCAAACGTGAGTTATTGAGAGTTTTGATGTCAATTTTTGACCCGTTAGGTTTCCTTGCTCACTACCTAGTACACCTTAAGGTGTTGTTGCAAGAGGTTTGGAGGTCGGGTGTTGACTGGGATGAGACCATTCCCCAGAGATTGCACCATCAGTGGGGAGAATGGCTACGCCTACTTCCACAAGTGGAAGATGTTCAAATTCCCAGATGCTACTCACCATTGACAGCGATGCTTCTGTTCAACTCCACGTATTTGTTGACGCAAGCGAGAACGCTATGGCAGCTGTTGCGTACTTACGTATTTCTGCGGGCTCTCTGGTTAACTGCGCTTTGGTCGGGGCGAAAACAAAGGTCGCTCCACGAATACCCATGTCGATTCCCAGGATGGAACTACAAGCTGCAACGATAGGTGTGAGGTTGGCTGAGTCTATAGTGAGAAGCCATTCACTGAAGTTCCATAGCAAGGTTTTTTGGTCGGACTCGCGTACGGTCCTTTCATGGTTGACAGTTGATCCGAAAAGATATAATCAATTCGTTATGTATCGAATTAGAGAAGTCCTGGAGAAGTCGAAGTTAGCAGAATGGAGATGGGTACCTACGAAGGAGAACGTGGCAGACGATGCAACCAAGTGGAAGAAGATGCCAACGTTTCAACGAACAGACAGGTGGTTTCGAGGACCTTCGTTTATGTGGGAAGCAGAGGATAAGTGGCCGGATAAAAAACATCAACCTATGGGTGAAGAGAAGGAGGAGCTGAGCCCAAGGTTTGTTTTGGCTCATGCAGTGGTAAGAGAGCCATTGATAGACACCGCTAGATTCACGAAGTGGATGCGCCTGCTGCGAACTTTGGCTTGGGTGCGTCGGTTCATCGAAAACTTAAAACGAAAGCTGGGTAAAGAGTTACCAATGGTGCAGAGGCTGACTACAGAGGAACTCGAGGCGTCGCAATTAACGTTAGTGAGGATGGCGCAAGAAGAAGTTTACGGTGATGAGATGGCTATTTTGAAGAAAGGTGGCAGACTTCAGAAATCTAGCAGGCTGCTAGAATGTACTCCTTACGTGGATGATGATGGGTTGCTGCGGATGAAAGGACGAATCGACAAAGCTGACTGTGTCGAGTATTGCACAAAGCGTCCGTTGCTTATGCCTAGGCATCATCATTTGACATCTTTGTTGGTGGCCTATTATCACAACTTATTTCATCATTGCTGTCATGAGACCGTCGTCAATTAAGTGAGACAGCGTTTTTGGATTCCTGGACTGAGGACTGTGCTGAGAACCGTTCGGCGTGCGTGCTTGCATTGTCAACATAAAAATGCTAAGCCAACTTATCCCCAGATGGCGCCCTTGCCTGCTGCTCGTCTTGCGGCGTACACAAAGCCGTTCACTCACGTAGGGGTGGACTATTTTGGTCCCATGGTTGGTCGACGGTCTGAGAAGCGTTGGGGCGTACTATTTACGTGCCTGACAATCAGAGCTGTGCACTTGGAACTTGCTCGTGGGCTTTCAACCGATGATTGTATAATATGCATACGGAACTTCGTTGGACGTCGTGGAACACCAGCTGTTTTCTATTCAGACAACGGAACGAATTTTAAGGGTGCGGAACGAGAACTTAAAGAGGTGCTGCAGTCTTTAGACAAGGACACCATACATGACACGTTCACAACGCCTTACACCAAATGGGTCTACAATCCCCCATCGTCGCCACATATGGGTGGGAGCTGGGAGAGGCTCGTCGGATCCGTGAAGAAAGTGCTGAAAGAGGTAACACGCAATCAACGGCTGCAGGATGACTCATTGAACTCAATGTTAATCGAGGTTGAGTCCATTATCAACTCGAGGCCATTGACTCATGTTTCGGTGGAAGCTAATGATGCTGAGGCGCTTACACCCAACCATTTCTTGTTGGGGTCATCCAGTGGTTGTAAAGCATGTGGTAAATTTTGCAACGAAGACCTGATGCTGCGGAAGAGCTGGCGGAAAAGCCAACAGCTGGCTAACATTTTTTGGAAACGGTGGGTGCATGAATATTTGCCTACGCTTACTCGGAGATCAAAGTGGTTCGAGCAAACAAAACCTATTGAAGAGGGAGCTGTGGTTATCATTGTTGATGAAAACCTACCGAGGGGGTGTTGGCCAAAAGGTATCGTGGTGGGAGTCACCAAAGCAGCTGACGGTCAGGTGAGGAGCGCAGCAGTGAAGACAGCTCATGGAATTTACACTCGGCCTGTAGTGAAGTTGGCGGTGCTGAACGTTGACGGACCAGATGAGAGTGAGACAATAACGCTTCACTGGGGGGGAGAATGTCAAAGACAGAAGGTAGCTTGCGAACACAGCCCATTTTAACAAAAGCAGCAAAAGATATTTTAACAAGTAGGTGGCGCTGTTTGAACATTAATTTCAAATAACGACAACGACAGCTGCAGAACACAGAAGAACACAGAACACTGAAGAACATTTGAAGAATAAAAGCGACCGATGCAGACAATTTTTTAAGTGCTTTTTTAGGTATTTTTTAATATTCCTATTGAATTCATTTTATATTATTTCGTTTTAATAAATAATGCTTTTTTAGTTACTGAAAGAATCTGCGCTTTTTTATTCTTCACATCAACCGATAGTCCAAAGTCCAAACGAGTGAAAAAATCATTCATTCAAACAAAAACAAAAACAATCGAATACTAATCCGGGCCCCCATCGCCGGAGTCAGGTATGAAACCTATGCATGCACACAAGTCAACCGATAGTCCAAAGTCCAAACGAGTGAAAAAATCATTCATTCAAACTATCGGACTACTTGTATCCAAAGAGAAACATTCGACTTTTTTTTTTTATTCAAATGAAAAATAAGTCGACTTTTTTTTTCTTTCAAACTATCGGACTACTTATATCCAAAGAGAAACATTCGACTTATTTTTTCATTTGAACGTTTTTTTTTAATTTATATATATTTTTTATATTTATAATAATTTTTTTAGTCGATTGTTTTGTTTTGAATGAATGATTTCTGAAAAATAGTAATGAACGATTTTTCGATAGCTATCGAATAAATGAATATTTTGCAACTATCGAATAAGTCGATTGTTTTTATTCGATAGTTCCCATCAGCCCAAAATTAGTCTGATTAGGGCAACTTAACAAATGGCTTTCACCCTGGAGTCAAGTTGATTGCTGTAAAATAGTCTTCTTGTCAGTGCAAAGACCCTTTTAGTCCCAGCGAGACCAGCATCTATCTGCTTGTCAAAATATAGGTTCTGGTCGAGCCAGATACCGAGGTATCTAACCACACTTTTCACAACTAATGGCCATCCGTGTTGTTAAATAATAGATCTGTTCCCGTACTTATCCAAAACAGCCCATAACAGCCGAAAACAGTCGAACCCTGTTCCCGTACTAAGATTTTTCATAGGTTTTGACAGAAGAGAGTGTAGTGTAACAGGAGAAATATCAAAATTATTTCCTAGAGTTAGGTGCTTCTAATCTAGTGAACCGCAGTGTACTTAGGTATGTATAGCAGAGGTTTTTGCATACCCATACTAGCCAGCTTACAGAAAAGCCCTTCTAACTATACGGTGTCGAAGGCCTTCTCAAAGTCAACCAGGAAGGAATCCGGACATTGGTTTTCGGATTTATTCCATGAATAGTGTCATGCCTTGCCCTAAAACCAAACTGATTTCTGGTGCAGTAAGCCATCGATTACGCTTTTTAGTAGGTACTGGAAATCTTCCTGCTTAGTGGTCTTTGTTGAATGCCCACTGCTCGTTGTGGACCATTACTTCCGGTTTTAATAAATATAAT
Organism: Brachyopa scutellaris; assembly: GCA_949775065.1. Taxonomy (NCBI): domain Eukaryota; kingdom Metazoa; phylum Arthropoda; class Insecta; order Diptera; family Syrphidae; genus Brachyopa; species Brachyopa scutellaris. The sequence goes on from OX459113.1 coordinate 108,719,637, forward strand.
TGATAGTTTAATGGACCTGGAATAGTAATTTTTATTTTTTAATTTTTTGACTTAACACACACGTCTGTATTCCTTTTAAAAAAAATCTTTGTGGACAAGTTTATACCTTCATTGTCAAATGTAGGATTTAAGACTATACTACTCGTCTAAACATTTAAAATGGCTTCCGGAAATATTTTTTTTTTTTTTTTTTGTTACGAAGGTGAAAATCTCAAAAGACACTATGGTGGTATTCGATTACCGTAGTAGTGTGGGACTCGAACACCACTAAAAACACCTCCCTTATCAGGACCAATCTAAGATCGACAAATGATTTTTCTTTCTTTGTTAATGATCTCATTGGGGAAAGTTTTTATATTCAAAATAAATTCCCATAGCATTTAATCCATCAGCTCGTGAGGCTTCGTTCTTCTTAATCTCCGAATGTTGTTGCGTACATTTAAGATGGCCTCTATTTCGGAGTTTACATGTGATTGCAGTCTTTGATTGTGCAATATAGCGTGCTTTTTAACTACTTCGGTGACCGTTTCAATTTGCAGGTCACGGTGTAAGTCGTTGTTTCGTATATACCATGGGGCATTTACTATTCCACGTAGGGCTTTATTTTGGAATGTCTGAATAATTTGAATATTCGTTTTTTTGAACAGCCCCATAATTGGATGCCGTACGTCCAAACCGGCTTAATTATCTGTTTATATTACAAGATTTTGTTCTCAGTAGACAGCTCCGAACTGCGTCCCAGTAACCAGTACATTTTTCTATATTTTACGTTCAACTCTTCTTTTTTTACTTTTTAATGTGTTCTTACCACTTCAACTTAGCGTCTAGGGTCATTCCAAGGTACTTTGCTGTATTAGCATATGGAATAATTTGGTTGCTAATAAATATGGGAAGATTGTTTATCTTTCTATTGGTGAAGTTTATATGAGTTGATTTTTCCTCGTTGAGTTTTATGGAAATATCAAAATATAATAATAGGCAATTTATTTGAGTCATTTTCATATCTCTGGATTCCTTGAACTTCAGTTCCGTAAATCATAATAATTACTCAACAGCAAATACAAGAAAGAGTCCACATGGTAGTCACACTTACAACAACAACAAAAAACAGCAAATTACCACTTCTGAAAATATTGACAAAGCGTTATGTAAACAACATCAAAATACAATTATTGGTAAAAAAAGAAGGAAGTGAATGCGTAATTTAATTTCTTATCAATCGATTTGCTTTCTGTCGACATACACCCGGAGTAATCGAAATGTACTAACACGCTTCGTTATCGAACTCCAACTCACTCAGTTTTCCCATTTAAGTCGATTAAGAGTTACTCACCGTGTTCCCGTTTCGGTGCTGTATATTTGCTGGAATAAAATTTCAATGTTTTCACATCAACATCAAATCGAGTTGTAGTGTAAATAAATGTATTTCATTATCGTTCGATATTTTGATTGACTAATCCAGTTACCTGGCACTGGTATGCCACCTGAGGCTCTTGCTCCCGAGAATGTACATACATTATGTGAGTTTATGTAATTTTTTTTGATTGGGAATTATTATGGATCACTTTGAGATAAGCTAGATAAGCAAACTGAATAACATACCACTCGTTTAATGATCCCCATCGAAAGCGATTACGAACTATCGTTTTATTTGACAATACATAGCTTCCCAGATTGTGGAATAAGGCATTAAAATATGTAGATCTGCCTGTGTCCTCATTTTTGAAGAGTGAATGTCGATTTCTATTAGTCGAGTTCCACTTGGGAACAGGCTTACCTCTGAAAATTTCCGGAAAGGATCCTAAAAGGGCCACCTGGTTTTTTTCACGGTGCCATCTCTTTCGAATGTCTGACAAGTATTCTAAGAGTATTCATTTGTCATTAGGAGCTTCTCAACGTCGACAAATGCAAAAGTGAGATTGCTATCGATCTCTGCTAAAAGAAGTGGAGGGATTTTCGGTTGAATGTGCCAATTGTATCCCAATTTACAGAAATGGTCCAAAAGGGTCTTATTTTTTCAAAAACGATCAGATTTCGATGATTTTCAAAAAGGCAAAGGGGTCCGTGCCATCAAAAATGGTTCGATTAGACCCCAAAGATAACTCTGCCTTCGAATCCCTCAGATATCTTCGAGCGATGCCATAACTGGAACACGTCTCCCCAACTAAGGGAACGGAGATTTGTATGCATCTGCTGAGAAATTTTTTTTTTGGATTCGTCTCCTCACTAATGTGGTTATTTTGGACATCATCATACTATATAATAAAGCAGTAACGCTCATTCTGTAAACACGGCTGTATATCGGACTGGAGCCTAAACGGCTGGGTGGATTTGCTTGAAACTTCATATCTGGGGTCTGTGGGACTAAACCCCAAGGCCAATTTGGAATTTTCATTCTAGCCCCAAAAAATAGGGTACCTACAGTGTCGAGCATATAAATAGGAAAATTCAGTCCACTTAGTTTAAATCACCATATACCGGCACTTAAGGATATAGCTTGGCTAAAATGCGAAGTTTATCCTCAAAACAGATTTTTTAGAACTAACTGTAACATGCATAAAATATTTTGGTCTACGTTTCACGGTACAGGTACAAAATACCGTGCCAAGTGTTAGATTGGTACGAGCACATAAATAGGGAAATTATATTGTTTTTAGTTTGTACTCAACTTCTGTATGAAAATGTTTAATTTTCAGTATGAAATGTTTACATAAATATTGTTTTGTTATTGTCTAGTTATAATAACTCGATTTGTGATGTTATAGGAATGGGACGGGGCAAAAACATAACGGCTGAACAGCGGCGAGAAATTTGTCGTTTAAGAAGTGAAGATATTACGCTCTCTGCAATATCGAAACATTTAAATATATCAATTAATGTTTTTCATCGAGCTTTGGAACAGGTCAAACGCTATGGTAGCAGTTTTAATAAACCACGCGCTCATAGGCCACGAAAAACTACACCGCGTGTTGATTGGATGATGCAGCGCCTTTCTGAAAAGGATCGTTTCAGGATCGCTGTTGACATTCACGCTGAAATTTCGGCACAAGAAGACTTGAATGTGAGTGTACACACAGTATGACGTCGCTTAGCGGTATTTGGATTAAGAAAAAGCCGATTATAAGAAAAAAAAAATCGCAAGGCTACATTTCTGTTTGCGAAAGAACGTATAAATGGCGTTTTAAAGTTCTCCAAGAAATAAGGACTTTTCTTCATCTATTAAGTTCAATTATTCCTGTAACTGATGTTATAAGATACCTAATAATATTACACCTAAAATGCATACTGATAAAAAAATAAAATTGATAGTTTTCCAGTTGTTTAAAGTGTAAGCAAAATACACAGAAATTACTGTCTTTGGTTGTTTTTCCCTATTTATATGCTCGCCACTGTATACTTCATTTGGGACCGATTTTATAAAAAGCGGATTTTCTCGAAAACGGCTGCAACGATTTTGTTAAAATTTCATATTTAGGTTAGCTTGGACACATGCTGTCAAATGTCATACCAGGTTTTTGCACAACGTAACAACAAGTACAACGGTACTTGACTTTTTAACTGATTTTCTAGAATTGGATAATTTTCGGATATTACTCCAGTCGATCGCTATTACCGGTTTTCATATAGTACCTGTTTAAAAGTGAAATAGCAATAAGAACTACGATGTAATGTGAAAAGAACGTCAACATGTTTGCATGTACACACATATGTACATATGTATACCACTCGCATGTTTCGCTCCTCTCGCAATACAATTCGGGATGAAAGTGGATGCATATTGTGATAACCGGTGGATTAGTTGTAAATAAAACACTGATATCATTCAGGTACCGATGATACAACAAAATAACAATTAACTTTATTTACTGTAATTATTATAAGCAATCAAAACTATTCTAAACACAGCAATCGGATTCCTAAGATGATTACACCTGCGCGGCTGACCAACGACTGCCCCCAGCAGGTCCAGTGTGTGTCTGCTGATATTAGGAGAGCTTTTACGTAGAAGAGTAGTATGTTCATTATTCGGCAGGTCGCCACACATATGAATAAGGTTAGGTTAAAAAAGAAAACAATAAATCTTATAAACAAATTTGAGGAAAAAATTAAAAATTATTCAAAAGTGCAACAAAATCTTCAAAAATATATTTTTTGACCTACAGCAAATAATGGGGCTGAAAGTGGGTACATAAGATAAATAAATCTGCCGCGCATACAACGAAAGCATGATTTGCACCAGAAGTAAATGTCGAAAAAAAAGAACATGGTAATGTTGTGGGCCTAACGGCCTAACGCGAAAAGAATATACGAGTACTTATGAATAGCGAATTACTTATCTGCAGAGGTAGGCATTGAATCTTCTAACTACACTGAGCTTTTATTTGTAAATATGACTCACACAGATATTTTCTTAACTTACATATATTTTTGCTCCTTAAGCTCTGTAAAAAGGTTTGTCATCTTCGACGAGGGTCAGCTAGTTTCACAAAAAGGAAAACATAATACATATGTAGTTGTATATGCTGTGAAGTGAGAAAATTGCCTTGTGTTCATGTTTTTTTTTTATTTTATGCATATTTAATTCAAGTAAATGAACCCGAAAACAAAGATATTGAAGAAGAATACTAATTTTGACAGATAAATCTCTCCTCTGTTGAGAATGTTGTTCCAGTTAATAGAAAGATCTCTGTCGAGGAAGCGGAGGAAAATGTCCAAGGGATTCGCAAGTGGAACTCGACTATTAATACCTTTGTTGCACTGCGTTTTTTGACAACCACGATAGGGCACTAGTCAGGCTGCGGCCATCGAACGAAGCTAATGTTAAATAAAGTGCTGTCACCGGTTTGAGTCCCGCCTTACTAGCGATGGGAGGTTGAGTTTCTTTTTGAAGACGAATGAATGCTGTCAGTGTTGACTGTCACTGTGACTGTTTTATTATCCCCATGATCTGATCCGGATCAGATCAGAATAATAAAACAAACTAAATCAAAGTTCTGTGTTGTGGTGATTGTACAAGCTAAGTTAATTTTGACATTTAGTGCGAAGTTGCCATGCGAATGAATATTTTCTTTTAAATGAAAATTCAGTTTCACATCGCTTAGATATCATGATGAGCAGAAAATTTAATTTATTCGAACAAAATAACATTAATGATATTTGGATTGCCAATAATATTTTAATATTCTAATCTGGCAACATTTACCCTTAACAATTGTCGATAATACAGCAACATTCAGAAACGAAATCATAGTGAGAAATAGTCGAACTAATTTTTGGCAAGTAGCAAGATCACGGATTGTTGTTGTAATGCACACAAAATTATATGTTGATCTGATCCGGATCAGATCACGGGGATAATAAAACACAGCTAATGTTGCTGTATTGTTCACATGATCCAAGATATCTGAGGGACTTGGTCGTATGGATATCGGACGGACCGATGTCGTTAACGTTCACATTGTCCAACATGTAGTCAGACTTCACTTTGCCAATGGATTTCAAAGATATCGGACGTGCTGGTAGGAGCGCTTATGATTGATAAAATTTTGGAAGAATAAGAAATCGAAGAAGTAGGAAGCGAATTTGGGTATATATATACATGGATAAGAAAGCGTTCTTCTGTTCATTTGTTAATAGAATTGAATTCTCCAGGGGAATATTAGATTTTTTCAAAAATCAATACATATTTTCATACACACCTCCTGAAATACATTTGAGAAATAAAATTTCCTCTAGGTCGGACAGACAAGCGTTCACACTATCAGATATGTCCGCCCGACCACCGAAATATCAAAAAAATTTAAAACCATTCGACATGTTTGTCCGACCACCGTTTCTTGCATTATCAGATTTGGTCAGATATGTTGGATGGTGTAAACTGCACTACAAGCAGGTCATGGTTTACTCAAAAGCTGTAGTGCCATCTAATGAAAGAAAGATTTGACGAATTAAGACGCATCATCGGTAACGAACAAAATCCTGTCCAATTCTGTTCTGTTAGGTGTTTCTGTCGAATTTGTTTTTTTTTTTTTTTGACAGCAACTGAACTTTTTTTTAACGATTATGGAAGTAATGAAAAGTGTAAAAAACTATCAGGTTACAGGTAATTCCCAAAGTATTCATGTTTTTTACAGAATGCAATTGCAAATTGCCAATTTAAGCTGCCGCTTCACAAAACTCCAACCAAAAAACAAAAATAAAACATCGACATCGTGGGAAAAGAAAACAAAAAACAAACGACAACAATTTAATCTTCACTTAATCGTAATCGTAAGTAATACTCGTACTCGTACAATCCCGCATTCTAACGACAGGCAGCGCATCACTTAGATAAACTTCACATTTTAGTTTCACCACCGTCAAAGCACCTCTAACTGGGCGTGTTTATGTTTACCCTCGGCGGTCGGCGGTGGCAGTTGGGGGCTAAAAACCATTTAACTCAAAATATACTCAAATAACCACTTAATGATGGTTGGCTCTTGGCTTTGCTTTCGTCTTGTACCCAGCTACTACTGCCGCGCCGCAGAGTAGCCGACCTGATTAAAGTGGCACAAACACTGGGGCCTGACCGAGAGAGTGGCGGACCTCTGTTTGAACTGTCTACGTTGGGCATAGCGAATAATGGCGCAGATTTTGAAGTACTCATACTTTGGCATTGGCCAAATCCAAAGAAGCTCGATGACAATTAGTGGTGGCCTGACTTTGTCTACTGTTTGTTTATCGAACGGATTACATTCGCAGTAAAACAGAAGCTACTTCCATTACAATCATTGCGGACTGTGATCATAGAAAACGGTCTGTTTGGCAAATCTTGAGGCTTATATCGATTTGGTTGTGTCTTTTTGATGACATACATATTTGCCATTAAGCCATTGAAGCGGTAAGAATTTTTGATAGCGGAGAGGGTGTGTGGGGGAGGAGTGTTTCATTTTTACTCGGAATGAAGTGAAATGGTTAAATCAATAAAATTTTGTTATTTATGTACTTTATATGCGGGGAGTTATAAGAATGTTTTTAATGGAAATTTTGGGGTCGGTGTTTTATTATTTTGAACTTTTTTTTAACGGTGCTGTGAACTTCGAAGTTGAGTAGATTGGCGCCAGCACGGTTGGATAGAATTGAATGCTTGTACTTAAAAACTATTCATTAAGATTAGCATATTTTAAATTACATAAATTACTTTGACTACGACTAACAATTATTAAGAAAACAAGCTCTCTGTATACGTGCTGATGCTGCGACCATTCAAATAGAATTTTGCGATCCACTCTATCAGTTAAACTTAAGTGTTTAAGAAAGTGTGTTTACTTACTTAGGTGGCGCTACAGTCCGGGGCCCTTCCAGTTGACCCGGTCCTTAGCTTACTGCCTCCAGTTCCGCATTCCAAGTTAGTTGAGGTCCTTTTCCACTTGTGCACACCACCTTAGGCGAGGTCGTCCTCTAATGCGCCGTACATCCTTTTTGGAGTCGAATACTCTGCGGGCCGGAGCGTTAATGTCTATTCACTCTACATGTCCTAGCCATCTTAAGCGTCAAAATGCGCAGTTTTTTGACCAGGTCGATGTCGCTGTACATCTCGTATAGTTCGTGATTGAATCTTCTCCCCCAAAACCCGTCAACGCAAACGGGACCGAATATCTTACGAAGGATTTTTCTCTCATAGCAACCAAGGATATCTTCATCCACTTTCGATAAAGTCCATACTTCAACTCCATATAGCAAGACAATAAGGGTGTTATATATTCTTCTTAGTCGATTGGGAAAGGGCTTTATTAAGCCCAATTCACAATGTCGCGTTCGGGCGCTCACGCGTTAATGGGCTTTATATCGACTTGCCGATAACTTCTGTCCAACGCACGAAGTCGAAATTTGCAAAACTAAATACCGCTTCAAGCTTCAGGCGTTCATAGGTTAGTCTGCTTTTACACTTAGACTTGTGAGTCTAGACTCACATGGGTGCAAAAGAGTAAGAAAGTTCGAAAAGATGAGAAGGAAAATATTTTGCCCTGTGAGTCGAGGATAAAGTTTTTGGGGACTCTTTTTGACGTTTTTCTTTTTTCTTTTTCGTTTTATCATTGCGTTGCTTCCCACCTAGTCATCTGCTCGATACAAGAACTGCAAAATAAAAGAGGAATGTCAAATTTGAGTCAAGGAAAAAAGTCTGAAGTGTAAAAGCACAAGACTCACGGATGTAAATAACAAAGAGAAATTCGAAAAAAGTCTAGACTCACAAGTCTTAAGTGTAAAAGCAGACTTAGGAGTATGACAAATAATATGTTCTGTTTCCTCAAATCTCCCATTCACGAATTTATAATAGAAAGAAGATTTGAAATGTATTTCTTTTTATTTGTTTTGCTTTATTAAAATCACAAAATGTGAGAAATAACTTTGCAAACAAGATTGTGCGAATATGTAAATTAAAAAAAAGACCCCACACAATTAATTTGTGTAGAAAAAAATTAATTTAGCCATTTAAATCTTTTACACATATTAAATGTTAAAAAATTGTACTTTAATCAAACAGGCCATCGAATAGTATAATGTCAACAACAGCTGTGAGTTGTCACAACGCCCGCCCTAGTAGAAAGTAGTTCTACTCGGCCGTTGCCCAGAACTTTACGATATCTACCATATGTTTGTATTGTGTCTACTTCATCTGTCAACGCGACAGCGCCCGAACATGACATTGTGAATTGGGCTTTACTCATTTGCCTTCTTAGCGCAAACAAACAGCGATTGGCAAGAGTAATCCTTCGTTTTGTTTCCGACCGGATGTCATTTTTTGATGTTATAGCAAAGCCGAGGTAGACAAAGTCCTTTACTACCTCAAAGTTGTAACTGTCTATTGTGACGTTCTGTCCAATTCGACGATGTTGAGTGTCCCTTTTCGTTGACAGCATATAACTTGGTTTGCCGTCGTTTACAGCCAAACCCATTTTACCCGCTTCCATTTCTATACTCGGTGACAGCTCGCTGTATTCTACCAATTATGTCAATGTCGACGGCGAGTATGCAAGTAGTTCAACGGAGTCTCGAAAGATCGCCCCTCGTGTGTCGGTTTGTGAGTTTCGAACAATTCTTTTAAGTATGATGTCGAAGAAGTCGGATGACAGCACGTCACCTTGTCTGAATCCTTTTTTGACATCGAAGGTCTCGGGTGATGTCATTACCGTTCTTTCCCCATTGTCATCCTGTACACACGGATGAGTTTGGAAAGGATGTCAAAATAAGACATGGTTCTAAACAGTTCATCTCTCCAGATGAACAGGTGGTGGGTATCGATTTGGACTTGAGTTTTTTCCAAGATCTGCCTAAGAAATAAAAATTGAATTGAAAAAAAAAAAAAAAAAAAAATAAGTGTGAAAATTTGGTCTATGGTGGACTTTCCTGGCCTAAAACCACACTGATAGTGGCCAATTAGGTTGTTGACGACAGGTATCAGGCGTTCACACAATATGGCAGATAAGATCTTGTAGGCGATCTTGAGGTGACTGATGCCTTTGTAATTGGAGCAGTGAAGGGGCTCTTCTCCTTTCTTGTGGATCGAGCAACCGATGCTGAGATTGCATTCATCTGACATACTTTCATGATGAGATGAGTTGGTGTATGCTCTCTACCAAGTCATCTCCAGACTCCAGTTGCTTTAAATAGCTCTTTGGGTAGACCGTCAGGTCCGGCAGCCTTGTTGGATCTTGAATATTGCTACCCTCACTTCATTTTGATGAGATGGATGGGAGTTTTGGCTGTTATCATCTACTAAATTGAATGGTTAATTTTCCCTGACAGCATAGTGTTGGTCTTTATCGCCGTTATACAGACTGCAGAAGTAGTTTTTTTTGCTACAAGGCTTCCTTCGTCATCTCTACAGGTTTCTGTACGGGACTTGTTTTGCTGACACATTCCTTTTACCTTCTGGTAAGACTTCCGTACATTGCTCCTTGAGTATCATCTCTCAATATCCTCTGTCGCGCGCTTCTCAAACTCGTTCTTTTTCTTTCTGAGCAGCCGATGTTCTTCCCGTCTTTTTCGCCCGTAGAGCATGCGAGCAGATCTTGTCCAGCGCCGCTAGCTGCGTTTGCTATCCTGCATTTTTTATCGCACCCAAGGTTTCGCGGTGGTGATCGTGCGAAAGCCAGCATATCATTCGCGAAACTTATGATGGATTGCTGGCAATATTGCTACTTTTCTTTTTCACTAGCTGTTACTGCAGTAGGACTCGTATCGAGAGATCGGGATAGGCGCTTGCTGTAGATTCTGGCGGTATCTTGCGATTGTAGGATTTCAACATTATATTTTCTCAGAGTATATTTCATTTAGCGTGGTTTTCAACAATAGATCCGTCCTTTTCCGAAGCTATTAGTTGTAGTCCGACGCACTAACCACTTGCGCTACGGTGCCCACTGGACTACTAACCCAATCATATTAATTTTGTTTATCTTATATTAGTTGCTGATGACTTCGTGACATGATAACAAGTGAAATGGCATCGACAAATCATATCAGTGCAAACAGAACTTTTTAGGGGACTGATTTTTATGTTGAGTCACAAAAGTATAAACTTAAACTGTTTCTTTGAGTTTAATAGAAGTTCAAATTGAACTTAAAAATTTGCAATTCCATGGAGGACCCGGGTAATAGTAAAATTACAACTCCAGATCGCTTAATATTATCCTCCGTTGTAATAGATTATTAGCTCATAAAGTCATAACGTTATTCACCTTCGCCAGTAAATGTCTCAGCAGCAACTAAAATTGGACCTAGGTTAGTAGACCACAAGTCAAGCAATCATGTCTATAATGATTAAAGCTGATTAAAAATTTCCAATTACCGTCTACGTAGGTAATCCGGAAATCGTCTTATATAATGTTTATGACACAACAAAATAGAAATTAAAATTTGACGTATGTTTCCAATGACAGATGATGAGATACGTCATATCTGAATTCATAGCGTGACACTTCTATTCGGGCACGCACAACTAGGTATATAAGTGTCATTTAGTAGGGCGTCCATTTTAAATAAAAATAAATGTTTAAAGGACAAGCTACCTACCTCTCCTATTTGGACTTACAGACCAAAAATTTATTTGATAATAATTGTGTCTGATATATTTTTAATTTTTATCTTGTGTATAAACGCCTGGCGTTTATTGGTTTCATATTGATTTAGGGATTGTACTGTCTACTGAAAATTTGTACACGCATCCGATAAATTCGTTTGCCTAGTGGCAACCAATTTTACAGATAATCTGGACAATTCATCGACATATAATCACTAATGTGACATAGAATAGGAAGGTGGTACTTATTGGTGCGTGTTTGAACAACACTTTATCGATAGCGATGAAAATGTACAATTTTATGATCCCCGCCGCCGTCATCATCAGTCATTTGAAGTTGATTTGTAGTCGAGATTAAGGAGACGTGTTTCTCGCCACCGACAGTAAACATATCTAAGAGTATTCAGCTACCTGGTGGTGCAATATAGAATCTAGAGTCATAAAAACAAAAATTACATATTGATAACAACGGTAAATTGATATGTGAACAACAACCACGATGACAAAGAAATACGAACATCCTAGAGCTTCTAGAGCTTCTAGAAATTGTCATAACTGGGGATGTGTAAAAAAAACCCCTACAAACATTTATGTACTAAATTAGACCAAACAGTTTGTTTGACAAGTACTGCGTCCGTAAATACTTAGGTTAGGTTAGGTAGCAGTGGCTACCAGTAATCGAGTACGAGCACACTTAGGCTTCAAGGATATTGGGGATATGTGCTACTCATGAGAACCATTTGGAGCTTTGTACAAAGCGAGATAAGGAAAGAGCTGGGCATGAATAGAGTTGTGTGTTGGGTTCTCTCCCTCTTCCTCGTTTCTGCGACTTCTATAGAATACTGTGATGACAGCAATGATCGTACTTATATGTAGTCTTTTTAGGGTAAGAAGGTGGGTATTGATCAGTCTTTCTAGGGCTTTTAGGAAGACTGATGATAACCTTATGGGTCCAGAAACCAGAAAACTCCTACACAAAGACAGGAAATTACTGTCAATGCTGATAGGAGTGCTTACTGGCAACAACATGCTAATATATCAAACGAAAAAACTACGCCTGATCGACATATGCAAAGGATGCGGTGATGAAGAGGCCCTTGAGGACACGACCCATTTCTTCTGTCACTGCCCAAACCTCTGTCAGAACCCTGGGCAAATTCTTCTTCGAAGATATCGACGAGCTATCAGATGGATTACCATCGAACCTGCTGAAATTCGCCAGGGCCTCGGGATGGCTGTAGTCAAGACGATCATACAACGGGTGGGAACACATTATAGGTATCACAATGGGTCCACAAGGACCTAAGTGTGATGGGAATGTAACCATTCTCATCAGCCCGCTAACCTAACCTAACCTAACCCTTTAATGCATGAATTAATTTGCGCGGGAGATAAAGATGAAAAACGGTTAGAATGGCTTCTTTTTGTTATTTTTTAATAAAATCTATTAAAAAAGGCATTTTTTTTTAATATGGCTCCAGTTATTAAACTAATCAAACGAGTGGTTTTTTAACAATGCAAATACATTAACAATATAGTAAGTTCAGTATTCCCATCAAAATTTATTTTTAAGCTGATTGTGCTGACCGGATTAAACACAATTATTTGCACACAGAATTCAATTATTTTGTCACATTTTTTTTTCAATGAGCAATGGACTGAAGTCCAAACGTGAAAATCGCCGACAGACGTTATCTCACAAATATGAGAAGAATCGATTTATGTTGTTAATAATACATAAGAAAGTAATCGTTTTGTGTTTTGTTCATTTCGAATGCCATACAGTAAAGAAAATAAGTAATAATTGCGAAAAGCCATATATGGCTTCGTATGCATTATAGGGTTAATAGTTTTCATAAGCCCTCTGAGCGTAATCGGTTACCGATGAACCCCATTACGAGTCCAATCAATCACTTTCGCCATAAAAAAAAAAATAAAAAATTACAAACAGAAGCTTGTTTGCCCACAATTAATTGCCTCTGTGCTCGATTTAATCGCTTAATCTTAATTCTAGCCTTCTATCCAATTAACCATAAAAAGTAAATCAATTTTGAATTTAGGAAGTGAAGCAGACGACGTTTCTAGCTACGTGCGCATTATATGTATACGAGTACCCACTTTATTGGGTTTACCTATCGTCTTCGTTTGCGCACTATCGCGTTTAGAAATCAAGAACAAATACTGAAGACATTACCCGCGTTAAGCTCCTCCAATCGATAATTTTGCTTGCCCAGAGCAGCCCCATCGCACCCAGCACCGGTAGCTCTCGACTTGGTTATCTCTGAAGTACATATTTGTTGTGACCCATTCCCAATCAGTAGGTAATAATAATTTAATTTTTTTTTTTTTTACTTTATTGTGATGGATTAATTTCCAATTACGGAATTTCGAGTCGCTCACAAACTGACTGATACGAATTTCAATCAATTTTCAATTAGTCTATAGCTAACGACTATGTATAAGTCGAACGGTTTAGCTGGCCGAACAAGGACGAGGCGTACTGACCACTAGACTCGTCTTAACGCGACTCTCTAATCACAAGGCTAACTAGTACTTGCCACAGATAACTGGGTGTTATTTATAATAATCAATTAATTATTATTTGCTATCGTTTAAAAAAGTCTAAACACTAATCTAATTGATCTAGTTTAATAATATAGTAAGTGTTTTGTTCACACTAACACCCATAGCCACTGCAACTGATTATTAAGATTAATTAGGTGTTAAGGTGGCTAATTGGTATTTTGGAATTACCCTCGGAGCCAAACAATGGTGATTTACCATAATCACCCACATCGCATCTAATCGCACGAGTCGATGGGTAGCAAAATAGCTGGACAATATAAATTTAACGGTTTGTGGTTGTCAAAAATAATCTTTTAACTGGCTGACGGGTACCTATTGAAATTAATTAATTAAAATAATTACCCACGTCGAATTTGTTAATGCCAATTGCTGATTTATTTCACGTGATTGACGCGATAAGATCGCAATTAACGGAAAGCACATAGATTCGACTGTGGTCTCATATCTTGAATTTTTTGTTTTTAATTATAACATTTTATTTAGGTATACCCAGACCCACCCCTAAATTTAACTTAATCTTAATATCGTAATTTGTTTGGACGCAATCGCATTTAATTGGAAATAAATTATTCGAATATGTTTGCTTTGATTGGTAAAAGTGCTGCTGATTGTGGAGTGCAAAAGCCAAAGTTTTTTTTTTTGGACTTTAAGGAGATTTACGAGTATTGCCACTCTCAGATTATGCGTTTCTCCGTCATAAGGTTGTACTTTTTGTAACTTGTGACACAGTGTAACCTGGAGTCGAATCGTCTGCCCCGTGATCGAATGAGCAATCGCATCGAAAACAATTACGTTACGAATTGATTGGAATTATGGCATACGACTCGTGACGAATCGAAATTTAAAAAATCTGATAGATTTTTCTTTAAATATTGTAATGATGTCAAGGAGTAGACAACCAAATTGGAGGTAAAACAAATATAATTTTACTGAAAATTGTCTTGATTTAAGAAATTAATCGTATTTAGTAAAACAAGTCTTCAATAAATCTTATTATAAAAAAAAAAAAATAATATATAAAAATCACGTGTCGCTGTGTTCGTACCCGCTAATCTCCGAAACCGTCCAACCGATTTCGATGAAATTTTGTGAAGATATATGGTTGGTTCCAGCTTGAAAGATAGGATAGTACTGTATCCGATAGATGGCGCTGTAGTCAAGTTATTAGCAAGTTAACCAAGATATGTTGGTTTCATGCTAAAAGATAATTTTACAAAATCTGGACCCGATAGGTGGCCCTGTAGTCAAATTATTAACAAATGAAATATTTATTGACCAAAATGACTCATATTCACAATATAACCAGTGCAGTGTGTCAAATAATATCCCAAACACGAGCCATATCTCAGCAACCAACATCGCCATATATTACTTCGAACATGCGTTTGAATCTTTCTCTACTATCTGGAACAAAGAACGGTCATTGAATTCCACGCCAAGCTTGGTATCACTTGATGCAACAAGTGTACCGTGATGATTGTTTGAGAAGAACAGTTGTTTTCGAGAGGCATAAGCATTATTTGGGCTGCAGAGAGACGCTGGAAGACGGAAAATACACAGGAAGCCCAATTTCAGTTCGGACCCCTGAAATTATTCAAAAAGTATGTGATTTTGTTACAAAAGACCGCAATGCTTCACTGAGAATGACGGAAGAGTCCTTAAACACCAACAAGGAGACTATTCGAACCATATTTACAATATACATACATACATATGTTGGTTTAATACCTAAAGAGAAAATTACAAAATCTGAACATAATAGGTGGCGCAGGAGTCAAGTTATTAAGAAATTCTATATTTATTGAACGAAATTATACATATTCATAATTTGATTACTCGGTATTTCATACATACACTGTTTGTTTGTATGTTCTCTATAAATTCCGAAACTACTCGGCGAATCGAACTCAAACTTAGTCATACTTAGGTATGTTTTGTAGAGAGAAAGACTTTGTTTGTTAATATATTTTGCATAAAATTATGCGAAATCAGACGCGTGTTTTCTTCTACTCCACTAAATCTCCAATCAAAGTAAGATCAAATTCATATTTTCTTAATCTTAACTAAGACACTAAATCTACTTAATCAAGAAATCAAACTCATCGCGCGACCAACCGGAAAGGACAGAACAACGTCTGCCGCCGACCCAACTAGTTAAATATATTTTTAGAAATAAGTTATGAATCCATCTTCGATGTTTTCTATTAATTATTCCGAATCAGAGGACGAACGGGTTGGTAAGCAAAAAATCGTTCGAAACAACTAAAGGCCAAAAGCAATCCACTATTATCAATGGCGGTCCCAGTGTAGTAAGATGAATATTTAACATAATAATTTCAGTTCATGTATGTAAGTTGATTAACTTCCAGGTTCATAAAAAGGTTCCGATTGTGAATGTTCTCTCGCACAGCTGGAGTTCCACGGTCATTTCGGTCATGTCAGTACCAAAAATATATCTCCCTTAGCCGCAACACTGTCACTCTTAGCTAGTGGAAGCTATCAGCACACTGTTGGAAACGACTTCTTAATATAAATATGCCAAAGTAGTGTTTCCAAGATAACAGGAAATGTTGCCAATGAGATGGCAACAAAACGTTGCCACAATTATTAAGTTTTCTCCCGAAGGTTGTTCTTCTTTGCATAATAATGAGATGAGCTATCGAATGACATTTCGAAAAAATGATTTCGTTCACGAATGCCATAATGCCGAGTTTCGATACTTGTCAATGCCAAACACGAACATTTCGAACGCGTTTATTCGATCACGTATTAGACGATTCGACCCCCGATGTGACAAGAGCTGAACCATTTCAGCGACAACTTTTGGGCATGCCCACATTTTTATATGTAAAAAAAACTCCACTCATCCATCCATCATTTCATTGATATCCACTACAAAAGTCATCACGTGAAAGTCATCATCACCATTCGCCATCATCATTATGATCAGCATCAGCATTAGCATCACCATCAGCGTAAGCATCTTCAAACTAAGCAAACACATTACCGCGATGACATTATTTCAAATACCAGATGCCGCGGTTGGTAGCCAACTCAATCGTCGTTAAGACAAACACCGCGCACACCAGCTTCAACGGAAGCCCGTTCTTGCTGATGTAAGTAGCAGAAACATCAAAGCCACCGATAATCGATTAACCGCAACAAACGCTAGCCGCCAGTTACGAGTTAGCTCTCAGTTTCTCGTACTCCCATTCCTACTCCTACTCCATTGGGACTCCGCATTACGAATCAATAAAACTCAGTTAAAAACCATCGAAGAGTAAATGAAGTGCACGCGATTGGTACGCCAATGTCAACTTGACATCCCGAGAGTGTCTTCACAGGTGTTTCACTGCGACGACAACTTAAGGATGATGCTCAGCTATGACAGAGAGAACCTCTAAGTAGGCTCTGCGGATCGCAGCACACACTTTTGTGGCAACATTAACAGAGTTCTTGTGCCGTGTTGACTGAGCCGATAGTAACATGGCGGTGCATTGGCCCAACAGATTGCGGGAACTTGAAAGTTTTCGCGTGAGGAAGTGTGTGTGTTGGGGGTTTCTCTAGTTGGCACCGGTCGGTGCGGTGTATCCACGATACGACAGTACGGCAGCAAAATCTTCGCTTTCAAGTGTTGACAGAACAAATATCATTGAGGGCATCCGCGCGCAAAGTGAGGAAACGAAATGCGGCGAGCAAACAAAATGGAACGCTATACATGGCAGGAAGGTGCGCGTAGTCTGCGGGCGTTGGCGGCTCTTTTAATCCCTTTTTAACAAGCGATTATTGTTTAATTTCATTAATGGTTAAGGAAATGGCCAATTCATCGTTGAAGATGATGCGATGACACTTGGAGTGGCGTTGACACTTAAACGTTCACAGTGATGGGGAAATTCTGCTGAACTGCACCACCACTGGCAACTGATTTTTATTTAAAAGATGAGGAAGTGACGACGGAAATACATATTTAACGAAATAGCATATCTTTGATTTTTATCTTCGATGGAAAGTATGGAAAGCTCGGAGAGATTGTCACCTTCGTTCGAGTTCGAGTGCTTGAAACGAGTGTGCAGCAAAACAAGAGAACATGGTTTTTATAGCGGGGGTGATTCATTTCGAGGCACTTTTTCGGTAGCGATTTTATGACAGATCCCGCGTGAGTCGTGTCAATCTGTCAGGATATTTTTGTTCAGTATTGTTTGATATTTCATCATGGAAAGCCGGGCACAGCGTCTACAAATTATTCAGCTATATGACGTAAATCCAATCTACGAGGAATGTGTTTCGTGCGCTTAGAGCAAAATTTTGTTCAGCGTTGAGGCTCATTTCTGGCTTAATGGCAAGTTCAGATTGCCGTATTTGTTAGCAGTATCGTGTAGCCAGAAGTGGTATTCTCAAAAGTAGTCTGTGTCGATTAAGATGTCTATTTCCGATCTAATTTCATTACTGTCAGGGATTGGGACAAAACCTGACAATCGTGTTAACTGGCAATTTAACGTTGTAAGGTAGTTTGTCATTGTAAGCTCATTGTCAGCTCATTGGCAGCTAATTGTCAGCACATTTGTGGGCCTGACAATATTGTCAGATCTGGCAATCGTCTGAACATAGTAGTAAAACCTCCTAATTGGGACACTCCATAATCGGGACCCCTCCCAATCGGGACAACCTATTTGCCAACTCCAAGAGTTTTCGTACAATATACCCTCTGTAATCGGGACACCTCCCAATTGGGACACTCAATTTAACTTTCCTAGAACCCCCATAATTGAGCCAGACCTCCAAATTGGAACATTTTATTTAAAAATTCAGCAAATGTGACTTCTCTAATCGGGACAGTTATGAATTACAAGTAAGTTTCGAATGTAAGGTTCACAGCTGCATCAAATGAAATTAAAGAGAAAGAATCTGCGCATTTCTTACAAACTCCGTTATTGAATTTTCGCTGTAAAAATTTTCAGCACAGCACTCTCTAAATGGGAAACCTCCGAATTGGGACAAAATTTGGTCCCGTCGGTGTCCCAATTAAAGGTTTTACTGTAGTTTCAAGATTTTGTTTATTCTCATTTGCGACTTGCAAACTTCGCATACCTATTTCGGGGATTCCCCAAATACAAAATATTTACGTGATTCACAATCAAAGAATTGATTTCCGAAAATACAATGTTTGCTCTTATATAAATACTCGTATTTACATAAACTTTAACTTGATTTATCATTTATATCTATAATTCTTGCAAAATATTCAATTATCGTATAATCGCCTTGTCAATATTACTACACAATCTCATGCATTGAATCGCTAGATTCCCAAACCGAGCACAATCTTCTCTAATATCCGAAAATTCGTTGTGTCAACATTTGTACGATTTTTTTTTTTTTGTGTGTGTGTACTTCCCGTCTTATCCTGGCTAGGTTTTACCTGTTGGGAACCTACTTGTACTTCATAGCTGTCAGATAGATAAACATCAAACTACAGATACTTGTACATAGATACACAGGGTTGGTACACAAGAATCAAGAGCCAACAATACCAACGCAGGCGACAGAAGTGATTGAATCGAGATTTGGCGGTTTTTGACGAGGTTCATTAGGCCTTGGCAAATAGAGAATACGAACCGAATCATTGTACAAACCTCGATTCTGGGGTTCCTTACTTCAGTTAAATTCTGCGCAACGATAAGAAGGCCTCCGCTCGCGCGATAATTCTCCGCGAAAATCGTATTTTGATTTGTGTTTGATCGTTATGCTGCTGTGTTGTTATATTGATTTTGTAAAGTTGTTGATAATGATGTGTGTGCTGGATTCGATAGTGGATAGATACGTCAGACACACACTGCCATAAAACACGAACGCAGTTAATGGTACACTTGAGGAAGAAACTCTAGATACGGGGTACTCTCGTATGTACATACATACACGAAGAAGACGTGGGGAAGTTAATTGTGTCCTTGGTTTTTAAGCCTATTTGCGCTGGGGATTTCAGAGGTATTACTTTGAATTACGGAACCATAGTACGGTAAGTTTCCGGGAAAGGGGGCAGCTCCAACAACGCTTATGAAAACACAATTTCGTGCAAAGTACGAGTACATACTTGTAGTGATTCTGAAAATGTGGATAATTAAATCGATTGACATGGCTAGTTCTTGGTGGTGAGGAGCGGAATTGTTGATTCAATGAGTAAGCTGGTTTCTTTCGAAAGCATAATTGTAATTTGATATAAATAGAGTATTTAGAAAATTATTATTATCGTTGACGTTCGTCTGTCACAGAGTTTAATTAGCGATTAGCTGACTGGCGCCAGCAAGTGCTTTCGGCTTGCACTAAATGTGTAGTAAGTTGATTGTTGTTTGGAGTTATTTTGATGTTTGCTTTGGAGTTATGTTCATGATTATGGCATAATGTTTTATACGAATAACGGAGCAAGTGGTCAGTATAATTTGATGTTGGTCAGAGTTGGAGGTCTATTGGAGGTGACACATCACGCTTTGATACCGAAGTGGCAGTCTGGGTTTCGAAGCAAATACAGTTGTGAATCGGCTGTTTTAAAAGTTATTACCGATCTTCGTTTGGCGATGGGTTCTAATGAAATAGGAATCTTAGTTTTGCTTTATTATTCCAAAGCATTCGACTGCATTGATCACTCGATTCTGCTTTCGAAATTAGGAAAGAATTTTAAGTTTTCGCCAACTGCGGTTAGATTATTGCAGGCATATTTGATCAACCGGGTTCATTGTATCGTCATTAGTAAGGGAGTCTCAAATCCTTATTTTGTTAATGCTGGTGTTCCTCAGGGATCTGTCTTGGGGCCACTTTTATTTTCCTTATTTAATAATGATCTTCCCAGCATAGTTAAAAACTGCAAAATTCAGATGTATGCTGATGACGTTTCAATTTATTTTACACGTCCAATTGGTTTGGTTGAAGATTGTGTTGCCAGGATAAATGAAGATCTTGAAAATATCTCTATGTGGTGCTGGTGGTCTATGTTAAACAAACTCAAACTTAATTCGGCTAAAACTATAAGTATGATTAGCTCAAGAAATGGTTCCCATATTTTTGATTTTTCCCCTATCATTTTAAATGGAGAACCTACTCCTATTGTTGATGTGGTGAAATATCTTGGTTTTCACATTAACTCCTCACTTACTTGTTATGATGCCATCTCTCAAACAATCCGTAAGGTATATGCTGGTTTGAGCTGCCTGAGAAATTCGGCCAGCTTAATAGATACAAATGTTTAAACGCGCTTAATCAGATCCTTAATCATGCTTTTTCTTATTTTTAACTGTACTGTGTATCCTAGCCTTGATTTATGTATGTAAACGAAAATTAAATGTTGCATTTAATGACTGTATCCGATTTATTTATAACATCCCCAGATATTGTAGTGTTTCTCATCTTAAGTCCTCTGTCCTTGGTTTGAACTTAGATACGTATTATTGTTATTGTAACATTCTGAAACTAACGACTGAACCGAATAAAATCTGTAAATTTTAGTAACGGCTATACCTCCTATGTGTAAATAATTAAATACCATTTTGTTCCCAAATTGTCTTTCATACTCTATAGTTTCAGTTTACATTTGATTTTTGTAAAATGCAGTTGTAAATATTTGTAAACGATGAGTCAGGAGCAACGCCGTAAAAAGATCATCGACAAATGGCTCGAAAATCCTTCGCGACCAAACCATTTTATTGGAAAAAATTTGAACGTAGCACGCAGTACAATTAGATATATATTTGGAGACGTTGACTATTAAGCGAAAACTGAAAAGTGGAGAAAAAAACCGAGCACATGATAAAAATTTGGATAAACAAAATATTGGGTCTCATCGTTAGGAACCGGGCCATGTCATCCAGGGATGTTGCTCGGAAATGTAGTACCAACCAACCAATGGTACAAAGATGCAAAAAACGGGTTGGTATAAGAACGCGGAAAAAAAACAAAAGATACCAAAAGTTTCCGAGAAGCAATAAAGGCCATAACAACACGAGCCCGAAAGTTATACGACTTGATTGGGCACAAGAAAGCCTGCTTGATTTTGGACACTGAAACCTACATCAAAGCCGACTTTAGTGCTCTTCTAGGTGAGCAGTTTTATTATTCTTTTGAAGAAGGGATTCTCCCAGAATCAGAAACATCGATTGGATTGGAAAAGTTCGGATCGAAATATCTCGTATGGCAAGCTCTTTGCACATCGTTTTTTACAACTGGCACAATTACCGCGGAAGTGTAATCAATGAGTGACTGAAAAAACGGTTAATTCCATTTATAAACAAACACGAGGGTTCAACATTATTTTGGCCAGATTTGGCTTCAGCTCACAATGCTCAAGCGACGCTAAACTTGCTTGTGGCCAAAAACATAGATTTTGTCCCAAAAGACATGAACCCACCTAATGTCCCACAGTGTCGTCCAATTGAAAGGTTTTGAGCTTTGGTTAAGACAAAATTGAGGAAAAGTGAGCAGTGTGCTTAGGACCCTGGAGATTTTGCTATTAGATGGAAAAGAGCATGGCAAACGGTCACGGACGTCACTGTCATCAACATTATGAAGGACATTCGAAAGAAGTTGCGAAAAGAATGGGAGCCTAATAAATTTTTCTGCTTTGATTACCTGTAAACGAATTTTAAAAAAAATAGTTGTTGAAGCAAATAAATATTATTATTCACATGAACTTTCACAAAATTTTGTTTTTTCGCTATGAAGTTTCCAAATTATATTCGTTTCAGTCCTTATTCAAAATGATTCACTTCAAATGTCCCACTTATCTATATGAAATGCTCATTTTTGCTCATTCAACTAGAGGTTTAAGACTTCTCATTCCACGCTTCACACACCGCATTGGAGAACACTCCATCTTTGTGTCTGCTATTCGTCTGTGGAATCGCCTTCCGCATTAATTGCAGACAATTAATTCCATTACCGTTGTTCAAATGAAACTTTTCAACTTTTTATCTGACAACAGCTTCGCAATTTGACATTTTCTTTTCTTTTCTTTTGGTTTTTTGTTTTTCTACTTTTTATTTTCTCATTAATAATTTTATGTAGTTTATAAGTCTTAAATCCAAATGGTTCTATGACAATTTCAAATATTGTACCTACATTTTAAAAATTTTTGAGATTTGTTTTTTAAATCTATATTGATGTAATTTTAAATTGAATACCTCTTAAAGATACTTACATACAATTCAATATAAATACAATACAATACGTTCACGACCACTTTAGAAGCTTATGTAGATACAATTACAATGTACATGCAAATCGTAAACTACTGTTTTCTTTACAGCATCGTTGTCAGTACTTTTTCAATATTTTTATGCCGCCACGTTGGAGACTGCCACACGTTCGTTCTTCTTTGAATGAGGTAGTATTTTGTAATCGGATACAACGATGCCGAATATAAAGATGAAATGTTTTCTAACGATAAAAATGTACTAGATTTAGGTAAAAAAGTTCGCTTAGAGCTACTTAAAAAGGACACCTTCGGTGGATCGCTTTTACTAAAGGTGTGTGGCGGGTGGTTAAGACTCCACGGGCAACACCATACGTAGAACTGTCAGTTTTTAAGCTGACGGAGAACGACCAATAAAAAAGCAGCTTTCGGATTATGGTTTCTACTTCAACAACGACGCGAATTTCAGTTTCTCTTAATTTTCCTGCAATATTAGAAATTTCCTTTAATTTAAAGCTTAATTCGAATCCCAGTGATAACGTGATTGTTTTTGTAACTTATCTGGTCGATTACAATAAAAGTTATATGTTTGCTAAGAGAAAACATAAACTTTTTCTTCGACGACCAAAGATGTATAGAAAATTACACGAATACGAAATTTTACCGTACTACATAAACAACTTTATACAATACTTACTGTCACATACCGGAAAATACTGTCATCTGAACGTAACCTTACCGTTAAAGCTGTCCCTTTTTTTTAAACCTGTAGTTGCGCAGCAGAGGACGACCTCACCTAAGGTGGCGCGCAGAAGTGGAAAAGGACATCAACCAACTTGGAGTTCCCAACTGGAGGCTAAGGACCAGGCTAACTGGAAGGGTTTGCTGGTTGCAGCTTTGGTCCACCTCGGACTGTAGCGCCACCTAAGTGTAAGTAAGCTGCGTAATATTTTAAATATGAGTTTGTAAATTATTATCAGCATTGAGTTCTATCTATGGCGCCCTAGTGGGCACATCGAACTAATCTAATCTTATGTAAGTAAATGTTAATAGAAGAGAACAGGGTGCTCTGGTTGTCAATATTAGTTCGTAATTAGCTCGTAACACTTAAATTTGATCACCTAACATTGATAAAAATAAGAGGAGTTCAGCTAATGATCCACCCACTTAAAAAACATGCGCCTAACTTAGGTGTGGGTAATTATTCTTTATATTTACAAATTCACACTTTCTTATATCACTCTACTTCAGTTATCGATTTCGCCTGCCAATTTCACAATTACCAATTTACACTCCATTGACAAACTCAATAACAACTCAATAAATGTCACAATTATTTGACGATTGATTAAGCCCTCTACACGACTATACGTCAATAATTATAATTGTAGTTGGTGCAGTAAATAAATTTTAAATTAATAATTATCTCATCGATTAAATGAAAAACAATCGAATCGTACATAAAAATGTATGTATAGGTATCGTTTACCTAATTAAAATACAACTACTTATGGCAAGTAAAAAATAATAATAATTATATTGTTGTAGCAGCAGTCATCAGTCGCGCAAATGACACTTACCCTCACTCCCAATTCGCCATTCTCCTCACTCCTCACACACTCCAACTGTCAGAGAGAAAATAAATGTTCACAATTAAATTAATAAAATATCGATTTGCTAACATAAAAAAAAACATCCGAAACTTTATTATATCTGCATTGAGAATAAAATTAAAAAAATATTAAGCAAAATCGACACATTCGAGGGAGAGCGCTATAGCTGCAATCGATTGGTAAATATTTGTCAATCAAATAATTGACATTAAATGCAGTGACAGCTCGTCGCACCACCCTACCTACCCCCGTCCAAGTTTCTGGACATGTGTAGCACTGCAATCTGAAATCTTCGATAGTTCGTTGCTCGCATATGTTTGCAGAAAGGTTGTAACAAAGCGGCCGGCCGGTGTCAGACGCGCAATCTTCGGACACGAAATTTGTCATGTTACTTTGTTGTAATCTGCGCGTTGATTAAATTATCGTTATCGATCTTGATGCAACAATTTAAGGGAACTCAAGTGTGCCCTTAACGTTAGTTTGTGTTTGGGGTTGTACTACAATTGGCAATTTGCAATTTACTTTGCAAGTTTGTTGCTAATTTGAAGAGGCACGTCCGCATTGATAACAAACTAACAAAAAAAAAGTCAAATATTTGATCAGAAATGTGCAGTGGGGACGGGACACTGATCTTCGGACATGTAATCGCTGTCACACTGAGTTGATTGACTTTGGATGGGAAATGTAATGTAAATGCCAATTTAATTTTAAGTACTTAATTTTTAAAAGGAGGTACGTGTTAATGCCTATCTTGGCGATTAAAAAAGGCTGCAATATTCTTAAAAGGAAGCGACCGCCCTTCGCCGGAGATAGCCATTCTGGTGGATAGTCAGCTAGATCTGAAAGCAATAGGATCAAATACAATAAAATCAAAGGCAGCCCAAACATGATGCAATGCACTAAATGCCACAAGGCACCACAAGGTTAGACTGGTGCTGGGTACCCAGACGTAGCAATATCGAAGAGAACGAGATAGCAGATGAACCAGCTAGAGCTGAATCGGCCATGAGCAACAGTGATGTTGACACCTCCATACCAAGAGCTCTGTGGCTCACACGAACCGACTGCGTCACATCTCGTTCTTTATGGCCAACACTTGATCTTAATAGGACAAAGACGATGTTACATCTGGATAAATCCTTCATACGTTTAATCCCCGGAATAATCAAAGGACACTGTGCCATAGGTCATATGACAATCAAATGGCTACCTGAGTCCAACGATATCTGGAGAAGCTGCACTGATGAGGAAAAAAGCGAATCGAACCAACATCTACTCTACTACTGTCCCGTCCTTCAAGAACGACGCCTCCATACTTAAGGTCATACATTCTTGGTAGCCATACCAGAGCTCGAAAATTTAAAGACTGGTTTATGAGTTGGCAAGAAGAGGATTTACTCCCAAACTATAAGGCAATTCACAATGGACCTTCGGGTCTCCGAGTAGAAATGATTGCTTAAACAATCGCACACCCTTCGTAACCTGTAATATAGCGGTACTAAACATCAATCCAGCCAAGGCAACGCCGTCAGAAAAGGTGAAAGCTTCCACACCTGAAGACTATTACCCTCTGAGGTACAACTATCACTCTTGTGCTAGAAGTCAAATACCGAAGTGTGTATCTTGACTTGAAGAAGCACACAGGATAGGTTATCAACAAAGCGATATCACGAGCAAAGAGAACCAATCTGACACTATGAGAAATACACTAGACCAAGTGCAGAGATTGGCATGAGTGTGCGTAACAGGTTCACCGATAGCCTGTTGAACTTTAGCACTTGAGGTACTATTGGAGCTTACTTTACTGCACCTTGTGGTGGAAGAAACCCCAAATATGACTTTTCTGAGAATACCCAAGGAAGAAATGGAAAAATGAATATGCATTACTCATAAGGACCATGCTAGCCTCCCCTTCTGACTTCGGTATACGCATGGTTCAAGAACTTAGGAAGGAACGGCTGCAGGGGTATTTGGGCTTGGAACCAAACTATTCGAACCCATGAGCAGCTACACCAGCATTTTTCAGGTCAAAATCTGCGGTACTGACATACATATGTGTCCAACTCAATTTTGAGAAACGCTATAAGAAATGTTACATAGCACTAATGTCAGATAGCCAAGCAGCTTCCAAGGCAATCGGAATCATCAAAACAAGAATTGTCTGCGAATGAAGAAGAAAATCTCCGTAAACTGGAGAAGACAAGGAGGACTTAGTCCTGTATAAAAACCTAGGGTCTGATACATCTCTAACAGGAAGAGATATACAAGCCTTGTTAGCGTTGACAAAAATAAACTCTGCGTTCCTTACTAATGAATACTTATGCAGATTTTGTAATGAATCCAGTCAAACTCCAGAGCACATACTGGTGGAATGTGGAACATTAACCCAGAAAAAGTTCAAGTATTTGGGTAAATACCAACTTACAGCAGAGAATCTACCACACAAATTTCGATTTCTCAGCGAAATTGGTCTGGATGAGGTGCTTCTTCTACGACTTATAGGGGGCACAAACACAATAGACCTTAAGGTCGCGTAGCATCTCACCCTT
The DNA here is from genome assembly GCA_949775065.1 of Brachyopa scutellaris. Taxonomy (NCBI): domain Eukaryota; kingdom Metazoa; phylum Arthropoda; class Insecta; order Diptera; family Syrphidae; genus Brachyopa; species Brachyopa scutellaris. The sequence goes on from OX459113.1 coordinate 108,746,622, forward strand.
CAATAATAATAATGGGTGCAAGGAAGAAGTTATTTCTTATATATATTTAAAATATCAACAAATATACGCACCTAGCAAACGAACTCAAGCCAATGTATCATATGGAAAGTATGGATATCGGGCCGATAGTCTTATCCACCACAGGACTGATACCCAAAAACTTTTTGGTCCAACTATGACCTCGAACTTAAGGGCTAGAACAGAGCCTTATCCATTGGTAACCACCCGGAATATGTGCTTTTCAGCCTTACGGCTGAGATTAGGCTTTTTTAAAATCGATAATAATATTAATAATAATACCTCTGCGGGTGATACAGGCATGTCGTCTGCGTGTATTGCTTTCCTTTTGGAAGATATATTTGCATTTTAATTCGTTTGATTATTTTCAGCTTATAAACACGACTGTTAGGCGAGTTTGGCAGACATGATTCCATCTCATTCACGCACACAATATCGTTGAGCAATTTTCATTAAACAAAGGAAACACAATTTAATTGTGTTCCTCCTTTTTCTTCAGCTCAATCTTGCAGTCGTTAGTCGTTATTTACATCTATGTAGGTATATTATTATCCATTATAAAAATACTTCTGTGTTACGACTACCGCCTGAATAGGTTCGCCCTGAAAAGGAATGTCCGGATTTTTTCAGGGTGGCGTATCCTACATAAAGAATTTCACTGGCGAATTAAAGAATGCTTCAACTAAGGACATAGTACGTAGGTATACTAGCCTTCATTGGAAAGGTCTCTTGAGGTAGGTAGATATTTTGGAGTGGTGGTATTGTTGAAAGGAAACCAAATTGCGCAAAGGGCACTACGCCATTTTGATACCACAACTCATTTATTCGAAGTTTGAGTTTGAGATATGTATATCCACCCTGTGGAGTTAAGGAAGAGGATCAGTTCTACAATCCTTTTCTCAGATATCTCTTTAAGATCGTCGAAGATTAGCTTGTCCAGTATGCTTTGCCTAACTGTCGCTAGAGCCAGACATTTGCACAGAAGGTGAATAAGCGACTCTTTTCATTTTCATTGTTGCAGCTTCGGCAGAAATTGTTGTAAGTGATCGCTTGTTTGGCGCATGGGTCCCCTATTGGCCAGTGCCCTGTGCTAACTGCCACTACTCTTGCGATGTCTATGCGAGTTCATTTGTTTTTAACCTGTTGTAATTTGGTCATATCCTTTGGATATGACACAGTTTGTCAGATATCAGACTGGCCCATCTGAGACCTGTTTAATGCAGTGTCAGAGTAAATTGCCCTTAACAGCACCTATAGGAATATGAACATTTTCCGATAGCGAGCTTTTAAGGCCTGACCCTCCCCCTCTATGGCACTTTATCCTGGAGCCCAGAAAAGAGTGACACTAGCCTGGTTGCTCAAGCGATTCGGTTTTTCTTGGCATTGATCGGCCTGTTGCGATGAGGTGATTGCCGAATTTATGGCTTTAATTGCATCTTGCCTAACTGTAATAATAGCGATATTGTGTTTGGGTGTTGGGTCGCTTATTAAGTTTTGATTGCCTCTTGAACTAATTGGTTTTCTATAATACAATAGGTCGCAGTATCTGCCAGCCAGGTCGCAATGTACAGAAATCGTTCACTTTACATTGTTATCCACTTTTACATGTACCAAACCGTTAATGCCATGGTTGGTGTCGTTTTATTTGCTGCATTGCGGTGACATTGGGAAATTTGTTAAAACCGTTAAGACACTAGGCAGACCTCAACCAACATGGAGTGTTAGGACCAGGCTAACTGGAAGGGGTTGTTGGTTGAGGCATTGGTCCACCCCGGACTGTAGCGGCACCTAAGTAAGTAAGACATTGAGCAGTCCGTTCTGAGGTCTATTTTGACAACAAATGTGTCAACGCACGGTTGAAATGTGTGACAAACATCATCTGTTATAGATGTTGCTACCTATATTCAGTATTTTTTTCTTTTCTTAACAATACATGACTTACAATGGATTCTTGCGGCATTCGAAAATTCGTGTTTCATTGGCTCGATGAAGCTTCCAGAGATGTGTAGACAAAATGTTCAACTGTTCTCGTCCAATAAACAAACAAAGAGCGAACTTCCTTGTAAATGGATGTCTAATGGACGTTGTCTATAAAAAGGATATTACATACCCTTACAACGTCGTACATAAAAAGACGAGAAACAAAAAATCACCCTCATTACCTACATCTAATTGCAGCTTACCTAGAAGCTACGTGAATAAATATTGTACCATTTAAGGAAATCCTTCTTTTTTAAAAAAGAAGGGTTACATCTGCACACACAGAAAACTACACTGTGCTGCCCGCCAGTGAAAGTCCTGAATTAAAAATCCAATTCCAAAACAAATACAGAAAAGCAAAAAAAAAAAAAAACCAACATTCACCTTCTCTAACCACTTGTACTCGTACCGTTGTTGGCTGCGTTCATTTTTCAGCTCTTTAAACTTCACTAATGAGATGTCTGATGTTTTGTCTACGGATTCGGTTCGGTTCGGTTCGTGCGCCCAGTGTTATCCACTCGGTAATTTTTATCCGCATTGATGGAAAGAAAGGTATCTCATTACCCCGCCTTCGAGTACATAAAATAAAACCATTTCTAATGGTCTGTTTGTATTTCTGTTGTGCTGAATACACTCATCACCCACTACGAAGGTATGGAAACGTGCCTAAGCATGTTGTTTCTACTACTCCTTCAACCGACACAAATAAGGGACACACGCATTCCTCGAGACGCTAATAAAAATTTAAAAAAAAAAAAAAAAATCGTCACGTGATTTCGTTTTGATTTCGAGAAATTGAAACCTAAATAGGAATTAAGTCCTCAAGAGCAGAGCAGCATTCATACCATTGACAGACACTTTTGGTTTGGTCGTGTACCGTTGTTGATGATGATGATTTAGAAAATGGCTGACATTGGTTTGATTAGTTAGAAAGGACAAACTATGCATATTTGCAGTTTGACTTACAAAAACCTGCTGTGTGTGGGGTGGACCGTGGACGGGCCAAACAATCAACAACGATTGACAGCCGAGCGCAATTCGTCTAAATGGCTTAAATATTTATTCAATTAATAATCCTAACCTTTTTGGGTTTAGCTACATGTAGTTTCGGGGAGACGAAATATTATTGCTCACTTATCAGATGAATTAACACGATACAATCAGGCGAGCGACATAGGGGTTGTTTACCAGTTACCACCACCACCATGGAGGGGTTGTTAGACGGTTTTATTGTTTGGGTGAACCTGCTGTGCTGTGTTTGCACTCATTGTGGCTAAATGAGGATTGCCATCGGTTGATGGTGCCTGGGGGTTGGTCCGATAGTTACAGTGATCAAGATCATGGTGTCATGGGGTGTAATTGTTGTAACATATGCGATGTTTTTTTCGCAGTTGATTGTCACAAATTGCGGATAGTTTCTAAGTGATTTAGCTTAAACGCTGCAATTATGAACAGATTGCGATTACAAGGGTAGGCAATAAAATAAACAGTAAGTAAAGAATGTCACATTTAATTGTATTCATTCGCAATTGTATGTTTGGCGCATAAATCACTCGATAACGGTCTTCTTAAAATTGCACTTTAGCCTTAAGTCGATGGAACTGTAAATATGACGCAACCGGAACCTTAAAGCAGAAACACATAAGCCCCCTTCTGTAAGAAGAACACTTCGAAGCCTTACAACTCATCGCTTTTTTCGGGCCTGGCTTCTCGCAACCATTTGTGTGTGCGTGTTATATTTTTTGCGCGAATGTAAGTGACCTACAGTTCTTTGCCGACTCCGAACGGCGAGTTGAGAAGCTCAATCGTGACAAATGATACTCTTTGATGCTTGTCAGGCATTCGAAAGAGAAGGCAACCGTGAAAAACTTGTTTAGGTGTTGGGCCCGGGCTGGGATTGAACCCGAGCAGCATGCGTATTAGTCCAACGCACTAACCATCACTGCCACGGCGGCGCTTAGGTACTCTCTTTTTCCCGGCCATGTTTTTGTGTTCTGTATTTTGTTCCTAAATGATTAATGAATAGATAAAAGCACCGCCATTCGACACAGTGGAAGCCCGACTTGCGGACAGCTTCGATAGGCGGACAATTCCCTTAAACGGAGACATTTTCGGGAACCAACTTTTTCTCTAATTGCCCATAGGGTGTCGTTCTTATACACGGACACTCTCTTAAACGGACGCAGACAATTTTTTATTATTCATTTCAAATAGAAAGTCTCTCATAAACGGACACATTAATTGAATAAAGGGTTATTTTTATACAAACAGTTGAAACAGAAAGATGTAGAAAGAAAAGCGGTCTGTCGTCTAAACTCCAGTGTTTTCGCGAAATCGATAGATCTGAGCAATGTCAGCCCAGTCAGGTTTGTGCCTTATAGCATAAAGCAGGACAATCGCAAAACAAGTGTTTGAAACTTTCGTCCTCTTCTTCGTAACTCGGACAGGTGCTATGCTGCACTAGTCCCAGTCGGTTTGAATGTCTATTCAAGTGGATGTGTCCCGTATATTGCTTTCCTTGCCCGCTGTGGGTTCGGGATTTCTATTATTTCTTTGGACATGAACACGAAGCTATAATACCCGGAAAGAGCGATGTTACGTTGTAAATTTATTATGGGATTCCCCCTACGTTTCTGCATTGTATCTGTTCTTCTGCTCTTACAATATTTTCGCAGTTATTTCATTGCGTTAAGTCACCAGAAGTAGGCTGCAGGATGTTATTTTGAATTGCAAGTATTTAATATGAAATTAATTAAAAAAGCATTTCTCTTAACCGGACAAGCTCTCATAACCGGACAAAAATTAGGGGACCATGAGTGTCCACTTGCTGGAACTTTCACTGTATTTAACAAGAAAACGGTAGCATCATAGATCAATGGCGACCAAGACACTTTCGGCTGATGGATATCAAATTAAATGGTAGTACAGAGCTTAGTTGATGTGCATACATGTTCATATGTATGTGCTCATTTAAGCTCTATTTTGTAGCCTTTGTGGAAAGTTTTGTGTTTTTGATTTAAAATTCGAGTCAAGTGCTCAAGCAAATCACTCGCTTAGACATTTGATTACCAATATTTAAAGGATATGTACGTTTGAAACAAGGATTCCTCTGCATTCGTTTTATTTATTCCTTTAAAAAGGTTTTTTTTTAGTCAACGGAATTCGCCAAATAAAATACAAGAATTAGAGTACATACCACAAAAGTACTTATCCAAAAAAAAAAAAAACTCCTCCCGAAAGGGACATCGTTTTCTATTCTGTCGTTTCCTCATCTTCGTTTATCCACAAAGCTTCTAACGCAAAGTATAAGTAAATAGGATTTTTGTTGTTAAGGACATTTATGCTAATTCGTATTGTTTTCATATCTTAATGGATCCTAATAGCATTAAACATTCATATTGAGATTCTATGTACTTTTGGCGGACAAAAATCCATATTTTTTTGGTTGTTATGTGAACTTCGCGTATAGTTTTTGTAGCATATTTAAAGCTGTGGAGTGTGTACTCCACTGCATCCATATGACTACTGCCATTAAAATTGAAGGAAGCGAAGGTCAAAAAAAACTAAGTACACGTTATTCCCTTTTCTCTCATTGTGCCTCCTTTCTAACAATGGTTTTCCGGCTGCTCAGGGCTGGGTGTGGGAAGAGAAGAAAACAAATAACGTTCATGCTGATCTTAAGAGATCATACCTACAGCTAGAGAGTAAGAAGTCAACGTAATTCAGAGAGGATATCATAATATTGCGGTCTACACTCCTATCACAGCTGATTTGTCAGACTATTTGAAAGACAAGTGCACCTTAATCAGATGTTTATGAAACATGAGGAGTGGCTACTGAAAGGAGTCATTTTCGCTTGCTGCCAGCTGCAATGCATACTGGCTGCTGTTGAAGGGTTGATGCAACATGATGAGAATGACCGAAGAAAGTGTTTAACAAAACATGTCTCTAAACATGAGAGGATTTATTTCAAAACATAATAATTCGTCATCCAGCATGATGATAACAACTAGATTTAAACTTGAAAGTGAAATTATATTGTTTATATAAATTATGATTCAAATAAGGCAAGAAATGTAAGAATGAATTTTGATTTGTGTGTAAATGCAAGATAAGAATAAAATGTTCGGAATGTTCGTGTGAATGAATGACAGTTTAAACAATTAAGAGTGAATGAATCATATTGATTGCACGTATGAAAATTATAGTTTCAATTTATCTGGATTATTTTAGCAAATTTAAACTTATGAATGAAGTATTAATGTTCATTTGATAAAGACTGATATGTATATACTTGTGTAATAGTGGTTATATGTGTAATGTGTATGGTACCTTTTTTTTTTTTTTTATAGATAAAAATGCAATCTCGTTCCCTGTTTTTCTGCGCGTAGATTCTCGGGACATGTCTCGATGATCCGCTGCTGTATGTTGTTGTACTTTGGTGTTTATGTATGAATGTATTATTATATACTTTTTTTTTTTTTTTTTTTTTATGTGTTTTAGATTGAAATTAAGAACCACTATATCACTTGATACAATTAAACATTTTAGGCGAATTTACAAATAGGATTATGATGAATAAAGCATGAATGAATAAAAATAAGCAAAGTGTGAATGACAAAAAAATACTGTATATAGGTTAGGTAGGTATGTGTGCATTATGATTATGTATTATGATTGAAGAATAAGCATGAATTATGAAGAAAGAGCAAATCAATTTAACCTATTGTGACTTATGTGAATTGTATGTATGTAAGCCAATACATGAAAAATAACTTTAGCATATATAATTCTTTTCACTAGTACTATTTCTATTAGATTCTTTTTATTTTAACTTTCGTTTTTATATGTTAAAGGCACATGTGGAGAACACTTTTCGCTTCCGTTCTTCTTTTGATGGAGCGGTGACTTCACTCGAACCCGATTACAGGGCTGCCAGTATGGTGTCTTGAGGTGGATTTAAGAGGTTATCTTCTTGGTTTGGTGCAGGAAGAATAAGGTGTCGATTAGAAGCCGCGTGCCGATCAACTGGTGGAATGGATTGTGGTACTGCTCTTCTTGACTATGTGCTTGCTTATGTGTCTGTGCACATATATGCAAAACGCATGTGGTCGGATGGTGTGACCAGGGAAGAAGCAAGTTACACACAATTTTAGCGAGAAGGCAACACAATCTTCGACAATTCTCTCCTGGCTATCGAGTACAGCTCCTAATGGAATATATATTTCTTTCAGTTCAAATCTTATATTTTCACCACGTGATTTCTTACCTTTTTAAAATAAGTTTTACTCCCATTAATTTTTAAGTATACTTAGGCACTTAGTTTTATTTTATTTAACTTAATATCGAATTTCCACTTGATACAGAACTTTAAACTAATCTGTTTCTTATAACTTGGTATGGAAGGCGTATACTATATAATCAAGTTTATCTTACTTTATTAAAGTTAAACCTAATGTTTCGAGAACTGCTGAGTAAAAGAAAGTTCGGGCGGAAATTCGCACGCCTGTACTCAAATTTCGAATGAGTTGATTTTCGAAAATCATTCGTGAATGCGCCATCTAAACGTGAGATGTTAGGCGATGTTGTGGTCGGGTTACATACCATAGGGTGCCTAATACAATTTTCCATTGTTTTCCTATTTTGCATACACCTATAGGTAATACTACATTTTTCCGCAAAGCTTATGGCTTATCTGCAAGAGGTTATTTTGCTCAAAATGCGTAAAAATGTTAAGAGCTGCGATACATCGTGTTCGGATTTTTCAAGAAATTTATGTGAAATATTTTAGTTTAATTTGATTTTGATTTCTATATTTTTTTTATTATTTAATTCAATTAATTTGGACTTTGGCTTAGTAATAGAAAATGCTGTTTTATTAGAAGCCTTCTTCTTCGTTGACTTCTAATGTTGATGAGATTTCTGGATAACTCGTTCAACCAAATGGCTCAGTTGAAGTTTTCCATACACGTTATAAATTCGTGGAATGTGTAGTAGGGGTTGGGCTTGCCTTCTTGTATTGACATCGTGTCGTAATGGGGTCTGGAAACGATAGTCTTCGTAATATTCTAGTGCAACTATCATCTTGAATATATTTAAAACGCTCATAGTTTTGAAGTCGTCGTTAGCTATTATTTTCAAGGCTCTGTTTGACAGTTTCTCCAGTGATTGTATGTGTGTAGTTGCCGCGCCACCCCATGATAAAATTCCATAGCGAAGCTGTGACTCTATCAGCGCATTTTTTATTTTTTATTTTTTAAAGGGATACTGATCCGCCAGTTGCGGAGGGCACCGCGACCTAGAAGATCTATTGTACCACAGAGTCAGTTTTAGGGAACCAGGAAAGGCTCAATTCTTTTGATGAATTTGAGGATCTCACTGGTGGAGACTGTACGAAGTTCCGTGGGAGGTAGGATTTCTCTGTGGAAATGTTGTCTCCGGAGGGCACAAAGTGCCATGCAGTCACAAAGGATATGTTCCGCAGTTTCGTCGTCTTTCATACAAAGACGACATTCAGTTTCCTGAATAAGACCTATTTTGTTTAGGTGATATCGAAGATGGCAATGCCCTGATAGAAATCCCACTAATCTTCTGATATCATTTCTACTGAGGAGTAGGTTGTTTCTGGATTTATTTGGGAAGGGTAAGATGGCTCTTTTAGCCTGACGAAGACCCTGGGTATTTTCCCAATAAGAGATACACATGTTGTGCTCCCAACTTTTGATTTTTAAGTTAATAGCTGAATTTGGTATGTTGCAAAACGGCTCAGGGCCGATGAAGGATTCGGCCGAACCTTTCCTAGCCAGTTCGTCAGCTTTTTCGTTTCCATCAATACCCTCATGTCCGGGCACCCACCAAAGTTTGACTTTGTTTCTGCGGGAGAGGTCTTGGAGACTATTGAAGCAGTTCAGGACTGATTTGGAGTCAATCAGGTTAGAGCCTAGTGCTTTAATGGCTGCTTGACTATCCGTGAGTATATGGATGAGGACACCTTTTATTCCCGATTTAAGGATGACGTTGGCGCACACTTGAATGGCATGAATTTCCGCTTGAAATACACTGGGAAATTGTCTCATTGGTATTGATATTCTAGTGTTTGGTTCAAAAATACCAGCACCCACCCCGGTGTCCATCTTTGATCCATCCGTATACCACTTGTTACCTTTAAGGTCTGAAGTAGGGATTTTATAGTTCCATGATTCACGGCTTGGGATCACTGAATCGAACCTCCTGCCGAAGCATAAAGTTTTTGGTAAGCGGTCATTAACCGCGCAGATCATGTCAAGCTCTGGGATTTCGGAGAGAAGATTCATCTGATCTGTGTGATCTATGTGATTTATCTCCCCCGTTTGTAGCAGTCTGACAGTGCTGCTAATTGCCAACCTTTTAATGAAAAGGTGGAGTGGCGTTAGGCCAATGAGCGCTTCTATAGCGGCTGTGGGGCAAGTGCGCATAGCGCTTGTAGTGCAAGCCAGTCTTTGTAGCTTTTGAAGTTTTGAAATGGTGGAGTAGGTTAGGTTAGGTTAGGTTAGAAAGGGGTTGTGAGGCTGAGCCATCACAAATACACTAGGCACCATAATGGGCCCAACGCGATCCCCTGGGACCATCGTATGATGGTACCTAAACCGAAACACTTCCATCAAAACATTTAATTTCCCTACAGAATTTTATTGTGGCCAGTTTGGCCAGCCTCCTCCAGTGTATTAAAGAAGTAACTCCCTAAACATTTCTTACGAAAGCGGGCTATAGCCTGACAATCACAGAGGATATGTTCGATATCCTCCGATGTTCCTATGTCGTTGCAGTATCTTCATTCGTCCTATTAGAGTTCTCAGCTTTGCCCTATTCAGTCCAAGGATTACCTTGGTTCTTTTACGGTCTATGGCCGACCAGAGAGCCTTGGATACCCTATGCCCCTCTATTTTTGACCATCTACTGATGAGTAAGTGATGATAGGTCGTATCATCATAGTATATATCCAATGTGTGACCTTTGGAGTGATTCCCCAGGTCTTACCGTATAAACGACGACAGGCCCACATGGCTTTTGTTGCTTTGGTAATCTTGTTTTTCACATGTGAGTTCCAATTTAGTTTTCTATTAAGAACCATACCCAGATATTTTACTTCATCGAAGTACTCAATTGCGATGTTGTTGAGGGAAATCTGGTCTAGAACCAGATTTCTTTTTCGGGTAAAAGACACAAGAGTAGCTTTACTGGGGTTAATTGAGAGATTCTCTTTGGCGCACCAGTCATTAACTATCTTGAGAGCTGTTTGCATCGTGTTGCAGACGTCTTTAGCATTTTTTCCTTTTATGGTGATGACTAGGTTATCGGCATAACCAATTGTATGGTGGCCAAAGTTACTGAGCTTGTCGAGTAAGTCATCAATGACGAGAGACGACAGTAGGGGTGAGAGTACACCTCCTTGTGGACAGCCTTTACCGGCTGAAACTGTGACCAAGGCATCCCCAGAAGATGCGGAGATTTTTCGGTTTTCGAGCATCGCTCTAACCCACCGGTTAGTAGGATGGTCAATACCTATTCTGGATAAAGATTTTGATATAGAATCGTATCCGGTATTATCATCAGCGCATAGTAAAACTGGTTTTAGTGTGCATTTTTTTAAGTAAAATAGTGCAAACAAGGCGCTCCTTAGTTTTTGGTGTAGATTTTTTATATGGGAGTCCCATCGAAAGTTGCAATCAATAGTGGTTCCTAAGTAGTTATTAAACTTTACTTCCTCGATACATACTGCGGTTGATGTGGCTGGACAATCGTTGTTTTAGTAAGTACATACATCATGCCTATATTTACGGGTGGACAATGAGGTCCACGGATGTGCGTGCATCAATTTTGTTTTTGACACATTTATAACAAGACCATTGTCGTGTCACCATCTCACCGCCTTGTTGAAATCGACTTGCATTATTTTCTTCGCAGTATCCAGCGGTCGATGTCTTACTACAATGGCTGTGTCATCGGCATACGCAAAAGGAATGCTTTCTGTGAAGACTCACAACAGCTCGTTTGTGTAAATAATAAATAGTAATGGACCCAGTTTTGACTCTTGTGGTACCCCGTATTCAATCCCCTTCGGTTCACTATGGTTTCCAGAAAATTTGACCCAGAACTGACGTTCAGTGAGGTAATCTAGTAACCAGGTGGCCAAGGATCCTCTAATTTGATTCTAAGCGAATAATAGATTCAAAATAAATAATCCTACAAGAAAGTGAATTCCGTTACATGATTCAAAATGTCGCCTGTACAATATCTATCTACGAAGAAGCACATCGAACTCATGGACAAATAATTATCGATTAACCACCTCTTAACTGAATGTTTATCGGTCTCTGATGTATCCCATTACCATTTAACGAACAATAAAAGCCAATGGCCCTCTCCCACTACACAAGAACCTACTTAAACTACAATCGATAAAAGTCATTCCAGTGAAAAACACAAGAACACTCGTTTACTTCCTTTTGTATGTATGAATGTAACACATATGTAGGTATGTGTGTAGGTTTGTAGGTATGTATCTGTGCCAGACGAAAAAAAACCCTCATGCATCCATAATGGCTGACAGTCGAAAGAATAAAATAAAAATAAAAATCAAATGAAATAAAATCTTCAAATCGTTCACATACGACAAATTGATTGCCACTTACGCTCCTGAAAATGGACATTATTACGAATTTACATTTTTTTTCCATAGCATGTAACACATCCATATTCAAAAGGACAAACGAAACCCAGAAACATCCGTCCAATTCAAACAATCAAACAAATGGACAATAATGAGATGGACTTTGTGCATTTCTCTTCAAATTAGGATACAATCCCCCCCCCCCACTCGCCCAACGCATACACACGAAAAGAGGAAAAGAACACATGAATATTACAAAAATATTCGTGTACCTTTATCCTTACGATTACCAGCCATTGAGTGCCTAAAGAATAGCCACTCAGCGCCCACCACCCACAGCCAACCCTCCACCTCATCATCAGCGCACACGGAGAGGGAAATGAAATTTAACGCCATTTAAAGTCAAATTTCCTCCCTCTTTGGTAATTGGAAAAAACCACCTTACAAGAGTACGCTCTCATCCGTATCTCCGGGTTGACAAGGACGAGGACGACACAGCACAGCAAGTAGTGATGACAACGAGGGTGGTAGGTCGAGTTCGAGTTCGTCGCCGTATTCACCCGATAATCGCCAATTATCCCTACCACCACGGACCCAGAGAGTGGAGGAACACTTACACTTCTCGTTTGATGAGATTTCTCAGTATCACTCCATCTCCATCTCCATTTCCATATATGGCGATATGCCACTCCTACTTTTGATATCCAATCTTCATTTTGAGTTGGTACTCCACGCCACGCCCTCGCCACTACCTCACTCTCTCTCTCTCTCTCTTTCTCTGTAGATACTTTCTGCTTCTGTAGATACAAACGCATACACATGCGACTCCATCTTATCACTCGGATGAGGGGTGTTGACAAACTGGCTTTCACGCTTGTAGTTGTTAAATGATACGATAACTACCCATGCGTATAATACCAGTGAGGTGTGAAAGATTATCATGGATATATGCGACATTAGAACGCGAGGTTTATCACAGTTCGGTACGCGCTGTTAACGTGAACGGACCTTTGAATGCCGTCGCTATTCGTTAAGTGACAGCAAAAGCAGAATTTTTCGCAGCTAGTGACAGTGTGAACAGAAAGTGAACATACACACAAAAAGTAAATCAAAATGTCAAGCGTCCAAGTGCAACAGCAACACATATCGCGCTTTTTAACCAACAACAATCATCCGAGCCCCCTCGGGCAGGACTATCAAAGTGATAATAATACAAGTGCATCGTTGTCCCCACCGCGTCCAATTAATTCACCTCAGTCGGCAAACTCACCACAGAGTAATTACACACTGAGCCCCTTGCCAGTGGAAAATAATCAACCATTACCGCTATTGCAGCAGCGGGCGCAAATACGACCTCTACCACCACCACAACCGCCACAGCCACCGCATCCGGCGATGATAGCAGGAGCAGGATGTTTACCTCCCCCAGCTCTGGTCCACTTACCGACGGAAATACGCGATTCCGGATATGATAACTACCATCATCAGCACCAAGGATATATGAGTCGTGTGCCAAGACCGTTCACACAGACATCACCGCCGCCAGTTGCACCTGCCAAGAAATCATTCTGCATCGATGCGCTACTGGCTAAGAATCAAAGTGACGCTGAGAACGGCAAGGATCAAAGGCCGCTGCTGTCAATGAGAGGACATGGTGACCTACCAATGGCAGCCATTAGCGAACAAGAGGCTCTAAGACGGATACACGAAAGTCGAGACCAATACGGTACACCAAGTCCCGACGGAATGTCAAGGTGAGGTTTCATTTTACGACATTTTAAGAACTGTCCAAATTTAAGTACATATCAATTATGTATGTCAACAAACAAGCACACAATAGCGGGCACTGTTCAACGTTTTAATTAGCACAGGTGACGAATATTTTTATCTTTATTTGTTGAAACCATAAAAAAAACGGTATTAATGTTCATTACCAACGGTTGCAATAGTTCTGCGCAATTATGGGAAATTCCTTCAAATCGATTAGGAGAGTGATTTCATTTTTCCGTGCCATAAAGTGTGTAATATAAACAGAATTAGCACAGCAGTAACGTTTATTTGTTTAATAAATTGATTACGCACTAATGTAGGGGCAAAAGTGCTGTTTTTTTTTTAATTATGTTTTATTGCGATTATTGTTTATTTGGTATTCCCAATCTCTTTTTTTTCTAATCTTTTGCAACTCTCATAACTTTATTGAAGGACTGTTGTGTTTATTTATAACACTTGCGTCTAGGCTGAATAAAAAATACCGTTTATTTCGAAACGATTTAACTAAATTTCAGTCTTTGATTTAATCCAAAGTCGAACAATCCTTTTAACTAGTCACAATAGATAAAACGTGTTCTCGACGGTGCACGAAATAAATAGAGCGTACAAGACATGTTTTAATGTAGGGTAACTTCGGGCATTATAGCGCACTTTTTTTGTTTCTCAAATAACTTCAACATGAAAAGCTTTTTTTATTAAAAAAGAAAGACAGTTATAAAATATAAGAAAATCAGAACAAAAATAAGTTAAATTAATATAATAATTCAATGATTTAAACAAATAAAATGTTAGGTTAAAAATGTTTTACAAAAAACCACAATGCCCCATGCATAGGGCAATATGGCGCATCCTTTTGGGCAATATGGCGTGATACTGTACTCGCGGTTCGATTTGCCAAAGCTATCACAAGTGTTTTTGAATGAAGTACAGGATTCGTAGGACCACTTGAGACTTATTAAAATTGCGACTTGGCCTGTATTTGTCTGCCTGTTAAAGCCCATATGAAACAGCTCTTTTCTGTTAGGAGCGAATCCATAGTCCATACGCGTGTAGTTTCCATAGGTAAGCCACAATTTTCTGCTCGTTTTCTACTCCTAGGCATGTGGGAGCATTGAAGACATTCTTCCTGTCCTCATCGTTCTAAAGTCTTAGTAAACATTTTTTTACATGCTTAACATGCGAACTCCATAAGGGCGAGAGTGCGCCATAATGCCCGTACACAGCAAGTGCGCCTAGTTACAAAAAATACGCATTTGCACAGAACTTAAAAAAAAACGCCAGATTTTCTTTTATTGTTACTAATCAATGCCACCAAAGGAAAACCAATATGATTCACTTCACTTCACTGTGTACACTAACCTCGTGCGTTTTATACTAACGGAGCCACACGCAAATGAAAAAGAGCCAAAAATATATGCAGATGACAAAAGCGGAGTATTTTTTTGTTTATTATTTTTTTCACTTGTAAAAAAAATCGCTACAGCTTTACAACTTGACATGGCACTCTTCCAAAGAAGACTCAAGTTCTCTCATCGTTTTATTTTCTATAAGAAAATCGGAAACGTGGTATTTACAAGGTGCGCCATAATGCCCACTGCGCCATCATGCCCGAAGTTGCCCTAACTAATTTTTATATATTTTTTTTGAATTTGATAATTATTTTAAACTTAAAAGAAACAAAGCAATAAAATAAAATGAAACATTAAGTTTAATGATTCACCATAAACTTGACAGAGAAAAAAAATATAGTTCAAACGAAATAACTAAAGCGTACGTACAACTTAAAAAAAAAACTAAATCTTTTATTTTTAATAATCAATATGAGCGCCATCCATGTTTGTCAACTCCTCATTAATCGCGTTGGGAAGCTGCAGTAAAGTGCAAAATGAACGACCATTTGCAAAAATCTTTTGCACCACGAAAATGCCCCAAAGATTTTCCATTGCGTTAAGATCAGGACTAATCTAGGATATAATCCATTAATGGAACATTCCTTGATTTTAAGAACTCTTTGGCAATTGCGGTGCGGCATTGTGTATGGCTGCATTGTCCCGTTGAAAAGTTCAATTATACCCGAAAACATTTTCTACAAAATGAATCAGAACATCGTCCAAGAGTTCGACATACTTTTCTGATTTCATCTTATGGAAGATAAAGCACATTGGAGACTTTCCATTATAGCTAAACGCAGCCCATACCATACACGAGTCTCCATGGAAATTACGCGAATAACGAGTTTCTTGCTCGGTTCTTATATCCCTGCAATGTAAGTTATTTGGCAGCCATCAGACCCATCAATAGTAATTTTTTTTTTCATCACTAAAAATAATGGACTTCCATTGCTCTTCCCAAAACTGATGGCGTTCTGCGAATTACAACCTTTTTGCATTGTGGTGTTGCAAAAGCTTAGGTTTATGTGCTCTTTTTTTGGTATTTCAGGTGTTCATAATTTTTCAGAATCTATTGTACTCTTCTTGTTGTTTCCGGAAGAGATAATTTGAGCCTTATTTTTATGCTTATATGGACTGCCAAACGTCCGGATATCCCTCCTGTTGATTATGGGACGCCCGCCACTTTTTGCTATCTTTTACCGAATTGCCAATGGTGTTTTTATTTCGGCCTTATTTTACAGCGATTTCTCTTATTGTCCTTCCGCTATCTCTATGTGCAATAATCTGCGCGCGTTCTTCAACAGTTAATGTTATTCATCGTTACATTTTGAAGAATGGCGTCCTAAAACTGATTATGTCTTTACCTCAATGAGGCACTTAGTACATAATTAATAGGATCAAGCTCCTCTTGAATGCTTGTCAAAAAGGTGGTACCGTGAAAAAACTTTTAGATTTTTACTGGGATTGAATCCGGGCAGAATTGAGTAGTAGTCCAGCACACTTACCACTATACCACGGTGCTTACAACCTGTTTGCCACTGTATAAAATTGTGTTTGAACGTTCGAACGCTTCACTAACATGTAACATAATATAGGGTGACCGATGGGCAATCTTAAAAAGTTGCCTAAGGAAGTCGCCCGAGACATACGTACAAATATTAGGTTTTAATCCGCTTTGTATACAAAACATTAACTTTTGACATAAAAGTGCTACTTGAAGAATTTGGTCCAATTTGTAAACAAAATTGAGTGAATCAAGTGATCAATTAAAATATTGGGACGAACAAATCAATTATTTTAAAAATGGGTCCCAAAGTCGTCCGAGAACCATTATCTTCGAAATGTTATGTGTCAATCGTTCAAATTTGAAGATTGAATCGTTCAAGTATTGGTTTCAAAAATGATTCGGTCTTTTCAATCAATCATTCAATCATTTCAATACAACCAAAAATCTCAATCAGAATGCATTCGTTTATTTTAGTATATTGGATAGAGATATAGAGATTGGGACCGCACACGAAATCACTTATGCCGGCGGAAAACCGGTTTCATATTCATACTTTAGTGGGAGCGCACACGGGATGTGGTAGTAATTTTGTGACGATCTAAATATTAATTTAAAAGTTGTACATTTATTAGTTTTCTAACCCATTCAACGTTCATATGTATCTTTTTCGATTTTTGATTTGGCTCTTTTTCAACCGAAAGAACCGAACCGGTCACACGACCGAGAAAAGTATTGCCTTTGTGAACGATCGTTGTGTGAATGCAATCATCAATACTTTTCGGTGAATGGGTCCAAAATATCAAATCAATCACAATTGACACAGCTCTAGAAATGTAGTCCCTCCAGCTCCTAACAGTAAAAATGTATTCCGCATTTTTCTTCTGTTAATCCTTTGTGTCCCAATAGTTCCACCGTGGAACCACCAAATTAAAGATTATTTTCTACCGAACGCGTAATATACCTAGTGGTCCCAGTGGTTCAATAGTGAATCTCCTGCTTATGACCAAACTAAAAAAATATTGTTGTTGTTTGATTTATATCATAACAAGACGAATTTAACAAAAAAAAA
Organism: Brachyopa scutellaris; assembly: GCA_949775065.1. Taxonomy (NCBI): domain Eukaryota; kingdom Metazoa; phylum Arthropoda; class Insecta; order Diptera; family Syrphidae; genus Brachyopa; species Brachyopa scutellaris. The sequence continues at coordinate 108,764,006 of OX459113.1, forward strand.
TTGGTTTTTGGAAAAATAATTTGGTCCACAAAGGATTAAGTATCTCATTGCTTATTCCTTTAAACACAAAAGCCGAACACTTGCAATAAATGAGGCCATCTTCTTCGGACTGGTCTTTATTTCTGCCAATTCCAGGCACTCACTTAGCAATAGAGTCCTTACATATGGATGTCTCTTTTCATGGACAGATACATACGTAAGTAGTTTAAAAAATAATTAAGATCAGGTTTCTATTTCTGTCCCCGACCGGTGTTTTGGACCGTGCGTCGGTGGTCGTTTTACTATTTTGAAATAAAATGAATATAAAGTTTGCTTCTCATTTATTAATGACCAGTCACGTCTAAATACCCTTCCAACGTACAGCGATCCGAAATGCCTGTTAAATTTATGCTGCATCAAGTAATATGGATCCTGGAAATGGGAGTTTTGCTAAGTAAATGTTTAAGGCCTGTTATAGCTTGTTTTATTTTGGGATAGCTTGCTGAATGCGTTATACATACATACTCTATAAAAAAAAAAATTTGTTAAATGCTTGGGAGGTGCCCCTGAATAACTGCTCTGGATTCCGTATGTATCCAGAGCTTACGTTCATAAATTCAAACGTTTAATAACAGTAACCCCTTGGCTTAAAGTTAAAAAAATTAACTTTCCACAATTAAAAAAAACGTAATAAAAATCTCCAGACGCAATTTAAGTCGTAAATAATATTTTGGTGATTTTTATAATTTCTCTGATAAGTTATGGAAATAAAATAAAGATAAAATAGTCAATGCAAACAATTAAACTCTTTTGTTTGATTGCAACGTTTTTGCACGTTTTCTTCTGCTTAAATTCGTAGCATGGGGAAATTTCTTACTCTCTCGTGAGTACTCTCTTCTACGAAAAACTACGAAATTTTACGTACGCGGGTTTTCGTGACTTTTCGTAAATTTTCGTAAATTTACGTTGTTTTGGGAGCGTACGCGATTACGGATCTATAATTTTTGCAAGTGGTGTCAAATGTCATTGTGCTTTGAGATTTATGTTTAAGGCTAATAGAGAATTAGTTGACAATAAGCAATGGAACGATACACGCCTGAAGAACGCGGAATTATTGTTACTGCTTATTTGGCCAATTTGCGGTCTGTTGTTTTAACGCAGCGTGAATTTAATCGTCATTTTCCTCGTCGTCCTGCACCTTGTGCGCGAACAACAACAATTAAGCATTTGGGTCGCAAGAAGTGGCCGGCCCAGTATTGGTGGTTCGACCGAGAATGTCACTGCTATGGCCGAGGACGTGCGAGAGAGTCCACAAACATCAACGAGACATTGATGCACACAATTTGGCATCAACGTTCGTTGCGTTGAATTTTTATGAAAAACCTGAAAAATGTTTCTTATCAAGTGCAAACCATTCATCAATTGCTGGCTGCTGATTTACACCCATGCTCTGTTAAACCTGACGCAAGAAGAGAATGATTTCGTATCCAAATCATAATGAGCGCTGAAGCCCAAGCTTAAATTGGGTTTCTGCGGCAGCGGGATCCACATGAAATGCACGAAGATCCATTCATTCCAATTGAAGTGACTGCTTGGTGTGGCATTTGCAGTAAAAGTGATTGGATCTTATTTTTTTAAGGACGCCGAGAATACCACCAAATAGTGAGCACTACAGACAGATGTTAAAAAATTTTGTTTTTGTCGCAAGTTGCTGAATCGGGTCTCAAGCATTGTTGGTTACAGTAGGATGGAGCAACAGCTCACACAGCTCGGGCAACGATGAAGATTTTGAATCACCAATTTCCGGGCCGTGTGATCTCCCCTTTTAGCAATTTGAAAAGCCGTAAAAGGAACACAAACGTGCATCAACTCAGGAGGTGTTCATTTGACCGATATCATTTTTTCAACTTAATGTCATCAATCTTACACCTTCTTATGAACTTTTTGTGGAAACAGAGCCCAATTTTTTTAATATCTCACAAAATGGGAGCCAATTCTAATTATGACTAGTTTTGCCCCACCCTGTCGTTTAGCTGTCGAGCGAAAAAATATGTTTTCTTGTTTAAGTAATTTAAAATTTATTAGAAGCAGAACAGGAAATTCATTTAGCATTGTTTTTTACAATTGATGTTACGTATATAATTTTAAGAAAAATATCATTTAAACCGCCAAGTGACAAACAACGGAACAGTGTACCTGAGTGAGTAATGTACACAGAAAGAGAATTTACTACAGAACGAAAAACACTTCTGTTCTGTTTCTATTTCTGTTGTTTGTCAAATAGGCATGCTTCAGTAACTTTTAAATATTTTTGGGCCGCATTGATAATTGTATTTGACCGCATGCGGCCCGCGGAACGCTGGTTGGCAGCCTTACTACACCTTCCCTTGTTGTTGAAATAAATTATAAAATTACCCTTTTAGGAAAAAAGGTCGTAATACGAAGATCTTCAACAAAATACCCGCATACGAGCGAGTACATATGCAATGTGCCTCATGTCAGATGAGTTAGTACCACCCAATCTCATAAAATAGATATGTAGCACTATACCTTGTCCCTAGAAAGCTGTCATGGATGAGAAACAACTATGTTAATTTTATAATCAAAATACTTAGCCGGTAGTGACATCAAATCACGCTGAGAAGTATCATTCAGGTCATTCCCAAAAATTAGGTAGCCTAGTGGGTTCAGTAGTCACCAAATAAGACACCAAAATAATAAGACTTAAGATTTTTCTTCGGAAACCACTTCCTACCATAAACTAAATTCCATTTTTTTTTTTTTTTTGTTTACAGATCAGAATCTCCAACGTCATCACACCGATCTAGTCCGCCGATCAGCCCGGGTTGTGAGGATCAACATCACATTAGTATGCGAATGGATTTCCACGATGAATTTAAGAAACCCATTCCACCGCATAGTCCCATCAGACCACAAGACTTCCCCCTCTACGCCGGTGGACATCCATACCAATTGTTAGCGCCAGGTGGATCCGCATTTCATCGTCCCCTAGATCCATCTGGTAAACCCATTCCGGTGAGTTGCAACGAAGATAGAGTGAAGCAGTTTCATTTAACCGATGATTGGCAATCCTCTCTTCTCAACTTGCAGCTCCCCATGGGTCATAGCTTTGTACAATCGCACCTGCCATTTGAATTCCTTGCCCGAGCCGGTATGCTGCATCACCGTATACCCGAGTTGGCAGCGTATCCGCATCATGCGATTCTGGGCAAGACAAGGCGTCCACGAACAGCGTTCACATCCCAACAACTGCTGGAGTTGGAGAAGCAATTCAAACAAAATAAATATCTCTCAAGGCCGAAACGCTTCGAAGTGGCCAGCGGCTTGATGCTGTCCGAAACGCAGGTGAAAATTTGGTTCCAAAATCGTCGAATGAAATGGAAAAGATCCAAAAAAGCCCAACAAGAGGCTAAAGAACGTTCAAAAGCCTCCGCCAACAGCAGTTCGAGTTAGTTTGATTTGTCAAGGCAATAAGTGCTCTTGGGGCGGAGAATGCTAAGCCCTGAATCTAGTCAGAATGTCCAGTCACCTGGGGCTAGTGCCCGAGAACAAAGGACATGGATCCAATTTAAGTTTAATTTTTGTTCAAAATATAAAAAAGAAGTTGGAATGTCCAGACAAGACAAGAATTTTTTTTTTTAAAATGTAATTTGTTTAATATTTTCTACTTTATTTGTTCTGTTTTAGAGAATTTAAATTTAAACAAAATATTTATAAGGAAAAATTAAATAAAAACAATTGTAAATAAGGTACCCGCCATGTGTGATACGTGAGTAATAAATTAATTTGTAAATATTTTAATTATGAGGAGAAACAAAAAGAAAAACAAAACAACAACAAATAAATAAAGAAATTTCAAAATACACAGTAATTTTCATTTGATAAGATAGTTGCTGATTTACTTAAATAAACACGGTGGTCTTCACGAACCATTATTCATGTCTGCGCTCATGTCGGGCTTGGAAAATGTCTAGTGGAGACCACAATCAGAAAGAAAGATTTTGCACCCCGCCATCTATGTATGTCTGGATTCGACATCTACATATGTCTGGACATGAACTGTCACTTTGGTGGACATTTTGTTGAAGTTTTCAAGAGAACTGATATGAAAGGCAAGACATGAAATGCCCACCATACAAAATTTGACGTTCGTTCCGCCATCTTGTTTTTGTACTTGCCAGATATGCTCGCCATGAATAATGCCTCGTGGAGACAAGGGAACACAAAAAGTCTTAGTTACAAAGACTAAAATACTAAGGATATTTTGAAAGCGGCGAAAATGTCGTTGTGCTGAGTGTATTATCAATGCAAAAGTAAATACCGTTTTCCAGTATTCGCTGCAGGGACGAAGAACAAATGAAATCTGTTCGTCACCAGCTGTGTGACTCTACTACCTACCCGGGCTGACAGAAGAATGAGAACTCTTGGTAGAAGCTGCAGAACTAAAGCCAAGTTGATCTGAAGAAACTTCTGAGATTCATATCTTTATTTGGATGGTTCTAAATCAGCGGTCTTCAAAAGTTCCAGGGTAAAATCAAAAGCATTTGTCTAAGTCACAGTGGGGTGCACCCATCTACCTAACCTAACCTAGATCAGATTTGCTTTGTTTGTGTTAATTTCACCTGCCATCATCGGAGCGCCCAAAACTGCAGTCAAATTGATTGATCTGTGAAACCCCTTGCGGCATAATGGAACAAAGAGTTTAAAGAAAACTGAATTGCTGTATGGGACCGATTCCCTTTTTCGCTCTGAACAGAGTTTGTTCAAATTGAGTACCTATTGAAATATCATAATCTCTTTTAACATCAAATTCATTAAATTTACAGTTTTAAGATGTTCCTAGCCCCTTAAGGGCACATTCACAACAGGAATAGATACAATATCCCAGCAATGGAAGCTTTCTTTAGTCGAGGACACTTTGTAAACAGACTTTTGAAATTACTGGATCAGTGATTCCCCGATGTACTTAGTAGGTTATAGTGGGATGATGCTGGGTGTAACCGATATAGCCCTACACTTAGATCAGTACAGATCCATTTTGGTGCCCAAAGAAGTCGTTTCCTTATTCGTTTGGATGATGGCGACTAATAAGAGTCAGAACATCCCGAAGCTTTAATGAAGCTTCAGATGTTTTGTATCGAGATTCCAGACAGTGTTGCCGCAGGCTGAAATAAAAAAGTCACTAGGCCAACCTCCAAAAGTCACTAGATTTGCTGAAATTTTGAAGACAAGTCACCAGAAAAAAAAAGTAGCAGAAAAAATAAAATAAAAAATACTTTTTCTCTTTTTTATTTTAATTTTTATTATATAGACAAACAAAGAACAACTTAACAAAAATAAAGTATTAAAGCTTATGGAGGGCTGCATGTTTATGGAATTAAAACTTAAAAGTCGTGTCCAGCGAGACAGTTAGATTTTAAGTAAGTTGAAAACAGAAGGGGTTCTCGATACAAACTTCACTTCTTCTTCCAACTCCAAACAAAATCGACTTGACTTGCTAGAAAGGACCGTTATTCCCATGAACGTGTGTGTGGCCACAAAGGTAATTAAGCTCGTATGTCAGGAATTCGACAGCACCAGGGCCTTGATATTAAAAAAAAATATATTTTTGCTTGCCACAAAAATCTAGTGACATGGAAATTTTTTTGTCACTAACTGATTGAAAATTCAACTAGATATAATGACAAGGGCAACAAAACGTCAACATTGATTCCAGAGAGAGTTCTTCCCGATCCGCGAGGAAGTGCCTGCATATAGTTCTGAATCTTATGTGGAGACCTGGACAGCAACAGAAGAAGTAATGTGTGTCCACGTGGACTTACCCGTCACCACATCCTCTACAGAGTTTATTGGCATATCATGCCCAGCTATTATTCCTACTAGCTTAGACAGTGATTTCCGCTAAGATAGGCTTTTGATAAACTGTAACACAGTCTAAGTTTGTTTATTAGATCCTATACGTCCAAATTAATTATGTCCGCTTTAATGGAGTTGATGTGGAGATATCCTATATTTTGATTAGACATTCGTTGGAGTCCGTTGATCACAGAAGTTGCAAATAGTGGCGTTTGATAAAGAACACTACTAAAAGAATGACCTTAACACCCCAGTGCAAGCTTTATTTTCTATGATTGTATTGGAAGCATGCTTGTCAGTTTATCAGCGATTTTTCTATCAGCTCCCAAGCTTCGACATATGTGTGTAGCTAAAATGTACCCTGGAAATAAACCCACATCCAAGCATGGAAATAAGACCACATTTTCAAATAATTTCAATGATTAAGAAGCGTTTTTTATAAGGTACACATTTACAGAACACTTCAATATGAAAAAAGCGCGTGATTTTGTTAGTTTCAAGTCTCAAGTTCACAAAAACTAAAATTTTATACGTTTCTTTTCTTAAATTGTATCTTTTCATAATGTGCTAATAAAACAAAAAACTTATAAAATGCTATTAAATTATTTAAGAAACTTGAAAAATTTTAGTTTTTGAGAATTTGAGAAAATAAACCTAAAAAATCGCGCGATTTTTTTAGTTTTATTTTCTCAAATTCTAAAAAAACTAGAATTTTATATTTTTTTTTTCTTAAATTTTCATTTTTCATAATGTGCTAATAAATAAAACAAAAAACTTATAAAATTCTAGTATTTGAGAATTTGAGAAAAGGAACATAAAATTTTAGAACTCATTCGTTTTTTAAGTGCTTTGAAATTGACAAAAATAAAAATCCTGGCGGCCCTTATTTCGCAGCAGTCATTGTAATAAGACCACATGACTAACTTAGAAATGGAAATAGGACCACAAGTGGTCTTATTTCGTAGCGCGCTATTTCACGTCACCCACGAGACCGAAGTTTTTTGTCCGGTTATGAGAGTTGTCCGCTTATAAGAACGCATTTTGTATGGATAATTAGAAATTAGAGCCGCAAAAAGGTGTCCGCTAAACAGGGTGTCCGCCGATGAGAGATTTCACTGTACGTATATTAGTTGAAAACCCTAAAGCAAACTCAGATAAATATAAAACTCATATTGTCCGTTTTCAAATTAAAGTAACGGAAGTGAATTAACGCATTCATTTGACTCTACTGCCACCACACACAAAACATCGAAAGAAACTTGACAGCTGTCAAAACCTGACATATTGCAGCATTCGTCCGATAAGCTTTTTCTTCGATTGATACAGAAACGCAGGAAATCATTTTCGGAATGGATTATGGTACTACTCTACTAAGTTAAAAATTAAAAATTGGGGCCGTGGAAAAAAGAAAAAGTTTGTGGAACCACAGTGACAGTGCAATAATTGCAAGATTAACGCATTGCACGATTCGATCTTTTGCAAATCGCCAAATTTCCATAATTTCAGCTTTCTCTTTCCTCTTACACTCGCAGGTACTTCGTTTTTCATTATGTACGCCTTGTGTCTTTAATTTTTTTTTTGAAGTACAATCAACATAACCATCTACAATTAACTCCTTATTATGATTGTAATCAACCTCTCAAGACTCCTCCGCACTCCACTTTCTAATACATAATTCACTCACTCACTTCACTTCATCGAGCGTCGTCCACTTCATCACGTAACTCCTCTCGACACTTACAGACCACTTCAAGTGCGTTATTGTGCGTGAAGGCGTCCAAAGGAAAACATTTATTTAGCCAACATACTCGTACTCTCGTATCCTATCCCAGGCGACTGGTGTGTTCATGTCCATGATATAACTCAAACTCCTCATGCAGTGCATCATCGTCGTTCATGCTGAAGTGGATACGCACAATTCGTGTAAGAGAACATCAGTCACCACTCATCGCTCAACCACCCTTACCCTGCAAAGATGCACCTTATCCACGCACTAGCAACGAATCAACGATCAACGAAATGAAATGTTTGCTCTTATGTCCTCCTCGCATGATAGTCCTGCTAATATGGGACCAAATACAAATTCCAGTTGATTATGTCGTGCGCTGTCGTTTAGCCCATCTGTTCGTCTTTGGTCCATGTCCTACGCCGAGTTCCCATCTTGCCATAGCAAAGCCTCATGCCGAACAGATGATTGCCTAAATGTTCTCCTTACCACCGTGCGTCGTGCATCGTCCTCACACCGGCGTTGTTGTCGGCATTTTGTGGTGTGGAAGTAGAACGTGTAAGTGTAACTTACCCCTTGGAGTCTCTGTCTGCAATTAAGGGTGCAAATTATATTATTTGTCATCATCGCTGTTCGTAGCACTCACCCTCTGCCCGGGAAAACATTGACGACTCCAAACACCAGAGGGATTTGGTTTATTGTTGATCCTTTTAGGAAAGGTTTTACGAGAAGGGCTGGCTGACTCAACTCGATGACGACGATGATGATGATGGTGATTTGTATTCATTGTTGCACGGTTACGGCGTTGTTTATATCTGTAACATTGTACACACGTAGGATGACGACGATTAACCAACAACAACAACAACTGGTTGAAAGCGAGGAGGGCAACCGGCAAGGACACCATCCCATCACCATTGACAAAAGATGATCTCTGTGTCAACACAGATGATCAAATTTTCGTGAATTATATTTTCAGTGTGTTTTCGTTTTTCAGTGCTCTCTTTGCATATGAATAAGACGCGGGCAGGGTGCCCTCCTTATTTGCCGTTTATTGCTTAATTTTAAAGGATAATGCAAGGGGTGACAGACGGAGCGAGAATTACAATGGATTTAGATTTAGCGCTCTCTGTTCGGTGACAGTTGGAAATTAATTCAATAATTTACATTTAATTGGTTATGAGAGTGTGGTTGTTTTTTTTTTTCCTTTATTCTTTCTTATTGTATGGGCGAGAAAAAGGTGAGTTTTTGAAGACTGCTTCAAGTGCACTATTCTCACTCAATTGGTCATTGGTCGCAACGAAATTGGAAGCACATTGCAAGATCCTTAAATGCCTTCTGCAAATATTGCCGTGGAAATGTCATTTTACAGCTCCGAAGAAGCTTTGTTGACTGATATTTCCTGATATTGCCTTTACAGCAAAGAAAAATGGTCAACTAGGGCGAGCCCACACGAATTACTATTCTCATAGACAACAAGACATTCTGAGTAACAAACTTTTGTACGAGCTTGGAAAAAGTTGCATTTCTAATAGGAAGGAGCTCTGCGCCCCAGAATATCGTAAGGTGTCATGTCAGCAGAACCAAAAGAAGTCATTTGACCAGAAGCATCGAGCGCCATCGCGTTAACATGTAAATTATTTAATTTTAATCGAAAACGAAGCAGGTGACACGAGTACATCACGAAAACTGGAACCAGTTTTTCGAGATCCATATCTCGTGACTCCCAAATGATCGAATTGAAGTGAAGGATATTCCTGGAATGCAACGTAATCAGCGAATATTCAGCACAGTCATGTCCTCGGAAAAATGGAAGAGATGGTGTGAGCTTCTGAACGACTCCCCCGATAACACCGAAGAAGACGATGATGATGGGTAAGATGGTGATGACGATGATGGTGAGACCTATCCTCACGACAGGATTAATGATAGGATGGCGAACTGCAAAGGTATAAATATCATGAAATGTTGTAATGAAACGGGAGTTAAAGTCAGACCATGAACAATAAAGATCTTGGGAAACTATACAAACAGGATTTGTATTTTTATTTTGTTCTGGTTTATATTCTTCACCAGGCCTTCAATCCACAGATTATACTTTTATAGTGGAGTACATATATTTTTTTAAGAATTTAAAAGGACTCACTTTTCCTTTTCCAACTTCCATTGATAACTGTTTTTCAACGAACTCAATTATGACATCTCGCTCTAACCAATCGAATTTGCCCTGCAAACTTTATATTCAAATGAGGTAGCTCAAGGTACCGTGTTTACACCAGAATTATACCCTCATTTGGTAACAGCTTCAGGCTGCATTTCATTCGTTTTGTAGTCGTATTTCATGCGTAAAAATCATTCACATGTACTTACACACATATACGTGTATCAGGAGGACAAATATTTCCTCTCTTCACGTGTTGAAATTTTCTAGTTGAATAATTTTAATACCACAAAATAAGGAAACCTAAACACAAAAAAAAAATGCCAACACGTACAAGACAAATACGTGAATTTTTGATTGTTCATATATACGAGTACATACATATGTACATGCATATATATTTGTATCTGATCCCGTAATCTGATTTGTAGTATGATGATTTATTAGGCACCAGACATACAAGCATAAAAAAAAAGGATTAACATTTTTGATGAGACTGATTCGCTTTTTTTCCACAAGTACTCGTATTAGTGTTTGTTTTGTTGTTGTTATTGTTATTCAAAAGCATTGGTTAACGGTATTATTTATTCAAAATAAAATTCAATTGGATTAACACACTCGATTGCACTTTATTTAGAAAAATGTGTAAATTTGTGTGGTTGGTTGGTGCAATGTTTTTTTTTGTATTTATATTGTGTCCCAGACTGTTGTATACTCGTATGAGTGAATCTATTGAAAGGGGATTGGACAGATAGGAAAAAAGGTGCTCATCATCCCCAGATCCTAATGACGGGACGAGATATTAAAAATAAAAGTGATTTTTTTTGTTAGCATTATTCTGATTGAATCCAAAGCAAATGAGAGTTAGTGGTGGAGGTGAATTTTTGTTTGAATTCCATTTAAATGTTAAAGTCGATTGTGACCCAATAATTGGGAATCAATTTGGAACTCAAGAATCATTGCTCATATCTTAAGCAGCCCATACACAATTCAATTCAATTGTCAATTGAGTTTACACATGAATTCATATTCGGCCACTCACTGCACCAACTAAGTTGAAGGACTTTGTATAAAATGCCACAAATATCTGGAATTTTCTTTATGTGTGCGTTTAAAGTCATATCTTACTGTTTACGTTTCGCTCACACGCACTTTCACAGATTGCACAAGCCTAGTACAAATTCCCCTCAATTTGACAGCAAATCAAATGACTTCCCCACACACAGTCAACTGAGTTGAAATCAACTTCCAAAAATCAAAATCTTTTAATTTTACCCCAACCAGCTCGTCAACCTTCAAATCGATCACTGACAGCGCCACACACGGGTTGATTTCACCACGAACCGACTAAGTTGACGGTTGAGTTGAATGGTGTATGGTCAGCATAATGTAGACATAAGGTCCGTTCGCGTACTTTTTGCACTAAATATCAGTTATCTGTCAATATTCGAAGAGTGGGGATGAAATTCTCTCAAAGACAGAAAAATTACGTAAAAGTAAACGAACGCATTTAGCACCAAAAAAATGAAAAAATGTATGTGATTTGACAGATTTGTCAGTTTTCATATGTATGTATTACACCAAAGAAATTTCTGGTTAAATTCGTAGCATGGGGAAATTTCTTACTCTCTCGTGAGCACTCTCTTCTACGAAAAACTACAAAATTTTAGCGTAGGCGAACGGGTTTTCGTTGCTTTTCGTATTTTTGGGATCGTTCGCGAACGGAACTATAGTATAACATCATTAGCCGTGTTTTTTTTTTTGCACGCGTATACATGCTTCTTTTGCAAATTAACATGTAAAATACAACAAAAATAAACTAAGCGGCGATAGTATCCCCGCTTATCTAAGCGGATAAAAAACAGTGATACCAAATCCAATTTTCTACTTTTTCGATGAATTCCTATGAAAAAATTCATTCTTTCGGCAACCAGAGAAACCCAAACGTAAAAAAAAACAATCGAAAATAATTAATCCATCTATTATTTATTCCTTTGTCGACGATTAGTTAAGTCAATAAGCAATGAATTGATCATTTAAGATAATAAATTATTTCTTTATCGGAACTAAATATATGTATGTATAAGAATGTGCATTCCCTGAGTTTTCCATCTTTATATGTAACTAGCTGATCCGCCCGGCTTCGCATCTCACATGTCACATGACAGATAATTGCCGACGCCACATGTGGGAAGTTTTTGTGAAATTATAAAATTATACACGGGGAAAACTACATTTTCGTAAATATCTGCACCCCAGCGCCACATATCGTGTCGAAATTTTGTGTTTTCTTTCTTAGCACCAAACCAGCATAATGTTCTGAATATGAGTCCATTTGGTCAATAAATAAAGAATTTGTTAAATACTTGACTTCAGCGCCACCTATCGAATTTTTCTTTCCCTTAGAACCTCATTCGGACTATAACGAATATTTAAAAAAAATTATTTTTGTTTTCAATTTTGTCCACAACTGACAGCTCAAGTGTCATTATCTGTCATAAATATGTACTTATGGTATGTATGTGCCGCCAATTTTTTGTGATGAATTCGTTAAGCGGCGATAGGCGTTTCTTTGTGCACTTTTACATACGCATCAAAAAAAAAAAACATGGCTATTGACACGATAGCAACTTCTGTAGAAGCTGCGTGGATATGAATGAGGATGAAATAGAATCTGTAGCACACCTTCCATTTCAGTGCCCGGCTCTGCAAGAACGGCGCCCATCTTGGAGCGCGGTTCTTAATTGCACCTACTGTAAACGACCCTCCTAACCTAACCTTACCTAACCTAAGCAGAACATACCGATTTCAAGATATCATTGAAATGCTTTTGCTCTAGAAGCCAAAAGCGCGCTCAGATTTGCTTTGTTATGAAGAGTTTGTGATTCTTAAGTGGAAGATATTAAAGGCTTTGGTCAAAAATTACATTTTGGGGTTTTGAATGCGTTCAAGTTGTTCCTTTTTCGATTGGCATTGAAAACTGAAGTTTTGCGCAACTGCTTCTGGAATTATTTAACTGGTTCATAGGCAAATAGTGAAATGCTTAAAATCTCATCTTCTGGAAACTAGAGTTTCTGCCCTTTAGACTTATAACCAGTACTGGACGTCCAAGAAGAACAATTTGGAAGTAGAACACTTAAGTAGGACTAAGTAGTCGTAAAGTGAGTTGTCCAGTGATTTAAAGGGCATATTCCAACATTGAATTCCGCCGCTGAGATGTCTGTTGCAAATATGTAATCCAACAACGTAATCGCATTCAAAACAAACAAATCGCTTTTTATCTCTAATTTGCGTATTCACAATCAACGTGATCAATCCCAGTCCCATAAGACTCGGAAAAAATGTCATAAATGTGCAAACACACAAACCGGAAACATTAAATTGTAATCCCCTTTAACAATTACGAATCTACTCGTATCTACATCTACCTCCAGATTCGACTCTGTGCCGTCAGTCTATTCCCCTCACAATTATTTAAGTGCGCATAAATTAGGCAATTATTTGCCCACATTTATCATATAGAGGTTTCGAACCCAATGGATTCCCTTCGCCCGGCCAAAGCACTTGGTCCTAATTCACTGGTATACTCGTATGTGTGTGTGTCTATGGGGTGAATCCCAATAGGAGTGGTGTTTGCGCCCAACCCTTGCGGCAAACAAGTGCGTAGCGTAAAATTGATTCCACTACACCCTTCATAATAGGACTAATCAACCCCCCCGCAAGGCAAGATTCGGCACAAACTTGTATCTATTTGGATTAACACTCGAGCAGTGAATCTCTCTGGAGACTTGCCACGTTTAATTAGAAGAATCTCCTGCGGCGGCGGGCATGGAAGCGACGGGTGTGGAACAAAAAAAAAATAGAAACAAAGTTGAATAACTTTTCACGCCAAAGCCAGGGCAATTAGCAGATCATCTTTATTCCTACTCGGATCTATTGTTTATCCCGTAATGCATTCAGGGTTGATTCCCGGGTATCGTTCCAAATCGAAGGGGACTGACTTTCATGCCCATAGGTGATGATGACTGCGCGGCACAGAACGACCCATCGCATCGGTCGGTCGATTGTTTGGATTATTTTCTGGTGAATTATTGCGTGTTGACACATATGGTGTCGAATTCTTTGTGTCGCGAGCGGTAATGCGTTCCGAATTTATGCTGCCACATGAACGGACAATGAATGGAAGGAAAGGATCATGCAAAGCTGTTCGGGCGATTAAATTGAAATCAGAATTTGTGATAATGGCACAAGCTGCTGCCACTGTGTTGTTGTTGCTGGTTTATTTTTGGGACAATTCTGCGCATATGGACAAAGCAAACATATTCTGGCGACAATCCAAATTGATTGGCGATATTGAGCTACACATTAGGGACTTTGTTCATGCTTGATTTCTAATATTCGAATATTTATTAACAGGCAAATATTTGATGAGCAATTTAATTGGTAAGACCCAAAGTGAGGACAGACTTGGACAGGGACTGTTAGGTGGAGGTGAATGGATTAATCTGCTAACGAGACTTATTGCTGTAGCTTAAGTTACATAAGTCCAGTAGTTTTACTTACTTTCTGATCACCACTCGTTCGGCACATTAACTTCATCATTCTCAATCAAAGCTTAGAATGTTAGGTTAGGTTAGATTAGGAAGGGTGTGTGATTTTAGGAGCAATTATTTCCACTCGGAGTCCTGAAGGTCCATTGTGAATTCCTTCATAGCTTTACCAACTCGTGAGCCAGCTTGTGCTCTTGGTGAATCTTAGAAGATCCCATATCTTTAAATTTCCCAGCTCTGCAATATCTGCCAAGAATCTATGAAGGTATCGTTCAAAATAGATGTTGGATCGATTCACTTTCTTCCTCATCTTCCGTAGCTTCTACAGATATCGTTGGACTCAGGTAACCATTTTCTTATCGTATCAAATACAATGTGTATTTTTAAAACTTTATTCCAAAATTAAGTAACAGGATCTAGTTCAACAAATAATTGCGCTTGTGGTATAGTGTATAGAGTCAGTCGAACATCTTAGGGTTGGGTAGGAAGAGCAACCATCAATACGAATAGTCTCTCCGTTCAACAGCGGCTTCTCGTAGATAGCTTGAACCAAGTGAGCATACTCACCCAAACGCTGTTAGAACAGAATGCTCTTGGCCAAAAAGGTGCGAAAATTCTCTGGCAAAACCGCCAACATAGGAGTGTTGAACAGGCCTGGAGCGATGGTGCAGACGCGAATACCTTGTGTGCTTAGGTCACGCGCAAATGGCAGTCATTCCAACAACATCTGCCTTATAGTGTTAACGATAACACCACGCTGCCCATCCTTGTTAGGCTCATTGGCTTCCATTAGGCCAGCAGACAAACGAATAACATTAAAAGTACCAACAGTGTTCACGGTCAACACCGTGGCGAAATCTTCAAACTTGTGTGGAAGATTCTTATTAAAAGCGTATGTTCTAAAGGCCACAGCAAACAGTTTACATCTAAGTCCAAGCATCCGAATTGATCCTTTGCAACCTGCACAGCAGTTTGAACATCCTTCTCTGAGCTAACATCGACTGGAACAAATACAGCATTATCGCCCAACTCACTGGCGACCTCAGCGCCCTTTGAGGTTGATAAATCAGCCAAAATGACTTTAGCTCCCCATGTGCCAGATGTTCAGCAGTAGCTCGGCCTAGTCCTGAAGATCATTCTTGTCAGATGACCTATAGCACAGTGTCCTGTTATTATTTCGGTGATTAAGCGTATGGAGGATTTGGCCAGAAGTTACATCGTCTTTGTCCTATTAAGAACAAGTCTTGGCCATAAAGGACGAGATGTGACGCAGTTGCTTCTTGCGAGCTACAAGGCTCCCTTTTGGTCCTTTTGGTTAAGTTGCTCATAACCGATACAATTCTAGCTAGTTCGTCTGCTATCTCGTTCCCTTCGATATTGTTTTGTGTGGGTACCCTACCCAGCCAGTCTGACCTTGTGATGCCTTATGGAATTTAGTTTATTGCTACTTTTTTGGACTGCCTCTGATTTTATTGTGTTTGATCCTTTTGATTATAGGCTGACTATCCACCAGCCTGACTATCTCCGACGGAAGGAGGTCGCTGTCTCTTATGAATATTGCAGGCTCTTCCACGTGGAAGAAATGTTTACTAAGTGTATCTGAGTAGAGCCCAGCACCAGTACCTGATTCCATTATCCATTTTCGCCGTCAGTGAAGAGTGTAATTTCCTGCTCTCTGATCACTTCGTTTGACAGCCAGACTTCCCTACCTAAATGTAAGAGAGACGCGGGAATAATCGGCAACTGTTGACGATCAACAACTTTGGGGTAGGAAAGGACTTTGTCTACCTCGACTCTGCTATATCATCAAAAAATGACATTTCGTCGAAAATAAAACGAAGGATTACTCCTGCCAATCGCTGTTTCTTTGGGCTAAGAAAGCAATTGAGTAGTAAAGCCCTTTCCCGATCGACTAAGGAGACTCTTTATACGGCCTCATCCAAGTCTTGCTAAATGCATCTGAGGCTATCGAAAGTATATGATGATATCCTTGATCGCTTCGAGAGAAAAATCCTCTGTAAGATATTCGGTCCCGTTTGCGTTGACGGGTTTTGGGGGAGAGGATTCAACCACGAACTGTACGAGCTGTACAGCGACATCGACCTGGTCGAAAAACTGCACATTGGGCGTTTAAGATGGCTAGGACATGTAGAGCGAATGGTCATCGACGCTCCAGCTCGGAGAATATTCGATTCTAACCCGGAGGGTCAGCGCAACAGAGGACGACCTCGCCCTAGGTGGCGCGCACAAGTGTAACAAGACCTCACCTAAGTAAGTAGGTAAGTGTTGACGATCTTTATGGCCGAATCACAATGTGGCGTTCGCGCGGTCGTGCGTTGACAGATCGAGTAAAAACAATGTTCTCTTATGCTGCCACACAAAATGTGACCTCAGGAGTTTGATCGTAGATATAGTATAATATCGTAAGTTCAACCTCAACGCCGAAGTAGAGCTACTTTCTACTTCGTCGTGCGTTACAGATCACACACAGTTCTTTTGTTGTTTTTCTTTTCGTGTGCATAGGTATACACATATTAATTCGCAAAAAATTAATTCCTTCGAGGAAAAATTAATAGCTCTCGTTAAAGAGAACGATTCCTTTGATAATAGTGAAAATATGAGGAAGCATTTTTTATATTCTGCCATATACGATATACCCAACCTCTAAACGCCCGACTGTCTGAAGCCATGTGAGGTCGCACGTTGGACAGAAAATATCGTAAAGTCGACATACTTAGTTGGCGCTACAGCTCGAGGTGAACCTGGGCCTGCTTCTCGCAACCATTTGTGTGTGCGTGTTATATTTTTGCACGAATGGAAGGGACCTACAGTTTTCTGCCGACTCCGAACGGCGAGTTGAGAAGCTCAATCGTGACAAATGATACTCTTTGATGCTTGTCAGACATTCGAAAGAGGTGGGCACTGTGAACAACTTTTTTAGGTGTTTGCGGCGGGATTCGAACCCAAGACCGCTGGCTCAGTAGTCCGACGCACTAACCACTTGCGCTACGGTAAAGTCGACATAAAGCCCATTAATGCACGACCGCGCGAACGCCACACTGTGATTCGGGGTGAATTCGTAAAAGTCAATTGCACGACGATCACGTCAAAGCTGCGATGATGATTTTGCAATGTTGTGACGCAAGCACATTAAAATGCCATCGAATGCGCTGTTGCACGATGCTTTGCGATAAGCTCCAGTGGCAATAGGTTTTCGAATTATTTGATAGACGTATCGAATACGAAACGTTTACGAATTTCCCCTCCACCATTACGATGCCGAATCAATGCATAAACATCGATGAATCTCAGCCAACTTCTCCCACCTTATTCACAGGATTCTTGTATCTTACATCACTTTTTCGCGCCATTTTCTAGAATTTTATGACAGCGCATGCTAAACGTCATCTGCCGAGATAATATTTTCAAAAAAAAACTGTTTCACTGTTTTAATTTTCTTGACTAGACATGGTTATCCGAACCATTTTCGTAAATCTAAATTGGTCCATAGAACCGACAAAAATTAGAGAAAAACTTCGCTCGTTTGGATCCCATTTTCACCCTCTCTTCATCCATTCCGAAAAAAAAAATTATTCCAAGTGAAGAAGTTAATTACCTAACGTTACACCCTCAACCAACCCCCTAATTTGCACAAATGAGAGTTTTTTCCATGCCATCATAATTGAAGGTAGTAAACCCAACTCCCATCACCGTACTTTGAAGCATCCCTTGGCATTGAATGACTACAAAACAGAAGCAACAACAACAACAAAAACAACATTAATAATTCTTACCGCCGAATGTGGACGCCATTTTTAATGTCCTTGATTACCACCACCCACGGCGGCTATATATATTTTTTTTGGTTTCCCCATTCTTTTAGTGAGATAAGCTGTTAAGGAGCAAACTTCTCTACCATGGCCTATACACATCGACAATGACGACAACGACAGAACGACAAGGTGGATGTTTCATAGTTGATGTGTGGAAAATTGTCCTTCTTATGTCCTAATAGGGGTTGAATTGGTTACTGAGTGAGTGGGTGGTTTGGTTGTTTGCCATTACGACAACGCACATCCATTTTGTCAACTGGAATTTAATGGCGCTTTCATCCCCAAACGGTCTGTGTATGTGTGGGTGTGCGCTACATTCGAATCATCAGCCTCGTCGTCCTCATCGTCATCATCATCATTATCATCATCTTCTGTGCTAATTATATGAAAGAGGCACTTAGTTCCTACTTTGGTTCAGATATTCTGTGTAAGTATATCCTTTATGGCTCTTAATTAAGGCACTGAGGAGTGTTTAATATGTTTCTCGTTTTTTTGCCTTGCTCCTCGTTGCCTCCTCTCCGCCGCGCCGATTCGTCATGCTATTTGATGTACATTCCTGGTTGGATTGTGCCACTGACTGTGAAGAAGCGATGTGTTGGGGGGGGGGATGGAATTTATGTGGCACATGTTGCAATTAGCTGAGGGTAAATATGAAAGATGTGAAAGGGGGGTCGGGGTGGGGTAAGTTATCATTTTATGTAATTAGTAAAAATAAGGTGGAACAATTTAACTTTAACGGCTGAACGAGAAAAAGAAACGTCAAACATTTACAAAACTAACTACGTTAGACTTTTGAAGATGTAACAACACCAAAAAAAAAATGTTTACGGTACTGAACGTTTGTCAAGATTCCAAGAGATTCGTTGCTACTCCCCCTTGTTTCCAAGGATGTCAATGTTATTCAAGTCTAAATAATAAGAACTCTCAAATATACAAAGACATGTTTTGCGCAGTCTAATCGGGCCATAACTCTAGTTCTTCCACGGTATTACTATCTTTGCACTGAGCGTCAATTTTTCGTTCATGCCATTCGTATTTGGAATGCACTTCCTCTCAGCATGAGAAGATCTTGTTATGCGAACTCTTTTGAACTCACTCTCTTTAGGCATATGGCGGATAATTAGTTAAGTACATAATTGAATTATTTTAATGTATGTAATAAGATTAATTTAAATACAAGCAAATTATTGTTTTTCATTTGATTTTTTTTTTTTTTTAAAGCTTAAAACCTTCTGAACTGTTACTACTTCACATGTAAATTAAATTCTCGTTTTTCTCTTCTTTTCATTTCCGAATTGCATCTTCATTTATAACTTAAAGATTACATTAGTCTACTGTATATGATGTTAATACTAATTAATAATAAATAAATAAATAAATAAATAATGTTGGAACATGGCCCAGGTCTGTTCCATGGACTTTTAGTATGTACTCAAATTTTCTTAAATACAGTGGACTCTCGGTAACTTGAACATCCAATAACTTGAACAAGCTATTTTTTCCCTATAGGTATTCTATAACTTGAACGGACAGTTTTTAAGACTCGATACCTTGAATTTATCCATTAAGTACTCTATAAGTTGAACAATTAAAAGCAAAAACGTTTTAAATTTGTTTCTTCGCTTTGTACCTAAAAAATAAAATAAATATTTGGCTTCAGCAGTCCTATGTAGAACCAAGCCTAGCTTCCCGCAACCATTTGTGTACGCGTTAAATTTTTCCACGAATGGAAGGGACCTACAGTTTTTCTGCCGTCTCCGAACGGCGAGTTGGGAAGCTTTACATGACAAATGATACTCTTGAATGCTTTTCAGGCATTAGGAAGAGGTGGGCACTGTGAAAAACTTTTTAGGTGTTTGCGGCGGGATTCGAACCCAAGATCGCTGGCTCAGTAGTCCGACGCACTAACCACTTGCGCTACGGTGCCCACCGCTTTGTACCTATGTTGCTACAAATATTAACGGTTTCCATAAAGGGGAATCCCATAGAATTTCTTTTGTATGTATCTGAGCTGAAAGTTCTAAATCAGTGATTTTTACTGTGACAAGTTAGTGCGTGTTGGAAACAAAACGTCTTATCTTGTTGATGTCGTTATTGTACAAAATATTGTTACCAATAAAGAATCAGTTTAACTGTTCGACAAAGTCATCGAATTTGCCAGCTAAAACGAAAGGCCATTCTTGGAACTGACAGTTCTCCAGAGTCTTCGAGATTTGTTTCACAAAACGTACTGCGCAAGATCAAACAATTTAAAATAACAATTATTTTGTCTTAAAAACAAATATGTGGCTTATTATTTTTGATATATAAAAAACAATTGCTGTGCATTAGTCTCGCTAAAACTCGAAAACGGCTCGACCGATTTGGATGATTCTTTTTTTGTTTTGCTTAACTTGATTCAGGGATGGTTTATGAAAAAAGAAAATTCAGAAAAACTCCAAGGAAAAGCCGGAATCTTCAAAAACTTAAATTTGGGTTTTGTATGGGAACTTTGGATTTTTTTTATGTATAGTATCTGCGTTGAAATAAAAGTCATTTAAAACTAAAAAAAAATGTAATCACAATTTTGATAAGTTGTTCTATTATCTGTTAACAATATCTATCTGTCTGTCTGTCTGTCTGCCCGTCTGTCTGTCTATCTGTTTGTCTATCTATCTATCTATCAGTCTGTCTTTCTGTCAATCTGTCTATCTATATATCTATCTGTTTTTCTATCTATCTATCTATTTATCTATCTCTCTGTCCGTCTGTCTGTCTGTCTGTATGTCTCTCTGCCTATCTGCCCATCTGTCTATCTGTCTGTCTATCTATCTGTCTGTCTATCTGTATGTCTGACAATCCATCTATCTGTCTGTCTGTCTGTATATCTGTCTGTCTGCCTGTCTATCTTTCTGCTGACTGTGTATCAATCTGTCTGTCTGTCTACATTAATTGACCAAAATTATTCATATTCACATTTCACCTGAGATTACCAAATTTTGTATGACAGTTACCAAAGCCACCAGTTGTTGAGTAATCGCACTGATGCTGTGTTGTGTTTCACAAGTATTAAGAAAAACGTACTCTGAAAATTTTACCAAAATCGGTTGGGTAGTTTTCGAGTCTTTAAAAGATAAACAAACAAACATACATACATTCATTTTTATATAATAGATTTAAGGCTCACACACACCGCCGCGATAGCGATTGCGATTACGATAGCGATAGCGATCTATCGCAACATGTGTATTCAAGTTTGTTCATTCACACCAAGTGCGATAATGTAGCGATAAACTCTGATTGAACGTTTCTATCGCTGAATCTAGTATTCAATCGTTCTATCGCGCAATATTTTGTAATTTGTAGTATTATAAAATGTCAGTTTTGGTAATTTTTTAATTAGATTTGAAGATTTTTTTTCTAGAATGTAAGTAAATACTGCAAATGGATAGCGAAAATGTTTTAAAAAGTGAAAAAACAACATAAAAAAAACTAACAAAACTTCAATCGCTTTCTATCGCTATCGCGCTGGTGTGTTTTGTTGTTTATCGCTATCGCTATCGCAATCGCAATCGCTATCGCGCCGGTGTGTGCAAGCCTTTAAAGCCAAAAAATTAACGAGTTTCATTTAGTAACCAAACTCAAACCATATAGAGTGCCAATATTGTAGATCTCAATGAATTGGAGTTGGAGCGTTGATTGCGATTCATAATCGCTTATGAAGTATTACAATCAAATTAATTTTGGGTGATACGAATTCACCGTATCTTCAATAGTTTAGTACTTAAATAAAAATATACTAGTGTACTGGTGCGAGGTATCTCGCATGTAGAAACCCTATACCCGTAAGTATAGGTAATAATGTTTTTTTCGTAATAACTTTACTCGTATGGGTTTTTTCAAAAGTGTTTATATTCAGTTCAGTTGATGAGCTTTCGATCAGTGTAAGAATCATTAAAATCGGTGCAGGAATAAACTCTCAGGAGGAATCACAAGCTCATGCGCTAGCGATTTAAATATAATGATTCTGCATAAAATTATATTGTGAAAGCGGAGGTATGTTTCTGTACATTCTTTTACTCCAGTAAATCATTAATCAAGTAACATACGGGAACATACAACGTCTGGGAGTTAAAATTAAAAATTAAAATGTCGTCTTTGGCACGCGTTATTTCTACACAAAACCACATAGCAAGAGCAGCGTTTTGCTTAATAAGAACCACAACTGTTTTAGTACAAGGGCGAAGCCGGGCGGGACAGCTAGTTTATTAATAAAAACAACATTAAACTGAATATGTATGTTTAAAAAAAAGAAGGACTTTTTGTTTTGTTCCAGTAACTTCAACAATCCAATAACTTGAACGCCCCTGGTTTCGTACGTGTTTAAGTTAACGAGAGTTCACTGTGATAACAAAGCTTGAAAAAATTCTCTCAGAAAGAAGCAAGAATATCAACAAAAACATTATAAACGTCAAAAACAGATTTATTTTTTTAGTTTCCACTTGTAGATTTGAAATTGACAAACGATTTTTTTTTTAGGTCAATTAGAAAATTGGCAATTGGAAATAATGATAAATAAGCAGTTTTTAATTATTTTCACTTGCCAATTTTCTAATTGACGTAAAAACGGTAAAAACGGCGCCATAAAAAGTTTCACTTCAAAAATTGCCCAATAAGTCAAAACTTAGTTGTAGTTCGAAACCAGATATCTTGTGCATTTTTCTACACGAGTGGCTTAGAGCCCTATTATTGTTTATTTTCTGAATTTGGGCCACTTTTTTCTGGCCATAAAATTAGTTGATTCTAGTAAATATAACAGACCGTATAAACTTGTATGGTCAGCTGGATGTTCCCGGGCTCTCACACCACGACCTAATTAATCTTTTCTATGACATCTCTCTACTAAGGTCAACTGAAACAAAAACAATAAGTTATCGAGATTTTAAGTCAATCCGTTTGAACTCCCTTCAAAATGATGCCAGGGCCTTAGACTGGAGTAGTCTCTACTACATGACCTCTATAGATAACCAAGTTGATTTCTTTACGTCCGCAGTTAACGGCCTCTTTGAGTCGTATGTTCCCATTAAAACTATTGTTTTTCGTAACAAAGGCTGTGAGTGGTTTACTCCCAAAATCGAATTACTCATTGAAAAGAGGGACAATGCTTTTAAAAGGTGGAAAAGGTTTCGAGTTCCTGAACTAAGAGATGATTTCAAATGGCTAAGAAACTGTGTCAAGCAAGAAATCAGATTATCGAAATCGAAGTTTGTTGCTTCTAAATTCAAGACTGGGTTAAATACAAAAAAAAAGCCTGGACAAATGTTAAAGAGTTGGGCATTGGCAGGGACCCGACCTCAAACGATAGTGAAATTGATGTCAGTAACCTTAATGACAAATTTTTTACTGCATCGATCATCCCAGACTGCCAGAATGCAGGTGAAGGCGAAGAAACAGCCTTAAACATATTGCTGACTCCCGATACGCCTCATAATTTTGCGTTTAGTAGAGTCTATCCACCGGACGTTCTAAAAGCTGTCTTAGCAGTCATTGGATTGGATTTTATGCATCCAAAATTTCTAAAAAATCATTATCTTTGAAGTTTTGTCTCCCCTGACGTATATTTTCAACAACGCTCTGTCCTACTCTACTTATCCGAAATCCTGGAAGGCTTCGAAAATAATTCCAGTTTTAAAAGGCACGGTCGCCAAAGAAAAGGAATATCGCCCCATTTCTATACTCCCATTCATCTCTACGGTGTTTGAGAGGCTAATGAGCTTCCAAATATACACATACTTGAACCGATTTCAACTCCTTTCACCATTTCAATCAGGGTTCAGACAACAACATAGTTGCACCACTGTACTGTTGAGTCTGGTTGATGAGTTTCGCTCTGCGATGGATCGTGACGATTTAACCTCACTGGTTCTGCTCGACTTCTCGAAGGCCTTTGACTCCGTTCCGCACGAACTTCTTTTGCTTAAACTCAAACACTATTTCAACTTTGACGTAACTGCCATTAAGCTTATAAGAAGCTACCTTACGAATCGCACTCATGCAGTGTCCATTAACGGTAGAATATCGGACTTTCTTGAATCAAAGGCCGGTGTCCCTCAGGGATCTATTATGGGACCTTTACTCTTCTCTCTTGTTAACAACGACATAACATCAATTTTAAGCAATTGTAAAGTTCAAATGTACGCAGACGATGTCCAACTATTTCTCAGCTACCCCCCTGGCATGATTGAAGATGCTACCGTGCGCATTAACGAAGATTTAAAATCAGTTGTTCACTGGGCTCATACTAACCAACTTAAACTTAATACTGAAAGGAGCCAAGCTATCGTTATAAGCCGTACAAAATTAGACACATCCTGCCTTCCCCCTATCGAAATAAATAGTGTTCTCCTACAGTACTCTCCGAGGGTTAAAAATTTAGGAGTGTACTTCAACCAATTTCTTACCTGGGACGATCACATTACAATAACAGTAGGCAAGGTTTATGGTGGTTTACGCGCACTCTACCAATCCGGACATTGTCTCCCAACCAGAGTGAAAGCTACATTGGTGAAAACTTTAATTCTGCCTATCCTGCTATATGCACATCCTGTCTTTTGCGATGTGAGCAGTCTAAATTCACGTAAATTAAGAGTGGCTTTCAATAGTGCTGTGAGATTTGTTTATAACGTACGTTGGTTTGATCATATCTCCGGATATGCAAGAGACTTCCTTGGTCTGGAGTTCCAAAAATATTTGGATCTTAATGTCCTAGCCTTTTTGTTTAAGCTCAAAGAGAACAGAATGCCATCAGAGTACCATCAGAGCAACTTCCGAAAGAAGTCGAGCTTTCATCGTGCCCACCTTTAAATATGGTACAATCAAAAAACAGTTTTTTGTATTTATATGCGGTGCGACTTTGGAACTCACTTCCAGCCAATATAAGGAGATGTCAAGGTGTCGGTGACTTCAAGAGACGGTTAAGACAGCATTTGAGTACTTGAGAGCTAATGTATTAGCGATTGTTTTTAAGAGTAGCTTTCAAGAAATAAATTAATATGAAATAAATATGAAGAGTAAGCTAACATTATGATCAGGGCACTAGGGATTCTCTTCTAATTCTCCATTTCCTATTTTTTGATTCTTGACTTAAAATAAAACTGCTTTTAACTATTCCGCTGTATAATCTCTGCACAACAATGGATTTATATACAGTGCTTTGCAAAATTATAGCCGCACATAATATTTTGCTGTTCCTTTCGGAGTCTAAAGAAATATGTTTGATAAACATGTTTATATTGTGAAGTGCCGCTATAAGCACATGTACACCAGAATTTACGTGTTTATCTCTAACCCCTGTATTGGAATTGGCGAATAGTTGTTTTCGGCCCTTTTCATAACTATAACCGCAGTTGGGAAATTGTTCATTTATTTAGTTATTATTCATGAATTAATAACAGAAACAAGTGTTTTAATATTAAAGTTTATTTCCTTTTTTTTTGTATAATTTCAAAAATTCGATTGGGCATACTTAAAACCAAATTTTTAAGTACGGAACTCTGTAAGGAGTTCCATGACTCCATAATGGTTTTCTTTAACTCATTGACGTTATTAAACTGGCGGTTGTTCTGATTAACCTTACGGGTAATGATTCCCCAAAGATCTTCAATTAGGTTACAATCCGGGGAACGCGCTGGCAATTCCATCAAGCTGATATTTTTTCGCTGAAACCAGTCTCTGGTTTGCCGGCTCACGTGGATCGCTGCATTATCCTGCTGGAAGACATAGGGATACTGCCTGAATCGCCTTAAATATGGGACTAAATTCTCTTCCAACAGTCGTATGCTATCCATTTTTGTGGAAATAAAGGTCAGAGAGACTTCCACGGTCGCAGAAGGCACCCCACACCATACAACTACCACCGCCAAAGTTTCTCTTGGAAAATAATTTTTTTTCCTTCCGCAAATCATGCCAGTAACCATTGAAACCGTATGGGCCATCAAGATTAAATTTTTTCTCATCACTAAAAACCAAAAATAATATTTAAATTGAAAAAAAACCGCCTCTGTTTTTCGTCATGTTTTTCACCAAAAATAACTTTTTTAGGTAGCATGATATTTACGATTTTCCAATCTCGGTCCATATTTTGACGGGCAAATCTGACTCTTTTTTCCTTGTGGATTGCAGTAAGACAAGGAGCAGGAGCCATTTTGCATCGAACAATGCGATTACTGCGCTTAATTACTCTCCATATTGTCGAGGTTGAAACATCGGAGTTCAATTCACTTCTAATTTGCGACAGTGATCGAACTGAATTTGACGCCTTATTAATTATCAGCCGTTGTTCTCGTTGCGTCAACGTTTGTTTCCGTCCTGATCTTTTATTTTTGCCATAATTTTGTTGGTTTTTAAAAAAATTCCTAACTACACGCTCCGACCGAGCAATTTTTTTTGCAATGGCTCTAAAACTTAAACCGCTTTCACTAAAAGCCAAGATTTTTCCATTTTCGTTTAGTTGCGTTCCACGCGGCATTGTTGCTTGATCAAAATATAACAGCGAAATAACAAGCGTTTCTGCACTACTCGCTAGGTGCGGTTATACTTATGAAAAGGTCGAATAATGGTTTTCAACTAGTAAATCCGCATTGGTAATCGGCAGGAGTTTTGTTTTGGCATCAAAACATATGCACTGATATCCTCTAATAAAAAATAAATAGTAAAGTTCCGGACATACAGTCGATGCACAAAAACCGTTCAAATTCAGGGTGCGGTTATAGTTTTGCAAAGCACTGTATATCTACGTGTATGATAAATGAAATAAATAAATTGAAATTGAAAATATTCGGGCACAATTTGTCTTACTTTTCTACTAGAAACTTATATTCGAAGGAGAAATTCTAAAGATTCTTCCTCCGGTTGACATTACTTTCAATTGTCCTCTGCCTAAGTTATGTATATTTGCTTTTAGAGGTCACTCTGCGACGACTTTCTTCTTACATTCACTCGCCATTTTTTAGTTAATTTTTGTCTTCTAGCCAGAACCCTCTAGTGTCTGTTAGTGAATGGAGCCGTAACGCCCTGGCTTAGCTTTACTCACAGTACAATTGTTTATAAATTGTCTTTGCACAATGCATACCGTTTCCTATAGTGAACGTCTAACTTCCGTCAATGAAATCAATTCACCCGCTAAATTGCAAAAAAAAAAATATTAAACAAAAAATTCTTCAAATGTTACCCACAACATATCGCATCGTAGGTACACTCGTATGTAATATAACGGTATATTTCCGACTGGCAATCAAACAGTTTAATTGGAAATCTAAACAAAAGTCATCATCCGGCCATATCCGCCGTTCATCGGCGTCGGTAGTGAAGCCAGATGCCCCCCTTTCCAAGAATTTCTCCACAGCATCAGGGAGCACCCAACCGGCGAGGCTTCGTCGTCTCACTCTGTTTACTTTTATAATTTCAAAATCAATAGATAAAAGCTATGTGATGATATCCTTGTGCCAACAATTTGCGCAATTATTCAAATAAATTGATCTAGCTGAAGCGGTGACGGGCTCAGCTTCGGTGACGACGACGACGACGATGATGTTGATGGTGATGGTGATGGTGATGATGCTGCTGCACGCCCAGTCAGCCGCGTGTGGTGTAACAATTTCAATTGCATTCCAAATCGATAACTAATCAAAAACTACGCTGCCCCTATCCAGTTTTTGTTGTTGTTGAAAATGTACGCTTCTGTCGGTAGTCGACAGTTGCCGCGCTGTCCGAATTGAAGCCTAAAACTTTGTTAGTACCGACCGCTAGTTAAGCTGCAACTGTTGGTTTTAGTATATGGCGGCCATGATTCTCGGCAATCACCGGAAGAGGACTCTAGAGAGCTATACTGGGTGCGGTGGTAACACTGCGTGCATTGCTAGATTTTGTTTGGATAATTTCCGAGAGTGGCAATTTATTCAATTGACGATAGATTATTTGCCAATTGCTGTTACATGGCACTGGTGTCGCGTCGGTGTGATGCCGATGAGTTCGCTTCGAGTCAGTGATATACAGTACCGGCCATTAGCGCAATCTATGTATATTTGCATTTGCATGTGTATGTGTGTGTATTTCTGATGGATTTGTCGCGATGTGTAATCGTTGCAAATATTAGCATAGATACGAAAACATTCCCACTTTCGAGGATACGCGGATGTGTGTGTTTGTTTGTAAATCCTTCTCCAGATACAACCTTTCGCGGACAAATGTTGTGGAATACCATGCGATAAAATTGCATATGTCACACAATTTGATGGATTAGTGATTATCTGGTTTGTTTTGTTACGAATTATGTACGTAAGAGAGAGGTACATACACACACATGGAGATAATGTAGAGTTTTCGTTTTATCTTTGGTGATTTTTTTTATTTTTCGAAATCTGTTTGCAAAGTGCATATTTGCAGGTGTTTTATGATATGATAAACTGTACACAGTCATTTTATGTCAATTTTAAAATCGTATGCTGGTCATTAGTGACTTAAAAGATTTAAATGTTTGTCTGCCTTTTTTTACCCCAAACGGGCAAACGGGGTTTGTCATTTTCCTTATTTTAGCAAAAAAAAAAACGTCCTTTTATTACCAACAATTATTTACGTTTGGTTTATGTTTTTCTTTCAGGTTTGGTCTATGCTTTTTTTGAATATCTTTAAAATAAAAAAATATACATACAACGCAAAAACAAAATTGCTGAGTAAAGTAAATAGTAAAACAGAAATAAAGATATAATAGAAAAAACCGGCCAAGTGCGAGTCAGACTCGCGCTAAAAGGGTTTCGTAGTTTTAAGACTAGTTATATTTTGTAATAACTGTTTCGTTTCGTTAACACAAATAACGAAAACGACCCACATATTCACTTTACAAACTTATAATAAGTAATATTATTCAGTATGAGTAATTGGATAAACATTAAGAATGCGGCTGAGTGTGTAGGGCGTCCATTAACCTTTCTTGCGCTGTACTACTGAGTTCAGGGGTCTCAGGTTCGTTTCCTCGCAGAATCCGTATTTTTTTTTTATTTTATAATTTCGGATAGCCTTTAATTTTTCCAAAATTATTGTTAATCGAATAGTGGTAATTTCTTTAAAATTGATCCACGAGTTGGTTTACGAGTTAATCGGTTGAGAAATCGAGAATTTTTCGACGTGAATATCTCAAAAACTATACAACTTACGAGATTCGCTATATTTTTCTTTAAGAATATAGTTAACTAGCTGACCAGGCGAACTTCGTACCACCTCAAAATTAATAAATGTTGTGTCAACTTATAAGCTGAATTGAATTCTGTTTTTTATTTTTTTATATTAAATGTCTGTCTATCTGTCTGTCCATCTGTATGTCTGTATGTCTGTCTGCCTGTCTATCTGTGTGTCTGTCTGTCTATCTATCTACCTGTGTATCTATCTGTCCGTTCACTAATCAATCGAGACTTTTATAATTTTGTGCAATGCCGGGGAACACTTTGGTGATGAGTTCCTCCTTCGACGATGTGAACTCGCAAAATTTTGCCGGGAACGATTTCAATACAGTCGAAACATCAACAGAAATTTGGCCATTGCCAAGCGCCAGCAGTTCTCTCGAGAATTCAGCAGCCGATGGGTCGTTCTGCAATGCGACTCTCATGTTAGTGGTCAACTTCAACTTCTTGACATGCCGCCACAAAGACGACGATTTCAGGCATGCTTTATCGGCAGCAGTAGATTTCGAGATGACGGGAAGCATTTGAAGAAAACCTCCGGATAGCAATATCATGGCCCCACCAAATCGTCTCGTGTACGTCGTCCAAGGTTTGGTCGTCTAATAGGAGGCATTACTCAAGAAAATAATTCTCCCTAAAAAACAACTGTCGTTTTTGAATAAACCTTTTCAAAAGGACTCAATATCACATTGAATTTCAATTGATCGTAATGTTTGCACCGTTTGCGGATGTGATGTGCGATATACGACTATCCGGAATTAGTGTAATAATACGCAAAACTCGAATCAATTGCAGCAATAAAAATAGCACATTTCCTCAATAGAAATTGGCAATGTGAAAAGGATACCTGTCAAATTGCGCACAGTCAACGTATAACGCCATCTATCGGGCTGTGGTATTGATCGCCGCACAGCGCCATCTATTATTTATCTCGTTTACTTCTCCACTCAAAATGCATTGGAAATTACTCCCCGTTTCTAACGAAAAAAATTAAGAACATTTTTTGGAATCTTTGTTTCGAATGATGTCCCATATGATATCTTTTTTTTTAGATACCATTTTGCCAACTCTGTATAGTTGTTTCACAATATTTTTGAGTAGTATGTTATCCATGTGTTTGGACCACCGACCGTAATGTATAAGTGTGCCAAATTTCAAGTTTCTAGGAAGAACAGTTCTTGAAGTTTTTATCGTGACAGACATTTTTGAGTTGGAGCGAACTTATAATGGGTACGGAACGCTGAAAAGAAAGAGCGTAGTACGCAATGTTGTCCGAGTTCAATCACAGCTAACACCCAAAAAGTCTTTTCAAAGAGCCACCACTATCGAATGTCTAACAAAATTTTATAATGAGGAACTCCTCAATTCGACGTTCAGATACCGAAAAAAAAAACTGTAGGTCCCTTCCATTTGCACAAATTCATAGCACTGAATTGATTGATTAGTCTTCAAATACAGATTTTTTTAATTTTTTTGTACCAATTTTTGTGAAAATCGCATTTATCTCGGGAATGTGTGCTTATAATTTTTTTTATTAGTATCATTTTCTTGCGCCATAATGTTACCTAAAAATTCACAATACAAAGTACAAGGCTATTAGAAAAATCAGGCGAAAAAGTTTACGGATTAGAATTTTTATACTCAAGCAGACGTCTGGCTGTATGGTCAAGTGAACATAACATTCTAGTAAAAGAGCATTTAGTGATATAAACCTGAAATAAAATAAAAAGAGGTATGGTTACTTATAGCTCCATTTACTCTGAATCCGCAAATTTCCGCAGCTGATTCAACTTGCATCAAAAAGTACAGAAATCAGCCTTTCTGGCAATATAAATATAACATACCGGGGGGTCGTGGGGAGAACATAGTTAAAAGTTTAACACAAAACACAGAACGCAATTTTATTTAATTCCCTCCCTCCCCTTTCATATGGCCACCACTGGTACAGTTACACATATCATACCTAAAATAAAATATACTACCTATCATCACATATCATACCTAAAATAAAATATAATTACCTTCTACTAATAGATCCATTCCAAAATAAAATTGTTTGCATTAACGAAAGTAGATGAAAAATAGAAAATCCTGTGACACTACTTGCAGAGCACTAAAACTCAAAAACGATGGGCTTGCAATGAGATCACTTTGGAGATGAACATCAAACGGTTTTGACTTAACAGATCATTTTCTTTCTCATAAATATTAGCTTTGGGTTGTTCTCAGCTAGCTTAAGTGGTTTCGGGTGAAAACTTTTGCAATGAATTTTTTGACTTTTGGCCTACGGTGGAACCACTGTGCAGTGTATCGATCTCATATTTGTACACCAGCTATTAAGAATAACATTCAATTCCTGATCAAAAACGATTTGAGATATTAAGCTCAATATAGTTTAGTATTATCACTGGATATTGAGCAATTGCACTCCATTTTGTTTTGACAGTATTTAACATTCGCTTTGGTTTGGAAATAGAAAAAAGTAAAAAATTTACAAAAAGGAGCTCAATTTCGTTTTCGTACACCGATCGTTTATTGACAAAAAAAAAAATTAAAATTACATACTAATTTTTTGCTTTTCAAAGTTGTCTTTTGCAACGAATTATTATTTTTCAAAGTGAGCTAATGAAAACAAATACAGTACTACCTCGATAATTCGAACTATTAGAGACCTACCCTAATTCTAACCACGGAGGTTTTCGAATTACTGGATACTTTTCGGATATAATTCGGATAAAAATGCAGTGTAAAGCGGTTTTAAGTAGTAAAATACAAAATCTTGTGGTGCTTTTGAGGACATTTCATGTTTGTCTGACAAAAATGATTGAAATGTAACTTAAAATCGTAATTTATTAAAATTACAGACCATTCACAAAGCCAGTTGACACAAAAATGCTAACTGCTGCTAACCTTTAATGTTTTTTGTCTCAAAAAAATTTAACTTACAGCCTTCCGAAATAGAATACGAAAATAATTTTTACTCTATACCTAACAGTAAAAGTATCCAGCAAATAAACGACGCAAAATTCGAATTACAGAGTACCAATTTCTGCAATTTTCGAATTACCGAGTGTTCGAATTAGCGAGGTAGTACTGTATATATATTTTGTAAGGTTATTCGAGATTTATTGGAAAAATACCAGAATTTTATATACTCGTTCTTGTCTTAGTGTCATACCTTAATTGGACATAGATTGTGACATACTAGTAAGGCCAAGATAAAGAATAAAAAAATAATACAGGAACAGCACCACTCATAGAACGATAGATTGTTAAAATAATAATTATCAAGAACGCATACATATGTATATGTACACCTACTTACTTACTTAGTTGGCGCTACAGCTCGAGGTGAACCTGGGCCTGCTTCTCGCAACCATTTGTGTGTGCGTGTTATATTTTTTGCACGAATGGAAGGGACCTACAGTTTTTTGCCGACTCCGAACGGCGAGTTGAGAAGCTCATTCGTGACAAATAATACTCTTTGATGCTTGTCAGACATTCGAAAGAGGTGGGCACTGTGAAAAACTTTTAGATGTTTGCGGCGGGATTCGAACCCAAGACCGCTGGCTCAGTAGTCCGACGCACTAACCACTTGCGCTACGGTGCCCACAGGTACACCTAATCTAGTCTTTATATCAAATTAAATAAACTCGATTTCATTGCATTACATCAGCCCAATTAATGTGCGATTAATTAATGACTTGCGCTGCTCCGGGAGGTTAATAAATGTCATTTATCAACTCAGCTCGCAGCCATATAAATCCACCATCGCGTTTATTGCACCTTCATCGCCGGTCGTTTCCCCTAAAACCGGCCACCCATCGGTACCGTGCACAACGATGAACTGCATACCCATATGAATTAATCTGTAATTATTTGCGCTCCGAAGGGGCCTCCTCCGTGTGTTTATATGGCCCAAAAGCCAATAAAGCCACCTGTAATATAAATAATAACCTTCCGAGGGAAATCCAATTTGCACGCAATTAGTGACACAAATTACGTTTCCGTTTGAAAATAATTAAATCGCTCGCATAATTACGTAAATTTATTGCTCCGCCCAAGCGGCAGAGCGCGATTAGAATTGAGACGCTTATACTACATACAACCGCACTGCTGTTGATGCGCTCAGAAGTGAAATATGTAATTATTTTCCGCCACCGCTAACGGTATCTCACTGGCAAACAGTGAATCGATTGGCAAAAAATATCTAATCTCTGCTAATAGCCCGAATGACAGTGTAATTCAATTTATCAAATCGGAAGAGATTCCACTCTTTGGATCAGACGCAGGCATTCTCAAGAAATCTCAACCCTTGCATGGTTTTATTATTCACTTTAGAAATCCGGCGGATACACCTCTGTGCCGAAGATCGATTACCATATTTTGGCAATAAAAAATATACTTTTAAGGGTTGTCAGGGAATGTGTCACCACCCACTCACTTATAATGCCATTCAAAACGGGAATGGGTGGTTGGTAGCTTGCACTGCCATGACGTCGCGTCGTTTTCTTCCCTTGAAAGAAGCATGCCACATTCATGGTTGCTCGGTTTTTTTTTTGTGCTCCCATATCGACAGCCACCCCTAAAATCAATTTAGAAGATCACCCTTTGCAAGTGGATAAGGGTGGTGGCCGGGTCAAACAAGATGAAAAGTAATCTGTAATGGAGGCCAATTTGTAACGGAGGTGGATATGGCTACAAGGGTTTTTGACTTTTGCATTTGTTGTGTCGTAAATCACTTAACAATTTGCCAAATTGCTGAATTGCTATTCTCGTAGTTGATGGTTATTTTTAAAATTCATGGAGAGGATTTGACCCTACTCCTATATTCTTGCGCTAAAGCGGCGATAAATTCCCATTGATCGACAGCAAAGTGAAGAGGAATTGGAATTTTAGAGCGAATTTCGAAGCTTGTAAGAATATTTTATGCTCGTTATACATATGTAAATTGGACGTTGGTGATGCTGTACTCACATTGAATTGGGTCAAGCGGTAAAAATTAATTTAAGCGTAGCTTTTTTTTGCAATTTTTAGGATGTCAATACATAGTACTCGTACAAGGTGGCCCAAAATGTATCTCCCTAATGCAAGATGCTACAACTTTTACAAATGGCGGCAACCGTCAGTTTGGTTTTGATATATAAGTGAAGTTAACAGATGCAGAATACAAAGCAGGAACACTATACTCCTCGAGACCGCGGAATACTCGTGACTATTTTTCTACGGAATAATTTTTTAGTCATTTTGGCGCAGAGCTTCCGACGCCTACTGGTCAAACACTGGAACAACACGTGACAGGAGAGGTGCCGAAAGGCTTCGTAATGCTCGTTTCCAGTAAAATATCGCCGCTGTGGCTGAAGATGTTGCAGATGAGCGGTCAGCGTCCACCAGACAACGTGCCACGCACACACAGCTCGCGCAACAATAGACATTTTAAAGGATGCGTTTGCGGGTCGCCTAATGTCTCGTTTTGGTGATTTGCACTGGACGGCAAGATCGCCCTATTTAACCCGCTTCAGACTTCTTTTTTTGAGGTTGTTTAAAGTCAGCTTTCTATCAGAATTCAGAACAAGCCACAGACTCTAGAAACTCTCAAAGAGAATTTTCGATAGTAATAGTTTTTACAATAGAGATTCCTCGGTTCCTGATTACTTCCAGGTGTCATAATATCTTGTATAGTTTGCAGTTTCATCATGCACCTTCCGACGGTTTAGAAATTATTAAAAAACTAGCTGGCCCGTACTCGCCTTGCTTCGCCCGCCTGCCATGTTTTTCTGATTTTCAAAACTTATCCTATTTTTCGAAGTGTTAACACAATGTTCGTTAACTTTCTAACATACCAGGAAATCGGAAACTCTAATAGACCGGTAATACAAAGTTATTCTTTTATTAATTAAGATTCCTTAAAAGTTTTTCTTCTTTCTGTTTTTTGTTAACATCCACTATGAATAAATAGGTTTTCAAAACAAAAAAGGATTAATCGTTCTAGCTCGATTTTCTCAAAAATCCCTCTAACTTGCCCTATTTTTGATCGCCCGTGAAAATTCGACATAATGTAGAGGGATTCGCCTGTAATGTCTACACCGAGTGCAGATTCGAGATAATTTTTAGATTTTTAGATTAGATACAACATAACTAAAAAGCAATTTTTTGTCTATTCCATCAGACTGTGGAACTCACTTCCATCCAATATAAGGAAAGTGAACGGTAGGGGCGGCTTCGAGAGGGACCTAATTCAATATTTTAATAGACAGTAATTAACTTAACTTTTTTTTTTTATTTTTTATTCTTTTTTCTTCTGAAATTGTAATTGACTTCATGTACATAATACATATAAACATATAACAAATTTAATATCAGTAGGGATTTAGGGCTTAGCGATTAGACACTAGTAAATTAAAGCTTAATATTAAATATTTTTGTACTGTAGTGTTACTCAAAAAGACGAATAGTCTTAAAATGCTATATTGATGTTTAAATAAATAAATTTGAAATTTGAAATTTGAATAATGATTAATGCGTTTGCTTTTGGAAAAAAATAAAAAATAGGATTGCAGTGAAGTAGAAATCTTCCCCCAATGTAGAAGGAATCTTCCCCGGCGTGCGCACATCAACAATGTTTTTTTTGCACATTCCCCAAGTTTTACCGCGATCGGATGAACGATGCGCGAACAAATAAAAGAGGAACACACAAACATTACTTTTAATACACATATACATACATATACATATATGTATAGGTACATACTTATTGTATAAGATGTATTGAGCGCGCATTCACACACTATGACGTCACCCACAGCTGCTCGGCTGTTGGCTGCGGTCTCCACTGATGGAAAATGAATCAGTGGAGAATTTACTAAATTCACCTATGTTTTTGTTTTTCAATCCGATGAGCTACTGTTGCGCTTGGGCTGAATAATTATAATTTTCCTTACAGATATGCAGTTTTATTTAAAATTTGGGAAACACCATATCATTTTCGGGGATAAAAAGTATAAAATGTTGACCAAGAACATAAGCAAACACTATGTCAAGTTTCATCAAAATCCGTCCATTAGTTTCTGCGTGATGCGCGTTCAAACAGTATAGATATCCTCAATTCCACGCCAGTTCAAAATGAAAAAAAACAACACAGCAGGTACAGAAGAAAAAAAAAACGGTTTTGGCGCACACACGAAATTATCTCCACTGGTCGTTGGTAAAATCCAACGATCTAAGCTTTTCTTGAATTGTATGCTATTTTTAATTGAATGTTTATTTTAATTTAATGCTTATTGTTCAACTTCTGTGTAACGTACGAAGATGATTTATATCTTAAAATGTTTGTACAAAATTGAACTTTATAATAAAAGAAATTCCATTCCCATCGGCCAAGGCATTCTAAAGCTAGGAGCTAGAAGGTATTCGTAAAAATACTCTCTTCTCAGATATCAGCTTAGATATCCGCTTCTGGATAGCAGATAACGATAAAAAATATCCTAAGCCTGTATTCCTGATCCTGACATTTTGCAATCCACCTGTGAAAACCGGATTCAATTCCGTGCAGTAGTTTTTAAGACAAATGGGAACAAAGTCTTTGCAGTCGAAAAAAAGTTACATTTTTATTATAGTAAGGATATTCCCAAAGATGAGCGTAGTAATGGGTGCTCAACGTTTATTCACTAGAGAAGTGGGTCAAACCCACGAACAAGACAACGAAAGGCGCGAAGTGAGGAGTAAATCGAAGCTGCTGCGGGCAGTATTGCCGATGAGCAAAATTTGTCGATTTTATGATGATCGCGAAAACTAGGGCTTTCTCAGGCGTGGAGAATGTAGCGTAAGGATTTGAGCCTACATCCTTATAAAATCATATTGACTCATGAGCTGAAGCCAAACGATCACAGATTACGTCGGGAATTTGTTGTTGCAGTTGGAAGATGATCCTGATTTCGGCCAAAAGGCGTATTTTTGGATGAATGGCTTTGCTCACAAACGAAATTGTTATTATTGGTGCGAGAACAACCAACAGATATCCCGAAAAATTCACTGTGTCGTGTGGATAATGCAATGGCGGCGTAATTGGATCTTTTCAGTTACGAATGTACTTGAATTCCTGTGTCCAGGACTTGATAAAATTGATATTGAAGAGATGTGGTTTCAACAAGATGACGACGCACGCAGCGCTACGTGTCATACAGCTAACGCTACGCTCGATTTGCTAAAGGATAAGCTTAGCGATTGGATTATCTCACGACGAGGATTTGTGAATTGGCCGCCACGGTCATGCAATTTGACACTTACTTACTTAGTTGGTGCTACAGCTCGAGGTGAACCTGGGCCTGCTTCTCGCAACCATTTGGAAGGGACCTACAGTTTTTTGCCGACTCCGAACGGCGAGTTGAGAAGCTCAATCGTGACAAATGATACTCTTTGATGCTTGTCAGACATTCGAAAGAGGTGGGCACTGTGAAAAATGTTTAGGTGTTTGCGGCGGGATTCGAACCCAAGAACGCTGGCTCAGTAGTCCGACGCACTAACCACTTGCGCTACGGTGCCCATTTGACACCGTTTGATTATTTTCTTTGGGACTGCGTCAAAGCAGGTTCGTCAAGCTATCGCCGGCATACAACCGTAAATGTTGAACAGGATAATCAAAAATTGGAGCGATCGGGTGCGTCAGTGTAAACAAAGCCGAAGTGGACATTTGAACGTTATCTTATTCCGGACATAGCTGCACTGTCCAAGCTTCAAAATAAAGCAAAATCTAAATTGATATGTAAAACCGCTGTTTTATCCTATCAGTCTTCATGAAAGACCCTTTCCATACAGTTGATCCCCAAATCGTTCTGACACAAGGAAATGGTCGAGTGAAGTAAAACTGTTTTTGAACATCGGTAGTTTGGGAAGTTATTCAGTGCATAGTCTAGGAAATGATAAGGTTTATCGTGAACGTACAAATTTTTGAGCTTAGAAATGTTTTTAATGGGTGGCCGTGGCGTAGTGGTAGTCGTCGTCGCTTGTCACGCTAAAGGTTCACTCTTCAAATCCAGATTTCGCCGAAACAATTATTTCTCACGAAATAAAAATAAGTTGATCAATTGCAGAAGCTAATATCATAGCTAACTGCGAAGGCATAACACTAACAGTAAGATGGTGGTATGGCTGAAGAAATTGATCTCACAAACTATAATAGGAAACATCTGGAAAAAACTTCTGTGAATCATAAGCAATGACATAGCTTTCAATAATACACAACTCGCCAGTTATCCTGGACACCACCCATAGAGTTCGTTGAAACCTAACATCTGAGTTTCCTATCACTACGTCGATCTGTCTGTCTCTCGTTCTTGTTCTTCATGTGCTCGCGCTGTGTGTTAACATTATAAGGGTCTTCATATCCCCTTTAGCGTGTGTAGATTATATAAAAAAAAAAAAAATTGACAAAAACGAGGATGACAGTTGAATCTATAATTTTTATCTAATTTTTCTATTGTGTCCTTGTATTCAAGTGAACTCCTTTTTTCATTTATTAAAAAAAACAGATACATACTTATGCAAACATATACATTATCATATTTAAGATTATATGACCGCGCCGTAACGCTACGTAGATTATGATGACAGTAAAATATCAATTACAAAAAAAATCCAATTTACCTCCACGGTTTAATCAAATGTCTTCAAATTAGAATCAGATAACTTAAATCATATATTTGTTCGTCTATCCGCCCGATGGCTATTTATGAATGCTCCAAATAGACAATCACGTAACATACGCGTATAGCCGCCGATAAGATATAAAACTGAACACGTTAAGGCCTCGTTGCTGTCCTAATTGTCAGGTTATTCTGTAATTATTGAATTGGTTGGAAGTAATCTAAGACGATGATCAGCTACGATTTCAATTCAATTAATGTTAAATTAAACATTAGATAAGAAGGTTTGCTGTAAATACGGTAGCACTAAATACGTAAACCAATCCGTCACACAACAAAAACTACAAAAACTACAAAAGACAAAAAAATAAAGTTGCTAACTCATGCACGTCATTCATTCGACACAGTCATCGAATTTGTGTGACTTTTGGATTCCCGAGAGAGATAATTGAGTGATATAAAATTGTGTTTTCATCAAATCGTGTAATTGGTCATTATCAGGTTGAAACGTACGCACGTCAGTCACGTCATTAGTTTTCGTCATAAATGGTGACGGACATTTGTTAATTTAAGTCAGGCGTTGACAGTGAACAGGTTTTTAAATACAGGCGTATCCCGGTTCCATAAGAAAGGACACCCCCTCAACTGCTCCAACTATAGAGGCACCTGTCTCCTCGACATCCCCTACAAGATCTTATCTGCCATATTATGTGAACGCCCGAAACCTTTCGTAAGTAACCTAATTGGCACCAATCAGTGAGTTTTAAGGCCGGGAAAGTCCGCCGTAAACCAAATTTTCAAACTTAGGCAGATCCTGGAAACAAAACCAAGAAGTCCCAATCGATTTCAATGTGACACCACGACAAAAGGCAGATGGACCCACAAGCTGATTCCCACAATCGAGGTCTGGACAAAAAGAGCACATGGGAATTGGAACTTCCACCTTACGCAATTCCTATCCGGCCACGGCGGCTATCCAGAGATAGCTCGCCCCTCTGCCCAGAATGTCCAGAGGAGGAAGAAGACGCGGAGCACGTAATGTTCTACTGTAGACGCTTCGCAGAAACAAGAATGGACCTATCGACTCCGGAGCTTCTAGTCAACCACATGATAAGCTCAGGGGACCACTGGTTGCAGATCTGCTCTTTCATAACGAGCACGCAGAACAATCTAAGAAGACTCGAAAGATTAAGAAGACCTGTTACGGCAGACACAGTGCACATAGCATAAGGTGCTAACCAGCCCCGCGAAATAATACCTAACGGCAGTTCCGCGGGGAGAATGGTTGAAGTGTGCTGGGTGTGGATTAGTACGTAGGCGTACTCGAGACATCGAGCATTTGGGTGTACGAATCGTGCATGCTAATAGCCCGGGCTACTAGCATCTTTGGAAGATTACCACATCCATTGGCGCAACCAAAAACAAAGAGTAAATTGGAAA
Organism: Brachyopa scutellaris; assembly: GCA_949775065.1. Lineage (NCBI taxonomy): Eukaryota > Metazoa > Arthropoda > Insecta > Diptera > Syrphidae > Brachyopa > Brachyopa scutellaris. Next base: position 108,804,426 of record OX459113.1, read on the forward strand.
GGGTTGTTAGTGGAGGCCTTCGTTGACCTCGGGTTGTACCTAAGTATGTAAGTATCCCAGTTTAATTGCTTCGGTAGTATAGTAATACGCAGAGTTTGTGGGTTCTATTCTCACCCAGGGCTTAGCTACTTAGGGGAGCAAAATCGGACTGCAGTCGATTTTAGACGAAGTTGTCTGAGTTCATGTCGTCACAAAATGCCCACCTTGCCTCGATTATAGACGACTTTATCCCGCACTTAGGTATGATAAGTCACTCAGAAAAGAGTCAAATTCAAAACTTGCAACGTTAATTTCATACTTATTTGCAGAATTGGTGTTAAAACACACGCGCTTTCGCATACGTAATCACGTATAATATGAAAAAGCGCAGTTTTTTTTATTTAGTAGAGAATTTTAGTTGACAGAATTACCTTGTTTCCAGCTAAGTCGACACTTTCTAAACAGTTAACTCAGGTACGCCTGTACTTGATTAGAATAGCCATTTATTAATACAGAAACTTGAGCTTAACCGTCTCCTCTTATTAGTGTCTCATCCGCTGTATAAAGTCCAATTCACAATGTCGCATTCGCGCGGTCTTGCGTTGACAGATAGAGTAGAAATTATGCAAAACGCTCAGGCACAAGACAACACATACACCATGTGCAACGAGGACATAAGAAAAATTAGCAGAACACATTTTGTGTCACTGTTACTATTTAGTTAGACCTCGTCATCGTAATTTAGCCAAATTTTACCTCGAGCCTGAGTGCCCCCCCATGTTGGTTGTGAAGAAAAAGGTAATTCGCCATCTTAACGCACCCACTATATTGAATTTAGAATGACGTCGCTTGGTTAGTCTAATTCTGCTTGTCAATCCCTTTAAGTTGATACCCATATTAAGGAGGTCGTGAAGATAACGGTAATCCTCCATCTTATGCCGTCCGCCATATTAGATTTACAACGTCATAAAATAGGAGGTCGTGAAGATAATGGTAATCCTCCGTCTTTGGGCGTCCGCCATATTAAATTTACAAGCTCATGAAATATACTATATTGAGTTGTCACCGGATACGCAAAATTTCAGCATAATTGGATATCTGGAAGTGGGTGTAGAATCGAATCTCAGATTCCGCCCTTATTTACAACGTCATCAAATAGCCCATATTGCATTGTCTCCGGAGCTATATACGTGTGCAAAATTTCAGAATGATCGGATATCTGGAAGTGGGTGTAAAATTGATTCCCAGATTCCATGCTCACAAAAATGAAGTTAAATATAAAGCTTGTAAAATAAAAAGGAATATATTTCAAATCTTCTTTCTATCATAAATTCATGAATGGGGGTTTATGGAAACAGAACATATTATTTGTCATATTCCTAACCTATGAACGCCTGAAGCTTGAAGCGGTATTTAGTTTTGCGAATTTCGAGTTCGCCCGTTGGACAGAATTTATCGTAAAGTCGATAGAAAGCCCAATAACGCGAGACCACGTGAACGCGACATTGTGACTTGGGCTTATTTCCGGTTCCCGTTAAGCGCTGTCAAACGCTTTTTCATTCCCAAGCACTGTTAAACACAGCAGTTGCTCCATTACGTTTGGAAATGGAATGGAAAATGTTGGTTTCATTACTTTTGAGGCTAGTAAAATTCGTGCAAAAGCATAAAACTCGCATCGGCGTGGCGCGGCGAGCGTTACAGACTCTTTGTCAATGTCCCATTCCATGAAAAATTAATGTGTCAGATTTCTGTCAAGTTAACTAAGTGTCACTTTCCTCACACATTCATAAGGATGATGTTGACAAATGCGTTCGCAAAATCAAATCGCATCCTTTCAATCAACCACATCACTCGAATCTCAAAGACAAACACAAACACTCATCCAACACTCTCATGACGAGTAGATACCGATAAGACTTTTGTCAAAAATATTTATGCTAAACAATCAAAAATATCAAGAGATGTCAAACAGATATCATTACCACCTAAAAACATACATAAAACACCGTGCATCAGTTAACTCCCCAGAGAGTCCTCCTGAAGTCGTGACAAATCATATCACATAAACAGAAAACATACACAAACGAGTAGCAATCGACGGGGAGTAAGAGATTTCGTAAGATCCTGACAAATGGCGCAGCATATTCGTTTCTGTATCCTGAAGAAATCCTCTAAATCTAAACAACAATCTTTGTGAAATATTTTTGCCCAAACAAAAAAGGATGTTTTGTTTGTATTGGCATCATCTTTGCGTCTCTCCACTGCTCATCTTGTGGTTTATGACGACAGAGATGCTAAAATTCTTGTTTTCCTCGCTATATGTGTTGTCCTTTATTCTTCCGACAGAACGATTTTTATTTGGCCACGTCCCATGTCACACACAAAGATTGATTGTCTCTGCATTCGACTCCAAGAATTTGGGGAGATTCACCATATCATCCGAGCGACTCTAGGGATGATGTCCATCTGAGTGCTCATTATAGTGACATTGATTGTACACACACATATGTCCGGACAGAGAAGGATATTTATATTTATTTTCGTATTTGCAAAGCTTTCAGACATAACAAAACAATCATAAAAAAAAATGCTGCTGAATGGCTTGGAAATTGTTCGAAAACAGCAGAAAAAAAAGGAACACACAACACAATAATCCTGTCAACCACCACAGGAATTATCTTGCACAGAGCACAGAACCCAGCCCAAGAGTAAAATGAAGAGGACGAAAATTGCTAAACAAAATACTGAGCAAACTAAATGAACCAGAATGGGACAAATCGAAGGATCATCATCAGCATCATTGAAGGTCGGTTTCGGTTTCGCCGGATGGGCTCCTAAGCAAATAGAAATAAAAACGCTTTTTCCTGAGGTGGGGTGGCATACAATTAGGTAGACATTTTAAGGAGATTTGCTGATTTCTGGCGGGAGGACATTTTTCAAATTGGATTTACGAAAATAAAAAAAACACCACTGATTGGCTTTTCGCCCTTCGGTTTGGCATTACAAACGTAATTTGGATCTTTAATTTCCTGGAAGGCAATGCGCGCCTATGTAATCAGTGATTACGCGGTAGATTTATGGGATTTGCATTAAAGTTCTGTCAACGTGAGGTTCAATATTTAAGGATGATGCAAGAGAAAATTCACGGATTTGATAGTCAATACAGTGAAACCCGGTTAAGAAACACCCTCTTAAGAGGAAAACCCGCATAGCATCGTCGGTTTTTTGAAACCATGAGTTTATAAAGTAATATTCTTGTTAAAATCCTCTTTCAAGTACGTTTCGGTGAACAACATTCCCCGTTTAAGTACTAATTGTTTCTCTCTCTTTTGTCATAATTTATATGAAATATTTCCCTTTTCAATACCCTTTTTAATAAAGCACTAGCGTCGAAACAAAACAAAATGTAATAAACTTAATCTAGCTAGTACATAATGTGGTGAGTTCTATAGTAGTACTCTAGTAAGACTTTGGGGTTTTATCTTAGCTGTCACTTTTCAATTGTTGGCTGTGAAGATCTTTCGCTGACTTCTCTTGTTCGCGTAAAAGTACCTCTAAGCACAATAAAAAAAAGTCAATTTCAAATTTTTGTCATATCAAATTCAATTTCTTCCAAAATTGTAAATATTTGATAAAATAATGTTACCTCCAATATCAAAAATATCAGATTAATAACTTTTTGACAGGTTTACATTTTTTAACGTGATGATTTGTATTGTCATATCAATAAACAACATTAAACTTTGTTTGGTATTCTGTGTTATCATTTTTGCAAGACTTAATATTAATTCTACATTACTCGTATGGTTTTGATGTTGAAAATGCGAAATTGATACGATTTCATATTAATATTCAATTCTCATTAAAAACTGATATGATTTAATGTATTTCTGATATTAAATGGAAAAAAAAAAAATGTTTGGCTTCAGCAGTCCTAGGTAGAACCAAGCCTAGCTTCCCGCAACCATTTGTGTGTGCGCGTTATATATTTTTGCACGAGTGGAAGGGACCTACAGTTTTCTGCCGTCTCCGAACGGCGAGTTGGGAAGCTTTACATGACAAATGATACTCTTGAATGCTTGTCAGGCATTAGGAAGAGGTGGGCACTGTGAAAAACTTTTTAGGTGTTTGCGGCGGGATTCGAACCCAAGATCGCTGGCTCAGTAGTCCGACGCACTAACCACTTGCGCTACGGTGCCCACTAAATTAATTAGAGCCGTAATGTTATTCATATTGATATTTAAAACACATAAAATTCATATGAAAAATGTAAAAATGCAGTTGTTTTTTTTTTGTTTTAATTCACGCGCGCTAAAGGGGTTATGAATACCCTTAAAATGTCTTGGACAGCGCGGGCCAAGGGAAATTTAGGGAGGATGAAAGAGGAGATACCGATGCGTATTGGTCTTAAATGCTTGTAGATCGTAACGGGAGGGAAAAATCGTTTTTGGTAAAGCATTCCACATTCGTGTTGAGCGGTTAAAGAAAGTATCTCTATATTTTACTGTACATCCGAAGTTGGGCTTAAGGGTAAACTGATGGGCATTCCTTGCGAGACGTGGGCTGCGGGAAAATTGTTGAAGGGGATGAATGCAGCTGGCTGTTTCGCTGGAGCACTGTTTGTTGAAAAAACGATAAAACAGGGAAAGACAGGAAACATTACGACGGTGTTCAAGAGAGTCAATTGACTCAGTGATGTTTCGATCCCCTATAAGTTTTATCGCGCGCTTTTGTATTCTATCGATCAGGTGCAGTGATGTTTTTGAAGCACCCGACCAGATATGAGCATTGTACTCGAGCTTGGGGCGAATATACGCCTTATAAATTGTAGCTAGATCAGAAGGGGTGAAGAATTTTTTACATCGTTGGAGAAAACCTAGGCATTTCGCGGCGTTTTCGGCGACTTCGAATATGTGGGTAAGATTACGCTTTAACCATAGAAGACAGCATTGGGTTTTTGAACCATTAAATTCCACCCTATTATTTATACCCCATTTGGTTATGCTGTCAAGGTCGGAATTTAATGGAACGCAACGGTTCCAGTTCCACAGCCGAAGAGCAGGGACGTGAATCTGTAAACGAATACGTAAAGCTGAGGGTGCTATCGTCAGCGAAAGAATGTATTGGATTAGATGTGGCAGACAAGAGATCATTTATTAAAATAAAAAAGAGTGTCGGAGACAAAACTAAGCCATGGGGGACACCAGCATTTATAGGTTGAATTGCAGACTTGAAACCGTCCAAAACAACTTGTATTGAACGGCCCGAAAGGTAGTTTCTAATCCATTGAAGAAAATGTTCATCGAAGCCATTTGCACGCATTTTCGACAAAAGAGCTTGATGCCAAACTCTGTCAAATGCTTTTGAAACATCAAGTGCAACAATCTTACACTCACCAGAGTGATGAAGGGATTTGTTCCACTTTTCGGTGAGATATGCCATCAGAGCACCAGTGGATCTTTTGCTACGAAAGCCGTATTGTCGGTCATTGAGAAGCTTTCGTGATTCAAGATATTTCATTAGCTGACGGTTTATCAGCGTTTCCATGACCTTCGGAAGGAGGGACGTAAGTGCTATGGGTCGGTAACTGGGGAGAGAAGAAGATTCGCCTTTTTTAGGGACGGGCTGGACAAATGCTGTTTTCCATCTACTCGAAAAGAGCCCAGAGGAGTGGGAAAGATAGAAAAGCTTACGCAATGGTTTTGCCAGCGTGGAAGATCACCGCTTCAGAACTATGGGGGATATACCGTCTGGACCGGCGGATTTGTGAATGTTAAAATCTTTAAGTACCTACTCTTGCAACTGTAGGAGTGCGAAAGTGGAAATGTCCCATGGGGTTATACCGAAATAAAGATGTTCAAACCAGAAACTGCGAGGTTTCAGTGGTTATTTTCGTAGTGCTCATTGTAGTGATCGGTTCGTTTGATTCGTTCGTGTGTGTGCTTATAAAGTTTGTCGTAAATGTTAAAAGACACATAGAAATTTGTATGTAAGAACAGTGTTTGTAGTTTAAGTTCCTGTACTTTCGTGTACTAGATTCGACAATCTTAACCGTAAACGAAGAAACCGACAGAGGATTCCTCGCATGAACAGTCAGTAGAAAAGAGTCCCAAGCAGTATATTCTAATTGCTGATCAGCTGAAATAAATAAAATCCAAATTGAAACTAATGAGAAACGATGAACATGAATCGATGCAACTTTGGATGAAAACATATCGTCAGAGTGACCTAAAATTAACAAATGACCTAGAAATTCTGTAGGCTGGCCGTTTTATAAGCATTCCGGAGGATAGCAATTCGTAAGTTATTTATCATGGGAAGACAAATCTTAATTAAGATTATATTATTGGGTGGTAGGACATTATTTTAATAATGATCAAATATTTCTCTGAAGCGTTTTAAAAAAAAAATCCAATTTACATTTCCCTTTACATTTTCTTTTCCAAACAAAAATCCCGAAAAATATTCGGGATTTTTACAAAAGCGTGATTTGTTTTTCCTGATTTTGTGTCCCTAGTCCCTACTGGGGTCGTTCAGTAAAATTGAAAAACCCTTTGTATGCATGCATGTTTAAACAAGTGTATCAATTAAATTTGATATATTCCACTTTAAAAAAAAATAAGTTAACAGTGAATTCGAATTCATTTGGTTTAAAGTTTAAACTTTAATTTAAAGCTTTATTTGGCTGTATTTGAAAGTTTCAAAAGCCTACTATTTCCAGAGATATTTTGTTCTACTTTACAATATTATTCCAAACCGAAAATTAAAAAACGCATCTATCCCAAACGTGTAACTTTCAAAGCCTACTTCGAATTTATTTAACTAAACCTCGCCACAAATCAAATTCAAAATCATTACTATTATAAAAACGTAACTTCAAAAAACTTTGTTACCGATGATCTCCGCAAATACTGCACCGAACGTGAACGTGAAATAAATTCTATAATAATCGTTATTTTCGTAAAAACCAGTTAGGCTATGTTTTTTTTTGTTTAAATGTTGTTTGTTCTTAAGAAAATGTAATTTTTTTATATTTTTTTGAGGTTGCCCCACATATTAACTCCTAACTTTAAAGCAGTTAAACGAATTGGCAAAACAAAAATGTTTGCATGAAGTCAATATATACATATACGCAAATTTTAAGACCCTTATATTTTCTTAACTCTACATACCTATACATGCTGAGAAATAAATAAATAACTATTTTAAAAACATAAAACAATTCATGAAATCATTTCCATCAGTGGAGACCGAAGCCAACAGCCATGAAGCAGTGGGTGACGTCATGGTGTGTGTATGTGGCATATTTGAATTTCTGCGTATCTACTGAAATAGCATTCTATTGATGCATTGTGCCCGGCCTACTACGATAAATATGATTGTAAAAGCAAATTCAAATTTTAAAAAAGTGCACGGGCAATGGCGGGCGGGCAACAGCTGTACCTATACTATAGAAATGTATTAGAAGAAAACAATTTGTTTTCTATTAAAAGTTGCAGATGGGCAAAGCAAGGCGAGCACGGGTCAGCTATCTCTATGTATAAAACAGTTCACTGACTGACTGACAGACAACGCACAGACCAAACCGATGGACCTAAAGGGCTGAAATTTGGACAGTACATTGCTATAATAATATAAACATCCACTTAGAGAGGATTTTTTGTAATCCCACCTCTAAGTGGGTGAATTCGGAAAAATAATTCGGCACTTATCTCCAATACAATTTGTTTTGCCTTAACAGTGGTAGGGGGGGCGAAGCAACGCGACCACGGGTCAGCTAGTTGTAAATATTCTCGAATTGAATATCAACAAATCCATGATGGCAACTTCAGTAATCATTTGATTTAGTGACTTTGAAACAAGAATAGGTACATACATATTATTTTCTATTTTCCACCTACACACATACTTTCATTTAACTTCTGATGGAAATTGATATTCCACTCTCATGTCACCTATCAATTGGTTGGAACTAGCAGCGCGCATATTCAAAATGTAAATTTTCACACCATTCGATGCTCATCAAGTGCAAAACTCCTGGAGGTACTCATATTCGTGTGCAAAATGTTGTTTGTTTATCCAAAGTTTATGATATTTGTCCCTAAAACGATTGTAGAGGGTTGGAAGCATTTCATATGTATGGCCTCCGGTAGTGGGCTCCTTTAACCGTAAAACTGATTTTGTCTCGGCTCAAAAGGCAGTAAGTTAGTTACGAAGTGCAACGACTAACTTCCTTATCCCAACTGAAGAGATGATCCAATTGAGAAGTTATAGGTCTGAATAATTATGAATTTAGTTGATAGCCACAGTCAGTCTTCTGAAAAAAAACATACATATATATGTAGGTATGTATTTCTTTGCATGGAATTTAATTACAGGTGCGTCATATTATTTCAACAAACGTGTTGATTCCCGTCACATGTTAATTTAGTAATGTAGTCTGGAAACTCCATGACGAAACATAGCATAATGCTCGATTAACAAAATTCGTAATGACCGTATCAAAATACGGCGTTGGTACTGGCGTTCACTCCGTTGTGTCTGATAGGCTTCGGCAATGTGTTCGTATCCGAATCTACCCGAACCATCACCCGAAAAAAAAAAAAAACATATTAGAAAGTTGGATGCATTTCCATATTTTATTGATATCCGTTGAGGAAATATCTTGTAGATAAAAAAATATTCTCCAAGTTTTTTTTTCCTAAGGCTGATAGTGCCGGGCAGCTTCACCGGAGGCGATAGGGGGATCCTTACTCCTCCTCATCTATGCAGCTACGACAGAAGTCATTGCGAGGATTCCCAATCGGCTGGTGTCTCTGCCTATTGCACAATGACCTGTCAATACCTTAAATAGGGTGCCAGATGCCAGTATGTGCTCTGTTGTTTTTAGCAGGATGTAAGTTGTGCGTCGATTAAGCTGAGGCCAAGTCTGTTTGGGGTGGCTAGGCCTACACGTATTCAAGTTACGCCATCTTTCATTAGCCTGTTGCCAGTGCTTGCGTAGAGATTTCGTGTCTGTTCCTATTGGCACATGGGGTTAAGTTTCTGTGGTAAAATTCCCTAGTTTTGTACCTTTTAGTTCGTCTGCTTGACCTGGTATATCAATATGACAGTGTGAGCATGCATCTGCTCGATATATGGTTTAAAGATGCGTGACAGTGCCTGGCCAATTTTGATCTTATAATTCGTGATTCGAGTGCCATAATAGTTTCTTCCCGATTGTACATCGACAACCACCCACCACGAATTCAGTTCTGCGATGTGTGCATTTGAGAGAATCCTGTAGGTCATCAGCAATTAAAGGAAAATAATAAACCTTCTCCTTAATAGCCTCGCATCCCTTCACTCATTTTAACTACGTAAGTTGGTGTTACAATTAATTAGAAGCACAGCTTACCTCATTCATTTGTTAAGGAAATTAAACCACAGATGGAACTTCATCTTCTTTGATCATTCTAAATTCTAAACAAACTTCCAATGTCCTTTTGACTGTACTAATTGACTTTTGAATCTGTAGTAATCTCATCATCTGTCCAGGTTGTCCACTTTATTCAATAAACTGCAACAGAAGTGCAAACAAAACTTGAAGCTCTACAAACCAACTAAAACCTAATAAATGACCCCTTATATGCACACAGTTTCGAACACCAAGGACACACTGGCCAAACGTTAGTATTTCGTCCCAGTTAAATGTCAACAACGGAAGGACATTCCGATTTCTTCATTCGTGTGCATCTAATTCAGCATTTCACCATTTTGCTTTCAAGAAAATCTCGTTCTCCTGATGGCGAAAATATTCTAAAGTAACCTTCTTCGTTTGTTTTTGTGAATTCCTTTAATTTACATTTCTCTCTAACGCCCCAGCTCCGGTAGTTTCATATATCCTTACGATTTAATTAAATGAATTCATACACGTTTATCCATACTACGAGTACAGTTCATTTTGTATTCCCGCAGTCTCAGAGTCTCTCACACTTTAAAGAGATTTATGCCGAAAAATTACATCGAAAATTGCTCAGTGACTGCGAAGAATCCTTTTTACAACCCCCCCTGGGTGGGGGTGGTTAAGACAAAAACCGTTGTAGTAGCAACATCCTTAAAATATCAACGCGGCAATTCATACATTTATGCATGAGCAGAGCAGGATGTGTAATATAATATCGGCTGCTCACAAGGATTCACCGTAAGCAAGGATCATAGAAGATTTCAAAATGCCGGCGAATGGGGTTATTACGGACGGACGGTTTGAGGGTGTTTTTTTTTTTGTGTGTATTTGTATTTTTCATATTCAAAATCCCGAAATGTTCGAGTAAACTGATTTTATTTGCCAGGACTACAGCATTACATGGATATCATCGTCGTTTTGCGTAAGGATTCGCATATTTAGCAGTAAGCACATAACCCTTGTGTCTATTGGTGGTTAAATCATCGACACTGTTTTCTCGAAAATAGGGCGTCGTCGTCGTCGTTATTGTTGAGTGGATGGGGAGGGGAGTTTTATTCAAAGTCATCGTAACGAGTGGATGCTTTCATGGGCACGTTTGTTTTATTCTCAAAATGAAATTGTTCTTTTGGGTGGGTTGGGGGCGTTATGGATATGCTTTTTTATGGTATCGCAGATGATTGCAGGTTTTTTTTTGTTGTTATTGTTTACGAGTATGACAATTGGTGAAGGATTTAAGATAAATATAAAATGTAATGGGCGTCGTCCTTGACTGGTAAAACTGTTTTTTTTTTTGTTTTGTTATTTATATAAGTTGAAAACTTTAAAGCCAAACAAATAATTCACTTTTATACGTTTAAGTGAAAATAAGCAATTGAGCGAATACGAAAGCGTTGTATTATACAGTCAAAATCGGTTATAATTAGAACGAAATATCGGTTATAGCGAACATTTTGTACACAGGAACTTGATTTATGTATCGCTTACAACGAACTTAAAAAAAATTGAAAAGACATGACATGACATGCCATGAAAGTGCAGAGTGCGGAAATATCTTTTAACAGTTTGTACTACGAATAGTACAGATTTAATTTTGTTTCATATTTCACTATGATACATATTATGTATTTTCGATTTGATTTCAGTCACTGCAAGAAGTATTTGGCCACTGACCCATTTTTCAATTTAAACGATTTTTAATGCGTTTTATATTTTTCTTTCTGTTATATGTGTAGGGGCGAGTGGGGTTACTCCTAACACTTTTTACGAAAATTGATGGTGCTCTTAAGATTTTCTGAATTAGTTAGCCAAACCTGTTTCAAATCGAAGAGCTACATTTCATCTACAAAATCCACCAACAAAGTCTGCTAAGAAGATATCAAAATATCGCATTTAAAAAAAAAAGAGTCGGGGTAGTTGTAACAAAATTGTGAAATCTTATATCACGAGTTTTTTTTCATAAAAAATACTGTTTATTTCAAAAACTTATTAAAACAATACAAAAGCTCTTAAAAACATATAAAATCAAAATACACTTGATAAAAAAAAAACCAAAAAAAATAAATAAATGAAATAAGGTAGGTACATAACATACATAGGTGAGGTGGTGGTTTCGGTGGAGATCGCACAAAGAGGGTGTAGTTTGAATACCACAACCATAGGTGACCAACTACATCCAAATAAACGTATTTGGATGTAATTTAATATATTTAATTTATATGCACCCTGTGGAGTTTAAGAAGAGGATCAGTTCTCCAATCCTCTTCTTGGATATCTCTTTAAGGTCATCGAAGAAGGGTTTGCTCGGTATGCGCTACCTGACTCCCGCTCATTTCCCTATTGTAATTTGGCAATATCTTCCTGGATATGACACGGTTTGTAAGACTGGTCCATCTGAGACCAGCTAGTTTTAAGAAGTGTGAGAGTACATTGCTCTCAACAGCACCTATAGGAATATGAACATTTTCCTCTAGCGAGCTATTAACGGCTGACCGTCGCCTCGTTAGTTCGTCGACTCTCTTTGTCCTGGAACCCAGAGAAGAGTGACTTTAGTCTGATTGCACAAGCGATTGAGTTTTTCTTGACGTTAGTCAACCAGAGATGAATTTTAACATGTTAAAACTTACCCCGCAAAAATGTTACAACTTGCCCCGCCATGAAATTTAACACAAAGATCACTATAAAAAAAAACCGAAATCCACACAAACCTCACATATATGTATACAAAAACATCGCCAAAACATAAATGCATATCTACAAAAAACAACTGGCACTATATCTCTTGCCTGCGAATAGGTACATATACCAAAAATACGAAAAAAAAAAAAAAGTTACAAATCTCTCAATTTCGGGGACCCCACCCACAACTTTTTCCACTGACGACCAATTCAAAACGGAAGTAGACACCTCGTTTGCTCTGGAAAAGACGAATATTTTTCACTTTCACGCGACTTTTAATTTTCAGGGGAACCCTTTATTTTTTAGCTGTTAAAACTTACCCCTGTTACTTCTAACCTAAAGTAAAAAGAAGAATTTTTAGCATTGAAGCTTCAATAATGTCTAGACTCGAATCTGGTAATTGAAATAAAAGTTTGGCAGCTGAATATTCAGTGTCGGCTTCAACGATATCCACAATATAGAAAAAAAATTAAAAAAAAATTGATGAATCCAATATAAAAAGAAAAAAGTTTGGAGCAGTCAACATCCTTACCATGAGGTTATTCCACTTATCTGGTCGACAACAAAAAATTACAGAAGTTCAAACATGAATAATCCAATCCCATCACATCTGCTTTTGTTTTATTACAAAAAACACGCAAAGCGGTTATAACTATGTATCGGATATAACAAAATTCCCATTCCCTCAAGTTCGTTATAACTGATTTTGACTGTTTGGTGTTTAATGGGACGGTGCGTTCATACTTTCATTCCTTTTCGCTGCGGAAAGTGGGTTGATTAAATTTGACTGACACTGAGCTCGAAAATTTGAAGAAAAGTGCAGTTTTTCTGCAAACAAAAAAATTCATTGACAGTTGCTTTCTTGCTATTGTCACATCTGAAAATCCGTGTCGTGGCAAAAATGGAGAACAATGTGAAAAGTTTCGTTCTTGAAAACATAATCGAAATAATTGAGACACGAATTATCTATTCATTGTATAAAAGGAAGTCCCCAAAATGTGGCTTTCTGTATGTACAGGCTGATCTCGAGAACCACTAAACGGATATTGATGCGGATTTCACTATTATGATCTGCATTTCCTGGCGGAATTTATGGGTGTACTCAGACTACTCCATTAATTATAGAAGCTGAGAATTTGAGATCGAAGTGACAGAAAATCAAATTTTCTGTCATTGCACAGCCCTAACTCAACAATGGCTAATTGGATTTAAAACAAAAATAAAAAAATGGTTTTAGTAAATTCGTTCAAGATTCATTTGAGGTATTAATCATGCTTCTGCCTCATCCTGGAGCTGAGCTATGCTCAAAACAATTCAAGAAATCATTGCCAACCATTTTCCATCAGGGAGCTTACGTTAATAACGAATTAACAATTACCACGACAGTACCGAAAACGCAGACGTGTGTCCGTGTCACTTGAATCCAGCACGTTGAGGTGTTTGGCAAAGGAGAAGTGGCCCGTAAGAACGCCAGTGAGTTCTCTATAGTCTTTTTTGCTAAGCGATAGCAAAAATGCTGCGGATTTCCCCCAGGTGGCGGGAACCATTTGCTTGTCCTGCGTGCATCTAGTAAGGTGCCACATCTTCGATTGCATTCACTAGATAGTTTCGCCCGATTTTCCGTTTCTGTTAAAGCCTCTATGATGGAACCCTGGCAACGAGGGTTGATATCATTCTCGTCTGCATATCCCAGTAGCTGGACAGATGGATATCCAAAGTTCTCCGGCCGGCACTAAACCTAAGAAGGACTAGAGAAATCCTTTGTCCTAGCAGGGCACAACTTAAAACAATTGTAGCTCTTGGGTAAACATGCTAAGAGGCTCCGACTCACAGATAGATACAGGCGCTTGCAGATACTGCAACGATATATAGATATAACAGAAAATATCGCACATATTCTATGCGAATGTCAGCGCATAGCACGTTGCTCGTAACCCCACTCTATCATTTGATAGGGAAATTCACTGACATTCGAAAAAAATAAAGGCGGTTCCAAATCTCATCAAACTGTCACACAAGACGTTTTGCTCGATAATCCATTTTCAGAGCTTAAAAGTTTTTAAGTCGGAAAATGGAAACGCTTCCTTGAAGATATCATGGTCAGCTGTCTGCTTATTCCGCGCCCAATAAATGAACGTCGAGCGTCGGCTTCAAGTCCGCTTGCATGCCTAAGATTTTTATGCAGTGTTACCAACGTGGGCACCGTAGCGCAAGTGGTTAGTGCGTCGGACTACTGAGCCAGCGGTCTTGGGTTCGAATCCCGCCGCAAACACCTAAAAGTTTTTCACAGTGCCCACCTCTTTCGAATATCTGACAAGCATCAAAGAGTATCATTTGTCACGATTGAGCTTCTCAACTCGCCGTTCGGAGTCGGCAAAAAATTGTAGGTCCCTTCCATTCGTGCTAAAAAATATAACACGCACACACAAATGGTTGCGAGAAGCAGGCCCAGGTTCACCTCGAGCTGTAGCGCCAACTAAGTAAGTAAGTAAGTTACCAACGTAATGCAATTGGCAAACCTTCGAATGAAGTTAGACTTAGATTAGGCCTGTACATCAAATGAAATAAAATTTAAAACTATTGGCGCAAGACCCTATAATACCGTAGAGCTAACAGATATAAAGCATGTGACTTATAGCCCCGAAGTAGGTACAACGTATACGTCTAAGTGAAGGCCCATATTTCACTCCATTCCAAAACCTTCGAATAAACAAGAAGTGTCTCCGGCCTTAGAGAAAATCCCCATCCACTCATCTATCTCCGGTGCTAATGGCTCCGGTTAGTGAGTCCCACCATTTTATCCGCCATTGATGGCTGCCCCTTCAAAATTGGAGCCATGCAGAGAGGCTATAAATAACAACTTTTTGGCATGATAAAAGTTAATTTAACGAGCTCACCACTCCGCTCCTACGAGCACTGTCACTGTGTACACAGTGTTCGGCTCTAGGTATATATTGACGGGGAAAAAAAACTTAGTTTTCTTTTTTCGTTTTTATTCGATTTCCCAGCATTTCGTGTCCAATGGGGGTGGCAAAAAAAAGAGGACCGAACAAACCTCCATCATCTGAAAACCAGGCCTTTTTTTATTATTTCTGTGTAAATCGTTCAGGCAGATACAACACACACAACACACAGAGGAGAGACAACACAAATCGACAAAAAAAAAAAAAAACAAGAAGAGGAAAGGAAAATGGAAAATCGTTTGCTAAATTGAACGAATGTTTATTTTGTTGCTCATCGGAGGACATCAAAACACAACAAAGGCACTTACGAACTTTTACCAAAATTACATTACGAGAGGGTGGCGGTGGTTGAACCGCCCCCAAACTATACAAAATGTTGTTGTTGCTGCTGCTGGCTGTTACCGATGATGCTGCCACTGATGATGATGATGATGATGGCGGACAGATTTCCACCATAAAAAACCAGAACCAGCGAATAACAACAAAAAATAACAACAATTTATGTGTTATTATTCAATTTTGAAAATTGCTTTTATGGGGTTTTCCCGGTAGATGGGGTTATTTGGTGTAGTATCATCATCACCACCCGCACACCCCCCACCATCATTGCTGGCAGCAGCAGCAGCGTCGATAATGTTCCTCGATAGGATGTAATGTAATTTGGGGTCATATTTTATGGCTGATTGATTTTTATTGTCAGGGTTTTATGATTTGCAAACGGTTCTTGCTGCTTTCTGTATGTGTGTGTGTGGGTTGTTGGGTCTTTTGTATCGCTTTACGGTACTTGGCAGGGCTTGCAATACAGTAAATTGCTCAATTTGATTTTATTCTTAGGGTTATTGGAGGGATTTTACGTGACCTCAGAGTGGTGTAGTGAGATTAGGCGCAACGACCACCGATAACGTTTCGTTATTTAACGTCACCACGTAATTGTGCAATAAACGTAAAAGTAAAGTGGAATTTTGTTACGTCCTCAGAGGCGAGCAATGAATTTTGATTTCAAATGCGGCAGGTTTGGTGGTTGGGGGATCT
Organism: Brachyopa scutellaris; assembly: GCA_949775065.1. Classification (NCBI taxonomy): domain Eukaryota; kingdom Metazoa; phylum Arthropoda; class Insecta; order Diptera; family Syrphidae; genus Brachyopa; species Brachyopa scutellaris. Next base: position 108,820,521 of record OX459113.1, read on the forward strand.
GCAATTAGGATATTAATTTTTTTTTGTTTGGGCAAAATCTAGGACCTACGATCATAAAAAGATCGTATGATCTTTTGCAGTTTAATGTGTATTTGGTAATAAATGGCGCAGCGCGGCGGTTGTAACGAATTCAAATGTAACTGAAAATAAAATATAGAAAAAGTCTAAGTATAAGATTATGCGACAGTGTAGGATTTGCCTCAGTTATTCTAATGGAGTATTTGTATTTGCCATAAACTTCTTTGGTTTAACTATACAGCCGGAAAGTATGTGTTGCTCCAGAAATATAATATCGTTGGTTAGCTATTGGATGAACTTTAGGAACGCAATACCTGTGCAAGGGACAAAGGACGACAAAGAACACGATTATATTGTACATATAAGGTAATCACCGGGAAGGTTAACAACTTTGTTATTTTGTTCATATTTGGCAGTCGTAAAGTATAGACGACGCGACGTACAGGTTCTATGCACTGTCCAGCTTTTCAAAAACGGCGCCTATCTTGTATGGGAGCACGGTTCTTCGACTGCCTGGACGACCTGGCTAAGATACCGCTTACAAACCTAAGAGAGAGAGATTTATTTAAAGATCGATATGGTTTTGTTAAAGGCATTTTTCTTCATGCACAAGTAGGGTATTCACAATCGACCTATTACGGTGAAATTGCATTTACTGCAAACGAACCTCCTAACCTAACCTAAAGTGTAGACGACGTTTCAACGTATTTTAATTGTAAAAACATTTTATCTAAATCAATCATCAATTATTGTGAAGAAATCATTATGGAGAAAGACAGTTCTGGGCAGTACAAAGTCCTCAAATTATTCATCAGTCACCATTGCATCAATTTAAAGTCGCATGCGGTTTGGGATGGATCATCGGCCCTTAACTTTTCCCAGATGAACGTGGCGTTACGGTTACTGTTACTGTTACTAAGAAACGTTACCGTTACGTGATTAATAACTTTTTGACACCAGCATTGGATATTTTAGGTTTGGTTAATATGTAGTTCCAACGAGATTGGTCAACTTCACATACAGCCAATGTTACAATTACTGAGTGTTCTACTTCCACAACAAATTATTTCAATAAATTGCAATGTTGATTGGAGATGGGATTTAACAGCTCCAGACTTTTTTTTTGTGGGAATATCTTAAGTCCATAGACCTGTCAACAAATCAAAAACACTTGAGTAGGTTAAACAAAACATTCGTAACGAAATTAATGAAATGTGTGAAGATGTGATAAAAAAATGTTATAAAAAGAACCCGCATTTGTGAGGCTAAAAGAGGCGGACATCCGTCTTTGGACGAAGAAAACATAAGTACAGTAGAATCCGCTTAAGACGCGTCTAAAAGGAAAAAGACGCTCGTGTGGCATTGGCCTGATTGTCTACTCTTTGGATATACAGTGCTGGACATATAAATAGCACATTTTTCTCACATCTATTATAAGTTACATTTCCGTTCAATACAATCGAAAAAAAAAACCAGCAAAAAAAGATATGCACACGTTCAGCCATAAATACCAAAAACAGTTATGGTTAACTTTTCCTGCTACCGAGATAGCAATCAAACACATCTTCGATCACAAGTTTATTAAGTATTTAACTTTAGTAGTATTAAGTATATCAGGAAATGTCTTTATATATGGTGAGAGGACCACATTGCTTAGAGGAAACACGACAGCTCAACTTCAATTTGAAGGCTAACGTCTTATCGGTTTCAAATATGTCTGAGCAGCTACAATGATCCAAAAACGTTGTCTATAATGCCTGGACGTGTTTGAGAATGTCAAAAATGTTGTAAGAACTCCAATGGCAAGGAAAACCACGTCAAAAGTCGACAACCTGATCTCAGCGTTAGTGCAACCAACCCATTTTTGAAGTCTATAGAGGAAAATCTTATGAGTTAACATTCGATTAGTGTACCCAATAGAACCATTAGAAGGCGTTTACAGGGAAAACAAATAAATTGAGAGGATGCACAGCACAGAGAAATTTGCTCGTGACAAAAAAAAGTTCGAGGCAAGAAAAACTTTTGCAAGGGAATAACCTCCAGAAACCGATGTTTTGGTTGGAAAAATGTACTGTCGAGTATTGAACCCGAGTTGTGTAGATTCGGATCGGATGGAAAAAGGTACGTTTGGCGTACACTTAACCAAAATCACAAATCCACAATACACTATCAAAATGGTTAAAACGGTTTAGGCTGGTTTTCTTGGCACGTTGTGGGACCAATTCTGAAGACTACCACAAAAATGGACAATTACATCTATAAACCACTGGTATGGCGTTTTATGCATGGTAATGATCCTAAGCGTACTTCTCGCCTTGTATGGTATTGTCTTAGTGATCAAAATATAAACGTTTCAGGTCGGCCAGCACAATGTCCTGATCCAAACTCGATCGAGAACCTACGGAACGACGCCGGGCCACACAAAGAAGCAGTCAAACCATGAAATGCTGCAGAATTGTGGGCAAACATACGAGTCGCCAGGAAGTCTATCCCAAAAACGCATTGTGAGGCTTTCGTGGATTGTCTTCCGAAAGGGTGTGCAGCTGTGCTCAAAAATAAAGGTTTTCCGACTAGCTTTCAGGCTTTGCTCATAAAGGTATTTACCTAAATTTCATACAACGTACTATTGAAATAAATATGTTTGCATTTTTTTTATTTTCAAGCAAATCATCACATTCTTTGGCTAGTTTAATTGATATTTTATAGTGTGATAAATACTATTTGTACAAATTTCATCATTTCAACAATTTCATCATCATTTATTTCATTACATGTTTTATATTGACAAAATTTAAAGTGTGCTATTTATATGTCCACCACTGTATATCAGTTTTGCTTTGCATGGATTTGCATAATAGTTTTTCTTAATTTTAAGAACACGCTATAACTTTCTTAGTATTGCATTTTTTGAGGTTTGATCGTCAAATTAATTGACTCGTAAGTCGTAATGAGAAATTGCTGGAATACGTTTAAAACAGAATGTAGTAACCAGAACCGAAAACCTATTTACTATTAAGTGAAGCTATCAAAGCGAACCAACAGTTCAAAATGCGAAAATTTTACTTCAATTTTTTGTATTCCCTTTTATAATATCAAAAAAAATTTAATTGTTTACAAAAATATATTTTTTATTGTTTGGTTTCTATTTTTGACCGAAAATAATATTTTAGAACGAGATTTGAATTTTTGACTCTCGAATATTCCACCATTCTTCTACATCGGTTGAAAAACCCCTCACTGTTGGGAATCGCGACAGAAAATACAGTAGAATCCGCTTAAGACGCTCACGCTTATGACGCTATCCCGCTTTTAATGCTCTTTTTCTCCGGTCCCTTTATTTTGATAAGAATTCGTATGAAAAAAAAATCCGGGTAATACGCTCTATTTCCCGCTTAATAACGGAATATAATAAGGAAAACTAGCATAATACATGTATAATTTCAACTCTTTTTATAAAATATCACTTTTGTAATTTTTTAGTTTTTCCCGCTATTTTCTGTCGGTCCCTTGAAGAGCGTCTTAAGCGGATTCTACTGTATTTTCAAATCCTGCAACTCTTTCTTTTGCTGGTTGTTAAGTTTTCTATGAGGAACGTCTTCAACAAATCGTCGCTATTCGACAATGGTCATATCAAGTTTTGTTAAAATATTGAATTGTCAAATAATATAGAATGTGTAACGTAGCCGAAAGCCCTGGTAGCTAGCGCTTTATTTTTTTCCATTATTGATCATGTAATTCTATTTATGTATCAATAAAGTTATAATAATAATAATAAAAGAATGTGTAAACGTACATAGAACGTTCAACGAGTTACTAATCTACTAATTGACAGATTTTATTATAATTTTTGACTAACCATGAGAACACCGATCTACGGTATGCATTTTTATCATGAAAAAAAAAACAGAACTAAAAATTGACAGTTGAATAAATATTATTTTTTTTCTATGTTGTCCTCCTTTAAACCTTGCATACATTTTGTTCTACAGATTGTCAAAATTAGTTTAATAAAATTTATAATACTATACCAGGCAAGCCCACGTAAAACGAAACGAAAATGGAGTGAAACTTTCAATTTTCCATTCGTTGCTTGGATTAGGCTCCAAAGAAATGCTTACATTTTTTTTTTTTGACAGTACTAAGCGAAGCTCCAAACCTGCAAGTCAGTTTTGATTAAAACATTTCTTTAAAAGCAAACTTATCGGAAAGCCATCTTGCAAAATGGCGAATAACTTACCACGATTCTCAGAAACACAACATGATTAGTGTTTATTGTCCGTCAGTGATTGTTTTCAAGGCAATATCTATCTACAATTTGTTAATTACGGCTAACAAAATCCGTAGGTACTTGTATAGTTAGTAGTATTTTCTTATCTAACAAAAGACAAAAAAGAAAAAAAGATTGAAATAACTTCACCTTAATCGAATTCTACTCATTGTTTTCGTCAATAATACTCGTTTACTCGTAATCTAAGTGACGCAGCTTATACTTACCTCAACAAATCAGCAAATCCAATTACAACTTAAATTAATCGTTGTTTTTCAATTGAACTATCAATGACGTTCTTAGCCCAGTCATAAGTACGTATATATTTACTCATAAATAATCGAAATCACTGACTGACTACCATTGTCACTACTAGATACTTATCTAATCACAATTCTAATTGAATTCAATTTGAATCGATCGATTAACAAGAAAACCCCACAAACGTCCTCCATCGGAAAAAAACCACTTAAACAAATGAATTGCAACAAAATCAATTTAAATGGTTATTAACATGGTAACAGAGGGGGACGACCATCCACTTGAAATCTAAACCCTCTTTCGACTGATGGATAATTTAACTAATTTTATCTCTGGTCGTTTTCAAGCCCCATTAACTCTCAAGAGCTGTGTTCGCAGAGGAGAGAGGGTTCCCGGCACCACCACTGACAGTTGTTTTTAGCGACGGTATGTTCGCTCGTTGTTCTGTCTGATTACGACAAATCCAACAGTGCAATATGTAGTTTTCGTCGATGTTTTATACGCATGTAACTGCCATTGTGGAATTATTTTAATATGATATACGACTATGAAGGATCACTTGATACGAAAACACAGTTTGTTAGCTCTAATCTGAATGTTATGTAGGTGTGGTGTTAGATGGTAATTACATGTTTATTTACCTAAATTAAATGGCTTTTAGCGTTGTTTTTTTTTTTTAAACAGCGCCAGCAGCGGTGGGATGTCCTGATGGCGATGATTTTGTTAGTCATATGTTGTCATTTCAACGTGTTAATGTGTTTGTAAATATGGATTGATTAATTTTTGAACAGAAGGTGTTGAGTGACTTTTGGGGTTACATGCAGATAGCGGTTTAATTGGTATTAAGTGGATGATAGATAGAGAAGTGGTTATATTTTATTTTCTCCTAAATATTTGTTCATATGTCGCAGCAAATTGGTGTAAATGACATTATATAGGGTTACCATTTTTTTTTATATCAGATGGAACTATAGAAGTCTGAGTACTTTTTGCAGATCAGCTTACCGCTCTATAGTACAGATGAATATTTCCTCAAAGCCCAATCTCAATGAAAAGTATTTCAAATAGTGAATTTCTTATTCTGGCGGATAGACAATTTGACCATTATGACAGAGCATTGTCAACGGGTTTGTGTTAAGAGACGTCATTCAAATGTATTCAATGTTCGACATATTATGTTATGTATACATTATAACAGCAGTTTACTATTAAATTTCTAGTATAATATTCATAGCTATATAGCCGTTCAGAGCAAAAGTGCGCATTTTGGAATTCGGGCTTAAATTCTGAAAAACTTACAACAGATAACAAACAAAAGTGCCTATTATTTGGTAGCTCTATATTTTAGGAACAAAATTATACAAAAATATTTTATATTTTTTTAATGTTACATATGTTTTGATCAAAAAACCAAAGTAAGTCAAGTTGCCCGATGTCAGGGTAAGAGTGCGCAGAGGTATGGATAAGAGTGCGCAACCAGTTTAAGTCACAGTTTTCGTAGTTTAAATGGCTTGAAACTAGGCCTTCACTCAAACCAAGTTCTTCGGCAGCGTTTCATGGGCTGCTTCCATTTTAAATCAACTTTGGGTTATCAATTTCCTTACCGTTTGTGTTTGGTAGATACGAGGCATTTTTCTGGAAAAACAAAAATAGAAAAATAGTTCAGCTACGAGCTACCACCTATCGTCTACGACTGTGATGTGCTCATTGCATTTTTCGATAGAAGGTAATAGCCTAAAAATTGTTATTATTACAAAAAGTGAAATACTGGGTAAGAAAGCACTACGCACTCTTACCCACAGAACGACTGCGCACTCTTTCCCTAGACGCTACTTATTTTTTTATTGTATTGAAAATCTAAGAACGAATCATATTATCCACTAAAATTGTATCCTAAATTAAACACACATATACACTGTTTATGCCTACGTACTACTTATGGAGCATCGAGTTGCCACGCTTTCCTGACACACTTTTAAAAATTAACTTTTTTTAACAAAATCCGGCTTTTTTTCCTTGATGATTTTCTTTGTACTGTTAAATGGAAAATGTTCGTAGAAGTTGTTCATCATTGGCGGTTAGTGAGGCACAAATTTACTCATTTAGCGATTGCTGCTAATTCTTTCACAGATGGAGAAAATGGCACTGGTTACTCTTACGCTGCGCACTCTTACTCTACTCTATTTGGTAAAGTTGCAATACCGTCGGTATTTTTTGTTTGAACCTTAACACAAGCCTCCTGCTATTTTCTGAGATGGTATATAAAGTAAGTCACAGAATGTCAATGAAATCTAAGCAAAATTACATTTCAGTTGGCAAAGTGTCCAAACAAACAGACCATCCAATAGTATATCAGAGCGCAATTTTTAAACATTGACAAAAAACCGCGAAAGGGATTAAGGACTCATATTTAATCGATTTGATGATGAGTGGCGAAAAAAGGAATATTAATTTTTTAGGTTATCGATCGAAATGTAATTAACAAATTCGATGTGATTATAGCTGAATCTAAAGTTGGTAAACGCCTCAGCTGTTATAAATATCAAGTAAATTTTTGTAATTGTAATTTTTGTTGCACGTTTGTAATAAATGTAATTATTCTAACTACACTCAATCTCGAGATCCCTTATTATAAAATATTCATAGCCAGCTACAAGAAAAAGACATGGAACCATTTGAAATGTCCAGTGGATTAGTTTATCGCCGTATGGAACACGGTCATCTCGCCTTGTAACCAAACGAGCTGGAAATAGAGGTTATACGACTTATGCAGGAGAAAATGGGACATTTACCTACGAACAGATTGGGCTTCATTACTGGTTCCCAGCTATGCACCGCGAGATTCAAAATTTTATTCGAAATTGTATCCGCTGTATCATTCACAAACCACCACGTCATATCAATGAGCAAACACCGCACAGCATTCCAAAGGAACCCTTTCCGTTCGATACAATTCACATTGACCACTTCGGACCTCTCCCAAATATCCGTAATAAAAATAAACACATACATATTAGTGACAATCGATGCGTTCACCAAGTATGTGAAGTCCGGTAAATACGATAAGCACTAAGGAAGTTTGTGCGGCCACTAAATGGAGAACTTTATGAAAACAGGCTAGAAACATTTATCCACTAAAATTCTCTTCGGTGATTTAAGTAAATACGGGAGAATTACCCTGATGAAATCAACGGTATCAGCGAATGGACAGCAATGCTCCGGGCCGCAGACTATTCGACACAAATCCAGAGGGTCAGAACAACAGAAGATGACCTCGCTAAAGTAGGTTTATGGCGACCCTATTAGAAAGGTCATCAAATGACTGAGCATGAAGCCATATCCTCGAAATAGAATCAAGTTATCAGTTACATGTCCAAAAAGGTTTCTTCAAGACTGAGTCATTCTTGTGACAAAAAATATAATGACGGTTGAATAATGAATCCCAGCATCGGTTTACCAAACTGGTTTTTCCCAATAATAATCTCAATAATAAATTAGTTTAAAAGACAAGCTACAGCCGCATTTTTCAGATGTGCCCATCCCAATCTTGATAAACGCTACAATAGACGCGACATAGCAATAATGTCAGATAGCCAAGTAGCTATCAAGACAATTGGGGCTCAGATCACTGAATCTAGACTTGCCTGGGAATGCCTAGATAAACTAAATAGACTGGGCGAACAAAACATCGTCACCATCTACTGGGTACCAGGACACCTTGGCATAGAAGGTAATGAAGAGGCGGACTAACTTGCCAGAAAAGGGGCTGCCATACCTCTCGTGGGTCCTGAGCCGTTCTGTGGCATAGGGGAGCACACCATAAAGTATGAGCTCCGAACACTGGAGAAGTCAAAACAGCACTAAGTCCTGGACAGAAACTCAGGGCCTAATACAGGCGAAGAAACTTTTGGCTAAGCACAACTTGAAGAAATTCAAAGCTTGCATCAGCCTTGATAAAAACAAACTCCCTAACCTGACCGCGTTCCTTATGGGACATGATGAACTCAAGGGACATCTCAGGAAGCTAGGTCTATCAGATGAAGGTTTTGCAATGAGTCCAGTGAAACTCCAGAACGCATACTGGTGGATTATGGGGCAGTAACCCAAAAAAGATTCAGGTGCTTGGGTAAATACCAAATTACAGCAGAGGATCTACCACGCATAGCACCCAATCCTCTACTGTAATTTCTCAAGGAAATTGGTCTGGTTGAGGTGTTGTGACCTATGGAATTCTCACACGGGCTAGGTGTGAGCGAAACTTTCTCTAATCGATTTCAAAAGGAATAATGACAGGAGGGCTGTGCGTTCGTATAGGACTTGTAGGGGGCACAATAGATCGCGGTGCATCTCACCCTTCAATAATAATAATAATGCAACAATATAACAACATAAGATAAGTTGAGTTAAGCAACCAGGTGGGAGCAGGTTTCAAGCGATCGAAAATCACATGGCAACAAAGGAAAAGATCGACTACAGAAACTATTGCAGCAGGCCACCAGGAATATAGCGCCGTTGATATCGACGATTCATCTCGTACAGAGGGAGCCCCTCCTTAAAGTGTCATATCTGTACGATGTGTGTATGTATAACTGAACGACGCGCCGTCCTAAAATTATGGAACTTCCAACTTCCTACACATTAAAGACATTATTTATAATTAAATACATGACTTATGCGAAACTAAATAATCTTATATAGCGCCCACACGATTACCATCTTCAAAAACGCAAACAAAAACAAAACAACTCCCATTTCGTTGGTAAATTATTCCCAATTAGTCCTTTTATCGTCCACCAAAATCCAACAGACAACACTGTGCAAGACAAAATCTAACAATTATAATAAAATATACACAAAAACATTAATCCAACATAAAACACCATAATCTGGGGTACTAAAATCTACATAAAGCGAGAAAGGAAACGTACACACATACATATGTATGTATGTTTGAACATATACAACAAAAACAAAAGACCATCGTCTTTGGCGTCATCCTCGTCGTCCTCATCAGAAGCTCAGAACGATAAAACTCGATCCACCAAGTGATTTTTATTACACTAATGCACAATATAATCCACCCCCATACTGGCACACTCGACTCGACTCGACGAGGAAGAAAAATAATTCACATAAATTCCAACAAACTTACAACATTTATTAGCAATCTAAAAAGGACGATTTCCAGTAAGTGTATACGAGCACACACACACACACTTGCCAGCTATCATCATCGTCGTCCTCGTCGTCCTCGTCGTCCTACTACCGCCGCGCGCCCGACAAAATGTGTCTGGCAAAGTGGGAAATTTCATTACTAATCAATTTAATCCTCATCTAGGGCTCCATTTAGCTTCATTTTATCCATTTTACTAGGAAGTTCAACAAAAAGGAACAAAGGACTACGGACGGCAAAGGAAGAAGAACAAAAGCGAATAAGAAGAACTATAATGCACGCCATTGTAACGAAAAACTTTCCACCATTAAAACTGAGAAAAACAAGGAAAAAAAAACACGCTACACTTTGAATGTCCTTTTTTACACCTTCCAGGATGTGATCTCTTTCTCTCTTTATCTCTCCGTTTAAAGAAGACCTGCGCGTTAGCGAATGGAAACACCCTCGCATCGATGTGCATACACATACAAGCACTTACAGAAACAAGGAAATCCTGGAAGAAACCGAGGATAGAGGAGGAGCTAATAAAAATCATTGTGGTTGCTCGTTAAGCCCCCACTAGAACTCACCATCATCGCACACACTCTGGGTACTTGGTCCTTTAAGGTGAGCGGGGGAATGATAATTGAAGCAATTATAATAGCAAATTGGGGGATCATCACTCTTGTAGAGCGATATAATGAGTTTCAAGGATGTGGGGGTTTGGAGAATCCTCCATTTCGCTCTCTCCCGTTACTGTCATGGTGTTTGAAAGGATCTACATATACCCATCCATCTCATGGTGAATTAAGCCTCAAAATAGGACTCTCTCGCATTTTCAGAGACTTTCAATGTGTATGTGTATGTATGTGTGGGTGAACGAAAGGATAACATACGAAGTACTCGTATCTACGATTTGTTTCGTAATTAGAATTCCAACTGAGCACAAAATTGTCATTGCCACATCGCCATCGCCTCCATCTCCCTTCATGTGCTCTTGCAGGACCTCGTGGTGGTGGTGGTAGTCGTCGAGATGATACGCTTAATTACTGCAGTTTATTTTCTAAGTGAGACTAATTAACAGACAATCCCCGAGGGAGAGACATGACACAATCGAGCCGAAGCGGAGATAGAGTTTTTTCCTGAGTGAAATTGCAATTTGTTTTATTTTTTCCACTCATACTAGCGTTAGAAGAATGAGTTGAGTATTGGGGAAGAGATAGAAAGGACATGGATCCATGAGATGGGGGTAATTTGCGGATACAAAGGGACAGAAGAAGATTTGACAATGTTTGGTTTTTTTTTGTCTGTTTTAGCTTTTGTTCAATTTTTCAGTCGTTTCTGTGATTTTAGTTTAATTTTTATTTGAGTGAGCAGCAAAAACGTTACGGATTCATTAAAATGTGTGCGCAAGGAATGAATTTAAAATCACATTGGACGGACGTCTGTGGGAAGGAAGAGGTTTATGCGATACACAAAGTTTTCTGTTGACATTCAAGGATTGGCTGTGTCTTTGGAAACTAAATAAGGAAACAGATTAATTATTAATTTAAAAATGTAAACGCTTAAAGTGATTGTTGACTGCAGATGAATAAGTCACTTTGTCTGGCTTTTTTTTGTATCTAACCCTTTCGATACTGTGGGGACATTTAAGTCCCACTCAATGCTTGAGGTGTACTGAATTTTAAACTATGCGCAGTAAAACGTCCAAAACTATCCCATCTCGTAGTCATGAGGCTTAAATAACGGTTTTTTCTTTCAAACGTTATCGCGCGTGTGTTTTTTGCTTCCAATTTGGATTTTCCAGTGAAGTGTTTTGGTGATTTTTAGTTGAGCTCCTTATAAAAAGTGATTTTCTCGAGTAACAATAGAAGTTTTCGAATCAAAGGGTAAGTTTTTTTTGCGTATAAAACTATAAAATATTATAGGAAATTAAAATTTCGGCACTCATATGGATTTTTGTTTGTGAAAATTCATATTGTGTTGGTTGGGACGTAAATGTCCCGTTCGTGTTTTTGAGTGGGACATATTTGTCCCAGCAGTATTGTTAGATTTCAAGTTTCTTATCTCCCAGAAGTAATACACACTTTCAACACAACAAATGGAACAGCTACTTGATCAATTTAGCAATGATGACAGCAGCAATGATGATTTTAGTGCTTCAGATAGTGAATACTGTCCCTCTGAGCCTGAGGAGTCACAAAGGTCATCGAACGAAAATTTTTAGTCTGAGGAAGAACAGATGCCAGAAGAACAACTAGATCAAGAGATAGATGTTGAAATTACATCCATTTGGTCTCAATTTCGGTGAATTTCAACCTAAAAAGGTATTGTCTACAACTCGGCCTTGCCAAATCAGGGACATCCAACAATCAGCAACTGAAATGCAAGTATTTTACAAATTATTTCCTCCTAGTCCTAGTCCTCCTAGCGAGCGCTTGGATATATGTACATATAGCGTGCTTCAAAACAGTTCAGAGTTTTGCTCCAAATACTGATTCCGGAGATATAAAAAAGTGATCGGTTGCATGGTTATTATGGCATACAATCATGTTCCAGCAATGAGGCATTATTGGTCAAAGCAACTGTCAGTCGAAAACAAGTGTATCAAGGACGGATTCTCTAGAGATCGTTTTATTCTAATTTCTTCTATGTAGATTCCGAAAGGTCTGGTCGACGATCACCGGGAAATGTTAGCATGCATTTACCCACTCAGATTGAAAACCGCAGGAGATCTGTATCAAAGACATCAAAAACAAAGTTGAAAGCCGTACAAAGACAATTTGCATTGGGTGCCAGGAGCCCTTATGCAAAGCCATATCATATGAAGTAAAATTTATTTACCTACTATTGTTTTTTGAAGTTTTTGTCTCCTTTTCCGAATAAAAATGAAGTTATAAATAATTTTACTGTTTTCTTCTAGTTTTCCTCCTACAGTACTGCAGGGACCAAAAAGTCCCACTTAAAAATACGGTTCGGGTATTTTTGTCCCACTTATATTTTCTGACCACGCCCCTTTTTTAACAAAATTCATATGCAGATACAATAAATAACTCCCCTGGAACATAAAATGATCAGAAATTCTTAGAAAAGTTCACAATCCGAAAGCCGTATTGTAAGGGTTAAAGCATGTGACGATCTAGAATTAAACTTTCAGATAAAATGAGACATACTGCACAGCTCACTGCATTTTCGTTTCGCAGTGTACAAAGAAGCTAGTCAAATACATGGTATACTTTCAAGCTTAATTAATATTGACAAATCGTAAAAGAGAAAAAAAAATTACCTATAAGATGTGATGTGATTCCAAGACGGGTTCAACAACCTTTTACAACAACACGAAAATCCTAGGAAATTCATTAAAAAGTTTAAGAAGAAGAATAAGAGATAGCCTACGGTGTACATAGTATGTTGTTTCTTCTGTCCAAAGAGATTTGTCATTCAAAATGGCGCGCGACCAAATGGGAGCGCGGAAAAAGACGTTCGTGTGGCAAAGGCCAAGGTTCGGCAACGACAGGTCTAAGCTGCTGTTAACCCGTTTCATGCCAAATAGCATACATTTTTTTACTGTTTTCAATCGATTGTTGTTTAGTGAGTCAATCAACCAAAGCTTTCCAAGAAACATGTCCTATCGTAATTTTTTCTGCATTTTCCGAATCCGGAGACAGAATTGTTCTATCTGCCGCCATTTTTTTTTTAAACATGGCAGCTGAAAGCAGAAAAAATCTGAAATTAGTTTTTTTTTTCACCAAAACAACCGTAAATTTGAACATAAGCCAGCTACGATAGGAGGCTAATACTTCGTAGCTGGTGGCATAATCGATTTTTCTAAAAGATAGAACCGATAAAGTAACGAAATTCAATATGCCGGATTTAAGATTTAAGATGGCGGCCATAAATGAGGATTTTTACAGTCAACCGATTTGGACAACATTTGGTATAAAGGGGGTTTTGTGGTCGTTGAACACGAATCTGAAGTCAGATTTGCGAAATCTAAGATGGCGGATCCGATATGGCGGATATACGGCGGATGACATGTACGTATTTTGCCACTTAGTTTTATATAAAAGAAGATTTATCTTACTTCATAACCAGTACCAAAAATCATGTTTGGTTGAGCGAACGAGCAAAAAACAAAGATGTCCATGAACTTAACGCGGCTACTCAAAGTGACATAGCATAGCGCACTCCAAGCTTGCTTGTCAGTGATGTAGAGTGTTTCAGTTGGGCTCCACTCATTTCCGCTCATGTAAAGGTCCTTTAGCTCCTTTACGGCTAAAGGATTTCAGTAATCTATTCCTTACTACGAATATGAAAACCCATTTTATCGATCGTTTATAAGAAAATAGTTATGTCAGTTCGAGAACCTGACATATTTAAATGAATTAAATGATTAGATACACAACACACAGTTATCAGTTACAACTGAATCACACCGACATTTTATTGTTTACAGTAAATTGATAAATCCTCCACTTTTCCACAAAGAACTTTATTTTCATTATTGAAACAGTGAGTAATTGTTTAAAGCGAAGCACAAAGAAAATATAAAATGGTAAAATGCTTTATGCAAATTAACTTCAGTTAAACTCTACAAAAAAAAAAAAAACAAATTTAAATACCTTCGATACCATTCTGGGAAATTTACCACATTTTCCACATTCAACCAGAGATGGTGCCACCATACAGTACAGAGAAGAAAACCATTCAGGGAAACTCTTTGAAAATCCAAAACCAACCATCAACTCGACGACAAAGATGGCAGTGCCAAAGAAAGAGAAACAAAGATAGAAAGGTCGAATTCACCCTACTACTACTACCGCCACACCAGACACCACACAAAAACACCAGAGAGGTAGAAAAATCCTCTCCCATTATCTGACATTTGTTATTTGCATTATCGCTAATACGTAGGCTTTTATAAAAATATTCATTATTTACGAAAACAATAACATTCTTTCGTGTGAAGTAATCAAGTAGTGTAAACCGTTCCACAAGAAAACGCTTGCAATCCACTCTCAGGTGAAGCACTTTTATGGGTTATAAGAGGAAGCACGACGACGATGATACATATCCAAGTAAATACCAACGCTCCTCTACCCAATGGTAGAAAACATTTTCTATTGTGCGTTTTTAGCATACTAATCGCCAGCGCTCTACTTGATGTGATTAGGTAAGCAATTGACTGAAGATGCACCAATGCTGCAATCTATATATGGCTTTCATTTCTAGAGCATTTGAGTCGGATGAATACGAAGATTACGATCGATTAGCGGACGAGTACAACAATGCATCTCACGAATGGGACGTTTTGATCTTTACACAACAATGGCCTGTGACCACTTGCCTCCATTGGAAGGAGGAGAACAAAGATCATCAATGCAATTTACCGACGAAAAAGGAGGTCTGGACTATCCACGGTATTTGGCCAACAAAACTCGATACGATCGGTCCCAATTTCTGCAATAAAAGTTCCCCGTTCGATGTCGATAAATTGGAACCAATAGTGGGTCAGCTGTACCTCTTTTGGCCTGACATCGAGACAGGTGACGATTATGATGACCTGTGGAAGCATGAATGGATTAAGCATGGAACTTGTGCAGCTCAACTGGAAAAACTTGGCAACGAACTGAAATACTTCAATCAGGGACTAGATTGGCATTCGAGTTACTTTATGTCTGATGTCCTAGAGAAGGCTGGCATTTACCCAGACTCAAACAATACAGTGATTGGCCTGCATACGGCTGTGGTCAAGGTGCTCGGCAAGAATCCCTCAATTCACTGCGTCTACGATGATAAAAATGAGATTAGCTACTTGTCGGAAATTCGTATCTGTTTCGATAAGAGTCTTCAACTCATCGACTGTGATGGCGTGCGCATTGATCAGGTTTCCATTGACTATCCTGGCGGTAAGGTGAACACAAATTGTCATGTCTCCCAACCGATACACTATCCGAGTAATCTACCGCCAGTGGATAAGGACAGACGACGCACAGAGCCGTGGAAGTTTCCCTTTGTTAATATTTACAAACTAGTACATTTCTTGATGTGGTGTACTCTATAGAAAGATACGAGAGGACAAATCTCTCAACGAATGAGTGAGAAATTCGTAAATTACATACACTTGTACGAATAGAGTAGTTTATACAGTTATTTACAGTTATTATATTATTTTTCTTGTTTTTAGTTAAATTTGTATTTTATACTAATGTTCGCAAGGACTTTGTGCATTTTGCAGTGAATTTCCAGCGGTGAAGTTAAAATTAACGATTTGGTGAGCGAACAGGCTTTTACACAAATAAGCTAACTTTTTTGTCAACATGTAGTTGTAAGAGAAACAAAACAAACGAACGAACACACACGTAACAGGATTAATAACATTGATTTAAAAAGAAGTAAAGTAATATTTTATGCAAGAATTTTTGTTGTTTTTTTTTTTTAGTGATGATTCGAACTACCTAAGTATTCCGTCTCCAGCAAAAAGAATAACATATGTATGTGCTCCAAACCTGTCTATGTTCGCATGGGACTTGGCAATTCGATAAAATTTGCGGCAAGGACTACAAACTTAAAGTACGAGTGGATCATTAGGTCATTATTTAGAAAGTATCATCTAAGTCAGAGGTAAACCCATGATACAAATTGATTTGATTAAAAATAATCACTTATTTTTCTAATTCATTATCTAAATCAGCCTTTGTGAGTTTCACCCGAGCAACATTTCGCCAGAAAAAAATCACATTTCACTTTTCCCTTATTGTGAGTTTCGCCCAAAACTTCATTTGGGCGAAATGAAACACCAGCGCAAGCTGAAATGTTCACTTATTTATAGTAGGTGAAAATGAGAACAACAAGGCGGAAAATGTAATTTGTTTGTTTATTTTAAGGAAAGAATTTAGAATAGTAGAAATTCTAGTAGAAACTGATAGTTTTTGAATCTCAACAAAGCGAAGTCAAATTTTATTCGGGCGAAACTCACAATACCTTTTAAAATTTCGGGCGAACAGCAATGTTTCGGGTGAAATATTTTCCAGGTGAAACTCACAATAAGGCTGAATATATTTTAGGCAAATTGTTCCTTGAACTTCAAGCATAAAACACATACAATATTTTGAGGTCGTTTCGGCTGACAATTTAAGGCAAGGGATCAGTCACACCATCCAAAAAGTCGACTGCATGCATACCAAACCAGGCTATCAAGTAAAGCCCACTAGCCCAAGATGGAGGAATAGTGGGCCATCAAAGAAGAATCGCACAGGAAGAGTGTTGGCGATGAGGGATAATCTTAAGGTGATTAAGTCACATCTCCATGAACCGAAATCAATTGAATAATCATTTTCGTATTCGAGCCCGTAGAGTTAAACAAAATATGTAAACATCAATTTTGGGCCTTTAATTGGTCTTTTTCAACGGCGTGTGTTTCATGCTTCCCATGCCTAACCCCCATCCCCTTAGAAAAACGTCAGCTCAGCCGTTCTGCAACATTCTAAATTCGGCAATAAACTTAAAAATCAAGAGTTTTCTGTGGGAAAATACCCAGGGTCTTCATCAGGCTAAAAGAGCCATTGAACCCTTCCACAGTAAATCCATAAAAAGCCTACTCCTCAGTAGAAATTATATCAAGAGATTAGTGGGATTTCCAACATGGCACTGCCATCTTCAATATCACCTAAACAAAATGGATCTTATTCAGGAAACTGAATGCCGTCTCTGCATGGAAGACGACGAAACTGTGGAGCATATTCTATGTGATTGCATGGCACTCATCCCATTTGTGAAAGTCTCATTTGAGAGTCGCATACGACCGGACTCCGATAAATACATTACGATAAACAACTATGGTCGTATGCGACTCGCAAATACGATTTTCAGAATTTGGGGTGACTATGTGCCGTCAGGAGACAACATTTCCACAGAGAAATTCTAGCTCCCATGGAAATTCGTAAAGTCTCCACCAGTAAGATCCTCAACTTTGAACCTCTTCTGGTTCCTGGAACTAACTTTGCGGCACAAAAGATCTTTTAGTCAAACTGGCGGGTCAAAACCTTAAAAAAAAAACTTCATATCTATGTATACGACCATTTACCGTGCTTTGAATATGTAACTTAAATTTTACTTTATTCTGCTTATTTTTATTATTCATATAATCATCTGAAAATTGTAGATGACCGAAACGCGCGTTTATGCCATAATATGCAACAAATTCCAATATTCAGTCAGTGAGTCACATGGCTCGCTGACTCATTTCCAACAGTTGTTTTTCACCGTATACGGATGAATTAAATTGCTTTTTTTTACTTTTGCAGCTGAGTCCCGCGAATCATCAAATAACAAATTAAATGTCGTTAAAAGAAAGGAGATTTAAGTGAATAAAGGAACAGTAATACGAGTTGAAATCTGAAACCTCATATCGCCTTTCTTACATGCTCCTACCGCGTATTAAAATAACTCTAGAACTTTGAACAACTATGCTGTCTGTGGTTAAAGTTAGTCATAGAATTATAAGGAACACGTACAGACAGGATTATCATCACCTTACAAACCAAACAAATGAAATTGACTATTTCATATAGTCCTATGATAGCTTTTATACGTCTTCACAATAGTCGAGTTCCAAATCTACGAATCCCTGAGATTTGTCTCCGCTGCCTCACCAGAGATTTTTCTTTTAAGTGGAACAACATTCTCAAGAGTTTTAAGTTAGTCATAGATTTATAAGGAATATGCACAGACAGGATTTCCATTACCTTACAAACCCAAACAATAGAAATTGACTCCAATATCATTTAGTCCTATGATAGCTTTTATACAACATTCTCAACAGAGGAGAACTTAGTATTCTTCTTCAATAACTTCGTTTCTCCGATTTATTTACTTAAATTAAATATGCATGAAATAAAAAACGACAATGTGGCAAACTTCACCGGATATACTACTACATATTCCTCTCATGAAATGTCCAAAACAACCACATGTTCGGTTTCAGCAGAGAGTGAGAAGGCGAATCGAAAAATCTCAAAGGTCTCAGCAAATGCATAAAAATCTCCGTTTCCTCAGTTGAGGAAGTGTTCTACTTACGGATCGCTCAGAGATATCGGATGGATTCGTAAGTGGACCTCGACTTATGAATCGTTAAACAAACTTTCCATCGGAAAACCATCGTCGTGATTTTGTAGGGAACCACGCCGTATGTATATAGTAGCTAAAATAAAGCTAATGATAAATGCTCATGCAAATTCATTCAGTCCTTAAAATTCCCTAGCTGCTAAATCAGCCGGAGACGATGAGAAAAGACGTAAAAGACTTGTTTCTGACAACGCTGTCAAGCAGTTCTAAGAGCCCCTTGAAGACACTGTGAAACAAATGAATTCGTCGACATAAGTGCTGCATCGATCAATTTCTAATTCAGCTACATAGGGATCTGCAACTTTCGCTGTAAGCATGTACAAATGAATTTTACAGTCTGTAAACAAGGGAAGAAATAAAAAAAACCCACTGCACCTAAAAATACATTTCACAGTAAGAACACTCTGCGCTTCACTCCGTGATGTTATGTCCTCTCACAACCTATCAGCCACTCACACGTCACTCATAACTATCCTAAGCAACATCTCATAAAAGATATAAAAGATTGTCTGTCCCCGTTTGGAGACTTAAACCCCCGATTTTGTGTTTAAAATTAAAACAAAAAGAAAAGGATTCGCACTTTATGAAAAAGTTGTGTTTTTATTTTTGTATTAAATAGTAGTTATATAATATTATTTAGTACACCACATTTTTGTTTGTTTTCCTCTGAGTTTTTTCTGTGCAATTGAAGTTATTACTTAAAAAAAAGGCCAAAACGTAATTAATAATAAAGAATGCCATTATAACATCCCTCCCATTTTAAATTTAGTGAATCAAAAAAAAAAAGAAACAAACAAAAGAAATAAAAACGTCGCTCCAACTCAAATCACTTCATACGATCCCCACCTTCGACTGACTTAAATAGAAAACATTTATCTCAACACAAAAAAACACGTTAAGGAGAAAATAAAATTAAACCAAGGCTTTGGTAACAATTAGCACGGCTGATGGTACCAGGCCCAACACTTCCAGTGGCTTCTCGAAGTCATCGTCCGAGAAAACCTTTCTGGGGAACGTGGTCATCAGACCAAATGGACAGTCAGCGCCTTGCTTCATCTGAATGAATACACGAACAGCGGATAGTTGCTCTTTAACGCTAAAAGTTTCTGTAAGTGTGGATCCGTCTTGCAAACGTATTTGAATTCTGGTGTTGGTGTAGTCTTTTGGTGGTTTTGGTGATGCAATAACAACGGGTGCAGGAGTCGGTGTTGTGGAGCTAACTGCCGATTGCGGTGAAGTGGGTCCTTGATCTCTGAAAATTGTGAAACTCAATAGAAAATCGTTTCGCATTAAAGATTGACGCCAGTTGTCTTACCTAGCGCGACGAGCGGCTTTATCTGCCTCGATCTGTGCTTTAACACGATCTCTGGCCGCCTTCTCTTCCTCCTTCTCCCTTTTTCGTTCTTCTAAGATTTTTTTCATCTCCATTTCCTCCATGCGTTTTTTAGCCTCTGTCATATCCTTACCCGATTTAATACGATTTTTTTCACGCTCCAACGATTCTACACGATCGCGTTCTTCTCGCTCCAAACGCTTTTGTTTCAATTTTTCTTCGATAAGTGCCAACTGCGCTTTTTTCTCCTCCTCCGTTAGTGGTTTCTTTTCCTCTGTCGATTCCGAGAAATTGCTGTGTCCGGTCTTGGCTGCATGGAATTCCACTTCTGATTGATCTTTGAAAAGTTTTCCACAATCGTCACATTTCAGGGACTTGGCAGTCTCGCTTGTCTGGGTACTAGACGATGCTTCTACATCCGTACTAGCAGTGGGGCCAGAGAAAGCAGTTGCTGCCACGGCTTGTCCGGAAGCTTGCTCACTACCAGCACCGGCTGGAATTACTTCATCGGCATGAGCCAACAGCCATTCCATTGCAGGTTCTACGCCCTTGAAACTTGTTACTTTCATAGCATACTCTCTACAAAACGATAAGGATTATGCATCGCGTTTTTTTTTTCTTAACAAGGATTGAAAAACGGTTGAGTGTACTTACGCTCTCTCCTGTGGGAATCCCATGTCAACTAATGTTTGAATTTCTGACATATCGATTTAGTTTTGTTAAAAAGTATATTATTATCTTTAATAAACAAAGAATTATATTTTATGGAAAACAATTCAATGAACTAAGAAAAAAATGCCGATGGCGACAAAGATTTGACAGATGATATGAATTTTTTGCTTTTCGAAATTGTGACAGCCGCATTTTCGAAACTAAGCTTTTCCAAGTAATTAAATGTCTTAAGGTGGTAACATATTTTACTCAATTTGTGAAAGACGTGCACTGAAGTTTATAATTATTGTGGTAGTATTAACAGAATCTTACATCAAATAATTGTTTCCACAAATCGTGTACGTATTGATAGTAAAATATTACAAATCCATGGAATCATACTTGGAGAAAATTAAAGTCAAGTTATGTACACTTTAAAATTATTTTAGTGCAAATTAGTGTTTTGAAAATTATAGTCAACATAAGACCGACCGCTTTATCGTCGATAAAGTGACAGATGGTCACTAAAAATCTCATTTAAAATTCTCATGTCACACACACACATACACAATGTTATGTGTATTTGACTAAAATCTCTTAAAAGTTACGTTTACGTTGTAAAGAAGCAACGTTGTTTTCACTGCGAAAAGTGTATCCCTTCGTTCATTAAGCTGCAAATACACGATACAATCGTCGTGGAATAGTTGTGACCAAATTGGGGTTGTATGCGACGACTGTATACTGTTAGCAAGCTTGCGACCGTCGCGACGGTTGTACAGATATCGAATCGAAAAACGTTGCATGCGCCATTGTATGGAAATCGCACGCAGATTGTAGTGTGTGCTCCATACAATGGTTGTACCGATATCGGTACAACTCGCGGTAGTATAACGATGGTATCGTGTATTTGCAGCTTTACTCTGACAGAAAACACTAAAAACACAAAACTCGATAATTTTAATCGCAAAAATGGATGTGTGTTAGCTGTAGCCAGAAGGTAGCACGGGGCAGCACCCAAATGCCAGTAAAACATTCCTATTGGACGAAGATTAATTCACGTCTGTTGTTACCGATTTTTAGAAAATCTGTATAGAAAAAAAGAAAAACAAAGAAAAAAGTTGCACACTGTTTTGGAGATGCGGGGCATCGATCCCCGTACCTCTCACATGCTAAGCGAGCGCTCTACCATCTGAGCTACATCCCCAGTTGAATTTCGTGTGTCAAATTACTTAGTTCAGTTCTTTTCCTTCATGGTAAACGACGAAAGTAGTAAAACACTACAAAAGATGGCAGCACCATGATTTATCACATCCACAAACCTATCAAGTATTTTAGAAAAACTTTTCTCACTAGTGACAGTTCTTTAAGAATGTCGATATTTTTGTTCTAAATTTCCGTAAATTTCTATTTTTTTTTCGTTCTCATTGAAAAAAATTAAATAAAATATTAAAACTAAAATTTCATCCTAAATGGAAATCATCTCGCCGGTTTGTTAATCTACCACACCATTATCCCACCACAGCCGACAAGAACTGTCAAAATTGGTTTTCTTGAAAAAGTCATCACACACCGAACGAATTGAAAAAGAAAATTCTTTCCACTTTCGCTTATCCGTCTGCAAACGTTTTAACAAATAAAACAACAGAAAGTACCTCTCAAAGACTACATTTGCATTGGAAAATAAAATTTGAAAGGAAAAAAAGTGAATCCCCGAAAAAAGCTACAAAATGAATTGGTTCAAGGGAAGTATCGCAGAAGCTGTCACCATTTCTAAGCAGAAGAATGCAACTTTCGTTGTTTATGTCGAAGGTAAGAACAAACCAGAACACTGAAGACCAGTAAAGAAACCAACACGTCATTTCTGTATTAATTGCCGACAAAATGTTCGCCAGCTGATTCATTGCTTAATTAAATGCGTGATGATGTATTCTTTCTTTTTATTTTTTTTTTGTTACAGGAAAGGATGAGAACTCTGTAAAGTTGGCTGGTTTCTTAGATCAGCCCATGATCAGGGAAAAACTCGGAAGAGACTGCTTTGTCGCAATAAAAATTGAAGGAGGCAGTGAGGCTTATATGCAGTTTGCCAGGATTTGTAAGTTGACAAGAAAATGCAATTCTCCCTTTTAGCTTTCCCGAAAAAATCTATTTTCGCACTTTCGCTTGTGAACCTGTCCCCTCGTGCAAAGTTAATACATAGTAATTATTCAATGAATTTGCGCATATATGCCGGTTGTATTGCTATGGATACTGTCTTATTTATCGAAATTGTAATGTATTTCAGAAAAGGATAATCTGCAGACATGAGTTGCGTAATTTGAAAACAAAAACTAGATACAATCCAAAATAACAAAGCACTCTATAAATGGAGAAGAAGCTAGATTGTTGAGGATCACACTGAGCAAGTCCATAAACTTCACTCCAATAAAGAAGAAAATACGTGTTAGTTCGTTAGCAGCTTCTTATCTCTTATAAGGGAAATCAAAAAATGCATCATTAGTAGTGGATACTGTTGTCACTGCATTTAATAAACAATAAATATTCTAAAATAAATACCGGTACAAAAAATTGATAAGCAACGCATAAGCGTCAAAGATAACAATAACATAGCATAGCATGCGAACCAATAATACGAAGTGCTTTCTTACACGGAATCAGTCTTACTGTCCTCTCCGTTGGCCGATGCAATCAGCACGACAATCGAATAATAAGGACTGATCTCATTACAATCGGGATTGTCTGCAAGTATTTTCACACGGATTTTTTTTATCAGAGGCAGTCTTAGAAGTAAATTATTGACCTTAAGGCAAGTGACGTTTAAAATATGATTGGTGGCAATTCACGCCAACTCTAAAGACTTAACTGCTTAGCTGAGTTGTTACAAAAAGAAGAAAGGAAGGCCTTCTGGGAAAATATTTTAGTTTGTTTTCATTTTTGAAACGCTCGCCATCTTGCGTTTGATAAATTTTTCATTGAAGAAATCATTGGAAAAATATTTAAATTACTACTTTGGTAGCGTGTACTGTGCTTTAGTAGTAAGCCTTTGCTTGTTTCAAAGGGAATTCCACTTAATATCTTCCTCCTGATCCGTTCAAACTACCCACTGACTAGAAAAATTTATATTTATAGATCAAATTGTACCTCTTCCATCGCTTTTCTTTATCGGCAAGAATGGAACACCACTGGAGATTGCCACGGGCATCATTGCCTCCAGTGACGAATTAGACAGGAAAATCGAAAATGTATTACAACTAACAGGAAAAGGTGGCAACAGTACTGGAGCATCTGCATCAGCGGCATTTATTTCCGTTGAACAGAAAAGAGAAGCAACAGCAAAGAAAGAGGAAATTCCCGCGAAAGACAAAAATTCTGCTGCCGAACCAAATTTAATTAAAGAAACTGTTCCTTTGAAGCCAAGTACTTCTTCGACAGAACCGCTATCTTCTAAAACAGACACCAAACCGATTGAATCGGTGGATGCTAAGGGCTCTTCACCATCTCCAGCAAAGAGAGTAGTTTGTACTGGTGACACATGTATCCTACAGCCAAATAATATTAAAAATTCAGAAGATAACAGTGATTCTATATCCGAGAACGCTTCTACAATTGCTGATTCCATTTCAATGGATACTGTTCCAACTCCACCGGCTACTCCTCCCGAAAATACTGATAAAACTACAGCGGCTACAGTTTTTACACCCCCTACACTGGATCCAACTCCTATCACCGTATCTACCCCTCCTTCCACCCCATCGGTGGAAGAGAGTCCATTGGCAGCCGACGAAAAGCTTGAACTAGCCAAGAAACTCATCGAAGAAAGAAGGAAACTAAAACAGGCCGAGGAGGATCGACAGGCACGAGAACGTGAGCTCAATCGTCGCAAAGATGGTAAAAACACACAGAATGTCCAACAATGGCAAAAGGAACAGGACTTTAAAGAGCTCAAAGAGAGCATTCGTCGTGATCGCATGGAGGACCAAGCTGCGCGCCAGCGCATCCTCGAGCAGATTGCCAGTGATAGAGCAGAACGGGCACAAAAATTCACTCCTCCTGCTGCTACGACCGCAGCACCCACTACACAGACAACAACACCAACCCCAGTGAACATACCTAGCAATTTAGACATGTCACGAATTCAATTCCGTATCCCAAATGGTGATACAACTACTCAGTCATTCGAGAGCTTGGACACGTTCGCCACTGTGCGGGCCTACGTGAGCGGAGAGGTCATCAAGGGCACTGGAATCAAAGATTACACTCTTGCCACAACATTCCCAAAACACGAATTCACCGCAGAAGATGATACGCAGACTCTGATTAACCTTGGGCTGAGCCCAAGCGCTGTGATTCTGATAATTGCAAAGGCGAGTAGTGGACCCTCGGCAGTTGTTGCACGCTCTGGTGGATTCATCAACATTTTCAACACAATTTTTTGGGCTTTACTATCACCAGTTATGTCTGTCTTTGGGTATATAAGGAATTTCATAATCGGAAGCAATAATGGCGGAGCAGATCCTCGCCCAGGCAATACAGGAGCACAAAAGCGCGCCAACGAGGAGCGGGTCGACCCAAATGATTTGTAAGTTTCTTTTTTCTGAATATACTAAACAAAGGATTTCGTACTCACCGTTTTCCATCATTGTAGGGCTAAGAAGCGTAACTTGGACAGATTTCTTTTAACGAAAGAAGGACCATCCACCTCGCAGGAAGCCATGGCAACGGCCAATTCAACTGGTGGCGCCTATCGTCGTGTTGGTGGATCAAATGTTCATCGTTTGTCAGACCAACGAAACGATTCGGACGATGAAAACAACACTTGGAATGGCAATTCCACCCAGCAACAATGAGCAATTAGATGTGGTTCATTCGGTGACCGGGTACGCGGAAACATTGTTCGTAATTTTTATTTCTAACCATCTATTAAGTGTCTTTTATGGCTTCTAGGTATATATACATATTAATAACACATAATATATTTCACTTAAATAAATAAACAATTATTAAAATAACAGTCGTCAACGGAAGTTTAAAGTTACCTTTCATTTCGTCAGAGGCCGTGAGGGGATTCCGGGAATTTAATATGAATGTTCTCAAACTGTTGGTTGTGATTTCTGAAGAGCAAAAGATATGTTCGCTTAGAGATTTTCTTTTCAGCATATTTTCAAATTTCAAAAATATATGGTTACTTTGTTCGCATGGCATCAGATGCACAAAAAAAGGAATGAATTATTTTCTGGCGCTTAAAAGTATTTCTAGGGTCTGTTTTAAAAATAAGTGAGAAGGTGAAGGTGGGTATACAACAGGAAGAGAAAGTGATTCTCTGTGGTTGTCACCGACCAAAAACTCTCCATCAAACCACCAAACCAGCAGAGGGACATCTTTAGTTCGGTAAATGCACATAATCGGTAATAGGTTGGAAGGATAAATTTTCTATTTTAAAATTCAGTTTATCTTTGTGAGAAGTAATTTTTAAAACCATTCGTGATCTATTGATTTTCTTTCCCGTCCACAGTTTTACCGGGGAAAAGGGAGGCGGACAATATCAAACTACATTCTCGTTGTCTGATCAATGTAAAAAAAAGGTTCAACAATCCAACGCTTTTACTACTAAACCTCGAAGACGTTGGAGCTTATACACCGAACCACAGAAAATAATCGACCCTGCCGTTAAAAAATATTTCAAATTATTGAAGTCTGTAAGCATACAAGAGAAAAGCAACATTTTCGAATCCGCGACCCCAATTGTGGCGCCACAAAGATCTCGAGGAAATCGCTTTATCGCAGCGAAGGAGATGGCTGTGCATTGGACTTGTTATTTTATAAGGGTAGAACTCTATTAGGCCCATTAAAACGTATATTTTAACCATATTCTGCATCACATGCTATAAGCAGATATGTTCTAAAACATCAGACGTGTCTTGTATTAGTTTTGGCCTGGAAAGTAGAATCCGCCTTCAATTCCCTTATAAATTGTATGGTACTAAAATCGTTGAGGGATCTTTCACTCTCACTGTACTATCTACATATATATCAACTCGAATAATCTAAGCTACCAGTATGTAGCACTACTGGTAGATGCTTGGTAGAGGTATATCGCCTGTTCGTGCACACAGGGGGTATTTTTTCAGCGGTATTCACAGAATTTAAACTTTTTTTTTGAAGCACTAAGATCACTAACTGTGTTTTTAACACCTCTGCTATAATTTTCAATAGTTCATCCTTTTTCCTTTCTATCTTTATACTATGGATTAGTCAAATCAAATAAAATTGGATTTATTTTCAACATCTCAATTAACGTTTCACAACACATTTTAACAGGCGGTCAACGTAGCTTGCTGCTTTACACAATTGTATCACTACAATACCGACGTCGGCATACCGCCCCAAAATGTGCACCTATATTTACTGCAAAAGGATTACTGGCCGAACACAATGGCGAAGCTGTAGTCGAAGTATGCAGCGCTGTCAAAGTTGAAATACACGTAAACCCTATAGCGCGAACAGAATGCGAAGCTGCAGCTGTAGTATGACTGGCCGAATACAATGGTGAAACTGCAGTTGAAGTATGCAACGCTGTCAAAGTTAAAATACACGTAAACCCTATAGCGCGAACACAATGCGAAGCTGTTGCTGTAGTATGAATTGTATGTGAAAGCGCGAAATTTAGCCAACTTCAACTTTCTACTTCCACTGCAGCTTCACCATTGTGTTCGGCCAGTTACGTACCGTTGTACTGCTACCGCGTACCGTTCCGTTGCGTAAGCTCCTTTATGTAGAGGGGTACACATGATACGGCCGATCTGACAGACTTGGTCTGTCCAACCAGATCTGACAATGTGTACGCTCGAAACGACCGGTCGGACGGACATACCAGATGGTTTTAAATTTTTTTTTTTGATATTTTTGTGGTCGCACGGAGATATCTGATAATGTGTACACTCGTCCGCCTGACCTAGAGCAAATTTCATTTTTGAAATGTATTTCAAGCGGTATGGTTGATGTCGGCTAATTTAAAATGCCTGTGTATGGAAATTTTGAATTTTGGAGAATTGGAAATATAAACAATTCTGATATTCGCCTGGAGAGTCCAATATTGTAGTTTTCTTAGCAAATAAACATAAACAAATCTTTGGTCGCTTTTTCATCCATTACTGTACCCAAATTCGCTTCCTGTTTCTTTCTTCTCTCTCTTAAATTTATTCTTCTAGAATTTCATCAATCATAAGCGCTGTTCTCAGTACCTCCGACATCTTTCAAATCCACTTCCAAAGTGAAGTCGGGCAACATGTCGGACAATGTGTACGCTAACGACATCGGTCTGTCAGACATCCATCCGACCAAGTCCGGCAGATCAGTCGTAACGTGTGTACCCCGCTTGTGAGTTAAAGGTCAACCATACTAATGCTATTTTAATCGCTGCCGCTGCGACGGCGATTATTCGCATTGAGTGTGACAAATAGTCTGCTCTTACACCTTATGAGTCTAGACTTTTTTCGAATTTCTCTTTGTTATTTACATCCGTGAGTCTTGCGCTTTTACACTTCAGACTTTTTTCCTTGACTCAAATTTGACATTCCTCTTTTATTTTGCAGTTCTTGTATTGTGCAGATGACTAGGTGGGAAGCAACACAATGATAAAACGAAGAAGAGAAAAGAAAAACGTCAAAAAGAGTCGCCAAAAACTTTACCCTCGACTCACAGGGCAAAATATTTTCATTCTCATCTTTTCGAACTTTCTTACTCTTTTTCACCCATGTGAGTTTAAGTGTAAAAGCAGACATATCGCTGCTATGTCAGCTTTTACATTGGCCGAGAAAGGTCGGCTGACTTATCGTTATTCTCTTTTGGGCTCGGGCCGTACTTATACACGTCCCGATTTTGACAGCCGACTATTTAATTATTTTCTCCCTTCATTCTTAACGCGCTGCGTTCGGGAGATGTTGCTATCAGTATAGAACTAAAAACAAAAAAAAGTCTTTAAAATGCATGGAAAAAATATTGAAATTTTGAATGATTAGATATAGTGTATTTATGGTTATATTGACGTCTTGGATCTAGACAGTAGCAGTGACCAGCGAATACTTCTTGATTTACTTAAATGCTGTAAAACATCACCAGATTTACCTAAGAAAAGGAAGAAAAATCAGAATTTCAGTAATTGAATTTGCTTTCCTAACCATTTTAATATAATCTAGATGAGATAGATTATAAAGATTTTCGTGCATTTGAAAATGTAAAATCAAATGTTTGATTATATCATGAGACCACCCAAAACTTTCCATGAAACACAGAACACTCACCGAATACAGTCTCTAAAAAAATTCCTCCGGCGACACGAACTCAACTCTGAGAACACAAGAATAAAGCAAGTGAATGGAAATACGAAACGAGATAAAAGAGAACACGCAAAAATCGTCTCGGTTGCGCTACCCAGCCGAGGCGAGCTACCCCCTGCACTTCTCACCTCCCTTTCCTTGACATTCGGGTCCCGGCCGATCTTTCTCGGCCAATGTAAAAGGTGACTATGGGGCAACCTGTATAGGTATAGGTATCCATATTGTCTAAAAACTTCAAACTCTTAACGTATTTTTTG
This sequence comes from Brachyopa scutellaris, assembly GCA_949775065.1. Classification (NCBI taxonomy): domain Eukaryota; kingdom Metazoa; phylum Arthropoda; class Insecta; order Diptera; family Syrphidae; genus Brachyopa; species Brachyopa scutellaris. The sequence goes on from OX459113.1 coordinate 108,849,919, forward strand.
CCTGTACATAGCTATTCTAATTTCACAATCAAACATACCCAACATTCGAACTTCAAACTTCCTCATCTTCGAAAAGTGCGAAAACGAAACAACAAAATGTTACCTAATGTCTCCACCAATCATTACCTCTTTCTCTTTCTCACACCATTGAATTGGAAGCCAAAGAGAGACCATCATAGAGTCGACTCTGCTGAAAATCTCAAACAATGCCCTATCTCTGTTCGTTTGGAAAATTCTCCCGTTTAGTGTTTGAGTTTCGCACCGTGTGTGTGCAGTAGCGCAATAACAGCTGGTAGATAGAACGGGATTAAAATTAAGAAGTAACAAATACGCTCGTTCATTATCAAAATTATTGTGGTTTTCATTTTCTTGCAAATTAAGCTTCGTTCCGATTGTAATTAAACGGAAATTCTCGTCTACTCCGCTACAAACCAACCACTCCAACTGTCCTGTCAAAAACAGAGAGTCTGAGTCAAGAAGAAATGGAATTGTGATCATTAATAGTAACCAACGGATCGGGTAGATAAAAATTGAGATTGCGTTTCCTTTCGCATCGGGGTGTTTTTTTACAATTCCGGGAGCCGGAAAAGACAAGTAATAGAACGAAACACAATATTCGGGAAAAACTGGAAAATGTCATACAAGTGTGTGAAATAAAGAGAGTTTTTCCTTTATTTGTTTCAATAGAAATAGAACGCGAACGCTTCTACTCTTTCGAAAGAGAAACGGTGGAAAACTGTGTTTTTTTTTCTGTGAAGCATGTCATTGTCCTTTTTCCTCAACGAGTCTAAATCAACCTCAAAAACATGGTCTAACTCAGAATGTTAAGTGACAGCATCTCGTTTGTTTTGTTGTAATTTATGGTGGAATAAACAAAATCAAGAAATAAGAGCAGAGCTACTCAACACAAGTGTTAGAAAGAGTAAAGTAGGGGTGTGTTAATTTATCTCATCCAACCAAAACATATGTTTATCGTGGGGAGTTTCTCAACTCTTCGACTGCAGTCTGCAGCGTATAATTAACGGTGCAAGTGCAAGTTGAATTTAATTTATGCAACATCAGCTCCAGAATTGCTCTGCTCCCCAGAAGAAGAGAACAATAGAGAGAGGTGTAGACTGGAGAGATAGAGAGCGCCCAACTAAAACAAAAACAAACAAAGGAGTTCGCTCTTTTTTTTGTTACTGTTTGTTACATCTTGCGTACGAGTGTGTGTAATTTTAATCGGGAGAGAGAATCTAAATAAAAATTTTCCTGTAACAGGATCATTCGCTCTCCGTACGTAGAACCGAAGAAGACGTGCTGCTCAACGGGAAACTAACCGTCAAAAATTACCGGTGGAAAAAAAATTATTTTGTTTTCTTTAGCAGTTAATTTTTGTGTTTTTTTCATTTCCCGCCCCTGTCGCCGCTTCGGTGTGTAAAGGTCGAAAAGGGAATATTTGATTAGTGCGTGTGCTTTTGTTGCTATATTTGCAAAGAAAAAAAAAAAGATTCCACCTTCCTTTTTTTTGTTGTAATCGTCGTCTTTGTCTAGAGTGTGGTTCGTAGAAGTGGAGGATTTGCCCCATTATCGCCAGCGTTTTAAGTGAAAAAGTGCAATTTTAAGTGAAAATAAAAAGAAAATATATAAAATTAAGAGCATTCAGTGAAATAGAAAAAAAGTTTTGATCCAAATCGTGTTTTAAATTTTTATGGAATATTGCTGATGGCGGCCGTTGGTGGCCCCGCTAAGCAATCCCGGGTTTCGATGAGCGTTTCAATGTCATTATTACAAGGTGGCGCCGCCGGTGGAGCACCCCAGGGTGCCATATTGGCAGCTGCAGCACCATATTATCAGCCACCAGCCGTTCCATTAGATGTTCAGCCAGATCGGCCAATTGGTTACGGAGCATTCGGAGTCGTATGGTACGTTAGAAGAACACTTAAATATATAAAAAAAAAAAAATCCCATCCATCCCCTGCAATGCGTTTTGGATTGGAAACAATTTCATTACAACCTTAAAAAAACAACCCTCGTATAGAAGGGATTTTCATTAAAAGAATACTGAACCTGTAATTATGTTTGAGTTGTTCATAATTGCTAAACAAGTTTCGAGAGTTTGTGCATAAAATGCGGGCCAAGACTTTGGGTTGAGCGAATTTGATGTTTTTTGTCATAGGGGTGCATTGACGTTTTTTTTTTTTTTTTTTTTTTTTTCAAATTGTGCATCTGTATAGAAATAAGAACACCATAAGTAGGGTCTTTGTCTAAACATATTTGCTGCTTTTGAATGACGCTTTGTTAGATCATGTACTTGTGTACGGATATACAGTGAACCAAATAAAAAGATGAACAGCAGCTACACTGCAAATTGTAACTTGAATATTCTTACGCAGTTTCTAGGAATATTGAATTCAAATGAAGCTTAATTTTTTAAATATTCCAAATAAATTTATATCCTTTTTCTGAATTGTTTTTTTAGACCCACAAAAAAACTTGGATAGTTTTTCCCTTATTCTAAAAATGTAGGTACGCTTTTTCCTATTTTAACATGTTTTTTTAAAAGTGACTGTTTAATCTTTCTTTTTGTAGTAATATGACGTATTTTCAGTACCGATTGTTTAAAAAAATAATGGATAAAAGCAAACATCCATTGACACGAAGGAACTGCCAATAAAATTGTGGAATAAACAAAAAGTGTGAAAGAAATTTTCAAAATTGTGAAAAATCCTAGATTCAGTGATTATGTCATTCAAGTGTTCGACAAAATGGTTTCTTGCAAAGACCTCGGGACGAAAAAAAAAATTTCGACTCAAACAGAACGAAAAGTCGTTCGATTAGTCCTAAACGATCTTCCACAGAAAAATGCGATTGTAGAGATGCATCCACAGACTGTTATAAATTTTTTACATTCATTGGATTTGAGAGCCTACACCCGCCGAAACAAGCCCCTTTCGTCTGCAGGAAATATTAAGAAGCACTTGAAATATTCCCAAACGAATATATGTCCATCAACCTTTAGAGTTCTGGAACACGGTCATTTTTAGCGACCAGTCGAAATTCAACATATTTGGGTCTGATGGACGCCGATTTGTTTGGAGGAGGCACGGTACATCCTTAAGTCTGGTGCATGTAAATGCAACTAGCTTAACATGGTAGAAGCAGTGGGATGGTATGGGGTGCACGTGTAATGGGCTTCAGTGCAGTAGGAAACTTGGTGTTCGTTGAAGTTAATATGAACAAAACAAAAAACCTTAACATCCCCAAAAACAATTTGCTAGCAACAACTACTAAGCTAGGCATAAGCGATAGTTATTGCTTTGTTTATGGTAATGACCCAAAGCACGTGTCCAATATTGTACGGGAATGGTTTTTCTATAACGTGAAAAATGTTCTTCATCGTCTCCAAGGCCCGGATTTAAGCCCTATAGAGCACCCACATAGAGGAACAATTGAGGGAAAGGCCGATATGCAGCAAAAATGTCTTGAAAAGCGCGCTTAGGGATATATGGGCCAATTAACCGCCCGATGTAACAAACAATTTAGTTATGTCTATGAATTGAAGGCTACAAGAAGCTGCTTTGGAAGCCAAGGGCCACCACGATCAATTTTATAATGTATACTTTTGTTAAGTATTCGGTTTTTATAATGAATTCCCTAAGTGTCCCAGTTTTTTTTTTTGGCTTTGAAACTACTGTTTTTTTATGTGTCTTATACCATGTTCCCACCAAACTGAAACCTCGAGGTTTCGATTAGCTTTTACCGAAACCCCAGTAACCCGCTCCCAGCGAATTGAAGGGATTTCGAATGTCATTAGCTGTCAATTTTGAAGTGGCTGGCAAAACTAGCGATGGGCGCTTGAGAATGAATTCCACAATCGAATAAATTGATTTATTCGGTATTAGCAGAAAACATTCGAATAACTATCAAACCGTATTCTAGAAAATGTATTTTATTATACTCTGTTCCACAAAAATTGTCAGTACAGGGAAGATAGGACGTTTGCCTCTCATTCTGGTTGCAATAAAAAATAATAATAATACCACCTTAATTTTGATAAAATTTTTGTATGATGTAGTGGGTATTTTTTTGAATATTTCGATGCATGCATATGCCATACATAATATAGGTACACATTATAATCGAGAGAATGCGGAATGGCGAGTATACTAATGGTGGATTGTAGAAATGTTTGTCTCGATTTATTCTTTGTGGTATCAGTGTCACTTTTGAAATTGGATCTGAAATCTGGACGCATGCAACCACTGATATTTAAAATAAAAAGATTTTCTTCAATTTCAATTTTAGTTTAATAACTACATACACTTGTGCTCATATAATTAAGTCACATAAACACGATCACACTATCTTCGGTAGAACCAAGTTTTATTAACAAATTCAGATTAATTGGTTACACTAGAGTGTTTATAAGTATTTTTAAAATTCAATTCTTCTTGATTTTTTTGCTTAGCAAATCATTAAAATATAAATTTTGCAGATTATTTGTTTATATCGCTTTGAGCTCGGTGACATATAATTAAGTCATTTACTGAAAAAAATGTTTAAAATTAAATATACATTAATAATTGTAGATATTAATACATATTCTATCTGTTTTATACTCAGTACCTTGTTTCCAAACCTTTTTGTCTCATAACTTCGGCGCATCTATCGCTCATAGTCTTGACAAGGGCTGTACATTATATGAGCACGACTGTACATATATAATCGAAATATCGACCAAAAAATCGCGCTAGAACAATCGACGAGCAACAGTCGAGTCCTCAACTAATTGAGAATAATTGGCATTGTGAGAACAATCGAGTTATTCAATTGTTTTTATTCGCAATTGCCCAGCGCTAGGCAAAACAATTGTTTGTTGACTAAGTACTCGTCCGTAGGCGTCCGCAACTTTCTTTTTTTTTGTACTTTTTTGTTGTCCATTATTATAAATAAAATATTCTCTTGAAAACTTTCCTTTGTCCTGTCAATTTGCCGCAATTATTTTGACATCTACAAATGAACACCAAAATAAACCGAAATTCACGCGGTAGACTTGTTCCGTTTGACAACCTCTCGCGGATGATGAACTCAAGGAGATTTAAACGAGGTTTCGCTGAAATGTATGCCGAAATTGCTGAAACCTCGGGGTTTCGTTTACGCTTTGCGATTTTATTCAATTTTATAGTTACATCTTGTTCCTGTCAAACATTTTTTTTGTGGTTCACTGTATACCTATACAAAATCAAAATTTTTCGTAAAAAGGGATTTACTAATCTATAGTTTTTATTGTGAAACGAAAGACAATATTTACTAAAATAGAAATCTAAATTAATGATGTTTTGCAACTACCTTGTTCTAAAATGTTCGTTTCTTTTTTTGTTTAACTAATTGCGAACTATTATTACGGACTAATTCCTTCATAATTATTTAACCTTTCGTGATTAGTTATTTCGTGGAGTTTTTATCCACGTGAATACCACAATCGGTTTCATTACTTATCTACTCACTACGTAATCTATAATTGTTGGACTATTGCGGTGAATTTAGGTGATTGGCTCTTCACGCACACTTTCACTCATTACAGTCATAATTTTTTTTTTTTGTTTGCTAACCGACGTTGATAATAAACCTAACCCTTGGTTTATCTAATACTCGTATCTATGCCTAAACCAGTTTGTTCAAATTTGGCATTAGATCACGAATTCGCACGGGCACTTATCATCACTCAGCAATAATTATTGCGTAAGGTAGGAATTTTCTTTTCGTTTGTATTCGGCATTTAATACGAATTTTACGTAATAACTGTTTACGATATTTATGCGCTGACGAAATGTATAGCGCTCTATGATTGAATGTCAAATTTAATTTGATTGCCTGACAGCTGTCAAAAGAAAGAGGTTTCACTGTAAAAACTTCTTTGTAGTTCATCATTCTTTATGGACGTTCAAATATTCTTCCATTTGTTTAAATAAAATTGAAAATATAAAATTATTATGCTTATGTAGGCACATATTTATATTTAAACAACAAAAGAATAACTTATAAAATAAAATGCAATGAATCTGTAGCTTGAACCGAACTGTCAAGTTTATATTTATAAGCGCCAACCGTTGTGAAAGATGTTCACGCTGGCAATGCTCGCTTATGTCGTATTAAATTGTCAAAAATGATTAACCGTTTTGGGAAATAAATTATGTACTTTGTTTTAAATTTGTGGGAGCGCAGAGTGGGAGAGACCCATGAACTGTCAAGTGGATAGTAGCACTGAACTAAATTAACTTAACCCAATCGTGTATTTTTAGTTTTGATATTATTGTTTATAATTCAGCTTTACGTGACTAACATGTAAGTTATCAAATTCGTTAGAAGTAAGGGTGTTTTTGAAAGAGGATCTGGAAAAAAAGGTTTAAATAAAAATGCACGACATTGGACTTTGATCTAAAAAAATGCGGACTTGGCACAGCTCTTAAACACTGTTCCCAACTACGCCAATAATGGTCTCATTCTGGTTGTTGGCCAAATGTCTTCTTTAGGTGACGCTACAGCTCGGGGTGGACCTGGGCCTGCTTCTTGCAACAATTTGTGTGTGCGTGTTATATTTTTGCACCAATGGAAGGGACCTATACAGTTTTTTGCCGACTCCAAACGGCGAATTGAGCACCTTCTCATGACAACAACTGGAAAACAATTGGATATAAGGAAATGGAACCAATGACGATTATTGAAAATGTGAGTGAATGCAGAAAGTATTGCCGCGTAAAAAATGTATACTTTTAAGGAGTATAATTGTAATTGCATCACCCGTGCTTATTGGTCTCTATGCTATATTTTAGCTGGAACTCCTGGTTGTGTTGCCTACGAACGAGTGTTCTACTTCCAGGAGTACTAAATAAAACAATTATGGACTGACCGGTCAATAGGATATGACGCCATTTGAAGTGCGCCCAATGTAAATGATCGTTTGCAAATTTCTTTCCTTTTTGCAAGTGGGCCTTCTTCAACAACTGTGCATTTCTGGGACCTCTGGCAGGCAAACGGTTTTTCTTCGTATTGTAGAAGTGTCCACTTTAGGATTTAAATCTTCTTTTATTTTAGTCGAGGTGATGACTGGGTTTTTTTTTTGTCAATCTTATAATGCTTCGTTCATCGCTAGGGGTCAAATTCGCCGTTCTGTCATTTTTTTCCTCGTGTTGAACATACTATTTTGCATTTGAAATCATTATATTAGAGCACCCATCTAGTTCTCTCATAAATTTGTATGTGTTTCCTTCAAAATTAAATATTCTTATTAGATTTCGGTTTTCATCTGTACAATGACTACCGCGACCCATTTAAGGGAGCGGATACATTTTTTTTATGAAATATTAATCTTTAATAATTCAAATACCTTGCCTTCAAATATTTTTATCTGAAACAAATTTAACTTAACAAATTTAAAACTTTCTAAAGAATGACGCGGTGCTATTTTTTTGCACACCACAGATTTGACTTTATTACGTATAGCGGGAATTTATTTGTCTGAAAGTTCAATTTCAAAAAGGCTTGTTCTTCCATTTAGTAGCTGAACATCAGAAAGATATTTTGAAATAGATGCCATACATTTATCCCAGCGAAAAAAAAAAGTAAATGCATGACAAGTTCAAAATTCACTTTGGTGCTATTTTTTTGCACATAGCTGTATATACACCTGTTACATAGACGCTGGTGGACCTATTAATTGATTTCTGGCACCTAAGGTCTCGTTTTTCTACAAGTTTTTGTTATCAATTAATAAGCTATAAAACAAGCTAAAAATCTGTCATTTCAAGGAAAATTCATGATGAATTGGGTTGCGTTTATAGCAACATAGTCAAGTCGGGTAGTATGTTTGAGTCTTTTATTTTTAATATTCTCATTTAATAGTTTATTAGTGAATAGTGTCCGGAAATAGAAATATTCTATGTTCTTTAGTAGCGAGGGTATGTTATTTTTCTTGAAAACAACGTGTTTCGACAATACTTTCGAGAAATTCAACACGTACAAAACAGTTCCGAGTTGTTACGATAATCGGACTTCAGAGGTGTTTACCTTAGGTATTTAGTGAGAAATATACGTATCCGACTAAGTTCGACTACACCCGCTATTCATGTTTGAACAAGTGGCTATCAGCGTAAAAGTGCAACCACAAGCAGTGTTTGGTGCCTGTTTATTCTTGAAAATTGCATTTGTCGTTTCATTTCACTTTTTTCTCGGTCGTTACCAGTCTTACCTATTGTCACAATGTTGGAGACAAACCGTGAGTTTTTCAATACATATATAGCATTTTCACTTTGAATTGGTTTTTTTGCACTTTGAATTCTTTTTTTTTTTTTTGCAAATTGAATTCGTTTTCTCTTCGGAACAATGGAATGTACTACCAAATCGTTTTTATGTCAAGTACACATACTCAGTTCCGTTATCAGAACATAATTGCCAAGTGTAATAGAGCAGGCCTATCGCCAGATAACAAGATCTGACTGCTCTAAGTACGTGATGGTTATGGTGTTGAAAATACCAGCTGCAGCAAATGAGCAGGAACCCCATTAAAGTCTGTAATACGAGATGTTTTTCAGTAGGGGAATCCCCATTTTTATATTTATTTTGCTTCAATAAGGCAAAAATAAAAAGGGGAATCACCAAAGTACATATGTACAATGTACATATGTGGTGATTCCCTTTGCATTTTTTTTGTCAAACTCAGGCAGTACATATTTGGTTATACGCCTGTGAATATTTGATTCGCATGTACATACATATTTGGCTCAGTCTCGATCAAAAAGTGAAAGTACTTAATAAATAAGAGATTTTTGTAAAAATAATAAATTTTGGAGATAGTTTCACTCTTTATTTTACTTTTTAAGTGAATTAAAAAAACGTCCAAAAATCAGAACATTTCAGAAATTAGAATTACGCCAGAAACAAAGTGGTTCTAATTTCTGAGCGTCCGCTGTACATATATTTATGTGTATACAACGCATAACAGCACTCTAATCTAAGCGATTTGGTATCAAATCATGATGTAAAAATAAAAAAACCAATTCAATTTGCAAAAAAAAAGAAGAATTTAAAGTGAAATTGCTATACAAATTAACAAATCCTAGTGATCATTTTACAGCTGGAAAAGAAACTTAAATCATTTTGTGCTTATTTAAAAATAGTAGGATGTGGTTATAGAAAATAATTTTTCCTTAAAAAAATTATGAACTTTTCAGTATTCCGATGTATTTCTTCAGCCACATGAAGAGTTGAGGCCAAACTATTCGGGGGAGCTATTACTTTTTGCCGGTAAATTGGATCTGAACGAAGAAGGTCATATCAATATGGCCAACGTGATAAGCAAGGTACTGGACCATTCAAACGATTCAGAGAAATTGAAAAAAATGTGTGAGGCGGGTTTTAAATCGGACGTGATTTGGTTCTCAATTGATAATACACTTGCCCTAGCCACATCTCTTAATCTGTCCAAGTCACAGTACGTGTACTTAATTTCGGATACCGAATTCCTAGAAGAAACGGAAAATATAATGGAAGTTGAGTAAAGATTCCTTAATTTACTAATTGCATTCGTTGAGTTTCTTCAGTTCCTAAATAGATAGTTCTTCAGTTTCCTTTTTTAATGCGTATTTACGCATTTACTTTTGGATGTATTTTTTTTTTCAAATTCAACAACAGAAACAATTTTTATTATCTAAACTAGCTTTAACCCGGTGCGCTTCGCTCCACCTATCTTTTCAAAATTTGCCCGAGTTATGGGTTTCTGATATAAAGAGTAAAACACAAAATTTACTAATCAGCTTCACGATCTTTATTGGAATGACAAAATGAATATGTTTAATAGGACAAGACACATAATACAATACATAGAATATAACATAGAACGACCTTTGTACTTTAACTTCACGCAGCGGCTTGATAAAGCGGGAGAGCTGGCTTCTGAGCGTGGTGATATAAGCTTTTGGTGCTTCTTAAACCGATGTTAATTCCGAGGTTTGGGGCACTTGTGTACGTGGCGTTTATGTACATACATTATGCGTGGTACATACTCTGCTGTTGCTATGCACTCTAAGCGCAGAGAGCTGTTGCTTGGTTCGATGTGCTGGGCGGTTGTGTAAGGAGCATGTATGAGTATGTACATTAAGCTGTGCGTGGTGCATACTCCGCTGTTGCTATGCACTGATGGTGTTTATGGTGCATACGTTGCTAGGCGGAGTATGTAACTCCTCCCCTCTTGGAGTGGACTGATACGTGACCCAAAAGATGATTGACCCCTAATATTTTGAGTTGTTTCTACATTTGGTTGTGGACTTCTAAAAACTGAATTGTAAGTTTGTTGTGGGTTAGTTGGAAACTGTCTGACGGTTGGTTGTTGCATATTGAAATGTTGTCTGTATGATGGGTTTGAGTTAGAGAAATGCTGTCTGAAGGGCTGTGGGCTATTGTAAAATGATTGAGGGTTACTGTAGTTTGGTTGGAGAAAATGGTGCTGTTGTTGACAAGTCTGAGGAGTTGGAAAAAACGATCTTTGAGGCGTATGAAAGTAAGAAGCGTTTTGCTCTTGCAGACAGAAATTTAGTGCTTCTGCTAGCCTCTTTGGCCTCATGGCTCTTATGGTGGACCCAAGTGGTTCCTTTAGGCCTGATAAGAAGGTGTTTAAGCTCATTTCCTCGTACAAACTTTGTTTAGCCTTTATAACACTTTGTTCTTTTTCGTGCATCCTTATGTGGTTTATCATTGTGGAAAGGATTTCAATGACTTCTGAATAAAATATTTCAACTGTACGACTATTTTGCCTTAAATTATGTAAATCGCGAATTAAGCTAGTCTCATTACGCTTATCAGAGTAATGAATAGTCAAGTTGTCTTTAATTTCTTTCCAATCTAATGTGGTGCCGTACATATTAAGGACTTCATTTGCTGGGCCTATTATTTTGTTCCTAATTGCCCTTAAAATAATGCTAGCGTATCTAGCATCAGAAACTTCAGACATCAGACCGAAAATCTCTTCGACATTGCTCAAAAAATCATACAGCAACCTGGGATTACCATCGAAATTGGGTAAGTCTTTAACGATATCGGGAATTCGAAATGAATTGAACAGGTTGGAAATGTTTTCATTTGGATTCATTTTAGAACAGTTATTACTACTCGGCTTGTTATAAGTATTGAAAAAGCTTTTATTTGCAGTGAATTTAATATTGCCGTTATCAATAGCTGATGCACAATCTATATTACTCAATTGAATTGGTTTTAACTCTAAACTCCCGTCACTACGCACTACACTATATGGATAATATTTAAAAGCTTTAATTTTCTTTTGGTGTTGAAGGGACATACGGAAATTCAGCGATAAGTATAAAAATCGATATTGGACTTACCAAACAATCAACAAATTATTTTGTCCTCTTGTCTAATTTGTTTGAGACATCCAGTCGTTGAAGGCAGCGTAGGTTAATCGATAATCCTCCAATAATCCGTCGAAGTGGTTTTTTCTGTCGAGCTCCGTTAGTTTTTTTTTTGTTTCACAAATTCGATTTTCACTTTTCGAAATTCCTTTAAATCTTAACTTTATTTTATTTTATTATTTTTTTTTTTTTTTTACAATTTAATTTCGACTTAAAATTATTGAAAATGACTGCGCCAGTTATGGGTTTCTGATATAAAGAGTAAAACACAAAATTTACTAATCAGCTTCACGATCTTTATTGGAATGACAAAATGAATATGTTTAATAGGACAAGACACATAATACAATACATAGAATATAACATAGAACGACCTTTGTACTTTAACTTCACGCAGCGGCTTGATAAAGCGGGAGAGCTGGCTTCTGAGCGTGGTGATATAAGCTTTTGGTGCTTCTTAAACCGATGTTAATTCCGAGGTTTGGGGCACTTGTGTACGTGGCGTTTATGTACATACATTATGCGTGGTACATACTCTGCTGTTGCTATGCACTCTAAGCGCAGAGAGCTGTTGCTTGGTTCGATGTGCTGGGCGGTTGTGTAAGGAGCATGTATGAGTATGTACATTAAGCTGTGCGTGGTGCATACTCCGCTGTTGCTATGCACTGATGGTGTTTATGGTGCATACGTTGCTAGGCGGAGTATGTAACTCCCGCGCACATAGTTATTCGGGTATGATAGAAAGGAAGTACATAGTAGGAAGCAATCACTGCTGCTCTATTTTCAACTTCGATTTCCATTTCTATCTGTCTGTTTGTCCGCCTGTCTGTCTATCTGTCTGTTTTTTTGTCTGTCTGTCTGTCTGTCTGCCTGTCTGTCTATCTTTCTGTCTGTCTGTCTGTCTATATTAATTGGCCAAAATGATTCACATTTCACTTGAAATAAAATTTTGTATGACAGTTACCGCACTGATGCTATTTTGCTTTCTATATTAAGAAAATCGTACGCTAAAATTTTTACCAAAATCGGTTGGGTAGTTTCCAAGTCTATAAAAGGCAAACATATGTACATACATACATTAATTTTTATGGTATGTAAATGTAGATCTAATAACTTGACTCCAGCGTCACGTAGCGGGTCCAGATTTTATAATTTTCTCTTTTTGCACTGAATCAACATATACAGTAGACGCTCGATGTAGTGAACTAATAAAAACCAGACCTGTTCACTGAAGCGAGATTGTTCATTGTAACGAGCGTGGACTCCTTGAAGCAAATTTTATCAAAATGTGTATGTTTTTACGTACAATTCATCGAAAATAGAATATAATTACAATTTTTCTTTGCGATTACTAAAAAGCAAGCCAATATTTATAAGAAAGAATATCTTATTTTTAACAAAAACAACTCTTCCGTAAAAAAACATAAAACATTCCATGTACTTAAAAAAACAAAAATACAATAAACTTAAGCTGTGCTTAAGTGACATGGTCACAAAGAATATCGTTCAAATGATAACAAAATAAGCAACACGCACTTTGTTCTTGCACTAAAAACAACCACAAGCTGTGAAACAAACAAAAAAAAACAAGTTTGTTCACTATTTAGAATAGCCTTTATAAAATATTGTGTGTTCACTATATTGGATTGTTCGCTATATCGAGCGTCCACTGTATTTTGAATATGAGCATTTTTGTTCCATAAATGTAGAAGTTGTCAATAACTTGACTCCAGCACAACCTAGCGAGTCCAGATTTTATAATTTTCTCCTTTGGCACTGAACCAACATATATTTTGAATATGAGCATTTTTGGTCCATAAATATAGAAGTTGTTAATAACTTGACCCCAGCGCCACCTAGCGGGATGAAATATACTTAACAAAGAACTCTCATGCTTACCAAATATACACAAAAAATTTCATAAAAATCGGTCGAGCCGTTTCGGAGGAGTTCGACTACAAACACCGTGAGATTTTTATATATTAGGTTAAGTGGACAGCTTGTGGATCGGAGTTTTTTGTCCGCTGTCCGTTTATAAGAACGCATTTTGTATGGTAAATTAGACATTGGTTCCCCACAAAGGTGTCCGTGAATGTGAGTTATCCGCTAAACAGGGTGTCCTATAATAAGAGATTTCACTGTACCGATCAAATGAAATACATATTATTTTACCTACAAAATAAAACCGAAGATGGTTATTCTATGGGCTCTAGCTTCTTTCGTATCACTCCTATAACCAAACCAAATTCACCATTCGATTTAGCATGAAAAAACACAAAGAACATGACTCACAGTGAAGTTTTTCAGTAAAAATAACTGGGTGAAAATGCCATGTCCAGTAAATCGCCGGGTTCGTCCCACTGTGCGACGCCTCTTAAAAAACACTCAAGAATAAAGATATGAAAGTAAATGAACTAATGCTGTGCTGTTTCTTTCGAGGAATCTTTACAATCTAAAAGGAACTCATGCGAATTTTAATTGGTATAAGACTGCGCCTGCGTATAATATTAAGTCATAGGCTAATTGGAATCTACATCGTCTGATCCTTGATAAAATATCAATTTAAAAACCAACAAAAATTCAACTCAAAACTACCATGTTCGCCGTTTAATTTAAGTCAAGTACCCACTTAAATTGTTTCCTTCCACACATGCATCCAATAAAATTTAACCAAATTAGCGAAGATTCACATTTCATTTCCCCATTAAGTTGGAACTGCTGATCCACCTCCTAATTTGCTCCTGGTGCAGAGACATTTTCACATTTGTGCCATTCCAGCTCCACCGACACTCAATTGCATGAAATCCGAGTGCCCAATCTCTTTCATTGGATTGAAATTGCATCATTTCAAGCACCAAATGACATTGCACCTAATTTCCCACTTTCCCCCCCCGATGGCAACCTGCCATTGTAATGCTCTTTGTATTGTGTGTCCGCCCTGCTTGTCATCGTCATATTCCTTTTCTATTCCCAGTCGCTGTCGCAGCACTATTCTTCTATTTCGCTTTTCGAATTTTTAATTAAAAGTCTGCTGTCCTCTTCGTTTTTGTGTCTGCGTCGAATATATTACAGCAGCTGTTCAGTATTTGGATGCAGCAGCATTGGCATTCTCTCTATCTCAATGGCCTCCGTTATACCCGAAATCCATTTTCGGTTGATCTTCATTATTAGGAAGCCTTGAATCCATTTCGAATACAGGAGAAGCCCTCAATCTGTTGTCATTGCTACTCCTGTGTCACACCACCGCCACCACCACCAAGGCACCAACCAAGCAGCCAACGTAATCCGAGATCTGTGCTCTTTTCTCAATTTCAGTGGACTATCAAATCTACTACCACCATGAAGCATAGCACAGCCATGGCACACCATCATTTTACGCGTTTGTTTTTAACAGAAAGTGCATCTCAAACAGCAGGAACCTTCTTCCTCCATGGCATCCATTCCATGCCCTGGTGTGCATAGTCCCTTGTCTTTGTTGTATTAAAGTTGCGTATCCGATGGATAACAACACAACCCGAAGTTGCAGCTGTTGCCATTCCGTTCGTCGGATTTCTATGGGCAAGCAGGGCAGGGCGTAGGACTCTTTAGATTTTTTTCTGGTTTCACATTAGCGTTTTCCTTTTTTCTATTTTTATTTGTGTTTTTTTTTTGTGTGGTGCTCATCCTCCTTTTGGAATCCCTTCGTTTTGTACTTTTTCTGTGCTCTGTTCCGAGATATGCGTTCCCATACGGGTGCTTTGCAACTCAAAGGAAACCGTGTTTTTTTTTCCTGTTTCTGTTCTGTAAACCAGTTGCAGGCAGGTAGTGAGGTAGGTAGGCACTATAGGCATCGATGTTGCGCACTCGAGTACTACATGCATATACTCACTCGTATCATGAGGAAGATTACAAAAAGAAAAATGGTGTGTGAAAAAAAAAACACAACAACACCGAGTTTGGCTTCAACTTTAACTTCATCTTCGGTTACGGTATCAGAGTGAATGAACGGTATATCCGTCATCATGAGTTTTGCACGAGAAATTGAGGAAATATTCATCGCTTGATGTTGGGCCCGTATTAAAGTTTCATGGAGTCGTGAACCCCGAAGGTTCGTCCTCGGTCGTTGGGGCCGCATCAATATTTAAGTGCTCAAGTTCAGCAGGAATCTATAAAACTTTAAACTGAAATCAATGGGCTAACTCCTTGGGGAGACAATATTATGTACATATACTGCTTGTGAGTGTGTAGGCGGAGGGAACAATGAAAATCCATCCGCATACATAGACGCACAACAGAGGTTTATCCAACCAATCATGCGTTTGCTGTGCGAAGGCTAAATCTGAAATTGTGTCGAAAGGTCAGGTGTTAGTAAGGTTATCACAGTAGACTGGCAATTACGAGCATTGTGTGATTTTACATGAAGGACTACATCACTCAAATTGTCACTCTAATAGGATGAGAGGTTAAGAAATATTTTATTTGTAAGGAACTGTTAGATGGTTCTTCGGTACCGACGTGTAACACATAGGGGATGTCTCTGTAAAGAGTCCTTTTAAATGAGGACTGTTTAACTAGGAATCTCAGTTGCTAAATTGGGGTGTAATAAAGGTAAAGGTCTGTTTGTTTAGCAATCCAAATCTTGCAATCATTTTGAGTATGTATAAAAGGAGCTATTACGGCCGTGTTTGCCATCAAAATTAGTTTTTTTTATACAAATTCAGTAAGGATTTCCCCTAAGATCACGACCATAATCGAGATTGGTACAATTTATCATCAAAATTCGACTCTGTACGTCAAATGCACGTAGAGTTTTATGATCGGAACGTTAGTCTCTAATGAGGATCAATCCCTTCTTGTGAAATATTTGTTAAAATTGGCGTGGCAGTCCAAGCCTTCTGCAGATTTCAACATGAGGAATTTCGAGCACAGATTTGATTCTGTGACGAATTTGCACTGATTGGAACTTCAAGTAAACCAAAAGTCTCAAATCTTCGTTAAACGGCTACGTGAACAAAGAACAAGATTACACGATTCTTTTTTCTGTACATTTCGTCACTCGTCTTTTTGACAGTGTACGTGTACGGTACTGAGTACATGATTCGTGATACGTCCGTTCGTTATTCTGACGTTTATTGAAATTCACATCATTTTTTGGAAGGGAATAGTCAAATTTCAAGTGGAACCAAACTAATCATCATCATATATATCATATACTAGCTGTTCCACCCGGCTTTGCCCGTGTCAAAAAAATATAGTGTCATTAGGTTCGAAGAATCAAAGACAGTGCGAACGCACCCCAAGGATTGCAATCCACAAGTGTGGATTGTAAGTATGTATTTGTAGTTTGAGTAAGTGACATTTCGCAAGAAAGTGGCATTTGTTACAGTGTTTTTATTTTTGCATTAATTTAAATAATATTGCGAATAAATTAATTTAAAAATCGGCCTATAATAGGCACAGGATATTAATGAACTGGAGTACGAAGTTTTACTTTTTTGTGTGCATTAGTTTTTGCATTTATCGAATCGTAAGATTGACAGGTAAGAGCGTCACATTGAGATTCATATATTAGTATGATGATTATCTCCATTTGCGCCGCTCATGCTTAACCAATCTTAACAAATTAGATGTCAAAAGAAAGAGAATTTCCTGGAGCACTGACGAATTGCACTTTCAATTAATAAATAATTTTACAAATTGAAAAACCGATCAAAACAAAGATTTTACCCAAAATTAACTCCCAAAAGAATAAACACTTCCCGTATGGTTTCCATCTGTCAACTGATGGAAATGAATTCCTTTTCGTTGATATATTTGCTATTTGGTAATCATATGGGAAATATTTGGTTGATATATTTGCTATTGATGCAAGTGGTAGTGGACAAATACATATATCAACCAAAATGAAGTTAAAAAAAAAAAACAATCACTTTCTATATGTTTTCCATGAGATTTCCAAGAGTTGCCAGATGGAAATCATATGGGAAGTTTGAATGTTGGATGGAAAGTTTGGATTTTCCCTTGCGAGAGTTCTCGCACGGACACACTAGTTTTATTTATAATGGAGGATAATTCGTACAAAATATTTGCGTGTTTACTAACAAATGTGAAATGACCCTAAATTTGACTTCAAAAACAACTTTACAATTCACCATCAAAATTGCCAGCTTTGTTTTGGTTGTCAAATGAGAAATGTCAAAGATCAAAAAAAAATTCTTAGAATATTCATTCCCCCTTCATTTCTATACCCCTCACCAATTCTGTCAAAAAAAAAAAAAAAAAACCAATGACGAACCGTACGGAAAAAGGAGTCATGTAATCTTGGTCAAACAAAACTGTTTTTTTTTTTTGTTTTGAAACGATTTTGTTCAATTCATTTTCTATATGCTCGCTCAACAAGATGGCGCTACATGTCACACAATACGTGAGGCGAATGTGAATTGTTCTTACCTTGTCTTGATTGTCTTTACTTTGTCTTGAGCCATGACGATACCTGCCTGTTATTTTAATACCGGCTAATTTAAATACATATGTAGTTATTTTAATAGACTTAAGTCGTCTAAGAGTTTGTGGTTTTTTGCTTTCGAAAAGAGAACTTTTTTTTTGTTTTAAAATAAAGCCTTTTCTCAAGAGACCATCCGCGTCCACAGTAAATGAGACGACATGCGTATTTCCTTCGTGGCAATCTTAAATGTTTCGACATGGGGTACTGTATGCTTACATTATCGTTTTCGTTAAACCCTTTTGCCATTATTGTTGGCCCAACTCAAGTGGCCCCCACTGCACCTCGTCAAAGTTACCCTCCCGCTTTCCATGCAATATAAAGGGTAAAACTTTTCTTTATTGAGTTTTTATAGCCGAGGTAGTTTTTTTTTTTTAAAGTTCGCCTATTGCCGCCAAAATAGTCATCGTGACACTTATTCCCCATTCTACAACCCACCATCCACAGGCTAACGCATTTAACATTTCAAAGTGTCTCATATTTCACATCGGGTTACAGAATCCCGATTTCTGATCGACAATGATAAATATCCCCTTGATTATCCTTTTTTTCTTCTCTTTTTGCTGTTTCCGGCGAAAATTGATTACCTACCCTGCAGGCTGTGTATAATCTTGCAGCTTTTGCAAATCTTTTCACCACCACCACCACCACCGTGTTTACCCTCTCTCCCTCTTCGACGACGAAATTTATTTAAAGGTCATCGATCTCTCTCGCTCTGCTCGGCGTTGCGTTAGCTAAATATCGGATTTTCACATTTTTTCGCTCACCACCGTAAGAACCAGCCATTGAAAATATCCCGAAGAGGAAAAGCACAATGACGACGACGAAGAGGGAAAATTTAAGAAGACGAAGAAGTTGAAGAGGAAAGAGAAATCCAAAACGTTTTCTATTTATGTATATTTCATGCCGAGCGAGAGTACTAGTTAATGAATCAAGAAGCTGTCGGTTGTCTCCCTTCTCCTCTAGCCCATTGCCTAAGTGAACGTCAATAAACGCGTCTCTTGTGGACATAGCCTGGCGCATAGTTTTTTCTTTGAATACACTTCGTATACCATATTGGCGCTGGAAAACAAATATACATATACAGGGGGTGTTATTGCCGTTCTCTGATATTTGCCAGGCGTTTTTTTTTTTTTTTTTTATAAATTAAACCCCGGTGGCAAACGCTGCGCTGCGACCCATCACTTTGGAAATTTTTTTGTGTTTCAATTTTCAACTTGCCAAGCGTGCACATAGGCTGACTGTATGTGGTTTATGAGATTTCGTTCGGTCTAGTCAAACAATAAAGGGGTTGTACGAAAAACCAAACCGGGAAAGCGGCCCTTTCGTACTCCTGCTGATGACGGTTACGATGATGCTTCCATTGTATATTTTTTTAAGTGTTTCTGATGTAAAGCTTACATATTTTGGAATGTGGAATGCTGTTTTTAACAGTATGCGACAAAAGCATTCATATGTATTTTTCGGTGATGATTGACATCTTGTCTACAAGTGTCAAGATTCAGGTTAGATATCTAGGAAATGCTGAAACATCTTTGTCAGATTTTGTCTGTCACTTTGACATGCTGCTTCCACGAGTAGTACGGTTCAACTAGAAACATCCTCGTGAACGTGTTTTTGAAAATTAAATTCCCAATTAACAGTACATACTGCGTTTAGTGGTACAATTCATACGTTACGTATAAATATGTGCAGAATTTAATATTTTGCCAAAATTCTAAAGTTCATATCAATCAAGGTTTTATTTGAGTAGTTGGTAACATCATTACGTTATTTTTAGTCAAAGAAGTTTACCTATTTCCCAGCGTAGTTTTGCTATCGATTTGCGTGAACTTGAAACGTTATTTAACTTTACTTTAACAATTTTTTTGCAGCATAGAAAATCGATAACAGTATTGAATTCCGTGAGATTTACAACATTTTCTCAGCCAAATACTGGGGCCGAATTACCGCACTCGTTAACCAGTTACTCGTTATCGAAATGTGACGACTTGGCATTACTGCTCACGTTATCATCATTATATTTAAATCGCTAGCGCAAGAGCTTGTGATTCCTCATGAGAGATTATTCCTGAACCGATTTCAATGATTCTTACACTGATCGAAAGCCCATCAACTGAACTTTGTTCATCAATATAAACAATTTTGAAAGAGCTGATATGAGTAAAGTTATTACGAAAAATACATTATTACCAATACCTACGGGTACAGGGTTTCTACATGCGAGATTCCTCGCACCGGTACACTAGTCGAGTATTATTTTACTCGAAAATAATTTTGCTGTCGAGTGCCTATGAAAATAAATGTGAGTTGCACCTAGTTTTTTGAATTGAGGACCTTGCATCAAAAGGGGGGCAAGTCCAAATTTATTTTTTGTGGGAAATTAAAAAAAAAAATTAATTGTTTGGAATTTCCAAAATTTAAATAATTTCATCAAAATCTGAAAATATGCAATTTTTTATAGCATATCATTCTTAAACATAAGTGTACCTAACAGTAATTCATTTTTCAAAGAGTTTTTTTTTAATTTCCCACAGAAAACTAAATTTGGACTTGTCCAACTTTTGATACAAGGTCTTCAATTTTACTAAAATAAAATAAGTGATATCCTTCAATCAACCGGAAAAACGTCAATTTATTTGAATTTTTTACCCGACTAGGCGAAAGGATGTGCTATAATTTTAACAGGCTGGGTTTGCATGTTTGTTTGTTTGTTTGTATGTTTGTATGTAAGGATGTCACCTTGTACAGCCTAAACTATGGAACCGATTTCAACAAATGAGGTGTCGTTGTATTCGACTTGAGTATGTCCTAGACTATGTGACTTCACAGACATATTAAATATGGCGTGCGCACCAAGCAAGATGGCGGATTACCTCTTTTTTCTTTTTTTTCTTTTTCTTTACAACCGCCTTGATAGTGGTATCAGATGAAAGGGCTTGGGTAGTAGAATACAATACGATATGACGTCATTTTAAATAAATTCATTATGGCGGACGTCCACAAGATGGCGGATTTTCATTATCCTTCATTATATCCTTAATATGGGTTTCAAATGAAAGGGTTTGACGAGTAGAACACGACATTGCTTACCTACTACATATGTACACTCTACATATTTTCTGAAACAACTGCAACTAAAAAGTGGTAAATAAAAAATTAAGTTGAAAAAACTAAAACTCGACTGAGGGAAAAACTAACTTAAAAGGACGAAATAGGATGAAACAAAACGATGATTTTTAGGGTATAGCCGTGGTCGCATGCCACTTTGCCCTACGAATGCGTACTTACTTATATGAAGTCGTTATTATAACGGCTACGGCATGGGACCGCGGCTATACCCTGAAAAGCATCGTTTCGTTTCATCTTGTTACGTAGCTTTTTAAACTTAATTTTTTTTTTCTGGTACAATCTAGTACAATTTTATTTTTATTCGAAACGTTAACTTTCAAGTGCCGTTATCCCAATGAGGTTACTCGATCATTCGATAACAAGTTCTACTTACTCACTCGTTATCGAGTGCGGTAATTTGGCCCCTGGGTTTTTTTTTAGACTTTGAAGGAATTTTGAACAACATTTGAAAAGTATAGTCGCCATTTTGTTCTCAAAAAAAGATCTGTTCGATTTTAATTTATTTCCCTAAAAAAAAACTATCAGCCTGCACTGTATAGGAACAAAGCAGTTAAGCAAATTGTATATTTACCACCCTTTTTGTGGGGTTGAAAATGAATAGATGGCGATAATTGGAAAATGAGAAAATCGTTTGCACGAATAGAAAGCCAACATCGAGGTGGGTATAAATTCATTACATCGTCAGTCGTCAACGTCCACATAAGCTGGACACACGTTGGTGAGTGCACAAAGCATATCGATGACGGGACGAAGGGAGGCGGCGAGTACAAAATGAATGTCCAACTGTTTGAACAATTTTAATTGAATGACAAAACATTATTGATTTGCGCGCCTGAGCTTCAGAGAATCGTTGTCCATCCGAGCAGAGTTGTAGAGGGCTTATCTATCGGCATTTGATCGATTTCTCCCCTGCTCCTTTGTTTGGCAGTATTAATTGACTTTTATTTTCGTGCACACTTGCTGTCAATTTGAATGGAATCGATGTGGGACTTTTAAATTGAATAACCCGACAACAAAGAAGCAGGTGTGGCGATTTGGCAGCACTTTATTTTAATGTTCTTTGTCGTTCGCCCCAAAAATTGACCAAATTTGCAAAGAGTCGACGACTGCATGATCCAATCAAGCAGGTGCTCGAGAAAAAAAAACGAAGTGCAGGACAACCTATCATCATAATCGACGCTCAACCTATCCCAAGGAACCAGAGGTGCACACGCACATTTAGGTCTCATTACAGAGCGATCAACAGCCCCGGGAGGGGATATTAAAATGCGTTTTTTCCCCCTTTTTCTTAGTTTCAAGTCGTTGCGCTCGTCTGGCGATTCCTCATCTGTTGGAATTGGCACATGGTGGATGGATGTTTGTACGGGTATGCAGACATCCCAAGAAATCCAAAAAGGAGAACATTGGCCACACTGCAACAGCAGACAAATGACGTCCAATTGCTGTTCTGCTCCTCTAAAGAGCAATGTATTGGTTTCGTGAAAATTGATTATCTCGAGATGTTGATCAATCTTAGGTCCTTAAAATTATGTATGCATCAGCAAGTGCGTGCGATGAAGTCGTTCTCCTTTTGAGTTGGTTCATTCACCCTTCTTTTCTTTTCTATCATTGTTCCTTCATGGACGTCTTTGTGTCCCTACTGGCCGTTGTTGCAGTAAAAGTTGCACGAGAATGGATTCTGCAAGTTTAATTGACTTCACACGCGTTCACACTGCTCTGGCGCAATAGCGCTTACGTTTACCCCGATACGCAGCAGCCAGTCATAGGGAACAAGGTAAACGTCAGCAGGAGCAAAGATGATGTGGACCCGAGTTGTTACATGTGTCCAAGGTCAATTGCTTCTGCTGGCACACGTGCAGTATTTTTGTGCTGCTGCTGCTGATGGTTGCAAAGTGAAGGAAAGTGGACAACAAATGTTTGCTGTGCCAGGGAATGGAAGTTTTAAGTAATTACTGGCACTTTGGGGAGATGTCTTGCAAAATTATAACGTAAGTGGTGTAAAATAAGGGTGAGAGGGAATGTAATTGTGTAAAAATGTGAATCATAAACTGAAAGTTTTGTTTTGCTGGTAAAAAGGTGTATTTACTTGCATACTTAGGGACTTTGACGTCTTATGTGATTTAGGGCATCTAGCACGTCCAGGCGTCATGATGTTTGGTGCTTGGGCAGGTGCCCTTGATTAATATTTACTTTCGAGATTATTCGATGATCGTGCTGCTTTCATACTTTCGCAATTTGGGCAGTTTGGGTTGGAGTACTTAGATTGAATGCATATTTACTATACGAGCAAAGTCGGGAAGTTTTCCACAGGGTTGCTTTACTTTTATCCTGAATCTGGTCCCTATGACAAAATGGCTAACGGCGGTAACGTGGGAAAGAATGGTTGGAAGCAGAGGTGGTTTTAGTTAGGGTTAAAGTCTCACACGCCGGCTTTCGACCCTTTCCACCTTTTTTTTTTACAAATAAAAAAAAAACCTTAATCACAAGTCATTTAGACTTCCGAATGCCCTTTTCGAATAGAAAAGTGTTGGTGATGGCTGATGAACATACATATACATATACTGGCAGTGATACGAGTTATTTAACATTCCCAGGATGTCCAACTTAAATCTCATAAAGTACTTTTTCTGCGACTTCTGTTAAGCATTGGCTTAGCCGTCAGCTCGACTGGTAACTTCAAAGTATTTAATATAATTGAACTAGTATATACAGTATAAATAGTAAAATAAATGATTTTATGTATATTTGTTTTATGTAGGTTATAAGCTATGAAAATTCCGACGTTAGAAGCATTCTGTAGCGGTAACTAACTCTGACAAAAATGACAAGTTTCGCCCAATCAGATCCATTTAAAAATGCAATTGTTTCCCGTATTGAAAGGGTTGGCTTACCAACGTATGCTCTTCTTTGCTGTTTAAAAATTGGACATACGCTTAAAATATGAAAACAAACTTCCTTAGCTCTCAAGTTACACAAATTGCAAAATTGATCAAAGTTTCCGTTATATGGGTTCCCGTTTAAATGGAGGAGCTCGCATCTTGATTTAAAAATTAGTGAGATATCTTTATAGCTGAGGGAATCTTGGAAGTAGTTCTTGACACCCAAGTTATAATCAAGCTGGCTATAAAGTATTCTGCTTTCCGATTGACAGGCATTTTCCATCATCTGATTTCGAAAAGAGTCTTCTAGATTTCGTAGAATTTCACTTTCAACAGACTAATGTTGTTGGGGTTCATCTGAACATCTTCTCCACAGGTAGCAGCTATGTTTTCCCATGTCCTCAACCACCAGTCCTTATTCCGAATTTCATGAAGCATCATTATTTTACATAAACGAGTTTCCTGGAGACCGAGCACTTTAATTAAATAGTCAGCTTGTAACTTAAGCGCTGTTAATGCTGCTTATAAGAGAAAGTGGCCAACGCGATGACTTAATGGCTTACATCACATTTTGCTTAGTCCTTAGAGTTTAAGATTTTAAAAAAGGCTGATCCAACGAAGGAGAATATAGTCAATTTTTAAGCATGACTTAAATAGGAAACAGGATAAAATTGTCTGCAATGCATCTTCAAATGTTGTTCATGATGCAGACCTATCATTGAACACATAAGACACTGTATCTGACCTTAGTGTTGGAACCAAAGATATCAGCATCAGCTCTAGAGTACTTTGATATGTCAGTAAACCATTTCAGACTCTTAGGTCAAGTGATGGCCTAATATTAGACGATTTTTAATGGTTTAAGATCACAACTTCAAACTTTCTAAAACATATTTTTTGTTTCCAAATTGTGAAAACTGTTGATGAACTCAACATTTTGCCTCCTCCGGCGTTGGTTTCCAATGATTTCGAACCTTGTGGTCTGGTTACTCAATGTTGGTAGGATGGTTATTCTCATTACGACGATTGATTTAGGATAACAGCCAGTAAACAAATGATGAGGCCGCAAATGCCGAACAGAATCCAACTGTCCAGTATTGTTGCCTTTTTATTGTATTCCAGTTGTGGTCATATAGCCGATTGAGCACCTCAATTGCCTCTCGATCATTAACCTTAAATACCCTCCATCAGGTCCTTATTCAGCGGGATGACGGTGAATTAGATCAGGGTCTGTGCTGATATTGACGTGCTCAATCGATTTGCTGAAGTGCATCGTTATTCTCGTTTCTTTGAACAACTTTGCCTCCAGTCGAATTTACTTTGACTCAATGACACAGTCCGGAGTTACGTGAACAATACCTGTATCATTCAAAACAACTTCTTCTCGAGTTGGTCCATAAATTATGAATACAGTGAACATCCAGGTATTGTGCGTCCATAATTCCTTCCACATGGTATGTGTTAGTCCAAGTGTCCTTGCTCTTGGGGCCTGTACCACAAAATATCAAGCATTGTTAAAAAGGCGAATTTTAACAAGAATTGTTGAAATTCGCCTTTTTTACATTGATTGTTGTTTTTTGGTACATGACCCTGGTTGCGCATTGCTTAAAAGACAGTGTTTTGTACTACAGCTGAATACTACAGTCCTCACTGTGATCAATACTTTAAAATTAATGTTTTTTCGTTGAGTGTTGGTGTAGAGTAGTAGACTGTAGATTATAGTTGACTCCCAGCATCTGCTGTATCTGTATCTCTCGAAATGTTTGTTCGGAACAGTGTTTGTTTTAAGCAGGTATATTCATTGGCATCACTGATTGTAAAGTATCCTGTAAACAAAAATTTCCGTTGATGTTGAAGACATTTCCAGTTTGTCCATTGGCTCTGGTAGTATTTTCATCTCTGGACCAAGGGTCTCTGCACACTTGTTGATGACTTCTTCCACATTCTTGTGCGACAAGAACTCAAACAAATGACTTCATTTGAGATACGCATTTAACAGCTTAGTTTACTTTGTTTTAATTTCTTGCATATGGCTTAGTGCAATCGGGTAAGAGTTCGTCAGATGTAGATCGATTCTAACCATTTAAGTGTTTGGTATTCAATAACTGACCCTCCCCCACACCAGTGGTAAGGTTGTTGTTCAATTTAATAAAATCTTAAAGAATTCGATTTTATATGGTCCTTCGAGCCGGATTGATGAAATTTATGAAATATGGGTGAAATACTTTCGGATGTCACATAAGGGTATTTGGCTTCACGAACATTTAAAATCTATAACGGTGAATTAATTATTTGAAGCGTTTTTAAGAAAATTTTGTCCGTTTAACTTACAAATTTTAAAGAACGTTCTCTGAAGTTCAATTAACAGTGGCGTCATGCTTTCCGACAGTTTAAAAGTCGCGACAATAAAGGCCATAAAGGTGACATACACCAGTTGACCGCAATGAGATATTATTTCAACTTTGCCCTTATCGATCTGTTGGTCGACCCTGTAACCTCTAGTAAATATACTTTTTAAAAATATGTAAACAATCAATTTCACTGCCTTCGATGTTATTCGTGTCATTTTCAAAAGGCTTACATATATCGAACTGCAAATATTGACCATTTTCGTAAACATTAAGCCTTACACGACATATTATATGTATTCTGTTAAAAGGCACCATTCAGGGCAATTGCAATAAAATTATATTTCCCAAGAATCAACAAAACGCAGTACAAATCTGCCTGCTTTCCCGCTTCTTTTTCGTTTAGCACAAAGAAAAAAAAAAACCTTTTTACCCCAGAGCACTCAATTTCGTGCGAATTTTTTTTCTTCCTTTAATTGTCCTTAATTCCTTAAAACCAACCCCTACCTGGTTGAAAAACACATGTTTCCCTTTTTAATTTATTACCAACCTGCAACAACCACTGAGCAAATCGAACGGAGTTTTTTTTGTCCTTTTTTCATTTTTAATGACAATTAGTTGTGCATTTCTCTTTGTTTCCCTTGTTCATTTTTGTTGTTGTTATCTTGGGTCCCTCCTAATCCCGGGTCGGCCTTAATTTAATTATATAAATTTACTCTCTCTCTATCTGGAAATCTGTTGTTTTGTGTTCTTTCTCTTCCTGTTCGTCTTATTCGTTTATGCTTCTTTCACCACTCCCATCCCATCAGTTTTGAAAATCCAATCGATTGCGATGCCTCTTTGTTTTCTTTGAAGAAGAAGAAATTCTTTTCAAAGAATGATGGAAGAAATATTCACTTTTGCATTCTTCACTTCTGGTTTTGACGGTATTTGCACAGGTATGCAGAATAAAATAAAAAAAAGAACTACTCCCAATATCCCAATTTCAACCGAAAGGCCGGGAACAAGAATCATGTTGCACTTTGTTGGTGGCCTCAGCGATATCACAGGTAGACCATCTATTACCTGCAAAGAGACAGATGAAAACCTTTCACGCAATTATCCATCTACATCCACAGGCAGGAGAGAGGGATGCTAAAAGGTTCTGCTAAGAAGAAAATATCCTTAATCACACACAGGAATAAGTTTAATGCTTTGGCCAAAGCCTTCGCACTAAATTTTTGAGAAAAAATGAAAAACTCTTAAGTAGATCTTCTGAGACTAGCCCTAAATAGGACTCGTAGGATATTATTATACAGACAGAGACACTAGAATCCGGGAAAAGCAAAAAAAAAAACTGCAAAGGATGAATAATTTTGAGTGACGGCACAAGTACACAGAGGAAGGTGGTGCAAAGAAAATTCCTCTGCGGCAGGTAGTAGGTACTGGCGAGGACTTATTCTTGGATTCCTGGCACTGCAGCAGTTAAGATGATTACAATTTTTCATTTCTTTTTTTCTTTTCACCCAGTTTGCATACCACACAACCTGAAACTATTAAGACTGAAATGTGAAAGTGTCCTTTTGATATCAAAAAAAAAAGGAAGATAAAACTCCTTTGTCCAAGTTGGAAACATTTCTTCTTCCTGCTGGGTTAACCATATTTTTTTTTTTAAATTTCAAGTAGTTTCGGTCTGATAGAGAGAGAGGGGGGGAGATAGCGAGACCCTGATCAGGTGGCTGATGGAATTTCTCTTTTCTTTTTTTACTAAAAAAAAAAGTCGACCTGTCCTTTTGGTTCATGTTTTGACATAGAACAAACAAATTTGCATTACAAAGAAAGTTGGGAGCTTTTTATTTTATTTGATGGTAACAACGTTTTACGGAACCGCATATATCAGAGGAAAATATCAAAGAAGGAGATTTATTGAAATTGTTTCCCACCTCGTTTCGTAAAATCAAGTTTTTGCTTTAGCTGTCTTTGCAGGAGCACCACCTGCGCGTTATTTAGTGCTAACTGTTTTGACTACAAAGTTGAACCCTGTGGTTAAGTAAAAAAAACAACAACAACCGATTAAAGGGATTCTAAGAATTCCGTTTGTCGCTAAGTTGGCACAACTGTCCTCTATCCTGACGTTTGAGCGCGATCTGTCATTTAATTTGTTTACAATGCTCGTCTTTGCTAGTTCATCTGAAGTGTATTTTGCGATTTGTGCAATGCATAAAAATATCAATTTCAATTTATTTAAAACATAATGGTTTGTACATTAAGACTTAGTCTTTTATAATATGTACTTAGAGAGTAATGTTGAATTCAAACAATTTTGTTAGATTTAAGATCAATTAACATAATAAATTGAAACGAGCGAAAGAAGGGAGAAAGAAATGATAGTAGAGAGAAATGTGTGGATGTAGAAAAAAAAGAAAATAAATTTCCTACTGCTGCGCTGTAAAATGGCCAAGGAGTACAGTTTTGAAACTGGCGGCGTTTGATATACCTTTGATATGCAAGGGTAAAGAATTCCATAGCCGGATAGCATGGACAAAAAATAGGCGAGATCAATTCAAATACTTATTTAGTGGTGGCCGTGGCCTTGGTGGTTAGTGCGTTGGATTACTATGCATGCTGCTCGGGTTCAACCCCAGCCCGGGTCCAACACCTAAAAAAGTTTTTCACGGTCGCCACCTCTTTCGAATGTCTGACAAGCAATCAAAGAGTATCATTTGTCATTAGAAGCTTCTCAACTCGCCGTTCGGAGTCGGCAAACAATTGTAGGTCCCTTCCATTCGTGGAAAAAATAACACGCACACACAAATGGTTGCGAGAAGCTAGGCTTGGTTCTGTATAGGGCTGCTGACGCCGTTTATTTATTTATTTATTTCTTTTAATTCAAATACTTAAAGTGACGTGTATTGATGTTAAATGTTCTTTGAGAATGTGAAAACTCTATTTTCGAAAATAAATATGGTGGTGACTTTGAAATTATAATTTTATGCAGAAATATCAAGTTCCTGGAATCCATATATGTACATATATGTATATTTCATAAACTATACATATATGTATATATGTATAGTTTATGAAACGGCATTGAATCAAGGCTACTATAAACCACTTCAGAGTACGTTATTATAGGAATAATGTGTGTTAGTACTAGTCTTTGAGGAGTTTCTAAAGGAGTGAAGCTAGTCGACATCCAAAGTTTGCGTTAGCAACCATATATTCGAACTACTACAAGGCTTATATGATTGTAGCAAGACAAATTTCGATTTAAAACAAACCAGACTCTACCAGTCATTTAACCATACATCAGGTATAAGATTAACATCGAATGACCTATGGGAGATCGGAATTGCTTGGCATTTTGTGGGATTAAGCACTAATCCATTATTTGATGCCCATTTATTTATTGTATCTAAATTCTCGTTAATGTATGCAACCTGCTCATTTATTTAATTAAATGGCTTTGAT
Source organism: Brachyopa scutellaris (assembly GCA_949775065.1). Classification (NCBI taxonomy): domain Eukaryota; kingdom Metazoa; phylum Arthropoda; class Insecta; order Diptera; family Syrphidae; genus Brachyopa; species Brachyopa scutellaris. The sequence goes on from OX459113.1 coordinate 108,879,611, forward strand.
AAGTAAAGCTAAACATCATCCGCGTAAAAGTGAATGGAAACATGCTTAAGGCAGGTCATTAATGTGCAGGAAAAATAAGATGGGACCGAAGATTGATGCCTGAGGAACACCTTGTGCAAGGGACTTTAGAGCCAAACATTTGTTATCAATGACAACTCTCTGTGATCTGTCACACAAGAAACTTCTAATAAGTTTTGTGGCTGTTTCGCTAAAACCGAATAAGTTTTGCATTTTCCACCAGAGAATAGCATGGTTCACCTTACCAACGGCCCTTAAGAAATCCATAAGACATAGAAAAGTCTGTAGTCACTAGCAATAGAAGCATTTGTTTTTTTTGCAACTGGTGTTACTTTTGCACATTTCCGCGCTTGGGGAAAGGTTGAGCTCACAATACACGAGTTAATTATGTGCGTTAGGTGACTTAATATTTGAGGCAGAGCTAATTTTACAAACCGTATCGGAACACCGTCTTCTTTCATAGCATTCGACTTTATTGATTTTGTGATGTCTAGAACCTCACTCTCGGGTGTAGCATCGAACAAAGAATTTGTCTCAAATTTTGTATTGCAAATGAAATTTCTTATGTTCTTATGTTGAATCGCTCAAAATGTTACAGAAGGCTTACAGCGCATCGACTTTATCGCGTTATGCGGCTTTTGAGAGAGGAAATTCATCTGAGACGAAACCGAAAAGACCACCCCAAAGTCGATCAAAAGTCAAGGTAATGTTGACTGTTTTGTTTGATTATCGAGGTGTTGTCCAGTCGGAAGATAGTAAATAGAAAATATTATCACTGCGTTATGTGGCGTTTGAGCGAGCAAATTCGTTGAACAAAGTCAGGATTGTGGAAAGAAAGCACATGGATTTTGCACCACAACAATGCTATCATTGTGAACAAATTTCTGCCCAAAAAGTCAACAAATATCATCGAAGAACCCGCCACAATTACCTTAAATCATTTTATTACCCTGCAAAATTTTTGAACGAGTCTATGGTTGATTCGTACTACCTCCTTCAGGTTGCTAAAGAAGTAGGAGCCTAAAATGTTCCTGCGACTACGTGCTATGCCCAGCCCACAGAATATGTGCTATATTCTCTGCTACACCTATATCATTACAGTATCTGCAAATCTCTGTGCCTATGAGTCCAAGCTTCTTGACGTGTTTGCCCAGAAGACAATGCCCTATAATATTCCTATAGCTATTCTCTTGTGCCCTGTTAAGTTTAAGGATAAGTTCTTTTACGGTCCAGTGCCGGCCAAAGTGCTTGGGAAATCCTATGCCCTACAATGTTAGACCATCTATGGTCAGCCCTTCTTGTAATCGTATCCTTTATCTTTGATTTAATGCAGCATATAGGTGAAGCAATTTTCACCGCAGCTGCCCCCTCTCCTTTCCAACTGAGGACGCTAACCATGGAGTAACGTGTGAACTGAAACAAACACTATTTAGATGTCGAATTACTGCTTTGAGTTTTTCGATCGTCTCAATACGATCTCCCATGATACCTCTTAACAAAAGTAAGCTGCAACCTGATGCTGAAACTTCAGCGAAAACTGTAAATTGTGATACACAGAACTATCCGGAACCTTAACTTTCTCCGGGACGGGACCGTGATATGAGAAAACGTTGCAGCGCATCCCTTCCCTAGTTGTTGTATTTAATTAAAAATCTACAAATGCTTTTGTTGGATATTAATTTTGACGGACGTCTCTATGACAGTATACAATTGAATCATCATGTGATGTGAAGACAATTAAACGTCTAGCCAATCGATTCGAACAGCATGGGGCGTTGGCAGATGTGTGGCATCATTGCGGAACGCGAATGGAGAATTTCGAATCTGTGCGCGAAAGTGTTGGGCCGAGGCAATTGGCATTTATTATTTGTTGCCGTAGAAAGTACAAGCGGCTCATCAGCTACTGCCCAAAGACCACCAACATCGACAAGGAACTAATCATGACCGATGAAGCCCGCTTTTAACTTCAATATGTTCATTAACAATAGAAAAGTGATGTAACAGTGGTTTTTGTAAACCCAAAGAGTGACTGCAAAAATGTGGTTAGACCGTTTTCGATGACGTGAAGGAGCAATGAGTGTTGCTTCAACAAAACCGTGCTAAACAATACACAAGTCTTGAACAAGTCGAGATTTTATGTTTTGACGTCATCAGCTTCTCTTTGTGAACTTGTTTTAAAGGGCACAATTAATGCCAAAAACCCACAGAAACTGGAGCACTTGCAGGAGAATCTTCTCTTTTTTAAGGTGGCGGTACAGCTCGGGGTGAACAAGGGCCTACTTCTCGCAACCATTTGTGCGTGCGTGTTATTCTTGAATGCTTGTCAGACATTCGAAAGAGGTGGCACCGTGAAAAAAACTTTTAGGTGTTTTGCTGTTTGCTGGGATTGAACCTGAGCAGCATTTTGCATAGATAAATACTTAAAATGAATTAATTTCATATATGTACAAAAATCAAATTGAAATGTCTGTCTGTCTGTTTGTCTATCTATCTATCTATATATCTGTCTGTTTGTCTATCTATCTGTCTGTCTGTCCATCTGTCTGTATGTCTGTCTGCCTGTCTACCTGTGTGTCTGTCTGTCTATTTATCTGTCTATCTATCTACCTGTGTGTCTATTTGTCTGTCTGTCTATCTGTCCGTTCACTAATCCAATCGAGATTTTTATAATTTTATGCAATGCCGGGGAACACTTCGGTGATGAGTTCCTCCTTCGACGATGTGAACTCGCAAAATTTTGCCGGGAACGATATCAATCCAGTCGAAACATCAACAGAAATTTGGCCATTGCCAAGCGCCAGCAGTTGTCTCGAGAATTCAACAGCCGATGGGTCGTTCTGCAATGCCATTCTCATGTTCGTGGTCAATTTCAACTTCTTGACATGCCGCCACAAAGACGACGATTTCAGGCATGCATTAAGTTCATCGGCAGCAGTAGATTTCGGGATGACGGGAAGCGTTTGACGAAAATCCCCGGAGAGCAATATCATAGCCCCACCAAATCGTCTCGTGTACGTCGTTCAAGGTTTGATCGTCTAATAGGAGGCATTAGTTAAGCAAATAACTCTCCCTAAAAAACAACAGTCGTTTTTGACTTATCCTATTCAAAAGAACTGAATATCGCATTGAATTTCAATTGATCGTAATGCTTGTACCTTTTGCGGATGTGATGCGCGATATACGACTATCCGGAATCGGTGTAATGATACGCAAAACTCGAATCAATTGCAGCAATAAAAATAGCACATTTGCTCAATAGAAAATGACAATGCGAAAAGAAACCTGTCAAATTGCGCACAGCTTAAGTCAACGTATAACGCCATCTATCGGGTTGTGGCATTGATCGCACAGCGCCATCTATTATTCATCTCGTTTACTTCTCTACCCAAAATGCACGCAAAATGTCTTTTGTCACAATGAATTTCACAGTTATCCGAAATTTTCCCAGCTTCACAACGAATTTTCCACCTTTAAATCAATCACGCGATAAAATGCAACATTTCGTCGAAAAAAACAAAATTCAAATTTTTCGCGTTTTTCCTGGATTTTCCGAGTTTTCCACTAAGAATTTTATATTTTTCCATTCGAAAAGCCATTCCGGAACAATTGCACACAAAATTTCATACATATCAATTTTTCCAATTTCCCGACTTTTCCGGAGGGTTTTCCCAAAATGTTCTTTCGTAAAAAGCCGTTCTCAATTGATGAATTACTATACATTTTTCACACCATTTTTACATACATAATATGGATATAGATTAAAAAAAATAATTAACCAGAAGTGCTGCCAAATTATGGTTTTTTTTTGTTGCGATTTGCATCCCAAATTTGCGTTTTATATGTTTTAACTTTTAAATGTCGATAAAATTTCTACTTACAAACATTGAGTAGTCCCCAGATAGGAGAGCAACCAAATTGATTACCCGATAGCAGAGAAAATAGGTTCTATCAAAAAACACTGGGCTTAATCACATTGAGATGCTTTTAATTATTTAATTAGTTAAGTATTCCAGGTATCCATTGCAGAGAATTAAAAATTTACTACTAATCTGTTTTGGAAATATGTAGGTATCTCAGAATTACGAGAATTTTAATCGCAAATGCCCAGATTCAAAAGACAAATGAATGAATTTAAATTTTGAAGAGTTAAAGTGGTCCCAATTCTATTGGGAGGCAGAGAAGGACGATGCTCTAACAACAGAAGAAACAACAAATCAGTCCTGCCTGATTGTATAGATTACTCTGCTCTCCCTAACCCTATTTTAATTTCTTCATTTTAAATCCGTTTTTGTATGCCGCCCTTCTCTCTACACCACCAGAGCAACAAACTCTCCTGGTGAGTGGCTTACCCTGAGATTTAAATGTTTTCCTATTTTTTGTTGTTGTTGTTTTTTTATTCATTCCATATTGTGTTTTGCATTTTCTTTCGTATTTATCCAATCTGCACCTTTTGAAATTGTTTCGGGGTCTCTTAACTGTGTGAGGGAATCTAAACTGAATACAAAATTTCCATTTGCAGCGAATATATGAATTTCAACTTTCAACCCCTGGCCTGGCCCTGTGCGATGCCACTGCTGCCACTGATGTTGTGTTGGGGTGGGTAGGTATTGTGTTTTAATTCCATGCAGATTGGGGTTGGAAAACAGTTGCTCGGCACATGGTAGTTCTGATTACGTAGAGCAGCGCACACCTATAGACATTTGTGTAGCACCACGCGGGGAAAGTTTCAATTGTTCAAAGGATAAAGAAGTCTGAGATATACATATGTACACAATGAACGAGTTTTGGGGGTGGTGCGTGCTGTATCCTCGGGGTTGATGCTCTCATTCCCCGAGCAGATCTATCGAACAGAAATTCATTCGGAGATTATGCGGAGAATCGAAGAATGGAACAGTTTTAGTCACAAAAGATGATTTTTTTTTTTACTTTCATCTGTAAAGAGGGTGGCACGAACATAGGGAAGGTAATCATAGGCATATAGTACTCGTATTCGTATTTATCATTCAAAAAGGAAGTCCACTGAGAGTTGTCATGTGCCGGAGGTGTAGGCACTCGGACTGACTGATTTTTAAGTTATTTTTAGGGTTTCTCTTGCGTTTATCTGAAAGGTTCATTGGGAACGTCATGGGATGGCTTGGGTTCGTTATAATACATCAAGGAGCTTATGTGTAAGGAGATAAATTAAAATGAGACATGTGTGATAAAATAAAAATAAGGGATTGTGTTCACAACAAATCGTTATAAATTACGTTTCACTTAGGTAGTAAGTGCTTTTGAATAATTTAGAACGACCGGCCGGTTGGGTATGATACCTGTGTTTCAATAATGGTGAAATATTTGAGAATAGGCACAAGGCAGGCAGTAGCTATTGACACATTGTGAACTTTGTCACTTGTCCAAGGATATTGTCGATTGGATTGAAATTCATGGTACCGTGAAACCTTTCTTAGTGTGCTTACAGAGTGGAGCGTAGAGTAGCAATGAGCAAAGAGCAAAAATCGCTCGAGCAAAGAGCAACGATGTAGGCTAGCGTCGAAGCATAGAGAAAAGAGCAAAAGTTCATTTTTTCTATGGAATATTTGAATAGACAAAAAATCAAAGCGATGATAGCTGAGAAATTAAACATGTTTGAAATCGCTGCTTTGCTCTCTTATCGACTCTTTGCTCTAACTTCGAAAAACGTCGCACTCTGTGCGCTACGCTTTAATTGAATGTGTTTGACTTCATCGCTTTGCTCGTTGCTCGTTGCTCACTCTACTCTCCACTCTGTAAGTACACTTAGGCAGACAAAATTTGTGTCCACCTAAGGGAGTTGTCCGTTCAAGAGATAACCACATTTTTTTTAAATAAATTATCTGTATTTATCTTCTTTATTTGAAACGCTTAGGAAAACATTTCGTTGTTTTTGTCCGTCTAATGGAATTAAATTAAATAATTATCTACTGACGGATATGCGTGTCCGAGTCCGGTTAAGAGAACATAAAATGTATGCAATCTGGAATATAAAAGCTGGGTAACGAAAATTTGTCCACCTCAAAAGGATTGGTCCGTCTATTGGAGCTGTCCGTAATGTGAGATCTCACTGTATAAACTGAATTCATAAAAGAAAAGATGGCAATTGTGACATCTGCTCTTTAAATTTTGGACAGAAATTGTCGTCCAGTCAAGGACGTTTGTAAGACAATGACAATGAGTCAACGAGATAAGTACTAACTTTTACCGCACCGCATGTATCCTATGTTTCATTAAATATTGTTTATGGCCTTCAGTGACATTTTTCTTTAAAATAAATCACAAAGAAAAATAGTTACAATTTCAAATCACTTCTCTGCATATTTCATTGGTGCCATCCGACAAGAACAAAAATGAAAACCCACCCGTAACCCAAAAAAAAAAAAATCAGGAAAACCAAATATAAACCGAAAAACCAGACTCTCCCACGAGCAAGCAAACAGCTTTACCATTTAGAAACTAGGTGTCAGTGCCAGCCCATATCCACGGTAGTTTCTCCCCAAAGTGTGCAAAACTACTATGTACACCAAAAAGTGGCAGAAAACCGTTTTTATTTTTTTTATTTTTTTGTGTATAGCTCCCTCCGTTGGTTTTGTTGTGAGTAACGTTGCCTGATTGTTGGCTGCAATTTTCCGTTCAGTTTCTGTGGTTCTTTTCCAGTTCACTTCCGATTCATTTTTAATTCCTGGCACGTATCATCCCGGCACGGATTCAGAGTATGGCGCACAGCACAGGGGGTGAAATGATGAAAAGTGAACAAAGTATACAGGGGTAGATCTCTGAACAGCAGCAGAGCTACATACGAGTATCTACACCCAAACCTGCTCGTGTGTTTCATTAGAGGATATTCATAATTTTTAGATTACATGCGTAGTTCATCCTCCCTCACTGATTTGCTAAAAAAATGTCAAATCCAGGTGGAGTAGAATAAATTATATTTTAATTTTTATTTTTTTTTTACTTGCTCCTTTAAAGGGCAGGTGTGAGTATTTTTTAACATACTTCGATTGGCGTTGGCATCACTGTGGTATAAAATCGTAAAAAAGTTTTTCGCTTTCACTTCAGTCGTTCTTTAATTTTGTCCTGATTTTCGAAAATTACGATGTTTTTCGAAATCGAATTACGAATTTCTCTTTAAAATTTCACAATTCGGTTAGATTAAGTTATAGAATTGTTACAAAACGCGGGAAAGACTGGAGCACCAAGCAAAGTTTACTGTCATCAGCATTTAGGCACCAACGTCAATAGAAGCAGCAGAACTTTATCGAAAGCACTGTCGCCATGATTATTTTCCTCTTTGCAGCTGCAGCACAAGTTATTCTGTTGCACGAGAATGTGTCATTTAAAACTTTATTGGTTTGTTTACGAATTCATTTGACAAGTGTACGTGTACGAATGTGGTGACAGTTATTTTTTCCGGAAAGTTTACGAAAATAATGTAGCAAATGTCTTATAAAACTAACTACGAGCACCTATAGCGTAATGAAAATTCTAGAATTGTGTCAGCTAAGACTGGAGAAGTCATTGGAAATTAAGTCATTTCTTACAGCGAGCGGCCTTGTTTCGAATAACAGTCAATCTATATACAGTGGACGCTCGATATAGTGAACAATCCAATATAGTGACCATACAATATTTTATACAGGATAGTGAACAAACTTGTTCACTATTTAGAATATTTGTTTGTTTTACAGCTTGTGGTTGTTTTTAGTGCAAAAAAAAGTGCGCTTACATATTTTGTTAATTTTTGAACGATATTCTTTGTGACCATGTCACTTGAGCACAGCTTAAGTTTGTTGTATTTTTTTTTTTTTAAGTACATTGAATGTATTATTATGTTTTTTACGGAAGAGTTGTTTTTGTTAAAAATAAGATATTCTTTCTTATAAATATTGGCTTGCTTTTTAGTAATCGCAAAGAAAAATTGTAATTATATTCTATTTTCGATGAATTGTACGTAAAAACATACACATTTTGATAAGATTTGCTTCAAGGAGTCCACGCTCGTTACAATGAACAATCTCCCTTCAGTAAACAGGCCTGGTTTTAATTAGTTCACTATATCGAGCGTCTACTGTATGTACATATGCTATGTATAAAACATTATGTACATAAGACCGCGCAAAACTCGAGAACGGATTGTCCAATTTTAACCGTTTTTTTACAAGCTTCATATTAACTTTCTGTGAGGGCCAAATCTGGGAATCGATTTTACACCCATGTTCAGATATCCCATCATGCTGAAATTTCGCTCACATGTATAAGTCCGGAGACACTACAATAAGGGTTATTTGATGACGTTGTAAATACAATATGGGGGACGCTTTTTTAACTGCAATTTCTGTAATGGCCAAATCTGGGAATTGATTTTACACCCACTTCCAGATATCATCCGGAAATTTCGCACACGTATATGAGTCTGGTCACAATACAATTTAGTCTATTTTAACGTTGTTAATCTAATATGGCGGACGCCCTAAAATGGTGGATTACCGTTATCTGCACGACCTCCTTAATATGGGTATCAAATTAAAGGGATTGACAAGCTGAATTAGACTAGCTTAGTGACGTCATTCTAAATTCAATATGGTGGACGCCCAAGATGGTGAATTATTTTTTTCTTGGGTATCAAATGAAAGAGCGAGTAGAATCTCCAACATTCTGAGTTAACTTTATCATATCAAACACACGCAAGCTAATACACATACGCATCGACGTAAATTTGTAAAAAGAATTCAAGTACTAAAAAGTAGAAAATAAATATAAAGAAAAAAAATTATTTTTAAAAACAAGCTTTAATGAACTAAAAAGTCAAATAATAATTTTTTCCGAGTCCAAGGAAACTTTTTACGGCGAGAAAATTGGAAAAAATTAAAGGAAAATTGGATAGTTCGGAAAAATCGATTCTCCATACATTTTTTATGGGGAATTCCCGGAAAATTATTATTTTTTATTTTGACGTAAGAATACAGTAAAAATAATTGGTAGATCTCCAAATATGAACATTTTTCAATCGGAATAACCCTTTTTCCACACATTCGCATACAACGACATTGCCCACACATTCGTATATGCAATGATTATTTTTTGTTTGCAAGATCAATAAGAGATGGCGCCGTTAGTCTACTTGACAATGCGCAATTTGGCAGGTGTCCTGTTTGCTTCGTCTTTTCACCATATATTAACTAAACTAGACAACTTCGATGCATTTGACAGATTTGCTTCACCAAGCTAAAATTGGTGCATTTCCACCTAGAAGCTTGAATGTGTTCTGACACTCTTGTAAGTAAGTGGAAGATGGTTGCAGCCATTTTGTTTAGATCATTATTGTACATTTTGTTGTTGTTAAGGGAATGACAGGCTGACTAAAATGTTGTGTTTCGATTTCGATAAAAAAATTCATTTCGGGTGGAATCATGAATGATCGAAATTATTTCAATCAAAAAATCAATTTTGGGCCGGACGAAGTTCGCCGGGTCCGCCAGTTAGATATAAAATGGCGTATGAGTGTAAACCGTAGCATTTTCTTCCTCGTTTATAGCAAACAAAAATAAAATCTGTTCGATTTGCAACAAACAATAACAGGACCCAGTTGTGGGATTTATCTATTTTTTTGTTATTAAATTTTTCCACATTAATTCGAATCCCCACACAGTTATGATTTGTCGCCATCCTTGCTGCGTGAGCGATTTTTATGAAAATTTTTAAATAATCGGAAAGGTTCAGCGTTATTCAGCAAAAGAAAAGGGGTAGTGATGTGTGCGCGGGTAAACCTATCTCATGGGCGCACATGCATACGATTGTTCCCAAAAGCTACGAACGGAGAAATTGAAAAAAAGAAATTAAAAAAGGAAAATGAATGAACTCTCTGTGAGTCGATTGGCATAGGAGGGTTGTCGAGGAGTATGGTGTTAGTCGGATAAAATTTATGCACACGAAGAAGGGTGGAATAGAAAATTAATTCAACACCACCTCATTGCCGTTACTACTCGTAGTTGCAGGAACTTTTATCATTTTCTTTGTATGTATATACTCTTTAATAACCGTTACCAATTGCATATGGTGCTCGTCGTTGCAGCACAAACCCCCTAAAGTGCCGGTCTGTGCCTCGGTTAATTTAAGTGGAGAATTCAGGTAAAACTGAATTCGAAAATACGGGCAAGTCCTGTGAGAAAAGCCAGCAATGAAATTTGAAACTCTTTGTATGATATTATTCAGAATCAGAATCAGGTTTTGCAACGATCGATGTCGTTTGGTCTTTGAACTTTTCTTATAAATCTTCCGTGTCCTAGAGAAGTCCAGTGATATTTTCCGGCAAATATCTACATATTTTCTTGTGAAGGAAGAAGCCTGTATCAGGCTGGGCTTAAAAAGTTATGTAATACAAAACTCGTCGAATTTCCGTCTGAGGGCTAATGCCATTGAATCTTGTTAAGACCAAAATGAGATCTCTGCGCTTTGCAGGCAACGTTCAGAAGTTCGCCAGCCAGATCTTTGTCTTGTAAACAAACAATACAAGTTGATAGAAATACATATCTATGAAAATGGCACCGTCATATTTTAATATTTATTATCAGTGGTATTCTCAGCAGAAAAGAAAATTTACCGATTGAAAGACATCCCTGTACATCCTGATTTAATGACATCCCCTGATTGAAATACATCCATCCGTACACGATGGATGAATGAAGAGGAGGAAAGACCCCTCTATCACCAGCACTCTCCTTCTTAAGAAGATTCCGGGAGAATATTTCTATACTCTATGAGATATCACCTCAACGGACATCAGTAGAATATGGAAATTTATCCAACTTTCAAAATGGTTCCGATAAGAATCGACTCACGTGGAAATCAATAGACCTACTTTGGTCTAAGTGAATCCTATCGAGTTCGATGGATAGCCCACCTACCCTAATTTAAGACAACGGAAATTTATTGGTTTGCTAAAAATATGTTAAACCACTGAAATCAAATTTCGATGGCAATGATATTTTAATAATTGAACAACATTTTCAAAACACTACGATGACAAAAAAAAAAAATACGATGACAAGTGCTGCCAAATCTTGATTAAAAATTCTTAAATCAAAAACTTTTTTTTATTCTTTTCAAGTGAAGGAGTTCCTCCAATCAATCGATCATTCAGATCTTTAAACCTTGTAATTGTCCGAAAAACATTACAATTCTCTTTAGTCTTTTTACTCGGTTTTTATTAGGTCGCTTTCTTGTCTTTTATATTGTTCGGTACACATTTTTCAATTGATTTTGCACTAACTTCCTGATAAGCTAGATACTTGAAACTTTAGACATAGCTCGGAACTGGATGACAATGCAATATTAACTCGCATTCATGTCTGTCTGTTCGTTAGGATTCCGTACGGAGCTCCAAACACATAAAAAACCGCTAGATATGAAACGTTTTTCTCGTGTTTTATTTCTATGATTATACTCAACATTTTTCATTGCATACTATTTGTGAATTTTAGAGTCCTGAAAATTTGTGATTGTGAATTTTAAACAACTATGAACATTTGAGTTCTTGTAAGATTTAAAATGAAAAACGTAATATAAAAGTAAGGAGTGTAGAGCAGCTGCCGTTGAGAAAATGCACGCAACAGTTCATATCATTTGCAGTGCAATAAAATTGGCAGCGACTTAGGTGAACTATTCATGCATCAATAAGCTATTGCTACAAGAACTCATATTTTCATAGTTATTCAAAACTAGATGTTACCTGCCCGGCGTTGCCCGTTCTTTAAATCAGTCGCGTTATTTGATTGTAGTATGATAGAAAGGAAGTAGTAGGAAGCGATATTATTTAAATTAAGATTCTAAAAAATTCTGAAGTCAAAACATTATAATTTTAAAATACAAAAAAGAGCTGTTCGTTTGATACCTCAGAACTCATAAACTAACCATCCGATTGAGCTCAAACTTACACTATATAAAGGGTGATTTTTTAAGAGGTTGAGAACTTTTTTTTAAAAAAAAACACAAAAAATTCGAAAAAATGAATGAAATATTTATTTGAATCGATAGTTTGAACCTTGCAATTTAATGTTTAAAGATAATTTCATGCAAATGTTGACCGCGGCTGCGTCTCAGGTAGCCCATCCGCTGAGTCCAATTTTGGCATACTCTTTCACACATATCGGCCGGTATCTCACGAATGAATGCATGGATGTTGGCTTCCAGTGCGTCAATCGAAGCGGGCTTGTCCCTATAGACATTAGCCTGGACATACCCCCACAAAAAATAATCTAATGGTGTCAAATCGCACGATCTAGGCGGCCAATTGACCGGCCCGAAACGTGAAATTAACTGTTCACCAAACTCGCCTCGCAATTGCGCCATTGTTTCGCGTGCTGTGTGGCATGTGGCACCGTCTTGTTGAAACCACATATCATGCAAGTCAAGAACTTCCATTTCGGGCAAAAAAAAGTTTGTTATCATCGCTCGGTAGCGTTCACCATTGACAGTAACGCTGCGATTCGCATCATCTTTGAAGAAATATGGCCCAATAATGCCGCCGGCCCATAAACCGCACCAAACAGTGGCTTTTTCGGGATGCATTGGTAGCTGTTGCAATGCTTCTGGCTGATCTTCACTCCAAATGCGGCAATTTTGCTTATTTACGTACCCATTCAACCAAAAATGAGCCTCATCGCTGAACACAATTTTTCGATAAAAAAGCGGATCCTCGGCCAGCTTTCCAAGAGCCCATTCACCAAAAATTCGGCGTTGTGGTAGGTCGGCTGGCTTTAGTTCTTGCACCAGCTGTATCTTAAAAGGATTTACGCCCAAATCCTTCCGCAAAATTTTCCACGTAGTGCTGTAACAAAGGCCTAACTGCTGGGAACGGCGCCGAATCGACATTTCGCGGTCTTCTGTCACACTAGCTGATACGGCCGCAATATTTTCTTCACTACGCACAGTACGTAAACGTGTTGGTGGTTTAATGTCCAACAAAGTAAATTTGGTGCGAAATTTGGTCACAATCTTCCGAATAGACTGCTCAGAAGGTCGAGAATGCCGATCATAAAATGGAAGCAGCGCGCGATGAACATTTCGAACCGAGCACGAATTTTGATAGTAAAATTCAATAATTTGCAAGCGTTGTTCATTTGTAAGACGATCCATGGTTAAATTGCAAACCAAACTGAAGCTGTTTGACAGTGACACAAGGTACTAAACACACGTCAGCTGTCAAAACAAGTGTTGCCAAAACCAAACCAGCTAAAAAATCACCCTTTACTTTTTCTGATATTTGAAGTGTTCGTATATCAAAAAATTTCAAGTTTTCCGCTAGCTGGCGCTGGAATTCAAAAAAATTTAAATTCACCGTACGATTAAGCTGAAACTTACAGAATATATATTTTTTTTTAAGTGAGAAATGTTTGTAAATCAAAATTTTTCCAAGTTTTCCGATAGATGGCGCTGAAAACTACAATCTTAAAATTATAACTGCAGCAATGCACGATGAAAATTGATTCAGAATTATATTTACGTACAATATGTAAATATGTATTCAATTCCAAGAACTTTTTGAAAAACATTTGCAAATACAATTCGTGCTTCCAGATGGTGTAGCGAAGCGCACCGGGAAACAACTAGTTCTCTATAATCTGAAATCTGTCTTTTGTCTACCTCGGCTCTGCCATAACTTCAAAAAATGACATCTCGTCGGAAATCAAACGAAGGATTACTCTTGCCAACCGCTGTTTCTTTGGGCTAAGAAGGCAATTGAGTAGTAAAGTCCTTTCTCGATCGACTAAGGAGACTCTATATAGGACCCCTATCATCCCAGTCTTGCTATATGGAGCTGAAGCATGGACTTTATCGAAAGCGGATGAAGATATCCTTGGTCGCTTCGAGACAAAATTCCTTCTTAAGATATTCGGTCCCGTTTGCGTTGACGGGTTCTGGAGGAGAAGATTCAACCACGAACAGCGACATCAACCTGGTCAAAAAACTGTACATTGGGCGTTTAAGATGGCTAGGACATGTAGAGCGTATGAACATCAACGCTCCGACTCGGAAAATATTCGACTCTTAACCTGAGGGTCAGCGCAGCAGAGGACTACCTCGCCTAAGGTGGCGCACACAAGTAGAACAAGACCTCAGCCAACTTGACGTGCGCAACTGGGGGCGGCTAGCTAAGGACCGGGCTAGCTGGAAGAGGGTGTTGGTTGAGGCCTTGGTTCACCCCGAACTGTAGCGCCACCTAAGTAAGTAAGTAAGTAAGTTTAATCTGAACTTTGTGGTTGTTCCCTATAGATGAAACGAACGCATACAAATTTGATGGCAATGTAATATACCTACGTACAAACACAGGTTACACACATATGTATGTACATAATATATATTTTATGACCATCAAATAATGGTACTTTCTGGTTTCCTATATCTAAGAGTTGTACTTTATGTTCATAGTTTAAGTAACATTATGTAAACGCCGAAGATATTAGTCTTTGATGTAAGCATCTATTGATGTTGATCGGGAAGTAACTGGTAAGGAGGTTTGTCTGAAATCACCAACTATTTACAAATTTTAAAACGCAACAATGCCTACCCACCCCTACTAAAATATACGTATTTGTGAATTTAAATAAAAGGTAGAACTTTATTCTTCAGGTATTTATTGACTGAACCTTAAGGTAACCTAATACCGCTGTATAGTGACAAAAAAAGAAAGTAATTACAAATCGTGCATTCCCCCCTTTCCCTTGATCTGGATCCGCACGTTGATGCAGCAGAAACACAACTTATGTCTGTAGCAAATATTAGCAAAATCATCCCTACTAAACTTTGTGCCACAATCCCACAAAGCATATACACTGGTCCCTCGCTTTGCGCGACTTCTCTTTGCGCGGTTTCACCTTTGCGCGAAATGCATTTGCCTACCCAAATTCGATTTGCACGGCTCGCTTTGCCGATTTGCGCGAATTATGACACGTTATGTTCTGTTATCCTGAATATATCGTTTTTTTTTTTCTTTGTCCTGACAAACTTTTTTTACGTTTTCTTTTGCTTTATTCATATGTTAGTATCTGCATTTGTGTGTGCGGCGTAAAGACTGCCTTAGCACTTTACCGGGAATTGCACATTGAAAAGTGTAAAAAAAAAGTAAAGCAATCTGTAGTGACCCATTTTTTTAAACGTCTACCAATAAGACATTTATTAGATCCTTTATTTTTCCTAAATGAATTTTGTAGCTGTTTTATTTGAATAACTGTTTTGAGTTTATTTTTATTTTTTTTTTCTTTTCAATAGCTATGGTGCTTATAATTTAACTTTTCAGGAACGCAACCCCCTAAATTACATGAGGTTCATACTTCGCTTTGCGCGGTTTCGCTTTGCGCGAGACTTTTCAATCCCCTAACCCCCGCGCAAATCGAGGGACCAGTGTACTATTAACACAAACAACCCTCTCCTAACAGAATGACGATCAATGGCAATAGTTTACCCATCATTCAATGCGCGTATGGGTAGAATGAAAATTAAAGAGTAAGCGATAGCGATGAATTTGTGGTGAAGAGAAGAGCATTATATCTACAAGAACAACCCTATCCCAACAGACTGACGATCAATGACAATGGTTTACGCAGAAATAATAAGCAAATAATCAGAGCGGAAATTGGAAAAATGCGAATTATGGAATCAATGAATTGTATTTTTTGTATAAAAAGTAGCCTAATCGCTAATCCAGGAAGTAGACTATCTGTTCCCATCTGTTAAGCCGTTAAGGCGTGATTAAGCAACAAACATCCAAACTTTCACATTTATATATTCATGTCGATCGTGGAATCCGGCGGATCAGATTCGACGGAAATTATCCTCAATTTTAAGTTTTTCATATTATTGAAAACGCCGGTAAGAAAGAGTGAACGGATGTCGGTAAGGAAGTGTATACTATACTGATAATTGTATAAATTGACATTTGAAAATTTGAAATTTCGACAACGGATAATAGCTTAGTTTCGCAATTGATAATGTAGTTTGCGGACCGATTCTATAATAGCTCTTGGGAGAAATGCGAATCCAATGCGGATCGGATGTACCTACTCGCGGGGAGTACAATCCGCCGGATTCTATAATTGGCATGATTATGTAGTAGAATTAGTAGGATAGGATTCACAATCAGAAATTTTCAGGACTACTCGTACCTGCATGGGACTAGGAAAGATCATTTTGCACTAGTCCGTCTTAAAAACGTAGAACCTACATCTATTAAAAATGTCTGTTTATTTAAATAAATTAATTATTATACTTGATCTTGGGATCTGCTATAAAACATTTTTTTATAAAAAAAATTCTTTTTACTTTTAAATTTACTTAATTACAATTTTTTTTTCTTTCGTTTCAGGTAAGTGTCACGATATCATAGTTCCCTGATTCCCTCGACTCAGTAAGTCTTCTCAAACCACTATAATTTAAATTACCCCATAGGTACATATATGTATCTAAATATTAAATTTTAGTTCGCTTAATAATAGCAGGGAAAGATCCGCTTCGTTGCCACAGCGGTAATCATTTTAATAAAAAGTTAAAACAAAATAAAAACGAGGAATAAACCCAACCCATTTACTCGGGTGGTTGCCTCCCTTGGTTGTCGTTACTGTGTTGCTGTTGGTCTTGATGCTGATGCTTCTTGCTTCCGTACCTTACTTGCTTGCTTGCTGGGGGTCAATCACTTAACTAATTGACTTCTCTTGTAGTTGTTCCATTGTTGTGGTTGTATTACTATCCGCCGCCGCCATCACCACCACCAACAACAATGTTCTATAACTGCAATTTTCAGCACACTCAAAGCGACTTGCTCTTTGTATCTTCTTCCTCTTGGGCTTCTTTAAGTTCAACTACCCCATAACTCAGTGACTTGTTGCGATATGTTTACGAGTACATATATTCCAAGCGGCTGTCATTTTGCGACAGCAAGCAACGCTCTACTCACTTGTCGCAGACGTGGGTAATTAGACCCGGAACGCCTACGGATTTGGAGTATCGTTGCCCCGCCACCGAATGGATACGCTCTTAATTGCACTGGCATAGTGTTCACCCTGTGAAGCTCTCACAGCCGGGAATGGGAAAGCGGGTGTTATTAGCCCAGTTTTTTTTGTTTGTACACCCGTTCTCCTCCGGACCACATTTTCGGAATGTAAAGAGTTAACTTCTTTTTTTTTTATTTGATTAGAAAAAAAAGAGAAAAAAATATTTTTACTTTCGATTACATTTCGGTTCGCTAATGCTTATACAAGTTTGAAGTTGTTTATTTTTTTTGCTGCGGCATATTGGCTTACATCAGCAGCGGCGTCCGCATGGAAAGTGAAGGCTGCTGTAGGTCTCCACAGTTGCTGCCGTAGTGTGCTGCGCGCCTCTATGACGTTTTCTGTCATCATCGATGAAGGAATACAAAATAAAAACCGGCACACAAACGATGTGGTGGTCTGGAGTGCTGCTTAGCGCAGTCGTCATCATCAAAGAAGTCGGACAAGCAGATATTTTGTGAACTTTTCCTGTGTGTTTTTGAGTGGATGCTACGACAGCTCCGTAGGCAAATTCAACTCGTTTTGCGATAGTTTATTTGTTTCTTTATGCCTTTGCAGCTATGTGTGCCAATTTTAAATAGCGAATCGAGGCTAAGCTATTTAGTATTCCAATTCAAATGATGGTGGTGGTTGTGACGGCGCGGCGCGTACATAGCAACGGAGACAGAGACGACTTTGTGTGACAGAGGAATGTTGTGCGCCCGGTATAGATTAGCATCTGGGAGTTTCGAGTTGCCAGTGAGATGAAGCCGAGTAAAAGTGTTTCGGTGACTTCGTGGGGTATGTCTGGAGGAGTGATACATCTTTGTGTGGCACTAATGAATAAATAAAAATTAAGTAGATTTATGGTCAACGTTAGATGCGCTTAGTATCTACAAAATCACATTCGAGAGGCGACTCGGGAGAGTATATTAATTTATTTGTTAATTTTCAGAGGTGTTGTGTGAAAAACAAGTTCCAGGTAATTTATTGTTAACCCAACGGAAATTCGCTTCGGTTGTGAAAGACAAAATTTGTAAGACTAAACGTAACGTGGGCTGATTTGGAATAAAAATTGCCCACATCTATATCTTCAAATGCCGGCCATAAAAATTCATGGATCAGGGCTCGGTAGCGCAATCAATTCACGGTAACAGCCGCATCCGCTTAATTTTCGATGAATTAAGGCCCCAATAACGCACCAAACAGTAACGTGTCGTGGATTGGCTATAGAGGCTGCTCGATAATCATCCTTAGACTTTCTGAGCCCTGAATGCGACAATTCTGCTTTTTAACAAAGCCTTGAAGATAGAAATGTACATGTATGTCTACATACATAAACATAAAAGGTGGCCAACTTTGCCTTGTGGTTTACCCCGGATCGAACGGAATCGACTAGGGAATTCCATCTGCTTCTAACAGCTACCAGAATTTCTGATGCTCGTGCCTGTCGCGCCCGAAACCGATCTACTAAACCGGGGCGCTCCGACGTCTCTGTCGTAGATGAGCTTCCTGTCCACAGTCGTGCGAGCAAAATGGAAGAATAGCGGTACCGCTGATCTATTCTGGATCAGGTCAAAATAGACGAACGCTTCTGGTGCTCTTGCAATGTGCCTTCGAGTCATCTTCATCAGGAAATTATCCACTCTTATTACGTTAGTTAGTTAGTTTCTTAAAATACAGATATTGGTCTAGCCAGAGCCCGAGGTATCTGGCTACATGTCGACATGCAAGTGGCCGCCCGTGCCGTCTGACGATTGTGAACTTTCGCCAATTCTTTCTGGTGTCCCAAGAGGCCAGAGTGTTTTTTGTAATAAGTGATATGCTTAAACACAGTACGATATTAATAAAAAAAACCTTCGATACGCGCAACTCCTTGATAAAAGCAACACTCAAATCATAAATTCTTACATCGTTCCTTTTTTGTATCCCGTCTTACTTGTTTACTTATTTTTATTTTACAAACTGCACTGCAATTCTCCAGCCAATGGATCAAAATGTGATTCACTTGACTAAACTCTATTACAAAGTCAGAAAGGTCAGATTAAGGTCAAACTAAGGCATGCCATATGGCTATTGCGTGGGTTAGGGTGAAGTCTAGCGTAGTACGAAAGTTGATGTATCCGAACACTGATTATGACATAGACGATATAATAATGCATCAATTAAAGATTTGCAGCAATCTGGAAGCCGAAGAAGTCGAAAGTGATGGTGGATTCAGTTGAAGAACCCCCATTTTAGCATTTTGTTCCATTTCTGACACCAATATTTTTGGACTCGGTTATTGCAACAACCGCATTAAAAGCAACTATGTACTATTTATATTAGTTGCTTTTATAAAGGCCGTACTGTACTGAGATCGACAAACCTGGGTTTTCAGTCACACTTCGAGCTACAGAATTACGATTTTGGTACGATTTCGGTTCTTTACATCACAAGGTTGTTCCAATAGCTCAAATTTCTGAACCAATTTAACAATTGCTGGGCGAGAAGATGTTTCCAGTTGACCGAGAAAACTCTTAACTTTTCGAACAGTTTCAGCGATATTTTCACAATTTTTAGTAGTGAAGCCTCATCCGCCTATCGTTTCATTTTTAGCGTTGTTTTTACTTGTCATCTGTCAAAAATCGACAGCACATATTTTCACATGTGGCTGAAAAGGAGTTTCAACATTTTTTTTTGTTGATTATCATTCAACGTTAAAATGAAAGATAATCGCGTCAATTGAATTTTTAACATTTCGCAGAAATTTTATTGCACAACCCTGTTTTTACAAGCTAATTTGTTATATTAACTTCCGGAGACAATACAATATGGGTTATTTGATGACGTTGTAAATCCAGTATGGCGGACGCTTTTTTAACTTCAATTTCTGTGAAATTTCTGTGAGGGCGGAATCTGGGAAACGATTTTACACCCACTTCCCGATATCCGATTATCCTGAAATTTTACACACGTATATAGTTCCGACAAGACAATACAATATAGTATATGCGATGACGTTGTAAATCCAATATGGCGGACTCTTTTTCAACTTCAATTTCTGTGAGAGCCAAATCTGGGATTCGATTTTACACCCACTTCCAGATATCCGATTATGCTGAAATTTTGCATGTCCGGTGACACTTCAATATAGTATATTTCATGATATTGTAAATCTAATATGGCGGACGCCCAAAGATGGCGGGTTACCGTTATCTTCACGATTTTCTTAATGTGGGTATCAAATGAAAGGATTTGAAAACTTAATCAATACGCTTAGTGTCGTCATTCTAAATTCAACATGGCGGTCCACCAAGATGGCGAACTACCGTTATCTTGACGACCTCCATTATATGGGTATCAAATGAAAAGGTTTGACAAGACAAACATTAAGCTAATTGATCTACATCGTATTTCTTCTACGCAAAATTTTTTTTATACAGTGTATGTATAGATAGATAATGCTAAAGTATTCGCTTCTTCCTGCCTTCGTCTGCTGCCGACAACTGACTTTTTGTCTCTGACTTTGACATCGGCGGCATTTGATAGATCAGTAGTCTGACAGGTTAGTTGAATACCGCTGCGATATTGCCAGGTTTGACAACAAAAGTGGTTTTAATTTATTGACACAACAACATATGCATATGCTGCGAGTGATTTGTAACAGCAGTGAAATTACCATTTTAGAGAACCCCTCTGCGACGAACGCATTACTAAAGTTGAACAAAGGTTGTCTTTTATTTTAAGTAATCTTGTGATTGCGGGATCGTTTGTGAAGTCGGAAAATGTTTGGTTCTACGTTGTTCCGCGTGAGTCTGCGTCTGTCTGCTGTTTTCACATTTAGTGAACCAAATCAACCCAACGCCAGCGTAAGAACTCCAAACATCTGCAAAAAAAATTGCTAGAAAGATACATCTGACTGTTGCATTCTTTCGATGTTCTCACAAATACTTGACTATTTAAAGCAACAAACCATAACTAGTTAATTTAAAATGCCAATTAATGATTGCCGTACATGTGCATGCATTGCTATGCAAATTCCACCCATTAGGTCTATTTATAATAAAAAAAAAAAAAAAAAAAAGAAATAAAAACAACTCGTCTGCTAACCTTTCACCCGGTTCCATCATTTGAAGCTGTTTTCCATGTCGCTTGCGATGTTTATTCATTTCTTTGTAGAAATCTGCACGCCCAGCATATTTTCCTCCTCCCGTTTTCGCAGGCAACCATCATCGTTCATTGTGAAGTTATTTCCCAACATTTCCCAGAGACGGCTTCTCTACAACGGCGTACTCGTACGATGATCAGAACTATTAACCAGGGCGACCGCCACCACCACCACTCCATCCATGGGGAGTTCCCATGGAAAACACAAACTGAAATACGAATCCTAGAGGCCAACTTCATCTTCTTTTTTTGTTTTTTCTTTGCGATTCCTCTCTGTGTCTATACACACCCAACCCTATGCCGCTGTTGCTTTCAACATAAATCTAAACCTGTTTAAAGTTGATCCGAGACTCATTTTGTGCTGATGGTTTATCTAGATACGAGAATGAGTACGGGTGTTTGTGTGCATTATAAAATTATTTAAAACTGTCTCCCATCATCATCGTGCTGATAAACTAAACAGTCATCCTAGTACAGCAACACATCTGTCAACAGTGTCAAAAGTGCAGACGACACTTGAACTGAATAAATGGAGTGGATGATGACGGTTGATGCCTCCCCGTGCCCTCCCGAGCGGTGGCGGATGGAACTCCAACCAAACTAAAAAAAAAAAAAAAAACCTAAATAATCTTTAAAACCATAAGTCGATGTGGTGTCGCCCCCTGTTGATGACTTTCGTAAGCAGTCGAGTGTATGTGTGCATATCTCCTTATCCGCACGTCACTACACCGCGTCTGACTCGGTTAAACTCAAAGAGTTCATCACCTTTTGCGCTTCAAATGAGTTACTTAGTGGTGTGGTGCGCTTCTGTTTTTGTGGCTCTGAATCCGCCGCCGTCTGCCTTCTGCCCTTATATGTGGGAATAGAATATAGAAACAACCACAAGAGTGTATCATTCCGTTTTGCAATTTTTTAAGACCTTTTTATTGTCTCAGTCGACCAAGAAGTAGTGTTCGTTCTAAAGGGGAAGTGGGGGGCGATACGTAAAGAGGACGGTGCCCTTTTGTTCATCTTCCTTACCAGCCCATTCGCAGATGTTTTATGTTTATACGCACAAAGTCGGCCTCAGAAGGAGTGCTCTGCGTGGAGAGTCAGTGGCCCCAATGATATCCCCCGTATCTAAAAAGGACGATAGAACGAATGTCAGTGAAGCGATGTAAAGATATAAACTTATAGATGGCGCAACGAACTAATTTTATTTGGATTTGTTTCTACATTTTGTCTCTCGTTTTAAACTCTTTTCTGTTTCGCTATGTGTGAGTGTTTTTCCTTTTTTTTTATGATTGGTTTTTATTGTTACTTAAGGTGGAGCAGCGCATCAGCAGCGGTAGTGGTGGCGGCGGCGGTGATGTTGACGCTTAGTGGTTGCAGGTGTCTCTAATTGATGCTACTTTTGTGGTTATTGTTGAAGTGAAGCTGGTTTTCAACAAGATATTGAGTTTCTAGTGAAATGGAAGTAAAATACAATCACAAAGGAAGTAAAATTACACTACAAAGGCGGCGGATGAGGAGACTGCGGAGGAGAGTCCATCAGGATAGCGTGTAATAGTAGAGTAATCGACTGGATAAGTTTGAACACTTTTATGCTTCTGTTGTGCATCGGAATAGTCGTGAGGTTAGTTCTTAGAGGCTAATGTGTGGTTTTTTAACTTTTGTTTAAAAAAAAACTCCAAAGAAACGAATTGCATCAGCAGTGATGGTACACGGATCTTTCCAACTTTAAGGAGACATCAATTTGAAAAGGTACTTAAAAGTTTCGCAGTTTGCCCGTAGAAGACTTTTTCGCCAATTAACCCATAAATAACCTTCTAACGGAAACCATAGGAACCTCTTACTTACTTACTTAGGTTGTGCTACAGTCCGAGGTGGACCAAGGCCTTAACCGACAACCCCTTCCAGTTAGACCGGTCCTTAGCTAACTGCCTCCAGTTGCGCACTCCAAGTTGGTTGAGATCTTGTTCTACTTAGACGAAGTCGTCCTCTGCTGTGACGACCCTCCGGTTTTGAATCGAATATTCTTATTCTCCCAACCGAAGCGTTGATGGGCACCGTAGCGCAAGTGGTTAGTGCGTCGGACTACTGAGCCAGCGGTCTTGGGTTCGAATCCCGCCGCAAACACCTAAAAGTTTTTCACAGTGCCCACCTCTTTCGAATGTCTGACAAGCATCAAAGAGTATCATTTGTCACGATTGAGCTCTCAACTCGCCGTTCGGAGTCGGCAAAAAACTGTAGGTCCCTTCCATTCGTGCAAAAATACAACACGCACACACAAATGGTTGCGAGAAGCAGGCCCAGGTTCACCTCGAGCTGTAGCGCCAACTAAGAAGCGTTGATGGCCATACGCTCTACATGTCCTAGCCGCCTTAAAGGCCCAATGTGCAGTTTTTTGACCAGGTCGATGTCGCTGTACAGCTCGAACAGTTGGTGGTAGAATCTTCTCCTCCAAAACCAGTCAACGCAAACGGGACCGAATATCTTACGGAGGATTTTTCCTACGAATCGACCAAGGATATCTTAATCCGCTTTCGATAAAGTCCATGCTTCAGCACCATATATGTAGCAAGACTGGGATGATAAGGGTCTTATATAGAGTCGCCTTAGTCGACTTCGCTTTACTACTCAATTGCCTTCTTAGCCCAAAGAAACAGGGATTGCCAAGAGTAATCTTTTGTTTGATTTCCGAGGAGATGATATTTTTTGATTTTATAGCAGAGCCGAGGTATACAGTCCTTTACTACCTCAAATAGGAACCTCTTAGAACACATACATATTTTTTTGTCAAGGCGAGCATAGCCTCTGGAACACTGAGACTGGTTTCTTGCACAACTTGTCCATTCTTTCTAAAATGTCTCTTAAATGGCACACTGCCCGATCATGAAGACGATTCTTTCCGACCAAAGGAAGGGAAAACGATGGCAACACGAAAGTGAAGCTCTACTTTTCCAAATGACGAGGTCATATCATAAATTCCAAAGATACCTCGTTGAGAGTACCAACCTTCTCCAAACACGACGAAACAGTTTTTTGTCTTTCCCTGTTTTATCGCCTTTTCC
The DNA here is from genome assembly GCA_949775065.1 of Brachyopa scutellaris. Taxonomy (NCBI): domain Eukaryota; kingdom Metazoa; phylum Arthropoda; class Insecta; order Diptera; family Syrphidae; genus Brachyopa; species Brachyopa scutellaris. The sequence continues at coordinate 108,903,870 of OX459113.1, forward strand.
ACAAACAGTGCTCCAGCGAAATAGCCAGCTGCATTCCTCCCAATAATTTTCTCACACGTCTCGCAAGGAATGCCCATTAGTTTACCCTTAAGCCCAACTTCGGACGTATTGTAAAATATAGAGATACTTTCTTTAACGGCTCAACACGAATGTGGAATGCTTTACCAACCACAATTTTCCCCTCCCGTTACGATCTACAAGCATTTAAGACCAATGCGCATCGGTATCTCCTCTTTCATCCTTCCTAAATTTTCCTATGGCCCGCGCTGTGCAAGACATTTTAAGGGTATTCATAACCCCTGTAGCGCGCGTGAATTATAAAAAAAAGACTTTAAAGCTTCACCTTGTGCAAAGCTCGTGTAGTACACCCACCCTTTCCCAATACAAAGTGAGCAGTGATTTGATAGTCATCGAAATCCTGCAGAATCAAAAAGGATGGGATACAAGCCAATTGAGTAAGGGTGGAGAAAAGGCATTTTCTGTGAAATGGTTTGAAACTCAGATGGTGCGTGTCTTAGCTTACTTCATTGGTTGGGTGCAATATTAAGTAACGAGGTGGATTGTGCTTTAAGAAGCTTGAAATTCTATGAAATTCCTCATTTTTTGAAGAGTCATTTTGAAGAGATCCGAAGTACCTTCTAAAGTTCAGTGCACGAAATATTTATTTTATTTATTTATTTATTTATTTAAGAAGTAATGTATTTGCACATTAAGATTACAGTAATCTTATAAGTTTGTACAATGTTTAAAGTAAGTTAAGTTACTTACAATTGAAAAAGAATCAGGTATCGAAAAATTATCAGTGAAAAAATTTAGTTATGAAAATAAACTTAAATTTAAAAAGGAAATTAAACTTAAATTTAAAACAGAAAATTAATTGTGATGAATGGCCAAATGTGTAAGAAGACGTTTTTTGAAGTGCTTTGTGTTTCTCGTCCCTCTCAGTTCCATCGGAAGGGGAACCAGGAACTGGCGCTCTGATGCTAAGCAGGTGCACCTCGGCTGGATTAATACAAATGTTCGCCGTGAAGATGGGAACCTTAGCTTGTTGTAAAGGTAGGCTGGTTGCTGTGTTTGAATAATATCGTGAATGCACGTCAAAGAAAAGTATTTCAGTACATTTTCGAAGGAACACCCGAAAATTGTTTTGGCGTAGGACGAACAATGGTCGTATCTACCCAGGTTGTATATGTATCGTGCAATGTTATTGTAGACTACAATTAGTTTCCTTTTAGATATGTAGTCAAGTTTACCGAATAATTCGCAGCAGTTTAGTAGAATCGGCAATAGTAGGGTTTTTGCCAGGATCATTTTTGTTTTTGTCGGTGTATAGGGACGCGAAGCCCAAAGAAGACGGAGCAAGCCATAAAATTTACCAATTTTTGAAGTAATATGAACATCCCACGATAATGTTCTATTAAAAGTAATACCCAGATTTCGGACAGACTCAACATATTCGATGTTCGAATCCCCTAACTGCACCTGAGGAAAAGAGGTCAGATCTATGTTGTTGCGATAGATAACGATGGCTTTTGATTTGCTTGGGTTTAGGCAAAGTTTATTAGTCTGCGCCCAGTTCAGGATATTTTGGAGATCCTGGTTCATTTTGAATACCGCTGATTCTACGAAACTAGTAGGACATTGTATAAATAATTGCACATCATCTGCATACAAATCGATTCTGACGACAGTTTAACTTTTTGCATCTGTTCCCTATGCCCGTTTCGAGTATTGCTCGTATTCCTCCTTTTCCATACAACCATACATAGCCTAACCTTACACGCCTACTTTGTAGATGTAATTAAATCTTTTCCTGTGAATCACAGATTAGAATATTAAAACGCGAAAGTAACTACATACGATCTTCCCGATTCTTGTGAAACCATTAAAAGAACTGAACCGACAGAGGAACAGAATCAAAAAAAAAAAAAAAACCAAAGGTGTTATAAAATATTCAGTTAACTTTCAATCCAAATAGCCAATGAACTTTGCACGCTCTCTTGATCCACTTGGCTGTGCTCTAGTGATACCAGCGCCACACGGTCCATTTTTACCGTCTACTATGGACCGACCAGGCTTGCAACACGCCACATACATATATAGATACACTCGCATTCGTATGTCGGCTCGATGAACTTTAAAACGTCTCTCAAGGTTATCAACTAGATTATTGCTAGTGGCAGTGGCCACTGCGCGCCTCCGTCGCCATTCTCATCCTCATCCTGATCATCTTCTTTGTCGTAGTAGTAGTAGTAGTCGTGTGGTCGACTTGTTTCTGAGTTCAGCGTCTCAATAGTCTGCTCTTCATAAAGTAGTCGACGCAAAAGAATTCCCATTCTCATTCGCATTCGCTTTTATTTGTAATGCTCCAAGTGTGGTTCCTTCCTCTACCTTCGCACCTTGTCTTCCTTCGATCCAATGCACACTCAATTTCATGTGACTCCGATTGGCCACCATTATCTGGGAGCAGCAGCAGCAGCAGAAGCATCATCCACAAAGAAACTCTTTCATCTTCACCAAGAATGAATCAGGTTTTGTTTTCCTCTGAACTCGAACTATGTTCGGTTGGACGTTCGGTGGTCCCATGGTCTGTTGGCTTACCGGCTCTAAAGCCTACATGCGAAATGAGTCAAAATGATCTTAATCTCGAAAGTTCTTTGCACTCAATTAATATTAAACTGTATTTGTGCTGTGCGCTTGTGTGTGAACTTTGCAGATGATGGGGGCGAACAAGCGGACAATGACGAACCAAAAAGCCAAAGGAAGACGATTGCTCATCGTCTTGGTTTTTTTTTTTTTTTTTTTTTGTTTTTTTTCTATGCAAATTTTTTGGCCCACTAATTGGAGTGTGCCAGCGCATTTGTTTGCCCCCTTCATCTTCTCCAAAAGGAATATTTCAATAAATATCGTGTAAAGAGGGAGAAAGTGGAACAAAAACTTAAAGAAGCTGGCACAGAGCAAGAAGCTGTCATCATGCATCCTTGACATTTGAAATATCATCTCAATCGAGTGCAGTGCAAAAAACAAACGACAACGGAAGTCCTTATTTCTTTTTTTTTTGGTTGTATTTCTTCATATCTCCGTTTCGGAAAGGAATTACGTTTTCTTCATGGTTTATCCGTCGAGTCGAGGTATCTACACTTGGGGCGGAGACTTCCTACTACAGTCTCTTCCAATCCAATGGAAACTAAAGGAAAATATCTTTTTCTTTATATGGAATTTATTTCAAGTTGACAGTTGGCCTTTTCGAAGATGATCCGGAGTAGTTTTCAAATACGTTTTCGTGTGGGAGTGTTGCTCTTTTCGAAATATAACAAGCAGCAATTACTGGCATCGAGTAACGATGATTATTTATATTACATGTATTATATATAAATGTCACTTGTTAGTATGGTAACCACGATTACTGGAAACCTTTTTCTATAATGTCAAAGGAAAGAACATTTTTAAGATTTCTGCTATGCTACGCAAAAATCATCTCAGGAATATCGCTTTCGGTGGCTTTTAAATACATAAATACCCGTTAGTAAGTTTGCATAGCTATTTCCTAAATTTGTCGTTCCAAAATTCCTGACTGGTTAAGAAGTACCTCAAGGTCACCAATTGAAGGCTGACATTGCTGTGATATATAGAAAACTGAGTAGCTACAACTTAAAGGGTTACATGGGTTTCACAGCTTCAAAAAATCGAATTTTTTTTATTGTCTTATTAAATATTAAATATCTCTAGAATATTGTCCTAAATTTTCAAGTCGATCGGAGTAATAGTTTCGGAGATAGAGCCTTGGGAAGTTGCGCGCTCAACTGTTGCCTATTGGGGTCAGTTTCATTGTCACTCGAAACTTAAAACGCGTTTTTCTCGAAACTGTATTTTCAAAGTCGGTTGTCAAGATTTCTCAAATACTACTGAACCGATCTTGATGAAATTTTACACACGTCTTCGAGATATTATTGACAAGGACTTGGATGAAGGATTTTTTTTAATGCAACTATTTTTAAAAAAGAAATGTAGAGCAAGTTTTACCGAAATGTTTAAATTTTTTGTAAAAATGTGTGCCAAAAATTCAATTTTCACTTTTTTGTTCTTTCCTTCGTCCAAGTTCTAGTTTAAGGTATTAACTAAAACACGTATTTTTTGATCCTGTCATGAGTTCTGCTGCCAACGCGCAAGCACCTTTTTTTCCGTTGGGTCACCGGAAATGAAGTCGCAATGACAGAGTTGTAAAAATTTTTCAAACATTCAAACATTTCAGAAGCTCTTTGTCAAATGTGTATATTTAAGGCAATAACAAGTTTGAATGAAATATTTAATTTTTTTATATAAAAAAAAATTGTTAAAAATAAGCCGTTTTTTACTCGAGGAAACCCATGTAACCCCTTAATTGTACATAATACAGTTTAAAAAAAAGTACTGGTGAACTGTAGGTACTACTGAATTTTGCAAACTACGGCTGAGTTCCAAAATGTAAAAATAAAATGTTTCGATGTGGTAGCAATACTTTTTTAATACGCATCTGCAATGCAACCTTAATACTTTGCATACATTTTACTTTGAACAAGTTTGGCATTTCGGAACGTATTTTATACGGATTGGCATTAACATTTCCCACAAGAAAAATGTCTAATAACGTTGAGTTTATAAGAATTTTAAATCAGTTGACTTGAATGTGTTGAAAAACCCACGGATGTATCCTCGAACAGTAGAAATGTATCTACGATAAGAGCATTTTTAAAAAGCTTTTATCTATAAAGCCTAAGGCATTCCGAAGGAAGATTCCTAAATCTATGAATTTCTTTAAAACTGTTGAAAAATATCCCGAATAGTCATTTCAGTATGGCACGAGATACATTCCAAATGATGAAACAATTTTTTTTTTCAAGGCAGTTGTTACTATCACCATGAAATTCATTGAAATTCGAATAAACGCATCGAAAAAAATATCGATGCGCAGTTTGCCTGGTTTATGCACATCACTAACGTTCAGGATGCGTTTAGAAACTTGCGACTTTTTCATAATTTTCTTGTTTGAGTTTTGGAACTTATGTCTTTGTATTTAAAACGCATCTGATGCATTTTGGAACTCAGCGAGGGATTTCAATCCCGAAGCTAATTTTCAATCCCGGGATTCCGGGATTTGGAAAAATGAATCCCGGGATACCCCGGGACAGAATATTTTTTTTGTAAAAAAACTAATAGAAATCAAACCAAAAATCGATACACGGGTCCAAAAATTGATGTTATGTTTTTAACAAAAAAAAATCAACTTCCGATAATTGCTCACAAAAATGTAGAAATTAATTATAAGTGTCTTATCTTTTTAAATAAAAAACAGCGTAACTATTATGCTCTGCATTTTTATTTATTATTAAAATTAATCAAAATGAACACAATTTAAAAAGTTTATTTAAATTCATAAAAACTTAATTGCTAAGAAACAAACAAATATTTCTGCACAAAAAATTTAAATATGATAATTTTTGATAAAGGAATAAATAAAAAATACCTCAATTCCAGGGGTTTACAAAATCAAAAAAAAAATCAATTCCAAAGTCAAAAAAAAAAAAAAAAAAAAAATAGTGCAAAAAAGCAAGGGCGTATTTATTCTTGCTCTTGGTCTTCATCCGACCTTTGGAAATAAAACCGCAGGAAAATAAGGGCATCGAGAGTATCATCCCAAAGCCGGCTTCTAAATTTGTTGCCAATATGGCAACCGAAAACGCCCGCTCCGCTCTGCTTGTGAACTAAATCCAGATGATGTCCTCGGGTACCTTCATTTTCAAAGAGATTCAACTCCTTAGGCACGCTGATAAATCCGATTCTGTTTGTGTTTCTGGTAAAATGGTTTTCATACTTTTTTTAATTTCTGCTTGTTGTTGCCGCTTTATTGTAAGTTGGATGGGTAGTTTTAATAGATTCACACTGTTAAGGCAACGGTTAATCTCGATCACAAAAAATTAATAATCTAAATTTTAAAAATCAAAAAATACTTAGGTATTTGCTTCAGAGATAGACAGTATCAAATAAAATCAGCTTTCAATCCCGAAAATCCCGGGATTAGTGACTGGCAATCCCGGGATCGTTTAAGAGCAAAAATCGTCCGGGATTGATTTCCCTAAACTCAGCTTACCTCTGCAGCACTCTTCTATTCTTTCTTTAGGTGGCGTTCCAGTTCGAGGTGAACCTGGGCCTGCTTCTCGCAACCATTTGTGTGTTCGTGTTATACTTTTGCACGAATGGAAGGGACCTAGAGTTTTTTTTGTCGACTCCGAACGGCGAGTTGAGAAGCTCATTGACTCATTTAATTGCTTGTCAGGCATTCGAAAGAGGTGGCACCGTGAAAAAACTTTTATGTGTTTGCTGGGATTGAACCCGGGCCGCATTGCGATGTCCAACGCACATACCACTACACCGGTCCGTTGAAAAAGTCACGGTTATTCGTAAAGAAGCAGTGCTTTTCGGTCCTCTCGGTAATCCGTAATGATTTCCGTACCCAAAATCATTTAACGTCCTATAATCCGTCTCTGTTGACCATACCATTTGTTCGAAAATCCATTCAGTTCTCTGAATCACGTTTGCTACATTGGTATATGTTTACATCACAAAGAAAGAACTTTAGAACAACAATAGTGTGAGCGAGAGTGGATTCGCAATGTACACATTCTAAATGAGACTACATACCACTACTCTAATGGCTTCTGTTTCTGTTTCAATTGCCATTTTCTCACATGCATTGACTCTTCCCCTGGCAAAAAGGGTTACGACCTACGACCGCTATTATAAGTTATTCTTACTATAGTTTACATTGCAGTTGTTATTCTTTATTTTCAGTTCAGTATTGTTTATTATTTAATGCATTAATTCGCATTTTTTACTTTTTAAACCCTCAATATTTCGTAATCCCGCTATTTCGAAAACCTCTAAAATTCGTAATAAGCTATAGGTCCCTGGCACTAGGATTTATCGGGATTGTACTGTGATAATAAAGGACGAATGGTTCTTTCATCAGCCCATCGAGGAAATATGAAAATCAGCCGATTTTGTTCACTGCACTCGTTCACTTGAAAGTTAATGAGAAAATAAATCCTCCAGGTTCACCAACCGATAAAAATTTCCTAATTTGGTAGCACTTGCCGATTTTTTCATACATAAAGTGAAGAGAAATGAATAAACTACAAGTTAAATGTTTTATGCAACAACAAGTAAAGGTCAGCTGCCTTTGCAAAAGCTAAACAGTCCATCTAGTAGTGAATTCCACAAACAGGGAATATACAACAGTGCAGTTTACGGTTTCATGAAGTACTCGACGAAACCGTTAATTGGCAGTAGTCTAAAAAGTAGTTTTCGGATGAAAACATTTTTATTCATTCAAAAGTCAGAAATATCAAAATCATCTGTGTAAAAACAAAGTTCAAAAGAAAAACCATCTCGCAACTCATTTGTACCGAGACCTTTCAAACCGCGCTGTTCTCAAATAAAAAAAGAAATAATAAACAACAAAAAAATAGAAACCATGTCGGGTGTTACTAATTTGTTCAACTGCTTCCATTTGAACAACAGCTGCACCCACTTCCGTAAAATCGAACACCGCTTGCAGAGGCAAACAAACAATGCAACAATATTTCGAGATCCAATTGCTGAGCTGTGTTTGGCACCAATGATGGTGCTGCTGCTGCTGCTGGTGGCTTATTGAAAACGAAAATTCAGCAGTAAAACTATGCAACAACAATCGATCCGAAAACATAGCGTAGCGACCCACTACTGCAGATGGTGTAACAAGAGAGACCTACTTTTGTTACCCACCAAACGAAACGAAAAGTAAATGTGTGATGTGACGTTTGGGTTATAGCGTCTCCCCCGATAAGTCTCCAACGGATGACACATAAAACTGTCAGTTTGACATTTGTGTGTCGTGTGTGTGTGCGCGCAAGCGCTTAAGAATTCATAGACTCATCGATTTAGAGAACGACGACCGACGCGACGACGACGACGTCTCCATTCACCACCATTGTTCGAAGCTGGGCAATAAGATCGGTCTTTCATCTGCCCACTTAGCATTCCCATTTTTCATTGTTTTCCATTTGTGTTTTGTATCGATTTGAAGAGATTTTCAAATATTGATTAACACTTAACGCTGTGAGAGCGTGATGAAGATGAGATTGATTAAGAAGAGTCAACAGTCGTGCTACTCTGTTTCGTTTACTCGATGGATCGTCTGGTGGAGATTTGATTTTGTGTTATTTTTAGGTCACGACATTTTGAAAGAAAGAAACAAAAAAAAAAACTCAGACGCGCGACCTCTTTTTCCCACCGTGTACGTTCGCATATCACTCGACCCGATTTAAGTGGCTTAAAGGTGCACCATGTGGCTTCCGTAGCGGGCGGTGGTTACACGCGGCGAGGAATGTAATTTACCGAAACTTATGAACATGGAAAGTGTGCGGGTTATGTAAGTTGTTGCTTAATTGTGAACATTTGTTAATATTTATTTGATAACGATGAAATTTGTTTTGTTCGGGAGGGAATGAAAAAGAGAAGGTTCTGCTGTGCAATTAAATTTTTACATTTCCTTGATAAATGAAGAGAGATAGAGAGAGAGAGAGAAAGAAGTAAATTATTGCATGCGATGTTCGACATCGACGAGAACACTCCTTAGGGGCGCCTACGCAAGATGAGCAAAGTTGCGAAGGCTGTATGAAGATTGCAAGGTGCGATACTGGTTTCCCATACGTTTGCGCGTTTTACAGTTATTATTTGCGAAAAGGAAATGAGAATGTTTATTGAAAGGAATTCCCATGTACACACGGATTAATTATTAAAGTTTAAATACTTTGCGAAGGGTCATGTTTAGCTTGAGTATTTGATGAAGTATCTTCGCATGTGGTTGCGGGGTCGCTATGGTCATTAATTATTAATCATTTATTGCAGAATGGAAAAATTAATAGTTAACGAATATGGATATGGACTTTGGAGAGGATTCACAAAAATACGAGTATACCCAGTCTATTGCGGCGGGTAAATTAAATGAAAGAGACAAGTGCGTTGGTGATGGTGATAGTTGGGCATCGCGTCATCTGTAATCAACGCGAAGTTTGAAGAACTTATTTTTATTTTTATGCACCGCGACTTTAAGATCTATTGTGCCCCTTACAAGTCCTAGACGAAGGAACATCGATCTCGTCATTAGAGAGAGCTTCGCTTACACCTAGCCCAGCCCAGTTGAGAATTCCATAGGTCACATCACCTCGTTCAGACCAATTTCAATGAGAAATCGCAGTAGAAGATTGGGTGCTATGAGTGGTAGATCCTCTGCTTCAATAGTATTTGCCACCAGTATGTGTTCTGGAGTTTCAAATCTGCATGAATCTTCATTTGATAGTCGTAGCTTCCTGAGATGTCCCTTGAGTTCACAGTTCCCCTAAGGAACGCCGTCAGGATGCAGAGTTTATATTTGCCAAGGCTGATTCAAGCTTTGAATCTCTTCAAGTTGTTATTACTCAAAAGTTCTGTCACCTGCCTTAGACCCTGTGTTTTTGTCCAGGACTTAGTCCTGTTTGTCTTCTCCAGTGATCGGAGTTCCTTTTTTATGGTATGTTCCCCTATACCGCAGAAAGGTTCAGGGACCACAATGGGTGTGGCAGACCTTTTCCTGGTAAGTTTTTCCGCCTCTTCATAACCTTCTATCTCCAAGTGTCCTGGTATCTAGTAGATGGTGACATTGTTTCGTTCGCCTAGTCTATTAAGTCTATCTAGGCATTCCCAGACGATTCTAGATATGATGATCTGAGCCACGATTGCTTTGATAGCTGCTTGGCTATCTGACATTGCTATGTCGCTTCTGTTGTTGCGGCTTGTGGAGATTGAGTTAGCACAGATTTCAGCTTGAAAAATGCTGGTGTAGCTGCCCATGGGTTCGAATCGTTTTGTACCGGGTCCAAACACTCCTGCCCCCGTTCTTTCCTCAGTTCTTGAACCATCCTTGTACCATTTAATGGTATTAGGACTCAGCCTGTAAATTCAGATTCGTTGCTCCAGTCTTTCTTATTACTAAGTTCAATGTCGAAGTTTTTTGACCAGTTAAATATTCTGTTGCCATCGTCCCTAGGGAATGCCAGAAGGCCAGGTTTACACAGGGCACTTTGGTGTTTAGTTGATATAGAGCAGTCTCAGTTGATCTGCCCGCTCTATGTGCGTGCTGCCAATGATGTAAGAGGGATCTGCAGCCCTTTCCAAAGTCTTCAGAAAAAAAATGATTGGACGATAGGACTTAGGCTGCATTGGGCTATTTTTCCTCACTTTTGGTATGAAGACCACCTGTGCCCAAGGCAAGGCTACTTCTCGTTATTTTCGCTAGGAGTTGCAGGAGTTTCTCTTTTACCTCCTGAAAGAGTGTTGGGAAAACTCCATCTACACCCGGTGATTTGAACGGTTGAAAGGATTTGATAGCCCACTCTAACCTACTTTTTAAGCAGATGGTTGAAGCGAGCTCCCAGTTACTCTACGTGGTCTAAAGATGCGGGTAACTCGACGTGGTTTCAACACAGAGATAGACTAACTTTTTGTCGAAACCGATTGTCAGTTATTTGTACACAGCACAGCCTGTATAACGAAAAAGTTAATTCACCACAAAATTGCTTGCAGAAAGCAACTAAGATGGCGCATCTGTCTTTTCAATGTCTCCAGGCAGCGTTGCGGTTTGGGACGCTTTCGCGTCATTTTAATGCTTTTTCGGCGATGGGACCCGGGACCCCACTTTTAAAAAAAACTGCGAATTGGACGCATTTTGAAAATATAGGACCCTTTTTTAAATTCATTTGCATTCCATGTCTCTTTAACTCTTAAAACATAGTACTTCGCTCTCTAAACACAATAATTTTGTTCAGCCTGTGATAAAATCAACAAAGTATTTTTGTTACTCAGAATTTCCTTCCCAAGAACTCGTTCTGCATACATGCATAAGTATGGAATTGTTCATGTTACTTGTTTCCAAATAAAAGGATTGTTTTTGTCTTACAATATTTATTTTATTTTAATCTCAGCAATAAAATACAGTTTTTCCAAATATTCTTTTTGAATTTTGCTTGCGGCAACAGTGACTCCAGGTGAACTAAACTAAACAAGGTTGGTTGGTTTGAGAGGGTGAGGAGAGAATCTCTTCTCTTCGAATAGGCCGGGAGTTGAAAAATAAAGGGTAGGGGTTTGTGTGGGTGAAGGGTTAATGAATAGGGGGGAATGGAAAGGTTAAATGTAGATTCAAGAAAAACGCTCTGTATGTCGTGAATTCTAGTGTTTTCAAAAATTAAAAATCTAAGCGCTGTCAGCCCAGGTAGGATATGTCTTCCCGTCTTTTTGCCCGTTTGAGCATTAGCAGGACAATAGCAAAGGAAGTGTTTGATATTTTCGTCCTCTTCTTCGCAATCCGGGCTGATGCTATGTTGCACTAGTGACAGTCTGTTTGCATTTCCATTCAAATTGCCCAATCATCAGTTTTATTTGTGTTCTACCCATATTTAGTATACTTTCGTTGCCCGTTGTGAGTTCGGATTTTCTATCATGGCTTTGGCGGTCTTACAAGATTGGATTTAACTCCACATAAGCGAACGGCGTTTTGCAAAAGAAAGGCTGTAAGCAGTTTTCACTGCTTGTATCGCCATGCATATCGTAGTAACCATGAAGTTTTCCTCATCTTCCGCATCTTCCGCCCTGCTCTGGCCAGTTCATCTGCTCTCTCATTCACCGGTATACCATTGTGGCCAGGTACCCAGAGTCGGTTCACCGAGCAAGACCTCGCAAGGGTACTAAGTTTTCCTTTACATTCCTTCACTAGCTTAGAGTTAGTTACAGTCTCTGGTGTTAGCGTTTACGAGTTCGTCAACGCCCCTGAGTATTGCAAACACTTTCGCTTAGGAAACAGTGACTGAGGGTTCTAAATGAATGGATATATTTATCGGAGGATCTAGACAGTGTACACCAGCTCCCGATTCTTCGCTAATACGTCATCCGTCGGTGTAAATTACTATGCCCCCTACTTCGGCGATCGCTGTGCCTTGTTGCCAGTTTTCAGAGCTGAGGAATTTGACTGTATAGTCGGTCTTAAATAAGTATTTTTTCTCTATATGATCGCTAGTGTTGCTGACAAGTCCAGAGGAATCTGAAACATCTTTCCAGATGGATCTGTGTCCCGTGAACCGTTCGTTTTTGAAGTGATCCAGGGCCCGCAGTCTGATTGCAGAAAGCCCCACTGTACTTTTGACCTGAAGTTCCATAGGAAAAATATTGAGGATAGTTTCCATGGCTGCCGTGAGTGTGCTTGACTGTGCCCTAGTTATCCCTAGACAGGCCATACGTTGGGGGTTTGTAAGTAATGTTTTAGCGTAGCTGTTAGTCACAACTGGCCACCATAATAGAACTCCGTAGAATAGGATGGGTTTGACTACACACGAGTAGATCCATTGAACTCCATTGACCTAAACATGATCGAATTTTCTACCTACCTTTAATTTTTCCAACAAATACATATGCCACTGCCAATTCTGAGTGACATTACGAAAAAGTCATTGTGCTGTCATAATTGTTAATAGGAATGTCAATTTGACAGATATTTCCCCCGTTTTTGTTTTCATCGATTGTTACCGTTTGTGACAGAATGTTGGGTTAGATCATGTGTACATCTGTCCAACTTTTCCAAGTGCCGACATTCGACAAATATGTCATGATCTTGTTCATCAATATGGCTTCGTGTCTGAGCCAATCACTTGAATTTAGTTTTGAAACACTGCCCTTTGGATTTTTTTGTACATTTTATAAACTTTGCCAAACATTCGAGCTGATGGTAGTGGTGTTCTCTTAGCGGGTTTGGTTAGCAGATTTCCTTTCGAAAGTCACCCATCATGGAAAACTTCCTGCTAGTAGCTTGAGTGACTTAAAAATTGTATGGACGTTCTTCCTATCGTCCTTTGGTCTCTTTAAGCTGTCCCGTACCCATTTTCTTCATGCAGGACCTGACTAAAAGATTAATTTGTGGATGGTTCCTTCCTTGGAATCTTAAAATCAAGATGTTACAAAGTATGTATTTCCAATGTCATCTAGATAGCAGATGATTCATGTCGGTACTCATGTCATCATCTGGCGGAAAACCTTTTTCAATTCACACATTCCTATTAGCATTTATTTTTAGATTCGTTGATGCAGATACTCATACATCGTCACCATCATCTTCTGTTTGTTGTTGATGAAAACTTATTTTCCTACCCCGCCCTTGGTTCGTCACACACCACAACAATCCCTTTAATAAGATCCAATTTGAAAATGTCACGTACGACTATGAGACACAACACACGACTCTCCAGCGTTAGCACACCGCAGTGAGCACCGTCGAGACCTCAAGACACGGTATGTGGACGCATTCATTCCATCGAAAGCAGTTGCCGCAGCACTAAGGTAATGCATCTACTCAAACGGGCCGACCGACCAACTGACAGACAGTTGTTGTTGTTGTTATTCTGAGCATAAATACACCCGGAATGGGATTTTCCATTTCCCATTTAACATTTCTCCCCATTTTCTAGTATTTTCCTCAATTGTACCTCCATCCGCTGGGCCGGTCGCCTAAAGGCAATTTTTTATTATGTACAAGCTACATACAACTCTGTGTGCGTGTCCGTGTGTGTGTGTTAATGTATTTGTGTACTTTTTGAGGGTTAAGTTCATGAACCCGTTTTTGGAGTGAACACACGATTTTTGTTGTTGTAACAATTATTATCGTTGGTCTAGCTTTACGCTGTCGGACAGAGATAAAAATTAAACACGTACAAGTATCTGGATACATAAAAGTATTCCCAGTTCGGATGATGTGATCCTATTCACATCCCATTTGGTGTCATTCTTATCATTACTTCTCAGAGCGACGTTCCTCTGGGGAGTGTGTTTTTTTTTTTGACGTTAATTACGGGTTCGCCTCCATCTTGTGTGCAGCAGAAAAGAAGTTGTGAATTTCTCCTCGACGAAGAGACGTGATCACTTTGATGTGAATGTTTGTTTAGGTCGCATCCACATTCGATGTGACTTCCTGTATACTTTTGATCCTTCAGCAGCGGGACCAATGAACAAAAGGCAATTTTCCGTTTGCGTGTCGCCCTAACATTAAGATGTAGTTCGGTTTTTTTTTTAATTTATTTTTTTTTTCTTTCTGGTGAAATTTGTCGACAGATACAAGAGACTGATAGTATTCTAGACTACAAGCACCCATCAACTGTATATCTGTGCTGTGTTTTTGTTATTGCTTTGCTTAATTGCTCCCGATAAGAGGAAAAAAATGACAATTTGATAGGGGACCGACCGAAGAGGAAAAAGAGGTAACAAATTGAGTCTTTTAGGCTGTTGCCTAATTTCAAGGGTTTCGTGCCTACACACTGCTGTCCGCAGTTGGTAAGCGGGTGGTCGAAAGGTCTAAAATAAATGTTTTTTTTTTTTTCTTTGAAGAAAGTAAGAATTGATAAGGAAACAAAGTGGTAAAGGTTCATAAAGAAAGCCTTATCCATCAAAAAGTGGAGATACCCCATTTCGTATATTGATTTAGTTTGTTAAGCATGACTTTGGCTTAGAGCTTAGACGATGAGAAAGCTTTATTTATGTCGCGGTGGTCTTGTAATTTATTTCTTCCCAAGCTGCTATATTTTACTCATCCTGTTATTTATGGTTTTTCTTTTTTTTGTATGGAAGGTCAATCTTCTGACATTTTATCCAAAATGTAAGTTGCTTTGCCTCATTGATCTTAACGCATTATCACGTGGTTTTATTTCTATGCAAGAAAAGGAGCCTTTGTAACGAATCATCTTGATGGGTAATATTGAGGGTAATCAATTACAAAAGTAAGCTATTACTGCAACAATTACAATTCGTTAAAATGTATACTATTAAACATGCTGTGTTGGAATAACAGAAAACTCCACCAAAAAACTGCAACTGGTAGTCACAAGTACAAATTGCAACACTGTAATAAAACTGCAGGTATCTTGCATTTGTACAAAAATCCAACACGCAGTAAAAAATAGCAGGAGGTCTTTAGATCTAGAAAGAACTCGTAGGTTTGATTACATTAAAGTAACTACATATTGTATAAAAACACTAATATGCGAAAGGAACACTGTCTGTCTGTTTCTGTCTGTTACCATCATAATATAATTTGGCAATGAGATAGTCTGGGACCTGAGGAAGGGCATAGGCGTAAAAATGCGTGAGTCAACTTATTAACAAATTCTATATTAATTCACCAAAATTCACCTTTTATGTTGGTATACATATACAGCTGTGTTCTAAATAATAGTAGTGCTTCTTAGTTAGATTTATTTAAACATATTTATAGTAAAAACATTATGCTCGTATATTGTTTTCATCTTTTCAAAGTCAATACAAAATATTCCATAAATAGTTTGGGAAGAAAAAAATAAATTATAATATTAATATGAACAATTATTTGCTGTTCAAAATAATAGTAGTGTGTGTTAAAAAGCCAGAAAACTAAGTCAATAACAGCGAAATTAATACCAAAACTATCACAGGCAACTTAAGTTGACATCAATATTTTAGCGAAATTTCATTATTGTCCAACTCAACCGTGCACCTGCGTTGCAAGGAGTCCATTAGACCACGACACCGTTTTGGAAGAATTTTACTTCTCGCATCTTGAATCACTTGCCAAAGCTCCTGATAATTGGATGGTTTGGCATCTGAAACCTATTTTATATCGTTGGCCAACATATTTCTTATGAGATTGAGGTCAGATGACCGGCATGACCATGGCATAACCTCAATCTCTTTTACCGGAAACTACTCTTTAACTCTTCGACAAGCTTATTTCAGGTCCTTACCCTGTTGACAGGTATTACACTTTCTAATAGATCAACATACACTTGATGATCCTTCACTTGCTTTATCATATGGATTGATCCCGCATCGTAGTACAAAAAACTGTCCCGTACTATTACTTTCGATCCACCGTGTTTTACCGTCTTCATATTATATACTAGCTGTCCCGCTCGGCTTCGCCCGTGTCTCAAAACTATAGTGTTACTTACAATACATACATTGTCATTTTGTTCGAAGAATCAAAGACAGTGCGAACGCACCCCAAGGTTTGCATTCTATCAATATATACAATCCACAAGTGTGGATTCTAAGTATTTGTAGTTTGAACAAATGACATTTCGCAGGAAAGTGGCATTTCTTAGAGTGGTTTTATTTTTGCCTTAATTTAAATAATATTGCGAATAAATTAATTTAAAAATTGGCCTATAATAGGCACAGGATGTTAATGAACTGGAATACGAAGTTTTACTTCATTGTGTGCATTAGTTTTTGTGTTTGTCTAACCGTAAGATTGACAGGTAAGAGCGTCACACTGAGATTTATATATTAATAAGATAAGGTGGAATCCGGTATTGGGCGATTGAGGCGCATATCACCCGAGCGAATACCATTGTAAAAGATAATTTTTTTCTGTCCGTCCACAATATTTTATGCCATTTTTCGATATGCCATTCAAGGTGTTCTTTTGCAAAACTGTTTTCTTCTGACCTTATATGTTTTTAAGTCAGTAGCGGCTTCAATCACTCCGTACAAGTATTTGATCTTCTATGAGATGCCTACGAATATTTAGTTTACTTACAGTAAGTTTTAAATTCTTTTTGATTACTTTCGCCGAGTCAAAAGGGTCGGTTTTGTTACACCGCCGCACAGTGGGGCAGAAAAGATGCTTTTGTGATATTAATTGTTATTTAGTATCTAAAATGCGATTTTAGAACACAAATATGTTGTTAAATGTTGTTTAATGCTATAGTTGATAAAATAAAACAACGTATGTACATTTATGTTATGCTTTAACTTACTATGCAAAGAAGAGAACACTTATGACAGAAAATTGAATGTTTGATTTTTATATTATTTTGTTCAATTTACTTATTTTAATCAGAATCTTAAGATATCACTTCCTCAAACATTTCAGTGGCATTCGGATGAAAATATTTCTTATTTGCATTTTGAATTCTCAAACAAGAAATTAGGGGTCAGATGAATTTAATATTCTATTACAAATGTCCGTTAAAGTGTATTTTCTGCAAGTTTTCCGACTGTATTATTCTCTATATATTTTGAAATCCTTACTTCGACATTCTAAAGCTTCGGCGTTTAATTGTCCAATAGATAAAGGACGACTGGAAGCAATTTCATGGCCATTTAGCAGTATTTTGTGGAAAGTAGTGCTCACGTAATACCATGGATATAATGCAAAAAAAAAAAACAGCACGCAGTACAGTATCCACACAATAACTTTTGAATTTATCTTTATTTATGTTAAAACCACTCGAAATACATTGCGGATAACGTAAAATCTTTCGATGAAGTCATTATCAATCCTAGTTATGGATGCAGACAAACAACTATTTTCAGAGAATGGTCTCGCAACATTACCTGTTTGGTGTTACCATAGCCAGGTTTAGGGTTATCCATAATTAATCCGGCCGAATCTTTAAAATCTTTTTGTATCCTTAGCTTATTTTCAAGGACTGTACTTGATTTGCTCACTGTCCGCATCAAAATAACAGACTGATAATATATATTTTTTTAAATTAAATGGATCCATTGAGCCATTTTGATTCATGCGTCAGAAAAATATTTTTTGTTCGATTCGAATGATTCTATTTAATTTTAAACTAATGTTTAAAATTTTTTAAAGCAAATTTCAACTCGTTTAGATGACTTTTACTACCAAACGTTTTTTTAATTAGGAATAACTCGACTTCAGAAAATGTTGTGTCCATAGTTTTGGATTTACTGGTTAGGTATAAATCCACCAATTTTCTCCGCGTACATACGATTTGTTGGTCAACGGTTCCTAAAAACATATGTATATGTATTGTAAGCATATCATTAAAATATGATGCAAACATAATTAATAATCTGCTAGCAGATTTTGCCATTTGACTCAAAAATTAAAATATCGTTATCATGACTTCTAAGTTAGAAAATTAAGAAAAAAATATTTTAGGCAAGAGTTTAGCAGATTCAGTTTCACAGTTATATCAAGTTGATATTCTAAATATATAATTCTATCACAGCCTTGCTAAACTCTTGCCTAAACAAGATATATTTAATAATATATGGCACAAAAAAGAAAGAAAACACTGACAAGTTGATACATTAATTTTACCGTTATATTAGCGTAAATGATTATTTCTAAACTCAAAATAACAAGTACTAACCTTTGTCCACACAAGACATATTACAAGAAAACAGCTAATAATGTTTTTCATAAATCCACAAATTAATTCCTTTCACTATAAATTTCCTTAAATTCTCACACGGCAAAAACTGAACTCGTTCAGTCAACTTTGAGAGCTTGAATAAACTATTACAACATGCCTGAAAGAAAAATTAACAGTGGTATCATAACAGAAATACCATGCAGCTCATGAAAAGTCATTCAAATTTACAGTCGCACTTAAACTGAGAATGAGCTTTGTATCATGGTTTTACATAAAGCTGCCCCACTGTGCGCCGTTCCCGGCTTTTCTTTAAAAATGTTATTACACTCTTAATCATAGTACGGGCTCATCCAAAAATATTTTGAGATTCGACACGTTTTTCCCTGCCCCCGCAGCATTAAAATGAGTTATCGTTTTTCAATCGTGCAATGCTTTAAGCGGCTCACTAAATTATTAAAGTTAGTTTCTATTGTTTACATTTCTTTAAATAACAAATTTACATGCTATTTTCTTAATGTTTGTAAACTTTTTAAACACAATTTTACAATTCTGCATCAATTTACCGAAGGACTACTATCGCACTACTATTTATTTGAACAGTTGATTGGTAATATTTTCTTACCAGTTTGATACCAACTGTTTTAGGAGTTGCATTTGTTAGTTAAATGCTTTTCCTAAAAATTGCATCAAAAAATTTATATATCGCATGTAATTTCTTGCTTTTTTAATGATTCGGGTGGAGCACTACTATTATTACAGTGGAAGTCGCTTATAACTTCCTCGCTTATTACGACCAGTCGCCTATAACGACCATTTTTCTTTCAGTTGGTTGGTTTCTTTATATTTTAAGCTATTTTACCGTCGGATATAACGTCGTCGTATATAACGACGATTCGGATATAACGACGATTTTCGAGAAGAAAGAATAAATTTCGTCGCTAATAACGACGAAGTGAGAGAAAATTTGCAAAATATTACATACCTATTCACGAATATGCATATGTATGTATGTATGTACGTTAGTCTGAATATTTCTTGTTCATTCTAGTGATCTTACACAATTTTTAAGTGTTTTTTTGCGCCGCCGATGATGGTCGTTCTACATTGTGCAGCTGTGTATCTGTTGTATGTTATTATTATCGCCAGGATAACTGATTTTAGCTCTAGTGTTTTGTGTATTTATTTGAGTTAACGCATTGCCATTAAAAAGTAGAATATTAGTTAGGAGTTGATTGATTTTATTTTCTTATGCAGCCATGAGTACTAGCGATTTTCTATCGTTTAGAGTCAGGTGAGAAAATAGCGTAATAGCATTTATTTTTGATTTATTTTGTTAAACTTCAAAAAAAAAATGTATTTATTTATGAACTCTGTAATGTCCTTCATAATTTAAAAATAAAATAAATTCAGTCGGATATAACGACCGCCGGCTATAACGACCACATTTGCTCGGTCCCTTCACCGTCGTTATAAACGACTTCCACTGTATTTGGTATAGTGCCAAAAGAGAAAACTACAAAAACTAAACTCGATAGGTTGCGCTGGAGTCGAGTTATTAACAAATTCTATATTCATGGAAACACAAACAAAAAAAAATAATAAAAAATAAACAAAAAAAAATCCGGACCTTTTTTTCATGTTAAATAGTAACGAATTTTATTAAACCCCATACCTGACGTGTAACACTATTAAATTTGGGATTCGAAATTCTTCCCCATCAATCGTACTGTCCTGATGTCTCTGTCAGTCTGAAGTCATTTAGCCACCAGGTAGTCATACCAAACAAGAGGCCATAAAATCCTTTAAACATATTATTGCATTGAAAATTCAGAAATGTGAATTTAGTACACGGGCGAAGACGAGCGGGACAGCGGAACTAAAATCCTGTTCACCTGAAATGATTCCCAGTTTTAAGAAACAAAGTATACTGTAATCGGAAAAGTTTATAATTACTTTGTAATTAAATAAGAGATAAGTATAGGTTACAATATTTATTAAAATGAAATCGATTACAATTTGTAAATAATAATAGCCTAAAACAGTTTTAGTTTCCATATTTCTTTATTTAACGCTTAAAAGTAGTTTAAGATGAAATGCACAATCCTCCGATTCTTCTAAATTCTTACGAAAGAATACTAAAATTGAGGGTTACAATTTACAAACAATTATTTAAAATACGAAACAGAATGGTTATCTGGTATTTCTAAATTCCAGGCACGTTGCTTCAAGGCTCAATGTGCATAGACACAACCCCTTATTTAATTTCAATGATCGCTCTCATAACACTGAACATTTATGCCAATGGCAGTTTGTATTTCCAATTCAATTTCGATTTCCTGATCCAAAGAAAGGCGATGAATGGAACGAGAGACGAAAATAGAAATTGTGGGTCTACCATTAGCCAGACAACATTTGTTATTTAATCAAATCGAAAAAAGATTAATCGAACGTTATGTATACACGTGACGTACAATTAATCATCGTCACCCTTTCTGATCGGTGATGAATCTCTCCTTCTTTTACCATTTCCCATTCAGTTTTGTTTTTCTGTCTGTCTTGTTCTCATTCTATTATCTTCACTCGTTTCAATCAAAATGATTAGCATCTTGTTGTTCCGCAAACACACACACACGCAGGAACATATACGAACCAAAGGCAAAGGGTGAGGGTGAGAAAGAATATGTCAGTCGCTCTATAGCGATCT
Source organism: Brachyopa scutellaris (assembly GCA_949775065.1). Lineage (NCBI taxonomy): Eukaryota > Metazoa > Arthropoda > Insecta > Diptera > Syrphidae > Brachyopa > Brachyopa scutellaris. The sequence continues at coordinate 108,924,831 of OX459113.1, forward strand.
AACCAGTTGGCGGGTTCTTGTCCTGGACCTGCAACTGCTGCTGCTCCTAACATGCAATCACCGCTATAATTACAAATTATGGCCTCCAAGCAGAACCGAATGGAGAAGGAAGAATCTCCTATTGGCAGGCAGTACTCGTTCGTATACATGTAAGAGTTAGTTGCACATGCCAAAGTGGACATGAAAGGTTAAACTATTACCATTTGTAATAGCTCTGGCTCGAAGGAGGCAGAGGGCTTAGACCGGCCCTAAACGGAAATGGTTTCGTGAAAATCTTCGTTACGCGTGTTGGCTATTGATAGACATATGCGAATGAGTTAGACACGGATTTGTATGGTTGTTGGAAATTCTCCTCTTTAGTTTTATGGATGCAGATCAGAGTTCAGTAAATTGTAAGTTATTCATATGAAGGCATTTAGAGAGAACGAGTGTGGCAAGATTCAATAGAGAAAATGCAGAGTGTGACGAACTATGGGCAAGAGTTTTCAATGGATTTCCGTCTTCAAGGCTGGAAACATAGGGTGTGAAGTTATAGTTCTTCAAATCCCAGTTTATTACGTACATATACATATACATACTCACCATTAAAAACGGAGCCAGCGCAAGAAAACAAACTCAAATGCCTTTTAGAGGTACGAAGTGTTCCGAACTTCTAAGGCAGACGGAAACCTAAGCATTCAGTAAGTTGTGCCTATAAACGCCAGAGTTTTTAATATTTCGAACTTTTAGAATATTTGTGTCTCAGATAAAACGTCCATAAAAGTGGTCTTAATCGACGCAGTTCAGTTTTCCATGTGCGCTTTGATCTCATCTTTGGAAATGAACTGCCTACAGTCCAAATTGTTTTGGAAAGAGCGGAACAGATGGTAGTCAGAAGGCGCAAGGTCTGCAGAGTACGGTGGCTGCTGCACAACTTCCGAACCAAAGGAGTTCAGCTTTTGTTTTGTCACAATTGGCATTTTGTAAAACAGCCCAACCCAAACATCCACCTTTTTTGACATTCCAAACCGTCGTCGCTGCGGAAAAAGTTGTATGGGCGATGTTAAACCGCTGGGCGAACTCTCGTGTCGTCAAATGCCTGTTAAGGCTAACTGTATCCAAATCTGATCGTCGGTCGTCTGTGGTGAGTGGACGTTCAGAGCGGACAGCAAGGCATGTGTTTCCAGAACGATAACGTGCAAACCATATAAATAACCGAAGCCCTTTTCACGTCTCCTGTTTCGCCTCTGTCGCCTTGGCACATTTTAGCCTAAAATGCACTAAATACATGTCCTCCATTTAAAAAAAAAATGATGCGTCTGTATCCAACAGTCCCGAGCTATGTGTAAACATCACGCGGATGGGGTGTGTAGCTCCACTTTATTGGAAAGAAAGTAAGTCTATGTTCGATAAAATTGAAGCCAATCGCATATATACTAATCGAATCCACTCCATTCGCAGCAGTCGACGCCAGGAATTGAACCTGGGACCTCTAAACTCAGTAGTACTGCACTAAAAGTAGAAAAACCGACGCGCTAAACACCGCCGCGGTTATAAAATCTTTTCATCCAAGTTCTTACATAAATAATATCAGCTTGTAGGTACATATGTAGAGTCGTTTGGGGTAAGAGTGCGCAGCGGGTAAGAGTACGCACTACGCAGTGCCATTTTCTCCATCTGTGAAAGAATTAGCAACATTCGCTAAATAAGAAAATGTGTGCTTCACCAACCGCCAATGATGAACAACTTCTACGAAAATTTTCCATTTAACAGTACAAAGAAAATCACCAAGGAAAAAAAAAGCCGCATTTTGTTAAAAAAAAGTTAATTTTTAAAAGTGTGTCAGGAAAGCGTGGCACTCGATACCCCATAAGTAGTATGGAGGCATAAAGAGTGTATATGTGTGTTTGATTTAGGATACAATTTTAGTGGATAATATTATTCGTTCTAAGATTTTCAATACAATGAAAAAAAGTAGCGTGTAGGGAAAGAGTGCGCAGTCGTTCTGTGGGTAAGATTGCGCAGTGTTTTCTTACCCAGTATTTAACTTTTTATAAATATAAACAAATAACAATTTTTAGGCTATTACCTTCTATCGAAAGATGCAATGAGCACATCACAGTCGTAAGCGGTAGGTGGTAGCTCGTAGCTGAACTATTTTTCTGTTTTTGTTTTTCCAGAAAAATGCCTCGTATCTACCAAACACAAACGGTAAGGAAATTGATAACCCAAAGTTGATTTAAAATGGAAGCAGACCATGAAACGCTGCCGAAAAACTTGGCTTGAGTGAAAGCCATTTAAACTACGAAAACTGTGACTTAAACTGGTTGCGCACTCTTACCCTGACTTCGGGGCAAGAGTGCGCAACTGGACTTACTTTGGTTTTTTGATCAAAACATATGAAACATTAAAAAAAAATATGAAATATTTTTGTATAATTTTGTTCCTAAAATATAGAGCTACCAAATAATAGGCTCTTTTGGTTGTTATCTGTTGTAAGTTTTTCAGAATTTAAGCCCAAAGTCCAAAATGCGCACTCTTGCCCCGAACGACTATACTCTGTTCTGTCATCTCATCACGAATAAGAAAAATAGAAAAAAAAAACAACAACATAACAAAAAAAAAAAAACCGCCTCATCTATCTTCTATATAATTAAATCGCTAACGCAAGAGCTTGTGATTCCTCCTGAGAGTTTATTTCTGCACCGATTTCAATGATTCTAACACTGATTGAAGGCTTCATCAGTATAAATCATTTTGAAAAAAAGCATATGAATGAAGTTATTACGGAAAAACATTATTTCAACGTCAATACATTCACAAATGAGGTGTCTAAAGAAAATAATGTCTTGGAGCAATGTCGAAATGCACTCTGATTATATAAACATAAACAATTTGTTTACACTTAATCTTAATATTTATCAGGATCTCTATCACTAAAAGTAGCTCTTATTTTTTGGAACAAGGTAACACTAGGACACTAGAGGCCAGTAGGTAGCTATTTTATTCGTAAATAGGTTGTTAGTTGTTAATAATATTTATAAACTAAAATCCAAATCACTGCTCTAGAAAATCCTCTTTCTTTTGACACCTCATTTGTTAAGATTGGTTGAGTGCGAGAGCCGCAAATGGTGATAATGATTGCAGAATATTGAAATGCAAAGCATTATGATCATGTAAGAGCGCGCACATATACTAGCACACATACTATTGCAACGATACCCACTGCTCTGCCCGACTGCTGGCAATGGTCACCACTGAAAGAAAATTGTGGGCGATGCTTTGAGCAATTCTTTTGAACATTTCTCAGCTTCAGGACAACGCAGGAGGATGTTTTATATCTCAAATGAATCAGGGACAAATTTACTAATTTCACGTCTATTTTTTTGTTTTTCAATCCGATAAGCCATTATTGAGTTACGGCTGTATAACTATAATTTGCCCTCCCAATATGCAGTATTTTCACTATTTTCTGAAAACCATGCCATTTTCCGGGATAAAAAGTGTATGTATTAAAGTTGGCCAGGAACATAAGCAATCATTATGTCCATATTTCATCGCGCTGCTATAAAATTTGAGTTCCAAATTTCGTAACCGTTCGGTATTCTTTTTTTCCGTGCCACCATTGGCAAAATAAGGTGCCATTTTGAGCCATTGCGTGCCACCAGTAAAAATAGATAGAAAAACACATTTTGTCAGTCTTCCTAATAAAACACGTTATGTGACATTTCTCTGACAACATTCAAATGATTCAAACTAGAATAAAATTTGGCAGATAAAGAGTTGGCACCAATGAGGATGATCGAGAATGAATGTTTTGAGTGCATCGTATGTAAATGTTGCGAGTGAATGCAAGAAGCGTTTGAAAAAAATTTTCTTTTGAGGAATATTTTTGTGATTCCACCTATTTTACTTATACCAAAATCAATGTGAAATGGTGCCATATGAAATCTTAAAGTGCCACCGTGCCATTTTAATCAAAAAGTGCCATAATGGCACGATCGTGCCACATCGGAAACGCTGATTCCGTCCCCGAAACCGCGGAATTTCTCCCAAAAATCGCGGAATTACTCCACTAGAAATTTTGCTAACGCGCGCTTAGATGTTTACACATCAAAAAAAGATATGAGCATTTAAAACACGTCAGATTAAAACAAAAAAAGTTCTGGGTACAATGTAAGGAATAACCCTCTCCACTGGCATAAAAACAAATTCTCATAACGGAATACACAAAGATTTTCTGAAGCGATAAATATCACTGCCAAGAAAATAACCGCAGAAGCTATTGAGCAACTCAATATTTTCGCTTTGAACTGTATAGATCCGATGGAACATTTGCTTAACCTAATTTTGACAGATTTCAGGTAAAATTTAGGACCAATTCGTAATCACTTTGTTTTTTTTAAATTTTTCTTTTGGAGAAAAGAAGTTAGCTTCAAGACTCATCTTATGCTATGAAAATATGAATGAAAATATTACAAAGAAAAAATACACTATAATTATGTAACAGAATGTTAAAAATTCTACTCCTCGAGTTAGCTCGGACGCAACGCAATGTAGCAAAGTTTCAAACCACAAAAACAAATATGTAGCTACATATAACTTTTCATCTAATTTTGCTTCCTGTTTATGTTCCATAATTGATTATTTATGTAAAAGTATTTATAAATAAATCAATGGTTGGTTACAAAATAGAAGCATAGTAAATAACATTTTTTTTAAATAAATACCAACATTGTAACAGTTTGTGCATGTCCACTGTTTAGTTGTTTGAGAACTTATCAACATAAAAAGATAAAAATAAATAAGCGATAAAGTGAATGAAGTCGATTAAAACTTTAAAACCAAATTGGAATTTCGCAATTACTCAGGTTTCTACTTCACTTTACCCGCAAGTTTTTGTGCACCGAAGGCGTTGGATGCGGAAACGTATCAGGTTTATTTTGACAGCTCTTTTATGAGGTGATAAACTTCTGTATATTATGTGACATTTTCGATTTAACATGATATGAGTAATGAATCACAAAAAAAAGTCCACGTTTTTAACCATAAAACATATGTACATTCAGTGGTGTGAACAATTATTATTATAGACTCAAACGTAAATGTGCATTTTTTTTTTGGGGTAATAAACTTTTATGATTAGTTTTGTGACAAAATATTGCCAACCGAAAATAACTTGGGGAAACCCTCTAATGACTTAATTGCTGTTTTACCAGGAATGGTAATAAACTTTCTTTAAAAATACCCAAATTTCGCCTGTGAAAAAGTATAAACTCAAGATATTTATATTAGGCGTATTTTATTTCAAATCTATACAGGCTTAGCGGAAAATGAGAAAAAAAGAACGCTGAACAGTGACTTGGCAGGACTATGCTAATTGACGTTTGACAGTTTCACATCGGCATTGTTTTCATTCAAAGTAAGGCCGGTAGTTATCAAGCGCTGATAACTCGTTTTTAAGTTTACATTTTTGGCGCTCTTTCGAGGATGTCAGTGACATATGGCAATGTAAATATTGGGGATGATGCAATACAGCTGTAGATGGTGAAATTGATTTTGGTGGATAGAATTTTTTTTCGTCAAATTCACTTCAATTAAATATTAAAATAAGGAACATGTTCACTTAATTCATTTTAATTTTCTTTTCCTTGTCGGATAAATTCGTATTTCTTTCTTTTGCACCCATTTTAAAAATCAACAGAAATAATTTAAATTTGAAATGCCAGCAGAGTTCGGTCGATAGCTACCGGCCTTAATGTTTCTCACTCACTTCCATGTCATATTTAACATTTCGATACAATTTTCGATAACTATCGACGAAAAATAGTTTGGTAGCAGATTTTTCTATCCAGGCTAAGGACCTAAGACTGGATTTTTATCCAGTTTTCGTAAGCCTATATAGGCTTAGTTGTTAGTGTAATTAACATGGAAAGAATTTTTTTAAGACTATATAGTTCTGGAAAAAAACACGCCTATTTTAATTTTTTGTTTAACAATTTATTTAATATGGAATGCTTTGTCCGTTATTTCTTATAGTAGTTAACAATCCTTGTGGTGGACTAGAAAATAAGGTTGTTTAAGTGTTGTCTAGTATATTATTCCATGCTTCAACAATTATTTCTTTGAGATTGTTCCACGTTTTGAATTTTTGGCTTTTCATGGCCGTAAACCACCATTGCCAGTATCCCCAAACCCGATAGGTTCTCAATATATATGTCTGGACGTAAAGCTGTTCACTGTAAAAGTTTGTTTCAATGCTCTTGAAACCACGTTGTTGTTGTTCGTGCTGTATGGATATGAGCGTTGTCTTGTTGAAATATGACATTTTCGTCCTCTTTAAGCGTTATTTGGGGAAAAAGATGCTTCTTGGTACGTTTTGGGATCAATTCTTCCAGAAATAAAAACAATTTTTTGTTTTCAGATTTCAAATGAAAGTCATAACTCCTCCTCCTTCCATATTCTTGCGTGACATGATTATTCTTTCTTTCCTGAGATTATCGCAAAAGTAAGTACTTGAAGTCGTCGGGGCAATCCAGGTTAATTTTGTTTCTCATCCCTGAAGATCACATGAGGATAAGACCACTTTTCACTCTGTTGGAGGTGTGTTTGTGCGAATTCAATGCGTGCTTCCTTATGTCACTGTTTGTTTTTTTTTTTTTTTTTTTTTTTTTCCCGAGGGTAGGTGAAAATCTTCCATAGACACTATGAGAATAGCAAGCGCGTGCTCATAGTAGTGTCAGATTCTTACTGACCAAAAACACCTCCCTTCGATATAAATTTGTTAGATACTGCAACTAAGTTATACTACTTATCAAGCAATTTTTCTATCACGAAATATAAACGTTTGGCAGGTTACTTTCCAATGAAAGATCCTGCATATTCCGCAATTTAGATGCGGTTAATCCTTATCTCGCCAAGTCGAAAGGTTTTGTCCTTTGTAGTCGGCGCAATAAATTGCTCTCATCCAAAATAAGTAGGACTGTATTATTAACATGTCCGATTAGTCGGTTTCTATGTTTTCGCGCGAAGCTTCTAGTTTCAGCTTCGATTGTCGGAATTCCGAGATCCCTGTGGATATCGTCGTTTCTAGCATACCACGGTGCTTGGACAATTTCTCTAAGCACTTTATTTTGAAAGGTCTGTAAAATATTGGCATTTGTTTTCTTGGTACAACCCCAAAGTTGTATACCGTAGGACCACACCGGCTTTAGCACTTGCTTGTATAAAAGCAGTTTGTTCTCGGTACTGAGGTGGGAATGTTTCCCGATCAACCAGTACATTTCTCTATATTTGATTTCTAATTCTTTACGTTTCATTTTCACGTGCGAATTCCACTTCAGCTTTGCGTCAAGTGTCATTCCCAGGTATTTGGCTTCATTTGCAATAGGAATTCGGGCCAAATTTATAAAAATTGGCAAGTCATTAATTTTTCTATAAGTGAAATTCACGTGAACAGATTTAGTTCCGTTAAGGGCGATCCGCCAGTCCCTCGTCCATTCATTTACTTTATTCAATGCGTTTTGCAGTTTGGCAGTCGTTTCCTCGATTGTTTTACCTACTGCTAGGATAGCGGTGTCGTCGGCAAACGTAGCAAGCATAGTGCCATCTTCTTTCGGTATATCACGAGTATATAACAGATAAAGAAGCGGCCCCAGAACGCTTCCTTGCGGTACGCCGGCCGAAATTTTTTTGAGCTCTGAGTATTCGTTTCCATTTCTAACACGGAAGAGTCTATTTCCGAGATATGAATCCAAAATCTCGTATAGGTACACGGGGAGTACTTGTCGTAATTTGCATTTCAAGCCATCGTGCCACACCTTATCAAAGGCTTGCGAGACGTCAAGAAATACGGCTGAGCATATCTTTTTTTCTTCTAGTGCTTTTTCGATTACGTTAGTAATTCTATGCACCTGGTCAATTGTCGAATGCTTACTTCTGAACCCAAACTGGTGGTCAGGGATTAGATTATTTTCTTCTATAACCGGTTGGAGACGCCTTAGTAATATCCTCTCGAAAATTTTTGATACGACTGGAAGAAGCGAGATTGGTCTGTATGATTTTACTTCATATGACGGTTTTCCTGGTTTTAAAACCATAATGACTTCCGCAACTTTCCATTGGCTCGGCACGTGTTTTAATCTGAGTGCAGCATTTATAATATGGAGAAGCTTAATAAATGCTCTTCTAGGTAAGGCTTTGAGAATTTCTCCGGTAATCAAATCATAACCAGGAGCTTTCTTAGGTTTTAGTTTAGCGATCTCACGTTCGAGTTTTCTAAGCGTTGCAGATCTGCGCGTTAAATCGTCAGATGGTGGAACTACCATCCTTGTGAGGTTGATGTTGTCATGAACCACTTGACCATCGTTCGGTTTAAAGGTTTCTTCCAAATGGGCGACAAAAATATCCGCTTTTTCTTTATCTTCCCTTGCCCATTCATTTTGATTTATTTTAAGTGGCGGCGCGGGGATTTTGGGCCTTTTGGTGCCTTTTACGGCTTTCCAAAGGGAATAATTGGAATCTTTTTTCGCTGTTAAACTTTCAAGGTAAGAGCCTATCGCACGATTTTTAAAATCCTTAATGCTATTCTTTAACAAATTGAAGAGACGATTCAGATGGGTTTTATGCTGTGGAGCACGACTTTGTTGCCATCTTTTACGCGCTTTTCTTTTTTCCCTAATTAATTCCTTTATTTCAGCAGGATATCGTAGACCGTATTTGTCTGGCGTTTTTCTTGGATTATGCGTATTATTCCAAGAGGCGAGCTGTACTATCTCAACGAAGCGATCGACTTCAACCTCAAGTTCATAGGGTGTCGTAAGCGGTACGCTCAGTTCAACATTTACTTCGATTTCGTTCCTAAAGCCTGTTTGAGTGGCACTTTCGATACTTCAAGTTGTTTGAGACTGTCGCGCATTTTCTAATGCGCCAAGAATCGCAGTCCAAATTAAAACGTCGAAACATTTGGATCGAAGAAGCTACTGTTTTGGACATTTCACGTAGAACGACTCGTTCTACAAATTTTTGTTGGTCTCCCAGATCGCTTACTTGTTTCGTTATTTTCAATACCGGCATGTAGAAAAGTCTTCACGTGAGAGCAATTTATTTCATTGGCAATTTGTCTTTGCGTCATTGCACCATTTTATAAACCGACTATTCTTTGTTTTTCAATGTCCGTTAATTATTGTCTCCCACGTACCCACGTGGCATATTTAGAACTTTAAAAAATTCACTACCTAAAACAAAAATCTGTCTATTACCACTCCAGAACGTCTGCACTGTTTTAAGGGGTTATATACAGTTAGAATTTTCAAAAAATCGATTTTTTTTATTTGATTTTCTTAATGTTATGTATTTAAGTACAATCACAGAAAATTAATCCGACGATTATTCTAGAAGTTACATACACGAATATTTGTAAAGACATCAGAGCGCTTTCTTTACTCTATGTAAAGTGCTTTTCAAACTTCAAATGCATTTTTCTCGAAACTATGTTGTTATAGTCGGTGACCACGATTTCTCGGAAACTCAATCCGAGATCCGTCTCAAATTTTAACACAAGCGTCCTAAGTATATTTTTTAGTAATTCATCAAAGGTTTTTTCTCACCGATAAATATATTTTTTTTTATTAACAATTTAATGCCGAAATTTTGGTCAAAAATCTTTTTTTGTTTATCTTGAGAGGACGGCATTTTTGCAAAAAATGTTATTTTGCTTATTCTTTCGATTAATACCAAGATAATACATTTCTTTACCGATATCCATTTGGTTTTTTCATTTTCTATGTTTCTGTCCAGAGATATCGTGGTCACCACAAGACGCCTTTTTTGAAAGGAACTCTGGGAGATCAGCTATAGCAGCCTTCAAAATTATAATTTTTATAACTAAAAAATGTTGAAATATAGTTAGTTACCAGGATATGTGTAGAAAATTTTACATTAATAACTTTAAAAGTTTTCTCAGGAAAAATTCTAGAAAAATTCGCTTTTTTTAGTCCTCCTGACTGTATATAACCCCTTAAGCATTGTCGTCATACCAAGCTCCGCTTTACAACTGACTAAGCCTGAGATCGAATAAAGGTCTGGGCTTATACCTTTTCACAGGCGAAACTTGGGTTTTTGCAGAAAATTAATTTCCCCTTCCTGGTATAAAAGCAATTAAGCCATTAAAGGGTTTTCTCCGCGTGGGTGTCGGTTGGCAATATTTTATCACAAAACTAATCATAAAAGTCTATTAATAATAATAAATAATACTATTTGGCTTCAGCAGTCCTAGATACAACCAAGCCTAGCTTCCCGCAACCATTTGTGTGTGCGCGTTATATTTTTACACGAATGGTAGGGACCTTCAGTTTTTTGCCGTCTCCGAACGGCGAGTTGGGAAGCTTAACATTACAAATGATACTCTTGAATGCTTGTCAGGCATTCGGAAAAGGTGGGCACTTTGAAAAACTTTTTAGGTGTTTGCGGCGGGATTCGAACCCAAGACCGCTGGCTCAGTAGTCCGACGCACTAACCACTTGCGCTACGGTACCCAATGGAAAGTTTATTACTCAAAGAAAAACCGCAAAACTACGTTTGAGTCTATAATTTTTCACTCCCCTTTACATATGTATGCACTACTAATTATTTTTTTTTTTCTATTATCTTCTATGGTACATTTGTTCACTTAAATAAATCAAAATGTATTCCTAATATTTCAACAACAACCGAGGTCTGCTGGCAGCACTTACATTTTTATCACCAGCCATTTAGACCTTGTCAATCTGACATAAACAAAAGAACCTTCTACTGAAATTGTCAAATACTCGTACCATATAAAGTTTATGTTTATTTCTCCCTTTTTATTTTTCAACCATTTACCAAATTGACATTTAATGTTTCTTATTTTTGCTTCTCTCGTTGCAGGTAAGCACAATCAACTTTCCACATGTACGCCGATACAGTAACGGACTTAAAATAAAAATGTAAAAGTACCTTGGAGTGGGATGTTTTCCTTTTGACAAAAAAAAAAATTAAATTCAATTTCTCGCTCAAATGGACACCTGAAACCAACGAGTGAGTCGAGTACGCCATTGCCATAAATAAACATTCCTTTCCTTTCTTTCTCTTTCTCTTTCTCTTGCTCTTTCTAATTTCCCTTCTACACGTGACGTGACGTATATTACGTTTAATATTTTAAAGGGGTTAGTAAATATCCCTTAAGCGCCAGTAATTATAGGAACGAAAAAAAAAAAAAAAAAATGGGAGGACTACGTCTAGCCTATACCCCATGACGTTGTATCGATTTGATTATTTTTGGAGCCGGCCATGCTATAAAATGTTTGCTGGCGCTTGCTTGTTTGCTGATGGTGCTCTCGCGCCATTTGTCAAAATAAATTTTCATCAATTATAAATGGACGTGCGTCGCGGTCGCCTGTGCTGGGTGCGCTATCTCCTTCGGCAATTGTGTCGGAGTATAAGCATAATGTGTTTGGGGGCTTAAGGCAAATCGCCATTACCTGTGCCAGTAACACAATCGAAAACCACAATTAATTAAAATTGTAATTCTCTTTCCAGATTCAGAGGCATGAGGCGGTTGAGATAAAAAAAAGGGGAAACAAAAAAAAAAACTGCCACAAGGCAGTATTAAGTTCCACATACACAGCAAGCACCCGCTCAAGCTTAATCACCAACAATTCACAATAAGTGACAGCTGCGCGAGTAATAACACTCTTCTAGTACCTGGTTTAGTTTTTTTTTTTGTTTGCTGTACCCGCTTCGCTCTGTCTGTCTCTGACTCGCGCTGGAACTGCGTCAAATTGATGCGTGATTGTGACGTTAATTGCGGTGCTCGCATGGGGTTTCCGATTTGAATTCAGATTTTCATTCGGAGACGTCTACAAGTTGCTGCTACTCTACGCGCGTATGCCAGTGGGGGAATAATGTGCACTTCGAACGCCAGCGCAGAGCTTCTCTCGGTTGCAATCAGATGCCAAGGTTATTGTTGTTTTGCATCATCCGCGAGGGTATGTCATTGTCAAAGAGAAAATATTTTAATCGAAATGCATTGGGCGTTTGCTGTTTTTGTTTTAATGATGTAGGTACGAGCACACATGCATGTTCGCATAATTTCCCGCTTTTGTTTGACAGTGAAACCCGCACACGATGGCTGTAAAATAAGCGCAACAATGTCACTGTATTTTCGCTGTCATAGTTGAAATTAACATGTAAATTAGTTGAGATGGGTTTGTTAGTTTGTGTAGATGTTAATTGCAACACACGTTGACGTCTGTCGTTGCATAGCATGTTATGAATGTCGGAAATTTATAAAATATATGTGAAATGTCAGCTAACGTCAGATTGAAAATTAGGAGATTTTTTTGTTGCATTTGAATTCGTTTGATGATGATCGACGCAGCATCGATTACATAAGCGATAGTTTTCAAATATTTGTGACAGTCGAAAGGACTGCAAAATAAGTCGTGACGTCAATAATCCGATGCGGTCCCATGCCTTGCTGGAGCAATACGAGATTTGACTTCAAAACAGATGTGTTACGTGTTCGCTGGAGTGTTGGACACGCTAAACATAATGGGGGTCAATCCTCGGAAACCCGAACTAGTGCTGTTGCTGCTCCCCAACTAGTGTACGATACCAGCCTTCAGGCTACCGAACATTGAGGGCACTACTCTTAAGTGGTCCGAGAGTGCAAAATAAAAACTTGGGCATCAGTTGCCTTCTATACCTGCAGCATTTCGGGAAAACTGGGGATCCAGGCCACGAATAACACTATGGATGTACTCGGCGATAGTTGGACATAATAACATATGGAAGATTGGTCTGGTGGCATGCTGCCGTAAAAACCAGCAACCTTAAGGTTATGACGAAAGTACAGAGAATAGCGCGATGAAAACAGCACAGCGGGATTCGAAGCAATTCTCAACCTTCTGCCTCTAGACCTCTACCTGCAGAAGGCTGCAGCAAGGAGCGCTCTCAGAATAAACCAGTCAAAGCACTGGATACCAAATACATATGGACACACCAAGATATTTAGCAAATATCAACTCAGCCTACATTTGAATTTCGAAAGACCTTTCTCGTGGACCTTTTCAAGCAGAGAACAATGGGAACAAAAATGAAGTATCAATCGAATCAAAGTCCATCTACGGCGATGGGTCAAAAATGGAAATAGGTATAGGAGCGGGGTTGCTTCTCGGAGGAACTACGAATAAACAACTCCATACGACTCCCAGACCACAATAGCGTTCTCCAAGCTGAGGTTCTATCTAGCAGTGACAAAGGCCGCCCAATTGGCGTGAATGATGACAATATTTCGAGAGGATATCTCAATTTATATTGACAGCTAGGCGGCCATGAAAGCAATAGGTGCCCTGCTACGCAAACAACATCTAAGCTTGTTAAGTGCTGCTGCAAAGAGCTGAAGGTTCTCGTACGTAAAACTCTGCTGGGTTCCTGGTCACAGCGGGATACCAGGTAATGAAAAGGCTTAGCCCTAGACAGAGAGCAAGCAGATGGTACTCTGCAACCTCAAGGTCAAAATTCAACAGAAATCATTAACTGAAGCTCATACCAGGTGGAAACCACTAATTACCTGAGAAATATCAAGACAGTTGTGGCCGGAATACAATAAATCAAAATCCAGGAAACTTCTACAAAAAGATAGGAAATCGCTTGACTTCTGTAGAAGTTGCAGAGACGCAGAAGAGGAAGAGAGCCCAACATATCTTCTCTGCTGAACTCTTTCCCGTAGTAGAAAACTACACCTAGGGGAATACTTCTTTGACGATTTCAGTGACCTAGCACAAAAAAGAGGTGGGAAGACTTCTTCGCTTTATACAAAGCTTCAAATGGTTCCCTAAGATCCTTGGCATCACAATGGGCCCATTTAGACCTAAGTGTGCTGGTGCTCGTTACCGACAGCCACTGCTACTTAATCTAATCTAATCGCTGTCAAAACTGGCCACAACATGCTAAGATACAATACGAAAAAAATTAGGCCTTAACGATGATGCCATATGCAGAGGCTGCGGTGATGAAGAGGCTTATGATGACAAGGCCCATTTCCTCTGTCACTGTCCAAACCTCTGCGAACTTAGAAATAGAACCCTGGGCAAATTTTTCTTCGAACACGTCGACGAGCTATCAGATCGATCACCATCGGGTCTGCTTAAGTTTGCCAGGACGTCCGGATGGTTGGAACCAAAACACTGACAACACGGTGAGAACACATAAGTTTTTTTTGTTAGAAAGGTGGAAATCATCGAAAGCCTGTGTCTTGAACTTGAATCCACTAAAAGCACCTCCTGATCCCTGGTCCCAACGGTACCACTGTTAATATTGCGTCATGGGGGGGGACTTCAGCCGTAACTTTTCCTCATCTTCACATGTCTTTGTCGATGTGCCTGATAAAATGTCCTGAAAGGTGCTGTTCGTTTATGCCTGTGTCAGTACGTATGGGTCTAGTCTAGTTCGTTAGTTTCGTATGGTGTGTGCGTAAGTTCGTGAGTAGTCCGTTCTTAGTATACGTTCATTTATTTGCAGTTCGTGTTTGAAGTTCATGTTGTGTGAGCTTTTGCCTGAACGGGATTTCCACGCTGTAGCCTGAGCTATTATTGTTTCACGTTTGCGTCCCTTTGTGAATGCATGTTTGTGCGTATGTCCGCCTGTCTGTGCATTTGCGTGGAAACATTTTGGTACACAGCAGCATTGCCACTCGCTTCCACTCTGTGGCTTCTTGGGTTTTCTTCAATCTCTCTTCTTTCTCACTCTAGTCTCTTAGACTCTTGGCATACATCTTTGGCATAGGACAGGAGCTCACTGCAGTCCATCTAGCATGTGATGTACTAGATTCTCCGGAGTTGGTGTTTCTCCCAGTGCTGTTTTGTAGTGCATCCCTTTTAAGCTGAAAACGTTGGGCAGTGGAAGAATACATGCTCCATGTCTTCGGGGGTACCACTGCATGATGGACAAGTGGGGGAGTCATCGTTCTTGTATACACATCAACCTAAGTGTGATGAGGATGTGACCATTCTCGTCAGCCCGCTTACCTAACCTAACCTACGTAGGTATTCGCTAATAAGTTTGATTGTTGTATTCTTCTTATCATGACCTCATTTCAACCCATTTCGTTATCAAATAAGCAAAAAAAAAGTTCATATAATAACGACGAGCTAACACCAATTACACACCCGACACAAATTCAAAATATTAAATATTTATCTGTTGATACAACGGTGGGGAAAAAAAGGAAACAAAAACTGCCTTTAAGCAAATGTGCTAAGTAAACAGAGAATAACGAAAATTGCCGCTCGGCGTGTACTCATAACCCCATTAGGGAGGCAAATATACATATAAATCGTTCCAATTATACGGGCGGCGGCACACGCATATATCGGCAAATCCCTATACCTAAATTAATTAGCCAAACAAACGACATAACTCCGGTGGTGATATCAAAAAATTGTAATAACGCGCGAACACAAAAACAAGACAAAACGCGCGACAGTAAAAAAAAGGGGGAACAAAAAAAAACCAACCGACTGTGGAATGTGAGTGGAGTAGTTGCACATAGTAAAGCGCTTCCTTTCCCCCACAACACTTTGAATACAATTAGCTTGGTGTACTGGTGTGGTGGATACATGCCCCTGGACCGAAGGAGGCACGAAAACGTATCCCAATTAACACCGGGGGAAAATATGAGTTTATCTCTGCTTATGTTGTTTTCTGGATTATTACAAATTTCCCATCTCGTCGTACCTTCGTCTTCTTGTTGTGTTAAATTCGCACACATGATTGCATACAGATTACATGAGCGGGCGTCGGGACTGTGAAGAGACCGAAAACCATTGCCAACGTAATGTGATTAGGCGCTTAGCAAGGTGCTCGAGGTCGTTCGATATTTTCGGTGAAAATCTTTTAAAAGGCGCAAAAAGAAACAAAAAACCGTAATCTGAGGGAAAAATACCCACAAACCCGGTGTGGGGGTTCAAAGAACTTTTCACATCAGAAGTTTCTGTTTGGTTTTATCTATCCTGAGGATTTCGATCTGTTGGATTTTTATTTTCTTTCGCTTTGTTCCGTTTGAGACGTGAAATACTAGAACGCTCTGTGAGTTTTTTTTTCTTTTTTTCTTTGTATGATTTAGGCCTAAAGTTGAAGTGGAATTACGTATTTAAATACGTGTACGTATTCGTGTTTGTGTGTAGTTTGTTTCTGTATCTCACATCGTTATCAGGTTTTTGACTTTTTCATGTTGTTTTTCCATGTAAGCGCGATACGGTAGCGCGTGTGTTAAATATTTTTCTTTTTTTTGTGCATTTCACGCGGGCAGGTCATTGTTTTGTTTTCGCGATAGAAATTAGCAAACAAGTTAGACAATCGCGTTTTAATGCTCGAAACTCAAATGTCAGTGATTTATTTGCATTAATAAAATAATGTATACTGAAATTGAAACACAAAGTGCAGTAACCGCCAGTGACTGGTCAAAAGGTGGGTGACTCAGCAGTTTACTATTGATTTTGGTTTGGACTGAGACTAACATAGTATATAAGTTTGACTTGACTTGGCAGGAAAGGATTTATTGGTTTATTTTTTTTTTGTGGACGTCTAAATCGCTCCGAAAGGGCATCAATTCTAGGTGACTGGAATAAGACTGTTAAGTTACGTGTTTTTGTTTGGCTGATATTTAGAAATGCGAAAACGTTAAGGGGTTCGGCCACCCTAGAATTTTCGAAAAATGGATTTTTCTTCTTTTTTTAAATTGTACCCTTGGCCCTCAAAAATGATATCCCGAAAGATTATGATCGGGAAAATTTTGTAAGTACTCAGTGCAGCCATCACAAACTTCAATCAAAACTTCAAACGCGTGTATCTCAAAACTGCATTGTTTAAGTTGGCCGGAAACATAACTCAGACAATTTTCAACCGATTTACTTGAAATTTTGAATGTATCTTGAAAAATACATTGTTCATGGAAGTACGTAGGATTTTTTTTATATTGAATAGTTAATTTGTTATTAACAATTATCTTAGGAAAATTGTATACAGTCATTGATGTGAATAATAAATACTCTTTATTAAAATCTAGATTTCTTTTGTGGTATTTCTGAAAAAAAAATCATAAAAAGCCTATTTTTTCGACCTGTGGCCTAACCCTTTAAACAAAATCGACGTGAGTAACAGGTACTCGTGAAATTTGATGTGTAAAAATATACAGAGAACGATGACGTAGCCATGCCATTGCTATTACTAAATCTGTTCAATGAAGCTGGACAGAGAAGTACAAGGCTTACGTGTTCAATGAGAAAACTTTCTGTCCCAGACTGATCTGCCTCGTGTTCAATAGGTTTGTTTGATGTCAGCCCTAGAGCACACTAGGGTGCACTGGAAACGCACTGATGCGTTTTATGTCCGCCAGTGCTACACTGAAAACGCACTGAATATACTGTACTGCGCTCGTTGTCGACACTGCTTCTTCACTGGATTTACCCCAAGTATTTCGTCAGTGCAAAAAAAAAGGGCTGTCAAAACATAGCTGATTTGTCATTTGATTATTTTTCATTGCGTTGGTTTTGCTCCTTGTGCTTGTGCTTTTTGTGTTCAGATAAGTTGCTTACTAAAACAACGAACTAAACAAGTGCAATACTTTCTTACTTACTTAGGTGGCGCTACAGTCCGGGGTGGACCAAGGCCTCAACCAACAACCTCTTCCAGTTAGCCCGGTCCTTAGCTAACCGCTTCCAGTTGCGCACTCCAAGTTGGTTGAGGTCTTGTTCTACTTGGTCGCGCCACCTTAGGCGAGGTCGTCCTCTGCTGCGCTGACCCTCCGGGTTAGAGTTGAATATTCTCCGAGCCGGAGCGCTGATGTCCATGCGCTCTACATGTCCTAGCCATCTTAAACGCCCAATGTGCAGTTTTTTGACCAGGCTGATGTCGCTGTATAGCTCGTACAGTTCGTGGTTGAATCTTCTCCTCCAAAACCCGTCAACGCAAACGGGACCGAATATCCTACGAAGGATTTTTCTCCCTCCAGATGCTGTCATAGGCGGCCTTGAAATCGATGAACAGGTGGTGGGTATCGATTTGGACTTCTTGGGTCCAAGTGCAATAATATACGAAAATTAACCAAAATTGATTTCTGTTAAATTTTCAAAGAATGCCAGTTGTCAGGGCAGGGTATTTGCGTTCGATGAAATGGGGGTTGCACTGGGTTTTTTGACAACCACGAAAATAATTGACACCAGTCAGTGCACACTAGGGCTGGCGACATCAAACAAACCTAATGACTCTGTGCTAGTCAACTTTTCTGCACCTACTCTTGAGGTAGAACAAATTTATGAGAAATGTGAAAATCAGCTGTGTTGCACATTTCTGTGCTGACTTGATCTGAAAATTTTCACAAATCTGTGCTTTTCTGATCTGTCTTTTTTCACTTTGAACAAAGCTATTCTGTGTGAAGGAGTAATGAACAAAGAGAATCATACAGGGTGTCCTAGTTTAGAGTTTTGACGGATTATACCTCTTAACTGGGACACCCTGTATACACTTATACTACGCATCAACAAAGAACCAACAACAAAGAACAATATACAGAGATCGCAGTAATACTAAGTTTGGTTACGCGTGACGGCGAGAAACTCGTGAGGTCCATACCGAGAGCTAAGATGTTTACACATCAAAATTTCAGTGATGATCTTTACAGTAAATTACTTTCGTACCCTAGATATCGTGAGGTAGCAAACAGCGTCAGTCTTAAAAGTCGTCCATCGTCTCTAGTTTATCGGCGTAGACTTATGACTTTACATATCCCCACAGAAAATAGTCCAAAAGTGTTAAATCGCAGGATCTTGGAGGTCAATTCACAGGTCCATTACGCGAAAAGATGCGCTTATCGATTGCTTCCATCAAAAACTTACAATCAGAAATAATAAAATAAATTCGATGACCAAAAAATTCGTCCAACAAAAATCCAGCCACTCTGTGACAGATGGCGCCAAAGAAGAACTGTAATCATAATCAATCATGTCACGATATCGGTTTCCGCCATTTCTTCTGAAAACAGCAATATCAGTAAACTTGTTCAAGGTGCACCGGTTGTTTATAAATATAACAGTTCTGCTACGTAAATGTCACTGAGGGTGATTTTTTTTTTATCTGTTGCTTCAGGTTGTAATCGAAATTGATAAAACAGTTTTTACTGTTTGTATTATTTGTAGTATATCCAAAGTACCCTATAATTTTCCTTGTTTGTAGACAACAATATCGTACATTTTTAATGTCAAAGTGACACTTGTTCAAAATGGCGGCAAATGTGGAGCATTTTATAGATCCATTAGAGTTAACAACGACTGCTCGCGATTGGCAACACGTTTGGGATCTGTGTTATGCTTGCTTAAGGTCTAGAATCCAGATACATACAAACTCGTAAGTGACCTCGACATAACATTAAAAATAAATATTCGGCGTCAGCAATGCTATGTAAAACCGCAATCATGTGTGTGTGTGTTGCACGAATGGCATTTTTTCGCCATTTACCGAACGGCAAGTTGAGAATCTCTTGAAGACAAATCATTCTCTTGACTAGTTGTCAGACATTCGGAAGAGGTGGCACTAGGTCTGTTCCCGTACTGTTCCAAACAGCGCAAAATTACGCAAAACTACGAAAATCAATCAAATCCTGTTCCAGTACGAAGATTCTTCGTAGTTTTCGACAGAACAGAGCGCTAACAAGAGAGTAAGAAATTTCCCAATGCTGCTGAATTTAGCCCAAGAAATTTCTTTGGGCAGCTTTATGAAACTGTCAAATCTGTCCAACGTCATACATTTTTCATTTTTTGTTGTTAAAGCGTTCCTGTACTTTTGGACACGTTTCCCTCTATATGACAGATTTTTAACCCCCCTCCTTGAAATTTGGGAATCTATAAATTTTAGTCCAGAATGCAGGGGAACAGACCTACTGTAAAAAAAAAACATTTCTTTGTTTGCTACGAGTGAACCTGGACAACATTGACAGCCCATTGTTTTACTGTTACGAAATATGCGTCCTGATGTGATGGGTTAAGGGTTCAACCACAAAAGTGGTATTTTTGAAAAGGTAATATGTATCTGTTAAAATAGCACTTAACCGATTCTCTCAAAGTTTGATCGGGAGCACTTAACTCTTAAGGAGTATATCCATATGGTTAGATCTTTTTTTTCCTTTGACGTATTTCCCATTTGTGCGAGAAGCAGGTCCAGGTTCACCCCGAGCTGTAGCGCCACCTAAAGTAAAGTAAAGTATTTCTCATGAAGGCACAGCGAAGACGTCGTTATATCGTTGGGTTAATCATGATAAAATAATCGATGACATTTGCTGTCGCCTTCCAATGTTTCTCAGTGTTATTTGTCATAACCACAAGAACCCATTGTTTATCAACATTCGTTGAGTATGCATCCCCTCTTCAAACCGATATGCATCATAAAGTAAAACAAACTTCGATGCCTGTGGGCTATTCCATCATGCATCATTTACCTCTCACAGTGTATGACGTCCTGTTCAACTCCTTGTAACAGGTTACTCGTACAACTCTTTGCAGAAAAAACCTCTTCCGGTGTTCAAGCTTCACCTACATTGTTGTCTCCTTTTTTTTTATTTCCACTGGCCGTTTCACATGGCGTTGCAATTTATAACTCGGTCTACTGATCACACCGCAATCAATCAGCCGCGCACCACCACTACCCCACAAGTACAAGTCCAATTTTCAACATCACTTTTCCCACTTCCGTTTCAGCTATACTAAAGTCTCCACGGCCCAATGAAGTGGAGAATTAAACTGAAGTGCGTAGAAAAAACGAAAGTCTAATTTTGGGCTTTATTCTCGCTTTTTATTGAGTGATTCTTCTTTGTTTTCAAAAAGACGGAAGGAAAAACGAAATTCTCAGAACTGAACAAAAGGTATAACTTTGTTAATTACCCAAAGAGACATGACAGTCGAAAAAAAGAACCAGACAACAAAAAAAACCCCAAAAGTATTGCTGTCCTTACGAATTGAAGTCCTGAACCAATCAGTAAACAACAAAAAGAACAACGACAACGACGATGACATCCCGTGTCAGATCTGAATCTCTTTGTTGGCAAACTGTCAATCAACTTTTTAACCCGTGTCCCTTCCCGCTATCGGGCAGCGCTGATAAATCAATTAATTATTAATTTATTAATGATCTATCGATTGTGTAAGCCTATGCTGTTGATTATTGTCCACAGTATAAAGCATTTTTTTACTTTAAACCCGTTTCTCTTAATTAATTGTTATGAGAGGGGAGGGTGGAGAGAAGGGGTTGGTGGGGGACTTAATATTTTTGTTATTACCAATATCCAATAAATCTACTCTCACTTAACCTGGCTGGTGATATTTTATTTTTATTTTTAATCCCTCCCAGCTTATAAGGGGGTTAACGAGGGTTGTTTGGGGTGGAAAGTATATAACTGCCACACCCAATGCTCTGTCGTTGAATCGACAATTAACGCTTTGTATAATGCGCTTGTTTTGTAAGCGAAAAATGTAAAAGTAAAATTTCCCCTCAACTGAAAAGGGTGAAAAATTAAATTTGCATTTAAAAGTGGAAAAGCGAAAATTCAAAACACCGAGGTACGAGCGGTGGTTTCATGTTTCGTCGATGGTGTTGCGTGTGGCGGAGGTTGCGTAGGGCGTAGGATTAAGTTTGGCGGCGCGGTGGGTTAAAGAATTTTCATTTTACAGTTTTTTGTTTTGTTTTTGCTCTTCTCATTTTTAATGTAATTATTGTTTTTGTTTGTTGGAATTTGCGTGCCGTTTTTTATATTTGTATAAATACAATGATTGATGAAATTCTTGCGGTAATTTGAAAGAATTCCCATAATCAGATAAAGGGTAAACGTGAAATCAAAAGTGAATTACCTACTAAGCAAAAGCGCACTAGTGATGAGCATCGAAAGGGTAGAAGCGCTGCTCATGCACGTCAGTTCTTGTAATAATAGGGTGCGTGGAATTTAATATACATACTCACAACAGGTGGTTCGCTCGCATAGTCTTGAATAATTTCTGATATGTAATTGGTTTAACAGTTTCACCGCAAGACTTGTCACGCATGGCATTCCCCATAATGATTGTCTACACGGACTAGAATGGAGAATTGCCAAAGAGCACGCACGTTTCAATTGCAACCAAACAATTGCCCAAGATGCATGTACGTCAGTACTTTTGCCCGTACTCTTCCCTGCTAGCCTTGCTGCGTGTTTAAGGGGAGTAAAAATTCCTTGAGTGATAAAGACAATTTAATCGCTATTGGGAAAGAATTTAGGTACTGGCTAAGTAAACATGGAAGTGAAACTTGAAATTCTTTAAAAGAAAGTTTTAAACTTTTTTCTGGGTGCTTGTGGTGTACCTGTGTGCTTTTTCCGAACTTGTTTCTAGTTTACATTCATGATTTTCTATTGCAAATTAACAGTTATATTTATCCCTTCGTATAATACAGCATACCTGTCTGGTTCGGATATGAATACTCTTATAATGTTCACACACAGCGCGAGCCCTAGAACGAAAGACAGACAGAACGACGCGACGTAGTGATAGGAAACTCAGATGTAAGGTTTCGACTTACTCCGTGGGTGATGTCTAGGATAACTGGAGAGTTGTGTATTATTGAAAGTTTTGTCATTGCTTATGATTCACAGAAGTTTTTTTCCAGATGTTTCTTATTATAGTTTGTGGGAGCAATTTCTTCAGCCATACCACCATCCAACTGCCAGTGTTATGCCTTCGCAGTAGGTTCTGACATTGACTTTCGAAACTGATCAACTTAATTTTATTTCGTGAGAAATTAATGTTTCGGGGACTCCTGGGTTCGAAAGCGTGAAACTTCAGCGTGACAAGCAACGACGACTACCACTACGCCACAGCCACCCAGGGAGCATTTGCGTCCGAGACTTGAAATTGCCTTTGAACCTTAAGCTTCGGGGTGTTAAATTTATAAATCACGACTAAGATCGCAGCATGTATTCGGAATATTAACTGCATATTTATTTTAATGCTTTTAAATATAGGGTTTTCCAATGAGAGGTGTTATTGTGAATGGCCGGCTATTTCGGTAGCTGTCACTTCTGAAGCCTTTGTTCTTTGACATTTGACAAGTAGAAACTACTCCATTACTAAAAATGGAACGATACACGCTTCAATAACGTATTAAAATTATTAAAATTCACTACAAAAATGGTGAAAATCTTGCAGTCACAGTTCGCAGAACTGAAGCATTTTTTGGTCGTCGTGAAGCACCTTGTCGGACCGCAATACAGAAATTGGTGGAAAAATTCGAGCTGTTGGGACAAGTTAGTGATGTGAAGAATAAAGCCCATGCACGTCGCTCAAGAACAACTGAGAATATTGCTGCTGTAGCCCAAAGTGTTGAAGAAAACCCAGGTTTGTTCATTCCTCGTCGTTCTTTGGTATTGGGCATTCCACAAACGCCATTACACCGTATTTTGCATAAAGACTTGAGTCTTAAGGCTTATAAAGTTCAGTTAACACAAGAACTCAAGCCGGCCGATCATCAATAACGTCGTGTCTTTGCTGATTGGGTCCTTGAAATGCATGAAAATGATCCGGAATTCCATCGAAAAATCATCTTGACTGATGAGGCCCATTTCCACCTCGGTGTCTACGTCAACAAGCAAAATTGTCGCATCTGGGGCTCGGAAAACCCAAGAGTTATTGTTGAGAAGCCTCTCCATCCTCAACGTGTGACTGTTTGGTGCGGTTTATGGTCCGGCGGGGTCATTGGACCTTACTTTTTCGAAAATGAGGTTGGATCAACAGTTACGGTGAATGGATTGCGCTATCGAGAGATAGTTAATGATTTTTTATGGTCGGAGTTGGATGGTATTGATTTGGACAACGTTTACTTTCAACAAGACGGCGCTACGTGCCACACAAGCAACGAAACCATTGATCTTTTACGGGAAAAGTTTCCGGACCGTGTTATCTCCCGAAGAGGTGATCACTATTGGCCACCGAGATCTTGTGATTTAACACCTTGCGACTTCTTCCTTTGGGGCCACGTGAAAGATAAGGTCAACGCCAACAGCCCAGCGTCGATTCAAGACCTCAAAGATAAAATTCGTGAGGCTATCGAGGACATAGGGCAGCCACTTTGCGATTTGGTTATGGAAAATTTCATGAAAAGGATATGGTCCTGTATGCGTGCTCGTGGTGGCCATTTGGCTGATGTTGTTTTTCATTATTAACGGCATACCTTCCTGTTTATTATGAAATAAACATCCGATCATTTATCTCAAAAAATGGCATTTTTCTTAGAATACCAAAATAACACCTCTTATTGGAAAACCCTTTATTTACTTAATTTCGAATATGAATTTTAAACTCAGAAATTCTGTATTTTTTGTATTTCAAAAAAGTGCCATCTAGTGGCAAAATGTGGATTTAGATCTCTATCTTTCCTCTTGGTTCAATGGCTGTTCTTATTTTCCACCTTAAACAATGAACTGAACTACGATGAGTTCACAGTCGATGTCAATGGCAGAAAGAAGAATGGTGTCTGATGGCAACCTTTTTTTTATTAGTATTACTTTTTATAGTCAAGTGAAAACCTATAAAGATGTTTAATGTGTGTTTTTTTTTTTTAATTTCATTTGAGTCCTTTAATTTTTGTTTACCGTTCATTTTGTGTGTGTTCTTTTAATTACAATTGTTTGTTGTTTCATTACGATTCTGCGAATAAAAATAATGGATTTTTTTTTAAATTAAAATATACGTAAATTATTGTTTTTCTTTTATAAGATGAATGATTGCTTTCTGTTATGAAGATGTCAAGAAAATCTATATATGTACAAAAATATGAATAACTGTTGTTTGCAGTGATGTTCTTGGAAGACGTAGAGGTCGAGTTTAATTGAGGTCTTGCTTCGACTTTTTTTTTGCAATTTAACGTGACGTTAGTGTTTTTTTTTTGAATCTATGTACTTATGTAGGAACATCTTTTAAAAATGCTAAACAAGTCCTCACTCATTAATAAATGCATACATACATACATAGATAAAAAACATATTTTAAAAACAATCTTTAATGAACTAAAAAGTAAAACAATATTTTTTTTCCGAGTTACCAATATGTGACTGTTAATTTAAGTTTGGGCACTCAGGCTCGGTAAAATTTGTCTAAATGACAATGACGAGTTCTAATGAAATAGTAACAATGACACAAAATGTGTTCTGCTAATTCTTCGTCTTCGTTGCACATCGTGCATTTGTTGTCTGTGCCCCAAAATTTAATTAATAGTCAAATATTGGTGACTTTTACTTTATAGTTCATTAAAGCTTGTTTTTAAAAAATGTTTTTTATCCATACGTTTTAAAATGTATTTTCTACTTTTAAGTATCTGAATTTTTTAACAAATACACCGTATATTGGCTTGGGTGGATTTAAAATATATGAAACTGTTGATGTCTCAGCGCTAAAAACGATGTGTTGGATTTTTTCTGAAAGCTATGTTCGTTGGGACAAACAATCAACTGTAAGGTAATCTGGTTTCGGAAATCCGATTTCTATTTAGTTTATAGAGACTATTTTAGGAAGATGGTTGAGGCTCGAGAAACAACTAATTTAGGTTCTACGTACTTATCTATCAAGTCGGTAAGATGATTCATTGCATCTTCCTTACAAATGATCTGCTGATTTCAAATCGTTTGCTAATTGAATTGCGTAAGTTTGTCAGTAGATCTGTTGCGTAACGTGGTATGAAAGGTCAATTCAATCACACTTTCATTCACTGTTTCTATGATTCACGAAGTTTTGTTTTTGTTTTTTTTTTTGTCACTCAAGAATGTGAATTTTTGTTTATAACAAATTTGCAAAATTTCATGCGCGTTTTTGAACTTTAAACGATTCCATCAATAAGTTTGCCACATGTCTACGTGACAGCTGTGTTATGACATTTAACACGACAGAAATGTATGCAAACATTAAGCAGTTTAAATGTTCTCCAAGTTCAAAATGTTTGCCAAGTGGCAAACAGTGTGTGAAACTATTTTTAGCACACCCCCACGTCTTCTATGACATCCGGAAATACTCGACTTTCCTTCAAATAGATTTGCTGCTTCTCACCTTTGTTCGTATTTTTTTTAAATAGAAACTACGTGTGTGAGGAACTTCTTGAAAACTATGTCAGAACTTAGTTCTCAGCTTTCCATCTCTCGTATTTCACTAAAGCCAAATAAAATTAATTAAAAAAAAAAAAAAACTTGGAGATGCGGGGCATCGATCCCCGTACCTCTCACATGCTAAGCGAGCGCTCTACCATCTGAGCTACATCCCCGTGTAAAAGTCGCACGACCAAACGCCACATTCAGTAGTTTCTGATTTCCTGATCATTATTTATTAAATAAATTTAAATTTAACTGCGTCATTCTATCTAATCAGCGCCAGCGTGAATTATCATCAGATCAGTTGAGGTTCGTACACGCGGCATCTTTATCAAAACATAATACGAGTAGATACGCTCAACTCATTTGTATGCCACTATGGGTGTCTCGCATATTTATAAGCGTATACGACTATCATCAAAGTTTGTAATCTTTTATTACTGCCACCGCCCATTCGGGTTATAAATCGCGCGGCATAAATCAGAGCGTTCGCTGTTTGAACACAGGGAGTCACCAGAAAGCGAAATCAGCATAGACTTCCTTCCAATTAATTACCGCATAAAAAAAAAGAAGTTCTCCTTCTTCCTGCTGCCAGCCCGCCGCCCTTCCCCTTATAACCAATCTAATCCAATTCAAAAAACTGAGAAGAAACACTTGACGAATAACGAATTTCATTGAACATTTCTTCGTGTTCTGCTCTGTGAAATTCATTCAATAACTCCGAGTAAAATGTCCTTTGGCACAGACTGAGCGAAAAGAAACCCCAGGTTATGTGTGTGTGTGTTTTTTTTCCATGCGCGAAGAAATGGAAAGAAAGCTTACAAATACAGGGTTGGCTATGTTCCCGCGCTTCAATGCACACATACACCATCGTACACATACACTGGCATCTATGGATACAATAGCGCGTTAAGACGCCCGCAGAAATATCCTTAAAGTATGTATACTTAAAGTCATCGAGGAAGAAGACATGAATGTGTATAGGTATAGCCTCAACCTGCCGGAATATTTCTTTGGATTTCTCTCCATCCTTTTTTGCTGCTTGTCCTCCTGCAGCAGCTGGAGGGAGTCTGCTCTGTAGCAACTCTATAAAGGCCCTACTGTACTGCCATTGCCATCAATTCAACGATTCAATTTCATCGTCCTCGTTGTGTAGTCGTCCTCCTGCTGCGGTATAGGATTCCGCAGTTCTTCTCAGCAGCAAAATCTCGTTGTTTCACATTTTTGTTTGGAATTCGTGTGCGCTTTGAAGCTGCTGAAGCGGCCGGCGCGCAGAGAGCGAGAGGAAAGTGACAAAGGATTTGCGTTCGTTCGTTGTTGTCGTTGGGTTTTGTCCTGTTTTTGCCCGTTGTTATACTCTCCCGGCTCTGCTGTGCTCTTGCACAAATAAATGTCACAAGTTGACGGCAATGATGATGGTGGCAGGCAGCCTTAGTAGTTTCGAACTGTATAGGGGTGAAGCGTTTTTCTCTTCTTTTTTTTTTGTTTTCGTTGCTGGGGCTTTGCGTATGCGAGAAAATGTGGTTATTGTTTCCGTTATACAATGCCGGTGGTCTTGGGTTTTTTTTTATTTTTTATATACCGTTTTAGGGGAGTTAAGTAATTGAAGCAGCAATCAAGGGTACGGCTTTTGACAGCAGAAAAAATTGCAGTTTTTTATTTTAACGAAAAAAGGACCGGCAATAAATTGAGTAGCAAACTGTCAACATGGATGGCGGTCAGGTGTAGGTGTAAACAGTACATGATCTCGTTTCTTAAAGGAAAAGGGCTTTAGTTTACCTTTCCAAAAAGGGATAACCTTTTATAGGCATTTGTGGTTCAGTTCTTGTGTTTTCTTTAAGGAAAGAAGTTTTTATTTACGAACTTGTGGCCTGCGATAAGAAGACTTTCATACTTGGAGAGATTTTCAGTTGATGTCCAAAGAAAATCATCTCCATCGAATAAATCTGTCCTCGGACTTAGATTAATGGCCAAGATGTCATACGCATATATCCCTCCATAAAGATGCCACAATTTTCCAAGCGGTACTACTTATGTGCCATCAATATAGCCGTACAAATCCTACTGGAGAGAAACTTAATCAAATGTCTGACAGCAAAGCTGTACTAAGGGCACTAAGAAGACACAACTACAAATAAAAAGCCACATTCGAATGCCACTCAAACCTAAACCTGCTGGCAAAGAAAAACATAGTTAAACTCTTATGGGTGCCATGGCATGAAGGACATAAGGGGAACGAAAAGGCTGATATCTTGGCCAAAAAAAGGAGCCAACGGTCCAAGGGCCAGAATGGACAACAAGGGGGCCTGAAGCACTCAAAAACTCAAAGCCCTCAATCAGAGTGCCCTTCTCTAGCAAAAAGAAGAGCCAAAATACTAGGCAAACACATACTAACGGAAGAAGACTACAAAAGTATTCCAGTCGAAGGGATTATCAAATTTCTAAAGATTTGTCGCAGTGCTCGCGGACACCTCTACCGTACCCCAGATTTATCATATCACAGATTAACGTCCATTGTTCGTATTTATGTATGTACATATATCTTTGGAGGTAGATAACCAAAGATCAAGAAAGCTATATTTTCGTATTTAACTATAGAGCCTAAGCACGTATGGGACTAAACTTTCTCACAAATGTGACCTTGATAACAGGACAAGAGGGTTCGTAGCAATGGTCAGTTGGAAATGGGTAGATGACAGCTTTATCCAATATTTTGCCAATTTTATTTGCAGAAGACCAGCAAAGAGTATACATAGCAACCCAGCTCAACACAAGTCACAAAGTTAGGTTAGACTAGGTTAGGAAGGGTGTGTAATTGTTTGGGCAACCATTTCCACTCGGATACCCGAAGATCCATTGTGAATCCCCTCATAGTTTGGGAGTAAATCCTATTTTTACCAACTCGTAAACCGGTTTGTGCTCTTGGTGAATCTTAGAAGATCCGATATCTTTAAATTTCCGAGCTCTGCTATGTCTTCTTAAGCTTAACAGAGAAGACCTAAGGATTTTTATTAGAAAAAAGTGACTATCTAAGACGATTTCTGTTGGTTCTCTGATTTAGAGGAAAACCGTTAGAACACTTTCTGCAAATGCCAAATCCCGAGCGAAAACGGAACACGAAATTTTAACCCAACTCAGGGCTAACAAAAGGTGCCTGTACAAAAGACTATCTCGCAGACTATCGAATTTCTGCCTGCATCTGAAGGAGCAGACATTCGAGAGGGCACATTTGCTGGAACTTAATATATTTAATAATAAACTCGCAATTTATTAACGTTTTATGTTCTTAAAAAAAAGCAACATAATCTTAAGAAAAAAGTTCAGTGAAACAACATTTGTGTCCGCCTAAGGGAGTTGTCCGTTCAAGGGATGCACTTTGTTTTTTTAAATAAATTATCTTTGGTTATGAAAACATTGAAAAAAAGAACACTGCAACTTTATTTGAAACGATTAACAAAACAAAAAACTAAAATAAAACAGCGCAAAGATTGGGAATCCTCACAAATGGCTTCTGTGGCAGCTGCATGGACGATGAACACGAAGAATCCCCCTATCACCTCATGTGCATCTGACTGGCGCTCTCCTCCTAAAGAAATAAAGATTCTGGGCAAATATTCAAGCAATATTCCTCAATGAGTATCAATAAAATATGGAAATTTATCCAACTTGTAGAATGCTTCCAAGCGCAAGTGTTAACACAATTGACCTACTAAGTGAATTCTACTGAGTACGGTTGATAGCCATCTAACCTAACCTAACTACACACGATATAGTATTACTGTTTTCTGCAACGTGCTTCTGTATTTGGTTAATTCAAATCAAAAAATTGTCCGTCTAATGGAATTAAATGAAATAATTTCAAGCAGATATGCATGTCCGCGTCCGATCAAGGGAGTGTCCAGTTTATGGAACATAAAATGTATTCACTCTGAAACACAAAAGCTTTGTTAGGTAAATGTGTCCGTCTAAAGGATCGGTCTGTCTTAGGGAGCTGTCCGCAATGGGAGATTTCACTGTATAGAGTACCAACATCGTAACCATATGGTCATTCATTTTGTTGAAGAGAATTCTGAATAGCTCCTTCATTCTTTCAATGTCCTTCATTAACGAGGAGTCTAACCTATGCCTTCAATTTTGCATATCTATTATGTATATGTCCTCTTTTGACATCCACTCAAGTAAACGGGGGAAAAACTGGCTGACTATGGGTATGTATGCAATAAGTGATAAGCGTCAGTACCATTAATCATACTCAAAACTCAACCAGTGAATATACGAATATATGCCTTGTTCTGTCACACGTCAATACTCGTACATCTTTTCTTTTCGCCATATAATTCAGTTGAACGGGGAGGGATCCAAAAAAAAAAATTCAAAATGAATGACTGAGCAGAATACTCAGGCAGATGTTCTGTTCGTTTACTCGTCTCCAAACAATACTCCCGAAACCATCTGCTACTGCTTCTTTGGCAGATCATTCCACTCTTCCCCCTCCCATCGCCCGGTAACAGGATGAAATAAATTGGCTAAAAAATAAATAAAAACTGTAAAAATGAAGCTTGAACAAAGATTAATTTTGGGGCGGGAAGAGTGGAGTGGACAAACAAACTCAACGACAGGTGAGCTGCAGTCAGTTGATTTCGATTTTGCGATTTTTATTGGAACATATGCGCCCCATCGATAACGCGCCGTTAAATCAATCAAAAAAAAAAAGAGAATCGGCTTAGGGTATGTTGACTTCAAATGGAATTGTAGATGAAGTTTTATTGAAGTCTTCCTCGCCGAACGTAGCTCGCTCAATTGGCGAGGGAAAAGTGTAAACAAAATCGTATCCAAAAGCAATCACCATTACCGCGTGATAAGCGGAAATATCTAAATTTTCTTCCTTCATGGAGAGCCGGCATGGCAGTGGCAGATCCTGTCCTCAGTTTGGGTAAACGTATGGTCGTATGGTAACGTGTGGGTTAAATGTAGCCTGCGATATCGCGTCGTAATCCTTCTCCGCCATTTCATTAGATGCATGAAATGTAATTTTAGATAGAATCGAGGACACATGGCGCAGGAGATACAGGGATATACACATCGTTCGTGGAGGAGCAGTGAAAGCACACTTTCGAAAACCGTGTAAACGCCGAGCAGGCGGTGGAGAATTGGAAGGTTTTTTTTTTTGTTTGAGGGGCGCATACAATAACGCTCATGATGTAGATTTGGGGTGTTGTGTCATTGTGTAGGTTCTTTTGGGGATGGCAACTTATACTGCGATAAACATGCTGATGTTTGGAAATGCGTATGTACGAGTTGAGCAGATTTTCACGATGGAATCCTATTAAAACGATAAACGACACACAGTGGCGATGACAGCAGCAGCGACAGAGTGCTGAAATGGTGTTTTCGCTACGTTGTTGTAACGTAAGGGTTAACTACTTTACTTGTATATTCGCTGATGTAACGGTAGAAAATGCTAAACTAGTGAATTTTGAATTATTACTTTGGAACGAGAGATGGTTGCATAATTAAATGGCTCAAGTACTCTTCTGGGTGGTGTTAGACCTGTAATTGGTATAACTTCATTAAAGTGCAAACTTGAAATGGTAAACAAATAGGTTGAGGATGTCTTTTTGAGGGAGAAGCAAATACTGAGGATTTTTCACGAAAACCAACATTTGGTAAAAGAACAACCTAATCCACAATGCCTTAGAAAATGCAACAAATTTGGAGTCTTTAGGAAAACCAACTCTAAATACGGCTATGCTTTGTCATCCCGAATTACCGTTTTCGATAACGTTGAGTCAAAAAAAGGTTCAGACAAGGTGACGCACTGTCATGCTTGAAAGAATTGTTCGAAACTCACAAGCCAAACAGGAACGATCTTTCAAAAGTCCGTTCAGCTACTTGCATATGCCCGCCAACGACATTGACATCATTGTTAGAACACAGCGAGCTGTCACGGGTGCGTTTGCGGGGGCAGAACAAAGTATATGCTGTCAACGAAAAGGGACACTCAACATCGACGAATTCGACAGAAGGTCACAATAGACAGTTACAACTTTGAGGAAGTAAAGGACTTTGTGTACCTCGGCGCTGCTATAACATCAAAGCCAGCCAGCCGTTTCGGATAAATGTTTGTCACTGCATATTGACTAAAGACGCTACAAATTCATGGAGTTGCCTCCAAAATATGTATAACTCTTCTACTGGTTATGCGAAATGCGCATTAGAAGAGGAAGATGCATTTCAGTGCAATAAATTCTTCTTTATGTAAAGTTGACAGTTCCTTACGTGGTAACAAATATTTCTGTTTGGTGTGTCTTTTTTTCACAAGGAATTGAAATTGAGACCTGTCAAATAGTAAAATTCTCTCAAAGAGAGAGATATCCTCTCAAAGAGAAAAAACTTTTACAAACGACACCAAACCAGCGTTGCCAGGTTTTGGTTGAACAAATTCCCTTTTTTTGCATGGAAACAATTTTTTTCCCCGTTTTAGTGTTTCATTTTCCCCGTTTTTCATTTGCTTTCGATTTTGTTAGTTTTCCAATAAAAAACTACTTTTTATGCAGTTTTATTTTTTCTTTTAACAACATAACAGGGTAATAAATAACACTTACAGTATATAAAATAACTGAAAAAAATCATTTAAGTTGTTGTACATACTTCATTTAATAAACGTTCTTTCTATGTGTATAGGAGTAACAAAATATGAAACTTAAATAAAAAAAATTTCAACTTAAGCCCCTTAAGCCCCTTATTCCCAGAACAAAAGTCGTTTCACCTTCACTGCAAAAAGGGAAACAACACAGACAAATGTCAATTGTTGAAATGTCAAAACTCGCACGTCAAAAATCTCGTTGCGAAATTTGAAACTCTAGGAATTTACCCTTAAAATCTCGCACCACAAGCTACGATTTTGTTTCGCAACGATTTTTGTTCTGGGAATAAGGGGCTTTAAGAGGAAATTAAATTAATCATTTAATTTTAGTATTTAAATACTTTAAGTGAGCAAATACACATTCTGAAATAAAACAGGATGTCATTTTTCAAATATATAGAAAGGGATGAAGTCAGTGCCGCATGCGCTGTGGGCAACCTTTAGCCAAATGCAAATGTGAGATTATGTGTCTAAAATTGTTTGAATTGACGCACTGTATTCTATTACTATACTAAATAGTATTTATTTATTGAAAATGTCAATGAATCGAAACATTTTTTAATGCAGTTCATTTTCCCCGTTTTGAAATCTTTTTCCCCGTTTCCCCTTTTGGGTTGAAAATCCCCGGAAACGGGGAAAAATCCCGCAACCTGGCAACGCTGCACCAAACGCTTTTGAAACAACACTTGGTCAGACCTGTCAATTTGTTTTTGTTTTCCACTAACAATGAAGATTATGACATTTCTCAAACTGTCAGTGGGCTGGTTTGACAGAGTTGACGACAGTCAGTACAAGGAAATGGTGTAGCGTAAAATACATCGCAGGCTGAGAGCCAAATGAGAGTAAAAAAAAATTGAGAGCCATGAAACTGTCATGCTCATGCAGGTTTGCCGCGAGCAAAATTCAAAAAGCGTCCAAAAAAGGGGTCCAGAAGCAAAAAAGGAGTCCCGCTTATATTTGTATGAAAAAATGCAATTTTTCAAAACACTGTATTTTATTGCTGCACTTAAAATAAAATAAATATTGAGAAAAAAATAACAAAGAAAAAAAAGCATGTATGCAGGACGAGTTTTTGGGAAGGAAATTCTGATTAACAAAAATACTTTGTTGATTTCATCACTGGTTGAACAAAATGGGTGTGTTTAAAGAGCGAAGTAGTATGTTTTATAAGTAAAAGAGACATTAAATGAAAATTAATTGAAATAAGGATCCTATATTTTCAAAATGCGTCAAAATCGCAGTTTTTTTTTGAAAAGTGGGGTCCCGGGTCCGTCCCATCGCTGAAAAAGCGTCAAAATGACGCAAAAGCGTCCCAAATGGCAACGCTGCTGTCATGATTCTATGTAGTTTTAATAGAAATTTCGAAAAATAGTGACACACCAAACAGACCTAATTACTATTTGACTTTTCCTTAAACGTCACGATCATTCAATTCAGCAGCATAAAGAAGTAGTTTCGGTGCGTTCCACAGCTCAAAGTGAACACATGCACTTGCGTATGTAGAGCAATCCGATTCACAGAACTGACGAGTATTCTTGACGTTCAATAGTTCACAGCTGATGTCATTTAGAATTTTGAAGTGTCACATTTCCGAAGGTAAGGGTAAAGTTTTATGAAACATGATATAATTCATTCATGAGTTCGTAAAGTCAAAGTAAAAAAAAGTCTCCACTAAAACAAACGCAGTAAGTGCATACAATTCGAAAAGCTATCCTTTTTTGGTTCAGGGAAACCGGAAGCAATCGAACTCGAATCGTTTTGTGTGCGTCAGTGTGTTTAAGAATTTAAACAATTTTTATTTTTCTCATATATCACAGGCGACAACATTTCACAACACCCAATAACTGTAAATTCAAATAGAAATTCCTCAAAAACAAAAACAAAAATAATTTAAAAAAAAAACACAGAGTGGGACTACATTACTACAAAACTCAGGAAACCATCATCAACCGCATTACCAGGCTGCCGCCTATGATTTAAAAAAATAAAAAGAGGATTTTTTTTTGATTATCAGTTTCACGATGGCGAGCGCGGGTAAGGGGGGCGAAGATACAGAAAGAGGGTTTTTTTTTTATTGCCACTATAAATAAACAACCACCCCACCACATCCAAAGTATACTCGGGGGCACATTAATTTAAACACCGAACTGGAACTCTGTCATAATCTGGCCACATGCCAGAGAGTGGAACAGTTGTTTGGATGGATCCCCTATCGGTGTCGTTCTTCTTCGCGCTCCCATTCCATTTTCTTATTTTATACTTTATTTTGATAGTCAATAAAAAAACATACAACCCAAAAAAAAAAAAAAACAACAAAAAACCAACGAGAAGAAAACTGCTTCGTTTAGATAAGATTATCGAGTGGCTAATTGTGATGGGTTCGTCGACGTTGGTAGGGGGTTGCCTGGTACACACTCTGCCGAGTTTGTTGACCTTACTCGGCTAGATACCCCATCATCATCGTCTATGTATGTTTGTGACGACACTTGGCGCTTCTATCTCGCCACTTGGAATTTATTTATATGGGGAATAAAAATACCTCTTGCGTAGGTACTTAGGCGGGCTTTGATGTAAAAGATACTCTCGTACAAATCGCTTCATGCGGTTCAAACTACTCGTTTCTTTGGTCAAAGGTTAAATGAAATTCAATTCGAATTACATTTGATCCTTTTAATGTTACGGAAGGAATTAATCCTAAACCAAAACCTTTAACCAACTGCCTGTGGTTAGGCATAACGATAGAGTGCGCTCCGCACAGATACGAACGAAGCAGGACGATAATAACAAAAAAGAGCTGTCCGATTCAGATTTCTAGGATTACACTTTGATGTGCGCCACCGAATTGCGAACCAGAAACGCACAAAGACGTACAGGCAGGGTAATGCAGCACATTGGCGGTGTAGGTGGATGAATAGTGAAACCCTGCAAGGCAGTTGAGAGAGTAAGCCGGAACCTCCAATCCCTCCGCCCATCCCGAACTCAAATGATAATCCTGATCGTTGAATCTCACCCTGTCACGTTGCCAGCGCTTGACATTGGATTTGTGAACTGCTGGCGAAACCAGCAATGTCTATGGACAGAGTAGTCACAAGTGCACTTATTTGGCCATAGCTTCTATATACGAGTATGTACACCACACAACCACTGACACTGGATTTATTCTTTTGTCATCGTAATCTATCGCAGCAATACTGCTGCTGGTACTTGGAGTAAATGTTGTTGCTTTTAGTACACGTTCCTGTAGTCATTCAACAGCAACAGCAGCAGACAATAAGGACGACGACATTTCTATTGCGCGATATCATCCCCGAGGAAACGAGAGACGGGACACACCGAGAAGAGAAGAATAGGGACATAACGAAATCGTATTATATACATTTTTGCATTTCATTTCCCTTTTCAAATTAAACGAGAAGTGGAGTGCGAAACTCACAACGAGAATGCATAAACGTTGAGTGGAGACTATAGCTATGGTGCTGCCGTATGCTTTAAGAAATAGGTTTGGTTTGGTTTGGTTTTGTCCTCTTCCCGCTCCAATTGTACGAGTTTTAATATTAAGATTACGATCCAAGCTGCAGGGTGGTGGGCTACACGCTACAGAGTTAAGAGTGCCATTTTTTGTGCCCTGGAACGCCTGTCACAAAGTTGCAATACGGAGTTATGGAGCTTGGTTTGAAAGAGAGTTCTTCATCCGCTTATGATATCTGTTCGTTTATAAGAACGCATTTTGCATGGGAAATTAGAAATTGGCTCGTCAAAAAGGTGTCCGCTAACGCGAGTTGTCCGCTAAACAGTTAAGAGGTTAGGCCAATCTAGAGGCCGAAAAATAGGAATTTTTTTTCAGATATACTACAAAGTAAATCGAGATTCCAATAAAGAGTTTTTATTATACATATCAGTGACTGTATACAAAATTTTTGTTTGAAGCGATTAATTTCAAAGTGGCGGCTGTGCAGCGTTTTTCCGATTACCTCACCGTTTTTTTCAGGGTCCGCGGCCGGCCAAACAGCTCTTGTAATTTTTGAATTATAAAACGCCAATTTTTTTTGTTTTGATTTTATATAATAACTGCTATAGAAGTACGTAGGTTTTTTTCGATATATTAATTTTTGGCCAAATGGCGTACTTCCAAAGTGGAAAGTGAAAAATTTGCCTAAAAATCATCAGATAATTGTTAATATCAAATGAACTATGCAATATAAAAAAAAAATTCCTACGTACTTCCATAGACAATTTTTTTTTCCAGATGCATACATATATACAATATTTCAAGTAAATCGGTTCCCCTCTGAATGGGATCTGGGGCAATGAATTGCTTGCGAATTGCGTTAGAATTGGTTAAAAAATAATCTCCAAATTCGGACAAAAAGGAAAGAGATGGAGAAATAACAAATATTAGAGCTGATTGTGTAAGTTGTAACGTATATATATGTACATACATAGTACGAACAGTATGTTCATTATATGATGTATAAAAATAGGAGAATTTATGTACGTATGTACCTTCATATGCTTCATATATACGACCATAATTGGGACAAAATTAATTTTGACCCACATGTACACATTTCAAGTGCGGTGTCATTAACTAAGTTCGGATATACAGTGCTCCACAAAAGTCTAGGTACAGCGCATATGATTTATGAAATTAGACTGCTATTCGATAGCTATTGCAAAAAAGTTTAACCTTTTGATATTTTTCAATGAATTGATATCTCTAGATTTAAATAGCAAAAAATAATTCTCCATAATGTGTCTTTTTTTTTTATTAAGAACCATGTCTCTATAAGCTGGAAGCACTGAAAACTGCTTCCACAAAAGTCTTGGTACAGTTAAAGAAAAGAAGAGATTTTATAATAGGGGAATCCCCGAAATAATAATTTTGTTCAGTTTTGCTATGTATTTAGTGCCGTGTGTCATTCGCGGTAGATTCTTGTTGTAATATTGTCTTTTTGTGCGTTTTTTTATTGAAACATGAACCGAAAAGAGCTAACAATCGAACAACGGCAGTTAATTGTTGATTTACACACCAAACAAGAAAAATCCTACTCTGAAATAGCTAAGATAGTATCTCGTTCTCGTTCCACTATCCAGAAAGTCATTCAGCGCTATAAGAATGAGAATAGAGTCGAGAACGTTGCTAGATCTGGACGTCCCCCGAAACTAAGCAACAAAGATAAGAGACGAATTGTCCGTATTGTAAAGCAAAATCCATTTGAAAGTGCCAGAAAAATTGCAGATGACTTGAACAATCTCAACACAATCTAAGTTCACTCCGAAACTGTACGTCGTGCCATTGTAGTAACCGGACTATCCTCCCGAACACCACGGAAAAAACCATTAATATCTGCAACTAACAAGAAAAAACGAATTGAGTTTGCAAAAGAATATATTCATTGGTCTACGGGGTCTAGGAGTAAAGTCCTTTTCTCCGATGAGTCAAAATTTTGCATATTCGGATCAAATGGCCGTCTAAGAGTGTGGAGAAAAACAGGAGATGCCTTCAATCCGAAACACACGATTAAGACTGTGAAGTATGGTGGTGGAGGACTGATGGTTTAGGGGTGTATGTCGGCAGCTGGAGTGGGAAATTTAGTATTCATTGAAAATACAATGGATCAACATGTATACTTGGATATTCTAATGAATAATCTCAAGGAAAGTACCACCATACTGGGAATGCCTGCCGATTTCCTGTTCCAGCAAGACAACGACCCAAAACATACTGAGCATAGGGTTCGATTGTGGTTGCTCTACAATACGAAAACGCTGCCGACACCGCCTCAGAGCCCTGATTTGAACCCCATAGAGAACCTCTGGGACAAACTGGATCAACAATTAAGAACGCACCAGATTTCTAATAAAACACAATTAAAAGAAATCCTACAGAAAGAGTGTCACAATATTAGCATCGATTATACTAAAAGACTAGTACATTCAATGCCACAGAGACTTCAGTCTGTACTCAAAATGAAAGGGTTTCCAACAAAATATTAATAAGTATAAGTTTATTACGTAATTTTTTTATTATTGTTGTTATTTTATTAAATTTTGTGTAGGTGTACCAAGACTTTTGTGGAAGCAATTTCTGCAGTTTCGAGGTTATAAAGGATTTTTTCTAATAAAAAGGACGAATTTGGGAAATTTTTTTTTGCTCTGTAAAATCTAGAGATATCAACTAAGTGGAAAATATAAAAAGGTTAAACTTTTTTGCAATAACTATTAAATGGCAGTTAAATTTCATAAATCATATATGCTGTACCAAGACTTTTGTGGAGCACTGTATGTAAGTTGCACATTATTTTCGGGGGCACAATGTTTTTGATTAGTGCCAACCGAAGCAAAATAATTGTGATTAAGAATGCCTTTCGTGTTCGAAACTAGATTATTTTCGACTTCAATTTTGAAAACACCATCTCAACTCTACTCTTTTAAGGATATTGTTAAGAACTTTCCACTCTTTTCACTGTAGCTTCAATATAAATGCACTTCAGCTTGTAACTGCACTTCAGCTTGTAACTGCACTTCTACAACAGAATTCGGCAAAATCTTCGGCCTCATTTAGCCGAAGCCGAATGTTTTGCCGAAGGTTGAATTTTCAGTTGAAGGTGACGAAGCCGAATGTTCGTTCGGACTCTAGAGAAGCCTATCTGGCTAGCCCCAAATGGCTTTCATGAGTAGCCAGGATACATTTCCCCAAGATCCTTGGTATCACATTATACCTCTACAGGTCTCAGCAAGCTGATACCTAACCTAACCTACATTTGATATTATTTAATGGACATGACTGGGACTTGACGTGAAACCTAAGGCCTATCATGGGTCTCTCCCAAAAATAAAAATCTTTCTACAATGTGACTCAGTGCTTTCAAAAGAAAAATCACTCCTCCTTGAATTCTCGGATGAGACTAAAAGCACACAAAAATCTATTTTTACTCATTTTCAATAGAAAAGAAAAATTATGTCGTGACAGTAGGGCAACCCCCATCGACCTGAAAACTGCGTCAGCTAGCGATTTTATTTTTTTTAATTTTCCACCCATGTGATGCCTCTAAAGTCTAAGGGACGTCGAGCATATTTGCCAAATTTACCATTCCATCCTCAGTCTATTGTGCGAATAATGAGCTTTTATCCGCTGCTCCCTGTTGTACATATTCTTTTTTTAGAATGAAAATTTAGAGCACATTCTTACTCGAGGCTAATAATTGAGGAAACAAACGAGAACTGAGGAAATATCATAGAAAAGGAGAGAAAACCTTAGTTGACATGTGTTTCTATCCCGTCCCATCCATGTGACAGATACCACTCGTGTTCCGTCCCACACTATGGCATGGCTCTATTGTCGACATTCACACAGTAGGTGGTAACAGATGATGACCTACATTACTTTCAATCCCTACGGGTGGGCGGGTGCTTAGAATTTGTTTCAAACTCCCACGTTTCTAGATTAAAAAAAATCCGAGGACATTGGGTGTGCTCGGGGACTAAACTTATGCAACAAAGGACGATATTACCTGTGTTCAATGCTTATGAGGCAACCATCCATTTTTTTTTTTGTTTTTGTTAATTTTAACTTGGAAGTCATTTTCCGCATACGACCAAGACTGGCGGCTTGCACTGATAATGGTCGCCGACAATTTTAGTACCCTGTGTCCACGAACCACCTGTCTATGTTCAGCATGAGAGTTGTTGTTCAGGATGTTTTTTTTTTAATTTTTTGTTGGTCTACCTTTTCTGTTTTATCTCAGCCGCGTGTAGTAAAATATTTCTCTCGAGTGTCTGGCAGGCGGCAACTACCTATCATCACGGGTGCTAGTCAGTCGCCCAGGTAAAGATAATGGGAGGCCGGCGGTTTTGATTTTTCTTTTTTTTGTGTTCAACAATTATTTGCACACTGTTTGCTGGTCGGAGCAAACAAAACACGTATGCGTCTTTGCGCGATCTGTGCCCGACATTGAGTGCGACAAAACCAAAAAAAGAAAACTCTGACGTTGACGTTGCAACTGACTTCCCAGTGGCTAACAGCTTGTATTTCATTTTAAATTCTCTTTTTAGTTGCACAGGATTAAATCAATTGTTAGAAAATGATAGCATTCCACAAGTGCCTGCTCCTGCTGCTTGTGCATGTTGCGACACTCTTTGTTGTCCTGGTTTTCCTGACTGCTTTGTTGAGATGAGTATTGGATTACGCAATCTCTGAGCACGTTGCAGGGTGACTTTTATTTTAAAGGTGGTCATGGCCATAGTGAAATTAGCAAGTGACAATGTGGATGTTCATTTCGATTTAATTCTTTGTAAAGGACAATCAAAACGGAATTGTCACAAATGTGCAGGTCCTGGTGGGATGGACGGGGAGGATGACGTGACATTGGTTAGTTTGTGGGTTGCTGGGAATTCAAACAAAAAAGAGTGTCTCGTGAAAAAATGAAACAAAAATGAGAAGTGGAGATGAAAAGTTTAGGACATTGTTATATGACAATACGCATTGAATCTGGGCAAAACGTGAAGTAGCTAAAAACTATCTGTCGCATTTCATCGTCCGTCTAAAAAGACATTCCAAGGTAAAACATTTTGCCTTCAAAGCAGCATAATCCACCATATCCATCATTTTCTGTTGGTGCTCAGATTCTCTTTGTTTTTTTTTGTTTTTAGATGTCCCTCTGTCACTTTTCTTAACCCGTTTGCATTTTTTTTACGAGATGTAAGTGTGAACCCACACTGAATAGAACAAAACTGTGTTAGACAAAAAAATGCGAGTACCCACATTGAATAAAGCATACTAAAGCAGACTAACGCAGACGATTTTTCTTGACTGTCTAAAGCATAAATCGCACGTGTATTTATGGGACTACCCACATTGAAATAAACAAAACAGTCAAGTTAGTCACGTTAGTCAAGTAAGGCACAGGCATGAGAACACAGTTTAGGCATAAAAAGGCGAAAAATACATGAAATCAAATGAGAGCGCCCACATCAACTCAGTCAAACAGACAAAATAAACAAAATGGAATGAAACATGCGAGCGATGACTTATCGGAATTAATGCTCTATTCATTC
Source organism: Brachyopa scutellaris (assembly GCA_949775065.1). NCBI lineage: Eukaryota > Metazoa > Arthropoda > Insecta > Diptera > Syrphidae > Brachyopa > Brachyopa scutellaris. The sequence continues at coordinate 108,966,686 of OX459113.1, forward strand.
AATTTCTGTAGAGCCGAGTGAAGTGTAGTATTGAATCAAGATATGTGACGGTGAAAAACTATTATTTTTGATTGAAATTCGGGCAGCGATATATAGATAATAATTTTAAATTAAAAGAACATAGCGACAAACGAATTATTGACAAATTGTGGTCAGAAATTGCTGAGGAAATGCAAACTGCAAGTAGGTACGTTTCTTATGATAATTGATTGTATTTAACATGTTTATTATATACGTATGTACATATACATACTCCATAGTACATAAAGTACATTACATAACACCAGCAATATTTATATTGGCATGGAAATGATCCGTCTGTTGAATTGAAATACTTCATAAATTCTCTTCGTATATCAATTGCAATGCTTGTTGGACGATTTGAAACTACTATTACTACCATCAGCTCGACATGTTGTAATGGAAAGTTCATGTAATTTGTTGTGCACATCCGTATATTTTATATTTTTCGTTCCTATAAAATTGTGAAAAACGCAGGCTGTCATTGTTATAATATCCACTTTGTCTGGAGATACCAACATAACTTTTTCCAAAACCCTAAATCTTTTTGCAATCGTACCAAATGCACACTCCACCAATCTTCTTGCTCTCGATAAACGGTAATTAAAGTATTGAAGTTAAGTAGACCAAAATCTCATAACTGTTCAAATTTGAACAATTGACACATCTCTTTTGTATTTTTTGCCCTTCATTAGGAGAAAACTAATAAATCATGCCTATCAATAACCCACACCAAATGAAGCAAAACAAAAATGTGTTTTTTGACTTGCTTTATTTGGTGTGGGTTACTACCAGGCTTTTTTGCTTTGTTTGTCTATGCTTTATTTGGTGTGGGTTCACCCTAAGAAACGCGCATTAAGGGGGTACATACGTCCAGAACTTTAAAAAATCTACAGATTATTATTATCTATAGTTTTAGGCGTATTTCTGTGAAAGCCGATTGTAAACATTCCCCATAGATCCAAAGTTATTACAGAAAATGTGACGGCCCCCCGAAGAGCAGGTATGTTAGTTGGCCTTTGTTTGACGCAGTCTTCGAAGCCCTTCAGCCTGTCGGTTTTTTTGTTATGCTAAAGTATGTATAGGGCCATTTATAAAGCATGAGGAAAATATATTTTTGCCTTAGCTGCGCGTGACCTCAAGCGATACGCACTTGAAACTTTAAACGCGTTTTTCTCAAAACTACCTTTTCCGGCACGGTCTGCATGATAATACGTCATACAGTTTTTAATATTTCTTGATGCATTTTTTTTTAAATATTCGAAATTGTTTTCTCTATAGTCTGTCGAGACGGATTTTCGATATTTTGATTAAAAAATTTTATAAATATTATTAAAGTGTGTCATTTTTAACACAAAATGCACACTCTTTTTCAAACTGCCATAAATTGCCAAATTTTTCGAATTTCAAAAATCCGGCTCGACAGACTATAGTTACAAGTTTACTTTACAAGACATTTTTTACATTTTGCAAATCTATCAACATTTCAAGGAGAAATGATGCGGACCGTGGGGTTTTCATTTTGCCTTGAAAATCGTGATTTTTAGTGTTCCGTCCGTACCAAAACGGAACACTAATGGAATCAGTTCGGTGTCTGTCTGTCTGTCTGTCTGTCTGTCTGTCACAGGCCTTTTTCTCAGAGACTACTTAACCTAGACTATTGAAATTTGGAACAGTTGTAGCAATTAGTGGCCTAAACACAGACCAGAACTTAAAAAGCTGAATTTCGACTTTGGGGGGGTAGTTTCTTAACAATTTTTCACAAAACGTTACAACTTGCTGTCCCGAGCTTTTTCTCCGAAAATATCGCTCAGAAAAATCTGAATAAAATCACAAACATTGAGAATAAAGTGTAGATGGAAACATAATTCTCACGACTGCCCTACTTCAACCGTTTTTTTTTAATTAATTTTTTAATTTCAACTACCCTACTGTTTACATACCCAGAAAAATATCACAACGCCTAAAAGTAGATACGAGAGTAAAAATTGAATAATTGATGGCAAAAGGGTTATACCCGCAGCGAATTTTCGTGGCATATTCCTACCGGATAACTATTGACCTAAGACTTAAACCAATGATACATAATATAACACATAAAGGAAGCTTGATGGTTTCCTATTATAATGTAGGTGTCTCTACTTTTACTATATTGGAAAAAATTGAATTTGTGTATATACAGACACAGAGAGGGAGACAAATCGCAAAATTCTACGCAGTTAATGAAATTGAACGAATAACGAGACGAAAAATTAAATCTGATGCACAAGCGTACATTTCTTGTAAATACATATACATATGAACATATTATGTAGGTATATATGTATGTATGTATATACATGCTTTATTTGTTGTTTTTTTTTTCTTTTACTTTGTGTGTGTGTTTAACTATTCTTCTGAGCAGATGAGAAAGGACATCAGAGACATATGTACATACATACATGCATATGTAGGTAATTTGTTCAACTTACTTGTTGGTATACATTTATGTAGGTACAAATTTGAATTTATTTTTCGCAAATTGTGCTCAATTTATTTGTATTGAAATGTGCTGTGCACCATAAAACTATGTATGTAGGTACACATGTACTTTCTTGCGTCTGCAGATATACAAGTGCATATGTACATATATGTACCTATATATGTTTTTATGTTTGTACATATGTATATGTGAGTATCGAACAAAGTATCATTGTATCTTTAGTAGAAATCGTATCGTAAAAAAAGGGTTCATATAGATCTATCAACATAAATCTATGACATACATATGTACATATGTATGTAGTTAAAATAACTGATACATAGTACGGAACACTTATTGCGCAAGTATAACTTGCACTTGACCGGATTTTTTTATATTTAAATTCTTGTAAAAGAAATTTTAAATAAGTTTAAATACTAACAAGCGACGTGTAAACGTTATATTTATTAATTTCTATTGTTATCCTTTCTAAAAACAGTTTTTCTTTTAACGGGCTTTTGGCGCTGCTGGACGTATGTACCCGCTTAACCTAATTCCCAAAATTGTGACATTCTTTTGCATTTTTGTAATATGTCAAAGGTTTTACCGTTTTTCATCGCAAAAGATGGTAAAAAAAATTGTAGGTTTTGCTTGTCAAATGTTTGTCTTTGGTTCGCTTAAAACTATTCGACATTCATCGGCAAAAATTGGCAGCACAGACATATTTATGACAGATAATGACACTTGAGCTGTTAATGTTGACAAATTTGAAAAAATAAAATAAAAATATTCTGAAGAATAAGAAGGACGCCAAGCTTGTTTGCAGTGCCGTGTAATGACATCAATAATCATGCTAATTTGTAGTATTTTTAGCGACAGAAGATGGTTACAGCGTTTCAGATCCAGTCTAGGCAAGTTGATCCACTTTCCCAGCTAAAATTGGCCTTATTGACTGAATCAAGTTAACGAGGTATAATAGATCTTTTAGGTTGCGGTGCCCTCCGCAAACTTTTAAAAATTATCAAGTTTAAGTGATAACTTGTAAGTAGCAAGGGGCATACATTTTCTTGTTCATCACTGCTCGTTTATCACTGCTCGGGCAACCAATATAGGTGAACTGATTAGGCATCTCTATGAGAGATGAACGACAGTTGGAGGTGGTCTTTGAAGTGGATGAGACTAATTTTAAGACGCCCGACTATCTGAGAAAATGCTAATATTGTTAGAAAATGTTACATTCCTCTTTATCCAGGACAGCGCTTCTGAAATCGTCATAGTTTCAGCTTGAATCAACTTGCAGTGCCACAGTGAGGTGGAAGGGTTTAATTAGCTTGAGAAAATACCCCCTGAGAACCATCGGTGTAGAAGTGTTTTCTTCTGCATTAGCTTCTGCTTACTTACATACTTAGGTGGCGCTCCAGCTCGGGCTGAACCTGTGCGTGTTATATTTTTGCACGAATGGAAGGGACCTACAGTTTTTTGCTGACTCCGAACGGCGAGTTGAGAAGCTCAATCGTGACAAATGATACCCTTTGATTGCTTGTCAGACATTCGAAAGAGGTGGCACCGTGAAAAAACTTTTAGGTGTTGGACCCGGGCAGCATTGCATAGAAGTCCAACGCATACACCACGGCATTGGCTCCTATGCCATCCAAAAAGGATCTATCGAGAATGTTGACATGGGGGTTTTTGCCGAAATTGGGCTTCGGTACTGTCTTCGAGTGACCACTGTGAGATGGCCTTGTCTATACAATAAACAAAAAAGAACAACTGTTTTCCTAGAAAAGGCTCCTTTTCAATGCCTATGTAATGGCAAAACCTTCAAGTTTCTCAAGTGACTTCTTCAGTAGCTGGGATGGCAAAAAAGTAACTATGTTTCATAAAGTCCCTATAACGTTTTACAGACAAATCTTAGACCTTAGCTACTGGAACTATCATAATAAGAAATGTGCAGCAGTGAATATTGGTTTACATAGGATGGCGCTAAAGTCTAAAGATGTTGACATGTGCTTCATTAACAAGCTCCTTTAGCGGATTTTTGACATTTTTTTTTAAAAACTAATCCACGTTGCTGTTTATTTGATCGGGATGTCCTACCCATCGGAGGTAATGAATTCGTACATTTAACGGCCTATGGCATTTAACTAGTTGCAGATACTTTTGAGCGATTGAACATAACTCTAGTCTTTGAATGTGGTGTCTAGCAGCTTATGCGACTATAAAGTGGTTTTAGTAAGAACAGGTTCTCGCCATCACAAAAACAATAATTGGAAACCAATATGACTCGGCAGCTCCGTAGTTCGTCCTGTGCTCCAAATGTTAAAGTCTGTCTTACAATCAGTTGCGAGTTCTGACATCCTTCATAACATTTATTTTTAATAAGAAGCTACAGTAACTAGAGCTTCATTTTCTACCTGCTAATTTCTATTCTTTCTCTTGGTGAAGCACTGTTCTGTTGCCCTATTTAGTATGTCTATTAAAGTCTAACGTATGGACACAAAGCATTCACTATTTAGCATGTGTCGTTCGTTACATACTCTTAAGTCTTAAGTGTTTGGTATTTTCCCATCTTGCAGCTTGCTAGTCGCTCATCTTAATTTCTAATTACAACCTTTAACATAGTTCCTTTGTGTTTCTCTAGTTTCTACCCCGTTCACCTTTAAAGATGTCATCCCACGTATACTCTTATTCTGTACTGTATGTACATGTGTACAACACACCTTCTCACGATAAATGAAAGAAGAAAAAATGCCATGCCACCGTCTGCCAAGATTTTGATTCACATGCGTTCCACATACGCCTCAGTCATCGCATCGTGCAGCACCACCACCACACCGTGTGTCATCCTGTGTTTAAAATTATCTTCGCATGACATTTATATTTAGCTGTGTGGCGTCTATTCTTGTTCTCCACCTAGTTACCACGTCAAGCAGTAGGCACACGTCCCAATCTATCGTCATCTTTGTCGCGTTCTTCTCTCCCACACCACCTTTACATGTGAGTCTGCCTTTCATTAGAATCATTAGAGTCTGTGGATGGTGGGTGGTTTTAAGAGTGGTTTGGTTCAACCCTTTGTCAGCGCGGTTTCCATACAATTTTTCGACAAAACAGACAAAATGATTTCTCTTCGCTCGAAGCGAAATTGAATTTTCCGAACCTTACCAGAGTTTTGTTTTGTTTTCGCCGCCCAATGGTCGTGCCATAGTATTGAGTGGGAAAATTGCGAAGTAAAATTACTCTATGTAGGTATGTGTTGTGTATAGTCGTAAACAAAACAAATGCGAAAAACCGCTATACAACAAGAAAAAGAAGAGGATAATGAATTCCTGATTTGTTTGCCATGCTTTGGTTCATTTCTTTGCACACACACATTCCCTTGACCTTTTTTTTTGGTTTTTTTTTTCTGTGCCCACATTCTTCGTGCAAAGTGTTTGGTTTTCTAGGTTATCCTAGTCGCTGGGTATTCTATTCACATAGGGTGTAACGTAACGTGAAATAATGACAATTTTCTTTTTTATGTAAGACATTCAAAAATGGACGCCTTGGCTTCTCCGGCATTTTAAGGTAGACTTCACACTAGCATTTTTAAAATAACATTTCTAGACTGTCATTTCACATCATTTCATTCTAGGCTATACATAGTCATTCCACGAATGACATTTTTTGCCTAGACATTTATCATAAATGCGTCATTCTCCGTCATTCCAACAAAATCCACGAACAATTTCAACCCTCATCATTCTAATCGTCATTTTTCATTCCAAGCTACACACTGTCATTTTTACATCATTTCATCAAGAATGTCACACTATCATTTTTGAAATGACATTTCTAGACTGTCATTTCACATCATTTCATTCTAGGCTATACACAATCATTCCAGGAATGATATTTTTTGCCTATACATTCGTCTAGACATTTATCATAAATGCGCCATTCTCCATCATTCCAACAAAATCCACGATTAATTTCAACCCTCATCATTCTCGCCATCATTCTAGTCGTAATTTTTCATTCCAACCTACACACTGTCATTTTTACTTCATTTCATCAAGAATGTTATTTCAAAAATGATTTGACCTCAGATGTGAATGTCTTTCATCTCCGCGAACGCGGAAGTTATTACATACCGACGTAACTACAACGTAAACGTATCCACTGTGTGGCATTCCACAACAAATTTCGCTTACCTCCAGGCTACTTACGAATAACGCACTGCGAATAGAAGTTGGCTATTTTCGAAGCACCCTGTAAGTGTAGAAATGTAGAAGGTTGTTTTATACTTCTTTTTTTTGTTCTGCCAAAAGAAGAACGAATAGAATCCCACGATAAAGTTATCTCCAAACATGGGGGATTGTGGATTGGCGGTTGCGGTTCCTCTTGTATCTTTTTCCCTTTACATGTGGATTATTATTGATTTATTAGAATCTGCTAACGTCAGAGAGTTTATTTCTTCTTCTTCTATTTCTCTTAATGTAGAGCAAAAGACACAAAAAAAAGCACACATAAATGTGTGCCTTGCGTGTGCTCTCATTTGTCAAATTAGAAAGACAGAAATACCAGTATTTGTATTTTTATTGCTGAAATTTAAATTTTAATTGATTTTGCTGAGACTGAATTGAATTTAATTGTAATTTTGTTTTATATTCTCTTTTCTTTGCAGGTAAGCACCCCAGTCAACGTATTTTAGCTGACAATAGTACAAAATAAAAAAAAAGTGGAACTTATTGTGGATCGTGAGTAATTTTAAATGTATTAACGGACTGTAATCAGAATAATATTGGATTTAATCACACTGAAACAAGTATTGGTACATCCGTGGTATTTTTTTATTTTTTTTTGATGGTCTATTTACAGCGGTGGCCTAAGTCGTTGACACTTAGGTGGGGTAACAGTCCGGAGTCGACCAAGGCCCCAACCAACAATCCCTTCCAGTTAGACCAGTTCTTAGCCAAATGCCTCCAGTTACGCACTCCCAAGTTGGTTGAGGTCATTTTCCACTTGTGTTCGTAGGCCAGGTCGTTCTCTACTGCGCTGACCAGCCGAGTTGGATTCGAATACTCTGCGGGCTGGAGCGTTGATGTCCATTCGATGCACATGTCCCAGCCATCTTAAACGCACAATGCGGAGTTTTTTGACTAGGTCAATGTCGCTGTACAGCTCGTACAGTCGTGGTTGAATTTTCCCCTCCAAAACCCACCAACGCAAACGGGACCGAATGTCTTACGAAGGATTTTTCTCTCGAAGCGACCCAGGACATCTTCATCCGCTTTCGATAAAGTAACAGATATGCTTCAACTCCATATAGCAAGACGGGGGTGATAAGGGTCTTATATAGAGTCTCTAGTCGATCGAGAAAGAGCTCTACTACTCAATTGCCTTCTTAGCTCAAAGAAACAGCGATTGTCAAAAGTAATCCTTCGTTTGATTTTCGACGAGATGTAATTTTTTGATGTTGTACATCGCAGAGCAAAGGGAGACAAAGTCCTTTACTACCTCGAAGTTGTAACTGTCTATTGTGACGTTCTGTCCAATTTGTCGATGTTGAGTGTCCCTTTTCGTTGACAGCATATATTTTGCCGTCGTTTCCACTAATCCCTTTTTCGCCACTTTCATTTCTATAACTACTCGCAAACGCACTGGTGACTGCTCGCTGTGTTCCAGCAATGATGGATGTCAATGTCGTCGCCGCGGCAGCGTATGCAAGTTGTTGAATAGACTTTTGAAAGATCGTTCCTCGTGTGTTGGCTTGTGAGTTTCGAACAATTCTTCAAAGAATGAAGAGTCGCATGACAGTGCGTCACCTTGTCTGAATCCTTTTTTTGACATCGAGGGCCTCGGTGACGTCATTACCGACCTTGATGGAGCAGCGAGATTTCTCCGTCGTCATCCTGCACAGACGGACGAGTTTGGCAGGGATGTCAAAACTAGACATGGCTCTCTACAGTTCATCTCTCTAGATGCTGTCGTAGGCGGCCTTGAAATCGATGAACAGGTGGTGGTTATCGATTTGGATTTCTTGGTTTTTTTCCAGGATCTGCCTAAGTGTGAAAATTCGGTCTATTGTTGACTTTCCTGGCCAGAAACCGCACTGATAGAGGCCATCCAGATTGTTGACGAAGGGTTTCAGGCGGATAAGGTTTCCTTCGTCATCTCTACAGGTTTCTGTATGGGACTTGATTTGCCGACTCATTCTCTTTACCTGCTGGTAAAATTTTCGCACATTGTTCCTGGAGTAGCATCTGACTTAGTGGTGATACAGATGTGTATCATGATGGTAATAATCGCTACAATTTCAGTTATTTATTTATTTATTTACAATTGAGATGGAATCACGATGTTACTTTGATCTTGTAAACTAGAGTTGGTTTCGGACATCAGTCCTTCATTCAAAAGGACTTGTCGAAAACAAAAGCACTGATTGTGTTTCATCTTCGGCGGACGAGATACTACTTCAATAGCATCAAATTCAAACCCAGTGAGAATGAACCACCCATGTAGCATCTAAAGGACCTCTTCCCGTCTTAGTGTGCATTAATGTTCGAGTGAAAAGATGTCTATTTCCCTTCGCCTGTCAACCGGTTCTAAAATTACACTTCACCTTGTGTGTATCGTATAGGGACATGACGATGTATCAAAATCTATCCCTTCGTTAAAGTACTCATACTATTTTATTTCTCAGAATTGAGTGTTGATTTGTGTTGTATCAAAGCTTCAATAGATATTTTCATTGAAAAGATGAATAACATGTTCTGACAACCAGCCATACTGAGCCTTTGTTCATTTATGTACATATGTACACACATATGTAATTAACGATGGTTTCGAATGTCCGTCGTCTTACGTTTCTCATTCATTCACTGTGTGATTGGCAATCTCCTGAGTGGGAATAAGGAACTTATTTACGCAATGAGTCCCGATGCAGTTGAGATATAAAATTACCAACATAAAATATAAACTGTGACCAATGGTTACTACGATGTTCATTAATTCACGCTGATCCTAGTGCGAATGAAATAGAAGAAAGTTTGGCCGGAACTCTAGGTTTCCGGGATTAAAGCAGATCCAAAGATGTGATTTCTCAGGCCGATCCTAAACGCGTCTGGAATTTTCGATGAATTTTTAAAATACTGTTCGACCGAAATAACATTTGTTTTTTACCCAACTATGGCAAACAGAAGGGGGGTTATGATTTTCACAGGCTGGGTTTGTTTCTTTATTTGTATGTAAGGATGTCACCTCGTACAGCCTAAAATACCGAACTGATTTCAACAAATGAGATGTCGTTAGATTCGGCTGGATCCGGGGAGTGTCTTAGGCTACATGACTTCACAGAAAAATTCAATATGGCAGACGCCTCAAGACGGAGGATTACCGATATCTTCATATCTGCTTAACCGTCACCGACCCACAGGTAGTACCCGGGTACTTCAAACGTAAAATATTTTTTTTCCACTGTTCCGATTTTTTTTGAGATCATGACATCTCTAGGAAATTATTGAAAACATGCAAAGAACATGTGGTTTTTTACCATTTTTCAAACCAATGGCGGAAGTGACCATGGGTGGTCCCTGGGTACCACCTAGTACATTTTATATAGACAATTTTTTTTTTTGGTAATATATATTATAATTTTGTTTGAGATATCCAAGCAAATAACCAGGTCGTATACAGTATTGCAACAATTTTGGCAACGTGTTCGACACTTTCTTTGATTCGGATATCATTATAGCATTTTTTACAAAAACTTTGCTTCTTCAAACGACCGATGGTATCTGATTCTTCGATTGATTATGGAAACGAAATGGAAGTGCATACTTCCGATTTGCAAGCCGAGTGCGCTTCCCATGGCTGTTTTTATAAATAGAATCGCGTTGTCAGCGGATCTAAGCTCCGAACTTGAATCGATGGCAAACATATGTCTCGGGCCAGTTATTTCAGGAAAAGTTTGCGAAGATCTTTTCAAACATTTTCTGGATCATGCTCTCAACAAGCAACATCAATTATATTGTTGAATAACGCCAAAGGCCTCCAATAATTAGTTCTACGTTTAGTCGTATAACTCCATTATGATCTCCTCCACCGTTAGTCGAGTTATAATCGAATATGATTTGTGGTTTTATAGATGCAATTGTCGTATCGATTGCCCCAATGTAATGCATGTTGGATATCAAAATAACGGCTTTCTTCTTCTTCGGAACATACGAACATATCTTTGCTTCGGCTCTAAAACCAAACAAAGTTGAATAGATTCCGCCATTGGAATATACGGCTAATATTTCCGAAGCGTCTTCAGCAATGTCAATCCATTGTTGTTGATATTTGTTAGCAGAGGTTTTGATGTGAAGAAGTTCTTGGTGGTGACATTCCGGCCAAAAGATTCTAGTACAATTCACAAATTTATTCCTTCGTCACTTACCCGGCGTCTTCACGAGCAATATTTCCTAGCACGCTATGTAGCAGTCTATGAAAATTGCTCATGGAGACCGCAAATAGTATTCTATGAAAAATTGATTTCTATGTATTGCTCAGCTCATTGCTTTCTATGAATATTATTCTATGGGCTGCCATTTCTGTTTTTTTTTTTTTTCAATAAGTTCAGCTTTATTTTTTTCAATGTTTTTCCTTAGAGCTAAAAAGTTAAAAATAAACATAAACAATTAATAAGAGCAAAGTATGATATGTTCTGTTTTGCAATACTAAGCACATGTTTCCTTTTCTGCGTTTCTTCTTTTAATTCTTTCAGTGCCGCTATACGAAAGCACAACGAAGTGATTTCCTCGGCGACATTTCAACGAATGAGATAGTAAGCTATGGCAATGCCCACCCTAAATTTCATGGCATTCTATCACTCTTTCTTTCTTTGAAAAGTGACAGATAGTAAGCTATGAAATATTTCTCGTGGAGACGCGGGGTTATAGACAATACAAATACGAAAGAAATTAAGAAATCTCTTACCGCAACACTGTAATCGACGATTGACAATTCAAAACAAAGACTTGACTTTGACTCTCACCCTGTGATCGTTGATCACTTCAAAAATTAAGGAGAGAAAGTACTCAGACGTTATCCTAATTAGTTATTTTCGTTATTACGCACACTTTCTACAAACATGATCGAATGATTTCTACGTAAAATGCACCGAAACATATGGTGGTACCCCGGTACCACCGAACATATGGACTGTTAAATGTGTAATTTTGTATGGGTCGATAAGGGTTAATATGGGTATCGAACTAAAGGGTTTGACAAATAGAATACCTATAAGCTAAGTGACGTCATTTTAAATTCAATATGGGTGACACACCAAGATTACCGGATTACCGTTATCTTTACGACCTACTTAATATGGATATCAAATGCGACGGTTTGACAAGTAGAAATACGAAATTGGTTACCTACACTCTACATATTTTGTGACTCTACATATTTTGTGAAGCTAATAAGTTGTAAAAAAAAAATACGTTAAACAACTAAAACTCGACTAAGGGAAAAACTTACCAAAAAGTACGAAACAAGACGAAACGAAACGATGATGTTCAGAGTATATCCGTGATCGCATGCCATGATAATACGAATACCCTATTTATATAATACGCATTCACTCTGAACACCATCCTTTCGTTTCGTCTGGTTTCGACCTTTCTAGTAAGTTTTTGCCTTAGTCGTCGGGTTTTAATTGTTTTACTTTTCCATTTTATAACCTGCTTTTGCTATTCCATTGCAGCTGCAAATTGTAGTTAAATTCTAAAAAATAAGTTCGTCAAATGTAGACGTACTCTGAATTCGCCCAATGCCCAACACTCTCTAACCGCCTTCTTCAATGTAAAACAAACTCTTTGTACATAGCTCAAAGACTGAATGAATGTATGTATGTATGTAATTTCGTAACATTTAGTCTGTTATATTTCAATTTAAAATTTGAGAACATAATCCTGCAAGTGAATGCTGTTCTATGCAGCTTTTGAGTCATTCCAAGCCAAACCACTAAGTACAAAACTTCATTAAGTCTAAACCGAAAATTAACTAGCCCACATAAATTTCTGACACAGTTAACTGGGTTGGGCTTTTGGGTGCTTACGGTATTCAAAAATGTTGAAATTTACCTCATTGTTAGCGTACTGTCCGTCTGCTCAATCCCAACCCCCTTGTTGACACTGACAAATACAAAACAATACACAACCCTTAGCCGTAAAAGAAATTCATTAAAATTCCACATTTAAGTGAACCTACAATAAAGCTTCGTTCTTCAAACTGGTACGTAACGTTCATGTGTCTAGGTCTACCACCCCCACCTCAACACCGCCCTAATCTTCTACTATCAAATGATATTAAAATCCATCTACGGGTCATAAACTAATGTTAATAACTTTATCCATCTATTCTCTATGAGTGAATGTGTGTTTTCATCCTGAATTCCAGCCAGCTCGGCAGTGACATTCCCTAACACGCCCATTCGGAGGGCTTTCGCCGCCCGTCCATTCTCCCTCATTCGGATACCGAAAAACCACTCGTATCACATTACCAGGGTAACTTTACAATATTCTCCTTTATCATCCACAATAAATAATTCATTATTCTGCCTGTTCCTTCCGTTCTTCCGTCTGGCTGGCTGTCTGTCTGTCTGTCCGTCGTAGTAGTGCTTTTCCTGTTGTAGTGCATGCGTTCTCGATCGTAGTCTGTTTTAGAGTTCATAATTTATTTCATTCGTATCCAACGAAAATTCCCTACTGTCTGTCTCTGCATTCTCTTACACATTCTCCTCGTCCCGACCGACGACGTCCATTTGTCTCTTACTCTTTAGTCCTTGCTTTCGCAGTACGTGAGAAAATTTGCAAATGTGTGTGCTGCGCATATTTTAATTTTTTTTTTTTTTAAATATTTTTTCTCGTTTAAATAAATTTCAAAGAATAATGAGAGAAACGATAAAGAATATTTTGCGCGTGATGAAGAAGAAGGCAAGAAAAATGAAAACATTTAACAAAAACCAGCGGGAAAATTTTTGTGGAAATATGGAAATTTACTTTGTGGGTACGTACTGTTTTTTTTATCCCCGAAACCGTCGACAGTGGGTTCTTTAGTGTTGCTACATCATCGCTACCAAAGCCGTTCTACGGACTAAGGTTCATTGCTTCTTCTCTTCGCTTCACTTCGACAAGTTTATCTTAAGTAAGCCACTCTTGGAGGTGCGTACGTCACCCAGTTACAGTACATTTCCGATTCACTTACAGTCACATACTCGTATGTTTGTGGATTATTACTTACGTTTGACCGTAGACAATCTGAAGATTATCGTTTGAACGGAACTCCTGATCCACATTAATAACAAACCTTACGCTCAATATTTTAGAGCAACCTTATTATTATTATTATTGAACGGTAAGATGCACCGCGACCTTAAGATCTATTGTGCCCCCTACAAGTCCTAGACGAAGGAACATCCCTCCCGTCATTATTCCTATTGAAATCTGTTAGAGAGAGCTTCGCTCACACCTAGCCCCGGTGAGAATTCCATTGGTCAGAGCATCTAATCCAGACCAATTTTCCTGAGAAATCGAAGTAGGAGATTGGGTGCTATGAGTGGTAGATCATCTGATGTAATTTGGTATTTACCCAAGCACTTGAAACTTTTCTGGGTTAGTGCCCCACATTCCACCAGTATGAGTTTCACTGGACTCATCGCGAAATCTCCATGAGTCTTCATCTGATACACCTAGCTTCCTGAGATGTGCCCTGAGTTTACAATGCCCAGTAAGAATCGCCGTCAGGATGCGGAGTTTGTTTTTGTCAAGGCTGATGCAAGCCGTGTTTTAATTCTATAAAATCTATATAGCTCCTATATCTTAAATTCAGAAGGTTAATAAAGGTCTTATGCTCAGTTCTAAAATGAATTCTACACGTAAAAAAATAACCACCACCTCGTACCTTCAGGGTTGGGGTCACAATCCCGAAAACCAAAATCCCGAAAATCCGGAAAATCCACAATACCGAAATTCCAAAATCCAGAAAAATTATTTAAAATGCAAAATTTGCGCAAATTTTTCATTTTATATAATTTTTCGGGATTCCGTTTTCGGGACTTTTTTTTTAAAAGGAAAGTAGACAAATGTTTGTCCATTCCCGTTGGTGTTGGTGTTGTAATATTTTACAATTCGCAATGTGCATTCAGTTGTGTTGATCTCATTCAGTTTGATAGCTGATAGATTAGATATTAGTCTCACACATTGGCGTATACTGATCGGTCTTTTAGATGAAGAGCAAATCCCTGTGAAAACAAGTACTTACATATATCGAAAATAATTTCCGGTGAAAACCAAAAAATAAGAAAACGCGGAACGTAACGAGCGCTCTGAAATAAGTTTTTAATGGGAATTACGTTTGTTATGGACATTTATCAGATATTGCTTTGTCAATAAGACTTGAACTGTTTTGTTATGTTTTATTTATTTAAAGTTTGTTAATATTATACAAATAGGCGAATGCAAAACAGTTCAATCCCTTTTTAACTGCCTTAAGCACAATACATTCGCTTAATTGTTAATTGCATGGTTATTTTCAAAAATGTTGTGCCTAAGCCAGAAATAAAAAGGTTAAAATAATAAATATTAATACGTGCGTTTGTCTCGCATTCGGTCGAATTTCGACCACCATACTGGTTTTATTTAATCAGCTGAATTCTAAATATTCCTGGGTAGAAGAGCTCCCCGGGAGTTGTGTTTTCCCGAGAATAAAATTCTCCTATTCTGAGTTCCCCGGGAGACAATTCTCCCATTCGAATTTGAGAGTGTAAATTATTAATGTTCGAATGAGCATTTGACATTTAAATAAAATTGAAAAATTAATTTTGTTGCTTATCAATTGTCAAAATTTCTCATATTTAAGAGATTTTTGTTATCTTTCGTCGTAAAATTAATCTTCGTATCTTAAGTATTAGATGTAGTAGACGTTATTTTCGACGGTTGTGTTGTTTGTGAAAAAGTTTTTTGAAAAATATAAGAAAATTCATAGCATTGCATTCAGGTTGTTGACAGAAGAAGTGTATGCTGAAGACAACCGACAAGGACAGCCGAGGGCTATTAGCAGGTGTTTATAAGATTTCACAAGTATTACAGAGTCAACAAAGTGGCCTTCAAATATTTGTTGCTCACTACGTCCCGACAGTCGACTAGAAAGCGTTTTGCAATATCCCCTATTGTGAAACTGAGCGCTTGTTTGCGGTTCTTTGCTAAAGAGGGATACCAAACGGGTGTTTGAATAGACCATAGTATTTTTTTTTATCATTCCAAACCTAAATCAAATTTTGTTAGGCTTGTGTTCTAAGCCATTCGTACAAAAATACCTTTTTCCACTCGGGAAGAGTTTTGCATGGTGGTCCCGCTGAATTCAATTTTTTCAGCCAATTGCCAAAACAGGGCCACTTATTTTTTACTTCCCTTGTGGAATCCCCAAGCAATGTCGCGATGTGCCTCCATCAAATTTAGCAACGTTCAAGTTGAAGCTTTTTTGTTGTTTTAGAGACCTATAAAAGCATTTTACTAAAATTTAAATTTGCAAAAAACTAAATTACTTACATTTTTCCATTACACTCCTTAGCAAATGTTCGGGGAATAAAAGTGCGGGAAATAAAATTAAATTCTCCCCTTTTTTGAAAATTATGATGCCTACTTTTTTCCCAGGGAATTTTCCTCATTTTCGAAAATTGTTTAGAATAAGAGAAATGGGAATAAGAAACAAATTCCCCGGGAGTTTTTATTTAGAATTGGACTGAAAATATGTTAAATAAGTTTTCTTCTAATTTTGTTTTCCTAAAAACAAATTTTTATTTTCACTTTCGGGATCTCGGTATTTGGATTTTCGTGATTTTGGATTTCCCGGGTTTTGGATTTTGGACTTTCGGGATTTTGGATTTTCCGGGTTTTGGGGATTTTGGATTTTCGGGATTCTGGACTTTCGGGATTTTGGTTTTCAGGATTCTGTCCGACTCGCGTACCTTCATTTACAAAGTAATCTGTACGCACTGGGCGGAGCTGCGTTTAACGATATTCTTGATTGCTTCATGTGATGCTCGAGTTTTCAGTCCAGTCGTCATGCACCCCAATTCCGAAAGTCGTATTTGCAAGCCGCATACGACCATACTCGTGTTTTGTAATAGCAAATACATTACAAAATACGATGATGGTCATATGCGGCTTCACAAATACGACTTTCAGAATTGAGGTGAATATCTGCCTCAAGGAATCAACTGTTTCTGCCTGTTAACCCTCTACCGCATATGGCTTTTCGCATTTATGACTTATTTTCTTCACCAGATCGGATCCGAAAGAACAAAAAACAATATTATCACTTCGTCTGTATTATTTACAAGACAAAACGGTACTTTTTCATATTTGTCAGATAGCGCCTGTCGGCGATTTTCTCATTTGTACTTCAGCCCATCGCGCATTGAAAAAAAAGTAACAAAAAAAAAATTCTATGTGCAAATAATTGTGTTAGATAATGTTAGATAATGGTAACTAAGCAAATTCTTTTGTGATGATCTACGTCGAAGATTAAAGAAACCCATTAGATTAGATTAGATTAACCTAAATGACATATAACTAACAAGACCCCTCAGGATCTTTGTATGTAGGTCACATCAGTTTCGCTATTAGAAAGTAGAACCCTTCGCGCTAATTGGCTTTTCTCAAACCGCCATTTAAAACAACTTCATTTCCTTTGAGTATACGCAACGCACTGATTTTTCCTTTTCTCTTTATTTGAGGATGCTGAAATCAGGTTGTGACTTACACATCTAATCTATGAGTGTAGGTCGTCTCCTTTGAACTTTGATCAGATTGCTTAAGCAGTAGACACATACTCACTAAGAACAAAAACCAGAATTATAATTCCCCGCATGTACACATATTCAAGACAGTTGAAATTTATGATTTGCAATTGAAGTCGAAATAAGCAACTTACCGCATACACAAAAATTACAACAGCAATGTTCTTCAAAATCATTAAGCGGACAGAAAAAAAACAGAGCCCCCCGCCCCACGAGTGCAGATTTATGTGTCCCACATACAAAAAACACTTTTTCCCGTTTTAGGTAAAAAATGAAAAACTGGGTAAATGCTTGAAAGTTGCGTCCTAAGGATAACACACACAAAATGTCGGCAATTTAGAGGCATTTATGTTAAGCAGCATACAGTGCGAGTATGTAAATATCGTCGTCCTCATTCCACAGTAACATACAACTCGGTGGCGTATGAGTGTTTTTTTTTTTTTAAACATCACTCCATGTTTTTTTTTTTTGTGTTTTGTGTTACTTTTTAGCGAGTTTTTATTACAATTGTATTTTTGCATTTTATTTTTTTGTTTTATTTCTGTTCATCTCGTTTCATTTGTATTTGTGTGTGTCAGTGTCGTTGTTGGTCCTATGTTATTTTCCAGGCAAGGATGGAAAGCAAAATTGTTTTTTCATTTCTGTTTTTGGGTCATTTTTTGTCGCCGGGGTTTTTATTTTTATTTTATTTTTGTTTATGTTTGAGGAAATATTATTTTTGGAATATGGAGCTGTGTGGATTGTCGTATGGATTTGTTGTGGATTTGAGTACCCAAATGAAGTGAATTGTTTGCAGGATATGACGGGAATTTATTGCACTTTATATCGATAAAAAAGGGGGGTAAATTGACAGAATTAAATATTTAAAAAAGCTACAGTTACGGTTATTGTTTATATGGATTTAAAAATTTAGAAGCAAACTGCAAATTGGAAAATGTTGCATGTATCGTTGAAGGTAGTTTGCAAAGTTCATGTGATAAAAGGAGAAAATTCAACAGCAGATCTTGTTTTAGCTAACTGGAATACTGGCAGGCACAAACTGGATCAGTGACATTTGACAGGAGGTTTACTGTTGTATTTAGAATTTTGAGCAGGAAGAACAAAATATGTTTCGGTACATGATTCCCTTAGATTTGGCATTAACTGCAGCGACTTGCAAGCCGAAATTCATACCAGTTAAGGCAGTTACAGTGTTCAAACGTCAAATTGCTGGACTCTACAGTAATAAGATCAGGGCTTCTAAAAACCTGCCATCGCCATATACAAAAAGCAGGTGTCAAGAACAATGTGGTACTCCTTTGCTGAGTACCGCGTCGTATGCGTATATATGGAATGCAAGAGTAGACTACTTTGCAATGAGTTTTTCAAAGCTCAGGCTTTCTGTTAAATAACTGTGAATATAAATAAATCTAATAGAATAGAATAGAAGAGAATACATCGTAAAGTATATTTCATCCCGCTAGGTGGCGCTGGAGTCAAGTTATTAACAACTTCTATATTTATGGACCAAAAAGGCTCATATTCACAATATATGTTGGTTCAGTGTCAAAAGAGAAAATTATAAGATCTGGACCAAGTTATTAGATCTCTATATATATAAATGAGAATGTCTGTTTGTCTTCTATAGACTCGGAAACTCGATTTGGTAAAATTTTCAGAGTACGTTTTTCTTAATATAGAATACAACATAGCATCAGTGCGTAATTTCAGGTGAAATGTGAATCATTTTGGTCAATTTATATAGACAGACAGACAGACAGACAAATAGACAGACACACAGACAGACGCACAGACAGACAGACAGACAGACAAATAGACAGACAGACAGACAAATAGACAGACAGACAGACAAATAGACAGACAGACAGACAAATAGACAGATAGACAGACAAATAAACAAACAGACAGGCAGACAGACAGATAGATAGATAGATAGACAGACAGACAGACAGACAGACAGACAGACGGACGGAGAGACATATAGATAGATAGACAAACAGACAGACAGACAGACAGATAGAAAAAAAATGGAAATTGATGTTGAAAAATAGAACAGTGATTTTGAAAAGATAGGTGGAGCGAAGCGCACCGGGTTCAGCTTGTATATATATATATATTTTTTAGTATATTTATTTACTTTTATTTATTTCATGTACATACCTATCTTATCTTATGTTTAATAAAATATTTGTTTTCCTTTGTCTTCGAAGCTACATGGTTTAACTGCAGGATGTTATTTATGACATTCAAATTACACATTTCATTATCATAAGGATAGGTAGTTTAAATAAGTCGAAAAAAGTTCAAAACATTTGAAGTATAAAATGAGCTATTGCCGGTTTTAACACAAGGATCAAGTTATTGCTTCTAGGAATATGTCTTCAATGTCTTCTTTCTTAAATTAATCTGATTTAAATTGCGCAAATTATATGGGAAATTATTTAGGATGTTGGGTATGGTGTACATCAGTTTGCGCTTGCCGTACATGTTGTTGGATGGTGGAAGATGATACACCCCATCTGCTCGTCTTCTGGTGTTGAGATTGATTGAGTGACTGATTAGAGTACGCTGCTGTCATATTGATTATCTGCTTCACCGTGAGAACTCTAACCCTGCCACCTACGCTGTTTCTACCTGACAATAAGTTTAGCGCCTTATTCTGAATATTTTGCAGCACACACCCCCGCGCTATTATGCCATATCAAAACCTTGACTCGACAAGTGCATGGTACACTTGTTTTGCACGCAGTTTGAGGAGTGAGTGCACACAGGAATCCCTTCAGCTTCCTCCGTAAATCATTTATGTGTGGTTCCCATATAAAATGACTGTCGAACGTTGCACCCAAAATTTTGTAAGTATCCATGACATCTATCACCTGGCAGTTGCTTGTATCGGCGCAGTTGAATGTTTTAATATAAATTTCTGACATTGGGTACTGTGGGCTACGAATATGCAATATTTTCGATTTCGCTGCATTTATTACGAGCCCATAATAGTGACACCATTTCCCTGCTTCATCGAACTCTGCCTGCAATATCCTGGTTGCTCCTACGATCTATTTATGGCGAACAACAATCGCCGTGTCACCTACATATGCGAAGGGAAAGCTTATCTTAAAGGATTCTAGTAGTTCGTTGCTATATAATATGTACTATAAAGGACCAAGTTTAGAGCCTTGTGGGACTCCATACTGCACTGTGTTGGCTTTGCCGCAGTAGCATTTGATTCCCACGCGAAATGTACTTGCTCTTTCAACCAATCTACCAGTTTCCCTCTAAGTCCTTTTCTCTGCATTGCATCGGTAAGTTTATTGTGGTCGAGGGTATCGACTGCTTTGCTAAGGTCTTAGAAGAGCACTAACACGTGGTGACTTTTGTCAAGGCTGGTGTTAATTAAGTTTGAGAAATCCCCGAAAAGTCGGTTGGTGCCTTTTCCCTTCGGGAACCCGTACTGATTCTTGTTCATTAGTTAATGTTTATCAATAAATTTCCATATTCGATCTGCAAAGAATTGCTCCCAGCATTTTTTTTATCACCGGCAGTATTGCAATCGATCTATAGATTTCTACTTCGCGATTGGCTCTTCCTTTGTAGATAGGGTCTAACAAGTACCTCTTTGAGCTTTTTTTTTAGCACCGTAGATGTACATATGTATATAGACAGATTCTAATGGGATTCATGATGATGGGCGTAAATTGCTCTTATAACCCTTAGGTATAAGGAAAATTATACATTATTAAGGATATGCGTATTCGCTGTTAATACCCTTATAGATTAGATAGAAATCATCGCTAAACGTTGAGCAAAATTTAAGATCATATTTCCCGGCACTTTGCATCAAATCATTGTTTTTTCCTTAAAGTTACCGAAAGTGGTCCAAGAAATCAAATGGATTGCCAGGTATTTACTGGTTGTTGCCTCGTCAAGCTGTCGATCGACGAGGTTCCTGCGCGTCTCTTACAAGTCTTTAGTCCGCAATTAGCATTGATGATTGCTTTTTCAGGAGACCGTCCAATATGCAAATCGCGTGATTACCGCTCATCTAACTATTTAGTCAATTAGCCTAGCTCCATTTCCGGAGTTGGTGTCGTTTATACTTTGTCAGCAAAGCAAGCACACACACAAAGATCCAATAAAATGTTCAACTCGGGTGATATTTCGAAATCAACCCAAATTGGTTCCAATCCAAAAGTAAATTCCCAGCCCCCTTGTGGAGAATCGTAATTACATTTTCTTAAATTTAATATAATTATACCGCTATACACACACAGCAAAAAAAAAAAAAACATTTGAAATTGTTACGCACCTCGTAGTTAACTTAAACGACCACCTACATTGCTCCAACTCCAATCACACAAACATGAACAACTTCTAGAGCTTATCCCATATTTCCAGTCCAGCACTCCATTCTCCATCTTTCCTTCATGGTGGCATATAAATTACTTGACAGTAGAAAAAAAAAAAAAATACAGAAATACCCAACATTACCAACCAACATGATTTTTTGAATTCCTTACTCTGGGGTTCCGTTTCGTTTCGTTCCAATTCGGGGATACGAGAAAAACACGCAAGCTTCTTTGTTGCGCTAATTGAAAACGCCCTCAACTACCTCTATCCATATATATTGGTGTGGAGAAAAAGTTGGAAAATTTATTAACAGACAGCTCCTCCGATGGAGCGGAAAACTAAAGTGTCGGCAAAAAAAAAGAAAAAAAAATCCACCTTTTTCCACGACGAAACCCCGATGAGTAAGCACTTTTCTTTGCACTGCGAGTACTACAATATACGAAAGCACATACTTACGAAAATGTATGTAGGAGGGGGGTAGATTGTTGAAGGAGAGCCAAATCCCCTCCACCCCCCGGTTTTTTGGCACAATTTTAGGGCTGATAAAGCCCTATGACTAGTGGGTTTTTGTTTTTCCACAGAACCAGACATTTATATCTTATCGAAAGCAGTGCACAAGTATTAATCAAACATGACCGCTGACTGGTGAGGTTAGCCATGGGCGAGTCTTGTGATGTAACTGGCTAGACCTTTATTTACACTGGTGTGGTCAAGAGATTAACAAGCAAAGACATGAAGGCATTTTGTTGATTTTAAACGACATGACAGATGGGAACAGTTCAGACAGTTGTCAATTAAAGTCAAAAAGGCCTTTTGTTTGTAACAGGTTGGGATTTTATTTCACAGGATAAAAGGGAATATACATAAGTCAGGGACTTATCGGTCATACTTTTGGAAAAACACTACAATTTTGAGGTATTTTTAATTTACCATCGTATCTTATGTTAATTTTCTGTCATTTTATTTTTGATAGATGTCAACTAGAGACGAAGACACGAGTAAACAAATTCAGTCCTAATTTTTAGAACTGCTAAACGTTCGTTGTGCGAGAAAGTTGTGCTGAAATGAAGGGTTGCGTGCTAGACAGGACAGAAACCCATTGCCAATGACTCTGAATTTTGTAACGAATTCATTATATATATACAGTGGAATCTCGGAAAGATGAACGAATAAAAAACAGGCCCTGTTCATCTTTTCGAAACGTTCATCTTTGGGAATAGGTACTTAATTTTGAGTAGGCACTTAATTTGTGCTAAGGTGTCTTTCAACACTTTGCACTTTTCTTTTAAATTTAAAAACTTTACTCTGCCTTTACCTGGTGGCACCTTTCCTCTACATGAATTCATCTCGCACTGGTTCAAACGAATTGAAAAGGAAAAATGCAAAATCAAGCAGAAAATAAAAGTTTTCCAAAGAATAATAGGTTGTATGAATCTACCACGAATAACTGAAACCGAATAAAGACGAAAAAAAATGTATGGATAGAGCGTTCATCTTTTCGAGTATCCAAAAATCAACCCTCGTTCATCTTTTAGAATACTGCAATGGTGAAAACATTCCGTTCTTTTTTCTGGGTAGTTCATCTTTTGGAATAGTTCATCTTTCCAAGATTCTACTGTATATGTATGTATGTACATATGTACATATAAACTTAAGTCAAACAACCAAAAACGATACGGTAATTCACAGTATTTTCACACTGTTGGAAATGGAAGCAGTTGCAATTGTCTCCGTTGTTGCGCGTACAGAGATAATATTTTCTAAAGAAAATGCAGTAAAACCTCCTAATTGGGGCACTCCAGGAGACCAAGGAAATACAAACCAAATTGGAGGTGCCCCGATTTGAAAGGACCTCCAAATTGACCCAAATGTTATTATGTCCCAATTATGCTGTATTCAAAACACTACGAAAACGAATGAGTGCTTTGTGAATTGTGTTGTGGCAACAACAGAATAAAAGCAATGAATTTTTCTTACGGACGCATTTCCGATATTTCGGGGATTCCCCTATTTGTATGCATCATAGCATGAATATACTGTTAGTACATACATATACTATGTTACACATACACACAATCAGCTATGATATTTGTAATTTTTCCTTCTTTCTTTTTAGTCCCAATTTGGAGGTTGTTTTCAAAGCAATTCTAACGAAATTCGCAAGCAATTCCCCGGATTTGAGAGGTTTACTTAATGAAAAAACCGAGTGTATGCAAGAAGTGCTATTCGTTTCGAAAGTGCCCTAATTACAGCGAGTCCCAATTAGTAGGTTTTACAGTATGTACAGATATAGAGGTTTGAATAGTAACCGGTATTCTGTCGCCTGTCAAAAAATGTGCTGTGAGTTTTTGACAGATGGAAAGTTAAAACTACGCAATAAATAAAAATCGAAGAATACCCACAATTCTTAAAATTTACTAAAATAATTTCTTCGAAGAATCATCACTAAGGCTTTATTACAGTGAAACCCAGTTCAAAACCACTCTCTTAAGTGCGAAACCCGCATAGAACCCTCGGTTTTTTGAAACCCTGACTCTATAAGGTAATATTCCTGTTAAAATCCCCTTTTAAGTACATATCCCTTAACTACGTTCCCGTTTAGGTACTCATTGTTTGCCTTTCTTTCGGCATAATTTACATGAAATATACCCCTTTTACCCTTTTTGATAAAGCACTAGAATCGAAACAAAACAAAAGGTAATAGACTGAGTCTAGTACATACTGTGGTTAGTTCTAGTACTCTAGTAAGTCTTATCTTATCTTGGCCATCTTTTTTCGCGGCTTGTCTTGCTCGTGGATAGGTACCTCTGAGCAGTTAAGCGGGTTTTCGTAACTACATATCCCGGATAAGTACCTCCCGACATTGGACAGTTCTGCTAATGCACTTATCCGGGTTTTACTGTAGTAAGCAGAACTAAGTTTGTGACTCAGAAAATCTAAGAATGATTGTTGCCTCTATCCACAACGTATTACTGGCAGGAAGCATCAATGGGTCTTATGTCTTCGAACATGAAGCGGGTGCGCTATCGAACAGGGCACAAACTTTATGGCCAAAGCTTAAAGGTATTGATGTGGGCGATGTTTATTTCCAAACAGGATGGTGGTACATAAGTAGCGTAACCATTGCGCTTTTGCGGAAGTCACTTATATGACCAGTCGCTTATAACGACCATTTTCCCTTCATTTGGTTGGTTTCCTTATATATTTAAATTTTTAAGCTAAGCTATGTTGGATATAACGCGAGGGTTCCGATATAATGACCGCATTTGCTGGGTCACTTCACCGTCGTTGTAGGCGGCTTCCACTGTAATGGCAACCCTTCTTCTATCTAAAGCAGTTCGTGTTTCCTCTATAAATCAAAATGTAGTGAATTTATTTCGAAATAGCCACTTTTAACATGATTTAATTTTTCTGTTGTGAATGTTTTTGTGAAAGCGTAGGTTCTTTCTAGCAACTTTCAAAACTAACATCCAAGAAGAAGAACACCTCACCTTACATCACCCACCAACCCATCCGAAGATCTTAACACTAGGAATGACCTCCTAACGTTTCGCTAAGAACGTGAATGATTTCCCGGAACAATAATTGACCTCCATGCAACTCCAGTCTAACTCCCAACTAACCATTCTAAGTGACAAAAATTCGTCAGTTCAGTTCTATATATCTTAATCGGGGAAGATGAGATCACAAGATAAATATTCAGTGAGGCGGCATATTTTCAGTGGATAGCTGCAGCACAAGACATCCTTAAATGAGTCTCGACAAGCCAATGTTTGTAGGCAGCAGGTGAAGTGCTTAGGTGATGCAGTTCACCGAGTTCTTATTAACTCACTGATGTTTGCCATGGTGATACTTATAAGCAGAACATTCGAACCTATCAGACTGCGCGAGAAACCATTGATTTGATCCAAAAAAGTTCCCAGGACCGTGTCTTGCAAATGATCTTAATATTTAATGCCCAACAAAAATCATGCGCTGTGACGCCGTGCAATATCCTTTTTTGTGGTGCTCCGGAATCTAGAAATTCGTAAAGAATTTCCCAACCAAAAACCAGTGTTCCATCGACATTTTGCAATCGCTTATCGATTGTGAGACTTGCCCATTTCTGTGGAAGCCTAAATCCACTCACCCTGGTTCCATATTTTCACAAAGAAGAAAGAAATAAACAATTGAATAAGTATGCGCCGTCTTATTCTAAAATCTCCTCTAGCCGCGCAGTTGAATCAATGCCTGTTGAGCTACATTTTCCCTGTTCCCCCCCCCCCCCCGCACACATCACTTTCAACGTGATTTTTTTAATCAAACTTAGAAATACTTGTAGCAAAGAGCTGAATGGGGAACACCACCTCCACCACCACTGACACACTTTTATTCCCAGGATACCGACGACGACGACACCGCCACACATCAAAGAGTGTGCCAATTTTTTATTTTTATGTTGCAATCCCTCTCCACTGCGCATTGCAGCAGGACACTGCAATTTCCTCAATTAATTGGAAATTGATGTTCATTTTTCTTTCCTCGACCAAAGCGCAGCGCAGAGAACCTCCAATCGAGTTCCTGGTATCATACAGGGAAAATGCATTCAAACATTTAAAGCGTCGGTCTACTTCTTCTCTTCAGGAAGACTCAGATGTCAAATGTGTCCTTTCCACACACTGACACAAAAAATAGAAAAAAAATAAAAGTGGCACACTGGGAGGAAGAGTGAAGATGGGTCAACCTATCCATGGTACAGAAATTTCATAGAACTACACAATTAGGATGAAAATGTGAAAACTAGGACTCGGCGCGGCGGAGCAGCAGGAGTGAGTTGACTATTTTTAATATTGAATGGAATGAAATAGGACGATATCTCGTTTCAATAGAAAAAGTTTCTCTTCTCTACGAGTGCTCGAGGTCCTATGGTGTCTTCAAGGTTCCTTTCACCTAAAACAAACAGCACATGTGGCTATCGTCTGTTGTTGTGCTGTGTAAGAGAGCACGAGCACTCATCATCTTCATTATTATCATCGACATCATTGACAGATCCTTTGCTTTCGATACTTTACGATTTCAACACTCATATGGAATCTTTGCTACGTTCACACATACATACATACATCGATGCGTGTATTCTATCTCAGTAAATTTATTCTTTACACATGAATAAACTTTTCTGCAGAATTGTATATTGTCGTTTGTTAGATTGGTTTTCATTTGTGTGTGTGTGTGTTTCAAGGAAAAGGATTCGAATTATTATTTTTATGAAAATACATGTGCCTCTATTGGGAGGGCGAAAGGGGATACCATTAGTCATTAGATATTGAATGGAATTGAATGGGTTTTTGTTTTGCTTTTCTCGAATTGATATATCTCACAATCTTGCTATGATGTGAATGTGAGATATTGTAAGGATAATGAAAAAGCTACTTAGAGCAAGCAGATGGATCCAATTTCTATTTTAAGGAGAATTTCCAGTTAATCCATTACGTTGACACGTTTATAGTGAATTTATTGGTTTGTACTTTATTTTTATTGGCCATTTTGAAGCGAGGAGTTTTGTCTTTTTGATGATTCCTATTCAAAGTTGGGAAAACAACACAGCACAGACAGTAAACAAGATAGATAGACAAAAGACGGAACAACTTGTACTTCTTCTGAAAATGATTGAGTTGTCGAACAGATCTAACCTGTCCCTCTCAAATCACTTTGTGTACACGTGAATAGAAAAGTTTATTGAAACTTTCAGGAGGAAAAATTGAGGTTTTCCTTTCTGGCTGAGAACACAGTTCGAGCATCATTTTGACAGCTGAATACTCAAAAGTGTTTTCTGAACCAATCAGAGCCACATGAATACATTTCGTTTAATGGATTTTCGACGGGACTGTGATGGTGGCTTATTCAAAAGGAAAAGGAAAACGCTTACGGATACACGGTTTGTTTGTAGGCAATAACTGGGTTAGGTTCGGTTTTGGGTGTTGACGTTGTGAATAAGCTAACAATGCATCAGACTTAGATGAATGGATTCCTATTTGCGAGGTTGTATGGCTTGAGGATTCTTTAACCATCCCGAAGCCTTGATCAAGCTGCAGATGGGTGTTTCCATTGTTACGGCTGTGACATTGACACTCGTGTTTTTTTTTTACAAATTATTCACCCAATATTCCAAATAAACAAAGTAAAACTTGAATTATCCATAAAACGCATGATGTCCTTAAAATGAAATAGTATAATTAATTTAGAAAACACTTGGTTTAGTTATAAGACCCCTTTCAGTTGCGTTACGGGCGTCACCTTAGAAAACTGGTAATTTCCGGATTGGACATCGAATGTTCATGTTGTGTAAAATCTTGCATATAAACTAGCTATATCTTCTTTTTTCAAATAATTATCTGAAAGTTGATCTTGAGTACCAGTTTAGAAAAGAAAACCAAATGTGTTGGAAACTGACAAAAAAAATGTTTTGAAATTGTTACGGGTGTGACAAGTTAATGTTACGGGTGTGACCTAGTAAAATTTGTACGAATTGAATAGAATATAATAAATGAAGTTCGAATGAGAAATTATTTATTTCTATTTCCATTAGAAGAATACAATTTTATCTTTTATATCTGCCCAATGATAAATATATAATATTGCCTTTTTTATCATTTTAGCATTAAATCTAAATGTTCTCTCAAAACAATGATTTTGGATATTTATACTTCAAAATATAAAGATAAAAAATTAATTTTTTAATAAAAACAAGTGGCTGTCAGGCACAAGACAACACATACACGATGTGCAACGAGGACGAATAATTAGCAGAACACATTTTGTATCATTGTTACTGTTTAGTTAGACCTCGTCATCGTCATTTAGCCAAATTTTACCTCGAGCCTGAGTGCTTTAATTTATAGTCACACATTGGTGACTCGGAAAAAATTATTTTGTTACTTTTAAGTTAAAGCTTGTTTTTATTAAAAATTTATTTTCTTATCTCTATATTTATTTTCTACTTTTTAGTATCTGAATTTTTTTTACAAATGTACGTCGACACGTACATATATTAGCTTGGTTGGGTTGGATATGACAAAGTTTACTCAGAATGTTTGAGATTCTACTCGCCCTTTCATTTGATACCCATGCCATGGTGGTTGCAAAGACAAAGGTAATTCGCCATCTTCGAACGCCCACCATTTAGAATGACGTCACTTAGCTAGTCTAATTCTCCTTGTCAATCCCTTTAAGTTGATACCCATATTAAGGAGGTCGTGAGGATAACGGTAATCCACCATCTAATGGCGTCCGCCATATTACATCTACAACGTCATAAAATGTACCATATTGTTGGAGATTCTATTCGTCAAACTCTTCTATTTGATATCCATGTCATGCGGGTTGTGAAGAAAAAAGTAATCCGCCATCTTATGGCATCCACCATATTGAATTTAGAATCACGTCACTAAGCTTATCGTATTCTACTTGTCAAATCCTTTCATTTGATATCCATATTTAGGAGGTCGTGAAGATAATGGTAATCCTCCTCACAGAAAGTGAAAAAAGATGTATTTAATCGTTTTTATCGTCAGAGTCTGTGTAAATGCCCAAATAAGCCGCACTTATCAATTTACAGCCTTTTTTTGTTTTTTTTTTGTCCTGGGCCGGTTTCTATGGAAACACCCAAATGTAGCTCACCAATTTATCGGAAATTTCTTTTGGATATCGAAAGAAGTGTCTTTCAGGAGTTTTTTTATTTAAAGTGACATAGTCCTGGTTAGTTCTCATGAGTTTCCTCATCTCCGCTTTCTTTTTTCTGTTTCTAGTTTAAGAGTGCAGGGAGCGATTTAAACTGAAGGATCAGCTAGTTCTAAGTCCAAGGTTAAGTCCGTTCTAGCTACTTCATCAGCTCTTTCGTTACCCGTTACACCTTTGTAACTAAGTTAGGTAAGGTTAGGTTAAGTTGGACGGGGTTATGAGGCTGAGCCATCTTAAAAACACCAGGCGCCATAATGGGCCCATTGCGATCCTCTGGGACAATCCTATGATGGTACCTAAACTGAAACATTTCCGCCCAAACATTTAATTTCCTGAAAAATTTTAAGATTTTATTGTGGCCAGTTTGGCCAGCCTCTTCCAGTGTATTAAAGAAGTAATTCCCTAAAAAACGAGCAATAGCCTGATAATCACAAAGGATATGTTCGATATCCACCGATGTTCCTATGCCATTGCAGTATCTGCATTCGTCCGTGCTTTAAAGACCCATTCTTTTGGCATGTTTCCTCAAGAGACCAGAGAGCATTCCTATTAGAGTTCTTAACTTTCTCGTATTCAGTCCAAGGATTACCCCGGTCCTTTTGCGGTCTATGGCCAGCCAAAGAGCATTGGATACCATATGTCCCACTATGTCCGCCATACTTATGATTGTGTTGTTAAGTTGTGCCCTGATGCCGCATAATGGCGGTGCTATCTTCATAGCCATCTCGGCTATAGGTAGTGTCTATTTGATTTTTAGCTGTGTTGAAAGCCGGTAAGACCTGCAAGTATAGATAGCTAGAAGACATACTAATATTGTTATGTGCAGTTGTTTATTTATAACCTTAACAAAGAAAACGTCTTAAACCTTATCCAACGTTTTCACTGAACTAAAAGCGTATCGATGAAAAGTGAATCATTCAATTGTGTGGAGTGCTTGTACTTCAGTTACCTACTGTGGGTTAAATTATTGTGTTCCTTCAGTTTAGACTTTTACTTTAGACTTCAGCTTACTTCAGACTTAAGCTTCGAACCATTGACGGAGATGAATTGAAGCGCTTTGGCAGGATCTTTTTTTTTTTCTTTTCACCTGTACACTGGGCATCTATTTTATTTCATCTAGTTGCAATTGCTTTATACAGTGAGATCTCTATTAAGTGGACAGCCATGGGACCGAAGTTTTGTGTCCGCTTATGAGCGCTCTCCGTTTATTATAACGCATTTTGTATGGGACAAAAGGTGTCCGCTAATGCGAGTTCTCCGATAAACGGGGTGTCCGCTTATGAGTGATTTCACTGTAACTGAGCGAAATAATGCTTATAAGTCAGCATCAGATTATTAGACTAACGACTAACCAATGAAGCCCCACCAAATCACTATTAATGCTGGTGTGCCACAAGGTTCTGCTTTATCTCCTGTACTTTATAAAGGCGAATGAAAAAAAGTGTGGTTCTTCTCTGAAATCACCACGTTTTTAGTACAATTGCGAATCCTTGGCCGCACTAACAGTGTGACCTTACTAACGAGGGTAAATCCTTGCAACCATTTCTCATTCTCATCCCAGCCTAACCTTCGAATGGCATTGACGAAACGCTTGACGCATGTCTTCGTAAAATGCTTTAATGCCCGTATTTATTAAATCCGTTAAGCATTCAAAAATATTTCTGGAGATGAGCGTGTACTGTATGTAACCTTGGGACAGTGCTGCTGAGTGATAGGATTTCTTTTTACAACCACAATCCAGTCGGTTCAACGCACAATCAAATTTTGGGCATTACGTCGCGTCGTCGACTGG
The DNA here is from genome assembly GCA_949775065.1 of Brachyopa scutellaris. Taxonomy (NCBI): domain Eukaryota; kingdom Metazoa; phylum Arthropoda; class Insecta; order Diptera; family Syrphidae; genus Brachyopa; species Brachyopa scutellaris. Next base: position 108,997,850 of record OX459113.1, read on the forward strand.
AATGGATACAGTCACGTCAGTTGGATGAATGACAATGTCTTTAATATAATTTTTTATTGGATGGATTATGTTCTGTACGAGACGAAATTTAGAAATGCTATTATGCAGATCAAATGGGTAATTTGGGAACGTAATTTGTTTCCCCCCCCAAAAAAAAAAAAAACAAAAATCCTATCGCGTCTCTCCATGAGACTGGCGAGTATGAAGTGAAATCATCTATTCAAGGACATATGTACATAGCTCATTCACCTCCGTCTGGAACTCTAAAAATGGTTCCAATTTAAATTAATTAAACACTGAAACTCTCCTGGCCTCACCTCTCAATGTGTTCGCTTTCAATCAGCATCCATCCACTGCACTCAATCACTCAGACTTTTCGCCTTTCAATAGCTGCTCTAGGCCTTGCCATGTAACATTAATTTTCAGTCACAATCGAAAAGTATTTTCGCAGCTTTCGTCGTCCTCGTTATTTCACCAGGCAGTTTGCAACCACCCGCACAGCAAGGACCAAGTACCCCCTCCTGTCAGAATTTAGACCTTATAAGAAATTATGTAGGCAGTTCCAGTTCTTATGTTCCTTGGAATTTATGTTCCCAGAAAAAAATACATTGACGTCAGCGAGTAGCTTTAATCTTTTGAGGAATCTCTTCCACCTGCCACCCACTACCCAACGCCCACAGGAGCATAGCAATATTTGGAAAAAATGCCAGATTCCAGATACAAAAAAAAAAAAGGAAACAAGAAAATGACATTGAATAAAATATGAATTGGGAGGTTGTGTGTGTGTGTAAAAGGATTCATTTAAAAAACACTTCACTCTAATGAGATCAACAGAGGGCGAACGATGTTAACTGACGCACAGTTAAGTAAAAAAAAGGGATTAACCGACCGAGAACCTCGGGTCGAATTGGTGGTGAATAAAACAAAGGATCAATACACAAAAAAAAAAAAAACCAAAGCGGAGCATAATAACTGCCAAACTGAAAGAGCAAAGCAGTCTCCTCGCCAATAATCCTTGCAACGGTGGAAATTTAGCTTTTATTTTTTGGGATACGAGGAAAGCTGTTCTCCCTTCGCACATGCCGCGCCAAAAGTGAGCATCGATACGGCGTTGGTGTGGGAAAATCAGTAAACAGATTGTATCTCGTGCTGGGAAATGCTGCTTGCCTAGCAGGAACGTAAAATTCATTTATCTCTTTCTCTATCTATCTCTCTTTCGCGTTTGCTCGAAAAAGTCAGAATTCCCAGTCAGAGAAGCAACGAATTCTAGGTTTGTCCAGCCACACCCTTGTAACCGACGCCGAGGACGACGTCGACGACTACAACAGCAGCGACAACGACGACGCTAAGGACGACGACTGTGAAAATAAGGATTTGTGAGTTTTTTTTTTTTTTGTATTTTTACTGAACCGAGGCGATATTAACTGCTCCGGGAGCTGTAACCTGGATGAAAACGGGATGCGAGCGAGCGTGACTATAGGTGGGTGGTAAGATGTATGTATGTATTCCTCTATTCGATGCTCTAGGGAAAATTCTCTAACACTCCATGTTTAGTCAGAATGGCCACCATCAGTGTAGGTGTGCGTGTTTGTTTTTTTCTTTTTTCTGTTTGGGTATATCCTTTTTATACGTCCCAGGAAGACCACCAGTGGGTGGTGATGGTGCGGGAGAGAATTAGCAACGTTGTTGTTTCTTTTTGATTTTATTTTATTTGCTTTCTTTTCGCCTTGCGGGCAAATCGTCGTTTCATTTTTGTTTTCAACGTCCTTTCGTTTTTGTTCAAGGAACCACCACCATTTACCACTATCGAAGGCAGGATGACTGGATAGCTAGTGGGGTTCTCCTGATGGGTGGGTGGTGTGTGTGTGTCTGAAAGTGGTTGTAACGTTATGAGGCGGGCTTACGTTAACACTCCAGGAAGCGTTGTGCGGTATCCTTGTACGAGTATACACACTCGTATTAGTATGCATGCAATTTTTTGCAGAGTCCTTGTATTTTTTTTTTTTTTATTTTCACTTCAAGAGCGCTAAAGGGACGAAGAAGTATATGAAGGTTAAGTGTTTGCCTGGGTTACTGGACGGCGAAGATATAGAAGAACGTTTTTCTAGTATTTTTTCTTTGCTTGCTACCTCCAACTTTAGCTGGTGAGGAATTATTTCGATGGCATCTATAATTATGCAAAGATTAGTTAAAAAAAAAAAAATGGAGAAGGAAATAAATTCGCAAGGACGTCTGTCGAATGGGGGTGGATGGTGATGTTAAAGTTTTCACATATTTGTGTACTGCTGCGGTATTTTTTGAATATTTTTCCTTTTATTTGGTTTCGTACGTTGAGTCATGTGGATAAAGTTGATTTTATGTTGTGGTTAAATGAAATTCATAAAAAAAAAATTGAAATTCACTGTAAAAGGACGCGGTGTCATGGTTATGGATTGTTAGTCAGGAAATAATTGGATCTACAAAATTCCACTATGGAATTTTTCAAATTTAAATTTTTCAAATTCCAATTTTTCAGTTTTTTTTTTATATGTGTGTGGCCTACCGGGAAGCGTATATCCTTGTCATACTCCCTTGCTAAGAGAGAGGATTTGCTCGTGGTTACATGGTTTGTTGTATTTTAGGAGATGTGTGTACATATACAGCCTTGGCAATAAATATTAGGCGCCCCCAAAAACATTGAACGTTTTTTAAAATCACCAAAATACACATTTTACTTTTCAACGTTTTTCAATATTTTGTTGGCCCTCCTTTGGCACTGATAACCGCTTTGACCATATTTGGCATATATTGGACAAGTTTTCTGCATTCACTAGGATCAAGGATCTCCCATTTTCTGTCTCAGTGCCGCCTTCGAACCTTCTGCGGATGATATGCTATGGTTCCTTATTTTATTCTTAAGTAATGCCCAAAAGTGTTCGATGGGATTAAGATCTGGGGACTGAGCTGGCCACGTCAAAAGTTGAATTCCGTTGTTTTCGAACTAATCCTTTAATTCCGTACCCATATGGTAATACGGAACCATTATAAGATCGCTCTAACTCTAAAATTTCTGTCACGATAAAAAACATCATTCCTAGAATCATGAAATTTGGCACATTTAAATATTACTGTGGTCCACACATTTCAGACAACTATCACTCAAAAATATTGTGACATATTATGTGACATATAATATTTTTTTTATAAAAACAAAGCATGGGGCCCTTTCGACGAAACCATGTGGGGCACCTACGACAAATGACAAAAGACGTTGACATGAGCAGTAACAACGTGCAATTAATTTTTTTTGTATTAATCGTTTCTTTTAACTTAAAACTTTCAATGTCTTTTTCTTTATTTTACTTTGTAATCTTATTTCATATATTCATATGAAAACTGAATGTGATCTTTAGTTTAATTTTAACATTAATTTCTGAATTATCTCATGGATTTTTTTATGTTTTGTAGACATAAGATTGATTTATTTTAATAAATAGAACAGTTCGCTATAAGTTTGCTCTTCCTTTTGTGTCATTTCGATTCGTGTCGAAAGTGCCCCCAAGACGAATGTACCCCAACCATGGGGCACTTTCGACTTTTTGAAGTAGTTTTTAAAAGTATTTTTTTCCAAACAATTAGGGTTGAGTTTAATTAAAAGATTATCAAAGCTTTTAATTAAATAAAAACGTATATATAATATTCATTTTAAAAAAAGTTGTTGGGAATGTACAGAAAATGTGTCGAATCTGCCCCACCCTACCCTATCTATCATGTGGTATATCATAAGAAAGGTCTCTATCATGCGGTATATCATAAGAAAGGTCTCGAAGCAAAGAATCCAAATCATTTTGCTCAATTTTTTCCGCTAGATACTTTGGGAGTTATTGCCAAAAATGTGTGAAAAAATACCATACCAAAAGTACCCCCGCCTTATCTCCGAAATTACTAAAGCCAAAAATATGAAAAAATCATAGTTTTTAGATGTTAAGCTATATATTTAAAGAAAAATATAGCGAATCTCATAAGTTGTCTAGTTTTTGAGAAATTCACGCCGCAAAATTCAATTTTTCAACCCATTAACTCGTAAACTACTGGATCGGTTTTAATGAAATTATAACTTTCGATCAATAGTTCCTTAAATTGCACTATAATGTTTATAGTATCACAAAAATAAAAAATATATTTAAAAAAAATAAGAAAAAAGACCGTGATTTTGGTGAGACTCGAACCGCCAACCTCAGTGGTCACAAAGAAATTTGTTTCGGATTTATTTAGACGTTTTTTTCATTCTTTATTATGATATTTTGATTTTCGTTAATATTATAAAAGGGCTGTCCTGCTAGAACGTAATCGGTTCGGGTCGTATAGGTCCAAACATTTTTTCATTTGATGACTCTCGACTCGCTTTCAAAACCTAAATATATCTATTACTATTCACCCGACTTTGGCATATGAAGATTTCTCCAGAGCCGCTCGAGTCCATGCGACCCCAGATCAAAATGTTTGCAGCACCATGCACAACGCAATGTGGGCGATAGATTTCACCAGTTCTTATCCTTACGAAAATCGTTGCACGAGTCCCGGAAGTCTGAGATGTATTGAAGATTAAATTAACTCGTTCCAAGAAAGCCAAAATTGTTTTCTTTTTTTGAAAGATAACAGCATTATAAAACTTACCTCAAAGCTTGACTTATCTGACCAAAAAATGTTGCTGCAATCTTCTTTTTCGGTAAGATCTTTGTGTTGTCGGCCCATTCTGATCGCCGTTTCCTCTTTTTTTTTCTTTCTATAAGCCAAACCCGATTGTATCTATATCTATATTCCTTCTCCATTTTTCTTGACGGCATCGATGGTCCATCACGGCAGGATTTGCAGCTAATTCCGAAGATTTCAATCTCCGGTTTTTTATCGACTCTCGAACAATTGGCCGTCTTGTTTTTTTTTTTTCGGAAACAAGGGGTTACCTTCCTGTCCGGGGTTTGTTTAAGTAGTTTCCAGTGTTCTCATAGCATTTTAGTGTGGTTTTTATGATACAGTACGACCTCAATGAAGGCAACCCTCAATACGCGCAACTGCTCTATAAAAACAACACTTAACATATTATCATTGTTGACTTAGTAAAAACTGTTCCAAAGAAGTGACTTACATCTTTTCTTATTATCCCGTATTTCTTTATGGCTTACTTATATTTTACAAACTGCACCGCAATTCTCCAGCCAATGAATCACGTGGCCAAAAAACGTGATCGACTCTACTACACAAAAAAAAAATCTATTGGCACATTATTGGTCGGAAGCGATGGGTTTTGAATGAACACTTAAGGCATGCCATACGTCTCTTGGTTTTACATTGCTCAAAGTGCAGTCTAGCGCAATACGAAAGTACTGGTACCATTTGATGTATCCAAACACTGATTATGACGAAGACGAAATTATAATTGCATCAATTAAAGATTTGCAGCAATCTGGAAGCCGAAGAAATCGAAAGTGATGGCGTTATTCAGTTGAGCATTTTGTTCCACTTTCGACACCAATATTTTTTGACTTGATTACTGCAACAACCTTAATAAAAGCAACAGCCCGAATTTCTATTAGTTGCTTTTATTGAGGTCGTACTGTACCCATCAAACTTTTTGAGATAATAAAGTTTTAATAAAGTTTCATGGGGGTGCCTAATACTCTTTGCCAAGGCTGTATTAGTTCTATTACTGCATATTTTTACAATAAGTCAGCTTAATAAAATCTCTAATTTATCAAAACACTGACAGATGTTTAGATTTGGCGGCCAAATATCTTTCGAATTGAGTAGCAATGGATGACACACACGCTCCCATAGTCATGCATTTTTCAACGAATTTGTCGCCGCATGATTGAATAGTTTTGAACTCAGAGGGGGGGTACTGCATTCCGTTGAGTTGACACATCGTACAATTTGCGTTTCCTGTTTTCATACAGGGTGGGGATTTAATAAAGTCACATACCATTTCCAAATATTCAATCGAAGTAAACTATCAAGTTTTTTTCAGGGGTTATATGGGTTTCGTCGCGTAAAAAACGGCTTATTTTTGACAAATTTTTTTTATATAAACAATGAAATATTTCATTCAAACTTTTTACTGCCTTAAATATACACATTTGACAAAGAGTTTCTGAAATTTTTGTAGAAAAGTATTTAAAACTCTGCCATTGCGACGTCATTTCCGGTGACCCTTCGGAAAAAAGGCGCGTTGACAGCAGAACTCATGACAGGATCAACTAAAGTAAAAAAAAAACGTGTTTTAGTTAATACCTTAAACTAGAACTTGGACGAGGGAAAAAAACAGTGAAAATTTGATTTTCGGCAGGCATTTTTACAAAATTTCAGTAAAATTTGCTTACATTTTTATTTTAAAAATATGTAGTTACATTAAAAAAAAAATCCTTCGTCCAAGTCCTTGTCAATAATATCTCGAAGACGTGTGTAAAATTTCATCTAGATCGGTTCAGTAGTTTTCGAGAAATCTTGACAACCGACTTTGAAAATACAGTTTCGAGAACGCCTTTTAAGTTTTGAGTGACAATAAAACTGGCGTCGAGCGCGCAACTTCCCAAGGCTCTATCTCCGAAAGCATTACTCCGATCATCAAAAAAATTCAATTTTTTGAAGCCGTGAAACCCATGTAACCCCTTAAATACGTTTATTTATCTTGCTTGCTGCCCTTGGCAAATGCCGACCTTTTGCCCTTGTTATGAAATTTTGCGAGGGTGGGTATTCTTCTTTATTTGAATTCTTGGGATTATTGTGACAAACTTTGCCTTTTAAATAAAATCACAGAAGTACACAAACCTGAAGGTCATATCACATCGGGAACACACGCTTCAAAATCTGGATTGTGCCACTATTTGCTGTAGAGTTATCATTGCTGACAGACTTTTCCTTGTCCAGGCGCTTAGTCTAACAAGTACTTCAACAATATCTTTAGCACTGGCCAGCAACGACGATGGCGCTCCGGCTCAGTATTTATGTTTTGTCAAATTCGCGGTGAGGCAACGTCGGCTGAGTTTTTAGATTTCATCGCCAGTTCGTGCAGAAATGCAATTTTTAGAATCAACTGTTTTCAGTTAACACTTTTCCGAATGTTAACATGAAACTATTGTATTTGTAGCAGTACCCATTTTCCTCGTTACTTTTTTTCCTGCTGAGATCGTGTTTTTCGTTCGTCCATGAATATTCGTAGAGCAGCCGACAAGGAGGCTCGGTGTTTGTGTGAGTGATTGCTTGAATCATTCACTGAAGCATCAGTTGTGACTTACCGTATTTCTAGTACTGCCCAATGTGATTTCAGTGGACTCTTTTAGTAGGTAGGTACTGTTGTAGTATTTGAATCTAACCCTCAAACACTGAACGCTGACACCTTGTAGGTGCTTCTTTACATGTTTGACATGTATTCGCAGTTAGCGATATTAACTGCAAGGCAAATTCTCATCAAGAACCAGATTTTACAACAACTACCACAGTAGGCGCACAGATGTCAGGATTATCATTCGTGTTTTGGATACTCAGACTTTATACTAGTCCATTGTCCTGCCGAACAGGATCATCGAAGTAACCAAACCCAAGATGGGAATCGAACTCACAACCTCACCGAGAATAGTTCCATATCAAAGACTTTTGACAAATATTTCTTCTTCTTAAAAGAAATATCGTTAAATTAGGTAACCGTTTGACAGTACAGGCCCAGACCTCTTTCCTCTAAGATTCAGAAACCTCGGAAGAAAATGCTGGTCAAATAAAATTGCTCTTTTACAACAGTCTCTTTGCCTACAGATGACTCTGACCATGACAACAGTACTAGCTTCTTCCTGTTAGACAGGTTTGTCTATCTGAACGCTACGGTGCCCCGGCGCTAAATGGCTTGTTGCGTAGATAAACCACTTCGTGGCGTTTCAAAGTATCCAGAGACTTTTAGCTGGTCATTTAATGTCCGGCACATTTATTTAGCAGTAGTATTACAACCAGCGTTGCCAGTTGAAAGACATTAATTTATTGATTTTGCTTTTTAAATTCGTGACGGATGTGACGGGTGGGTTTAACGGTTTTTTTTCCATCTCTTCTTTGTGTAAATTCTGACAAGTTGTAGCCTCTACAGTGCACAGTGCTGAAAATTTACGAGTTACAAAAGTCAAGTACTGGCAACGCTTGGTAGCCCAGATAAATAAAAAATAAAAATAATTTACAAAAACGAGATAAAAAATCAGGTGCACTTTACTGTGGCTGTAAAAAAAAAAAAGGTAAATAATCTTACGATTAGGAAGGCATATAAAAATGTCGGCAATGTTTAAAAATGTCTACAAATAACTCTACAAAAGAAATTAACAGGCGTCCTTAAGTGAATTACACCATAATGGACAAAACCTTGAAATGATCCGGATGGCTGAAAATGGAAATGGATACTTTTTCCGTCGACATGCATGCATTAGCAATTTTCATTCTTTATTATGCCGAATAATCTCAGCCCCGACGAGCTATGTCTGTCTCTGATTTGCTTTCACTGAATGGTCTTTGGTCTTTCAAGGATATAGGCAGCAATTTTATTCATCCATCTGCTAAGCCAACCATTTTCTACTTTCATTTGATTCATACGGGCTCCAAACCATTATCATCAACTGTTCCAATTGTGCCCGAACCAAAAATGAATTTTTAAGTCGTTCGTAATTAAAGTTTACTAACTCTTCACCAGATTTCGCTATATGTGTCTGCATTTCCAGTATATGATTACTTTGTCCTTTGTCTCTCCCTTATTCAGTTGGTCCTTGAGACAAGAAGACAATGGCTATAATAATTTTAGTCCTCTTAATAGAACATTAAATCCGCATAGATGCGAGTTTCTTCCATGACAGAAACTTCAAGTTTGAAAAAAAAAGAAGAAAATCCTTGCACAAAGGATATACGCATCTATAGGGTCTAACCCCAACTTTGGACAAAAAACATTGATAGCGTTCGAGTGTCGTCTGTATGGTTCGTACGTACGTCAGTAAGGGATGTGTAGGGTGAAAATGCAAAACGTGTCTGCACGGGTGCTACTCCTCATGTCTGTGCCTCCCCTTAAGCATAGTTTAAGTATTCACCGATCCACTATGTGTCAGTGTGCAGCGAACACAAGTAAACGCCAGACATCAGACATCCAACAAACAATGTGAATAATGCATGAGATTTATTTGGTCTCGTTTTTTGACGCCATGCCACCCTTCGTCCTTTCTTATGCTAGCTATACCAACCTCCACCGACATTGTGTCCTATTGTGGCTATAAAAACTGCAGAGAGGGTGGTTTTAATTTCGAATGAAAATTGAAGGAAACATTACAAAAACGAAACGAAATAAAATGAAATGAAACGAAAATATAAATTAAAGCTCTTGTCGATGAAATGGACTTAGGAGCGGGAGAGTGTTGTCTCCTCTTGGCATCGAAAGGATATAAAAATGATACACGCGCCCTTGAAACGCATGACCTTCTGCAATGAACTGATTCTTATTATTTTTATCTATGGTTGACATTCTTCTTTTCCGTTTAACTGTCAGCTTATTTTTAAGGACGAAATATCAATCTTTCTATGGTCTTTAGCTTGCGCGCGTCTTGTGCCAAGGTCACCACCCATCAGGAGCTTGATTTATTGCATTAGGAAATATCGACGATGAGAGACAAAGGGGGATTTTATTCCTATTCAATCCCCCTCTTCCCCTTTTTTATTTGTTTATTGCTTTGTGCTTTGCTAACATCATTTCTGTTTTTCCTTCGATTTACAAAAGAAAAAGAGTGAGCGAAGGCAAAAGCATGAAAACGGAATTATCCAATCGAATTCTTGTCACTTTTTTTTTCCTTCCCCTTAGCGAGGCTGTTCATCATCATTACTACACTACACGTTTGTCATGCCTCACTTCAAGTGAAGCTTGGATATCCTTTTTTTTTTTTTGTTAGGGAGGATTGGAAAACATTTTTTCCATTTTTCTACCCCAGCAGGAGCTATGATTACGTTGTGTTTGCCAGAGATATGAAATTTGCGGCGAATTGATATATTTTTACCTTGCCTCCTTTTCGTCCTAAAATAACTCTCTGGGTTATTATAGGATTTGTCGATTCGGTGAAAATACAATTCGATTGGGATTTTACTGCAAAGAAATATAAATTCACTGTTGGGAAAGAGCTTAGTAAAAAAAAAATCACGGAATTTTCCCTCAGTGTGTGTATTTTTATGGATAGTACGATGGATTACAGTTATGACCGAGATAATTAAATTAATGGCGTGTCAGTTGAATTAAATTGCTATTTTGGTGAATGCGTGATGGTTTATTGTGTGCGATTTTAATAGATTAAGATGGAAAACATGTGTGAACGGTCTGTTTTATTTCCTTTTTTTTTCTCTTTTCTCTTTCAGGTAAGCTTTGAGGGTGGAAAGTTATGCACTAAAATTATGAGGATACAATGAGGACTTCAGGGAGTGGGTAATGTATTTCTATAATTTGACAAGAGGCGACCTACCTTAGGAATGTCTACTACAACTGAACTTTAAGTTTGATTGCATCTAGCATTGGCCAAGCCCGTAGCGCACCGTAGCGCAAGTGGTTAGTGCGTCGGGCTACTGAGCCAGCGGTCTTGGGTTCGAATCCCGTCGCAAACACCTAAAAGTTTTTCACAGTGCCCACCTCTTTCGAATGTCTGACAAGCATCAAAGAGTATCATTTGTCACGATTGAGCTTCTCAACTCGCCGTTCGGAGTCGGCAAAAAACTGTAGGTCCCTTCCATTCGTGCAAAACTATAACACGCACACACAAATGGTTGCGAGAAGCCGGCCCAGGTTCACCTCGAGCTGTAACGCCAATTAAGTAAGTAAGTAAGTAAGCATTGTCCAAGCCACGACTGCAAGCTGGACTTAAATCCCTTTTTTTAACATCGAAATTCACCTTCTATAGATTGATTGTGGTCGTCAATTGGCGTTTATTGCCAATCCATCTCATCCTAGCTATCACTGGCCTTTTTTAAGGGGTCACATGGGTTCCACGGATTTAAAAAATCGAATTTTCTAAAATATTGTCCTAATTTTTCAAGTCGATCGGAGTAATAGTTTCGGCGATACAGCCCTTGGGAAGTTGCACGCTCAAAGCAGTTTTATTGTCACAAACGCGTTTTTCTCGAAACTGTATTTTCAAAGCCGGTTGTCAAGATTTTTCGAAAACGACTGGACCAATCTTGATTAAATTTTACACACGTCTTCGAAATATTATTGATAAGGATTTGGACGAAGAATTTTTTTTTTATGCAACTACTTTAAAAAAAAAATGGAGTATAAATGTTACCGAAATCTGTAGTTTTTTGTAAAAAGGTCTGCCAAAAATCCAATTATTTTTCCTTCGTCCAAGTTCAAGTTTAAGCTATTAACTAAAACACGTATTTTTTTTTTTTTTTTCTGACTGCAGTTGATCCTGCCATGAGTTCTGTTGCCCTTTTTTCACCTTTTTTCCGAGGGGTGACCAGAAATGCCGTCACAGGTGCCGTGAAATAACGCCGAGCGAAATAAGACCGAATTTCAAAATTCGGCTTTATTTCGCTTTCAGAATGGGAAATAAGGCCGAATTTTGGATTTCGGCCTTATTTCACTTTCAAACTCGAAATAAAGCCGAGTCGGCCTTGTTACGCTTTTATTTATACACACATTTAGGCAATGGTGCATGTTTTCATATTTCCACACAGAAAATTTACCGGGAGCAAGTATTCACAAATGCTTAAAACACATCCAGGATCTTCTTATTTATTTTATGTTAAGGATTTGTTTCTTTTTTTTTAGTTGACATTATAAATTCTTTGATTATATTAAATCTTCATCCAGCAAGCAATCAACGAACTAAAATTAATTCCGAAATTTCACCAACTTCCCGCTTAGTCGACTATTATGGTTCTATGTTGATCTCATGGGACACCTGAACACAGATATAGCTGAAGGAGTTTCTTAAACGTATATGTATACATATGAGTTATAATTTTGAAATTCGGCCTTATTTCTCTCGGCGTTATTTCACGGCACCGCCGTCACAGTGGCAGAGTCTTAAATATTTTTCTACAAAAATTTCAGAAATTCTTTGTCAAATGCGTATATTTAAGGCAATAAAAAGTTTGAATGAATTATTTCATTTTTTATATAAAAAAAAATTGTCAAAAATAAGCAGTTTTTTACGCGACGAAACCCATGTAACCCCTTAATAGTCTGAATTCCATTGCATTCGACTTTGCTTGATATTGTTGCCTGCTAAACGAAATTATGGTTTTCGCTAGATAGTATCTCTAGTTCTAAAGAAAGAAGAAGCACTAAGATTTAATTAATTTGTTTCATAACATTTCTCTTCGAGTAATAAATCTAAATTTTGACAGCACGCATAACAATTTCAATCGCCAATCTTTCTAACATTTTTAAATGAAACAAAAGATATTACATAGTACCTATCAGCTATTCCCTGTCCTAAGCCATTGTATTTTTTTTAAGAAAAGCTTAATTTAAGTTTCGTTGCCGAACAACGAACCCATAAAGGAGTGATAGAGAGGACTAGTTTTGTGTTTGTTTCGGTTTTTCCAATCGATTTTCGGTGGAAAACTTTAGCAAAACTAGTGTTCACAAACCATGGAAAATTATGTTAGAAAACCAGGGCTCTTATCGCGTAACTTTTAAAAGGATTGTCGTTTAAACTATTTTATTAAACGACTTCGTCAAAAATGTGCATCAAAATCGCGGCATCCGGTCGTGGCGTCCATCGTTAGAATTTAAACTGTAGACAGTTTGGGAACTATTCAAAACAGTTAGGTTTTTGGGCTGATGAGAGTGTTTGCATCCTCCTAACACCTAGGTCCATGTGGACCCATAGCGTAAATGACATGTTGAAAATGTAATTTATTGTTTTGATTGATTTAGGTATTTCAAATCAAAATTCAAAAACAAAGTACATACATTCATATGTACCTATTCAATAATGTACCTTCATGCGAAGAGGGATTCTTTTATTGAGTTTCTAATTTTTTCTGCCAGCTACTTCATATGGTTATTGGAAATCTCTATATTTGCAATTTCATTTTCCAATGCATGGTCATCGCTGGGTTCGGATTCCACAATATTGTTGCCCATATTGTGGTAGATACAGATGTTGTGGAATGCGGTGCAAGCATAAGAAATAATAGCAAACTTGCTGGAGTGGTACCTGCTCTTCCTCTCCTGCATTAAGATTCTCGAGCAACCTATAGTACGAACAGTCGAAAATACATGTAGGAATACAACAGTGATTGGTTAACACGTTCGCGGACAAGCATATATGCCGTTAATGGTTAAGGAAAGTAGCGGGTCATGACGGCATATTTCGTAAAATAATGTTAGCTCTTTTAGGACAAGACGGGGTACTCCGAAGAGAATTACAGTATATTTCCATATTCTAGCATTATTTGTCCTACCGGAGACAAATTTTCACGTGACCTTCGGAATCATTTTTATCTTTATACAAAATTTGCAAAAAAAATAATATAAAATATCACTCAAAATGAAGAAGACATTGTGTGTCATTCTAGCGTTTCGCACCGAAAATCATGTGTCCGCGAACGTGTTAAGTTTCTGGCATCGGAAAGAATTTCAGTAAAATGTATCTAAGCTGGGTCATTATCTCTGAAAGGGTGCTTTGTGTCAACAGAAATGCAAAAGTCGTTACGAGTCAATCATTGGTAGCCACCTCCAGCTATGTAGGACTTGATTGAAAATAGTGCACCTACATATAGCATTTCTACGATCCGATGTATCCGTAAGCTTCCTTCGCGTTCGCAATAGTCCGATGGAATTTTCACTTCCTTTTTCATTGAAAAACAACACATTTATTTCACTACCCTGTCGTCCCTTACAAAAAAAAAAAACGACTTCGTCGCTCGCTTGGATGCGCAAAGTGAACTTAATTCAATGCGCCCAACTCATCCAAGAAAGGGAACATTTTCAATTCTAGTGGAAAATAAATGAAAAAAAACTGTTGGGAAAATCCCATTTAATTCAAGTGGCACTAAAAATAAGTTGAAATTTTAGCGACCTCTGTTTGAAAGTCAAAAAGTTGGCAGTGAATAAAAATTTAACTCAATTGGCACACGACCTAAATATGGATTGATACACACTCGTACAACGGCCTTGAAATAGTGAAAATATCGCGGAAACGTTTCGTAAAGTTCGTACAGCTTTTGGTCATAGTCAAGCGCCTTCGCGCACAGCTATATTGAATTTAATCATTCAAATTGATCGTCTCGATCTCGAACAGGTTAGTGATGTAAAGGCTCCAACTCGTGGTCGTGCGGCAAGGTCAGCTAAAAATATCGCCGTCGTAGCTGAGAGTGTGAATGTAAACCCATGTGTCTATCACAGGGCCCATCCGCAACTACTTTGCACCGCATTTTGCATAAAGATCTTGGCCTACATGCTTATACGGTCCAGGTGACACACGACTTGAAGCCAGCAGACGCCGTACTTTTTCTATTGATTTAAAATGACACCTCTTGTTGGATGAGCCTATACGTATACCTATGTATTTGTAATATTCACATTCTTTCGAAGCCATTTCTTTGTAGAAACAAATCAATTCCACCGCATTTAAACGCTAGAAACACAATAGCAGTGCGACATCCTTACTATTTATCTGCGATTTTTATCTCGCAACACTCAATTACATACATATCTCTCCAATCTTATTGCTTAGAAAACAAAATCGTATGCCAAACAGAACATAAAATCGTGAGCAATATCCATAAAAAAAGGTTACAGCCCACTTAAGTCTTTCCAGCTCCGACTATTTGCCTTTTTATTACACGACTATATCCATAATTTAAATAAAACTTTTATCGTTACCCCTTTCGCCTGTCCGCCCCGCCCCACTTGACTGACAGCAGTGACTCAAGAAAATAAATTGACCTCAATCTGCTGTCACCCTCATCGTCGAATAAACGTATACGCATAAATCTTTCACCCCGTCGACATTCTTTTTTTAAATTTACTGATTGCATTCAATTACCCCCCACCCATCCTCCAAACAAAGGAAAACCCACCACCGATTGTGTGTATCGATAATGCGAATGAGGAGGAGAAGCAACGTTCATTCTTCATCACATCGCACTATCGCAAGCATTAAGCAAAGGTGACATCATAAAAAGCACCCAACCACCCACCCCGCCCACTTATTGTAAAATTAAATAATGGAAATTTTCTCAACTACCCCATTCCACTCCACCCACTAAAATTCGCTTCCTTTCTTTGAACAGAGAAAGAGGAAGCAAGGAAGAAAAACGTGGATGCACACATCAGCAAAGCTAACTAAATAATTCCATTTTTATAATTAAGGACGAATGGAAAGAAAAGAAAATCAATACGATGATGCAAAACAGCAACCCCCACTCACTCATCGGATAACGGTTGCAGTGGAATGCAGGGAAAGCAGATGACGTGCAAATTCCAAGTGAAAATCTTAAGAAAATGCGCAATGTCTGGTAGGGATTCTGCGGTTCGCAGATTCCTTTTTTTTCCTGTTCTCGTGGCAAAAATGGGGACTGCTGGCTTGGCTGTAAACTTCGCTGTGTAAACGTCAATGTCGCAGCCAGTAGACGCAGTCTGCTGAAACGAAGTAATTTCTATTTTTATTTTTTTTTTCAAATCACCCCCGAAGCACGGATTCACTTAAAAAAGAAGTAAATCCTTTTTTGAACAACACCCTCATTCTCGTTGGTTTGGTGCTTCCATCGAACTATTAGACATCGTCCACAGTCGATAAATTAAGGAGTCAACAACGCGTCATGCGAAGCTGTAGTCTGTTGGTCCATATGAACACATTCGCTCATTAGGCAAAAGCGTTATAGAACGCGTTTTGAGGCAGGAAAGTCCACAACAGACCAAATTTTCACACTCAGGCAGATCCTGGAATAAACCCATCAAAGTCCAAATCGATACCCACTACCTCTTCATCGATTTCTAGGCCGCCTATGACAGCATCTGGAGAGATGAACTGTATAGAGCCATGTCTAGTTTTGACATCCCTGCCAAGCTCGTCCATCTGTGCAGAATGACGATGGAGAAAGCTCGTTACTTCATCAAGGTCTGTAGTGACCTCACCGAGGCCTTCGATGTCAAAAAGAATTCAAACAATGTGATGCACTATCATGCGACTTCTACAACATCATACTTGAAAGAATTGTTCGAAAGTCACAAGCCAACACACGACGAACGACCTTTCAAAATTCCGTTCATCTACTTGCATACGCCGACGACGACATTGCCATCATTGGTAGAGAGTTGTCACCGGTGCGTTTGCGAGTGTGCGGGTTTGGCGATAAACGGGGGCAAAACAAAGTATAATATATGTTGCCAACGAAAAGGGACACTCAATCTTGACGAATTGACAATAGACAGTTCCAACTTTGAGGAAGTAAAGGACTTTGTCTACCTCGGCCATGCCATAACATCAAAAAATGACATCTCGTCGGAAATAAAACGAAGGATTGAGGAGACTCTATATAAGACCCTTATCACCCTGGTCTTGCTATGTGGAGCTGAAGCATGGACTTTATCGAAAGCGGATGAAGATATCCTTGGTTGCTTCGAGAGAAGAATCCTTCGTAAGATATTCGGTCCCGTTTGCGTCGGTCGATGGGTTTCGGAGGAGAAGATTCAACCACGAAGTATACGACATTGACATTGTAAAAAAACTGCGCATTGGACGTTTCAGGTGGCTAGAACATGTAGAGCGACTGGACATCAAGGCTCTGGCCCGCAGAGTATTCGACTCCAACCCGAATGGTAAGCGCAGCAGAGGACGACCTAGCGTAAAGTGGCGCGCACAAGTAGAACAAGACCTCAACCAACTTGGAGTGCGCAACTGGAGGCAGTTAGCTAAGAACCGGGCTAATTGGAAGCGGCTGTTGGTTGAAGCCTTGATCCACCTCGGACTGTAGCGTCACCTAAGTAAGTAAGTAAGCAAATTATTCTATTTAACTCAGTTCTTCGACTCGTTAAAAAGGCCAAACCCACCTTGGATCTTTTTGATTTGTGTTCCTAATCCACATCCTGGTTTTGGTTAGTCAGGTTTCGACTCAATAAGGCTTATCGCCACACACTCTGTTTAGCCAGTTCGTCCACATTCATTGCCTGTGACACTGCAACATGGTAAGGCACCCATTTTAAAGGCACCTCGTTATTCTTACCTAGCGTATTGCCTAAGGCAGCCAGTCCCATTATATTATCATGTTTGCATTCCTTTTTGTAAACCTTTTCAATTTGTCAAAGCTCAAAACTATCTAGCGAAACAGTCTAATCCAATAACGATTTGTTTACTACGAGCAGCAGCAGAACACCTGCTCATTTCTAAAGAGTCTATTGAATTGTTCTTCGTACATTGTTTGGACAAGTGTTTCAGGCGCCTCCGCGAACAATGAAAATGAAAAATTCTGATGAAGTTATGTATATAATCACATTTGTAATTGGTTTAAGAACTGTGACTGTCGTGTCGTCTTCTCTTCCAAAATGAACATGCAACTGTAAAATGGAAACCTTCAAGTCAACTTTGTTTATGAAATTTTTATAAAAAGAAGAACCGAAATCGCAAACAAGGAAACACGTTTCGAGAGAACACACATTTCTGCACCAAAAAGAAGAAAAACTTTGTCCTGTTTCCGGATTGTTGTCATCCTTACGCCTTCGGAATTTCTCTTCTCAGAAGAAGATGAAAACAAAGATATGTATTTTCCTCCTCCTTTGTCCTTTCGATGTTACAACAGCTAATAGTTGAAATTAAAGATGCATCAGAGGGTGTTGGCGGGCGCCAAAAAAGCCACAAAAAAAAAAACGACAAACATTGTTGTGTCTTACAATTTACATTGCTACCGACCGAGTCGCACACACTCAGTATTCATTCGTTGTGATATTTGTGTAATGCATATTTCGTGCAACGGGAAACTTTATGTGAACTTTACTGTTCACAATGAGCAAGCGAGAGAGAGAGAGAGAGAGTAATGGTGAAATGCGTGAGTGGCAGATAGCAATTAAATGATACATTTTTCAAAAGACAAACTTTATTTTCTTTCCTTTCGCCGAAGGCTAAGTTCTTATATAGATACAGTTAAATGCAAACACCGTGTTTCGGGGGTGGGATATGACATTGAAACTACTGAAACAATCAGTATCCAGCTCCATCTATTGTAAATGGGAGATTGAGTTTTATTCAAAGTGTCTTTGATTCTTTTGTAACAGAAAATAATTTGGATACCGTTTTTTGCACTATTTTGTGAAACCTCTTAAAAATGGTAGACAAATAATTTTGATCTATTTTTTTTCCACCCCGTTTCATTAATAAGATGTGAGATAATGCATTTATGCTATGAAAACTGTTTGAATAATAATTAAAATACTTTTTTTTTGTGATTGAAGAATGGGGCAAAGTTGTCCAAGGGACGGGGTTACATTGCTCGATCTGAAAGTTCTAACTACAGTGAACTCTCTCATAACCGGACACTGACGGTAACGAGAAATTTGTCCGGTTATGAGAGGTGTTCGGTTATAGGGGAAAAAAATAAATTGACATCAACGAAACACAATTAATAGACATATGGTATTAGTTTTATTTTATAAATGAATTCATTTTTATGTGATAAACACCAATTACCGAAAAATTCATATTTCTGTCTATGGAAATCAAGCTTGAAATTACACATACATACATACATACACTTAACATACAAACCTGTTTAAAAAGGGCAACGGGATTTATAAATGCACATAGTTCTTGGGTGTTTGCGGACAAGACGGCATATGCCCTCATTGGTTAAGGAAATCAGCGGGTCATGATGGCATATGCCGTCAAATTTTCTTTTAGATATGTTAGGACAAGTCGGGATACCCCGACGATAAATACAGTTGCTATACTTTCATATTCCGGCATTATTTTATTCTAGCAGAGACAAATTTTCACTTCACTGTGACCAACGGAATATCTTTATACAAAATTTGCATAAAATTATATAAAATATCTCTCAAAATGTCGGAGATATGCGTGTGTCATTCTAGCGTTCTCCACCGAAAATTATGTGTCTGCGAGACCGCGAACGTGATCATAACGCAAAGGCACACTCCACAGTTTCTTTGCAAAGTCCTAAGAAGAGGAAAACAAAACAAAAATATGTAAACAATTCAATATACCTAGATGCGTTTTGTCCAGTTAAGAGAGAGCGACATTCTATGGCGGTTACGAAAATTGGTGTCCATGTCCGGTTATGAGAGAGTCCGGTTATGGGAGAGTTTTTTATATGAAAAATCGAGTTTTTATTTCCGTTCTTTGAAATCTGTCCGGTTAGAAGAGGTGTCCGGTTATGAGAGGTGTCCGTAAGGAGAGAGTACACTGTATATTTCTTTTATCGTAAGAGCTCCAAAAAGTAAGTATTGTATTTCAATACCCTGATTCAAAGGGTCATATCACAAAAAAAAAGAAAAAAAAAAATTAAAAACCAAACTTTTTTTTTACAAAAAACAAAACAGGATTGTTTTATCCAATGAAATGTTTATAAATTAAAGAATAAACACAAAATGGTTCATTAATTTTGCTTGAATAAGTTTAAAATAAACACAAATAACAGTTTTTAACAAAATAAAAAATAATTCACTTTAAAAAAAAATAAAAAATAGAAATTCTTTATAATAAAAATGAAATGATGATCATTTGTAACCGCATAACTGGAGAACGGCTAGACCGATTTGGCTATTTTTTTTTTTTTCAAATGATCGCTATAGTCCGAATGGGGTTCTAACGGAAAGAAAAAATCGATATGTGGCGCTGAAGTCAGGTTATTAACAAATTCTATATTTATTGACCAAATGGACTCATATTCACAACATACATAATGTAAATCATCGCGCAACATACAGGAAAGGGCAGAACAACGTCTGCCCCCGGGCCAACCTAGTATTGAATAAAAAAAGAGATTTTTTAAAATAAAAATAATTCAAAATAATAATTATAAAAATAAAAAGATTTAAGTAAAGATGGAATTAAACTCATCGACGGAAAACGTGCCCCCCTTTTAGAAACCTGTTTTGATGGTTTAATAGACCCTATAACATCTCTCCAAGGGTATGTTAGTTCATCTCTTTGAGGGGGCCATTTCCAAAGCTTAAGAGATTTGCGCATAGAGCATTTCTAGATAAATAGAGTAGCAAGGTCCAATAAATATAAACATAAAAATACAGTAACAATCAATTTTGCCCCAGGAGCAAAGTATCCCCAAATCAAAAAAAAAAAAAATTGCATGGTCACATAAAAAAAAAATCGATAATTACTATTTATTTATTAAACAAACAAAAGCTATGCGTAAAGTATTAACACAATGTATTCTAAATAGAAAATCTGTACTCACTTTGTTAAAGCTCACACAACTGTTTGTACACACCAAATTGTCGACTTAAAAAATTCAACAAATTTGCTACGTGAACTACACAGGTCTATTGCTGCTTACCCACTGCCGGTAGACGATCCGTTGCAACATGTGGCAGATGTATATTTGTTTGTATACATTACGGTAGGTTCGGTTTACAGAATGTTGCATGTCTGAGCGTGAATCAAGAAACCAAATCTATTCGTCGATGGCGCAAATTAACCCCAGTTTACGGTGCTTGATTTTTTAACGACTTGGCACTCAAACACATCATTGAGGTGACAATCTTCTGATTTACAGCCATAGCAAATTTTGCAGAATAATCTAAATACAATTGCGGGTGCTCTAATAGGCCTGTTTGGTTTGGTACTTTTTGTAGTAACCTGTCAAGTTTAGACAAGAAGTAAATTCTCTCAGAAAGAACGAAACTTATAACGAAATTAATTAACGCATTGAACCACATTTATATATAAGACGTCAAAGTCAAACGTGACACATAATTTGGATATTTGCAATTTTCACATTTCACATTTGCAGTTTATTTAATAAATCAATAATAACCGATGAAGTTCTCTGGGAGAACTAAATTTTTCTCCACCTTTATTTTATTTTTCTGTCAGAATAAAAAAAAAAAACTGACAGCTGCGTGTTTTGACAGTTTTTTCATTTCTTACCTCAAGAAATTTGTGTGGTGGAAAATCGCAACTTTTCCAATGCAGTGAACCTTTTTTTCTCTTTCGTTGACTACGCACAAATACAATCGTAGACTTCTAGTTTTATAACTTAACAAATCACAAAGTGGCGGTAGAGCACTGCTGTTAAGGACCCATTTTCTACCATGTGTAACTCTGTGCGTGCTCCTTAACATATACCACCCGAGACCATCATGGAACCTCCACCATAAGCCAATCTTGAAACGATGTTACATTCTGCATATCGCTCACTTGGTCTTCTATACACCTTTCCCCGTCTGTCGCTAAATCTGGACGCGAAGCAAACACGCGCTACTCTATGGCGTCTGGTGAGAAGGGGGACGTGGTCTTAATCCAGAATCTTTGAGTCTTTTTATTACAGTTTTGGAAGATACCCGAATATTTCGCACTTCCAGAAGTCTACTCCTAAACTCAGTTGAGGGAATAACTTAGCAGAAATCGGTCGTCACTTTGCGTCTTGGCCCTTTTCCTACTTTGTCCCCGATTGAAATATTGAAAATCGTATACTTTGGCTTTTGAATAAAAAAGAGACTTGTGTTTCCCTCCTCAAGCAGTAAAAATGTCAAGTTAAAATCAAACCAATGTTTTGCAATTATTGGTCACCGTGGCCGTGGTGGTTAGTGCGTTGGACTACTACGCATGCTGCCCGGGTTCAATCCCAGCAAAAACACCTAAAAGTTTTTTTTCACGGTGCCACCTCTTTCGAATGTCTGACAAGCAGTCAAAGAGTATCATTTGTCATGAGAAGCTTCTCTCAACTCGCCGTTCGGAGTCGGCAAAAAAACTGTAGGTCCCTTCCATTTCGTGGCAAAGTAACACGCGCACACAAATGGTTGCCAGAGGCTTGGCTTGGTTCTGTATAGAACTGCTGACGCCGGCCGTAAAGGTTTGCAATCATTTTTCTCAACTATTCATGCTGAGGTAGGTTCGAATCCAAGGCTTCAAGATGATATTTAAAGACAAAACATTTTCACATTTCACATTTTCGAACAAAAACACACCACCTCGTCTTCACAAAATGTATGTAGCAGTTAGCAGTCCTCGGGCAATAGTTCCAGGTAAGATGTATCTGGAATTCAAGGAACCATCTCTAGCAACAACAGGCTGCACTAATTGAAAGCCTTATTGTTGTTATTGTGGACAGATGACTGTCTGTTGACCCTTTTAATAATGTGACGAACTTGCCCCTCATCTTCATCTTTGTATTTTCGCTTATTCCCGTTTCAGACTTCTGTTAAACTATCAGTAAAGTTGTGGCAATTATCCGAGAACGTAGCCAACTGGATGCAGAAACTTCTCCAAGTTCAAAAACTAATTCCCCACTACAATTTCTGACCTGGATAACAACCTGGATACAAAATGTCCATTGCGTGCCACCACTGAAACTATACGCATTCTTAAGTGCCTCATGGCACTTGATTAATCCCATTTAATCCGAAAAACAAAAACTTGACATAAAAAGTTAATATTTACTAATTAGTGTGATAAGCACACGACACGACGACTGCTCAAAATTCATTCATAACACTAAAAGGAGCTCGGAACCACCTCCTGTTATAGTGACACTTGAACTCGTCCCACTACTTGAAAATTTTATTGCAACGCAATGCGGTGCACCGGCAGGAACATGCATATGTACATATAAGTGTACAATGTACACAGTATACTAATACAAAATACTAGTATGTAGTATGTACTTATTATGTACAAATATGTACAGATGCGTACACGTACGAAACGAGCAACTACAGCACAAGGAAGTATGAATTAATTAAAATTGCTACTTAACCACGTCAACTCACAGCATACTGCATACACCCAGGCATAACAAACAACAACAATGTGCGTATGTTGACAGCTGATAAAGTGCAATAATATGACATACATATGACATATTTCGGATTAATATTAATGCATGAAGTCTGGTATCGATTAGACATGCCAAATTGAACATGTTCTTGACAGCTTACTTAATATGCGATATGTTCATGGGCGAGAAGCAGGACTAACACATTACATATTTGGCTAATGAATGCGGGGATGGGAGAAAGGGTGAATTCTTGCCCCTTTCACCAAAGTGTGAGTTGCATCAATGTCTCTTAATTTTGCATACAAAGATGGCAAATCCTATTCAAAAGAGCTACTGTTCTAAAAACAAAAATAAAAATGAAGTACCACAGGAATACCTAATTGGACCTGTTTTGTTAACATTTTCAAACAAAAAAGTATAAATCTAAACCTCTCTTTCTTAATGCGTTCTAAGTAATTCAGTTAAAGATAATAAAAATCCTTTTAGCACATCTTAGTCATAAAGTGAGTTGATCGCTGTGTAGAAAAATAGACAACCACCCGGACTTGTACAGAATGCACTCTGCACTCTGTGTGATTTTATGGTGACTTTTTTGAAAAGTACATTCCTGAAGGATATAAATTCCAATTCCTTGTTTTAAACAAAATGTGAGATTTTATGGGCGCACACTATGTATACGATACGGATACCCATTAAACAAGATACATTTTACAAGGACCTTTCAAAAGTCATTTAAATCGCTGACCTGTTCGTCCCTCACACACACCCCCAGATACATTTAGAGAAACAAAATACTTAATAGATGTCAAGAACTCAATCCGCAACCTCATTTTTTGTTTCTGTTTTATGATGAAACAACACGCAAGGACACGTCGGATATATAAAAAAAAAATTGAGATATATGGTTACATGGCATGTGGGGGTGTAAGCTGTAAGCAAACTATTGACACTAAAATTGTGGTTCACTCTGGAAACTGGCCTTTCTTTCCTTTCTATAAATAGTATGACGATAAAGACTTAACCTACGCAATCTAGTTCAGTTAGGTAGGTAGGTATGCAGATGTGTGTAGGGGGAGGGAAATAAAAATATCGGGGTCATAAAAACCAGGTAAATGCTGAATGATTGAATTCCGGAACTGGCCTTAAATTAACGTTTTGCTGTGTATATTTTTAATTTTTATAGGTTTTTCGGTCAGGAGGGTAAATTATTAGTGTCAAACGTACTGTGGAGGGGGGGAGGGTTTGCGTTTTTCCATTTTTATTCCCTTTGAAAGGAATTCTTTGAATTCAGAGGCAAGTGGCGCTAAGTGATATTTATCCAACCTCGGCAAAAGCTGCCTCTATAAAACGAAAATCAGCGACAAAGACACCTGCAGATTCTGTCAACAAACAAGTCGTAGACTTTCGTCATTATTCCTTTTTGGAAATTCTACTATATGACTCCATCACAGTGCTGAACCAATCAAGTTATCTCGATATAAGAATTGAAATTAAAATTTAAATGGTTCAGTTAATAGGACTCGATTGGGATGACATTTCGGACGCGTCCTTGAGTCCAGGCGCCTTGCTTATCACTACCATTCAAAGTGGGATAATGCAAAAGACAATAAGTCCCTGAAAATTGAAATAAAAAACACTCTTTTCGGCAGAAAAACATTTTATTTCTCAACATAGTCTCCTTTTAGCTCTATACACTTCGTCCAACGTTTCTTCAATTCGTTGATGCCCTCCAAATAATGCAATTTCTCGAGGCCCTCAAAACAGGCGTTTGTTTCAGTGATGACCTCTTCATTCAACCCAAATCTCTTACCGCCGAGCCATTTCTTCGTGTTTGGAAACAGGAAATAATCGCTGCGGACTGTGCGCCGGTGCGTTGTATTGTGGAAGAGAACTTTTTTCCCCGCCAAATGCGGTCGTTTTTGCTTCAAATCGGTATCAAATCGATCCAAAAGCTCTGCATAATATGCACCGTTGATCGTTTTACCCTTTTTAAGGTAATCGATGTGCATGACACCGCGCGCATCCCATGACCTTGTTGGCCGACAGACCCACCTTGGCCTTATTCGGCTCCGTTTCGCCTGGAGAAGTCCACTGTTTCGACTGGTCTCTGGTGTGTTGTGATGAATCCACGTTCCATCCACGGTTGCGAAACGACGCAAAAACTCGTTCGGATTGCGATTGAACATCGCCAAACACGGCGTTACATAAAAGGATTCGCTCTGTTAGTGTTCCGTACCCAAAAACGAATACTAATGGAATCAGTTTGGTGTCTGTCTGTCTGTCACAGACCTTTTTCTGAGATACTATTGGACATAGACTATTGAAATTTGGAGCAGTTGTAGAAATTAGTGGCCTAAACAAACCCTTGAACTTAAAAAGTTGAATTTTGACTTTGTGGGGTTAAATTGGAAGTTTAAAAAAAAAAAAAACTAATTTTAAGGTAATCATGTGGGATGTCAAATGAAAGCTTGGTAAAGCACGAATTCAAAAATATTTGAAATATTTTTTGGTGTTACTTTTTTCTTAACACTTTTTCAAAAACACCTTAAAAAATTGCTGTCCCCCTAACTTATATCCAAAAATATAACCCAGACAAATCTGAAAAAAATCACAAACATTAAAATGAAAGTGTAGATTGAACCAAAATTATCAGGACTGCATTACGTGCGACGATTTTTTTTTTATTTTTTATAATTGCACCTTCCCAACTGCCTCCTTTTATGGCAGTCGCTAAACATTCAGTCAACTTCTGACTGTGGACAGGACAGGAAAGTAAGGAAAGTATAATGAACATTTTGAAAACTTTCCATCCCTTTTCATTGCGTCTTCAACGCGGACTCCAGTAGTGTTATGCTATGCAACAATTCATGTATTCACACATCCCTGCAGCTACAGTACTAGCAATAAACAATTGAACACCTCTCAATACGATGGTACACGGATCATTAATCATCTACAGGAATTTACTTTCCCCCAAACAAAAGCGCAGCATGGCTTGCAGCTAATATGTAGGAAAGATTTGCTATCAGCTCTTCCATCTTGAAACATTAATCACTCGTCATATGTACAAGCATGTCTCCCCCAATAAGAGAACAATACATCAAACCGAAGCGAACATTTAATTAATTCAAAAAAAAAGACTCCATCCATCCCCGATTCCACAGTCTGAATGCGACTACTACGAGGAGAATACAAAAAGGTAAAGAAGATGGAGAGAATGCAGTGACCACAAAAAAAAAAACAATCTAAAACGGTCCGGTTTTATACTCGACTCAAGATGCGTCCTGTGTCATCTTTATGACCATCTATCAATTCGTACATCGTCACCCGAACATTTCGTCAGAATGTGTATTGGTTGCTATCTCCGAGCTTGTATCTCTGGATGGATGAACGAACAAATTCAATGAACTTGCGCGCAATTGATGGAGAAAGAGGATCTCCCATAAAAAAGGAAAAGGTATTAAACCCTTCACATTTGGGTGGTGGATTCTTATAATGGAAACACCATCGCACCGCACTGTTAACATTCATTCACTCAGTCCGTTAAATGGGTGGCTGGCGGCGCTGCTACTCTTGCAATAAAAAAAAAAACAACAACAACAACTCAAGAAAACAGGAAAACTGAAAATGAAGAGGCGAGTTTGTAAACATGTATCTATTGTGTTCTCGGAAAATTTCCTTTTTCATGGCTATGACGACAATGCGCGCAACGTTGAGGAACACCAATGAAACCAAACGAATGAACGACTTTTATCGTCGATAAAGATCTCCATCGTAATGAGGTTTCCTTCGTCATCGTAGTCATGAGTTTGGAACTAATAAAAAAAAAAGAACAGAAAGAAACATCTCAACTTAATAAAAATTGCTTGACATGGAATTGCCGAGGACTACTCGGTCGTCATTCATCTGACGCATTTCTTTTGTTATTCCACTCACCTTTGGTGAGGCACCAGTCGATCGGTGTGACCAAATAGACAGACAGACAGAAACCCTAGGCAATAAAACACAATACAAGTTTATAGTTTTTTACTATTATTAAGAGTCTCTTAGGTGATCAATACCAATCAGTAGAAATTATATTGGAGGGATTTTATTACCCACAGCCAGCAGGACTGTTCGTGTATAAGGTTCGTGGATGGACTTTTCCGAAAGGAAATTAAATAAAATACCATTAAGTCGTGGTAATTGGCTGCGTTTTTATGGTTGTGTGCAGCAGATTTGTAACAAATTAAAGTTGAGCGCTTTTTATGACCGTTATTTTGTGTATATATACATATGTCTCTGGTATCTTAAAGTTTAAAAATGTATCACAATATTTTGTGGGTAGCTGATTTGTTACCGGTACGAGTCAATGATCTTAAGCAGGGGCGTGGTGCATCGAATCTGTTTTTTTCTATTCGATTCTACATTCTACATCTACTGTTTCGTTTAAACTTTCCAACAAGTATCAAAGTTGCATACGTCATAAATGGTAGCCAACAAACATCCATGGCCAAATCTCCACTTTACTTACACCATACTTTCGCGACCCGATATGATTATTCAACAATTTCCTTTGAAAAGAGAGTACCTAGTGTTTAAAGCAATGACGGTGACGGCTCTCGCACTACAACCGAACCGAGAAAGCAGCTTGATCAGCTTGTCCTAGCACAAGTTAAATCAATTTGTAAACTTCTGAATCCCATCAAAAACATTACTGTAAAAAGGGCCAAGTTCCTACCTATAGAAAATGTATGCAAATGTATGACAAAAAGTGGTGAGATAACAGCGGCCAAGTTCTTGCAGAACTTTATTATAGAGGTAAGATAGATGAGTAAGTTGAAGCCTTATGCCTAGAATTGATAAAACGTATCTATAGAAACTTCAAACCATACATTTTGCATACATTTTCTATAGGTAGGAACTTGGCCCTTTTTACAGTAATGTTTTTGATGGGATCTGACTTCTTTTTGTTGAGTTTTTAAAAGACCAGTGATATTTTTTTTTAATTTTAGGCAAATCTTGTCTATAATTACTTCTCAATCGGTTGTATTCGATGTTCGATAATAGCTGTTTTTTGAGGGTTGATATTATTAAGATCTAAATTGATTAAATTGACCCCATCTTCACTCTAGAGAGTGCAACAGAGGCTTGGCCACACGAGAAAACAGTAAACTTCTTGGCTCTTATGGATAGTTTTAAACCGTAAGGCGTTTACCGTCATAGGTATACGCCTTAGGCTCTTTCCAGTGTTTGACTACATACTGCACAATGTTTGATCTGACTCTACGTGTATAGGTACTTCCTTTTGATAGCTACAATTTGCGTTATATAAAACTGTCAATAATTTGAACATTTTGCCAGGTCCACTCCCTATACCCGCACCACAGATTCAATTTATCGAGTCGAGCTCGAGAGTCGATTGTATTTTTTTTTAACTGGTTAGTAAATTGGGTTCATCCGGAGTCGGACGAATATGCAATGAAAATGAGCAGAGCAGAGCACCTCTCCAATCTTATTGAGCTAGAGTAGGACGACACGATGACGGTGCAAAAGGCATCACTGTGATCGATAGACTCACTCTCACACTCAGTTTGCCATTTGCCATTTGCCATTTGCCAAATATCAATTATACCAGTACCAACCCATCCATATGAAAATGAATACGTTTTGTGAGAGAATATACATATACATATACATAATTTATATAATATACATATACATACTGTGTTCATCGTCACATTTTTGAGTATCATTTTCATTGTATATATAATATAAGAAGTAGCACATATTACTTGAAGGGGAGGTTGTCCTTGTCGTATAAAATACATTTGGTGAGAGAATTCACCACGTTTATGGTTAGCTCTCACTAAAATGTGCATTTGTGCATGTATTTGTGTATAAGTTTCACACTTTTGTAGTGTATATATAAAATGTATAATACACGGTGGTTTGTTTTTATTAATTTAATTTGCAAGTTAATAAATAAGAGTTTTTTATTTTTTCCTTTATACACACTATAAATGCTAGTTACATCCCAAATTTCAAGTCTCTAGGTCTGCTGGAAGTACCATATACATTTTGATGATCGTTGTGTCAGCTACGAAAATTACGATTTTCGGAGCTCAATATTTCTTAAAGTATAATAGGTACAGACTTGAAACTTGGAATATGATCTAGCATAGCGCTCTTCTACCAGCAGCCAGAAAATGAGGCTCCCAGTGACTTAGGAAGCTGAATTATAAGGGTAGGTAAATAGCCGCGAAGTAAATAGCTTCGGGTAAAGAGTACTGGTAGTGCCGCGTGGAACTTGGCGGTCCACTACCGTGCACCCAGATATTGGTTTAAGTATAAGCTCAATGGTTGTTGCCGAAGACAGTTTTTGAGGCATAATTTTAGGAGCAACCATTCAATGTTTTTTTTTACAAATTTTCCTTCACGTATTCATTTTTATGTGATCGGGATAGGCACGATAGGGTAACGTCACCTCTGGATATGTAAACAGTTGGATAGGTAAAATTACGGACAAATACAGTGCACTGTCGATTTTTACAACCTCGATTTCTGCAAACCTCCATATTTGCAACCTACGTAAATGGATTTTATTTTATCGATTTTTGCAACAAATCCAAAAGAAATTCTCGATTTTCGCAACTTTGAGATTTCATTTTCGCAACATACAAAATTTGTGTGTTTTAGTGTTACTATGCAATGTTGTTGGTAAGAGCAAACTTCTGCCGACATCATAAATCGTCTTGACTCTTGACGTGTAGTAATATCAACGCGCCTAGATTTTTTATTTGTTTCAAATCCCCGAATGGAAACAACATTTGTTTTTCCTTCATAGAGTCGTGTTCCTTTTGATATTATCATTTGAGCAATGTAAGCAATAAATCCGCAAACCATGTAGAGGTACTCAAAAAGGGTCCATCGCCATAAAATATCTATGTGATCAAAAACGTAAAGGTCGACTAATCTTTGCTACAAAAAAAGTTCGTTGAGCCGTCCTTGTTTCTCTTGCAATTATGAAGAAGCACCGAAAAGCTTAAGTTCAAAATATGCTATTTTTTCTTGGCAAACGTTCGGAAAAGAGTTAAAAACGAATACAATTGCTAAATGTTGGAAAAAGGTAATCAGAAGGCAATCCTGATCATTGGGATATAAAAATATAGACACAAAACTTTGCTTCCAATTTGAAGCCCTGCATTTTAATTTCGTATAAATGAATTGCTTTTTTCTAAAAATATGTTTGAATGCATAAATTTTCTTTTTAATAAAACTTGAATTCTTATGCCCCTATTCCATAACACAACTCAATTTATTCGAGTTGGCTGTCATTCAACTCCACTTTCGCGAAACTCAACGAATTTTTCATATTACATAAAACAACCTTTTTCAGTTGTGATTGTAAAAAAAATTGCATACTTTTAGATGCGAATAACAACCACAAATTGACTACTTAACGTAAATCTGACCTCTGGTGGTCGAAGTAGAAAGTAATTTTGCCAACAGAAACTCAATATTCAATAAAAACAGAATGAAAAGAAGTTTTGATTTGGTTTTTTTAATGATAATAATGATGAAGATAATATTGTTATTGTTGTGCGCATATGAAAATCTATCCGTGACATATTCCAATTCCAACTAGAAAAAATGCTAAGTAAAGAATATGCATTTGCAAAATGTAAATTACTTATGTTATTTTTAAATATTTACAAGTGTTTTTGTACTGAACACAGAAGCATTTTGCTACGTTCAAATCGAAACCAAAGATTTGTTAAAATTGCATGGACGCTCGATTGCAATTGCAATACCACCATCACTTCCGAGTGCTGAAGATGTAAAACTATTTTCTCCAACTGATGTGGACTATATGCTTTTAAGCTGCACACATCTTTTTAATGACGTTATTAATAATATTGCATTATTTCATTTGTCCGATATACGTCTTTTTGTTCATTTTCCTTCTTTCGTATCTCAACATTTACTCTCAAGCAACTGCTTAAACCCAGTTGTTAGTTTTTGACAGCTTTAGCAACCAAAACATAACTGCGTTGTCTACCATAATACCAGAAAAATTCCCACACAACTCTAGAGAGGATTCGCCATCTTGGTTTTATGTTGACAGGAAACTCTTTTTCTCAGAGTTGTGTTCAGTAATACCGAATTTCAAATTTCAACCAAATTTCAACTCAACTTAACAAAATTTGTCTTACGGAATAGGGGCATTAACTGTAGGTACACGCAATTTTATATTGATAACTCAAAGAATAGTGTGTAAGCCTTTTTAAACTGTTTTAATTTTTTGTTCGATTTGTGCAACTTTTCGATTTTTGCAACAACGTCTGTTTTCATTAGTTGCAAAAATCGAGAGTGTACTGTTAATAAAACTGTAAATAAAAAAAACTATCGTACGTAATGCAGTCGTGATAATTTTAGTTCAATCTACACTTCCTTCTCAATGTTTGTGATTTTATTCTAATTTTTCTGAGCGATATTTTTGGAGATAAGGTAGAGGGAAGCAATTTTTTAAGGTTTTTTTTTGAAAAGGTGCTAAGAAAAAAAGTAATACAAACAAATATTTCATACAATTTTGAATTCCTGCTTTAACGAGCTTTCATTTGACATCCCACACGATGACCTCAAAATCGAAATGGAACCTTTTAAGTTCAGGTCTTTGTTTGTGCCAATAATTGCTACAACTGTTCCAAATTTCAATAGTCAACGTCAAATACGCTCTGAGAAAAACGCCTGTGATAGGCAGACAGTCAGACATACGCCGAATTGATTTCATTAATGTTCCGTTTTGGGTACTGATCACTTGTAATGATCTCGGATAAGAAACTTTTGAGAAAAATGCGAACAACTCTTTTTTAGTGGTTTTGACAATTTTCATTGAAGCTCAACGGATATGAATGAGCCCATTGAATCTCTTATGACCAAATTGAATGTCATCCCGGATTATTTTGTGTTTAAAACGGAGTTTCGGTATTCCTTGTCCGATATATTGTTCAGTTCTTAGCGGTTTTGTACACTTGTTTCGTGCATTCAAAAATTTGTCCATATGAACTTAGATCAATTTTTCCTGGGACCTCTGGTTTTCCTTTAAAGTCAGTGATGCTTATTCAAGGTTGGGTATGCTCTCATAAATAATTTATTTAATGTTTCCTCATAAATAAACATATGTATGCTCATTTAATCCCTTTTGTTATTAAAATATACGGCGTCAGCAGTCCTATACAGAACCAAGCCTAGCTTCTCGCAACCATTTGTGTGTGCGTGTTATTTTTTCCACGAATGGAAGGGACCTACAATTGTTTGCCGACTCCGAACGGCGAGTTGAGAAGCTTCTAATGACAAATGATACTCTTTGATTGCTTGTCAGACATTCGAAAGAGGTGGCAACCGTGAAAAACTCTTTTAGGTGTTGGACCCGGGCTGGGATTGAACCCGAGCAGCATGCGTAGTAGTCCAACGCACTAACCACCACGGCCACGGCCATCACCTTTTGTTATAGGAACCGTATTCTGGTTCGGCGAAATTTTCCTATGTCATCCAATCCAGTCCATTTGTAAAATAATGTTGGTGTACCTCAGGGTTCTATGATCTCTCGGTTTTTTTTTTTTTTTTTTTTTGATTGAACTTTTCTCTCTCGAAAGTCAAAACCTATAATTCATTAGCCAAAATTTCGGATGAGGGAAAAAGTTGGAACAAATAGTAGCTGGAAGCCAATCGAATTTTTTCCTAAATCAAATCCCAATTCCTAGCCTAATGGTAGGCATCTGTAAAAAATCATTTAAAACTCAAGTGCTTTTCACCATAGCTACGCTAACTATGTATACAAAAATCAACTGTTTTTTTTTTTATTTGAAAATCCTTTTATTTGTTTAGTAATTGGAATAACTCCCACACTTTGTTTGGTCTACTTGAATTCAACCCCCACTCCCAACACTGCAAATTCCATTCGAAACTCAGAAGCTACTTCAAAAAAAGTTGTTTGTTTGAATAAGCGTTGGATTTTTAACTTTTACCGGGTTCTTTCTTTCTCTTCTCTTTTTTTTTTTTTTTGATTTAGTTACAGATGAGATGGATGATGATGATGCTCTCGAAATTCAAGTTAAAGTATCTGCATTGCAAAAGCTTTCACAAAAAAGACCGAACCGACCCTTTCAATGGACTTAATGCAATGTAAACTTTCAATTAAACTGAATATTATCATTTCTCCCTATTTTATCTACATCCTGCAATTTGTCCATTTTAATTACACTATAAATGTATTTACATTTAACTAATGTCCATTTGCTGAAAATCGAAAAAGGACTCACACCCTCTGTCTACGTGTATCTATCGATAAACAAATTCACTTAAATAACAGCTGCCACTCTATACTCTCTTGCCTGCTCACACCCCATTGGTCCTTAGACTAGTGATGGTAATGGCTTGGAATCTTGGGGCGGCGAGTCGTCGTCCTTTCGACTCACATACGAGCACACGTACGTGACATCAATTTGAGCAATTTACCATGTCATCTGTCTATCGGTAGCTGGAGAAGGTGCCAGAATGGGAAGAGTTTTACAACACAGCGTCCAGAGCCGCAAGGAGCAATTATTTCCTTATACCCAATTTCGATCGAAATAATAACGGCTTTCGATGCATTCCAACGGTATAGAACTTTAATTTGCACCCGAGATGTGTACAAAGTACGAGTGTATATACGAACACACCCCTGCTAACCACATTTAAGGATTACATGCCACGGCACACGGTAGGACATTCAATAAAGACCCGGGCAACAGCAGGACATTGCATTACACTACTGGAAAAGGTGGAACGATGATGGTGAAGCCGTAAAAACGGAGCAAACGCCGTTATACTCAAACCAACAGAACTGCAACAACAGCACAGTTTATCTACGTTCTACGAGTACGAGTATCTATCGATGGAGCAGAGGGTTTCATTTTTATTTCATTTCGTTTTGTGTTTTCCTTTTCCTTTTTTGTTTTGTTACTGGGATTTCGATTATCCCCATTCCATTTCCGCTTCGTTGTCGTCTATCGAGGAATGAACCCGCCTGAGCTGCTGAAGGATGAAACTGAATTAATTTTTCTGGCTAGATGCGCGCCTTCCTTGGAATAGAATTCGTATTCGTATTTTTTGCGATTAAATTTTTAATGGGGAAAATTTAATTCCACTTTATAATTTAAAGTGGCACATCAAGGATTAGCGCATGATGACGTTCCACATCCTCAGACGTAACGAAGTGAGACTCAAAGAACAATGGAAAGCGAAGATTATGAACTGAGTTGTCATTTTCTTTTTCTGACGTTACAACGATGATGAGGTCCATCGTCGGCCTCGAAGACTGTGGTAGATCTCAATCGGTAAGGAAAGAAGAAACCACCACCACCACCACCACCTAACGAACCTCCTCCTTTGTTTGTCATCACGAATATTCGTATCGAATCATCAGTCAGCGTGCGAACAAGGCTTTTGTCGTTCGTCTTCCTGCTTGCAAAAGTTCGGTATCCATCCGTTCGTTTGTTATGTCTGCATGCATGCAATGCCGAAATGATCGATGAGTTTTTAAAGGCACACTGGTGTGGCCAGAGGATGAGAAGGAAAAGGGAACTTGGAACTTGGAACCTGGAACCAACCGCTTTTGTTACGGAGAAATGGATTTTTATATAAATTAGCCTGTCACCGATGGCTTGTTGTTGCAATAAAGTTTATTGACACTTTTACTCATTTGGTGTGTTTGTCGGTTTCTTGGTTGTCGTTCAGGGTTCAGGGTACGAGTCGATACTCGTAAGTTTCGAGATATTGACGTGAGTTGCATTATGAATGATGCGGTTTTTTTTTTTTTTTGAAAGTGCTGATCAATAGAAAGTTTCCGTTGTATTGAAATTGACAATGATGAAGCTGCATTCAATAGTAAAATGAGAACCTATTCATTTATGCGGGTAGTTTATGCCCCTTTGTATGCTGGAAGAGGATCCGTAACCACAAGACATTTGAGGGAAATGGAGATGTGGGAAAATTGGTTTGAGCAAAAAATCCAAATTTTCATCGAAACTACATACATAAGTGCATTTGACACCACTATTTACTAATCAATCTTCATGAAGAAACTTTCTTATAATTTTTTTTATATCTATTTGACGTGCCAAACTTGATGGACGGTTGTATTCGATTTGACAAACTGGCAATGTAATGGGTGGGTCCATAAGTCCCTGAAAATTAAAACAGATGGCGTTGCCACCTCAAATCCAACATTCTGCTTGCTCAAGAAGCATCTTTCAAAAGAACGCACCCAAATTTTCAGACAGATCTGTCAAATAGTTTTTTGTTGTTACAGCCATTGACAACAGGCGCATACTAGTAAATAGTTTGGTAAAAATGGACAAAAGCTTATTAAACGCAAAGAAACCATCACGGAAAGCTATCAAAAGCTTAACAAGTTTGTATGGGGACTCTTCACCATCGATTGGAACTGGTTTGCTCAATTTCGGTGCTCTCGTACCAGCACAAGTAACGACGAACGTTCTGGTCGCCCAATTGAGGGTCGATAAAATCCACGGAATGATATAGAATGATCGGCGAGTGAAGGTGCGCGAACTTAAAGAGCCTATCACAAGGATCAGTGATTTCAATTTTGCATAAATATTTGGGTATTAAAAAGTTATCCGCAGGATGGCTGCCGCGTTTACTCACAATAGACAACAAACGCAATCATTTGACAACTTCAAAGGAGTGCTTAGCGATGTTCAATCGCAATCCGAACGAGTTTTTGCGCCGTTTCGTAACCGTTGACGAAATGTGGATTCATCACAACACACCAGAGACTAAGGAACAGTCGAAACAGTGGACTTCTCCAGACGAATCGAACCCGAAGAAGGCCAAGATGGGTCCAACAAGGTCATGGCGACAGTTTTTTGGGATGCGCGCGGTGTCATCCACATCGATTACCTTAAAAAAAAAAGGTAAAAGTAAAAGGATCACCGGTGCATATTATGCAGAGCTTTTGGATCGATTTGACACCGATTTGAAGCAAAAACGACCGCATTTGGCAATGAAAAAAGTTATCTTCCACCAAAACAACGCACCTGCACCGGCACCGGCACACAGGTCCGCAGTCGCAATGGCAAAATTGTATGAATTAGGCTAGGAATTGCTTTCTCATTCAGCATATTCTCTAGATTTAGCCCCCCTGCTATTCTAATACTTCCAGTTTCCAAATATAAAGAAATGGCTCGGCGATAAGAGATTTGGGTTGAATGAAGAGGTCATCAATGAAACAAAGGCCTATTTTGGCATCAAAAAATTGGAGAAACGTTGAACAAAGTTGTCGAGAAATAAGATGTTCTTGTGCCCAGAAGAGTGTTCCTTATTTCAATTTTCAGTGACTAACTGACCCACCCTCGTAATTTGGAAAGCATTTCATTAAAATTTCTAGCTTCAGATATAAATGTCGAAGTTACGCATACGCAAACGTCCCTGTCAAACTTGTCAGGCTCTTACCACATTTTGTAAGCATCTATACAGCGCCATCTATTGACCATAATTGTAAACTGATTTATTTTTTAGGGTTCCGTACCCATATGGTAATACGGAACCATTGTAAGTTCGCTCTAACTCAAAAATGTCTGTCACGATAAAAACACTTATACATTCCGGTGGCCCACATGTGCACGTGCACAACATATTACTCAAAAGTATTGTTAAACAACTATACAGGGTGGGTAAAATATAATCTAAAAAAAAAATAATAATTCTGAAAAACATATCATGTGGACTTCATTGGAAAGGGCTCGAAACAAAGATTCCAAAAATGGTTTTCTTAATTTTTTTCTGATAGAAACTTTGAGAGTTATTGCCAAAAATGTGTGAAAAACATCATACCAAAAGTACCCTAGGCAAACTACTGAAGTCAAAAATATGAAAAAATCATAGTTAGTAGATGATTAGCCATTTATTTAAAGTAAACTATAGCGAATCTCATAAGTTGTATAGTTTTTGAGAAATTCACGTCGAAAAATTAAATTTTATGTCGAAAAATTCAATTTCTAGCCCGATTAACTCGTAAAGTATTGAACCAATTTTAAAGAAATTACCACTATTCGATTAACATTAATTTTGGGAAAATAAAGGCTATCCGAAATTGTGCTGCCATAAAAAAAAAGAAAAAATAGAAATTTGAATAAGAAAGTTGAAAGCTTTTCAAATTGTTTCCTTCATCACAGCCAAAGTCGTGTGTCAAGGTCGAAAGTTATTTTGGAGGCGCAGTCAACATGCAGCATTTTCCTTTTGTGTTTATATAGTTGACAAGGCTATAGCACTTTAACAATACAAAGCCAGATTATTTATGTTACAAAGGACTCAACGCAGTCCCACGGTCTTGGTGGCAATGTTTTTCTGCATTACTGGTCGTCATACTAACCGAACGCTAACTCGAACCTATAAAATTACCACCAGATCCTTTGTTTGTCTTCAAAAAATGCTTTCATATGTTTTGTTTACCTCTGTGATACTTTTGTGGTCGAAAGTTGCGACATTCTCCTCGAGGACTTAGTATCAACAAATTGGTACATTTTACTACCTATCATAAACTTCCTTCAACTGAATTTTCTTTTCCACATTAGTGGCGGTTGGGTTAGTCATGTTGTATTTTATGAACTGGCAACTATATAAGCAACATGGGAATTAAAAAGGGCTCAACATGCAAGTCATGTCTGCAAGGTGTGGATATAATGGCGCACCAACCTCTCCTCCCCAGTTGGCTGTTTATTCTCTTCCCTTATTGGACTCTGTACATTCATGTGTACCTACATATGTGGGAATGTGTCGGATAAAGTCAAATACACGACGTATGCCTCATTTCCCTTGGATTACAATGAACAATACACATGCATATACACATTTTGATTTATTAAAACATCCAAATTAGACCCAGAAAGTTGCCCTAACAAAGACCAAATCAAACCATAAATCAAATACATTAACCTTGACGTTGCTTTGTTCTCTCCCAAGTGAAACATAACCGAATTACATCTCTTTGCCCAAATTCAGCCCATTTCAGTTGGTTTCACCAGAAACCTTCCAAATATATTCTTTTCATTGTAATATAATGTAACGTCGACCTCTGTGTATGAAGATCATAACATCCGCTCATCTCTCGGAACAATTAACAACTCGAAACAGTGTATATGTATGTATCGTGGAAACTACACCAAACCGAGGCAATTAATCAAAAAATCATCTCATTCATTTTACAGCGAAAATAGTGAAGCAAAAAAACCAGGAGAAGAAATGTATACTTGCTCCCGAAAGACCATGCATACGTTCCTAACGCCTCAAGGCGCCCACTAAACAGTGAGCTGAAGCAGCAGCATCTTTTCCAACTCAAATTGTATGACTGGCAAATATGTGTGCACACTCCGACTCCGCACTCTGCTAACGACGAGTTGAGTTATTAATGAAAGAAAAATGAGGAAAAAAAACCAATTCTTTGCGTTACCACGTTATATCCGATGTATAGGTAAGGTAATGCATACCAGCGCCGGAATTACCTGTTCTCGTAGTGAACACCAGAACAGTGAATAACATTTGTAAACTAGTTTGATGCGATAAAGGGAAATTCCCACCACCACCAGTCTTTATGTTACTCTCTTTAAAAATAAATCCCTTCAAATTACCTTTAAATGCGGGTACGAGTACAGTAGAATCTCGGAAAGATAAACCCGAGCAGAAGAACTTTTAAGAAAGTACTAAGATTTGTCAATCCTATTACTGACTTAGGTGGCGCTAAAGTCCAGGGCCTCAACCAAGTCAACGGCCACGCCACGCTGAAAACATCGGTTCTCGTTAGATCACCGAAATCAAGCAGCGTCGGGCGCGGTTAGTACTTAGATGGGTGACCACTTTGAAACACCGCGTGTTGTTGATATATAGGAGTAGGAGTAGGGGAGTTTCGATAAATCGGCTCCATGTGGTCACAATGGACCTTAAGTGTCTGAGTGAATCCAACCAGAGTGATGGTGATAACCACTTTAACCTAACCTAACCTAAGGCCTAAACCAACAACCCCTTCCAGTTAGCCCGGTCCTTAGCTAACTGCCTCAAGTTGCGCACTCCAAGTTAGTTGAGGTCGTTTTTCACTTGTGCGCGCCGCCACCTTAGACGAGGTCGTCCTCTGCTGCGCTGACCATCCCAGGTTGGATTCGAATACGCTGCGGGCCGGAGCCTTGACGTCCATTCGCTCTACATATCTTAGCCATATTGAACGCACAATGCGCAGTTTTATTTACCAGGTCGTATGGTTCGTGGTTAAATCTTCTCCTCCAAAATCCGTCAACGCAAACGGGACCGAATATCTTACGAAGGATTTTTAACTCGAAACGACCAAGTACATCTTCATCCGCTTTCGGTAAAGTCCATGCTTCAGCTCCATATAGCAAGACTGGGATGATAAGGATCTTACATAGAGTCTCCTTAGTCGATCGGGAAAGAGCTTTACTACTCAATTGTCTTCTTAGCCTAAAGAAACAGCGATTGGGAACAGTAAGCCTTCGTTTGACTTCCGACGAGATGTCATCATCATCGGTATCAATCTCATCACGCCATGGCTTCATAAAATCGGCTGAGGAGGATGTCGCATTTGGGTCTTCATGACTACCCACTTTGCGCACATCGTAGCGGTCGTTCCGTTTTACCTTGGTGACCTCATACGGTCCTGGGAACTGTGGATATAACTTAGTGCCTGGTGCGAACTGAGTTTTTCTAATTGCGACCAGGTCGTTAAGTTCATATTTTGTAGGTGCTTTTCGTCTTCTGTTGTACCCCTTACAATTTTCTATTTGTACTTTAGCTATTTGCTCCTTCGCTTGACTTCGCATATCTCTCCGCTCTTCCTCGAATTTGTCGATGTAAATCGTAGCTTTCCATATTTTTCATAGGGACTCCAAACATTAGCTCGAAAGGAGTTTTGTTTGTACTTCTATTGACAGTATAGTTCAAAATTCGTTGAAGTCTTGGAACGTGTCTTAACCATTTGTCAGGAGCGTCAACAGACGAAGTCCTTTAATACCTCAAAGTTGTTACTGTCTATTGTCACGTTCTGGCCAAATCGTCGATGTAGAGTGTCCCTTTTCGTTGACACCATATACTTTGTTTTGTCCTCTTTTACCGCTAAACCCATTGCAGCCGCTTCCATGTCTATACTCGCAAACGCACCGGTGACAGCTCGCTGTGTTCTACCAATGATGCCAATGTCGTCGGCGTATGCAAGTCAATTCAATTCAATTCAACTTTATTGAGACAATTTCAAAACGTATTTACAATTCTTCCTTATTTTATAATTTTGGCCGACTCTGAAAGTATGTCTGGCTCGCTCAATAATTACATACATGGTAAATCGTTGTTATGATTTAAATCTTAATCTAAATTCTATAAAAGAATGGAATACAATTTTAAGGTGTATGCTTGCTCCCGACATACAACATCAACTTAGCTTCTATTGGGTTTTTCTAAATACTAAATTTGAGCGGACTTTTGAAAGATCGTTCTTCGTGTGTCAATTCGATTGCTGCTCAATCTACAGGAGCTGGAGTTGCAAACTTTTTGTTATGAAATCTCATAAAATAACGGTATATTCTCGGCAATCTTATTTCCATATTTTCTTGTTGGTTGACAAAGTTAAATGTCTACAAAAAAAAAAAATGTTTTCTTCTCCCGTTTTAACCGATTTTAAAAACATGATCTGGTAGCACTGCACAGAATCACAATGCAAACAAAAGAGGAGGTAAAGGCACCATTTTTCTTTAAATAATTAAAACACTCAGTGAAGCAAAGAACCTACATGCGTCTTTGGAGCCACCAAATTGGGTAAAATCAATTTGTTCATCTTTTCGACATTCTACTGTGTTTTTTTTTATTATCAGTTTTTTTTTTATTTTTATTACTTTCCCGCCATCCCCCTGAAGTCAAAAGGGTAATTAAATTAAATTTCTGTATCTTTTATGTCGATGCGTGAGTAGGTACAGGTACACACATGTCTTTGAAAGTTGTTGCTTGAAAGTTGAGACAAACGATGTTCTTAATTAAAGTTTCCCTCTTTTCAAATAAAAATAATAAAAAAAAACGTAATAAATTTATCAATTAATGAGTTTATTTTTTTATTTTTTTCAGGGCTGTTACAGATCCTCGAGATGGACGACGAGTTGCACTCAAGAAGCTACCCAACGTCTTCCAATCGTTGGTATCATCGAAGCGAGTTTTCCGTGAACTGAAAATGCTTTGCTTCTTCAAACATGAAAATGTAAGTACCGCGATATTCAACCCCCATCATCTTCCGCCCCATTTCCATTTGTTGTAAAC
Source organism: Brachyopa scutellaris (assembly GCA_949775065.1). Taxonomy (NCBI): domain Eukaryota; kingdom Metazoa; phylum Arthropoda; class Insecta; order Diptera; family Syrphidae; genus Brachyopa; species Brachyopa scutellaris. The sequence continues at coordinate 109,039,154 of OX459113.1, forward strand.
TTTTCCCTGTATCTGTAGTATCCTGTACTTGAGTGAACACTTCAAATGTGTGCAGACTTTGAAGGGGCTCAAATAATCCCTGATATGCAATTGTTAGTCTCGTACTCGTACTTGAACAATTTTGTATGCGGGAACGTGGAAATCAACCGATAGCTGGACGGTCGGCGACGCACGGTGCGTTTAGTGGAAAACTTTTATGGTGGAAACTATTTTAGAACAAGTTGCACAACTTTTATGGTGGCAACTATTTTAGTATCAGTTGCCCATTAAAGGGTTAGCTTAATAGGGTTTTCCATTAGTGTTAAGTGATGTTTTACCCAAGTCTTGTTCGTTCGAGTGGATTCTTGAGCGGATTTGGTGTGTGTTTCCAACAACACGAACTTGAAACTTTGTGTAGTCATATTTGTAATAAAATTTTGGTGGAGAACGCGTCCCTTTATAGTCAGATTGGTTGTCTAAATATAAAAAAGTTTTGTGTAGTGAAAACGGTTTCCCAGGTGGATACATGCTTACTCGAGTTGCAAAGGTTGGCAAGTATGAATACAAAAGTTATCACAGAGCACTTTGAAGCGTGGTTTTTTTTACCTGACTAGGCAAAAGGAAGGGTTATGATTTTCACAGGCTGGGTTTGTTTGTTTGTATGTTTGTATGTAAGAGTGTCACCTCGTACAGCCTAAACTATGGAACCGCTTTTAACAAATGAAGTGTCGTTGGATTTGTATTAATCCACAGAGTGTCCTAGGCTATGTGACATCACAATTTTCTGTGTCGATATGACGGACGTACTAAGCAAGATGGCGGATCACCTTTTTTTCTTTTCTTTTTCTTTACAACCGCCTTGATGATGTCAAATGAAAGGGCTTGGCAAGTAGAATACAATGCGCTATGACGTCATTCAAAATGCAATATAGCGGACGCCCACAAGATGGTGGATTACCGTTATCTTTACTACCTCCTTAATATGGGTATCAAATGAAATGGTTTGACAAGTAGAATACGATAAGCTAAGTGACATTTAAAATTCAATATGACGGACGCACCAAGATGGTGGATTAACATTATCTTAAAGACCTCCTTAATATGGGTGTCAAATGAAAGGATTTGACAAGTAGAACACGACAATCATAGTTTCGTTTCATCTTGTTTCGTACTTTTTAGTTAGTTTTTCCCGTAGTCGGGTTTTAGTTTTTTAAACTTAATTTTTTATTATTTTATAAACTTAAACAAACAACTAACAGCGCGCGCACCCCCTATTTTTGTTTTTGGAGACTGGATACAGTGGAAGAGGAGTTGTTTCGTCGTTTCATAGCCATAACTTGAATCATCGATGACTTTTATGGTGCTCATATGGTACCACATGTGATGTGATGTGATGTGATGGGCAATTGCTGGACTAAACTAAACTGAGCTAAACTGAGGACCAGTAGGTTTTGCATACAAAATACAAGAGCCCATTCGATGGTGTATTTTCTTTTTTTTTTTAACTCACTGGTCAATTATTTTGTTGTTATTTTTCCACAAATCTCTCCATTTCTGTTGTTGGGTCACCGATTCACGTCTGTGTACCAAATTTTATCTCTAGGAAGTGCCATCGATAGTTTCAAAAATTTTGAAATATTTATTTGTATTTAGCTTTTGGAAAAATTAATCCTTATTTTTAACAAATTTCCGAACTCTTTCCGGAACAGCTTCCATCATTGTTTTTATTGTCTCATCCGTCACTTTTTTTGAGCTATTTGTCCAGAATTTTTTGAGTTCCCCCATGGTGTTGACAGCTTTTTTGATGGCCCTTAACTCTCTTTTGACCAGTGCCCAATATCTTCCAATTGGCCTAAGTTCTGGAGAATTTGGCGAATTGGCCTCTAGGCACTGCTCATACCAATCCATCGCCTTCTTTCCATAGTGACATGATGTAAGATCAGGCTAAAATAGGGGACGTTCTTGATAACTGCTATAAAAACACTAAATTGGGTAAAATCAATTTGTTCATCTTTTCGTCTTTCTACTGTGTTTTTTTTTTATTATCAGTTTTTTTTTATTTTTATTACTTTCCCGCTATCCCCCTGAAGTCAAAAGGGTAATTATAAAAATGCCTTAAACGCTTCTGCAGGCACTCATTCACATAAATTTCGCCATTTATTGAGGCAGTAGTGGTGAATGTTTGGCTTCTGAGCCCACAAAAACAAATTGCTTGCCAAATCAGGATTTTTTTTTTTTTTTGAAATTTTGCTTTCGCATGGATTCGAAACCTTGCTTCAACTTTTTCCCTACGGTACGGCTGCATAAAATGGCTGCCCCAGAAGCTGATTAAAATCAACAAAAACATATGTTTCATCGCCCATTATGGTGCATGGAAATTTGGTCAAAAATTTGTTTTGCAAAAGTTTTGGTCGTTGTTTTGCATCCAAATTTTTTTTCACTTTCAGATCTGGAACTTTTTGGACTTTGTGTGTTTCCTGGGCCGTAGATTCTTTCACTTTGTGAATTAAGAAATTGGAACATACTCCTTTTTTGTCGAATTTCGTTCAGAAATGTTTGGATTTTTTTCAAGAAGCTTCAGCATTTTGGCGACCTAGCTTGGGATCATAGAAGCAGTTTTCAACCAGATCCCTATAATAATCCTTATAAGTTTTGATAGCAGAAGCAACTGTTCTTCTGTTAACTTTTAGATTTTTTGCGATTTTTAGAAACTTCGACCCTGGGTGTGCTAAGTGAAATTTTATATTTTTTCTTACATCCAATTCAGATTCCATGCTGACTGCCCATATATACTATACTAGCTGTCCCGCCAGTCTTCGCCCGTGTCTAAAAAATATAGTGTTACTTACAATACATACATTGTCATTTAGTTCGAAGAATCAAAGACAGTGCGAACGCACCCCAAGGTTTGCAATCTACCAATATATACAATCCACAAGTGTGGATTGTGAGTATTTGTAGTTTGAATAATTGACATTTGGCAAGAAAGCGGCATTTGTTAGGGTTTTTATTTTTGCAATAATTTAAATAATATTGCGAATAAATTAATTTAAAAATCGGCCTGTAATAGGCACAGGATGTTAATGAACTAGAATACGAAGTTTTACTTCATTGTGTGCCTTAGTTTTTATTTTTATCGAATCGTAAGATTGACAGGTAGGAGCGTCACATTGAGATTTATATATTAAAAAGATACGGAGGCCCAGCAATAACACAAGAACCTTTTCATTGATTTATCGGTAGTTTTTGGAAAGTAAATAAGAGTGGGTAAATTTTTTCGATGACACTTTTTAATATACAAATGACTATAATTCAGTACTCCTCTATTATAAGAACACATGAAAGGCTGTCAAAAGCTATGCTTAAGGTCCTGTCTACGACTTATATTTATTGTTCTATGTACGCTAGACGTAAGCCACGGAAAACACTAAGTTCTTGTTCTTTCATCAAGCAACACAAATGCACATCTCATTTCACTCGGCCAAAGCTGTGCAAATGATCTTTATGTTCACCAGTATACCAGTTAAACTAGTTCTCTAACACAACACGGAACTGCCAACAACGTGACTCAATGGCTCTAGAGTTTGCACGTCCGACAATATGTAAAACATAATCCACTGACTTTTCCACTTTTCTTCGAAAGTCTACATTCGATTTGAATGAGAATTTATAATTCCAGTTACAGAGAACATGCGTTACTATGCAAGTGGCTATATTGACATTCAGCAACTCTCCACAAAGAATTTGTTTCAAAGCGGAAAGGTCAGCAAGCTGTTACCTCGTTTTTTAACAAACAGTAATCACAAAAATTCTCGGTCTCAGAGAAAATGCGGCATACCGCCAGTCTCCACCCAAAATTTATACGATTCACTGACCTTCAGTAACCATCCCGATTTGTCAAAAATTCAATAAATAAAAATAAAACGACAGACGGAAAAAAAATCGCTTATTTATTCCGTAAAACCAGGCGCGCAGCAACGTGCATACATTTTTAAAATCATCAACTCACCGTTGTTGGCTACAAAAAGCAACAAATCAAGTGCTGCTTCTTTGGGATTTAATATTTTATTTTTTTTCGTGGAAAGGAGGGCGTATACCCGAGCTTAAATCAATGAACTTTCTTAGAACCGAAAGACATTGCTCATCATCATCGGGGTTTATTCCTGTGTGGTTAGAAGTTAATGCACCCCCACGACTGTGTATGTTTTTTTTTTGTTTTGTTTTGATAATCGTTTCGTTACATCTCCTACCACGAGGAAATTGTTTCCATTCTCATCATGGCCATTACAGCACACAGATACACTCTGAAGTGTGTAAATAAACATTCCGTCAGCAAAATCCATTAAACACTTCTTCGTGACCGTATTCCTCTAAGGAAGGCTGACTCTGTCGGTTTTCTTATATCGAGTGCAGAGCACCAGAAGCTACGGTACACATGGTCATGGTACACAAAAAGAAAAAGAAACAGCAGCGTCTGTAAAACTTTTGAGTAAACAAAATATTCGAGAAATTCCCATGCAAATGCAAATGAAAATTCACAAGCCGCACCACGATGGGTGAATTGAATCTCACACCATAAAATAATTAGTGCCTATGCATGCAGCAGTGCTGCATTTGTATGCGTGTGAAAAATGTGTGAAAAATACTTTTTAATAGAACATAGATACATTTATAGATAAAACACTGTAGATACAAATCTAATGAGGAGCATACTGGCGGGTACCAAGTTACGAAACGATATTTTGCAATCAGCACCAGTTAAACCGAAAGCACTTTGTTATTTACGAGAATTTATCGTGAATGCACAAATCGTATCTAGATAGAAAAACATAATTTACATCGATTATTGCTATGAGGCGAGCCACCGCCCCCGTTTCAAGTGAATTTTCAAATTTAAATCGATAAAAGCATTTTGGCCAATTCCGTCCGTCTATTCATTGGATTTTTGATAGACAACGCCAGTGTGTGTGTGTATGTGTGTAGAGAGATGAAGACGCGTGAATGGCCTGTGCGCCGATATGTCATGCATATTAATGATTTTGAATGTTTTTCGCGAATGCCATGCCATGAGTGCCGACTGCTTCCGCGTGTGTCTCTATGTGTTTTTGAGTGGATATAAAATGATTTTTAATGTTATTTTTTAATCAAGACTTTTGCTTCGATTGCAAATGTTTTAGCCGGCACGTGGACCACCCAGTGCATGGCTTTTTGTTGATCTTTAACGAAATTTTGTGGTTTGCCCGATAGAGAGGATTCTGTTGTGTGCTGCAGAACATTGACAGAGAAACATTGTTTTGCTAAATTGATTGATACTGATCGTTATTTGGAATATGGCTGAGTAATTTATTTGCAGTTTTTTTGGGTCAAGTGGACCAACACTGTTAAATAATAAATAATTTGAAAAATTCTCTCAGTGAGTGGAAAATTCGTAAGAAAGTAACCAAACGCGGTTGAACCGCATTGGGTGAAAAGTGTCAATGAAGATTATGACATTTCACAAACACTCAGTTGATAGGATTGACCACAAGTGTGTTTGTTTACTTTTGTGCAAGTTTTCTATCTTTGAGAGGATTTCACTATTTGACAGGTCTCAATTCCTTGTGCCCAAAAATATACCAAACAGACCTAATGCAATGGCTCTCAGTTGAGCGCAATTTTTTGATACTCTCATTTGACTCTCTTTTACGAATTTTACGAATCTTTTGGTTTACCAAACAGGAATTTTTCAGAGTGCGTACGAATTCGAACGAATTACAAAGTTACCAAACAGGCCTAGAACTATATGATTGTCAGCACGTTCATCGGTTTTTTTCTTTTAATTGGCTCGTTCCATTTTTTCACTAGTTCACTAGTTAGTCAACCGCCTCTAATTGGTCGAGAGACCTCGAAATGAAAAACAAGCAAGACTTAAGTATATGTTATGTAGCCTTTGTATAGCAGTTTGTCACATTTTGTCAGAATTACGCTTGCTTTACTTTACCAAGCGAACTTTTACACTTGAAGAACCTTTTACAAATTCTTAACGGTTCATAAGGTTGGAAGCTGCTTTTTCGGTACTGCAGGCATGCCTTAAGCTATCGAAACTTTCAAAGTAATATATGACTTAGTCTATATGTTTCTAATTGTATAATTTTCAAGTATAAGAGTTATTACATTTGAATTTATTTTATTTTTAATTTGGTAAAAGTTAACTAATATCAATTTCTTATGACAGACGGTACTTTTTTGTCATGTTCTTCTTTTATTTCTTAAGATCACATTTTGTTATTAAAATTATAAAATAAAGAAATAAATAAATTAATAAATAATAATAATAATATTAGTCAGTCTGATAAATGTCAAAAACCGCTGACTGGTTGTTTTGTTGTTTACTGCTCGGTTGTTATTTGCTTGTTATAAAAATGAAAATCCGGGTAAATTATGAAGGCGTATTTTACGAAGTTATGCAGTTCATATACTGTTGGCTTACATAGAACAATCGACGAACTCACCAAATCGTTCACAGCAAATAATGCAACTGGACTTCATCCTCTAAGGTCTAAGTCGTCCATTAATCTGCGTTAGCTTGTTTTCGTTCTTCTTTCCTTTAAAACTAGCTTTAATGTCTTGCAATCACAATTCTCCAACAAATTTAAAGCGAACGTAGAATGTACAATGACGTTTGTGACGTGTGAACTGTCAACTACCGGACACATCCGGCTGTGTCCGGAATAGCGAAATCTCCGGACAATAGAGAAAATACAAAATGAGTAGGCTCGCTATGAACTGCAACAGAGCATGGAAAATCAACAGATACATGTGTACAATGTACATATGTATATCAACTTGCAATGAGTAAAATCGCAACGGTACAATAATGTCTAGATTCAAGAGGCGACTACAAGCGATACAACTAGTAGGGGAACTTCCATAATTGTATGAACATACATACATATGTATGTACTTATGTATTTACATATTTCCATAGAACAGAGTCAAATTATATATGCATTTTAAAAACTCTGTCCGGACTGTAGAGGTCAAATTTTGAAAGTGTCCGAAATATAGAGGTGTTCGGATTACTGAAGTGTCCGGACTAGCGAGGCTCTACTGTACTCAGTCAGTTTGCCGTTCCGTATGTTAGGACTTGACTAAAAATTTAGTCACTAAAACATGGGACGTTTGCCCAATGATTCGTTCGAATATAATAATTAATTTACTTCACTGAGATGGAATTTTTACAGGTTATTAAAAAGGATAATTAAGAAATGTCCAAATTGAAATTCATTCGATTTAAAAAATTACAAGCGTCACTGCGCTGATTTACACTTTGTAGAGTTCATCTCGTTTCACACCTACGCGTCACACCAATCGCTAGCTGCCTGACAGTTCTTTGTGGCCAACGAGTTGAAATAATGCGCATTAGTCGTTATGAGGTCACTCACTGGTCTTTAAACTGAAACAATGCAATTTATAATGTTTTTTTTTCTTTTTAATATTCAATAAATTCGAACGTCAAGTAGCAGCTGTCTTCTACGGAATCCTCTGGATTTTAAATTGTTGATGCGGTTCCGAATACTTTTGCGAGACGTTTTGGTGCTGGGGGTCAGCTGCCGAGCTGTAAAGTAGTAAATAAATTATCATTTCAGGGTTTGCGGCACTTTTTCATTTTAGCACTTAACGATCGCGTATTATGCGATTCTCGAACTCATTACAATAAATTACTGTCAAAGTGTGTACTAAAAAGTACCAAATGATTGATTCTGCCACTTAATGTGTTCGGTTGGCTGATAATAAAATAATAATAATCATGTGAAGAAATGTTGACATTTGATTTGAATTTTTCACACATCGAGAGTCGAATGAAGTGTGAAGCTATGAAAAAAATGTATGATATATCTTCACAACAAAACAGACCGCGCATCGACCCCATGCTCTTGACTACACGTAGTTGAAGATTGAAAAATTGTTCAAATTTGGACTTAGTAGAGACGAACATTCAGTTGTCCAGTGGACAAAATGTAGGATTCCTGTCGATCGCTTAAATGTTTCATTAGTTCATCTTTGATAAGAACAGAGGCTGCACCATGGCTATCACACAACTATAGGAACGCTAATACATGGTACATACATATGTTATATGTCATCACATGCCAAAATTATAATGCGTGGCAAGTTTTTGGCAGTCTGCTCAAATATCTTTGCTACAATTCTTGAAATGTGCAGTGCTCTGTTCGTTGATGTGGCAGTTTGTAATCAAGTCTGATCACAGCTTCAACCCTAATGAGCTCCTAATTTTGTTTATCTGTCAAAGGTGTCTTAACTTTTAAATTGAATAAAAAGAGTTGTGTATGTGATATGACAGGAACCTTTATTGCGGATTAAAGTAAATTCAATACCATTACATTTTAAAAATGATATCATTTAAATGGCCTCCGCAGCTTCCTTTACAGGAATCAATTCGAAAGGTCCAATTTATATCACTCTGTTGCATAAGTTGGGCTAGATCTCAGCAATGAATTTAATGATGTTGTTCTCCAGCTGGTCAACTGTTGAACTTAACGTTTCCCCACAGAAAAAAATTCCGAGGGTGTTAAATCGCACAATCTTGGCGTTCATTCCACAACGCCTCTTTTGGAAATAACGGAGTTCTGGTAACAACTCCGATGTATGACACGTTGCGCTGTCTTGTTCGAACCATATGTCGTCGAAGTCCTTCTCATCCAATTGAGGCCACAAAAAGTGTATCATGGCCCTTAACCGTCTGGCCATTCGCATTTCGGAAGATGTATATCGCTCAATGACGCCGCACCAAACAGTAAAGCGGCCCATACACACCACACTTGTGTGCACACTTCGGTGTGAGCATCGGTGTCGTTTTTCGCCATACACATCACACAATATTCGCACACATTAGTTATTTATCGGGCTTAGTGATGGGACTCGAATGATTTTATTTTTCTCGAGTCACTCGTGTCATCTACAAAAATAATCGATTTCTACTCGAGTTCAGAAATCTTTTGACAACTTATTCAATAAAAAAAGGTATACATAGTATAGTAGTTGCAGAATGCATTATTGTTCATCCTTAAATGATAAATACACCAAAGTGTAAAACGTTCGTTGTAGTTTAACAATGCAGCCATTTGTTTACATGAATTGAAAGTGAATGCGCTTTCGCGAGTAACTAAATTGCGCATCTTATGAATGTTATGTATGTATGTAATGTATACGGTGACTCTTGCGTAGTCGTGTGTGTTTTTCGATTAAAATTTATTTAAGCCATTTTCAGATTAGCTATTCGAGTACGAATTGACTCGAGTACGAGTCCACTCGAATATAAAAACATTTGAATTGAGTACAAGTTTTAACTGAATTACTCGAGTAACACGAGTAAAAGTCGACTCGAGTCCCATCTCTAATCGGACTTCGACGACGAAGGAACAGTGCTATGGGCATTGAAAGTGACGATTGTAACACTACCGCGATCAAACAAAGACTGATATTTTGTATGAGCGTGCGCACACCAACCCATACACAGCACACTTCAAGGAACACCGACACAAAAAATGAAAATGTTTTGATTTTGCTCACACAGTGTGGCACACCGGAAAATCGGTGCGCGGACTGCCCCATACAAACCACACATTTCAGCACACAGACACAAGTGTGCACACAAGTGTTGTGTGTATGGGCCGCTTAAGTTTCGCCGGATGCAATGGTGGTGGCCGTGGGGATTAGTGCGTTGGACTACTACGCATGCTGCTCGGGTTCAATCCCAGTCCGGGTCCAACACCTAAAAACGTTTTTCACGGTCGCCACCTTTTTCGAATGTCTGACAAGCAATCAAAGAGTATCATTTATCATGAAAAGCTTCTCAACTCGCCGTTCGGAGTCGGCAAAAACTGTAGGTCCCTTCCATTCGTGGAAAAAATAACACGCACACACAAATGGTTGCGAGAAGCTAGGCTTGGTTTGTATAGGACTGCTGACGCCGTATATTTATTGGATACTTAGTAATGCTGTGGATTATTCTCTCTCCAAATGCGTCAAGTTTGCTGTTCACCAAGCCTTACTTACTTAGTTGGCGCAACAGCTCGAGGTGAACCTGGGCCTGCTTCTCGCAACCATTTGTGTGTGCGTGTTATATTTTTGCACGAATGGAAGGGACCTACAGTTTTTTGCCGACTCCGAACGGCGAATTGAGAAGCTCAATCGTGACAAATGATACTCTTTGATGCTTGTCAGACATTCGAAAGAGGTGGGCACTGTGAAAAACTTTTAGGTGTTTGCGGCGGGATTCGAACCCAAGACCGCTGGCTCAGTAGTCCGACGCACTAACCACTTGCGCTACGGTGCCCACTGTTCACCAAGCCGTTCAACTAAAAATGTGCTCATCACGGAAGATGATGATGATTTCGTAGCTCGCGAAAACTTTGGCGAACAGAACACGAATTTTTATAATAAACTAGCCGTAACCTAGTGCGCTTCGCTCCACCTATCTTTTCAAAATTTGCCCGCGCACATAGTTATTCGGGTATGATAGAAAGGAAGTACGTGGGCGGTCCGATAAGTACTTAGCCTACAAAAGAAAAACAAAAATTTTCGAAAAGTGGCGATTTATTTTTCAACATAGTCTCCTTTTAGCTCGATACACTTGATGCAGCGATGCTACAACTTCTTTAACCCATCCAAAAAATAGGTTTTCTCGAGGTCTGCAAAGTAGGCCTCCGTGGCGGCGATGACCTCCTCATTCGAAAATTCGCGGACAAGCTGGGTTCCACACGTGGTCGAAACAAAACTACGAGTCCGATTCGGTTGAATCTTTGACAGTAGCCGTCTTAGAGAATGTACTAGACGATAGTTAATCTCTCTTGCCATACTGGCACCATCGGGCGGTGAGGCTAAGTACTTATCCGACCGCCCTAGTACATTATGTAGTAGGAAGCAATCACTGCTGTTCTATTTTTCAGCTGCAATTTTAATTTTTTTTTTTCTATCTGTCTGTCTGTCTGTCTGTCAGTCTGTCAGTCTGTTTGTCTGTCTGGCTACATACATACATACACACATTAGTTTTTATATAATAAATTTGAACAATTTTGACGCGTTGCTGAATGGTGTAGCTCTTTATGGGAAAATGGTGACTGTAACAGAACACAAACGTCAAAGAATGATAGCGTTGTCACTTGAAACGTCAGCTGTCAACGTTCGGACATAGCTATTGACAAACCTATATTTTTTTTGCACTGGACTTCCGTTTTTCTTTTTAGAAAAAATATAACACCGCTGCGATGCATAGCACTTGATTTGATACCGCAAACCATCAAATTTGACCGGTTTCGTAAAATGTCAAACTTATCAAACACACTGTTAGTTAGTTTGACACAATCCAGTCGCTTAGACTAATTAAAGAAATTATTGAGTAGTCAAGAGACCGCAAAGAAAAAGGGAACTGTCATATACAAGAACGACATCGACATCGACACCATCTAGGCACGTCGTCGCTTTTTTTTTTTCTTTGACTTGCTTCCTGTTCGGTGGAGCGGCCATTTAGTAAGAAATATTCCTTCCTCTCATTAATGATGATGATGCTTTGCATCTCAAGTCATCACAACAGATAATGATCAGCAGAAGCATCATAATTTGTGTTCTATCTTCGGTGCCATTAGTTATTAGAATACTTTGCACTTCATTGGTAAATGATGCCATCATTTTTTTTTCTACCTGTCTTCGGTTGGTGGGGACGGTATCCTTCAGATGAGAATATCTTCAAGGAGAAAAAGAAGAAAAAAAAACGCAATTACAATCACATTAACGGCGAACTGTGCGCCCTGTAGTTGTACACCGTATAGCTACAGGCCACCACGTACTTACGTAAGTAGCGCGTATAAAATGCGAATGCGAATTCGCTTTCGTTTTTCTTGATCGGTGCCGGTGTGCCGTCACATTTTGTGCTTGCGTCGCGCTACATAATTTACACCGAATAACAGCGAGACGCAGGAGAGCAGAGGAATGACTTCTCATTCTCAGATGTTTTTGTCTGTCATTTTTCATTGTGTGCAATTTTCCGCTTTTCTTGTGGCGCAGAGGGAAAATACGAGTACAGTATATTTTTTTTTTATTGTTTTGCTGCGTTTTCTGTGTAGCGGAGCACCACTAATGGTGGAGAATGAGTTTGAGAAATTTGCTTTTGTTTTTGCTCGGTTTGGTTGGGGCCACCTTAAAAAAAAAAACGCAGCTGCATGAAGGACACCCAGCCGCCGCCGTTTCAGACTCATTCTGTTTATGTAAATCCGTAGATACACTTTTCGTGGTGGCAAATTTCCTTTCCGATTGCTCAAGGAAATACGAATTTTCTGATAATTCACTCATGGTGCAGCTGGTGTGGTTAAGATTTTCACTTAATTCTCTTTTTTTTCGTTTTTCTCTGGTTGCAACTGTTGACCTTCTCTCTTTGTGAATGCCTGTTGCATGAACGCTCAACAAAGAACAGCATGCTGCAATGCTGGACAAAGCACAAAGGAACCCGGTGCGTATAATTTTTATTGACAGCTCTGGTAGTGTGAATTGCTTTGTTTGGCTGTTATTAAAGTTGGCAACAGCCAACAGCCAACAGCAGCCATAGTGAGAGAAAAATCGATTTAAACACAAAGAATCGAAGTAAACCCGATGGTCGAGCATTGCAAGCAATCTCAAGTGGTTTATTTAATGTTTGGACAGGAAGTGTTTTGGGTAAGACTAAATGTGGATTATGAACTGTTAGGTTGATGTTCTCCTTTCAGTTGAAAACAAACAACACATTCCAATGCAGTGTCTGTAGGGGTAGTCATTTCACAGGCTTCTCTCAAGAACCGATGATCAGACAGAATCGGTCGAGGGCTTCAAAACGACGGACATTGCCTTAAGATCAGACGAATGAATGAATCAAATTTAAGAAGATTCCTGTATCACCGTCACAGATTGTTCTTACACCTTCAAGATTTCGATGCTAAGTAGACAATTCCTGTTTTCTTACTCCAGTGGCTGCCAGGAAGTTTAGGATGTCAGTAAAACTATCTTTATTATTACAGTGTACTCTCTCCTTACGGACACCTCTCGTAACCAGACACCTCTTATAACCGGACAGATTTTAAAGAACGGTAATAAATACACGATTTTTCATATGAAACATTCTCCCAATTTTCGGAACCGCAAAAGAAAGTCGCTCTCCCTTGAATGGACAAAACACACCAACGTATGGCAGACTTTTAACATGATTTATTTTGTTTTCTTCTTCTCTACACTTTTCAAAGAAACAGAGCAAAAATGTAAACTGTGGAGTGTGCCTTTGGGTTATATTATCACGTTCGCGAAAACATGATTTTTGGTGGGGAACGCTAGAATGACACACGCATATCTCCGGCATTTTGAGAGATATTTTATATTATTTTGTGCGAATTTTGTATAAAGATAAAAATGATTCCGTTGGTCACAGTGAAGTGAAATTTTGTCTCTGGTAGGACAAATAATACCGGAATATGCAAGTGAACTGTACTTCTCGTCAGGGTATCCCGTATTGTCCTAACATACCTAAAATTTTCATGACCAGCTAGTTTTCTCAACCATTGACGGCACATGCTGTCTTGTCCGCGAACGTGTTATCCAACAGCTAGGTGCATTTATAAATCCCGTTACATTTTTTAAATAGGTTTGTATGTTAAGTGTATGTATGTATGTGTAATTTTACGCTTATTGCTATAGACAAATTAGTATGTTTCGGTAATTTGTGTTTATCACATAAAAATGACTTCCTTTACAAAATAAAATTGATACCACATGTCTATTTTGTTTCTTTTTTAAAGAATGTAATTTATTTTTCTCTCCCATAACCGGACATCTCTCATAACCGGACAAATTTCTCGGTACCGTCAGTGTCCGGTTATTAGAGAGTTTACTGTATTATTATTATTTATTATTAAAGGGGGCGATGCACCGCGACCTTAAGACCCATTGTGCCCCTTCAAGTCATAGTCGAAGGAACATCACTCTCCTCATTCACCCCAATTCTCAATGTCGTATTTGTAAGTCGTATACGAGCATAACTGTATTTTGTAATGTATTTGCTATTACAAAATGCGACTATAGTCGAACACGACTCACAAATACGACATTGAGAATTGGGGTGATTATTCCTATTGGAATCGGTTAGACAGAGCTTCGCTCATACCTAGCTCCGGTGAGAATTCCATTGGTCAGAGCATCTAATATAGACCAATTTCCCTGAGAAATTGCAGTAGGAGATTGGGTGCTAGGAGTGGTAGATCATCTGCTGTAATTTGGTATTTACCGAAGCACTTGAATCTTTTCTGGGTTAATGCCCCACATTCCACCAGTATGTGCTGGAGAGTTTCACTGGACTCGTTACAAAATTTGCATGAGTCTTCATCTGATAGACCTAGCTTCCTGAGATGTCCCTTAGGTTTACAATGCCCCGTAAGAAACGCAGTCAGGATGCGGAATTTCTTCTTGCTAAGGCCGATGCAAGCTGCGAGTCTCTTAAAGTTGTAATTACCCAAACGTTTTTTCGCCTGTCTTAGACCCTGATTTTTTGTCCAGGACTTGGTCCTGTCTGTCTTCTTCAGTGATCGGAACTCCTCTTTTATGGTGTTTTCGCCTATGTCGTCTTTCTGTCAAGTTTGTCCGTCTCTTCATTACCTTCTATACCTAGGTGTCCCAGTAGATGGTTCCCCAGTCTATTAAGTCTATCTAGGCATTCCCAGACAATTCTAGCTTTGATAGCTCCTTGGCTGTCTGACATTATTGCTACGTTGCGTTCGCTGTAGCATTTATAAAGATTGAGTTGGGCACATCTGTCGATAGCACAGATTTCAGCTTGAAAAATGCTGGTGTATCTGCCCATGGGTTCGAATAGTTTAGTTCCGGGCCCAAACGCTCCTGCCTCCATTCCTTCCTCAGTTTTTGAACCATTTGATGGTACAGGTACTCAGCCTGTAGATTCCACATTCGTTGCTCCAGTCTTTCTTGTTACTTAGTTTAATGTCGACGCTATTTGATCAGTTAAATGTCCTGATAACGTCGTCCCTACGGAATCCCAGAAGGGGAATCTTATTATTTTAGCGTAATCCTTATGGCTGATGCACTTTCCTTTAAAGCTTTCTTATGGGAATAAAAATATTCTGAATGAAGATTTGAAAAGACTCTTGAAAAGACGTCAGACAGGTTTGGGTCAAAATACACCATGAATAGCAACCGTTTTTAGTTAGCTAGTTAGGTTAAGGAGACTATAAATATACCAGATCTTATCCCTCCATCTATGGTCGCCGTGGCCGTGGTGGTTAGTGCCTTGCACTACCACGCAATGCTGCCCGGGTTCAATCCAAGACCGGGTCTAACACCTAAAGAGTTTTTTCACAGTGCCCACCTCTTTCGAATGTCTGACAAGCATCAAAGAGTATCATTTGTCACGATTGAGCTTTTCAACTTGCCGTGCGGAGTCGGCAAAAAACTGTAGGTCCCTTCCGTTCGTGCAAAAATATAACACGTACACACAAATGGTTGCGAGAAGCAGGCCCAAGTTCACCCCGAGCTGTAGCGCCAACTAAGTAAGTAAGTAATCCCTCCATCTATCTTGGAATCCTTCGTATGTCATACAATATTTTATCTGAGGGTTATTTGGCTGATTGATAGATACAGATTCTTCTCGCCCTTGTCCAGAGATATCTGGAGTATAGCCCTACCATCCGTTCTACCAAGATAAACGTTTTCCCCTCATGGGCATGGTTATGGGTGATTTATTTTTTCTTCTGTTTGCAGCTTGTTCCATCTGAGCTCATGGTATCTGGTATATCGGTCTCGTAGACATTTATATCAATTACTCGTAATCTCTTCACTCAGATAGCTACTAAGCATAATCGAAAAGTTCCGCCCCAACTCTTTTTTATTTTCATCAAAATTTCCGTTTTATAATTTTTTTTTTTTTTTTTTGGAAAAGCCACTGAAACCCGAACATTTAAATTCCATCTGACGTATACGCAACTTTTCACTTTTCACAAAGAAACCATTCAATCACCCCTGTTGCCTGCCAATAGAAAACCGCTGCGCAACAGAGTAGCTTTCTGGATGGAGCAACTATTTAATTTCAATGAATTCTAATATTCATGTGTTGTCTTCAATCAAAGAAAAGGTCAAGTTTCCATCTCCATCCACTGAAATAAAAGTCCTGTGCCTGCCGCTCTATCCTCCCCCCCATCTAGTGGAGGATAGAGAATTCCTGTAGATTTTCAATTCTGGAATGATGTACATATTTGCCACCAAAAAATGGAATGGATATAGATAGAGAAATATTATGTGAAATGTATGTATGAACATACGAGTCCATATGTATACATTGTATGTGAATGTACATATATCAATCCGGATGAAATATTTCCTCGAATTTTTCTGGAATGTAAGGACATGCGGGGGGAAAATTGATGTGAATGAGAATGAGTTAAGGTGTTCCTTCTAAATGTCTTGATATGCTAACGAGTGCGGTTGTCCTTTGAAATTGAGGACGAAACCTAACAATATTCTAATGGAGAAATGAAATAACAATAAATGGAAGTTTCGAAGAACTTAACTTGTTTTCGATTTAATTAATAATAAAAGTTTTCATAAGGTGGGATGAGAGGATTTAAGGCAAATCAAATCCTTGAATCCATGTGGACGTTCATTGTTTTACTTTAAAGTTCTTGACCACGTGCGAATACATATTAGAAAGCTGAAAAGGATTATGTGCGTTTAAATGTGTTCCCAAAACTTGAATGAACTTCTTTGATTTGAATAAACTTTAAATCGGTAAAGTACACCAAAGGCGAAAAGTTTTACACCACTAAAGTAAAGCAAATTCATACGTTTTGACATTTTGTTTTAATTTTTTATTCTATCAAAGTCAATATCTTTCGGAAATATTCCATATGGCAGAGCAAAACTCGCTTGAACTGCTCTTTCTCGATGAGTAACGTCGAAGCAAACCACGTTCTCTACTCCACTTTTCCAAACTATGCATAGCTAAATCGACACGACAATTCATAAATTTTTTTTTTTGGAACTCGTAAATCTCTAATTTTATGGCAAACAACTTGGATTCGTGATTCCAAAATATAATCCTCTGTTTTTTTTTAAATCTTCTTTAGATCAATAATCTTGGGCTTGGTCTCGTTTCTTTGTTTTTAAGAGATAAACTTCACTATTTTTCTCCTAACATCCTTATAAATTCCCGGTGATGTATTGAAATTTCTTATCTAGTTTGTTTAAATATGCTCTCGGTCTTAGTGCTGCACGGAGATGGTACACACCACTCTTGCTCACCTAACATACTTATATTCGTCTTTAGTCTTAGTTGCTTAATCCCGCCAATATTTACCCATAGGGTGTCGTTGTTGCATTTATATTTTAGATCGATCTTTTCCTCAAAAGGCCGAGTAACAAATTTTCTCCTGGTTTTTCGAGGGTTTTTTTTCCTTGTGCCTATGCTTTCCGATATTTTTTTTTATCTGCCGAGCAGCATCCATACGGCCTAAGTGTATGTAGGTTACCAAACGAAAAGAGTTTGTTTTATCTTCCAAAATTTTCTTCGTCAATTCCAAATTTAGTGTTTTTCTAATATCTCCGTTCCTTATTCTGTTGGTTCTCCTTACTCTTGGCACTCTCCTGAGGTATTTCCTCCCCGTGGCTTGGATCTGGCTTTCCTGTTCTTCAGGAAGAATCCAGTTCTTTCCTCCAAATAGCAGAATTTGAGGTATATTGAATTACAAATGAATATTTATGAGCTTCGCGTGATTTCTTTATGATCTGAGATAAAAAAAAAACTCAAAAATACGAATTTTAAACGTATTTGCACGGACCTTCCACGGACTTTATTTAGTTTGAAAGACTTTATTTCACGTCAAGACTCACTTCCAAACTGAACTTATAGCTAACATTGAATTTGTGTAGCATTACCTTATTAAAATCGATCGCAGTCATCCATTCTTTGCTT
Source organism: Brachyopa scutellaris (assembly GCA_949775065.1). Taxonomy (NCBI): domain Eukaryota; kingdom Metazoa; phylum Arthropoda; class Insecta; order Diptera; family Syrphidae; genus Brachyopa; species Brachyopa scutellaris. Next base: position 109,057,131 of record OX459113.1, read on the forward strand.
CCGTTCACACCGTTGTTGGCGTTTCGCTGACGTTGCGACCGGAAGTTTTTCCCACTGAATAAATTGATTTTTAAAATAATTTTGATATCAGCTCATCGCTGACCTATTAGTAGACATCGTAAGAATCTGTTCAAGCAGCAAGCATGCAGATTTTAGCGTTTTTTTGACGTGCATGCATATTAAGCCGTTTTCCAGAATTCGAGCATATTTCAAAAATGCTCAGTAATTTTCAGTCTTAAAGTACATATATTTTTAACCGACATAAAACATATAAACAGAAAACTAACGTACTACGAAAACGAAAACACTTGTCTATATTCAGATTTGTCGCATGTGAATTCACTACCACTAAAATATGCTCCGTACGAGTGAGCGAGTAGGAATCCTTGTTATTCATTCTTCGCTGTGACCGTCCGTGCAATAGAAAAACTGGAAACGCCAGGACTGGAATTAAACGGGAGTGTTCAATTGAATGAAGCTTTTTTGTCGAAAATGAACATGCTCCCACGGAAATAATTCCTAGGCAACCCGAAGGCCGTCCACGCATGCAATGTCGGCTACGAAACCATTAGAGAACGATGTACGATTTAAAGATCAGCGACAATGAGCACATCCAAAAACGCTCTCTGGCAGAGACGGCGATGTTTAAGTATTCGCCAACGACTTCTATCGACGCGATGTCGAACGTTCATAATCTGCATATAAGCTGGTTTTGTGTGATAGGCGCAAATCATTTGTATTCGAAAACCTTAAAAAACATGTGATTGTGAAATGTAATCGTTCACTTGTTTTGGAAGAAGGAGAATTAGAATAAATATGAAGCATATTTAGTTTTTTGAGCATATTTTCGAGCATATCCCGTCCGTTTTGCATGCAGATGCATTTTTCGATATTCTTGAGCAGATTTTTACCAGGTCTACTCATTACCCATGACTCGCGTTATTCACATGGTATATTTTGATTTTCGATATAAACAATTGCAACTCGAAATTCTATTCCCTTATTTCGTTACCACTGAGTTTTCTGTTATGCTCTCGTTGCTAGCTATTTTTCAACAGAACTTGGCATCACTACATGCAGAGAACAATGAAAAATTGTAATTGAAGTGAAAAAAAACCTTTAATATTTGTTTAAGCTTCTTTTGTGTCGCACATCCAGCAGTGCTGCCAAGTTTTAAACATTCCTTTGAGTGGCCTAATATGGTTTTGAAATTCTGATATTGTGTTTATATTCCATGTCGAGGTTGTTCATTGCTAATATTTTTCGACAGAACTTGGCAGCACTACATGCAAAGAACAAATTGTAATTGAAGTGAAAAAAAACGTTCAATATTTTTTTAGCGTTTTTTTTTTGTGGCGCACATTCAGAAGTGCTGCCAAGTTTTAAGCATTCCTTATATGTAGCGGGAAATATGGTTTTGAAATTCTGATATTATTTTTATGTTCCTCCAAGTCGAACAATGATACTGAAAACAAAAGGCCGCCATTGTCTTTGAATTAATATACTCGTTGTAATGCCAACAAATAGCCAAAAATCCTTCTGACAACTTTCTTATTAAACTTGCTTCATTTGTCTTCTATATAAATACTCATACATACATAACTGGACTTAAGAGACACACTCCGTAATCGGTAGATGGTCGTTAACAAGCATACCGACAAAACTTTCAAACGGAAGCTGAGAAGAAAATATAAAATCAATTTCAAATCGTCACACACTGCAGGAAGAGCTAAGTTTTCAACACGAGTATCTTTTGGGGCAAACGGAAAAGTAACTTTCCCAAAAATTAAAGATACTTTTGAAAGCATGAAACATAATTTCCCCATGTGTAACGAACGTAGGACAAAGTTTTCGGTTGAAACCCAAAAAACACACACACACATATTCACTTCGAACACCGATAGTCTACTGCACGGAAGTGAATTCAAAAAAAAAAATACTACGAAAGTTTACTACTATTGTATTAATTTGTTATCACTGAACTTGGGTATTATTAACAATATGAAGAACCGTTCTATGCTCTGCTGAGTTTTAGAATTGATTTGTTAATTTATTTCCATTTATCACGAATGCCTTACATGGGCGGTGGGGGAGAGAAAAACATTGTCATCTAAAATAACAAACCTCCCCCCACCCGCCATACAACTACAACTGCATCGAATGTGATTTCGGGAGGAGGGATACAAAAAATTCGATTGGAATTGTTTTTTTTTCTTTAATTTATTTATTTAGCTGCATCCCCGGATACATTCTAATCGATTTGTTTGCGTCCCGAGTTTTGAGTTTTTATTCTGTTTTATTTTTTGTGTATGCGCATTTGTAGAGCAATTAAATAAAGCACTGAAAATATGCTCTGCATGCACAAATACAAAGAGATAAAAACGGATTAGGTGTTGATTTGATTATGCGAAGGATTTAATCGTAATCCTGTTACGGATAACATGGTCGCTGCTGCTGCAGCAGTAATTGCAAATATTTGTTCGTCTGGGTGGATTTGTGGTTGGTTACCGTTTTTTTTTTTTTTTTGCTTTTGCATGTCTGGTAGTTGTTAGTTTCAAGCTCACTCGAAAGTGTATTTTTTTTGCTGTAGGTGTTAATAATTGATAGTCGTCGTAGTTGAAATAGTTAAGTAGCAGTTTAGCGCGAACTCACTTAAAACAGTTGCAATGCTGTTCAGGATTCTCTGCACGAATTATAGAATCCAACTAGGTGAACATTCCTAATCGTTCGATCCTTACAAGTACAATACAATTTATTTCTATTAAAGTAACCGGGAATTATCTCTACAACTGTGCGTTGAAAGGATAAGTGTTTGGGAGAGAATATCTTTAACACAAATATGATTAAAAATGATTAATCTTCTGGATCTCTAGCCAACAAAGTGTCAAGAAGGCATGCATATAGTCTTCTACGCCAGCAACAAAAGTATAATGGTGGAAAATATGGCCTTGTGGATGTACACAGCTGGTGCGTCCAATTCTTACCTACGGGTTCATAGTTTTGTCGTATGCTCCAAGCAAGAATTTCAAAATCAATAAAATCTGAAGTGTCCAAAGAGAGGCAGCATAGGCACCACCTATGCACTGTGGCCGTGCCCAACTGATGCTCTAACTATGCTATTGCACCTTCTTACAGCTTACCTTCATATCAAAAGCACCAACTTGTGCAGTGCAGACCGACTCAAAGAATCTGGGTGCTGGACTGCTTAACCGTATTGGCACAGCAAAACCTTGGAGACACTACCAAATGACTTGGTTACGTCTCCAACAGATTACAATCCCCACGACCATAACTTTATAAGCATTTTGTTGTATGTTTGCCAACCAGAGAGGAAGAATTTCTAGTGACAGATTTCGATACAACAGCATATACCGATGGTTCATAAATGAACTGCGGAGTTACCACGGGTATTTTCTTCGAAAAACTCAATACATTGAAATTCTACCGCCTACCGAATTTCGCCAGTGTTTTCCGAGCGGAGGTACTAGCGATTCTCGCAGCTTGTCACAATTGTATAAACGATCCAATACGAACGTTACGAGTATATCGCTATTGTAACAGATAGTCAACCCGCAATTGCCGCAATTAAACAAGTTATTCGGCTGCCACATCATTAAAACCTGTTGCCCAATGCCAGAAATAAAGGACAGCATACTGGCCAATAGGGAAGGGATTCGGCCAAACGAAGGTTCGCTCAAAACAAATTCTGTCGTAGCTGCATGGACAAAAATGAGATAGTGGCCTTTACTCACTTTCAGTGCAAATCTCCGTCTCTAGGCAGAGCCAGGCAGAGCACCCTACTTCGAAGAACTGAAATATGTAGATATTCACGAAATAGATTAAAGAACTGATCCTTTGCCTACACTCCACAGGATGGATATATACCACTTAAGTTATGGTACCAGAACGGCCGGTCGGCGCTTTGTCTTGCGCTAATTGGGTTTGCAAAAATACATGAATTGAACTTCGGATTATTTTGACCACCGACCCGTGTTCACCAGATCTGGCATTCAGGGACGAAAATTCGTAGGAAAATTTGACATTTCGCTCATTTACTTGAAGACTGTCATAACTCAAAAAACGCAATTTTTGAGTTTATGTTGCAGAATTATTCGCTACATCATGCTTCATATTGTGTATCTTGTGTACTCTCCTCGTGAGAAGAGAAAGCAATTATAAGATTCCCCACAAGTTGGTAGTCAATTAAAAACTTTAAACGCGTTTTCTGCAAAATCACGTTTTTTGAGTTATGTCACTCTTCAAGTAAATGAGCGATTTGACTATAACAGGTGTGTAAATCGCTTTCGTTCACATACATACTCCAATTATAGGCAACTTGAGCAATTGACAGTATACTGAAGAAAACTTATCGCCGAATTTTGACAGTAGCTTCAGATTGCTCTCGACGATTATAGTTGAGCCTTTAAAGTTCGCTCGGAGGACAGAGATTTTCGTCGAATGAAGAGGCCATTTTGCAGAGCAAGATGTCAATTATTATTTGAACGGATTAAAGACATGGGAGCATCGCTGATAAAAATGTATGGACTTGCAAAGAGACTACACTGCGCGAAATAACTATATTGGACAAGCAAAAAACTAAAAAAAAAACATATTTATTTTATTATTATTTTAAGGACTTTGTTTTTTTTTAAATTAAAGGCATAAAGCTAGAAAGAAATACATAAAAAAAAATTAAAGTTGTTCATTAATTAGAAAAACAGAACGTATATTTTGTATAACTTCGAACGAAATAAGTGTAACAGACAAGATCTTAAAAGTCAATTCTGCTGTAAAAATTTGAGTAAAATATTTTGAAAATAATATGTAAATATTTTGTTCTTCCTCCTTTTTTTGGTTAAAACTACTATTAAGCGTCGAGGCATTGAATCGAGTAAATTTTGTAGTGTTGATATGTCAATTTGTAGCCATTCTTCCTGAATAGCAGTTTTTAGCTGCAAAAAGGACTCGAACTGGCCTACATCTGAGCAAATCCGCTTCGACAGTATGCCCCATTGCTTCCCTATGGGATTTAAGTCAGAACTTACTGTAGGCCAACAAAGAGTGGAGATGTTACGCAACTTAGAGTAATTGTTTGTATATGCCGATACATGTATGGCGGCGTTATCCTGCTGGAACGTCCATTCTTCTCCTCACAAATTATCCATAAGAACATTGTCCAGCAATTCAACATATTTCTCCGAATTCATTTTATGGGAAACAAAACAAATTGAAGTCTTTCCTCTGTACCCAAAACCAGCCCATACTCCCAGACATCTTTGGAAGTTCCTCGAGTCCCGAGTTTTACGATCTCGGTGTATATCTCTCCAATATTTGTGTCCTCCGTCAGGAGCATCCATATTAAATTGCTTTTCATCACAGAAGATGACAGATTGGCATTTCGTGATGCAAAACTGATGTTTCTCAGCAAAACATAACCTAGCCTCCTTATGCCGTAAGAGAAGCTTAGGTGTCAGTAAGCGCTATTGATATATGTATAAATATAATGGATTTATTCTCCTTTAAAAGTAATTGGACTCTTCTTGTTGTTACTAGAAGAGACAATTGGAGACTTATTTGGGAAGGACTGATTTGCTTATTAATGGATAAGCGCTTAATTTTCCTTTTAACTCTTTCATTATTTGTTCGTGTACGACCAGATCTCCTTTGTTTCCCAAAATTACCAATATCCTTTAAGTAGTTTTAGACACTGTTTTCATTCCTGCGTATTTTCTCCGCGGTTTGTCTAATGGTTAAGGCATTTCTTTGAAAATTTGGGATTCCCAGCCTCTCGTCCACAGACAGTGCTTTTCCACTAGGCAATTTCTGTTAGTTGCAAAAAAGAAGGTACATTTGACACATTAACTGTTTTCAACTACACACCGATTTATTATAATTTGTCGGCTCAAAATCACTTTCGCCACTTAAACGTGCGACTGAAACTCGTGTCTGCTATATTTATTTCGCACCGCAAAACTAATAGCACACGAAAGAACACCGAAACAAGAATATAAGGACATTGAAAGAGTTAAAAGTACCGCTATGTTTTACTTTAAATACTCCATTTTTCAACACAATGAAAAAAATTATGTGTTAGTTAAGAAATTTTATTGTTTTTTGAGAAAATGCAAATGGAAATGCTTGTCCGATATAGTTATTTCGCGCAGTGTATGAGGAAAATTTAAGCTGAAAATTAATTTTCATTGTATGCTGCCACCTGTGACGATAAAATCGAGGGCAATTTATTGAACCAAAATAGGTCCTGCTAGGCTGTGTCGGTTAAACTCGATTGCATCAAGTTACGTGCTGGCACCTCAGCTTGCCGAAGCGAGTATTAAATCAAATGATTGCCAGCATCAACTGTAACCACTGTACCATCGTCGTAGTACGATCTAATTACTGTTTCTGTTGATGTAAATGTTCAGCTGTCGAAAACACAACCAAGAATGTCGCAAACGTCACGTTCGTAGCAGCTTTGATGGCTGAGCAATATTTTTTTTTATTGAAAACTGAGATTAAATTCAGAATCCATTTCGAAAAAACCGAATGGAATATCACTGCTGACTTACCAACAATCCAATTATATCGCATGTCTTAACTATTTTCATGCCTCATGGCATATTTTATTGGTGTCTACGTAACTCGTACCTGTGCCTGGATTTAAATATAAAATCAGAGCTTATGCTGCACCATTGAAATGTACATATGCATATGAAACCCAACCATATATGTACTCGAACATTGTGTGTGTTTATCTAACAAATTATCTGCATCGTCATAAACCTGGTTATCTAGTAATTTCTTGCCATCAAAATCCATCATGTCATTCCACACCGGTGCACTTTATGCTGAAGTAAACCATCGCTATTTCCATCATCTGCCACAAAATCAACCCTTGAACTGCTCACACAGCACAACGTAACGTTATGATGACATGAGTGCGGCAGTGGGTTTCTCTCGTGTACATCGCACATCCTCTTCTCGAGGTACACAAACGCGTAAGAAAGGTTGTGCCTTAATTACTTTTGAATCATAATTAAGTTCCGACAGCCCTTTTTACTCAATTAACCCATCTTAATGGCCCCCTCATTCCATGATGTCCCCAGCGCCTTACGCTGTCACTGCTGCAGCTCACCTACTGTTCTGGTGATGCTGGTGGTGGTGCTGCCAATCACTTGTGTCTTTTTTTTCCTCCCCTTCCACGTCACTCCAGCCACCATTCCCTCCTGTCCATTATTTTCTATTCCTTTTTTTTTTTTACATTTTTTTCTCCCCTCCTCGCCTTGTCGGTGGAATCTCTCCAATAATTATAAGCATGGGATTTTGTTAATGTGGAGGGTGGTGGCACTGGCAATGCCATCATTTCTTGATTATTTCCTTCATTAAATGAAAGGTGAACTAGAAGAGGTGAACCTTTGAAAGGCGGTCCCTTCTTTGTTTGTATTTTAAGGTTCAATGAGGTAAGAACAAAAGGAATGGGACTTCCTTTTTTTTACTCAAAACTACCTAATTTTGTCTCCTCCCAAAACTTAATTTTAATAAAACTTAATTTAATTTTATTCTTTGTTCTTTTCTTTACAGGTACTCTCAGCGTTGGACATATTGCAACCACCTCATTTGGATTTCTTCCAGGAAATGTATCCTTTTTATAAAAAATTAAATGACAAAAGAAAATGATGGTAAACTGAGGGAGAACATCTCCACAAAGTCATCCACCACCGAGAATGTAAATGAAAATGTTTCCACATTCCCCAACTGCTGACAGTCAATGATTTGATAAAATCAGGTTCCGTTTCTACCGAATATTCTGCTTCCTTTTGATGGGATTGAACTTCCTGTCATTTGGTTTTGTCTTTAATGTTTACTTACTCTGTCTCCTTCGCTTGGAAATTTTGTATTTAAATGAATTGTATAATGTTGTTATAGGGTGATGCAATCATTTTGAAAAACAGTTTTGAAGTTATGTAGTAAGTTAGGTTAGGTAGGAGAGGCTGAGCCATCCCAAAACACTAGGCACTAGAGTGGGCCCTTCGCGATCACCTAAGACTCCAACTAAACCGCCACAATTTAATCAAAGCATTTTATCACCCTGCAAAATTTTATGCGGAGTCTATGGTTGATTTGGCCTACCTCCCCTAGGTTACTAAAAAGCTATCTAGTAAATCTGACTTTTTTTGGGATGAGCGATGTTGGCAAAACATCGATATTGACATCGATGTCAACATCGCTGACTGTGAACATCGATGATCGATAATAATCGAACTCTAAAACATCGATGTTATAGAATGAACTTATAGAATGACGTATAAAAATAACATACTTGCATGGAAGCGGCAGAAATCGTGATTATCAAAGTCCCAAATACACAAAATGCCGAAAAAATAAAACACGATGTTCTAAAAATAAAACCGAAATTGGGGCAAATAATCAGCCTTATTGTGAGTTTCACCCGAACAACATTCCGCCCGGAAAAAATCACATTTCACTTTTCCCCTATTGTGAGTTTCGTCCGAAACTTCATTCGGGAAACACCATTGACAGCTAAGAATTTCACTTATTTATAGTAGGCGAAAAAGAGAACAAGACGGGAAATGTAACTGTAGAAAATGATATTTTTTAATCTCAACAACAAGAAGTAACATTTTATTCAGGCGAAACTCACAATAGCTTTTAAAAATTCGACCGAACAAAAATGTTTCGCGTGAAATATTTTCCGGCTGAAACTCACAATAAGGCAATTTTTTTAATTTCTCATATATGCACTTATAAGATAACGCATGCTAAGTCTTCAATTAATATTTTAAACATTCAAAATATTCAATCAAGAGTCGGTTCTCTTTTGCTAACATCGATGGTCGATGTTTTGTTCTTAACATCGATTATGCGATATTTTACGTACTTCAACATCGATGTTTAGTCTCTCAACATCGATGTTTTGTGAACAGAAGAAGAATATTTCTCTCGAAAGTGTTCAAAATGGGCTTTGCTTTCTGACCTATCGTCCAGCACTCGGCACCATGGAGGAGAACTGGCAGGATTAATGTTTTGTAGAGTAAACATTTCGTCTTCCGAGCAGCGTTGTGCTGAAGTACTCAATTTGGGTAATTTGGCTCAGGTATTTCTATTTTGGCTCAATGCTCAGAGCCACAGAGAAATGGCTCACATTTGGCTCACTTGGCTCAGATCTTCATTCTCTTGAAAAAAGATATTAAAGAACAATAAAATCGTAATCAGGAAATAAGAATTCAATCTTTAAATAACATTGAGACGAATTATCGAAATCACTTAAAGCATGCAGTAATTCACTCCATTCTCCAGAACAACGCAGCTTCCGAGTTCGGAGTTTCCTACTCTTAGACTTCGTCGATTCTCCAGTAACGTGTCATTCGTGGAGTTAATGTTCACTCTAAAGGCGTTTTTCTTTTTTAGTTCAGAGCAGAGCGTGGGCTGAGCGCTGAGTAAAATGCTGAGCGCAGCCAAAACAAGATTTGACAGATAGGAAAAAATCGAAAACAATTGAAATGGCGGACGAGGATTTTTGTTATGGCGTAGAAGTTAGTTAATACAATTTAATAATTGTATTAATTAATATTAATAATTAGTTTGATTATGCATAAACTTAATTTAAGGTTATGAATGGATGAAAAACAATTTAAGGTTATAAACGATTGAAAAATCATATGACAGCTAAGTTCTCAAGTGTCTTTCAAAATTAAATCAGAGCGCTCAGTGCTCAGACGCGCTCTGAACACACACACGCTTAGTTCAGATTGCGCTCGATTCGTTTAGACTCTGTTTAGAGCTCAGCTCTGAACTAATAAAGAAAAACTCCTTAAGAAGTAGAATCCATAACCGATGTTACGATTGTCAACAGTGACGTTTTGTCCTGGGCGGTGGACTGGTGCTGCTGTGTTTTTATATTTGTGCTTGTCTTCGTTCACTTCAAGACCAATTCATTTCGCCTGTCCTTCCATTGCCGTAAACGCTTCTGTGACTGCACGCTGGGAGCGACCAATGGCGTCGACGTCGCCTGCATAACCCAGTAGCTGGACGGATTTGTTGAAGGTAGTGCCTTCCGTGATGATACCTTATTACCTACCCTACGAACTATCTGTTTCACCACTAGATTGGAAAAGTCACATGATAGCGCTTATTCTTCTCGAAAACGTACGTTTGTAATAGTTTAGACGTACTGTCTCCAAACTGCACATCACCTGGCGTGCTTTCAAGCGTAAGGCAACACAACAAGTATTGATGGGCTTCCAAATTCTTCCATCCGTCTTGAGGTCTACTATCATATGCGCCTTTGAAGTCGATGAAAAGATGGTTGTTGGTCTCGATTTGAGATTCGTTGGTATTTTCCAGTACTAGTCAATTGAATCTACCGCCGATCTGTCGGGCCGAGACGTTCAAATATCAGATTGGCAATGATCTTATACCCGATATTTAGCAGCGTATTAGAGAACAGTGTGTGTTCAACCGACAGTTTAGTTTGGTTCAATGCTTCCGTAGTGATTTTACCATTGGACTTAACGTGATCTCAGACAATCAGTTGCTGGTTAAATGGGATCTTATTTTATTCTATTTGTATGCGGACTGCATTCTATACAAAATTCTTGCAAAAAGAAGAACATTGCGTTTTATATTTTGTTCAAACTGTCATATTGTTGGGACCACCCTGTTCTTTCATCTAATAATGGGACACATTTAAATTTTCGTTAGCAATGTCTATATCTCTATGTATGTAAATACATATGTATATCGATAGATATCTTCAACTTGTGTTGAGCAGAATAATAAGCTTTCATTAGAGATACTTTAAGGAAACCTAACCGAAGGAACCATAGAAAAATTAAAACTTATTCTATTTCCATTAGTTATACATAGTTAGATACCTTTCTATAAATATGTATGTAGATGTATACGTCCTATGAAGATGTTCTTGATTACCATATTTGTCGATTGGAATTCAATAACGTTTGTGGGAACAATCTTCTACGGATGAAAAGTTCTATATAAATGGGTTAGATAATAGAGGGGGTAATGTTATTGATGAGCGTACAGCACACAGCCTTGGTATGGTGTGGTGGCGCTTACGGGTGAACTTTTTCAATTAAAATGAGATGAAGAAGTTATTTTCTTACTATAACAAGAAAAGTGAAGCTCTTATTATATAATGATTGTATTGTTTTCAATTAGAGCGTCAGCAATTAAAATGAAGAAGGTTATCGGACATGAAGGACGTAATAATGCTAAAAGGGTTGAAAAGGTTGAATCTAAACCAGAGTCAGAGAAGACATTTTCGTCAGTTGTTTTATAAACTTACTTCAATGGGTGATGAAAAAGATACATACAGTGCCGTTCGAAAAAAATTTGCTCGAACTATTTTTTTTGAAGTTTGGCGAATTGATTCCAATAACTACATAATGTGTACATATTTTTTTAATGAGGTTTTGTTTTATTGGGTACATATTTTCAAACGTTTCATGACACTTTTAGAGTGTTCGAATTTTTACCTGCAGTCAAGGGAGAAAAATGGGAAACATTGTCCATTCAATAGGTACTTTGCTGGACCTCCTCTTTGTTTAATTACTGCTGCACATGTGCGATTCATTGACTCAGATAGGTTTTTCCATACAGGTATAGTGTTCCAGGTCCGGATTAGTAATTTTCTTAGGATGGCAATTGACTCTGGACGCTTCTTTGCAATCTTAAGTTCCATGATTGACCAGATATTCTCAATTGGATTGAGGTCTGGGCTGTAGGGGGGCCAGCTTAGCACATCAATATTGTTTTCTCCAAGTAATTTTTAACCTAAAAAATTAAAAAAAACAACTAATATAGTCATAGAAGTTGTAGCTTATTTTAAAACTGTAAATTAATCTTTTATTTTCTAGAAAATAAAAAGTCTCCGTGGCGAATGTGGTCATAACATGCACACACAAATGGTTGCGAGAAGCTAGGCTGACGCCGTATATATTTTTTCAACAAGTTCATTTTTACAATTTTGGCTTTTTTTGGAGCATTATCCTGTTGAAATATCAATCTGCAAGTGTAACTAAAAAGCTCTAGCGCGGAGGGCTCTAATTCATATTCTACGACCCTTAGACAAATTGCCTCGGTGACTTTCGATTCTGAAGAGGCCATTTTACCTTTTCCATCTCCAGAGAAGCATCCCCAGACCATCACACCTTCAGTTCTGGAGGCCTTCATATCCACTAAAGTCTTTAATTGATACCGATGGCTTTGGAGCACCAAAAACGATTTTCCACTGAGGTCGTCTTTTTGGGCCCCTCTGAGCCTTTCCTTCTGCTGGTAGTGACGGTCTTACGATATTTATGAAATTCCATGCTACAATTCGTTGAACAACATTAAATCTTTCAGAAATTTGACCGGTTCTCGAAATTAGACGTGACGGACACAAACTATTAGACTCAAAACTGATTTTTTGTTTTAACTACTTTGGTTCGGCTATCACGAGCTAAATGCATTTTTCATTCATAATTACATCGACTTTTGCGCACTAATTCAATGACATTTTGCTACCCCGTGCAGAAAACATCGTTGCTCTTATAAACTCCAAGGACTGCTATCCGAAGGAGTAAGAAAGGGTTTGAGCAAGCTTTTTCAAAAAGCACTGTATGTACCTACGTGGCCGGTCCGATAAGTACTTAGGCTACAAAAGAAAAACAAAAATTTTGGAAAAGTTGCGATTCATTTCTCAACATAGTCTCCTTTTAACTCGATACACTTGATCCAGCGATGCTCCAACTTCTTTAACCCATCCAAAAAATAGGTTTTCTCGAGGTCTGCAAAGTAGGCCTCCGTGGTGGCGGCGATGACCTCCTCATTCGAAAATTCGCGGACAAGCTGGCTTCCACACGTGTTCAAAACAAAACTACGAGTCCGATTCGGCTGAAATTTTGACAGTAGCCGTCTAAGAGAATGTACTAGACGATAGTAAATCTCTCTTGTGATACTGGCACCATCGGGCGGTGAGGCTAAGTACTTATCGGACCGCCCACGTATGTATACTGTTACTTGGATAAGGAAAAAGTAACACTTAGATAGAGGTTAATTCTGTGAAGATTTAAAAGAGTACTCACAATACAAATGGAGTAGTTTGAATGTTGCTTTTATTTCTCTTTCTGTTAACCTTGACATTTAGTTTCTCGTCCATTAAAATTGCGGATTATAAGCTCACGTGATTCAATTTATTTTTGTAACACATTAACAAACTTGGCTGCCCCTAATTTAGCATATGAGACCGAACCCATTTGCTTTTTTTTTTTAATTAAAAATACAACGCACACATCCAATTTAAAAATGTAGACAACTCAAAAGTTTTCTCAATTTTATCGCTTTGTACCTTATTTTCGATAAATTAAATTCCACCCCTTAAATAGTCCTCGAAATAATGAAAAGAAACAAGCATCCCCAAAAGAGTAATTTAATAGCTGGCGTGTCCTTTAAATGACTTTCGGAAGAAAATTAAAGATAACATTCAACGTAACCGAATTACAAATTTATGTATATCTTTCGTGTCTGTGCATAATGAAAAGAAAAGGAGACCTGCGAGTATACGAGTTATCTCTTAAGACCGATAAGCAACATGTGTCATCCTAGTGTAACTTGGAACTTTTTTGTTTTTCTCATACATATGTGTACGTATGTGTACATACATATGTATGTATTCTTCATTTATTCGATCTGAAAATTAAATGCCTTTACTTCAGTTAACTAAACAAAAGGATAATTATTGTGGTTGATTTGCCCAAGGGAGCAGAGAAATTAAATTAAGTTTCCCTTCAACGAACTTTTTGTTTTTGTTTTGTTTAATTGTCTTAATCAAAAGCAATAACAGGGTTAAAGTCGTTAGCAGTTGTCAACCTTCCGGATCTCATGGACAACTAAATTCATAATTTTAAATTCCGCGGACTACCAATAGGAACAAAACTTCTATGGAAGGCACCTATTTAATATAACAAAATTAAAAATGCTAACTCAATTTTAACAAAATCGTCAAAAATGCATTGAATTTTTTGAAGTTTTGAGATTTTTCTGCGGGCCACCGGCATTTTCTAGCGAACCTCTGGTTGGGAATGCAATTAAAAAAAAAAAGTTTTAAAATTCCAGTACGCGTACACTTTATACGGCACCCGTAAGTCAGTGGTTAGTCCCAGCAAACACCAAAAAGTTTTTTCATGGTGCCACCTCTTCCGTCTTGAGGTGCTTCTCAACTCGCCGTTCGGAGACGGCAAAGAACTGAAGGTCACTGTGGGCTTGATTTTGTTATGAAACTTCTGACTCCGAATATTAATTTAAAGTTATTTTATACGAATACTTAGCCTTGCTGTAACAGAAATCAATGTTGCCCATTGCCCAAAGTCATTCATTAGCTAATAAGGTGTCCATTTCAGACCCGTCTTCTCAGCTGCTTTCTGGGCCTCTGGGGTTCTCTGAGGTGGCCATCTAAGTCCCCTTCGCTTCATCCTAACTACAAACGATCTTGAAAGAGTCGTCAAATACTCTTCTTTCTCCCTCTATACTGACGATAGCAAATTTTTTAAAGCCGTTTCTGATCTCCTTCGACAAGTCCTCGATGGTTCTTCTATTTGGTGCCTCAAAAAATTGTTTAGAGCTCAGCTTTGCTAAATGCCAATCTATAACCTTGTCACGTAAGAACAACCAGTCTTTTCCTCGACTTTATCTTCTCCACATTCAACCTATACCCGTCGTTCAATCTCTTCGCGACGTATTAAATTTCCATTCGCGTACTTTTTGCACTAAATATGTGTTATCTGTCAATTTTCGAAGAGTGGGGGTGAAATTCTCTCAGAGACAGAAAAATACGAAAAAAAAAACGAACGAAATTTAAAAATTGATGTGGTTTGACAGTTTGCATATATGTATTACACCAAAGAAATTTCTTGTGGTAAAATTCGTATCATGGTGAAATTGCTTACTCTCTCGTGAGCACTCTCTTCTACGAAAAACTACGAAATTTTTGCGTACGCGAACGGGTTGTCGTTGCCTTTCGTTATTTTTCGTAGATTTTCGTAGTTTTGGTGGGTACGCGAACGGACCTAATCTTAAAAGCCAACTCATCACTCGGTCTCGTCAAACGGTGGTCCAAAGAATTCTCTAGCCCTTACGTGACCAGATCGCTCTACATTACCTTCGTTTGCCCCTCCTTGAGTATGCTAGTAAAGCCTGGTGTCCCTTACATCGAGTTCATGTCTAAAGAATCGAGAGCATTCAACGTTGCTTTCTACGGTTTGCTCCTTGAGAAGGGTGAAAACCAGAAATTTCGAATTGGAAGGAAAAAATATTGATTCTAAGGAACACCACCGAATTGACAATCGGCTAATTATGTCCCTCACGAAAATGGGATCGCCAACAGATGGCGTTACGCTCTCAGAGTCACGTTTGACAGTTGAGTAACATATTCGATCTTTCCACATTGACGATGGTGATACGATGTTGCGTCTCGATATAGTGCGCATATGTATTGCCGGTTTTTAACGTTTAAATTGACGAAAGTATTATGTTCTGTGATCAACGAATTGAGTAATGGTATTTACTCAGTGACCAAGTGAAATTCAATGAATTGGTGTTGAATTTAGTGCTTTTTTCCAGAATATTGTGATTTACACCCGTCATAGAAATGATGATGAGATCAACGTAACCCCAATCGACTTGAAGACTGAAGGACACGTGCGCCACCTTTCAATTTAAATCGAGCTGCATTTCGATATGTTTCCACACTCGCATTCAATGGCCTTCCGTGCGTTAATATTGGGCCATTTAATGTCGTCTGTCAGCATCGCAATGCATTGAAGTTCTCACCGGAAACGCCTGGGTTGTTCTGTGCAGCAGGAAAAGTCAGATTACCCGTTTTGGCACCGCCACCGGTTGCTTCTGTCATTAATTCATTCATTATTTCAATAGAGAGGCTCGACTTTCAAAAGGGACATTAATAATTCAATTTTAGGCGGAACAAAGTTCGCCGGGTTAGCTAGTTACATATGTATTTTTAAGGCGGATGTTCTTCCGGAGGACAATGTCAAAAAGAGAAACCACTAAAACTGAAAAACAACACTAAATGGTTTATGGTAAAGTGACTTTTCAATCCAACTTAGTTGCTAAACTCTAACGAACTGATTATCACCTGATTTGGTATAAAAAAGTCCTTTGAACTATTTTGAAAATGAATTCACTGCTTTGTACAGAACTTGGTATTTCATTATCCCAACTCAGGGAGAAATAATTACAAAACCTATTCAAAAAGTTTTGTCAAGTACCCGTCCGTATTTCAATTTTCGAACGAATAAATTAACAAAACAAAACATCCTGAATACAATTCTGTCAGAATTACCCTTCCTTTTGCCTAGTCGGGTAAAAAGGGGTAAGGAAATGGTACGGCCCTATGGAGATGATATTTAGTTGTGTAAACGAGAACTACGAAGAAGAATACGAGTAGACACAGAAAAAGAGTCTGCAGGACTAATGCAGGACAAATGACTGAACCATTGAATCGTTTGACCCCGTTTATTTGTCAGTAATGTGTTACACAAGACAATTTAAGTACAAAGTTATTTTTTGCATCTTGTTTTCCTTAACCAAATTTCCAATTTAGATATGTGATAACTGAACTCCTACAGTCAGATCTGCACAAGATCATCGTATCGCCGCAACACCTCTTAGCCGATCACATAAAAGTGTTCTTGTATCAGATATTGCGCGGCCTAAAGTATCTGCACTCGGCTCGTATCCTACATAGAGATATCAAACCAGGTAATCTGCTCGTCAACAGTAATTGCGTTCTAAAGATATGCGATTTTGGATTGGCCCGTGTCGAGGAACCAGATCAATCTAAGCACATGACACAAGAAGTAGTTACACAGTACTATCGAGCACCTGAGATTCTAATGGGTGCCCGCCACTACTCAGCCGCTGTGGACGTTTGGTCAGTGGGTTGTATATTTGGTGAGTTATTGGGTCGTCGTATTTTGTTCCAGGCACAAAATCCTGTGCAACAATTGGAGCTAATCACAGAGCTGTTGGGTACACCATCAATGGAGGATATGCGGCATGCGTGCGAAGGAGCCCGGACGCATATGTTGCGAAGGGCACCAAAAGCACCATCATTTTCAGCTTTATACACACTGAGTTCACATGCGACACACGAGGCGGTGCATTTGTTATGCCAGATGTTGGTATTTGATCCCGTAAGTGAAATGGAGATTGACGTGCTAATTGTTGTTATCAAATATAAAATGGTTTTTCATTTTAGGACAAGAGAATTTCGGTGACAGATGCTTTGGCTCATTCGTATCTGGACGAAGGACGTCTTCGATATCATTCGTGTATGTGTAAATGCTGCTTTACTACCTCATCCGGCATGCGACAATATACAGGAGATTTTGAACCGTCAGCCGGACAGCCGTTCGATGATTTGTGGGAGAGGAAACTAACGTCTGTGCAACAAGTTAAAGGTTGGTATAAGTTCAGTGTTAACTGGACACCGTATTCTTCAAATAGTTTCTTAAATCGTCATAGTTTACTTTTTTTTGTAACCGAAACAGGAGTTTTAAACAGAGTCATGTGGCCAGATACTAAATCTCTCTTGAAACTTAAACTCCTGGTAACTTTTTCCCATGAAAAAATACTTACAAAAAAACTCCTCTCTGTTTTGAAGTATTTAAGTCATTCGGTTTTTTAATGGAATCTGATCGAATGGCCCATTATTTATTACGTTATAGCGAGAAAGGTCAGAGTGTTCGAGAGTTTTTTGATTTTACACTCTCTTTTACAGTTAAATCAATGAGTAATAATAATAGAAATCGATTTTCACCTTTAATGTTGTACTTTAAAAGTAAACCGTTGAAAGCTTCGTAAATAATTTTATTTACTTCATGGTCGATTATTCTTAAAAAGTATATCTTCCTTCTCTTCAGAATTTAATACAACGTTAAAGTTATACAGTTACGGACAAAACAATAAGACCAGTAGAGAACGTCGAGACCAACTTCATTTTTCTCGTAAAAAAAACAACAAAGAAACAGTGATGCGAGTTTAGATAATATGACCCGTAACTAACGGTACTTTATTTCAAGTGAAGAAATTTCTGAGAAAACACAAACAAATAAAAGAAATAATACTAACAAACGTGTCAAAACTACCAAAGCGTGTGGACAAAACAATAAGACCAGGCAACTTGTGTGTCATTTTTTAGTCAAGATAAATTTTCGTTTTGAAATATAATACTGTTAGTACTAAAATAGAAAATCTGAGTGTAATATTATAGCAGTTTATTTAAACATATACCAGCAGAATGGACCTCGGCGTACAATAGGTACTCCCAAACTGAAAGAACTTTAGTATAAGAACTCACGTAGGAAGAAAAGTTGCAACGGGAGGTGGTCAGGCTTATTAGAAGTTCAAAAACTTTTGTTTTTAAAACGTTGCAGCAAAACCCCAAATGCCAACTTTTCGGCCAAGAAAAACATCGCGCCAAGCTGATACCCTAATCACACGCCTGTCCTAGAAAGACCTGTTTAAGTCATCTGCAGGCGTAAAACGTGAGTTGGACCTGTCAGTCTGCTTCGGAACTGTACGAAGGAGAATTGAAGATCAGCATCTCTTCGAAAGAAGTCCCTGACAAGTGCCATTCGTTACCATTAGACACCGAAAAAAAAGGATGCAGTTCCCCAAAGAACATCTAGAATGGATAGTCCCGGGAAATTAAAAAAAATGGCGGATGGTTGAATGAAACTAAAATAAATTTCGGTGGCAATAAGGTTCAAGGATTCAGAAAACGCATCCTACAAGCCTCATATAGAAGCAAAACCATCAAATATAGTGGCGGAGTGGTACAGCGGTTTGGGGGTGTTTTTCCTGGCATAGTGTGAGTCCAATATTTATGATCGAGGGTATCATAGAGCAGAATCTGAACATTAACTCTTAACGGCCCAATTTTTTATTTTTTAATGAAATAAATTACTTGAAGATAACATAGCATCTAAAGTGATTCTGCGTATTTAATAATGTATTTCGTTGCGTTGTTTACCTGAGGGGGCGGATATTGTGGTAGATATCAAATTGGATCTAACGGGCGCTAGGGCAACATTTTGAGCTTAAATACGAGATGTAAGGTATATTACGAAAGAAAAAATATTGTGCAAATGAAAACATAGTATATTTAGTATATTTTTGAAATCGGAGTCATAAAATTGAATCAAATAACATTTTAAAGTAATTTCTGGTCTTTGTCGAATCTGCTTATATGACACGACCACCTTTCAAATTGTTGGTATTATTTGAATTTAAACATGAAATTGCACATTCTTAGGTACATTTATATTGAAGAGGCTTGTATTAAATATGAAACAATGGCCAGTTATGATAAAATATGAAGTTTTTCGAGTTTACGGCATTTTTACTGGTATGTATCAAATTTGATACATTGGGCCGTTAAGGGTTAAAATATAAGAAGAGGTCATGCTTTCATATGCAGAGTGAGGAATGCCATTGATGTAGCAATTTATGCAGGATAATGACTCTAAGCAAATGGCGGTTAGAGTTGATAGTTGAGCTAATGAGCTGGCCCTCTCCATGCCCAGACATGAATCCCTTGAAAAATTTGTTAATCAAAATAAATGAAAAAGAACTGTCTGACAAGCATTCAAAGAGTATTAATTGTCCGAAGGAGCTGCTCAACTCGACGTTCGGAGTCGCCAAAAAACTGTAGGTCCCTTCCATTCGTACACAAATATAGCACGCACACACAAAAAGTTACGAGAAGAAGGCCCTGGTTCACCCCGAACTGTAGTGCCACCTAAAGAATAAAATTTCCAAAAGATGTTCGGTGGTCTTATTGTTTTGTTCATAACTGTATGTATTAAGAAAAGTGTTGCAGCAATGGTTTGACACTGCTTTTATAGGAAGTGCAAATCGATTGATAAACGGCGTAACCAATAGTGACTTCAAGTTCATATGGAATTGTCAATTAAGTACAAATTCACAATCGTCTATTTTTTGCTTTGCTTTGAGGAAGAAAATAAAGTACTCCGAATAAAGCTTAACGAAATGGATCTACTCTATCATGATCTTAAGAAAGAGATAGATCTATTAAAAGAAGAGAATAAGGTTCTAAAGAACACACACTCGCAGAAAGAGCGCGAATGTGCTCCAGCACTATTAGATAGTCGGGAGTACCACACCGATGAAGAAGAGCTAGCACGCGAAACGAATCGGCTCCCTAAGAAAAGACCTACTAAAAAACGGAGAGCCGGTTCTTCGCCCGAAGTCGTGCCCTTAAATGAAGAAAAGCGTAAAGAACTGCAAGAAAATCAACGTAAAACGCAATTTCGTTTACCGCCACCAATAAACATCGTCGGGATAACGGAATATAATAAGTTGCATAGCCTCCTTAAAGGAACGATTACATCGAAATTTAAGGTCACATCTTTGAGGAATAATGCGTGGAGAATTAACGTCGACGACCACGATGACTACCGAGCAGTGTCCCAAAAACTTAATGTGGATAAGATTCAGTGGTATACTTTCGAAATCAAGTCAGAAAGGCCACATCGTGTTGTAGCAAGGGGTCTTCACCCCTCATGCACCAAAGAAGAGGTTATGAGCGACCTTCAAGCCAAAGGCTTTAAAATTCTTGATGCCGTTAATATCATCAAGAAGGAAAAGCAACAATCTGAAATAGATACAGACATATTGGTTAGGCGTGGACTTCCACTTTTTATGCTAACATTCGATAAATCTGACAGCATCGACGATATCTACCGAATTAAAACCATATTGAATATCGTGGTCAAAATCGAGCCCATGCGTAGAAATTTAAAAATAATTCCGCAGTGCAAACGTTGCCAAGGATTTAATCATACGCAAACGTACTGCAAAAAAGAACCGCGTTGTGTGAAATGCGCCGGAAATCACCTCTCCCAAGACTGTGGAGTGAACAAACAAGCCTCCGCAATCTGTGCTAATTGTAAGGGAAAGCACCCGGCAAATTATAGAGGCTGTGAAGTAGCTAAGGAGTTGCAAAAACGGAGAGATGCACTCCATAAGCCTCAAAATAAAATAACAAGACCGCTAACTAATGCAAATAGTAAGATCGGTCAGGGGAACGTGGGCAAACAAAAACCACCGGGTTCAGAGCGGAAAAAGTTGGTGACAGGAGAAAAGCCCTCGACTTCTGGCCTTAAGAGAAATGGTAATGAAAATCCATTAGAAAAGACATCAAGTAATAGCCCTCGGACAGCAGGAGTGCAGACCTACGCCCAGGCTGCAGCATCCGAAAAATCAAAAAACATCGAAATCCCGACGGACCCTGCTTCTCAAGTTTTCTCAATTATTCTCGCGAAACTTGAAGAGCAAAGCAAAATAAATAAAATTATTCTCGATAGGTTGGTTAAGCTCGAGAGTTATTCACGGAAAACGCGTACTTCACCTAGAATATGAATGAAAAAAGAATGTTAAAAATATGTACTTGGAATGCAAACGGACTTTTGCAAAAACTTGACGAATTGGAAATATTCATGCGAGAAAAAGATATTGACATTTGCTTGATTTCTGAAACTCACGTGAAAAAGGAATCGCATTTAAAAATAAAAGGCTATACTGATTACCACGCTTGTCACCCTTCGGGAAAAGCAAGAGGCGGATCTTCCTTGTTTATTAAAGACTGCATTGAACAATGCGAAGACCTAAAGATAGAGCTTGAAACTCTGCAAATGTGCACAATTCGAGTTAAAAATAGTCAGCGTACTATTAAAATCTCATCTATTTACTGTCCACCGCGTTCCGCGCTTGAAAAAAGTGATTTTACTAACTTATTTAAATCGCTGAAACCTAATTTCATTATTGGCGGCGATTTTAACGCGAAACATACGTTCTGGGGCTCTAGATACATCTCGCAAAAAGGTAGAATGCTCTATGGGGCAGGTATGGAGTACAGTTGTGATTTCCATTCGACGGGCAAACCGACTTACTGGCCAGCTGATACTTTGAAAATACCTGACCTGATCGATTTCTTCGTGGTGAAAGGAATATCTAACAACCACATAAAAGTTGAAGAAAGCTTTGATCTGTCGTCTGATCATTCCCCAGTTATTTTGACATTGAGCGAAAAACTATTATTTAACCGAGAGCCAGCGAAATTAACCGGCAGAACAACTAACTGGGAAGGCTTTAGGAACGAAATCGAAGTAAATGTTGAACTGAGCGTACCGCTTACGACACCCTATGAACTTGAGGTTGAAGTCGATCGCTTCGTTGAGATAGTACAGCTCGCCTCTTGGAATAATACGCATAATCCAAGAAAAACGCCAGACAAATACGGTCTACGATATCCTGCTGAAATAAAGGAATTAATTAGGGAAAAAAGAAAAGCGCGTAAAAGATGGCAACAAAGTCGTGCTCCACAGCATAAAACCCATCTGAATCGTCTCTGCAATTTGTTAAAGAATAGCATTAAGGATTTTAAAAATCGTGCGATAGGCTCTTACCTTGAAAGTTTAACAGCGAAAAAAGATTCCAATTATTCCCTTTGGAAAGCCGTAAAAGGCACCAAAAGGCCCAAAATCCCCGCGCCGCCACTTAAAATAAATCAAAATGAATGGGCAAGGGAAGATAAAGAAAAAGCGGATATTTTTGTCGCCCATTTGGAAGAAACCTTTAAACCGAACGATGGTCAAGTGGTTCATGACAACATCAACCTCACAAGGATGGTAGTTCCACCATCTGACGATTTAACGCGCAGATCTGCAACGCTTAGAAAACTCGAACGTGAGATCGCTAAACTAAAACCTAAGAAAGCTCCTGGTTATGATTTGATTACCGGAGAAATTCTCAAAGCCTTACCTAGAAGAGCATTTATTAAGCTTCTCCATATTATAAATGCTGCACTCAGATTAAAACACGTGCCGAGCCAATGGAAAGTTGCGGAAGTCATTATGGTTTTAAAACCAGGAAAACCGTCATATGAAGTAAAATCATACAGACCAATCTCGCTTCTTCCAGTCGTATCAAAAATTTTCGAGAGGATATTACTAAGGCGTCTCCAACCGGTTATAGAAGAAAATAATCTAATCCCTGACCACCAGTTTGGGTTCAGAAGTAAGCATTCGACAATTGACCAGGTGCATAGAATTACTAACGTAATCGAAAAAGCACTAGAAGAAAAAAAGATATGCTCAGCCGTATTTCTTGACGTCTCGCAAGCCTTTGATAAGGTGTGGCACGATGGCTTGAAATGCAAATTACGACAAGTACTCCCCGTGTACCTATACGAGATTTTGGATTCATATCTCGGAAATAGACTCTTCCGTGTTAGAAATGGAAACGAATACTCAGAGCTCAAAAAAATTTCGGCCGGCGTACCGCAAGGAAGCGTTCTGGGGCCGCTTCTTTATCTGTTATATACTCGTGATATACCGAAAGAAGATGGCACTATGCTTGCTACGTTTGCCGACGACACCGCTATCCTAGCAGTAGGTAAAACAATCGAGGAAACGACTGCCAAACTGCAAAACGCATTGAATAAAGTAAATGAATGGACGAGGGACTGGCGGATCGCCCTTAACGGAACTAAATCTGTTCACGTGAATTTCACTTATAGAAAAATTAATGACTTGCCAATTTTTATAAATTTGGCCCGAATTCCTATTGCAAATGAAGCCAAATACCTGGGAATGACACTTGACGCAAAGCTGAAGTGGAATTCGCACGTGAAAATGAAACGTAAAGAATTAGAAATCAAATATAGAGAAATGTACTGGTTGATCGGGAAACATTCCCACCTCAGTACCGAGAACAAACTGCTTTTATACAAGCAAGTGCTAAAGCCGGTGTGGTCCTACGGTATACAACTTTGGGGTTGTACCAAGAAAACAAATGCCAATATTTTACAGACCTTTCAAAATAAAGTGCTTAGAGAAATTGTCCAAGCACCGTGGTATGCTAGAAACGACGATATCCACAGGGATCTCGGAATTCCGACAATCGAAGCTGAAACTAGAAGCTTCGCGCGAAAACATAGAAACCGACTAATCGGACATGTTAATAATACAGTCCTACTTATTTTGGATGAGAGCAATTTATTGCGCCGACTACAAAGAACAAAACCTTTCGACTTGGCGAGATAAGGATTAACCGCATCTAAATTGCGGAATATGCAGGATCTTTCATTGGAAAGTAACCTGCCAAACGTTTATATTTCGTGATAGAAAAATTGCTTGATAAGTAGTATAACTTAGTTGCAGTATCTAACAAATTTATATCGAAGGGAGGTGTTTTTGGTCAGTAAGAATCTGACACTACTATGAGCACGCGCTTGCTATTCTCATAGTGTCTATGGAAGATTTTCACCTACCCTCGGAAAAAAAAAAAAAAAAAAAATTTGGTATTTGTATAAAAAGGCCGCACATTTTAAGCTTGATTGTATTATTTCCTCACACATACATACATATGTACATTATTTATGGGTTATTCTAAATGTTTATCTTTTTTTCAGAGGAAATGCACAAATTTATAGCGGAACAACTACAAACTGGTCGTGTTCCACTCTGTATTAATCCTCAAAGTGCTGCATTCAAAAGCTTTGCAAGGTAAGTCCACCCACCCATCACACATTTTCTTACTTAACTATCGGTCTGTCTATCCACCTTCCTTTTTGTTTTATTCGTTTGATTCTCGTCTTTCTTCAAGCATTATTGTAATAAAAAAAAATAAAAAACAAGAAATTAAAATTAAATCCTAATGTGCTTTGTTTTCTTGAACGAAATTTCGGTCTTTTTTACTCTGTGGTCTTACCATAAAACATTTGTTTTTTTGTTTAGTAATGTTTTCCATTTTGAAAAAATTTACTTTCCTTCTTTACACAATATTGCATATTTAAATTAATAATTTATTATTGTTATTATTGAAAATGTATCACAAAATAGCCAATGAGATAATCTACTAGTACCACTGCTGCTGTTGCTGTTGATGCTGAAAATTTTAATAAAATAAATGTCTATAGTCAACCCCCATACATTAAATAAGAAAACATAAATTAATCGAAATGTAGAAGCAAATAAAAAAAAAAACAAAACACAATTTTATACTGCACCAATGTATACATAAATAAAATATCGTATACAATATATATCTAATGAATATAAATGTCCTGCTGCCATCTTTAAACAAATTTGTATCTCTAAACTGCAAAAATGGTTATCAACAGTCAGTCAGTCATTATAATCTCATCAATATACTTGTCCGCCACCAAAACTAAATAAATAATTACATCCAATCATCAGGCATTCAGATTCAAATAGGTGTGTTGAATTATACTACTGCTATATTTTTAAATACATATTTATTTTATTTTTATTTTTTTTGTTTATAAATATTCTTAATTTTTGTTTTATTGATGTGATCCGTTAATTATTGTGGCCAATTTTATTTTATTTTAATCGCATTGATTGCTAACAAAAAAAAAAGAAGTTCTAAAACAAAAGAGAAAGCACAAACAACAAAAGAATATTTAATCGACTTTTTTCCTCCTTACCCCGCCCACTCACTTTACTTGATGTTTAATATAAATACGTATACATAATGGAAAATGTTATGTGCATGGAAAAAAATTAAAAAAAAAAACTCGAACATTTAATTTAATTTAAGAAATCATAAATAACACTGGTTTTTCATTTAATTTATATGCTTTTATAAGTTTTATTTAATAGTAAATAAAATTAGACGTCTTTTTTTTGTACATACATAAATGTGTTAGTAATAAATATCTAGTGCGTTATATTAAAGTTACTCTTATATAAAATTAAGTCTAGTGTACTCTCTAGTCCCCTCTAGTGATAAACCTATCAATTAGGGCTTACTATGTGCATTCTTAAAACTGGCAACAGATTAATACACATGGCAAATCTATTTGCATCATCTTTCATATCCAGATGGCACTGGAAGGGATCGGTCCAGTGTTCTCAGATTCATTAAAGAAGCTCTTGATTATTCTGGACTTAAAAGCTGCCTTAGAAAAGGCACATGGGCGACCTTTTCGCCTATTCGAACTTCTGAC
The DNA here is from genome assembly GCA_949775065.1 of Brachyopa scutellaris. Lineage (NCBI taxonomy): Eukaryota > Metazoa > Arthropoda > Insecta > Diptera > Syrphidae > Brachyopa > Brachyopa scutellaris. The sequence continues at coordinate 109,083,223 of OX459113.1, forward strand.
CTCACCTTGGAGTCCGCAGAAATCTCTTTGAATAGCCACAGAGATTTACACCCGCCAAAATACTATTTCGATTCGATTTAACAAGATACCTATAGATACATAGTTCTGCAATTTATCAGGGTATATATACAAACTCTCTTTAAGGCGCATATAAAAGAAATGTTTCCTTATCTCGGCTAGGTACTATCTAGCCAGTGACTGTGTTTGGTTAAGCATGAAATGACATTCAATCGATCAGTAGTAATCGCATGTGTAATTTGCACTTGAATGCTGTAATGGATGCTTAAGATATTCACTTTTACCTGAGCTCTCATCATGTAACTTTACCAACGATTGTCGACCATGCTACCGAAACACTCACCCCTATTGCGAGTGTCAATTTATCATTCAATTGACGATTGATAAAATTATCAATCAATAAAATGTTCGGTATTGTGTAACTCAATTGATAAATGTTTTGATCATTGTGAATGTAATTGACTGTTGTGAATGAAAAACACTTTTTGACAATTCCTCATGAATTTTGTTTATTAAAATGTAGGATTGGTTTGGATATTTGGTATTTGGCTCCATTCACAATGGAAATTTATTTCAAATTGACGATAGTCAATCATTTATTTGTAATTGACAATCACAATACCAATTGACATTTGACAATCGCAATAGGGGTGGCTGTCTCTCTCGTGTCGTCTATCACTCTCGTTTTTTTTCAAGTTTGAAAACCACTGAAAACAACATCTGCACTGCATTGACAAAAATGTCATTTGTGCTCTCATTCTTAAGTTGTTTTCTCATTTTGGTTCAATTTTTAGTTTAATTCTCGTTCTCTATTTGCTTCTCTCTCACTCTGCCACTGCTTATTGCGATGATAGAATGTAAACATCTCTAAAATACACCAAGACCCAAGACGATGGCTAAATAGTTATCGAGAATCACTATCGCCGAGAGAGTAGTTTTTGAGAGATTTTTTTTTTGTTGCGTGAAGTAAACACATCAGTCGATATTATTTGGACGAAAGAGTATTTTTATTCTCATGTGAAGCAAAGCTATGGAAAACGATGTCGACTGTCTTACATGATGAGGGCTCTGGATCCATTGTATTTCTTGTGGTCCAAAGCTATTTATAAAGTTAAGCTTAAGAAAGGTCACTGGATATATAGACGGGTTTGGCTTGACTATTTCCATGTTATTCCCTTGACTTTGTTGCAAAAACAAAAAAAAAAAAAAAACTGCCAATGTTTTGGATTCAACCCACTTATGCCCAGCTTCACAGTGAGGGTAAAACTCTCGTTTTGGTTTAATCTTCGGTTTAAACAATTTTCGGTTTCACAGAGCTCGTTTAAACTCAAAGTAGAATTTAACTTGTCGTTTAAGTTAAACGCCTGTACTCTGTCTGCCGTTTAAACTCTAAACAGAATATGTAGCAGTGATCAATTCCGACCGGATTGAAAACGAACGGAATTACAAGGGATGAATTCGAAAAAATGTTAAAAATAGCACACCAAATAGATTGGAACTCGACCGAAATTGATCACAGTGGTGAATGTCTTCCATCACTTTCCCTTTTAAAAGAGCAATATGTACATAAAATTTGACATTTCAAAACAATAGCGCTCCCAAATTTTGGTCCAACATACATACATACATAGCTTCTAGAACTGCGTGTAATTAACTGGAAGATGTAATTAACTGGAACACTGGAAGGTTTGGTTAAACTTCAGCTTAAACTCTCACTGTGAAACTGGGCATTAGGCTTTGTAAAGTGATATTGAATTTTGGTCCCAATTCTTTTGCACAAGTACCTAACTCCAAATTTATACTGCATAGGCATACCTGCATGCTATTATAGTTTAAAACGTTTAAAGTCCCATGAAAAATACTGCCCTAAACTTGGATGCTTTTCCATATCCAGCGGTTGTCTTTTGAACCTAAAAGAAATTATTAAAAATCCCTTTCACCCAGTTTTCATAAAACTTAAAAATTCTGTTAGCAATTTTTTTTTATTTCTGTGTACATACTCGTATTATTTTATAGCAAAATATATTATCCACTTAATTGGCCTTTAAAAATTAAATATGCAATAAATAGATTTGTGTTTTCCCTTCTAAAACAAAAAAACATAAAATGTACTAAAAATTGCAATAAATATAAATTTGGAATATTAAAAAAAAAAAATTACAGTTTATTATAAAATGCAAAAAAAAAAAGAAAAAAAGAAAGCAGCAGTGATTTTTAGTAGATATCTCCAAAAAAAAACAACAATAAAAACATCGCTTTTAGAACGTAATTTTTATCTTTTTGTTTTGTATTCTGGATCTTTGATTGTTTAATGTCAAAAATGTGTGTTTATTAATGCTACTATATATGAATGGTTTATTTTATTACTTTTTATTTCAAATATTGTTTAATGTGATACTAATAATGTTGTCCTTGTTTAAATGGTAATTGGTGTGTCCTTTTTTTTAATAGAATTTAACAGTGTTGGTGTATACTTGTTTTTACTGTTTTTCTTTCCTTAACTTTCTCTTGTCATACCATATAACGACGTCAGTTAGAACGGTCTTGCTCGTTTAGTTGTTCTTTGTATTGCTATTAATTACAGTAATCAAATAACAAAAATTCAACTGATGTCGGATGTAAAAAAAAACCACCGGCTATAACAACTGCATTTGGTTGACAATCGTTATAAGCGACTTTGACTGTATATATATAGTTTTTACAACTAAACCTTTTTTTAATTAAAATTATTACAAAGTTTTTGTATACCTAACATAACTAGACGTGCAGTGTCACAGGAGTACTAAAAGTAAAGAATAACTTATGACATTACTACAAAAAAAGTTCTGTTACAGCAGATGGATAATCTCAAATATTATTGAAATAAAAAAAGAGAAGCATGAACTGAATTTTTTGCATTAAACACTCAACATTTCCAAAACAACAAAAAAACAAACGTATTCCAAATTTCCTTTGAATAATTCTTTATACAATTTTTTTTTTTCTCTTTTAAATACTATTTTGCAGAAAATTACTTAGAACTCTTAAGTGTTTCAAAACTGCTTCTGCTGATACTGCTTGTAGCACAAATAGAAAACCATGCTTTGGGTTAAGAAAAACACTCTCATCTCATTCCATTAAGAAGGCAACATTGCAACTTGTTCTAAAACCTATTGTTTTCTTATTTGCTGCTTAAAAAAAAAAAAAACAACATAAGACTAACAAGGTTACGGTCACAAGTTTAACAAAATAGGTTATAAAGATGTCACAAGCCATATAGAATTTAATTGCTGTTCAGAAAAAAAAAAAATAAAAATTCAAATATTTTCCGTTATAAGGTCAGTGTTTATTTTTTTTTCGTAATTAATTTTGAAATATATTTACACATATATAGTACTAAAAACTGCAAAATACAGTTCAATTAATTCATTAAATTAGAGATTATTAATTGATTGAGGTTATTGTTTTAAGATATAGATGAGGTTACGTAAATATCGGTGTTGGGTTAACTTAAACATTTAATATTATCTCTACATATCTTCTTATTTACTTAATACTAAAGCAGCAATAAACATGGCAAAGTATCTATAGTTTGATTCTGCTTATAACCTGTACAAACATTTTGCTATTTTATCAATAACTTTCCATAATATGTAATTTGACAATCGATTTTTTGTGGTATCCGGTAGCTTTCTTTTTTTTAACTTCGTTCCAAGATAAGAATTTTGAATAGGTCATTGTTCCACGCTAGAACTGCATTTACTTATATCGCTTTCATCCCAACAATAATTAAAAAGAGTTGTACCAACCTTCTCAATTAGCATTTACATTTTATTCTCCACAAAAAAGCTTATCCTCCAAATATGAATCTTCTTACTTATTATAAGTAGACTCTGCATTGAAATTAGGACTCTATCAGGGGTGTCTAAATCAAAATCGCTAAGTGCCATGTTTTTGTCTCCGGAATTAGAGGGGGCCAGATTAAAAATAAAATATAAATGTAATATATAAAGTAAAGTATAAAGAAAACCGTTATGTAATTTTTTTTTTAAGAATAAGCGGATTTGGTTGGTTGGTTGGTTTGTGAGGGTGAGAAAGAAAACCTCTTCACGTAGGCCGCGAGTCGGGCCCGTTGTGTTCCCCTCTAAAAACTGATCTGAGAAAGAAAGGAGTTAGGGTTTTTGTAGGTAAAGGGGTATTTGAAGTTGGAATGGAAAAGGTTACAAGGAAAAAGAGGATTCAAGAAAAGCGCTCTGTTTGTCGTGTAAACTCCAGTGTTTTCGAGAAATCGATGGATCTGAACGATATCAGCCCGGGTAGGATGTGTCTTCCCAGGTATTTTTGCATTATTGAACATAGGGCCAGACAATCGCAGAGGAAATGTTTGATACCCTCGTCTTCTTCTTCGCAACCCGGGCAGGTGCTGTGCTGCACTAGTCCCAGTCGGTTAGCATGTTTGTTTAAGTTGATGTGTCCCGTATATAAGCCAGTCATCAGTTTTAATTGTGCTCTGCCCGAATTCAGTACTTTCCTAGCCCGCAGTGGATTTGGTCATTCTATCATTTCTTTGGCAACCTTGCATGTTTGGATCTGATAAGCGGATTTAACTGAAATATTATTTTGAAATCCAGACACTTGACTTCTTTTACACTTTATTTTCTCTTCGATGTTTGGTGTCAACGAAGTTGTATTGATTTTCGAAATGGACTGAATTAATCTATTAATTCATATGAACATATGAACTTCAAAACATGCATATAATGCGGCAGCATAGTTCCTTAAATTGGGATAGCTATTTTTATTTTTGAAATACCATGTATTGTACTTTCTATTATATAAAAAGCTTCATTGAACTTGTTGTTTAAAGCAGTACAACACACTACATACAAATCTATTATGTATTTCTATTTGCAAGTAAATCTGTCCTATCGAAATGGTCGCTCGAATGGTTGACACTGAACCTGATTTTTGGAAGCAAATTTTGATGACCGACGAGGCCCATTTCACACTCTCTGGCGCCGTTAACAAGCAAAACTGCCGCATTTGAGGGATGGAGAATCCACACGAGACCAAAAAGTGACTAGTCACCCAGATCTCCAGATTTGACCGCTCCGGACTTCTTTTTGTGGTGTTATTTAAAAAGCAAAGTATATGCCAGCAAGCCTCAGACCATTGACGGGCTCATGGCAAACATTCGTGCTGAAATCCTCGTTGAACAGCCCGAGATGTTCGAAAAAGTATAATTGAGAATGCAGCAAAACATTTTGCTTTGGCCAATAGAGGACTTGATTGATGTTATATTCAAAAACTAGTCCAAATAAATTGCAAAGGACTAAATTAAATAAAATTACCTCATATATATGGAAATCGGTTGTTTTTTCAAAGTTATTCAATATTCACATACCGACATAAAAGATGGTGTATATGTGGCAGATTGTCGTTGCGTTGTCGTTGCGGCCACTTATTTCAGTTTATTATATTTCTTTAAAGCATTTTGATGCAGTTCTTAAAGTACATTTAGACTTGGAGATAATTAATTCGACCTTAGCAGAATAGAGACCCCGTAATAGTTTTTTTCATGTGAAAAATGTTTCGTCAATTTGAAAACCACTAGCTTCGTCTACAGTTAGGTGGAAATAAGAGCTAGTTGTCTTGCCTTTTAAATGTATACTTAAATTGAAGACTCGTTTCAATAAATTCAATTAATGGTAATGCCTTATTCACCTGAGTGAAAAGTAAAGGTCCACGCCAGGCTGTATTAGTCGTTGACAAAGTCCTCAGTTGCCATATTGGGAATGCTGTTCAATACACTTCTGTTCTTAATTTATGTTTCATTTCCTTATAAGTTCTATCTGTTAGATTTACATACTAAAATCTGTAAACAAATTTTGTTGTTACACTTGTAAATGTTTTTAGTACATTAGTGAATGCATATTTCTTATACATTACGTATTTTGTTGTTTGTGCTTTGAAAATGTATTCAAAATTAAAATTAAAAATCAAATAAAATTATATAGAATATTTGTTTAGTTTAAACAATCAGTTTACCAAAACTAATCACATTTTTCTTCTCTTCTTCCTCTTTTTTTAAACAGTTCAACCGTCGCCCATCCTTCGGAACTGCCTCCATCGCCTCACCAATGGGAATGACGGCAAAATGAGGCGATAGCTGCCTAAAATAGATTACTTTCTGCCAAATTCAAATTTTATTTTAATTCTTAACTAAAAACATAAATAATAACAAATTTTCATCATATAAATATAAAATATTAAATCAAAATGATAACTTTCCTACAACAAAAAAAAAAAAAAAAAAAAAACCAAAAGAAGAAATCAAACAACAAAACATTCATTGGCCGATTTTTTAAAAGAGAAGAAAAAAATCATTCCACCATTGTGTCGTCGAAAGCGAGAACTACTACTCACCACACACTAGTCGAAAAAGAAAACAAGACGTTAAGTTTAAACAAATATAAAAGTAACTACTAAATTGAGAAAATTAAAAAAAGAACAACACACACTCGATCGTTCATTGTAATTTGTTTGCCAAATTTACCTCAAGAAAACAAAAAAAATAAGAAACAAAAACAAAAAGATTGTTTGTTAAATTTAAAATTAAAAAAAAACAAAACAATTATGTACATTAATTTTAAAGGACTATTACTAGTAATATTCAATTTGAAAAAAAAGTGTATGTCGTCTTTATAAGAAAAAAAATCTTATTACAAACTTTTAATGATTATAATGTCCAAACTATATAAAATTTAATTTTTTTTCCTAATTGAGAAAAACAATATGTATTTGCAAAAGAAAAAGAACACAACTTATCTAAAAACAAATGTGTAATCTAGTAATAGTGGAAAAAAGTTTCATCGTTATTGTGAGGTGTCAGTATATTGGAAACACTTGTAACTATATTCAAAAATATAATAATACAAAAGTAAAAATATAAAAAAAAAAACTTAAGCAAACAAAAAAAAATGGGAGGGATAATAAACAAATAAAAAAAAATAATTTAAAGTAATTAATTTGAACGAAAAGATGAAAAGAAAGCATATTTAACTATGGACTGATTTCAATTTAGTTTTTAAAATTTAAAACAAAATTTTATATAAGCAATTTATAAAAGGAAAAAAAAACATCCTATAAATTTACAATTATTTTTTGTATTTTATTTTATTTTGTTATCTTTTTAATTTGACTTTAAGAGAGAACTTTTTTTTTATTTGAAAACTTTTATTTTTATTTTCTACAAATTTTATTTTGTAAAACTTTATAATAAAAAGAAAATTAGCAAATTATTTAATTTTTTTTCTGTTAAACTATTTGAAAGGCGCGGAATATTGTGCACTCAAAAAAAATTTTAAAAGTCATTCAAGTCACAAGATATGTAGGTAGTTAAAGTGTACTAAATGTTTTTCTTTGTTGTTTTGGCAGACAAGCTTTGGAGCAAGTGTTTGAAATTTTGTAAAACTTCATTGATGTTGATGTAATAGTTGTATACTGTTCTATCCGCAGAGAGTTGTAACTTAAATCCCCATCAAATCTTCTTGAGTTCCGAAGCAACTTTTCGTTACAAACTTCGAGCATTTTCAAGTTTAAGACACGATGGTAGTTGCATATTAATTCAATCTTTGACTGCTTGTTGGCTGTGGGCGTCAATCTTTTATTTGTCACGTCTTATTTTAACATACATAATGTTGTAATATTAAGTAATGTACATACTCATTCAGATGGAGGCTTTGGCGTAGTGGTAGTCGTCGTCGCTGGTCACGCTGAAGGTTCACGGTTCAAATCCAGATGTCTCAGAAACATTTATTTCTCACGAAATAAAAACAAGTTGATCAGTTCCAGAAGTAAATACCTACTGCGAAGACATGGGTGTTTTCATAAACGTCATACTAACAAAGAACTGCCGCAACAAAGAACTGCTGCAGAACTGCCGCAAGCAGACTGCATTACGTCGTGTTCAAAAACGTCAAGATTTCAATCATCGTTGTCGTGCAAATTAGTTAGTAAAAAAAAGTGACTGCAGAGGAAGACGTAAAGGTTGAAGTTGACTAAAGTTGAATTTTATATGCAATGTAAGTTCAAATTATAAAAAAAAAAATAGTATCTTGTATATATTAATTTGTTCTTCAGCCGAAATCGAATTAAATATCAATGATAATTATTATATGTTTCTTTGACGTTTATGAACGATGTTTACATGAAAATTGTATTAAATCAGTTCTTCATCTTGACTGCACATATTCTGAAAAGCAGTAGCGTTCAAAATCGCATAAGAAAAGAAATGCGGTTGTAATTGCGCAAATTTTTGACGTTTATGAAAACACCCCATCGCACAAACTAAGAAGCATCTGGGAAAAACTTCTGTGAATCATAAGCAAGTACAAACACTTTCAATAATACGAAACTCTCCAGTTATCCTGGACACCACCCCTAGAGTTAGTTTAAACCTAACATTTGAGTTTCCTATCACTACGCTGATCTTTCTGACTCTCGCATGTCCTTCGTGTGCTCGCGCTGTGTGTTAACATTATAAGGCTATTCATATGCCCTTTTGTGTGTGTGTAAATTATAAAAAAAAGATGGTACAATTGCCAGGCCAAACACTTAACCAAGCTTTAACGACTAAAATCAATTTCTTTCTTTTTGGAGTGAAAGACAAGTGCAAATGCAGTTGTGGTGGACTTTATTCGAACTCCAAAAACTTAAACCTTAAAGTTATTCAATTTAATCCTATTTTAATTAAAGTGGCGTGTATTCGTGTCTAGTCATCTAGTGTGACAACTATGTATGCACATTACCTGACTCAAATATGTACTAAATTCTATATTTTCATCAGACATTCGAATACTGTCAGACTGATTGGCAACTAAAAGAAAGTGCTACTTCTATTCTTCATATTCCTTAGTTTGTAAAAATTTAACGTAATTTCCGTAAAACTACTTTTAAAGTTTACTGTGAAGTAAACTGCGCTTATTCAGTACAATTTTAAAATTTCACACTATTAAACGTTTCAAGACATAAAGAATTATCCTCTGCTTGTTAGTGGGGTCGAGCCATAATCTATTATAGCCGAAAGTATTAAATTGCGCGATTATACTGAATTGCAGCAACTATTATGAACATCGACCGTCCTTATTCGCTCGTTACGCACAGAAATGCCGTCAGTCGGTATTCTGCATTAAAATTGCTTTACTATCCTCCCATATGGGACAAATGAAAGAAACAACGAGTTGAGTTGAGCAATTATCGAAACTTTGTGATTTTAACTACACTTGAGTGCCATTCGTAACCAACACACACAAATTGTTGCGAGAAGCAGGTCCTGGTTCACCCCGAGCTGTAACCCCACCTAAAGAAAGAAAATAAGTTCATAATAAAACCAGAATGTGTTTAAATAAGTAAATAATAGTTGGAAATGTACTCACTGTTTTTAAGTACCACGCATCATATTCACTGGAGAATTAAAGCTGCTTTCCGACCAATATTAATTTGTTTGGGTATTGATTTTTTTCTCGACATAATTTCTACATATATATAACATTAAATTCTTGTGACTTACGAAGCTCTCATACATTCTTTCTTAGCAACTTTTGCTCTTATTTTTTAAATCTTCCCCAATGTGTTCTCTTTTGTAAATGTCAACAATTTGCTTTAGTTTAATTTAGTATAATTTTTTCTTTATTTTTTAGCAAGTTAAAATAAACAATGTACATTATTACTTAAATGTACTAAACAAGTGGACAAACTGCCCCAGTGAATAGTTATTTTTTAAGTAAACAAAATTTACATATTCCTAACTAATAACAAGTAAATTAAAATTGCTTGTTAATAATTTCTCTATTGATTTAAACACAAAAAAAAACATATAAATTACTATTTTGGTAAAACATGAATATTTCTCAATAAAAAAGTAAAATTAAAATAATTTCATTTAAATTTAGAGAATAAAAACATGATTTGAAATGAAAATACTATTTTTAAGACTGAATTTGATTTTTAATTTTTATTTTCTATTTTTATTTTTTAGTCAATATGATTTGTAAATTAAACATAAAACATTCATTCTCTCTCCCATGCGGAAAGGATTTTGCAATTTTGTCAAAATAGTTGGACATTTCTGTTCTTAATGTTTATATAGTAATTAAAAGTAAAAAAAAAAAAAAAATATGAAAGAAAACTCAACATTAAATAACAATAAATAAATTATTACTTGTACCTAAATATAGTGTGTCTTAAATAATATTCAAATGCTAAATAGACATTTTACTTTTTAAATTGCTAAATTAAAAAAAAAAAAAAAATAAAAATAAGACATTGGTAGAAATTTTTCATTCGTATTTTACTTTTATTGATTTAACATTTTAGATAGTACAAACATTTGATTTATATTAATTTGATCTTAAGCAAAAAATAAAATTAATTAAATTTAATTATATGGAACGAAAAAAACAAAAAAAAAAAATCAGAACTGAATGGAATTTTATGTTTTAAATTTACGAAAATAAAAAAAAACAAAAATCATCACCAAAATCATATAATTATATAAAATACATTATTCATTCTCATTGTACACTCGACATAAAAAATAATCTCAAATTTTTTTCATGTAAATATTTAAAACAAACAAAAACCTATAAATGTATGTATAGAGATATTAATATTTTAATTAACAAGTTATTTAGAGATATGTAAGTATATAAACACTCAGCAGTTCATTTACATTCGAAAATTAATACTAATTGCTTCAGAATTCTTTAAAAAAAAAACGTAATAATGCATATACAATTATTTAAACAAAAAAAAAAAACTTTTTGCCAATACAGAAAATCTTAAAAGAATATAACATTATTTTATTTCATTAATAATTAATAGTTTGCAAAGTAAATACCAATATACATATTTATAATCATACAAACAAACACTTCTTATCAATCTTTCATATCGATCTCATTGCATGTGCTCTGTTCGGGGAATTTTTTCACTTTCATTTTGTATTAGAAGTTTTTTTTTTGTTTCGCCCCCTACAAAAATACTAAAAATTTAATAAATTTCTTAAAACAAAGAGAAGAATGTACCTACGTTCTACAAGTGATAAGAATTTCTTACGGAGCCATTATAAATAAATGTGTTTTTGTTTTTAATTTCTTGAATCAAATAGCACTTAATGTATTTTTTTGTTTTTTGTTCTATTCTTTAAAACTTTATATAACATAGGACTACTTTTTGTAAATATGAATAATTAAAACTGCTCACACAGTCTGTAAAAAAAATCGCTTACTATACAATTATAACCAATTGATGTGCAGTAGATTTTAACGAAACGACGATTGCTATGACTGAATGAAAATTTTATGCGAGGGCACATTTCCAAAGCATTTTATGTGTTAAATTGATACATGACAATTCTTTTACAAACAAATCAGGACAGAAATCAATGTGGATGGGCTGTTTGCTCGTCTCTAAGATCTCGTTTATGTTAGATGAAATAATCTCGAATTTTTCCATCATAATTAAACATTTTTCTAATGGGATGTCGTAATATGCTATATCACTTTTTTTGATCTTATAAACTTAAACTGACATTTAAAAGTGAGATGCTGATCTTGCGTTGACAAATGTAGAGAAACTGCATTACCATTGCAAACGTTCCTGCATCACTTGTGTTCATAAATGTCAAATGAGCACTTTTGTTCTGCAAGCTTGCAGCTTATTTTATGACAGATTTTGCTGCGATAAACCTTCAGCTAAATTTTTACAACTATGAATTCTCCCATAACATTATATTTCTGGTGTTAGCTAAAGTTTCTGCTTCCGGATTTAATCCCAGCAAATACGGTGCCACCTCTTCCAAATGTCTGACAAGCATTCAAGAGTAAAAGTTTAAATAGGTCTGTTTGGTAACCCACGAATTCGTACACATTTGTAAGATTCTTACGAATTTCATGTTTGTTAACCCAAAATATTTGTAAAAGAGAGAGCCAAATGGCAGTTCAAAAAATTTCCCCCCCACTGAGAGCGTACGATTCTGTGAAACCAGCCATTCTGACAATTGTGAAATGTCATAATCTTCATTGTTAGTGGAAAACAAATTTGGAGGTTTTACGCAAACGGTCACGTGTTTGTTTACTTTGCTTACGAATTTTCCACTGCTGAGATGATTTTCCCCCACTTTTCAAATTATTTTTTTAATTTGAGAGTGAGCTAAGACATCTACAGGAAAGATACCAAACAGACATAATAAGGATCTTTTTAACTCGGAGTTCGGAGACGGTAAACAACTGTAGGGGTGAATTCGTAAACGTCAATTGCATGACGATGATTACGATCACGACTTCGAAAACGTTTTGACACGTCTTTCAACAATTTGAAAGCCTATTGCCACTGCAGCTGATCGCAAAACATCGTGCAACAGAGCATTCGATTTCATTTTAATGCGCTTGCATCACATCACTGCAAATTAATAACGCAACTTTTACGTGATCGCCATGCAATTGACGTCTATGAATTCACCATAGGTTCCTTGCATTTGTGCAAACAATATTACATGCCCCTACAAATGGCTGCGGGAACCTAGGCTCAGTTCTACATAGTACTGCTGACGCCGAATATTTATCTTTTTTTCAAAGCTTCTGCTTTAGGTTTTCTATATGATTCCATAATTTTGATTGTTTTTCATTACTTCGGTAACCTACTCGTTGCTGAACTTTAATTTCCATGAAAGTGATGAATGAAAAGCATAAGCAAGGTGCAAATATTATTATCTGTGGGATTCGTCTTCGGGTCAGATTAGAAGCTATTTTTAGGTGATTAAATTTAATCAGATTGTTTCGAACCGCTTGATTCACAATCGAATTATATTCCCATTTCGTTAAATAGTAAACCAAATAAATGTTCAACCGTTATAAGTGATTTCTACTGTATTCATAATTTTCGTTTTAACTCGTAATAATATTACTATTACATATATTGTATTTACAAGAAAAAAAAACTATATTTTATTGGTAATTATATTATAATCAAATTAAATACATAAAACTATAAATATATATTTTTGTATTTTCTTTTCTTGCATTCGTAAAAAATGACAAACATTTTAACTCTTAAATAGATATCTAATTCTAATCATCATTCACGTAATCATCGCATTTCATTTTATAGAAGTTTAGTTTTTGTTTTTTTTTTTTTTTTAATTTAAGTTCTCTCTTTGATTTGATTTTGTTCTTAAATAATGTTTAGCTTTTAAGTTTTTAACATATACATACGTACATACATACATTAAACAATTGTATATAAATATTAATAACTAAACAAACAAATAAAACAAAAAAAAACTAAATAAAAACAATTATATTTTCTAAAAAGTAAATAAATGAGTGTTTTTCTTTTTTGTTCATGTCGTCTCCTTAGTTCGGTTGTTTTGGTATAGTAGTTTTCCTTTTTTCACATTGTATATAAGATTCATTTACTATTTTAACTAATGGTTTTATAGACTTTAAGATGTACATTATAGCAACAAAACAAATCGTCGCCAATACATCCAGCAAATGCATTTATATGGGAAAAAAATAATAATTACAAGTTATTTGTACTTGTAGAGAACATAGCTTGTTAATTCATAATCACTTTTAAATAGTTATTTAATGTATGTACACACACGTAACCAATGTGATAGATTCCAGTTGATGTATAGCTTTTATAGGAACACATTTTTATTTTGGTAGTTTTTTTTTTTAATCTCCGCAGCGCATTTAAATCATGTCCCGTATTAATTTAATGACTTCCGAAAATGTGTGCATTGTAAGTATTTATGTTAGTTTTATTTTTGACAGTAACATACATATACCGTTAAACTTGTGATTGGTGGAATGCTTCGGTGCACTTTTTTTCTAATACTCGCAACATTTCTACTATTCTCAATTTTTTCCACAATCGGCAACCTAGAACCTTTTATTATTTTAAGATCAGAGTTCAGAATGTGTACTTATTGAATGTAGCCGCTAGCAGAATGAGACACACAGAAAAAAAAGAACAGATGTAGCACAGACATCTGCAAGGTGTTTAAGTGGTTGATGCAGGAACATCCGGAGAAAAAATCTGATTGCTCAGCATTGAGAGTTGAATCTTATTTATCTTCTCAGGATTATCCCCGCTACAATTTTGGCCACTATCAATTTCCATTAGAATAACCTTTTTTGGAAGTTTAATTTACTTACCCCTATCATTAAATCCGGCGAATCTGAGATTCCCTTCACTCATTCGGTTCACATTCACTTATCGACGTGGTCATTAAATCCCCCGGATACACTACTTTATCTACATCGCTTTTTATGTTTTCGAAATCAGCTGTTTTCTGATTTGACACTTGACAAAGACGAAGTTCAACGTTTCTTGTATTTACAACTACATATTTCCATTAAAATTTCCTTGTTTTGGTAACATTTTTTTTTGTCTAACGATCTGTGTATTCTACGTATGCCTAAAGTTAGTTCATCATTTGTTTGTTTCTGCACCTTTCAACGTTCAAAGTTTTTGGCAGTAAAAAAAATGCTAGCCAACCCCACAGCAAAAGCACCAGATCTGCAACGATATTCTCGCGGATCTGAAACGTCGAAATTTGTATGGAGAGATCCGATTCGATCGTTTTCAATGATCAAGTGAAAAGACGTTCACATTACCGGCAAGTGGATGATTCGCTTCGAACGGATTCAGTGATGCCGAATTTCGAATTTTCGTGAATCATTCCCGCCGGCGGATTTAATGATAGGGGTGACTAACAACTTGTTTGACTCTTCTGGAAAAGGCTCGCTCTCCCATGCATTCCTTATAGGTGTACCGATCGTCTCAGACGTTTTGTTTGGCACAGCTTGTAATAATATCTGCGGGGATGCCATTGATGCCCACCGCTTGTTTACGTTTAAGGGCCCTGGCCGCAGTTGCAGTCTCTGTTTTCCTGAAGAGCCCGGTGCGTATTCGATAATTCTTTGTAATTCGTTGCTTCATTCGAGTATGAGAAATATTGATTCCATCCGCTCTGTTCCGCATTTCAAGCGAAAGTGGATTGTAATCGAATTTGAAATTCACTCGAAATGGAATTTTCAGTGTTCTGCATTCCGAGTGAATTCGAATTTTCGGAATACACTTCGAAATAATTTGTTTGAAATGTTAAAATCAGCTGTAAAATCATTTCAAAATTATATGAGATTTTCAGTTCCTTGTTTTTGTTTTGTTAAAAGTGGATGCCATTGTGTTTTATACACACTACCAAGGGTCAGTGGGAAAGGATTTTGATATTGGCCTCGGCAAGATGTTAAACATTTTGCAATTCAAGTTGTGTTCGAAGTAGTCTAAACTGCAAAGTACGCAGATGGAAGAAGAAAAGATTTTCTTTTTGGAAAAACAGGTGATTCCGGAGAGATTGCATGGATGGTGTATACAAACATGAAAATGTTTTATTTTTGCTAATAAAAAATGTTAACTACTATTTCTTATCTTTTGCATTCAGTCGTTGAAAGAATTTCACTCTTCAACCGTTGTACTAACATGCTCCAGAAATCCCTAGTATACGCTTTGTGTCCTTTAACAAAACCCTTTGCGAAATCTTGATTTTCTTTCATTTAATTCAAGAGAATACTCTTTTGCCTCTGATTTTAGTGGTTTCTCCTATTAAACAAATCAATTATGTTAATACACATGGAAAGTCTTATTTTTTACTCACATGTTTAAAATGATTCTGATCATCAAATTGATTAATTAATTCACTTTACAATGGCATTTCATTTCAATTCACGTCAAGAAACTCAAATGAATTCAATTCACTAAAAACAAAGGATTTTACGAATGCAGAACACGAATTTACAGTTGTCATTTCGAGTAGAATGTAGAACACCAAAATATTCACTTTCGAATATACAATTCATAATTTCGTTTGGAATACAGAACACCTAATTCCACTTTTTGGTGGTTGAATTAACTAAAAGTGCAATGTAGAACAGGGCGGTATTAACAATACTTCCCAAAGCTTACCTGTTTGTGTGAGTTGTAAACATATCTAAGACCATTATGCATTACATCGTTGCAGACTATTGATGTCTTGCCGTTGAGCATTTGAAATCCAGATTTGGTTGATAATAGATCAGGAAGAGAAGTTAACCCTTTAAAAAACTTTCAATCGAAATCGTTTACGGGATAAAAAGGGGAGATATTTGTTTAGGTCATTAGAAGATACGAAGTAAAGCATTCGCCTGTCTAAATACATAAATTTATATATAACTTATGTTGTACTTTTTCAATTCAATTTACCTAATATTTATGTGGACACGTTTGATTGAAATAGAAAATGGTAAATACACGTTTTACGATTTTATGTAAACATTTAAACTTCCTTTAAACAATTAATAGACGATTATTTATTTTCGGACCATTCAATTTTTATTGCCAGTATTTTCTTTTGTGGGCATGATATTAATTATTTCTTTAAACAAAAAACTAAACGAACAAAATTATTGTGTATTTTTTTACTCTTACAAAATGTCTACAGTTTTAGATTGTAGCCAACACAAAAATAAAAATAATAAATAATAAAAACAAAATAACTGATGGCTGTTTCTATTTATAAATTAAAGTTGTAAGGGTTTAAGTAAATGTGTATGTGTACATTTGGGTTGCTGCAAGTAACCAAATCAAATTCATGTCTTTCACTTTTTGTATAAACATACAAAATGATTATTTAATACATATGTAATTGTATATTCTATGTAGAATATCGTAAAATATAAAGATTTAGAATTCATAATCTAGTACCTCAGAAAATGTGTTTAATAATTGTACTTTCTTAAATATGATACATTAATAGACACAAACTCACGCATACACCATGAGTTATTTAATGTAAAATTGATATAATCCTTATACAAACAAAATATAAAAATCAATATTAGCAATTAAAAGCTTTTTACACAGTAAGACGTTTGTATGGTGTGAAAATGTAATTGTAAATGTAATGCAAAAATTTAAGAACACATTTTTTAAATTATAATATGGACAATATTAAGTATAATTAAAACTAAAATGATTTTGTATTTCACATTTTTTAAAACTTTTAATCTGATAATGTTTTTTCTCTCTCCCCTTCCCCGAATGAATAACAGATATTTATAAACGAAAAAGGATACATACACATTTTTTGTACTCAGGATATTAGAGGTTAAAGTAAAATATATATACAAATAAATTTTTAATAAATTATTGAAATAGTAAACAAAAAGAGAATAAATGTATATTCAATGTAAATGATGTGTAGTGGATAAATCGGGGGTGTTGAAGGAGTTGAGGAATTTGTTTTCTTATTCACTTCTGTGGCTCAAGGAACAGCTTTGGCACTACTCGCTGAAATACACTGATCCGCAATAGGTAAGCTCCATGGTTAAATTGTAAAATAACTTCTTCTTCGACACCCTATACAAGTATGTAATTGTAAAATGATATCTTATAGTGTGACGGCAGCTAAAGAGATGTGAACATTGTTCAATCTATTCATTCCACATTAATTAAGTAATAAACTACATGAAAGTTATTAAAACACCAAACCTAATATATAATATTCTTTTTTACAATATTCACACAATTTTTCGTTTCAATCTTTGAAAAAAAAAATTATATAAACAAAGCATAGAAAAACCAAAAGGCTGTTGATATTAATAAACACAAACACACACTTAAAATTAAAGGAAAAATGAAACAAATTTGAAATGCTTTTCGATGTTGTGTTTAGAATTAAATATTAAAATCTTTAAAACGTAAAAATTGGTGATTAATGTTCTTACAAATTGCAAAGAAAATATCCATTAAGTTAAGCGAAAGGAAACAAGTATAAACAAATAAAATCAAAACCCTGATTCGTATGTGTAGTTCTATGTGTTTTAATATGCAGTGCTACAATAAAAAAAAAACGTAATATATGTATAACCAATGATAAGCATTAACTAATTCATTATTGTATATGTATGTTAGTACTATTAATCACAAGAAATAATAATAATATTCAAATATTGTTGCTAGCAACACATAATTCCATATACTAAACGTATTTGCACTATTGAATATTAAATAACAAAGAACAAAAACTATTTAAATGAACAGAAATTCTTGTAATTTTGATTATTTTTCGATTGAATTTAATAATTTATAATTTTATTTACAACTATAATTGTCATATAGCACAAGATACAGAAGAAATTATTAGTCAACATTATGTATGAATAACTAAAGAAAAGAAAACTTGTAACATAAATACATATGTATGTATGTAATATATTTCATTGATTTTAATATTTTTTTTCTTTTAGAAATCATACATATAATAAATTTTTAAAATGTAAATTAATTGAGAGGGGAAATTAAAAAAATTGTTTGGAAAAAATCACAGCATTTGAAACACAACCAAAGGTCATGGAAAAAAAATATTAAAAAGTAAAGGGAATTGAAAACAACAATCTTTCTATGAAATTAATAAAATACATTGATGTAAAAATAAGACGTTTCATTACATTATAAAAATAAATAAATAAAAGAAAACAAGTAACAAAATTGTTATATAAAAGTGTAAATATTTGTAAATTTGAAGCAATTATATTTGTAATTAATATGCTTTCATTTGAATATAGTTCTTTGAAAAAAAGTAGACAATTTGTGTTTTGTCTTCAAGTAACCGCAGGACTCTCATCACGTAATCTTACACGACAGCAACAGCACCAAACGACGTCAACAAAGGTTTGCTACACGAAACACTACCAGTCTCGTGTCGCCCATCACCCTCGAATTTTTTCAAGTTTGAGGGGCATTATTACGATAACCGGGGCGCCGAGGTAGAAATAAGCACAAAATATAAAGTAAACAAAATTGATTAATCGCTTAGTTTAGGAGATATCGTGGTTTAAAAATTAATTTTTCCTATGGAAATTGCATTGAAATTAATTATTTTTGCCTTCGGTACAAAAAAAGTTTTGCATGCATCTAGGCGTAAAACTATAACAATTGCTTTCCAAGCAGGGGTCGCCTAAATTCGAACAATCCCAGTAGTCGACCACTTTTTGAAAAAAAAAACCGTTTAAACTGTGTTATTTCTCAGATTTTCAACTTCTGCAAACTCGGAACTCCAAATAATGTTCTTAACCTAAACCCAGTGTTGCCAGTTCGTGGGGAATTCCCCTTTTCGTGGGGGTTTTCAGTCCAAAATTTGATGAAAGGGGAAAAGGGGAATCTACTCCCTTCTAGAACGAAATATGGGGAAAATAAGTGTTAATAGAAATGCGTAAACGTAACTCACACGCCTTCCTCGTACGCAGGTAGCAGGTCTTACACTCCTATGCCTGATTGGAAAATGAGCCATATGCATGAGTTCATTTCAAATGCATTTAAACGAATGGGTTAGAACGTTAGGTGGATCTGCTTTAATTTGAAACGCACTTAGGGACATTTCTTTTTCTTGATAACTTAATATACCAATAATGTATTAACCGTCCCTACAATTCTCTCGTTCTTTTTCATAATGTTTGGCAATTTTTATTATTTTATTCTTCAATAAGAGGGATTTTGCACTGCTATGATTACTAGTCTGTTTCTTATTATGTTTAAACGGTCCCAAAAACTAGGAACAAATACGAAAACCCGTTTGCGTACGGAAAAATGTTGTAGTTTCTCGTAAAACAGAACGGTACGAACTTTAGCGGAAGGAATTTCTTTGGGCAGATACATATATGAAAACTGTCAAATCTTCCAAATCACATACATTTTTCAATATTTGGCGCAAAAAGGATGGAAACGGACCTATTCCTTTTTGAAAATTTATTCTGGGGAATCCGTCGGGAATGCCACCAGAAAAAAAGGGGAAAAAGGGGAATTTTAAGGTCTGTGATGGGGAATTTCACTTAAAGTAGCTGGCAACACTGCCTAAGCCTTGAGATAGTTTCAATTAGTATATTTATTGTCAATACTTAAAAAAATGGTAGTTTATTTTGAGACTTCAGATAGTGCGGTGGCTTACGGGTTTGGTAGAAAAAAACCCTATACAAAAAACTGTTGCGAGCGTTATGGAAAACTGTTTATATTGTATGAAAATTGAGGTAAATACATATCTTTTAACGTTTTTTTCGCTATATTATATATATTATAATTCAATAATACGAGGGTCGTTCAATAAGTCCTTAGAAAAAGATAGAAAAACTAATTATTTTCGGTAATTTTTTTTTTATTTTTCAATATGATCTCCTTTCAGCTCTAAACACTTTTACAAGCATTTTTCCAACCGTTTTAAGCTTTTCAAAAAGTAGGATTTTGGAAGGTCCTCAAAATAGGCATCTGTTTGAGCGATGACCTCCTCGTTTTTTCAAATTTGGAAATAAAAAAAATCACTGGAGGCCAAATCAGTTGGATGTTGTACTAATTCAAACCTTGGTTCCATAATTTTGGGCATCGAAACTGCGCAGATATGCACCCGTGCATTGTCCTGATGGAAGAGGATCTTTTTCTTTGTCAAATGATGACGTTTTTTTTTCATTTCATCGCTCAACTGGTGCAATAACGATGCATAATATGCTCCTGTTACTGTTTGTTCTTTTTTTAAAGTAATCGGTGCAGATGATTCCGCATGCATTCCAAAGAATCGTTGCCATCACCTTGCCGGCCGATTTCACCGTCTTCGCCTTCTTTGGAGCCCGTTCACCTTCAAAAACCCACTGCTTTCACTGTTCCTTTGATTTCGGAGTATAGTAGTGTATCCATGTTTCGTCCAGAGTTATGTATCCACGTAGAAACTCGTCAGGATTAATTTAATTTATGTCGATTTCTATTGGGCAAAAAAAACACTTTTTTTTTGTTTGATCTCGAGCAATTTTTATCGCTCCAGTACAATTTTCATTTTCCAACCGACCAAAAAAGCACTTTTTTTTTTTGCTCTAGATCAATTGTTGTGAATCTCGGATTCTGCTCGAGATTTACACCTACTTGCACTAACACCAGCATATTTTACATGAAATGTCAACGCAGTACATCAAAATAAATATCAATCAACAAAAATAATTATCAGAAACTGTGTAGAATATTTAGAAAATATAGAGAAAGTGTTTTAAAATTGTATTTATTATTTTTCTTTTTCTTATTTATTTTATTTAACGAACAAGATGTGAAATGTCACACTAATACAATTGCAGAAAAACAGATCAATCTCGTTTGTTTTCCAACCAGTACGAAAAATCTGAAATCTGAGAGCAAAATCTGAAAAGCCCAATCGAAAACGACATTAATCACCGCTCGAAGCTCACTTTTTTTCCATTTTTTTGAATATACGAAAGTTTGTTGCTTTAATAGGCTATAAAAATGAAACCATGTGATGGATATAGTTGAAACTTCAGCGGCTGTCTAGTGAGTAATGATGCTTACTAAAAACAATGCCTTTCCGATATTACGAGAGCAATTTCTTGGATTTTCTAAGGACTTATCGAACGACCCTCGTATAAAAGTTCTATTTTAAAAGTTAATAATTTTATTATATTTTTACTGTTTGAACATAGGAAACCAAATTTTTACGAGTTTCCTATTCGAACGCTTCTGTTCGAACATACTCAACGCATACGCAATATAGGCTGCGATGTTTGTAGCAAGTGGTATCATTTGGTTGGCACCAACTTATGTACCATGATTTTTGACAAGGCTCAAAATCAAGATTTTATCTGCCATTTTTACGACTAAATTTTAAAACTGAAGACTGAATTAAATATACGGCGTCAGCAGCCCTATACAGAACCAAGCCTAGCTTCTCGTAACCATTTGTGTGTGCGTGTTACTTTTTCCAGGAATGGGAGGGACCTACAGTTTTTTGTCGACTCCGAACGGCGAGTTGAGAAGCTTCTCATGACAAATTATACTCTTTGATTGCGTGTCAGACATTCGAAAAAGGTGGCAACCGTGAAAAACTTTCTTAGGTATTAGACCCGGGCTGGGATTGAACCCGAGCAGCCATGCGTAGTAGTCCAACGCACTAACCACCACGGCCACGGCCGCCACAAGACTGAGGTATCTACAATTATCTACCTTATGTTTTCTTGTCACTGCTTTGAATTACTGTGATTTAATTTATTTTTTTTAGGATATACCTACCTACCTACTTTTGTATTATTTTTTTCAATAAAATTGAATAAAAACTAAATAAAATATATGTTTTGATCTTTATCTTGATTTTAACTTATACATATAAGAATTAAAAAATTCATTTTATAATTTTTTTTAAGGTTAAGTCTATACACAAAATCTTGTATTCGAAATTAGGAAACTTTATGTTCGGCTTCATGAAACAAGTGTTCAATTACTGGGGAATTTGGCTTTTATTCAGTTTTTAATTTTTTATGAAAAAACTGTTAAAGTTATTAAAAAAAAACTTTCATTTAATAAAAGAAATTGAATTTCAGTAACTTATTAATTTTACATCACATTTGAATAAAGAAATTTATGAAATTGTAGGTTTTGAGCATCAGACTTTGAAAAAATAAAACTAAAAAAATCGCACGATGAAACTAAGCGATTAATCAAAATGTTGTATTTTATATTTTGTGCTTATTTCACCGAGATCTGCAATCCCCCACGAAAGTTTAATCCTAAACAGTCAGGTGCATCAATCGGACCTGAGATCAGTTGATGCAGAAAAAATGATATCATTATTGACCCTTCTTTGAGCCAAAGGTTGCATTTGCAAGAGTTTTATCCGTGGCAAATATGGAGAGAGGTTAAAAGGATCGTCCCAGAGAAGACCTTTCAATGCGAAACGAATGAAGCTTCGCTGGACGGCTTCAATTCGAGCTTTAAGATTTTTATGATGAGGTGTCCATACTTGCGAAGCATAATCGAGGTGAGGGCGGACAAGACTGTTAAAAAGTGAGAGAGTGACATAAGGATTTTGAAATTCCTTACACCATCTTTTAACGAAACCTAACATTGAGTCTAATTTATTCACAATGTGGTTTATATGCTCTTTCAAATCAAGTTCAGGGCTAAAATGAACACCCAGGTCCTTATATGTTATAATTCTTATAATATTATTTTATTATTTTATTATAGACTAATGAAAGTTATATTTATTTTTTTCTATGAAAAATGACAGTGGTGAGAAAGGAGACTATCCCCCCTGTTCTGCATTTCGAGTGAAAGTGGATTGAAACCGAAATTTAAATTCACTCGGAATGGAATTCAGTGTTCTGCATTCCGAGTGATTTCGATTTTTTGAAATCCACTTCGAATTCATTTGTTTGAAATGTCAAACACAGCTGTCAAATCATTGGAGATTTTCAGTTCCTGGTTTTTGTTTTGTGCAAGTGAATTAAACATTTAAGAAAACATATATTTTATTAAAAAAATGGATTCAATTTTGTTTTAAATGATTGGTGAAAACCGAATGGAGAGAGTTCGCAGGAAGATTTTGCGAGACAAATCTAACATTCTGGATCTTCCCGAAGCATTGTGAGCAGAAGTTAGACAATGAAGAAAAATAATTTATTTAATGATTTTTGCATTTTTAAGAACAGTTTTGGTGAGTAAGGATTATATTTGTTGATATTCTGCGAGAAGTGTAGCCAGAGATGGTACCAACTTCAATTCCTCTCACACATCAAAGGTCAGTGGGAATGGATTTTAATCTTCGCCTTGGTAGATCCACAGTCGGCAAAGTTCTCGGCGAGATGTAAACCATTGTGCAACACAAGTTGTGATCGAAGTGGACTGAACTGGAAAGTACGCAGATGATAGAAAAAAAGGTGTTTGAATAATGAGGGATTCCGGGGATTATAGAATGCTCGGATTTTACAAGCATTCACCTTCGCCCACTAAAAAAATTAAATTTTTTATTTTGTTAATAAAAATTATTAACTGGATGTTATCGTTTTCAACCCAGTCGTTAGAAAACCTACACTCTTCAATCGTTGTTCTAACTCCGTTCATAAATCCTTAGTATACGCTCTGTCCCGTTTAACAAAATCTTGATTTTCTTCCATGTAATTCAAGAGAATACTCTCTTGTATTGTACTTAAACAAAGAAATTATTTTAATACACTAATGGAATGTCTTATTATTCTACTCATATTTTTCAAAATGATTCTGATCAACAAATTAATTAATTAAATCACTTTACAACGGCATGTGAATTCAATTCACGTCAAGAATCTCAAGTGAATTCAATTCACTAAAATCACAGTATTTTCGGAATGCAGAACACGAATTTACAGCTGTCATCTTGAGTGGAAAGCAGAACACCAAAATACCCACTTTCGAACATACAATCCACAATTCATAGTTTCGATCGGAATGCAGAACACCCAATTCCACTTTTGGTGGTTGAATTTCACTAAAAGTGGAATGCAGGACAGGGGGGTATATGCATTTTCACTTTAAATTCGTTTTTTGGACATTATTTTCGTTATTTTACAAATGAAATTCGTATTTTTGCATTTTGAATTCGTTTTTTATCATATTAACATTCCAAAGAAACCAAATTCAATTTCAAAAAAAAAAAACCAATTTAAAGTGAAAATGCACCAGGAGAACGACAGCCAAATAGCTATCGTGCTATCACATTTGCCGAGGCGATTGTACTTGACAGATTTTCTTGTTAGATACGTGAAGTAAACACTTAGTCGATCAGTCGATATCATTTGGACGAGAGAGGATTTTTATGCCAACGTGAAGCACCGCTATCGTTAACGATATCAAAAACGATGACGACTGTCTTTCGTGATGAGGGCCCAGTCTTATGCCGCAGAGTTGCCAACACAAAGACTTTGTCTTTTTCAACATTTCTTTGTCATTTGTCTTTCCCGGTAATTTCTCAATTCCAAACTCAATTTATAAAAAATTGAGCGATGTGAACGTATTCTTGTTCGTTTTAAGAGCGAACGCACTCTTGAAACTGTTTGTCATGCATTAATATAAAGAAACGAAAACTTGAACTGCTTCAACTGCAGAATAGGAAAGGATTTTTGCATCGAATTGCCATTACGACAATCCGTAGTGCAGAAAGTCATGGGTTAAGCCCGGTCAACGATCAACTTCAACGGCGAAGCCAAATATCCATGGATCCAATCTCATGCTCTGTATTTGGTGTGTTTAGAAGGGTGCGATCTACTATGTGCTACTCAAACCGAATGAAACCATCACTGGAGATCGCATTGAAGGAAAAATGGCCGTTATATTTCGAAATTTTGCAGCACGACAATGCTCGTCCGCACGTCACAAAACCGGTCAAAACATACTTGGAAACACTCAGTCCTGCCACACCCGCCGTATTCTCCAAGCATTGCTTCTTCTGATTATCACTGGTTCCGATCGATGACTCATGGTCTGTTCTAGCAGAAGCCTATTTCTTATGAAGATTGCAAAAAAGGGGTCGATTCGTGAATTGCATTTAAAGATGAGGTATTCGTATCCTGCACGAAAGATGGGAAAAAGTGGCTGGCGATTTCTATTTTCTTTTTTTAAATAAAGTTTTTGTGAAAAAAAAAAATACTATAAATGCATAAAATTTCTAATTTGAGTTGGAGAGTTGAATCTTCGACCCGAAAATAGTTACTCCGTCTTTTTTTTATCTGGTAATTGTCTCAAAACCTTCTTCATATTGGTAACCGTTCCTTATTGTGAGTTTCACTCGAACAGCATTCCGACTGAAAAAATTAACATTTCACTTTTCCCCATTGTGAGTTTCGCCCGAAATATATTCAATGTTCGAAAAATTCGCCTTATTGTGAATATTCATTGTTTGTTTATTTATTTTATTGTAAGGTATTCAATGTTTTTCGTTATAATTCATGAGCAAAATAATGAATAAAAGACAAAACGATATTCTGCTTAGTAAAATGCCTCCCTTACATTTGCCAGCGGCTTTATCAAAATAATTCAGGAGAAAGTGGCCGAATTTTGGAGAAAGCTTATTTTGGAGTGCGCCACCAGTTAAAAGTGAGTTTAAATGGGAAAAAAGTAAGGATTCAGTTTATTTAGCTACCTTCTCCAAAAAAAGTAGTTTCATAATTGGAGGTATATCTATATCAAATTTTTGTTTCAGCTGGGGTAAGGAGCTGGTAGGAATATCCCACAAATACTTTAATGCTGGTTAATTAACTCTAGTAAAATAAATAAATATTTGGCTTCAGCATTCCTAGGTAGAACCAAGCCTAGCTTCCCGCAACCATTTGTGTGTGCGCGTTATATTTTTGGTTTTGCACGAATGGAATTTCTAATTCGAAGTTAAATGTTATTTGGGCGAAACTCACAACCATCTTCTAACATCAAATGTTTTGGGTGAAACTCACATTACAAGGCTGAACACTTCTGCGATAGTTGTGGTGTGGATGCTGATGGTGAGGGTGACTTCGGTGCCCGATAATGAAAAGCGCGGCGAATCAAATTGAGTTCACTTCGCATTGGGATATTATATAAATCGAAATCGATAGAAACGACGAACCCGGTTAAATCCCATATTTCGCCCATTAAAAACATGAGAAATAAATAAAAGTTTCACTTTACAAAAGAGGAATTGTTTAATTTTTCTTTTATTGATGTGGAAACACCTTAGCTCTCGGTATGGGCCTCACGAGTTTCTCGCCGTCACGCGTAACCAAAATAAGTATTAGTGCGTTCTCTGTATATGACTCTATTTGTTCATTTCTCCTTCACACAGAGTAATAGCAATATGTTCTCTGTATATGTTTACACATCAAATTTCCCGAGTACCTGGTACTCGAGCCTATTTTTCAATTGAAGATGTGTGCTTTAATGTGGTTTAATTTGTTAAACTTATTAAATATTTTAATTGCGTCCCAAAACTATCTTCTTCACATATGTTTTAGCATTTCGTTTCTATTTTTCGTCGATTCAGACTTTTATTTTTAATGCACCTACGCACATCAACTGAAATGCGAATAAGAAAATCCCAAGCAGTTACCTGACGAATACGAAAATATAATACCATTTAAGACACTAAAGTATAGAGGTACCTAAAGTATACTTGCTGTTAAGTTTGAGTAGGATGTCGTAGTGAAAATTGTTACATCATCATTGTAATAAGCCATATTTGGTTTTGTATCCTTCGCACACAAATTCTATTCTTTGATACCTGCTTTAGATCCAGTACTTAAGTAGTTTAGTTCATCAACTAACAAAAAAATTTGGAAAACGATCTCAAACAGCTCGTATGGTAAAGTACACCAATTAAAAAAGAAACACTGAATTTTAGAAAAATAAACTTTTATTGGAGTCAATTTCTCTTTACGTATCACTAAAACTGGTCACAACGCCACCACTTAGTTTCGGTATGTATGAGTCCTCAAATGCAATTTCATTCAACGGATATGTGAGCATATTCTCAATTCGGTTTTTGATATGTGTCTTTATTGGCTCGTCGATGGCTTCAAGCTTTGGAACCATTTTCATAAAGAATAAAAAATCCGACGAGAGATTAACTGCCCTTGGTTCCGCTGGTTGGGGTGCATTGGCCAATGTTTCTACTCTTTGTATTTGAATTGGTAGTTCAAGGCTATCCTCATGTATGCTCTGTTGGGACTGGTCATCTTCCGAGTCGAGAAGGACCACCGACTCTCTAGGACACTTCTGCTCATTGCTATTTTGAACTTGCTGAATCAGCTGTGGTAATAGTTGTTCGATTCTCTCTGCAGTTTGTGCATCAGACTTGTCGGCGATAAGTGTTATCTTCTGGTGTTTCTTTGTTTCATCATTATCGTCACCATTCTCCAGAATGAGAAACATTTTACTCTTCTGTCCCGGCGGACCGCCATCAGTCTTATTCTGGCCACTTTGAGTGATAACAAAAAGTTTACGATTTCCACCGTTTATATCTCCGATGGGGAGCTTTTTAATTGACTTCTTTGAATCACAACTGCGCTTCGATTTGGATTCAGAGTCTGAGGTATAGTCACTGTGAACGGATGACGCAGCGGAACCGACACCATTCCAGCCACTTGTGGAACTATGTCTGGAACGCTAAAATAAACAATATTATTTAATAATTTTTTTTTCTTTTAAAAATGATAAGGTGTTTGTTTACCTTAGCTTCTTTTGATGACTGATTTGAGGTGACACTATCAACAGAAGGGTGACGGGTTACTTTTCCATTTATCATCGTGACTTTCTCTTTGAAGTGTTTCATGCAAACGCGCAGATTTACCAAACTATTCTCTTTGATGTGATTCTCGCCGACTTGAAAGAAATCGATCCAATCTTGACATCTATTCGGATGAAAATAACAAAAATAGTGCGTAAATATAATAAAAGAGCATAATTATTGATTAAGTTGAACTGATTATAAAGAAAAGCTGCACGTTAGAATATTCTTTAAAGCTTCGCAGGCTAAGTTTCAAATGCTTTTTGTTTGATAGCTTTGCGATAAAACTATGCATGTATATATTTTATTTATTTTTGTCTTTTTGAATTGTTTACGCGTTAATTTATAGAGAATTGCGGTGGTAAGTTAGTGCTTTACTAAAGCTTGTAGCTTGTGTGTGACATATTTTTGCTTTGTATTATCGTGGAACTATGCACACTGCGAGCTTACATGTGTTGTAGGTACATATTGAATTGGATCCAACGACTTTGGGAACTATAAGCTGTACACGATAGAGTACGTGACAATAATGTGGGCTAATTAGATGCTAGATGGTGCAATTACAAATATTTCGATTCAACGATGCGATTGAAGTTAAAATAACATTAAGGAGAGAGTATTACAAGTTCTATTTCTGTACTCTCTCTTGGGGTTTAACTTGGTAGTTTAGAGAAGAGCAAGTTATGAGAGTCATCTTTTTTAAAGATCCAAAAGCGTAAGAGAATGAAATAAATAGATGGGAATCAAAAGACCGAAGAACTAGACTTCTAGAATTAATACATTTTCATATCTCCAAAGATTTGCTCTACTCTTGTAAGAATAAAATATTGATCCAGGTGACGAAAAGAGCTTATACTGTTGTATAAATAAATCGACCAAAATAAATTGCATTAATGCAAAAAAAATACGATGTGACACATTCGAGGGGCGAGCTCATGAAGTTCTGTTAAGCTCCAAGCTGTCTCATTCAAAAATGTAAATATTAAGTAAGCTTCAATGACACGAAAGCGAAATTTTACATGCAAAAGGTTATTAAATTAACAAAGCACTCCTCGATGGGGTAAGAACTTTACCGTTTAGGAAAATATACTTAAAGCATATTCGGGATTTTATAAAAAAAAAGCTATTTTGTAAAAGCCTCATAGGTACAACATACATATGCAATATGCACTTTAGGGGTGGTAGCTATTTTCATTTGCAGATGCCTTATTAAATGTAACTATGAATAAGACATTGCGATAAGATACACATGTATTAACACACAATTAAATAAATACTTGGCGAACTCGGGTATCCGTCATCGTTCGCCGTAAGTAGACCCTGACCTGAACAGTGTCTTATTACTACTCAAATGCCCGAGCTGGCACTTTGACAGTTTATATTTATTAGTAGTGGGTTATTTTATTCCTACGTTCCACTTTATATGTTTACAATATACTAATCAAGATACATTATGAATTATTAAACGTTAGATTAAAAAAGAGAGGTGAACTAGCAAACTTAAATTATTTACCACTTATGCCTGCACTTCTAATCCTATGTGGTCTCTACATTCTTAGAGAAAGAGAAGACGTGTTTCACTTCATCGCAAAGTGCCCTATGCTCGAAGAGTTTCGTAAGAAGTTATTTGGATCGAAAATACTAGGATTGGAGCTTGGAGAATACAATTCGCATACTGAACGGTGAACGTGGTTGGTTAGTGCTGTATAAATATGCTGTGAAAGCATTACATTACAGGATTGTTAAGAAAAAACTAGTGAACTAGTGCGGCGCGGATGCCAATGCCCATTGACATGGGGGAATTAGGTTGAGTAAAGGGCGTTTCTCAGTGCAAACCTGCTGCATTGAAAATCAAATGATCTTTGCACAAGATTTGCCGTGCGGAGCATTCTAGACACAGGCTCGTAATACCCATAATTGGTACGGTGAAGATTAAGGCTGAAGAGACCAGAGGTTGCGTGGGTTTGTGTTAAGCGAAATAGTATGGAGGAGCGTGGGGCAGTCAATGTTACCCGTTAGTAGCTGGTGGGTTTAAAGTGTGTAAGCTACGAGACGACGTTTTTCGAGAGGTTTCATATTTATCATTTTAAAGATCCTCATATGGGGGTAGGTTATAGCTATCGTTCTATTGAAGGCCTCGTAGAGCAAAACGGATAAATCTGCGATGAATCGTTTCAATTCTGGACAAATGGGTAACATGATAGGGAGACCATACTT
Organism: Brachyopa scutellaris; assembly: GCA_949775065.1. NCBI lineage: Eukaryota > Metazoa > Arthropoda > Insecta > Diptera > Syrphidae > Brachyopa > Brachyopa scutellaris. The sequence continues at coordinate 109,113,599 of OX459113.1, forward strand.
GGCTGGCATGTTCAAGAATAGGCCTAACGAAAGTGACGGAGAGAGATTTCGTGACGTAAGGGTTGGAGAATGCCGTAGACTACCCTTTTATGAGGCCAAGCATAGTGTTGGCTCTGCTTATAATTTGGTCAATATGGCACGTTCTCTGGAGGTAAAACGGATTTGTGAGAAATGTCAAAATCAGCTGTGATAGTAGGTATATTTTATTTTTTTTACTTGAAGTGATAAGTGTATCGACGAGATTTACATAACTTTACCAAATGGAAAAAATGGAAATTCAATCGAAAAAAGGACAATCAGTTATTGTAAAATGCCATAAATAATTTGGAAAACATATCGCTCATTTACTTGAAGACTGACATAACAAGGTGGTATGCAGTCAATTAAAAACTTTAAACGCGTTTTCTGCAAAATCAGGTTTTTTTGAGTTATGTCAGTCCAATGAGCGATATAGGTAGGTCTGTTCAGTGAGAAAAAACCAGATCAGAACAGCACAGACTCGTGCAAAATGTCAAATTAAAGTTAGAATAGAAGAGTACAGCCCATATGTTTAGTTTTCAAGTATGTTGACATTTCACAATTGTCATTTCTATTTAAAGTAAAATATAAGGTCTGTTCCCGTACCTATCCAAAACAGCCGAAAACAGTCAAATCCTGTTCCCGTACGAAGATTTTTCATAGGTTTTGACAGAAGAGAGTGTATGTAGTTTTGCGTAGTTTTCAGCTGTTTTGGACAGTACGGGAATAGACCTATAAGATGTTTACAAATGAAATCTAAGATATTTAAACAAATTACAAATGGACAGATTGCCGGTAGTTATCTTTTATTTGAGTTTTTTCCAAGTTTAACTTTCATAAAACAAATTAATTACTGAAAACAAATCAAAACTATAGCCACAGCTGATTTTTACATCTGTACACTAGTCTGTTCTATCTCAAGAGGAGGTGCGAAATTTCCTGTCCTTTTCTGTTCTGACTACTTACCTAACTGAACACAAATGAGATCGGTTTCGGACAGAAATTTTTCTCACTGAACAGAAAACCTTGTACTTTTCTGTACTTTTCTGCCCAGAACAGCCTCTATGTACAATAATCGACAATGAAGTTGTCATTTTTGACAATTAACATATGGTTGTAATTTTCTAATCTGCATAGCTTGATTTGACATTTTTTACAAATCTGTGCTGTTCTATTGTTTTTTTTTTCTCATTGAATAAAGCTAGTGTGTACAAAATGGTGAAGCGACACTTTGTTACTTATTCTGTAGATGTTTGGGACCCTGAGAGCTACAGATATTGAACTAATCTGTTCAGAAACAGATAAAACACATCTTAGTTGATAGTAACAGTTACACATGCATGTTTTAAAATTGAAGAAGTATGAAGTAGCTTATGTACACAGTATTTAACAAAAACAAGACCTTGGGGAAGTTCACTTTTTATAATTATCTCCGTAGGTACACTATTTCACTATCAAGTTTATCTTATCGATCAATTCTACAGTCAGTAATTTCGAAAGACAATAAACGAATAAAATACATACTATCTTCCACGACCTCCAACACTCTTGCCCAAGCAAAACACCACGCCAAGAAATAAATAAATAAATGTGAATAGCTACAGCACACACTCACCTATAGCTGCAGATGGTGTAAACAAAAACAAACTACACAGCAAAATGTCATTGAACCAATCGCCGTGCACTTGAAATAGAAACTGGTCACGATGATAACCAAAGATGAAAGAAAATATAAAAAATAAACCACCACCAAAACACCAACCCCTTAATAGAATAATTCCGATTTCCCCTTCTTCTAAACACGAGTAGTAAAATGTGTAAGTTCTAGCACTATGCAAGTAAGACAACTAAACAAACAGAGGCCGAGCTATAGACTAACGATTTCCAATGCCATGCGATGGCTTAACAAAGAAATCCTATCTAAAAATATTCAGTTCCAATGCCCTTGCAGCTGATACGAACAAAAACAAAACAAAATGCATCCATGCTCTACCGGCGTTGCAGCTTTTTTCCAACATAAACATAAATCCATGAGTATTCCCCTCGCGACTACACACGAACAAAAATCACCCTCTGCATCTTTTTTCAAACAACTTACGCACACATAGAACAGTTTTTCTCATTCTCTCAGTTCATTCAACAAAAACATCCTGTTTGTTGTTCCTTCTTGTTCTTTTCATTATGACTAGGTTAGGTACTCAATTTTATGTAGCGGAAAAAAAAGAAAAACACTGGATGTCTGGTTGGAAGTTCAGTTACCCCTCGATAAAGTAGAAACAGAATATGTGTTAAAGAGAGATAAAACTAATAATGCAACAGCTGACAAAGAAGCAGAACCAAATGTCTAAATTACTTAAAAGCACAACCCGAATAACAAAACAAATAACACACAAAAGCTCTGTAGAGTGTGAACTACTCTCCCTCATTTAAGCACACCAACACCACTGGGCAAATAAAAATAATTAAAACCAATACAAACCGTTGGGCGTCATGAACGGGGAAACGACAAAGCGTTGACGATCCATCGGTGCATCCGAACATGCAGCGTCTATTCGATTTCTTTGTACCATTGCCAACGGATTCAGAGCTTTTGTTAAGAGTGTTATCCGTTGCCGCGCTGCCATTGCTGCTGCTCATTGTTGTTGTGCTGATGTTTGCGATGGTGAGAATGGTGGCAAAGCACAACAAATAGCTTTACAAGCTCAGCTTTTGTTCTCTTCCTAAGCTATTGGCAGTTAAACTTCCGCTTAGACTTTCATTGAACTTTTAACACAAGTCAGCAAAAATAATAAAAAACAACGAGAAAAGCTTTAATAATGAGCAATTTTCTTCTACAAACTACCCGGTGTATTGTCATTTCTTATTGAACTACAAACTATTTACGTATTTCACTTGTAGAACCGTTTTACAAATTGACTGAGTACAATAATGGAATAAGTAATTCGCTTAAATTTATATTTTCCCGAACAGCAAATAGGTTCCTTTTGAGGAATGGTAGCACAGACAAGTCGTCACCAAAGAGTAAAAAAACCGAATGAAAAGCTAAGCGCGGTGGCTTCTGCATAGACGCGGACATAAAGAATTTCCTGGACGCGAAAAGTTCACAACAAAGCACAAAAGTTATTTAAATGTGCTTCGATCTGAAAACTTTTTTTTGTTCTTTATTATTTATGTATGTATGGTACAAACTTTCAGATTATGTTACTTCTACTTCTATATATAGAATGGTTTTTTCTTATAACGATTGATAAAAGGCTCTTCGATCTACGTATGATCGGTAGATGCCTATGGGAGGACTCGTCTTCAAATGTTTGCATATATGTACCTAAGTAGGTGTATATGTGTGTATGTGCATATGTATGCTGTTTAAAAAATCGAATCGATGTGTACATGTCATGTAAGTTATGTAATAACAGCTTTCATGAAAAAAGGATTAAAAGCTTTAAAGAGCTTTTCTTTGTCAATAAGATGACTAATCAAATAAAAGCGATTTAAGTGATGAGATCATTTCACAAAATCACCCTCTTCGTATTAACGTCGTTCCAGACTGTTAGCTTTTATTTGGAATCTCGTAGATACGTACATATGTACATATGAGCTTTAAGAATCATATACAATTTCTATCATTTTCAATTAAGAACTTCCGATTTGCTTAGAGTCTCAACATAGACATCGGGACTCGGGAGTATACTTTGTTATAGCCCAGTTTCCAAGAACACTAGTGAAACTTGGAGCTAAAAAGGATACGGTAGATGACAGATGTAAGAAATTGCAAAAATCCAAAAATTTCTTTTCTGTATTTTTATTACAAAAAAAAAATATTCTACAGTCAATTCCGACTGGATTGAAAACGAAAGGAAGGGCCCCTATTGCGAGTGTCGATCAGCGATCGATAAGCGACAACTATAGATCGTCAAGTGCTGATTTTGGTACTGTATATTAGGTCTGTTTGGTAACGTGCTAGTTTTGGAAAGTTCTACGTAAACTACATAGAATCTGACAGTTTCATGGCTCTCACTTTTTTTACTCTCATTTGGCTCTCTCTTTGCGATGAATTATCTGCAAGACCAATTCCTCGGGGTGGGCCGAGCCAACTCTGTCAAACCAGCCATCTGTCAGTTTGCGAAATGTCATTATCTTCATTGTTAGTGGAAAACAAAAACAATTTGATAGGTTTGACCAAGTGTTTTTTGAAAAGCGTTTGTTTACTTTTGTGCAAGTTTTCTGTCTTTGAGAGGAGTTCTCTCTCTTTGAGAGGATTCTAGTATTTGACAGATCTCAATTCCGTGTGCCAAAAAAGATACCAAACACACCTATTGTGATTGTGATCGATATTTGTCAATTTGACAGTCGCCTATAGTCGATCACAAGTTTCTAGTCGATATTTTTTTTTAGAAATGTGAAAGAGTTTTGTGCGAATCAATCGACGCAATCGACAATTGTCGTGACGATCGTTGATCGACACTCACAATATGGGCCAATTACAAGGGATGAATTCGAAATAATGCGAAAACAACACCACCAACACATTGAAAACCTAGCGGATTGTAATTCGACCGATATCACCGGGTTGATTGGGTGTTATTCGATATCGATTTTGCGCGCAGAGGAGAAAACACTGATAGGGCAGCTGTTTTATTAGTTTTTTAAGTGCTTTCTTTGGGTGTACCCTTTATCATTTACAAGACGTTATTTGTCTTCTTATTTCAAGTCCCTTAGGATGAAAACATACCGAAGCAGTGAAAACGTTTTGGATTCATAAGACAAGAAAACGGTTTCTATTTCAACACACACCAACCGAAACACAATGTTACAAAAGAAATCATGTTCTGCTTCGTTTGGTGTGTGTTGAGAATTTGGATTCTGGAAAACGGGCTGAGGCTTGCAATATAGGAAATTCACTAAAAATCCAATTTTTTTTTTTTGTGTAAAAAGGCGTAAAAGTGATAAAAAAAATTGAGAGGAAATTTGTTTTTATATTAGGCGCGTTTTTTTTCAAATCTATACAGATTTCGAAAAAGCTTTCCATACAAAAATAAGACTGGATAATTATCCAGGCTAAGGGTTTGTTGTGTTTTATATTGAAAACATGTTGCGGAAACATGTTTAGCCTATATAGGTTTGAAAAAAAAACACGCCTATTTTTTCGGTGTTGACTAGAAAAAATGCATGGCATAACTATGGCGCGGTTTTAAAACGCCATTTTGTAGATCTCGGTGAAATGAGGACAAAATATTGAGTAAAAAATATTTGTTAATCGCTCAGTTTAGGAGATATCGAGGTTTCAAAATAATTTTTTTTCCTATGGAAATTCCATTGAAATTAATTATTTTTGCTTCGGTAGAAAAAAGTGTTGCATACATCAAGGCGTAAAACTTAAAATATTGAATTTAAGTAAAGACATTTTAAAAGATCTTAGTTTTTGAGGATCAGACTTTAAAAAGATGAAATTAACAAATCCACGCTGTTTGGTAAACCAACTGAGGAAACAGCCATACAGGACCCGCCCACTTTTTAATCGCGTGCAGCGCGCCAGGCACCCAACTTTTTAGTAACACAAGTTGAGGAAACAGCCATACAGGACCCGGCCACTTCTTAATTTCAGTCGATGTCCTGTCCATAGTTTTTTTTTAATCGCCCAACTGTTTAGTAGACCAGCTGAGGAAACAGCCAATACAGGACCCGGGTACTCCTTTAGTAATGTGAGTTAGCTTTACGCCTAGATGTATGCAACACTTTTTTGTACCGAAATAAATTAATTTCAATGGAATTTCCATAGGAAAAAAATTAATTTTGAAACCTCGATATCTCCTAAACTAAGCGATTAATCAATATTTTTTACTTAATATTTTATGCTTATTTCACCGAGATCTACAAAATGGCATTTTCAAACCTTTGCGCCCCAGTTATCGTAATAGTCCCAGTGCCAGTAAAAAACTTCCAGTCTTACAACTATCCCAAGAGCTCTACAGTTTCAAAGTGGCGAAGAATGGAACCTTTATTCGAATTGAAAACGAATATATTTAAAACATATTTTAAATAAATAAAACAATTATGTTTTTAAAGATTATCTCGTTTTTATTGCTATTTTTTTTTAAAGTGCCATCTAGAGAAAATAATTTAAATTTACTGTGAAAATCCAATGTGAGAACCATGAACCAAGATCACCATAGATCGCGGTAGTTCCTAAGAGAATTTTACAGTATGAAATATTAGCCGTGTTTCATTATGCTGATCTGATCTGGATCAGATTACGGGCATATTAAAACAAACTGTATTACATTGCACACCATTTTAGCTCAGACACAGACCTTTAGCGCGAAGTTGCCGTTTTGTTACATAAACTTTAGCCGGATACAGATATTTAGCAGGTTTTTAGCGCAGGTTTATACCACGGGCACAGACATTTAGCAGTTTTTTGCGCAGGTTTCTGCCACGGATACAGACATTAGCAGGTTTTTAGAGCAGGTTTTTACCGCAAACACAGATAAGCAAAGTTCACAAGCGTAAGTGCATCCTACTGAGAAATAGCCGAACTAATTTTTATATCACGAAAATTGATCCTGATAAAAAGCTAGATCACGAAGTGTTGTTGTAATGTGTACAAACCAACGATCTATATATATGGATCAACGGGTTTTAAAATACGGCTATTATAATACTAGCTCGTCGTTGCCCGTGGACTAAAACAGTCACGTAGAAAGCAATCACAGCTCTTTTAATTTTCAACATTAATGTCCTTATTAATTACAAGTTATATTCCATTTCGTAATCAATAGAAATTGTAGTCCAAAATCGCTTTAAGTAGCTCCATCTATCAACAACAGTGCAAGCAATTCTTGCGATAGCACCCTGAAGTTTTTTGAAAATAACAATCAAAGTGGCTGGCTACACGATCATTTCCATACCGATTCTTTTCAGTGAGACAGGTACATTTTATGTGAGTTAAAACGAGAAGGGTTGATTTCAGCAAATGCATACCGAAAATCAACTTTCAATAATAGGCGGGTTTTTTTTCAAACCTATATAGGCTAAACATGTTTCCGCAACATGTTTTCAATGTTAAATACAACAAAGCCTTAGCCTGGATAATTATCCAGTCTTATTTTTGTATGGAGAGCTTTTTCGAAATCTATATAGATTTGAAAAAAAAACGCGCCTAATATAAATTCTCGGTGGAAGATGCATGCTCTTTTCTCAAAGCGTTTCATTTCTAATACATTTCATTTTTTTCCGACCGTCTGAGGGTTCACATTCACATTATGGAAAACTCAAAAATATAGTTCTCTGTGTAGGACGGAGCACGGAGGTTGTGTGTTCCGTTTTCAAAGCGTTTCTCCCTAACACATTTTGTGTGTAGCCACGGGTAACTTTTCAATACCTATTATGCCATTGACCGTGTAGCCACCGTCAAATACAATCCACAAAAGAAGAGTGGATTGTATTTGTATTTCGAATGAGTGACATTTCGTCAAAAAGTGTCATTCGTTTGTGTTTTTGTTTTTGAATTAGTTAAAATAATATTACGTATGTATAAATTAATTCAAATATCGGCCTATTATACTTCGTACATTAAACAACAGTTATAGAAAATTTAACTTCACATTGTCAATTAGTTTTGGAGCTTATCTCCGTAGAAGTTTGGCAGGTAAAAGCGTGATATTCACCCCTGTGATCAATTCTGACCGGATTGAAAACGAACGGAAATACAACGGATTAATTCGAAAAAAAATGTGAAAATCAACAACAAAACTTTGAAAATGGTACGGTTTGGAATTCGACCGAAATTAATCACAGGGGTGATTTTTATGATGATGATTATGATTACGATGATGATGATATGCATTTGTTTTAGCTGCCGATTTAATGTCGGATAGCTAGATGCTAGAGGCGTTTTGGAACACATTTAATTAATGAGCATTTCACTGGCAGTCCATATAAAATACATATGTATGTCAATGGACAGTCACTTGGAAATTACGAGTGCTGAAGAGCAAAGTCCTTCGATTCAGAAGTTTAACGGCTATTTATGTACACATATCGATGTATGTAGACACAAATGCTTTTGTTTAAAGAGCTTCTTAAGTTCACAAATAAAGCTCTCCAGTTACCACAAGCGTTCTGTATTCGAAGCTGCGCTGCTACAAACCACTTTCTGTAATTTTTTTTTAATTTATTTTGAACGCAGCATTCAAACATTTTATTTTTAAATCTGTCCCTCCATTTACTTAACCTCTTTCGTTTCCTTTATGTGTAAGCAAAGAATCATTCAGTAAAAAGCTCATGATTATCTATACTGTTTTTTATCTACGCAATTGCACTTCGCTTTACAGCTTTAAGTGCAACTTTAAAGTTTACTGTAATTGCGTATGAAATAAGCTCCAAGCACAAGCACAAGCACAACAAATAATCGAAAAGTTCTTCCAACGAAGTTGTTGGATCTTAGAATTATTCTAGACAAAAAGCACACAACCAAACACTTAGCAAATTAGAACGCCAAACAACATAGCCTCGGTGGCGCAGTAGGCAGCGCGTAAGTCTCATAATCTTAAGGTCGTGAGTTCGAGCCTCACCCGGGGCATTAATTTTTTTTTTCCCAATTCAATTCATCGGCGGCTATTTTGATAATTAATTCTACTTTAGTTACAATTTACGGCAATTAATAACTTGTCAGTGGTTTTATTACCAGCTTCAAGGACTGACATACACACATACATACATATGTATGAACAAGAATATGCTATAAAAAAATATATTATGGTCGTTAAAGTATACATAAGACATTAACTAAAGTTTGTTGATTTATGACACAAAAACATAAAAGACCAAAAATGCAAGTTTGTTGAAAACATAAGTCAATTGGAATCAACAACTACAATCGGAGCGACAATGTCTAACAAACAATAATATCGAACACAACCTATTAATATTCGTTTATTGTGTCTGCAAACATTTTTAACAACTATCATTACAAAAAAAAACGAAGAAATAAAATAAATTATGATAAAACAATATGCATGGAGTGTGGAGTGTGGAGTGTGGCCCACCCACCCACAATAAAGAGACACAGCAGGGAGGCCAGCCAATAAAGTTAATTGGCTGTTCCCATTTTTTGTATTTAATAGTTTTGCCTTTTTTTAGCCTCTAGTGTGTTTTTTATTTTACATATAAGTAACTATGCAAATTAATTCCAACGGCTTGGCACTTGTGTCTTATGATTTACAAGTGTGATCCGATGGTGGACAAATAATAACAAATTTGCAACATGTCACTCGATCATGTTACACTTAAGTGCGCTGCTGATTTATAAACAATCAATTGGTTCAAATGCGACCGACAATTAATCCTTCTTCTTTTTTGCATTTTAATTAGAGAAGAGATTTTGAACTTGACTTAACGAGAAAGACAAAACAAATGAGCTTTTGAATTCATTAAACAATTAACTTGTTTAAAATACATTGAAATGTCATGTGATTACCGCCCACAAGTTAATTGAACAATTGGGGCGGACTTTCTTTGGGTTTTCACTCGGAAATTAAATTATGCAATGTTTTGAGGATGCTTATTACGCACGACCGAGTACATTGTTAAGTGCATTAATTTGTTTGATATTATATTCAATAATTTCTGCCGATATTTTTAAATTACTCCATGCATTCATCCTGTCGCGAAACTTCAAATTCAGCGATATGGTAGCCAAATAACATTGCAGTTATTATTATTATTATTATTATTATTATTATTATTATTATTATTAAAGAGTGAGTGCACCGCGACCTTAACAACCACCTACAAGCCCTAGGAGACGAAGGAACATCCATCCCGTCATTATTCCTATTGGAATTGGTTAAAGAGGGCTTCGCTCACACCTAGCACAGGGGAGAATTCCATAGGTCACAGCACCTGAGAAATCGCAGTAGGAGATTGGCTGCTATGAGTGGTAGATCTTCTGTTGTAATTTGGTATTTATCCAAGCACTTGAATTTTTTCTGGTTTATTGCCCCACGCCCACATATCATCAATATATGCTCACAAGTTTCATGCATAAATCTAGATTCCTGAAATGTTTCTTTAGCTTACAGTGCCCCATAATGAATGCAGTCAGGATGCGGAGTTTGTTTTTGTCAAGGCTGATGCAAGTTTTGAACCATTTCAGATTGTAATTACTCAAAAGTCGTAGGCCTGAGTGTCTATCCACGATTTAGTCCTTTTTGCCTTCTCCAGTGATCGGAGCTCATCCTTTATTGTGTGTTGCCCTATGCCACAGAAGGCCTCAGGACCAACGAACGCGATGTGGCGGCTCCTTTTCTGGCAAACTTGTCCGCCTCTTCCCTTCTATCCCGAGGTGTCCTGGTAGGGATCACCACGTAATCCCGATCGACTAAAATCTCGAACGAAAAGAATGTCGAAAATTAATTTGATAAATCTCGAAAACAAAAAACTCGAATGAACAAAATCTAGAAAATACAAATATCTCGAAAAAAAATCTCGAAAAAAATTTGCTTTCGAGATTTTTAAGATCTCTTAATTTTACTGCAAAAGTAATTAAAACAGGTCCAAAATGTAAATTCTGTAACTTTTTTGAAAATAATAAAAATTCAAATCTTTTTACAACAACAAAAAATGTGATTAGCTCATTTATTTACTCAAAATATTTATGAATATTATAAATGCATTGGTATTATATATTATGTATAAATATTTCAAGCTCAAATTGTAGGCAATGCCCCTTAAATATCCCATACAACTTTTTTCTTCTTTTTCGTCCATGATTTTTAAAATATTTTTTTTCTTTTGGATATTGTAGGTACAGATAAAAATGTGAGACTGGTGACAATCCGCGCGCGAATTATTACCATTGTCTCAAAAATTAATATCAATTCGAGATTATTTTTCGAGATTTTTGTTTCGAGATTTTTGTTTTCGATATTTTACGAGATATCGTGGTTAACCCGTCCTGGTACCCAGTTTATAGTGACGTTGTTTCGTTCGCCCAGTCTATTAAGTTTATCTATACATTTTCAGACAATTCTAGATTTTATGGTCTGAGCCCATATTGCCTTCATAGCTGCTTGGCTATTGTTTTGTCGCGTCTGTTGTGGCGCTTATCAAGATTGAGTTGGGCACATCTGTCAATAGTATAGATTTCAGCTATGATTGAATGATTGATACATTCAACATTAGGATAATATTGTGGTGGCTCGTTGTTGGCAGTAACGATCGTCAGGTCCTCCAACAACTTGTTGGTTGCGTCGATTTCAGTTAAATCGTCGTTGGGACCATTCGACCGGAAAATCTTGAGCTGGGCGAATCGGATGATAGACCTCATTTTATTGGCTGTTACCTCGAGCGTCTCTAAGCACTCTTCGTTGATAGACAACAGGACGGATGAACTACTATATTGTGGTTTCCAGCCCAGTCCCCCATTATAATTGCGGGGTTTTGAAGCTTCAGACGTTGGAGAAGCTTACCATTGTCTGTGCTGTCTATTGTAGTGGACCTATACCAACAACACAATTGTCCACCAAAACAATGTATTGCATAAGACTGCATACGAGATAGCGCATACAACTCATAGAATGCTGACACCATAAGAAGGCAGGCAAAAAGAATAATATAAATAGAACATAATTCGTTGCCCATATGCCACCAACAGATGGGTTATTTAAACATTACTATGTGTGTCACTCTCACTGCGTATGTGTCATTAAAGGAAAGGACTCAAATTTATAGTCGCACTTGAACTATCAAAAACTGATAACAAGTGTTAAGTGACAGAACTACAAAATTCGGGTCACATTTTGAAACCCGAGATTTTAATAGCGTTAGACCCACGCAGTTTCGGTATGCGTTGGAAATATTCCCAGCGATTTTAGTATATAAGCTGAACAATTTTTAAATAAAATCAGATTCATTTTGACACCTATTGCACTCGTGGCCTGCCCTTCGAGTTAAGAACCAGGTTCTCTTATTAAGCTAAACTTTTGCCATCAGTGCTTTTACACAGAGTAGTTCACAGAGATGCCTCATGGCGATTGCGACATCATAACATTACATGGTGATCCTGCAATAACAACATTACATGGCGATACTGCCATTATTACATTCATACGGCCTGTACCCCGGTGTAACTCCATGCGAGTATTATCCATAAAAGCATCCCCAGAAGTGGATTGATCCACCCCTATGGTTGACAACAGGTGAAGAGTATTTCAAATCGAATTCGCTTCGTTTTAGCCGACGAACAAATCATCTTCTTCAGAACCAGCGATGCCAACCCGAAGTCTGTAGATAAAAGTTGCAAATTCTGTAGAATTTTGTATTTTTACTTGATGCAATTCTGTAGAAATCAAGACTTTTTTTAACGCATAAAAAGTGATTATTTACATTGAACTTGCACATCGTTTACTAGCAATCTGAGTCATATCAATAATCTTTACTTCTGAAATCATACCTACATACATACATACATGTTTTTTGCATCCTGTATTTGAAACTCGCAGCACGGTGTTGAGAGCACGCCTTTTGTAAATAACAAATTGATAATATTTTGATGCACTGCGTTGACGTTTCGTATAAAATTTTTTGGTGTTAGAGTCAGAACTGATGTTTTGGAATTTCATCTCATCACTCCATAGACCATAGGCAGTGTTACCGCTGAGAATTTTCAAAAAGTCGCAAAGAAAGTCTCAGAGACTTCAAAAAAGTCTCAACATATAAATTGAAATGCTCTTGGCTGTAGGACCTTTGGGGGGGGGGGGGGGGGGGGGGGGTACGTATTCAGTACGTCAGATGTTTTATCTAATTAAAACATTAATGAATAACAAGCTAACAAAAGCATATTTATTTTGAAGGAACTATGTACACATATTTATTTTATTTTGAAAACAAAATTGACAAAGAATAAAAAAACGTAAATAAATATAATTACAGAACATTTTTTTTTAACACAGTAAAATATAAAGCTTATAAAAATAATTTTTTCTGAGTCACCAATATGTGACTATTAATTAAAGCTTGGAGCGGTTAGGTTTTTTTTTTACAATTTTGTGGATTGTTGATAGAGGTGGAACCGTGTCACCTTATCACTGCGGCCACAGATGGGTCTCATGTGATTTCCTCCACTTATACATCATTATGTACATAGTAGGCCCTTCATGATAACATATAATCCAAAAATGTCTTTGATGAGCGAACTGTCAGATACATACGTACATACATACATATATACATATTATGTAAATGCTCTGTCTAGAGGTAAAATTGCCTAAAGGACTAAAGGAAAAAACATAGAGAAGGTCACTTAGTATTAAGCCAGTCAATATTAAGTAATTCAGTTCGTAAAGCTTATAATATAACAAAAGGTGCAACAAATTACTTCCCAGTCCTATCTTTCCTGTATTATTTATCGAAGCCGAAGTCTCAATTTAATTTTTTCGAGAAGGTTCAGTGCAGATTACATATTATTACAATGTTTCGACATATAGAGGGTTTGTTTGCTTATGTTGTAAGCTTTGAATAAACCCTTTGCGCACAAGCACTACTATGCGCCATGCGCTGCGGTTTGCAACGAATTTATATACATTTGAAAATATATGGTTACCGAGGTGGTTTTCATTGCCAATACTATCTAGTATACCAAAATTTGTCCTCATGTGTTATGTGAATGTGTGAAAGTAAACTGCGCACAAAAATAGATCTAAGAAAAATCTGCTATATGAAAATAAATAAATTTTGACAAAAAAGTTGCAGAAAACCATAAAAAGTCTAAATGTTTCCATGAAAAGTCGCAAATTTGGAGTTTTTTTTGAAAAAGTCGTATCAAAGTCGCAGGCCGGTCAAAAAGTCGCAAATTGCGACTTTATTCGCAGAAGGGTAACGCTGACCATAGGATGAATTTTCACTCTGCTGTTGTTCACAATGAGTGCAACCGAGTGAAGTGAAGTGGTTTTTTTGGTTGAATGTAAGTGAGCTTTGGCCCCGTGCATGGAACTCGATCATGAAGTCCAGCTTTGGGTAAACGTCTTCTGACAGTCCAAACAGATATTTGCGGATCAATCTCATTCAAAGACAGACAAAGCGATTAATTTTCGAAGATAATCACGACAAATGCATTTGTTTCGAATTATGTAGTTGCTCTGGAAAAATTCGTAATGTCAATCATAAATTAAACTTTAACAACAACCACATGGATCAAACGTCCGAAGAGACAGAGTTAAAAAAAGAACAAAGAAATGAGAAGACGAGCATTGAAAAGGAACCGGTAACGAGATCCGTGCTGTTATAAAATGGTGGATGCAAGGGTTAGTGAATCGTTTTTAATTACATAGTTGCTCGTAGCTGTAAGTAGCTTCTAGTTTTGTCATGAAAGAGTACCTAAGAATCCTGTCGACGCATATTTTAGGGGGCAATTAAATAAGCATATTAATTTAGATACAAACTAAAAATTCCTTTGCTCTAAATTTAATGGTTCTAGATAAATACTTAAAGACAGATCTATATATATCGCTTGATGAGCCTGGATCAATCAAGACTTGTTTGTTATTTATTATATTTACATTCAAAAAAAAATCAAATATTCCATCAATATTATTGGTGTGTCAGTGTCCCCACGGTGTGTTATACTCGTACAGTGATTGTGTTGCTTTTCTTAATTCCAGAGTCAACGACAACGAGCAAACGTAGATTTAGTCAGGGAATCCCCGTATTTGGTAATAAAATTAAACACATTTAATTAAAGTCATTAATCGGCGTTTGATGTACCGATATATACAGGTACATACAGTATGTACTTTTGTTGTGACCTTTAAATATAATAATCGTATACCGCTAAATTTTATCTCTTAACGAAATTAGGTAACCAAAAGACGTTGCAAAGACAATAATTACTATAATGATGACATTCCGACGCCATCGTCAACAGTCAACCAACCCAGACCAACCCACATCCCACAACAAAAAAATGAGTACCTCTTCGGAAGTAGACGTTTGCTTTGCACGGTGTTGTCGTCTCAGGTCTCACCGGTTTTACACTGGCATTTTGGATTCAACTAAATAAAAAAAAAAAATAATCAATTTCTCTCACGCCAAAGTATGCGTCTTTTAATGAGTTTGAGTATCTCACTCATACTTACCTTGTGCTTTCGTCAAATAATTTGAACAAAAAAAGTGAATAGAAAAGAAATACGAAATAAGAAGAACTAAACGGACTTGGCCTTCGTAAAGTTCAACAGCTTTTCTTGCAAAATGAAACAAAAATGGAGAATGAAACGAATAAGAAAAAAATTCAACTGATTCCCATCCAAAGTAGAATGAAGATAAAAATGAAAAAAATAATAAAAACCAAACTTAAATTCTCAATCATTCGCTTTCAGATGAACTTAATTGAACTGAGATGAGGAAAGAGCTTCTATCTAGATACGGTAGAGCTAATCTCTTTTATTGCCGCTGTTGTTCTTGTTCTTCTAGTGAATTCGTACCGGGATGTGACTACGAGTTTGGTACGTACATAGAGTGGAAGATTAATTGATTAATTTTCTGTACCTACTTATATTGTGTGTAATTCGGAACGAGAGACGAAAATAAATTGGAAAGATGCAATACGAGTATGCGGTATGCCAACCTTAGGCTTATTTCGGGTGGCTTACCTACTCTACCGACGAACTAGAGATACCTACTCGTAGAGAGTAAGAGACACTGGCTAAATGTATTTAACGCCCTTGATCTGGTTTTATCGTTAAATAAATCAACATTAATCAGCAGCGCATAGTTTTTTATTTATTACATCTCGAGATATCGGCTTTTGTTCAATTTCTTGACGACTTACATACATATGTGTTACGACGACGACGGCCGGCGACGTTGAAATGTCTTGAGGGCGAATTGCAATGAGTGAGTGAGAATTTCCTAATTGCATGACATTAATCAAAAAATCAAAAAAAAAAAAAAACAACTAGAATGGAATATGTACTTGTACACTGAAAGAAATTAATTAGAAAAGAAGGCCAGAGAATTGTTAAAAAAAATGTAGCCAATTATTAATTTTGTATAAAGTGTCCACTTAAAAATGACACTCAAAGTCAAGAAAAACGTAATAAATGGGTTTAGTTGAGCTCAAAGTTGAAACGCCTAGTTGCACTACGCTAAAACACCGGGTCTATTACATTTGAGTTAACTTTTGTAATTTTCAACAGGAATACAGTGGACGTTCAATATGACGAATCATATTATATTATGCATAGCCTTTCGTCAAATCGAAACATTCGGTAAATCGTTCGTCGTTTTATCTTACTAATAATTCCACCAATGTATTTGTTATAAGAAAAGAGAGATCAATTCACATAGACAAATGACAAACTACATATTTTGTGTTTGACCAGAAATTGTAAAACATTCAATTCGTAATATAATACGTATGTAGAGCCATCGATGGAAAAAAATCTGATTCGTTATATTGGAGATTCGATAAATCGGGCATTCGTTAAACTGGACGTCGGCTGTATTTCGTTTAGCTTTGTTCTTTTATCCGGTATTCGTTGTTCGTTGTCAGACGTACGCAGAACAACGAAAGTGTAAGCGACAAAATCGAACAACATTCGAAGAACGAACACGTACGCAAGAAGTTCCAAGCTGTTTGGAATTTTCAGGGTATTGTTTTAAAAAAAAAACTGTCACTGCCAATAATGTGATGCTATCTATTTTGACACACAGAGCGAAATGGGTCAAAAACCGTATAGTGTGAATGCTTCTTCGTTGTTCGTCGTTTGGTGTACGTTAAATGAGCAATTTACAACGAACACTGAATGAAGAACGCAAGTGTAAAGCCAGCTTTACAGACTGTTGACGACATAAAAATGCATTCTATCAGACGAAATTCGGATTTCAGCTCGAACGATGACTGCCAACATTGACATATCATCATATCATCATCATACATAATATATTATTTCTGTAGTATAGGTACCATTTGCGGCTCTCAAATTTAACCAATCTTAACAAATGAGGTGTCAAAAGAAAGAAAATTTCCTGGAGCAGTGACGAATTTCACTTTATAACCGCTTAACCGATTTCGATGAAATTTAATAAATATGTTCGGTTGGTGCCAACTTAAAAGATAGGATAGTTCTGGACCCGATAGGTGGCGCTGGAGTCAAGTTGTTATTAAGAAATTCTATATTTATCGACCAATATGACTCATATTTACAACATATGTTGGTTCCACGCCAAAAGAAAATTTTACGAAATCTGGACCCAACAGGTGGCGTTGTAGTCAAGTTATTAACAATTTCTAAATTTTTGTTGAAAAAAATGACACATTCACAATCATCACACAATCTTCGATGGAAGATTGGGTCGCCGATAATGCTTCTGCTTCCTAATTTAAACCCACCCAGATTATGCAACGGCACACGTTTTGTAATCAAACCGATCACCGGAAATGTTATTGAAGCAACCATTTTGAATGGAAAGCTTAAGGGAGAAATCGTTCTGCCCCGTATCCCAATGATATCGTCGGGTACATTTTATAATTATATAAAATTTTTATTTTTAATGTGTTTTATGAAAAATTTGTCTTTCTGTGTTTTTGTTTCTGTTCATTCTTCTACTTCCCTAATTTATCAATCAAAGTAAGATCAAATTCATAGTTTCTTAATCTTAACTAAGATACATACTAAATTTAATTAGGAAATCAAATTCATCGCGCAACATACAGGAAAGAACAGGACAACGTCTGCCCCCAGGTCAACTAGTAAATTATAAAACCTACCAAAATAAATGTTCTACCCAAAATGAACTCCCAAAAGAATAAACAGTTCCCGTGTGATTTCTGTGGTATTGTCACCAATTGACAGATGGATATTCTGTAGGAAGTTTGGATTTTGAGATTGGATTTCCTCTTGTGAGAGTTCTCTTCTCGCATGGGCACACTAGTCATATATCATAGGTCTGTTTGGTGTGCAAAAAATAACCAATTACTGAATCTGTCAAAAATCAAGAGAATAGAGAGCTAAATGAGAGTGTCAAAAAATGTCCCCTACTGCGAAATCGTGCTACACCACATCCATGAAGTCACAGAGGGACATCTATCAAACAGCCATCTGACAATTCGTGAAATGTCAATCTTCATTTTTGTTTGTGTAATAAGAAGTTTCTGAGAGGATTTTCCTCCATTTTTCAAATTATTTACTATTTGACATATGTCCTATTTGGATCACAAAAGCACACCAAACAGACCTAATACGTCAATGACAGCCAACAAAGCGACAACCAATTTGACAGCTGACAGGTGCTCAGTTTGGCTTACAGTTTGCCCATTTCACCGTTAATAGACCTACCCCGAAACAACGCATGCAGATTTATCTCGAAAATCGTGGATCAGTTCGTAACACTAACTTACCGATGAGGTTACATCATTTTTGGTTAAATGGCTACATCAACAAGTAATATTGCCGCATTTGGAGTAAAGAAAATTCACAAGTTATTACACCGGTTCATCCACAAAGTCACTGCTTGGTGTGGTTTCATTGGTAGAATCATTTCTATATATCTATGCAAAAATTATGCCGGCCAGGGGCCTGTAACAGAACGCATTTTTTTATCCGTCGTGATTTTCGCCATTTTCATTTGTAAAACACTTGTCGAAGAATGCCGACAAGTCCAGGGAAATTAGTTCTTTTGAGAAGTGTAACGTTTTGAGTTCTGTTACAGAATTCATTTTTACTTATCGGACAAGCATTTTTAGTTAATTTAGACTTGTCGACTTGTCGCGTTGTGTTACAGGCCCCAGAACGTTACAGTCGTGAAGAGCACTATTGATACATGATCACTAACTATTTCGTTCCCTAGTTAAATGGCATTAATGTGTGTAGAAGTGCTGTAGTTTCAACAAGACGCGGCACAAACAAATTGTTTGAAGAAAACATTTGTTGAACGCATAATTGGCCGTAATGAACCTATGGATCGGCCTCCAAGATCGTGTGACTTGGCACCTTTGGATTATTTTCTTCCTCTGTCGCTTGTCTACGCTGATTACCTGGTCACTCCGGGATAGTAGGGAACGAGTTTGCCGATGAGTTGAGAAAGGCTCGGACAGGTGAATGCCGTTTCTACGATTGATGTTCTATTATATTATATTATTGTGTTCTCATGTGAATTGTTGTATGGCAAAAGACAAATTTTCGTCATAGGTCGTTTTAATTTGGAGAGTTTTATTTGTAGCGTAACAACTCGTAGTTTCGTGTCGTTTCCTGGGTGAACCTCTGAAATCTACGCAAGCATCCATTATGTTGGTGGCAGCCGTTCGTCCTTAAGGAGAACCAAGTCGTTTATCTTTGGTTCTTTTTCGGCATTTGTCCATTTCGGACGCTGTTGTAGGCGAGCTAAGTATTCGTTAGAACTGTTTCCAACGTTCTAGGTCGTTGACCCTTTTGAATTAAAGATCTCCATCTGGTATCGCGTTTATAGTTTTGCCGATTAAAAAGTGGCCTAGAGTGATCACGTCTAGCTCATTCAAGCATGCTTCTATCTGCGTAAGAAGGGTGCTGAATTCTTCAAATGTGGGCCTTCCATTTCTTAAGTGGTGTTTTACCGATTTCACACCCGCTTCCCAGAGACTACCAAAATCTGGGGAAGCAGGTGGAATGAAGTTCCGCTCGATTCCGTGCGCTTGCTTAGTGTATCGGCAATTTCTCTCCAATCATGTTTCGCGTCTTTCAGCATTTTGTTAAGTTCACTGCTGGCTCCAACAATGTTTGTTCCACAGTCACTGAATATTTGGGTGCAATTACCTCGTCGGGCTGTATCCTGCAGTCACAGGAACATTTTAGGCTCCTACTTCTTTAGTAACCTGGAGGAGGTAGGCCGAATCAACCACAGACTCGTTCTAAGATTTTGCAGGTTAATAAATGCTTTGAGGAAATTGTGGCCATCCTTGGCATCCTTGGATGGATGCTTATGGGATCGCGACTGTGGTGCCCAGTCTTTTGGGATGGCTCAGCCTCTCTCTCTCTCAACCTAACCTAACCTACGGCCCTAGCTGCTCGAAAAACTGATCGAAAATTGGACTTCCAGATTGAGCTTGGAGCCAGCACATATGCCCCCAATACCAATGGCCATTACCACGATTTTAATGTGTTTTATTTTATTTTAAATTTGTATACCTCAAAAATATGTATGTACATATATGCAATGCTAAGTTTTGGAGCTAAGGTAGACAGACTTCCTTGTCACCGCAAACATTTTTCCAGTGTATTATGACGTTTTGTCCGAGTCTTCGTTGTTGAATAAATTTGATAATTGGCGGCTTTTATTTTTTAATTAGCTGTCATTTTTCCACTTCCACATTTATGTTTTAATTTCTTTCAGCGTACCATGTCCAACAAAATTACCCAACAATTACCATCACAGAAGTGAGTGTTACAGTTCCCTACACTCCCATTCACTTTAAACTACCAGAAGCCTCGAGCTTAAGCATTTAATCAATTGTGTCCGACCCAGTCAAACAATTTAACAATCCAACAATCCGTCGTCATCGTCGCTGTCTCAACAAATTTAGGTCATAGTCATCGATCACCATAACACTAGAGTTGTTCTAGCCAGAACTTCATATGTCATTCCAAAGCGTCTGTCATAAACGCATGTTTATTGCACTGTCTTCTTACTTACTTAGTTGGCGCTACAGCTCGAGGTGAACCTGGGCCTGCTTCTCGCAACCATTTGTGTGTGCGTGTTATATTTTTGCACGAATGGAAGGGACCTACAGTTTTTTGCCGACTCCGAACGGCGAGTTGAGAAGCTCAATCGTGACAAATGATACTCTTTGATGCTTGTCAGACATTCGAAAGAGGTGGGCACTGTGAAAAACTTTTAGGTGTTTGCGGCGGGATTCGAACCCAAGACCGCTTGCACAGTAGTCCGACGCACTAACCACTTGCGCTACGGTGCCCACTATTGCACTGTCTTCGATTTGACATTTTTTACAATGATAGTCGTTTTCGTTGACAGCCGTCATATCGGTTGACAACAAAACAATGCAATCCTGTGGCCATATAATGTTTGTCTTCATTTATAATCCATTAATGAGCTGCGATATGCGTGAATGTACGAGTGCCGCCATCTACATTAATTCCAAAGCGTTTTTGTCCTAGATCCGCTGATCATTCGCTAGATCGTGCTGCAGTTCGACTAATGATGGTGGTGGTCCGCCAGCATTGTAATTGATGCAAGTCGCTCGATGACCTACAACACTATTGGCATACAGAAAAGCTGCCAATAGCTGGCGGCGAACTCAACCTCCAGCAAGCATCTTCTGATGGCATCTGCCAGCGAGAGATCACAATCTTAAGTGCTTAACACTGTTTTCAATTGACGCGACGCGAGCAGCATACTGATGCTGAGCTGATGCATGTATGAACATCACAACAATTGACACTGTCACACTCACCGACATCGCATCGCAATTGTGGTATGACTTGTTCGTCTGGTGCAGTTTTGAGCTGCAATCGCCGCAAAACAAAAAAAAATGATTTATTAGCGGACAGATCGCACGGTTCAATTGCGAAAAGTTGCGGCTTTCAGATGCTATAGCGCGGCAGCAGTTAAATTACATTTTGTTTATGATTTCTCTGCGGCTGCTGCGAGTGAGTGAGTTAGTGAGTGTTTCTCCTCTGAGGCAATGCATTCACACAGATTATGCAGATGAGATGTCAGCTCTCGATATTGAATGCTGTCATAACAAAAAGGGTCGGACATACACACACAACATGCGATCACTTTAAAGGCAATCTGTTCGCTATCAACATTTTCTTTCATATGCAGATTAGGTGGGCATTCCATGATTCGATTTTGGAAGTTTAAATCGTAAATTATGGAGATTAAACCGTCATGCCTACCAGAGGGCTATTCATTTCTAAACTTTTATCGCGATAAGATGAAATAGCACCGTTCCAACAAATGCCTAATGGGTAGTCTCAAGTCTGAAGTTTGTCTCATCCCGCATAACGAGGTGCTACACGATCGATTTGGATGAAAGAGAAATTTCCATAATAGTTGTGGGAACGGGGAACACTGCCTTCAGGGACATTTCAATGAATTAATCTCGGTGGGCAATACCTTCATTCACATTCAATTTGAATGCTAATATTGATTGGGTAAAGTTGTGCAACAAGAGGCTTAAACAAATTAACTTATGTCAATGTGATGTGGTAATTAACACTACCGAAAAGTCTATCGATAAACTGTGAATTGACAAATTGCCCATCTAGAGGGTTATTAAGAAAAGTTACATTGGCCTGTCAATAGGCCCAATGGCAAGGTGATTATGGGATTAGAGCTACCGTAGAGATTTGATTAGGATTTGAGAAGGCACACCTCATCGCGTTGGCTATCAATTTAAGACATCTTTTGTTTAGAGATGGTGCGGAGTTTAACTTGGCAAGACAAGGGAAGGTTTCCTGCTGCCAGTAGTTACGGAAGAAAAATTCGGAGTATGCCGTCGCAATGTGAATGTCGAAAGATCACAAAAGAGACGTCATCCGCAGACATTTTCTTAGGAGACGCAGACAATGGCAGGCACAGATGGTTGGATGTTGTGGCAATAGGGTAGGCATTGACTGGCCTTAACTTGGCAAAGCCCAGAGTTGTAACTGTTACTACACATCAATTGTGCTTATTTTACCTCCAAGTGGTAGCCATCGAATACTGGTGGCTGCCCACCCGGGCTCGAGTTGCTAAGCTTATAAGTGCGAGTGCTGATCCAGGAAAATAGCGGCACTATAATCACGTAAGCGGACGGATTTCCTCGATGGAACCAACCAACGTTGGCGCTAGATTTCCAGAACGGAAACAAAACCTTATCTGAGCTACTCCGACATATTCGGAGCTCAGGTCGATAAGGATTTCTATGTACTAGTCAGGGCCTTAGAAAAGAGTTGGTAGCGGATGAGCCCTCATTGGGCCAACGGCAGCGCTCACACCCCAGAAGCGGGTTACTGACAGCCGGACACTCGTATTAGGGGTTTCAAATAATGGAACTGGCCCTCCAGGTTGGAAGTTACCCCTTCCTTACCACGTAAAAAAAACACAGTTATGAGATAGACACTAGCCTCGGATATTAGACCCCCTCATTTAACACCACGACCAAGAACGTCCACGGACTACGATTTGAGAATATGCACCTGGAAAGTGCGTTCATTGCACACTCCACTCCATTTTCGTCGGATATTCAGTCCCATATGCGAGGAGGGCGAATGGAGAAGAAGATACAACCGCGAACTCTATGAGCTGTACCAAGATGTGGATGTAGTCCGAAAAGCCAAAACACGTCGACTACACTGGCTCGGCCACATCGAGCGAATGGACAACAATGCTCCAGCAAAGAGGATCTTCGAATCACAGCCCCCAGGTTCGAGACGACAAGGAAGACCGAACCTTCGTTTTAAGGACCAAGCTACAGCGGATGCCAGTGCGCTTGGGCTAGACAACTGGAAGCAGCTTGCCCAGGATCGAAGAGAGTGGAAGGCTGCCGTGTCTCAGGCAGCCTAACGGGTCGGGAGCCCGTTAAGTAAATAGACCATTATGAAACCTGCCGCTTTCAGGGAATGAGAAAGATTTAGTCTGGCACAGTTGGCAACGTCACATTTTACTTTAGGATCACATAATGAGTATCGCTTGGGCTTCGATAGATTTTCAAACGGCATATCTACTGTTATGTCTGCTATAATGCGCTTATAGGTTAGGTTAGGCAGTAGATGCAATTTCAACCGGAGGCCATAAAGGTCCATTGTAAGTACCCTTGTTGTACATGTTGAAACATGCATTTAACAAAACCATTTCGATCTTATAAATCGCCCAGCCAGTAGAAGAACCGTGCTCCCATACGCCGTTCTTGAAGAGCCTGGCACTGCCATAGAATGTGTACTACAGATTCTTTTTCATCCTTATCCATGCAGCCTTGACAGAAGTGATTTGTAAGGATGCCGTATCTTCTGGTCGCCGTGGCCGTGGTGGTTAGTGCGTTGGACTACTACGGATGCTGCCCGGGTTCAATCCCAGCAAAAGTACCTAAACGTTTTTCACTGTGCCACCTCTTTCGAATATCTGACAAGCAATCAAAGAGTATCATTTGTCATAAGAAGCTTCTCAACTCGCCGTTCGGAGTCGGCAAAAAACTGTAGGTACCTTCCATTTCGTGGAAAAAAAAAAACGCACGCACAAATGGCTGCGAGAAGCTAGGCTTGGTTCTGTATATGTAGGACTGCTGACGCCGTATATTTATTTTATTTTTATCTTCTGGCCATGTTTCCTATTGTACAGTGTCCGGTTATAGCATCGACGAGCACATGGATTTGGCTTCTTCCCATTGACAGTAGGGATATTTTTATTTTCTGATCGACTGCGGGCCACATGTTGCGGGTTATGGCATAATCGGTGGTGGACAATGTGCTTAGTTTTACTACAAAAACTACATAGAAGACGTATACGGGCGCGGTCTAGTATCTCATAAAATGCGGTTACGTTGGCTGCATCCCATAAATTGTGGTGTTCTTAACTCCTTATTAAAACGGGTGCAATAGAGTATCCTTTATTAATGTAGTTTTTTAGAAACAAAATGTCACTTCGGCCGTGACTGTTTTCGACGTCACATATTCGTCCTCCGATTGCAAGTGACTTTCTGAGGCCGAATTACCGCACTCGATAACGAGTGAGTGAGTAGGACTCGATATCGAATGATCGAGTAAATGATAAGTAAAAAGATACTCGATAACGTGAGCGGTAATGCCAAATCGTAACATTTCGATAACGAGTAACTCGTTAATTTGATTTAGTTATCTAGCAAACAACTATGAATAGTCACATATTCGACGCATGAGTAAATGTTTGACAATGCTGTCTAGTCGTTGTACGGCTTCGTGTGAATAGTGCTTAAAGTGAGAACAATATCATTTGACTTTTTTGATGATCACCTTGCCCTTGATTTTTGAATAAAAAAAAGTGTGGGAAGAATGTTCCAGAGACTAATCGCATATATGAAAAATTGACGCCTACAAACTTAAAGTTAATGCCTGGGAGTGAGTAGTTTCCGGGTTCTCTGTGAAACAAGCAAACTTTATTTTTCTTGACAAGTAACTTGATAAGATAACTCTCTGATATTTTAAAAGCGCATCTTAGGAACATCGAGCAATTTTCCTGCTAAAAGCGGAAATACTGTCATATCGCCTTAAGTCGAATAGATACCTAGCACAGTTATTTCAAGCAACATTTAGTTTTCTTGACGAGACTAAATCCAAACATTTCACTTACTAACAGAACAATAGGAAGGACAAGTGACTTAATCAGTTAGAGTTTCACAGTATACGACAGAGGTGAATGGTGATGCTTCGTTGGACTTTATCCCCCCAGAATGCCATATATTTTTGAGACAACAGAATTTATGCGATCGTATAAGTCAGTTTATGGTTGAAGTAGATTCCCATATTTTTATTTTGCCTACAAACTGGATCATGATAGGGAACTCTACATCTACATTGGTTTTATATATTTTAAAGTGCTTTAGCTTACGAAGGGTAAGACCTAAACAATTCCTTGGTGACCACTGACCATACATAGATATGTAAATATAATTTAGATCCGAATCCATGACAGTAACGCCTGATGACACGACAGACTAGTATAAATTGTATTTAAATAGTATTTTATTTTTATCTTTAATTATATTTTGATTTAAAATACACGTCCTTTTTATTTTCGTATCTATTTATTATCTTTCTCAAATTACATTTTTTCCAAAACGTTCATTTCAACGCCCACAGTGTTTGAGAGGCGAAAAAAATCAAAATTTTTAAATTGTTTGAAACACTTACGGCCGATTTCTTGACAGAGTACTAGCCCTAATACTGGGGTTTAGACCAAATACTAGTACTCAAATCGGTACTAAGTAATTTCTTCACCAGGTACTAACTGCCTAGCTCCCTGAATTTGGTACCGAGTACTAGCTAATACTCGGTACCAGCTGGACCCTCAAAATTGCCGGATTACTAGCGTTAATATTTGAAAAAAATCAATTTCATTTCTTCACAACAAAAACAGGACTCGATTTTGATATTTTCTTGATTGTCGTCTATAATTTGTTATTAATTTGTGTATTTCGTGTACATGGATAAAATGGATTTAATTTTTGGCGGTGAAAATTTATTTCGCGATTTCGATGACATGATGAAGGAATCGAAGTTCGTGGATTTAACCGCATCTACCATATTATGTCACAACGGAGTACAGTAAATAACTGGGACGATGTGCATTTTTTTCGAGTTTTCGGTTTTCTAAAACTACATTTCACTTCGTTCTCCAATTGGTAGTGGACGAATTGCAGCACCCACAGCCACGGTAAAAAAGGGAATTCTATGTGTTTGGAAACGTCGATTTCCAGTTTTGGCATATGGTATGCCTATGAAGACCAGCATATCCACCAGAAAACGCAGAAGAGGAAGATCGTTTGCGCCGCATCATATCAAATGGACAAATATGTTAAGTATCGATGAAATAATAGATGCATTCAATGGAAACAGAGAAAATCGACAGCGTACAGCAAGAGAGCAAATTCTTTTGTACTACGATAATAAAAACTACTTATTTCAACTCGATTCCTCAGGTGAGAATGCTTGGCATTCCATCGAATCAAAAACCTCTGCATGTGTTATAGCAAATGCGTTTATGTACATTCGATACTGCATCTAATGTAATAGCATTCGACACTGCATCTGATGGGTTTGTATTCGATGGCATGCT
Organism: Brachyopa scutellaris; assembly: GCA_949775065.1. Taxonomy (NCBI): domain Eukaryota; kingdom Metazoa; phylum Arthropoda; class Insecta; order Diptera; family Syrphidae; genus Brachyopa; species Brachyopa scutellaris. The sequence continues at coordinate 109,140,401 of OX459113.1, forward strand.
GTCGCAGTCATACGATGCCAAACCGGAAAGAAGATGGCCATAATATGGACAGATCTCCAATATAGCGCCGGATATTTCCATTTTTGGCATTGCTTCCCTCGAGAGCAAAACGATTTCGAAACAAAATAATAATAAAAATGACATAAAACGGCCAAAATTATATAAAAATTTAATTTCACAAGTCAATGTAGTGTCAAAATCGATTTTATACCAGTTTAGACGTATTAGTTTGCTACTCTAGTCAATATATGTTCCGCGACAAGTTGATATTAATTTTAAAATTTTAAATACGTTTTACAATACGTCTAAAGATTATAAAATAAATGGTCTAAAAATCAATATGTGGGAAAGTTCAGTAGAGCAGAACAAACGTGCTCCACTCCCCTCCACTTGAATTCTTCACTTAAAATATTCCTTGGAGTCTTACCTAAACAACGGTATTTTCAGCTGCGTCCCCGCTTATAAGTTCAAAATTACCGTTGAAAAGTCATCTCTTTTTCAGTCTGTCGTTATATGGAGATGGGAATCTCACTATACCTCCCTTCAAAGCAATTTAATTTTTTCCTCATTTGATAGCTATTGTTTCAACTAGTATGTGTGCTAATTAATTAATAGTAGAAATAATTTTAGGCTTTGACCGTGATTTTTTCAATTAAGTATGTAGTTTCGGAGATAAGCGCGGGGAATGGAGTTTTTCACACATTTTCGGCAATAACTCCCAAAGTTTCTTACAGAAAAAAATAAGGAAAATATTTTTGAAATCTGTGCTTTGAGCCCTTTCAATCATCCAACATGTTATATTTTTTAGAATTTTTTTTTGTTGAGCTCAAATTTTGGCCACCCTGTATAGTTGTTTCGCAATATTTTTCAGTGTTAAGTTGTCTCAAATATGTGGACCACCGTGATGTATGAGTGAGCTAAATATCAAGTTTCTAGGTGGAACGTTTCTTGATGTTTTTATCGTGACAGATATTTTAGATTTAGAAGGAATTTATAATGGTTCCGTGTTACCATTGGGTAAGGAACCTTAAACAAATATAGGTAAATACATTTGAATTTATTTTTATAAAAAATTAGTAATATTTATTTTCAGATATTAGTTTTTAGCCGATTTTTAATGCATTTTAAATAGTAAATAGTAGTAAAAAAAATACAAACACTTTGGTGAAAAAATCATCAATATCGGTCCATTACTTTAAGAGATATAGAATTATTTCGGCGCTTCCATACAACCTGAACCACTGTGCGCCGTCCAAAATACTTTTTTTATTTTATTTTTAACAGGTATAGTTACAAGTAGTTTAGTATAGTTTACATTAGGGATGTACATAAAAAATACATCGATGTTTTATAACGAATGGACAGGATATATCTGTCGCATGCACTGTCAATTCAAACTAACTATGACCTGTCGCCCTGTGAAGGTGCCGACGACCGAGCCCAAGGTTTTGTATATTCTTTCTGGGAAGATGCCACGACATGCCTGTTCATTCTATTTTGGAATAGTTGTTTCACGGAGTGGTCGTCGTGGCCGTAGTGGTTAGTGTGTTGGACTACTACGCATGCTGCTGGGGTTCAATCCCAGCCCGGGTCCAACACCTTAAAAAGTTTTTCACGGTTGCCACCTTTTTCGAATGTCTGACAAGCAATCAAAGAGTATCATTTGTCGATGAGCTTCTTAATTCCCCGTTCGGAGTCGGCAAAAAACTGTTCACCCCGAGCTGTAGCCCCATCTTAAGTAAAGTTTCACGGAGTAACTTCCAAAGTGATCAAATAGATAATATGGGCTTATGCTACGTGTGTGGGATTGAGAAAGATACAATTTCGGTATTTCAATCTTTTAGTCATAAATCAGAACATTTGGATGTTCACATATTTACAAATTCGCTACCAATATTTCTTTTAAATTTTTACTAATATTCCATTGAGAAGCTCAAGTTACTTAACTGGTAAACGTGCTGGTAGGTAGATTGCCAGCAGATACAGACAAATACACGATTGTTGGTATCGATAACACGCCTCTTATCTGATCGAATTATGAATTTACAATGTAAAACAAAATGTAAACTAATTTCCATTTCTTTCGATCGAAGCCGCACCTCACCTTAAGCCGCTGTTGGTATTATATTTCGATATCACTTTAGATAAGGAAAGGCCCCCTACTAAGCCTATACTAAGATCTTTAAGCCGCCATAAGGCTAATTGGTAGAGTGGTAGTATGCGTAAAGCTCTGCTCCACTACCACAAAAAAGCTCCAATTTTTTTTTTATCGAATATGACTTTCTTAACGCTTCCAATTTGTCTGCTTGTTCGGCTGGCTAGTAAAATTCACAAAGAGAGCCACAAAGAGGGCAAAACGAAAAGCCCCTCCAACGCCAAATCGATGAAAAAAAAGCCCCCCATTATGGAACGGCGGAACCACCGCACAACGCTTTTTTGTAGACAAACCAGAAACCACCGAAGCAAGGCAACACCAGCAACCAGCCGATCCGATAGCTCCTCCACGTTTCGGCAAATCGAGTCGACGAGACGCATTCAGTAAACATTGGAAATCGAAACGGTACGGTTGGGTACTGTACGGATACGGATTATTTAATTTTGTTTGTTCGTCGGATTTGATCGGAATTTTGCTCGCATTTTGTGCCGCCAAAGTCGTTCCATCGTGCAACCACGAACATAAATTATTCGAAGGTGAATTTTGAGATTTTAAACGTTTTGCGGAGGCTTTCAGCTGGAGGTGTACTCGTCTTCCAAAAATAAAATTCCAAAAAAATTGTTCCCCCCCCCCCAAAAAAAGAGAATATTTTTCATTCAAATGCAGATGTTTGAAACGGGCTGTCAGTTGGACTCTGTTGAAATTTTCCATCCAAAAATTTTACCGGAAATCCGCAGTTTTTCAGTTTTTTCTACATGTGTTTAGTGTGCTTGTCAGTTAATAGTGTTTTAAGTGATTTACAAGTATGTCGCATTCGATAACGCAAAAAAAGTGCTCTCCACTTCAGGTGTAATTAACACAGTTTCAAGTGCCGGTATAAGGTGATATACCTATACCCGTAGATATCCATATCTGTAACCGAGTGTGTTTATAACGCCATCAATCATTTTCTTTAATATTTATTTTATTATGTAGGTGTACAGTGAGAAAAATAATTATAAATTCGTTTTTTAGTTTTTTATCAGAGAATGTGAGTGAATTTCTCATCAACTTGTTTACGATACGAAAATTTAAAGAAACAATCTAAAATAGAATTAAAAAAAAAGTTCAACCAGATCCCAGTTCGTTGAGAAGAAAAAACACCGTTGGTACATACAGATACAATCAGCTGTTGACTGTTCCTGTACTGATGATACCTGTGGCACCAGTCTGTCAGAAATTTTAAGGTATGTGGTTGGAATTTTTTTTTTTGTTGTTTTTGAGATAATCCAGATTCATTTTTTTTGAAATTTATTACACGCCTCCATTTTCATCTATTCATTTTAATTTTCATTGTTTATATACCTACATAATATCGTATACTTTGAATTTATGTGCGCTACGTTTTTGGATTTTTATTTCGATGCCCAAATTCGGTACAACGAACCGGTCATTTGCTGTTGTTGTTTTTGTTTTTATTGGTTATTGGCTGGAATGCGCAACGCAGTATAGAGCGCACCGTACCGCATTGCCGATGGAAATTTATTCAATTTATAAAGATCTTGTTGATTGATATTTGCGATTCAATTTTTAAGTTTTAGGTAGCATGTCGTTAATTGAAAAGTAAAGGAGAAAAAAAGAATGCAGCTCTGTTTGTTTGTACCTACGGGTGAATTAAATTTGACAAATAACGGTAATAAATTGTTTATCTCAGTTTTACTATATACATATTTGTGTTGGATACAAATTTATGGCGATAATTAAAAAAATAGAATTGCTTTTTTTTATTTAATGATGGCCCATCCAATGGCACTTTCCAAAAATTATAGGTAGCTCTGTCCACTTTCACAAGTAATAAACATTGAAAAATACATATTTGAAATTTTATAGCAGAAATGTTTTTTTTTTTTTTGCTTTTAAAGTTAATAACTATGACATTTTGATTGATGAGGTTATACTTAAAAGACACCTATTTGGTGTAAGTATCGCGATTCTACTTCGGAAACGGTGCTTTGGGTAGTAAAATAAGTAGACTTTAATTTAAAATCAACCTAATTGTATTTTATATTGGTCATTCCGTGAAAAATACCGCTATAATAATAAATAAACAAATTGATTGGAATGGGTATTCGAAGAGGTACGGGTGGTGCACTCTAGTTTAACCGTTCTCGCAGATTGGAATGACGTTATGGGCAGTGTTGTCATTTCCAAATTATAAAGATCATTTCATTTAGCAATTTTTAGGAAGCTAAGAGTGGCCACAGTAAAATTTGAGTACTTTGAAAAATGTATTTCGAACTAAATTTTGCATATTATTGGAAAACAAATGTAAAAAGGAATGGCCATGCTTAGATTTGGAGAGGCAAATATGTATTCTGGAGCCCACAATTTTATCAGTTTCAACAGCGTAGATCGCTTGAAAAATGGAAAAATATTGGACACTAAATAAAAAGAGTGTTTTTTTTTTAATGCCTCCTTAACACCCAGACCCTGGGTGAGAATCGAACCCACAACCTCTGCGTGGTATGCTAGCTAGTGACACATTCACTAGGTGCAGGGAAATAACTTCACCTCTAGTGGGAAATAAATGTACATTTTTGATGTGAAGTTATTTTTTAGCTTGCATGGCCAAGACAAATTTTAAATTTAAATATCTCATTTTTAAATGAAATCTTTAGTTTTTGAGCATAACATAAGACAGAGTAATAGTAAACATTTCGCACGACGCGAATCTTTAAACTATCATTTAATGTGAAGTTATTGCCCACCTTCAGTAAGAAATAACTTCACATATTAAGAGAAACTATTTCCCACAAAAAAGTGAACCTATTGTCCACCTTCAGTGAGAAATAACTTAACATCAAAAATGTGCATTTATTTCCCACTAGAGGTGAAGTTATTGTTCGTGAAGTTATTTCCCTGCACCCATTCACTAGACTTCTGAGATGGCAATTCAAAGAGTTACTACATGCAGCTTCCTTTAATAGTTGTTACAAAAGAAAGCATGTGCGTAGGTTAGGTTAAGTGTGTGTGATTGAACGAGCAATCATTTCCACTCGGAGACCCGAAGGTCCATTGTGAATCCCCTCATAGTTTGGGAGTAAATCCTCTTTTTATCAACTCGTAAACCAATTTCTGCTCACACTATTTGTGTTCGGTAGTCTGAAAAACTCCCGTTTATTTAGTGTATCTGAGTAGAACCCTGCTCCAGTACCTAAGTTCATCTTTGGGCCCTCGGTGAAGAGTGCTATTCCGGTCTCTGATCACCTTGTTTGACAGCCAGTCTTCCCTACTGGGAAATAAGATTAGTTCATTCAAGTTGAAGTCATAGTGAGGAGTAATGTAGGTTGAAGTCTTGGTTAAAATTTCAGGATTGCATCTCCTCAGATTCTATATTTCTCCCAGTATCGCCGCATGTCCATACGTGGTTTGTTTTAGCAAATCGGATTCTCTTAGTCTGAGGGCTCCCTTTGCTGCTGCGTCTTTGATAAACATGTCAAGGGGAAGGTAATGAAGAATCATATCCAATCCCGCCTGTGGTGTACTTCTTATTGCTCCTGTTACGCCGAGTGCTGCTGATCTTTGTACTTTGGCGAGTTTGTTTGTGTAGCTTTTTACTTTTGTAGCAATCCACCATACAGTGGATCCATAGGTGATGATGGGTCTGATTGCAGTCCCCCATTTTCCCCAAATGTCACTTAATCCTTTCTTCATTCTTATTTCAATATATTGTCTCCAGGATAGCTTTGAGCCTAAAATAATTCCTAAGTATTTCGCCTCCCTTGAGAGGCTGATTGTGGTTCCTTCGAGTTATGGCAGGAGAAAGTTTGTGATCTTGTTTCTCCTGGTGAAGAGCATGTAGGTAAAGATTATCAGACAGGCACGCAGAATGCACTATAAACTTTCACGGGTCTCATCCCTTTTGGGCGCTCGAAGCCATTTGGTCATTGAACGGAAAATTTATCTTCTTTTTGATTTAGTTCCTGAAGAAGTCTTACAAGTTTGGATTTGGCTTATGTGGAGTCAAATCTTAACTTGAAAGGCTGCCAAATCCGTGATAGAAAATCCGAATCCACAATGGGCAAGGAAAGTATGCTACTTAATATGGGTAGATCACGAATAAAACTGTATACGGAACACATTAACTTGAACAAACATACACGAAGAAGAGGATGAAAGTATCAAACACTTCCTCTGCGATTGTCCTGCTTTATGCTCAATCGGACAGAAATACCTGGAAGACATCCTACCTGGGAAGACATATTGCTTAGATCTATCGATTTCACGAAAACACTGGAGCTCACACGATATACAGAGCGCTTTTCTTGTATCTACATATTCCTTCTAACCTTTCCATTCTTCTTCACAAACACAAACCCCAACCCTCTTCTTTCTTAGCACAGTTCCTGAGGGAAACACAATACACAACAGGCCCGACCCGCGGCCTACGTGAAGAGGAGAGATCTCTTCCCACCCTCATGAACCAACCAACCAGTACCTGTGTTTCATTGCGTATTATCACTTGCTACCTATGCAGTTGTGTCTTGTGTCATAGCCACGACTGATCTATAGCTCGTTTTGCTTCTGTATAATGGCGTCTTATTACTTATAATACTTCACATTGTTGACAGTTGCTGGTATTGATGACATTGATGACAACTATAAAAATGTGTAATAATTACACACTAAGTAACTTATTAATTTTTCAAATGAAAATGCATACTCATAGGGTTGAGTATCATTTGCTTAAACTGAGTTATTTACGATGCGTTTTATTATCACAAAAATCAATTTGTAAATGCATATTGACTTTTTATGAGCTGTCTAAGTGATTCTTTTTATATTACCATGTAGTCGGTATCTAATAAATATCGGATTCCATCATTTGTTTCTTTAATGTAACATTTGCCGACAATGCTAAAAGATTTAACGACATTTGCACCCACATACGGTTTGTGTCTCAACTGTCATGAAGTTTATGGTATATGGCAATTTTAGCAGACGCCAGACGTACTTACTTTAATGAATAGCTTATAGCTTATTATAATTTTAATTATCTTAAAGCTGATCTTAACTAAAAACCCAAGTGCATGAAATCATACCTTGACATTAGATTTTACAGTAAAGCTGGAAATTGTCGCAAGCCAAGGTCTAGTTAAGGCACCAACTTTTTAAATAGTAATTGTACAAAACCGTGAATTATAAAGTTATCCAATTTAAACTTACAAATACAATAATTACATAATAGATTTTAGAAGTATATTTTTTTATAAATGACAGATGACAACATCGGATTTAGTCCATATTCAAGTACATTCGACTGATTTCAAAATTGAAACTAACCTCTAAAAATGTATGAAAATTGTTCATACGTATGTATGTATGTATTTAAGTAGGCTTCGAGTGGATATAAATGTTGCGCTATTTTTGCAGCACTTTCTGATGTGTCGGTCTGATGGCGCTTAACTATGCGTTATAACTTTTGACAAGGGTCTTAGAGGCATAAAAGTCGTCGTATTATACTCGCTTTCATACATGTATAAACCGCCCCACGCGGTCTTCCGTGGGCCGACAAATATAACTTGCCACCCTATACAGATCGGCAAAAATTAGTTAATGTACAATCTCTCGAAATGCGCCGTCGAATTGCTGATATACTCTTTTTTCAGCAGTTATTAGCTGGAAACATCGACTGATCAGCACTACTCCCACAAGATCACCCTTAGCACCAACCCGCGTAACCTTAGATCGTTTCCCCTCTTTCGACTTAATTATCATCGTACCAATCATGGATCTTATGAACCGGTTTCTCGAATGCTTCGCGTTACCAATACGTTCCAAACGCATTCGATTTCCACTCAGAAACACCATACACTATCACGCTAACTCCTCTACCCTCCATTCCTAGTATATTAAGCTTACCCTTAAGATAAATTTGTATCTTTAAGTTTGGTTTAAGTTTAAGATGGCTTTACCCTTTGTATCACCGCGTAGCAGAACTGCAACATACCCCAAAAGTCTATTTTAAATTAGACAAGAGCAAAAAAGGGACGTTGTTGCGCATTTGTGCATATCTACGAATCATATTACAGTAAAAAATATACTTACGACTTACAGTAAATACCGTTATATGGTGATTTTTTGCTCTTGGTTATTTTTGTTCACTCAGTCAGCAATTGTGTTTTTAGTGTTTGTGTAAACTTAAGTTGATTATTTACGAAATGAGTATAGTTAGTATATAATGAGTAACATTTCTGTGAAATCATTTGGAAAATATTGTAAGCATAGTGAAAAACTATCGTTTTTCGCATATACCCAAGAAAGTGTTTTCTTATAAATAAAATATAAATTAACAAATTAAATGGAATTTTATAAATCAGATCATAGTTTTTGGCACCAAAGGAAGCTGAAAATTTACTTCTTTTTTCATTTTGACGCAGTGCGATACAAAGGGTTAAGATTTGGTATAAAGTATGCTTGTACATATTAAGCAATAGATAAATAGTGAGTAAAGACGATTTTTTTGAAATAAATTCGTAGTACTTTGTACTTTATCGAATAAGTCGAACTTTGTTCCGGATGAATTGTTTTTGAAGGGGAGTCTTACTTCACTACCTTACTATGCAAAAAGTGTTGCCGAAAGTAATCGTATTTTAGTGGAAGTTTATGTGGCCAGTGCTCTAGCTGAGAAAACGTGTCGAAAGTGGTTTGCACGTTTTAAAAATGGTGATTTCAACTTGGAAGACAAGGAACGACCTGGACAGCTGAAAAAGTTCGAAGACGAAGAATTAAAGGGTTTGCTCGATAAAGACCCATATATCATTTTCAAAAACACTGAAAACTCACTGACACTTCCCATTGTGCACTCATACTAGAAAGTACGAACACAGAGAATACAAAAAAAAATTGTTGACAAATTAAATTTATTTTCTAGCCATAAAAATCATCTAAGATGAAAAAATCCATTTTTACTTTAAGTGCATTTGTAAATTAAGCGAAAAATACATACTGTGCCATAAAATTAATGACTAGATACATACAGTACCTACTGTGTTTGTCATTATTAAGTACAGAATGAAATTGTGTCATTAACTTTTATGACCTTTATCTACTACTACTACATACTACACTATAAAAGGTGTAACTTAAGCACAATAAAATGTCATCTCAAACACAATCATTGTAACAGTTTCTTTTAAATAGGAAATTTTAATGTCTCTATCAAAGAGACGGGATTTCGGTATTCTTTTGACATCTTTAGCTAGTTGCTAGAAGAACTTCCAAACTATCATTCGTAATAAGGAGCATCAATAGAGTCATACATATGTATTTGACCTGTCATATGAGTTGAGAAGTCAAATTCATTGGTTTTTCACAACCCAAGTCAGTCAAAAACAGAGTTGCGTAAATGTCGCAGGTTTTGAGCGGCAATACACTTGCGGGTATAAAAGTTTATCAAACTATATAAAAGTATTTACAAATGTACAGAGATTTATAAAGGTGTATAAAAGTGCACAAAGGGCTTAAAACGTGTATAAAAGTGTACTATCCATCAAACGCGGTGCCGTACTATTGACCATTTTTTAATTTTAAACATTCAGGCACTAAGCCAAACGATACGTTAGGCCTCCCAAAAATGTATCCCGATTTCTTCGGCACAATTTTAGCGGGTTGGGGTCACAATACCGAAAACCAAAATCCAGAAAATCCAAAATCCAAAATCCCGAAAAATTTTGCATTTTATATAATTTTTCGAGATTCCGTTTTCGGGACTTTTTTTAAAAGGAAAGTAGACAAATGTTTGTCCATTCCCGTTGGCGTCAGTGTTGTAATATTTTACAATTCCCAATGTGCATTCAGTTGTGTTGATCTCATTCAGTTTGATAGCTAGTAGATTAGATTTTAGTTTCACACATTGGCGTATACTAATCGCTCTTTTAGATGAAAAAAGAAAACCAAAGAATAAGAAAAATTTAAGGAAAACAAATTTAAAAAAAATTTACGCGGAACGTAACGAGCGATTTGAAATAAGTTTTTAATGGAGATTGCGTTCGATATGGACTTGTATCAGATATTGCTTTGTCAATAAGACTTGAGCTGTTTTGATATGCTTTATTTATTTAAAGTTTTTTATCCCATACTAGTTTTATTTAATATGTTAAATAAGCTTTTTTCTAATTGGTTTTTTTCCTACAAACAAATTTTTATTTTCGTTTTCGGGATTTTGGCCTTTCGGGATTTTGGATTTTCGGGATTTTGGATTTTCGGGATTATGGATTTTCGGGATTTTGGATTTTCGGGATTTTGGATTTTCGGGATTTTGGACTTTCGGGATTTTGGTTTTCGGGATTCTGTCCGACTGCCAATTTTAACATCCCATCCCAAGTCTCCAATTTGTTTCTCCACACCGACGATAAATTGTTAATACTGGACGTACATATATATTCGTATGTAGTTGGGACAGAAAAAAAATCAGTTAAAGTTGGATTTTCTAAATATTGGACAATATTTGTCGATTTAATGTACAATTCATGAATGAATGACTGAATGAATGAAAAAAATAATGTTTTTTGGTTTCTTTTTATGAAAACTTAATCTTTATTTTGAATTCATACTCCTGTGTACTATTTCGCCAACATATAAATTTGTATTTACAATTGTTTTTTAACAAAATTTGTAAAATATTTCATTAATTTCGTTTTACCAAACGTTTTGTACCGTGCTAAACAGAACGAAAAGTACAAATTTGTAGTTTTTATTTACAAGTCCAAAATTGTGGTTGTAATTTGTAGTTGGTGAAATAGGCCACAGGTACAATTTTTAATAATGAATAGAATCACCTTTCTTCAAAATAACCTCAAAAATTCGGTATTTTAGGTGGTAACACAATGAGACTAAATAGTCGAGTGAAATATCATTCCAGGGAGGTGTAACAGCTTCGAAAGCGCTTCTTTATCATCTTATTGCTTTTCACCTACGTATACTTTTCGTATGAGCCAGCCCCAGACAATTTTTATAGTGTTAACGTCTGGCAAATATTGTAACCATTGAAACCATTGAACCATTTTACAATGCGAGCTGTGTATATAGGAGCGTTGTCGTGTTGAAATATCCACGACAGTGGTCCGGATCTTCGGAAAAGCAGATTTCATCACTACTGTGTAGCTATTTCCTGTCATTTTAAAGCTTTGAACCACCAAGTCGACGGTGCCATAATAAGATACTGTTCCGCAGACCATAACGCCCCCTTTTCTGCTATAATGACGGTTTAAAAAGAGCTTCTCTTTTCTTAAATCGTGGAAGTAATAGTTATAGCCATCCGGTCCATATAAATTAGATTTAGTTTCGTCAGAAAAGACCTCTTTTTCCAGCTTTTCGAACGTGCGCCTTGTTGCACATCCCAGGTCATGTGGTCATTCGCGAATTGTAAGCTTTACATTTTTGGCGAAGCTTGAGGTATTTGACACTACGAATCACACGTCGAACAGTAGATTTACTTGAGTAAACACCAGCTGCATCTCCGATCTTAGCTGCCGAAACCTCTGAATTGGAAGCTAGTTGGAAAATTTTTCGTTTTTCCGTAGCTGTATGGGCGGTGTAAACATTTCCTTTGTATATTTTTTCCTTTAAATGATACCAACAGCATGATTACTCCGATTGATCCTGCCAATGATAGCACGTCTAGACAAGTCTTCCCAATGATAATCGTCTATTTTCGCCCTCACTGACAATTTTTTTTACCATTGTTGAAGAAAACATAAAGCTTACCCTTTATTATTGATATTGATAAAATTTACTTTTTATACAAAAAATAAATAAATGCCTTCACAAAGTTTGACTGATTCTAATCTAATGAACCAATTTAACTCCATGCGAATCAGACTGATTCAACTAGCATGTCTCAAAAGTACAGTTGGCCTGTTTTCTTAAAATTCTGGAGTTCGCCGTTGCGTTCAGCACAAACCACTCTTTCGTTCACCATACTTCTTTGTTCTCGAACTGCCATATATATATGTATATCGGAAGATAGATAATTTTCATTTCCCAAAATTGCCTGCTTCTAACCTACTGAACCGCAGTGTATAATCGTTGTTTTCCTAAACTGTACTAATTTGTATCATCAGAGTCGAAAATTACCCCAACTTGTACAACATAACCTCAACAGTTTGACAGTTCTGACATTGACATGTAACAAACACGCTCTAATCTAAGTATATGCAAAATGTTAGCGCGTACATGTTCATTCCAGAAGCAAATTGCTGCCAACACCCACTGCCAAAAGAGACCAACTCCCATTACCGGCTCTAGATACTAAAAGACCCACACAAAGAAGCGTCTAATTAAGATGTGTCTGATAAGACTTCACCTTATAGCAAGATTAATCGCGAGCAATAATCAAAAAATATATATTCCTACCTATACTTAATTATATCCAGTGAATAAATGTTTAACAAACGTCGTCATTATTTTTCTTATTTGACGCAGATGTCTTACGTTGATTTGACAGAATAGATTTACGTTACTTAGGTGTTTACAATGAAATTAAAATGTATCTTTCTCATTTGTTATTTATGACTACATTCCGGTATCAACGAATGTAATAATTGTTAATCTTATTCAGCGCCATGTTGTAGGAATGATTTATTTCGGTTTTAGTTGTGAAAGAATCTGCATAAAAATTTCACTGCTGCCTGTGCCATGAAATGTCGTTTCAACGCCAAATCCATCACATCAATCCACCATCAGTCTTGTTCAGGCATTTAACGTATTTTTTTTTTTTTTTGCTGAGCCACGGTAGTCATTATATTCTTCGCACATGCTGGACCGTTATTTCAATTGTTTATCCAAATAATTGCCGCAAATTAACTTTGAATTGAAATAATTTCGAAGAAAAATCCACACGGAGAGAAGCAATTGTGGGCAATACGCGCGAATTTTCCACTTTAAACCGGAAAAACCACCGCACACCGCTGTTCGGTCGAATTCGAATGTTAACGTAAATAACGACTTCTGTGTTTCGTTTATTCTGTTGCTGTGTGGCAGGTTGGGGGCGGTAATGAAAGTGAATACAGATATATCGAAGAGATACATATACCGTCCGCCACATGGTTTCTGGTTAAAGGCGTAAAACTTGAAGATAAATAAATTTGTGTCCGAGTTATTTTTTTCTCCTTTTGAGGGTCACGTAGGCTCGACAAAGTGCGATCCTAGGTCGGAAGACGACTTCCCCCTTCATTCAAAAAGAGAAAAACAGGAAGAGAAACAGGGCTTGGCTATTTTCGAAGATCGGAGAAATAGATCTGCAGGTGCCAATAAACTTTGGGAAACTTAATTCAAACCAACGATCGAACAAGAAGAAGGGCAGACGTGTGTAGCGTAGATCTAGCTATAAAAAGATACAGTAGCAACAACGGGGCGGTTGTTTGGGATTGGGATACATTTAATGTGTATTTATGGCGCGCATTGGCGCATTACATGCGGCCGGCGAGCGGCGCGTTGCTGTTTGCAATAAACTCCTCACACAATCATAAGTGCAAGTGTGTGTGTACACCGATATTGCAATGCGAGATGTGATTTTATATTTAGATGCATTCACATGGACACAGGGATAAAGATGATATGATTCATTTATGACATGACAAGGTAACAGGTGATTGGGTTACATAACACCAGCAATCTACACTGATGTGGTGTGGCATGTATGTAGATCGGAAATGAGTGTGCTATAGCCATCTGTGTTAACGTTTTTTTGCTTTTCTTATTTTATTTTCATAGAGCCGATAAATTGGCAGTAAATCCGGTTTAAATGTATTCAGTGAAGTTCAGGACGGATTTCTGTTTATAATTGTTTAATGTTTATCTTTCTTAAGTATCGGCAAAATGCGCACATCGCCGAAGGACGGGCGAACCTTTCACTTTAAAAGGTGGGTATCTGGATTGTTTACTTTTTGCTAAAAGAATACGGACCGACATGCTTTTATTCTGCTAACGTCAATGACATGGAATTTAAACGAGACATAATACTTCATAGCTGTCGTTCGAGTAGCGACATCATGTCACTATTCCGAAAGACTATTTCCCACTTTCGGACGAAAAGAAGTCTTTTGATCTATAGGTCCTGACCCAACTTGTATTTGAAGATTCGGCTCTATCGACTCAAGTTATCAGATAGAGCATGGAAATGTTTATTTAAGACCACTAGGGTTATCATCTGGTTGTTATTGTACCCAAAAATGTGAAAATTTCTTCAAGTGGACAGCATAATTTCTAGAGAAAGGAGAAATAAAAGAAACAAAAAAATATCGCTTCAAACGAGAAACAGATCGATCCCACAAACATATCATTATCAACAAGTCTTAAAGTATATTGTCGGTATTAAGTGCAATCTGATAAAATACCGCCGACGTTACCGGAAGTATAACATAGCAAAGGTACAAAAATAGTAAAGGCACAGCATTTCTAACAGTGTCTTTTTAACAGAGACTCTCCAACGTCTTATAAGAAATAAAAGATGGCCATGCAATGTCCGTCTAAGAGAGTTTGAGTCGCATGCAATTTTTAAGAAAACGAATCTGTACACGAAGCAATGTTCGCAATATGAGTATTCACCGTATTTAAGCATTACATTAAGTATAACCCCTGACTGTTAATTTATCAGGAAATTTAGCCTGGATGAGGTGCAATGATATTTCGAATTCTTACCTGAGCTAGGCGTGAGCTAAGCTTACTCTAACCAGTTACAATAGGAATAATGACGAGAGGGATATTCCTTCGTCTAGGACTGTTAATCGATATATATATGTAAATCTGACTAATCTTTTCTTTGTTTTAATAAACCGCTTGAAATTGAAACATCCGTATTTCAGTACGTTATAAATTCAACAGTGATTTTCTTTATTTAGTTCATGCTTTATATACAATTTAACTATATTGATTTTGACATTTTGTAGCGTTCATTGGTGATGGTTGACATTGGTTTGTTTCGTGTGTCCTGATCTCGAACAAGGACTTTTAAAGGGCATCTCACCCTTAGGTCTGAGTCTGCGAGTGCAATATCAATAATAATAATAATAATAAATAATAACAATCCCCTGACCGTTAGTCAATTATAGATGGCAAACTCAAGGTGGTTCCCATCTTTCTTTTTCTATTCTATGCCAACGAAAACGGGACAAACTCAAAAAACAGTAATGGACAAAAAGGATTCTTCGGTGATTTTTTTAAAGCAAACCTTTTTGAGTAATTGGTCCATTCTGAGGTTTCTAAGCTATTGCCGAAAGTTTCAAAATGTTTTTTGAAGATAAGTTCTGGAATATTAGATCACCTACTGCAGAAGTAAACTTCCATCCGGGAGCACGAAACTAAAAACATCCAACAAATGACTAAAACCTTGCAAAAGTGTCCTACTTTACAAAAGTCAAAGCTAAAACCCCTCTAAAGAGATAACAGTATGTTCTCGATAAAAGCAACCGATACAAATTTAGGCAGTTGTGTTAATTGAGGTTCTTGCAATAAGCGAGTTACCGATTTAACCTGTTATTATCATCGTGCAATCTCTTTAAATAAAGCCTACTCCTACTTCGAGCAATGGATGTCCAAAACTACGATTTTTGTAGATTTTCGAAGAGAGAGCTAACAAGAGAGTAAGAATTTTCCCCATGCTGGAAATTTAAGCCCAAGAAATTGTCAAATGTCATATTTCCATTTTCCATTTTTTTGTTGCTCAATGCGTTCCTGTATTTTTTTTACACTTACCTCTCTGTGAGACTTGTTTACCCCCACTCCTTGATCTTTGAGAATCTGTGAATTTTGGTGCAGAAAGTACAGGAGCAGACCTAATAGGCCAGTTTGGTATCTTTTTTGTGGTTAAATTGGACAAACTTGTCAAATAGTAAATAATTTGAAGATTGGGGGAAAATCCTCTCAAAGAGCTGGAAAATTGCCCAAAGGAACCAAACGCGTTGAAACACTTTGGGTTGAAACTGTCAAATTTTCACTGCCAAATTAAGATTTATGACATCTTACACACTGTCAGATGGCTGGTTTGACAGCTTTGGCACATAAAAATGCAATTTTCAATTGAGGGGCAATTTTTGAAACTCTCATTTGGCTCTCTTGGTTGCGATTTGTCGTGATTTTGTTGGGTTAACCCAAACACTAATTCATTTAATTTTATAAAATTTTACGTAATATTACGAAAAATAACAAGTTACCAAACAGACTTAATATTTCTCAAATGTAACCACCAACCACGAGAGAATTTTACTGAACTAAACGCAAAGGCAACAGACGAGAATAATAATTCCGAGAAATAGCCACATTTTTACGGTTTATGGGAAGCTGGACTTAAATCGGTGAAGTAGGTACCATTTAAAGCGAGTTGCTGGAAATTCCGTACTCACATTTGAGGAGCTATCAACACTATGGATATAAATGGAAGGCTACCTCAACTCAAGTCCTCTGTGTCCACTTAAACGACCCCGATGACTTTACCGCTTTAACTCTAGAACACTTTCTAATAGGCGAACCCATACAAACGGTACCGGAACCAGACCACACCGAGGAGAAAATCGGTTTCAACGATCGTTGGAAAAGGATTCAGCAACTCTACCAGAACTATTGGACGCAGTGGAGCACGGAGTATATCTCGTGAGTCATTCCAATTAAAAGTTAGGGGACCAGCCAAACTAACAATCCCTCAGAACAATTTCTGACGAAGTTGCAAAGATTAAATGAAAAAGAGTCGGTTCTAGCGAGAGCCAGGCAACGCATACTGGGTAAACCATTCTTCGACTACCTTAAAGAGATATCCGAGAAGAACTGATCCTCCTCTTAAACTCCACAGGCTGGATATAAATATCTCAACCTACATACGAATAAACGGGTCACTTGAGGTTCTAGTATCAAAACAACTACCCTTAGGGTAGCGCATTCTCTACCTCCAACTAAAGGAAATTTTCTAGTTCAACCAAGATGATTTTTTTTTAACTTCAGGTGTTTCAAGTTCATGAATAAAAAGCAAAAAAATCGGATCTAAAACTGTTTGATAACCAATAATACGTACGTGTGTTTCAACTTGTTTTAAAAGTGAACATATTTCAATGAAAACAAAAGGAAAGAAAAACACAACTAGATAACAGACTATTTTCTATCTGACCCATATGCCAAATGTTTATATTTGGCTTTTTCCATTATCTACTCGTTCATGTTCTACGCCTCGTCTAATCGCAAATAAAAACAAAAAAAAATGGAAAATAGAAAATAGAATAGAACTGTCAGAGAGAATATTATAGTTCGCTAAACAATTTAACCACATCAAAGGAAATCTCAGAAACCACCTCATCCGTCTAAATTTCATTTTACAATAACAAATAAGGACGAGTACGAAAAATCTATCGTCATCCGCTGGCGCATCAATCACTCGGCTCGGTTGTTAAACAATATTTTATGACATGGTCTTAGAAATGAGCACAAATGACGAACTTAATGCGGGGCTTTAGCCTGCAGCAACGTCCCGTCCCCATTGTTGGTTGCACTAGTGTGATGGCGATCAGCATATCTCGTCGCATCAGATACATTCCATGATTATATCGTATCTAATCGACGCGATGTCAGTTTCACCTTCAACTTTGAACCTCAGCGAAGACCTTAAACAAAAATCATAAAAAGAAAAATTCAATAAAATAAAAGTCGCCGCCGTCCCAACCGGTCATTGTGGATGCATTTGTATGTGGTCTCAGCTAAAGACTTTAATAATGAGATTTCTTGAAATGAGTAGAGATAAAAACAATTATTAAAAAAAGAAAAAAAAATAGAAAATCTGAAATGCCGTGATTTTATTATAAACTTTGTTGCCCTTGGGTTTTGCGTGTGTTTTTAAATTATTTTTGTTTAGTTTATTTATTTTTCGTATATGTACCGACTTTGAGTCGCAAATGTTTATTGGCCTGGAAATGTAAAGAAAAAAAACAAATCATTTAATTGATGGAAAAATCGAGAATAAATGCACATACACATGTAATATGATAAGAGTTTTATTTTGCCGCAAATTTAGATAAGAACACGTATCTAGCTAGCACTTGCATTAACGGATAGAAAATGTAAATGAACGTTTGTGTGAACGGAAATGAAGTGAAAACAAAAATTGGTAATTCCGGCAAAATTGTGAGTTTCCTAACGTCATTGATTGCTGACAGAATACATTTGCCAATGTCAATACATTTTACTTGAGGACGGTCTTTTAAACAAGCTTTAACTATGTCAAATTTCAAGTCTCTTGGTTGTACCGCTGGGCTCTGGAAGCTTGTAACAAACAGATGGAAGAACAGATATCGGGGTGAGACCATGGGTCGTATGCAAAAAGATAAATAGTTAATCATGGGTATTTGCCCTACTCAGTTCATATACAACAACTGCCAAGATAACAGAATTTCAGCTAAATTTCGTTCTTTCTTTCTTTATGTAGGTGGCGCAACAGCTCGGGGTAAATCAGTGCGTGTTTCTCGCAACCATTTTGTGTGTGGTTGCTATAAGTTTGCACGAATGGAAGGGATCTCCAGTTTTTCGCTGTCTCCGAACGGCGAGTTGAGAAGCTACTGGTGACAAATGATACTCTTTGAATGCTTGTCAGATATTCGAAACATGTGGCACCGTGAAAATACTTTTAGGGGTAGTAGTCCAACGCACTTACCACTACACCACGGTGCTCACACAAATTGGCGGTCACCTGCAAATGAAGTTTTGTCCAGCTTACCAATGGCGAAGAGACATTTCTCTCTGTTTGTGCCCTCATGCGAATGCTTTAAAAAAAAATCATTCAAAAAGATACTATGCCATTTTGTCTTAATATTATTTTAAAAGTGGAGATGAGAAGTGTCGGGAAAAATTCAGCGAAGGACCTCAACGTAATCGCGATTAGGAATCCTGCTGCAACGAACATCCGCCTGCTCGTGGTAATCACCCGTAAAATAGATCTAAAAAACTTGTGATTTTTAGGCAAGGATGAAGCAAACTTTCGGGCGGATTATTATTTTACTTTGAACGTCGGCTCTGTATTATATCGCGCCTCGTTTTCGAAAGAAATGACGGATAAATGACGAAAGAAGTGTCTTTGGTGGATAAGCAATGTCATTTACCATAAATGAATTACAAATGCCCTTAGATTCATATTTCCAGGTTACAGAGTTACAGTGCATATATGTATGTACCTACATTGCATTTTATTAAATTTGACCAAATTCACTGTAGAATCAAGTCGACGTTTTGGGCACAAGAAAATCCCGAGCATTTTTTATTAGAACAGTGCGGTTGATTGCAGTACGCATATTCCACTCGATTGGCAGCCAGACACGCCTCTCTCTGCAGGTGTTGGCGCTTGTCTGCTTCGAGTAGTACACGCACGGTTTACTTCCAGCCTACCGTTTCTTTTCGCTGGTTATTTTTCTGGCTAGAGCCATGGAAATGTGCAGACATTCCAATTGAGCCTCTCTTTATTTCTAACTCCGATGTCTGAGAATTATATGCACGCAATGTTTGCATAAAAGCCTCCTTTTCAACGACTCTTTCGGATGCCCTATAACTTGAACATCATGTTCACGGTAGGGATGAGCGATGTTCACAAAACATCGATGTTGAGAGAGTAAACATCGATATTTTCACATCGATTTTTAAGTACGTAAAATATCGCATAATCGATGTTAACAACAAAACATCGACCATCGATGTTAACAAAAGAGAACCGAGTCTTTATGGAAAATTTTGAGTATGTTTTTTGAAGTGAAGACAATGCGTTGCCTTATAAGTGCATATGAGAAACTAAAAAAATTGGCGAATTTTGAACTATTATTTTCTCCGGATGCGGGATTCTTAGAACATCGTGTTTGATTTTATTTTGGATCTTGAAAGTCGCGATTTTGTGCCGCTCCCATGCAAGTATGTTGATTTTCACGTCATTAGTCGGCATTCTATAACATCGATGTTTTAGAACATCGATGATTTGAGTTCGATTATTATCGATCATCGATGTTCAGTCTTCGATGTTGACATCGATGTCAATATCGATGTTTTCCCAACATCGCTCATCCCTAGTTCACGGTGTCTCTGCAAAGGAACTTGTCTATGCTGTGCAGTTTCAGACTCCCGAACTCGAGATTCATGGGTAAACAAACTATTTCTGTGTTCCTCCCTTTGCCCAAACATCTCAGCTTACTTAATTCGAGAGTCGCAAGGTTAGTACGTCTGATTTCGATTTATCTCCTGTCGGTCTTCAGCAAATTAGCAAGACCTCCCCAGTTGTTAAGGTTGAGTGATTATATGACCCAAACTACTTTCACGTTCTTAAATTTTTTTTTATGTTCCAACTGCTAGGCAACCTGATTCGAAAATTAGTTGAAAATTGCAGTTCAGTGGTTCCGAGGCTACACACTTTTTTTTTATACATGTAGAGATTATTCGCTGATCGCATCTGCAATTATTGTTTACCAGCATTTTTGCAAAGCAAAGGACGTAACCAATTGCAGCTAGGCGCAGGCGATGTTTCCGGAATGCCTCACATTTGTAATTAAATAAAGTACAAGCTGCGGTCCATTGTGAATGATTTTGATAGAAATGTTTGAACAAATCATTACAATGGACGATACAAGTGTAGTCTGCCTGCAAAATGTCAATAAATCTAAAAATACCTAACCGGCGCACATAATGTATTTACATATAACGGTGGCTGTTCTTCCTTATCGTAGTCAGGAGGTGGTCCAAATAATAACACGATTGTGGTTCGATTAACGTACCGCTTTTAAGTGTTTTATTTCTTATTAGAATTCAGTATAATTTGTATGATATTAATAGTATAATGTGGATTCAAAACTTACGCTTTTGTGCGTCCTCCCGCTTCACAGTATCGAATTGACTTGACGTGAACTTCATTATTCGCGCAGGCTGACCTTGAACTGAATAACATTTTCAGCATCAAAGATTTTGGCGATATGACTTCTGCCAACATTCCACATTCAGTGAATGAAGATCAGGTTTTCTCGCCAGAGGATTAGGTCCATTGATTTGTACTTCGTTAGCTAAAAAAAAAATACCAACGAAAAGTTAGTGAATCAGTTAAGGTTCCCATGAAAATGTTAACCAATTTAAATACCGTAATTGGTAATAAGAATAGCTAAGCCGAAGTCAATGATTCACTTTTAGTTGTGAAACTGTGTTTTTTTAGGGTGTTCGCCGGGAAGGCTTACTACTTTGTTTGGTCGCCATTTTGGTAAACATGAATTTTGACAGTTTATATTTGGTAGTCGTGATGTATAGATGGCGCTAAATTATTATGGAAAATCTTCGATAAATCTTCGTAAAAATATTTTTTTTGAATCAGTCATCAATTATTGCGAAGGAATCATAATGAGTGATGATATATATTTCCATTTAAATCGATACATTAATAATCCAAGTAGCTAGTCGGCAATAGAAAATTCTCAAATTATTCATCAATCACCCTTGAATCCATTAAACGTGCCACGTGGTCTGGAGGAGTCATTGGCGCTTACTTTTTTAACGCTGAACGTGGCATTACGGTAACTGTTACTGAAGAACGTTAACGTAACTTGATTGGTACCTTCTTGGAAATAGAATTGGGTGCTTTAGGCTTGGTTAACATGTGGTCCTCGTGGAATTACTGAGAAATTCATTTCCGTTACATATTGCATTTACGGTTGCCGGATTTAATATCTTCGGACTTTCTTTTTGTAAGGATATCTTAATCCAGAAACACTTTAGCAACTTAAAACGGAATTATTAAAATATCGGTTACATTTTTTTTCCTCCTGTCAAATGTGGCGCTGACGCTAGCATTTTACTCAGGATCAGGATGCTCTGTCCATTTATTCTGAGCGTATAGAGTGCGCTCTGAGCGCACAAAGAAATAAACACTTTTTTTGACAGGTTATGCTCTGCTCTGAACGAGTCGGTATTTTGGAACATTCAAAGTCCAAGCGATCGTCCAGTCATTGCCGATAAGCGATACAGTATAAACAAATTCCATTCGTAAACGCTCTACTGATGTCAAAGCTCACAAGTAACGGAGCTGTATGGATGGGTGACAGTTAAAGCAAGTACATCGAGCACTAACCGCAAGTTTATCGTAAGCGAAAAAGAGTAAGTTTTACATTGTATTGGTTTCTGAGCATCAAATCGAGTTGTGAATGTCGTTTACGATAGAATTGATTTCCCCGTAATGTAGGCAGCAGTTGCAATTCATTGTTTGAGAGACACATACTTCTAAAAGTGCACTAAATGGCGCTGTTTCGTAAATTATACGTAAATAAATCTCCAACTTTCTTCCTGCGATCACGGTAAAATTTATCGATAATCGTTATAGATGGCTGTATTCCGTTTAAATCTTTTTTGTGATATTCACCTACAAAAGTGTGCCAATTCTTCAAAATATGATACCTGCTTATGTAGTCCTTTTGTAATTGTCTTTCTAACCCATATATACCGACATTTCAATTGAGACTACATTTAACCCGCTCACAGAATGTAAACAAACGCTTGACATAAAAAAAAAAACTCAGCAATCTCTACTATTCCACCTCAGTTACCTAATAAACTCATTAGCCAACCTCACAAGTATGCAAGCATGTCACCCAGTTTCGATAATTTTCGCAGTTTTGCTTTGCGTTCCCATTTTTAATTTTTATATAATATTTGCAAAAAAAAACTCTCACATTCAGCGGTAATTTATTACAGTTAATTATGAATAACAATTACACTTGCAATCGAAATAACAAGCAGTCTACCAATCTGTCATGTCAATCGTTATGCTTGCTTAAGCATTCGCAACAGATGTCGCCCATCTCAAGTGACATTACGATGCGCAATCTCATCTTCCTGTCATGTCATTTATTGTGAATTAATTTTATTTTATTATAATATTTCTACGCCCGCTTGAGAAAGTACGTTTTCGGGTAAAAAAGATTCGTCATTATTCCTCTCACCCGCTGTCCCGTACGTAGTCGCGACTTTTTTTTGTGGGATCCATTTATGGTCTTAAAAGTCGTTTACTTGATTTCGGTGACGGTGGCGGTGGTGCCAGCCAGCATTGGTCGTCGCCCACGTTACCACAAAATCATTTGCTTTGTAAAACGACAAAAAAAAAACGCTCAGCTCCAAACAAAAGGTAATAATAATAAAAATAAATAAAAAGTTGACATCTCTGACCATATTTGACGGTCGCTGCCGAGAGAGACTTACAACCGCAGTATGTAATTTTAATTCATTTGCGTGAAATTTCACTTCAGTCGTGGGAGTTGTGGCGGGCGGGCAGGGGGGAGGGGGCTTGTTTTGGACCCGCCGCGTTTTGAAACCTGAGCTATCCGGTCCTTCGACTTACCATATGTTCCCAAAAAAAAAATTAATTCATTGCGGCTCCTCTTCGAGTGTCGAACACAGTAGTTGGTGATTTCGTAAGCCGCGCAGCCCCCCTAACATGACCTCAATGAGTGTACTCCGTACATATTGGGATTTTCTTGGAAACATGCACTTCAATTCAATCGGCGATTGCAAGTTTGTTGCCAATCTAGCGATGGCCCCCCGCGCGGTCACCACAAACTATTGTGGTTAAATATTAATGAAGGGGGCGACGCGACGCTACGTCACTACGTCCGTCGCACCGGCATTGCTTTCGAAGTACAATGCAAATTCACAACACAAACACACCTTTCGTGACAATGCGGGACTTCAATTGATGTTCGTGAGTAATTTCCCGCATAACATGCAGATCCGCTTTCGGAGTCTATTAGCGACATTGGAAGCCGGGCCGGGATGTGCGTGATTTGATTCTAAAACAGATTTCGGGGCAATAAAGAAACAAATACTGAACTGAACCGAAAGGGGGTAACGACTGGCGCGGCGGCCTGCCGTTGATTGGAAAATTGCTTCGTTTGACCACTATTCGATGACCTTTGACTTGCACGATTGTAGATTGTATATTTATATGACTCTCGTGTTGAGTCAATTTTTTTCTTTATTCGTGATGTGTGTGTGTGTGGACTTCTTCACTTTCACAATTTTCGAAAGGGTGATGCACGGATGAGGTTATTATGTTTTACGATTTCGTCGATTGGTTTGTCCTCGCTTTAAAGCACTTTTGTTGCCAATTTTGTTTTTTAATATAGGTACTTTATGACATGAAGGCTCTCTGCGGAGGTAATGAGTTTGTTTTACTTTCATCAGTCTTAAGTATGTCGGCACAAGCGAAATAAAACTTACCGATCATGAAATCTAAGGAACTATAAAATCTACAAACTATAACGAGAAGAATAATGGTTTCTAGGTGCTTGTTAAGAAACAAATTCAATCCCTAAGGGGGTGATATAGGGGTTCAAGGTTTGTATGAAGAAGAACTTTTATAAATGAGTGCACACGTCTCTTACAGTTATTGCAAATTCAAACCCTAAAGGGGTGAAATGGGGGTTACAACTTTTTACTGGGCTCTCATTATGTAACTTCACCGGTGAGTGTCGACCATACGACAGCAGCAAACGCTATCGTCAAGAGTTCGCTTCGAGAAACACTATCGCTATCGCGTCGTCTATCACACCCACATTTTTTCAAGTTTGAGAGCCACTAAAAACAACGTCTGCTCTCTGCATTGTCAAAAATGTCATTTGTGCTCTCATTTCAGATTCGGTTCTCATTTTGGTTATATTTCTAGCTTTCTCTATTTGCTTCTCTCTCCCTGTGCCAGTTGTATGACTGCCTATTGCGTTGAAACAATGAAAACATTCATAAAATACACCAAGACGATAGCCAAATAGCCGAATAGCCCATTGTGGCTACGAGATACACTCGAACGGATTATATACGAAATACTGCTCGCTGTAGTGGAAAAGGAAGAAGAACTGTGATCATTTGGGGTTTAAAATGGAAGGAGAAAAGTACTACAGTATCTCCCCGGGAGTCTGACAAGGATCATATGATGGAATCCTGCGATTAACGTTGCCACGATAAGGTAAAATATATGGATTCGCTGACGACATCGCCGATATTACCATAGCAAAATATATTCACGAGATATTCGGCACAAACGATGCAATCGGTCAAATCAAAGACTGGCTTGTATCCACCGGCCAGGAAAGAGCTGACCACAAAACTTACTTTAATTTAGGTGGCGCTACAGCTCAGGATGAACCTGGGCCTACTTCTCGCAACCATATGTGTGTGCGTGTTATATGTTTGCATGAATGGAATTGACCTACACTTTTTTGCCGACTCCGAACGACGAGTTGAGAAGCTCATTGACAAATGATACTCTTTGATTGTTTGTCAGACATTCGTTTTGGACCCGGGCTGGGAATGAACCCGGGCAGCATTGCGTAGTAGTCCAACGCACTTACCACTACACCACGGTGCTCAATGCAAAACTAAGGCTGTCTTAGTAACCAGTCGGAGGGTGGAATACGAGAAAGTGGGAAGTCAAACCATTAAATCGAAAGGACAATATGCTAAATTTTAAATACCATGTCAAATACTCAAGCGAAAAGTCGTATTTGACTGCTGCAAGCAGCACTTGCAGGAATAGTGCAAAACATCGGAGGATGGAAAGTTTTATATCCAGATTCCAGAGTAGTCAGCTCAGTCCTATTATACACTCGACTCCTTTTAGGTGGGGATACTAGCGACGGAGGAAACACAGGGAAAATGACAAACTCAGTGGGACAATACTTCTAAAGGCAGATGGACCTAAAGATTGACCCCAACCGACCGAAAGGGAGCTGTAACTACCACGGTCACCGCTGGAAATATTGGAAATATCTACACCGATTTGAACACAATAGTTTATCTTTTTCCCAGATTGCCCATCCCAGGAGGTAGCCATGGCATTTCGTTGCAGACGCTTCTTGAAATCGAGAACTGATATACGAAGTCAGATTACAATTGGTTGGCATTTGCAGGTTCGAAACAAACAAGCATCTTTAGAAGACCTGGTTCTATCAACAAAAAAACTCTACATCAACGCATAGCCAATCGGAATGGAGCTTCGCTGTAGATCGTTTGAAACGTCACTGGCGAAGGCGATTTAATTTCATAGCATCAACAAATCACTCTCCATGACGTAGGTAGCTTCGTTACTAAAGCAAAAACCTGCGTATATCTAAGCATGCTAAAAATAGCCCAGGTCACTTCTGGTCCAGTTCAGGTTCGATATTTATACAAAAAAACAAAACACGGTCTATAAATCAGTGATCGATTTCCCACCTCGCGCCTAATGAATACAATGACATGTGTATTTTCAGTTTTAAAAAAAAATTAGCTAATAAAAGCTTAAAAGAAGAAATCCATAAAATACATGTTTTATTTCAATAAACCACATTTGATTGTACATTTTCCAATTCTTATTCTCATGGCCTGGCCTTCAATTCACACCGCTAGAACCGATTGAACCGATTTAACGATCACATACCGTACATGTCTGACAGCAACGTCTTTTTATTGTCATCATTATTGGTGCTGTATGACGGGCGAAATATCTTAATAAAAAAAAATACCAAACAAAATTAAACCCAATGAATTTTTATTGTCTCACACGATGGATATTCGATGCTCTCCTCCTTTCCCCTTATTTTGGTTTTTTTTTCTAATAAATTGACCACCATAAGAAGAAAAAAAAACTACGAATGTAAACATGCACCTAAGCGGATTACGCTAGTCAAAGCAGCTTTGGGGTTTCAAAATTTGTTCCAGTTCTTTTGGTTGCGTAAACTGTCGTGTACTGTCACTGGCTTCGCCATTAGGAATTCCTCAGGCAACACACGGAGGACGGAGTTATTATAATTTGTTTTTCTTTTTTCATTCTGTTCAATGTAAACAAAACACTGAACCGATTGTCAATTAGCTTTAACTTTTTGACGTACGCGTAAAACTGCGTGTGGCATTAGTCTGTCACTTGACAGATGTGAATTCTTTACATTCGATCAGGCTTTCGGATCAAACACGCACTGATTTGTGATAAATAGCCTGTATAGCCTTATTGGATACAGAATTTGAATTTTATTGAATTAATACGATTTATTAAAGTACATGCATACGAGTACATATATCACGCGTAAAAGCCTGTCAAGGTCCTCTTTACACTGGAGTGCAGCTAAAACTAGATACTTGAAGTAATTCGCGAACGTTTAATGGTCAAGTGTCTGCAAATTAAATGGGTTTATAAAAATTTGTTTAAGTGGATTTATGGCCACTGATGGAAACCAGCTGCCGCGATGGTATCGGCATCGTAGCGCAAACCTCTAAACAGATACGCGGCGAGTCAATGCTCCCCTCGTGGGAGCTGTGATACGATTAAGATACAATTTTTAACAGCCGACACTATATGGAACAAAAGTCATGCATATAATTAGTTGTTTTTTTTTTTTTGTTAGAACCTGACACATTTAGATATTGAGTTGTCGTTTGACAGGTGTCAAAACATGGTAGGTACTTGTCTCTCTGGCTGATAATCAATTTGTTAATTTCAATAAATTGTCACGTACTTTTCTGATGACAGAATGTCACGTTTTCAGATTAGATCCTCATGGTTAGCTCAGTTAACTGTGATTTTATGTTAGGAACGCTTACCAATTATTTTTGAAATGTCATCAGAATCGATTGTCTACTAGAATCGAAAGAAACATTAAAGAAGTTCTCTTTTCAAATGAAACATAGCAAACTGTCAAATGAGCTCGCTGCTAAGTGGGCAATAAATTTTCTAATATTATTTTTCTGGTTTAGTTAAGTGCTGTTGTGACATCAAAAAGATCGGAACGATGCCATTGGGTCAATAATACTTCATAAAGTATTTAAGAAAATGGTTTATCTTAACCTTAGTGACATTGTAGTTTATTGTTGGGGAGAACACATTTCGTTTTTCAGCTTCATTCGAGTAGCTTACTAGATAGTACCACGTCATTATTGAATTGAGAATAAAATGTGTCCTCATCCATATACTCAAGGATAGTCAAGCAGCACTAGGTTCACACCTGATCAGTCCTAAACTGCTTCAATACTCTACAAGACCTCTCCCATAGAAACTATAAACTTAAAAATCAAAAGTTGGCAAAATTGGCGAAATACCCAGTGTCTTCGTCAGGTTAAAATAGGCATTAAGATCTTCCACAATAAATCCCATAAACACCTAGTTACCTACTCCTCAGTGAAAATAAAAGAGATTAAGAGAGACTAGTGTGCCCGTGTGAGAACTCTCGGAAGAGAAAATCTAACCCCCAAAATCCAAACTTGCTTTTTTTTTCAATTTGTTAAAATTTATAAGGTGAAAGTGCTCCAGGAAATTCTCTTTCTTTTGACACCTCATTTGTTAAGATCGGTTATGTGTGAGAGCCGCAAATGGTACCAATACTACAGAAATAATATATATGATTTGTGGGATCTCTAACAGGGCATTGCCATCTTCGATATCACCTAAACAAAATAGGTCTCATTCAGGAAACTGAATGTCGTGTCTGCATGGAAGACAACGAAACTGCGGAACACATTTAATGTGACTGCATGGCAATATGCGCCCTCTGGAGACAACATTTCCACAGAGAAATCCTAACTGCCATGGAAATTCGTAAGAGCTCCACCAATGAGATCCTCAACTTCATCAAAAGAGTTGAACCTCTTCTGGTTCCCTAAACTGACTTTGCCGTACAATAGATTTTTTAGGTCCCGTGCCCTCTGCAACTGGCGGGTCAGAACCTTAACCAAATGTGCGAATACCGTGACTTCTCGTATATAATTTGTTTGAACAATTTTCTGTAAATCGTGTGCCCTTAATTAAAGTGTTGTTTATGCATCGTATTAGGCTCTTCTGCCAAATTCTCAGGTCCAGAACCCTTTGGCGGCATAAACTGGGCAACTATCTCAGCCTTAATTAAAAAATCCGTCTCTCTCATTGGAGAAATATCGCTGGGCTTAGGCAAGCTAAACTGCTAATTAAGCCATATAACCATCACAGGGAACTTCTAAACCACAATAAGAAGGATATTAGGTATCTAACAAATTTCCTTTCCGGTCATTGCGAATTACGATACCACCTGAACAAGTTAGGCCTGTCCAGCGAGACCGATTGTCGACTCTGTTTAGAGGTGATCGAGTTGGCTGAGCACGTCCTTTGTGACTGCCCGGCACATTTCGAGTCAGACGGCGTACCCTACAGGGCCTACACAAAGAACTCCTTAGACTTCATGAACATTAAAATGCGTCAACCAAAGACATACTCGCCTTTATTAGAAAGGTGATATACCTCTTTGACTAAACATAATCGTGTCATAATAGAGATCTATTAGGTCGCAGTATCAGCATTGAGGCAGGATCCAAATTAAAAAAATAAAATAAAAATAAAATGCACCGTATTATTTGGTTTGTGCATTGTAGCAACATGACTTTATATAGCAGCCGTAGCAATTTTTTCAAAAAAAGCCCAATAACTTCTTTATAACCCGAACGGTAACACTAGCCCTTCTATTGACATTTTTCAAAATCTAGACAGATTCCTATAAAAACTGCGTATTTACATGATGACGGTAGTAAATAAATTAGAAATTGTGTAAATGCTTCGCAAACTTCATTAATTCAAAGTCAATTAGCACATTTAACTTGCAAATTGATTTCCAAAAAAACTACTCTGCAAGAAAACACGAGATCGGAACACATAAGGAAACACGTAAAGTAAAAGTAAACTAATCTTAAAAATAGAACTTCTGCGAATAAAGACGTAGACGAACATATGTATGTACAATGTACATATGTATGTAGATGTAAGAGAAATTTTAAAATATGCAGTAACTTACACTTACGCGGGGGTTCTGGGAAGATGCAAACTAATTGTCAAATATGCAGACATTGAACAGATTTGAAAGATAAAAATAAGTACATATGTACATAATTATTAGGTGCGTTCGCGTACGCTCCCAAAACTACGAAAATCTACGAAAAGTTACGAAAACCCGTTCACGTATGCAAAATTTTCGTAGTTTTGGTAAAAGAGAGCACTCCACGAGAGAGTAAGCAATTTCCCCGTGCTGTGAATTTTAGCACAAGAAATGTTTTTGGGCAGATATGTATGTACGTATGTATATATGAAAACTGTCAAATCACATATTTTTGGTAGTTTTCCTATCTTTGAGAGAATTTCACCCCCACTCTGAAATTTGACAGAAAAGTACGCAAACGGACCTATTATTCCTCACTGGCATCACTGTAAATACCTACGTCTGTTTGATTAATGTGTCGCAGTCGCATGTCACAGGTGACACACTTATTTTTGATCCGAAGCCAATCCACCTCAAATGACAACGGTTGCAGTGCTGTGTACACCAGACACAAAGAATCTAGTTTACTTGATCGAATGCTCATGTCGAACATTATTCCTACAGACAATCTAGATACCTACTCTCGATGTTCATGATCATGGTTTCAAAAATGTTTCAACCCACAAATAATTTCCATTTCAACCTTGAGACTCATGCAAGCGTGTCTGACGTAGTAGATTCACATAACTCGTAACAATTGTCTTGCTCGTTTAGTTATGTTTTTTAATAATTAAATAACAAACAACAATTTGTATAATTTTCTATCTTGTTTTTTTGCAGGCAGACGCCCGAGATAACCCTCTCCGCTTATGACTCCAAATGTCACTGTTGGTCAATTAGCTGGGGATTTTAATTACCCATAAACCATCATCCATCCTCAAATGATCCCATACGTCAGAGCAGTGAAACAAATAAACACCAAAACACAGTGTAGACAAAAACCAACAAACGGACGACGAATATGGGTCATAGCCGCTAGCAAACCGACTACAACGACATCACCGCCACTACCGCCTTCTCTGACGCTAGACGTTGAATTTTAAATCGAAAATTGTGAGACCTTACAAAAACCACAAAAGTGCTGTTTTTTTTTTTTGTTTTTGCTAATTTCTCAGTCATAAATTACGTCCGATTCAGTGTCTGATTGCACGAAGTTTCGTGCCTTTGTTGTTTTTAGCTATTTTTGAATTTAACGAGACTCAAGAGGAAATAAAATAAAAAGTAAGACCAAAACGCAAGTGAAGCGCGTCATGCGCCAATGCACACAGACCATAAACTATTTGAAAAAAAAAGAAACGCCAACCATCAGCTGGATACACACAAAAACATAAATAAACTGTTGAAGAGAAATCATAGAACTAAAAGCTTTTGAAATTTAAGAGAAAACTTAACGAACATGAATTCGCCACATGCTCATCTCCATCACCACTCTTCGTCGTCGTCGGTGCCGGTGAATGACTCGTCGTCGATTCACTCGACGGCGAATAAGTATGCGCCTGCACGTAGACTAGCCGCACGTCATACGCTAAGACTGGCGATACCAAAGTATCAATGTGATAATACCTTTGGCCCGATTACAAATGGCAATACTGATGGTGGGCTATCGGTACATAACAGTAGCAGCCATAGATATCAGCCACATGTGTCACCGCCTCAAGTACAATCATCAACAATGCAGAATTATTATCGGCCCAATGGAATAGGCCATGGAAAAGCGCCCTCGGCGCCAATTATCACCATGAACGGGCTGAAGACGGTGTCACCCATTCGGGACTCTTCAGGACTAAGTTCGACATGCACCCCACTTAATGGGAAATTTCTAGGCGTTAGGAAACCAAGTATTACACTCAGTTCAGCAGATGCGACTAATAACAACGAAATGTTTGCGTTCGCTAAGGATTGTTCGCCGGTGGATCATTTAAGCGGTAAGTTTGGATTTCTTTTCTTTTTTGTGCACAATTTGAAAGTGTAGGTACAGTACGAAGTAAAAGGTAAAATTAACAAGTAGCAACATAAATTCCTGTGCAATTATTCCTCCATATACATATCTAAAATAGTACGGAGAATTGTTCGTAATATACCAGAATTCAATAATTAGTAAAACAAAAACTGTACAGTCCAAAATAAAAATGAATTGAACTACCATAGAGCGTTCAACTTTAACCCCATGGAACCTATTCTGATGTATAGCGTAGTTGTAATAATACATCGTAAAATATAGCAACAGTCGGGGGAACGTACAAAGATTAGCTTGGCTATTTGTGGAGCTCTTAGAACAACGCCCTCCGCAGTACTAGATTATCTTACTGTCTCTGAAAATAAAGACCAAACAGTAGTGAAACCCATTTTCAACAAAGTTCCCGATAGATCCTTTTGGGATGACACAGGAGCAGAGGCAAGTCAATCCAATTCTACACCGACGGTTCTAACTACGATGTAGGAGGAGGTTTTTTTTATAGCAGATTATACCTTAATCTTTCCTTCCGCCTCCCTGATCACTGCAGTGTATTTCAAGTGAAAATTATGACGATCTCAAAAAGCTGTCCTGGATTAAGAAGAATGTGCTATCTTCTAATGATATTATCATTTTCTCCTATAGTCAAGCGGCTCGCTGGAATCAGTCTCATCCACTTCAAAGAACACTTCCCCCAGCTGTTTATCTCTCATAGAGATGGCTAAGCAGTTCCACATTCACCTATTTTAGGGCCGATGCACAAAGACATTCCCGCGAATTGTTAAGCTGATGAACTCGCTAAACTTAGAACAACAATACCGATTCTACCGGACAAGAAGAATATAGGTACTCCCCTTGCTACATACAAGCTATCGCTCAATATCGATGGTAAGGTCTAGGCTAGATCTACAATGCACTTACAATCTTACGTCCCTATAAGAGACTAGACATAAGTATAATTATTGGTATAGGAAGACATGCAACTAGGCTCGGTGTCCTTTTAAACGACTTCGGCATAAGTTGTAGAGAAAAAGCTTCTTAACTTCCCTGTTCATGCCCAGCTCTTTCCCGTAGAAGGAATCTACTAACAAAACAATGTTAGGCGTGTTTTTTTTTCAAATCTATATAGGCTAAACATGTTTCCGCAACATGTTTTCAATGTAAAATACAACAAAACCTTAGCCTGGATAATTATCCAGTCTTATTTTTGTATGGAGAGCTTTTTCGAATTCTATATAGATTTGAAAAAAAACGCGCGGATGTTAGAAAACATCTCGCTTTATACATTAAGGCTCCAAATGGTGTTCATATGTAGCGAGGATATCCTCTGGATCGTTGGTATTATAATGGACCTCTAGGTAGACAGATAGATAAACAATCGACCCCTACGTGTGCTGGTACCCGAATTACCGGCAGTCACTGCCACCTAACCTAACCGAACATATACAATATTATTCGGCTAAAATAAGGTAATGGATATCGACTAGCTGGTATAAGACAATGGTCGTGTTATTTAGTCCACTTTAGTCAGAATATGTCAGCTTTACATAATTGCTAAGATCCACTATCTATGAAACAGCTTTAGCCTTGATTGAACTTGCTGATATTCCTAGGTACATAAGATAGATATATTTATGTCATGACTGGATAATGCCATATGTAATAAATAACCCATAACTCTTTACCTGGCATCTATTTTACAGTTCTAAGTATAAGCTGTCACTTAAAGTTAGAATTGCATCTTTTGCCAATTTGTACAGATTCATAAAACTCTACTTTGAGGATCACTCCATTCCCTTTGGAGGCTTCTTTCATAATTTATAGCTCTTTCGACTATTTATAAAAACTTTCGAGTACATTTCCACTGTGATGAATTTCGTACGAATATAAAATCATACCGTTTGTTTTTTTAATTTATGTGATAAATTTCGCACTTTTTCTATTTCGCACGAATTGTCCGTTGTGCCGAAAATTGTTGACGATCTTAGTTCCGTGAATTGTTCTTACCGAGAGCGATTCTCCGAGATGTGAAAATCACGCATCGCCTTCGCCAGAAAACATCAAAAATTAATTATATATATTTAAAATTCTAAAGAAAATTTGAGAAAATAATGAATACCGTCGAATGGTTCTTTGACAGGTGATCTATTTGAAACTATAATTGTGAGGTTTCTTGTTTACTGTTCCACTTTTTCATTCATTGGAATATGAGTTCATATTTGTGTCTGCCTACTATCCTTCGTTTCACGCGTTAGATGATATTTCTTGCGATGCTTTCCAACAATTTGGACTCAATTGGGGAATTTTAGAAAAAAAAAAAATAGAAAAACGAACATGGTGCGGATTTGAGCTCTAAATAGACGATTTTCTTTTCTAGGTCAAATTAGAGCTCTGAGCAACGCCTGTGTACATCGACTGCGTTTTGAACATTCGGAGCAATCAAAGCGCTCTGATCTATTTTTGAAACACACTTGACTTGTATGACAAAACAATAAGCATCATCCGCCATTTCAATTATTGTTTTCGATTTTTTTTTCTTTCTTTTTTTAGGTCTGATTGGTAACTTTTTTGGGTCAAGTAGATAAACGCTGTCAAATACAAAAAAAATTAGAAAAGTGGGGGAAATCCGCTCAGAAAGTGGAAAATTCGAAAGAAAGTAACCAAACGCGTTGAACCACATTTGTGGCTAAGAATTGTTAATTGGTTTTTCTTTTGTTTTCCACTTTACAATGAATTTCTGACAGCTAATTTCATTGACAGAAACTGCCAAAAGGCTGATTTGACAGCGTTGGCCCACTTCACCCAAAGAAAAAGTTGGTGTGAGAATTCGTAAGGCTCTCAGTTGAAGGGAATTTTCGACACTCATTTGGCTCTGTTTTAACGAATTGTTACGAATCTATTGGGTTAAAAAATAGGAATTTGTACGAATTCCAAAGTTACCAAACAGACCTTTTATTTTCCTCCTGTCAAATTTGGCGTTGGCTGCGCTTGGTTTTTACTCAGATTGTTTGATCAATTTATTCTGCGAGCATAGAGTGCGCTCTGAAAATGCTCTGAACGAAAAAAGAAACAAACTCTGATGTGTCTGAGCTAAAAAAGAAACAGAACATTTTTTTAACAGGTCTGGCTCCGGTAAACTAAAAAAGAAAATTTTGACAGCTGTCGAATACAACAGCTACTTACTTACTTAAGTGGCGCTACAGCTCGACCCTGGGCCTCCTTCTCGCAACCATTTGTGTGTGCGTGTTATATTTTTGCACGAATGGAGGGACCTACAGTTTTTTGCTGACTCCGAACGGCAAGTTGAGAAGCTCAATCGTGACATTCGAAGACATTCAGACATTCGAAAGAGGTCGCATCGTGAAAAAACTTTAAGGTGTCGGACCCGGTCTGTGATTGAACCCGGGCAGCACTACATAGTAGTCCAACGCACATCACGGTGGTCACTAAATACAAATACAACAGCTACAAGTACAAAATGGCGCAAAATTCAAAATGTAACGTCCCCATTTCTTTTTGTTCATTATTTAATAGATGCTAGGCCATGAGGAGGCTAGAGTAGGATCTCACTAAAAAAAAAAGATTAATCTGTGAACAAGTTCCTTAAGCCCGAACCCGAATGCGATCCAAATGAGTGTGGCTTTGCATTATTAAATTGAGGGGTATAATTTCAAAACTCTTCTATTCCACTTTTTTTCAAAAATGAGTTAAGTATGAGAAAGTGTTCTTTAGAATGGCCTTCATCTGAGGCTAAAATAAAATTTATCAAAGCTTGTTATTTCCTATACTTTTGAGTACTTAAAAGTGAAGTTGTTTTCAAAACTACGGTATTCCACTCAGTCGTTTAGTTCAAAACTCATTTATTCCCATACAAACCAAATTCTGCACCAAAACTCTTCTTTTCCTATGCGAATCAAAGTAGCCGCTTTCAAAACTCGTGTATTCCCATGACATTGAAGAAGGCGGGAATCTTTGTTATTTTGAGAGTATTCATGGATTAAACTATAGGTCTGTTCCCGTACTTTCTACACTAAAATTTGTAGATTCTCAAATTGCAAGGAGTGGCGTAAAAATCTGTCAGAGAGAGGGAAAAGTGTGCAAAAGTACAGGAACGCATTAGGTCTGTTCCCGTACTTTCTGCACTAAAATTTATAGATTCTAAAATTTCAAGGAGTGGGCGTAAAAATCTGTCAGAAAAAGGGAAAAGTGTGCAAAAGTACAGGAATGCCTTAACAACAAAAAACGAAAACTGTATGACGTTTGACAGATTTGACAGTTTCATAAAGCTGCCTAAAGAAATTTCTTGGGCTAAAATCGGCAGCATGGGGAAGTTCCTTAATCTCTTGTTAGCGCTCTCTTCTGTCGAAAACAATGAAAAATCTTCGTACGTGAACAGGATTTGACTGATTTTCGTAGTTTGGCGTACTTTTGCGCTGTTTTGGACAGTACGGGAACAGACCTATTAGTGTTGCAATATTCTCGTGAAGAAAACATCTTTGGCAAGTTCGCAGATGAAATAAAGTTTTATAAGTTAATTTTTATTTAATAATTAAATTAAATACATGTTATTAATAGATATCATGAGCCATCTGAATTTGTGAACGAAGTTGCGTTAGGAAAAGGACGAACAAAATTTCGCATTTTCTCTGCCAAAAAAGCTGAAGAAAGGAATAAAGTAAGAAATGATAGCATGCGTTAAATTTCTTCAAATCAGTATTAATACCCCTAATTATTTTTATAGGTATTCTGGTATAGGTATTTAGGTATTTAAAAGTAAACCAAAATTAATAAAATCGAAAAAAAATTTACTTTCTTTTCAAAACTCCTCTTTTCCTAAATAGGTTGAATCAAAAGTCAACTATTCCAATCGTAATTTTTAAAACTCTTCTTTTCCAAATTAATTTGTTTTTTTATAATTTTTAGGTTTACCATATAGGTTCAAAACCATAAGAAATGGATAAAGGTCATTCCAAACTTACAATTTAACTTTTAAAACAATGTTTAATATCATTTTAGAAGCTTTTAACAGTTTTTTTCGTTTTACTCAAAATTCTCAAAAGTGGAAAAGAAGAGTTTTGAAATTATACCCCTCAATTTATCTATCGAAGGCCGCTAAACTGTCGTTAACCTTAATTAAACAAATCAATTTCACACAGAAAAAATGATTTTAATAAATCCATAATCTTGCCACTGCTCTACCGTTTTTGGTTTTTTATTATATAATCTTGTATAAATTATAATATTGTATTTTTCAGAACATTCACCGAGCTTTGCTGAATTGGCATCATCAATATCTCCATCGACGAGTTCAAGTTCGCCAACATTCAGTCGTCTCTTTAGCCTGAGTCCATCATCGATGAGGAGCTATGCATTAGACAACGTAAGTACTCATCTATTTATCTAGCTAAGCGATCTTAGCCTTAGGGCCTTCAATACAAATATCGAAAAAGTAAAAAAAAAGAAGAAATTTGCAATTTAAATTCACTTCTACCACTTACCAGAGTACAACACAGCACCTGTGCACAAAATACTGGGTGGTGGGAGAACTTGAAATTTACAATTCAATTCGTCGATCCCATTCAACGGGCCAAGCTGAATAAATAAATAATAAAAGACCGTAAACCTGACCATGATTCAGCTGTGGAGTCTATAAAATTTCGAATTTTTTATGTGCTTTCTTTGGATCCGCACTGCAAACGATTTGTGTATTTATGTATGAATATCTAATTCTAAAAAAAAAATTGTGGTATATTTTTAAAACGATATCCAACGGTGCAAGATCATGGTTAACAACTTCAGACATCGGGGCTTCCAAATGGGGACCTATAAACAACAACGCAGAACAGTAGAATAATAATAATAATTAGAAATCTATTTGTCTGTGTCTGTGTCTGTAAGTATCTATAGGAGCGCGCCGTGTCGTCAGGAATTCCATTCGCATTCAGTCAGTGTCGGCTGTGAAATGTGGTAGAATAACATAACACTTAGACGATTAGATACATCTTTCGAGCACACAATACAAGGCACGAAGTCGTTTGATTCGTGGCCTCACCCGTCTCACAGTTTCAGTGCCATCCCATTATGAAATTGAGTTTTGAGTATTTTTCATTTATTTTACTCTTCTAGCGGATAAATCAATGTTTTTTTGTTTTTGTTTATTGAATATATGTATAGTAGAACCGCAGAAATGAACAAACTAAAAGACAAAGTATCTATGGCATTTAACTCAGTATCTGTTGGGTATTGGAAGGCGTTCGGGGGTAGAACGAGTGATTCTTTGAATAACAGCGTGATTGGTTTGTGTTTAGCGTTTGCTTACTTGCATCTGTACCTACTGCTGGTTTTAGTATCTAATAAATGATTTTGTGGTTCGCGCGTTTCAATCCGGCTTGGGTGGGCTGTTTCGGGCAGCATGACATCAATCTAAAGTTCGTGTGTCAGTTTGAATTTGAATTGCGTTGTCGCTTAGCTGAGTTCAATAGTGTAAAAGATAGCGATATATTTCCTTCCGGTACTATTTGAATAGTACCCGTTGAATGCCTAATAGCATGGGCAATATGCACGGTTTCTGGTGCAAGAAGACCTTACACATATCGCACAAAGATAAAAGGAACGATTTAGCCGACTGTAGCAGCGGAAAGACGGAAGTCATTCGACCTGTGACGCAAGCCCCATTAGCGACTAATGAGCATTTCACGAGTAAGGTGAGAGATAACATTTTTAAAACCCAAAATTCTTGCATTTATACGATTGTTTTGGTACCGTTGTGAGCAAGGCCGATTTTGTTGTTTATTTTTTATGTGATGTGGAGTTTATCATTAATCAAACGATAATTGTGGGTGATGACTGACAACGAGTGGTAGCAGTGACAGTTGAATCCGGTTTCACTCAAACCTTGACTTGTGATTTTACTATGTAAACAGCGAAGCCAAGTTGTTGTCTTCAGTGGCCGTAATTTGAGATAAAACGAAGAAAAGATTACCAAGTTCATGTAAGAACTTAGCTGTCACCTATACCATTTATTCGTCAATTATAGCTTTGCAAGGTTACCTTGAATTGCAACCTCTCGAATATTACGTCAGCTGAAGAGGAGAAGACGAGTTGTCCTGCGGCAATATGCGTTCATGGAAAGAGTAAGTGTGTCCCCATCCGGAAATATAAGCAATGAGTTCATACGGCATAGATTTTGGTATCTGCTCAGTGCCTGATATGGAGCCAGATCGTGACGAAGGGCACCTTAAATTACGCCAAAAAAAGGAAATGGAGAAAAAGCCCGAAAATCTCCATACAAAGTTGTGGCGTTTTTTCCTAGGAAAAATCACCCAAATAGTTTGGCGTAAATGTTGTGAATTTTGGCATTTTTTCATTAACTTTTTTAGACATTTTTTCCATTTATGAAATACTAGCTGTTGCCTGCCCGGCGTTGCCCGTGCTAAAAATCAGTCGCGTCATTTGATTGTAGTATGATAGAAAGGAAGTAGTAGGAAGCGATATTATTTAAATTAAGATTCTAAAGAATTCTGAAGCCAATACATTATTATCTGAACTAAGTGGTTGTTCCCTATAGATGAAACGATTGCATAAAAAATTGATGGAAATGTAATATACCTGTGTACAAACACGTCTACACACATATGTACACAATATGTATTTTATGAGCATCAAATAATGGTACTTTCTGGTTTCTTGTCTCTCAACATCGCCTGCCTACCCCTACCAAAATATATGTATTTGTGAATTGAAATAAAAGGAAAAACTTTATTCTAAGGTATCCACTGACTTAACCTTAAGGTAACCCAATACCGCTGTAAAGTGACAAAAAAAAGAAAGTAAAAAAAATCGTGCTTTTCCCCCTTTCCATAGATCTAGATCCGCACGCTGATGAAGCAGAAACACAACTAACTAAAGTCGGTAGCAAATATCAGCAAAATCATCCCTCCTCTACTTTGTGTCACAATCCCAAAAAGGAGCATTAATTATTAACACGAACAACCCTCTCTCAACAGAATGGCGATCAATGGCAATGGTTTACCCCTCATTCAATGCGCGTATGGGTAGAAAGAAAATAAAAGAATAAGCGATAGCGATGGATTTGTGGCGAAGAGAAGAGCATAACATCTATAAAAACAACCCTCTCCCAACCCAAAAATAATGACCAAATAATAAAAGCGGAAATTGAAATAACTCGAATTATGGAATCAAGGAATTGTATGTTTTGTTTAAAAAGTAGCCTAATCTCTAATCCAGGAAGTACACTATCTATTCACGAAAGTTTCATTCAAGTCTGTTAAACCGTTAAAGTGTTATAGAGCAACAAACATCCAAACATCCAAACATCCAAACATCCAAACATCCAAACATCCAAACATCCAAACATCCAAACATCCAAACTTTCACATTTATATATTAGTAGGATAGGATAGGATAGGATAGGATAGGATAGGATAGGATAGGATAGGATAGGATAGGATAGGATAGGATAGGATAGGATAGGATAGGATAGGATAGGATAGGATAGGATAGGATAGGATAGGATGGGATAGGATAGGATAGGATAGGATTTATATATTAGTAGGATTAGTAGGATTAGTAGGATTAGTAGGATAGGATAGGAAGGATAGGATAGGATAGGATAGGATAGGATAGGATAGGATAGGATAGGATAGGATAGGATAGGATAGGATAGGATAGGATAGGATAGGATAGGATAGGATAGGATAGGATAGGATAGGATAGGATAGGATAGGATAGGATAGGATAGGATAGGATAGGATGGGATAGGATAGGATAGGATAGGATAGGATAGGATAGGATAGGATAGGATTAGTAGGATAGGATAGGAAGGATAGGATAAGATAGGATAGGATAGGATAGGATAGGATAGGATAGGATAGGATAGGATAGGATAGGATAGGATGGGATAGGATAGGATAGGATAGGATAGGATAGGATAGGATTAGTAGGATAGGATAGGAAGGATAGGATAGGATAGGATAGGATAGGATAGGATAGGATAGGAAGGATAGGATAGGATAGGATAGGATTTATATATTAGTAGGATGAAAAAACGCCCAAAAAAATTGTTTGGAAAAAACGCCAGAACATTGGCCAAGTGGTTGGCTTTTTTTTCAAAAAGAAAAGATAAAAAGGCGTGAGTACCAGGGACTCGTGAAATTTGATGTGTAAACATAACTATTGCTATTCTTACTCTGTGTGAAGGAGAAATGAACAAAGAGAATCATATACGGAGATCGCACTAATACTAAGTTTGGTTACGCACTAATACTAAGTTTGGTTACGCACTAATACTACTAAGATTGGTTACGGGTTACGCATGACGGCGAGAAATTCGTAAGGCCCATAACCGAGAGCTAAGATGTTTACACATCAAAAAGCGCCAGAAAATTGCATTCTATGGCTCACTATGTTGTTATGTTTTGTCGCAAAATAGCATAACTTCACATGATTTTACAAACATACCTACTTAATTTCAAAATCTAATGTACAAATTCTACAATTTGGCGGCGCGATGAATCAGCGACAAATTTACTAATTTCACCAATTTTTTTTGTTTTTCAATCCGATAAGCCATTATTGAGTTAGGGCTGCGTAATTATATTTTTCCTTTCAGATTTGACTATTTTGTAAGAAGCATTAGGCTGAGCAAAAAACGACACAGGGTTTTTCCTTCCCTAATACTTCAGAAACATTCCAAAAAAAAGTTTAATCGAGATCTGTTAAGCTGTTTTCACGCCATTAGGTAACAACAAAAAAAACCTCTACAGTTTTATAATATTTATCTCTCATAGGACATGTAATAAAATATTTTCACTCTTTTACGAATAAGTAACCACATTAAATCATTGTCTCCTTATCTCATTAGGACCGTTCGCGTACTCATGTGCAATATTTTTAAAAAAAATGTAAACAAAAATAACGAAAGCAATATCCACAGTAGGTACTTTCATAATTTTTTCTTCATGCAGAATGGTGAGAAAATGAAAAATGTCAAAGGAATGACAGCCCAGGAGTTTAATAGAGCACACAAAAATTGCTGTTTTTTTTTTGGCAGAAAAGGATGGCTAAATTTGCTGAATGTTCTCTTAGTGTTCTGTTACGTTGATAAATCGGAAAATTAGTTTTATTACTTAATTCCCACTATGTGGGCTATTGTTAGAGTGCGACGGAGAATGCCTCGTTGCTGCGTCTTCTCTTTCTTCCCCAATGCGGCCATCATGATTCTGTGGATCGTGAGTTGGGTAACCGAAGGTTGAAAGGGGTAAGTTGTACCTCCTCTGCCAGCCATGCCTAAGAGGGAGTGAGTGTGAGACAAGCTACGTGTCTGTTAGATCATCTCGGGTAGCTGTCAGTTGGGGGTCTTACATTTGCAATACTGACGGCTTAGTGCTTGTAACGATTGAGAAATGTTGACTGACTGGGTTGCATTTGAAGCACGGGCAGATGTAGAATGGTTGCGTTGCATTGGCAACACTAACAGATTGTGATAGGCATTCAGAAAATGCAGACGTATATTTTGTACGTGGAAGAATTAATTTGTGAATTAGATTTAAAGTTATTTGTTTTTTATTTAATCGATTATATGCTTGTTTGTCGATTTTGTGCGGGATGTAGAGTTTTCCAGTTTCGTCCAACAAATGTCCTTATCTCGATGTTGTTGGAACCCAACACTAAGAATTTATCAATGTTCAGAAAATGGTAACAATAGGCGTTTTTCTTTATTAGTTCAGAGTTGAGCTCTGAACAGAGCCTGAGCAAATCGAGCGCACTCTGAACTAATTGTGTTCAGAGCGCGTCTGAGCACTGAGCGCTCTGATTTAATTTTGAAACACACTTGAGCACTTAGCTGTCATATGATTTTTCAATCGTTTATAACCTTAAATTGTTTTTCATCCATTTATAACCTTAAATTAAGTTTATGCATAGTCAAACTAGTTATTAATTTTAATTAATGCAATAACTTAATTGTATTAACTAACTTCTACGCCATAACAAAAATCTTCGTCCGCCATTTCAATTGTTTTCGATTTTTTCCTATCTGTCAAATGTTGTTTTGGCTGCGCTCAGCATTTTACTCAGGATGCTCAGTCAATTTATTCTGAGCGCATCGAGCGCGCTCAGCCCACGCTCTGAACGAATAAAGAAACACACGTTCCACACTCTGAGTCTGAACACTCTGAGCTAAAAAAGAAACACGGAATTTTTTTTTTGTCAACTCAGGCTCTGCTCTGAACTAAAAAAGAAAAACGCCTATTAACAAAAACATTTATTTTAGTTTGACGTCTCCTGCTCAATATTCAAACTTTGACGTTTGAAATATTTTTCTACGAAATCATTTGCGGTATCCTCTTACCCGATTTTGGAGATTTGACAGTGACGATTCAATTTTTAGTTTTGTCAAGTAGGTATTCGTTTTTCGTTAAATTTGGTTGATCGCTTTTGTCTTGTTTTTGTTCCAACTTGATTGCGAATGTGAGATAAAATATGTTACTATTTTCACGGCACAGACGAAAATCTTAAAAACGATCTGACAGAAGGAATTTGTCTCGTTAAATAATAATTCAAGTTATTCAGTTTAGCTTGAATGGTCTGTTGTAGGGTAACTAATAATAAGACCACCTAAATCCACCAACCCCAATAACCATGATCGTATTCTAAAGTTATTTAGGAACTTATCATTTCAACAAAACCCCTCATAAGCCCGTCCAACTGCAACTCACGCCACCATAGTAAATAAAGTAATAAAACAGTTTGTTTGCTCATAACAGTACTTCTTTAGAACTGTCTGTTTCCACAAAAAAAAAACCTGACACACGCCACGTTTGCTGGAAATAGACAAACTTTCATAGGGGCCGATTAAAATTTAATGTACTCGTATCTAATGCAATTTCTGTCCAATTCGAATTGGCCGTTCAACTGTCACAGTAGGAATATTCTATAATTATCTCCATTTTAGCAGGCTTGCTAACTTTTTGACATTTTTGGGTCGTGAGAACAAGATACGCACACTCTAACAACTCCTCTGTTACGCTCGAAAGCGATAATGTGACTGGGTGCGGATTTGAAGCACTTATCCACAGCCAGAGCACGCAATTAGATAAAGTAAATTGCAATAAATGTTGATTCATTTAATTAATATTTATTTTATGCCTTTATGTCTTAACGAGACAGACAGAGCGAGATAAAATAGTTGCGGGCTTACTTGGCAGCACAGATTTGAACGCCTTAATTACAAATTGAATAAATGAGGTGTCATTCTGCGGAACTGCGGTGATAAACATTTTGTCGAAATATTTGAAATTCGTTTATTGGTGTAGAGGTGTGTTGGTCTGACCTTTAATTATAAATTAGTAGGTAGTTTAGGAAGGTAAGCAAATGCTGACCTTAGGTATTGGTTTTGGATTTCATTGAATTGAAATGCGAGTGGGAGAGCAAAACCTGTGCGCGTTTTTAAAAAATGTAATTTCTAGGAATAAACCACATCTTTTGACACTTGACAGTTGCTACAAATAAGAGTATTTCGTAAGCTGTGTGTGTTTTTTTAATTGGTAAAAAACTCGTTCGCCTACGATCGGATCCCTTGAAAAGATATAATTTCTAATGATGAAACTTAAATTAATTTCGATTGAATTCACAGTGTTACCATACTTGGATAACTGATCACCTTAATGAATGAATGAATGCATGACAGTTGATGTGCTGAGTCAGAGAGTGTAACAGGCAATAAACAAAAAACAAAATCTTAACCCATGAAGTGATTAGCTATTATAATTAACTTCCATTCCAGTGATCGTTAACTGAACGAAAGGTGTCACTTGGGCGGTCAAGTGT
Source organism: Brachyopa scutellaris (assembly GCA_949775065.1). Classification (NCBI taxonomy): domain Eukaryota; kingdom Metazoa; phylum Arthropoda; class Insecta; order Diptera; family Syrphidae; genus Brachyopa; species Brachyopa scutellaris. The sequence goes on from OX459113.1 coordinate 109,185,186, forward strand.
TCAAAGTTCAAAAACACTGCTTTTGCCGAACGGCACCTACCTACATATCAACCTACCTGCCTCCTGCGTGTGATTTATTGAAACCTCTATTTTTCATTATGGGTTTCACCATAGGAGTTTATTCACTCACGATCATGATGCATAATGTGTTTGTACACATCTATATACGAGTATACTTGAATCACAAGCAAGATTGACATTGAAGAAAATTGGCTTAAAAATCCGTACTTATTTTTTTCTTTCATACTCGAAGGTTGTCAGTTCAAAGACTAATACTAATCAGTAAATTTTTATTTGCAAGTCACTTCTTTTTTTATAAATCTGTATAATACCTACCTCATGGCAAGCTATAAAAAAGAGAACTGTCATACGAATCTGACATTACTATAGCTGAATATTTCATTTACAATGTCGACGTCGCCTTATAGCAAGGAGATTCACAAACATTAAAGTTTGTGGTAATTTCTAATTAATTTTAAAATTCCTTCCTATGTCATCTTCTACTTAGCCATAATTGTCTTTTTTAAGCAAACATAATGTAGACAACCAATCTCAATTAAATTTGCACTCATTTGTCAAAAAATAGCGAAGAATCTTGTTATACGAGGGTGGTCCGATAAATACTTAGCCTCACCGCACGATGGTGCCAGTATCGCAAGAGAGATCGTCTAGTACATTCTCTTAGACGGCTACTGTCAATTCCAGCCGAATCGGACTCGTAGTTTTGTTTTGACAACGTGTGGAAGCCAGGTGTTCCGCAAATTTTCGAATGAGGAGGTCATCGCCGCCACGGAGGCCTACTTTGCAGACCTCGAGAAAACCTATTTTTTGGATGGGTTAAAGAAGTTGAAGCATCACTGGATCAAGTGTATCGAGCTAAAAGGAGACTATGTTGAGAAATAAATCGCCACTTTTCCAAAATGTTTGTTTTTCTTTTGCAGGCTAAGTACTTATTGGACCGCCCTCGTAGATAGATGGTGTTCTATCGGCATTATCTTGACATATGGCATCTCCATTAGCCATTTTGACGGCATGCTGCGAATCGCTATAAAATGACACAGTGTCTCTTTCCAAATACAACAATAAGTTGTATTGACATCATCAGTAAGATAGCGCTGTTACCACCAGCGAAATGTTTAAGAACTTCTGGCAGAATTTGACGTTTCAGTGAAGTTTGATGTCCATACGCTCTACATCTTAAACGCCCAATGCGCAGTTTTTTAACCAGATCGATGTCGCTGTACAGCTCGTACAGTTCGTAGTTGAATCTTCTCCTCCGAAACCCGTCAACGCAAACGAGACCGATTATCTTTCGGAAGACCAAGGACATCTTCATCCGCTTTCGATAAAGTCCACGCTTCACCTCCATATAGCAAAACTGGGATGATAAGGGTCTCCTTAGTCGATCGGGAAAGGGCTTTACTATTTCCAACGAGATGCCATTTTTTTGATGTTATGACAGAGCCCAGGTAGATAAAGTCCTTAACTACCTCGAAGTTGTAGCTGTTCTTTGTGACATTCTGTCCAATTTGTCGGTCTTTTGCCCTCGTTTACCACTAAACCCATTTTAGCCGCTTCCATTTCTATACTCGCAATCGCACCGGTGACAGCTCGCTGTGTTCTACCAATGATGTCAGTATCGTCGGCGTATGTAAGTAGTGGAACGGTCTTTTGCAAGATCGTTCCTTGTGTGTTGGCTTGTGAGTTTCGAACAATTCTTTCAAGTATGATGTTGAAGAGGTGTGTCCACCTTGTCTGAATCCTTTTTTAACATCGAAGGTCTCGGTGAGGTCATTACCTACCTTGGTGGAGGAGCGAGCTTTCTCCATCGTCATCCTGCACAGACGGATAAGTTTAGCAAGGGTGTCAAATCTAGATATGGCTCTATACAGTTCATCTCTCCAGATGCTGTCATAGGCGGCCTTCAAATCGATGAGCAGGTGGTGGTTATCGATTTTGACTTCTTGGGTTTCTTCCAGGATCTGCCTTAGTGTGAAAATTTGGTGGGCTTTCCTGGCCTGAAACCGCACTGATAGGAGCCAATCAGGTTGTTGACGAAAGGCTTCAGTCGTTCACATAATATTGCAGAAAGGATCTTGTAGGCGATGTTGAGAAGACTGATGCCTCTGTAATTGGAGCAGTTGAGGGGGTCTCCTTTCTTGTAGGCAGACGATGCTGAGATTCCATTCATCTGGCATATTTTCATCTGACCAAATCTTAGAGATGAGTTTGTGTGTGCTCACTACCATTGGCGCTGGGGTTTTTGGGTCCAATACTAGAATCTCCGTCCCTCTTGGATCATTCCCCAGCGTGTTTCAAGCTGAGGTCCACGCCATTGAGATCTGCGCCTTGATTAACCTACAAAGAGGCATCAAGGGAGCTAACATAAATATCTTTTCAAACAGCCAAGCCGCACTCAAAGCTTTGAGCTCCTATTCTGTGGACTCAAGACTGATAAAGTGCTGCTTCAATGCTCTCCAATCTCTAGCTACCCACAATAAAGTCAAACTTTGGTGGGTGCCTGGTCACAGAGGCATTGAAGGAAATCAGATTGCGGATGAGCTGGTTCAGGCTCAACTGCTAAATTCTCAGGTCCAGAGCCCTTTTGTGACATAAACTGGGCTACAATCTCAGCCTTAGTTAACAACTGGGAACACAATCTCCGACTCTCTCATTGGAGAAATGTCCCGGGGCTTAGGCAAGCCAAATTTTTGATTAAGCCTTATACCCATCACAGGGGACTTCTAAACCAGAATAAGGAGGATATTAGGTATCTAACAAATTTTCTTTCTGGTCATTGTCAATTACGATACCGCACCTGAACAAGTTAGGCCTGTCTAGTGAGACCGATTGTCGACTCTGTTTGGAAGAGGTCGAACACGTCCTTTGTGATTACCCGGTACTTTTCGGGGTCAGACGACGTACCCTATATAAAGAACTGCTTAGAGCTTACGAATTAAAAAATGCGTCAACCAAGAACTTACTCGCCTTTATTAGAAAGGTGATTTGCCTTTTGGGCTAATTTAGTATCCTATGATACAATACATCTTTTAGGTCGCAGTATCAGCCTTGGGGCAGGATCCATTAATAAAAAAAAAAAAATGCCCACTACCAAGTCATCCCCAGCTGCTTTAAATAGCTCTGCGAGTAGACCATCGGGTCCAGCAGCCTTGTTGGTCTTTAGCTTGGATATTGCTATCCGCACTTCGTTTTGAGAGTTTTGGTTATCATCATCTAAATTGAATGGTTCATTCTGCAAGACAGCGGAGTATTGGTCGTCATCGGCATCGCCATTATACAGTTTGCAGAAACAGTTATTGCATATTCTCAGCACCGACTGTGTTTCTACTACAAGGTTTCCTTCGTCATCTCTACAGGTATAAGGCCTTACTTGACCTAATTAAATTTCTAAGCTACTTGATTACATGTGGAAATTTCTCCTACTTGATTACATAATCCCACGATCCCACCTAATATTACAATAATCATTTATGTAAATCTTTTAAAAGGCTTGATTATTTGTTTGATTAGCTAGATATTAATCAGCTCCTAACGGTATTTACTTAATTACCGTGCAAAAATCAAAATAAATTGTATTTACACCTTTTTATTGCATTTCACACTTCCCTGCCCTCAATTATGTAAATCTTTTCGGTAACGTATCTACCCTATGGCATCCTCTACTTAAGCTGTCGCTCATTAATTCAAATCAAAATCCCAAATTATTTACAATCATTCACCGACGTCAGTCGACCGAGTGCGTCTTTCACTCACTCACTCACTTCGTGTGAGATCCGCATGTCCGACAGGTTGACTCATCGCTTGCTTCAGTATCTCCTAAAATATTAGATACGCGAGTACATCCGAACAAAAAAAAAAGAATTATCACCGCCACGGGGCGGTAATTGATCGTGATTTCTTGGAATCATTCACATTTATAATACGACCCCGAACAATGTGCGCTCTAAACTGTCGTATAGGCACGTAGGACAGCCGATTTAAATTACCAATGTCCGATCACCTGCTCTCGATCCGTTCAGCTTTCTTGGGAAAACCAAATAACAAACCAAACGTGAAAAAAGCATGGGAAAGTCTTGTCGAGATTCCATCCTATGAATCATCATCCAACGCGGATACGGTAATCCGGCGCGTCGCCGCCAACTAAAATGACCCCATCCGCCCAAAAATCCATCCTCGTCGTCGTCGGTGTCGTCGTCTTCGTGTAACTAGAAAGTTCGTGTTATGGGGACGATCAGCGTTGATAAGAAGCTACTGGCAGCCCGACAACGTCGATTGTCAGAGAAAAGGAATTATTAGCCAGACAGAGCGAGTGGAGAGGAATGCGCGCCATTATACGAGTAACTCCAGCGGGCAGATGACTAAACTCATGTTGTGGTGCACGTCGCACGATAGAACCGTGAGAGATGATGCTGAGGCAAAATATTGTTTTTTTTTTTTGTTGGTGTTAATGTTTTGGAATAAATATCGATTACTCCTGCTGTTGCCAACACCATCTCCACCATCGGCTCGCCACTTGCGATGACTAAGTGTTGTTGAAAATTTTGAGAGAGTTTAATATTTGGCCAAATCTAATCCCATGGCCCATTGAACACAGATTGAGTTGTTTAGATGATGTATCCAAAGCGCGTGCGTCACGGATTCCCCGAACTTCAAATGAAATAAGATATGATACTTGATGTAGTTTTTTTTTGTTATTTTAGACTGACGTCAATAGGTCTGTTAATAATCCTTAAATGCCAGTCGGTCTATAATGACCTCATACCTCATAAGCTTTTGAAGATACACTCTTAAGTATTGAGAAGCTTATTAGCGTTAACACTTTATATCAACAAAATGGACGCGCGAATTTCTTTTAATAAACTTGATTCTACCAAATCGTATTAATTTCTTTTATATGGAATAAAATGCGACAGAAACGTTAAGTCTGTCAGAATCAGTGTTTGTTTATATTTTTGTCCAAGCGAGCACTTTGCACGGAAACAATAAAATAACAAATATCAGTTGTGAACTATCAGCATGCATTTGCAACGTAATTTAATATTAACGGTAGTTCATACCTTTATATACTTTATTTAATATTCCGTTTGACACTCAAGAAACCTTAAATCGAACGCACCTTCTTCAGTCTGTACCGTGAACCTTACTCGGCGCACTGAAGCTGTAACTCACGGTGCACCGTGGATGAATAGATTCTAAGATCTTTCTTTCATTGCACTTGTTTAAGAGGCAGGTTTGTCGAAATAAGTAAATCGGGTAAAAAGTGTGACAAAGTTTGTAATCCAAAAATTACAAAAAAAAAAAAACAAATTTAAGACTGACAGCACTGTTTGACGTATTTTTAGTGTTTCGTGCACAAAATGGAACACTAATGGAAACAGTTCGGTGTCTGTCTGCCACAGGCGTTTTTATCAGAGATTACTTCACGTAGAATGTTGAAATCTGTAACAGTGGTAGCAATAAGTGGCCCAAACACAGACCAGAACATAGAAAGCGTAATTTCGACTTTAGGGTGTCAAATGAGAAGTTAAAAAAAATGGATTTTAAGGTCATTGTGTGGGGTGTCAAATGGAAGCTTGTTAAAGCACGAAATCAAATATATATGAAATATTTTTTTGTGCTACCTTTTTCTTAACACTCTTCAATAAAACCTTAAAAATTTGCTATCCCGCTACCTTATCTCCAAAAATATTGCTTAGAAAAATCTGAATAAAATCACAAACATTCAGAATAAAGTGTAGATTGAACCAAAAATATCAGGACTACCCTACGTTACGACAGTTTTTTTGTTTTTTTTAATTTCAAGTACTCAACTGTTTCCATATCCAGAAGTGATGCAACCCTATTACAATCAAATAAAAATGGATACGTATAGAGAAATTTGTATGAGTGAGAGTACAAATTGAATGGTTGATCCTGGAAATATGCCTCAAAATTAAGCATTGAGCTTATATTTAAACCATTGATTTCAATCAACATAAAGGAATTTTAATTGTTTTCTATACTAATAATATAAGAGGTGTCTCTCATTTAACTATTATACATTGGGAAAAATTGAGTTTGTGTACAGACACAGAGAGACAAATTCTAAGATTCTACGCATTTAATACAATTTAACGAATAACGAGACGAAGAATGAAATCTTGTGCACATGCGTAAATTTCTTGTATTTTTTATTTGTTGTTTTGTAAGGATGTATTATTATTGTTCTGAGCAGATGAGAAAAAGCATTAGATAGATAGTTCTATCAAGTTGCTTACATTTGTGTCCATAAATCTATCAACATACTCGTAAATCTGTTACATATGTATGTAAAAATAACTGATAGTACACTTATTGCGCAAGTACGACTTGCACTTTTATTTAAATATCTATTATACATGTTCATTTAAATTGGGTTTGTAGTGCGGTTTTCACTGACACTGTTTTCCAGTATTTTTGTGGTTATGTGGTTATACCTCTAACGCCAAAATCTGATATTTCGCCCACTTTGGGGGGCGTCTGGCAGGGGGTAGGGCTGAAGGTAAAACGCTTGGCACCTATATTTTCGTAATCAGGCGATTTTTCCTGATTTTTTGGTGTATCATTTATGTGGTTATACCCCAGAGACAAAAATCCAAAATCCAATTACGTCTTTAGCCCTCTATTCTTAGCAATGGCTGAAAAAAACCCTGCTAGACGATTAAATTCGATATAACGACGCCAATACCTACATACATACCCATATATTTTGGTTATACCTCCACTCCCGAAATTTGCTGTCGGCTCTAAGACTATTAGGGATACTCCGGTTCGGTGTATCTGGTCTTGTAAAATGGTGAAAGTGTAAAAGGGTACCATTATACAATACACTAGCTGTCATTTTGTTGCACTTTTACATTTTAGCAATAATCCAACCCTTTGTTACTGAGAGCGTAAAAATATAACTTTGAGTGTATGTTTTTGACAGCTTATCAAACGTCCTTAGTTCTCGTAATTAATGAAATTTTGACAAAGCTTTAGGGATTCTAGAAATACGAAGAAGTGTGTTCACTCAATTTTACACTCTTACAGGACTAGGAACATCGAAGCATGAATACCCCTGGTAAAACATTGTGGTAGGTGGTACCACCTCACTCAACCCAGTTGTTTGTCAAAGTTGATTCTGTATAATCCAGTTCAAAAAGGCTGTCGTAAGTTCGACCAGATAACACTATCTGTTTAGAAATTGCACAAGCAGTCATTTTTTTAGAGTGTATACATTTGTCACACAACACAATTGTGATCGAGCCACTTCGCTATTAAGTTCTCACGATATGTACGGTGTCCAAAATGGAGGACAGTCACATCCTATTGAATCACCCTCTATCTTCGTTCTTCATTTACAGATGGCCGACAATTCTCAGTTGCATTTAATAATATCACGCAATCTGAATTGATTATTGATTTTGCATATTTTTAATTCTTAATTACAAAATATACCTGTTTTTATTTACAAAAAAGAAAAAAAATCAGAACCGATTTTGGCATTTTGATTACTCACTAGTGTGCTGTGTTTTGTTTGGTTCATTATCCCCACCTTTTCCCCTTTTGCAACTTAGGCCTTATTTCTTTCGAAATAAAATAAACAAACACCACTGTGTTAACTCGAAAATAAAATACAAAAATACTTTTGGTAAAAAAAATTGATAAGTTCCTGGAACTGGCTGGAACTCACATTCGTGCTTTTTACCTCCACTCACCGAATCTTTATTTACAACACGACCTGGCTAAACCAATTGTTGTGGGTGATAGCTTCAAATATTTACATAGGCACGAGGGTTTACTGTTATTTATTTAAATTTTTATTTACTAGTCCATAGATATAAGAAGTTCATCGGGTTTGTTTAAAAGCTTTTTTCACATTTTCGAGACACAGAGTGAATGTTTTTTTTTTTTTGCAAATTTGTTTATTTAGTTCAAAGTGATTTAGATTAGAAGATTAAAAAATGGTGTTTTGAACTCAATTTAATTTAGAACTTGCTTCTCTTGTTTATGCATTTATTTGCTAAACAATTTTTCAGAGATGCCCCAGGGCTGCCATCTTAGACCAATTTTGTTTGAATATAAATAATAATTACTGTCCCGTTGACTTCCTCAATTCACATCTTCTTTCAAGCAGAACAATCTAAATTGATGTTGCTCCATAATGTCTGTCCACTCCGTAGACAGTGTGAAACACCAGAAAACTAATTATGCCGAGGGGGGCATATAAAATATTATCAAAGCACCACAAAAAAAAAACAGAAGAGAAGAAAAAGAAGAAACAAAGTAAAATGTGAATCATGTAGTCAATTATGTTCCAGAAATCGGCAGCGCGTCCAGTCCGCCCAGTTTAGGCCAGCTTGGATTGATGCCACATTAATCTATATTTGGGGTGAGTGTGTGCGCGCGTAGAGTTCCATCATGAGACGTGCTTTATGTAATTTTCACTCCATGCCGCCGTCCGCGTCCCCGTCAAGTGAGCTATTAGTATTTACTGTTTTTTTCCTTGTCGTTTTAAACATTTTTTTCTGCTACTCCCGCTGAGACGGATTTATGAATTTCTGTTCTGAATGTTGTCGAGCAGTATTATTATTTTTTTTGCGTCACCGAGCGGAACGAAATTGCAGTTGAGGTTCTTTGTGGTGCGCACCATTGGCGCCAATTGGCAGTTACTTGCAGCGAGTGACAACGAGTTCGTATTTACTGTCAAATTTAAGTATTTCTGGTCGTGGAAGAGTTTTTTTTTTCAAAACAAACATTCCATTTTTAGAAGAAGGAAATGATGGCGAATGCGCTCTTACATTTTCTTGGAAGCATGCCAATATGTAACACCACTAAATACGGTATATACGAACATCAGGGGTTTACGTTTTAAGCCTGATCACTTTTTAGAAAAAAATTTGTCGCCTCTGACTTTTTTTCATTTTCAAAAAAAAGAAGCCTATACTGGTCTAAGAAGCAGCACGAAAAATGACCGAAACCGGCGATAAAAACCTTTCATATTGATAAATTGGTGTGCAAATGTCAAAACTGAAACCAAACGTCAAACGGAAAGATATAAAAACATGTCTTTTGATAAGAAAAGCGCAAGATTTGATCAAAAGAAAACTATCTAGGACTGCTGAAATGCGGTATTAATTGAGTGACAGGTAGTCATAAGCAAACCTAGAGGATGTGTAAAAATGTCATCAGAATCGTTTTTGTGATAAGATCCAAGAGGCGCCGATGTCGTCTTTAACTTCTTAAACCATAAATAAGCAACAACGAGTGCACCTAATCAGATACTATTGCTGATTATTTTATTTATTGCAAAACTGATATGTACTTAAAACTTAGATATGGAATATGCCATCATTCAAATGCTCGTTTAGGGTGATCTGACAGAACATGTTTCACTATACGAGTATTGTGCCAAAGAATTATATTCCAGCTGAGAATTTGAAACAAAATTGTCAGGTTTGATGTACGTCAAAGTGACACTTGTGCGAAAATGGCGTCAAATTAGATACACCTTTCACCAATCATGGAAGCCGCATTGGCGACCATCAGTAAATGGGCAAAGGGGTGCGGACTTAACGTCAACCCCACCAAAACGGAACTGGTTCTTTTTACCCGAAAATACAAGATACCAACGTTCAAGCTCCCCAAGCTAGACGGTGCTGAACTCTGTTTATCAGATCACGCAAAGTATCTTGGCTTAACTGGAATTTAAATTCAAAGGACAGAATCAGAAAGGCGTACAATGCGCTTTTTATCTGTCAAAGAACAGCAGGAAGAACCTGGGGGCTCAAGCCGACAATGATGCACTGGCTTTATGTAATGATCGTCAGACCCATACTCACGTATGGGGCACTTGTCTGGTGGAAAGCAGCTCTCAAACGAAACATTTTAGGAAAATTAGCAGTGGTTTAGAGAACAGCCGGTGTTGCCATTACGGGAGCCTTGCGCACAACACCCACGGCGGCACTGGATACTTTTCTGTATCTCATGCCACTCGATCTGCATACAATGTACCTGGCAAGTAGGAGCGCGATTAGACTCACTAACTTAGGCTACTTCAGAAATAGAAGCTATGGTCATAACGCTATTCTGAAAGAACTTAAAATTGGAAACCTCGATAAAACGGATGACATTCTCCCAGTTCTGGACTTCGCTACACCGTATGAAACGTTGTACCCGGAGAGAGAAGTCTGGGGGAACACATCGCCTACACGGCAGACACACATTGCGGTTTATACGGATGGGTCGAAAACCGACAACGGCACGGGCTCTGGTATCTTCTCAAGAGAACCGGAGTTAAATACGTGTCTCAGACTTCCGGATAACTGTAGTGTATTTCAGGCTGAGGTCCTAGCTGTGAAGAGAGCGGCGGAGCTGTTGGTGACGAAGCTTATAACGGATAAGGTTATCATCATCTACATCGACAGTCAGGCCGCGCTCAGAGCACTAGAATCGTGTATCGTCAAATCGGCAATCGTAGAAGGATGTCGCTCTGTGCTCAGAACACTAAGCAGACACAATAGGGTCAAACTTTGCTGGGTGCCTGGACACTCTGGCGTAGAGGGAAATGAACTCGCAGATGAGCTGGCAAGAAAAGAGGGGGCACTGCCTGTAACCGAGTCGGTTGTGAGCATGGCACCGCCATCATGCAGCATTAGGGCAAAACTAAACAACAAGATCATAAGTTTGGCGGACCACAGATGGTCAGAAATAGAGGGACACAGGGTATCCAAGGCTCTTTGGCCGGTTATGAACCGTAAAGGAACCAGGGTAATCCTTGGAATGAATAGGGCAAAGTTAAGAACTCTAATAGGAATTCTCTCCGGGCACTGTCTCTTGAGGAAACATGCTAAAAGAATGGGTCTTTCAAATACGGACGAATGCAGATACTGCAATGACATAGGAACATCGGAGGATATTGAATATATCCTTTGCGACTGTCAGGCTATTGCCCGTTTTCGTAAGAAATTTTTCGGGCATTACTTCTTTGATACACTGGAGGAGGCTGGCCAAGCAGACCACAATAAAATTCTAAAATTTTGCAGGGAAATTAAATGTTTCGATGGAAGTGTTTCGGTTTAGGTGCCATCATGCGATGGTCCCAGGGGATCGCGATGGGCCCATTAGGTGCCTAGTGTTTTTATGATGGCTCAGCTTCATAACCCCTTTCAACCTAACCTAACCTAGATACACCTTTACATTCATAAACCGCCATTTACAGTTGTGTTTAAAATAATAGAAGCGCTACATTAAAATCATTTAGTAAAAAATATAAAGATAAAAAAAATATTTTTAAAAACAAGCTTTAATGAACTTAAAAGTAAAAAAATAATTTTTTTCCGAGTCACCAATGTGTGACTATAAATTAAAGCTTGGGACACTCAGGCACAAGACAACACATACACGATGTGCAACGAGGACGGAAGAAGAATTAGTAGAACACATTTTGTGTCACTGTTACTGTTTAGTTCGACCTCGTCATCGTCATTTAGCCAAATTTTACCTCGAGCCTGAGTGCCCCAAGCTTTAATTTATAGTCAAGAATAATCGGATATCTGGAAGTGGGTGTAAAATCGACTCCCAGATTCCGCCCTCACAGAAAGTGAAGTTAATATAAAGCTTGTGTTAATAAATATGCACAACTGCGCTTGCATGTGAAGGATTTTATTCAAAGAAGTGACAGCGAACGAAAAAGTAGTGTCCATAATAACAGTAGCAAATAAATCTAAGTTTGCTGTATTAAGAAGTAAGAAATAAAACAGCTATAATAAGTTTGCTGTATTAAGAAGTAAGAAATAAAACAGCTATAGACATTGGCGCAAATTCATAGTTAGATAGAGCCGACTATAAAATAATTTATTCACCTACATAACCTAAAATATACTTTTTGCGATTCATAGTCACTTATAGCCGGCTCGAAATTTAAAATGACCCAAACGTCATTTTAAATAATTAGAGTCGGCTATAAATTTCTCATATAATAGTTTGACGTTTGGGTTTGTTCGTTCAAATCACTTTACAAAAACATATGAAAGTCGATACTAACTAATACACAGGCAAAAATGTGTTTATGAATAACGAAAAGTTATAGCCGGCTTTTTTATTTATAGCCGGCAGTAACTATAGTCGGCTATAGGTACTATTCATGGGCTGACTGTTTTTTACTGCACGGTTTTTTAAAAAAAACTGATAACAGTGGGACGAAGAAATGATACAATACAGGAAAATCGAAAACACATTTGTAAACTGCCTCGAATAGGAAAATATTTCAATAGTATTCACGCTTTGGTGTATTTGGTCTTTTAAAAGTGCAAAAGTATGTAAAATTGTAACATTTTCTCACAATTCAACAACAAAATACACTAGCTGCCATTTTTTTTTTACACTTTTACACTTTTACACTTTTGCAATACTCCCACTCTATTGTAACCTAGAGTGTAAAAGTGTACATTTTAAGTGTACATTTCTGACAGTTTGTCAAATGTATTTGGTTCTCGCAATTGATTAAATTCCTATGAATAAAAAGAAGTGTGTGATCAAAAACTTTCGGAAAAGGGATTGAGTGTCGAATTGCAAGAAAAAAAATAAATTTCGAAGAAGAAAATATGGAGAAGGAATTTGAATTGGAAATTCAGGATAAAAAATCTAAATTTGAAGAATAAAGAACATCAGAAAAAAAGAAGAATTTAAATTAAATCAGTTGATGGAAATATGAAATATGATGAAAATGAAATATAAACATAAATTAAAGGATTCATTTGGAACACAAATAAATGTTTTTTTATTTTGCTTTCACCGTTGGTTTTGGCATTGGGCATTTAAATATCTTATTTTGTAAAAGTAGATCAGCTAATTTTGACATAAGCTTCAGGGTTGCTACAAATACGAAAAAGTGCGTTCTCTCTGGTGTAAAAAAATACATTTTTACACTCTTACTAGACCAGATACACAGAAGCGTGAATACCCCTAATGAAATTCCAAAAAATCTTTAATGTAACAAAAAGATAGAAACACGGAGACGGAAGCAGAAAACCTCCAAAACTTATAACAGTTTGATAGTAAGATTGTCAAAAAACAACCCGGCGGCATCGTCCAAGGTCATTAGGATAAGATTCGACTTCCTGTTAGTGATGTTACCATTTGCAGAAGACTTCTAGAAAATAGCCGTTTCGCCCAAAGCCCACGAGAGGTCCCATAAGTGACAAAAAAAAAACATCTGCAAGCAATTCATATTTGCCAAAATTCAGGCCGATTGACCTGCGACGAAATGAGGCAATATACTTTGGACGGATGAAAGTTAAATTGTCCTATTTGGTGGAACTGGTTCCCGGCAATACGTCTGTCATCCGCCCAGCACAGAATATTTGGTTCAGTACACGGTAAGAACTGTCAAACATGGTGGTGCGAAGGTCACCGTTCGGGGGATGTTTTTCGTATTACGGAGGGGCCAATACATCTGATAAATTGTAAAATGGATCAAAACATCTATGTGCAAATCCTTGATGAGGTTATGCTCCCGTAAGCCGAATACTAGATTCCGCTAAAATGAGTGTTCCAGCAGGATAAAGACCCGAAGCATATGAGTAAAAAGACAAACAAGACAAGAAGAAGTCTGACAGAATTGGTTTTCACGATCCATGCATCTGTTCTTGTTTTAATTAATTTTCTGGAATATCTTCTTTAAGTCGTGACTAAATATCAAGTAAAATTAAAACCGGGTAAATATTTCAACCTTTTCGCTCGTCAAGCACTCGAAAAGGTACGAGTACAAGTATATAACTCAGAAAATGATTGGTTCCTTCATTGTCATTGACCTTGGTCGATGTCTGTAAGGTTGCATAAATGTTTTCCTCGTCGTAACGCAAATTTAGCATATTCTCATCTGTTTCTTCTTCCAAAGGAGCCAGCAAGTTATTTATAACTTTCCCTTGCGTTCCCAAAATGATGTTAATTTTTTTTTTTTATTATGTGCTTCATGTGTTCAAAATTGTATCTAAGAAGTGGTACACATGAGATACATACTGTAAGACAAACATATGAAGTGAAAATTAATTTTTGACTTTTTTTTCAAGATTTGGGAGTTTGTAGCATGCGAATGAAAATGTGCACTGCTACTGCGGAGAAGAAAAAAAATTGTCAACGCTAAGAGACTACCTAACCCTAACGGGATATCATTTAACGATCAGTCCATTTATCAATTCTAAAGTTCAGAAGTTTTGTCATAAAATTGTAAAGTCAAACGTCAATTTGGTAATGTCTAAAAGCCCAAAACGTGTGGCAGCAAAGAAGACGCATTTTGGCCAGAATTAATTACCTTGAAATACAAATTTTATGATACTAACAAGATTTTAACTAAACAAACGAATGAGTTTTATAGCTCACTAATAAAAAATTAATAAATTATGACTCAAAGGAAAGGATTATAAATTAATTAGATAAGCGCCATTACTGTCAAACTGATAGTCAAAATATTGTCATATTTTATGGGAAATTATATCCAAAATGTTGGCTTTTCTTATCTTAGAAATGCCTCAGTGAAATTTATTACAATTTGGTTAGCTGCGGTCTTAATGTGAAAACAATTTCCATGCTAGGGAATCTAAGAGACCTGTGGCATGAGCAGCTTTTACTGAGTGTTTACAGAGTTTTGAAAAGCCTGCGCTGCAAAATTGTGACTTGGTTTCAATTTAATACAGTAGACGATCGATAAAGTGAACTAATGGGGCATGCTCATTGTAACGAGCGTGCGAGATACTTAAAGCAAAGGTCATCCAAATGTTTCTATTTTGACTTGAAATCATAAATATTTTTAATTCCAATTTTATTGTCCGATTATTAAAAAACTATTGTACCAAATATGTGTTTAAAAGAGAAAAGCTATATTCAGACAGTTGTCAGATTTGACAATATTGTTCAATATTATCAACAGGAAAAAAAACAAATATAAAAAAAATTGTTGGCGTCACGAAACACACCACTCGAGATAGCGTCACGACACTACACTACACGAGACAAGTGTGGTTCTAGCTTGAACCCAGAGCAACCACAGTGGGCTCGTTTAATAGACAATTGGTCAATGTTAACACAACTTGCTTTCATTTTCGAGTTATTGGTCTTTAAATACAGTTTTTTTTAATTTTTTTATTAATTTTTTGTGAAAATCGCAATAATCTCGGAAAGAGTGATTATATTTTTTTTTTTAATTTGATGTGTATAAAGGGCATTAGCTTATATGCAACACTACCAATTTCACGTAAAATCCTTCCTGTCGTCCAAACACTACGGCTTTTTTTTTTTTTGTAGCGATTCGTCTTCATTCTCGCTGCTAAGATCGTAGCAAGTGCCTTTTTTTATTTCATTTGAATGTGATCTTTCAATTCAAAACAACACGAAGAAAAAACGTCTATTGAATACTTTGAGTCTGACAACGTCTAACAATGGATCTGCCGATTTTTTGTGAACATGTCATCTACCAAACGTGTGAACTAACAATTTTTCATCTGACAACGTTGGAAGAAGAAGCATTGTCAGACTGTTGCGTTGCTAGACCAGCCGTGTGATAATAACTGACAGAAATTGAGAAATTGGGACGACCGACCGTGTGAACTGACAATTTAACGTTTTAAGGGGGTATTCTAGTCTAGAATTTTGAAAAAATCGTTTATTTTTATATCAGATTAGACCTTCAAAAATGTATCCTCCAAACGTTTCCTAAATTATCCTACAGAAAATCTCTTATACACCATGAATTCTCAGAAAGTCTCTATGTGAATGTGGTTGTAACGTATTTCTTTAAACGCGTTTTTCTCGAAACTACTTTTTCCAACACGTCTGACATGATTTCTCAAGTTCTAATGAACCGATAAGCTTGAAATTTGGCATGGATTTTCCCTCCCTCCCTCTATCGCAGGAACTAGAATTATGTAAAAAAAATTGTTGTTGGGCGATTTTTTATTTTTTGGGCGGTTTGTCAGTGTCGAATCGCCCAAAAATGTTGGCCAATATGACATTTTTGCATTTTGGGCGATTTGACATGGAGCCGACTGTACACGTTATTCCAATTAAATTCTAAATACAAATTCGTAAGCACACCGTTATTTTTTCCCAATTTAATTTCAATAAAAGTTGTACAAAGTTTCATTTGGAGTTTCAGTTATCGGTCCCGCCAGATTTTGAATTTGATTTTGAGATTTATTGACGTTACGATCCGCTTACGAGTTGATGGTCATGTGACTGTCACACGAACAGCTTGTCGTTGTTGATGATTTCAAATATCATAACCATAAATTCTTTGATCTCTTTCCAGTGTATCTTATGTTGAATGGACAAATGACAAAAAGTGTATTCTTAAGTCATCAAATGTTCGTATTTTTGACAGATGTCAAGCAACTGTCATTTTCGAATGGAACAACAACCGAATGCTGTGTGGTAAACTCAATACCTACTTGGATTTGTTCTATTATACTTTAGACAGCACAGACTAAAGCCGAAAGCCTCTTGTCCGCAAATAAATCTAAATACATACATACGAGTATCGACGCCTATTGCCTCAGCTGAATGTGACGCATGTTTAGCTTCAAATGAATAAGTCTACGAGTACAAGTGAAAATGTCTGGGGGAAAACCAAATCCAAATCCAATCTGCGACCATTCCGAATTGCATCCACTGACTATACAACGTATAGACTTATTAAATACAAACTGCATTACCAAAGCACTTCATATATTAAGGAGGTGTGTCGCGTTGCATGCCATACGTGCGTGGCGTGTATTCGCCATAGCCATAGTTCTATATAATCATAAGTCATAAACCAAACTGTTTGCTTATTTGTTTTTTCTTCTTCTGTTTTATGTGCTTTTCTTATTTAGGCGAACAGGTCTTGGGCGCCGATCTACGATCCCCGACAAAAGCCAAACCCCGTGTAGATACTCGTTCTCGTACATAAAACAAAAAAAAAATATATTAATCAAAACAAAAAAGTATCTATAGGCAGAGTTTGCTTGGTTGCTCGTTTGCTTGAAATCGAATCAAAAAAGATACGCTCACACTTTGAATTCATGCGACCATTGAATTTCATTCAACATTTCTCTGCGCTTCGCTCGACGCCCAGTCCATTTTCGAACTCTCAATGGAAACGAACGTTTCGTTAACGTACCACGACGTCGACGCAACGTACATCTAAGCGACTAAATTTAGTTGCACTTCGAGTATCTCAGACGAATGAGCGAGCGAGCGGTGTTTCAATTTAATTATTTGTTCCCCTGAATTTCGCGCATAGATACAATTAAATTGTTTTTTTTCCGTTATCTGAAATCGAATAAAAAATGTTTATTTGTATAGTTTGTTCGATTGAAAGAATATGAAAAGTGAAATTAAAAAAAAAAAGAAAAGAAAAAGAAATAAATAACAAAAAGTATCTACGACGAGTTTTTTTTTTATTTTATTTACAAATTGTTAGTGATCGTATGATTTACAGCAAGTAGATAGTTTTTGTTAATAATTCTATCGAAACGAGTTAGTTAAAAAATTAAAAGGTGAAAATAACTTCATTTTAAATTAAGATTGTCGCGCCTTGTCTGATGGATTTATTTTTAAACTTAAAAATTCCACGAATGTCTTAATTTAAATAAATATAATAAAGTAAATGTTCTTATTCTGTTCTTGTGTTGTTCTACTGTGACGTGTTACGTTATAGCATGTGGCAGGGAAGACTATCATTCTTTGTGTCAAAATAAAATAAATATTTAAGTGCATGTTTACTTAAAGTGCATGTATTTATGAACATTTAATACGTTCGAATTTGTAGATCGGTACACACTCGACCGGTCTAACTAAGTGATCGAACCAGTTATTGTCTATTAGGTAACGAACTTTGATAATCAGTATTATCTACGTTTGTCTGACTTTTTGTGGTTATAGTATACACATATGTATGCGAATCGGGAATGGTGTCTGTATTCTAGAACCGTCTTTTGCAAGAAGAAAAAAATTGGACTCTTCTTGACATAGTTACTAAAATTATGTTTCGACTGTGTGTTGAGTTGACTCTTGCGATCCGAAAATGCATCTGTAGGCAAATTTTTGATCTCAAAAATGTGACAAAGTAAAAAGTTTAAAGTGCCCAAACAGTTTTGTCTTTGGCATCACAAGGGCGTTAGAAGTGAAAATCTTGCAAATTTTCATTGTTTGTGTCTGCAGATTAGAAATTGTCGAATTTGTTTGTGAAATTATGTATATAAAATTATGAAATAAAAAAAAGATGTAAGCACGTTGAGCGCCCGTTGGCACAGGCCCAAAAACTTTTAACGCCATTTGGAAAGATGTGTTTTTGTTTGTTTTTGATTTGAACAGAGAATATTCTGAGTAATGCAGGTCATTCTGTTTGGGTTTTTCACTTAGTTAGCTGGCATTTTGACGTTTTAAATGTTATTCAAAGGTTTGATTGTTCGCTTGTTTTAGAAAAAACAACGTCCTCTCATTTAGGCGTTTTTCTTTCTTAGTTTAGAACAGAGATCTGAACAGAGCCTGAGCAAATCGAGCGCGCTTTTAACTGAGTGTGCTCTGAGCGCAGTCTTGCACACTTGCGCATTTACCTGTCAGATGATTATCAGTCATACGGTTTCAACCATCATCATTTTAAATCTCCAATAACAAGTATGCATCATTAGGTTAATTAAAAGTCCTCGAACGCCAAATGTTTCAAATGTCTTGGAAATTAGGTGTGTTTGGTAACTTGTTATTTTTCGTAATATTACGTAAAATTTCATAAAATCACATGAATTGGTGTTTGTTAACCCAATAAATCAAAAAACAAATCGTAAAAAAGGGAGCCAAATGAGAGTGTCAAAAATTAACTCTCAATTGAGAGAGTTGCAATTTCATGCAACAGCTTTTTCTTTGGGTGAGCGTGAAAAAACTGTCAAACCAGCCATCTGACAGTTTGTGAAATGTCATACAACTTCATTTGTGAGTAAAAAATTTGACAGGTTTAAAGTGTTTCAACTTTTCTGCAATTTTTCCACTCTTTGAGAGGATTTTCCCCCATTTTTCAAATTATTTACTTTTTTGACAGGTTGTCCAATTTGACCACAAAAAAATACCAAACAGACATATTACTTTCCATTTATTTCCCTTCGCTTCGGAGGTTAAAAACAAAAGAAAAATTTTCTTTCTGACAGCTCGCGGTGTGGGTGACATAATAATGGTATTTAGCGTGAGTGAATTGTAAGACAAAACTCTGTATCTAGTGTTGTAGTTCTATATTTTGACAGTTCGGAAAAGTTAAGAAATGCAGGTCTTGGATTGCAGAGAGGATTGCCATGTGGTAAGAACAAGTATAGGTGAAAATACTGCGCCCTGTGGTACATCAACAGTTCTTGTCCGTGTGATTTAACCCGAAATATTGATCGATTAGAATGGATATTAAAATATATGTATTTTAGGATGAAGATGTAACTATCGCCATAAGCTTTTTTTCACAACTATGCCTCACTCTATAATAAAAGAGCTTAATGCTATTGGATTGCTTTGGTCTTATGGCCGAATGTATGGAATTTTTTATCGAATTTAAGATATTTTCTGCCTCAAAATTTGCAACGCAAAGTATGGCTTAAGACGGACAGGCGTTGAGAGGCAGAAATAAGAACTATTTCCTAAAATGTTCACTATCATACAAGAAATCGTTCTCTTTAAGGAGAGCTATTAATGTTTCCTCGAAGAAATTCATTTTTTGAGCTATGTACACGAAAAAAAACGCCAATAAAACCACTGTATGTGAGCTGTCAAACGCACGACAAAGTGGAAAGTAGTTTTACTTCGGCGTTGAGGTTGAACTTACGATATTAAACGACATTTCTACTCGATCTGTCAACGCTCGACCGCGCGAACGCCACATTGTGATTCGGCAATTAAACTACGAAGATCGGCAATCCGTATTCATTGTCACTTCTGTTTGGAGCTCATGGGATATTTCAGCGAAAGCTTAGGCAGTTACTTCCTATGGCAAAGATTTATGAATCTTCCAAATCTGTATCAATTCGCTAACCCGGTGAAGCAGCACTAACAGAAGCAATATCTGTGCCATAAATGCAGGATTATCACAGACAGAAGTATGTTTCAAAACCGGATTCATTAAAATTTCATTAGTCATCCTTAGGCGGATGCGGCGGCAGCACCAATATCCTGCTATCTGTCAATCACGGACATATTATACAACCTCCACACTTATGGTCTCTTGTATTTCCGAAGGAAAACACCACAAAAATAAAACCAACCGCATAGGTACTTAACCTCTTTCTCTTCTTCACACTATAATGTGCATGCATAAATTTCCTCTCTTCTTTGCTTTTATAGCCAGTTTCAAAGACACACGCGATTACAAGGAACTTGTATTATCGCCTCTTTCTTTATCGTCATACTACTAAGCCAACCTACATTTATTGAACTTCCTCTACGTCGCATCGGGGCGCGCATTGTAACTAGGTAATCGAACGTTAAACTCACGTATACGATACAAATGAAAGAGTGACAAACGCAGTGAATGCATATGCGTACGACTGTATCTAGATACAAATTACAAATGAAATACTACTCGTACAATGTTGTCAGCGTCTTCATCCGTTTGTCTGTCCACACTTAAGTGTGTTTCCGTTCTTGCCAAAGTTAATTGACTTCTTATAAGTGGGCAAAGGTTCAGCCCCTTTGGCAGCACCTCTCCAAACCAATCATGGCGACACGATATTTTCTGATAATACAAAAAAAAAAATGGCGGAAACTCACCCAAACCCACGCAAAATTGCGTGTGTTTACGAAGCGAAGCGTCTCTTGTGAAATATCCAAAGTCTTACAGCTGGGTGGGTAGACGCGAGTACATACGAGTATGTATGTATGTATGCCTAACGCAATCCTCCTGCTAAATGTGCAACTCACATAACTAGTTTTACTGTGGCACCAATGTTTTAATTTTTTTCTTCTTACTTTTGGCTGAAATGTCAATAGAGATTTCTCGAACTTCGTTTGAACGAAAAAGCAAAAAAAAAAGAGGTTCCTTACCATACTTGGTAAGACCAGGGTTATGATAGAACACATTACCGGCTTTTTATTGCTACGCAAATCGTTAATTCGCTTTTGTTCGGATTATAATGGTATTATGGTCATGCATTTGAAGACTGGTTCTCTGGGTTTTAGGCGAAATTATCTGGGACACAGTAACACACACAAAGAATAATAGTCGTCCTCTGCAGTCCTTCTGTGAAGTGTAGTAAATCAATGTTAAATTTATTTATTTTTTTACCAGTTAAGTGAGTTAAATAAAAATAAAAAAAAAGTAAAACGAAAACAAACGAAAAAATTAGAAAAATCAAGTTCTTACTTTTTGAATGAAAGTGATTTGAATTAGATGCAAAATTTTACGACATCTCTCGTTTAAATAAATAAAATCAAATAAAATTTGTCAATCTGGCTGCAATTAAAGTTAACGATCTCGATCATCGTAATTTTTTAAATAATTACGCCCATCAACGAATACCAGGTGATTTAAGACGAAGTCCAAAAATGGTTGTCACATCCGCAAGAAATCCAATGCCGCCGACCCGATCATCACGATTGATTTTCCCAAGAAGTCATCAGGTAATGTATTTTCCATTTCTATTTAAGGTTTTTTCTCATGTTCATCGTGAATAATTAAATCTGTTTCATAAGATTATGTAATCTCCTATTTATTGGTAAAATGTCAAATTACAGAAATTAAAAAACAATCAAAAGACTTAAGGAAACACATCCTTCATTGATCATTTGATTTGTAAATCGACGAGTATAGCTCTTCCGCTTACCTTTACGCTTACATAATCATTACCTCACTATTCTGTTAATTTTTTAAAATAAAGTCCACAAAAGACACTTGTCTTCCTAGCGGTAATGAGAATTAAAGTAACTTTTATGAAACTGTTATCAGTTCTTTGAACGCGTACTTCTTTCTTTAGGTGGCACTACAGCTCGGGGTGAACCAGGGCCTGCTTCTCACAATATTTTTGCACGAATAGAAGGGAGCTACAGTTTTTTGCCGACTCCAAACGGCGAATTGAGAAGTTACTCATGACAAATGATACTCTTTGACTGCTTGTCAGACATTCGAAAGAGGTGGCACCGCATGGAAAACTTTTAGGTGTTTGCTGGGATTGAACCCGGGCAGAATTAGGTAGTAGTACAACGCACTTACTACTACACCACGGTGCTCACTTTAAATGCGTTATTCAAAGTACAAATATTACGCATTAGGGAACAAGAAGTTAATATAAACACAGTGAAATCTCTCTTAAGTGGACAGCCTTGAGACCGAAGTTTTTTGTCCGGTTATGAGAGCTGTCCGTTTATAAAAACGCATTTTGTATGGGAAATGGGGCCGTCTAAGGGAATTGTCCGCTTTTCGGAGTGTCCGCTTATTAAAGCTTTTACTGAATAAAATTTAATAAAATTGAATCACCGTGGCTTCACTTGTAGAACTCGAACCGAGAGTTCCAATTTTGTATGACTCTGTTGCATAAGTCGGGCTGGAGTGATATTATTCTCCAGTTGTTCAATTGTTGTCGGTTTGTTGCCATAAACCAGCGACTTAACTTGGCTCAAAAGAACAAAAGGTCTAAGGGTGTTAAATTGCACGATCTTGGCAGCCATTCCACAACGCACGCCTCTTCTGGAAATGACGCATTCTAGAAACTTTTCTTGCAACAACTCCAATGTAACGCCCGATGTATGACACAATGCGCCGTCTTGTTGGCACCATAGGTCGTCCAGGTCCATGTCATCCAATTGAAGCCACAAGAAGTCAGTTACAATGGCCCGATACCATACTCCATTGACAGTCACCGTCTGGCCATTCTCGTTTCGAAAGACGCCGCCTGACCAAAATCCACATTAAACAGTAAGTTTCTCTGGATGCAATAGAGACTCTTGATACTGCTGTGGATTATTCTCTACCCAAATGCGAGAATTTTGCTCGTTCACGAAGCCGTTCAACCAAAAATCATTTCGGCCGTAAATATTTCGTAGCTCGGGAAAAGTTTGGCGAACAGAAAACGAATTTTTATAAAAATTTTTAACAATTTCGACGAATATTTGAATGGTTTAGCGCTCGATCGTAAAATGGTGACTATGACAGAACACAACCGTCAAAGAATGACAGCGTTGCCACTTGAATCGTCAGAGCAATAAGCTGTTAAAGTTCGAATATGGCTATTGGAAAACAATATACATACAACATACACATAAAATGAAAGTCCAGACATAAATGTATCATAAGTCTTAATTCACTTAATTCTAGTACATTGTACTGTCAAATATTACAATGAATTGGTAAAAGGATTGGCGGGCGAATTCATTCGCTTAGACCTGTGCTTCCAAAATTTCGTTCAGATTCATCAATAAACTTTGAAGCAACTAGACCAGTTGAAGCGAAATGGTATTAGATCGGACTCTCCATGACAGAATTGTACCAAACTAATATTTCTTATAAAAATCAACGAGTTCTTGTAACTCTAAATATCAAATCTTCTTTTTTTAATTTTTAAATAGATGAGTAATTCAATGAAATATTTTTCACTTTATCTGATTTTTAATATTCCAAAGAGACTATACCTGTAGCTTCTATCTACGAAATCTACCTCATTTCAAGATATGATATTTTTACAATCACGTAGATATTATCAGGAAACAACTTTGATGCAGGCCGAAGCCGCTGTCAAATAGCAGTTTCATTCGTACCCGTAAATGTAGTAAAAAGTGATGGCAATCAGTTCATATTCTTTTCGAACAATTGCAATAAAATGTTTCATACGTGTACATTCAGAAGTCGGTTCCGATAATTTTAGATTTCTTTAAAAGTCGCATGGGTTTTTTTCCGAATGGCCAATTATACTGTAAGCCACCTTGCAACTGTAAAATCAGTTATCCATGAACAAAACATATGTATTTCCTTTTATTGTTTAATTCCTCCAAAATTTAGAATCACTTCAAATACACTTGTAATGTATTAAAAAGTATTTTATCATTAAGATAACGGTTTATGTCGCAATAACTGGCTGTCAATAGTGGTTGTTTGTTTTTTTTTTTTAACTTAAATTTATCAAAATTGTAATCAACAGGCAATAAGATGTGATGATTAATTTACTGTCAACATGAAGGCCGACAATACAGTAAGTTAACGTATTACATAGAATGTCAATGGCAATTGAATGGAGTAATTTTTAAATGTTGGATTATTATGACTTTAAAAAAAATATAAGCAACCTTAAATCTGATAAGTTATTTGAGTTAATATTTAGCTTCAATAAAAAATAAAAAAGTATTTTATCCACTGTGCTTTCGTTTCGGACTGTACAAAATGTCTCCATTTTAGATCAGCGATGCCATGTTGCATTGAGAAGCAGTGAAAGGCGCAGTGTTGCCGGGGTGCAATAATTGTATTTACCACATTGCTATTTCAAAGAATCAATACAAACTCTATGCATCACCTACTGTCCGTTAGCGTTAAAAAAAAACCTTAAGCCGGACGTCATTCTTTGATTCCAAAAAGTCTACAAATCCATGTGCGAATCATTTCAACCAACTAGTGCGACATTCACACTTCACTTACAATCCCCATGACGAAGATATTTGTTTTGAACAAATAACGATATGATAAGCAAACATAAACTGTACGTTTTGGTTAGAATTGCATGAGTTAGACGGCTTAATTAAACGGAAAAGTGTGTTAGAACACACTTCCTTTGTGTCATTGTTTTATTAGCTTAGGTTGTACTCAAACTCGGATGTGACATCAATTAACCATCCGGAAGTTAATGTTTAATTAAATTTAGGACATTAGATGATGAAAAACTCATCACGAT
This sequence comes from Brachyopa scutellaris, assembly GCA_949775065.1. Taxonomy (NCBI): domain Eukaryota; kingdom Metazoa; phylum Arthropoda; class Insecta; order Diptera; family Syrphidae; genus Brachyopa; species Brachyopa scutellaris. Next base: position 109,210,088 of record OX459113.1, read on the forward strand.
AAGGCACCGTGATTCATCCATTTAAATAAAAATACTGATGGTCTTGTGTAGTTCTTATCATGTCAAGTGTTTGCTTGTTGACCTTTTATAAATAGTTCCTTTAAATTGTTTTATGTTATTGTTTTCGTTAGAACTTGTAAACAAATAACTAAAAGATTTCTGAAAAGTGATCGATTGTTGTCCGCACTTATTGGCACCTGGAGGACAAAATACTTAAAAAAGCGGGAATAGTTTTACGACATGCGTTTCTTTTCGTACTGTTGCCATATCGTTGTGCTTTCTTGTTTTCTTGTGAAATCCCTTTTAGACAAGAACCCTTAGTACTTATGTACATACCCCAAAAACTGTCAAACTGTCTACTCCGATAAGTGAGGAAAACTATAGGAAAAGTTGTTTATATTCTGCCTATGGAATTGGTTTGTTTTTTTATGCTATTTTTTTCAGTTTCTATGGCTAAATATCAAAAATCAAGCGTACTTCTGACATACCACACACTTCTTAGTTCAGGTGTGGTAGCTTGACATAATTTTAACAAACAAGTTATTAAGTTAGAGAATATTGACAATATTAAAAGAATTGCATGCAAACAAAAATTCACGGGGCACGATTGCCGGCCATCTTCTTGAATTTTTGACAGATGCGCGGAGTTTAACGAAAATTAACATTCTAAGCATACTGCCTTAGTTACCCATGCTTTGCTTTAGTGCACTGTGGTTTCTGATGCCCTTTCAATGCTAATCGAGTAAACTGGAATCAACGCTATCTGGGTTTTTAACCCGTTGCCTAAGAAATCGCAGTACCTCTATCTTGATAGATACGTGAAGACTCCTAAAGTTCCGACGAGTAAAAAAGTGTATGGCGGAGGTACATAATAATGGGCTTCTTCTTCCCTTCGGTACCTTATAACTTAACTAATAACTAACTAAAACACTAAAGCCTGTTATTATTTTAACAAATATGCCGATATAATCAATCTTAATTGTCGCCTTTAGGAATTATTTAAAATTGTTATCATGAACAAAATTGTATATGATTGAAGAGTGTTTATAATATACTACTCGTTACCCGGTGCGCTTCGATATACCCATTGAGACAGTATTTATGTTATACTATAAAATGTCATGAAATTTTTTCGAGTGACTTTTGTTCACCGAACGATGTCATCTGGAAGCACGAATATTGTATTTTTGAATGTTGTTCAAGAAGTGCTCGGATGTATGTCTGAGCGAATTTAAATTTCGTCTATATGATATACGTAAATATAATTTTGAATCAATTTTCCTGACGTTAAAACAAGTAATGGCTCTTGTGACGGATCAAATGCCGGCAACACAATTTTCCCATTCACACCAGCACATTCCTGGCGTTGAGCCTTTGTACTTCAGTGTTTGGCAATATCAACACAATTTGTTCATTGGTCCAAAACCAACTAATGCATTTTCCGGCTCGTCAATAAATACAATACATTGAAATACAAATGAATCAATAATGCGTCGTCTATTTTCTGCAATTCGAACATTTGGTTACATTTGCGACACGTTGGGCATGTACTTCGCCCATTTCACATGCTCGTGTTACAGTCATACGAATTCGTAAGCATTCAATACGCACGAGATAAATGCGATTTTCACAAAAATTGATTAAACAAATTTAAAAAAGTCTGTGTTCGAAAACCAATGTCTCGAAAATGAAATGATAGATGGTAATAGCCGTGGAAAACATTGATCAATTGTCTATCAAACGAGCCGACTTTGGTTCAGTTAAATACAACTGTAGTTGGTACCTACATACTTCTCTGAAAGAACTTATTAACCCTTTCAGTATTTTGATACCATATGGTAACATGGTTTCTTGTAACTCCCAAATCCCAATCTTTCCTTATGAAAATATTTTTTTGTTTGAAATTTCTTCCTAACTTCATGCTGTATATGTTCAAGCATTTGATGCTAACAAAATTCGATCATATAAGCTCACAAGGTGCATTGAGCACTCGTGCAGGAAAACTAGTGTCGATTTTTTTACAGTAGACAATTTTTATTATTTCTTTTTATTTAGATAATCGTCGAATTAATTAACATTTCTGATGTCATTTTGTAGATAGATAATGGGCGTACAGTTTTAAAATTAAAATAATCGAATAAGATAATTCTAGTAAATTTGACATCATTTCCAAAAACCACTTTAGAGCTAAAATGTAACAATACGTCGTGTATATGAGAACACCGCACAACTGACATTTTGCAAATTGTTGAGGCTTCAGTACAAAACACTTAATTTTTAAAATACTATTTAATACTATGTAATTTTTAAAATGAATTAAATATAAAGGTCCATAAACTAAGGATTTTGTTTATGTGTTTTCTTAGTTTACTTTTAATTCAAGTTGTTTCTGTAGGAAAGATTTTATTGTGTCTCCTGAATGATTTGCAAGATGTCAGTTGTGCGGTGTTCTCATATACACGACGAAAAATTGTTTTTAATTCTTGTTAGTATAAGCCTCTGTGACAATAAAAAAAATAATGTTTAACCCTTAAAACAAAAAAGTTTCACTGAAAGGGTTAAACATCCGGTAATCAGCTAAAAAGACCATAATGCAATGGCCAATAATCTTCCCATTCTTCTGGGATTAGAAAATTGAACTGGGAAAAAAATATTCAGATCAAACTCAGCAGCAAGAAAGACTGGAGCAAGGAATCTAGAATCTATACGCTGAGTCCACACACCATCAAATGGTACACGGATGCTTCAAGAACTGAGGAAGGAGCGGGGCAGGACTGTTTGGGCCTGGAACTAAACTTTTCGAACCCATGGGCAGTTACACCAGCATTTTTTAAGCTGGAATCTGTGCTATCGACAGATGTGCCCAACTCAATCTTGATAAGCGCTACAACAGATGCGACATTGCAATAATGTCAGATAGCCAAGCAGCTATCAAGGCAATAGGGGCTCGGATCATAAGATCTAGAATCGTCTGGAAATGCCTAGACAAACTTAATAGACTAGGCGAATGAAACAACGTCACCATATACTGGGTATCAGGACACCTGTGGATAGAAGGTAATGAGGAGGCGGGCAAACTTGCCAGGAAAGGGGCTGCCACACCATTTGTGGGCCCTGAACCCTTCTGCGGCATAGGGGAACATACAATAAAGGAGAAGCTCCGATCACTGGAAAAGACCAAGTCCTGGACAGAAACTCAGGGTCTAAGACAGGCGAAGAAACTGCTGGGTAATTACAACCTGAAGAGATTTAAAGCTTGCCAGTACAGAGTTGAGATCTCTCTGTACATTTCTAGGCAAACGCTACCAACCACAAACTATTTCATTAAATAGTCGGTTGGAATGGTCGCACAGAAAGACAATTAAATATGTAGAGAGAATGAGAATATGATACATCATGAATTTGTTTTCCATGGTTATACAGTTTGATCGATTTCTTGAGATATTTGTAAAGTTTTATTTATACAAAAAAAAAAAGTAGAACCGTACAGTTTCTAGACTCAACAGAAACAAATTAGCCCCATTTCAGTTCCCAGTAAAATCCATAAAAACCCACTGCTTGACCCAAAAATTACACAATTTTAAACAAAAGCAGCAAATCCAAAACATCTCGTCAATTGATAAAGCCAGCAGCCAACAGCCAGCGTCCACAATTATTATTAAGATATTTTACGATGGCTCTCGGTTTCCCCATTCATCAATTTTGAAACTGCTGACAATTAAACATTTTGTGTGTTCTTTTCATAAAAAAAATAAAATAAAATAAAAATAAAAACACAGAAGAGGCAAGCTCAATAATTTCGAAATAACTAATTAGTAGCTACACTACTAGTACTCGTATGTTGCGGTAACAATTAAATGCAATTTATGCTTCTAATTCAGCGGCGGCGCGCGACTGTAATGCCATAATACTCTTGTAAAAGCCTGCACTGCGCACCCATAATGGGACGACTCTTTCCCATCCGAAGCCAAAGTGTCAATTGACCACAAAGATTGAATTAGTTGATGCACATTCCATACAACGAACGATGTTTGTATGTGTTGCCATTACCGCTTCGGATGGTAGTCAAAACTGGTACAACAGTGAACACCATTCTAATTGGCAAACATTTCTTAATTAAGATTGATTTAGAACGCTTTGATTAAGTGATCTGGCTTCTTGTCTTGCTCGTGGGGTCATAGTGGTATCACAATTTGAAATCTTCAAACCACAGAATGGATGTACTCGTTTGTTGCCTTTACATACACAAGTATTCGATGCGTGATTTTTATGTATCTCGCGCAGCGTCTTGCACGAAAATAGTTTTTTGTTTCGTTAATTTTTTTTTTTTTTTGTTGATTTTGGTTGTAGGTACATACATATGTATGTATTTATATATGTATATTAATGCTAAATCTAAAAACAGAATCAGCAAGCGATACATTTTCATAATAAGAAATTGAAATTAAAGGGGCAAGACCTCGCCCAAGAACGATCAGATATTCTTAGGCCTGCGGATTTTTCTAAATTTTTACAACACTTATCAATATGTACGTGAATGTTTGACGTCAGACGCGTAGCTTTTTTTACAGTTCGTTTTTCAAATTGGACAAATTAAAAAAAAAACAGAACACGTTTTGGGAAACTTTGTTCTGGGTTTTCTTTTTTGTTTTTGTTTATAAAATTATTTCGTTTTCCTGGAAAAACCGAATCTCTGATTATCCAAATGTTTATGTTTTTTTTATTTATTTATTTAATGATGTAAGAGAGATTTGTTGCTTATAAAAAAAATTGCGGATTTAAAAATTAAAATGTTTGATGAGATGAAAAATGTTACGCATACGCCTGCTGTTTTTTTTTTTTTATTCTGATTTACTTTTAGTCTGACACTGACAAGCTTGGGGAAATGTTATATCCGGTAATAAATTTACTTAGGAGCTTGACAGAATGAAATTATTTTTTTTTTGTTTTCAAACGAGCACTGCCCAGCGTGGCCAGGTTGCGGGATTTTTCCCCGTTTCCGGGGATTTTCAACCCAAAAGGGGAAACGGGGACAAACATTCAAAACGGGGAAAATGAACTGGATTGAAATGATGAAAAATTTTTCCATTCAATGACATTTTCAATAAATAAATACTATTATATTTAGTAAAGCAATAGATTGAAAATATCACAGCAATAACGTGCGTCAATGCAAACAATTATATGCTCATAGTCTCACATTAGCATTTGGCTGAAGATTGCCCACAGCGCATGCGACACTGACTTCATCCCTTTCTATATATTTGACAAATGATATTCTGTTTCATTTAAGAATGTGTATTTTAGATACAGATAAAGAATTTTAATACTAAAATGAAGTGATTAATTTAATTTCCTCTTAAGTTTACAATTTGTTGTTTTTTATTTTAAATCTCATAATTTGTTACTCTTTTACCCATAGAAAGAACCATTATTGAATGAAGTATGTACACTGCGGTTCACTAGATTAGAAGCAGGAAATTTTGGGAAATGAAAATGATCTATCTTCCGATATATGGCAGTTCTAGAACAAAAAGGGATGGTGAAAGAGTGGTTTGTGCTAACCCTCACAAACAACGATAGTAATTTTACTGCTTCTAATCTAATGAACCGATTTAAATACAATTGTTTCTGACTCATTGGACAAAAAGGTTTTTAAAATTTGGTTATGAATTAACCCTTTCAGACACGATGTCCCATATATGGGACACCATCTGGTAAATTTTAGTACATTTTGGTACATTTTCGACCAAAATTTTATTGCATTTTCATGATCAGCTGGTTCAAAGTAGCCAATATACAAATTTTCAGATCTCTAGCTCAATCGGTTGATTTTCGTGTCTGAAAGGGTTAAGTACAAGCTACTCTAACTTTCACCATAATTTTTTTTGCTTTGCTGACATATGTATAAGAGAGAAATATCAATTTTATCTCCCAAAGTTAGGTGCTTCTAATCTAGTGAACCGTAGTGTATGTAAAACTTAAATGTTTTCTTTTTCAGTTATTTTATATACTGTAAGTGCTATTATTCTGTTATGTTGTTAATAGAAAAAATAAGACTGCATAAGAGTAGTGTTTAATTGGAAAAAAAAGTAAATGAAAAAGGGGAAAAACCGGGGAAAATGAAACGTTAAATCGGGGAAAATTTTTTTTTCCATTCTAAAAAAGGTAATTTGTTCCACCAAAACCTGGCAACGCTGGCACTGCCTTGTAATTTAGTGTTTGGTATTTTTTTTTCTCGTACTACGTTCACGAAATTTTCACGAATTTACTGAAATTAGATACGAGCCAAAACTAAATGTCAATTTTGACATGACCAGAAAACGAGGGGGCAAAATAAAAGGCAACTAAGGGTGAATTCGTAAACGTCACTTGCATGGCGGTGATTACGATCGAAAATTCGAAAACGTTTTGACCCGTCCGTCGACAATTTGAAAACCTATTGCCACTGCAGCTGATCGTAAAACATCGTGCAACAGCGCATTCGATTTCATTTGAATGCGTTTGTGTCACAGCACTGCGAATGATCATCGCACTTTGACGTGATCGTCGTGCAATTGACGTCTATGAATTTACCCCAACCTTTTATCAAATGCAACGTTTGACAGTTTCCGTTGACTCAACTGTCACTATTATAATGTGAACAGCTTGGTACAATTTCCCATTATGATCCTAAGATCTAGTACTACTACTCAAAGCAGATATTCAAGGAAGACTTGCTTTAGTTCATGTTTTTTTTTATTTTTTAATTTTATTGCTCTTTAGAGTTTGCCTTTCATGTTCTTGTTTTGATTGCACTGAACAACAACAAAGCTTTTATTGCTGATAGGTAACTGTTTACTGACGTCTTAATACCATTTTAATTTCTTTTACTATCTGAAATGTCATTTGTCTTCATCACGTGCGACTATTTTGAAGAATATTTTCACTTTTATCAAAAAGACTGGAATGCTATCAGTCGTGTTGCGAATTCGGAGAATTTCAATTTGGATATAACATTATGACTCAGGACTGATTGTTAATACGTTATGTTTTTTATTTATTTATTTTGTTAATTGATTGTTGAATTAGATCAAATTGCTGTATCGTAATAGATAGCATCAACTGACTTACTTACTTTGGTGGCTCTACAGTCTGGGGTGGACCAAGGACTCAACCAACATCGCTTTCCAGTCCTTAGCTAGCTGTCTCCATTTGCGCACTCCAAGTTGGTTGAGAACCTTTTCGGCGAGGTCGTCCTCTATTGCACTGACCCTCCGGGTTAAAATCGAATACTCTGCGGGCCGGAGCCAGTAGTGTCCATTCGCTCTTCATGTGCTAGCCATCTTAGACATTCAATGCGCAGTTTTTTGACCAGGTCGATATCGCTGAACAGCTCGTATAATTCGTGGTTTAACAGGCGCGGATGACTTGGAAACTTTGCATCGCATACAGGAGGATGTTGTTAGGATCCTTTCTTCAGCGGGTTTTGAATCATCCAAATATCTTAGCAATGCTACTGCAGTAGATGATTAAGATGCTAAGAATGCACATAGGGGTAAAAATCTTAAGCTTAGCGACTCGGCAATAACCAGCACACTTGGCATTACATGGGATTCGTCAAACGATAATTTTCGTATCAATCAAATCGTGGTTACTCGCATTATACGAAGAAGTCAATACTTTATTTGTCTTCGTCATTATTTGACCCAATGGGATGAGTCCCATAATCATAAAAGCGAAGGTAATACTACAGAAGCTTTGGGTCGAAAAACTGAATTGGGATGAGTCAATTCCACAGCTTCTAGATACAGAGTGGAGACAGTTCGTTGTTGATCTTCAGTCTCTTAAGGATTTATCAGTTCCGAGATAAGCAGTAATTAAAAATAAGCAATATATTGAAAATTCATGGATTTTCTAATGCGTCTCTGGACGCCTACGGTTGCTGCACCTTCGTAAAATCCACAAACCTCTCAAGAGTGCAAAGAAGAAACAAATACCTCGTTTCGAGCTTTGTGCAACTCATTTGTTAACAAAACTATGGTCCAAAATCAAAGGCATCTTTAAAAATTTCATTTCGAAGGTTTACTTCTGGACAGACTCCGAAATAGTTTTGCATTGGATTCGGACTCATACGTCCAAATTGACCACGTTCGTAGGAAACAGGGTGGCGGAATGGAGACATGTTAGAACGTTGGATAACCCGGCAGATTTGAGTCAGGCATTTGCATCAATCAAATTACCATGCAGGAGCAAAGGCAGGATCTATCTGCTGACGCCTTTATAGCATCATTGAAACTTTTCGCTGGTCGTCGCGGTCTACCTAAAGATATTTATTGCGACAATGGCATTAATTTTATAGGAGCTCAGTCAAAACTGTGCCCAATGTACAGCTCGTATTATTCGGGACTGAATACCTTACGAAGGATTTTTCTCTCGAACCGACCAAGGATATGTTCATCTGCTTTCGATAACTTCAATGCTTCAGCTCCATACAGCAAGACTGTGATGATGTCCAATTCGTTGATGTTGAGTTTCCCTTTTCGTTGACAGCATTTAATTTGTTTTGCCCTCGACAAAAACAACTCCTGACTGGAAATTTTTGACGCCGGGAGAAGTAACTGTTTTCATATTCAAATTTTCTTTATTGCAACTAACACTTTTCGCCCCGTGCTTTGTAGGTGAAAATGTCATCGAGTTTATCAGATGTACGAAATCTGTTCCTCGAGTGGTTTCATCAATTATTATCCCAAGGACCTTATATTTAGGAAGCAATTGAAATACTAAACGAATTTAACTAAATATTATAAATCAAAATAATTATACACACATCTTCAACTCAATTAAAAAATCAGACATTTTCAGGCTTATTGGCCGAAAACGGGCCTTGTCCGTACTCGTCCTTCTCGTGTAGACAGTTTTATGAGTATCGGCAAAAAGAACCAGAATCGAAGAGGAATAACGGACTACACAACACACACATACTGTCAAGATAAATCCTTCTCTTTATGTTTTAAAGAGCAAAAGCTTAATAATATTTAAGAGAAGAACTATCCGTCCTCCTAAAACTATACCACGATTACAAGTGACAGATACAAGAACTTCACCACTGCCTTCATTGCAGTGGCGACTTAAATGTCAAACCTTACCATATTTTGTAGCTAAAGCAAACAAACGATGAAAACATGTGAGAAGAACTATGGAAACAGAAAATAAAAAGCCGGCCCCGTACATACAAAACAAACGCACATGTCATCTCATAAGCTACATTTACCACTCTCGCGTCTCGTTCAGTTGAGCGGAATATTCAAATTGCCATGTTATACTTTGACATTAACCCAACTCATAAACTGTCATTCACAAAGAAAGCAGAACATGTGCGTGTATGTTTATACTTCTGTCTCACGTTTATGCATATACCTGTCACGTTTTACTTACTATCTTTTTGATTACAACAGGTAGGGTGAAATAATAAATTTCAAACTCTCGTAGTGTGTGTGTTGTCGAGTGCAGGCTTTGCTATGTGTCTGTTGAACAATGAATGAAAATAAAAATAAAAACACCGAAACCTATACACATTTGCAAGTACAGTACAGAAGTATCTTTTGTATTGGAGCGTATCTAACACGTTTTTTTTCTTTGCCCCCTTTTAGTTGGTTTTCTCCCATTGTTTCGTCGTTCTTTTCTCAATCAATTTTATTTCACCGCCCTTTTGTGCTGCCCATTCGTGGTTAAAAGATACGGCAAAGAAAAATCTGATTTTCAATCAAATTCAGTCGGATTCAGTTTGATGCTTTGTGGTGAGTTCAGTTCCGGGCTTACTATACTACGTACATGTTCTACACAACGCAAAGCGGCGATGTTTTAAGCTATTCTGGCCGTTGTTGTTGTTGGTGCATACGTACTGCCATTACGCGTTTATTATAGGTTGTATAGTGTTTCGCAGCGGTTCGTAGATAATTTTTCGCTATCACGCGGAATAGATACGCCGCGCCAATGTGAATTTAAGTGCAAAAAATAAGATTTTTGTTTTATTTGTTTTTTAAACAAAAAGTATCTTCGACTAAAATTTGTAGTGATTTCCTATTATATGGAGAGAGTGGCTTGTTTTTTATTTCGTAGTGTTTCAATCTGTTTGATTTGAAGTTCGAATAATTATTTTCTTGGAGTCGCGCCAGAAAACCAAAACGCCAGCCACCACCACCACCGTCGCCATCGTGTCCCGGGTGCGTAGCGAGGAGTGCTTGACCGAGTTTTTGTGGGGCTTTCTACTTAGTGTGCATCCGTGCACGTTTTTTTTCTAATTTTTTTTTTATTCTCCATTTCACTTCGTGCTGTGCGGTGGAATTATTATTTAAATAAAAACGTGTTCTGACGTTTAATGCCAACAGCTGTCAACTAGTGTTGTTGTTTTTGTTGTTATTATGGTTGGCAGAGTGTATTTTGCTACTTAAAATTATCGCAGAGATATCAAATAGGTTTTCATAGTGTTTAGAATAAAGAAGCTTCTGTTTTAAGCAAGCCGTTTATTTCCCCTGGTGGAAACAATGGAGTCGTTCATAACGTGTTAAGTGCTAAGTGTATTAATTGGTATTTTCTTGTGAAAAAAAGTCACATCACCATCGATCGGTAAAGGATAAACCTACATAATAAGCGAATACTGAAGTGAAGGATTAAATTTTGCTACAGCACAGATCCAAGGATTGTGATAAACAAGGTGGGTTTACAAACATCACTTGCCTTAACCTACTCGTTGTTTCACTATGAAAATCGAAGAATTTTTCTCAGTTTCTATGTATGCACCTACATACATATAGAAAAACTTTGGGCTAAGACCTGCTCGTGGGCACAATAGTGTTTATTAAATTTGAATAAAATCTAGTACCTACATACGAATACCGTTAATGATGACAGATGGGCGTGCAATCAGAAAATAATGTGCGTGCAATACAATTTATCAACTCGCCTTCTTATTGGGGTTCCGTATCTCAAAAGGAAAACACGGAACCCTTATAAGATCTCACTTACGTCCGTCTGTCAGACGTTTTTCTTGAAATTAACGTGACGTAGGAATTTGTATTTGTGTAGAATGTTACGTCTTTGTGACGCGAACATATTTCGAAAGTAAAAGAATGTGTTTTAATTTTTAATGGAGACAAGTTCTGTCGTGTGTGGTAGCGTTTGAAGGGCAACCTTCAAGTGCTTCAAGGGTTCCCAAAAAAAATTCAAATTTTTTGGTGAACTAGTTGTAAATACATATGTATGTATGTATATTTTGTACATTCCTGTGTATGTACATACATATACATATGTATGTATATACCCAAAACAGTGCAAAAAAGTGTAAATCTACGTTATTTAACGAAAAAACTGACTAAGGCTGTGTCTTCACATTTCAGTCCTTTTTTCACTCAGTTCGATTTCACTGTTTTTAAAATATGTACATAATTGTAATTAAAAAAGTTATTTTCTAACAAAACGCAGCAGCGCACGATACTTAGCAATGCTTTGTTTCCACTGCTTATATAAATACAGTGAAACCTCCCTTAGGCGGACAGTAACAATATTGTTGTCCGCCCAAGGGAGTTGTCCGTTCAAGGGATACACACAATATTTTTTAATTAAATTTATCTTTATTTATCAATACTGCAACTTTCTTTGAAACGATTAACAAAACAAAACAGAACGAAGATTGGGAATCGTCGCAAATGACTTCTGTCGACGTTGCATGGAAGAGGAGGAAGAAAAAGTAGTTTTCTAGACACATGGACATGATATTTACTGCCACGCGCCGCCTAGAGCTAGAATGTTCCCAGCTATACTTAATTTCTACGTTATTTCTGTTGTATTCTGTCTTCTCGTTTGAATCTGTTGCGACTGCGAGCAAGTATAGTATGTTTCTTTCAAATTTAAATCAAAATAAAAACAAAAACTCTTTGAAATTTATGGATGATTTTTTGTTTTTGTCCGTCTAATAGAATTAAATAAAATGATTTCTGACATATATGCGTGTCCACATATATGCGTTTATATAGGAAAATGTGAGAATGAGCTGACCGTAATGGAAGATTTCCCTGTAACTCGCTTCCATAAAATCGCGCGAGTAATACCGTGTACCGGAACCAGTCTACTTATGCAAATTCGTCGGATTGTATTTGCTTGCCCCAAAACCGTAGCATAAGACTACAATCACTGTCAAATTCGACATATTTGTCATAAAATAAATAAATCTTGTCTTCTTTCTCATTCTGCTTCCAACCGCACAAATTTTCTAAAAAATATGATTCGCACTTCAGTAAACAAACATAAGATTATTATTTCTTGCGTTAGCCAAGACTTTGAACCGAATTTTAGGGCTAAAAATTCACAATAGTCAATTCGTGTTCCCTAAGCTCGTAGCTAAACACTGTGTATGTCAATCTCTGAATGCGCTCACTTCCTGGCTGACATTTTACAAAAACAGCTGAATGTCAAAATTATGTTGAATTTGCGAATCATTTTAGATTTAAAAAAAATAATTGTGTTATTTATCGCTTCAACTAACAACGTCACAATAGCTGGTGAAACGTCACAATGAGCTCCATGGTGTAGTGGTAAGTGCGTGGGATTACTATACGCAATGCTACCTGGGTTCAATCCTAGCCCGCGTTCAACACCTACAAGTTTTCTTCATGGTCTTGTCTGACAAGCAACAAGGAGTAGCATTTGCAAATGAGCTTCTCAACTCGGAGTCGGCAATAAAACTGTAGGTCCCTTCCATTCCTGCAAAAATATAACACGCACACACAAATGGTTGCGAAAAGCAAGCCCAGGTTCACCCCGAGCTGTAGCACCAACAAAAGTAAAGTAAACGTCACAATACCTAACGATCTAATTAACCGCTACAATGTTCAATTAGAGATCTTTAAATCACTTTGCTATCCAATTTGAGTATTCTTCTTCACCAGATAAATTCACAATAACGACAAATGTTCGTTGATAGCTGTCACGCATTAGTTTGTAGGTTTTGGTACAATTTCACGTAATCTTTTCACAGGCATGAGGCACTTTGCTTCTTTTTTAATAAAACTTGTTTTGATTGTGTTTTGTGATCGCTATCATTCATTTTTTCCTGAATCGTACAGTATTAATCAATGATCTAGTAGTAGGAACCAGTTCAGTAATACGTATATGTACTACAGCAACTTATAATTAAGTTCTAGTTATCTCATTGGCAAAACCCGTATATTTACAAATAATTAAATAAAATGTTTTTATAGCAACTTTCGCGGTAGCAGGTCAACATATATTTAAAACTTGTGGTCTACTGGGGTTAAAACAGAAAGTACAAAAAAATCGGAAGTAGGTAAGCGTCCATTTAATATGCTTTCAACACTTCTATTTCCGTTAACATTACGAGCGCGACAGAAATTAACCATCGGTAAAGATGGCCCTGTGGAGTAATTGCTTAAGTCAACCATCTTAGAAATTACATACATCGAGGAATAAATCGTTAAAGTAAAATAAAAAGTAAATATGAATTTAGATGCACAAATCGATGTGAAATCTTTGTGGGCCATCGTCTGCGTCAGATATAAATTTTGTTTACCAATTCTCAACTCTGGTTAAACTAGTTAACAGCAATTGACTTCAAAACCAACATTTTAGTCGTAATAAAAACCAAAGCCTTTTACTTATGAATGTTGGTATATACATGCACAAGTCTTCTTAACATCGTAGTTTGATCGGAGATAATTTAAAATTAATGATAATAATTAAAATGTCAAACTTTGTCACGAAAATCCCATAAAAACCAACTCTTGAGCTCGTTAAAATGTTTAAAGCCTCAAATATCTATGAATAATTCATCCAATTGTTTTGTTTCGGTTTTTTTTCTAAATAATTATATTAAATAAAAAAGAAATAGACTTAAACCAGTAACACAATTAGTCTGGTTAAAAAAAATTTCGATTTCTCTGTTCAGAAATTAACACCTTGTTACGTATCATCTTCAGCCTCCCATCTGATTAATTACTCTTCCCACTGTTGCTATTTTTATACACTTATTGCCGCCATTACAAAGTGGATTTTTATTTGATTATTCACTTTGACATTGTATGTAATTTTATGTCAGAATCAATGCCACATCACAATTAAAAAGAGAATCCGTATTTTATTGTGAATTTCTTTTTTATTAAAGTATTCAAAGTATTCACAATTTACATCGGCTATTTATGCAATTGTGGAACTTATTTAATTACCGCAGTTATGGCCCAATAAACATGTCATTGAAGCAAATGAAGATCACTCGCCAAATGTCGGGTCTATTTAAAGTTTCAACGCGACTGGATGGATGCCAAAAGTGTACCTGTGATTAAGCACGTTTTTGGGAGATTTTATAGGAACTACGTGTATTTTTGGGATTTCTCATTGTGAAAATGTGTTGCAGCAGATGCACAGCATAAAATTAGCACTCAAACCGATTGACTTTAGCTATAAATAAGCTGACAGATGTTGATTGATGAAACATCTGCGTCAATTGAGTAGATATTTTCAGTTGAGTTAGGATTATGGGAAGGGAATGTTATATAGGTAAGGTACACTAAGATACTAAGCAATGAAAATCATTGCAGGTGTAGCAGTTTCAAATTCCCTTCTTCAAACAAAATCTTACATTTACTTCATTAAAAACTAGGGTGTCCTCGTATCGCTTTAAAAGAGAACATGTTCTCATTTTTTGGTCTAATCTTTTTTATATTATATCTTTTTCCATGCGGATCTATTTTTGTTCTCTTTTTCTTACAAATGTCATTTTTTGTAATTATTCTCTTCAAATTAGAATACTTATGTATGCCCAGTTTTACAGTGAGTGTTTAAACTCAAAGTGGGGTTTAATTCGTCGTTTAAGTTAAACGCCTTCACTCTGTCATTTAAACTTTCCTGAAACACAGGTGTTTTGAGGTATATTTTGAGAGTTGCCAGAGTACCAACAAATTATTTATATTTCAATATCCACCGAAGTCAAACTTTTATTGACTTCACGCTTCTTTGCCAGTGGATCCCTACTTTTGTGGTTTCTCAAAATCATCGGCAAGCAGAATTTGTAACATTATCTCCAATCACCTTTTAAAAGAGAAATTCGTAAAATTTGAGATTTCGAAACAATAGCGCTGCCAACTTTTGTTCCAACACAGCTTCCAGAATTGTGTTTAACTAACGTTACAATCGTTACAAATATACATAATGTGTGTTACCTGCGAAGCTAAAAGCTTATCTGCAGGTAACTGCCAATTAGTTTAGACTAAAACTGAAAGTATAAACTTTCGTTCAGGTTTAGTTAAACTTTTGTTTAAACTCTCACAATGAAACTGGGCATTACGGGTTTTAAGTATTTATTTTTTCAACAAATTTAGTAATTTATGTTACTGAAATTACAAACGGCTGTCAGATATTTGACTAAATAGTAAAAATTGTTTTTAATGTGCAATTATTGATGTTAGGTTTTCTCTTTTTTGTCCTCTTTTTTTTTTGAAAGTTCTCTTTTTTTTACAGCTCTAGGACAAATGTGTTCTCTTTTTTTTAGGGCCCGAGATAGCTTTTTTTCACATACACCCTATTAAAAACTCTATTTTCTTGAACAGCTGTTTCGTTTTGATCAATATCATTCATCAATTGACGTTGAGGCATTTCCATTCAAAACTGTGCACTTTTACTATTCATAACTCAAACGAATATCTTTGAATGGATATTTATTCATTTACTTGACAGCTGTCAAATATGATGGCGAAATTAAAAAGTAAAAAAAAAGAATAATATTTGTAGAACTCTCTATAGTTAGATACTAAAATCACCGAATGTACCACGAACCATTATTCATCGCACAGATAAATGTCAGCCATAAAATATATGTATATGTCAAAACAAATGTCAAATTTAGCTGTTTTATGTCTAGACATTTTATTGACAATGGTACCGTTCTATATATTGTATATATAGATATGTATACGGAAGCAACTTCACTGCATTTTTGTATCAATAATTTAAAAAAAAAATAGGGAGAGGCGCCATTATTGTTATTTAAAGTGACAGCTCGTGCTCAGACAAAGTAAGTTATCGAACATTGCAAATATACGAGTCAGGGATGTCAAAATGAAACTCTTTAAGTGCCAATTTTTTATCTCAAGTATGAGAGAGGGCCAAACTAAAGTTAAAATACAAATGTAATACATTACACGGTATTATTAGAATGTGTAAAAAAAATGATTTTAAAGTAATAATATTTTTTTAAAGCAGTATCACACTGCAATTCTATTATGTAGTTCCATTTGCAAGTAAGTCGGGGCTTTACCAACATCAAACGCAGATAAATCATTAAAAAGAGTAAAGTCGGACATACATATTTAGCTCGCGAAAATCCGTAAAACGCATATCAAAATCTGCCAATTTATCTGCTTTTTACATGCCGATCAAACGAATGGCAGGGAAACGGCCATATTTTTATTCAGAGAGCTGTGACTCCCACATTCAACACTTGATTATAGCTGCTTAGCGATTATTTTTATTCTTCAAGTTTAACGGTTCAATTATATAACTGTTTCGTCATATCTCCTAAAAAGCATAAAGTCAAGCCACCATTCACCACTGTGTTCCATCGGTTTGCCTTTCTGAGCCATAAACGTCACAATGTTATGCTAACGCAATTCGAAAAAAAAAAATGCATTGATCCATAACTAAGCCACTGAACTTCTGTAAGGTAGGGAATATCTGAATATTGTTCATCAAGATCTTTTAAAAATTGTATGAATTATAATTTAATGATGAAGTCGCGACCCGCAATTAATTGTCTCGGCGGCCAGTTATGGCCCGCGGGCCTTATCTTGTACATGCCTGATTGTAGAGGATGCCGTTCGTTTTTGTGTTTGATTATTTATCACATGCTTAACGACTGCAGTTTTATTGGTTTCAAGAAACAAGTTCTATATTTAATTTAATTTCATGTGAAACGTAGTTCAAAGTTTTGTTTTCTAAATAACCTTATCTTGAATTTGCTTTACTTGAATTGTCATTGCATCTAATCACCGTGCCAAGTAAACAATAGCAGATACCGACTCTGTCTAGAAAATATACGGGGGTTCACCTTAACTAGATCAATATTTTTACAGTGATATCTTCAAGTTATCGGCAGTATAAACCGCTATCGCGTCGTCATCGTTAAAGAATTAAATTTCCACTTAAAATGTACCACTCTTTCAATTGACTTTTTGCGATGAAAAATGAACAAAAAAAAAACATTTTTTTTTTATGTAAAAATCAACAAAATTCAATAAATTGGCATTCTTCCTTCCATTTGCAGATTTTTTTTTTATTTCTTTTAAACAGCACGAACTCTCTTTATCAATTAATCTAGACAGCAATTTAATAACTGAATTGGGTACCATTAAATGAAAAAATAAAAAATATCTTGAATTTCAAATTGATGGGTGGGTAAACCCCAGCCATACTCGAACATAGATACACTCTTTTATTTTTTGTTGAGATTTCTAAATATTTGTGCAGATTTTTCAGATAAATGCAGAGCGTACTTTTAAAATGTTTTTTTTTTTATTTATTTTTGAAAAACGAGGATTGTTCATCTGCGTTTGTTGAATTGTTCAGATTTCTATTAGATGAGTTGCTGTCTGCTTGATTTTATTCTTTGGAATTGGAACTGCTTTCCTCGTAGTTATTGTGGTGTCAATGCGATTAAACGAATTCCAAGTAATACTGTGGTTGTTATAATTTATACAGATCTGTACGTTTCGTTTAATTGATGAAGTGATCTGATGGGGAATATTTTTTTTTGCTCTTAATTTTTTCTGTATGAAAGCATGTAAGTTATCAAACAGAGAGATTATGAAGTGATTTGCGAGCAGGATTTTATTGGAACACGAATCACTCTTAAACCATTTAATAGTTAGTAAGATAGGATAGCGCTAGATATTATACTCTACATCTATATACATATGTAGGACTCTCTCCAGTGGTACAGTTTTACCGACAACATTTGACAGTCTTTGTTAAAACAGGTTTTGACTGTGGGAATACATCTTGTAGCTCTTATTTCTATTTAGTCCAATTCTGATACTTCATTTTGAGAAATGTTTGCGGTATATCGATCACTTACTTACGGCTCACAACCCGTGGAGAGTCCCTTCCGGAGACAAGGCAGCCTCCATCGTGTTTTTCAGACCAAGCGCTCTGGCATCCGCAATAGCTTGATTCTTACAGCGGTCCCTAGACAGTCAATAATATTGCGCAATATCAAATAAGATAGATAATATTGCAAGGTTGTACAATATATTGCGTAAAATCGAAATGGGTTTGACATTTATTATGCAATGCAGAAAAATTGCATCGTCAATGAACAATATCGGTTCATTGTTCCATATCAGTCAACATGGCGTTATCTACAACACTACCAGTCGTCAACTAAATTATTGTGCAAAAACATTGAGCCGTCTGGGGCACCCAACCAATTGAAACCTATTGGTCAGCTAGGGGCCACCTAAAACATAGGTTCAGTCTTTCTTGTCATCTCAATCCTAAGGGCTCGGATTCAAAGATACTCTTAGCTGCAGCATTATTATCCATATCCACATCTTGATATTGCTCATAGAGTTCGCAGTTGTATCGTTTTCTCCATTCGCATTATGGGAGTAAATATCCGACTCTAGAATGTATTTAAAATCTGCTGTGCTTTCCTGCTTATCGTCCAGTAGTCAGCAGCATAGAGCAGAACTGGCAGCACTTCCTAAGGCTAGTCTTCGACTAATCTCCACTGAGGTGCCATTTGTAAAGTTTATGTTTACTCCGAAGTATGTTAGGTATACTACTTAACCACTGCTTGGTTACTTTTGTCAACAATTTTTCGGCGAAAAAAATTAAGACGTCGAAAATATATATTTGACAGCTGATTCTAACTCGTGTTCGACTAAATAAGCCGTTCATCAAAAGCGGGAATTGCGTACCGAAGTTTTCACCTTCTCTTTTATATGGCCCCAAACAAAGAATCACAGGACCTCGGTGACCAATTTTAATCATCATTTCGAGAAGTGATTCCGTCAGGAAAATTTTCCTGCAAAAGAGCAATGGTTCCCCATTTACATACATAGATAGGTATGTATGTGGTACGTTGAGCCGTCTTCTTGGAAATAAACGTCGCCCACATCTATACCTTCAAGTTCGGGTCATAAAAAATTATGGATCATGGTTCGATAGAGCTATCCATTCACGGTAACCATCGCACCCGCTACATTTTCCAACAAATAAGGCCCAACGATGCCTCCTGTCAAAAAACGTAGTGGATAGAAAGGCTTCTTTGATTTTCTGATCCCGAAATATGACAATTCTGGTTATTAACAAAGACTACAATGGAACAGTACCTTTATCTTACCGCGCAAATCTATTTTTCGGTCATTTTCTTGCATTTCCAAGATTGGCAGGAATTGGCAAGAACTTCAATTCGTGTTGCTCCATTTTTATTAATGGCATGAATATGTAATAATAAAATAATGTTCCTTTTAGATGTAACTGTTCTGATGGATACTCTATTAATGATTGTCTTTTTTTATGCGACAGTGTCGCTAGCTTAGTTATTATTCAGATGTGTGGTTTCAGATGACCAGACGATGGGGATGTACTGGTTCATCAGAAAGGGCTGACTATGCTCACACGAGTGTGGTTACAGATGACGAGCAGCTTAGTCGCTCGTGGACGATCGGAATGTTATATGTACACATATGCAAGCATAATCACATACTTTTTTTTAATTTGTCATCTGTCAAAAAATTAGTATAGCACATTTTTGACAACTGGCACAATAGTGGCCTATTCAAAATGATGATTATTTTAAAAGCCTAGAAATTTATGCAATCGCCAATTACAAAATTTAAAAAATAATGCCGCAGAGATTTACGTACATTTACAGTACCCTCGCGGTAACGTGAACTAATTAAAACATAGAACGTTCACGTTATCGATTAGGAGTTTTTTTTTTAGAGTAAAATGACGATTAGCTGTAAGAGTTTTATGTACTGAACAGATTTGGATAAAAAATTAATTCAAACTTACCGAAATAAATATTCTTAGGTAGGGCATAACGTTTGCTAAACAGTTATAGTTACCCTTCAGGACATGTGCATTTGTGTTAAAATTCACATTTGCAGTCAACAAGAGCAACTGTTCACGTTTTCATTTATCAAAGGGTTCGAATTCATGTTACTGGATAGCTAATGTAAAAATGTCTGTATTCACGTTAGTGGATAGTTCAGTTTACCGCGAGTGTACTGTTATTCAATTGACAACTAATTAACAACCAGCTTCAGGCCAATCCACAAAAGAATTAAGTCTTTTTCTCGAAGAAGAAACCATTGATTGCCTCCTAAATATTTTCATTTTGACTTAAAAAACAATTTAACACTTTTTTTTTGTGTAATTTTACCCACCAGCTAATTATTAATTTACCAGAAAAACCAAATTTCCACCTAATAAAAAAGCCACCCCTATGGTTCCATATGTACTCGCATGTTAATCCAGTCAACAACCGATCGCAGTGTTTGATATGAATAAAATATTATAAACTCTTTCTTGCGAATTGTTAAACAAAATCAACACACGTACACACACTAGCAGCCATTCCACTACCAGAGCGACAATTAAACACGATTTCGTTATTATTTTCCAATATCAGGCTGCTGCCGGTCGGGGGATTAAAAATCCATTTACATGTAAGTGTGCGGTGGTTGCGGTCGATTGAAATCGCTTCAGATACATGTACGAGTATAATATTTGTGTTTTTACTTCATCGGTTGTTCTTATCGGAGAAACAATTTATTTGTTGTTATTTTTTTTTTTGCGGAAAATAAAAGCCTTTGACTCTGCGTTGTCGTGCCGCTTACAAATGAATCGCTTTACCTCCCCGCTGTATTAGTTCACTCCAACTTAAGTATATAGCAACAAATGATATGAAAATATTATATATTTAATATTTACTTTTGGCATTTATAGGACGGTATATAGGTATACATATGGTCATGGTGTATGTATAGCTGATAAGTGTTTCAGGTGGGAAAGGTAAAAAAAACATGCCACATCATGATTAAAAAAAAAAATATAACACACCTAGTAAGTACTGTGTGCGAATTTTAGTTTGCGAGATAAGACTGTCATGCCATTGATGGCGCGGCCAAAAGTTCTCAAGTTTAGATATGACTTTGTTTGTCTTCAAGTTAATTTAACCAAAATCGGTTAATAAAGTTGATAAAGAGTCGTGCCGCCATGTCGAGCCTTAAAAATCGTTTGCAATTTCAATTACAACATCGAACGCGTTAAGAAATGCCTTTAAAACATAATAGTTTGTCAGCACAGCAAACAGTCAGATATGTTTCGTATTTGTTTGACATTTGACAACAGTTCAATGGAAACAAAAACGAATCTGGTAACACAGCAAACAATTGTGCACACTTGACCCCCGTAGTCATTATTTCACGAATCCAATTGTTTGAAAATCAATTAAATGCGATCGTTGCGTCTGTTAATTGACAGTATTTGAGTTCAGGTATGTGCTGAATTCCATATGCAATGAATTCGTGTCGTGATTGCATTGTGGCTTTTGTTTACACGAGTGTAGAACAATTCTATTAACTTATCTAGTTAGTGGAGATAATTATTGAGAGGGTAAATCACGGTCCCTAATGCAAATACAAACCAAACAGTTAATTGCAATTAAACAATAAAAATCAGCGAAGCTAATCTTAAAATGGGAAAAAATGCCAAACACTCGTAAATTGCGATAATTTATGTAATTTTGCTTTGAAGTTTATAAAACAATTGTTTTTTGTTTTTGTTTTGCTCTATTGATTGGGGATTATGCAAAGTGAATGTAATAAAAATAATTTATGCACATGTCTTTATGGATATATTTAGTTTTAACAATTTACAAATTAAAAATGTCTGATACCTGCATGTGGCAAGGTAATCCACTGTCAGAGTTTTCTTTAACTTCACCGTAAGGTGACGCTAGATGTCATATTAGGTCTGTTTGGTAACATGCTAGTTTTCGAAAGTTCTACGTTAACTACATAGAATCTGACAGTTTCATTTCTCTCATTTTTTTTTACTCTCATTTGAATTTCAGCTTGCGATGTATTTTCTGCAAGACCAATTGCTCGGGGTGGGCCGAGCCAACTCTGGATTAACCAGCCATCTGACAGTTTGTGAGATGTCATAATCTTCATTGTTAGTGGAAAACAAAAACAAATTGATAGGTTTGACCAAGTGTTGTTTGAAAAGCGTTTGTTTACTTTTGTGCAAGTTTTCTGTCTTTGAGAGGATTTCTCTCTCTTCGAAAGGATTCTACTATTTGACAGATCTCAATTCCGTGTGCCAAAAAAGACACCAAAAAGACCTATTATCTTTAACAAAGCGAACTTTGTGCGCAAATATTTCGATCTACCACCTACTGTGACGTCTCAACAAATTCGAAGACGCTTTTAAAATTTAATTTTTTCCAATATTTTCAAGAAAACCAAACAATTTATTGAGACAATTTCCCACAATTGACAGTTCAACTTTTTCAGTATTCGAGGCTGTTATTACGTAAATGTATCATAACGTATTTAATCTATGAAATCTAGATTCAAACTCAGAATTGTACTAGATTTGCTTGCATTCCTTGGTTTGCAATCATATTAATTAGCCGTGTTTTCTTGCATGCGTTATAAGCTTATTTTGCAAATTTACATGTACTACAATAAAAGTAAAATAAGTGGCGATAGTATCGTCGCGTAAATAAACGAATATAAAAACAGAGATGCCAAATGCCAATTCCTTCTTTTGCAATGAATTCCTACGAAAAAATTCATTCTTTTGACAACCGGAGAGACCCAAACTTAAACAAAGAACAATCGAAAACAATTCTCTCTTCTCTTACCCGGCGTCTCCACGAGCAATATTTCATAGCACGCTATGTAGCATTCTATGAAAATTGCTCATGGAGACCGCAAATAGTATTCTATGAAAAATTTCTTTCTAAAAAAAAAATTTCTTTCTATGAAAAATTTCTTTCTTTCTTTCAGCTGATTGCTTTCTATGAATAGTGTTCTATGGGTTGTCATTTCTGTTTTTTTTTCACGATGGCTGAGTGGCGTATGGAAGAAGTGTTGATATTTATTAATAATTATCAACAATTTGAGTATTTATTTAATGTTTTTGAAAGTTAAAAATAAACATACAATTAATAAGAAGAAAGTATGATATGTTCTGTTTTGCAATACTAAGCACATGTTTTCTTTTCTGCGTTTCTTCTTTTAATTCTTTCAGTGCCGCTATACGAAAGCACACCGAAGTGATTTCCTCGGCGACATTTCAACGAATGAGATAGTAAGCTATGGCAATGCCCACCCTAAATTTCATGGCATTCTTTCACTCTTTCCTTCTATGAAAAGTGACAGATAGGTAGCTATGAAATATTTCTCGTGCAGATGCGGTGTTATTTATTCTTTTGCCGACGCCGACGATTGTTTAACTCAATAAGCAATAAATTGATCTTTCAAGATAATAAATAGTGTTTTTTATCGGAACTAAATATATTAGAATGTGCATTCGTTGAGATTTCCATTTTTATGATTTTTTTCATTTTTTTTTTTTCAATTTTGTCAACAACTGACAGCTCAAGTGTCATTATCTGTCATAATTAAGTATATCTGTGCTGCCAATTATTTGTGATGAATTCGTTAAGCGGCGATATGCGTTTTTTGTGCACTTTTATAAACGTACCACGTCTATAATTGAATATGTCCAAACCAAGACGCTCCAATTGATTCATCAAATATTCCAAACCAGCCAAGTTAACATAAGTGCGTTTTGGGTTTAACCTCTTACTGTTCTGAAGCTCACACGTAGGAACATACATAAGTATATGTACAAATATTTGATTCATGACTTGTAATTTTCACATGGTGTAATCCCGTCTCCACGAAACATAAATTGTGTCAAGAAATGAATCTTGCAATAACAATTTCTCGGGGCGACCGTACATTTCCAGACAGAATTTTTTTCTTGACATCCCTGTCTTCAAGTTTCCATTTCCTTTTCTTTTCGGTAGACTAAAACCACACGGATTAATTATTTAAATCGTTTAACAGATTGGAAAAATTCGCAAGCAAATACAGATTTACTAATAGATCCTTTTAAGCAATGTGTATGCTAGTGGAACTACAGAGGTCATTTACATACTTATATATAAAAGGTTTTTCAATAAGGACATAACAATTTTGTATTTAAAGAAAACGCAGAATAATTGAGACATCGGGCTGAAATTTATTCCAGGTGTAATTGACATACATATTAAGTTTAAATATGGAATTCGATCTCGTTCATATGAACACCGCGAGCACGTTTGTAGCGTTATATTTTTTGGAGCCGATTTTCCACCACTCTTCCACACATATCGGCCGGAACGATGGCAACTTCGTGTTCGATATGGTTCCTGAGCTCCTCTAACAATGTTGGCTTGTTGGCATAAATACCCAATGGTGTTAAATCGCGTAAGCATGCTGGCCATTCGACCGGACCTTAACTCGAGATGACACGATTGCCGATCTTCCCCTTAAATATATCAATTGTTTGACCAGCTGTGTGGAATGTGGCACCATCTTGTTGGAACTACATATCACTGATGTCAAGTCCATCCAATTGTGGACAAGAATAACCTTTCAACATGGCACGATAGCTAACTCCTCCGGCATGAAATCCACACTACACGGTCACTTTTTGTAGATGCAATGGAGTCTCTGGAAGCACATATGGGTTTATTGCTGTCCAATAATGCATATCTATTTTGCTTATAGACAAAGCCATTAAGCCAAATTTTTCGATGAATTTCAGGATTTTCTTCAAAATCGCAGAAGATTCAGCGCTTCAAATGAACAAGAGGCTTCAGTTCTTGAATTAATTTCATCTTGTAAGGGTGTATGCCAAGATCTCTACGCAAAATTCGCCACAATGTGGACTGAGAGATGCCCAATTTCTATGAACACCGTGGAATCGACTGATTTGAACTGAATTAATTTCGGCTGCGATATTTTCGATATTTCAACTCTTAAAGTTGCGACAACTTCTCTTTAGGTGGCGCTACAGTTCGAGGTGAACCTGGGCCTACTTCTCGCAACCATTTGTGTGTGCGTGTTATATTTTTGCACGAATGAAAGGGACATACAGTTTTTTTGGCGACTCCGAACGGCGAGTTGAGAAGCTCCTTGATAAATGATACTCTTTGATTGCTTGCCAGGACATTCAAAGGTGGCGGCACCGTGAAAAAACTTTTAAGTGTTTGCTGGGATTGAACCCGAGCGGCATTGCGTATTAGTCCACACATTTTCCACTACACCACGGTGCCGACTTGAACTTCACCAAAATAAAAACGTAAACTTTGACTGACATTTTGACATTAACAGAACTTTAAAAATTTTAAGGGTGCATTTGTTTTAAAATACAAAATTATAAATAACTCTGTTCTTGTAAAAGAATTGATTCGAAAAGAAAATCTTGGGACCAACTAGCAGAGATTAACAAAAAATAAAATATTTGAGTTCACCGCATGTATCGGCACGACATCTGGAAGAATGAAATTTTTTGACAGCTATAGCAAAAAAAAAAACAGAGTCAGAAATGGAATCTGACATTAAGTCTGACACATGTGTATATATTCCTCGGGCGGATTGGGTGTGACATTTGCGAACAGTACTTAACTCATATGCGAAACGAACCATTTACTCGTACTGTATACGCAAGTAATTTTTCTTCCAAATTCGTAATAAAATACGCAAACATGTTCCGGCATTTTTTTCGTTGTTTTATGTCAATATTTGTGCACAATTATTTGTTCTCCACACACATTGGAGATTGGAGAGTTATTTTTATTTTGTGTTTGAAAATGTATAGAAAACTGTTTGTTTTTCAAAAAAAAAATAAAATAAAAACTAAAACTTGCCGACAACTTTCGTGTACATTAATTTGCGGTTTAAGTGCCCCACCTACCCATACAAACTAAGTACGGGAACATCTCATACATATACACATAGGTCATCATAATGAGTATTTGTTCTATAGTGTGGCACTTAACTCGCATTTTCCGACGCCATGTCGGGCTTTTTCCGCCAGCTGGGCTAACAAAGCGGCCGTCTGTCTCAAGAGTTGTTCTTGTTCAGCATTTAGACGATCAAGTGGACGAGTATCTTCAAAAAAAAAAAAAAAAAAAACAATTCTGTGCCTGATGGTGGTGGTACTGACAGATTTTCAACTTTGTCCGAGTATGTGTACTGAATTTATACGTAAACGTGTATTTCGTGCTCGTATGCAGTTTTTTTTCATTTATTTTTTTAAAAAAAAAGAATTCATAAATATTTCGATATATAAACAAATCAGATGCGAAAAAAATATATAAACATGTTGCCGCACGCAGTCTTTCGAAACTGACAGCTATTGGCAGTGATGGAGAACAGAACGTGTACGTGCCTATGCAACAACACTGATTCCGTTGAATTTGCCGAAACTAATTTTAAATTAAAATTCCACAGATTGATTGAAGAGCATATACTAATTGTTAGTATGTGTACTCGCACTCGTACTTGCATGCACACTTGTTTCGCCACCAGTTGAAGTTCGCGTCAAGATAAGGCTGCCATTTGAACTTGACAGTGTACACATGTTTGTGTTTCGCTTTAAATCAGAACATATTGCGGACAAACATGTCGGATTGACATATGAGGAATACAATCAGACGCATTTACTTGTTATAGGTGTGTACGAGCAGCTGTTGAAATGTCAAACGGGAATGATTAATTATTCGGACGCGATATCTTCTATATATATCAGTAGGTATGTTGAATATGTACGAGTACTCATATGTCATCGCTGAACCAGGTTATCGAGATCACCGAATCGGGGTTAAGTAAACAAGATTCATTGGGCATGGCAAATCCCGGCGGTTCGGTCATACGGTTAAATAATTGTTTTTAAACAGAAACGCTGACGGAAGTACACCCGAAAATAGCGCACTGGTGAAAGCCATTTTGGGGCAGAAAATGGACGCTTTTTAATTGAGGACTTTTTAGTCCTCCCTCTCTGGCAAGTTTGTTCGCCTCTTCATTTCCTTCTATCCCCAGGTGTCCTGGTACACGGTAGATGGTGACTTTGTTTCATTCGCCCAGCCAAGTTTATCTAGGCATTCCCAGACTAGATTCTAGATTTGATGATCCGAGTACCGATTGCCTTGATAGCCGATTAGCTTTATGGCATTATTGCTACTATATGTCGCGTCTGTTGTAGCGCTTATCAAGATTGAGTTGTACATCTGTCAATAGCACAGCTTTCAGCTTGAAAGATGCTGGTGTAGCTGCCCACGGATTCGAAAAGTTTAGTTCCGGGCCGTAACACTCCTGCCCTCGTTCCTGCCTCAGTTGTTGAACCATTCGTGTACCATTTAATGATGTAATGACTAAGTCTGTAGATACTAGATTCATTGCTCCAGTCTTTTTTTTTACTGAGCTTAATGTCGAAGTTTTTTGACCAGCTGGGAAGGCCAAAAGGGGAAGGCTATTAGTCATTGTAGCGTAGTCTTTATGTCTAATACATTTTCCTTTTCCTATTTCTTTTTTGGCCATTCTAAGAAACGTCCTATTTGCAGTTTCATTAACTACAAGATGCAGTGGAGTAAGCTCCAGCAGGACCTCCAGTGCTGCAGTTGGACAGACTGTCATTGCACCCGTTATGCAGACTGACTCATGCTAGTCTCTAAACTTTATACAGTCAGAAAGGTTCTTTTTGCTCATGCTATTGCCCCATAGGTGATCACAGGTCTCACCATGCAAATGTACATCCATCTGGGAATATGAGGTCGATAGCCCCATGACCTGCCGACTATGCTTTTAGATATCATGAGTGCACGAGTCGCTTTCTTGGTAACCTCTTCTGGTGCCTCTTCCAGTTGAGTTTACTGTCAAGGTGAACTCCTTGGTGTTTGACTTCTAGCACAGGAGTGATGATTGTTCCTGAGAGGGCAATAGCCTTCAGGTGTCGAAGCAGTAAGTGTCACCGTCTTAGAAGTCTAATTTGATAGAAACTTTCACTTCAAGTTCATTCCAAGCTTCTATGCGTAGATTGTATCCTTCCAACTGCTCACGGGAGCAGCTCTACCCTTCTATGCAGCGCTGCGCGTGTTTCGAGATGACTGTTATCAGAATCGGCAAAGCTTATGACAGTTTCTTACGATTGTCACCTTTTGAAGTTTAACGTATGAGTATGCTATAGCCCCACCGAAAATTTTGGAGTGGAGACTTAGGTTAGGTTAGGTAAGCGGGCTAACTAGAATGGTCACATCCTCATCACACTTAGCTTCATGTGAATCCATTGTGGTACCCATTATATGTTCCCACCCGTGGTATCAGAGTTTTGGTTCCAACCATCCGGGCGTCCTGGAAAACTTGAGAAGTCCGATGGTGGTCGAACCGATAGCTCGTCGACATGTTTGAAGAAAACTTTGCCCATGGTTATATTTCTAAGTTGGCAGAGGTTTGGGCAGTAACAGAGGAAATGGGCCATGTCCTCATGAGCTTCTTCATCGCCGCAACTTCTTCGTGTGGTATCTTAGCATGTTGTGGCCAGTTAGCACTCCTATCAGTGTTGACAGCGACTTGCTATCTTGTGGAGTGGAGACTTACATAATTCAGACTTCAAAAAAATGTCCGCTGATTTTTCTCCACCACTGTTGAAATGTCAAAAGCTTATGATGTAAAATGAGTCAATGGATTCTGATAGATGAATGCCCAAAAATGGCCAAACCAGTTCCGCAAAACAATTAAAATTGGGCCTACTTCTCGCAACCATTTGTGTGTGCGTGTTATATTTTTGCACGAATGAAAGGGACATACAGTTTTTTTGGCGACTCCGAACGGCGAGTTGAGAAGCTCCTTGATAAATGATACTCTTTGATTGCTTGCCAGGACATTCAAAGGTGGCGGCACCGTGAAAAAACTTTTAAGTGTTTGCTGGGATTGAACCCGAGCGGCATTGCGTATTAGTCCACACATTTTCCACTACACCACGGTGCCGACTTGAACTTCACCAAAATAAAAACGTAAACTTTGACTGACATTTTGACATTAACAGAACTTTAAAAATTTTAAGGGTGCATTTGTTTTAAAATACAAAATTATAAATAACTCTGTTCTTGTAAAAGAATTGATTCGAAAAGAAAATCTTGGGACCAACTAGCAGAGATTAACAAAAAATAAAATATTTGAGTTCACCGCATGTATCGGCACGACATCTGGAAGAATGAAATTTTTTGACAGCTATAGCAAAAAAAAAAAACAGAGTCAGAAATGGAATCTGACATTAAGTCTGACACATGTGTATATATTCCTCGGGCGGATTGGGTGTGACATTTGCGAACAGTACTTAACTCATATGCGAAACGAACCATTTACTCGTACTGTATACGCAAGTAATTTTTCTTCCAAATTCGTAATAAAATACGCAAACATGTTCCGGCATTTTTTTCGTTGTTTTATGTCAATATTTGTGCACAATTATTTGTTCTCCACACACATTGGAGATTGGAGAGTTATTTTTATTTTGTGTTTGAAAATGTATAGAAAACTGTTTGTTTTTCAAAAAAAAAATAAAATAAAAACTAAAACTTGCCGACAACTTTCGTGTACATTAATTTGCGGTTTAAGTGCCCCCACCTACCCATACAAACTAAGTACGGGAACATCTCATACATATACACATAGGTCATCATAATGAGTATTTGTTCTATAGTGTGGCACTTAACTCGCATTTTCCGACGCCATGTCGGGCTTTTTCCGCCAGCTGGGCTAACAAAGCGGCCGTCTGTCTCAAGAGTTGTTCTTGTTCAGCATTTAGACGATCAAGTGGACGAGTATCTTCAAAAAAAAAAAAAAAAAAAACAATTCTGTGCCTGATGGTGGTGGTACTGACAGATTTTCAACTTTGTCCGAGTATGTGTACTGAATTTATACGTAAACGTGTATTTCGTGCTCGTATGCAGTTTTTTTTCATTTATTTTTTTAAAAAAAAAGAATTCATAAATATTTCGATATATAAACAAATCAGATGCGAAAAAAATATATAAACATGTTGCCGCACGCAGTCTTTCGAAACTGACAGCTATTGGCAGTGATGGAGAACAGAACGTGTACGTGCCTATGCAACAACACTGATTCCGTTGAATTTGCCGAAACTAATTTTAAATTAAAATTCCACAGATTGATTGAAGAGCATATACTAATTGTTAGTATGTGTACTCGCACTCGTACTTGCATGCACACTTGTTTCGCCACCAGTTGAAGTTCGCGTCAAGATAAGGCTGCCATTTGAACTTGACAGTGTACACATGTTTGTGTTTCGCTTTAAATCAGAACATATTGCGGACAAACATGTCGGATTGACATATGAGGAATACAATCAGACGCATTTACTTGTTATAGGTGTGTACGAGCAGCTGTTGAAATGTCAAACGGGAATGATTAATTATTCGGACGCGATATCTTCTATATATATCAGTAGGTATGTTGAATATGTACGAGTACTCATATGTCATCGCTGAACCAGGTTATCGAGATCACCGAATCGGGGTTAAGTAAACAAGATTCATTGGGCATGGCAAATCCCGGCGGTTCGGTCATACGGTTAAATAATTGTTTTTAAACAGAAACGCTGACGGAAGTACACCCGAAAATAGCGCACTGGTGAAAGCCATTTTGGGGCAGAAAATGGACGCTTTTTAATTGAGGACTTTTTAGTCCTCCCTCTCTGGCAAGTTTGTTCGCCTCTTCATTTCCTTCTATCCCCAGGTGTCCTGGTACACGGTAGATGGTGACTTTGTTTCATTCGCCCAGCCAAGTTTATCTAGGCATTCCCAGACTAGATTCTAGATTTGATGATCCGAGTACCGATTGCCTTTATAGCCGATTAGCTTTATGGCATTATTGCTACTATATGTCGCGTCTGTTGTAGCGCTTATCAAGATTGAGTTGTACATCTGTCAATAGCACAGCTTTCAGCTTGAAAGATGCTGGTGTAGCTGCCCACGGATTCGAAAAGTTTAGTTCCGGGCCGTAACACTCCTGCCCTCGTTCCTGCCTCAGTTGTTGAACCATTCGTGTACCATTTAATGATGTAATGACTAAGTCTGTAGATACTAGATTCATTGCTCCAGTCTTTTTTTTTACTGAGCTTAATGTCGAAGTTTTTTGACCAGCTGGGAAGGCCAAAAGGGGAAGGCTATTAGTCATTGTAGCGTAGTCTTTATGTCTAATACATTTTCCTTTTCCTATTTCTTTTTTGGCCATTCTAAGAAACGTCCTATTTGCAGTTTCATTAACTACAAGATGCAGTGGAGTAAGCTCCAGCAGGACCTCCAGTGCTGCAGTTGGACAGACTGTCATTGCACCCGTTATGCAGACTGACTCATGCTAGTCTCTAAACTTTATACAGTCAGAAAGGTTCTTTTTGCTCATGCTATTGCCCCATAGGTGATCACAGGTCTCACCATGCAAATGTACATCCATCTGGGAATATGAGGTCGATAGCCCCATGACCTGCCGACTATGCTTTTAGATATCATGAGTGCACGAGTCGCTTTCTTGGTAACCTCTTCTGGTGCCTCTTCCAGTTGAGTTTACTGTCAAGGTGAACTCCTTGGTGTTTGACTTCTAGCACAGGAGTGATGATTGTTCCTGAGAGGGCAATAGCCTTCAGGTGTCGAAGCAGTAAGTGTCACCGTCTTAGAAGTCTAATTTGATAGAAACTTTCACTTCAAGTTCATTCCAAGCTTCTATGCGTAGATTGTATCCTTCCAACTGCTCACGGGAGCAGCTCTACCCTTCTATGCAGCGCTGCGCGTGTTTCGAGATGACTGTTATCAGAATCGGCAAAGCTTATGACAGTTTCTTACGATTGTCACCTTTTGAAGTTTAACGTATGAGTATGCTATAGCCCCACCGAAAATTTTGGAGTGGAGACTTAGGTTAGGTTAGGTAAGCGGGCTAACTAGAATGGTCACATCCTCATCACACTTAGCTTCATGTGAATCCATTGTGGTACCCATTATATGTTCCCACCCGTGGTATCAGAGTTTTGGTTCCAACCATCCGGGCGTCCTGGAAAACTTGAGAAGTCCGATGGTGGTCGAACCGATAGCTCGTCGACATGTTTGAAGAAAACTTTGCCCATGGTTATATTTCTAAGTTGGCAGAGGTTTGGGCAGTAACAGAGGAAATGGGCCATGTCCTCATGAGCTTCTTCATCGCCGCAACTTCTTCGTGTGGTATCTTAGCATGTTGTGGCCAGTTAGCACTCCTATCAGTGTTGACAGCGACTTGCTATCTTGTGGAGTGGAGACTTACATAATTCAGACTTCAAAAAAATGTCCGCTGATTTTTCTCCACCACTGTTGAAATGTCAAAAGCTTATGATGTAAAATGAGTCAATGGATTCTGATAGATGAATGCCCAAAAATGGCCAAACCAGTTCCGCAAAACAATTAAAATTGCAAATCGCGCCATAACACTCTGACAGGCAAAAGTCATTTCTGCAATAGCCGTGGGCGGATGGGTTACGCTGGTTTTGTATGTTTTTCAAATGCTTTTGTTTCTATAGTACATACTCCCGCTCTTTGTTTGGTACTACGTTTCATAGAAATCTTTTCCTGATCGCCCACTCTGTGGCGTCAAGTTGTAAAGCAATCTAGTTTGTTTATTTTTTTTTTTGTCTTGCTTTTTGCGAACTCATTCGAAACGTGATTAACGATCGGCGTAAACAAATGATTTGATTATTAATTATAACACACATAGAGAACCCTTCAGCAGTCATATTGGTTTGGTAGTAACCTCGAGCTATTGATCTTGTACGACCTCAAAATGCGATTACGTTCAATTCATTGAGGTTGCTTTTTTCTTCGAATCCATCCCACATGTGTGAATATGCAAATCTAAACCTAAACAAAGTAGTGTGCTGCATTTCAATCCGTTTCTTCTGAACTTCAGTCTGGAAAGGCAAACAACATAAACAGGAATGATTTATGTCAATCTGAAGTGCAACTCATAACGCTAAACGAAACTCAGAGTTCCATTTTGGGAAATGAAAGTGAGGAAAAAAAAACATTATGTAGGTGGAGGAGTGGCATTGCTACCGATTTTGGAGAATTCTATTAGTAATTCTCAATCAGCTACTGGTGAGCACAAGCTAACCATTTAAAGCTATTGGCTAGAATATTCTTTTCTAATTTTAGAAATTTTAATTTGCAACTTTATCTGACTATCTGGAATCTAGAAGATTCCTTAAGAGCTTTATGAATCACAAAACTTGTCGCCCATCTCACTCGACCTTAGGCACGTGCCTCGTAATGATGAAAATAAAAACGAAAATGAAAATTTACCAAAAAAAAACATTTCAAAGGGTCTTCAAAAGGTAAACAAACCTTCGTGTTCAAGGGGAGCGAATCTTTTGTGGGTTCGGCCCCTAAGACAGCACATCATCAGCAGCATGTTGTCGTCGCCAATCCTAGAAAACACACGAAATGGCTTAAAAAACGAAAATTCCTTCCTTAGTCCGTCCATAAATCAAACAAGAAAAAAAAAGAGACAAAAAGACAAGGTATTTCATATACGCGGCGAGGCGGCGAATTACCGCTGAAGTCACCCCCTCCTGTCAACATTATCATGCCGATGCCTAGTGTAGTGTGTAAATGAACATCAACTTTCACTAACTGTCACTGGCAGGTAAATGTACATATTTTCCGCGAATTTCCTTTAGCTTCAAGGTGATTTTCACATAATGATTGCGTGATTGGCGGACATTAATTCGCCTTTCGTGATGAACATTAAACACACACAAGCCAAGCGAAAGTAGAACAAGGCGACAAGGGATTTTAAAGGTTTGACGGAGTTTTCAAATCGGAATTTAAAGTTTTAGGAGCGCGTATATGGTTTTTGTTGGAAATTGATAAGCGATAATATTTAAGATTAGATTTTTGAAAACGGGAAAGTGCAATGGCATTGGGATTTCTTTTAGAAACCTTTCTGACGTGTATTTTGTTTTATTTCGCCGCTTCTGTCACCATATGAGTACTATTCAACGCGCTTCTGACAGGTGACAGGTCGCTGACGCTGTTTGTTCACCATAATGTCGATGTTCTTTGCAATTTAAGTGTTATCTTAATGGTTCTGCTCGGGCTCAAATGACATGAAACACCAGGTTTCTTTCTGCTCCAAAAATAGCAAGTTATTAAATTTTAACGAGTGAATTCTCTCAGAGAGAGGCAAAATTACGAAAAAGTAAAAGAACGCGTTTAATCACAAAATTTGCAACAAACGAAATGTCACAACATACATATGTGAAACAAAAGTAAACAAAGTGGTGTTGTACGATTTTAGATTTTATAGCAGAGTCCACTCTTAATGATATTCCAGAACCAATACTTACAGTATGGAGCAAGCTTTAAAGAAATACAGTCGAACTTCCCTATAACGAACTTCTATACAACGAAGCTCCCCGCATTACGATTTTTTTTTAAGTACGCAGCTTTTTCGTTCTATTTTTAGTGTGTTTTGATCTCCTTATAACGAATTTCCATACAGCGAATTTTTCTCTACAACGAACAAATTTGAAATAACAACAGAATTTCTTCATCAATTGACGTATTTCGAACCTTTCTGGTGATGAGGAGTAACGTACCGATTAATGTGTTTGAATCTCTAAATGTATTAGAAGATTTTGTTGAGGAAGAAAAATGGAAGAGCGTAATCCAAACTAAAATTACTGATTACTATTAATAAAAGTTGATAAAAACAAATTCCCAATTTCTGTATAACGAATTTTCTATATAACGAAGTGATTTTCTGGTCCCATGCGGATTCGCTATAGGGAAGTTTGACTGTAGCTGTAAGAGATGCAATATATATATTGCGAAATTCAATAATCAACATTCAGAACATTCAACTTTCATCTGTGTTCCTTTTCTTTCCATTCTATTTTACTTTAACAGATAGTTCTCACTTCTCACCGGCAGAAATGTGTTGGGCAAGAATTCGTAAGATTTTCCAGTAAGGGGAAATTTTTACTCTCTCGTTGCCTGTTTAGCTATTTTTTGTGTTAAGGAACGCGGTTGGTCTAGAATTCGTACAAATTCATACGAATTCGTAACAATTTTTAGGTAAAGGAACAGACATACTGTGACACACAGGAAAACACTATATAATATATACTCTATGGAGACTGATTTCACTGCAGTTGGAGCAGTTCCAAGAGCTTCTTTTTCAACGGAGACAACTCCTGTCAATGCTGAATTCTAATCACTAAGCACTAGGGTGTAAAAATTATAATTCTAACGCGTACGTGAAATAACCATCCTAAAAATATGCAAATCGTTGGTAAACTTATATAACACCCCGTTAAAATCTCAATCTCTAGAGTCAGTCACACATCAAAAACATAACGTAAAGCCAATAAAATAAACCCTCTAAATGGTTTTAAAATTATTTTAGACAGTAAAGGAAGTTGTTCCACACTGTGACCATAAAAAAAGTCATTATGCTCCTAACTTGTTTATCATGCCCAACACCTCCTGCATGCATTCTAAAAAGAGCGAGAGAAAAGAAACGGCAAATTACTGTCAAAACTCATTATGACATCCCCACCTTGAAGTTGTTTGCCTCCCAGACGCAAGCTGTCATCTGGCCCCATAAATACTTACTCGCTCGTATAACTGTCTACCATTTGATGGTTGATAGCAATTGCAGTCAATTTTATTGTATAGATGACGGTTGTTCATATACATGCATACATACGAATGCAACTGGCCTCTGTCTATTTAATTTTCTTTAATTTATTCAATTTGCGAAATTGCATTTTTTTTTTTTTTTACTGCAATCGGATTCACACCAACCAACGCATTGGTATTTCCTGACCACGTGACCGGCATAAGATGCAACAAATGATTCATCAGTCAGATCACGTTTTCTTTTTTAAACGAAAAAAATGTCTTTATCAGCTGGCTTAATGGCCGCGACTGTGAAACAATCAATTTGTCACGGAAATGCATTTCCATTAACAAACCGTTAACAAGTTTGAATGAAACACAGTTACTGACTGAAATTAATTGCGTGAATGGAGATCTGTGTTAATTAAGGCCGAAAGACAAATCCCACTCTCATCAGGAATCAAAGAAAATTATTTAAATACAAAAAAAGGTGTCGTATGTCGTGTGTCAGATTTATCGCCGCGCCGCCATTGTGCAATTAGCTGCATGCAAACGGGAGTTTTCCTTCTTATCTATTATGGATTAGGAGAAACGTTAATATTTACATATGTGTGACATTTCTTTTTTGTTCTTCTTATCTTTATAGATGTCTGACTTCTCGGATACCACACAACACGTCAGTCCGGCAGCATCTTTAATAGAAAATTTCCATAAGAAAAATGGCGCCATTGGTCCCACTGCGACTGCTGCTACAACAGTGGTGGGCAATGGGGGAACGTGTACACCAACGGTGGCCGGTGGCAATGGCAGCGGCGGTTCCCCGGGTGGTGGTGCCCTCAGTTCGACATCATCAAACACCAGACAGAATTTAATCAATACTAGTTCTAGTTCTAGTAGTAGTCTTAAGGAAACCTCATCCACATCACAGCAGGTAAGTTATTATATGGCAGATGGGAGTGGCAAACTTACATATTTATGGTTTTACATTTTTTTTTTTTTATATGGTGAGGTGTTTGTACTGTACGACTTTGATGATGGTTTTAAGTTGCATGTACTGTGTATATTGAGATCTTATTATTTGAAATTTAAATTGAGACATCGCGCAAACACTGTTTTTTGATACTTTCACTAAAACTCATACTAAAAGAATTCACTTGAATCTTTGAGATCCTTCCTATGGCTTGTTAAGCGAAGAGTCCACTGAAAAAGGTTTTTACTCAAAGGATTATGAGCCATCTTCTTAATATTTTTTGATTAGCATGATGCAATTAATCAACTAAATTTTAAAGACGTGTATTTAGTTCTTGGGTGCATGGAATTAAGACCGCGTAAAATTAGGCTGCGGATGAACTTGTACGGCGGCGTTCAAAATTAATTTTAAAAATGATATATGGCCGCGATAGTGAAATGAAATAACACCGCGCGATCATATTTCATTTTTCGATCGCCGCGCCGTTTAAATTCATATCGTCTCATAAATTTAGGCCGCGCGGGCCTAATTAATTTTTCTATGGGGTCTAATTTCATTCCTTAAACTTGATTTTGACCGCCGTGAAAATTATGTAGAAACAAGCCAAATTTAACAGTTAACATAAACAAACATACATTTGTATTTGTATGTCGGAACATATTTACCGTTAGCCATGACTTATGTATGTACAGAGCTGAAAGCGACAATTGTGATTTATATGACGATGAGAAAAATACTGATGTTGCAAGTCAATTAGCAAATAATACTGTCGTTTTAAAATTAAAGCCTTGTTGTGTGTGTCTTGGCTTGTATAAGGCAAGTTACAATGTACCCGTGTGGACACTTAATAGTTTAATGTGATTGCTGGACAACACCTGTAACAAATTATGATATCAAGCTGGCAAAATTCTTGGAACTTGGTTTGGAAGAAGAATACCAACCACGACTTAAATGTCCACTTTGCCACATTTAAAATTCATAGCTAAAACGTAGTACAGTAGACTGTCCCTAAGTCGAACTCTCTCTTAGTCGAATTTCTCTCTAACTCGGATTTGTTCGCCATATATTATCATTCCCTCCAATTTTCCCTACAAAAACCATTATCTAAGTCGAACTCCCTCTAAGTCGTCACTCTCTGTAACTCGAACACATTCTCTCGATTATTGGCACCTTTTTTCACCGCTTAAGTCGAATTTTTGTTTTTTTGTTTGGCACAAAGCAAAATAAAAATACATTACCCCTTCGGAATTCGTATTAGACTATAGTACTAACCATCAAGTACCTACACACTTCAATATCCTAGATACATATGTGTAGCATCGTCAGCTCGCCGTGTAAAGGTACAGTTTTTTAAAAAGTTACAACGCAAAAACAAAAAAAAAACATTGTTACCCTTTTCTTTGTGTTCTTGGTTGCATTCAAAACGGGTCTTGTAATGGATCTATCTCTGTAATGTATATAAAAAGAACTTGTTGGAGTAAGATTCCGGCTGAAATTTCAAATTCAGTTGATTCTGGGCGGTTCAACAGAGCCGATGCACTGATGCAGTCTTTATGTGCACGTTTGTAGCTATTTTTTTTTTTAATTAAGCAAGAAGCTATATTTTTTTTGTAAGTACGTACAGTAACCTTTTTTTATCAAACAAACCTTTTAAAACAAAAATAAATGTTTCTCTCTATTACTCGAATTTTTCCAAAACTCTCTCTAACTCGAACAAATCTTGTTATCCCGTAAAAATTCGACTTAGGGAAAGTCGACTGTATATGTACTATATGTATTAAAAAAAAATTTTTTATAAATAATTTTTTTTATAATTAGCATCTGTTTCACTCCTGTCTCCCTAAAACTCACAAATTAAAATACGAAATCCAAAAAATTACCATTATTTACGGTAGGTAACTATGTGGTTATAGCTTAAAAGTATGCAATGCAAAATTTTAAGTATACTCACAGAAACACCAGAGAAACGTTGCATATCTACATGTTTTATATGTGTTTGAAGCTCCCATATGGAACCCTATTCAATGGTCGGACAAAAAAGCGAGTTATGTTTGTTTAAAGATTCAAGTCTCTAGCCCATCGGAAGCAAAATTTGTACCGAACATTAGGACAGACAAGAAAGCGACCTACATAATTATAAAAAAGCAAATTCATTTCATTTCAACTGCAAAACCAAAGCACAAAAAATCACTTGAAAAATTAATATTCTTAGAGAGAACATAACGCACTTACATACTATACATAGTAGATCCTTGGCTAAATAGTTACAGTTACCGTTCTTGTTAGGACATATTCAGCTCAAGCAGACAACAAGAGCAACTGTTGACGTTATCTAGATGTTCGTATTCACGTCACTGGATAGCTAATGCAAAAATGTCTCTGTTGACGTTAGTGGATAGTTTATTAAGTTATCGTATATTCACGTAACCGCGAGCCTCCTGTATGTAGATTAGAACAAAATTCATTTTTATTTTATATTCCTCAAACGAAGTAGAATACAAAAAAAGGAATGTCAGCACCAAATTGGTACATTTTGTTAATTCGGCAAATATCGGGACAGGATTCAAATGTCGTGACTGTCCCGCCAAAATCGGGATGCCTGGCAGGCTGCAAGCATAGTGCTGGCCCGTGTTCAGTCCCACCTGTTTCGAATGTCTGATAAGCGTTAAAGAGTATCATTTGTCATGATGAGCTTCTCAACTCGCCGTTCGGAGTATTGCGGATTTTTGCGATACAAAAAAACTTTCATTTAATTTTGTCATCGGTTGCGCCTAAAAGTATATCGAATTATTTTATCCAATCTTCTAGTGGCAAATGTCAAGTCATTACATCATCGAATGATGATGAACATATTTTGTGTCCATCACAAATCATTCTTATCTAAACACCGTTTGTTGGGTCACCTTTATAAACCATTTACAATGATTTAAGAAAATTTTCCACGTAAAAAAAAACAAAAACGCTGACCATTGTCCTAATCGGTTAGGGAGTTTTTTTTTTTATTGAAAAATGCTTCCGATAAGATATCATAAATAATAATCTCCTTGAATGTAATTTTAAACATGTTCCAGTCGTCTAAACATTTCGGTTTTTTGTGCGTTTTTTTTTTTTTTGTTTTACATTTGAAAACTTAATTTGACGCACAATCTCAAGATCACCGTTAGAGAATTCCTCATGTAATGTATAAACAACTATAAAACCTCACTTGCCTAATCATAAAAAGCACTTATAATTTCACTTCTCACTGATT
This sequence comes from Brachyopa scutellaris, assembly GCA_949775065.1. Lineage (NCBI taxonomy): Eukaryota > Metazoa > Arthropoda > Insecta > Diptera > Syrphidae > Brachyopa > Brachyopa scutellaris. The sequence continues at coordinate 109,250,090 of OX459113.1, forward strand.
ACCTAATTACGACTTTATTTGTTTATAGCCGAGTCGAATAAATGCACAAAAGCGATAAAATTATGTGTTAGTTATAGTCTCACGTCAAAGTGAAAATAACTGTCGGCGGCAATTAGGCTGGCTTGTGATTATGATTGTAATTGTGACTACCACGCGTGTTTAATGTACACAAACAAATTGTATGCTTTATACTAGTTTAACCAAAAATTAATGCGTCGTTCAATAAATTGCAGTTCCGGTGATAAGATAACACGAGGGGGGTTTCTTCTTGACACAAGCGCTCACAATTTAGCTGCACATGTCGTTCCACTTTACTTTTGCCAGAGACATGTCTGATCTAAATTAGCCAGGTGACGAAGTGGTTCGTCCAAACTTTTTTTTCTTCGTCGATCAGTCATGTATAGAAATTAAGATTTTTTTATCGCTACAACCCACCTTATTCCTGGTGCTATTGTGAATGAGTCATATTGTTAGACATGTCGCTTGCGGGGGGAGCTTGTCAGATTTTTTTTTTTGACAGAATTTTACCGAAACTTAGATAAAATGTAAGTGACTTAAGCTTTTTATGCCATACTCTCTCGATGTTGTAAATAAGTTTCATGAGTCATTGTCATTGACAGATGAAGAAAACGAAAATCCGAGGCCGAAATGTGTTTTATTTTTTAATGTATTTCGATGTACACAAATCCGTGGGCGAGATTAAATCCATTTAATAATTATTTGCAATTTAAACAGAAATCCAAATTGAATGGTAAAGTGAATTTTCGTAGGAAAAAAATTGACAACATATTTTTTGAGGGAAACGATTGCAATTTAGTTTATAAGTAGATATTCTTGGAAATTTAAAATTATCTTTGATCGATAAGTATTCGTTTGAATATGGTGTGAGGTGGTGGATGAAATATTCGACTGATTACTTATTTTGACAAGTGTTCGAGTACCCTTAGTTAAGTTTTATGTGCTTCGATAAGATTCATGTTTTAAATCATAGAGAGGATTTTCTACGTCAAAAATTGTTCGTTATTGTTAATGCGATAAGATAAATGAATTTTACCGTTTTGAAGTCAGTTATATTACTTCTAGCCACTGTGACTATGGATATCTTGTTAAGATTGTGTTCATAACTTGGTTCGAGAGATAAAAGTAAATAGTATGGTCATGGAAAAAATACTGATGAGAAATATTAAAATACAATATGGCATAACCAATATTGAATGCTTGTCGTTATTGGTCCGCTTCAGCAACAAGAGACAGCACTGAGTGTTTGACATTCGTCGCCCCAACATTGGGTTGCCGTAAGCGCCATTTTAATGTTTTTGGGAAATCGCATTTAAAGTTTTGACTGCCTGTTGCATGAAAACCAAGCGCTGGGATATCATTTTTTGACACGATATTCATACGGAAATCTTCTTTCAAAAAATCTGAGAAGTTATTCTAAAACACTTTTACTTTTTAAAATATTTAAGATTTATTACAAAATGAGTTTTCAGTATACGCCACTAAAATCAATATTTGCTTTTACTCATACACATACGTCAAAAATTCCAGATTTTCGCAAACGTTTTCTAAGGTACTGTTTCCACATTTTGGAATTCTTTTGTCTTTTTCGGGTAGAGTATGCACGTACACGTTGGCGTTTACGTCAAAACAATACGTAGACTTGATAAATTGGGTCAAAACCATTCTGTATATCTTTGCAATGGAAAGAGATAGAGCAAAACGGATAAAAGACTTGGAAAGGTCTACCCCGAGAACATAAGACTGCATACCAAACTCAAAAAGTGCATTTTGGCGTTTACGGTAACCCAATATTAGAGCGACGATTTGTTAATTGATTCAATATTAGAGTTCAGCTCAATTGACGTTTACTGTCGCTGGAACTTTCCATATTCCACAGGTTAACCAATTTTCTTCTTTCAATAAAAACAACAAAACCGGATTACCGCCCAAAGGGAGTTTGGGAAACACTTCCAGGGCTCGGTGGCCATGTTTAATTTTTTTAATTTATTTTAGCTTTTAAACTTTTGGGCCGTATGCCAATTGCGTTAAAATTTTAACCCCTGACTAATTGTTGACGTTTGTACAGAGATGGATAAAATTTTAGCATTTTGCTATGTCGAATCGATTAAATGGGATTTTTTTTCTTGAACCCTTTATTTCATTAATTTCCCACTAGAATTGAAAAATTTCCCTTTTCTTACATATTATTTTAACTAAAATTACCAAACTGTTGTCCCAGTTTAACATAAAAAAATATCATAAAAAAAACATGACTAATAATTATTTTCGGTGTTAACGCTTCTGTTTGTAAATTATATGTTATTTGTGTACATGATTGAAGAACAAAGTTCGTAATTTATTAACGGAAAATACAAAGATAAAAATTTGACCAATAAACATTTTTCAAACAATCAATTTTACTTGTATTTGTACGATATTGCTCATATGACTTACATTTCTTTATAAAACAAAAATGTTGAACTGGTTTCAACATATTTTTCACGATGGGTAGTTCTCCCATCGTTTGTGAACACTAGAGCACTACATTTACCCACCGACAATCGATTGGGAGAACTGAAACAAACACAAAAGCTCTCGTCGTCTCTGTCATGCCTTCATGGGTGTATACAAATGTAAAAAACTAGCGACGGGATAATTTTTATGCAGCTCCAGAGCCGGCTAATTTTCTGAAGTCTATATTCACCAAACTAGTGTCAAATTAACATACTGTGTGCTTAGTCAACTTTTACATGCAGAGTTTTGAAGAAGGCAATTTTTTCGAATTCTCTTTTGAAATTGCATGTACCACGACAGTCTAATGAGTGAAGCAATATCGAAAATATACGAAAAGTATGAAGAGAAATGTCAAATGTCTCATCAATCTCTCTTGATCCTCAAAGTTATTTTATTTGTCTAAACACCGAAGATAGAGGTGTACAGAAAAATAGGACAATCTTACCAAATCTTCGGCCACATATTTCATTTGGTGCAGGGAAATAACTTTTCTTATATATGGGAATTAAGTTCACCCCAAGTGCAAAATAAACGCACTTTTTTGATGCGAAGTTATTTCTCACCGAAAGTGGGGAAATAAATTCACTTTTTTGTGAGAATTAGTGTCACTGTTAAAGCAGAGTTATTTCTCATAAAAGGTGTTTAATCATTTCACTTTGAGAATCGTGGTGTAGTGGTAAGTGCGTTAGGCTACTTCGCAATGCTGTCCGGGTTCAATCCCAGCAAACACCTTAAAAGTTTTTTCACGGTGCCACCTCTTTGGAATGTCTGACAAGTAATCAAAGAGTATCGTTTGTCATGAGGAGCTTCTCAACTCGCCGTTCGGAGTCGGCTAAAAACTGTAGGTCCCCTCCATTTGTGCAAAAATATAACACGCACACACAAATGATTGCAAGAAATAGGCCCTAGTTGACCCCAAATTGTAGCGCCACCTTAAGAATAAAAGAGTAATAGCACTTTATTCGAGAATTCCAAATTGTATTCTTGTGCGGTAAACTGTTGCAATATGTTTTACTGTATAAAATTCCGTTATTTATGGTGATCATGAAAGTGCATTTATTTCTCACTTGAAGTGAAGTTAATTCCCATGTAAAGTTATTTCCCTGCACCACTACCTGTCAGGGATATGACCTTTCAATTAAATTCAGAACTTAAAAAACAGCATACATTCGCATGTTTAACAATTTAATAATCCACAACAATTAAGATAAATAGCACATACATACATACATAATGTATGTACATATCAATACAGTGCTAGATTGGCTTCTCCCATCTGTTGCTACTAATGGTAGAGATGGCGAAAAATCAAAACAGAAAATAAATTGAATTGTTTTTTTCCACGGAATCATTTTCGGCAATAAAAAATGCAGCTTTTGCGTTTTACCATTTCATTCGTTTGTCAATACACCCCTCCATTCATGCGAATTAGGAAATATCTCAGCACTTCGAGCGAAGTCGAAAACGCCAAGATTGACTACTCGAATAAAATTCATGATGATTGTCATGTATTTATGGCCAAAAATATTTCGTATTTCTCACCTCTATAATATACATACAGTAATGTATATAAAATCAAAAACAAAAAAAAACTACAACTGATCTCTCACACACAAACCCCATGGCATAAATCAACATTCATTATCGTTACTATTCGTGGAATAATTTATTCCATTACCAGACAATCTATCAAGCGAACGCACGACAACCAGCAATTAAAAAAAAGCCGGCTTAGTGTGTCATTACAGAAACCACCCGCTAAATCTCACTTCATGATTAAAAGAAGAACCCACAAACTGAGCACAGTGTTCTTATCATCTCCTGACCAAATGCGATCACGTACACGTCGAAACTTGCCATCACCACTCAATTGTCATTCGAAACGTCTGAATGCTCCCCACTAAGAGGCTCACTTCAATTATCTTTCAAATGTACTTACAGCGAAACAAAACAAACATTTAAATTATTTTTAGAATATAAAAATTACCCAGTGCAAAAGAGAACAAAACAATTTTCCTAGGAAAAATAAAATATAAAAGCTGAGCTCACCTTAGTAGACTTCAACGCTCATGTAGGCCTAAGCTGAAATGAAATATACTATAAAACAAAAAAAAAAGCTTTTCCCCATCTTTACCATGCTTGCTAACCCCGCTAGAATAGCTGAAGCTTATTTCATTTTCAGTCTTTCAGTCAAACGAACGAGGACGATCTTTTGTCGTGTGCGCGCAGATTTTTTATTTATTTATTTTTTTTGTCCGACGCCACTCAACTCGATCAGTCTATAAAACGAATTTATTTTTTTTTTTTTGTTAAATTAAATTATTATTACATATGTATATTAAAAATCGATAAAATAAAAACGAACGAATATTATTTTAAGAAGATCATTTCTTTATAATAAAATAAAAGTATTATCTATTAAAAACGAAAACATTTGTGTTAAATAAAAGTGAAGATTAAAATAAAAAAAAAAACCAAAGAAGAATTAAATAAAAAATAAAGCAAAGCGGAAATAAAAGTTCTTTATCAAAGGCAAGACGCAGAACAAAACACTTAGACGCTTAGAACAAGGTTAGTAGCACATGCATCTCTCAGATACTTTATCTTCTTATACCGGTTTAACAAATCCACATGCAGTACAAAGCTATATAGATACTTGTATGCTATAAATTTCCCGGAAGATCTAAGGGAATTGCCAATTTTCCACTCAATTTCACTTCTTTACTCGGACCCACAATAAATACGAAAAAAAGAACAGTACAAACATCATAAATTAAAAATAGATATGAGCTTGATTCGATTTTTATTTTTTTTTTTGTCAACTTGTCTGTTTTTTGCTATATTTCAAGACCCAAAGAAATCCCATTTAATGCAAATTCCATCTAAAACAATGAGAATTTAATAAAATCATAGACACATGCCAATAGATACAGTTAGAAGGGAGAAAAGCACTTTAACCGCGTGACATTCACTTCGTATGCAAATGCAGATAGTTTCTAGTGTGTCGTGTTTATTTTGTAAAAAAGCAAATACCCGTACCAAAAAGTATTTGAATGAGTAATTAACTTTGTGCTGATTACATACACCTACACGCTCGTGTCTATGAAAATTTGTATTTAATACTTTATGGTTGATATTTTTTCCTATTTTGACGTAAAGTAAAATACGTGTATTTTACATTTAAGACTGCATAATGGATGATGTGTATTATGTTTTATTTAAGCGCAATTCTTTGGTTGATTTTGCTATATTATCGCATGACTTAAGACCCCAATTTTTATACGTGTATATGAGTCAATTTGTTACTAAATTAATGGACAAGAAAAATGGCACTTGTGGCCATTTTGCATAGAAAAAAAACTACATGACAGTGCCAGTCTACCTAATTGCGGTATCTGATCCGATTTAATTTTATTTAAATTATTTAAAGTTCAATGATTCGCTAATAACACGGTAAGATACATTATCTTATAAAAAGTGAAGAGCATACAATCATTTATAATAATAGTAACATTTGATTTGGAAATGATGAGAAAAAAAGAGCAATAGGAATATTAACAAGAGATAACTAAATGAAAACCAACACCAAATGCTCAAGTCTTATGACATAAAAGTGTTCTAAGTTCACTTTTAATTCTTAAAGTGTGTTCTCCCCTTCTAATAAAGTATTCCACAAATTAATGGAATTACTAAAAAACTGATGTTCTGATGTCGGACGGAATTAATTGGTCGGATCGGTGCCAGGAAAGAAATCTAATTGATTAATAAAGATAGGCAGCGTATTTGACTATTGCGCTACGTATGCAAGTCGTAGCGTCAGCTTAGAACGAGCTATAAATCTTCAACATACATGTCTATTGTATTGTGTTTAATATGAGTCCGAATGTACAGGAAAAAAAGTTAAGGTGTTCATATGGATCCCTGTGGCATGCCGCTTGCTAAAAGCTTGTTTTCTCGTTGTTAGGTAGAAGGGAATTATTTTTACAGCACTGGGCGAAAAGCTTAAAAGCCGAGCCAGCTTTTGGAATTCAGTGTTCCACATTACGAGTGATTTTGAATTTTTGGAATCCAATTCAAATTCATTTGTTTAAAACGTCAAAATCAGCTGTAAAATGATTTCAAAATTATTTGAGATTTTCAGTTCCATGTTTTTGTTTTGTAAAAGTGAATTAAAAGTTTACAAAAAAATTATTTTATTAAAAATGTATTTTTTTTTTTTGTGTTTTATATGATTGGTGAATATCGCGTGGCTGAAGGCTTGGTAGATCCACAGTCAGCAAAGTTCTCGGGAAGATGTTAAACATTTTGTAATACAAGTTGTTTTCGATGTGGACTTAACTGCAAAGTACCCAGATGGTAGGAATAAAGATGTTCTTTTTGGAAGAAATAAGGGATTCCGGGAATTATAGATTGCTTGGATGGTACAAAAATTCACCTTCACCACTAAAAATATTTTATTAAAATTTTAACTACAATTTGTTATCTTTTTCCATCTAGTCGTTGGAAGACTTTCACTCTTCAACCGTTCTACTAACTCGCACCACAAATCCTTAGTATACGCTTTGTCCCCTTAAACAAAGCCCTTCGCAAAGTTTTGATTTTCTTCCATATTTCAAGAGAATACTCTCTTGCCTCTGATTTTTTTGTTCTCTCCTATTAAACAAATCAATTATTTAAATACACTAATGAAAGGTCTTATTTTTTAATCACATTTTTCAGAATGATTCTGATCATCAAATTAATTAATTAGTTCATTAAATGTAAGGCAACGGCATGTGAATTCAATTCACGTCAAGAAACTCAAGTGAATTCAATACACTTAAAATAAAGAAATGCAGAACACGAATTTACAGTTATCATTTCGAATGGAATGTAGAATACCAAAATATTCATTTTCGAACATACAATCTATAATTCATAATTTCGTTCGGAATACAGAACACCCAATTTCACTGCTAGTGGTTGAATTCACTAAAACTGGAATGCAGAGCAGGGCCGATACTAAATCCTCAGAAATACCTTTACCAGTAGCGGCACAGCTACAAATTTGCTCGAAAACCCTGATCGCTTGGAAGACAGAATGTTGTTGGTTGTGAGATTTTGACTAATCTGATTTTGCATAACTTTCTCAAATATTTTTGAGAAGAATGGAAAATTGGGAATAAGTCTGAATTCGTCAACTCTGGGTGTCTTGGCGAGGGGTTTAACTTTTGGGAATTGCACAAGCGAAATTTCCCCCATAAAATTGACTTGAAAATATGCGTTATATAAGACAATGAAAAGGGTAAGACTATTTGCCGAAACCTAGGCCAACAGCTTACGATTCGATATTGAGTCAGCTAAATCGGCGTAAAACTTAAAGTCTGCTAAAAATTGGCGTATTGACAGGTCATTGTGCAATAGTCAGACATGCCAGCAGGCTGGGTATCCTCGCCAATGACTTCTGTCACAACTGTATGGATGAGGACGAGGAGGAATACCCCTATCACCTCCTACATATGTATCTGCCCAGCACTCTGATTCTGGGAGAATACTTGTTTATAGACCTTTAAGATATTTTCTCAACGGATATCAATAAAATATGGAAATTTATCCAATTCTCTCGATGGTTCCAAGAGTACCGATAAGAATTGGCTCATGTGGCAACACATTGGACGTTCTTTGTTTTAGATTTGGGTGACTTTTTACCCTCGAAATCGGAATAACCTATCCATTGGAATAGTATTTATTTTCGCTTGGAAACGGGAGAAAATTTACCTAATGAGTAGTAAGGTTTGATGTCGCATTCGACCAAGACATGGGCCAGACCCCTGTGCAGTTTTGGATATATCCCTGAAGATACGGCAACATTGCCGTCCAGGCTCAAACTCAGGCAGAAGCCAGTCCTGAGTACAAGGATGCCAATGAAATGAACTGCTGTCACTGACCTAGTAATAAGATTAAATAATCATTTAAGTGTTATGTAAATCACCAGTTTCGTCATCACTACATAACCATGCATTTTATTATAAAACATTTATTTATTTCTTCTTTTTTTTTCTTAGTGACAAAACCAAAATATGAGTCACCAAACCAGACTGTATGGTTGAACGGTTTGGTTTAGTTTAGTTTTTGTTTTGTTTTGTTGTTTTCGGTTTCCATTTACGTATTTATCTCCTTGTAGTGTGTGGGCTTTATTATTCCAGAAATCGCAACTAAGTTTAGATTTTGTCTCATCGATTGCTCGTATGAGGATCACTTGCAATTCGGCAAAAGCTGCAATATTTTAGATGTGTTCATTTTTAGTAAATCTTTTCAAATACATCCTATGATATGATTATAATGAATCTGGGGTACGGTAGAGATGTATCTGTCACGAATATCTGTCACGATAAAAACATCAAGAACCGTTCGTCCTAGAAACCTGAAATTTGGCACACTTATACATTACGGTGGTCCACATACATGGACAACTTATTACTCAAAAATATTGTGAAACAACTATACAGTAACTATACAGTGGGTAAAATGTAATCTCAAAAAAAAAAATCTGAAAAATACATCATGTGGAACATCATTCGAAAGGGGTCGAAACGAAGATTCCAAAAATGTTTTTCTTAATTTTTTTCTGTTAGAAACTTTGGGAAAAAATGTGTGAAAATTTACATACCAAAAGCCCCCTACTTCTTTCTCGGAAACTATTGAAGTCAAAAATATGAAAAAATCATAGTTTGTAGATGATTTATTTTTTGATAAAACCATAGCGAATCTCGTAAGTTGTATAGTTTTTGAGAAATTCACTAACAAATTCACTAACAAATTCATTAACAATGATTTTGAGAAAATTAAAGGCTATCCGAAACTCTGCCGCCATATAAGCAAATTAAAATAATTGTTGACATCCGCAACTATTTTAGTCCGGATTTGGTTGTTGTGTGCATAAATGGTTTAAAAACTGATAAATGAATAAGCTGAATAAGTTCGATCTGAAAAAAGTCCTATTAAGTTCGAAACTGGTAAAAATTATTGATATAGTATTATTCTTTATTTCCTGAATTATTTTTCAAACTTATAATCAGCTTTTCAAATGTCAAATCAGAAAACAATTGATTTCGAAACATAAAAAGCGATGTAGATAAAGTAGTGTATCCGGCGGATCTAATAATCACAATCCTAAGTGAATGTGAACCGAATGAGTGAAGGGAATCTCCGATCCGTCAGATTTAATAATAGGGCATAACTAGTTTTAAAACTACGGAACCCTTCGAGCGCGAGTCTGACTCGCAATTGGCCTTAATATGTATTTGCCTAGTGTTTTGCCTCTTCTTTTTGCTAGAGGAGGACACTCTGATATCAGGTGCTCCGTAGTTTTTGTTTTTTTGCTTATTGGCGGAATCTGCAGGTGTCTGTGTTGCTGATTTTTATTTGGTAGAGGTGGCTGTTGCGGATTGAATGTCTCGTCAGTCCAGAGAAAACTCTGGTCAGTTTTAGGGTTTTATTTGTTATTTTGTTGTTGGCATTATGGATTTTTTGTGTTTGCTTTTGGGCCCTCTAAGTTTTTGCACTAACTTTTTAGTTGGTTGGTTGTCCATTCTGCGATGACTTTGTTGGTATCTTCTCTTGTGAAGACTTTGTGAGGGCGTCGTCCAGTAAATGGACTGTTGGCTCCTTTTTTGGCCAAGATATCAGCTTTTTCGTTGCCCTCATGTCCTTCATGCCCTGGCACCCATATGAGTTTAACTATGTTTTTCTTTGCCAGAATGTGGCTTTTAATTTGAAATTGTGACTTCTTAGTGCCTTTAGGACAGCTTGGCTGCCAGGCCTTACGTTTATCTTTGTTTTGTTTAAGTTTATCTCCAGTGTAGGATTTGTGAGGCTGTATTGATGGCAAATAGTTCCGCTTGGAAAATTGCAGCATCTTTATGGAGGGATATGTGTGTGTGTGACATCTTTGCCCCACAAGTCCCGCTCCGACGCCATTCTCTGTTTTCGACCCACCTGTGTACCATTGTTGGACCATCGCTCTTGGTCCACTTTGGGTTGTTATTCCATTCATCTCTGTTTGGGAAGAATGTTTCGTAGTTTTTGACAAGGGTTATTTTTAGGGACATGTGATCGCTGGCACTGATCTATTCTTTAGCTAGATAGACCTTGTTCAGTATACTCGGATGTCCGGGTAACTTTAGAAGATGTACCTTAGGAATCTGTTTTTCCTTTTCGATCTGGATAATTTTCCTCTTATTTCCTTCAAGTGAACATCTGAAATTAACAAAAATAAACGCTACGCAGTTACTGATAATTACCGTTACATGAACAGTTTTTTGTTTTTCTGTGCCATCTTGTATTTCATTCAATTGCTGTCTGACTCTGAGTAATGTTTCGAAATTTGACGTTTTACAATAAATTTACTGTATAATCAAAGGAAACATGCCTAAAGTACGTAATTCTGATTTTTGCTTTGCAGTGATGACATACCACACACAAACGTACTTTTAGATCTTAGCATTTTATCGTATAGTAACGAACGACATTTAAACAATTTTAATTAACATAAATCCGATCACTTGTTGTGTCTTGTGATTAAGCCTTAATAAGCCTTCCCTGAAGTTTATAAATTCATTCATTATTATTGTTGCCAGAAACTACTTTAAATGTAAATTAGTTATTTAAAAATCGATAAATGCCTTCGACAGCTAAATTTGCAATAATTTACTCTTAACTCAATTAGCTATTTTTTTTTTTAAATTTAACTTAAAAAAATTATTTTATTTATTTTTTATTGATGTGTAGTTAAAGATTTCAAAAAATAAAAATATAAACTAGTAGCAAAGCCCTAGGTCATGCATATAAATAGCATAGCCATCTAATCAGAGGCGTTTGCGTAGTTTTGTCCCAAAAAGTAGATCGCGTTCCACAGCAATAAAATTATCTATCAAATGGTGGAATTTTTATACCACCACAAAACTTGCCAGCTACCGCTATGAGATAGCACGATGAAGTACCAGTACTATCGCTGGCCAAAAGCTTCCTTTGAATCAGAAGTGTTTAAAACAAAAACACACCGAGATTAGAAAGCATTCGAAGTTTATCAGGTGGCATGAACAAACTGTTACTTATGTACTCGTACATTGAATTTTATAAATAATAATTAATATTTATTTTTTATCTTTTTAGGTCGTCAACAGTAGCAGTACGACGACACGCGTTGAAAAGAAATCCCAACGCTTACATCACGTTACATCATCATCATCATCGTCCTCATCATCGACTTCTGAAATGAAGGCGACCGCTCTGAAGCGTGATTTAAACGAGATTAAGAACTCAATGTCTGAAATAAATGACTTGGCCATGAGTCGGACGGCGACACAGCATATGAACGACTTGAAGCTGAATAGTTCAGCGACAATCAATCAAATTCAAAAAAAGTAACTTTCCACTTTTGTCTTTTGTGTCAGTCGATGTTTTTGAAACTCAATTTGTTATCTTTTTCTTTTTAGAATCCGTTCCTCAATAGAAAACCTCGTCGATAGTCCAACGGAACCTTTGGTAACATTTCCCGACGGTGAGGATGACCATCATCATCATGATTTGAAGATGGATTTGGTAAATGCGTCCAAGGGAACGGCATTGACAAATGGTTTGAGTGGATCTTCGAAAACAATGGATACAGTGAAATTCGAAGAGAAACGCACCAAAACCGAATCTAAAACGAAAGTGATAACCGATGGTTTCAGTTCGGAACAAGCAACTAGTAATATGGCCTTAAGCAAACGCCTGCAGGCCGGTGATATTGATTATAAAGAGGCTAAGGCAGCGTCTGCAATGAGAAATAGACTGGAAGTGGACGGTGTTAAGTCAGAAGAGAATGCTGCAGTTGTTCAGGTTAGTATGATGTTTGGAATTTTCTGAAGAAAGCTGTTAACGTGCAAACTATAACAAGTACAAAACGAGTGGTCATGCGAAGGATCTGTTTAAGCTGGAAACGTAAAATATTTAGATTTTCGGCCAACACAGCTTTTGAGCATAGTGATTTTTAAGGATTTCCTGGAATAGATGTAGCAAGAGATTGGTTTGTGATATTTGTTTGCATGCGTCTGTATCAAATCGTAGATACATTGATCGCCCAATTTACTTCAATGGAATCGCAGTATTTAGCAGTTAATCAGATTTAATATCATGATACCAAGAATGATTATTACTTTAAGAAGGTATCAATATTCAGGCTTAAATACCGCAACTTTTCTTATGGTTGATCACTATACATTACTTGTACATACATACTTAGAATAATCTTACGAATTCGAAGCTCAAGCTTTATCATTTATGTACCTTTGAATATGGTACTATTGTAATGTTTATACGTAAACATAATTCGGTTCCTGCACTTGCTTAAAGAACCTCCGACCGCAGCCTTATATTCTTCGCAACCTGAGTTTTTTCTCAATAAATCTTCCTAGTATTCTTGTATGTACAGGGTGCGCCAGCTTCTATGTCGGTATGTGAATCTTGAATAACTTAAAAAAACTGATTTCCATATATGAGGTATTTTTTACTTTATTTGGTCCTTTACAATTTATTTGGACTAGTTTCTGACTACAACATCAATCAAGTGGCCGCCTCTATTGACCAAAGCAAAATGTGCCCTTTTTGCTGCGTTTTCCCATCACTTTTTCGAACATCTTGGGCGGTATAGCGATGATTTCGGCACGAATATTTGCCTTGAGCTCGTCAATGGTCTGAGGCTTGCTGGCATATGCTTTGCTTTTCAAATACCCCCGCAAAAAGAAGTCCGAAAGGGTCAAATCTGGAGATCTGGGTGGTCAGTCAATGTCGGCATTTTTTGACAGCACACGTCTACGGAATTTTCGTTGCAGAAACCGCATTGTTTGATTTGCAGTGTGGCATGGCGCACTATCTTGTTGAAACCTGTAACCGTCCAGACCTTTTTCACACATTTGTGGGCAGACATAATGAGCCAACATCCACCGATATCGATTTCCATCGACTGTTTCGCCTTCTCTGAAGAAAAATGGCCTAATAATGACGCCACCCCAAACAGTCACTTTTTGGTCATGCAATGGTATTTCATGAATCTCCAGTGGATTCTCTGTTCCCCAAATGCGCCAATTTTGCTTGTCGTCGGTCATCAAAATTTGCTTCCAAAAATCAGGTACAGTGTCAACCATTCGAGCCGTATTTCAAGCGACCATATTCTTTGAGTTAATTGCATTTTATACGGAAACAAATGCAAATCATCCTTCAAAATGCGCCGCAAGGTGGTTCAACTAACGTCAAAATGCTAAGCGCGGTGACGATACGACACACGTTGGTTCTCGGCAACACTCTCTCTTACCGCTTCAAACAGTTATTTGGAACGCTTTGGGCGTTGATGAACGGCAATTCGACACCAAACGAAATTGTACTGAATTGACGTTTCAAAAACATGTCTACTCAAGTCAATCGATTGATATATACATATGGTATGTCCATGTTATTAATTTAAGACTCTTTTGGTACAACTAGCAAAGGTTAGGGGACCTTAAATGCGACGAATCGGGTTTTAATCTGATATTTCCAAAAATTCCTTTCATCCTGCAGGTAAAGATAGTTTAAATTGCTGAACTAAAATAGAGGTTAGTGCTCTGGACTACTACGCATCCTGCCCCGGGTTCAATGCCAGCAAACACCCAAACCTGAACGATTTCTTTATGCTGGATCTCGGGCGAAGACATATGAGCACATTGTAAAAAATATAACCCCTTACATAAAATAATACAATCATCCTTCATCGGCCCTTCTCTAAATTTAATAAGATAACAGTTACCCGGTCATTGACTCAATGTAACTTTTCTTCACGTTTCTCTTATACTTCCTTTGTCTTTTGTTCAATAAAGTTGTAGTTCCAATTGGCTTGCATGGACTGTGAAGTTATTATAATCCATCCCTTGTTGCAGAACTTTATTTTCCTTTCTTTGTCTATCCTGGCGCGTTTCATTCGCATCTCTTATTGATTCCTTTGTTAGTTGAGCACGTTCTTTGTCATACCACAGTGCTTCTTTTTCAATGGGTCGTTGGCCATTAAGGGCTGCAATTTGTGCGGGAGAGGTTTTCGTGCAGACCATCTTGCAACCTTCTCAAACGGTTACACAAGCAAATGCCATGACGGCGCCAGTACAAAACAAAAGAGAAAAACATCTTCAAGGACTACGGGGCGTATGAGTAACTTTTTTTTTGCTGAACATTACAGTAAATTGCCGTAACCATTATAAATGCATACAATATTCGCATGTTTGCATAAACCCCTGATTCTTAGATTTTACAAGTTTATCATTTTAAATCTAACGACCAACCTGCTGTTGGTGCAAAGCTACTTGGAGAATCTACCATCGAAAACTCCCTACTGAAAAAGCTCCAAAAGAAATAACCCCAGCTGAACTTCAAGCTCTTTTCTTTATGAACCCATTAACATTCTAGCACAAAACAACAACCAAACGCTTAAGGAGTGTTTCCCTATCAACCAGTGCGCACAATACCAACACGCCAGTAGCACGAGTTTTATGTCCTAAAAATGGGTGTGTTGGCTTCGTAATCAAATAGAAGAGCAACCCTCCTGCGAGTAGTATCCCTTTGATTTTTCCCCGATTACCATCAGTCCGTGTGGGGTAGACACAGTTTTGTCCACGACTTTCACTTTTGTTCGGATAGTTTTTATTTTGTACAGTTTTTTTTTTTGCGGTCTACTCGGAGGACTCTAGTCATGACCTTATTAAAGTCAGTCGGGGATAGGAGGCCCATTAACAAATTAGCAAATTAATAAGCGCGGCTTTTCTTTTCTTTTCTGTCTTTTTTTGTTTTACAAAACTTACAACATAATTTCAATATTAGGGATAGGAAATTTAACTTCCTATCGATTTTGTCCCTAATTTGCGGTGTTCGCGTGCCGGAATGTAAAAAGTAAAAAACTTAACTTTAGTGCGATCCAGATGTTTCTAGTAAAATGTTGCTAACAAAGTGTTTTCCAATTACCGTGAGATTTTTACCATCGCCATCTATACACCAAAAAAGGAATCATAACAAATCAATTTTCCAGAAATTATCGGTAAATAAATGATTTTTTTTATTTTTTGCTGCACTCTTCGAAAGTTAAACAAAAACCAGTTTATCACAACTGACGCCGAATTTACTGAATATTATTGGCTACTTTCGTGCTAAATAAGAAAATTGTTAAATATTCGATTTGTCTTAATTATTCTCCATCTGTTTTACATTTAAAAAACACACACAGCTGACGTTTTTCAACGTCATCAAGTGCCAGTGACGCTGTGTTTTCTAAAAATATTTTAATTTTTTTTTGTTTCGTTTGACAACACTTTTAAGTGAGCTTAAGTATGAGTTTGGTGTTTTTTTTTTATTTAATTATCATTTTTTTATTTTCTTGGAACTAGTCCAAAACAAATTTGAATGTTGACGAAAGCATGTCATGTCTTTTATTAGTACTTCTTTGGCACTAAATTAATTATTAAAACAACAAATTAAAACACCTCACCGGTGCGGTTATTGAGTAAGAAGAAAAATTTTAATTTAAAAGAGTTTATAATATTGGCACGGTTTTAGTACATGTTTTAAAAATGGCAATCGCATTTGTCAGTGCATTCTTTTGCTGATTTTGTTGTTTCTTTTACCTGCTTGCGATGGCCGATTTTATTAGTGATTCATTGCAAAAATAGTTGTTGTTAACAACGTCTGAGAGGTGTGTTAGCGCGCATATATTAAAAAATTATCTTCTAGAAGAATATTTGAATAAATCTTTCTGCTGAAAAACATTAAAATGGACGATTTTTTATTGTTTTTGGTTAAATTTGTTCGGGCAATGTTTTGTTTGTTTTTTAACAATGAGCATCAGTCAGTTTAGTGATTTTAAATAATTTATCATTTATAAATTCGAAAAGAAGATTGGATATGTAAGCATGGGGAATAGAAGCTACAAAAGACAAAAATTAATTTAATAAACTCGTATATGCCTGATTTTATCGGAAATTTCTAGATTAAAATGTTATACCTGACGTGAGAAATTTCAATCGTTTTTGGAAAGAGTTAACAGATTTGAATCGGAATTTAAAAACGTATTTTCGAAAACCCAACGAAATGGAAACATTTTGCTGCACTTCGCAAAAACTTTACAAATGCTGTTTGGAACAGAAATAGGTCTGTTTGGTAACTTTTTCTGTGATAAAAATGGGACATCTGTCAAATTGTAAAATTTGAAAGATGGGGGAAAATCCTCTCAGAGACAGAAAACTTTCACAAAAGTAACCGAACGCTTTTGAAACACTTTTTGTCAAAACTGTCAAATTGTTTTTGTTTTCCACTAACAAATAAAGATTATAACATTTCACAAACCGTCAGATGGCTGGTTTGACAGATGTCTCGCTGACTCCAAGAAAAAAATAGGTCTGTTTGGTAACACACTACTTTTCGAAATACTATATAAATCACATCAATCTGTGTTTTTTAACTCGAAAAAATCACAGTGCATCGCAAGAAGAGAGCGAAATGAGAGCGTAAAAATTAAAGAGCGATGAAATTTTACGCAACATCTTTTTTTTGTAGTGAGCTGGACAACTCTGTCAAACCAGGCCATCTGACTGTTTGTGAAATGTCATAATTTTCATTGTTAGTGGAAAACAAAAACAAATTGATAGGTTCGAACAAACGTGTGTTTGTTTACTTTTCTGCAAGTTTTCTGTCGTTGAGAGGATTTCTTTCTCTTCGAGAGGATTTTACGTTTTGACAGGTCTCACTCGCTTGTGCATCAAAAAGATACCAAACACACCTAATGTAACCAGATATCGTAGAAAATAACTAGAGGGGACATTTTTTGACACTCTCATTTGGCTCTCTTTTCAGTAATTTCTTGTGATTTTCTTGCATACCGATTTGAGTAATTTTTGGTAATTTTACGTAATTTTACGTACGTTATCACCTGCCAAGCGTACGTGGTCAACAAATAAACAACAATTGTCGAAAATGATTTTGGCTGTTACTACTAGCCGCTAAATTGTTCTAAGCCGCTTCTGTTGTTGGATGTCGCTATTTACAAGACGCTGATGCTTGATACTGTTGTTACTTTCGCCTTTCGCGCCTCTGTTACTAAGCATTCATTTTAGTTATTAACTATATGATTAGATTAACATTATTTACATATGTAAACTTGGATGAGGACATAATTTAGAACCGATATTTGTCTTTGGATTTTATGATAAAATTAAAAACAGACGGACGTGCATCTAAAAGTGATTATTTTCTTTACATCTTTGCTTAAATTAAGAATGTCTGTTATGTCCTGCTTGCTGCCTAAATTTTTTATAAATATGAGAAATTACTTCTCAATAAAACAAAAGTTGAACAAAAAAACCGAATTAAACCTATATTTAGCAACAAAGAGTTTTTAATTTATTTTATATTAACAATTTTTAAAATAAGAACAGCTAAAGCAATGACGAATATCTTTGATGATTCTAGACCAATCTGAATATAAATGTCGTCGGCATTTCTCTATCGAATTTCTTTTGCATGAGAATATATTTATTTTATTAGATTTTTGGTGTTATCTGTTTTTTGTTGTTTTCTAAAGAAAAGTGATATAACTGATTTCCTGTTTTAACCACTTTTTAAAATTTAAAACGTACCTACATAAATAGAAAATAATTTATTTATACTTTAGTTGTAGCGTAAAAAAAAAGAAAAAGACAGGAACTAAACAACAAAATGTTTGGCATTCTGCAAAGCGTGCACGTTTCGTTTTAATTAATTTTTGTTGTTTTTTTTTTTTTAAATTACCTTTAGAAATTGCCCCAAAAGAAACACTGCCAAGCAGGTGCTATTCTGCTGACGTACTTATTATTCGTTGTATACAAACTTACCAGGTAGAATAAATAATAAAACCAAAACTAATCGCATGACGCTGATCTTTACAAATAAAAAAAAAACGTTTTTTGAAACAGCATCTTATCTAAAAACCTCAAAACCACCCCCGCCACCGCTCGATGATCTTCTATTTTGATTGTTACTTTGTTTCTTCTTTTTTTTTTTTGTTAAAAATCTATTTTGGAGTACATGCCTCTGCACGAGAGAGAGAAAGATAATGAAACGCACACTTATCCGTTCCGTACGCTTTTCAAAAAATCTCAATCAAAAAAAAGTATATCAAGTTTTTCGAAAAGCAATTTCGACATTTTCTTTCACCCAAATGACCAGGCCATTCGCTCGCGTAGGTCTTCCGCACGCGTGTGTATGCTGATCCGCATTCAGGCACCGACGCGCTAACAAGAAAAGCCGTTTCGACGGAATTTTCTCGAGAATTAAATAAATAGAATCGATTCGACCTTCTGTAAGGAGACGTCAAAGCGAAAAAATTAAAAAAAATATACCAAAAACGACCAACGATAAGATTTTCGAGTACAAAAGTGCATTTTAGAATATAATTTCATCATCTTTGACAATCAGTGACAGTACGAGTAACTAACGCGTGTGTTGACATTTATCAGTTGCCCTACAACAAACCTTTTGACATTCAGATGCGTATACGATACCTTTTGACGTTCAGATGCGTTACATTCTGACATTCAATTGCAGATAAAACTGTGTGTATAAATGTGAATTTTATCGCTTCGCGGTTGTACGAATATATAGACAAGTAAATTATGTGCAGTGTACTCGATTGCGCGCGGAAAAACAATTTCTTGATCTCTCTGTCAGTCGAATCGATGTTTGCAAGCTTTGCGTTCGCGTTCGAGTTTGAGTTCGGTGCTTTCTGCTATATGGTTGGCAGTTTAACACAAATATTATAAACATTAGTTAATTTGTTTAAAAATAAAATTCGCACACAGATGCTAATTTTGAATACATACTTTGGTGTGCTGAGTCTGTTTTTATAGCGCGTCTAATCTGCGAGAGTATTTGCAATTCGATAGAAACGATTTTTTTTTTTAATTTTTTTGTTTGGTTTTTATCTTTCGCTATTGTCAATAAAGACACAAAATCAGAAGAACAAATAAATAAACAAACAGAGCGAAGCATGTCAACCAATGTACCGTGGTCTGTGCGCAAGGGTGTCTTCCGATCGAGCGGACAATCTGATTTTATTCCGACGCGATCGCCGAGCCCGATTGTTGAGATGCCTTTGTCACCGACACCACCTCCGTCGTCGTCGTCGTCTTCGTCCGATTATAATACCGCTTCGAGGTCGCGCTATGAAAATGGACGCGGAAGTCCATTTAGTCCGCGTGTGACAATTGTCGAGAGTACGTTCTCACCCGGTGAATCGCCATCGCCGCCATCTTCGGTATCGTCGCGTAGTCGGAAACATTCCTTTTCGCCACCCTTCCCCTCTGGCTATAATAGCAGCAACAACAATACAATTAATAGAAATGTCCGGGATATTCCCATTGAAGTAGAACAGAATAAGGTGAGAGTGTGAAGTTAACAAAAACATGAGTGATTGATACTTGACATTGTGAAATTGAAATTTCAAAAATTCTCTTGATGACAGTTGACAGTTCTATTTATTGAAACAAGTGTCAGTGAAATTATAAATAATAATGCAAAAAAAAAAACAGTCTAAAAATAATAGTCCTACGCACTCTCCAATGAACAGAAAGTGGTTTCTCACGGTGCAAAAATAAAAATGATGTTGGCGACAGAAAAAAAATCCTCCAAAATATCAGATTCATTAAATTTGAGCTAAGGTTCATTAAACTAAGCATCTTGTCGATTGTGGGAAATCATATTGATTTACAAGTGTCAAAAAATCAGTAAAATTTTCATACGCCTCAATAAGTTTGTTCGCTGTCGCCAGCCCTAGGGCACACTGACTAGTGTCAGTGTATTTTCATGGTTGTCCGAAAACCCAGTGCAACCCCTATTTCATCGAGCGCAAATCGCATGCGCTGACAACTGTCATGCATTGAAAACTTTACATAAATTAGATTTTGTTAATTTTCGTATATTTTTGAACTTTGCTTAGCTCATTGTTTTATTGAGCAACCCATCCGAACACAAAAAACCCAAGCACAATGAGCAAAACTAACGCAATGAAAAGAAACCCCAATGACAAGTCAGATGATTTCATGTTTTGACAGCCCTTTTTTCTTGCACCGAAGAAATACCCATGACGAAACCAGTACCAGTGTCGACACCGAATGTAGGGCAGCATTTTCAGTGCGTTTACAGTGCAGCACTAACTGACATTGAACGCATCTGTATCTTTCCAGTGCGCCCTAGGGCTGACATCAAACAAACCTAATATTTCGGTCTTTCCATTACATGGGGTCTGCACGAGACATTATTCATGTCTGTGCTCATGTCTGGGTATGAAAATGTCTAGTGGAGACCACAATCAGAATCTTGAATCTCTTCTCTATTTTGTTGGGGATCGATTCGCTTAAGATCCGTCAAACATGGAGCATCACGAGCATGACCTAGAACAATATGGCCTGCTTTGCTTGTCATTGTTTTAAAAATGTTATTAAGCTCTGTTTGTGTGCCCGGAAACTGGATCAGATTAAAGTAATTTATTTGTATGAAATATGAAAAAATAATATTCCATAGACTTATCTACATATTGCCGCTTCATAATTCCTGATAATACTTATTGTTTAATGCAAGTTAGTGCTGTAAACTTTTATCTCAAAAGTTCAACTCCTTGGTTTATCTGAAAAAAACTGCACGAGTTGTAATTATGTATTTCTATTTATAATTTCACAACAATTTTTATCTTTCACTTTGTTCATTAGAGATATTAATTAAAATCTTTTTTGCATATCAAATTGTTTAAATATGTGCAATTGATAAAATGACATAATTTTCTTCATATGCTATGCATCATATACGACGTCAGCAGTCTTATACAGAACCAAGCCCAGACTCCAGCAACCATTTGTGCGTGCGTATTATTTTTTCTACGGAATGGAACGGACGTACAGGCTTTTGCCGACTCCAAACGGCGAGTTAAGTAGCTTGTCATGACAAATGATACTCTTTGATTGCATGTCAGATATTCGAAAGAGGTGGTACCGTGAAAAAACTTTTAGGTGTCTTTGCTGGGATTGAACCCTGGCAGCATACGTAGTAGTCCAACGCACTAACCACCACGGCCACGGCGATCACAAATACAATATGCTATGCAGCTAGTTATAAATTATTTTGCAAAAAAAAGTTCTGTTATTAATTTTTAGTTGGAACTGATTAATGAATCAAAATGACTTGGTGACTGATTTGTGATAGTGAAACAAGTATATTCAAAAATATTCTCCATTGTTTCATTTGAATTAGAAATAGGAAGTTATGTAAATCATTTAATAGGTCATACAATTCTCTGGCAGTGACCTATTAACTAGCAGTGAACCAACCCGCACTAATTAATATTTGAATTGTATTTCCCTCGTTGTACATACAGTGAGACAAATGGATATATTTAAAAATCTGATTGTATTGCTCTTTCAATAAAGAAATATCTAACTTCTGCAGCAACTGCTAGCAGGAAATGATATTTAGGTTTGATATGTTCCTAGAAACATTAAACAAATAGTTGTTTTTCTTCCGTTATACTTTTCACCAAAAACAAACAACAATTATATTTTTTGCTATCAAACATAAAATTGACAGTCTTAATTCTGCGTGAAGAAAATTTAACGAAAGTTATTTTCGTTCACTTTTTTTTACAACTTTCTCAGTACGCGAACACTTTCGTAGAATTTTACATTCAAGTTAATCTAAAGCGTGCTACACATTATCGATCAAAGCTGACAACCAAAACTGATGTAATTTTTGATCGAAGAGTCTCGCGTACACGCTATAGGTTTTGTTTGGCACTCAAATCATCGTTGTTGTTGTTTTTCGACCCTCTCTTCCTTTGTTTGCTTTTCGAATGACTGAATTTGTGTACATACAATCAAGCGAAAACAAAGATGGCCGCTGATCGTCAGTCAATAGCAAAAATATTTGCACCTCGTCAGTTTTGATCGACAAACCATCAACCAGTTGTACACACTTTCAGTTTTGATGGACGTCAACCAAAACTGTCAGCTTTGATCGATAGTGTGTACCACGCTTAAAACACGTACAAATGTCGGAGAAGATTTGCTTCCGAGTACAGTAATGTAGATGAAAACAGACCGGCGAACTCCCAAAAATAAATATCTTCTGTCTTGAAGGTCTTCATTTTTAAACATAATAACTAAAAGTATTAAAAGATAAGATGTCAACAGATCTTATACATGATACTCGTACTTGAAAGATTTCGGGAGATTAGCTTAAGCGTGTCTGATATCTGATGCTGGTACAAAGTCACATTTACATGCAATTTATTCTATTCAAGATACACATTTTCGTCAGGATTGTATTACGTCACACCTTATCAGCCCGTTTGACCTTTTATCAGCTACAACAATCCGTGTGCCAACAAACCAAACGAAACTATTCGTTATCGCGTCGCAAACAGTGTACAGTGTACATATACCTAATGTGAACAGTGGAACTATTTTAACAAAATTTGACAGTCTCTTGTAAATCGTTGCGCAGATGACAAGCGTGTACAGTTAATATTTAGATATTTTGTTATTTATTTGTCACTGGTTTTTTCTTGCATACATTTTGTTTTTATTTAATTTGAATAATTGTGATAGATTAGATCTGAAGAAAAGTCCAGATTGAGGTATGAGTAATATTTAAATCTGTGCCGTGTCCAGGTTCAATCCCAGCAATAACCTAAACCTTTTTTACAGTGCCACCTCTTCCGAATGCCTGACAAGCATTCAAGAGTATCATTTGACATAAGGAGCTTCTAAGCTCACCATTTGGAGAGCGAAAAAAACTATAGCTCCCTTCCATTCGGTTGCGAGAAGCTATGCTCGGTTCTCCATAGGACTATGCACATGTATTTATATATTTTAATTTCTTAATTATTTGAGGCTAAAAGTCTGTTCATTGAGGCTGTTCTGGGCAGAAAAGTAAGTTTTCTGTTCAGTGAGAAAAATTTCTGTCCGAAACCGATCTCGTTTGTGCTCAATAAGGTTGTCAGAACAGAAAAGTACAGGAAATCTTGCATCTCCTCTTGAGGTAGAATAAACTAGTATACAGATGTCAAAATCAGCTGTGGCTATAGTTTTGATTTGTTTTCAGCAATTAATTTGTTTTATTAAAGTTAACCATGGAACAAATTTAAATAAAAGATAAATATGGGCAATCTGTACCATTTGTAATTTGTTCAAATATCTTAGATTTCACCTTTAAACATCTTATATTTCACTTTAGAAATGACAGTTTACAAATGTCAATATATTTGAAAACCAAACATATGGGCTGTACTTTTCTGTTCTAACTTTGATTTGACATTTTGCATGAGTCTGTGCTGTTCTGATCTGGTTTTTCCTCACTGAACAGACCTTAAATGACAGCTTACTTTTATCAATTTAGAAATGTCATAAACGTTAACAAGGGAGATGTTAAAATAAACCGTTTGGGTTAGAAGAGAGTTGCACTAACTTGAATGCACCCATTCTTCGCTGCAGAGATTTTCACACATTTCTGTAGCAATAGGTCTGTTTGGTGTGTCGATAGTTTTTGCAATAATAATAGAATCATGACAGTTTCATGGCTCTCAATTTTTTTTACTCTCATTTGGCTCTCTCTTTGCGATGGATTATCTGCAAGTATCTGCAAGACCTTTTCCTCGGGGTGAACAGTGGACTGTTGAACTCTGTCATAATCATAATCTTCATTGGAGTGGAAAACAAAAACAAATCGACAGGTTTTGTTTCAAAAGCGTTTGGTGTCTTTTGTTCAAGTTTTTTCTCTGGGAGAGGATATCTCTCTCATTGAGAGAATTCTACTATTTGACAGATATCAATCACTTTCGCGGAAAAGACACACCAAACAGACCTAATGTCACATGGTTCTGTTTAAAACAGAAAAATAACAGTGACTTAAAAATATAGCCGTTATTTTCAAGCGCATTTCTTTTATGTGAAAGGCACGTTGTAGATTTTGAAAGCACTTTACTTTTTATTTGTTTAACTTGATTACTCACCATCTTTGTTTCCAAATGAAGGGACAGTGTCACCTCCCATTTGTAGACATCTGTGAAAGTACAGTTTGAACTTTTTTTGTACTAATTGCATCATGTTTTCTCTCTCCTTTAACAGGAAGCACTCTCTCTGCGCACCGGTGACGTTACCCAACAAGCCTTCAATAATGTAGCTGCTGCAAGTATTAAAGTCCAAGGCGACAGTTTTAGCGCCGAACGCAAGGCAATCTCACAGGAGCAACAAAGTCAAACGATGACATCGAATGGTGGTATCATAAATCAAGAAAAGCATGTATCATCAGCATCACAGTCAAACTATACCATCACAACGAAAGGAGTGTCCAGTTCGGGCAGTAGTATGATATCATCATCACAAATGAGCTCCAATGGACATCTAAAGTTTGACGACTTGAAATCTTTGACATCCGGTAGCTCACAGCGAGATATTGAAAGCGCAAAGAACAAGTATTCTACCTTCCTCAAGACCTTCGTGAATAGTTTGCAAGAGACGCGTTCGCACGAGAAATCCGCCTACTTGGACACCATCAACGACGTTATACAGAAAGCTTGGGCTGTGCCAACCCATGGTCACGAATTGGGATACAGTTTGTGTAATTCACTGCGTCAAAGCGGTGGTTTGGACATGTTGATGGAGAACTGCATGCAAAGTGATCAGGATTTGCAGTTTTCATCAGCTCGTCTGTTGGAGCAGTGTTTAACCACTGAGAACAGGACACATGTTGTGGACAATGGTCTCGATAAGGTGGTTAAGGTTGCTTGCGTCTGTACCAAGAATACAGACACCCATCACTCAAGGGTTGGAACTGGGATACTGGAGCATCTGTTCAAGCATAGCGAGGGAACGTGCTACGATGTGATTCGGCTGGGCGGTCTTGACGCGGTCCTCTTTGAGTGCCGAACGAACGATGTAGAAACTTTGAGACACTGTGCCAGTGCATTGGCAAATCTGTCACTATATGGTGGAGCTGAAAATCAGGAAGCTATGATTAATAGGAAAGTGCCCATGTGGCTGTTCCCGCTGGCGTTCCATCATGATGACAACATTAAGTATTATGCCTGCTTGGCCATTGCTGTTCTCGTCGCGAATAAGGAAATCGAAGCGGAAGTCTTAAAATCTGGAACTTTGGATTTGGTGGAACCCTTTGTCACCTCGCATGATCCATCGGAGTTTGCCAAATCGAACTTGGCGCATGCGCATGGTCAAAGTAAGCACTGGCTTGAACGTTTGGTGCCGGTACTGAGCTCTAATCGGGAGGAAGCCAGGAATTTAGCCGCCTTCCACTTTTGTATGGAAGCCGGAATAAAGAAAGAGCAAGGGAACACAGAAATATTCCGGGAAATTGGTGCAATAGAGCCGCTGAAGAATGTGGCAAGTTGTCCAAATGCCATTGCGTCTAGATTCGCTGCGCAGGCGTTGCGTTTGATTGGCGAGACAGTTCCACATAAGCTATCCCAACAAGTACCACTGTGGTCAGTGGAGGATGTCCAAGAGTGGGTCAAACAAATCGGTTTCGGTAATTTTGAGAGTCAGTTTGCCGAGTCCCAAGTTGACGGCGATCTGCTGCTAAAGTTAAACGAAGACAATCTCCGCGAAGATATTGGCATCTCGAATGGTATTCTAAGGAAGCGCTTTGCGCGCGAGCTTCATAACCTGAAAAAAATGGCCGACTACTCTTCAAAGGATTGTGCGAAGATGTGTCAATTCCTCAGTGAAATCGGACCCGAGTACTGTATCTACACGTACGCCATGTTGAATGCTGGCATTGATAAGTCCTCGCTAAGACAACTGAACGAGGATATTCTTATCGCCGAGTGTGGCATCACTAACTCTATCCACAGACTGCGAATTCTGAACGCTGTCAAGTCGCAGGAAAACTCCTTACCCAGTTCATCGGAAGAGAATATGGCCAAAACCCTGGATGTGTTTGTTAGCTACCGGCGGTCGAATGGCTCACAGTTGGCCAGTTTGCTGAAGGTAAGATTGGAGGATTCTAAAAATATAAAAAGGTCTAATTTGTATTTTGTCACGATAGGTTCATCTGCAATTGCGTGGCTTTTCGGTGTTCATTGACGTTGAGCGACTTGAGGCTGGAAAGTTTGACAATGGTCTGTTGAATAGTATCAGGCAGGCTAAACATTTTATTTTAGTATTAACCCCAAATGCTCTGGAGAGGTGCGTTGAAGACTGCGATGGCAAAGATTGGGTGCATAGAGTAAGTGAAACATTTTCCACCGATTGAAGTTCTTGGACTCAAAATGATTTTTTTTTTTTGCAGGAAATTGTTGCTGCTATCAACTCCAATTGCAACATCATCCCAATCATTGATAACTTCCATTGGCCAGAGGCGGAGAAACTACCAGAAGACATGCGCAGCGTGTGTCATTTCAATGGAGTTACATGGATCCATGACTACCAGGACGCCTGCATCGATAAACTAGAAAGGTAATAAGTTGTTAAAAGCTCTTTGGTCAAATAGGACGACTGACTGGGCTATCTTTATAGATTCATGCGTGGTGAAAAGAATCCGGATCGCATTGGTTACATGCGAACGGATACAATGGCACCGAGTACACCGGGATCCGCTTCAGTTACATACCAAAGAATGCATAGCAACGATTCCGATTATCAGACTGGTGGTAGTAGCACTGGTGGAGGAGGAAACACTGGCGGTGGTAATTGCAGTAGCGCGGCAAATGGTAGCATCTCGGGGAGCTGTACAGGAATAAATGCTGGACAAGGTGGGCCAACGATCACAACCACAACGGGGCGATCATGTTCTGATTGACTAGATTGCCCCACGTCTCCGTACACTAATTTAATTTATAATAATAATAATAATAATCAATTTAATACTAATCACCAACTAGCAGCTAATCATCCGGCAAATAGATACCGTAAATCGTCCAGCCCAGCTCGCACGTATTTTGGTGGTAATGGGCACCACGGTGGTAGCGGTGCGGTCTCTGGTGCAGGTGCGATGGGTGGCATTGGTCCGTATGGCGGTCGTGGTGGATCAAAGAGAAATCAATTATTACCGCCCTATCGAACGCATCCGATCTCAGGACTACCAGTTGCTGCTAGTATGGCAAGTGTGGCGCCCAACGCTAGTTCAAATGTTGCTCCCACGGCTGCGTATAGAGCGGCACGTCGCAGTTCAGCGGTTACTATACCTAATACAGGATCGCCTCCGTCTCCGTCGGGTTTTAGAAGCCACAGTTTGGATGGTCTGCTGGATGGACCTTCAGACAATGATGCCGGCGTTACTGATGAGAATGACAATGACGCACTACTCGAAGCGAGCTGCGATTCAGTGGTTCTCAAGAGAGATAAATCAACAATGGTGCTAAATGCACAGAATCGCAAATCACGTAGTTTGGATCAACTGTTGGATGGACTTCCATTGACGATTCCCGGTCCAACTGAGGGCACACAAAGTATGCAAAATCTTGCCACACCACACACACCCGATCTTAATGGGCGCCAGCACATGGCATGCGAACCACCAACGTCAAAACTAGCCACACCATCGCCCTCATCCAGAGGCTCGCAATCCGTTACACCAGAGCGCAATGTGGCCCGTCAGAGCCCCGAAGGCATCAGCTCGGCCGAAGATGACCGTGAAGATACCCAATCGAATTATAGTTCCGGCTCGAAGGACACGGGTAAAAGTTCAAATAGTCAGAAAACACTCTTCAATCGGACCTTGAAAAAAGTCCGGTCGCTCATGAAAAAGTAAGCAATCTTGGCTATACCTAACTACTACTACCATAATTTGCTATTTGATTCTATACATACATATGTATATGAATATGTTGTCTTATTCTGCCTTACGCCATTTGCGCGCGCCTTTCATCCCACCTTAAGCATATTTAATCATTCTCTTTTTTATTTTGTTGATAATCGCATCGTAGTTGACAAAAACGGCTTCATCGCCAAAAAATAAATAACTGCTATGTATGTACATGTCTAATGCTGATGACATTTGCTACATATTACATATACATACGTACATATATTAAATGTCATGCTGCTTCCTTCCTAAACAATATATTTTAAAAACTGCTTTTTTTTATCTGGAAAAGGATAAAATGTAAATGTCAACCGTCCTTGCAATATACATAAATAAGATTAGACAAAACAATTCCGTTTTTCATTTGTAATCTTGGTGATATTTTGACAGAAACAGAAGCGAAAAAAAGCAAAGCGAAAGAAAAGTGACTTGAGAACGCACCAACTACATATTTTATACATATTTATTATATTAATTAACGAATTGGCAAAACGCTTTGATTTAATGCTAAATTATTTAAAATTTAAGATAAAACAAAAAAAAAATGTCGAATGGTTCAAGTTTCATTTTAAACTAAGAACAAAAAGTTATCTGGCAATATTGTGTAATGCTGATTGAATTGAAAACTGCCAGATATTGATAATTATTAATGAGACCGTGTTTGACTGATTGACTTTAGGACTGTTTGACATTTTATTTTATATTTTTTTTATTATTATTTGTATTGTGCATAGTTTTGATTGTTTTGTGCATGTCAGTTTGTTTTTAGTTTTGTGTTTTAGTATTAGTTAGAATCTAAAGAAAAAAGACATTAATTTATAAGTAATCTGTATCGAACGGTGGTGTATCTGTCAGACAGCTGATTTTTATTCTACTTTCAGAGTTATCTGTATCAAGGACAATGTTGAGGTTAGGAGTGTATAGATAATAGGTCTGTTCCTTTACCTGATTATTCAACCCGATTCCCAATGTCGTACTTCGACCCGTATTCATAGTAGTATTGAGAGTCGAATCGCATTCAAATAGGTATTCCTGAAGTCGAATGCGATGTACATGACAACCAATCGCATGGAATGCATTCCAACGCATATTTGAAATGTCAAATACCAAGTGTCAAGTATGAAATTTCAATACAGAAAATTTCGTGAAGTGTTTGGTTTCTTTTTAAACGATAATTTATTTAAATAAATTATAAAGTATGAATTCAGTGAATTTAATTTTCGACAGTGAAAAAGAGGACATTGCGGATAATTTGACAATTTGTCATCGGCTCGCAGAATAATTCTTGATAGTTTCAATTCATAAGAGCTACTGAATTCCTAATATGTTTTGAAAATTAAATAACTAAAGTGCAAGTGTTGTGACATGCTTTTTTAATACTTAAACTTTAAAAAAACATTTGAGCTTTCTAAAGAAGCATTTAAATTAGTTTTGGATTAAACTAGTCCAAGTGCGGAGACGTATTGCAAGACGTGGATTGTTCATATGGACGAATTGGGACAAAACGCCGTTCCTTGAACTACGATCTAGGGAAGGAGAAACAAATACCTGTATTAGGTAAAATTCATGTGAAAGCAACAAAATACAATAATCAGTCAATGCGTACATTTCAGGCGATTCAGGATACTCTATTTGGCGACGATTCTTCACTTTCTGGAAAATATATGTAGACATAAAATACTTCATAAAAATCTTTAATAAATATTTATTAGTTCGGAATAAATGCAAAAAATACATTTTCCAATGTAAAGTTATTCATTTGTCTACTTACATTGTTTTTTTCCATTTTTTTAATGAAAATAGCGACTACCCGTAGTCAAATGAGCTCTCGACTATAATACGATTGGGAATACCAAAAAAAATCGTGAGTCGAATGCGATGCTTTGCTTTTGACAGAAGGCAATTAGACATGCGAGTATGTTCGCAGAATACGACTTTGGGAATAAGAATATTCGACTGAAGTCGAATTCGAGTAGGAAATACGGTATTGGAAATTGGGGTGATTGTTACGAATTTGTACGAATTCTAGACCAATCGTGTTCCTTTACACAAGAGAATAAAAATTTTCCCTCACTGAAAAATCTTACGAATTCTTGCCACACAAATGTCTGCCGGTAAAAAGTTAACTATCTGGCGAAGTCAGCTGTTTCTTTGGTTCTAAATTACTTGCATTTTTTTGAATCTTAATTCAAATGCACTGATTACACGACTCTTTTTTTCGTTCGTTTTGTCTTTCGTTTTTTTGACAGATACGTACGAAAGTGATTAGACGGTTCCTAATAATTTGTGGATATGTGCATACGTGATTCTGATGTTTATTGAAATTCACATAATATTTAGGAAGGAAATATTAAAATTTCCGTTTGAATCGCACTTGATGTATACTTATTATGGAGGATAATAATTGCGTTAGCTCCAAAATCAACTTTAAAATTCACCATTAGAATTCTCTGCTTTGTTTCGGTTGTCAAACGAGAAATGTCAAAGATTAACCGGAAAAAATCTCAGAATTTTCATTCCTGCTTTCGTTACTTCATTCCCCTCTCGTTTCTATGCCCCTCCCCCTATCTGTCAAAAAGACGACAGACGAAACGAACGAAAAAAGAGTCATGGGAGTCATGCACATATCTGTCCATTTTTGTTAAGCTCCGCGCCCATCGGGGCACTTTTCTACAGTTGACTCTATAGTCGACCTGATCTCGACGCACCTGCCTGACAATTGTTGAGATACCCTGATTGGCAAAACCCACCCGAAAAGTGGTATTTCAACATATTACCCCGGGGCGGCGCTGCATTTATCCAATGTTAGCTAATATGTATAGTAGTCGACGTTATCTACGTAACTATTTAAGAATAACATCCAAATATTATTATACGCATTAAAGAAATTCGCAAGCTTAGGTGTGAACACTTTTTATTTGAAACTCGAAATTATCGTATTTCGACGCTAATATAAATAGCTTATCACTTCAGTTTTTAAAATACATATGTCTATGTTACTTTGTTCTAAACGAACACAACTAACTCAAAGTGAGATTTAATCATACCTCCGTGCGTCGGTTTCTTTTTTTTGTGTGACGGAGAAACAATGTTCAGATACTGCTGCTCTGCATTAGTTCAAATTTTTCATATTTCTAAAGAAACGATGAATTTCTAGCGTCCGCTTAAAATTCAGATCTGTGTTTGAAAGAAGGACACCTTATTTCGCCATAACAATCCTATAATATTTGCTTTCTAAAAATTTGTAAGATATTGAGCATAGATAAGGATGATTAGCTGCAGGGTTTTTGATTCATGTGGTGTTAGTGCAGCATTACACATACATATCTATATATTTATTCAAATTTTTCAAATAAAACAAATATGCATCCTGTTCAAGTTTCGATCCTCAATATCTTAACTTGTCAGCTATAAAATACTAAATTGTCATCTACTTGCTGTCAATACAAAATTTTGTGTTTTTTTTCTTTTGGCGTGAAGATATTTTTTTTTTATTTGCATTTTTGTTTTGTCTGTTTGCATTTTTTGTAAAAAAAACAAATAAAAACTTTAAAACTGTAAAGAAAATCCATATCAATTTTGTTTTTGTTTCCTCAATTTTTTTTATTTGTAGACCGTAAAAAATTATCTCCGTTATGCCTGATGTGTCCGTGACAGCATTAATGAATGATTGCACATAAAAGCATACAAACCCCTATCCACAGAAATGTTGTTCAGTTGTAGTGAATTTTGGTTGACGGTGCAGCCTTGCTTTGTCCTAGTTTTACGTACAAAAATTATGTTTATTTTGTTTGAATTATTATTTTCGATAAGAAAATATTGTAGATTTGTTTTATTTTCCAAAATTTGTAAAAG
Source organism: Brachyopa scutellaris (assembly GCA_949775065.1). Taxonomy (NCBI): domain Eukaryota; kingdom Metazoa; phylum Arthropoda; class Insecta; order Diptera; family Syrphidae; genus Brachyopa; species Brachyopa scutellaris. The sequence goes on from OX459113.1 coordinate 109,282,334, forward strand.
TCATTACATGTATTTCATTTTTTTTTTTTTTTAATAATTTATTTCTATTGTGATTTTCTTCATAGACTTATTTATTTTATTTCTTTTTGATCTTATTATTTGGTTTTTTTTTGACACACTCTTTCACGCACACACAACAATTCTATGAACAATTAATAATCAGCAATGAAAGCGAAGATGATGCTGAAATGCCAGGAATAATACTTTCAAAAATTAATACGCCCTCTTCTGGGAAAATGATTTTCTGGTAGACAACACACATAATATAGACATTATATACACAAACGACGCAGTTACATAACTAACAAGAAAAATATTTCCACAAACTACATATAAACCATGTAGCTAGTAACTTGTACTTTCTTAGACTGGTCTAAGAAAACTTTTATCAAGTTAAATAAAAAATAATTGAACAAACACAAAAGAAATGTCCACCTTAAAAATATATAAAAATAAACTATAATAATTTTGTATTTTATATTATTTTGTTGTTGTTTCGTGCAGTAAATTTGTTTTAAATTAGTGTAATTTGTTTTTATCTTGAATTTAAATAAATCAACATTATAATCAATTCGAAATGCCAATTTGAAATAAATTTCTGTTATTGCAAAAAAAAATCTACTTAAATAGAAAAATGAACTTAAAATAGAAAATGATGGTGCCTTAATTTTTTACCGCTTTTTGCAGAGAAACTTAAAATAAATAAAATAGAAAAAACTTACATTTTCTTAAGAAAAAATAAAACAAAAAAAAAAACATTTCATTGTGAAAAGAAACAAAAAAATATATTAAAACTATTTTAAGTTTTAACACTAATTTAATTTATAGTACCTGTTAAGTATATTTTATTAATAAATATGAAATTCTGTCTTAACATTGTGATTTTAATTTTTATTCATTTATAAATTTTACTAGGTATGCATAAATTTATAAAACAAAAGATTTTTTTATATTTTTTGGATGTAATGTCTAAGAAAACAAGTAAAAAAAAACTTTGAATGATCAAAGAAGAACGATTTCTCACTAAATTAATTTGTAATTATGCCACTTGTTTTTTTTTTTATTATTATAACTATTATGTGGCAGAATATATTTAACTGCAAAAAGAAAAAAAAATAGCATCATATTACTACATAGTTACGTTTGAAGAGCAAATATTCATTTATGTATGTATTTCGAAATTATTTCTGAATTCGCACTTCTTAGTTGTTAAATATTATTAATTGTAATATTTAAAATTTAGGAGTACTATATGGTAGATTTATGTTTAGAGAGATTAAACATTTACAGCAACATGCAAAAAATATGTAAAAAAAAATATTCAATGATATGAATAAAGATACAAAAGTAAATAAAAACTTTTCTAAACTAAAAAAAGAAAAAAAAACTAAAAGAAAATTATGTTTTATTTTAAGATATTCCATATTTCCTGTTTCATCGTTGAAGGACAGACTGTCTCCTCAGAATTTAATTAGTCTCTCTGTTGATAGAGCAGAGGATATATATGTAGGTGGCACCACTTTACACCAATAGACCACAACATCCTCAGCAGTTGAGAAACTTGTCTGTCAGAAATATTATGCTGCTTGGTTTCTTCATTTTAGAAATTAATTTCCTTGAATTAAAAATATGCATTAAATAAGGTGTTTGGTTTCAGCAGAGAGTGAGGAGACGGTTGACTCTCTCGTAACCGGACACTGACGGTACCGAGAAATTTGTCCGGTTATGGGAGAAAAAAAAAATTGACGTTCGTTTAAAAAGAAACACAATAGGCATGTGGTATTTATTTTATTATATAAAGGAATTCATTTTTATGTCATAAACACAAATTACCAAAAAATACTAATTTCTGCGTATGACAATCAAGCGTAAAATGACACATACATACATACACTTAACATACAAACCTATTTAAAAATGCAATAGGATTTATAAATGCACGTAGTTGTTGGAAAACACGTTCGCGGACAAGACTGCATATGCCGTCAATGGTTGAGGAAATAAGCGGGTCATCACAATTTTAGATACGAGTATGTCAGGACAAGATGGGAACCCTGACGAGAAATACAGTAAACTTCCATATTCCGGCATTATTTGTCCTACCAGAGACAAATTTTCACTTCACTGTAACCAGCGGAATCATTTTTATCTTTATACAAAATTCGTCCAAATAATATAAAATATCTCTCAAAATGCCGGAGATATGCGTGTGTCATTCTAGTATTCCCCACCGAAAATTATGTGTCCGCGAACGTGATGACGCAAAGGCAGTTTACTTTTTTTTTTCATTTCTTTGCAAAGTGTAAAGAGGAAAAAAAATCAAAAAAGAGTATGTTAAAAGTTTGCATACGTAGATGTGTTTTGTCCATTTAAGAGAGAGCGACATTCTATTGCGGATACGAAAATTTGTGTACGTGTCCGGTTATGGGAGAGATTTTTATATGAAAAATCGTGTATTTATTTCCGTTTTTTGAAATCTGTCCGGTTATAAGAGGTGTCCGGTTATGAGAGGTGTCCGTAAGGAGAGCGTACACTGTATTTGCTATTACAAAATGCGACTGTAGTCGTATACGACTCACAAATACGAAATTAAGAATTGGAGTGACTGTTCCACTTACGACTTCAGGCCGCTTTCCAATATGTCAACCTTCCGGTTTGATTGCTTCTTTTATAACTCCATACAAAAAAATAAATCAATCTTAAGGTGGGTATCCACAAGCATGCAAGATTGCGCATTGCCTGTGAGTGCGCACGCCTGTGTGCTTTTAACATTTTTTTGAAATCCGCTGGCATGCGTACGCAAACATAGGCGTGCGCATTCATGCGCAAGGAGTGCGCAAATTCTGTCGTTCTCTTTTTTGATATTCTATAGATATTAGGTCTGTTCCTTTACTTGAAAATTGTTACTGATTCTTACTGATTCTTACTGGTTTTAGATATATCGCGTTCCTTTACACAAAAAAGTAGTAACAGAGAGAGGCAACGAGAGAGTAAACATTTCCTCTGACTAAAAAATCTTACTATTTCTTACTGGACAAATTTCTTCCAGTAAAAATTGAACTATCTGTCAAAGTCAGCTGTTTCACTTGTTTGAATTATTTGCATTTTTTTATTTTAATTCAAAAAGTAAAAAAAATGGAGAGAAAAGGAACATAGATGAAAGTTGAACGTTCTGAATGTTGAAATTTGCATTTCGCAATATATTGCATACTGTATTGGTTCTGGGAAATCATCAGGGATGAACTTTTCTGTAAAATCCAAAATCATACAACAACACTGTTTACTTTTGCTTCACATACATATGTTTATGACATTTAGTTTGTAGCAGCTTTTGTGGTTAATCGCGTTCCTTTACTTTTTGGTGATTTTGCCTTACTCCGAGAGAATTTTACCCCCACTCCTTGAAATTCAATAATTTACTATTTTTGGAGCAAAAAGTATTTATGAAAGTTTCCCGGAATTGTGGCAAGTGAAGGGTGAGTCAGTCATATGAGCAATGCGCATGCATTCATGCTAGTGGATAGCAAAACAAATTTACGCAAAAATCTGCACAAATACAAAATTTACGCACCTTATTGTTTAGTTTCGCCCGGAAAATATTTCACCCGAAACATTTTTGTTCGCCCGAAATTTCAAAAGCTGTTGTGAGTTTCGCCCTAATAAAATTTTATTTCGTTTTGTTGAGATTTTAAAAACAAATAAACAAACCAATTACATTTTCCGCCTTTTTTCTCTTTTTCGCTTAACATAAATAAGTGAACATTTTGTCAATGGTGTTTTATTTCGCCCGCATAAAGTTTCGGGCGAAACTCACAATAGGAGAATAGTGAAATGTAATTTTTTCGGGCGAAATGCTGTTCGGATGAAACTCACAATAAGGCTGAATAAAAACAAAGCAACATAGTGCATGCTAAGCCCTCTGAACGCAATGAAAACAGCAAACAGTGCATGCTGAACTCAACCAAATTAAAACAGCGTTTATTTACCACACAAATAATCAAACAATTAAAATTTTGGTCTTGGAAAGCACAGCCTTACAGCTTTCGTTTCGTTCTTTATTCAGTGTACGTTGCAGCGTTGCCGTTTGGGACGACGCTTTTGTGTCATTTGGACGCTTTTTCGGCGATGGGACCCGGGACCCCACTTTTCAATAAATCTCCGATTTTGACGGATTTTGAAAATATAGGACCCTTTTTTCAATTTATTTTCATTTCATGTTTCTTTTACTGTAAAGCATGGTACTTTACTCTTAAAACACACCCATTTTGTTCCAACAGTGATGAAATCAACAAAGTATTTTTGTTAGTCAGAATTTCCCTTCCAAACACTCGTTCTGCATACAGAATCTTTGTTATTTTTTTTCCAATATTTTTTTTATTTTAAGTTCAGCAATAGGATACAGTTTTTCGAAAAATTGTTTTTTTTCATAAAAATATAAGTGGGACCCCTTTTTTGCTTCTGGACCCCTTTTTGGTAGTGATGAGCAAAAAATTACTACCAGTGAATTATTCTTCGTGAATGAAAAATAACAGTCGCAGTCTGTTAACGACTTGGAAATAAACAGTGAATCGCTAAATCTTGAATAGTTTCACGTCACAGTTTGGAATTCCCAAATAACGATGTCACAACAAAAGTCGCGGTCGTGAGTATGAACGTGAGGTGCGAGGCAGTGAATGATACGTAGAACAAAGCAGAAGACGGTGAACGATATTGTGTATACTATACTAGCCGTGTTTTTTTGAAACGTAGCTAGCCAGTAGTTGTGAGCAAAGTCAAATTTCACACGTAAAACAAATACAACAATCAGCTGGCTACAACTCTTGATTTTATCCGCAGCCAAAAGCAGCTGGCTAGGAATGTTGTGATATCTCATGGCAAGGTGGCGCTTAAAGCGATTTGTAGAACATTTGACAGACTGCCGTGTACGAAAATTGTATAATTTCAATTACTTAATGATGTTTCACAGAAATAATCCACTATATTATGATTTCATATCACTTTATGTAAATTATCCATTGAATAAATTACCGAAATTAATTGTTTTCACAACAAATAACAAAAAATCGATTTGGTTGAATGCCGAATACTTTGACAGTTCACACTTAACAGCTGATCGAAACCACACACATATTATTGAGATTATAAGTAAATGTGTATACGCCATTAGTTTAGTTTAAGTTCCAAACGCACGATGGCGTTCGTGCTCGTGTTGTTTTGTTAAATGTCACTTTCAAAATAACGACTGCTCTGTATTCTTTTGTGGCTGGCAGATGTGCCTCTTAATTTTTCCTTTTTGTTTTACTTTAACAATAAAGTTCTTTATACATTAAATTGTTTCTGGTCTTTTTAATAATTACAACAGGTTATGGGCCCAGACCATACCAAAATAATTTAAAGTATAAAATTAAAATTTGTTTGCTTATTAATAACATCGAAACATGGAAGGAGAACGATTTAACATTGACCGATTGGAAGGAGGTTCTAACTGGCTTACATGGAAATTCCTGATGAAGCAGTTTTTGGAAGCAGGTGAGTTGTGGGACGTCGTAGATGGCTCTTCAGTTGTTCCGATAGCTGGTGCTACAAACTATGCAGCAGAACTTGCTACTTGGAGGAAGACTGATGCAAGGGCACGACGTGCAATCTCCGGTGCATGTCACAAGCAGCCGCTGTTACAAATAATGAATTGTGATACAGCATGCAATATGTGGACGACACTCAAGAGCACCTATGAACAGGCTTCGAAATCTAATATTTTGTTTTTACAACAAAGATATTATAGTTTTTCCAAAGATCCGTGTGATGACATTGCAACTTTCTTGTCAAAGCTGATGGAAATTGTCCAACAGATGCGGGATCAGAAGGAAATAATCTCCGATTCAATGGTAATGACAAAAATCCTCATGTCACTTCCAGCTAAGTTCAACCATTTCCACAGTGCTTGGGAATCAACTAGTTCAGCTGAGCAGACGATGCCAAATTTGCGTGCCAGGCTAATGGCAGAGGAACTTCGATTAAAAGCGCAAGGTGAAGTGGAAAGTGTGGAAGCGTTGATTAGTAAGCGACATTTTACGAAAAAAGGCAATTCGTCCAACAGAGCCAAGGACAGCAACAACAAGAAACATGAAAAGCCAAAAGGAGCATGTTTTTCCTGTGGTCAAAAGGGACACTGGAAGCGTGACTGTCCACGTAAGCACAACGAAACAAAAACAAAATCGTCCGGTGCTTTTATTAGTCACGTCGTTTTTCATCCTGCTGATGAGGATATGTGGGTGTTAGATTCAGGGGCAAGCGACCACATGAGTCATCATCGTGAGTGGTTCCAGAATTTCAAGAAAGCATCGATTAACGTTACTGTTGGGAATGGTATGAAAATCGTAGCTCAAGGAAAAGGGGACATCCAAATTCTTGCGTACAACGGCAGTAAATGGATTCGAAAGCACATAACAGATGTGTTGTATGTTCCAGAAATTCATCTGAATTTATTTTCAACAGGAAAGGCTATGGATCGTGGGTATTCGTTTCGGTCAAATAGCAAATGCTGTGAGCTGTTGGATGGAGACGAAACTGTTGCAGTGGGAGCACGACATGACAAGTTGTTCAGGATGTTTTTCAAAGTGGTTGAGACAACACAAGACGACGAAGTATATGCAAATGTGATAACAAAAAAGGATTCACTTCGTGTTTGGCATGAACGTCTAGGGCATCAACACTTGTCATATGTGAGAAAGTTTCTACAACGAATGGGTATCGAATTCATCAACGAGGAGTTTACATGTGAAGCATGCGTCTATGGAAAGCATCATCGTGGCAGTTCTAAAAGTCGTGAACAAGTATCGAAAGCATGTGGACAAATTATTCACGCAGATGTATGCGGACCGATGGAAGAAAACTCACTTGGTGGATCGAGATATTTTTTGTTGCTGAAAGATGACTTCTCTCATTTTCGTCGTGTGTATTTTTTGAAGCACAAATCAGAAGTAACGAGTTACATCAAGAAATTTGTGAAAATAGCACAAAAAGAGCAAGGCCACAATATTCGTGTTTTGAGATCCGACAATGGGACCGAGTTTGTCAACGATGAGTTGAAATTGTTTTTCAATGACATGGGTATTCATCATCAACGTACAGTCCCTTATACGCCACAACAAAATGGCTGTGCGGAAAGGGAAATGCGGACGATTGTTGAATCGGCAAGAACCATGCTTCATGCAAAGAAAATGGAAAAGAAGTTCTGGGCGGAAGCAGTGAATACTGCAGTTCACACTTTAAACCGCGCTGGAACGAGTAAAGTTGCCGATAAGTCACCGTACGAGTTATGGTTCAACAAACAATCGAAAGTGGAACATCTTCGCATTTTCGGATCTGACGTCTTCAAACATATACCGAAGGAAAAGCGGCATAAACTAGATCGAAAAGCAGTCAAATGTGTGTTTGTTGGGTATGACGACAACTCGAAGGCGTATAGAGTCTGGAATCCGGAAACGAACAATATAGAAGTGGCATGTGACGTAATTTTTCTTATGGAAGAAGCAATGGCTGTTGTTGATACTGGCGACGTTGAGCAGAATACTGATGACGTAGGCGGTGAAGATTTTTTGGAGTCAGATGGTGCTGAAGCAGATAAACCTGAATTGGATTCACAAGGAACGCCAGTGGATCAAATATATGATGGTGCTGTTTGTAGTCTAGACAACAAAAATATAGTGAAGAATCGTCTACGAGATCGAGTTGCATCGCCTCCACGTCGACGTATAATTTTTGATGAAACAGCTAATCAAGCAGCAGCTTTAATGGCAGTTTATGATGAACCCCAGTCATATGAGGACGCAATTACATCACAAGACCACAAGCAGTGGGAGAAGGCGAAGGATGAAGAAATCGAGTCACTTTCGAAAAATAACACATGGACGTTGGTCGAACCGCCGGAGGATCATAAGGTAATTGATAATCGTTGGGTGTATAGGTTGAAGCAGAAAACAGATGGCAGTATCGAGCGCTTCAAAGCACGTTTGGTTGTGCGAGGTTTTACACAACAATATGGCATTGACTATCAAGAAACTTTTAGTCCTGTGGTTAAATTTACATCAATACGTACCATACTTGCACTAGCGGCTTCGAAGCGTATGATGTTAAAGCAGTTTGATGTAAAGACCGCATTCCTGAATGGAGACCTAACTGAGAACGTGTTTATGAGACAGCCAATGGGTTTCAATGATCGCAGTGGAAGAGCGTACGTAGAGAAGGTGCTTCACCGTTTTGGGATGGAAAATTGTAATCCAGTCGCAACTCCATCGGATAATTCACAAAACTTGAGTGATTTTGATGCAAGCGAGAAATCAGTTTTTCCGTACCGTGAAGCAGTTGGCAGTCTTATGTATCTGGCTGTAGGAACACGGCCAGATATCAGTTTCGCAATTGGAAATGTTAGCAGGTACATGGAGAATCCTGCTGAAGCACACGTTAATGCATTAAAACGGATTCTAAGATATATCAAAGGAACATCTTATCTAGGATTGCATTTCAAAGGCGACGGCGACTTGATTTTGAAAGGGTACAGCGACGCAGACTACGCAGGTTGTAGAAGGACTGGCAGATCGACTTCTGGATATGTATTCTTATTTGGTGGCTGTGTTATAAGCTGGGGATCAGAGCGTCAGCGGACAGTTGCACTGTCCACAACAGAATCAGAATATATGGCCGCTTCGCATGCAGTTAAGGAGCTGATGTCTTGACGAAGCCTTTACCGAAGGTAAAACACCAATATTTTTGTTTGCAAATGAACATAGTTCCAAGAAAAGTTAATTCGAATATAATCAAAGAAAATATTTAAAAAACGTTATTTTAAATTTTGAATTCAATATTTTTTTGATTTAGTTTTTGGAAAGATAGATTACTAAGTTTTTTGATATAAAAAAAAGGTAAAGTAATTCATTGTTTTTCTGTCTTGTATTTTTGAAACTTGTAACTAAAAGTGGGAGTATTGAGATTATAAGTAAATGTGTATACGCCATTAGTTTAGTTTGAGTTCCAAACGCACGATGGCGTTCGTGCTCGTGTTGTTTTGTTAAATGTCACTTTCAAAATAACGACTGCTCTGTATTCTTTTGTGGCTGGCAGATGTGCCTTTTAATTTTTCCTTTTTGTTTTACTTTAACAATAAAGTTCTTTATACATTAAATTGTTTCTGGTCTTTTTAATAATTACAACACATATGACTGAAATCACACACACCAACTTGGAGGTATGTCAGCTGGGTTCGGCTGGCTGGGAATCGTTTTAATGAACGACTGGCTAGCTACGTTTCAAAAAAACACGCCTACTGAATAATGCTGCCTTGCGCACACAAACATGTACGTATAGTGTGTTATGTATATTGTTCGCTGGGTTGCATTGAGAATTTCCGTTGAAAAAAGGGATGAAGGTTGAAATTTGTAGCGGTTCTTAGAATTTGAGTGTGCTAGCTGAGTTGTGTGTATGCGAATATGGGATTATAAGGAAATGTACACGCATTTGTTTATTTGGTGTTTAGGACTACGCAACGCATTCAAAAAAAAAAACAAAAGACTTTTAAGATGCCGCCAATAACAGAGCGAAGAAAAATTTGTTTTTTGTGGAAATTCTTTGAATTAGACGAAAGTTTCTCAAAATGTAATTTGTGCAATTTGAAAAGGCATATGGAAATCAAGCATCCGTTAATATCATTAGTTTCTGGGGTTTTTATTGCGTCGAAGTGTTTTTAACGGCACTGATAAGGATAGAATACATGCAAATGTTTGTACATGCATATTTACACATTACAATATTACATAGTCAATAATTCATTGTATGTATGTAGTTTTATAATAGTTTATATAGTTTCATAGTCGCATCATCGTGAATTCACATTCACGGGTTATATTCACAGTGAATAAAATATCACGTTCACAGTTATACCTGTGAATATAAATTCACGACTTAGCCCAACTCTACTTTTTGGACGCTTTTTTTAAATTTGCTCGCGGCAACCCTGATACGTTGTTCGTTGCTGTATTAACGGACACCGAACAACTAACAACGAAAAAGCATTTACATTATACGGTTTTTGATCAAGTTCGCTCTTTGTATCCAAATGAATAACGACACATGAACGACTGGCTAGCAAGATCTCAAAAAAATACAGTTATTATTGGCAGTTGCAATGTTTGGGTAAAACCGTACACCGAAAAGTTCAAACCACTTGAAACTTCTTGCGTTCAAGTTCGTTGTTTATTCTTTTTCGTTCGTTGTCCAGTTTTATCATTTACACAGTCGTTGTTCCGCGTATGTACATACCGATGTCAACAACGAACACCGGGTAAAAGAACGAAAGTGTAAAGCCAGATTATATCTCAACAGAAAAATGCTGAATGTTCGATTTTAACGATGTTGAAATACCCGAGTCGTAAGCAAAAGCAACAATTTTTTATTAAATTCAACATTTGTTTAATTTGAAACCTGCAGCCCAATTACCGCACACGTTAACGAGTTAAGCTGGAAATACACGATACAATCGTTGTACAACCGGGGGTTGTACCAATATCGGTACAACCGTTGTAAGTAATACACACACTATACAATCTGCGTGCGATTTCCATACAACAGCGTATCCAACCGCAGGTTTTCGATTCAAATCATACAACCATGCGATATCGGTACAACCGTCGTAAGCTAGCTAACACACGATACAATCGTCGCATACAACCGCAAATTGCATACAACCGTTGTACAATGATTGTATCGTGTATTTGCTGCTTTACACGTTATCGAAATGTGACGATTTGGCATAACCACTCTCGTTATCGACTATTATTTTACTCGAAAACAATTTTGCTGTCGAGTGCCTATGAAAATAATTGTGAGTTTCACCTAGTTTCTTGAATTTTATTAAAATAAAATAAGTTTTATCCTTCAATCAACCGAAAAAACCTCAATTTATTTGAATTTTTCTAGTACAGTTTTATTTTTATTCCACACGTTAGTTATCGAGTGCCGTCATCCCAATGAGGTTACTCGATCATTCGATAACGAGCCCTACTCACTCACTCGTTACCGAGTGCGCTAATTCGGTCGCTGGACGAGTTTAAATAAACCTAACTAAATTCAATCGATTCATACTGAAACATTGCACTACTGCACTTCTAACTCACCTGAACGTAGCTGTCATTGAACTGTCAAATTTGATGTTCTGTTGTCAATTGTCATTCACATCTTTTGGGGTGAAGAACTTCTGTTTTTATTGTGTAATATAAAATAAGATACCCTTTATCGATTCCGTACCTGAAGGCATCATAATAAAAGAAAACTAATACTCAAGAAGCTCTACCATAGCTCCACCAAGATGTCATCAAATGAAAATCAGCCAATCGCCGAGAAATCGACCCTCAAAGCTCAACCTGGAGATGGGGTACGGTCTATAAAAACCACAAACGTATTTCGGCTTCTTAACTTTGAACTATACACAAAACCTGTAAGAAAACGTGCTTACATTAATACCCCTATTATAGTTAGCGAATCGAACTTTCGATATGAAGCGAACTCTTGCGAATCACCCGTATCGTGGTATCATGTTCGCAACTGTCTTAATTTTTTTTTTTTTCTTTTAAAAAACTAAACTAAACTAAAAGTTGTTTCACAGGCGAATGACACATTCGCTAACCAAAATACCACGATTCGCAAAAGAGCACATCGAACGTTCGATTCGTTTTCCATAGGGCTGAAATTACGAACAAATATTTATACATATTAGTATCTCCTCACAGAACATAATTGTAATGAGCATTGGAATTGCCTGCTTTACTGGTGTTATTGGCTACATTGCGTACATGCGGTCAAAATACGAAAGTGCAGGCTACTACGCCGCCGTTCAAGAGGGCGGTAAAGAAGTCTTTCTGAAAAAGCAATCTAAATGGGACACGTAAGATGGAAAAAATGAAATGAGAATGAAATAAAAGCTTTTTAACTTCTTTGAGGTATAAAATGTATTTTCCTTTGTTACCAAAAATGTTGGCGGGTAATGTTGGATATTTTGATTTTGTTTTTTTTTTGTAATGGAAAATTGCAAACAAAATGACGGTAACTTGTAACGAAAAATAGATTGATCACGTTTCACTTGTAAAAAATATAACGGTGTTTGTGTTAAGAAAAAAACAATCAGGGAAGCAACAACACCATGGAACCAGATAATCTGATGAACGTGAGAGATGTAGGAGGATCCATCAATTGGACAGCTTGAGTGCCTTAAGCTCTTCAAGAAACTTGGCCTCCATGGAAATTTTGTTCAACTGATTTAGTTCCAGGATGTTGCCCTGACCTTGTCGCACTTTAAGCTTCTTGATATCGGCCAACTTCTTTGCCACATGCCGTATTTTCTTCTCCTTCTCTGTGTTGATGATACGCTTTTCGTTTTTCTTGTTGTTCTCATCACCAGCGTTGGCAGCTGTTGCGGCATCATTGTACGGTCTCTGTATGTTATTAGTTGAGGTATTTGAGGAACGTTGATTGTTGGCATTGGCGGTGGCGGTAGCAGCATTTTGGGCATAATTGTCTGAGATAATGGCAGTGGCAGTGCCAACGGTATTTTGACCATTGGTAGATGATTCTTTTTTCGTCCTCGGATTCAGCTGTTGTTGCTTCCTCGGTCGATTATTAGAATTTGGTGTTCCTTTCTTGTAATTTTGTTTTCCTTGAATAAAAACGAAAAACTTAATTTAGTTGGAACACACACAATTTTTATTGAAATTATTCGAATCTAATAAGTCCTTCTCTTGTTATAAGGCCTATAGCGATTGTTCCAGCGTTTACCTGATGTTGGATCCGGAATTATTACTGATGGCTGTGGAACTAATTTTTCCGGGTCTTTTCCTTCTTTCAGAAGACGGATGTTTGGAGGTTGGTAAACTTGTTTACTAGCTTCCGGTTGACTAGGTTTGATGCCATCGATCTTGACATTAGAAATGGGGTTTTCGGTAAATGTACCTTCGGGGAATCGTTGCCACTCGACACCAAGCAATTCTTGACCTTTTGGCCAAATTGTCTCGTGCAATAATGCTCCAGAATAATGCCATACTTTAAAACTAATAAATTGAAATCAAAGATAAGCAAATCTATGTACATATAGACTAAATGAACGCTTACCCGTTTCCAATGCGTAGTCTAGGGGCTGTGGTGGCTGTTATAAATGTTTCTCCATCGGGATTCCATTCGAGCAAGGTTGAGTCAGATGCTTGCATATCAGAAACCTTGGTTTTTTTTTTGACGTCCCACATCTCGATGTAGCCACGCAAATTTCCAAACCCAGCTAATATAAGCAGTATTTATGGGAATCAAGGAAAATAATGTATTTGTGCGTTTAAAGATGGTAGATATCTTTGTTAAATAGTAAACGACTAATAACCATAAGTTGAACTGGTGGATTAAGAACAGAAGTGATAGGTTACTCCCGAAAAAAAAGAGTGGATCCTAAATGATTCATAGAGAACGGTCGGAATGAATACATTCATTCCGTTTGGAAACTTTTCATAGTCAAGTGATGCAATTTATTAGCTGCCTCTTTAATAACTTTGTCTAAACCGTATCTCATTTTGGCGCCCCACTTCAACATAGATGACCAATATAATATCATTGTCGGATAGAATCTCCTTGGAAAAAACAATAATTTTGTCGATAGAACTCTATTTAGGCGAAAGAACTCTAATAAGGTGGAGAAATATCTGACTACAGATGGTGTACCGGTCATATCCAGAAAGACATGGCCAACAGGTCCAAAACCAACTAACTGTTACAAAGAACACGCAAAGATATCGCTAGAGTAAAGGCAGTTAGTACAGGGCACTAGACATCGCTAGAGTAGTGGCACAGAGTGGATATAAATATCTCATAAATCCGAATGAACGGGTCGGTCACCTGAGATTGTCGTATCGAAACGGCGCCCCCTATGCGCTATTTTAAATAATTTTATTCCTGTAAATGTAAACTTTAACGATCAATTTAAAAAGGATATGGTTTCCGAAATCGTTGAAGTATGCGCAATTTCTTGGCGCTTCGCCGAAGTTGAAAATAACATCACACTTTAGATTAAAGAGTGATGCCTTCGATGGCATGTAGCCGTAGACCACAACGAACTCGGTTGCCTTTGGACTCCATTTAACGGCATGTACCGGACCTTCTTTGGCTGTAATTAAAGAGTAAAAACAATAATTGATTTCATCTAATATAAGAAAAGATTAAAATCAAATCTAAAACTATAATCGACGTCACATTTAACACTCCTCCAGAACTGCAAACTCAGAGAATGCACCGACAGAGATGTGTTGTGATGCTTTTATAGTTCTCTATCTTTAGATATTTTCCACAGTTAATAACCGCACACTGTTTTTTATATGCCTACATTCGTATTACGAGAATGCTTTTATCGGTATTAGGCAAATAGAAATTCAACCGCGGAAAAAAATTAAAAAAAAACTCGATCCACTAGAATAGATGACAATATTAGACTGCACGAATGAATTCTTTAAATATGTACACATCATCACTCGCGATAGATAAAACAGCATCTACGTAATCAACGTGGATATATTTACATAAACAATTCTTACCCAGAGGAACGGAACAGGTGTCTCCCTTTGTTGACATAAAGTGTACAGCTTGATTACCGTAGTAGGAAGCTCCACTTTTGTCAACTTCAGTGCTGGTTAACAGCAATAATCCGGTACCACGTGTATTCCATAGCATTTCCACCCGATCCGCCTGTTAGCAAAAAAAAAAAAAAAAAAAAAAAACATGAAAGCAAACCTATATCACCAAATCCAAGATGACTCATTTTCCTAATACGAATACACATACCTGAAAGAAACTCTTACACGCGATCGTTTGGGCCTGCTGCACCGACGGATACTTGTACAATTTGCACATGGAAGGAGCACCCTTTGCACCCGGCGTATAGAAAGCCAAAAATGGTGGGCTATTGCCTGGCCCCACTGAAAGTACACCACCTCGACCACCACCAATCTTCTTCGAAGTTGATGTAAAACCTGCACCTTCTTCAGTCAGGTCATAGAAAAGTGCCTCGCCACCAACAACCAATGCGAAGAGCGACTCATTTGATGACCAAGATGGTTCCCAGTCAGTTTGTTTCTTCTGTACAACCGAGAATACTTCGTTGCCAGTCTCCACTTCATACACATAGAGATTAGGTGCTCCTTCGGGTTTATCTTTGGTAACAGCATAACTTTCCCAAGTCGATAAGTAGTTGCCACGTGGCGAGAATTTTAGATAAAACGCCTTAGGTCTTGGCAATGAGCATTTTGCTTGCCAGTCGGAAGTATTGACGATTTTTATTTCAGTGCCATTGGTGTAGGCTAAGTACCGACCTTCTGGGCTGAATGTGATTGACCGAGAGTTCTTCGTCTCCTCTCGTGGAAGATTTGCTTTGGGCTCGAATGGGGCCTTAAGTCCCGTCGAAGCCCAAAGTTCAATTCCAACGCTAGAGCGAACTGCAAAGAAAAATTTCTTTAATAATTGGCATTGGAGAAAGTTGCGATGTATTTTCTCCCCGCAAACTGAAGTGTGTTTTCTGCACTTGTGAATATGCGTCGCTGATTTGATCGTTTCAATTAGGGACAGAAAATATATCTAGGAATAGCAAACAACTTTCAGCGACTTTTGGGAATATATTATAACACTTTTGATGTAATCTTAACTATTAAAAATGCTGTAAATTTAAAATATATTTTATTTACTTGCAAGGGCAGGAGAAACACCTTCCACAGCCATTGTGGCAAAATTCTAACCTCAACAACAAATCTTTTGTGACAAGTCTGAAAAATATATGACGTTTATTTGTTTGCACTCATTTAACAGCAGATGCCACTAAAGATGTTTAGAAGAAAATACGGCGTAGAAATGGGATTTATTTTTTGAAAATTTTGATTCAAGAGTTATGTAGGTACTGGAACAAGGAGTACGTAGTAAAAAAAAAGTATTTTCTATCAAATGTATCCTATCCTTGCAGTCGTTCATTCTCTTCAATAACTTTGACACTGTTCTTAGTGCGCAAAATTAAGTTGACGTCCGTTTTGCACTTGGGATTTCGGATCTGGAGCCCAGTCCAAGCTTACATCCACAACTTTGTAAAGCGTATACCTACCTAATAAAGTATGAAGTGGTTTCTCTGCTCCATTGGCCATATTAATAAGGAACCAATATAAAGTCGAAATCAATAACGCTAAAAACCACTACGTAAACAACCAAATTAGGAATGCGAATGGTCAGAAGGAGATGTGGAATCAAATAAAACATCTAGTGCTAAAACAACAGAAGAACAAAATTAAAAATGTGTTATTTGATGGTGAAGATCATGAAGATGAGGCGTCTATTGCGAACAAATTCAATGAGTACTTTATAAAAAGTGTAAAAGAAATTGGTGACTCAATCGAAGACACTGAATATGTTAACTACATAAAACAGACAGAAAGCAGATTCAAATTCCGTCCAATAACAATAGATGAACTTAAATCAATATGTCAGAATCTTAAAAACAAGGCGGATTTCGAAAGAATAAGTCTGCAAATACTTACGGATAACTGGAATATATTAGGACAAACAATACATCAACTAGTGAACACATCACTTCGAACAGGGGAATTTCCAAGCCCATGGAAGGATTCAATGGTGACACCAGTCGAAAAAGTAGCGAAAACCAACAAAAGTGAAGAATTTCGACCGAACAACTGATGGAGTACGCCGAAGACAACAACATACTGTCAATATATCAATCGGGGTTTAGAAAGAATTACTCCTGTGAAGCAGCAGTAAACCATGTATTGAATGAATGGAAAGGTGGTGGGAATCGTAAAAAACAATGGCACTGTTTTTAGATTTCAAACGGGCATTCGAAACAATCGATAGAAAAATTCTTTTGGCAAAACTTTACATGTATGGTATACATGATGAGGAGCTCGGTTGGTTCAGATCGTTCCTCACACATAGAACAAAACGGACGAAAGTCAATAATAGCGTTTCAGGCTTTATCGATGTGGAACAAGGAGTGCCACAAGGGTCGATACTAGGGGCTCTACTATTTATAATATACATAAATGATATGCCAGAAATAATAAAATTCTGTAAAATAGTACTTTACGCTGACGACACTTTGATATATGCAGAAGGAACAGACGAAGAAGAATGCAAACGTAAACTAATGGCTGACATAAATAAATTGACCTCATGGCCGAAAATGAACAAGCTAAAACTCAATGAGCAGAAAACGAAGCTAATGGAGATAAACTTGAATGGCACAACAAATATCGAAATCAACGGAAAAGCGATCGAAAACGTTAAGAGCATAAAATATCTCGGAATGATTATCGATAAGAAATTAAAAATGCACGACCATGTAGATTACATCTGCAAAAAAATTGGTAAAAAAGTAGGGTTCTTTAAAAAGATCCGAAAAAGAATGGACTACATAACAGCTGTTACAGTCTATAATACCATCATCAAACCGCATTTTGAATTTTGTTCCTCAATTCTATTCTCATGCTGCAACCAGGGGCAGGTAGAAAGGCTACAAAAACTGCAAAACAAAGTAATGAAGAGCATCCTGAGGTGCAACAGATTTACTTCAGTAAGGTACATGCTAGATGCCCTTATGTGGCTCAACGTTAAACAGAGGTTGGAGCTGAATACACTGTTGGCTGTTTTTAAAATAAAACATGGGGCTGCGCCGAGATACCTTATAAATGAAGTCAGGCATGTTGGTGATGTTCAACCCTATCAACTTCGGAATGCAAGTGACCTTAGGTTGAGAAGACAAAACTCATCAGCTGCGCAGAATACGATCATCTATAAGGGATTTAACTTATTTAACGCGCTTCCAAGTGAAATAAAAAATGACTATAATTTTAGATCATTTAAAAGAAAATGTACTGAATATGTGAAAAGACATACTTAAAATACGTAAGTGCAATAAGACTGGACAAAAACAAAAAAAAAAAAAAAAAAAAAGTTTAGAATTTAATATTGATTTCTTTTACTATAGTTTGAGTGTGTGTTTTTTTTATTCTTTTTTTAAAGTTTTATCTAATATTGGGAACTTAATAATATATTTTTTATTTTATATATAAAGTATTTAAAATACTAATTTTTTCATTTATTTTTCTCCCACGAACAGTAGCAGGAGGTTTCCACAGAGCCTAATCCCTAGTATTCACTAGGGATAGGTACCTTCCGGCAACTGTCCGAGAAGAATGAAATTCTATCTTTTTTATTAGAATACATATTTGCTTTTTTTCAATTTGGTTCATACATTGTCGCTTTAAAACAATTTAAAACATAATCTCTTCGGTTTTCACTTCATTTTCATCGACTTCTTATTATGTTACGTACGTTCGCGAATCTTCACATCGACTTTACACATAGGAGCAAATATTCGATGGCCGATTTGACTTCAGAAAGAGATCAAGCTACATAATATATTCTTCCATCCTGCTTAACCCTTTACGGCGCAAGATCGTAAAAACATCAAAGTACTAGTTGATTTGATAGCTTTTCGAATTTAATGAAACACGTATTTCTTAGAATTACAAAATTTTATTTATTTTTTGAAAAAATACTTAAAAAAAGGGTTTTTGACACTTTCAGTCACAATGTATTTTAACGTATCCCTATGATGCACCGAACTTACTGAAATTTTTACCCAAAAATATGCACGGGGTATCACTTTTGAGTATTTTTTCAATTGCATACCCATATTCACACATGTGTTTTTTCACAAGTTTCGCGACAAGTGAACTGCAACTCAGAGACGAGCACCTAACGCAATCTTTTTCAGCTGAAACTTACTAAAAAATAAATGAACGGTATATAACAATACTGTAACATTGAGTTATAATAGACTTAAAAACAGTTTTTCGTTTTTGTGAGCTTTAAACGGTATGTAGCATTACTGCATCATGGCGCTGTAAAGGGTTAAGATCTATTGCAGGAGTGGCAGTTTTCGTAGTAATAAGCTTGCATTCAAGCCAGTTGTCTTGTCAAACCGAAATAGTAGCAACTCTAAGGAAACATTTGCGGAGATTATTTTCACCCCAGAAGTATTTAGATATGTACCTTTTTTGAAAATATTTTTTTATTTTTTTAATTTCGGATACATTTAATTTTTTTCAAAATAACGAAATTGTTCCACCGGTTTTCCGATTATTTTGAAACAAAGTAGTTGTATTTTTTTACACAAGATGTCACTGTTATCAATAAAAAATAAATACTCTTCAACTGATATTTCACATATTTCGTCATCATATCGTCATCGTGGATTTGAAGTTGAAATTTGAATTAAAAAAGTGCAATTCTCAGTAAAGAATAAACACTTATTTCAGTGATCAGTGGTTCTGCAAATGAAAAGTATTAAATAGCAACTATCGTTTGTCTCCAATCAGATTAAAATGTTTAAAACTCGAAACGAATTTACACTTCCCGATTATATGGATTTCCCAGCGGGTGAAAGTGAAATTTTAAACTATTGGAAACAATACAAACTATTCGAAACAATTCAACAAAAGCGACGTAAATCCAACTCTGGCCTTTTTTCCTTTTATGATGGACCACCATTTGCGACTGGCCTTCCACACTATGGACATATTCTTGCCGGCACCATCAAGGATATCGTCTGCAGGTATGCTACGCAAAAGAATTTATTAGTTGAACGAAGATTTGGATGGGATTGTCATGGTTTGCCGGTGGAACATGAAATCGACAAAAAACTGGGCATCAAGGGGCCAGAGGATGTTCAAAAGATGGGAATCGCTGCATACAATAATGAGTGTAGGCAAATAGTTCAGCGATACTCGTCTGAATGGAGGAGTACTGTTGAGAAAAGTGGACGATGGATTGACTTCGATAACGACTACAAAACGATGTATCCAGCGTATATGGAAAGCTTGTGGTGGGTTTTCAAGCAACTCTTTGACAAGGGCTTAGTCTATAGGGGCACCAAGGTTATGCCATTCTCAACGGCGTGCTGTACACCTCTATCGAATTTTGAATCTAGTCAGAATTATAAAGATGTCACGGATGTGAGTGTAACCATAGCACTTCAAGTAGTTGGTCGTAAGGAGAAGCTTCTTATATGGACAACCACTCCATGGACTCTACCTTCGAACATGGCGGTGTGTGTGAACCCCAAGATAGTATATGTGCGAGTCAAGCCGGCAAAGGCCATAGATGATGTCGTGTACATCCTTTCCATCAACCGTTTAGCTTTTGTATTCAAAAATTCAAAGGATTATGTCATTCTTGAAGAGTTCTTAGGTACTTCTTTGAAGGATGTCCACTATGAACCTCTTTTCGAGTATTTTTCGGAAAATATTGGCAAAGTTGATGGATTCCGTGTTCTATTAGATGACTATGTGACTGATGACGTTGGAACAGGCATTGTACATCAAGCACCGTATTTCGGAGAAGATGACCATCGTGTTTGTCTAGCTAATGGCATTATAACCAAGTCAAGTGAAATCATCTGCCCAGTTGATAACTGTGGAAGATTTACAAAAGATGTTCCAGACTTTGCCGGAATGTACATTAAAGATGCGGATGCGCTACTTATTGTGAAGTTAAAGGAAAAGGGACACGTCTTGCAAACTGGTCAAGTCAAGCATAGCTATCCATTCTGTTGGCGTTCGGACACTCCACTCATTTATAAAGCGGTGCCTTCGTGGTTTATCCGCGTGGAATCGCTTACGAATGAGCTCATCGAAAACAATGCTCAAACCAAATGGGTGCCTGATGTCGTAAAAGAGAAACGATTTGCCAACTGGCTGCGGAATTCACGTGATTGGGCGGTTAGTCGTAATCGCTACTGGGGAACTCCAATACCGATTTGGTCTTCAGCAACTGGAGATGAGACCCATTGCGTTGGAAGTATCTCGGAGCTTCAGCAATTAACGGGGAACTCCAATATTACCGATCTGCACAGGGAGTTCATTGATGATTTCGAGATTCCGTCTAGAACGCCCGGGAATCCACCATTACGTCGAGTTCCAGAGGTTTTCGATTGTTGGTTTGAATCGGGAGCAATGCCATATGCTCAACAGCACTATCCGTTTGAGAATAAGGAGCTGTTTCAGACGATTTTCCCCGCTGATTTCATAGCCGAAGGTATTGACCAGACACGAGGATGGTTTTACACGCTGCTTGTAATCTCAACTGCACTCTTCCAGCAGCCACCATACAAGAATGTCATTGTCAACGGTTTGGTCCTCGCTGCCGATGGATCAAAAATATCTAAACGAAAGAATAACTATTTAGATCCAGCTACCATTATGGACGTATACGGTGCCGATGCACTGCGCCTGTATTTAATTAACTCCCCACTGGTTAAGGGAGGCAATCTTTGCTTCAAGGAAGAAGGGGTAAAAAATATCGTAAAGACAGTCCTGCTGCCGTGGTACAATGCCTTTCGGTTTTGCATTTTAAATATTCACCAAGAGCAACAAACTGGTGACTCACTGTTCTCTCCAATCGTAAGCAACGAGAAGCTAAGCAACATCATGGACCGATGGATTCTTTCCTACACCGAATCATTGGTGGAATTTTTCGAGGCAGAAATGCAAGCCTACCGTCTCTACACCGTCCTCCCAAAGTTAATTAAATTCATTCAACAGCTAACAAACTGGTACATCCGCCTTAATCGCTCTCGCATTAAAGGTGAAGAGAATGAGCAAAATCACCGGGATTCCGTGAATGTGCTAATCTATGTTCTAGCTAAACTCTGCATTATTATGGCGCCATTTGCACCGTTTTTCTCTGAATACGTCTACCAGCGGCTTGTCTTCTACTTCAACTTCGATAACTTGAAACAGAGCTCAGTCCACAATCACCTCATTCCATCGGTGAGACTTAACTTCATCCAACCAAAGGAAGAACTAAGTGTCTCACGAATGCAAACAGTTATTGATCTAGGGCGTGTACTGAGGGAACGTCATACAGTACCTGTGAAATATCCAGTAGCTGAATTGATTGTGGTACACCTTAACAAAGAGTATCTAAACGATCTAGAGTGCTTGAAAGAGATCATCCTCAAAGAGCTGAACATTCGTAAGATTCGATTTACCAGCGATCGGCAGGAGTTTGGTGCATCATTCAAAGCAGAGCCACAGTATCAGATATTGGGACAAAGATATAAAAACGAATTCAAGACGGTTATGCAGGAAATCAAGAATCTTACAGACGCGCAAATAGAAAAGGGCCTAAAAGAGGAAGTATTCCAAATCCAACATTACAACATTCCACTAGAAGAAATTCAAATTTCCTTCGTCTTCGGCAAGAAATTCGATGGTAAGTTTGCAGCGACAAGCAACAATGACGTTCTCATCCTTATGGACATGAACAAAGATGTGGAATTCTACGAAGAGGGCACAGCACGTGAGATCGTGAATCGCATTCAAAAGCTGAAAAAGAAAGCGAAGCTATACGCAAGTGAGAAAGTTCTTGTCTTCTATGAGACTGAAGAGGAAAGTCTTCGAATGGTTATTTCCAAGTATTCCGAGTATATTTATCAGCCAACACAGTCGAAGTTAAGGACGCTGGAAATGTTGGCGTCGACCGTGAACAGGGGAGAGAAGATCATCGCGGAAACTGTCGATATTAAGGGAAATGTCATTTCATTTCATTTGTACCATGAGAATTGATTTCTAAAAATAAAAATAAATAATTTATTGAATTGAGTATGTAAGGGAGTTTGACTTGAAAATGTTGTTTTCTGGCCACCCAAAAGTTGTGAGGGAAGTTAGTTAAAGCTTATCTAGAACTCTGGAGACACTTCGGTTGAGTGTTTGGCTTTTGTCACGTTCTAGATGAGATATGTTTCTCTGGGCTATAAGAAGACAGTCTGTCTAGTGATTAAATAGTAATTGCTTTAGCAGCGGTAAAATAACAATTTTTACGATCTGGGATTGCTACTATGTGTACAACAACGCTATGAAGTACAACAAACAATATTACTGATGAATTCCGATGATTCCGTTCCGTTGCCTTCCATTCTGTTTTTACTTTACTACACCAATCATCATATACTAAAAAAGCTTTACAACCAGATTGACTGTGAATCGTTTTGGTGAACAGCATTTAATTAGCTTTACATAATTCAAAAACCGCGGTCATGAAATAAGAATTGTTACGAAACTGTCAAATAGTCGTCAGAACAAACAAAGCTAAATTAGCAATGTTCGATTCTGGAAGGAGAGCCCATGTTCGAATTTTTTCGAACAATGGTTGGGAGAGAGTTACCATCGGTAAATTCCAGAGTTGTGGCCGTAAACTTCCAACAAGAAACGAAAAGAGCGGTTTCTTCTGAGCCGGGGAAAAATTACTCAGAAGACGGCCACAACGAAGGCGAAACTCTCCCTGACACGACGCCATTGGCGAAGAGTGAGGCGTTAAATTTTAAACAAGAGTTTAGTATATATTTAAATAAAGAGAATTTAAAATAAATAATTATACTAGTAAAGTATAAATAAAATTAAAAATAACAAAGTGGGAAAATTAACAAGTTAACAAGCTTTAAATAGGTAAATATATACTGATATAATAAAACAGTAGCAATTAACAAAGAAAAATTTTTTATAGCGCACCGATATAAATATCGAGCAAAGATTGCGGCAACACTTCACCGTAGTGTTGTCGTAATTTAAGTTCCCTGCCGTAAATTAAGTGGGTAAATTAATTGGCAAATTAATTCGAGGCCAAGAAGAAAAAAAATATAATTCCCGCAACAAAACCACCAGCAGCTGTAGGCGTATAAATCGCCGTTTAAACGGCCAACGGATAAATCAACGGGTAGCCTGAACGGCAAAGCGGTGGTCAAAAACCCGTAACGAACAAAGCCAACCCAAGTTCGAGTCCTGGTAGCAGTAACAGCAGAAATAGTGCAAATTTAGTTTTTATTATTTAATTTCTTTTTTTGATTGTTTTTTTTTAAACTTGAATAGTGTTTTTTTATTAAATAGTTCTTAAAGCTAAAGTAGTAATAGAGTAAAAATATATATACGTATATAATAATTTAATGGACGGCATCATTTGCACACAAGAATATATATGTATGTATATTTAAAATTAAAATTAAAAAGAACAAGTGAAAAGTGAAATAGAATCATCAAGAAGCAGCCTGGATACAGTGGCCACTGGATCGTCAGTTGCGGTTAATAAAGGTGAGTCAGATTTGACTGCAATTTCAAAGATAAATATATATACATACACAAAAGTGCCTATAAAGTGAAAAGCCGCGAAAAGCATATATATATAACTATATATATAGAAAGCGCCACACAAGCGCCAAACAATATATATATATATATACATTTTAAATTTAATAGAGTAATTTTGCAAAAATAATAAAGTCAACAGAGAGTAATATATATTCGAGCCCAAACAAATTTGTGAATTAATTTTAAAATAAAATGAATAAAATAATTATAATTATATGAAAGCAAAGAAGTGAAATGAGTTTCGATTAAAAGAGGACAATATAGGATGAGGATGGTAGGATAAAGGAAGGACAATGAAGCGGAGGAAGTGAAAGGTGGCGACGTAAGGGGTTACTGAGGCGAGTAAGGTAACCATGGTAGGGAGGGTATTGAAAGATATCTCGCTGTGTCAGAACACCAAGACACAAAATAAGACTGGCATGATTTTTGCTTGTTGGCCAAAAGGGGTCAAGATCCCACGCCCTCCGACGAGCTAAAGAGGGAACTAGCATGCCAGCAAGGACCCCGCATGCAACCAAACGGCTAGCAACAAAATGGCGCCCATGACGTGTGGCCTGCCTTAATGGCAGGAGTTTATAGTAGCTTAAATAGCTACTAATAGTATGAAAGAGCCACTTCATTTTTTTTGTAACTTTTTTTATTTTTTTTTTCATTTTCGGTTTTTTTTTTAATTTAACATTCATTAAGGTGGATTTGACTTCTATCATAAGTCCCAGTGACTAGGGTAGATACACTGGTATTGCGTTGCGATGGTACTGAGTCGTGATGTCGATTTTAATGTCGACATCGACGCCCAGTAACTAAATTTTTTAATTTTTTTAATTTTTTTTTAAAAATTTTTGATTTTGATCTTTAGCATTCATTAATGTGGATTTGTCTTCTATCATAAGTCCCGATGAATAGGGTATATACCCGAATATCGCGTTGCGATGATAGAAGACAATCCACTAAAATGTTATGTTGTGTTGGGTACTGAGTCGTGATGTTGATTTTAATGTCGACATCGACGCCCAGTACCTAAATATTTTTTTTAGTCAGATGTGAAGAGGTACTGATGATTACAATTACATAGTCGTCAGGTAATCCTTCCATCTATACAACCAGTTCTAGAGTCATTTGCATTTCAGTGATATTCTGCAAAAAGTCCTAGAACAGAAAGTTGTAAATTTTTTAGTAAATTTAAATTCAAATAAATATGTAATTGCAATAGATAGTTTACCTTTGATTTTTTTTATTAAATTTTTTTCGGCTCACAGAACTTCGCCATCTTTCACTTCCAAAGTTTTAGTTCTTCCTCCACCAGTAGTCCTCATCCTTAGTCCAGTGATTATCAAAAAAAAAAAAAAAAAAAAAAATTTGAATAAAATCAGTTTTAATTTGATTTATTTTATTTCACATTTTGTTTTTTGTTTAATTCTATTTTATTAGCTTTAACTACATTTCATTTTTTTTAGATTTTGAATATTTCTTTAGTTTAGGTAGTTTGCTAGTTAGTAGTAGGATTAGTTAGTTAGGCCTTAATATTATTTTTTTTAATTTTAATTTTCTGATTGGTTTCTTTATCAGAACAAACAGTCATTAGATTTAGTTAGTTAGTTAGCTTACATTTTTCCTTTTTAGTTTTGTTTTATGATTTGATTTTCTTTTTTCAAATCATTCATTAGGTTTAGTTATATTATTATAGTTAGGTTCTAGTATTACCTTTTTCTCATTTTTAGTTTTGAATTTTCTGATTTGTTTTTTTTAAATCAGAACAGTTACTAGGTTTAGTTAGGTAGTCTTTATTTTTGTTTTGGATTCTGATTTGGTTTTTTTCTTAACAAATCATTCGCTTCCATTAAAACTTTTATTAGGTAGTTTTGTTAGATTAGTTGGTTTAGTTTTTTATTTATTTTTCCTTGCTGCTGTTAAAGTATGAGCGAGACGCCTGAACCTCCTCACACAAATATTATAACGACAGCGGCCGATTTCGACAACTTTCAAGAGTCGTTAAATCAATTGAATCTTAACGATTCTGTTAGTGTAGTGAGTAGCTTAGGTAGTTCTCTAGTCATGGACACAAATAGTCAACCAACTCATAATGTTGAGAATGATGGTGAAAATCCAGGACCATCAGGTGTTAGTAACGCAAACGGCGTAGAGGTCCTGGCAGACAGGATTGATCGGTCACTGATGACCAACCAAGTTCGATTCTTCCAACAAATGGAGATATTCATGAACAGTGTCTTGGCGAAGATGGATACTTTGAGCAATCCTCAACCCGTGCAGCATCTCCCAGAACTGAATGATCCGAGAAACCCGCAGTTTGCGAGTAATATAAACACCAGGATCTCGACTATGTTTCCACCTCCGTTGAACCACATCTCAGAGCGGCAATCTCCTTCGGAGACGGTGACAGTCACCAATGATAGCGCATCTGACAGATGTCGGTTGGATAGGTGGAACATAAAGTTCGATGGATCGGAAAACATCGTCGATTTCCTCTTCAAGGTTGACCGACTCCAAGCTTCATCCGCTTATAGCAACGACCAGATCACAGCAAATTTTCATACCCTCTTGAGTGGTAAAGCCAATGCGTGGTTCTGGTCGTTTTTACGTAAAAACCCAAACGCTAAGCTTGGAGACATAAAAAATGAAATGAAGAAGGAATTCGGGCGAAAAGAAAACGACGTGGATGTTTACATGCGTCTTCTTACTCGCAGACAGGGATTCAAGGAATCATTCGACGATTTCTATGGTGCGGTTGTAGGTCTCAACGACCGATTAAATGAGCCATTCGACTCTAAGAAGCTCATAGAAATCGTCCGAAATAACGCCAAAGACAAGTTGGGAGAGGTGTTGTTAGCTGCCAACATCCAGGATCTAGAACAGCTCAGATCCAAAGGGCGAGAAGCCGAACGCTTCTTATCCAGACGGATGGAAAGAAGAGCTGTTCATGAACTCCATTTAGTGCATGAAGAGGAAGAAGTGACCGATGAGATAGCGGCTATCCATAGGTCAAACAATCGTCCACCGACGGCTACCCTGGTTTGCTGGAATTGTGACCAAAAAGGTCACACTTTCTATCAGTGTCCATCACGGGATAGAAAACTTTTTTGCTTCCTCTGTGGCGAAAAAGAGGTAAGCACACCCGAATGTACAAAACATCAGGGAAACCGTCAGTGGAACGACAGATCCGGGGAGAGTCGTTTCCAGAGGAACTGCCCCGACAAATAGGACAACTCGCTGTTGCTAAAAATAAGGTAGAGCAGGCACCCAATTTCGCTCCCGTAAAAATTTTGCAACGCGAGGTTACAACACCGGATTTTCACCCAATCACTACTTTCTCTCTAAAATCGCTTCACGAAAGGAAGCAAAACTATTATCGGCTGCGCGCTAAAATTATGGAAAATGCACCCGTCAACAAACGCATTTCCAAATGCAGGGAAAGGTTTAAAAAGCGGAAACTCTTTCGGAAACTCATAGTCGAGGCCATTGTATCCTCAGAAACAGATGGTAGGATGTACGCCAGCGTCAAGTTGAAAAACGAACAAGTGCTTGGTTTGTTAGACAGCGGTGCATCTATCTCTGTGTTAGGGGAATCATGTTTTGAGTTCATAGAAAGGAATGGAATTAAGATGACCCCGTACAAAAACTTTGTCAAGACCGCGGACGGGAATTCTCACGATATAGTTGGATATTGTGAGATCCCAACCACACTTAACAGCGTCACAAGGCCCATTACTTTCTATGTAATTCCTAACTTGACACAGAAGGTTTATCTTGGCATGAATTTCTGGAAGGAGTTCCACTTAATCCCGCATATCAGCCAAATAGATTCGCGAACTTTTTTGGAGAAAAGTGGTGACAATCATTCTGACATTAATTTCATGGTACTTACTGCAGATGAGAGAGTAAGACTAGATGCGGTGAAGCGGCAATTTCCGAACTTTCTTGATTTTGGTCTCGGCCAAACTCAACTCGAGACACATCAAATCGATGTAGGTTCCGCAGTGCCAATCAAGTCTAGGCACTATCCATTGTCTCCGGTGAGGCAGGAGGAGGTCTACAAAGAACTTGATCGCATGTTAGATCTTGGGGTTATTGAGGAGAGCAACTCACCATGGTGTTCCCCTATAGTGTTAGTCAGAAAGCCAGGTAAAGTACGTCTTTGCTTGGACAGTCGAAAGTTGAACAGTGTCACGAAAAAAGATGCTTATCCACTTCCACATATTGACGGTCTTCTAAGTAGATTACAGGATACATTCTTTATCACGGGTCTGGACTTAAAAGATGCATTTTGGCAGATCCCGCTTGATGAAGAGTCCAAACAGAAAACGGCATTTGCTGTACCGGGACGGCCTTTGTACCAATTCAAAGTTATGCCGTTCGGGTTATGCAACGCCGCACAAAGGATGTGTCGTCTCATGGATCGTGTAATTCCTGCACGACTCCGGGAACATGTCTTCGTATACTTAGACGACTTGTTAATATGTTCAGCGGATTTCGACACACATGTTCAAGTATTGGCGGAAGTGGCTGCCTGTCTGCGTAGGGCGAACTTGACCATTAACCTCAGTAAGAGCAAGTTCTGCATGCGAGAGATCAAGTATCTTGGATACATCGTCGGTCAGGGCACGCTAAAAACTAATCCTGAAAAGATAGACGCGATGTTAGATTTCCCACTTCCGAAAACACCCAGGCAAGTGCGTAGATTTATGGGTATGACTGGTTGGTACAGGCGCTTCATCAAAAATTATTCGGAACTTGCTGCTCCACTTACCGATTGCCTGAAAAAGAGAAAGGATTTCAATTTGTCATCTGAAGCTAGAGAAGCTTTTGAAAAGTTGAAGCAAGCACTTACCTCTGCTCCAGTGTTGTCACAACCTGACTTCAAAAAGGACTTCACTATTCAGTGTGATGCTTCGTCCGAAGGAGTAGGTGGTGTGCTTTTCCAGCTTGACGCAGATGGCAATGAGAAACCAATCGCTTTTATGTCCAAAAAGTTGAATAAGGCTCAGAAAAACTATACGGTTACAGAGCTCGAATGTCTCGCCGCAGTCTTTAGCGTAAGGAAATTCCGTGCCTACATTGAGGGTTCATCTTTCCGCATCCTTACCGATCATTCCAGCCTCAAGTGGCTTATGTCACTTAAAGATTTAAGCGGTAGGCTTGCGAGATGGAGTCTGGAACTTCAACGTTTCGATTTCATTATTGAACATCGAAAAGGTTCGTTGAATGTCGTACCGGATACCCTATCGCGGGGAGACATGGAAGAGTTAAATGTTACAGATATTGGTGAAGAAGTAGACCTTACCTCACCTGAGTTCGATTCTGTGGAGTACAGTAATCTTAGAGAGGAAATCGCCAAAAACCAAGACTCACTTCCAGATCTAGTTGTATCCGACAAATTCATATACAAAAGAGTTAGATTTAGAAGTGATGCTCTTGAAGACGAAGATTCACGGTGGCGTTTATGGATACCAAACACATTGACTCAAACGGTTATTGAGATGGCTCATAACACCAAGTTGTGTTGCCATAGTGGCTTCTCAAAAACGTATCAACGAGTTCGCGAGAAGTACTATTGGCCAAAGATGATCAATGACATCAAAGTATTCGTGAGTCAATGCGAATTGTGTAAGTCCATCAAAGCACCAAATGTGATTCTTCGTCCTCCAATTACGAAGCAGATCGTCTCAGAGCGTCCTATGCAGAGGTTGTATATTGATCTGCTGGGACCATATCCGCGAACAAAACGAGGTAATGTCTGCATTTTCATCGTCGTTGACCACTTCACCAAGTACGTTTTTCTGAAAGCCTTATCAAAAGCGACTTCCACCAGCATCGTCAAATTTTTAGAGTCTGAGGTTTTTCATGCATTTGGTACACCTGAATTCATTCACTCAGACAACGGAAAGCAATTCGTATCTGCGGATTTTGGAAAATTTCTGAACAACTATGGTGTGCAACACATTCGTACAGCTTTGTACTCACCACAGGCCAATGTTTCGGAGAGAGTTAACCGCAGTATCCTCAATAAATTGAGAGTTTTTGTCACTGATGAACAGAACAACTGGGATTCATATCTGTCGAGTATTGCGTGTGCTTTACGCACAGACACACATGACTCCATAGGATGTCAGCCATACAAGGCTATGTTTGGACAGAATATGATAACCCACGGTTCATCATACAAAATTCTCAGGAAATTGAGGGCACTGCAGGATCCCGAAATGGTTGTCACACCACATGAGGCCAGTGTAGTCCTTGCACGCCAAAAGTTGTCCAGGAATTTGCTAAAAGCCCACAACAGATCGAAAAACATATACAACACACGATCCAGA
Organism: Brachyopa scutellaris; assembly: GCA_949775065.1. Classification (NCBI taxonomy): domain Eukaryota; kingdom Metazoa; phylum Arthropoda; class Insecta; order Diptera; family Syrphidae; genus Brachyopa; species Brachyopa scutellaris. The sequence goes on from OX459113.1 coordinate 109,312,938, forward strand.
CCAGTTTCCTTCAAGGTGGGACAGGAAGTTTTCCGTCGCAATTTTGCCCAAAGCAATTTTGCTCAAGGCCAAAACGCGAAATTGCTCCCCAAGTTCCTGAAGTGTCGTGTCTGTCGTATCGTGGGCAACTGCATGTATGAATTGGAAAACCTTTCCGGGAAAAGAGTAGGTGTCTTTCATGCCAAAGACATTCGGCAGTAGTAAGTACCTGAAATGAAAATGACAAAAACCACAAAGAATCGGTTGAAAGATAAATATACTTGACTATACTTATCTGACTAATGTTGCCCGGCTATTTAGTAGGTTCGGCACCCACGTTTGTTTTTATTTTTCCACAGATTAATGCACAATTTAACACTTTTATTCTCACTATGAAAATTATCTACCGGCGTGGGTTCTCCTTTGCGAATATTGTTTGACAGGAGTATGTAAACAATACGCAAGCCCAATATGTTACGAAACTGTCAAATAGTCGTCAGAACAAACAAAGCTAAATTAGCAATGTTCGATTCTGGAAGGAGAGCCCATGTTCGAATTTTTTCGAACAATGGTTGGGAGAGAGTTACCATCGGTAAATTCCAGAGTTGTGGCCGTAAACTTCCAACAAGAAACGAAAAGAGCGGTTTCTTCTGAGCCGGGGAAAAATTACTCAGAAGACGGCCACAACGAAGGCGAAACTCTCCCTGACACGACGCCATTGGCGAAGAGTGAGGCGTTAAATTTTAAACAAGAGTTTAGTATATATTTAAATAAAGAGAATTTAAAATAAATAATTATACTAGTAAAGTATAAATAAAATTAAAAATAACAAAGTGGGAAAATTAACAAGTTAACAAGCTTTAAATAGGTAAATATATACTGATATAATAAAACAGTAGCAATTAACAAAGAAAAATTTTTTATAGCGCACCGATATAAATATCGAGCAAAGATTGCGGCAACACTTCACCGTAGTGTTGTCGTAATTTAAGTTCCCTGCCGTAAATTAAGTGGGTAAATTAATTGGCAAATTAATTCGAGGCCAAGAAGAAAAAAAATATAATTCCCGCAACAAAACCACCAGCAGCTGTAGGCGTATAAATCGCCGTTTAAACGGCCAACGGATAAATCAACGGGTAGCCTGAACGGCAAAGCGGTGGTCAAAAACCCGTAACGAACAAAGCCAACCCAAGTTCGAGTCCTGGTAGCAGTAACAGCAGAAATAGTGCAAATTTAGTTTTTATTATTTAATTTCTTTTTTTGATTGTTTTTTTTTAAACTTGAATAGTGTTTTTTTATTAAATAGTTCTTAAAGCTAAAGTAGTAATAGAGTAAAAATATATATACGTATATAATAATTTAATGGACGGCATCATTTGCACACAAGAATATATATGTATGTATATTTAAAATTAAAATTAAAAAGAACAAGTGAAAAGTGAAATAGAATCATCAAGAAGCAGCCTGGATACAGTGGCCACTGGATCGTCAGTTGCGGTTAATAAAGGTGAGTCAGATTTGACTGCAATTTCAAAGATAAATATATATACATACACAAAAGTGCCTATAAAGTGAAAAGCCGCGAAAAGCATATATATATAACTATATATATAGAAAGCGCCACACAAGCGCCAAACAATATATATATATATATACATTTTAAATTTAATAGAGTAATTTTGCAAAAATAATAAAGTCAACAGAGAGTAATATATATTCGAGCCCAAACAAATTTGTGAATTAATTTTAAAATAAAATGAATAAAATAATTATAATTATATGAAAGCAAAGAAGTGAAATGAGTTTCGATTAAAAGAGGACAATATAGGATGAGGATGGTAGGATAAAGGAAGGACAATGAAGCGGAGGAAGTGAAAGGTGGCGACGTAAGGGGTTACTGAGGCGAGTAAGGTAACCATGGTAGGGAGGGTATTGAAAGATATCTCGCTGTGTCAGAACACCAAGACACAAAATAAGACTGGCATGATTTTTGCTTGTTGGCCAAAAGGGGTCAAGATCCCACGCCCTCCGACGAGCTAAAGAGGGAACTAGCATGCCAGCAAGGACCCCGCATGCAACCAAACGGCTAGCAACAGAATTACGAGACAACCAAACCCGGAGAATCAAACGCCGCATCGGAATAGGCTGGGCAGCCATTGGTAAAATGGAAAACATACTAAAGAGCAACATAGCCATGCGTTTGAAAAGGAGAGTATTTGACCAATGTATACTGCCAGTTATCACATATGGAGCGGAGACCCTAACCCTAGCAAGATGTATCATCAACAAACTGGAGAGAGCGATGCTAGGAATAAGCGGGAGGGACCGGGTTACAAACGAAGAAATGGATATGGATATTATTAGAAGAGGCCTACGTCCGACTTTGGACAAGACAGGGTGCATGATGATGATAATGAGTCCAAAAACCTTATGAAAAAAAAAAAGTTGTAAAATGCAGAAACAGTTCAATTACTAATTAAAGACAATTTATTATACGTCACTTCATCTGTATCCGTTTATGTTTATGTCCCGAATTGTGGAACAAAATACATAAAAACAATAAAAATGCTTACAAAATAAATAGAGACAATGACAAAGATTTTATAATAGGATAAGGTAAAAAAAAAATACTTAATACGGTGGCGGCTGATGGGAGAACTGCTGACCCATCATTCCCTGCTGGTTGGGCATTTGTCTTTGTAGCTGAGCAACTAAATTTGGAGTCTGCTGCTGACCCATGCTCTGAGCTTGCGGTTGCCCCATGCCAGGACCTGCATTTTGCTGACCCATACCTAAGATTATTTACACATTAACACATGCAAAAAAACCATGAATAGTGGAAAATTCATCACTCACCTTGCATCATCATTTGTTGATGCATACGCTGCTGTTGCTGCTGAAATTGTTGTGCTGACACAACGGCCGGCTTACCAACGGTCGGCTGCTGCCTGGAATATGGCGGTGCCGGTCCTTGTGCCATCATATTATTCATTGTAACATTCGGTGCCTGATTCATGTACTGACCGCGATTGGCTGGCATTGCGCGTTGTTGTGCCAGATATTCGGTTGGATTGTTGCGCTGAGCGCCCATTTGATTGAAACTTCCCATCATACTCTGTTGACTGCCTTGTTGATTCATGCCCTGATTGTTGTAATTTGCGAAATTCTGGAACTGCGGTCCTTGGTTAACGATTCCCACATTCTGTTGTTGCATCATTCCGCCTGGCTGATTTAATCCTGCGTTAACCATGCCTGGATTTTGCTGGTTTATCATGTTGCCAGCATTGTTGCCGCCAATCATGTTGGCTCCTTGAGCCATTGCCATTGCCTGCTGGCTTTGGGGATTCTGATTAATACCGGTCGGTTGAATCTGATTTTGTTGGGTCATGATGGCGTTCGGATTGATGCTCTGTCCCATGTTGGGCTGTCCCATTTGTCCCATTGGCTGATTCATGGGAGTGCCCATTTGATTGGTGGCGGCCATATGATTGGGAGCGATTCCTCGCAACGTTCCCCGCATGAATTGCTGTTGCTGCTGCACCTGTTGTTGTGGTTGCTGCTGCATAACTGCCTGCGGTTGACGTTGCTGTTGTTGAAGCTGTTGCGGTTGCATATTGAAACTGGATCCATTATTTCGATTGGTTCCCATAAAAGGCGGCTGACGTTCTCGCAACATTTTCTCAATAGCAGCCTTCGATGAGCTGTTCATCTGTGGTCGCTCGAAACGGTTCACTAAATGGCAAATGTTATATGCAACAAAACAAAAATAAGCAGGGTGTATAGCTACTTACTTTGCATTCCCTGTTGGTTATAGAATTGCTGTTGTTGTTGTTGCTGCTGTTGTTGCTGCTGCTGTTGTTGTTGCATGGGATGATAGCCAGAACCAGGCCACTGTTGTTGTTGTGGTTGTTGTTGACCCTGTGACATTCCAGCTGCGCCAGGAACAAATCCCATCTGGGCGTTTTGTTGTGGATTACCAGCGCCCAGTTGTTGATGCATATTACCGGGCACAGCCATTTGCTGTTGCTGCATTAACTGCGTCGGATTAGCGGCCATCATTTGATTTGAAGCGAACTGTTGAAAATTGACCTAAAATATGAATTTGATTTTCCCTTAAGCTTAGGGCACGCGAAATTTATGACGAATATCGTTTCGCCCTCAAAAACTAAACCGATTTTTGAATTAAAAAACAAACAAAAACTTTTAAAGCTCCGCTAAGTGATTATTTTGACAAACAATTTTGAAATTTGAGGAGGACTTTTTAAAAGTATTTAATTGCATCCACTACATTCGGGCTGGGCTGTTGTTTTAAAATTTACCACTAAAGAAAGTGAGAGAAGTCATGTAAAGATAAGTTGGTTGCAAAGATAGCACTATCGATGCGACTGCGCTATCGGACATGTTAATTTCCTCTATTATTAGGGAAAGTCTGAGTGACCACCGTGGCGTAGTGGTTAGTACTGTGGCCTACTAAATATGCTGATTGAACCCGGCAATCCCAGCAAACACCTAAAAGTTTTTTCACGGTGCCAAGTATTCAAAGAATTTCATTTGTCACGATGAGCTTCTCAACTCGCCATTCGGAGTGGGCAAAAAATTGTAGGTCTTTCCCTTCGTGCAAAAACATATTACGCGCACATAATTAGTTGCGTAAAGCAGGCCCTGTGTCACCCCGAACTGTAAAGCCACCTAAAGAAAGAAGAAGGGAAAGTCTGAAAGCAGAAACTATAATGGTTTTCCTTTTATTCCGTATGAGAAACAACACAGCTTTTTTTGGAAGTACATACTCCCATCCAGACAGACAGGGAGCTTTTGAAAAAAAAAAAAAATGCAGGAAGTTTCTGCTTTGTCTCTTACCTTACACGATCCTTGATTAAAGAAGATAAACATTGATAAACTGGAAAGCGTTTTCACTTGGTTTTGGCACAACGTTAATATTGTGTAATCATTGAGTATATTCCAGTTTCTCCGAATCAGAACCAAACTTCCGCCAAGTGCAGTTTTTGTCACTCAGAGGTAAAATATTTCTTATTTTGTAAGTGACAAAACAACACTCCGTCACAACACAAACTAATTTGTTTTTATAGATTTAGCAATTGCATATCGACAAGTACATAGTTACTTTACCAGCAATTTTTTGAGTGACGCACACAAAAGACGTTTGTTTCCACTGCAATCCGGTCTTGTTTTTTTTTTTTTTGCTTAATATTCTCTCGCACTTGGCAATTGGGAAATAAAGAGCTGGAGATAAATCTTTCCAGGTTATGTTGTATGTATCCAGTGCTCTTTTTTTTGTAGATGTATGTGTGTATGTACCAATCAACGTTCTCAGCAGTCAGCACAATTGTGTGGGTGTATTGGGACACATCTCTAGACGCCAATGAAGACAATAATACAGGGTTTACGTACATTATGAATACTCGTATGTTACACACAGAGCGTGTACATGACAGGGAGACAGTCATATCCATAATTGGGACACAACTATGGATACCGTCTTAAAAATTGTGACAATAATAAAGGGAAAGGGACGCTGGTCATTGAATATGACGGCAAACCTTTAACACCGATAATGTGTACAGCCGTCATTCTAAGAAAGTTCAGGAACACTTTCTTATTGCAGTACTATTCAGAGCCCCCGCACACTACAGACTTTCTATCGGCCGATAGTTTGGTCGTGTTGGGCTGGTTAGTGCGCTCACTGGGCCGATTAAATAGTCGGGTTGGTAGTGAGTGCGCACACGAGACAACAGTCGGCCTACTGTTCCGAGCGATTTGCTATTGCTAGTCGATAAAAAGATTTGAAAAATGTCCAGAGATGTTATCATTGCTTTTATACAGCGGAAGAGAAGGACCAAGATGAAAAACAGAGAGTATTGGGTGCATCCTATCAACAGTGAGAGGTTATTGAATTGAAAATTGTACGTGATGCAATCCAAATAACTTGATTACCCCAAAAAATGGTTCGCCCTATATCGGATGAGCATGACCAGCTTCAATGAACTTGCGAAATTGATTGGACCAGCAATAGCGGAGGAGAACTACTTTAAAACTCAGAGCAAACTGAGCAATTGACAAAATCGGCCGACTTTATAATCGGTAGTGTGCGCGCGTGGAAGAGCGCCACACGTATTAAGTAGTCGGCCTCTTTTTTTCTCTTCCAATAAAATCCTGCCATAGGAAATATCTCGTGAAGACGCGGTGTTATGTGCAGCTTTATTAGTACGTGTATGGGTATTTAAGTGAAAATATGTCCTAAAACTAATTCTTCACTTTAAATCGTTGCCCTTTTACATCTAGCCAGTAACCTGCCTGATCCAAGTTAGAACTAGTTTCGGAGCATGATAGAACAAAAATTTCTAGTTCTCTGCTCTTGCCTTTTAACTATTTTAATTTTTAACGTGAACTTACCTGCATATTCATTTGCATTGGATTCATTTGATTGGGATTCATTTGTTGTTGCTGTGCTTGCTGCTGTTGTTGCTGTTGTTGTTGCTGCTGTTGTTGCTGTTGTGGTAGTGCCAATTGTGCTTGACTTTGTGTATTCACCGGCGGTGTTTTAGCATTTTTTGGTTTTCTCGGCTTACGATTACCTTTGCCTCTGCCTCGGCCAGTCACAGGAGCACTTGGCGATTGATCAACCGATGATGGTGTATCTGCCTTCATTTCATCCTTCTATAAAACAAATTCCATAAAAGTAGTATTGTTGAATAAATAAATGACTGCAGGGTTATGTTTGTACCACAATTTTCTCTGGAATAGGTTCAATGTCCTCCGGTGGCAAAGGCAATGGTTCATAATAATAACTGCTTGGCTTTACCAAACTATGTGTGTGATACTTTAGATGACGGTGCGCTTCTTCGTAGGCCAATGTTTTGCGTTCAAGTTTAACTGCACCGAACCATGCCCAAGATAAGGGAGCAGGATTCTTATGACCCTCCAGTATATCCCAAACGCTGATTCGTTGTTTATCTGATATTCGAAGCTAAAGTAAATTTATACATTTAACACTGATATTTAGTAGTTTTTCATATCAACTAACAAGTTTCTTGTCCTTGGTATCACTGCCGGCGGGTTCACAAGTGATAACCTCCGTTGTCTGTTTGTAGAGTGGCAACAATTGTCGGATGAATTTAATCGAAGCGTTGTTCTTCTCGCCGATTTCCTTCTTTAATTTTTTCATTAAGTTCAAGTAGAGTTTCTTGTTTTCATCACGTTCGGATTGACTGTCCGACGCCAGAGTGGAATGCACCAGCGTAGCTAACATGTCGACCACAGTCGTAAATAGTTCACTGGAAGCAAAAGAAATAAAGTGTCAGTAGACAAATAGATGAGTTTTGGTAGAGCAGAGACAAAATCCATTACCTGTTGGTTGTCAAATCGATAACACCCTGACAAACGAGCTGCGCTAAAAGAATTGCCCAATCTGTAGTTGAAGTTCCATTCTTTTGTATGGCTTCGAACATTCCACCCACTAATGAGAAACGCAATTGCAGAGCATCGAGCATTTCTTCTCTACCCTGTGGATCATCGATACAGCCAATCTCTTCAAACTGTGAATGAAAGCAAAAATTGAATTTTAATACCAACACCGCTGAGCAAAAAATAAAAAAAAAACTCGCACCTCCGATATGGATTGTAAGAACTGCGACAGCTGCGAATGTAGCGACACCAACAAACCCTCTTTCTGTTCATCTTGTCCCTTTAAACAGGTCAAAACCAGCCCCAAGAATGGTTGATTATTCATCGGCAACTTTTTCTTATTTAAACCGGCCATCTTTTCCCGTTCCTCCAAGTCCTTTATTTTCGAGAAATAATTCATACTCTCCAACACTTGTCCAGCGACTCGAAGAATCCGACCCTGAACTGCACTAGTCAACTTCGAGACAAGTGGAGCCACCAACCAGGTTGATGGTTTAGTCTTTTGATCCTTGGCGGAGTTCTCATCGATTTGAAATACATCGATTGCTGCCCTTGCCACTGTGTCCAGCCAGTTATTAAGTTCAGTGCTGTTTGACGATGTTTGACGATACATCAACTGCAGATCCAGCCAAGAGACTCGAAGTGTCCACTGTTCCAGATTTTCCAATATGCGAACGATGATCGCCTTCTGGTCCATTTCCGTAATCTGATTATATTCATTCTCTGGGTAGCAGATCATGTGCAGCAGTCGCTGCACTTGCTTCGAAGTCAGCATGTCGTCTATAATCATATCGCATAGCGTCTCGGAATTCTCCAAACACCGCTCCAAAACGTACTCCTGGCAGCATATTTGCTTTAGAACGTGATGAGCGAAATCTGAAAGAGATATCTGATCGCTCGTCGATGAACCATGCATAGCGTCGTCTGGTTCGCCTAAGCCACTGAAGTCGCTTGTCCCCAAAATCGTACTCAAATTCACGGGATGATCCGAGTTCTTTGGTGTACTACCCGGATGGACGGGTGTGTTTAATCCACTTCGTTTGCCACTGTTGAATACGGTCGCTGGAGTCTTCTGTGCCGTTGTGTCGACGACCAAGAGGATCGCCTTCAAAACTGCCAGAACCGCTTCAATGGGAATGTTCTTGTGCGCTCCCACCAGCAAGTGGCGATCGCAACTCAACTTTATGTTGCATGTCGGTCCAGCTACGTTAATAGGATTCGGTGATGTGCTTACCGAATACAAACCCGGCTGAGGGATCTCAATTGTTTTGAAGAGCTTCAAAACCAAGTGGCATGTTAATCGAGCACCAGCTTCTGCATCTGATGTTATATCTCCACCACCGTTGCATGCATTGGCCAGCGCGGGTAGGGCTATCTTCATAACGAATTCTGCCAGAGAAAAGCAATGGCGCGCAATGAGAATGCACGTGAATACTGCCAGCGAATTATGAATGTTCACGTTCTGTATGTCAATCTGACTAAAGAGGTCCTGATAACGTGGATCCCCATTCGAGTTGCACAGAGCTCCAAGTGCAGATACCCATTCTTGAGATAACGCATTACAGCAGGCTGTCAATTCAGCGCAGGATATAGCAATGTCGTTCAATCTGTCATTGTCGGTCTCACGACAAATTGCAATAATCGCGTTGCACACAAAACTGTACATATTCATTGGAGATTCGTTTAACTGGCGCGCCCAAATTGGGTCGATCTTTCCACCCCTCTTCGGCGCTGTGAACAGATCGCTTAGGAACTGAGCGTTGTAGGATGATGACGTGAGTGCCGTCTGTACGGGTGAATTAAAAATGAGCTTAAACTTGGCATACGCACTGTGGAAGTGTTCCGCAGACTGGGTCTTTCCCTTTAACATTGCACATGATGAGTATAAGTCAGATAGGTAGGCCAGGATACACCTCTCAGCTGAGCTGCATTCACTCGGAGAGTTGACATGCTTGATGATCTTGCAAAGCCCATCGAATACGGAGAATGTCTGTTCTGGAGCAAGCAACAAACAACTGTGGTACCGTCGCAGGATTCCCACAATATACAGTCCCAATGAGGTGGTGTAACTCTTCGCCAGATTGGACTTCTTAGCCATCAGCTGTGCTTCGACCTCCGGCAGTTCTTTCAAAATCTGATTGCAAAGATCCAGCAAGCTATAGATGTTCAGAGCCATCTCCATCAGATCAAACAGAAAGGCCACATGCTCCTGCACCGGCAGATAATTGTTACTTCCTGACGCGAAGCTATTCAACTGTTCCAACACAGTTGCTGCGCATTGGTAAGTCACCACATGCTGATCAAAGTAAGCCATATTTTGGCACTTACTTGTCGTAGCTTCAAAATTAAATTCGCTACGCGAGTGTTTCTTCACCTTGCCCCCCTCGGCCACATCAATGCTGAACTTCTTAGAGAAAAGCTTACAAATTTCCTTGGACATCTTTTTAACAGCATGTTTCTTCTCATCACGTTCCTTACCCACTCCAAAGAGCAGAATGTATCGCTGATTCGACTCGCTACTATACGAAGCGTAATGGTCGTCTTGATGGATCGGGAAGTGCTTGGTGTAGATGAAGTGCCTTGAGATTGGTGGATCATTCGAACCGATTCCGTGTGCTACGTGCTCTGGATCTTTTGGGCTGTCTGGTGCCTCCAATGCACTCTGCTGATCTTTTTCCTTAATAGTCTGCAACAATTTATCCAGATCATCGTCCACATTAGAGTCGTCGAATTCTTCGAAAACATCTTCGAAGCCCTGATTCGGCGACGATGGTTTATTCGAGACAGGACCTGTTCCAGTTATGGAATTCGTTGCTTTCGAGATTGCACTTTCCATTAACAGATCGCCACGCGATATCAATGTACAAAGGTAAGCGTTGTACGAGAACACGTCATGTCGGAATAATTCACTAAAAAGATGCACTAGATTAGTGAATTGAGTTCGATTTTGTTGTGAACCATTCTCATCCAATACCGGTGCATCGTGATCGAGGAAATTCATTAAAACCGATTGGAAAACTGGTAAACCACCAATCAAACCGACCCCAGATGCAATAGAATCTTTGTCATCGTTGTTGTTATTACTATTCGCGTAATCATTGTCAGGTGGCGTTGTGACTTCCATTTGCCGCTTGTCCAATAGAATTGCAACGGCCATTGCACGGTGTTCACCCCATCTTTGACATGAAACAGCCCATTCACAGAGAATTTTCACGGTATCTGCACCCTGCTTTGGATCATATTCGATTTTAACTTCTTTGGTCTCACCATTGGGTCCCATCTCCTGCTTAATCATACTAAACGGAGTGAAGATTTTCGCATACAGAGACTCAATCGAGTTGGTAGGATCCATTTTTTCAAAACAATGCGTGTCCAAGTGATCTAAAATCGCTAATATTTTGGAGTACGAGTTCTTATTTGCATTTTTCCACTTTTCAGCACACCAACGATTCTCAGCATGCTTCGAGCGTACAATAATTTCGCTTTCAACATCCCTAAGTTGTTTTCGAATCTCGTTGTTTGTAAATTCGCATTTACTCGGCATCGGAAGCATAGATGGTGCAATAGGCAAATTGTCCAATGGACTACCGTTTAACGCTGACGGTGCTTTATTTTCACCGATGCCACACCAGACCATCGCTGTCGGACATTCGATGGTGATTACTTGTAAAATTGAACTCAGGTATAGAACTATGTCACGGTGGTGCGGACATGTCATGTAATCGTTTATAGCACTCTCGTAAGGATCAACGAGGGGCTTCTTGTTCTTATCCAAGTCGTAATTATCTCCCACAGACAGTTTTATTTGATTCTTTTCGGCAGCTGCATTTGCCACTTGATTATCTACAACACAGTTTAGCAAGTTTGTCATTTTCTTGGCGACTATGTAAGCTAGCTTTCTGCACAAGCGCTCAGCTTGAACAAAGTCATGCATATATTGCAGGGAAAAGGTTAAAATAATTTTCTTCAGACCATCGTCAGAGTTTTGTGAACGCATTTTATCCAACAAATCCAGGATCCAGTTGAGGAATTCCTGCCTATCGAGCAGCGATTCTTCGTGCATATATTTGCTTAGCTGTGTACAATAGTTCCAGTATTTTAAGGCATTCTTGCCATCATCTTGAGGTGTTGATAAGTTGGACATACCGGAAGCACTATTGTTTGCCGGACTCAGCATTGGCACTGGACTTGTCATCGATGAAATTGGAATTGAGTTGGGGGTGTGTCCCATTCCGGACCCATTTTGTGAGTTTTTGTCTAGGCCACCTACAGAAAGAAGGAAAGCATAAGTATGGAATAAGTGTAGCATCTTTTTAAATCACACTTACTCTGATGAAAGTGCTCCTGTAACTTGGGTAACAGCTCCTTCATGAATTTAATTAAATTTCCAGTCCATTCCACTGCTGGATCATAGATACTTCTTTTTTTATTCTTCGATTCCGTGAACGAAACAGTGTACGCGGCGCTAACTTTAATAAACCACGTAGCCCGCTGCATACTGACTTGGTTATCACAGAGAGTAGAGAAGATTTCCTCTTTCTTGTTGAACGAGGGCGCTTTTTTAGCCAACGCCAGGAGCGGCTTATTTCCAGCAAGATCCTTAAACCAAGCATCTAGAGCACCCTTTGTACGTGGCGATACCGGCCAGAAGTTATCTTTACAATTCACTTGCTGCTTTTTCCGACCACTATCTTGGAGCGTCATAAGCTCCTCCTTTTTGCTTAAAATCGAATTATAAAACGCTCCAACTTTACTTGCATTTACATTACTATTATGAGCTGTTCCAAATTCTTCAGAATTCAACTGTGGTATTGTAGAGAATCCATGCTTAACATTCGTCGGCGTAAGCTCATCTTCCCTTTGTCTTGCTTCTTGTGGGTACACATCTGGAGGACCCAATCGGGGCCGTTTTAATGGCCTTTTCTCCTGCAAAAGTGAAAGCATTTTGCACAAGCTTATATTATGCTGGGTAAAGATTTAATTGCAAACACTGAAACTAATTTCTGGACATTTTAATTGAAGGAAAACACGAAAAATATATTTGGCCGCAGTCAGCCATTACTGAGAATGCGAAAAATTATTGATGTCGCGACAATCGCTGTCAAAGCCATTGAAGAAAACTCACCAGTCTCATTTGTTATAAGTGTGAAGGAGAAGATCATAGTGGGCTTCGAGACACGAAAGTCAAAAGAAGACGGAAAACTGTTGAATGTGTTGAAATTCGATTTGTTTACATCAGCTGATTGCGTATTTTATTGGATTTCGTGGTGAGTTTGGATTTGTTTATATAGTTTGAGGGCTAGATTTGCCAGAAAATGGAAGTTCTAAGTGTTTTGGAGGAAATTTTACTTTAGGACGTTTAATATAGTACCATTAAAATGGCGACCTTAATCTTTGTATGAGTTTCCAAAAAGCCATTTGGCACTTTCTTACTCAATTTCGAAATACAGTACAAAACCAAACACTACTTATAAAATTTTAAGGAAAAAGGATTCTTGCATTTTGTACAGATTTGAAAATAAGTTTTAACGAATATACAAAAATATCCACTTAACACGACAAACAAATCTGACTATCTTTGCTTGGGTGAAGTCTTTCTACGTTTGATTTTGAAATTTCAAAATTTTTTGTTTGTATGCATATCCAATGTTCCCAGTATCAGATCAGAAAGTAGACGATAATTGATTTACTTGTTCAATCGTTTGATGCCGATGTGCCATTTTAAGATACAATAAATTATCTTTGCATGAGAATAGTGTTATGAATTAGTGTTAAGTGTTATAAACTAATTGAATGCAGAATTAACTACTGAATACATGTCAAATTTAAAATTCACATCACTCTATTGCACCCCAAATACACACACCTTATTTTAACTCACTAACTCTCACGGCAACACTTTTTTCAGCACTGACATGTTAAAATGATTTGCGATATAAACGCAGCAAACCAAGGCAGGGTGGTAGTTTGACATATTTCCGAGAGATTGGGTTGTTTATTGGGATTTGCAGACATTTCGATGAGTCTTGTCCTTATTTACCTGTGACTAGTCAGTTAGTAAAGTGTTTTAATAATTTCCCAAACAGTGCATATATATCCAATATATGTACAGTGTTCTTCCACTAGTCACAAAAATTCAAAATAATTCGTGTTTCATTCATCGAAGCAGTTTGCTCGTCACGGTTGAACGGAAAGGAAAATACAAAACCACAAAACTATGAGTGGTGAAGGAACCAGTACGAAAAAATTAAAGACGGTAAGTTCTTTCTTCTTTCCCCTAATTCCTGTAAAACGATGAATGTATAATAAATGTCTGGCGTTTTATTGCTCATTTCGTGACGCATATGGGGCTGGGGCATGTGCCCATTACCTTCACCTGTACAAACATTGTGTGCATATTGAAAATCTAAAAGAAAAAATGTACACCTGTGTGTACATACGAGTACATGTATTAACTTTGATGGATAATAATTGGGGATTTTGGAATTGCTCGTATTAACTTATTTTCAAATAATTTCGATAAGCGAGTGATTATGTAGTTACATATGTTCAGTGTTAATTCCAGATAATGAGGTAAAATTGAATATTTAGTTAGGAATTTTTCTAACGTACTTCAGGAGGTTCTAATTTTTTTTTTTACTAGCACTCAGCTGACAAAGATTTACTCTTCTAAGCAATAACAATGCGTTTTGTTTTAGGGAATCCGCACCTACTCTAATAAAGTCTATTGGCACACTTTGATACTGTTATCAACGTTCGTGTTACTGGCTGGGTTGCATATTCTTGTTTTTTTTATTCGTCTACCATCACAATTTATTAATAAAGTAAAGCGATTACATTATTTAGTTGAGCTCAAATTTAACAAAACTGGAATTGTCTCTTTTTATTCATATACATATACATGTGTAGGTCTTCTTGATAAGCGTCTCTTTCGTAACAATATTGGAAGAATAATTATTGACTGTGGATGTTGTTATGTTAATATTGAAATATATTCTACAGTGTTTATTGGAGGATCCTCTAAGCTCTAAATGAGGCTTTACTTTGTTCCTTTGATGTTCATATAGATTCCTTTCCCATGAGATGAACCTGTGTAAACCAAGATGTTCCGTACAGTTCCAATCATAAATTCATTGTGGATTTTTATTGTCGGTTAATCTTTTCCCATTTACCACTAGACTACCATCTGCTAAATAAATTTTGCCTAAACGAATTCACATACAAATTCCCAAGATATTTATATTGAAATCAACTTTAAATTTTATGAATATTAAATATTTTCTGTGGCCTGGAGTCATACCTTTTCTGGTATGAACGTGCATACTTAAGTATCGGAACTGCAACATTTAAAATAATCTTTATGTTCAGGGTGTGATAAGAAGGTTTAATAATGGCCTTTTTCCACGTGCAGAGGTTTTATGAATGACACTTCAGATGTCCATCAACGTTGATCCTGGATACTATGCAACAGCTTTTGTTCTCTGCAAACGAATATTCGGTATTGCCTATCGTTTTTTAAGACATTTTTAAAACTTGTTCATTATCTTTCACGAAAATTGTCTTTTTATTACGACAGAGCTGATTAGCTAGATGCCTTTAATTTCGAATTCCAAAAGACATCACACGCTGCGGGAGCAATAAGGGTGTCATCTTTTTGAATATAACGTGAACACTCTTGTGACGATAAAACAGCGGAAAGCCATGACGAAATGATATATTGTATGCAATGAAATGTACTTTTATGTACATTTAGTTAGACTTGTGCAACTCAGCATGTAAGTGAAAACCGCAGTCATATTGGATTTCTAAAACCCATTAAAAACTTTAGGTACACATCACTATTCCCGTCTCTACTTTGTCTTACATCACCGAAAAATTGTTTACACTAATTTTTTCTATTGAATTTGAGATACTGCGGGTCACAGTTATTAACTTTTGTATGAAATGTTTGGAAGCATTGTCCCAATGTGAATGCCCTTTTCTAAAGCATAAGTTTACCTCAGGCCATCAGCTAAGAGCGGCGTCTTTTTTTCTCGAATCACCAAATGCTTTCATTAGCCAACTATTATTAATCATGGTACACAATGAAATTGAAGATATCCGTGAGGCTTAGTACATATGAACATATATCCATATGTATTTGATGCGAAGATGATGAAACCAGTTTTGTACTATTGTTTTGTTTCTATTGGTGGTTTGTTTTCTTTTTCTTTTGCCAGCACTCCACAGGTTAATGGCCAGGTGCTGCTTTCGTGGACGTCACATACTCTTAATTTTCTGACACATGACACATGATATGATTTCCCCTAAAGTGTTAACAAAACAATAGCCTCGCGAGTGTGCATAAAAAAAAAAGTTTACTTAAACCGCATTGCACACGATAAGTAGTACGTAGTAGGAGATGCTGTAATTTCTCCGCATAACGATATGGTTTGTTTCAGAGAATCAATGCAATTCAGCCAAACGCTCGTCATCTCGCTGTGGGTTAGCAGTACCAGTTGCAGTGTGTGTCTCTTGCGGGAAAGTGCTTTCTTTTCACAGTCTTTATTTTGATTTCTTTTTCTTTGCCAAAACAAGTTACGGTTTGTTATTGATTACTAAACATTTTAAAAAGAAAGTTATTTTTACATATTTGCGAAAATTCCGCGTATGACTATTGAAACAGTTAAATAAACAAAGAGAATTGCGTCAATTAGTGTAGAACATGTTCATCAGGCGAAGAATAATTTCAATTAACAACAATAGCATCGCTGATAGTGGTGACGCGCAGAGAGCGCTAGATTGCAGTCTCAACGGAAAGAGCATGGAAATGGTAAGCAAATATTCTAGTTAAGTTACGGTAATTAAATATTATGGGGCATTGTTGGGGGGAGAGGGATTTTAGCTTTCCACGGAGTGTAATGTCCGATAGAGCGATTTGCATATGACAATCAGTTCCATTCTCTTTTGTAAAATACAGACGAGTATGTAAACATATCCCAATTCATTAAAAGCAGTGTTGGTTATGATTATTTTGTCTGTTAATTCACACTTAAAGTAATTTGGGTAAAAAATATATTTGAATCTATGTATTTAAAAACTAAATGGCAATAGCAAATTATCCTAAACTCTATATGTATCTTTGCGTATTTTAAAATGGCATCATTCAAATAAAAGCTAAAACAAAGCCACACAAAAAATCGGTCCAAGAAATATAACTGTTGGGCATCGAGTGTAGTGGTAAGTGCATTGGATTATTACGCAATGCTGCCCGGGTTCAATCCCAGCCTAAACACTTTTTCACTGTGCCACCTCTTTCGAATGACTGACAACCAATCAAAGAGTATCATTTTTCAATGAGCTTCTCAACTCGCCGTTTGGAGTCGGCAAAAAATTATAGATCCTTTCCATTCGTGCAAAAATATATTACACACACACATGGTTGCGAGAAGCAGGCCCTGGTTTACCCCGAGCTGTAGCGCCACCTAAAGTAAAGTAAAGTAAAGCATCGGGTTCCGTATAAGTTTTTCTTTTCTTCTCTAAAATTGTAAAAGTAAGGTATTTGGCTTTATTTAAAATAAGCTTACGTTCTGATATGTAAATATGTAATATTATTATTAAGGTTTGTACTTATAAGTGGAGCACTAAAAACAACACCTTCATCCAGGTGGCACCCTACTTTATTTCCCAACCCTTGATATAACCGGCAAGCAAATGGCAGCAACCGCATCCATAAGGCTCAAATCCATCTCGCGGTGATCAAGTAACTACAAGTGACAAGATTACTTTCCTCTCACCGAAAACTCTGCCGAAGCCCAATTTCGATAAAAGCTTTAAAGTCACTATTTCCGATAGGTCTCTTTGAGATTAGACTAAGGAGCTAAAACAAATAAGTCAGTCTCTGTACACTTCTACATTAATAACTCTTCCTTTCGCCCTACTAATCACTGTAGTGTGTTTCAAGAAAAAATTATGGCGATTTCAGAAGCACTGTCTTAGATCAAGAGGAATATAATATCTTCTAACGACATCAACATTTCAGGTGGCTTTGAAATGTCTGGAATCAGTCTCGTCTACTTCGAAGACCACCTTCAACTGTTGTTCATCTCTTATAGAGTTGGTTAAGCAGTTTAAAGTTCACCTACACATACTGGGTGCCGGGGCATAGAAACATTCCAGGGAATTGTAAATCTGAACGAACTTACTAAACTAAAAACAACAAAACCTATTCTACCGAACAAGAAGAATATAGATATGCCCCTTGCTACTTACAAGTAGATCCACGTGCCTTGCCACCAGACAGATCTGGCCTAGACTGGATATTCATTGCTATACATACCTTCTGTCGTTAAAAAGCACGACTACAGGTGTCATCACAGGACACTGCCTTAGAGGCCAGAATGGGCTTGGCGTCCAGTCAAACGACTTCTTCAGAAGTAGCAGAGACGTAGTCGAGGAATAAAGTCCAATTTATCTCCTCTTTACATGCCCAGCTACATCTAGATGAATACTTCTTCAACGAACTCAGTGACGTAACACAAAATGATATTGGAAACCGATCTCGCTTCATACAAAGCCCCAAATAGATCTTATGAGTAGTGGCGACATAATATCCCCAAGATCCTTTGCATCATAATGGGCCTCTATAAGCCTAATTGAGCTGGTACTCGTATTACCGGCAGCCACTGCTACCTAACCTAACCTAAGTGTAGTTCATGTGTTCTTTTTATTGGGTTTTTTTTTAGGATTCATAATTTAACCCAATTTAATTCAAAACTATTATGACGGTTGACTAAAAATATTTATTTCCGTTAGGCGATTAATTAGTTAATAGGTTTGTTTGATGTCAGCCCTAGGACGCACTAGGGTGCACTGGAAACGCACTGAAGCGTTTTATGTCCGCCAGTGCTACACTGAAAACGCACTGAATATGCTGCCCTGCGTTCGTTGTCGACACTGGTTCTTCACTGGATTTACCCCGAGTATTTCGTCAGTGCAAGAAAAAAGAGCTGTCAAAACATTAAATCATCTGATTTGTCATTTGGTTATTTTTCATTGCGTTGGTTTAGCTCATTGTGCTTGTGTTTTTTGTGTTCAGATAAGTTGTTTAATAAAACAACAAACTAAACAAGTGCAAAAATATTCCAAAATTAACCAAATTTGATTTCTGTTAAATTTTCAAAGAATGCCAGTTGTCAGGGCAAGGTATTTGCGTTCGATGAAATGGGGGTTGCACTGAGTTTTTTGACAACCACGAAAATGATTGACACTAGTCAGTGTACCCTAGGGCTGGCGACATCAAACAGACCTAATGTCACGATAAGAGTGACAGCTTTGGCAATTGGAGTTTGTAGGTCCGTTCACGTACGCTGCCAAAACTACGAAAATCTACAAAAATAATGAAAAGCAACGAAAACCCGTTCGCGTACGAAAAAATTTCGTAGTTTTTTCGTAAAAGAGAGTGCTCACGAGAGAGTAAGAAATTTCCCCATGCTACGAATTTTACCACAAGAAACTTCTTTGGTGTAATATATGAAAACTGTCAAATCTGCCAAATCACATGCACTTTTAATTTTTTGGTGCTTAATGCGTTCGATGCCTTTTTCCTAATTGTTCTGTCTTTGAGAGAATTTCACCCCCTTTCTTCGAAGATTGACAGATAACATATACTTAGTGCAAAATGTACGCGAACGGACCTATTTATTGAGTAAGGGGGCTATTATGATTGGCGATTCGCCTAAATTTGTACGTGAATCCATCACTCCTCCGGCGAGTTATCAACATAAGCTCCGTAAAACAGAGGCAGTTGCAGTATGGCCGAGGGCTAAGCCCACTAAGGCAATTGAAGCACAGGTAGCAATCCAGAGCAGATTGCGGTACTACCAAAAAAGCGTTGTCAATGACTTTGATTTGGGACTCATGCAGCTAACAGTGTCGGTTGTTATACTATCTGAAGTAGTAGATACATATGTTGTCTAAGACAATGTTACGTTAGGTATAGTGCACTGCAAACAATTCTTAAAGCCCTGGGAGCGATATGACTAAAAGTGAATTCGTAAACGCAAGACTTGCAAAGCAAAACATCTGCAAAGCAAATGTTGCAAAGCAGTTGCAACGTCAAAAGCAAATGCAGAGTGAAATGAGCTGCATTTATTTAACAGCTGCGCAGATGCTCTTGCTTTTGTGCAAATTACTATATTTTAGAACTTTTTGCTTTGCAGTAAATTTTGCTTATGCGTTTGCGAACCTTCTGCTTTGCATATATTGCGCAATATGTATATGCGTTTACGAACTATTTTGACTTTTGAGGCGAATAAGTAGCTAGCGATTCGCCAACCATAATTCTAAATAGTCACATTCGACAAATTTTTTGTTCGACTCGCCAACCCCCCCCAATAATGCGTGGAGATTTTTTAGTGAGGGGAAATTTTTACTCTCTCGTTGCCTCTCTCTTTTACTACTTTTTTGTGTAAAGGAACGCAGTTGGTCTAAAATGCGTACAAATTCGAACGAATCAGTAACAATATTCAAGTAAGGAAAGTGGAATGCGGATTTGCAACAAATTATAATTTTACTAATTTGAAACTCAAACAAAAATGGTTCTCAGTTTAGAGTTGTACATATGATTAAAATTCAATTGTATTTATAAGTTAGGTAACGTCAAAAGACATAGTATAAGTGGTCCGCTCGCGTACTTTTTGCAGTAAATATGTGTTATCTGTCAATATTCGAAGAGTAGGGGTGAAATTCTCTCTAAGACAGAAAAATTACGAAAGAGTAAACGAACGCATTAAGCACCAAAAAATGAAAAAGGGATGTTATTTGACAGTTTTCATATACGAGTATTACACCAAAGAAATTTCTTGTGGTAAGATTCGTAGCATAGGGAAATTTCTTACTCTCTCGTGAGCACTCTCTTCTACGAAAAACTACGAAATGTTTGCGTACGCGAACGGGTTTTCGTTGCTTTTCGTTATTTTTCGTAGATTTTCGTAGTTTTGGGAGCGTAGGCGAACAGACCTAGTATTAAGTTTAGCTGAGAGTGCCCACTTGGGGCTAGTCAGTTAGACTAATATCGTTTTAACCGATTTTGGTTTAATTAAATTAAAAATGGAATGGAATTTGTCTACAATACAACAGTGATACAACAATATCGAGTGAAACTGACATTATAAATAAATAAATAACGAACAATTTGCAATCAAATACTCGTAAGAATGTAATGTTGTATTATCTAATTCGTTTACTTCACACATCAGTCAGTCGAATGAAATCACATTGAATTTGTATATTCTGCTAAAGGCTTCTTTTTTGTTAATGCTAATTCAGCGCTTAAGTACAACAACAATGACCTACAACTTAGGTCAATGCCATATCGGCGATTTGGTGGATGCCTTCAAATAGAACTGCTCCACGCATTACTAACTCAGTCGATCATCCTCTGTCTGGCAGTCAAATTTCGTTTCCATCAGTTTTAAGCAAATATTTCGTAAAAAGAAAGAAGAAGAAAAAAATAATAAAATAGCGCAATTTGAATTAAAAAAAAAGAACGAAAAACGTGTAAAATGCCAAATCACGCCGATCTTTATTATCAGGCAAAGCGAAGAGTGAGTGAAGATTTCTTTTGGTTTTTGTTTTGTGGAATTCTTATAAAATGTATACAAATGAACATTAATGTATGTTTGACTGTATGTAATGTACAACATAAAAAAAAAAGAAATTAAATCAAAACAAACTGTGAAGTGTTTATAAAAGTTTCCCTTTTTTTTTTTTGATTTTCGAAAGTTAAAGACTGACGTGCCAATATTGGAATTTTTGAAAATGTTTAAGGCCTCGGTGGGTGCACCGTGGCGTAGTGGTTAGTACGTTGGACTACTACGCAATACGCATGCTGTCCGGGCTTAATCCAACAGTTCTTTCACGCTGCCAACTCCTCCCAATGTCTGACAAGCATTCAAGAGTATCATTTTTCGTGAAGAGCTTCTTAACTACCGTTTTCGAACCGCGATTTGAGAAGCTCATTGACAAAAGATACTATATGATTGCTTTTCAGACATTCGAAAGGGGTGGCACCGTGAAAAAACTTTTAGGTTTTGGACCCGGGCTGGGCAACCTGGGCAACGCATTTATCACTACACCACGGTACTTTAAGCCTATATATGTAGGTTACAACACAATAAAAAACACGGCATGAGCTACATTTGGCAGACAAGTATATACTTCGTTTTAAATTTTTTATTTTGACATATGCCACATTTTCAATGTTTGCAAAGTGATTATGTAAATGTAACAAACACACTTTGTTTTTATGATCGCTTACTTACATACACCTCTATTCTGGAATCCGTCGGATCTGAGATTCACTTCACTAGTTAGATCCACGTGAACGTGTTCACTGTGTCACTGAATCCGTCGGATGAACTGTCTCACCGACACGGCGGTTTATTCTTTCGATCACAGCTATTTTGCATTGTTGACAGGATTTTTATTTTTTATTTGTAAAAAAATAAGCTAAATTAACAAAAATGGGAACTGTGGCTCTATTTTTTGATCAAAATGAGGAAATTTCTGCAAACAGAAGAGCTCGTGCAAATTTAAGAGCAAGCACTGAGGATGAAGTGAATTTGGAGTCAAACGCAAGTGAAGCACACACAGACGAGATTAAACCATGAGAACTTTTGTAGTCCAACTTTTTTGTTTTTATTTTATAAAAAAGCTACCATAAATAAATAAAAATAACACTTCTTTTGTTTCAAAACATAAAATATAATGGACTTCATTTTGCAATAAAAAAAAATGAATCAAAATTAAGACCCTTGTTCAGCAAAGTTAATCATTTATGCACACAACAACCAAATCCGCACAAAAGTAGTTGCGGATGACAAATGTATGTTCGTTTTGAGTATTCAAGTGGATCTCATTCATATTCACCCCTATCATTAAATCCGACGGATCTGAGATTCCCTACACTTATTCGGTTCACATTCACCTATCGTCGTTATCATTAAATCCGCCGGATACACTACTTTATCTACATCCCTTTTTATGTTTTCGAAATCAGCTGTTTTCTAATTTGACACCTGAAAAGGTGATTGTGGTGTGAAAACAAAAATCTAAGCAATAAAAAATAATAAATAAATACTTTTATGGTTTTACTTTAAGCTTTTGTTTTGCAATATTTTGCATTCCAATGTCGTGTTTCATTAAAATTTCCTTGTTTTGGTCGCATGTTTTGTGTAATGATCTGTGTATTCTACGTATGCATCATTAAATTGTTTGTTTCTGCACTTTCAACATTCAAAGTTGTTGGCAGTGACCAGGGTCAACTCTGTGCCAATACCATTCTTTTGAACTTCTGCCGCCTGTTCTAGATCCTCCACTCTTCAAACTACTTTTGGGGCTGTTCTTGAAAAGCAGAGTTATACGACAACTTGATTCCCTTTACGACTTTTGACGATACGCGTCGAGTCCAGACTTGAACATTTACTGCCCGAACCCAATGCATGCCGCAGCCGCGTAGTATGCCGCGCTGTTAAAGAAGAAATATATAGAAACTCAATAGTGCGCCCACAATGAGGTAGTTGTCTTGAAAATAAAAAAAATGGAAGGGGACGACTTAGAAAAACATTTTGAAAGTGTAAAAAAAGTGAAATATTATTTCATTTTGGTTATAATTTTTACAAGAAAAATAGTTTTCGCAATATATTTTCTAAATCTAAACAACAAAACTCCAACAAGCTGAGTTAAAAGTGGGATTTATTTGACATGCCGCGCAGCACCATTGTGGGCGAATTTTTATGCGTACATGGCGGCAACATATGACAGCGCGGCCTCTTTACTACTGCTACGCGGCCGCGGCATGCATTATGTTCGGGCAGTTATACACACTTATCCTTCCCGATTTGTGACAACACCAGAGAAAAGAGGAATTCTGTCCCATTTGCATTGTATTGCATTGCATTCTGTCCCGTTTGGTTTTGGTCGAAAATAAGATCGATCCTAGCCAACCCTACAGCCAAAGCACCAGATCCGCAACGATTTTCTCGCGAATCTGAAACGTCAAACTTTGTATGGAGAGATTCGATCCGTTCGTTTTCAATGATCAAGTGAAAAGTTGTTCACATTACAACGGAACGGATTCAATGATACCGATTTTCGAAATTTCCGGTGGATTTAATGATAGGGGTGATTACCGACAAATGAACGATTCCCTTCGAACGGATTCAATGATACAAAATTTCGAATTTCAGTGGAACATTCCCGCCGACGGATACCAGAATAGGGGTGATAGACTCTCATTACCTGTGTATTAAACTCAAGTCGCATGTTAGCCCAAAGCTATCAGATAATTTATCTAGAATCCTGATAATTACTTAATTATTTGCGTTTCGTTTTATTGTATTTAAAATTAAGTTATCTTTTTGAGATCTAAGCACAGCGGCCTTCAAATTTAACAAAATTACTAATCAGCTCTTACCTAAAGTCTGCGCGGCAGAATCTCATTTGTCTCGCTTATCAACAATTTTGCATGATACGTGTATATAGGTACATATGTACATAGACATACATATGTAGGTAGTAAATGGTTGTCAGTTATTATCCGCTAGAACATCAACTGTAATACTACCTATAATAATAATAATTATGATTGATCGCAAAGATTTGCGATTATAAGATCAGTCTACAGTTAAGTACTCCTATAGTTCGCATACATTCAGAACTGTTAGTGCACGTATTGTATTGAGATGAAAGTAACTACATTAATATCAGCTCACTGTCAACAAACCACACTGTGCCTGATAATGTATTTATGCACCGAAAATATTACAAATAAGTCAGTCTTTTTGACAAACAGGTTACGTAGACTTCGGTTTCTCTTCTGTTTTTCAGTTTGAGTTGTTAATAACGACAATTATGTTCTACGGTTTTAAAAGGGTAAATATTAACTGTTATCTCAGTTGGTTTCTCAGTGCTTTTTGTTATTTCTTACACGTGTTTTGTTTCAAGGTTGCACTAACGTACATATGTAGGTCATATAATCACCATAAATTAAATAAATCTCTTTAGGTACATAAAATTGTGCATAAATTGATTTGTAAAATGTTATCATTAACATTTCAATATAAAATTGTGTACACGCGGAGTGTTATTTTTAATCGACAATCAGAAGTGATGCGTGGCTATAATCGTTTACATACCCATTTGGTTGACCTAATTGCCAGAACAATTAAACCAATCAGTTAACTAACTTTGTGGATACCCACAATATCGTCGGCTGCTAAGTCCCCTTTTGATCAAAATTGCTTTTTTGATGCCATTTTGTCAAAGAAAATAAAAATTTAAAATTGCTTAGATCACGTACATAATGTACATAATATGTATGTAAGTCCGAATGAACGTAGTTACAGTGATTTGCAAAATTCTGAATACAGCTATTAAAATTTAAGTAACTCACTAATTTACAAAACTCAGAACAACTTTGGTGAGTTATTTTTATATGGAATTAAAGTTTATTCAATCTATGTATGTATATCCATATAATAAAAATGAAATGATGATCGTTGGTAACCGCATAACTTGAGAACGGCTGGACCGATTTAGCTAATTTTTTTTAAATGTTCGTTATAAGCCGAATAAGGTTGTTACGGAAAAGTTCGATAGATGGCGCTGAAGTCAACTTATTTACAAAATACTATATTTATTGGCCAAATGGACTTATATTCAGAACATATGTTGGTTTGGTGCTAAGAGAGAAAACCACAAAATCTGGACCCGATAGGTGGCGCTATAGTTAAGTTATTAGCAAAATCTATATTTATTGACCAAAATGACTCATATTCACAACATACATTTATGTAACTCATCGCGCAACATACAGCAAAGGGCAGGACAACGTCTGCCCCGGGCCAACTAGTTACTTACTTTACTTAGGTGGCGCCGGGGTGAACCAAGGCCTCAACCAACAACCTCTTCCAGCTAGCCCGGTCCTTAGCTAGCCGCCTCCAGTTGCGCACGTCAAGTTGGCTGAGGTCTTGTTCTACTTGTGCGCGCCACCTTAGGCGAGGTCGTCCTCTGCTGCGCTGACCCTCCGGGTAAGAGTCGAATATTCTCCGAGCCGGAGCGTTGATGTCCATACGCTCTACATGTTCTAGCCATCTTAAACGCCCAATGTGCAGTTTTTTGACCAAGTTGATGTCGCTGTACAGCTCGTACAGTTCGTGGTTGAATCTTCTCCTCCAGAACCCGTCAACGCAAACGGGACCGAATATTTTTTTTTCTCGAAGCGACCAAGGATATCTTCATCCGCTTTCGACAATGTCCATGATTCAGGTCCATATAGCAAGACTGGGATGATAAGGGTCTTATATAGAGTCTCCTTAGTCGCTCGAGAAAAGACTTTACTACTCAATTGCCTTCTCAGCCCAAAGAAACAGCGGTTGGCAAGAGTAATCCTTCGTTTGATTTCCGACGAGATGTCATTTTTTGAAGTTATGGCAGAGCCGAGGTAGACAAAGTCCTTTACTACCTCGAAGTTGTAGCTGTCTATTGTGACGTTCTGTCCATATATTTTGTTTTGCCCTTATTTACCGCTAAACCCATTTTAGTCGCTTCCATTTCTATACTCGCGAACGCACCGGTGACAGCCCGCTGTGTTCTACCAATGATGTCAATATCGTCGGCGTATGCAAGTAGTTGAACGGACTTTTGAAAGATCGTTCCTTGTGTGTTGGCTTGTGAGTTACGAACAATTCTTTCAAGTATGATGTTGAAGAAGTCGCATAACAGCGCGTCACCTTGTCTGAATCTTTTTTTGACATCGAAGGTCTCGGTGAGGTCATTACCGACCTTGATGGAGCAGCGAGCTTTCTCCATCGTCATCCTGCACAGACGGATGAGTTTGGCAGGGAGGTCAAAACTAGACATGGCTCTATACAGTTCATCCCTCCATATGCTGTCATAGGCGGCCTTGAAATCGATGAACAGTTGGTTGCTATCGATTGGGACTTCTTGGGTTTTTTCCAGGATCTGCCTGAGTGTGAAAATTTGGTCTTTGGTGGACTTTCCTGGCCTGAAACCGCACTTATAGGGGCCAATCAGGTTGTTCACGAAAGGCTTCAGGCGTTCACACAGTATGGTGCGGACAGGATCTTGTAGGCAATATTGAGGAGTCTGATGCCTCTGTAATTGGAGCAGTTGAGGGGGGTCTCCTTTCTTGTGGACCGGGCAGACGATGCTGAGATTCCATTCATCTGGCATACTTTCATCTGATCAAACCTTGGAGATGAGTTGGTGTATGCTCACTACCAAGTCACATCCAGCTGCTTTAAATAGCTCTGCGGGTAGACCGGGCCAACTAGTTACAAATAAAAAAAAAACAATAAAACAAATTATTTCAGCCTAGTTAATAATAAATAAATAAAAATATGAATTCACTATAAAATCTTATATTTCGCAAAAGTCTGAATACAGTCAAAAGTTTTCCGAAACTGGATTACTTACTTACTTAGTTGGCGCTACAGCTCGAGGTGAACCTGGGCCTGCTTCTCGCAACCATTTGTGCGTGCGTGTTATATTTTTGCACGAATGGAAGGGACCTACAGTTTTTTTGCTGACTCCGAACGGCGAGTTGGGAAGCTCAATCGTGACAAATGATACTCTTTGATGCTTGTCAGACATTCGAAAGAGGTGGGCACTGCGAAAAAACTTATAGGTGTTTGCGGCGGGATTCGAACCCAAGACCGCTGGCTCAGTAGTCCAACGCACTAACCACTTGCGCTACGGTGCCCACTGGATTGCATAGACATATATTTGATCGTGTTGTTTGAAGGTATGGTCATTATCTGCAAAAGCTGTGCATTCATTGGGGTTGATTTTGTTCAGTTTGACCTAAGCCTCGCAACTGATTCCTTGCTAGTTTACAAAGAATACTGCTTCGAAAGGGCAAAATGAGCTCAAATAAAAGAAAAGAATTGTCTTCTACTGAAATAGAAATTATAAATAAATTAAAAAATGAAGGAAAGTCACACTCAGGCATTGCCTCGCTTCTTGGCAGACAACGCGCAACTATACAAAGCGTTCTGAGACGTTTTAGTGGGAGATCTTCCACACGCACTAGAGCTGCGCAAAACAGTTCCAACGGCGGAACGAACCTGGAACGATTCTTTTTCTCATCGGAACTAGTTCCTGGAACGATTAAGTTCCATAATTAAGTTCGGAACTATGGAAAGTTCTTGGCCCAGAACCAGTTAGCAAAATTAAAAAACTTTTAGTAGATTTATTTGAAAAAATAACAGACAGAGACAGATAATTATAAAAAAGATAACAAAAAATACATTTCAATGTGAGAAAAAAGCAGAAATAATTTTGTTTTGATCATGTAAAAACAAAACATGCAACTAAAGTTCGCGCAGTCTCGGAGGTCATTACAGTTTATTATTCCCAGGCACAAATATTTAATAAGTAGTCGGCAATTCTTTGTTCATGCGGTTCGCCTATGGAACCAGCTTCCCCCTAACATTCGAAGGTTAAACACAATTGAACAATTTAAAAAAACATCTATTTGATTACTATGTAAACAGCAGCAACTAAGTCATTTCATTCCCATCTCATTCCTGTTTTGTATCCGTCCTTATTTATTCCTTGCCCTTTAGACTAAGAAATTTCATGTAATTAGGAAATAAGAAATATTTGTTAAGCCAAATTATATCCTGTATGTCATCAAAAGTCAAAAACTTATATGTACAGAGTTGAATAAATAAATAAATAAATAAATAAATAAATAAATAAACTCAAAATCTATTTCAAACCAAAAAAACCAAACGCAAATGTAAAATTACCATTTAGGTATCAACCATCCAATAGGTACTTCCAATAGTTACTTCAACTAGCCAACAGAAGAACACAAAACATTCAAATAAATATACTCTTTCCAACGGAACTACAAAAAAAATAACTATGGAGTATGGAACTAAGGAAACTACGAATACGAACATTATACGCACGGAACTACGAAGAAAAGAACTGGAACTAACATGTCCATGGAACTATCAGCTCCAATCATGTCCTATGGAACTAACATGTCCATGGAACTATCATGTCTATGGAGCTAAAGGAACTATTAAGAGACGAGACCGATTTATGTAAACTGTAATCGTTCTCGTCTCACCGTTCGTTCGTTCCTTCATGAGCTACCTATACTGTCTTACAAATATTTTCGGACATTATTCGTCACCCCTTTTACTACATATCAGTGTGCATATACATACTGGTTCTTGTTTATTATCGCGCGAGCTTTGCTATTCCTATGGTATGTATGTATGAGTTTGCTCACATCTTTGATTTTTCTTTGAACACTGAGACATGTTCGCTTGCAGTGTTGTTATTAAAGTTGGACCTGGAACTATGGACATGATTAAGTTCACTTTGCGGAACGAAAGGAACTAGTTCCGACAGAAGAACTAGTTCCTGGAACTCTACATGTCCAAGCAAGGATTGGTTGACCGCGCAAAATCGGAGCGAGTGAAGAAAAGTTTATAAAACGAATTTTGGTGAAAGAACCAACCAGCCTTAGAGCAATTTCAACACAACTACAGACTTCGCTGAACACGGTTGTAAGCCAATCTGCAATTTCAAGAGCATTTCATCGGGCTCAATACAGGAAGAAGCCGTATATTTTGGAGATTAACCGAAAAAAGCATTTAAGCTTCGCGAAGACTTATGTCAATAAAGATGTAAACTTTTGGAGGAATCTAATTTTTTCCGATGAAAGCAAGTTCAATGTTTGTGACTCGGATGTCAGGAAATTAGAAAAACCAGGCAAGAGTATTTTCCGAAAAATATTCAGGGTACAGTAAAACATTATGACGGGGGAGTAATGGTGTGGGGTTGTATGTCTTTCGGGGGATGTGGAAACTTAGTGCTAATAAAGGAGCTAATGAATAAGCTGGTTTACCTAAATATTTTGAAAGAAAACTTGGCAGAAAGTGCGGAAAAGATGGGACTACCTGGAGATTATTACATTCAACACGATAATGATCCCAAACATACAGCGTACGCTCTCCGTCAGTGGATCTTATACAATGCCCCACACTTCCTACAACTCCAGCGCAAAGTCCGGATATCAATCCCATTCCCATAGAACATATTTGGGCAATATTGGATAGGGGTGTTCGAAAGCATGTTTATCGCAACAAACGTACATTAAAAGAAATCTTAAAAGAAGAATGGTCCAAAATATCTTCCAATGTGACTGCAGAGCTTATTCAATGGCCCGAAGACTGCAAGCAGTAATTGATGCCAAAGGCTGGCCAACAAAGTAGTAAAATTGATCTAAGTTCTTTGTATTCAGACTCTTGCAAAGTAAAATTTAGTAGTGAATTAAGATTTTTATTTATTTTTTATTATTATTTGAATTGAAATAATTTGTTTTGTTGTTTCTTTTATTAGTAATTGAATAAAATTTAATTTGATATAAAAGTAATTAACCAAAGTTTTTCTGAATTTAGTAAAATAGAGATTTACTTAAAACTGCAAAGGTGTATTGAGACTTTTGCAAATCACTGTATTTTAGAATCTCAATACATTTTTGAATTCTTTATATTGATCTTAGTTCAGCTTTCATATGATTTGTCCACCCTCCTGTAATATTTGTCAAAGTGGACTTAGCAGCGTTACACATCTAGTCGACGCGATGGTATGCTTAAGCGCCAAATACCGCTACATCTACCCTTATTCTTCTAAGTCTGTTCATCAAGCAAAAAAAGTTCTGTAAAAAAAGTGTCTCCCAATGTCGTTTTCAATTACTGACCACTTCATATTATGATTTCAAATTTCAGAATTTTCGTGACGAATGGAACATATGAGTAAACGATATCGATTTTTGCTTTTTATTGAACATACATTGTATATCATATCATACTTCATACTAATATATAAATCTCAATGTGACGCTCTTACCTGTTAATCTTACGATTAGATAAACACAAAAACTAATGCACACAATGAAGTAAAACTTCGTATTCCAGTTCATTAACATCCTGTGCCTATTATATGCGAATTTTTAAATTGTCTTGACAAGCTCTGCACATTGCGTGGGTGTGATCTTGTTCTATTCCTTTTGAATAACTTGCCACAGAGGCCTGGTTTGCAGGTTTTCTTGCAGCAACTACCCTTTTTATAATCCCCCCCTCGGTCGGGTATCTCACAAAATGCGGTTGGGTTGGCCACATCCCATAAATTGTGGTGTTCTTAACTCCTTATTACGAGGGGTGCAATCGAGTATAATTCATATATAATCCCCCCCTCAGATTTCTATGGGTTTTTTTATTGGGACTTTGAGCTACCCTTACATATAGCCATCTATAGTAATGAAACGTCATACTCCATATTTAAAGCATCCCCCATCGAAAGAATTGGACCATAAGCTCAGCCAGAAAATGGTTATGCCTGGTGGCTCATTGGTGATGGCCTGGGAATATTTCACCTCATCCGGCGTGTGTCCGACTGTTTAAATAAATGGAAAAACGTTTAGTGAGATGTATGAAGACATCATAAACATTCATTTAAATATAGACTTGGCAGACAATTTGCCACTAGCATGGATCTTTCAACAATATAAAGATCCAAAGCATTGCTCCAGGATCTTTTCACCTTGGTTGGAGTCCATCTCCTTCAGTGGGTAGCTCAAAATCCCAATAAAAAAACCCATAGAAATCTGATGGGGGGGTTATAAAAAGAGTAGTTGCTGCAAGAAAACCTGCAAACCAGGCCTCTGTGGCAAGTTATTCAACGGGAATAGAACAAGATCACACCCACTCAATGTGCAGCCCTTGTCAAGACTATGGGCAATAGATGCGTCGAAGTTATGAGATAGAAAGGTTTGGAAACAAAGTACTGACTCTAAAAGAGATAGAATATGTATTAATCGCCCCTATTCTGGAATCTTCCACCGAAATTCGAAATTTCCTATCATTGAATCCGTTCGAAGGGAATCGTTCACTTGTCGGTAATATGAATGAGATTTTCTCATTTTGATCAAAAAATAGAGCCACAGTATCAATTTTAGTTAATTATTTGTAATAATTTTACAAATAAAAAAAAATTCCTGTCAACAATGCAAGACAGCTGTTTTCGAAAGAATAAACCGACGTGTCGGTAAAACAGTTCATCCGACGGATTTAGTGATACAGTGGACACGTTCACGTGGATCTAACTAGTGAAGTGAATCTCAGATCCGACGGCAATTACTAATTTATATTTAATTTTAAACATTTTTTTTAGTAAATGTCTTAATTATTTGTCACCGAGCTCAAAGCGATATAAACAAATAATCTGCAAAATTCATATTTTAATGATTTGCTAAACAAAAAAATCAAGAAGAATTGAGTCTTACAAATACTTATAAACATTTTATTTTAACCAATTAATCTGAATTTGTTAATAAATCTTGGTTCTAACGAAGATAGTGTGATCGTGTTTATGTGACTTAATTATATGAGCACAACTGTATTTGTTTTTTTAAATAAACTGCCATAAATGAACAACTCAGTTGTGTACGAGAAAGTTTTTTTTTATTGAAATTTATTTACTTGGGCGAAAGAATATGGATTAATTATTGTAATTAAAACGTTTAGAAATGGCAAACTTTTGAAAATTAGAATTCGCCAAAACGTTTTTCTCTAATTTTCGAGCTTCTACTGTATTTATAACGGATTTCAAATGACGTATCGAGAGCCAATGCCCAGTAGATGTTTGTTTGGCGGTTCGATGGCATAATTTGTAAATTCTATAAAAAGAAAACAACAATTTTAAATATCTATCTTCTATTACACATGTCTATATAAAAATTAATGTAGGTACCTATGTTTGTCTTTTATAGACTCGGAAACTACCCAACCGATTTTGGTAAAATTTTCAGAGTAGGTACGTTTTTCTTGATGTAGAATACAACATAGGCATATGGTTTTTGGTCAAGTCGAAAAATTTGTAGGGGTGGGCAAATTTTGAAAAAATAGGTGTAGCGAAGCATACCGGGTTACGGCTAGTACTATTTAAAAACAAAAAACCTAACCCATTTTAATTTAGCAGCTAACATATACATATCTATATTATCAATTGTATCATGTTTAATTTGCTCTTTTTGTTTTTACAATTCTTTAGTGCATGCAAGTGGCTACAAATGTCACCGAACAAAAACACCAGGTTACTAGAGAAACTCGAGGTAAGAATTTGGGATTTTGTCGAGGATTTCGTGGGTGCACTGTTTGGTTGACTGGCCTTAGTGGAGCTGGAAAAACATCGATTGCTTTCGAATTAGAGGCGTATTTAGTTTCCCGTGGAATTCCTGCATACGGTTTGGATGGGGATAACATTCGAACGGGTCTCAACAAGAATCTGGGTTTCACGCCTACGGATCGAGAGGAGAACATTCGTCGGGTTGGTGAAGTGGCAAAACTTTTCGCCGACAGCGGAGTGGTAGCGATTTGTAGTTTTGTCTCACCATTTAGTGACGATCGGGCCATGGCCAGGAAAATCCACAAAGATGCCGATTTAAAGTAAGTCTGTGAAGCTCTGCAGCGTTGCCACTTTAGGATTATTTTTGCGCAGTAGATTTTCTAAAAAATGCAGTAGATTGAATTCTTTCGCAGTAGATTTTTATTTCAACAGAAAAACAAGTTATTTTAACACAAATTGGCTAGTGTTTTTGTTTCTATTTTACAAGCTTTATTATTATTTTGAATTTTGGTTCATTTAAGCTTTTATTGCCCTCAACCGTAGCATTATTTCTGCTTTTAAATACGAGGGCTGTTCGATAAGTCAGTGACTTTATTGGAAGATGGCGCTGGGGTGGCATTGAGTTTTTTTCTGCCATCTTTGTTTCTTTCTTGGCATAGTAAAAAAAAATTAGACGGACTCAGGTTAAGAGTCCTTTCCACGTCAGGAAGGAAAGAGCAATCATAACAGTAGACTTTTTCAGGCGAACGTTCATCAAAAATGCAAAAACGGGTTCGTCGGTCAAAAAAGTCAGGGCAACGGTTTTCTGGGATTTCCACGGTGTAATCTTCATTAGCTATTGGAAATGCAAAAACGATTACCGGACAGCACTATGCCAATTTATTAGATAAGTTTAATGCAGTATTGGTGGAAAAACGGCAATTGAAGAAGAAAAAAGTGCTCTTTCATCACGACAATGAACCGGCTCATTCGTCCACAGTAGCCATAGCAAAATTAGCTGAATTGCGCTATGAACTGCTTCCTCATCCACCCTATTCTCCAGATTTGGCTCCTAGGAACTATGTCTTGTTTCATAATTTGAAGAAATGGCTCGGCGGAAAAATATTTCCATGGAATGAAGAAAGGGTTTGAAAAATCATATTTTTTGGAAGGCTTAAAGAAGTTGGAATATCGTTGATAAAAGTGTATGTCGGATCGTGTGTACCCCCGTATTATGAAATGTGAATGGGCTCGTGTATGGGTAGTGACTAGTGAGTAGTGTTCGCCTTCAGATAAGGAATTCAACTTTTTTGAAAAGTTTTGTTGTTAAGTTTTGTGCTAAAAGGAATAAATATTCTCGATCTTGAAGTCCACACAAAGCATACAAAAAAAAAATGCAGTAGATTTATTTTTTTGGCAGTAGATTCAAATTTCGAAATAAATGCAGTAGATCTACTGCAATTGCAGTAAAGTGGCAACGCTGAAGCTCTGTGCAAATTTAACAACTAATTGAGAAATTATTTCATATCTAAGGTTCTATGAAATATTTGTTGATACTCCACTGTCGATTTGTGAGTCACGGGACGTTAAGGGTTTGTACAAGAAAGCTCGAGAGGGAGTTATCAAAGGGTTCACCGGAGTCACCCAGGAATACGAAAAGCCAGACCAACCGGATTTGATTGTGAGTACCGATGGGTTCACTATACAAGAATCAACACGAAAAGTTGTCCAACTACTAGAGGACGAGGGAATCATACCAAAGGCTTTAAGAGATATTCAACAGGTTTACCTATTTAAAAAAAAAAATCGAATATCGAATATTATATAATTAATTTACAGCTTCCAGAGTTATTTGTTGATTCAAGTTTGAAGCAAGCTTTCTTGCATGAAATTAAATCACTGCCAACGATTCCTATCACCGCGGTTGAATTACAGTGGGTGCAAGTGCTCTCAGAAGGATGGGCTTTTCCATTGAAAGGTTTCATGCGTGAAGATGAATATCTGCAGACATTACATTTCAATGTTATTCTAAGCGAAGATGGTGCATTCCGAGATAATCAATCGGTTCCAATAGTTCTGTCCGTCAGTGCTGAAACAAATGAGAAGTTTAGAGGTGATTTTATCTGCTACTCGTACGTTAGAAATAATATTGTAAGAGTGTGAGTGTGTCTTTTAGGCGTCACTGCGCTAGCGTTAACTTATAATGAGAAACCAGTAGCAATTCTCAGGAAACCAGAATTCTACTTGCAGCGAAAAGAGGAACGTCTATCTAGGCAGTTTGGCACAAGTAATCCCCTCCACCCTTACAGTAAAGTAAGATATAAAAATTTGTAATAAGCTAAAAATTGTAATAAATTTCCCGTTTCCAGATGGTTTATGAATCTGGGGAGTACTTGGTCGGTGGTGATCTGCAGGTGTACGAGAGAATTAAGTGGGATGACGGCTTAGATCAGTACCGCCTGACACCAAATGAACTGAGACTGAAATTCAAAGAGCTCAACGCCGATGCTATATTTGCGTTTCAAGTAGGTGCTTCCAAAGAAAATGTGTTTTAATATTTTTAATTGTATTGTTTTAAGCTCCGTAACCCCATTCATAATGGTCATGCATTGCTAATGCAAGATACCAAAAGGCAGTTACTGGAGAGAGGTTTCAAAAGACCCGTCCTACTATTACACCCGCTGGGCGGCTGGACAAAAGACGATGATGTTCCTTTAGATGTGAGAATGGCACAACATCAAGCTGTGCTTGATTCCGGAGCATTAAAACGGGAAGATACTATTCTAGCCATTTTCCCATCACCAATGATGTATGCTGGACCAACGGAAGTGCAGTGGCATGCTAAAGCACGTATGTTTATAAACCTAGTCCATTTGAGTTTTTTTTTTCTTATTTAATGTGTGTGAACTTTAGGTATGAATGCTGGTGCCAACTTTTATATTGTTGGGCGGGACCCGGCTGGTATGCCACATCCAGACAAAAATATGTATGCCGATGGCAATTTGTTTGATGCTACCCATGGTGCGAGGGTTCTTAAAATGGCACAAGGCCTTGACAGCTTAGAGGTGGGCATTTTAAAATTAAATTTGTTCGTTAGGGTAAAAAGAGGCAATTTTAAGTTAATTAATTTCTAAAAAATTAAAAGCGTATAAGAATTAATTTAAAAGGAATCCGATGTACATTATTTACATGTATGTACATTCGAAAATAATCGCCAAATAATACAACTATGCTATACCCTTTGACGTTTACACCATAACTCATTCAACCATGTCATCATCACTCTAAATATTACTTTCAGATCTTACCCTTCCGAGTGGCAGCCTATGACAAGACTGCTTCTAAAATGGCATTCTTTGAACCAAGTCGGAAGGATGAGTTTGAATTCATATCAGGAACAAAGATGCGTACACTAGCCAGAACTGGAGAGCTTCCACCCGATGGATTCATGGAGCCAAAGGCATGGAAGATTCTTGCTGAATATTACCAATCAACAATTAAGAAATAATTACCTAGTAACTAGTTCATAAGTTCCAAAGGTAGCAAATTACAAAAAAGCAGCTAACGTAACATTTCATATTTTCTAAAAAAAAATCAAACGAATACAAGTGTAAGACATATTATACATATATATGTATGTATTGAGGTATGCTGCACGCACTTACATATATTTAATTATTTTCTTTTGTTTAATTTTACCTTTTAATTGGGCATTTAATGTTCTTATTTTCTATTACTGTGCAAACGAAACATTTCCCAATGATATTCCATACAATTGTGCAATTTATTTATTGCCGAGTGCGACGTGCTAGTTGCAATTTATCAATTTAACAATTTACATGTGTATGTGCATGTATGTTTTAATTTTAAAGTTATATTGTTTACAATTCGTCATGTCCATTATTGAGAGTATTATACAATAAATAAAAATATTTTATTTTATTAAAAAAAAAAATAGAGCGGTCATTCGAACTCTGGAAAGCTGCGGTTTAGAGGTTGCTCTAGTGAATGAGCAGCTGGTAGAAGACCTGTTCCTCTGCTTATTAATCCCAAAAGGATCAGATATGAACTTGTTTTGAAAGAAAAATCCATCATTGAATATTTGATCCTATACATATGTAATACCTAAAAGACCTAAAATAAAAGTTAACTTGCTTGATCAACACATACACTTGCTTTAATAAGTATTTATTACGTCTGCTCAAGCTTACGTTTTAAACACAACTTCTTTTGGCAACGAGGGGAATGCGGGTGATATAAAAGGACAAGAGGATATGTGCGAGGAACAGGTATGGTTTATTTACAAGGGTGGCTTAGGCCGTTGACATATTTATGTAAAAAGTAGGCAAATATTGGAAACTATGGAAATTATGTACGAGTATTTATACAAAAATCTTTTGTTTGTATACTTCACGGTCTCACCGAAATTTGTCCTCGTTTGGAAATGATAGAAGAAAGCTTTATTTTTCAAACTGGACACAATTGTCTCGGGGACGCGGGGACGATGACAGAAGACAAGCATAATGGCTGGGACGCTGCTTTTTATGTGAGTAAGTAACAAGTAATGTGACGTAAAATGATAAGGGAACAATTGTTACATAATGCAGACGCACCAAATGGCAGAAGTGATATGCCGCTCCTTTTCTTAAACTTGTTTAAAGTAGCCCCTGATTCTACTAAGTTTCGTCCTGATTGAATTTCTGAGAAACTTTGTGTTTTGTGTTTTTACCCGCTTTAGGGAATCAATCCAGTGGCGAATCAATCTTATTGCATAAAGACTCAAAAAAGTTAGATTGAGCCTATTAAACATTTGGCACTTAATCTGATTGAACTCACAGTCATGCGTCACTGAAATTCAAATACCAGAGTCGTGCCGGCAGCTAGTCTGGGCGAGCTCGTAAACGCAAGACTTGCAAAGGAAATGTTGCAAAGCAGTTGCAACATCAAAAGCATAGTGAGCAACATTATTTGATAGTTAGATGCTCTTGCTTTTGCGCAAACTACTACATTAAAGAACTCTTTGCTTTGCAGTAAATTTTGCTTATGCGTTTACGGAGGTCCTGCTTTGCATATTTTGCGCAACATATACGTTAACGAATTCGCCCTCTTTTTTGTTGAAGCTTTTATTTCGCCTAGTCTTGTTTGGCCCAGAAACGCAAGGTTTGTCCTTTCCGAGTCCCGAGTTATGTTCTTTATTTTGGATCCGTCTACGGATACTCTGAACCATTAGTCCTTCTGTGGGCAACCAAACCGTTGTTCTATCATTCTTATTATTTTTATAAAAATTAATTGTTTACGTAGCATGTTATGACTAGATTTCGTAAAATCTGCTCAAGCAGCAAGCATGCAGATTTTTGGACATGCATACAGCATACATATTTAGCAGTTTTCCAGAAATCGAGCATATTTCATCGATGTTCAGCAATTTTCGGTCTGGAAAAGTCTATTTCATGCTTCGATTTGTCGCCAGCTTCGGATTTGTTTGTATTGAACTACACCTACAATATGCTCCGTACAAGTGAGCGAATCCACATGCTTCGCTGTGATCGTCCGCGCGATAAAAAAAAAACTGGAAACGCACGACGTTGAACTTTCACTCTCTGCATACAAGGTGGTCTACAGTGAAAGTCGCAAATTATTTTTATTCGAAAATCTTAAAAAAGCATGTGATTGTGAAATGTAATCGTTCACTTGTTTTGGAAGAAGACGAATTAGCATATTTAGCTTTATTTTGAGCATAAATTCGAGCATATTCCGTCTATTTTTCAAGCAGATTTGCATGCATTTTTTAAGAGACTAGGTCTACATGAGACTCGACTTTTTTTTTCAAAAAATTCATCCTCTTTTCAATGCAATTAGAAAAAATTAATGTAACCCGGGTAATCAAAGAACTTTTCTTTAGTATTTTGTAAAAATTTATTTAATCATAATATTCGATATATAAATAAGAAAAAAAAAACAAAATTAAATCGAATCGATTACTTATAAAAATTGGCATTCTTTTCATTTCATATTTTAAATGTGAGTTGTGAGTATAATGTTATGTATGTGGTCATTTAATTTTCTCATGTTTTACATCACATATGTGCAAATGAGTGTCTCCTTAAGACAACTAACAACAAAATGCTATCCCTTTTTTTTATTTAGTTAATTTATGTATATAATCTTTTTTTCTAATTCTATCTTCTTATAGCAAACTTTTTCTTCTGTTTGTTTTTGCCATGCAAGTGTTATTGAATGTATTAACTAAGTATGTGATTTCGTCTGTAAGTAAGCACCAAATCTATGTTTTTATTTTATACAACCAAATTTTGTTTGTTTAAAAAAAACAACATTTAAGCAAAACGAATATGAATTGTGAATGTGATTTGTTAAGAAAAGAAAGAAAAGAAAGAAAAGCAATGGCATCGACAAGAGAGCAGAACAAAGCGAGAAAAAAACCGAATATTGAAGCAAAATCGAAGTTGTGCGTATGGTAGCAGCAGGCAGTTGTGTGAAGTGAAATATTTGATTAAACTAAAATTAGCAATAGAAAATAATGGATTTTTATTCCTTTTGTTTTCACTGTAAATTAACAACACTCGACACTACACATTCTTCAAAACACATTCGCTTATTTATTGTTTTTTTTTTTTATTGATTATTTTTTAATTCGTCACTATGTTTTAAAGTACAAAGTATTTTATTTATAAAACTGTGCCAGTTACAAATTGTTTGCTCTTCAGCAATATTACATACGATAGTTTAATTTTAGGGAACATTAAGAAATTTTTTTTTTTTGTTTTTATTTGTATAATGAGAAAAATTACACTTTTTTCGTTTTTTTTTTTCAGAATAATCGTAATATATGTATTAAGGTTATGGAATCTAGTGGGTAGGTAATTGCATTGGGTTCCTATTCGTTATACTCATATACAAAAATGAAAAATAAAGAACAAAACTAAAAAAGACAGAACACGAATGATCAACGCACGGGGAAGCGTGCGTTTTACCTAGACAAGAGAGAGAAACCTAAAGAAATACAAAAATAATTGCTGAAAATGTACCCGCCATTCAATGGCTTATACCTTTTGTTTGTTTAAATTTATTATTGTATGTATGGGTTTTTTTTATTTTTTTTTTTTTTGTTTTTCTTTTTCATTTCGACAACTTTTTCTTGTTAAAAATTTATAGAAATTGTATTCGTTTTCGTGTTTTTAACAAGAAGTGCAGTTACAACCACGTCAAAGTAAACTGCACCTGGACAACCAACTGTCTGTTTTCCTTGTTGGCTCGGAAAATTTTAATTGATGACCGCCTTTCGGTGGGTTATTCGCCTCCTGTTTAATTTATACATATGTTAGGGTTTTGGGTTTAGTTATAAATAATGAATGAAAAAAAAAACTACCATTCGCTTTTCCATTTTCGCTTTAATGTCACTAGCAAGAGTTAAGAATGCTTCTTCAACATTTGTACTGTTCTTCGCGGACGTTTCCATGAATTTAATACCATACTCTACAGCTAACTGCTCACCACGCTCCCTTGAGACCTTAAGAAAATAAACAAATGTCATTAACGACAAACCATGAAATTGTTGAAATTATGTAAAATGAAATGAATGTAAAGGTATTAAAAGCAAGTCCCTTTTGACGAAATAAACTAAAACTTGTTTATTAAATTCAAAAGGGCTGTGCTCTTTCAATTCGGTAATGCCAGTGATCTGCTGTAGATATTTTCTTATTATAGCCGAAACCGCAATACAACAATGGTTTCTTTCGCTTCTTTCTAACAGACGGACGGACGTGACACAACTACTCATTTAGTCTGATCAATTATACCGGAAGTATGTATGTAGATAAACGTGCCCAAATTACCCAAGATTCCAGTGGAGTCAATTAATAAAATACTGGAACTGCGTGCAGCTAGGTCTCTGAATGGGTCACACACTAAGCAGCACTTAGAATTATTAAGCTACTCATACTACCAATGGCAAATTATTGAATAATAAAATAAAGATTGAGATTAAACGCTGACCAACGAAACCAGAAATATCACATGATGACATGCAACAGAGGTAAACTTGTGTACATTTAAGGCAATACATGATATCTGTGAATAAAATCCAGAAACAGTAGTCATCGCTCGTGTTTGACACACAAGGGTATCCAATAAATGTCAGACTACAAATTTTAATACGTCATAGGTATATCTCACTTATACCAGCTTACCTGTCGCTTCTCATTGAGCTCACACTTATTGCCGAGTAACATCTTCTCAACATCAGCCGAGGCATTCTCTTCGATATTTCGAATCCAGTTTTTTATGTTTTCGAACGACTTCTCTTGTGTTATATCGTACACTAGCATGATTCCCATCGCTCCTCTGTAGTATGCTGTGGTAATCGTCCTGAAACGCTCTTGGCCGGCAGTATCCCTAAAATAAACAAAACAATTAATTACGTCCTACCGATTCTCAAAAACAACTGTGTACGCCAAAGCGAATATTTACCATATTTGCAATTTGATTTTTTTCCCATCAAGCTCTATGGTTCGTATTTTGAAGTCAATTCCTACAAAGAAAGAGAAAGAGAACATAATGTAAACAAATAACAAACAGTCGGTGATCTCTAGATTCAAGGCAAAACGATAATTTTAGTTTATCAGCAACAACAAACACAATGTCTGGGGACACACTAGAACGCTACAGAATAGAATCTTTGTTCTATATTTATCCACATAATATTAGCGAAAGTCAAATTGGCATGTGTTGGAGCAACGATGAATGGAACCGACGCTCTCCCTTTTTGAAGAAAATGCGAACTTGCAGTCAAACTGCGCATATTTGGGGCGAATTCCTAGACAAAGCAACTAACAGAGCTAGAGCTATGCTAAGTATGGAATGTTTAAGTATTAATTTGAATTGCCGGACAAACGATTAACACATCAAGTGTCAGCGGTGTCATGAGTGATTCGTTGCTCATCATATGCATCTACATATCAGAATTAAATTCCTGTCCATAATTACGTTAGAAGCTTGTGGCGGTGGTCATTAATTAAAAATGAGACAATGCGGCCAACAACGTATGTATGAAACAAAAAAAAATATTCAAACGCGCTTTGATGATTCATAACAGGCAGAGATATTCGTACCCACTCTTCTGGCACTCGCAAGTGGTTTGCTGGATTCAATTAGTTAAATGCCAGGCCGACGAGTAGCACTCTAGGAATGGGTCTAATATTTGGGATCATACATCGCACAAAACTGCTGGCAATCGATAAAATATTTGTTTTTGCAAAACAAGGTGCTCCCTACCAAACCACCATCACCACAAATAGTAGGGTGTGTTTGCCCTTGGCTCCTTTTTTCTGTTTCTTATCGCTAAGGAGAAAAATCACCAAAATTTTGTTGGAAACAGCGGCAGACTGATTAAATAACCCAAACACCAAGGGAATGGTGTGTGGAGAAGTCTGAGCTGTGTCATGCTCAACACACAAAAGGGTGACATCAAATGACTTACCAATGGTCGAGATGAACGTTGTGTTGAAAGCATCCTCTGAGAATCGAAACAGTATACAAGTCTTGCCCACTCCCGAGTCACCGATGAGTAGAAGTTTGAACAAATAATCGTATGTCTTGGCCATTTCTTTATTGTTTGTAATATTTGCCTTGATTAGACACGGAGACACTGAGTGCTAGGCTAGGGTGTTATAATTCTTTTTTATTTCGCTAATTTACGATTTCACTTTGGTTATCGCGCATCAATGTAGGAAACACGGGGTGGTAAGTTTTTTTTTTTGCTGTGGAGGAACGTTAAACACTTTTCGATGGGTCGTTTGGTTTTGTTTTGTAGAAAAATTAAATGAAAGACAGAAATAAATTCATAAAATTCACAGAGGATAAAGCTCGCTCACAATCTTCTTTAAAAATTTGATGACACAAATGTTTTTCGATAACTTTCAACGGAGAATAAAACGCAGTGCTACTCAGTC
Organism: Brachyopa scutellaris; assembly: GCA_949775065.1. NCBI lineage: Eukaryota > Metazoa > Arthropoda > Insecta > Diptera > Syrphidae > Brachyopa > Brachyopa scutellaris. The sequence continues at coordinate 109,355,498 of OX459113.1, forward strand.
TAGCTGCTTTGTATATTATAGAGTGAGGGGGATGAATAGTGGTTGCATAAACATATGATAAGTTCGAATCGGGACTAACTTCACAGAGGAAGATTGTGTGACACAGGGTGAATTATAGAACTTAGGGCACCGATATATACCAATTTATTCACCTCACATTTTATTTGGTCAACATAATATGCTTCTCAATTCAATGCATTAACTAGAGTGGCAAACTATTACAGTTTTACAGCGATAATACTAGGAACCCAAATATCCATGGTTTAGTATTTCTTTACTTTTTTCGGTGCGCACATCAGTCCATACACGGGAAAAATTTCCGTGCACCGACACGCACACAAGTGTTGCGTGTATGGCTTACACAGAATAATCGGGAAGAGAAAAACTCTTTGGACTATGGTTATCGCATGTTACGACACCACCTGTCTATCGGGACCGATTGTCGACTCTGTTTAGAGGAGGTCGGCACTTTTCACGGGCAGACGGCTTACCCTACAATCCTACGTCAAGAACCCCTCAGACCTTATGATTTCAAAAATGCGTCTTATAATCATAAGATACAATATATATCTTAAGCAGCAAATACATAATACAATCGTTGTACAACCGCGAGTTGTATCGATATCGGTACAACCGTTGTATGTAACGCACACACTATACAATTTGCGTGCGATTTTCATATAACCAGAATTTTGTGTCAGCTGTCGTTGAGTGATTATGTCAAAAAAAAATTATTTTTACTATGTAAAAATATTATAGGTCTGTTCCCGTAAAAAAAACAGCCGAAATCAGTCAAATCCTGTTCCCGTACGAAGACTTTTCATATGTTTTGACAGAAGAGAGTGTAGTTTTCGGCTGTTTTCGGCTGTTTGCAACAGTACGGGAACAGACCTTATATTTTAATTTATCAACAGCCGGAATCAGCTCCGAACATTTTTCCTTTAATTTTTTCAAGGCATATTCACGTAAACATTTGTAACTCTACTCCTTGCTGTGGACATCCAGTACACATTTACCGATAAAATCACAAACGTGAGTGAAATTTATACCATGGTTGTACAAAGGTTGTCCGCAGCACACATACCATACGATTTTCATACAATGGGTCGCATGCAACCGTAGGTTCTTGATTCTAAGCGTACGACCGTGCGATATCGGTAAAACCGTCGTCAGCTAGCTAATACGATACAATCGTCGCATACAACCGCAAATTGCATACAACCGTTGTTCAACGATTGTATCGCGTATATGCTGCTTTAGATCGCACGTTTTTTGCGCACTCCGAACGGCGAGTTGAGAAGCTCCTCATGACAAATTTTACTCTTTAGATGCTTGTCAGACATTCGAAAGAAGTAGCACTGTAAAAAAACGTTTAGGTGTTTGCTGGGATTGAAACCGGGCAACATTGCGAAGTAGTCCCACGAACTTAACACTACACCACGGTGCTCTCAAACCCCTTGTTCAGTGACTATTATATTTCAAGCCGACTTATACTACGTTCGCAACGGGCATTAAACCGAGATTAAAATTATACTAACCTATCAGATAAACAATTTCAGCACCACTCCACTTGCCGATATTTTAAAAACTCCAACAGAAACTAATATAAGAAATGTATATAAGATACTTGTAACTCTAAAAATTAACAACCTTATTTAAAAAATAACCCCTTTCTTTTAAATCTAGCCGATAGCCATGGTAGCTAGCGCTATATATATAAGATATTATAATGTAATTAATTACTTTATAATAAATAAATAATAAAAATAATAATAATATGCATGCTCTTTTAATGTGAACCCCTTTATATTAACAAGGCATATATTTCTAATACTTTGACTTTTATATTTTATGTTGGACAAAAAATTGTTATGAACATTTGAAATAAAAAGTAAATGCTCCATATATGTACATACTCTATTTCACCATACCTCTCCACATCAGCTGATTAAGTAAACATTTGTTAATCACCCTGTGCTAAGATCAGCACGTTTCACTTTCCGACACGTACCACCATCAGAGCACCTATTTGACTTGTGTCAAACGAGCTATGGTAAACTTCGCGATTAGGGAGAAGTCATAGGACTAATGTTTTGAAAAAGATTTTTTTATTTTGTTTTTTCGTGATGAAAATATAGCAACTTCACAAATTCAAACGTTATTAATTATGCTATTAAAAAGATAAGCCACAATAAATTGAGAAACATGGGTGCAAAGGAATCCAAACCATCATGTATTAGTTATGAAGATGCTATAAAAAGAGGTAAGAGGGAATTTTCTTTTCAATAAAAATAAAAAAAATTGGGACGAAAATTGCAAAACGAAAACAAAACAAGATTCTACAAAAAAAAAAACTTCAAAATATAATTTCATTACTATTCCAAAGCAGAATGCCATTGTCAGTGCCTGAAATTCCACGACGAAGACATGGCCAATTTGATAACTGCGACATTAACCCCCCGAGGGAGATTAGTAGTGTTTTCCAATTAGTAGTACTACATACATTGTTGATGTTCCCCTCTTTCTAGACCCCTGGTACTGGATCACTATTGTTTTTCTTGTAAACACTTGCAAGGCTTTTTATTTTCATAATTTCCATTAATCATCGAACGTGTGTAAAAGTGAAAATGAAAACTACACTTGCCAATCGCAACTCTGCTATGGCAGGTTATTAATAAATCGTTTAATTGGTTTGGGGCTTAGTGGTAGTTTTCCCTGATAAATCAGCCTTTTAATCTTTCTTATCAGAGCGATGATGGGGCGGCCATATGATGTAAAAGGTTTTCGTAATCAAGTTGATGTGTTCGTTCGTATTATATTGATTAACCACTGCATGGCGGTGGCATACAATTTCATTGGGTGGTGATGCATTTGACGCTAAAAATTCTCGAACAGGTTGGGATTTGTTGACAGAGTTGTTTTCTTTTCTTTTTAGTCTCTCTTATTTCTGTTTAGTCATTATTCTTTACGTACGTAACAATGAACGGCAGCAACGACAATCGACAACGACGACAGAAGTTGTGATTATCAAACAAATAATGGGAACCTGTTCTGCTGTAGGTTTTCTTATTTCTTCGCTTGCCCCCACCCGCCGCTAGTTGGAACATATCCATCAGTTATGATTGGAAGAATTAACACTAACAGTAAAATTCAGTGGGAATTTGCTTTGAATTTGATAAGAAGTGAGATGATTAAAAAAAATCCACGTTAGAATATGCATATGTATTTATCTGTGAAGGGTTTTGTTGTTTTTTTGTTTCATTTGTTTTTGTTTCTATTTTGATCGTGGACACAATGAATGAAACGCAAAATGTAGTAAAAGCGAACGAATATTGTTTTCATTTTAAAAAATATAGAAATATGTATATTGTAATGGCAATCAGAGTCACGTACAGTTCTGATAATTTCTGACTTTTCGATAGATTGCACAGCATTTGCTTACCGTAGATAAATCTGCAAACGAAACAAAAGAGGGGAAAAACAGATAATTGAATTTGGTGCTGCATTTGTGTTCCAAATCCACTCTTAGAAACAATCGTATCGAGATAGCAGTTTATCCTTAGTGAGTAACCGCTTAGAGAATGTATGCTTTAATTACACAATTTTGTGACGCCAATTAGGCAATAACTGAGTGACAAGGCAGCGTGTGTTTGGTTATGAACGAAGAGATATCTAAATTTATCGGTCCAGCTTATAGATAAGACTTACTCTATTCTTAGATCTAGAAACTGTTTCGTTTTTGTTCTTACAATAAATTTTTTTTTTTAAACAAAATAGGTAATCCGCTTGCAGGTCAGTGGCAAGTTATGTTTTAAAATTACCGCAATACAGTAGAATTATCTGTCTTTTGTGATGAAAACAATTTGAATGTGCCACAAATCCCAAAATGCCTTCACAACGAAAAGAAACTGCAAACTGCCGCAACCTTGTTAACTCAAGACATTCATAGAGTCACTTAATTGTTCTAAGTCAGTTATCCGATACTAAAACGACCGAGCTGATACTACAACATTCTGCAGAAAGAAGAGTGTTGTTAGGGAAAGGAGAACATATACATAAGCCAACTTTTAAAGCGACGGATCTACATATGTACTTACTTACATAAGTGTAAGACACTATTTCTAACATATTTATAATTGAGTAGTTCATGAAGTCAGGACATCCTCCAGCTAACCAAAGGAGCAAGCTAGAGCTAGATCAAGAGGAAGATTAATTGACGGCGTGGCTAATGACACGAGTTAACTCAACGTTCAGAACTGAAAGCAAACAATGCTCAGTCTATCTCTCGTACTTGTTCTTCAAGTGCTCGCGCAGTGAATAAACATAAGGGTATTCATATCCCCTTTAGCGTGTGTAGATTATAAATTTGGATTTTAGTTTATTTTTTAAGTCGGTACGTTCAAAACTATGGAATTTGTAACGAAGGAACAAATCGAAGAAGTGCATTCTTTTTCGAATAGAGCAGAAATCAGGTCCGAACTCCAAAAATTTTCCAGCGTATTACGATGACGTTTTAAATGAGTACGGTAGATGATTTGATGTTGTCAGTACTTCCTATTTATTTGCCAAAGCGATTTTTAACGTATAACTGTTCAATGACTAAACTATTTTGTGTAGACGCCGATAGTAAAATACATCTTATTTTGTATTTTTTGAATTTTTTCCAGTTACTGACTCTGAATTTCGACGTATCAAAGAGGCTTTTAAGAAATCAGCTGGTCCCGGGAGTGTTTTTCTCACTCAGAATGCATTCCAGCAAGATGTTCTCTGTGAAGGAATCCCTCTTAATGTCGCCGATCTATTGTACGTGGCATGCGGCGGTACACAAAAAGGAATATCATTCAAGGATGTATTTTGTGGACTGGTCCTACTCACACGTGGAACAGAGGAGGATAAAATACGGTACTAATCCAAAAACAAAAATTTAAAAAAAGAACACTCATTAATTTTATTTTTTAGCTTTCTTTGGAATCTTTATTGCAATGATTCGGGAACATACATTCTTAAAGCCGAATACACTAAATCAATTAATCTGCATGGCAATGAAGCCATATCACTGTTCGCCCAATCAGATCGAGTGAATTTTGATCAATTCCGTGAGTGGATTCTAAATCATCGTAACTCGACTGTACTCTCCAAGTGGTTGCTATCGGACACATGCATTAATCTAACATCTGAATTAGAAACACCGACATTCTATCAGAGCTTAGCTGGCGTAACGCATCTTGAAGAGAAAGTTTGTTTAAGTCTACTTTGGAGTTAGAGTTCAGAGTGATTTACAGGTTTCTATTTGCAGGACATTGGAGATCTGGAAAAAGAATTTTGGCGTTTAAAAAACACATCTTTTAGTGGTCAGTTAGATTTGCAGCTCCTGGGACCTTTGATCAGTCCCCCCATACCAAAAACTGCATTGGCCGGTTTGTTTAGTGCATTCGATGAGAATCGTGATGGTCATATTGATTTTAAGGAATTGTGTTGTGGTGTCAGCGCTGCATGCCGTGGTCCAAATGTAGAGCGTTGCAAATGTAAGTCACAGTTGATTAATATGCAGTATCCAACATAAACCTATTTACTTTTTTGCAGTTTGTTTTAAAATATTCGATATTGACCGAGACGGCATATTAAACTATGAGGAAACCATTCAGATGATTGATATTTTAATATTCGTAGCCAAAGAAAATCATAATGCTGGCAATTACAAGAGCATAAACAAGAATGATGTGATAGACGATTTACTTACATTCACACGGAATAATGTTCCAAATGCCCCACCAAAAAAGCAAGCTGATGTGAGTTACAGTGATATTTAAATTAATTGTCAATCTAACGAATTGGCTGTTAATGTCCATGTATTAAACGCGAGTTAGGACACATTGTTTAAACAATGCTTACTCAGGTTCTGCACTTTATCGGCTATCTTGCTCTTTAGCCAAGACTTTCTTTTCCGTGATCTTACTAAGATTTTTGTTTTGGAAATTCTAAGACAAAGCACTTTTATCATACTATGTACTTCCAAATGTAGGATCAATTTAAAGCTCTTTTCTTTTAGGCTGCTGCCGTGTACAGCGACGAATCGAATATGGAAAAATGCATCAGCTTAACTCAAGAAGATTTTATGATGTGGAATGTGGAAAGCAGCTTAAATCTTGTTCAGCCGTTTCTCGATTTGACATTTGAAGTTTGTCACATCGTTTTCGGCTTATCACCGCAGTGCAAGCATATGGAATATGACATTGGTAACAATTGAACTTTGCCTATTCCCCTAGAGTAGCCGATTTCATGGTCGTGTGTATTTTTCTTTTTAGTAAAAGGATGGCTTACACGAGAGGAGAAGCGTGGTTATAGTGTTGGACAATTTTGGTATTTAATTTCGAAGGAATGGTGGGTGTCGTGGACCCAATTCACTCAGAATTTCTCTTCCACCCCCTGCTACTATTGTAAGAAATCGACGGCTAATTTTGCCAATGCAAGACAAGTTTTATCGGGTGTCGATGAGGCTATGGTGTGCGATGAAAGCTTTAACTCACATTCCTCAGAGTCAGTTGGTGATATTATAGCCACAGGCGATTCATCTAGCTTAGGTAAGTTGCAATAGATGCTCAAATTAGTACATTTATTTATTTTATTTCCTTCACTTTAGGTTCAAGAAGTAGTGGAATATCCGATGGACGACATTCAAGCTTGAAACCAGGTCCAATCGACAATACGAATTTAATCACCGTCAATCCATACAAAAGTGTTCGCACCCTTACTGGTGAGGGTGGCCACTTGAAACGCGATACACCATTGGTTCAAAATCATGATTTTGAGTTGGTTCCTAAGTCACTGTGGAAGGCTCTGACACGCTGGTATGGGGAAATTCTTCCATTGCCACGCCAAGTAATTCAACCACCAAATACTTGTGAAGTGGAATTGGAATTGTATCCATTAAATCTGCGCATATTGATGCATCAACAAATGCCAATAAATGCGCCAACTGTCTCAAACTGGGGAACTGTTTCAGGTACACAATTTGTGATTTCTCAAAATATGAGTACATAACATTAATTTTCACATAGGTGGCTATGGTGTTGTTGCTTCAGGTGGAGGATACGCTGCACTGTCTACGACCACCAGTGTGCTCCAACCACCGAAAAAGTACTTGGCTTATACGGCTGCGTTCAGTCGTTTAGCTACAATAAAACAAATCGGTGAATTTCTATGCGAAAATCTACGATGGAAGTGTGAAGACATCCGTCTGTGGCATATATCCAGCACCTCAACGGATAACAGTCCGATTTTGCTCGAGGAGGAAAATATGACCCTGAAAGAGTTACTGATTCGAGACAATGATCAGATATTACTGGAGGTACGCAATAAGGATCTGACTTGGCCAGAAGAATTAGGCTCGCTTTCACTAAGTCACGGTGGTTCGCATCAGGATAGACGTTTAACGCGTGCCTCCATTCATTCGGTGCATGCTCCAGGCGCAACCGGTCTTCATAATTTGGGCAATACGTGTTTTATGAACGCAGCACTGCAAGTGCTCTTCAATACGCAACCACTTACGCAGTATTTTAAGAGAAATATGCATCTCTTCGAAATGAACACCTTGAATAAATTGGGCACAAAGGGCCAGCTGGCAACGCGCTATGGCGAACTTCTTAAAGAAGTAAGTTTTATCTGCGTTTTGATAACGATAACATAATCTTTTATCTTTGCAGATTTGGACTGCAACAACTAGATCGGTAGCGCCATTAAAATTACGATTTTGTGTAACGAAACATGCTCCGCGATTCGCTGGCGGTGGGCAACATGACTCACAAGAACTCCTCGAATGGCTATTGGATGCGTTGCACGAAGACTTAAATAGGGTTATGGAAAAGCCTTACAGCGAATTAAAAGACTCAGATGGTCGCCCCGATAAGGTGGTTGCATTCGAAGCATGGTCGCAACACCATTCCAGAAATCAAAGTATTGTGATTGACCTGTTCTATGGTCAGCTAAAATCAAAAGTCAGCTGCCTGTGCTGCGGCCGAGAATCAGTCCGTTTCGATCCATTCAGCTTGCTGAGTTTACCTCTTCCAGTCGAGAATTATCTATATTTCGAGATATTAGGTGAGCACACTTCATTATATTCTGACAAGTAGTATCCAAAATGCGTTTTTCTTTATTTTTAGTTATTCCAATGGATGGTGCCATTCCAATTAAATACGGACTCCGATTAAATCCAGATTCGAAGTACATAGATCTAAAGAAAAAACTATCAACACTGTGCCACCTTAGTCCGTACTTTATGCTCGTCTGCGAGCTTTCAAATGCGCAGATACGTCAGATACTGTACGACGAGCAAAAAATTAAGTCATCAAGTGCCACTGAATTGTATGTATATCAATTACCAGAAGATTGCAATGAAACACGCTCCCGAACCAGTTCAACGCTGGGCGTGAACATTGAAAAAGGGCTTAAAGATATACAACGCAGCTCAGGTAAGGCCAGCATTATATTTTAAACATTTTCATTTCGTCCGCCTTTTTGGTTTTTTCTTTTCGTTCTTCTTTTGCTTTTATCATCACTTCATTTATTTATTTTTTTGGCTTACATAGTTTTTTTTTTGTATTGTAATTTTATTTTAATTCAATCGCGGAACGATTAGAGTTAACTGAATTTTTCCTTTGTATATTTTTCTTGAATTTTGAAAAAAAAAACTAAAAAGCTCTACTAGTGGGACCCGAGGTCACCACAATAACAAACTATCAACAGCAGTCACAACAACAACAACAACAGCAGCAGCAGCAGCAGAATCAAGTACTTCCACAAGTGCAGCAAACTCAACCACAAACAACACCAACGACATCGGCGGCGTTTGCAACTCAACTGAATCACGTTGGTAGTCTTCATCACTTTAGACAACCCTCATTGGAAGAGGAGCTGCAAATCGATGATGTAGAAATCCCTGCAAATATAATTGACAATAGTAGATCATCGAAGGTAAGGCGGTGCTTTGGAAACACCATGTGCATGCCCCAGAATCTGTTGTGCTTCAAGGTATGGCTATATAACATTAATGTATTTAATATATAGATTCTCACGAAATTTTGCCATTAAAACGAGAGAACAGATTGTCCCACTCCCACTTTTTTTTCTTGAGAAAATAGGATTCAACAGGAAGGGCAAAGGGAATCTAGGCTTAGGGAATAACATAAAATGATTGATCTTTGGCGAGCGGGCTAATCGGAATTATGCATTCATAATTTTCAAAATTAGTCATTTTATATTTTGCGGATCGTAATTCAGCGGAACGTAAAACAGCACCATTCAAGCTTGAATAAACCAGGCGAAGCTATAGTAAAACTTCTTGCCCTAAACGAACAGTAGTAGAGTCTTTGGCGCAATAAAAACAACACATTTTACAGCTAACCTTTGTATGTACACACATACTTGGATCTGGTTAATCTCATGGATTGGACTTCGATCTAATACTGCTCCATATTCGCTTTAGATCCATTTTCCGTGTTTCCTCTTGGTTTTTATCCTCGCTACTCTTCGACTACATAAATATTAAAATGCTGTCCACCTCAAACTTTTTTTAACTGCTCCCGGAATCGATGACATGCTACTTGATGCAGGAAACGCATCTATTATTTTAGATGTGTGCATTTCAGTGGGAAGAAACTATGTATAGTAAAACTGACAGCAGACATCGAGCCCAGGACGAAGCTGCTATCCACCGATAGACCATGGAAGATGTATCGAGAATCGTGATCTATTTACATTTTTGCGTTCGTACGTACCAAAATATGATTCTACATGCATGGATCTGTCCACAGCCTTGCTACCAAATGTTGAAATCTTGCGAAAATATAAGACGCGCACACGAACGGCTGTCTCTATGCACGATTTAACTTGAAAGGAAAGAGAAATCGAGTGACTATGGAGTAGTGGAAACTAAGATTTTATTTGGTGATAGTTTGTCCACAAGCTGCGGATTATTTATGTGTAGCTTTTTTATAAAATGAAAAACAAAAGAGTTGGACTACAAAGTTTTCATGATTTAAAAGTGTTTGGCTTTTGCTTTATATTCATAAATTCAACCCAATTCTGAAAGTCGTATCTGTGAAGCGCATACGACCATACTCGTATTTTGTAATAGCAAATATATTACAAAATACGAGTATGGTCGTATGTGACTCGCAAGTACGACTTTGAGAACTGGGGTGAATGCACCCGCGGATTTAGTGATACCGACAACAAGTTCACGTGGATCGAAATAATGAAGTGAATCTCAGATCCGACGGATTCTAGAATAGGGGTGATCATGTTAGGAATGCTATGCAGGTAATACCATGATAAGGGCAATTACCAGTTGGCTTTTAGCCTTGAATGCAGCCAAAGGGGTAGGCAAATTTGGTGTACGTACATATACAGAAACCTTTCTCCCTAAAAAGAGAGTACCCATTGCGAGATTACATATCTGACAGTTGAACTTTTTAAGCTGCAGCAGAAACATTTGAAGAACCTTATTGTATATCATTTTTTCCGGTCTGTTGAGTCTATACCGAATTCTGTTTTTACACGAAGGATACGTTCCCAAAAAATTCATGTAAAAAAAAATCGTGTAAAAAAAATCGGGTATTTGTATGAACATATATGAGCAAACAAAATATTGGTTCCAGAGTAGCATAAAAGTAATACAATAGCTCTATAAAAAAGGTAATATGTTGTACATAATTCAAAGAAGATACAAACTTTGAGCAGATTTGTAAAAATAATGTTTCATTCGTTGTCATTGTCTGACAAAAGTAATGCAAGATCACTGCTAAGACCAGAAATATCATGGTCATCGTCTTCTGAATCAGTTTATTCATTGGATCTCTGCGCAAAATGTAGCAATTTCGTCACAAGCTTCGGTAGTTTTATGAAGAAACTCGGTAATCAATGGCTGTGTTCCCATTTTAACTCGAATCTTTAGATCACTTTGAAGCATTTCAGCTTGCTCCTCATTAGAATCGTGCATTATAAAAGTAGGGGAAAACCCGAAATTTGAAATTGCTTGCCGTTTTATTTGTGTTATTTTAAAATGCATCGTGTAAAAAGGGAACTAATTTTTTTTCCGATTCGTGTAAAAGTAAATTCGTGTAAAAAAATGCGTGTAAAAACAGAACTGAGTGTATTAAAATAAGAACTAGAACAAGCATTACCCTTAAGTCAACTCGTATAAATTTTAAACTGGCTGTTGCTTGCTTTAAGGGGACCCATAGGTCGGTCAATCGATTTGGAAGATAAGTGTACTGGAAAGTCAAAAGGTGTGATTTTACAGGAGAGCGAAATTTTCCAAAAGAAGCGCGAACAACACGATTCGGGGCCTCACTATCGATTTAGGCCTCAGTTGCGATGCTTGCGAGTTACTATCGACATTTTACTTTGAGAACTCTGCCCTAATAAACTTGTCATGAAGGTGAAACTAGCTTTTTTGGATACGGTCCATTCTATTCTTCCTCTGAAGCGTTGTCATGATAAGGGACCTATGCCGCTTGATACTCAGCGAGAAGTCTTCTAATGCTCGGATTTAAAAAAATTTAAAAATCAATTCAAAATTATCGTGAATATGTTATTTCGAAAGACAAAAAAAATTTGTCTAACTCTCCAAAATCGACCTGCATTTCATTTCGTCCAGCTTTTCATTTAATTTGCTTGATTGGTATGTAGCTTTGGCATTGCCTAAAAAGTTGAATGATCGTCAGATTATCGGTATGCGGTGACAACTTAAATCATATACTTTCGCTTACGTATCTTAGCGACCATTTCTTCTACTACTTTTTGGCGATAAACGATTTTGTACACCAGTTTTAAATTATGTCGGCATTGTTTTTTGAATTTGTTACGTTGAAGACAACGATACTGTTCAGTGTTTGGTGCTTTGAACTGCTAAGCGTGCCCATGCTCGGATCGTAGAAAACACCAAACGTTTTCTTTCACGACGCCACCTTTTCGAACTTCTGACAATAATTTAGAGTTTATTGATTCGGAAACGCCAAAAAAAAACATATATAGGTTCTTTCATTCGTGCGAGCATATAGAACATGCACATAAGAACTGTTGCGAAAAGCACGACTTAGGTCCTATATGGGCTGTTTGCACTGAGCATATGTACATGTCTCGCCATTACCTGGTGCTACTTTAAGGGCGTTTGTCGAATATATTCTGTGCGATCGTCAGGGATTACTACGCAGTCCAAGAAGCAGTTTGGGCTGCTACTTCTTCAGTAACCTAGACAAGGTGGGCCAGATCAACCATAGGCTCATTCAAATTTTTTTTAGGGTATTACATAAAATGCTTTGAGGAAATTGTGGCGGTTTAGGTACCATCCTGTAATCGATTTTAGGGGATCGCGATGGGGCGACTGTGGTGCCAAGTGCTTTGTGATTTTACAGCCTCTCAAACTACCCTAACCTAACCTACTTTAAGGGCGTGGGTATTTTAAGTATATAAGTATATGAAGGATATATATGACCACCAATGCGGGCAAGACAAAAGTATGATAGTTATTTTATAGCTTTACTAAGGAAATAAGAATTACATTTTATGTGCAAAACCCCTTAAATCTGATTTAAATATTTTTCGCGTATTTACAACAATCGTGGGACAATCGAAGAAAAAAGATAGTTGTCGATTTCAGGAACTACCAAAATCGTAAGAACAACGAAAGAACACAAAATAAAAATAACGTTGTACATTCTAAATATTAAATACAGCTTTGTTAAAAATGATGCCATTGGTTTTGGTTTTTTTTTTTTTACATATATAATTTGGTTATGTTTTCTAAATTAATATTAATTTCTCCCTAATCTTTCCAATCAATTAGATCAAATCACAAAATTAAAACAATAAATAGTCCGTAGTCATTTGGAATTGGAGCAATATATACTCGTACATACAATATGATTTGTTAATATTATATATAGCTTTTGAAATGCGTTTATTATTATATATAACCCTATACCACAGTAGCGAGTTTGTCCAACTACATATGTATGTACTACTCTATTTGGTTTGAATAGTATTTTATTACCTAAACAATTTTTTTTCTAAATTAAACAATTGCTTTGTTTGGTGCTGTATTTATGGATATGTAGACATTGCACAATTATTGTGTGTAATTGATTTATACTCGTAAAAATATTTTTTTTTTTGTTTTTTTTTTTACAATTATCCTGGACGTAGTTACATATGTATAATTATTGCCTTAACGTGTTTATTTTCCCACTCACTCACACATCATTCCAATAAAAACAAAATTAACATTGCCGACTAAACACATTTTGAAGAGTTGAAAAGTTGAAATAAAATTGAAAATATTTCAGCACTCGCCGGAACTAGGCACCAGCCCGGAGAACACATTTGTTGCTAATAACTGCCAGCGTAAGAGGATATCGGCTGCGAAACTGTTGAATGAAAACACCTCGTCGTATAACAATAGTTCGGATGAAGCGAGCAGCATAGGTAAATCGCCGGCGGACGTAACCGATGTCGATATTAGTCAGACGGCGAAAGGCGGCGAATGCCCATGTCGTGCCTCGAACAGTGATAGTTGTGACGAAGAGGATAGCAATTCATTGAATTTCGATGTGAACTCAACGAAACCCGGTCTATTTTCGAGAGTGCCATCGCAACACTATAAAGTCGGAAAGTTTCTGATAGCCGTGCACAGGAAAATTACACGGCAGGATACGTACTTTTTGTCGTATCATAAAACTCGACCCAGCTTGTTCGGAGTGCCATTGCTAATACCCTGCTCAGAAAATGGAACAAATAAGGACTTATACTGTGCCGTGTGGGTGCAAGTTAATCGATTACTCAGTCCGTTGCCGCCAGCACCGGATCAGTCAAATCATGCAGCTGATTGGTAATTGGTCTTTTGATTTTAATTAATTTTAATTTTTTTTATTATTTGCCACTGTAAATGTCAGTTGATGCCGCAGATAGGCAGCGGGTATTATGTACCATCTGAGTTGAGTGGACGCCAATACAATACATGGTCTTATTGGGTTTGATCATTTAGCCGTTTCACACAGTATTCACGTGAACTAGGCGTTGCATTTGATTTTCTTTGCATTGTTAAGTAAATAATATTCTCACATTGAATGAAGTGTCTTAACGACAGTATGCCACTTTACATTGCTATGCGTTTAATAATGTTGCTCAATGGAGACGAAGGAGTTAACATTCTGTAATCTAAAGAGTTTCGTGGCTTGCAAACCGGTAAAATCGGTCGTTTGAACGAACTTGTCTTTTCCAACGAACCGTTTCTCCTACTGTCTAGTCATCCAGTTACCACTTTACACATGATTAGCTATTAACTTGTTATTTTTTCTTGTTCCTTCTAGTGACGACAGTCTCGGCTATGATTTTCCCTTTACTCTACGAGCTGTAACAAGCGATGGATTGACCTGTGCGCTTTGTCCTTGGACTAGCTTTTGCAGAGGCTGTGAGATTCCGTGTAACGATGATTTATTGCTTCAGGGAACATTGATTCCAACAAGTGCTGCAACGAGTGAGTCTTTAACTATATATTTAGAAAAGGTAGCATTCTCTAAATATATGTACATTTTTTTAAGGTAATGCCTCCACGCCAAAACTGATGACAAAATTCTCATCGATGCCAAATTTGGAACCAAAGAAATCTGTGGACATTTCCAATGGTGGATTTAAGCTTGACCAAGTTAATATAGCAATCGATTGGGATCCTACCGCCCTTCATTTACGATATCAGAGTACAAGAGAAAGGGTAAGCTTATGCTTTTTTTATTACCAGGCCATATAATCAATTACAATTAACAGTTGTGGACTGATCACGAGTCTCTTGCGATCTGCCGCAAGGAGCGAACAGAGCCAGTGGATTTAAATCATTGTCTGCGAGCATTTACCTCCGAAGAGAAACTAGAACAATGGTATCACTGCAGTCATTGCAAGGGAAAGAAGCCCGCAACAAAGAAGCTACAAATATGGAAGCTGCCACCAATTCTCGTAAGTAGTAACTTTTAAAAGCTCCCTAAGCCGAACTTAATGTGAAATGTTCACGATTTTTTTCCAGATTATTCATCTAAAACGTTTCAATTGTGTTCACGACAAATGGGTGAAATCTCAAAAAGTCGTTCACTTTCCATTTGATGATTTTGATCCGACGCCCTATTTGGCATCCGTGCCGCAGGAAACCATTCTGCGGCACAAAGAATTGCTCGATTTGAAGAATATTGCTTTGGATCAGTATGCGTTCGTTGATGACGATGTGGAGGAGGAGGACGAGTCATCAACTAGTCGAAAGAACAGCAGCGAATCAAGTAATGATATCGACCAAGAGTTGGAAATAACTGGTAATGGTGTTCAGGCAGTTGAAGCAAAGAGTAGCAATCGTTCCGCTAACGTAACAGCAGAATATGCCAATGATGTGATAACAGAAGATGTAGTCCTAAGAAACACTAGAAGTAATTTAGATAAATCGTTAAAAACACCGACAAAATTAGCAAACGCCAGAATCGAGAGGCGGCGACGATTGGTATCATCAAGCTTAACCAAGACGCCGGTTATCGATGGCGAATTCGAGGATTTCCATCATCATAAGCTGAAAGAAGGCGTCGACCCGTTCGATATGAAATACAAATTGTATGCCGTTGTGGTGAGTACTGTATAGAAGTTTTGAAATTCATTTAAACTCTATATTTAATTATTTTGCTTACCACTATCTTTCTTTCAGTCACATTCCGGAATGCTTAATGGCGGTCATTACATTTCCTATGCCTCAAATCCGAATGGCTCATGGTATTGCTATAATGACAGTTCATGCCGAGAGATCGCCAAACGACCAAATATCGATCCTAGTTCAGCATATTTACTATTTTACGAGCGCCGTGGCTTAGATTACGAACCATATTTACCAAATATCGATGGGAAATCCATACCAAATGGAAATGCTATAGAAATCGATGATAGCGAGAACGATCTAAAGAAAATGTGTACAATATCATAAGGGATTATAACCAAAACAACATCATAGCACATTTACTCACTTACCAACGCACACACCTAAAAATAACATTCAAAATTCGATACGTAATATCATTTCAACGATGCCATTTCAAAGTAGCCAACAACAAGAAAAAAAAAACGCAATATTATAACATTAAACACTTATTTCGTGATAAACCGCAATCGCTTTAAATGTTAACATTAAACTATGATACATACTACATACATATAAATAAATGTAAATGTATACGATACGAATTCAATCAAATCAAATCAATTATTAATTTTTATTGTCATAATTGATTCAAATATAAAAACGCGCATTTAAATATTCAAACACACACACACACATTATATCTCTTATCTCTTACTCTCTCCTTTCCCAAAGTAATGCAATTTTCCCTTACTCAGCTTCGACGACATAAGAATAGAATACTTGCAACATTATGCAAACACGAAAATTTATAAATAATTTGAATTGTATAAACAAAAAGACAAAAACAAAACATAAAAGAAAATGAAAAAAATTGCCTACCACTTAAATAATTTATTGCTTGTAATTAATTAATTGTAATTACTTTGATATTATTTGATATAAATATTTAATTTACAAAAATTTGCATGCAGTACATTTATGTGTGTATATATATATATTTTTTGTTACAAATCTATTTTCTACTGGAAGTATGAAGTAATTTTTATCTGGGGTTATCAGTATTTCCATCGCTTGTATTAAAGGAGAATTGTGTAGTTTTACTATTATTTTTTTTTTAATTTCATTTTTCATATATTTTAAATTTATAATTTTAATTAATTATTATTGTTATCAGTTATCAGTTGTATTGAATAGATCAATAAAGCAGAAAGTGTATAAGTCTTTATCGAATGAGTTCAATGAGCTGTAGGCCCAGAATCAAAATTCTGGGACTCAAGGGACGTGAGACACCATAATTTCAGGTACTGAGACGACTGTCTTCAAATGAGTTACCACCGACAGACAGCTGAAGGAGTTATTGGCTTTAAATGCAAGAAGTCAAATGTGTTCATGTTTCATTGTTTAAATATTAATATCCTACAAAGTAAATTGAAGTAACGCCATGGTTTATTTGATATACATACATACATTCCCCCCTGTTCTGCATTTCGAGTGAAAGTGGATTGAAACCGAAATTGAAATTCACTCGGAATGGAATTCAGTGTTCTGCATTCCGAGTGATTTCGAATTTTTGGAATCCACTTCGGATTCATTTGTTTGAAATGTCAAACACAGCTGTCAAATCATTTCAAAATCATTGGAGAATTTCAGTTCTTGATTTTTGTTTTGTGCAAGTGAATTAAACATTTAAGAAAAAATATATTTTATTAAAAAAATGGAAAAAATGGAAAACAAAATTTTTAAATGATTAGTGAAAACCGCGAAGAAAACCGAATGGAGAGAGTTCGCAGGAAGATTTTCCGAGATAAATCTAACATTCTGGATCTTCCCGAAGTTAGACAACTGAAGAAAAATAATTTATTTAATGATTTTTGCATTTTTAAAAACAGTTTTAGGGTGAGTAAGAAAATATTTGTTGATATCCTGCGAGAAGTGGAGTCAGAGAAATCTTGATCTTGGAAAGAGAATACTCTCTTGCCTCTAATTTTTGTGTTGTAATATATTAAACAAAGGAATTATTTTAATACACTAATGGAAAGTCTCATTATTCTACTCATTTTTAAAAATGATTCTGATCAACAAATTAATTAATTAATTCACTTTACAACGGCATGTGAATTCAATTCACGTCAAGAATCTCAAGTGAATTCAATTCACTAAAATCACAGGATTTTCGGAATGCAGAACACGAATTTACAGTTGTCATCTTGAGTGGAATGCAGAACACCAAAATATTCACTTTCGAACATACAATCCACAATTTATAGTTTCGTTCGGAATGCAGAACACCCAATTCCACTTTTGGTGGTTGAATTCACTAAAAGTGGAATGCAGAACAGGGGGGATTATGTTCTTTAAAAGGCGTGGGTGACAACTTTTGTAAAACTCTGAAAAATAACTAATTAGAGCTATTCGGCCCTGTGATCAATTCCGAACGGATTGAAAACGGACAGAATTACAAGGGATGAATTCGGAAAAATCCGTTAATTTCGAGTTCTTCCCTTGTAATTCCGTCCTTTTTAAACCGGTCGGAATTGATCACATATATTGGTGTTCTACATTCCACTCGAAATGACAACTGTAAATTCGTGCTCTGCATTCCGAAAATCGTTTGTAGGGCAAATTTGCCTGAATCAGACGACAAGTGAAACGCTTCTTCCCCTTCTCCAACTTCAACAGGCAGAAAAATCTTCTATACATACATACATAGTTCATAGTATAAAAGGAAGTCCCAAAAATGTGTCTCTGTATGAACAGGCTAATCTCGAAAACCCTTAAACGGATTTAGATGCCAACCAAAACCAAAAATAAAACTTTGGAGTAAATTCCTTTAAGATTAATTTAAGGTATAAATCATCCTGGGTTATCCTGTAGCTGAGCTATTAGGGGGGTACACACGATACGACCGATCTGACGGACTTGGTCTGTCCGGCCAGGTCTGACGTGTATGTACGCTCGAAACGACGGCAGGACGGACATGTCGGATGGTTTTCAAATTTTTTTGATATTTTGGTGGTCGGACGGACATATCTGATAATGTGTACACTTGTCCGTCCGACCTAGAGCAATTTTCATTTCTGAAATGTGTTTCAAGCGGTGTGGTTGTTAGCGGAGAATTAATGATGGCTGTGTATGGAAATTTTGAATTTTGGGGAAAAAAAATGGAAATATAAAAAATTCTGATAATCGTCTGGAGAATTCAATATTGTAATATTCTGTTAATAAATTAATATAAAAAAAAAAAAGCTTTTTCATCCATTCCTGTACCCAAATTCGATTCCTTTTTCTTTCTTTTCACTCTTCAATTTTTTTCTTCAAAAATTTTATCAATCATAAGCGCTGCTTTCAGTACGTCCGACGACTTTCAAATTCCAGGTAGGAAACTAATACATACACAACTTTCAAAATATTTTGGTCCGAAAAAATACTACCACAGTGAAAAGCCATAGAATGATACAATCATTATTTTTTTAATGCATTTTTATTTGTTAATTCAAGTATTCCTTACATGCTAGACAAAAGTGCTTAAAACTAGCTTAACTAACTTAACTATCGTACTCTAACTTACTGGCCCCACACGGGCACTCTAAGCTAAACTTAATACCTATACTATGTCTTTCGACGTAACCTAACTTAAAGTATTGAATTTTAATTAAACTTACAATTTATAAGCTAAGAAAATTTTTTTTTTTTAAAAAACTTAGCAAAAGAACATTTTAATTTTTGTTTAAAACTACCTTAAATAAAACTTACAACTACTTAACCTATCTTAACCCTAGCTACGTAATTAAATACGTAATTTTTTTTGTTTTTTTTGTGCTGTGTTATTTTATAATTTTTTTTTTGTGGTTTTTTATTTGTTTTTATATTTTTTTTGTTAGCAAAGTGCTGTGCTGTTTTTTTTTTTTTTTTTTTTTTTTTTTTTTGTTATTTTTTATAAAACTTAAATAGACCTATCCTACCTAAACCTACGTAAGCCGGCCACGGCATGTCTACATGAATAAACATAACAGGCGGCCAACTATGCCTTGGGGTCTACCCCGGATCGAACAGAATCGACGAGGGAATTCCATTTGCTTCTAACAGCCACCAGAATTTCTTATGTTGCTGTTCAACATCGTGCCCATCGCGCCCCGAAACCGACCTACTAAACCGGAGGCGCTCCGTTTGGCTCTGTGCGACGTCTCTGTCGTAGTTGAGCCGCCTATCCACAGACTTGCGAGCAACATGGAAGATTAGCGGTACCGCTGATCTATCCTGGATCAGACCCTGTTGGTCAAAATAGAGGAATGCTTCTGGTGGAACGAAGCCGTTAAGGCGCACTCTTTCGTGGTACGTGAAATTGGGGTAATAAGCCCCGAAGATCAGGCTATTCATCGAACTCATTGCTCTTGCAATGTGCCTTCGAGTCATCTTGATCAGGAAATTATCCACTCTTATTAAGTTAGCCCTATTGTATAGGACCTCATTGGAATAGAATTTTTTGTACTCAGACTCTGGTGTTCTGTATAAACGAAGGCAAGCCCGAAGACAAGCCCTCTCAAACACCCGAATCCTTTCCATCGAACTTGGTCCGACGTTGAACCACACGGGACAACCATATGCTATCATTGGCCGTATAAGTGCCGTGTAGCAGATAACCTTTACCCTCGCATCGAGTTGGCTGCTATAAAACAGTCTCTTTGTAAGGGCAAAAGCGCCTCTGGCTCTGGCCAGAGCAGCATCTATATGTTTGTTAAAATACAGATATTGGTCTAGCCAAAGCCCGAGGTATCTGACTACATTTCGACATGCAAGTGGCCGCCCGTGTCGTCCAATGATTGCGAACTTTCGCCAATTCTTTCTGGTGTCCCATGAGGCCCCAGACAACGGCGTCCGAAACAAGATGGTTTCTGACTTCTGGAGGTTGATCTTCAACTTCCAGTCGTCACAATATCGCTGAATCTTATCGAAGTCACGCTGCAAGAGAATTGCAATGACCTCGATCTTTGGCCCTGATCTGTACGCGACCAAGTCATCTGCGTACGCAATAGCATGGTGAAGAGACCCTACGAGATCACTTGTGTAAATATTGAAAAGGATCGGCGAATTAACCGCACCCTGTTGTAGACCATTTTTAATTTCAAAAATACCCGCAGAGGTCGCATTGCCATTTTTCACAACGAACCGCCTACTGGTGAGCATATTATAAAGTATGTACAGCAGTGGTTTACTTATGCTCAACCTGCTCAACTTGTAAAAAAGTCCCTCTAGCCAAACGGTGTCGAAGGCTTTCTCCAAGTCAACCAGGCAGGCACCCGTGCATTGTTTCTTGCTTTTGTTCCATTGAATATCCGATACGAGCTTAGACGCGGCATGTATGGTATCATGCCCCGCCTTAAATCCGAATTGGTTATCTGGAATTATATGTTTGTCGTCAACCCACTTAGTCAGGGCTCTATTGACCACTTTTTCGAATACCTTGCTGATGTTCGGAAGGAGACTTATTGACCGGAGATTTGCCGGATTGGAATTGTCCTTACCCCTTTTAGGGATAGGATGTACTACTGCTGTTTTCCAATGCGCTGGATAATGTGCATTATTCAGCACATTATTAAACAAAATGCAGTAAATGTCTACCGCTTCTAGAGGGAGATGTCTAAGCACAATGTTAGATATTCCATCGATTCCCACTGACTTCTTCTTTCTCAATGATTCGAAGATCGCTTGGAGCTCTACCTTCGATAAGAACGGGGGATGTATCCCTTCGTTGGCGATGGCATTATTTGCCCTATTGTCTTCATTGAACTCGGTGAAACCGATGTTCTCTGATCGCCATTGCTGTAGTTCATTTCGAAGGTAGAAGTTGTGCACAAGGACTCGATTCTCCAGGTCATGGTTCGGGCAAATACTGCTATTCACCTTATACACTTCCTGAAAAGTCGCTCCTATAGTCTCAACCTTCTCCTGCGGATCTTCGATCAAAAAGAAATTGTCGTCATCGACTGCGTTTACTGGATCTATACCTGCTGTCACAAGTATTCGTTCGTTGTCCGTATTTCGAGGAATTTTGAGACATGGAAGGTCGTTGAGATTATTCCTCCGAAATATTTTATTTATTTGCGGGAACATACTGGGGTTGTTGGCTTTTACAGCCCCAATTTTTTTGTTCCAGTGCAGATTTACCGCTAATCGGTAGTTTTCTTTAATTAACTGTTGGAGGTTTTTAATCAACGCCTTTAGTGTCCTAATCTCTGAGTTTTGTCTGTCAGTAAACCGTCTGTACAAGGTTTTTAATCTCGACAGCAGTCTACTTTTGTGTTGGTGGAGTGCGTCAATTGTTGCGTTGCGGTATATCCCTACATTGTCAGTTTGTCGATGTCGAGGTATCGTCCTGTCCATCGTTTGTTTTATTGTCTCGTCCATTTGTTTTAGGTATCCATCAATCTCCTCATTTGACAGATTCCTATTGGACGGTGGTTGAGCGAGTTTGAGGAGAGTGCTCTTGTCATAACTCTAGAAAAGCGTGTCCAACGCACCCTACTATAGTTGTAGGGATGTGCATGGACAAACGCTTCAAGTTCCGCAATCTCGTTGGGAATTGTAATTTCGGCACTGAGTCCGCAATGGTCACTGTCATACATAAAAGTGTGAAGGCAGTTTAAAGTTTGTCCGTTTGTGTTAGTCAGTTGTAACCGTACGTCGAACAGCAGGAGATCCAGATATGATCCGCTTCTAGGAAACGACGGACTATCTGTCGCTTTCAAATCGAGTCTATACTCGACACTGTGCTGACCCCACCAATTAAAAAGTAGGTTCCCTCTAGAGTTAGGAATATTATTTCCCCAATCTCTATGTTTGGCATTTAGATCCCCGGCCAAAAGGAAATAATTCTCCTCCGACTCCAGCCTAAGGCATCGGAAAAGTGTCTCGAGCTCTGAAATAAACAAAGTTGGTTGCGTAGCTTCAGGTGCATAAGCTGAGATCATGTACATCCTCTTTCCACTATGGAGAGGGATGCACACGATACATGCTTCTAGCTCCTGGAATCTCCGCACTTCACCACTGTACACTACCTTATATTTAAGCTTTTTACTAATGAAGATCGCAACACCTCCTCCTTGTATAGAGTTGGGTCGGTCTCTTCTTATTATATTATAATTATTGTGCCGTAACTTATGTTTCTGGTTTAGCTTAGTTTCGCTAACCAAAAGCACTTCAGGGCTTTGATCTTCTAACAACTTAAATAGTACGGCTCTTCGTTCGATCCTGATCAGTGAATTTACATTCACCGCAAGGATCCTAAAGGTATTCTCCGCCATCGCACACATTATGATTGGAGATGCGCTAGGCCCGGCAGAAGCGCGCAAATTTGGTCCACCCTCTTCGCCTGCTCTTGTACCTGACGTTGTAGCTGACCCATCTGCCCTTGAATAGAGAGCAAGATAGCCATCAAGTCAGCCTCCGGTGCTTTAGGCAGTGGGGCCTGTGAAGCAGCCTTCGGTTGTTGCTGTACCGTCTGTCCCCTTCCTGCCGCCATTTGGGCGTAGGAAATTTGGGGTGTGACGGTTTGACTTTGACTTGGACGTGGTAGACTTTTCACTACGCTTTTCTGCTGTCGAACCATGTTCACTTTCTTAATGTCTTGGAACTTGGGGCAACCCCGATAGTTTGCGGTGTGTCCCGAGTTCCTACATAGCGCACACGAGAGCTGAGATTTCTCAGATGCCCCCTCTTTCCCCAGAGAACATTCTTCGGACTTGTGGTTCTTTCCACACTTCACGCATCGAGGCTGCATCTCGCAGTTCGACGCGGCGTGCCCGAACCTCTGGCAGCGAACGCATTGGATAATGCTATCGCTCCTCTTTACTTTTTCCCATGTGACAACCTGGTAGTCTACGACCTTAATGTTCCGTAGACCATCCAGTTTACTGTTGGGTGACAGCTGAACCAGGAAGAACGGTAATTTCCGATTCTCCCTTTTGGCCCTTGCTGTGATGAAAGGCTTGACCCCTACGAATTCAAGCCCATCGCACTTCTTCTCTTTGAGCATTCTGAGGAGCTCCTCCGGTTCGGTGGACGGTTCCTTTTCCCCCTTCGGGGTGAAGGAGAAGAACTCCGTCGTCGAGTCCGCTAATAATTTCTTTATCTTATTATACTGATCCACTGTATTGCAGTGGATAGCATGTCTATCTATGCTTAATCTTTTTATGTAAAAATTACTGCTTATGGCCGACTTACATAGTTCAATGGTGTCCTTAAGTTCCATTCTAAAGGTGTTTATTGGGGGCACCTTCTCCTTTGTTGTCTTCTGTTGTTGTTGTTGTTGTTTCTGGTGCTGGATCTGCTGCTGTTGTTGTTGTTGCTGTTGTTGTTGCTGCTGCTGCTGCTTCTGCTGATTCTGCTGATTCTGCTGCTGTTGTGACAGCTGTCGTTTTACTTTCAGCACAGCCTGTTGGTTTTCTTTTGGCTGTTGCTGTTGTTGTTGCTGCTTGGGCTGCTGCTGAATTGTGTCTGCTGCTTTTTGTTGCTGTGGTTGCTGGAGCTCCATTTCCCGCTCCTTTGCCCTCCTGGCGACTTGTTTGGCCTTAATAATGAGCACCTTTTGCTGCAGCTGTCTGATGCTGCGGCTTAGGAGCTCCAAGTTCGTCGTCTTCATTCTCTGACTCTGAGGCCGCCAGAGATGCGAAGCTGTTAGTCGTGCCAGTGTAGTGCCCTTCACCACCGTCGGAGACGTAGGCGAATCGGTCACCATCGGCTGATCGTTGTTGTTGTTGTTTGGCTGCTGCTGCTGACGTCGTAGGCGCCTCCTCCCCCACTTCCACATGCAGCTGTTCTGTAGAAGTTGACAGAGAGGGGCGCTTTCCCATGTTGGGAGTCGGATTCAGCCTTCTCCTCCTCTTCCCCGTTCCTTCACTGACCACTGTTGGTTGGTGGCCTGATTCCACTGGCACATCGCCTGATGTTGTTTTGTCCGCTATTCCCGTTTTTTGGGACGCGGACAGTTGGCCATCAGTCATCTCCGGTATTATCGGCTGTTGCCGACCACTCGGTTTTGATTATTAATTTAAAAAAAAACTCTTTTGTCAATTTTTCTTGACTGGGATTCGAACCTCAGCCTACTGGGTGACGGTCCACCACTACCACCACTGAGCTACCAAGCCAATTAAAATTCGCTGGGCAAATGTTGTAATTAACTCACTGCTTATTCACTTGGAAGCCGAAACACGTCTATTCTCCACGGAGGTCTGTGAACGACTGGAATGATACAATCAAAATTAATTCAAATTCACCGCTTACTCAGTTTGCAATACAATTTTCAATATTTGGGTGTAACACTTGACGCCAAGCATACTAACGGTAATCCAGTGAGTGTTTATAAGAGGGACAGATTTATAAAAGCCATTGTAACAATACTGAGAGGCAAATGTCATATCTTCGCTGTAATGACAACTTTTGTGGACCAGAGTATAGAAGTTTCACTTCTAACGCGCGAGAGTCTCAAACACTTTTTTTTTGTAAATTATACAACTTACAAAACACTATCAAGGAACTGAAAATCTCAAATGATTTGAAATTATTTTTCAGTTGTTTTTGACATTTCAAACAATTGAATTCGAAGTGGATTCCTAAAATTCGAAATTGTTCGGAATGCGGAAGAAGTCATCAAAAAAGCACAGTATACAGCCAGGTTCTGAATTTCACTTTCACTCGATATCGAAATTGAAATCGCCCAAAATCGATTTTTGGTGTTCCAGGTTTCATGGCTATCGAATTCAATTTCACTTTTTTCGAAGTGAATTCAAATCAAGTTACCGGGTTCTAGATTTCGATTTTACTATTTTGATGTCTAATTCAGTAGATAAATAAATAAATAAAATTGAAATCGTCAGAAAGAAAAGGTGTGAAATCGACCAACTGAAACAAATATTTGTTTTTGCCTTTGGATTTTGAAACAAAAATGCAAGTAAATTGCTGAGAATTTGTTTCAAATTATTTATTTATTGGGAATTGTGATTAATTTGTGAATTTTGCCACGACTATCGTCTATCAAAGATGTTTCTTCACCGAATTCGGTTTGCACTTCAGAGATTGAGGCTTCAATATCGTAAATTTTATAATGAATTACGTTGCATAATAAAGTCACTAAAATAATTCCACTCATTTTCTCTTAACACGTTCGGGGACAAGACGGCATATGCCGTCAATGGTTGAGGAAAGTAGCGGGTCATGACGGCATATCCCGTCAAATAATTTTAGGACTTTTAGGACAAGACGGGATACTCTGAGGAGAATTACAGTATATTTCCATATTACAGCATTATTTGTCCTACTGGAGACAAATTTTAACTTTACTGTGACCTGCGGAATCATTTTTATCCTTTTACAATATTCGCACAAAATAATCTAAAATATCTCAAAATTCTAGCGTTCCGAACCGAAAATCATATGTCCGCGAACGTGTTAAAAAAACAAAATTGAAAAAAAAAATAAATGCACAAGTTCACAATTACACAGAATGACAGAAATCAGCTGATTCGAAATCGTTTCGAAGACGATTTAGAACTCATCAAATCGATTGAAATCTAGAACACGAAAATCAATTTCACTCGATTTGATAATTCTATATCGATTTGAATTTACTCGAAATCTGGAACCTGCCTGATAGATAAATTCGGAATGCTTATGCTTATTTTTATGATGGCGTTTCAAAGCGCATTACAATCAATCATCCTTGTGTGTATTTCTGTAAGATACATTGAATAAGAATTCTGAAGAAAGCAGCTGTTTTTATCATTTACATAAGTCGTCACCACTTAAAGAAAATGGCTTCTTGTTGTCTTTTTGGGCGTCAGTCAAAGAAAGTAGGCAGTGTTCCTACGTTTATGACTTATACATACTCCCGAATATCTCACACCCATTTTTAGATATAAAAAAGCTCCTTTAAATTTATAACGAACGTATTTTCACTGCTTTTGCTTCTAAATTACACTAAATGGCGCCCAACGCGAGACATTTTCTTTTTATGTCGATTTGGGTTAGCTAACTTCCTCTATCTCGTCACATTTCACTAGACGCTCTTGAATATTAATAATTAAATTTAACAAAATAGAATAACAAACCAAACAAATAAGAATTGCATTGCATTCGTAGTTTATTGATATAATAATAAAAGTAAAACTATCGACAACGTTTAATTATTTAAAATCTATTTCTGCAAATGGGACACGTTGATTTGCTGCTGGTCGTAAACCATTTATACTGAAAATAAAAGGCATAATTTAAGTTAATCGATTTTATGGAAATTCTATTTTTTGCTTACCAAACAAGGGCTGTGGAATTTCTTTCGACAAGTTTTACACGTTAACTTCGGCAATTGGCACGTATCTTGATGGATGACTGTGTAGCAAACGTAACACTCTTCAACACCCTCGAATTTCTTATCCAAATTGTTTTTCCATAGTAAGAGCCCATCGAATATTGATCCATTCTTATGAATAAGCAATATTTTACTATATGAATTTAAAGGGTAAACATGGCACCGTAACCAACCTGATGCGTAAGGAATATTGTTAGCTGCATTGCAATATTTCGTGAAGAAGCTCGGCCACCAATTTGTTTCCCGCTCTCCACTTTTACACCACCCAATGGATAGTTTGGCGCCAATGTTATAATGAGCTCCATTCGTGCCTCATCAATGAAATATACTGCAATAACTTCACGCGTCGATGTATGGACTGTCACCTGAAATTTATTAGAACATCGGTTATATGTATGAAAAAAAACTTCGACTTTAAATCGCGCTTCGACTGCGAGCTTTGAGAAGTATGGCTTCAAGACCAACCAACTGTAGTCTGGTTGATGACTTCTTTGTCAAGAATTTGAAGAAGAGTCCACCCAACGGCTCAAGTTCTTCACTTACCTGCATATTATTTTGCTTATCTTTCATATTTATCGATCCAATGCATTCCAGCTCATTTTGGCATATTAATCCTGAAACAAAATTCGTTGTCAGCTTATCGACGAACACCTTCTGACGCGAGTGTGAGCCATTCCACCACTTGCGCACTATTGCTGGCAATTTACTTAGCGTCACAGAATACAGGTAGCATGCATACTTGTCGACAGATAAATTTTCATCTAAAACAAGCAGAAAACAGTTATCAGTGAAATTTGTGTCATCAAAATTCGTCGATTTAGTTTGGATTCTTTATTTTATTTCGTATTTAACTTCCTTGAACCTTAACTTTTCATAATAAATTCACCCATCATCATGGAAAACGAAGAACCTGAGCTGACTTTTGATTACATGGCTAACGTTGTCGAAGAAATCGAACCAAGGGAGTATCCTTCTGTCGTGGAGGAGATCGATCGCTGTCGCAGTCTTTACGCCAAGAGACAGAGTTTAAGAAGAGAAAAGGCGATTGATATTAAACCACTCTACTATGAGCAGATGAGACGAAGAGAACTGGTCGCCAAGTATCCAATCTACAAGTTTTTGTGTATCTATCCAAAGAAATCGAGAAAAATTGAGCCCTGCCAGCACAATGGACAGATCATTCTTGATCGTGATATTCTAACAAAAGACGAACACATTAACTTTCTGGCTCAACCGAAACGTAACTTCTCGCGGTATATAAAACAGCCGCGGTGTATTCATCTGAGAAGATATTTGCCAAATTGTACCACTCGGATAGATTCGCTGGCACATCCAAAAGCGATTCGTGTCCAGAACAATTGGAAGGACTACCGTCATCTCTTGTCAGTTCGGCAAGTGACAAATTTGAGGAAAACCCTCCAGAAGCCACCCCTTGAGTATACCACAATTGAGAATGCGATTGCATTTATCCACGAAGAGCGCCGTCTCAAGAACGAAATGAAAAACGAGGAGCTCAAGAGGTACATGCAAATTAAACGAAAGCTCCTGAAGATGGAAAGGAAAAACATATCGAAAATTATGTTCGCCCTCTACGAGGTATGGAAGGAGTTCATTATAAACGATCAATTCATAGTGGACTCTAGTGAGGTGAACAGTTTGTGCAAAGTCCTGGAGAGTAAAATCATTCAATTTTGTGGTAAGTTTATAATCATTAAAGTAAAAAATTCGCCAACTATAGACGTACTTCTATACTGCAGGTTTTGATACTGCATCGACAAGTCATGTGCAGCATTTGATAAGGACTGTGGCGCAAAATCTTGCTGTTTGGATAATTAAATTTACTTCAAATTGTGGATTTAAGAGCGTCCGGGCTGATAGGGAAATTGAAAAGGACCACATGAAGGATGACTGCAAGGCAATGGGGGATCAAGAAATTTTACTTCCTGTCGATGATTACATTCCTTACGAAAGTCCTTCAGTTTCAGATCAGCCAGATAATTATGTTGACGCAGAAGAGTTTGGTGAATACGAGTATGATATTAACTAATTGGTTTTATAATAAATAAATTAAAAAATCAGAGAAATATTTCTAAGTACCTACCTGCTTCTGAGTCTTATATAAAAAAAAAGGAAACTGGCTTTAGCGCCTATTAGGGCATGTACCACATGTACTTACTTGGAAATTGATCTCGATTTAGCCCTCTAAATAATTCGTTGCTCATCAGTTTCGAGTCGTGGTTCTTTAGTATCTCGACAGGCATTGCACGAAATAGAAAATGAATGAATTTCTGTAAAACAAAATGAAACTTGATGCATACGCCAAACGGTTTTCAAATTCCTTACCTGATCGAATTTATTTTCAGTTAGCCAAGATGTATACACAGATCTTAATTCAACCGGCGCCTTTGCACATAAATTCAGAATACAGTCCCAAAGAAACAGATACGAGAGGGCATCCGCCCTATCGATTGGCTTCATTTCAGGCAATTCTGTTAATTTAAAACTAAAACACCACGTGATACGTTTGAATTCACTTCTTCATATCAACACTCACCTAAACTCATCCAAATACTTAAGTATTTTAGTTTCATATTTCTCCATATGTGCCTTAAATTTGTTTATATAAGGCCAGTTTTCTCTGACCCCACTTTCGACGGTTTCGATTGATTTATCGAATATTTCCTTATCGGTAGCGATGAAGAAGGGTGTCAATTGATTGAGGACGTCTGCAGATATGATGCGCAAGTGGTATATGGGTGATGAAATGTTATCGAGGAGGAAATTGACGAGGTCATCCAAATTGATTTTTTGACCATTTTTACAAGACTGCAATAAATAAAGAGCTAAAATAATAAAAATGATAAA
Source organism: Brachyopa scutellaris (assembly GCA_949775065.1). Lineage (NCBI taxonomy): Eukaryota > Metazoa > Arthropoda > Insecta > Diptera > Syrphidae > Brachyopa > Brachyopa scutellaris. The sequence goes on from OX459113.1 coordinate 109,385,383, forward strand.
AAATGTGTGATTTTCATTTACTTTATAAATGTTGCCGAAGTCTAGACATCGAATGGAATCTGCGACTTCATTTATCACTTCTGCATAGCACGTTGAGTAGTCGTCAGCTGAAATAAGTTTCGATTGTTAGAGTAGGCAATCTTAAGGAGGGTATTTATGATTATTTAATATTATTTGCTTTTCGTTATTGTGGCACTCTCTCTTCCTAGTTTTCATTTCAACTTTGCATTTTATTTCTAATTCAGTTCGACAGACCATTTGTTTCCTTCACTATTGCATGAAAACCAAAGTAGACCAACTCTTCCAGTTTCGCAAGGGACAACAACAACGAAAAACAAAAACACTGCCACTTACCATTTAGAGAAACAAAATTGTAAAAGCTTTTGAACAGCACCACGTTAACTTCAGGCGAAAACAAATGCTCCCACTCGTCCATCATCTTGGAAATAACCTCTGTGGAGCTTTTCAACTTCTCGCTCTGAATAAATCTAGCAAGCATCATGTACAGATTATAGACCGATGTTATAAAGATTGAAACCTATAATGAAAGAATTTATTTTAAAAAGTTACTCTTTGTGCATCTGAGTGTATCTATTTACTCTTGAAATTTTAAAGTTCTCCACACTTTTAGAGACACTTAATACCCAGGCACTCAGTCCTATCCTTATAACGTCCCAATGCTTTATTGTTAACTCGTAAGGAAACCTCATAAGCACATCCGACAACAGGTTAATATATTCCACAACCATTGTGACAGTTTTATAGTCTTGCTTTGACACATCACTGAAGTGGAGAAAGAGATCAAGTTAAAAAAATAATAATTAATTGCATCACTCTCTTACGTATTATAAAGGCGTTTCTCCATATTACTTTGCTTTTGGTTTTCTGCAACCTCAGTGATGAAGCTCAATGCCTGGGTTATGATCTTCTTGTCGGCGATATCGTTTGTCTTGGCGTTGAAGTTATTTTGTATCAAACAACGGAAGGTTACACACTTCTGCCAGACTTCTGCGTCTCGTATCAAAATGGGATTGTCTGAGTTGATCACTTTTGGTGTTAGTTTTGGCAAAAAGAACTAAAAATCAAATCCAATACAATGGTGAACCCTATTTGAATTAAAAATCAAACCTGCAACAGGTTTACGTAGGCGCTTAACGATTTTGTGTTGATAAAGTAATCTGTTAAATCTTCCAAGACCAAAATCAGTGCATTCTCCTGATACTGCGAGTACTGGGGTATGTCTGTTAAGTACTGAATCGCTCTGGTTGCGGCTACATCGTTAAATGCAGCATCTTTTAGAAGCCGATTTTTGATTTCTTGCACATGCTCTTTGTCGACACTTCGAAGCAGTAGTTTTATCTTCTCTGAGATTTCCAACATGATGGCAACACGATCCTTGGTCACCTATAAGAAAGAGTAGTTCACACGATATGCAATATCATTTCAAAGAGCATTCTTACCTTCGACGAAGTTGCAACAAGCGTTTCTGCAATGGCGGCGATTTTAACAAGTTGCAATGTGAGTTCGTACATTTTCTCTGTCCAATTCTTTAGCAAAGTCTCGTTTGGATCGCAGTAGTCCTCAGTGCGCTCCTCGTCGTCTATGGTTTTCTCGATATTTGGTAGGATTCGATTAGTATTCTTATTACAAACCATTCGCATACCAGCGTTCAAATTCAGAAGACTTCTCCGGAAGAACATATCAAAGTCGGTGTCTCGACCGGCGTCTTCTGGCAATTGATATACCGCCAGTGCGCGATGAACAACGTCGAGAAAAGCACATAAATTAGCCACACTATTATAGGTACTTTCAAAGTTCTCATTTGCTGGTTTGAAAATTACTTCACTAATCGAATCAATACGCTCGTGACGTTTAACTTCATCTTCAATGTTCTCTGTTGAACATAGAATAAACTTGGACATTATATCTGCGACATCTTCTATCTCACTGGGCGTCATATCTTTAGACACGCGATTTGAAATGATTTCAGCACATTTATGCAGCAATCCATCATCGATGACGATATCCCCACTCGAGAGTGCATCCTGCCAACAAGTGGTTAGCTCCCAGAGGGTATCCTCGGACAGATCATCACCTTTCTTTTGGGCGATAGTGAATTGTAATAATTTTAGGAACATGTCCTTTTGCACCTTTTCCGTAGAGTTTTTCGAGCAGACAACGGGCATTATTTGTGCAATAAAACTGCCACATGCGTCCATCATTGAACTATATTCTTCGGGATTAGTCAGTGGCTTTGATATAATTTCAAGGATGCCATTGACTGTCTTTTGATTGATAAGTATTTCACCAGAGTCCGTTTGGAAAAAGCATTTATGTAGCAAGTTGAATTTCTCGTTAGAATTTTCAATCAGTATCTCATTGGCTGTTCGCAAGATTATCTCGATGATATAGTCTTGGGCTAGCATTACTCTGACCTCGGGCTCAACGCACATGGGATACGAAAGGATTCGCTGGATTAGGCACTGCTGGAGAGCTGGCTTTTTTGTCTAAAAAGTAAATAAAGTATTTTATTCGACATAGGAATATCAAAAAATTCAAACAAACCTCTAGAAGTTTATTAATGAATTCCAACTTCTTATCCTTCTCCATGTAATCGAGTATTTCGAAGACAATTTCCACTACAATTTCGGACGGTTGAACACTTTTACCACGCAAAAGATCGGACAATAAATTCAATGTTATTTCCATATCGCCGTCGCCAGAGATTTCAGCATAAAATTCGGCATCTCTGTATAGCTTTGTCAGATCGCGTATTTGTGATTCATAAAGTAAAGTTTGCTCTTCCGAGACACAGCGCAAACATAATCGCACCAACAAAACAACCAATTTCCTTAAATCTGTCCGAATATATGATCGCAATGGCTTTGTATCACTAGGACCATCAACGTCAGTTGTATCTTCATCGTCGGTAGTTGAAAACATGACCTTTTTAATTTTCAGGGTAGGATTCGCCAAATACAAAAAATTGATGAATTCAATTGTGCGGTCCAAGAAGGAGTCTGACAGTGGAGTTTTTTCAACATATTCTCTGAACGATGACCAGAAACCATGCAACAACTGAGCATAAAATTCAAATTCAGAGTGATCTGCCCAATAGGCTACTACTGCGGAAGTGCGGAGGAAAATATACATCACGGCATCGTTTTGGCTATTACAGGCCCATTTAATTAGTTGAATTATAAATTCATCGAGAATGTATTGCGGTAGCTGACTTGGATCGCCACCAGGCTGTATATTTATTGCATTGAGTCGTCGCAGTATGAAGAGAAGGCATTCGTAATAAGCCGTCGTTAATGATAAATAATCTGATTTCGACTTAAATTTGGACGATGTTATTGCGTCCCTTAGGTCGTGTAGTAGATCTTTGTGAAATTCATACAAGGGAACATCTTGCAGACTTTCTTGAGTTATTTTCGAAATGAAAAGTAACAGGTTTGGGCAGACAGTCTTAGTGTTGCCGTTGCATACGTTTTGCAGGAATGTTGACAGTCTAATTTGAACGTTCTTCTTGAAATTAATCGACTTATACCTTAAATAAAAAGAAGTTAGTTAAAAATTGGATATAACCAGAACGGAGATAGCATACCAGTCGTCATAGACGATTTGTAGCTGCAGCACACATCCCCACACATGTGACACAATCATTGGGTCACTATCATCTATATTTTGAAAGCAAATGGGTATAAGTTGTCCTTTAATTTCCTTCGTTAACTGCGGAATATACTGCAAGACATTGTAAAAAAGTTTGAACCATGCCGCCCTTAAAACAAAAAACAAAATAACACATGGTTTCAGCGAACATTTCGAACAGATTTTAGACTCATCTACCTGATATTGGGTGTCCGATGCTTGGCGAAACTCCAAAACTTTTGATTTGATATCAAGTTTTGGATTTTTTCATAGTTCGACGATATATCACCACCAGCTGTCTTCTCCAGGAAAAACGATAACACATTCAAGCTAGAAGCAACAACTCGTTGATACTTATATTCCGCCTCCTCTGGAGTGCAGGACTTTGCATTACCCAATGTCGAAGCTGTATGGAAGGTTAGATTACGCACCAAAAAATCCATTATCTCCTGCTGGCAGAATAAGCAAACTTCCCGTATCTTACTGTCGACAAATATTGATTGAAAACTTGCGGATGCTGCACTAGCTGCTGGTGGATAGTTATCGAATTGACTCGCCAGCCAAACTGGTGCCAACTGTTTGATGTACGGTGCCACGGCTTTCCCACACTTGGTCGCAATCAAGATCTGTACGTGCTGAGCGCTCTCACGTACCCTGTGATCAACATCATTAGCCAGATTGTGGTAGAATTTTGGCCATAATGGTAGTATACCCTTCACTACATCGACGTCAGACTCTGTTAAGAGTTCGGTGAACTCTTGCAGCGCCTTCACTTTGGTGATTGGATCTTTTTTGGACATTTTTCGTAAGACCAACTGATACTGAGTATTTATACTGGAATCAAACGTTTCGGGAAGATTTTCGGCTGTTGAAAATCCTGGGACGAATGGTATCATCCCGAGATCAGTATGTGTCGAGAATCCCACGAAGGATGGAACGGAGGCGCCCAAAAGTTCAGCACTTCTACCACTGTTAGATGGCTATAAGGAAAATAAAATATTTTGAAGGCAATACGTATATACATAAATATTTGCTTTACCTTTGCGTTATTTTTTGTACGCTGATTTTGTTTTGTTTTTCCACCCATGATGTTTGAATTGTGAAATAAAAGATTTTGGAATAATGCGATGCTGTAAAAATTTCCTTGACAATCTGGCTGACGCTGTCACTTTTGGATTTTGTTGACAACTCATGCGAAAAAAAGTTTTTTTTACAACTTTCGTCTTCGTGGAAAACCTCGCAAGGGGGTTTACACATATCAACATATCTGACAGACGGTCGGTGGATGTAGGACGGTCCGATGTCGTTAGCGTTTACATTATCAGATTTGGTCGGATTGATCATTGGACGATTTGCGCGTTTATATCGTACACAGCATACTACGAATAAAGGAAACACAACAAAAGTCAAAGTTAAAATACACGTAAACCCTATAAGCGCGAACACAGTAGGTCTGTTCCTTTACTTGAAAATTGTTACTGATTCTTTCTAATTCTTACTGATTCTTACAAATTCTTACTGATTCTTACTGGTTTTAGATAAATCGCGTTCCTTTACACAAAAAAGTAGTAAAAGAGAGAGGCAACGAGAGAGTAAAAATGTCCTCTCACTAAAAAATCTTACTATTTCTTACTGGACAAATTTCTTCCAGTAGAAATTGAATTATCTGTCAAAGTCAGCTGTTTCACTTGTTTGAATTATTTGCATTTTTTCATTTTAATTCAAAAGGAAAAAATGGAGAGAAAAGGAACATAGATGGAAGTTGAACGTTCTGAATGTTGAAATTTGCATTTCGCAATGTATTGCATACTGTATTGGTTCTGGAAAATCATCAGGGGTGGACTTTTCTGTAAAATCCAAAATCATACAACAACACTCTGTTTACTTTTTCTTCACATGTGTTTTTGACACTTCGTTTGTTGCTACTTTTGTAGTAAATGCGTTCCTTTACTTTTTCGTAATTTTGCCTTACTCTGAGAGAATTTTACCCCCACTCCTTGAAATTCAATAATTTACTATTTTTGGAGCAGAAAGTAAAGGAACAGACCTTATATTATAATGAAGCGCAAAGTTGAGCCAACTTCAACTTTCGAACGCACTGCGCTACTTTCCATTGTGTTCGGGCAGTAAAGTGAGAAACAGAAACATTCACCCCTGTGATCAATTCCGACCGGATTGAAAATGCAAACCGATTTCAAAAACGGACGAAATGAAAAAGGGTGTGCTGAAAGTCGCCCGAAATGAAACAAATTCGAAATAGGGGAAATCGATCGTCGTTGAACGGCTGCATAATTGCGTAGGCAGCGAAAACAAGGGTTGAACAGACAGCACCAAATAAAAGGATTTCAGTTGCAGTGGGATTGCTGCGTAAAACGATCGTCAGTGAGACGGCGGCATCCTTTTTATTCACCCACAGTATTCACCTTACAAACTAAAGAAAAAAAAAAATAAATTTGTCCTACTCTAAAAAGTAAACAAAACATTTAAGATGTGCTAGGTGAAATTGTTCCCCTACGAATTTCAACTAGAATCTCTTATTCTGTTTCACCGACAAAAAAATTTCCGACTCGCTGTTTTGGTAAACCCCTTGCCAAATCAAGATATTTTGCCATGAAGTCAATCGTTGATTGATTGATTTTGGTTGAAATTTGTATGTTTTCCCCTAAATTAGGTAGAAATAATTAATATTTTATGTATAAATCTTCTAAAACATACATTTTGAGTCTTCCGGATTCAATTTCACCAACACAAAACCGAACGAATTGAAAACGTCAATTTCTTTGCGATTTTCAATTCCGACCGATTCTCAGCACACCCCTAATTCGTTCGAATTCGAAGAAATCCGAAAATCATCACACCAAAACTGCGAAAACGTAGCGGATTGGATTTCGACCGAAAATCATCACAGGGGTGATTATTTAATCGGCTGTGAACAATCGCGACGTGTACAACACGGGCTCAATAGAAAATAACGAGTCGGGCGAGTTTTATCGTCCAATGTAAAATTTGAAAAAAATTACAAAAAAGTCTCAAAATTCTGAAGCTAGCTTTATATATACATATAGGTAGGTATGTAGAGATGTGTGGTTTAAAATGCAGGAGCTGTTTGATTGCAGCATTTTTAGCCCACAGCTGTTAGATAGAACTGTGGTGAGTTTCTTTTTGCTTGCTTTTGCTTCTGACAAAAACATGCAAACGTCAGTTTAACTATACTACAACTACATATCAAGGGCGAAAATCTATTGATTGGTCTGCAGTTTTTTTGTATTGTTGTTTGTATTTCTTATAATGGCCGAGAAGAAAGGTAACTGCTTTGCTTTAATTTAATTTCCTTTCTACAATTTATTATATCGGTAGTGGAAAACTATCCACAATTACCCAACGCGCCCAATGGAGCACATCAGTTCCAACAGGAACCAAATCCCTACCACGTAAGTTAATTTTACATTTATGGTTTGTATTCACATTGGAAATGGAACTAAACAATAGAGACCTCCACCACCATCATATGAGGAGAGCCAACGATGGAATCCACAACCAATGTATGCTCCACAAGGTGGAAATTTCTATCCCGCCATGAGTGGTAATCCTCCTCCGTATGCAGGTATACAGCAGCCCATGCAATATGCACAACATGGAATGGCAGGCTTTGCGCCTAATCACCCAAACTATGGATTCAGCTATAATGCTCAGCAGCAGCAAATGATGCCGGGAACAGTGCTATCGACGCAACAGAGCTCCAATATAATGGTAGCCGGATCGGTGAATATTCAAAAGGGAAACATAAATATGAGTAACATTTTTTTCTCCATCTAGACAGTGACATTTGATGCTGGGGCGCGATTCAAAGGACAAGGTGCTGGATCTATAAGTATACCACCTCCACCACCGGGTTGTGCACCAACGCCAGAACAGCTTGCCGCCCTGCGGGGACAACCGGTAGGTTTGATAAATCCAATGTTATCTTATCCTTCGAACTGGTTTTTATTCTACCTACAAGTCAACCTTTGTCTTAGGTTTAGTTTTAAAATGATAGCATTCAATTAGAAGGCTTTAGCTTGAGAGAATGTTTTTCACATCGTTCATTAAGTTTTTAATGTGTGAAGTTAGTTTTTTTTATTCTAAAGATGACCTTGATATCCATCAGATTGTTATATTATATGTTATGAGCTGTTTTTTTAATCTGTTTATTCTATAAATGAGGTTATTCGGTATTTGAAAAGATTGATCGATATAAGCGCATTATTTATAGCGAATTGTTTCTTGGCCATTATTAGGACTCTGACCATCCCATTAACCATTTAAGCAAATATTCTGCACTGACCGTCCTCTATAGATACATATTAACCAAGGAATATGGAGATCGCAGCCGTACTGCTAAGTGCTTTCGTAGTCGAAATGATGGTTTCCCAAGTGTCGGTTCGGCTTGTTGACAGCCTTCATGTTACTCCTTTCACTGTTAAATCTATCCTGACCAGCTCCGTGTTCTTAACTCTACCCAACTGTCTTACTGTAAAATGTTGAAAATAATTTCTTTACTTTACAGGTGATACTTAAGAAGAAAAAGAATTCCTTTTTTTAGGATTTTAAAAGTATGACGTTTTTGCAATTTTTTTTGCAAAATAACCAAAAAAAAATTTTAATATTGGCGATGCGAGTAAATCTTTCCGAGTCATGCAGTTCTATTCCATGTGTTGTTGTTGAAGATATAAAATTACATAATAAACTTTAAAGCTATAAACAAAACGACCTGTTTTCTTCTTGTAATGAATATATTTCGATTAGTTTTAGTGTACATGGAAATTATTCACGACAAATTCTCTGCGGGTGTATTCTGCTTTTAAATATGGACAAGTTTTCTAATTAGAATAACTACTCGAAAATGTTATCAAAATACGAGCTGTCGAATACTTGAACGCGGACAAAACCATCTTCACCTCCGGACGCATAACTCTTACCATCTGGATGGAAGGCTAAACTGTTAATTGGCCCGAAATGGCCCTTCAAACGTGCGAATTCCTCTTCGTAAATTAAATGGAAGAATCGGGAATCGAATTTGCCAGCCTTGGTTGAGGTGGTTGTTACTTCCATGGCATCTTGACCACCGCCAAGTACAACATGATCCATGATTGGACTGATGGAAGCCGAGTTTACTGGCCGTTCGGTCTTGTATGTCTTCAGGCACATTAGCGATTCAGAGTCAAACAGTTTGGCTGATGTGTCTTTTGATGCGGTCACGAACATTGTGCCGTCCTTGTTCATTTGCATGTCATTTATGCCAGCTGTATGGTCATTGACTGAGTTGATTTCTTTTCCTTTCCTTATGTCCCACAATGAAATTTGGCCGTTTTCATGACCTGAAAAAGAAGGAAATATGAATATATTAAGCGAAAATAATGGAAAAATTAATAACATTAAAATGCGGCACTTACCTGTAATAATCGTTTCATCGAGAGCTCCCCACAGCATAGAGGTAATCTTTGACTGCAGCATTGGAATCCTCAAAATGGCATCCTGTTCGGAAATACTTGAATCAGCATTTCTCACATCAATTATAAACAACTCAGAGTTCTGTCCCATAGCTTTATCCGTGGAGTACGCAGCTTGATTACCAGAGTAGCTGAAGTGAGTTGTTCTCACTGATGACTTGGCCGGAATTGATGCAACCACTGAACCATATTCAACATCCCAAATTTTTGTTGACATATCACCGGCACCGGAGATAAGTTTTGATGATGTCCAATCAACGTCTAAACACCAAACAGCGCCCTGATGACCATTGTAGGTGCCCAGTCTCTCACCATTGAGAGACCACCAAACATTGGGTTTTTGATCCTTGGAGCATGAAAACAACAGATCACCTTCCCGATTGTATTTAATTTGCGTTATGGAACGCTCATGTCCTTGGAGCATTAAAGGTTTCTAAAAAAAATTGTGTTTTTTTAGCGAAATAAATAAAAATGCCTTATTTCTACTAAAACAAAACGTCATAGGGTTGTTTAGAGGTTAGGATTATTTCGAAATGGAATTTGCAGTAGGCATTGCTGTTATTTCAAAGGCACTCCATAGTAGACTCTGGTAAAGAGATGATATGTAAAATTGAAATAGGTCTTACCATTTTTAAAAGGATTTTTAATCGTATTTATAGAAATATATCAAATACTTTAATTCGCATATGCAAGGGCGACTGTCAAAAAGAGCGTTTCGTGTACAAAAGTGATGCCAACATTAAATATTTATTGCGTTTATGTTTAATTGAGTAGTTTGCAGTGTCCAGAAATACAACTTTTTTGTATGCACGTATTCAGTCGAATATTCATAGATCACCCTTTGATAACTGTGATTTCAACAGTAGAAAAGACATTTCATTTTCTTTATGCAGTCGAACACGGACATAAGAAACGTTCATATGACAAAAAATGGCTTATAAAAAAAGTAAAAACCGAATGTTGATATAAAAAAAAAGGCTTATAACAAACTTTCGGATATAAGAAATGAACTTTAATTCACAAAATCTTCTATTATAAAGAAACATGATTGATTTTTATTGTTGAACTAGATTTGGGATATCATAAGTAGAAAAACTGAACAAATTATTTTTTTTCTAAACTGTTTCTGTTGGTATGTGTATCGGTTCCTTATATAACACGGCGTCTCCGTGTGCTATTTCAAATAGCAGGATTTCATAGCAAGCTAAAAAAAGAGAACTGTCAAATTTGTGTGTGTGGCAAATTATAGCTTGATATTTCATTTTTTTAGATCCAACCGCTTGTACTCAGCACTTCTATAATTCCACAAACATGGAAACTGCCGAAAATTGTTTATAAATTTAATTATCTCTTCTTTTGACATCTTCCAGTCGGACATAATTATTTTTTTCTTATTCAAAACGCAACGAATGCAACCAATTTTCACTCAAAAGTCAGAAATTAGCATGATATCTTTAGCTTGCTAAATATCCTGCTATGGATAGCTTGCTATCTCAATTATCTTGCTATTTGCCGTCTCCATTAGCTATTTGCATAGCATGCTAATTATCTTGCTATAAAATTCAGCTCGTGGAGACGGCGTGTAATAAATCATTTTTGTTCATATATTCGCTATTTTCATGTAAAAAAAAATTCGTTTCTTTTCAGTTGTTTTCATATAAGAAACTTGGTAACTTCTTAACTTGACTGAATGCTGCTCCGACAACTCTGAGCCACAGCTTCCTAAATTGAGTTTTTTGTTTTCAATTTCTCACTGACATTTCGATTGACGTCCTGCTATGCGATTGTCACACACACACAGTGACAGCCAGTCTATTGAGGAAAAGCAAAAAGAACAAGAAAGAAATAAATAATTAAAAATGTATTCACAAATAATAAAAAAGTCCAATTGACGTAGTAATAACGTATAACTCCGCATCGTGATAAACATACAAATAAGTAGTCTACTGTACGTGCGAGTATGCTGCCCCGAGAACTGGAATCACCCAATTAACCCAGCTGATTGTAAACAAACTCCCGAGAAGAGTATTATTGATTTTTTTTACAAATACATTTTTTGGCCTTAAGAAATCTCAACTAAAAGGCATTGACAAAATATTTAAATTAATTTATGAATTCGACTATGAAGTCGTGCCCATTGTGGTGCTAATGAGAACTCCCATCCAAAGCACATAGCCCAAGGTTAGTCCCCAAGTGATATTGTGACGCACAGGCGATTAAAAAATTTTTTTTTTTAATTTGTTTCAATTATATTTTGTTTTCGTTTTTTGATTTACTGTCACAAATAGTTTCATAGGGTAGATTATGAAATATATTTGTGAAAATGGGCGGCTCCGTGAGTCAAGTCTTTAGATCTGGGAGCGCTCTTTTGTCCCACCGTGACGGTCATAAAGTTTCAAAAGCCACCGAAGAGAAAATTCAGACGATATTCGAGATTCTTAGGGCAAATCCGAAGATTTCAATTCATACACTTGAGAGTCTTTTGATTCAGATACCGAAGGTATGTAGGAAAGTTTGTCCCAATCTTCCATGAAATTTTCTTGTCCATTTCAGAATGAGAATATATTGGTAATACACGACGAGTGCGGTTACAATATATTGCAACGTAGTGTCGGGCTGAATCACATCGATCTTACTAAGTGGTTGCTGCACCGACATCGGCCGGATGTAAATCGTTCGCCTTGTTCGCTTCCGCTGCACATCGCCTGCCTGAAAGGATACGAAGAGTGCGTGGAGGTGTTACTTAAGCATGGTGCACGGATTGATACAGAAGCGCGGCTGTGCTTCCCCGGTACGCATTCTCACAATTGTGAAGAGAGTGGCAAGTATCGAGGTAACCAAGAGGAAGTGGGCGTTTGTGATCGATTTAGCACAAAATTGCAGAACTCAGTCTGTTACGCCATCGATGGGGATCAGATAAACGTTCTGAATATACTTTCGCAGAAAATGGAGGACCCTTGGGTTGGTATAAATGCTTTGCTTCGGTTAAGTTACTAATTAACTTTTTCTGCAGATTCCGTTTCGAGTGAAGAAACCATTATTGCATTTAGCATGTGAGCGTGGCGCTTGGAATTGTGTCCAACAGCTGGTGATTACGAGAACTGAGGAAATAAACTTGATCAAAGATGAATACTATCCAATTCATCAGGCAGTTCTACACGAGGGTAGATTTCTAGAGCTTCTTATTCAACACGGCGCAGTGACGACTGTACGCACGTGTACACAGCAAATGACGCTTTTACATGTCGGTAAGTGTTTTTGTTTTTTGGTGCTTGACCACCGTGGTTTAGTGGTAAGTGCGTTGGACTACTACGCAATTTCAAGGCTTCGCAGGTTCAATCCCAGCAAACACCGAAAAGTATTTTCACGGTGCCACTTCTTTCAAGAGTATCATTTGTCAAGAAGCTTCTCAACCCGTTCGACAGAGATATCGCAGAAAGCCTAAGTCTGAAACAGTTATTTGCCATTATAGAGCTGGACAGCAACTTGAAGACGCATACTCTGCAGTTTCTCTTAGCTTCTTTGATAATGTTTGACTGTTTGCTTGTTGTGCCATCATAAACTCTCAACTTTTCTCGTTTCAGTAATTTTTGCAGCACGAAAATCTGCTGAAGATACGCTGACTACCCTGCGAATTCTCTTAGAGCGTGGTTGCAAGGAACTGATCAATGAACCGGATTCATTAGGCAATACACCGTTACATGCACTCATTGTCCGCTATGCACTAGAAGAAGCAAGGTACTCAAAATTAGCTTCGTTCACTGCAATTTTCGATAAATAACACATTTTTTTTTAGATATGGCTACGATAAATGGAGTAAATGGGATGTCCTACATTTGGTGCGATTTCTTCTGCAAAATGGTGCCAAGAGTTCCATTAATCAGACTGGTAACAGTGCACTAGCATGTGTATTCCGCCATGTGCGTGATTGGGAAGTCTGTTTTGAGCTTCTTAGTATGCTAATCAAAGAAGATGGTAAGTTTAATGCTGAACATTTATCAAATTTGTCTACAAAAACTAAACTTTTTCTGACATTTTAGGTGATCCAAACATTGTGGGACGTGATGGTTCTGTTCCTATTATGGTTTGTTTGGTTCCACTCATTAACAAAGATCAACTGCACCACTTTACGCATTCAATGAAGGTTTGAACATCGAGAACGTGTTAACTAAGTTGTAACTAAGTGAATGTTTTTTTAATACTTTTTTAGGTCTGCTATCTGAATTGTATGCGAATCCTACTGCAGCATGGAGCGAATCCAAACTGTTCGTATCGCTCGAACCTTACACCACTGCACGTGTTAGTGTTTACCGTCAGCGAGAACTTCACCCTCAATTGTGATGCCCAGAAACGTACAAATTTTGACTTTATCAAAAATATTCTACTGCTGTTGCTGCAACACGGCTTAGACTGCAACCAGACATATCCGCACATTCTGCAAGCGGTAATGGATATGGTGCAGAACGTCCGAACATGCCCCGATATGCAGTGCATATATGAACTTACAGTCACCTTAATTCAGTACGGCGCAGATCCAAATATCGTGCTAAGTGGCAAATCAACGCCTGGTAGTACAATCTTCTCCAATGAAATAGCCAACTTTGGCGAAGGACTTTGCCATACAAATCCCTCACCAGATGATGTACCCGTGAGTGCAGCCAACGGAGTCGTAGCAGGCGGACCACCAGCCGGACCATCGTGTTCGCGCCAACATTTGGGCGATCACTTTCGCAATTCATTCCGTACGAATTCCAGATTTATACTTTTCTACTACATCATCCTCATCACGAAGAAAGAATTTATCCTCAACGATCCTGTCCTCACTTTTACGCGCATCATACACCTGTTCTTTCTGACCATGCAGCATGAGCCGCTATACAATTGCCTCAAATCACTGCACAATTTCTACGTAGCTCAAGTACCTAGTAAAAAGACCGAACAACTTATCTCTTTGATATCACTGCTCTATCGAAAGCCGCGGAGTCTAAAGCAACTCTGCCGGGTAGCGATATACGAAGCGCTCAATAAGAAACTAGCCCAAAATATTAATCGCCTTAATCTACCAGGACCTTTGAAAGAATACGTTCTTCACTTTGATACATAATACGCAAGTATCATACCGAACTAGCTTAGAGGAGGCCGCAGCAGTCGTTATTCGAAGTCATCAGAACGGGCGATGTTCAGCACTCGCATACTATACGCTAGTCCTTCGCTATATGTATAACACGCCGACCATTACAGGTTATCTCTGCAAACGAATCAATCGGTTAATGATGATATTAAGCAAAAAGAAAAAAAAGTAATTTCTAAATATTTTCGCTGCATGCCGCTCTTCATTTGTAAATATTTATTTACTTAAATAGTCTTAGATAAGAACAAAGCCACACAGATTCACTTCATGTCATATATATAAAAGATAAATACTTACATACTTAGTTTCGTTAATTCGTTGTAGAGCCACTAAACAAAGTACTGTAAACTTGTATAATTTTTGTGATAACCCTAGGATATGTTTGTTAACCATCGGTTTTGCTTAAATAGATATTCGAGGGATAACAGACCCAATGTAAATACTTTTACTATAATCGTCTTCATATATTTTTTTTTTTTAAATTAATATTTCGTTAAATACAAATGAAATAAAAATTGAACAAAATACGATTAATCTCTCAATTTTAATGTATTTTTCTATATTTTTGATTTTTTTTTTGAAACAAACATAATATTTTTGAATGTGTGCAAGCATAGTTTGTATTTATAAATTTTGTCATTACTTCTATGTTAAATACAGAGAATTATTTGAATCGTTAAATGATGGTGGTTTTATTGGGTGAGATTAACTTAAGTATTGTGAAACGTCAAGAAGCTGCTCTAGTCTTGTGGATTGCATCAAGAATATAATGTACATAGCGATTAGGTGCAGTTTTTTTTGCAAACAAACTGCGTTGATGTAACGATCTCAGTGTGACTCAAACTCGGAATCAGGAATTGAATGTGAAAATACCAAAATATATTCAGTTTCGGTGTATCTGGTTTGAAAATCGGGTTTCCAATTTTCTTATCATTTTACTTTTGTCAAGGAAATGGCTCGGTTGAATGCCACCACGCTCACAGTCGTCTTTCTGTACATCACATCCAGCTTTAAGAGGCTTACATATGTAGCATATATTGCAGTAGGTATATACAGTGAATGATTGTTCTGTGTAGGAATGGGAACTGCACTCGGAATATGGCGGGTTAAACCATTCCCAGACGTCATCATACACTCACAAATAATCATCTCAGCGCCTACACTTAGCTGCAGGCAGTATGTTGCGAATGGTGTACATGAATGTATTTTAAAATCTGTCAAAGACATAAATTGTAAAGAAATATAAATTAAGTTAAACTCCTATCACTTCGGCTACCAAATCCGCTATGCTAAAATGTCGTAGTTTTTGAGTCGCTACCTGACACTCCAACTAGATTCTTAGGTCTTAAGCGGCCCGTAAACACTAAAACATGGTACGAGTAAACATGCAAAACAAACCAAGTTTTAGCTGATATTGATCGTTTGCGGAGTGGTACGCGTATCAATTTTTTGGTCTCACTAAAATCAAAGCTAGTTTGATTTTTGTGGATGTTTATGGGCGGGGCTTTGTGTTGCTGATACCATGTTTGACTGGCTGCGTGCTTGTCTATCAACATTTGCAAAGAAAAACTGACTGACAAACTAACTTGACAGATGGTTCGAGTGAATTGATGTCAGTTTGGTTTCATCGTCTGCGGGTTTTAGTGAGACCATGTTTACTCGTACCATGTTTTAGTGTTTACGGGCCGCTTTATGCTTTCGATTTATTCAATTCTGCGAGAAACTAACGTAAAATGAATTTGAATTGAAATCGAAAGTGGGAATACGGTTTTTTTTTTCAATTCGAAAAGTAGGTTTGTTCGATCTAGGCACTAGAACGCCATGACAGGGTACGCAATTTTATGTGGTACGTAGTTCCCCTACGTATCTTCGGATTTGGTGTCCAGCCATGAAGCACGTCTTTTATTAAAATCAGTTATGTCTATTTTAACATAAGGTTTACATAAGAAACGAACCCGTATTGTTTCTTCTGATGGCTGCACTAAATACACATACAGTCAATTTTATTACTGACAAACATTTTAATTGGGACAACATAGTAGATGGTACATACATATTACATAAATGTAGAACATTATGTACATAATAGATTCGCTTTCGCCGCATTGTGCAAAGGCAGCGATAAAGTAAAGATGTCGTCTTTCTGTACATCACATCCAGCTTTAAGAGGCTTACATATGTAGCATATATTGCAGTAGGTATATACAGTGAATGATTGTTCTGTGTAGGAATGGGAACTGCACTCGGAATATGGCGGGTTAAACCATTCCCAGACGTCATCATACACTCACAAATAATCATCTCAGCGCCTACACTTAGCTGCAGGCAGTATGTTGCGAATGGTGTACATGAATGTATTTTAAAATCTGTCAAAGACATAAATTGTAAAGAAATATAAATTAAGTTAAACTCCTATCACTTCGGCTACCAAATCCGCTATGCTAAAATGTCGTAGTTTTTGAGTCGCTACCTGACACTCCAACTAGATTCTTAGGTCTTAAGCGGCCCGTAAACACTAAAACATGGTACGAGTAAACATGCAAAACAAACCAAGTTTTAGCTGATATTGATCGTTTGCGGAGTGGTACGCGTATCAATTTTTTGGTCTCACTAAAATCAAAGCTAGTTTGATTTTTGTGGATGTTTATGGGCGGGGCTTTGTGTTGCTGATACCATGTTTGACTGGCTGCGTGCTTGTCTATCAACATTTGCAAAGAAAAACTGACTGACAAACTAACTTGACAGATGGTTCGAGTGAATTGATGTCAGTTTGGTTTCATCGTCTGCGGGTTTTAGTGAGACCATGTTTACTCGTACCATGTTTTAGTGTTTACGGGCCGCTTTATGCTTTCGATTTATTCAATTCTGCGAGAAACTAACGTAAAATGAATTTGAATTGAAATCGAAAGTGGGAATACGGTTTTTTTTTTCAATTCGAAAAGTAGGTTTGTTCGATCTAGGCACTAGAACGCCATGACAGGGTACGCAATTTTATGTGGTACGTAGTTCCCCTACGTATCTTCGGATTTGGTGTCCAGCCATGAAGCACGTCTTTTATTAAAATCAGTTATGTCTATTTTAACATAAGGTTTACATAAGAAACGAACCCGTATTGTTTCTTCTGATGGCTGCACTAAATACACATACAGTCAATTTTATTACTGACAAACATTTTAATTGGGACAACATAGTAGATGGTACATACATATTACATAAATGTAGAACATTATGTACATAATAGATTCGCTTTCGCCGCATTGTGCAAAGGCAGCGATAAAGTAAAGATGTATCTGAAGTAATTTGATTGATGCTTTTAAGCGAACCATAGTGCAGATTGAGCTTTTGATCCTATTCGCAGTTAAGGGTGAAAACTCCGCATTTTCCATCTGCTGATATCGGTAACAATGGGTTATGAGTTCCTAATGAACATGCATCTTTATCAGAAAAACAAAAATACTTCGCCGGAAATGAATCTTCCCATTTATGTACCTCCAAAAGCCTCATCTGCTACTATCACGATTTTTCGTAAAATTATGTATACAGCGCTGGCAAGCTAATTAGCACACCCCAATGAAAATTCAAACTTATGTTTTTTTCTGCAATTTCTTTTACTTATAAGCGAACAAATGCTTAAGAGTTTAATACGTACATTAATGACAAAACTTAATCGAGAAAAAAATATATCGTTTTGCAATACGATTCCGTGTTATATAAGATTTACCGTAGGTGTTTGTGTTTTACTGTGGCATTTTAATTAGCACACCCAAGCATTCAAGTAAGTTTTTACTGAAAAAATTCCAATTCTGTGATCAGACCTAATTTTTTTCTAATCTCACTCAGTTGTTCATTGTTTTTTTAAGATTTGAGAATAAATATGGGAAAAAAGAGTTCAATTAAAGCAGATAGAAGTCAGATTCCGAATTTGCACCAAAAAGAGCAGAACATATCCGAAATTGCAAGATTAATCGGATTTTCATTTAAAAAAAAGTACAGAATGCACTTAAGTATTACCATTAACGTGGGATTTTTGCAAATCAGAAACAATCCAGGTCAAAAAAGACCTAAAAACATGAGAATAGTTCGATAGTCAGACATGCCCTTAGGCACCCCTTCGCCACTTTAATGGAAATAAGAGCTCAAATGCACCGAAATTGCTGTGTCAATATATCAGCTAGGACTGTCAGAGCTCGGCTTTTGCAAAATAATCTTCGAGGATGCCAGAGTCTCAAAAAACCGTAGGTTTCATAGTCTAATCGAAGACAACGGCTGGATTTCGTAAATGCCATATCTTCAATACTCAGTTTCTTGGGAAACCTGTCATCTGGAGTGATGAATCCAAATTTAATCTGTATGAAACCGATGGCAGAATCTACGTAAGATATCCTCACAACAAGGATTTGGACCCAAAGTACACTACGAAGTCGGTTAGGTATGGAGGTGGCAGCGTGATGTTATGGTGCTGCTTTACCGCGAATACTGTTGGGCCAATAGTCCAAGTTAAACGAAAAATGGATGGGCTTATGTACCAGAGCATATTGGCCAACAATTTGGTACATTTCTATAATAATTTTCCACTTGCAACAATTCGGCAAATTGTGTTTCAGCAAGACAATGCCCCATGCCATACGTCCCGCACAGTTAAGGAGTGGTTTGATGCAAACGATATTACCTTTCTGACTTGGCCCCACAAAGTCCGGATATCAATCTAATAGAAAATTTATGGGTCATCTTCAAACGACATGTAATGGCATTACAACCAACCACGGCAAACGCGTTATAGACCACTTTTCGGGAAGAATGGTACAAAATTCCTCCTGAAGTCTGTGCTGACCCAATAACGTCATTAAGCAGGAGATATGCTGCCGTTATTGTTCAGAAAGGATACCCAATCAAATATTAAGTAAATCTGAGTAGCCAAAATCACATTTAAATTACTTTTAAGTTGTTCTCACTATTTTTCAGACTCTCTAAGTATCATTTTAGAGAGCAGCTGCATCACATAATAACACGTCCATAAAGCATTGTTCTTGATCATTGTCTTTTTTTTCTCGAAATTATAGCTAGATTTTCTATTTTTGTTTTTTATTTTTCGTAAAATATAATAATGTATTCAAATAAAACTAAATATTTGTATTTGGAATGCGTTAATGAAATTTTTTAATGCATTTTGTCGCCAGAAAGAAAAATTTCAATGGGTGTGCTAATTAGCTTGCCACCCCTGTACATTCATCCTTATTCGCAATTATTCACAGTCTTCTCCCTCGTTAGATTCCGGCCCACCCAACGCCACGTTCTTTCCCATACAGCATACACATACTTTGGTCTTGAGAGAACGTTGGCGCTGGGAATTAAAAACCAATTCACCATGGGAACAGTAGCCGTTTCGTGCGGCTCTTTTTTGTTTTTGTAAACAAATGACGTTGCTATAATAAACTTTGTTATTTTTCAGTAAATAAACAAAACAAAAACGAAAATAGTTGACTTCTGCTCCAATCAATCGAAAATATTTCTTCAAATAAAATAAATGTAATTTGAAGCAAACAAAAAATAAAAGCCATACAAAATGAGCCACAACATTTTTACGAAAAAACTGGAACGCCTTCACAAGCCACCATGCGATCTAGCCATGTACGACAATGAAGAATATACGAGGAATCCTCTGTTGAAATTTCGCCTATCCGATGTGAAAGAGCGGCGTCACTTTGCCTACCTGAAGCAAAAAGCTGCACAAGAAAAAATCAAACTAGCCCGAAAGGCCGGCATCTATCTAGAACCAATACGCCCCGAAAATGAAGCCTATTATATTGCCCAGCTGCGGCCTCATGTGAGGCAGATTCCAGTACCGAAGATGCTGACAACTATCGAAAAGAAAATCCTAAGCTTCGCTCCGAACGATTTAAAGGTCAAATATCCAGATTTGGTGACCTCTTACATGGATGAAGTGCATACCGATTTCGATCGACTGATGAAAGTGTTTAGCATGAAAAAGATACTTGTCCATCCTGAATTTGACGATGAAGATCCAGAACAGTTTAATCTCACCAAATCGGATTTTCGTTTTAAATATCCCGGACGCTCAGCACGCTACGCTGATGTTTTCCTTGTAAACCGAAAAAAACTGGCCAGTAAGCTGTTAATAACGTATCCTTTTGTCCGGGCGATTTTGGCACTATCCGAGATTGACTTTCCAGAAGTTATCAACTATTTCGGTAGAACTGAGTACCTCTACCTTAGCAAGGACCTGGAAACGATTCTGCTCTATTCATATGTGAAGGCGTGCAAGGGTGACATCGAAACAAAAACCTCGTTCATACACTGGAACTGGTATCCACGTGTGGTGAAAATCATAAAGAGACACTATCGACAGCGAACCATACCGATGTCACGTTGGCCGCGAGCATTCAGTTGCATGGAGGGACTCATCAATCGCCAGTTAAATAATCTTAAGATGCGCACCTTGGACCAGCTGTTGGAGCTCTGTGGAAATTCACGAAAAATTCCACAATTCAAATTGAATGTCGAATACGACCAGGCAGGCGATTTTATAGATCTGAGTCCAAGCTATCAGACCATCGAAGACGGATTTTGTGCTATTGCCCGGGAAATAGCGACCAGCTCCACCGGCATGGATGCTCTGCGGCCACTGATCAATCCCTTCTTATCGGGCACATGCAGCGAGTTCCTACCCGTTTCATTAAACGAGACTTATGTTGAAGATTTTCTGGTGAAACTTCGTCACCAAATCGTCCAAACCTACACGCCGGTCATGCAGTACATTAAAAAGTTCCAATGCAAGTATTTCTGCCTGTACAGTCGGGAGATTCGGGACGACTTGAATGCGTTTCTCGAGGAACCACGGACTTTTGAAGAATACTTCAAGAAGATCGAAATCTACTTCAAGTACATTGACATGCTGCGCAGCGAACCGATGAAGGAGTTCTTCGATATAGCGCTGATTAATAATGGTCCAGCCATTGAGAAGCTGCGACAACTCGCCGATACGTTGATACAACAGATCACCAAACACATCGTGATCGAACACATGAAAACCGAACAAGGAATCTGTGACGCCTTTGCGGATATTAAATATAAGGCTCTAAAAATACCACGTTCCACAGAGGAATTGCTTGAGGGCGCGGAGTACATAATCTATGTGAGAAAAACGCAAATGATCGAGCTACGGAACCAGATTCAGTATTGCCTGAGGATCGCCACCGATCTGGTGTCACTGACCGAAATGACCCAGGAACACATTGACTTGACAATTCAGACGATCAAATGGCTGCGTGATATTCTGGATGTGTTCGAAATGAATGCTTCCCAACATGAGCAGTATAAGTTCTTGTTCGAGGAACATCTGCAGGACGTGGTTAGAAAACTCAACGAGGATATACTGGATTTCATTCCGAAGATGTCTGTGCTGGATGACATGTGCGACACGGACAAATTCCGGGAGTACTACATCCTGTTGCAGAACTTTATCGATCAGTTGAAGACTTTCGATGATTACATCAAGTGGATAAATAAGGAAGAGAAGCTGTTCAAGATTCCACAGACGCAATATCCCACCATGGAGGTGCTAAATGATTTCGTATATCCTTTTGCGACTTTAATGAGGTACAATTGTTTTTTGTTTTTGTTTCTATGTTACAACTTCATTGTATTCGTGTGTTTACTTGCAGACTTTGCATACGATGGCTAAGGTATTACTTTGTCTGGATGGATGGACCATTTGAGTATTTGGAGCCAAAATTCGTGGAAGAAACGACGGATAACTTTTACAAGGACTTCTTGAGAAATCAAAAGTTTTATCGAAATAAAATCAAACAGGACCTGATAGCAAATCCAGTGTGTCGTTTTCGAGTAAGTGAAAACATCCTTCCAACAGCAAAAAATCAACGATTTTAGGTTAAAAACGGTCGTTTTGAAAATGCCCATTCATAGATCGAAAACGTTAACTGAAACGGTTACTATGTTTCCGATTTAAATCAGCATCCTTTATAAGAGTAAAAGTAACATACTGAGCAGACAGATGCTAGAAACGTTTCGAAAACCACCTACTACGGCAACTCCATCGGAGCGTAGACGTTTGTTTTGCTAATAACTTTTTGTAAAGTTCAACACTTCATAGATTCTTCTATTAATAGTTCAAGGTTCTACAACAAAGATCTGACTCGTGTCAGCGGCAGGCTAATTAAATATTGCATCCTGATATCCTCTTCACACTTGATTTTAACACACCGTACAGAACCTTGTACCCTGTGCGTGAAGGGTGCACGAACAACACAGTAATTAGCCATATAGACACTGCAGTCCTCACGGACGGGTCTAAAACTGCAAGCGGAACGGGGTCTGGTATTTACTATGTAGAACTCCCGCATATCTGCAGCGTTTTTCTAGCCGTACTTAGATCTGCAAAGCTTCTGAACATGAAAGGAATACCCGGTAACGATATTGATATTTACATCGACAGCCAGGCTGCGCTTAAGGCGCTAGAATCGTGCACTATTAAATCGGCACTAGTCAGGAGCTGCCGCACAATGATCAGGGCATTATGCACGCAGAACCGTGTAAGACTATGTTGGGAGCCTGGTCACTTCGGGATAAAAGGCAACGAGTTTCCCGATTAATTGGCAAGGAAAGGGGGGAGCTGCCACTACCCGAGGCGGTGGAAGTTACTCTAATGCTATGCTGCATTAAATCAAAGGTAAAGGGTATTATTACGAGAAGTGCTGACCATAGACATTGACATTGTAGGACACAGGGTTTCCAAGGCACTTTGGGTGGCGCTGGACCGTAAAAGTACCAGTGAAATCCTTAAACTTAGCAGAGCACAAATGAGAATAGCTATAGTAATATTATCCGGGCACTGCCTTCTAGGCAAACATGCCAAGAGGCTCGACTCATAGGCACGAATTTTTGCCGATACTGCAATGATATCAGTGTAGCAGAAGATATCGCACATATTCTGATTGCAGGAACATCTTAGGCTCCTACTTTTTTAGTAACCTAGAGGAGGTAGGCTAAATCAACAATAGACTCATTCTAAAATTTTGCAAGGTAATAAAATGTTTTGAGGAAATTGTGGCCATCCTTGGATGGATTCTTGAGGGATCGCTATGGGCCCACTCCAGTGCCTAGTGTTTTGGAATGAATCAGCCTCTCAACCCCTCTCAACCTAACCTAAACTAAATTCTGTATCAAATGAAATCCTTTTAAAGTCAAACAGCGAACCCATCAAGGCCTAATAAGATGATTTTTTGAGGGATTCAAG
The DNA here is from genome assembly GCA_949775065.1 of Brachyopa scutellaris. Taxonomy (NCBI): domain Eukaryota; kingdom Metazoa; phylum Arthropoda; class Insecta; order Diptera; family Syrphidae; genus Brachyopa; species Brachyopa scutellaris. Next base: position 109,408,928 of record OX459113.1, read on the forward strand.
TAGAATACTTAACGATGCAACCCCAAGCTTTGATTCAGCTCCATTCCTTAGTTTTTTGTTTTAATCTTGAAAAAGTGCATTCCCAGAATTTCAAATCTAATATTGTAGCAGAGAACTGGGAATTGACAAAGGAAGATGCTGAGGGTCTCCTTGATCTGGATATCACGTTGAACTTTTTTTTTAGCAAGCTCATCAGTCTTCTTGTAGGAGAGTTTCACACATTGCTCTTTGCCACATCACTGCACAAAAGCAGTCCTAAGTCCTAAAAGCATACTAAAATATTAAACCTGGCACCGGACTAACGAGTATTTTATACAGTTCTCCGACTTCACTGCACATGTTTACATCAGACCTAATACTCTGCCCTCTGCGATTACCCAAATTAGAAGCTAAAAAAATCCTTAGAATATTGAATTGCTCTCAACTTTCTGGAGTCAGCGATCTCCAACACATTGAGATTTTGACAAATAGCTCTGCTTGAAGACAACGCAATGCTGCACGGGTTCAATCCTAGCAAACACGCGATAGTTTTTTCACGACATTACCTCTTTCGAGTGCATGACAAGCTTTCAAGGGTTGCATTTGTCACGATGAGCTTCTCAATTCGCCGTTCGGAGTCGGCAAAAAACTGCAGGGCGCTTCCATTTTTGCAAAAATATAACACGCACACCCAAATGGTTGCGAGTAGCAAGCCCTCGTTAGCCCCGAATGCGGAGGCAGAGCACAAATAAAACTGATTGGCTTGTACACGGGCCACATCAACTTTAACAGACACGTGGACAAATTGGGACAAGTGCAAGATAGCATCTGCCTGGGTTGTGAAGAAGATCCTACCTGAGCTGAAATCGCTTAGATCCATCGATTTGTCGAAAACACTGGAGTTTACATGGCACACAGAGCACTTTTCGTGAATCCACATATGTATCATATATGTACCTTTTTTTAATTTTCCATTCCCCAATATTTTAAACTCCTTTCACTCACAAACCCCCAACCCCTTCTTCTCGGCTCAGTTCCTGAATGGAACACAACGGGCCCGACTAGAGGCCTACGTGAAGAGGAATATTCTTCCTCACCCAAGCAAACCAACCAACCAACCCCGAACGCTAGCCACCTAAATAAAGAAAGAAGGAGTCAACAGTGATCGTGGCCCTTTTTACATAATTTTATCTTTTCAAAATGGAGACCAAACGCCATGTTGTGTGCAGACCCTGTACTATGAAATGGAATGTGTACACTTATGACAAAAAAAAAACCTTTCTTCTAAGCATAGCAATCAATCTTGACACTTGATCGGACACTTGGCACTCCACTAGGTGCCGTCTTTAGGCCTTAACTGTAGCTGGAATTGTTTTCAAGCTAAAATGGAACAGCCCTTTTAAATTATTTATCATCAGAATTTACCATCCATCGATTTACTAAAGTTTCTTCCTCTACAACCAGGGCCAAACAGAAGATCCCGATCCGGAAAAGCATCCAGTACCGCTGAAACTCTGCACGAAGATGATCAATTGGATTAAGGACTTCCGTTTGGGCGTCTTCATAGTGAATATTATGTGTAATCCGGCTTTGCGAAAGCGTCATTGGATAGAAATGTCCCATATAGCCGAATTCGAAATAACACCAAATGCGGGCACCACCCTCAGGAAGATCATCAACTACAAACTAAGCGAAAAGCTGGATAGTTTTGAAATTATCAGTGTTAGCGCCAACAAGGAGCTGCAACTGCAAAATAACCTACACGCAATGATCAAGGAGTGGGATACAATAAGCTTTCCTACGGGACCCTACAAAGAGACGAACGTACAGATCCTCTCCAATTTGGACGATATTCAAGCTCTGCTGGACGATCATATCTTGAAGACACTTTCGATGCGTGGCTCTGCGTTTATGAAACCCTGCGAGCAGGAAGTACTCGCATGGTATGACAAACTGATTCGGGTAAATAGGACCCTGGAACAGTGGGGTAAAGTTCAGGCGAACTTTCTTTACCTCCTGCCGATATTCTCATCAAAGGACATTATAGCACAAATGCCAGAAGAGGGTCGATTGTTTACTCAGGTGGAGCAAACCTTCAAGCGGAACATGGGAATGGTTCTGCGAAATTCGCTGGTTATGGAAACGGGTCCAGCTGTGGGAATGCTCGAATCACTCGAAAAGGCCGTTGAACTCCTGGAGGACATTACAAATGGTGTCAACTGCTATTTGGAGAAGAAACGTTTGTACTTTCCGAGATTTTTCTTCCTTTCCAATGACGAGATGCTTGAGATTCTCTCGGAAACAAAGGATCCCTACCGGGTGCAACCGCATTTGGGCAAGTGTTTCGAAGGAATCAATGATCTGGAGTTTGATGCCAAAATGAATGTACTCTCGATGAACAGTACAGAGAAGGAGAATATAAAGTTTGTTGAAATGGTGTCAACATCAGCGGCTGGTGGCAGCGTTGAGAAGTGGTTGTCCGGCGTTGAGGTGGAGATGCTGGCTGCGGTGCGTTTCCAAAACGAGTCGAGCTTCAATGACTTCAAAGTGAAGAAACTAGTCGACTGGGTCATAAATTGGCCGCAAATGGTAATTTTGTGTATATCACAGGTTTATTGGGCCGCTAATGTCCACATGCATCTGCGGTCAAAGGAACCCAATGCTATGGTGGACTTTTTGGCGGAGCTTAACGTTGATCTGACCGACATCGTTGGTTTGGTTCGACGCAAAGATATCTCGAACTTGGGGCGGATAACCATCAAATCATTGATAGTGATCAACGTCCATGCTAAAGATGTGATCGATGAGCTCGTCCGATCGGATGTTACCGAAGAATCAGACTTCATGTGGTTGTCACAGCTCAGGTATTACTGGGAGGACAATGATTGCTTGGTGAGGATCATAAACGCAACAGTTCCCTTTGCGAATGAGTATCTTGGGAATTCGGACAGGCTTGTGATAACTCCTCTCACTGATCGTTGCTACCGGACATTGGTGGGAGCGTATCAGTTGCACTTGAATGGTGCGCCGGAGGGCCCAGCCGGTACAGGAAAGACGGAAACCACGAAGGATTTGGCCAAGGCACTGGCTGTCCAGTGTAAGGTGTTCAATTGTTCCGATGGTCTGGACTATAAGGCGATGGGTAAGTTTTTCAAAGGACTGGCTTCGTGTGGAGCATGGGCGTGCTTTGACGAGTTTAACCGAATCGAGCTTGAGGTCCTGTCTGTGGTGGCACAGCAAATTCTGTGCATCATTCAAGCTGTCCGAAGTAATGCAGTTAAATTTATGTTCGAGGGAACAGAACTGACACTAAATCCCGCCTGCTACGTGTGCATCACTATGAATCCCGGTTATGCTGGTCGTTCAGAGCTTCCAGACAATCTGAAGGTGCTCTTTCGCTCGGTTGCAATGATGGTACCCGATTACGCTATGATTGGAGAGATCTCGCTCTACTCTTTTGGATTTGTGAACGCCCGAACTTTGGCGGTAAAGATTGTCACCACATACCGACTGTGCTCGGAACAGTTGTCATCACAGAACCACTACGATTATGGCATGCGAGCTGTGAAAAGTGTCCTCTCGGCTTGTGGCAATATAAAGAAGGCATTGCCAGATGAGAATGAGGACATCCTACTCCTTCGGTCGTTGCTAGATGTTAATCTACCGAAATTTTTATCATTTGACATTCCTCTCTTCGAGGGAATCATTTCGGATCTATTCCCTGGTGTGGCACTGCCCAATCCAGACTATAAACTGATCACAGATTCCTTTAAAGAAAATTGCGCCGAAATGAATCTCCAGCCGAGAGAAAGCTTTTTGACCAAAGTCATCCAAACCTACGAGATGATGATTGTCCGGCACGGGTTCATGATGGTTGGGGAGCCAATGGCCGGTAAGACTATGACGCTGCATGTGCTGGCCAGGATACTGTCTGCGTTGAAGAGCACCGGTGCAAGTCCATACTTTCAGGACGTGCAAATGGGTGTGATAAACCCCAAGGCGATAACAATGAATCAGTTGTACGGCGCATTCGATCCGGTTTCATACGAATGGACAGACGGCATCGTTGCGACGATATTCAGGAACTTTGCAATGGACAAGTCTCCCAATCGGAAGTGGGTGAGTATGATTGAAGATTCTTTTTGTTCCAGTTTTTCTTTAATCACAGTTTTAAGGTTATCTTCGATGGCCCGGTGGATGCAGTTTGGATTGAAAACATGAACACAGTGCTGGATGATAACAAGAAACTCTGCTTGACGTCGGGTGAGGTTATAACGATGTCCAATGAAATGTCGATGATCTTTGAGGTGATGGACTTGGCACAGGCATCCCCGGCCACTGTGTCGCGATGTGGAATGATTTATATGGAAACCGCTACACTGGGCTGGAAAACGTTCACAAAATCGTGGCTGAATAAATGCGACGAAAGATGGGCCGATGCTGAGGGCAAGGCATATGTTATGGCATTGTTTTCGTGGCTTATACCACCGGTGAGGCCTTTATTTTTAGCTGTCATTAGATTCACCATTTAATCCCCTTTGCTTGGTCACTATATCAGTTGCAAGCGTTTGTAAGACGCTCCTGCAGCCAGCTCTTGAGACCTGGAGAGTTTAGCGTTCTACGCACAACCTTTGACTTATTCGAGATGTTAATGCAAGAAGCCATCGAAGAAAATATCGATGACTATCAACGCTACATGCTGACCTACTTCCAAGCATCGATAGTTTATTCGATTGTCTGGGGTATAGGTGGCATTTTGGATACCAAATCCAGGAAGCGTTTCGATCAAGTTCTCAGAAAGGTGAACGCCATTTTGATGCTATTTCATGCGAACGAATAAATGAATTTAATCAAATTCTCAAACTGCAGTGCTGGAGCCAGGAGGAATCAGACAACAATGTCATACCGGAAGCTGTTGGTAAAGTAGAAATAACCATTCCATCAGAAGGCCTCCTTGCCGACTATGTTTACATGTTCAGACAGAAGGGTACATGGAAGTATTGGCCAGAATTGATCAAGAAAATGGAAACGGAAGAGTCTGCCTCTGGGGTACAAATCCCAACTATAGATACGGCGAGATATATGCATTTACTTGAAATGCATATAAAGGTAAGCGAGAGTATATGATGTGCTTCCAAATCTAAAGACATTTTTTGTGTTAGCATGAGAAGAAGTTCTTACTTGTGGGACCAACTGGAACTGGTAAGAGTGCTTACATTCAGAACATGCTCATGAATAAAATGTCACCCGAGAGGTATATGTCAGCGTTTGTCACCTTCACCGTGATGATCACTGCCAATCAAACACAGGATCTTATTATATCCAAGGTGAGTAGCAGATCCTTACGCATCCCTGAACTAATCTCCTCGTTTTCTTTAAGCTTTACAAACGAAAACGTGGCATCTATGGTCCGCCGAAAGGACAAACCGCTGTGATATTCGTCGATGACATGAATATGCCAGTAAAGGAGGTTTATGGCGCTCAACCACCGCTGGAGCTTCTCCGGCAATATTTCGATTTCAAGCACGTCTACGATCTGAAGGATACTTCGAAGATTTTCCTTCAAGATCTGTTGTTCATTTGTGCGTGCGGCTTGCCCGGAGGCAGCCGACAAGATGTGTACGCACGGTTTCTCTGTCACTTTAATATATTCTCGATAAACACCTTCGCCGAGGAGACCATGAACCGGATCTTTGTGAATGTCTTGCTAAATGGGTTCAAGAAAGCCGGCCACAGCCATGATGTATTTCTGAGTACACAGCAAATCGTCAATGCGACGCAGCAAATTTACAAGTGCGTCCAAACCGAGCTGCGAGCCACGCCGGACAAGTCGCATTACATATTCAATCCGCGAGACATTTCCCGTGTGGTCACTGGCTGTGCCCTGCTTAGGAAGGAATCGGTAGATCATAAGAGAATTTTCGCACGGCTCTGGTACCACGAGGCAATGCGTGTCTTTTACGATCGCCTGGTCGATGAGACGGATCAGCTGTGGATGTTTGGAAAGCTCAACGAATGCATAACGAATAATTTCAAGGAGCGCATGGAGGTTCTGTTCGAGCAGTACGCTGAAGAAGATGGTCAGGTGACGCTGGACGGAGTGAGTCGCATGATATTTGGAGTGTACCTCGACGAAGACAATGAACCAGACGAAAAGAAGTACGAGGAGATTGCGTCGATGGAGGTGTTCAGCAGAGTGGCGTACCTTAATCTGGAGGAATACAATGCCACACGAAAGACCAAAATGGACATAGTTCTGTTCACTTATGCGCTGCAACACTTAAACAAGATCTGTCGGATTATATCGATTCAGGGTGGCAGTGCGCTGTTGGTGGGTATCGGCGGCTCAGGAAGGCAGTCATTGTCGAAGCTAGCTGCGACTATATGTGGAACATCACTATTCCAGCCGGAGATCACGAAAAATTATGGCGTCAACGATTGGCATGACGACATCAAGAACATTCTAAAGGAGGCTGGCGGAGTGGGAAAACACACGGTGTTCCTGATGACAGAGAATCAAATCAAATTAGAACTCTTCCTGCAGGACATTGACTGTCTGCTGAATCAGGGCGAGGTGCCCAACATCTACGCCATTGACGAGAAACAGGAATTGCTGGAATTGGTGCGTCTGGCGGCGCAAGGAGGTAATCGAAATATCGACATCTCACCACTACAGGTGTTCTCGTTCTTTGTAAATCGCTGCAGGCAGAAGTTGCACATAGTTCTGTGCTTCAGTCCGATTGGAGACTCCCTGCGAACGAGAATTCGACTGTATCCATCGTTGGTGAATTGTTGTACAATCGATTGGTTCCAAATTTGGCCAGAGGAAGCGCTGCAAATGGTCGCAAAGATATCATTGGCCGATGTGACCGTAGAGCCGGAAGTAAAAGACTCCATAGTAGTGAGTTGTCAGTACTTCCATTTAAGTGCGAACAGTGCGATTGGAGATTTCCGCGCGGAGACCAATCGCATCGTGTACATAACTTCAGCGTCATTTCTGGAGTTGATTCGTTCATTCCGCAAACTGGTGAGCCGTAAACAGACCGAAGTGATGGAGGCCAAGATGCGTTACATAGGTGGTCTAGAGACACTAAAGGTGGCTGCAGAGGCCATTTCTGTTATGCAGATCCAGCTAAATGCGCTGCAACCGAAACTGGTCGAAATGGCAATCAATTCTCGCCGAATGATGGAAGAGATCAACACGGAAACGATAGCAGCAAGTGCTGCCGCTGAGCAGGTGAAAAAAGATGAAATCGTTGCCGGAGCACAGGCCAAGGCTGCTCAAGCTTTAAAAGACGAATGCGAGAAGGATCTAGCTCAGGCGATTCCAGTGCTCGAAGAAGCTATCTCAGCTTTAAATACGCTGAAGCCGGCGGACATTACACTCGTGAAGTCAATGAAGAATCCGCCGTCGGTAATCAAACTGGTTATGGCGGCTGTGTGTGTTATAAAAGGTGTCCCTGCGGACAGGATAAATGATCCGTCTACGGGCAAAATGGTTAACGACTATTGGGGCCCAAGCAAGCGTATTCTAGGAGACATGAATTTCCTGCAGTTACTCAAGGACTTCGACAAGGACAACATCAATCCGGAGATTATGAAGAAAATTCGTAAGGAATTCATTCCGCATAAGGATTTCCAGCCGAAAATTGTGGCCAAGGCGTCCAGTGCTGCCGAAGGCTTGTGCAAGTGGATCATCGCAATGGATCTCTATGACAATGTAGCGAAAATTGTGGCACCAAAGAAGGCAAAGCTAGCAGCAGCCGAAAAAGAATACTCAGACACTATGCAGATCCTGAATGAGAAAAGGGAAATGGCTGAGGCGTTGGAGAGAAAAGTGGCCAAGCTGAACGAAGATCTAGAAAAGGCGAACATGGAAATGCAAAGGACACAGGATGTGGCGGATTTATGCCAGAACAAATTGTTTCGGGCTGAGGCGCTAATTGGAGGCTTAGGTGGTGAAAAGGACCGATGGACCCAAGCAGCGGCGACTCTGCAATACACTTACAACCATTTGCCTGGTGACATTCTTTTGTCATGCGGTGTTATCGCATATTTGGCCACCATGACAGCACCGTTTCGCAACCGATGTGTAGAGGATTGGTTCAAGAAATGTACATCACTTAAGATTCCCTGTTCGGATATCTATAGCATTATCAGTACTCTTGGCACTGAGATAGCCATCCAGCAGTGGAACATATACGGACTGCCAAGGGATGCATTCTCATCAGAAAATGCGATAATTTCAACGAATTCCGGACGGTACAGTCTGTTCATTGACCCGCAGGGACAAGCCAATAAGTGGATTAAGAATATGGAACGCAGCAATGGCCTGAAAGTTGTCAAATTTAGTCAAAAGAATTACATGAAGGTAATTGAGTCTTCGCTGGAGTATGGCAAACCTGTGCTCATAGAGAATGTCCTTGAAGAGTTAGAAGTTCCATTGGATCCGATTCTCTTGAAGAACACCTTTGTGCAAGGCGGCCAGAAGTTTGTTAGCTTAGGCGATAATATCGTAGCAATTTCGAAGAATTTTCGTTTGTATATGACCTGCAATCTGAGGAATCCTCACTTTCTTCCAGAAACCTTCAACAAGGTCACCATTATCAACTTTGCGCTCACTCAAAGCGGATTGGAGGATCAGCTGCTGAGTATAGTTGTGGCCAAGGAACGTCCTGATTTACAGGCACTGCGAGAAACCCTCACAGAACAGGCGGCGAAAAATAAATCTGCCTTGAAAAATGCCGAGGATATGATTTTAAAAACTCTGTCCTCATCGCAGGGTGATATTCTCGAAGATGAGGCTGCCATTCGCATCTTGGATGAATCGAAAAATCTCTCCATTGACATTGTAGCCAAACAGTCGGCGTCTAAGGAAACCGAAGAGAAAATCGACGCATTCCGTCTGAACTATAAACCAGTGGCGGCACACTCATCGGTCTTGTATTATACGATCACAGATTTGCCCAACATCGATCCGATGTACCAGTTTTCCTTGAACTGGTACATCAACCTGTACGTCTACTCTATTGAGAATGCGAACAAGTCGAAGGACCTGTCGCGGCGCATCAAATTCCTGGTCGACGGCATCACTCAAAATCTCTACAACAATGTGTGTAGGTCGATTTTCGAAAAAGACAAACTTTTGTTTTCGTTCATTTTGGCAACGAAAATCATGCTTGACGCAGGTAACATCCAATTGGCACACGTGATGTACTTACTTACTGGCGGAGGTACTGAAGAGGTAACAGGTGATGCTGAGAATCCCGACCCTTCGTGGATATCTGACGTTATGTGGCAGGCGATAGGGAAATTGAAACAACTGCCCGTTTTCAAGACCTTTGTGGAGGCATTTAAAAAAAATATACCCAGCTGGCGAAAATTCTACGATCACTCGGATCCACAAACATTGCCATTGCCCGCAAATTGGGACTCGAAGTGTTCCAGATTCGAGAAGATACTTGTGCTGCAAGCCTTTCGGCCCGATAAGGTGTACATGGCTATAAATCTTTTCATAGTTGCCGAATTGGGACCGAAGTTCGTATCACCGCCACCGTTTGATATTGCCAACTCGTTTCAAGAATCCAATTGTTTGACACCGCTGATATTTATCCTATCACCCGGAGCAGATCCAATGGGATCGCTGTTGTTATTCTCTGAACGCATGGGATTTGATGAAACATTCCAAAGTATATCTCTTGGACAGGGTCAAGGACCAATCGCAATGAAACTTATTGAAGCGGCTCAGGATTCTGGGTATTGGGTGTGCTTGCAGAACTGCCATTTGGCTGCCTCATGGATGCCAACACTGGAGTACATGTGGGAGAATATGGATACTTACAATACGTTCCGTAAGTTTTCTTTTTCGTTTTTCTAGTCCATTTTCAAGCTATGTATCTGTTACCTTTCTGTCTGAGTCTTCGTTGCCCAAAAAGGAGAACAAGGTGTAAAGGAACAATATAATAAAAACTTTGTTTAATTCAGGGTACCTACTTATTTAAAATTCAATTTAATATTATAAAAGGTCTGTTCCCGTACTGTCCAAAACAGCCGAAAACTACACTCACTTCTGTCAAAACCTACGAAAATCTTCGTACGGGAACAGGATTTGACTGTTTTCGGCTGTTTTGGACAGGTACGGTTACAGACCTAATACGACGCGTTGCGGCCGGTGGTCAAGAAAAGAAGAGAGTTATTTCACATGTTAACTGACGTAATAGTGCTGCCATACGAAGACTTCCAGAAACGCGTTCAATAAACTTTAAAGTTGCCAGAGTGCCAGCATCTCCCCTTTTTTATTTAAGAACATAGTCTTGCAGATAGAGTGGAATCCTTAAAATCGTAGCCGCTTCCGGGAATATTTGTTATATTATATTTTTAAAATATTATTTGCCATTTTTCGCTATATGTAGAAACCTTCCGGTTGTGGCTGACAAGCTATCCGAGTGATCAGTTTCCTGTATCACTTTTGCAGAATGGAGTAAAAATGACAAACGAACCACCAACTGGGCTCCAGCAGAATCTCATTCGTTCCTACAACTCGGAGCCAATGAATGACGAAAAGTTTTACACAGGTAAGTTTATGTAAAGCGTAAAATAACCGTTATTCCGTAAATTTTTGCAAATAAAATGGACCGATTAAAGAAACGAGATACGACAGGAACCATATTCAATTTTCTACCTCGAAAATGGACGCTAACCTAATTCTTATTCTATTTGTAGGCTGTCCTAATCAGGATCGAGCATTCACTCGTCTTCTCTATGGTATTTGTTTCTTTCACGCTGTTGTACAGGAACGCCGTAAATTTGGTCCTCTTGGCTGGAATATTCAGTACGGATTCAATGAGTCAGACTTTCAAATATCCGTACAGCAGCTTCATGTATGACATGCAGTCACTGAAAATCGATTTTCTTAAATTTAAACCCATTCATCTTTGTAGATGTTCCTAAATCAATATGACCACGTTCCCTATGCTGCAATTTCATACCTTACAGCTGAATGTAACTATGGTGGGCGTGTAACCGATGCGTGGGACCGGCGAGCCATTATCACCATTCTGGCAAACTATGTTAACGAGGAAGCCGCCACCGATCACAAGTACATGTTTGCCAACGACGAAGTGTACATCTTGCCTAGGAAAACAGAGCACCGCGAGATTGTCCGCTACATTCAAGAGTCCATACCATCTTTACCGCCACCAGAAGTCTATGGGCTCCATGGTAACGCCGGAATCACTCGCGATCTTCAGATGACCAACGCACTCTTAGATTCAATGATCCTTACTTTGAGCAGTTCTTCAGCTGGCTCCAGTGACAAAGATAGTGAGGCCACTCTCTTAGCAGTTATTCAGCATATCCAAACAAATATGCCACCAGAATTCGATATAGAACAAGCAAAACTGAAATATCCTGTAAATTACAACGAATCAATGAACACTGTGATCGTGCAGGAAATGGAGCGATTTACAAAGCTGCAAAAGGAAATCAACAGCACCTGCGTAGAGCTGCAAAAGGCTATTAAGGGTATCACGGTGATGACGCCTGAACTTGAGTTTGTCATTCAAGCGATACAATTTAAAAAGATACCCACCAAATGGATGGCCAAGTCTTATCCTAGTTTGAAACCGTTAAGTTCGTATATAATGGACTTTTACAGACGATTAAAGTGGCTGCAACATTGGTAGGATATGAAGGTTTTTCATAAACGACCAGCATTACTAACTGCTTCTACTTCTATAGGTACGACTATGGTAAGCCGTCTACATTTTGGATCTCGGGTTTCTTTTTTACGCAAGCCTTTCTAACCGGTGCCATGCAGAATTTTGCTCGAAAATACAAAATTCCCATCGATACGTTGACATTCGATTTTGTTGTTCTAAAAGTCAAAAAGTATAAAGAACACATTTTAAATAACTTTCGAGGTAAATTTTAACAAAAAATTCTAGTATGGACAGATCACCAGAAGATGGCATCTATATAAATGGAATATTCCTGGAGGGTGCTCGTTGGAGCTGGAAGAAACAGCATTTGTCTGAGCAAAAACCGAAGATTCTAATTGCGGATATACCAGTGATACACTTGACTGTGAGTGAACTTAATCGAAACGGATTTAAGCATTTCATACTTTTTGTTTCCATTTTAGCCAATGTTGACAGTGGATCTTAATGAAGGAACACGCTACAAATGTCCACTGTATAAGACTTCTGAACGAAAGGGTATTCTATCGACTACTGGACATTCGACGAATTATGTGATACCGATATTACTGGATACCGTTATGCCAGCAGCACACTGGGTGAAAAGGAGTGCCGCTTTAATATGTCAAACTAATTCATAGGAATTCCTTAAACTGATTTTACCACAGTTTTACAGATGCATTTACATACATACGTACACATATATTTTTTATAAATAAATTTTTAATTTTTTTAACAAAATTGTCGTTGACTCACTATAGTATTTTATATTACTTACTTACTTAGGTGGCGCTACAGTCTGGGGTGGACGGTGTACTAGGGCCTCAATCAACAACCCCCTCCAGTTAGCCCGGTCATTAGCTAACTGCCTCCAGTTACGAATTCCAAGTTGGTTAAGGTCCTTTTCTACTTGTACGCGCCACCTTAGGCGAGGTCGTCCTCTGCTGCGCTAGCACTCCGGATTAGAATCGAATATGACAGTTCGTGGTTGAATCTTCTTCTCGAAAACCCGTCAACGCAAACGGGCCTGAATATCTTATGGAGTCCATATAGCAAGATTGGGATGATAAGGGTCTTATATAGATTCTCCTTAGTCGTCGATCGGGAGAGGGCTTTACTACTCAATTGACTTCTTACCCCAAAGGAATAGCGATTGGCTGACGAGTAATCCTTCGTTTGATTTCCGACGAAATGGAATTTTTTGATGTTTTAGCAGAGCCGAGGTAGACAAAGTCCTTTACTACCTCAAAGTGGTAGCTGTCTATTGTGACGTTCTGTCCAATTCGTCGATGTTGAGTGTCCCTTTTTGCTGACAGCATATACTTTGTTTTACTCTCGGTTACCACTAAACCCATTTTAGCCGCTTCGATGTATATACTCGCAAACACACCGTTGACATTTCGCTGTGTTCTACCAGTGATGTCAACATCGTTGGCGTATGAAAGTAGTTGAACGGACTTTTGAAAGATCGTTCCTTGTGTGTTGGCTTGTGAGTTTCGAACAATTCTTTCAAGTATGATATTGAAGAAGTGTGCCACCTTGTCTGAATCCTTTTTGTACATCGAAGGTCTCGGTCAGGTCATTACCGACATTGGTGGAGCAGCGAGCTTTCTCCATCGTCATCCTGAACAGACGGATGAGTTTGGCAGAGCTGTTAATACTGTTAATAAAGTTCATCTCTCCAGATGCTGTCATAGGCGGCCTTAAAATCGTTGAACAGGTGGTGGGTATCGATTTGAACTTCTTGGGTTTTTTTCCAGGATCTGCCTAAGTATGAAAAAAAAATCATCTTCAGAACTATGTAGTATGTTCGGTTCAAGTCATTTCGTTGGAAATAGTTTTACAATTAAGCTGTCCAAAAATTCCCACCATACCTCGATTAACGCCGTCTTTGTGTTGCACGTCCTGAATTTCGGTGAGAAGCGAACCTTTAAAATCAGCGAAGAATGCCTAGCGGCAGGAGATATATGTATACACACATCATATCGATTTTTGGCACGTTTTTAGCGTTTTCGGATTCCTTCGTTAATTTCAACACGACGCCATAAGCCTCAATCCAATTTTTACGAATATGTAGATTTGAATTATCTTAGATCTTTTAGTCGAACCGCTGCAGCGCGCTGGAGTAAATACATTCAAGTATGGGCCAGTTCCAAATCTTATAAAAACTAGAAATTTGTGTCTTACATCTTTTTCTGGCCTTGAAGAGCAAGTTGTTAAACAGTCTCAGTAGATTGTTAAGCTGTCTTGTTTTGTAGGTCATCCAGTCGAGAACAAAGAAGCTTCTATTAGGAGTACCTATCTTTCAGGTGTTATTGCAGGACAGCCACAAAGAAGATATAAGTTATGGTATGGAATAGCTAGTCGTGCTGCATGGTTGCCTATTGGGAAGTGGCCTGTCAAGATACCGTTCGTAGGATTTAAGCAACTTAATTTACGCCAAACCCTAAGTAGGCTAACCGCATCAGCACTTTGCTGTAATTTTGTACAAACATATCCTTATCGCTGCTTCGTTTGCTTGTCGCAAGTCACATTTTTCCCCCTGAGAACATACAATTTCGCGATAAACACAAATGTCTACGTTCGGCCCTCGAAATAAGTTAATTCTAATAAAATAACTTCAATGTTTACGTACATTAATATTTTTATAATTCATGGTTGATTTATTGATGCTGCAAATGTACATGTATTGAGATTAAGTTGCTAAAGACACGCGTTAAAAATGGTTAGAAATACTCATTCTTCGTGTTTTATTATTGATAATTATTACAATTAAGAAGAAACTTGTTCTTTCTTTTTTTTATTTATAGTAAAAACACAAAAAGAATATGGAAATGTAAGTCGATCGTTACGTTTCGCATATGTATGCTCACTAAATGTACTAAACAATAATTAGTTATTTTATATGAAATTACATAAGTGGAAACAGCAATAAAACACGTAAAACTTCATCTATTAACAACAGAAGAAAAAAAAATGAGTAGTTTCTGGAGTTAAACTCTTACTGCGGGTTACACGATGGTCGCAGAGCACGAGCAATCTGATCACTCGATAAGTGATACTCTGCATCCGATCCACTACTATGGCTACTAGCTGACATATCTAGGTCGACTCCATCATTTAGGTTGGCATCCATATTTTCGTCTGGCCGAGAATTTCGCAAAAATTGTCGCACAAAATAATAAAACTGACGATCGTCGAATCCTTCCACTTCTTCTACCACAGATCTTTTTAGATTTTTCTTAACACATTTGTCTAGCTTGGGCATTATTGGAGGATACTGTAAGTGGAGAAAAAAAAAATTATGATTGGGCATTAATTACAAGAATCTCAGATTTACGGTTTCACTATTTGGGGCCCAGATCTTTACGTTGTAATCCAAACCAGATGTAGCGAGGATAGGTATTGAAGGATGCGGCTCCAAGCAATTAACCTGAAATAAAATAATGAATATGGATAAGATAGATGTTAAGCAGACAACAATCTGCAACTTCTTGGACAAAGAAGGAGCCTATGCCAGCACATCAAACTAAGCAATGACAAATCTCTACACTCAATAATAGATTAAAGAAGGTGTCCATTCCGGGGGCGCTTTTGCAGAAATGCGAGTAGGCGCTTTAGTTATAGAAAGCTAATGTAATCAGCATTCACTTCATCAACACCGAAGAATCATTAGGGGGTTCTAGTTCGACTGGGTTGGACAAACCATGTTTTTTAATCCTTCTATTGCAGGAACCTTGAACACAATTTTGAAGTGTGTCGTTATCTTGAATACAAACTCTTCTCCAATTGAACATATTAAGCAGCTCGAATTTGGATTGGTGAATCAAAAGAACACTTTTACAATCCTGAGTGTCACAATTTCGGTGATCCCGATTTTTCTTATTTTGCACTCGAAGTAACGGTTTTTTTGGAACTCATCTAAACAAACATGTATGTCTCTCAAAAACGCCTTTTGATTTTTGTAACAGAAACTCTTTATTCCTGTTGATGTCTTCGCAGATGTCTTTTTTTTCATCACAGAGCACACTACGTTCTCTTGTGTATACCCTCAGTATCGCTTTACACAACTTCTGTTTGTTGCGCGACTAAGGGTCATCTACCGATTTTCAATCTTATAGACTACTACAAATAAACAAAACTAAATTAATCTGTTGTCCCTGATTAGGATTAGATTCTTGGACCTTCACGTCGTTCTGCGATCACAACTTTCAGTTTCAATGATTTTGATACATTTTCGAAAGTATGTTCACTAACAGGTGTGCTTTGGCGAGACGTCGCTTTACCAAAATACATTAAAAATCGGAAAAAGCTCATAGTTTTGACTTCAATTTAATTTTTAGTTTTTGAGAAAGTAGAGGTGGAGAAATATCGATAGTCAGTGCCATCGATAGTTCTCGATAGTTGGCTTTTGACTACCGATAGTTATCGATATATATCAATAGTTTTATCCTCTTAAGGGTTACAATAAAAAAAGTTAAATGCACCATATTAAATAAGCTTTTCTCACCGCTTTGAAAGCCGTTGGTTTGTGATTTAAGTATTTTTTTAATAAATTGTGAGAAGTTGTACTGCATTATAAAGCAAAAACACAAAGTATTAATCAACACAAAACATGAATTCGAAATAAATTTAACATATTTATCTAGTTTATGGGTCAATAAAGAAAAATAACGGCTTTTTTCAAATGTTGTATTGAAAGTTTGTTGGTACCAACGCGGCAAGAATTTAAAATTTAACGTATTTTCGCAGTAACTCGTATATACGGCAATAGATGGCCTCAGTTTCTACGTAAAATAAGTATGATGGCGGATAATTGTTTCACATTGCTGTCCCTACGAAACACGTGGCGCTAGTTATGTTGGAACCAAACTGTCCGCAGACGTTGTATGAAAGTGACATTTCACTAGCAGTCCATATATCATATGTCAATGCTAATGACTCATAAAGCGGGGAATCCCCTTTTTAACTTAAAGCCATTTTGACAGTTGGCTTATTAGATCGGGCTCCTCTATGGCACTTTAAATATACTCCGTTCGATAGGTATCGACCATTTAAAGAAATTTTTGAAATTCTATATTTAAATGGCTATCGAAAACAATCGATAGTGGTCAAAAAGTATCGATTGTTTTCGATAGTGGAAACTATCGATTATAATCGATAGTGCAATCGATAGTTCTCCGCCTCTATGAGAAAGTCATTACCAGAAACGCCAATGGGGAATATTGCATAAAGAATATGCTACGAGCATCGGGGATTCGGGATTGGAAACAACTGGTTTCGAAACATTGAGTTGAATTTGCAGCATTTTGGGTGCGGCGAAAGTGATCTGGAGAATTTGAAACAGTACCTACATATACTTCATAGCAAATCTCGGCATTCCAATTTACCCCAACTTTAGCTGCTGAAGTTGATGTGTATTCAGTGAATACAAAGCAATATTATGTTCCAATCGTCACAAATTCCTTTTTGAAAATTTGAAGCATGGTGTTATTGTTAAATGCTGAGTTAGAAGACGATCAATAAAATATGTGCATTGATACAATGGATGAATTCGTATTCATATGTATGCATTGCAATAAATCATTAAAAAAAAACTATACTAAAATATTTTTCGGTATTTTTCTGATGTGAGCGCTAATATACATTTTATGTTCTTCTAGACTTCTAGAGTTTTTGAGGGAATTTTTAAGAGCATATTTCAACACTTTTTCCGGGAATATTTTGGCGTCCCTGGTCATTACACTGAAAAACCAATTACCCCGATTCATGCATCTGCACGCAAGTTAAAGATGCAGGCATAATGCAGTTTGTGTTACTACATTTTGCCACAATGACTTGAGTAAGTGTAAACTGTTAGTAGCCCACACCAAAATAAAGCAAGCCAAAAAAACATTTTAGTTTTGCTTCATTTGATGTGGGTTACGACTTACGAACAAGCGTTTTCAAATTTCATGTTTATGTTCTATTCAGTGTGGTTTAAGCATAAAACATTATTTTCTTACTGTAAATGGATAGAGAAAATGGACGAAACGAATTTTTGTCGACATTTTTAACTCTACTATTTTCAGTTAGGCTTTCTCTTCGTTATCGCTCTCAAACATAAACGTTATATGAGAATTTGTCTGCGAAATATGTACATACATAATAAATATGTATCTAGAAATACTTGATTTTCTACAAATAAAGGACACGTTGAAGATTTGCATAAATGTATGTGTGTAACCTACATAAATACATATTGTTTGCCGCAGTAAAAATAAGAATATATATTTTGGGAGTCGCATTTTCTCCGAGCTTCCTATGGATATATTTCGTTGGCTAGTGGTGAATAAATACCCACACGTCGTACATCAATTCATGTCAGATGCAAACGGTCGCGAATTGTATGTGAAATGTCTCAATACCTACATATTTTCATATTTTATTTGGCCGAATAAGGCAATCAGGCTTAATCGCGTGTAAATAGTTTTACAACATGAATTTGAGCCAGTGGATAACATATAATTAACTAATTACATGTAGGCACATCTCGTGCACTTGTTCATCAGTTTTTTTTATAGAAATCAATATCGTTTATGGTCATTTTCTACTTGTTGTACTGTCAAGAAAAATAATTCTTCTGACGGGGTGGGGTTTAACTATACAATTTTTTTTTTTTAGAAAAATCCTGTACGTAGTCCATGTCATATCTAAAGCATAGCAGGAAGTATGTAAGCATAACTACTTAATTTGGGTGAAATATGACACGGAATTTTACACATATCGCTGAGCCAACAAAATGTTTATCTAGATTTTTATAGTTACTTAGATGTCTGATCGAAGCCAGGGATATTAGAGACATGGCTAATTCTAAAAAAATAATATTTGTAGCCTTTAAACGATGTTCCAGACAAAGACGAATTGAAAATCCATACAACGAACTACACATTTTACTCACCACACCAGAATTATCGCCTTCCATGAAGTTAATAATCGCTTCAGTGTTCTTGTCCCAGAAGAATATATTACCACAGTCGCTGCCACTGATGACATATTCGGAATTGGGACCGAAGAAGTTTACCCCTTTGATAGTTTTATGATTGCTATAGTCAAGATCGAAGACGAATGAGAATTGAAGTTCACTGAACATCTAACCTCCTACTTACTAATGTCCCCTGTAACGATGATTGAACTGACCAGATGTATATACCTTGTTGTTAAACAGGTAAATGTCATCATCGCTGTATGAAGCCAAGATCTCGGATCCAGTACTGTTGTACACACAGCACGTAATGTGCGGAATAGTGGTCAACTATTTAAAAAAAAAAATACTTTTAATTTTAACTGGTATTCAAAGACTGTTCCATTGCTTACGTCAGCTAATCGTTGAGGACTCATCTTATGTACAGCTTTGCTCATGTTTCGCTTATCGTATACCCTTACGAAGTTGTCATTGCCACACACGCATACCTCTGGATCGAAGGGATGATGAGCTATGCTATAGAGAGGGATTCTTCTCTTGTCTTCCTTAACAGTCTTAAGACGATTCACTGGCGACTTGCGGAGATCACAGCATACTATTTTGCCATCCTCACCAGCACTCAAGATAACAAAGGGATTCTGTGGACACAGAGCCAACTTGTGAACGGCTCCATTGTGTTTGTATAGCGGGCGAGTTCGTATTTTACCTCCACTCGGAGGAATTGTAGCGCAACGAACTTGCCCATCGCGACTGGTTGATACAATATCAATGCAGCCGTTCATTTCGACGAATTTTGCCTGAAAGATGTTCTCCGTGTGTCCTGATTTGTAGGAGAATTTCGGCTTGTTTGTAGCCCAATCCCACACAATTACTTTTGTATCATCCGATCCAGTACAGAGGAGATTTCCTATCAAAATAGACATTAAAAAAAGTAGTCATGTTTAATTGAGACTCTCTACCTGCTCGGTTAAAATTTAAACAGTTAACACATCCATTGTGCTTATGCATCGAATGCAAAAGTTTCATTTTTTCCACAACGTGACGTGATCCATAAAAGCGAGTCTGTAAGCGGTTTGAAATTCCATTGCGAGCCGAACGCCGTCCGTCGCTGCAGAGTCCATGCTCCCTGTGCATGATTTCAAATACAGACACCCAATTATAGCTCGGTTTCGGCTTGTTCATGACATCGTTAAATGTATTCAGATCAACGTCATCTGCGATAGCTAATTCCTCTTCATTGCTACTGCCGTATACATCGAAGTCAAGTATGTCAGAATCGGTTGTAATCGATGAATCCAGTTCCATTGTGGGTATCTATAAAAAAAAGTACCTATGATGGTAGATCATGTGTAGTACAAATTTTGTTGTACAAACATTGGAATCGCTAGAATCTGCATCTGATTCCGCAATCGATTCAGACGGTGGCTGATTGTTCGGTTCTCGCAGGATTACTCCGTCCAAGGAATCTGAGGAACTTGACGAAGACGACGATGATGTTGTCGTATGATTACGATAGTTTCTCGGTCTAATAGATGACCGACGAGAAAGTGCACGGAAGCGAACATCGGGTACTTCTGCTCCCAAAATATCTGAAATATTAAATGTTTCATTATTCGGCGGCGGAGGAGGAGGCGGTGATGTTCCATTGTCATCGTCAACCGGTGGCATCAGTGTTTGTATAGAAACATTGGCATCATCGTCCAACTCTGGCTCAATTCTCTCCTCGACACCAATTCCACTATCACTGATTTGATTGTCGCCTTCGTTAACTACCATCAGCGATGAGTTGGCATTATTTTTCGAAGAGCTATTGCCATCGGCAATAATATGAAATTTGTTATGCAATAGCAATTGGATTTGTGGCATTTGGTAAAAGCAAAGGAACTATACCTGGCCTCCGGATGGTTGTCCATCTTTTCGGGTTCATCCGATTTACGTCGTTTGTTTGCTCTAGTTGGACTCGAATCATCATTATCCATCTTACTTTCGGCGAACACCCCTTCTGTTTCTCCAATCGATAAGGATTTTCGCTATCTAAACACTGTTTGAACAGATGCTACAATTTTCAGTCTTGTTTAAACCTAGCAAATTAGACGTAGCCTCCTTTTTGTAGATTTTTTTTTTAATTAAAAATTCAATTTACACTCTCAGACAGACATTTTTTTTATCTCTTTGGGTGCAAAAAAAAAACTTTTCTACTGCGAATTATTTCAGCAGACAGTGGATATTACCGTGTATTTGCTTTTGTGGAAAATAATGATAATGTTGAAAAATAAAGATATCGATGTATTTATTTTCTAGATGTTAAAGAAAGATGTAGCGAACTCGAATATTTAGATAATTGTGGGTATGTACTTTTATTTTGGTTTTGTGTCTGGTCTCTGGTATTGAAAAGTGACGTTTGCTCGAATACAAGAGTGCTAAATAAGGTGCTGCTTACACTCGGAAATTGGTTAGGAAACGGTTCTATGCGGATGTAAGACATTTGTTTTCCTAATGGGAAAAAAACGTTAAATATATGAATGTTTATTTGGCATTTGGTAATTTATGGTCAAATCACAATGTGGTGTTAACTCGGTCGCACCCTTTGTAGGCTTTCCACCGATTTACGATAAATATGTGTTAAACGCGTGCCCAGAACTCTAAACCTTCTTTTTTCCAATGTAACACACCCACGAGGAAAAATCCATCAGCGCTTATCACATTTAAGTATTATTATTTTATTATTATAATTTTATGTATTCATTGAATCAATTGAATAAAATGTTCAATCAATCCATCAATCAATCTCAGAATTTGCAACACAAAAGGTCCGTTCGCGTACCTTCCCAAAACAACGAAAATCAACGAAAATGCGTTCGCGTACGCAAAAATTTCGTAGTTTTTCGTAGAAGAGAGTGCTCACGAGAGAGTAAGAAATTTCCCCATGCTACGAATTTTAGTCCAAGAAATTTCTTTCGGGTATATTATGAAAACTGTCAAATCTGTCATATCACATACATTCTTCATTTTTTGGTGCTTAATGCGTTCGATTACTTTTTCGTGATTTTTCTGTCTTTAAGAGAATTTTACCCCCACTCTTCAAGATTTGACAGATAACCCATATATTTAGTGCAAAAAGTACGCGAACGGACCTAATATGTGGCTTCCGCCCACAGTACACATATATAAGGTAGTATACTCAGAGTGTTCATTTTCGATCAAGTTCGCGCACCTGTGAAAAATTCAAAAAGATGGACGCCAAACTCACAAATGAATTTGACTTTTAAACGCCAAAATCAGTACAATTATAATAAGGACACGAATTGCGGCCATTTTTCCTGTGCAATATATTGCCTGTATTATGTGTACTGGGGCTTCAGCCGGTCGGTCGTTGAGAGGTTAGGAATGTTACAAAATACATATACGAAGTACAAAAATTTGTTCCCTTTGACGTGAGAAAACTCACTATTAAATGGCTTCTATATACGAGTGCAAATATGAATTCAGTTGATTTTTAATGCAAATGGAAAAGTGACTTCTAAATTAATCTGACAAAAGTAATAAAAAAATATGTTTGATGACAGCACTAGGGCGCTTTGGATTCGCACTGATGCTTTCGATGTCCGCCAGTGCTACACTGAAACCGCACTGAAATTTCTGCTCTGTTTTCGATGTCGACACTGGTTTAGACAGCAACAAATCTGGTCTGGAGATGTCATCGCTTTATATCCTACAACTTTGGAACAGTTGTTGTGTCGTGAATTGTGTTTTCGCTAGTGTGGTATCAAATGGAAAATTTTAACTTCAATTTCTATGAGGGCTAAATCTGGGAATCGATTTTACACCCATTTTCAGGTATCCGATCATGCTAAAGTTTTGCACACGTGCATAAGTCTGGTAACAAAAAAAAATAGTATATTTGATGAGGTTGTAAATTTAATATGGCGGACGCCCTAAGATGGTGGATTACGACCTCCTTAGTATGGGTATCAAATGAAAGGGATTGACAAGTAGAATTAGATTAGCTAAGTGACGTCATTATTAATTCAATACGGTGGACGCCCCAAGATGGGGAGTTACTTTTTTCTTCACAACCTCCATGATATGGGTATCAAATGAAAGGGTTTGACGAGTAGAATCTCAAACATTCTGAGTAAACTTTCTCATATCGAATCCACTCAAACCAATATACAGGTACGTACCGACGTAAATTTTTACAAAAAAAATCAGATACTTACTAAAAAGTAGAAAATAAATATATACATACATAAATAACATTTATTTTTAAAACAATTTAACGATTTAAAAAGTAAAAGATAATTTTAAGCTGTAATTAATAGTCACATATTGGTGACTCGGAAAAAAATTATTTTTTACTTTTAATTTCATTATAGCTTGTTTAAAAAAAAAAAATCGTTTCCATATATTTTTAAATCATAAGAATTTGTAGATACTTTGCGCAGAAAAATTGAATATTTTCTAAATAGAGAACTAAGCTAATCATGCCGATTATGGAATTCGGCGGATCGTACTCCCCGGGACCCGGGAGTACATCCGATCCGCATTCTATCCGCATTTCATTCCAGAGCCATTATGGAAAACGTCGGATGAACTGCTTTATCGGTCCGCAAACCACATTATCAATTGCGAGACCACGTTATCATCCACTGTCAAAATTTCAAATTTATCTTTTATCTGTCAAAGAAAAAGATTTCTCAACAGGCGACCTATTTTAAAAATAATGGATACAATAGGATTTTATATTAATCGAGACGCTCAGTAAGTAAAAAAAAAATTAATAAATTCTCTAGACTAGAGCAATATTCATATATCATGTTCAGGTTTACTAAAAATTTCAGGATAAATAAATCTGCATTCGGATACGTTTTGAATGAATTGAAAAGTAAGATGCCTGCACTAGCAAGAAGTTCGTCGCTTACGCCGGAATTTAAATTAGCTGCTTGCTTACGGTTCTTTGCTGAAGGTGGGTCCAGGCATTGGGCAGGATTTTAATATTTGAATTGCACAATCAACTGTATCCGTAGTACTCTCTGAAGTCCTGGATATTTTGGATGAACGTTTATGTTCTACTAAATAGATAAGTCTGGTGATGTCTGAGGAAGAGAAAAGCGAAGCGAAGATGCATTTTTATGAGAAATGCAGAATTCCAAGTATGGTAATAAATTGTGAAGCCTTTTGGTAAAAACACACATTTGTTTTATAACGGAAAAGGATATTTTAGTCTGAACACTATGATAGTAAGTATATTTAATTTTAAAAGCTTTTTTTGTGCTTTTCATTATTTCCCCATTATTAGATACATAATATGTAATCATAAACAGCGTATCAGATACGTAAACGCAAGATATCCTGGAGCTAGTCACGACTCCTTTATATGGGGAAATAGCGATGCTTACTTCCAGTTCCACTTCATATCGTTATACAACAATTGAGACAGAAATACACGGCTACTAGGTAAAATGTACATTCTTCAAAATTAAGCTTTTTAATAGGAGACGCTGGATACCATTTGTCGCTGTGGCTAATAACGCCTTTTAGAAATGCTGGCGTTGACCATCCTAAAAGCAGATTCAATAAGAACCATAGCAAAGGCTGTAATGTGGTAGAACGAATAATCGGATTGGCGTATGGAAAAATTGGTGTCTATGCTTACTCGGTGCCCGACAACTACACTATTCGCCAAAAAAAAGCAGTGCAAATAATCAATGTCAGCGCTGCACTTCACAATATACGTATATGTACATTACAAAGTATACGACTGCGAAATCGAGAATTCTGAAGATAGCGATGAAGTAGAAAGTATAGATGGCGAATTCTTACAATCTGAAACGTGCTAAAGCCGGTATACAACTTTGGGGTTGTACCAAGAAAACAAATGCCAATATTTTACAGACCTTTCAAAATAAAGTGCTTAGAGAAATTATCCAAGCACCTTGGTATTCTAGAAACGACGATATCCACAGGGATCTCGGAATTCCGACAATCGAAGCTGAAACTAAAAGCTTCGCGCGAAAGCATAGAAACCGACTAATCGGACATGTTAACAATACAGTCCTACTAATTTTGGATGAGAGCAATTTATTGTGCCGACTACAAAGGACAAAACCTTTTGACTTGGCGAGATAAGAATTAACCGCATCTAAATTGCGGAACATGCAGGATCATTCATTGGAAAGTAACCTGCCAAACGTTTATATTTCTTGATGGAAAAATTGCTTGATAAGTATAACTTAGTTGCAGTATCTAACATATTTATATCGAAGGGAGGTCTTTTTGGTCAGTAAGAATCTGACACTACTATGAGCACGCGCTTGCTATTCTCATAGTATCTATGGAAGATTTTCACCTACCCTCGGGGGAAAAA
Source organism: Brachyopa scutellaris (assembly GCA_949775065.1). Classification (NCBI taxonomy): domain Eukaryota; kingdom Metazoa; phylum Arthropoda; class Insecta; order Diptera; family Syrphidae; genus Brachyopa; species Brachyopa scutellaris. The sequence continues at coordinate 109,433,934 of OX459113.1, forward strand.
AAAAAATCTGAAACGTATTCGGTAGAGGCAAATCGAGTTCGTTATGAAATGTTGCATGATTTCTTATAAAATAAAAAAAACACTTGTTTAAACCAGTACATGTGTTTTTTTTTTTAGAAGGAGGTCCCAAACTATTTAATTCTGTCGCTAAAGCGGCCCCTAGACGGTCAATAATATTGCGCATCGCGTCTGTAGATAATATTGCGAGGTTTTACAAATATTGCGCAAAATCAACATCGGTTTGATATTTATTGTGCAATATGAAAAGATTGTATCGTCTGTAGGTAATATTGCACAATATTCTTTCATTGTATACGAAACTCTGCGAGTTTTGTGGCAAATAAGGAGGAAGAAATACAGCAACAGGGACAAAATGAGCAGTATGAAAAATTGCTCTCTAAATACAGGGGAAAATATCCGGAAGCTGATAAAGCGCAGTTAGTGCGCACTATTTTCAGAAAGGTACTATAAAGAATTTCTGACCCTGAAAAGAGTCAAGACGAGGTAGTAGAGCCCAAATTGTGGTACTTTGAGCCGATGCAGTTTCTCAAAAACTAAGAGGGACCGTGTATATCTCAACACAATATCCAAACAATAGACGAAGGAGGATACCACTCTTTCATCCACTGCGATTTTTTTTTGTGTTAAGCACTCGGCCAGTACCTACAACGGCCACACAACAAACTTCAGTATCACTCAACATGTTTTCTGTTATACAAATATTAGCCGACTACTAAATTATTGGAAACAATATTGTATCGTCTAGGTCTAGGGCATAAAGCAAATAATATTGCACAATATATTGCACAATAATATTGTGCGTCTAGGGGCCGCTTAAGTTTTGCCAAAACTTTTGAACAATTTCTGGACCTATTTTTGTTAAATTTTTTGCGATGTCTGGAATTTTTTTCATGCATTTCACCATCGCATTGAACTGTGGCCTTATTGTTTCTTTTCTGTAAATATTTGTCTCATTTCAATTAATTTCTATCATCATAAATGCCTATAAAAATTTACTTTTTATTGTTTTGCATCATTTCGAAGAGAAAACACCAACTGTCGTTACCGTAATCCGTATCAATTTTGATGGTATGGTGTGCGGATCGTTCGCGGTTTCAAAAATATGTACTTACTTTCTGTCACTTCCTTACCGACATCCGCTCAGTTGATAGTCGAAGTTTTCAATGATGGGGAATAGGTGCATATCGAATGAGAACACTTCGCAACTAATCCGCCGGATTCCATATACGGTTTGCGTAATAAAATCTGTTTTTCAAAATTAACGAAGTGATGAGTATTTATGTTAGTGGGAATACCCAAACGCAAAATCCGTACTTTTTGAAAAAATCCACAAATTGATTATCACCAAGCAAAAAATTCCCAAATTCAAAATCCGCTAAATCCAAAATCCCCAAAAGCAGACACTGCTTATTGATAACAACGATAGTATAATACATTTGCATGTACCGCTTATCGCTTCATATACAACGTACTTTTATTCATGGAATTGTTTTCTTGACTAAGAATAAGAACATGGGAACATTTGGGTTTTTCGTTATTAAACTTGGGTTTTTTGAAGCAACAATCTGAAACCGCTAGCCCTATCTTTCTCTTTTCACGAAGAGAATCATAAGAGCTTATATCTATCGTAATCGCGGTACAGCAAGTCAGTCTTAACTTAGAGTCTAACAAGTTAGTTTGGTTTCGAAAGAATAAATAATACTTGTAAATATACTTTTTTTTTTTATTATTTTTACAGTGTTAAGATATCAATCTAAGAAGGTTTTTATTTTTTTTATTGCGCTTTAAAGGATTCACAAAGAACAAGAAGTCTTGTACGGTTTTGTTTTTAAACGTTTCGCTGACGTCAGTTCATTTGATCCTGTACAAATGAAGGTGTTAAAACTATAAATTGGCTCATATCTTTGAGAAAAAAAAAATAAACAAATTTTAAAAGAAAGAATATAATAAACGGTAAGTTAATCGCTATTGTTTCAAAATAAAAATAAGCAATAGAATGTACATAATAGTAGTAGTAAAAAACATATAAAACTTGAAAAATATCGTCTGTTGGTGAGGTTAAGATATACACCCCGCGCAACAAAAAAAGCCGCACATGTTAATTTTTAACAAAATGAAAGAAATCTAATAAATGATGCCTAATCTCTGCGAAGTCACTTTGTATTTTTGATGTTTAACATTTAAGTTGACACATTCCCCAATTTGACAATACATTTCGTAGCCTAATTGAAAAAAGTAATAATCGTGAAGATCACACTACAAAATATCAGATATTACCCAAGTACTGTCAATATACATAAATTAAAAAATAGCAAAAATTCTAAAAGCAAATTTATTTTTTCGTATTTTTATTACACTAAGAAACCTTTTTACATAATTTTAGACTTTCATAATACCAAAAACTTGATTCTAGTATTTCGAAGCACCACCCTTCGCCCTGAGAACGTCATGAACCCTGTTTGGCATGGAGGCATAGAGATTACCAAAGTAATTGTTATCAATTTCATTGAACCACACTTCTTCAATAATGATCTTTAGATGCTGCATGATTCTTGGATCTTATCTTGGATCTTCTTTCCCATAACAGCCCAGACGTTTTCAATGGGGTTGAGATCTGGTTTCCCGGCCAAATTGGGGATTCTATTTCTAATTCTTTTTTCAAAGTTTTAATCTGCGCGGGAAATTTAAAAACTAAAACCATAAGATTTTCAAAGCACCCAATATGAAAAAAAAACTTCGAATTACTTACAGATTTTGCTCGGTGGCAAGGTGCTGAGTCATCTTGAAAAATTGGTTTTGATGTTTCTGCTGGTATCATTGCCATACTCGCTACAACACCATCTAAGATAATTTGTTTGTACCGCATAGCGTTAACAGTGCCCTTGAGCATAATTAGAGATCCAACTCCAACTGCGGTGAGGCATCCCCACACCATAACATAAGGAGAATGTCTTACAGTGTGAGCTATGCATTCGTCGCTGTAGCGTTCCCCTCTTCTAAGACACACTATCTGCTTCCCATGCGGTCCAATTAGGTTAAACTTGGACTCATCAGAGAACACCACATTTGACCAATCTTGAACACTCCAGTTTTGCCTTTCCTTAGCCCAGCTAAGGCGCGTTTTCTTCATTTTGCTGATCAGTAGTGGCTTTTTCGCTGGTCTCCTTGCTAGCAAACCCATCTCGTTGAGATGATTCTGGAGGGTTTTGACACTAACCTCAGCCCCAGAAGCTTCTCGCAAGTCAGCTCTTAACTCCGATGCGGTTTTAAACCTGTTTCTCAAGCTTAGGCTCTTGAGTTGTCAGTCCTCCCGAATAGTGGTACATCTCTTCAATCCTGTGTCAATTTTTCTGTCCAGATCCTGACGATAACTGCCTTATTTTCTTTACTCAATTTTACCCTTTTAGACAGCGCGATATCAACTTTTCACTTTTATTTAAGAAATACAACTGCACTACCTAACCCGGAAGCAATAAAATATAATTTGGAGTTATTAGCGCAAAAAAATAGAAAATCCGTGTGCGGCTTTTTTTGTTGCGCAGGGTGTACCTAACTAAATAGAGAGCTAATGTGCATTTTATGGATGTACTCATCTATTAGTATTTTTCGGTAATAGAAAGCTTCTTTTATGGCTTTGTGTAGTGTTTCCCAGTAGCTTTCCATTCCACTTCACTTAAGTGGATTTAGTTTCGATTAAAAGAGAACTTAGTCCATCAGTGGACCTAGTTCCAGGGGACTTATTTCCCAGCACCATTTCAAATATCCTAGGATTTTCTAGTATAGAGTTGTTTAGAATTTGTGATTATCTCCTATTCTTATGTTCATATCACCAATCAGTACGGCATCTTTCATTTCAACTAGTTTTGGTACAATTTTGTAATATAGCAGATGCGTTAAAACAACGCAGTGAGTAATCTCAGTGCTTCAAAAAAGATAAGTTTAAATTCTGTAAATACCGCTTTTGTATGCCGAAGTGAAGTGAAAATACATCTAACCGTTGCCTCTTGGTAGAGCGAGCTATTTACTTTAGCTCACAAGAAATCAAAGTCAACTACACTGGGTTTGACGACATTCAGTTTCCTGAATAAGACCTATTTTGTTTAGGTGATATCGAAGATGGCAATGCCCTGATAGAAATCCCACTTCCATCTTCTGATATCATTTCTACTGAGGAGTACGTTGTTTCTGGATTTATTTTGGAAGGGTTTAATAGCTGTTTTAGCCTGACGAAAACCCTGGGTATTTTCCCAATAAGAGATACACATGTTGATTTCCCAACTTTTGATTTTTAAGTTAATAGCTAAACTTAGAATGTTACAAAATGGCTCAGGGCCGATAAAGGATTCAGCCGAACCTTTCCTAGCCAGTTCGTCAGCTTTTTCGTTTCCATCGATACCCTCATGTCTGGGCACCCACCAAACTTTGACTTTGTTTCTGTGGGAGAGGTCTTGGAGAGTATTGAAGCAGTTTAGGACTGATTCGGAGTGAATCAGATTTGAGCCTAGTGCTTTAATGGCTGCTTGACTATCCCTGAGTATATGGAGGACACCTTTTATTCCCGATTTAAAGATGACGTTGGCGTACACTTGAATGGCATGCATTTCCGCTAGAAATACACTGGGAATTTCTCCCATTGGTATTGATATTCTAGTGTTTGACCAAAAATACCAGCACCCACCCCGGTGTCCATCTTTGATCCATCCGTATACCACTTGTTACCTTTAAGGTCTGAAATAGGATTTTTATAGTTCCATGCTTCACGGCTTGGGATCACTGAATCGAACCTCCTGCCGAAGCATAAAGTTTTTGGTAAGCGGTCATTTACCGCGCAGATCATGTCAAGCTCTGGGATTTCGGAGAATAGATTCACCTGATCTGTGTGATCTATGTGGTTTATCTCCCCCGTTTGTAGTAGTCTGACAGTGCTGCTAATTGCCAACTTTTTTATGAATAGGTGGAGTGGCGTCAGGCCAATGAGCGCTTCTATAGCGACTGTGGGGCAAGTACGCATAGCCCCTGTAGTGCTGAGGCTTTGTAGCTTTTGAAGCTTTGAAATGGTGGATTTTTCTTTAGTCTTGTTCCACCATACTCCTGATGAGTAAGTGACGATAGGTCGTATTATCATTGTATATATCGAATGTGTGACCTTTCGAGTTATTCCCCAGGTCTTACCGTACAAACGACGACAGGCCCACATGGCTTTTGTTGCTTTGGTAATCTTGTTTTTAACATGTGAGTTCCAATTTAGTTTTTTTTTATCAAGAACAATGCCATAACCGGCAAGCCTTTGCTTTCCCCAAAGATAGCCAAAAGTGGTTTGAAAGGGGTTAAGGGGGCGAGCCATCATAAAACACAAGACACCATAATGGGCCCATCGCGATCCCCTGGGACCATCGTATGATGGTACCTAAATCGAAACATTTCCGTTCAAACATTTTATTTCCCTGCAAAACAATAAACAAGTTGGTAAACAAAATACTTTGCAATACTAAAAAGGGATACGTTAACGAATGTCAACATGGTTTTCGGAAAGGGCGATCTACTGGCAGAGAGCCACAAGCAGCTTCATTTCATCTACACGGATTTAGTAGAGTTTACTTGAACGTCCTTCTGAGGAAACTTAAAGCAGTTTCGTTTTTCGGTCCTCTATTGATTCGGGTCTACTCATACAATATTGGACGAATTCAATTCGCTGAATTTTTTTAATTTCCGGTGTTCCTGAAGGTGGTCATTTCGGAACTATCTTATTTTTGCTCTTTGCCAGTGACTTGTAAGATATTTTGATATTTTGTCGAATAATAAAGAAAAATAATGTCGGTACATCTATGAATCGTCGACCTAATAATGGGTTACCGTAAACGCCAAAATTCACTTTTTGGGTTTGGTATGCAGTCTTATGTTTTCGGGGTAGCTCTTTCAAATCTTTTATCCGTTTTGCTCTATCTCTTTCTATTGCAAAGATATACAGAATGGTTTTGACGTATATTCATCAAATTCATCAAGTTTACGTATTGTTGTGTTTAACGACTAGCAATAGCATATCGTTCGAGAACAGTCGGCCGATTGTTTGTCTAGTGTGCGCACCCACTACCAACCTTACTATTTAATCGGCCCAGTGTGCGCACTAACCAGGCCCACCCGACCAAACTATCGGCCGATAGAAAGTCTGTAGTGTGCGGGGGCTCTAAAAGTGTTTAAGAATACCTTCTTACATTTTTTGAAAGAGGATTTCCGTATGAATATCGTGTCAAAAAAATGAAAAAACCCCAGCGGTTGGTTTTTATGTAATAGGCTGTCAAAACTTTAAATGTGATTTCCCAAAAACAGTAAAATGGCATTTACGGCAACCCAATGTTGGGGCGACGGAATGTCTTCCACTTCTGTTCTACAATTCGGGAATTCGATTCACTTTATTAAATGATATCACTGATGTACCCGCGATCTCAGTAACACCGCGTCTCCACGTGCTATTGCAAATAACAGGATTTCATAGCAAGCTATAAGAACTGTCAAATTTGTGTGTGGGCCAATTATAGCTTGATATTTCACTTGTCGACGGAGTACGGAGCTTCGGTGTATTCGGACAATCGAAGCATTAAGTGAATTGAGAAAATTAGAAGAAACTACTATTCGAAAGCGTAAACATAAATTCTGGGTTAATCCATTTTCGAAAAAAAAGAACTTAACATGATCTTGAGGCGCATTTGCTTAGACATTTTGTGGGAAAATGGAAGTGACTAGATTTTTTTTTTTTTTTTTTTTTTTTTTAGATTAGATTAGATTTTAGAGCTTAAATATTTGTTACAATGTTAATTACAAAAAAATCGGTTGGCATGGCTTTGCCGTCTGCCTGGTTGACAACAAAATTTAACTTTATAAAGTAGAATAAACTCAAATTTTATAATATGTTAGGGGAGTACGTTCAAGTATTAGAAATTTCCGTTTAGAATCCGCTCTCGATACTGTAATGCAATCTTGCAGTACCTGGTTAGTTTTGTAACATTTATTTCATTAAGAACCTTTTGGACTTCGCGTTCCGATAGAGTATCGCTTTCAAAGATTTCCCTCCTTGTCTCCCTGAGGATTGGACATCTGCCAAGGAAGTGCAAAACGTCTTCCCTCTCTTCCATGTTACACAGGCTACAGAGTATCGGTAGATCATCCCTGTGTGGTATATAATTTAATTTTAGGAGCTCTCCACGTAGCCTCAGCAACGTCGCTATTTCATCAATACTGTGCTCATCACGGAAATAGTTATTCTGTTGTAGATTGTGGCAAAGTCGACTGTATATCATTCTATGCTGCGACCCAAGCGCACTCTCCACAAATCCTGCACTGGCCTGTTCATCCACACCTGTGATGAGTTGGTATAGTTTCGACTTCCATTCCGTGGTATTCTCGAGATTTAGCTCTACTCCACACCTAGTTGCTAGCTCTATCCATTCTTTGTACCATCCCGTTTTGTGCCGTATTGTATGAAGCGCTGCTTTTTTTGGTAGTCGATGGTCTGGCATTTTCAGAACTTTGAGAACGTAATCAACCTGGAGTATTAGTGTTTTCACGAACAGTGGTGATAGTCCTGTTTCCAACATGAGCATATAATTTGGCGTGTTTGGTGGAAGATGAAATGCTCTCTTTAAGTAGTACCGAAGTAACTTCTCAACTGTCTCATATTGCCTGTATCCCCAAACTTGTGCCGCGTATAAAAGGGTAGATTCCGACACAGCTTCAAACACTTTATATTTGCTACTATGGGCAATGTTTTTGTTCATGAAGCATTTTCTCCAGACTGTATTGATGGCTGTTTTTGACTTCTCTAGTTTTTCCTTAAGATGTCTTTCCATATTAAGGTTTCTGGTGAGATACACACCAAGGTACTTATACTCCTTTACCACTGCAATTGCTTCTCCATTAAAGTGCCATTTCTCGTTTGAGCAGATTCGGTCTCCTCCGCTTTTGAAGATCATTATTTGCGTCTTGTTCAAATTAACCTCCAGATTCCACATATTACAGTAATCATATAAGCGATTGATCATCAACTGCATAGATTCGGGCGAGTAAGCCAGCAACACTATATCATCCGCAAACATAAGGGCTTTAACCAGTAGACCCGCATACTCTACTCCTCCAGGCAGGATATCAACTAAGTCTTCAATGAAGAGAGCAAATAAAAGTGACTATAAAAATGTTTTCAGGATGTCAATTCAAAACTTTGAAGAAACTCTGTCATTGGTAAGAATATAATAGTTTATTGCAGTATTTTCTTTCGGATATTTAATATTTTATTTAATTAGGTGGAGCCGCAAACTAAAAAAGAAGATATGGTAATGAGATATGCGATAACATCAAGAGTGCGACTAGCTTTATCTTTAAGATACATTGCGGCTGGAGACTCGTACCGATCTTTTATCGCACGTGTCAAGAAAAACAATAATCGAATTCGTTCCCGAGGTACTAAACGCAATTGTTGATACTCTTTAAAGTGAATATCTAAACTGCCGTGTTAAGTTGAAACGACGTAGCTACATTTTTGGCGTTTTTGAGTTAGGGCTACTTTTGACATCTTTGGACTGGTTATTATTTTATTTTTTAAGAATAAAAGCTGCATCTCGCTTTTTAGCGGTTAAAAACGCTTAAGAAATATGACGCATATATATAAAGGGTGATTTTTTAGCTGGTTTGGTTTTGGCAACACTGGTTTTGACAGCTGGCGTGTGTTTAGTACCTTGTGTCACTGTCAAACAGCTTCAGTTTGGTTTGCAATTTAACCATGGATCGTCTTACAAATGAACAACGCTTGCAAATTATTGAATTTTACTATCAAAATTCGTGCTCGGTTCGAAATGTTCATCGCGCGCTGCTTCCATTTTATGATCGGCATTCTCGACCTTCTGAGCAGTCTATTCGGAAGATTGTGACCAAATTTCGCACCAAATTTACTTTGTTGGACATTAAGCCACCAACACGTTTACGTACTGTGCGTAGTGAAGAAAATATTGCGGCCGTATCAGCTAGTGTGACAGAAGACCGCGAAATGTCGATTCGGCGCCGTTCCCAGCAGTTAGGCCTTTGTTACAGCATACATTTTTGCCCGAAATGGAAGTTCTTGACTTGCATGATATGTGGTTTCAACAAGACGGTGCCACATGCCACACAGCACGCGAAACAATGGCGCAATTGCGAGGCGAGTTTGGTGAACAGTTAATTTCACGTTTCGGGCCGGTCAATTGGCCGCCTAGATCGTGCGATTTGACACCATTAGATTATTTTTTGTGGGGGTATGTCAAGGCTAATGTCTATAGGGACAAGCCCGCTTCGATTGACGCACTGGAAGCCAACATCCATGCATTCATTCGTGAGATACCGGCCGATATGTGTGAAAGAGTATGCCAAAATTGGACTCAGCGGATGGGCTACCTGAGACGCAGCCGCGGTCAACATTTGCATGAAATTATCTTTAAACATTAAATTGCAAGGTTCAAACTATCGATTCAAATAAATATTTCATTCATTTTTTCGAATTTTTTGTGTTTTTTTTTTAAAAAAAGTTCTCAACCTCTTAAAAAATCACCCTTTACAACCATGGTATTTTTAAGTAATATTGACGTATCTTAATTTTTTAATGAAAAATGACGTAAGAGTAACTACCTACCGATTTTTTAGATACGGTTAATAATCTTAACACAAAAAGGCAAAAAAGTAGATACGTCGTTTCAATTTAAAGCTGCAGAATACTACATCCCATTTATATATTGATTTATGAAATCGTTTCTACTTACGTTTTTTTTTTTTTTCTTTATACTAATAATAGGAAAATTAAATTACATCAAAAAATGTCCTTAAATGAAAATGCCGTAACTACACTAAGGGCTTAAGACAAAATGACGTATGTACTAAAACCTAGTTTAGTATTCAATATAAGTAGATACATTTTTAATCATAAAATAACAACTACTTTTCTTATCATATCCTCAAAATTTGAAAGATATTGGTCCAAGCTTAAACAAGTTTCAGATAAAAACACAAAAACGCATTTATCTCAAAATGCCATGCATTTTTTTTTCAAATCCAACCGCTTGTACTCAGCACATCTATAATTCGACAAACATGCAAACTGCCGAAAATAGTTTATTAATTTAATTAAATCTCTTCTTGTGACATCTTCCAGTCGGCCATAATTATTTTTTTCTTATTCAAATGCAAGGAACGCAACCAATTTGAACGAAAAATTTCACTCAAATGTCAAAAATTAGCAAGATATCTACAGCTTGCTAAATATCCTGCTATGGATAGCTTGCTATCTCAATTATCTTTCTATTTGCCGTCTCCATTAGCTATTTTTATAGTATGCTAATTATCTTTCCCGTGGCCGTGGTGGCTAGTGTGTTGGACTACTACGCATGCTGCTCGGGTTCAATTCCAGCCCGGGTCCAACACCTAAATAAAGTTTTTCACCGTTGCCACCTCTTTCGAATGTCTGACAAGCAATCAAAGAATATCATTTGTCAATGAGCTTCTCAATTCGCCGTTCGGAGTCGGCAAAAAATTGTAGGTCCCTTCCATTCATGCAAAAATATTACACGAACACACAAATGGTTGCAAGAAGCAGGCCCAGGTTCATACCGAGCTGTAGCGCCACCATAAGTACGTAATTATCTTTCTATAAATGTAAGCTCGTGGATACCGGGTGTAAGAATCGAATTAGTAAAAAGGCTGTTGATTTGGACCAGCCAATTGGGTAAACAGTCCGATGAACGACAACTAAATACGTTACTATTCAAAATAGCAACGGAACGGTGAATTATTGTAGAACTGATTTTTGTATATGTATCCTTTATTTTCATTTGTTTGTTGTTGTTTTATTTATTTGTTTCCTTTTTTCCTTGTGTCTTTACAGGTGATTATTTCATTGTCGGCTACGATGGGGAGTTGGCCTTTGATGGTTCTAGCTGGAGCATTAGTATGCATTGCACTGACATCAGCAAAAACCGGTAATTGTAATTTTTAAATTTGATAGTGAATTGTCTAATAAACAAATGTTTTTCTGATAAAAATGTTTTATCTACTTAACAGGTCCCACACACGGCAAAGTAGTAGTTTGCTACATGGCCTCATGGGCTGTCTATCGTCCCGGCAGAGGGTCCTATTCTATTGAAAATTTCGATCCAAATTTGTGCACCCATGTTATCTACGTTCTTGCCGGATTAGATATCACACAGGATTCCATCAAATCCTTAGGTAAGGCTTCGCTTTTGTTTAAACAAAAAATGGCGCAAATTCATAGTCAGCCCATGAATAGTGCCTATAGCTAACTATAGTTACAGCCGGCACTAAATAAAAAAGCCGGCTATAACATTTCGTTATTCATAAACACATTTTTGCCTGTGTATTAGTAAATATCGACTTTTGTATGTTTTTGTAAAGAGATTTGAACGAACAAACCCAAACGTCAAAATATTATATGTGAAATTAATAGCCGACTCTAAATTATTTAAAGCGACGTTCGGCTCATTTTAAATTTCGAGTTGGCTATAAGTTTGAAGTCGACTATAAGGTGACTATGAATAACAAAAAGTATATTTTAGGTTATGTAGGTCAATAAATTCTTTTATTGTGGGCTTTATCTGACTATGAATTTGCACCATTATTATTTTCTTCTATACTCTGTTCAGTTTATATTTTCAGTAGTGGCCTTATGGGGGAGCTTTTTTCAAACACTGTTGCCTGTACATGTATTCACGGCACTCAATTAGAGAAATAGCCACTGAAATAAAAACCAAAGCACTGACTTACACAGGTTTTGTTTTTGTAGTTTTCCACAAATTCGCATACAACCCACCATATCATGACCAGCCAGCTCCACAGTCGATGGCTTAATGATTATGTGTGGGTGGGGCCGCCAATCGCTGTATGTAAGGAAAATAACAACATCAAAACAGGGTTACCATTATTATTATTAAGTTAAAGCTAATCGTTAATGCTTTTCCTGTGGTTTTTGTCAAAGAGCTTTGGGATTTTGTGCTTTGAGAACCAATAAATTTAATTTGAGTATCTGAGGGTATTGCCACATGGCTTTTGTTTTTTCAACTTTCTTGTTTTTCTGGTGAAACAGTTAAAATGAATTTGAACGAATTTTCGATTTTTGTGATTTACAATGAAGGTTATTTGCGCGAGATGAGTTTTGGGTGCGGAAACGAATAATGACTTTTTTTTTTGTTCTTAGCCTATATTTTGTAAGCTAATCGTTTCCGATATATAACATTGCTACACCAAAATACTCGAAAACATGCCCTTTACAACATACCTACATAGGTGGTGTCGACTTTTTACACAATTATCTTTTTTCGTTCAACAAAAAGTGTTGTTTTCAAATAGGCAGATGGCAGCCCATGGGTACTGCTCTCCGATTTGCGGCGATTTTTCATGCTAACTACGGTAACTCAGTCAGAGCTTAAGCTCTAAGAAGGACAGGTTTATGCAAGATATTGCAACCAGACTGAGAGGCGAACGTCCTAACTTCCCTGTACCGCAAATATAAATTGAACAGAGTATAATACATTTTTATAGTACATATAGAGGTTTGTAATGCATAGCTGTTGCCCGACCAGCATTGCCCGTGCACTTTTTTAAAATTTCAATTTGCTTTCACAATCATATTTATCGTAGTACCTACTTACTTAGTTGGCGCTACAGCTCGAGGTGAACCTGGGCCTGCTTCTCGCAACCATTTGTGTGTGTGTGTTATATTTTTGCACGTATGGAAGGGACCTACAGTTTTTTGCCGACTCCGAACGGCGAGTTGAGAAGCTTAATTGTGACAAATGATACTCCTTGATGCTTGTCAAACATTCGAAATAGGTGGGCACTGTGAAAAATGTTTAGGTGTTTGCGGCGGGATTCGAACCCAAGACCGCTGGCTCAGTAGTCCGACGCACTAACCACTTGCACTACGGTGCCCAAATTTATCGTAGTAGGCCGGGCACAAAAGATCAATAGAATGCTATTTCAGTTAATACGCAGAAATTCAAATGTGCCACATACACTACACACGCTATGACGTCACCCACTGCTCCATAGCTGTTAGCTTCGGTCTCCACTGATTGAAAATTGTTGGCAATGATTTCATGAATTATTTTGAGCATAGCTCAGCTCCAGGATAACGTTACAATAACATATTTATATAATTACGCATTCATTGGCAAATGGGCATGTGACCACGGCTATACTCTGAAAACCTTCGTTTCGTTTCACCTTGTTTCGTACTTTTTAGTTAGTTTTCCCCATAGTTGGTTTTTAGTTTTTACAAGCTTTATATTAACTTCACTTTCTGGAGGGCGGAATCTGGGAATCGATTTTACACTCACTTCCAGGCACTCAGGCACAAGACAACAGATACACTATGTGCAAAGAGGATGGAAGAAGAATTAGCAGAACACATTTTGTGTGTTTAGTTAGATCTCGTCATCGTCATTTAGCCAAATTCTACCTCGAGCCTGAGTGCCCCAAGCTTTAATTTATAGTCACACATTAGTAACTCGGAAAAAAATTATTTTTTTACTTTTAGTTCATTAAAGCTTGTTTTTAAAATTTTTTTTTTTTTATCTTTATATTTTAAACTTAATTTTGTATTCCACTATTATTCATTCACTATTCTGAAAACGCTGGCTTAACTTATTCCAAAATTTTCAACTATACCAATTTGAAATCCAGGATCTCCAGCATCCTGGTTAAATTATAAATGTTCCCTCCGCGAAAATTTCCATCGTTTTGGAGAAAGTGATCAGTTATCCCAGTTATCCCATATCAGGGCTATTATTATTTGGATAAACAGTATCACTGTTCTGTTTTTCAAGCTCAGCAGCGTTATCATAATCGGATTCTTCGATTTCATAGAATTAATCTTCAAGTACCTGCTCCATGTGTACCTCTCTTTCCTCTACGGTCATTGGAGAGTGCATTGTAATGTGACGTCATCTTTGATGATCAGGTGCTCCGGTTCAGTTGCAGGTTGATTTGTCTTGAATGATTCCCTTGCTGAACGATGGTGTGTCTTCTTTCTGTTTATGCAGTTCTTTGTTGTTTTTGCTGTTCCTTTTGCTGGCAATGTTCCTGGACCAGGTGTAGCGTCTGGTCTGTGGTGTTTCAGCTTTGCATGATACAGCCAATCACGTTGTGAATATGGCGCATGCCTTACTGAAGCTAAGGAAGGCTTGTTGAGACTGCCGCCACTGTTCTTGCTGCTAGTGTGGTAAGGAGGGAATGCATTTCATCCAGCGTTCAAGTGGGTGGTTTAAGTCATAAATTAATGACGCTCAATTTACAACTATTGTACTATTTTATAGACACCAATGCGGTGTTACAAATAAAAGTATCACTTTAGTGGTTCTATAGGTGAGATCGCTTTTTGCATTTTTTTGCACGAAGGCTTAAAACGGACGAGAACCAGCTAGCCATTCGCGTAAGCCTGCAAGCCGGCTGAAGTCACTAACGTGAAGTTACATGCAACTGTTTTGCACTGCAAGTGTGACCCATGTAAGGAAAAAGCATACGCGAAATTCCGGAAGGGGGCGTGTCTGTGTTAAATAAGTTTAATTTTTCGATGTTATACCTACATATGTCGGAGCAGATCTATAGTTCCTATAAAAATTTGAATCTAGCGCCCTTTTTATACCAGTCGCCATAATTTTTGTAACATAAAACTGTTGCCTCAAAATTAAGCTTAAGATTATGTAAGAAAACATTGTTATGCAAATCCCCAAAAAATAAAAAGCTTTATTAGCATTTATACAACCACATCGGTGGAAACATTCGTTTTTAATTTCTATTCGCTCGTTAATTCGCTATTGCACAGTCTGCACATTTTTATCGCGTAAGTATCAACCGGAATAACACTCGAAGTAGATATTCGACGTTGGCGATGCGAAAAGGCTTCAATCGTTCAACCTACATATGGCCCTGGCTACACGGTCAATCCAATACCGATTCTTTTCAGTGAGACAGGTAGATTTTATGTGAGCTAAAACGAGAAGGGTTGATTTCACCAAAAGCATACCGAAAATCCGATTTGATAATAATTCTCGGTGGAAGATGCATGTTCTTGTCTCAAAGCGTTCCATTTCTCATACATTTTTTCATTTTTTTCCGACCGTCGGAGGGTTCACATCACGGAAAACTCAAAAAAATAATTCTCTGTGCAGGACGGAGCACGGAGATTGTGTGTTCTGTTTTCAAAGTGTTTCCCTCAACACATTTTGCGTGTAGCCACGGGGAAATTTTCAATACCTAGTATGCCATTGACCGTGTAGCCAGGGCCTATGTAGGTACCTACAAAATGTATGTACATATAGCTTTACATTTTTCTTTAATGAAACAAAAATGTCATTTTAAAAAAAAAAACAATTGTTAAAATGTAGTGATTGCAAATTGTAATTGTGGCCATAGTAAAAGCTGGGAACTTCCTCAACACGCTTTCAATTCCTTCTAATTACCAAATTGTTTGTCTATATTCCAGATCCAGAGCGGGATTTGAATGAGGGCAACGGTAAGCGAGGGTTCGAGCGAATCAATGCCTTGAAGAAGACGCATCCGCATTTAAAGGTCAGTTTGGCCATTGGCGGTTGGAGTGAGGGCTCCAGGAACTATTCCATTTTGGCAGCGAATCCAAATCGTCGGCAGAGATTCGTCCAGCAGGTTTCAAGTTTTATTCGGAAGCATAACTTTAACGGTCTGGATTTGGTTTGGATGTATCCCACGCAGAGAGGTGGAGAGGCAAAAGATCGGGGTACATTTGTCCTCTTGGTGAAGGAACTACGTGAAGAATTCAATAAACACAATCTGCTGCTGACGTCAGTTATTAATCCTAAAAAGAGGATAATTGATCAGGCCTACAACATCAGGGAACTGGCCAAGTACTTGGACTTCTTGCATGTCCTTTGCGTTGATTACCACGGCAGTTCGGACAAGAAGGTTGGACCGAGTGCACCGCTGGAATATGATGGGTTCTCAAGTGTTGTAAGCAATCATGTTGGTTAACTACAAATGAAAATTCTAAGAGAAGTCCTTTTTTAGAGATTCACCATTGATTATATAATGGAGTTGGGTTGTCCCGCCTCGAAGATAGTTATGGGTGTTCCGTTTAGTGGATCAACCTTCGAAACAGCCCTGGATGGAAACTTTGGTGATGATACGGAAAATGCTGGCTTCCAGGGTCCATACAGCAGAAGAGACGGTTTCCTCGGGTACAATGAGATATGTCCACTGTTGGGCAACAAAACATCGGGTTGGACAAAATCTTGGGATCAAAGATCTTCCCAGGCAATTGCACGTTTTCGTGATCAAGGTATAACCAAAGTGATAACTTATGACAGTACACGTTCGATAGCCAACAAAGTCCGGTTCGCTATGCAAAAGAATATAGCCGGTGCTTTGGTATGGACTGTGGATACAGATGATTTCCTCGGAGAATGTGAACCAGAGACAGATACCTTCACAGAATTTGGCACCACGCAGGACGTCAAACTAGCGATACTTAGACGAATCAATTCAAACTACCCCCTCTTGAGAACCGTCAACGAGGGTATTTTCCTTGCGTTGGGCGAGATTGAACAGAAGGTCATCCCCAACGATAGGAAGCACAATGACAATAATGAGATTCCACATGCCATATTGGAAGATCATAAATGTAGTGATTTGGGAGCTTCAAATGCTGCAGCGATAGCGCTGAGTTCTGGTCACTTATTCGCTTGTAAGTTTTGTTGCACAAGAAAGGAAAAAAAAAATGTTTAAATGTGTTAGGGAGAAAGAGGTTTACAAAAATAATAAAAAGATTTCTAGAAATTGTGTAAGGCAAGGATTACATTTATAAGTTTAACTCTAAGTCTTACAGAAGTAACTTACAGGAATGTGTGCACTACTGATTAACTTACGGTAAAAAACATTTACGTAAGTTCAGGGCCGGCCTTGCCTTAACCATCTAGATACCCCGAGCGAGTCATGCATTTGGCGCTCTTTTATATTTCATTATTATAAAAAAAAAATTCAATTTTCCAAAATTTTACCCATTCGTTATTACAATGTACGTACATACCTACAGTGTTGATCAAAACTAAAGCACAAAATTCTTCTGCTATGGAAAAAACTGCATAGATTTTATAAAATGTGTGATAAGTTTTTTATTTTAATTGTTTTTATTCATTACTATTATATAAAGACGTAACTTCCAAAAACTTTGTTACCGATGATCTCCGCAAATACTGCACTGATTAATGTGAAATAAATTCTATAATAATCGTTATTTTCGTTTAAACCAGTTAGGCTATGTTTTTATTGTTAAAATGTTGTTTGTTCTTAAGAAAATATATTTTTTTATTTTTGTATACCTATTTTATTGAGGTTGACCCACATATTAACTTCTAACTTTAAAGCAGTTAAACGAATTGGCAAACAAAAAACGTTTGCCTAAAGTTAATATATGTATATACGCAAATTTTAAGACCTCAATCTTTTCTTAACTCTACGTACATGCTGAGAAATAAATAATTAACTATTTTAAAAACATATAATAATTCATGAAATCATTTCCATCAGTGGAGACCGAAGCCAACAGCCATGCAGCAGTGGGTGACGTCATGGTGTGTGTATGTGGCATATTTCAATTTCTGCGTATTTACTGAAATAGCATTCTATTGATGCATTGTGCCCGGCCTACTACGATAAATATGATTGTAAAAGCAAATTCAAATTTTAAAAAAGTGCACGGACATTGGCAGGCGGACAACAGCTGAACCGAAGGCTATAGAAATGTATTAGAATAACAGCTGCAGGTGGGCTCTCTATGTATAAAACATTTCACTGACTGACTGACAGACAACGCCAAAACGCACACACCAAACCGATGGACCTAAAGGGCTGAAATTCGGACAGTACATAGTACATTGCTATAATAACTGAAACATTCACTTAGAGAGAACTTTTTTTAATCTCATCTCTAAGTGGGTGAATTCGGAAAAATCGGCACTCAACAGTGGCAGAGGGGGCGAAGCAAGGCGAGCACGGGTCAGCTAGTTTGTTTATAAAAAGTCGATGAATCAATTTTTTATTCGTTTTTCTTATACTACTATTATTTTGACCGCAGCTGTACCTACTTAGAATTCGGGATACATAACTGGTACGTCATTCTTTTTTACGTAGTGTGTTTCTATTCTGCAAACTTCTTTGTTGTATTTCCAGATCTACGAGTATACCAATGTACCTACACCTAGATATGTACATATGTACATACATATATACCAACATTTAACCTTTATGTTATTTGTTTAGTTAAAAGATATTTTTATAAAAAAATATACCTACGTATCGTGCTTTCTTATCTTACTTTTTATTCATATGGGTTTTTTTTTGACTAAGGACATGAGTAACTTTGTGGTCTTCGTTTTTCCGAAGCAACAATCTGAAAACTATGGTTCTTTTCACGAAGAGAATAATAAGAGCCTACATACATAAATATATCGTAATCGTGGTACAGCAAATCAGTCTTAACTTAGAGTTTGACAAGTTAGTTTGAAGATATAATAATTTTAAATTGTTTTACTTATTATTTTTACAAAGTGTTAAGATAACAATCTAAAAAGTTTTTTTTTCTATGCATGTACTTTAAAAGATTCACAAAGAACTCTTCAACAGTTTTGTTCTTGCACGTTTCGCTGACGCGAGGCTGTTTTTGTGCGAATTAAGGTGTTAAAACTATCAATTGGCTCATATACTCGTATATATACATATATTATTAAGAAAACATAAACAAAATTTCAAAAAAAAGGTAAGTTAATTAATATTGATTCCAAAAAAACATTTAACTAATAAAATAGTAGTACATAGTAGTACATAGTAAATAGTTGGTTTTTTTTTTTATACAAAATTTACAAAGCTTAAAACTTGAAAAATATTATCTGTTGGTGAGGTTGAGATTCAACAACTATATAAATATACTCGTTACTCGTAGAGCTTATGTGCATTTTATGAGTTGTTGGCTTGTTGGGTAGTAGAAAGCTTCTTTTATGTATCTGTGTAGTGTATCTCAGCAACTGTCCATTACTCTGTGGAGTATGCGACTAGGTTCATCCTCTTGCAGTATCTGCTTTCATCTTCTTGTGAAATGAAGAAGATATTTTTCGTCTCGTAGCTTGATGATTATTTGAATTTAGTCCTAATAATCAAGTTCGAGCTTTAATGGCCCATGTGAGTTGGTTAATGCATTTTGTAGATTTCCTTCGATTTGGCTGTTTCTTAGACTCTGGACCTTTATTTTCTATATTTCTACTCCACTGTTTAGTTTTTCATTCCAGGTTCGAATAATTTAAGCTTTGTTGGTTTTTACACAATTCTTTATATGTACTTTCAATTCAAGTTTTGAGTCGCTATCATTAGTATATGTATCTTTTATTTTCATTTGTTTGTTCTTGTTTTATTTATTTGTTTCCTTTTTTCTCTTGTGTCTTTACAGGTGATGATTTCATTGTCGGCTACAATGGGGCGTTGGCCTTTGATGGTTCTAGTTGGAGCATTAGTATGCATTTAATAAATGTAATTTTTAAATTTGATAGTGAATTGTCTAATAAACAAATGTTTTTCTGATAAAAATGTTTTATCTACTTAACAGGTCCCACACACGGCAAAGTAGTAGTTTGCTACATGGCCTCATGGGCTGTCTATCGTCCCGGCAGAGGGTCCTATTCTATTGAAAATTTCGATCCCAATTTGTGCACCCATGTTATCTACGTTCTTGCCGGATTAGATATCACACAGGATTCCATCAAATCCTTAGGTAAGGCTTCGCTTTTGTTTAAACAAAAAATGGCGCAAATTCATAGTCAGCCCATGAATAGTGCCTATAGCTAACTATAGTTACAGCCGGCACTAAATAAAAAAGCCGGCTATAACATTTCGTTATTCATAAACACATTTTTGCCTGTGTATTAGTAAATATCGACTTTTGTATGTTTTTGTAAAGAGATTTGAACGAACAAACCCAAACGTCAAAATATTATATGTGAAATTAATAGCCGACTCTAAATTATTTAAAGCGACGTTCGGCTCATTTTAAATTTCGAGTTGGCTATAAGTTTGAAGTCGACTATAAGGTGACTATGAATAACAAAAAGTATATTTTAGGTTATGTAGGTCAATAAATTCTTTTATTGTGGGCTTTATCTGACTATGAATTTGCACCATTATTATTTTCTTCTATACTCTGTTCAGTTTATATTTTCAGTAGTGGCCTTATGGGGGAGCTTTTTTCAAACACTGTTGCCTGTACATGTATTCACGGCACTCAATTAGAGAAATAGCCACTGAAATAAAAACCAAAGCACTGACTTACACAGGTTTTGTTTTTGTAGTTTTCCACAAATTCGCATACAACCCACCATATCATGACCAGCCAGCTCCACAGTCGATGGCTTAATGATTATGTGTGGGTGGGGCCGCCAATCGCTGTATGTAAGGAAAATAACAACATCAAAACAGGGTTACCATTATTATTATTAAGTTAAAGCTAATCGTTAATGCTTTTCCTGTGGTTTTTGTCAAAGAGCTTTGGGATTTTGTGCTTTGAGAACCAATAAATTTAATTTGAGTATCTGAGGGTATTGCCACATGGCTTTTGTTTTTTCAACTTTCTTGTTTTTCTGGTGAAACAGTTAAAATGAATTTGAACGAATTTTCGATTTTTGTGATTTACAATGAAGGTTATTTGCGCGAGATGAGTTTTGGGTGCGGAAACGAATAATGACTTTTTTTTTTGTTCTTAGCCTATATTTTGTAAGCTAATCGTTTCCGATATATAACATTGCTACACCAAAATACTCGAAAACATGCCCTTTACAACATACCTACATAGGTGGTGTCGACTTTTTACACAATTATCTTTTTTCGTTCAACAAAAAGTGTTGTTTTCAAATAGGCAGATGGCAGCCCATGGGTACTGCTCTCCGATTTGCGGCGATTTTTCATGCTAACTACGGTAACTCAGTCAGAGCTTAAGCTCTAAGAAGGACAGGTTTATGCAAGATATTGCAACCAGACTGAGAGGCGAACGTCCTAACTTCCCTGTACCGCAAATATAAATTGAACAGAGTATAATACATTTTTATAGTACATATAGAGGTTTGTAATGCATAGCTGTTGCCCGACCAGCATTGCCCGTGCACTTTTTTAAAATTTCAATTTGCTTTCACAATCATATTTATCGTAGTACCTACTTACTTAGTTGGCGCTACAGCTCGAGGTGAACCTGGGCCTGCTTCTCGCAACCATTTGTGTGTGTGTGTTATATTTTTGCACGTATGGAAGGGACCTACAGTTTTTTGCCGACTCCCAACGGCGAGTTGAGAAGCTTAATTGTGACAAATGATACTCCTTGATGCTTGTCAGACATTCGAAATAGGTGGGCACTGTGAAAAATGTTTAGGTGTTTGCGGCGGGATTCGAACCCAAGACCGCTGGCTCAGTAGTCCGACGCACTAACCACTTGCACTACGGTGCCCAAATTTATCGTAGTAGGCCGGGCACAAAAGATCAATAGAATGCTATTTCAGTTAATACGCAGAAATTCAAATGTGCCACATACACTACACACGCTATGACGTCACCCACTGCTCCATAGCTGTTAGCTTCGGTCTCCACTGATTGAAAATTGTTGGCAATGATTTCATGAATTATTTTGAGCATAGCTCAGCTCCAGGATAACGTTACAATAACATATTTATATAATTACGCATTCATTGGCAAATGGGCATGTGACCACGGCTATACTCTGAAAACCTTCGTTTCGTTTCACCTTGTTTCGTACTTTTTAGTTAGTTTTCCCCATAGTTGGTTTTTAGTTTTTACAAGCTTTATATTAACTTCACTTTCTGGAGGGCGGAATCTGGGAATCGATTTTACACTCACTTCCAGGCACTCAGGCACAAGACAACAGATACACTATGTGCAAAGAGGATGGAAGAAGAATTAGCAGAACACATTTTGTGTGTTTAGTTAGATCTCGTCATCGTCATTTAGCCAAATTCTACCTCGAGCCTGAGTGCCCCAAGCTTTAATTTATAGTCACACATTAGTAACTCGGAAAAAAATTATTTTTTTACTTTTAGTTCATTAAAGCTTGTTTTTAAAATTTTTTTTTTTTTATCTTTATATTTTAAACTTAATTTTGTATTCCACTATTATTCATTCACTATTCTGAAAACGCTGGCTTAACTTATTCCAAAATTTTCAACTATACCAATTTGAAATCCAGGATCTCCAGCATCCTGGTTAAATTATAAATGTTCCCTCCGCGAAAATTTCCATCGTTTTGGAGAAAGTGATCAGTTATCCCAGTTATCCCATATCAGGGTTATTATTATTTGGATAAACAGTATCACTGTTCTGTTTTTCAAGCTCAGCAGCGTTATCATAATCGGATTCTTCGATTTCATAGAATTAATCTTCAAGTACCTGCTCCATGTGTACCTCTCTTTCCTCTACGGTCATTGGAGAGTGCATTGTAATGTGACGTCATCTTTGATGATCAGGTGCTCCGGTTCAGTTGCAGGTTGATTTGTCTTGAATGATTCCCTTGCTGAACGATGGTGTGTCTTCTTTCTGTTTATGCAGTTCTTTGTTGTTTTTGCTGTTCCTTTTGCTGGCAATGTTCCTGGACCAGGTGTAGCGTCTGGTCTGTGGTGTTTCAGCTTTGCATGATACAGCCAATCACGTTGTGAATATGGCGCATGCCTTACTGAAGCTAAGGAAGGCTTGTTGAGACTGCCGCCACTGTTCTTGCTGCTAGTGTGGTAAGGAGGGAATGCATTTCATCCAGCGTTCAAGTGGGTGGTTTAAGTCATAAATTAATGACGCTCAATTTACAACTATTGTACTATTTTATAGACACCAATGCGGTGTTACAAATAAAAGTATCACTTTAGTGGTTCTATAGGTGAGATCGCTTTTTGCATTTTTTTGCACGAAGGCTTAAAACGGACGAGAACCAGCTAGCCATTCGCGTAAGCCTGCAAGCCGGCTGAAGTCACTAACGTGAA
The DNA here is from genome assembly GCA_949775065.1 of Brachyopa scutellaris. Taxonomy (NCBI): domain Eukaryota; kingdom Metazoa; phylum Arthropoda; class Insecta; order Diptera; family Syrphidae; genus Brachyopa; species Brachyopa scutellaris. The sequence continues at coordinate 109,457,030 of OX459113.1, forward strand.
GTTACATGCAACTGTTTTGCACTGCAAGTGTGACCCATGTAAGGAAAAAGCATACGCGAAATTCCGGAAGGGGGCGTGTCTGTGTTAAATAAGTTTAATTTTTCGATGTTATACCTACATATGTCGGAGCAGATCTATAGTTCCTATAAAAATTTGAATCTAGCGCCCTTTTTATACCAGTCGCCATAATTTTTGTAACATAAAACTGTTGCCTCAAAATTAAGCTTAAGATTATGTAAGAAAACATTGTTATGCAAATCCCCAAAAAATAAAAAGCTTTATTAGCATTTATACAACCACATCGGTGGAAACATTCGTTTTTAATTTCTATTCGCTCGTTAATTCGCTATTGCACAGTCTGCACATTTTTATCGCGTAAGTATCAACCGGAATAACACTCGAAGTAGATATTCGACGTTGGCGATGCGAAATGGCTTCAATCGTTCAACCTACATATGGCCCTGGCTACACGGTCAATCCAATACCGATTCTTTTCAGTGAGACAGGTAGATTTTATGTGAGCTAAAACGAGAAGGGTTGATTTCACCAAAAGCATACCGAAAATCCGATTTGATAATAATTCTCGGTGGAAGATGCATGTTCTTGTCTCAAAGCGTTCCATTTCTCATACATTTTTTCATTTTTTTCCGACCGTCGGAGGGTTCACATCACGGAAAACTCAAAAAAATAATTCTCTGTGCAGGACGGAGCACGGAGATTGTGTGTTCTGTTTTCAAAGTGTTTCCCTCAACACATTTTGCGTGTAGCCACGGGGAAATTTTCAATACCTAGTATGCCATTGACCGTGTAGCCAGGGCCTATGTAGGTACCTACAAAATGTATGTACATATAGCTTTACATTTTTCTTTAATGAAACAAAAATGTCATTTTAAAAAAAAAAACAATTGTTAAAATGTAGTGATTGCAAATTGTAATTGTGGCCATAGTAAAAGCTGGGAACTTCCTCAACACGCTTTCAATTCCTTCTAATTACCAAATTGTTTGTCTATATTCCAGATCCAGAGCGGGATTTGAATGAGGGCAACGGTAAGCGAGGGTTCGAGCGAATCAATGCCTTGAAGAAGACGCATCCGCATTTAAAGGTCAGTTTGGCCATTGGCGGTTGGAGTGAGGGCTCCAGGAACTATTCCATTTTGGCAGCGAATCCAAATCGTCGGCAGAGATTCGTCCAGCAGGTTTCAAGTTTTATTCGGAAGCATAACTTTAACGGTCTGGATTTGGTTTGGATGTATCCCACGCAGAGAGGTGGAGAGGCAAAAGATCGGGGTACATTTGTCCTCTTGGTGAAGGAACTACGTGAAGAATTCAATAAACACAATCTGCTGCTGACGTCAGTTATTAATCCTAAAAAGAGGATAATTGATCAGGCCTACAACATCAGGGAACTGGCCAAGTACTTGGACTTCTTGCATGTCCTTTGCGTTGATTACCACGGCAGTTCGGACAAGAAGGTTGGACCGAGTGCACCGCTGGAATATGATGGGTTCTCAAGTGTTGTAAGCAATCATGTTGGTTAACTACAAATGAAAATTCTAAGAGAAGTCCTTTTTTAGAGATTCACCATTGATTATATAATGGAGTTGGGTTGTCCCGCCTCGAAGATAGTTATGGGTGTTCCGTTTAGTGGATCAACCTTCGAAACAGCCCTGGATGGAAACTTTGGTGATGATACGGAAAATGCTGGCTTCCAGGGTCCATACAGCAGAAGAGACGGTTTCCTCGGGTACAATGAGATATGTCCACTGTTGGGCAACAAAACATCGGGTTGGACAAAATCTTGGGATCAAAGATCTTCCCAGGCAATTGCACGTTTTCGTGATCAAGGTATAACCAAAGTGATAACTTATGACAGTACACGTTCGATAGCCAACAAAGTCCGGTTCGCTATGCAAAAGAATATAGCCGGTGCTTTGGTATGGACTGTGGATACAGATGATTTCCTCGGAGAATGTGAACCAGAGACAGATACCTTCACAGAATTTGGCACCACGCAGGACGTCAAACTAGCGATACTTAGACGAATCAATTCAAACTACCCTCTCTTGAGAACCGTCAACGAGGGTATTTTCCTTGCGTTGGGCGAGATTGAACAGAAGGTCATCCCCAACGATAGGAAGCACAATGACAATAATGAGATTCCACATGCCATATTGGAAGATCATAAATGTAGTGATTTGGGAGCTTCAAATGCTGCAGCGATAGCGCTGAGTTCTGGTCACTTATTCGCTTGTAAGTTTTGTTGCACAAGAAAGGAAAAAAAAAATGTTTAAATGTGTTAGGGAGAAAGAGGTTTACAAAAATAATAAAAAGATTTCTAGAAATTGTGTAAGGCAAGGATTACATTTATAAGTTTAACTCTAAGTCTTACAGAAGTAACTTACAGGAATGTGTGCACTACTGATTAACTTACGGTAAAAAACATTTACGTAAGTTCAGGGCCGGCCTTGCCTTAACCATCTAGATACCCCGAGCGAGTCATGCATTTGGCGCTCTTTTATATTTCATTATTATAAAAAAAAAATTCAATTTTCCAAAATTTTACCCATTCGTTATTACAATGTACGTACATACCTACAGTGTTGATCAAAACTAAAGCACAAAATTCTTCTGCTATGGAAAAAACTGCATAGATTTTATAAAATGTGTGATAAGTTTTTTATTTTAATTGTTTTTATTCATTACTATTATATAAAGACGTAACTTCCAAAAACTTTGTTACCGATGATCTCCGCAAATACTGCACTGATTAATGTGAAATAAATTCTATAATAATCGTTATTTTCGTTTAAACCAGTTAGGCTATGTTTTTATTGTTAAAATGTTGTTTGTTCTTAAGAAAATATATTTTTTTATTTTTGTATACCTATTTTATTGAGGTTGACCCACATATTAACTTCTAACTTTAAAGCAGTTAAACGAATTGGCAAACAAAAAACGTTTGCCTAAAGTTAATATATGTATATACGCAAATTTTAAGACCTCAATCTTTTCTTAACTCTACGTACATGCTGAGAAATAAATAATTAACTATTTTAAAAACATATAATAATTCATGAAATCATTTCCATCAGTGGAGACCGAAGCCAACAGCCATGCAGCAGTGGGTGACGTCATGGTGTGTGTATGTGGCATATTTCAATTTCTGCGTATTTACTGAAATAGCATTCTATTGATGCATTGTGCCCGGCCTACTACGATAAATATGATTGTAAAAGCAAATTCAAATTTTAAAAAAGTGCACGGACATTGGCAGGCGGACAACAGCTGAACCGAAGGCTATAGAAATGTATTAGAATAACAGCTGCAGGTGGGCTCTCTATGTATAAAACATTTCACTGACTGACTGACAGACAACGCCAAAACGCACACACCAAACCGATGGACCTAAAGGGCTGAAATTCGGACAGTACATAGTACATTGCTATAATAACTGAAACATTCACTTAGAGAGAACTTTTTTTAATCTCATCTCTAAGTGGGTGAATTCGGAAAAATCGGCACTCAACAGTGGCAGAGGGGGCGAAGCAAGGCGAGCACGGGTCAGCTAGTTTGTTTATAAAAAGTCGATGAATCAATTTTTTATTCGTTTTTCTTATACTACTATTATTTTGACCGCAGCTGTACCTACTTAGAATTCGGGATACATAACTGGTACGTCATTCTTTTTTACGTAGTGTGTTTCTATTCTGCAAACTTCTTTGTTGTATTTCCAGATCTACGAGTATACCAATGTACCTACACCTAGATATGTACATATGTACATACATATATACCAACATTTAACCTTTATGTTATTTGTTTAGTTAAAAGATATTTTTATAAAAAAATATACCTACGTATCGTGCTTTCTTATCTTACTTTTTATTCATATGGGTTTTTTTTTGACTAACGACATGAGTAACTTTGTGGTCTTCGTTTTTCCGAAGCAACAATCTGAAAACTATGGTTCTTTTCACGAAGAGAATAATAAGAGCCTACATACATAAATATATCGTAATCGTGGTACAGCAAATCAGTCTTAACTTAGAGTTTGACAAGTTAGTTTGAAGATATAATAATTTTAAATTGTTTTACTTATTATTTTTACAAAGTGTTAAGATAACAATCTAAAAAGTTTTTTTTTCTATGCATGTACTTTAAAAGATTCACAAAGAACTCTTCAACAGTTTTGTTCTTGCACGTTTCGCTGACGCGAGGCTGTTTTTGTGCGAATTAAGGTGTTAAAACTATCAATTGGCTCATATACTCGTATATATACATATATTATTAAGAAAACATAAACAAAATTTCAAAAAAAAGGTAAGTTAATTAATATTGATTCCAAAAAAACATTTAACTAATAAAATAGTAGTACATAGTAGTACATAGTAAATAGTTGGTTTTTTTTTTTATACAAAATTTACAAAGCTTAAAACTTGAAAAATATTATCTGTTGGTGAGGTTGAGATTCAACAACTATATAAATATACTCGTTACTCGTAGAGCTTATGTGCATTTTATGAGTTGTTGGCTTGTTGGGTAGTAGAAAGCTTCTTTTATGTATCTGTGTAGTGTATCTCAGCAACTGTCCATTACTCTGTGGAGTATGCGACTAGGTTCATCCTCTTGCAGTATCTGCTTTCATCTTCTTGTGAAATGAAGAAGATATTTTTCGTCTCGTAGCTTGATGATTATTTGAATTTAGTCCTAATAATCAAGTTCGAGCTTTAATGGCCCATGTGAGTTGGTTAATGCATTTTGTAGATTTCCTTCGATTTGGCTGTTTCTTAGACTCTGGACCTTTATTTTCTATATTTCTACTCCACTGTTTAGTTTTTCATTCCAGGTTCGAATAATTTAAGCTTTGTTGGTTTTTACACAATTCTTTATATGTACTTTCAATTCAAGTTTTGAGTCGCTATCATTAGTATATGTATCTTTTATTTTCATTTGTTTGTTCTTGTTTTATTTATTTGTTTCCTTTTTTCTCTTGTGTCTTTACAGGTGATGATTTCATTGTCGGCTACAATGGGGCGTTGGCCTTTGATGGTTCTAGTTGGAGCATTAGTATGCATCGCACTGACATCAGCAAAAACCGGTAAAAATACCTCTTTGATATGTAATATTTTAATGTGAAAGTGAATAGTCTAATAAACAAATGTTTTTCTGATAAAAAATGTTCTCTCTACTTAACATTTGAATTTTACAATGTTTTAGTACTTGGGGCAGATCATTGTTGAACAGAGTAAAAAACAAAGGCCCCAGAATAGATCCCTGTGGGACACCTGCATTAGTTGCTATAAACTTCGAGTTAAATCCGCCTGCAGAAACAGCTTGAGTTCTACCACAAAGGTAACTATAGACTAACTTTAAAGCCGTAGCTTCAAAGTGAAAGTTATTTCTGAGCTTAAGTAATAGCAAATTGTGCGGAACAGTGTCGAAAGCCTTTGAAAAATCTAGTAGCACCAGAGATGATACCTGATCTTTATCCATTTCTACACACAAGTCATCAACTAGATTTAATATTGCTGTCGTACAACTATGGCGTGCTCTAAAACCGGATTGAACATTCGTAAGCAAGTTGTCGTCATTAAGGTGATTCCAAATCTGCCAGCTAACTAGTTTTTCGAAGACTTTCGAAAGAAATGTCAAAATAGAAATAGGCCGATACTCTTTTGTGCGACTAGTTGATGTTTTCAGCAATGGGACAATTTTCGATCTTTTCCAGTCTAGGGGATATATGGAGGAAGTGAGAATGCTATTGTATATATATGTGATATAAGGCAATATTTGTTGAATAATAATTCTCAGAAACCTAGGATGCATGAGGTCTAGACCAATCGCATCCGATTTAATTCCATGAACAGCTTTCAAAACATCCAGCTCAATTACTCTATTGAATTGAAAACTATTATTATATTCTATTTGCATCCGACTAGAAAATAATTCTTCACTAATATCGGGGACTGTTTCAGACGTAAGCGCACCGTAGCGCAAGTGGTTAGTGCGTCGGACTACTGAGCCAGCGGTCTTGGGTTCGAATCCCGCCGCAAACACCTAAAAAGTTTTTCACAGTGCCCACCTCTTTCGAATGTCTGACAAGCATCAAAGAGTATCATTTGTCACGATTGAGCTTCTCAACTCGCCGTTCGGAGTCGGCAAAAAACTGTAGGTCCCTTCCATTCGTGCAAAAATATAACACGCACACACAAATGGTTGCGAGAAGCAGGCCCAGGTTCACCTCGAGCTGTAGCGCCAACTAAGTAAGTAAGTAAGTTTCAGACGTAATAAAGGCACTGGCGAACAGTTCGTTTAATTCATCTAAATCAGATTCAACAGGAGCAGAGCATTTTTGTTTGCTGATACCTATGCTCTTTATATTGCTCCAAGTTTTTTTGGTTGACATATTAGGCTTAAACTTGGTAGCAAAAAACTTCTCCTTGGATTTTCTGATTTCCGCAGTTACTAAGTTCCGCAATCTTTTAAATTCTGCGCGAAGGACGGGCAATCTGAATCTTTTCCACCTCTTATACGCAGTATTTCTATTTAATATGAGAGAGTGGATTCTCTTATTAAGCCATTTGCATTCTCGATTACGGATTACTATTTGTTTTAGAGGAACATGCGTCTCAAAAAGATTATTTATTGAATCAGTAAGAAAATGCACTTGTTCCTCAACAGAAGGCATAAAGTAGATGCTCTTCCAGTCAGTATACTCTACATCATCTTTTAAAGCATCTGAATCAATTGCTTTAAAATTGCGAAACTGTAACATTTTCCTATTTTCTCTTTTTTCGTGAGGTAAATTGTAAATTAAAAATATGAGATCATGTTTAGAAAATCCAGGGACGCTTAGTTGAATATAAAAATTAATACAATCCGCTCTATTAACTAAAAATACATCAAGGAGCGTTGAGGTTGTTGCACTGAAATGAGGCGGATATAAGGTATTAACGGAGGAGATGTGTAAAGATTTTAGTGTATTCGAAAAATTGAGAACATATGTATCCCTATCATTTAACAGATTTATGTTTAGGTCACCGGCGACAATAATGTGGTTATAATTAAGTCCAATATTTTCAATAAGTCTTGTAACAATACTTGTATCGAGAATATTGGGTGGCTTGTATATCACCCCTAACAAACATTTACTAAAGCCGCACTGAGCTTCAATGAAAATAAACTCAGTGTTGTCATTTTCATTTGATGTTATTATAACTTTAGATGGAATACATTCTTTAATGAAAATAGCTACACCTCCCCCGCGCCTACCAACACGATCAGCTCTGTATAATCTAAAACCGTCAATATTAATTGAGATGTTGCTTATGCTACAAGACAGCCATGTCTCCGAAACACACACAATATCGGCTCTTGTCTCATTAAAGATACCCCTAAATTCATCTAAATGTTTTGACAAACTTTGAGCATTTATGTGGCAAACTGATAGTCCTGAGTATATTTTATAAAAAATATCCAACATTGTACGTGTACTATTAAACTCTTCATTGTTGACATAGAATGCTCACTCTCCAACCTTTCAGGTCCATCACTCATAATTTATGAAACGAAAATATGGAAATCAACCTTATTTGAGAGTGAACAACAACAGCAGCTTCGAAAACAACCCTAACACAATTTACAGAATGTTGACTAGAGAAAACAACAATATAAAAACTAGCTAAACCTAACATTTTAAATTTTGTTAAAAAATTAAATTGAGTTAAGCAAAGAAGAATTTGTTTCACAGTTTGAAGTTCGCTGTTGTATAGCTCTGGCATCGTCGGGCGGATGATCATCGATATCATTTGGTAAGTTGTCATCCGCATGTTTTTGTTTATGCGTGCAGGCAATTTCGCTCAGCTTTTCCAAGTTGGGTATGGTGACAGCTGCTGTATTTATATCAGCCTTCACAAATACATGGCCACGAATTGTAAAAACAGACACAAGTTGACGTTGAGGTTTAAGTCGGATGGCATGTCGCAAGATTGTGCGGTTGTTGTTGGTAAGGCTTTCGTGAATATAAATTTTACTATCGGAATCATAGCCAGCATCTCTTAAATTAATTTGCCGCGAGTGCGTTTTTCGTAAATTTCCTACTTTCGTATTTGTCGTGCGATGAACAAAACTTAAGAATGATTACAGAGTCCCGATTCGGTTTAGCTCTAAAAATTCTGCTAAGTAGTGGCGGCTGGAAACCAATCGTGTGACACAAGTGATTGAACATATTTTTGAGGTTCTCATCCGGTAGAAAAGGAATTCCAACGATAATAGCGTCCGTTTCAAAGTTCTTGTGGTGAAGTGCTTCAAGTTTAGTTTTGAGGTCTTTAATTTCGTTGCACAAACTCGGTTCAGGCTGGTGTTGCTGGTCTTGTTTTTGTTGGAGTTGTGTTTTTAGCATGTCAACTTCCAATTTCAAACAGCTGATATTGCCTGTACAGTCTTTGAGTGCAGATATACGACTTTTTAATATATTAAGCTCTTTATCAACCTCTTCAAACTTCTCGGACAGGTGGCTTTCAATGTGGCTTATTCTCGTCGATAAGTTTTGTTCTATGGCACTAAGCCTATTCAAAATCGACTCACCTTGATCATCTATTTTCTTGGACAGCAGAAGTGTATTTTTGTCTGACGTCATCAGTCCGGTACATGTCGATTGTGGATGTGAGGGTGACGACGTAGGCGTACTTCTTAGTGATGGTTTATTTAGCCTGGTGCCATGTGTATGTGACATTGTATATGTGAATTGAGTGTTTATTTTTAACTATTTTATTTTATATAATTATATGTAAGTATGTTTCTATTGATTTTTGTAAGACTTTAAATTAACTTTACTTTAGGCAAATGGTATTGTTTTGAATTTTAAGTTAAAAAAAACTGTGTTCGCAATTGGTTAGTGCGATTTTAGAGTGTGGCACAATATATTAAATTCAAAATTAGATATTAAAAGCTGTATAGATTTTGCCGCGCTTAAACAGACGTCTACTCCATTTGACTTTCACTCTATGATTTTCTCACAAAATATTCATCCCCATCGCATTGACTGAGAAAAAAGCGATGCAGGTATAAAAAGCCACCGCAATTGCTGCGATACTTCTGGTATGTATTTTAAACCCGAGTGTGACATTCGAACCGCATATTCCCCTAAGCGGTGGTATGTGATACCGCTTATGAAATACAAAAACACCGCATACACCGCCACTACGCACCAGATATGTATTTGCACGTGATCGTATTTTTGGCAAAGCGGAAGCAAGAACGAAATGAACAATGCGGTGTTATTAGAGGTGGAGAAATATCGATAGTCAGTGCCATCGATAGTTCTCGATAGTTGGCTTTTGACTATCGATAGTCATCGATATATATCGATAGTTTTTTCCTCTTAAGGGTTACAGCTTTTCTCACCGAGAGAGATAAGATTCTAAGTAATAATGCTCCTATTCCTAAGTTGCTGACTCATAAAACGGGGAATCCCCTTTTTAAGTTAAGAGAAAGACAAACAATAATGCTCCCATTTCGACGTTGCTGACGGGGAATTACCTTTTAAAGTTAAAACAATTTTGACAGTTGGCTTATGATTGGGTTCCTCCGTGAAATTTCAAATAAACTCCGTTCGTTAGGTATCGACCAGGTAAAGAAATTTTTAAAATTCTATATTTAAAAGGCTATCGAAAACAATCGATTGTGGTCAAAAAGTATCGATTGTTTTCATGTGTACCTATGCTACTTGGCGGGGTTTCGGGTGGTATACATACAGTGCTAGCGCGCTCATATGATAGCATTGTATGTGAAACCACTCCCATCAAGCTCTTTTCCAACAGAAATATTGAGAGCGTGAGAGCTGTCGAGCTTACGACTCACAAGTATGACGGACTTATGTATTTCTTTTTTCAAGTAGGTGGGTGAAATTTGAATGAAATCATAGGTGCCGTGAAATAACGCCAAGTGAAATAAGGCCAACTTTGTGAAAGTGAAATAAGGCCAAACGAATTTGCTAATCCAAAGTGAAATAAGGCCAAATCAATTCTGCCACAGTGTAATCGACGAAATGGTCAGACTCACATTTTCTTTTTTTTTACAAATCTGCAGAAGTAGCTTATAAATATTATCGTTTTCAAAAGCTCTCTCAAAAAATTCGCGCGAATTGTTTGCTATTATTTTTTTCAATAAGAAAAACTAAATGCGTGAATGTGTGTACGCTAAAAGAAACTGATAAAAAATCGTTTAAAACACAAATAAATTAAGAAAAAGTTCAGGATTTTGATGAACAAACATTAAATGCCGATTAAACGTAAATTCTTTTGATTTCTTACGAGAAAATTCGCATTATTTTCCATGCATGAAGTGCATGAAAAACAACAACAACAATACCAACGATCCTGTGTCCAATTTGTATATAAATTGTTGGAAATAGCACAGGAATCTTCTGCTAAAAGTTTATATTAACGCAATATATATTAACATGTTTATTTATGTATAATGTACACACATATGTACCTAGAATATTATTCTATACATTTAAAATTAGGGGATCAAAACTATTGAGTCATATGTGTTATCTTTTATGATTCAAACTTCTTAGGGGGGTAATTGATTTATAAGGGGAAAGTGAATTAATGCCAAATTGGTCTTATTTCACTTTCACAAAGTGAAATAAGGCCAAACGTTAAAATGCGTGAATGTATTATTTCACTTTTATAGAGTGAAATAAGACCAAATTCCAAAATTTGGCCTTATTTCACTTGGCATTATTTCATGGCACCAAATCATATGAGTAAAACAGGGACGTGCCGTGATATTCTAATCAGGGTGTTCTCCTTTTTTTTTTTTGTTAGATAATAACGTCTTTTCTCAGTTTTCTCCAGGGCCACGACGAGGACGTTAAGTAAACAAGGCCAACCAAACAAACCACACAACCAACATTTTCCTTCATAGTTAAAAAACTGAAAATGTCTACTAAAAGATTTACTTTTAATTTCCACCTTACAAATCTAATCCGGAAGAGACGGTGTTGGCCTTCCAGAACTAATTATTTCCAGTTTTTCTTCCGAATTTAATTGCGAATATGGTTTCTCCAAACATTTTTCGATAGCGCATCGACAGGTTATATTTTTCTCTTATATACTTTGGCTTAAAAGAACGACATGCACATCTTACTACTGCCAAAATGCGAATGAACAATGATTAGTAGGCGTGTTTTTTTTTTGTAACCCGTATAGAGACTCCGAAAAAGATTTGAGAGTAAAAATAAGACTGGATAATTATCCAGGCTGTATTTAACATGGTAAACATGCTGCTGAAACATGTTTAGCCTATATAGGCTTGCAAAAAAAAAAAAACGACTAGTGTTGTGTTGCTTTTTGCATTCGCTTCAGTCGATATGGAGAATGGAGTTCTACAAATATAGAGCACATCGAAATCGAACAAAAACTAATATCAAGACTCAAGAGACGAGAATCGAACAAAATTCAACCAAACAAACGTTAACATGCGAAATTAAACAGAGTATGAAAAGCAACATAATACCCACAGCCACAGCTAACATCTTGATCACTAAAGAAAAGGATAGAAAAGGTGTTACATCGATCCTGGGTGCGCAGTTCTCTGGAGAACCCAAATTCATGTTTTTGTACAGACGATGTTGGGACTTTGAATGTGGTAGAATTTTTTTTTATATGGATATTTCCGTTGGGTTGGTGCGCTAGTAAATGGAGAACAACCGGGCGAGTCGACGTCAAACTGAATTTGTTTTGTTGGTTTGGATAGGTTGATAAAGCTTTGAAAGTATGTATGACGGCGCGCGCCGTTCGATTTACTTACGAAAAGAGGAGAATATTTTGTTCGACGTCAATTTGTATTGAATGGTTTATATACATTCTGGTATTGGGATTTTGACTGCGGTGTTTGGTTTGGTTGATTTGGCTATGACGCGACGGTGGAATGTTTTACTGTTTCACACTGCAAATCCATCGACTTCGAAATAATCAATCACAACAACCGAACTGTTCTATAGTCAAAACACAACTCATCGTCCAAATCGGGGGCGAAGTTTCATAAAGTATCGTCGCAGGGATCAGGTAGACATACGCCGCGTGAGAACGTAGACGTTTGAATGAATTTGCGGCATAACAGAGTGAACAGAAGTGGATGTTAAAGCAGAATTTTTAATTGAACATTTTTGAATTACAACTCAGCGTTATTGTTAGCGCATGTACATAAACAAATACATTTTTCATAAAGATGGATTTCGTTGGAGTGTGGGGAGAACACCTGCGTACCATAGAATAAACGTCACTGGAGTAAAACCCATTGTATGCGTGTGAGTGTGTATGTGCTCAAAAATATACAGTGAATAAGCCAAAACAAAAGTCATAGGTAACTCATAACTCATAACTAGAGACCGGATTATATGCAACATAAAAAACATGAAATATGCATGCAAATATGCATGAAAATTACTTAAAATATGCATAAAAAGTGTCAAAATATGCAACATTAAAAACAAAAAAAATATTAGTTTCAAGATTTTTATTTCTAACTCAGCACAGTATTAGTAATAGAAATACTAATTAGTAGTATATAAAACGAATGGAGTTAGCAGTTCTTAAATTTATTTGTTAATTTTATAAGCGTAAATCTATCAGGTATTGCTCCAAATGTTCGGTGTGCCTTCGATCAGTGAAAATGTCTTTGTAAGTGGAAAAGAACCGTTCCACATCCACTGAAGTAACTGGGCAGTACTTGAATTGGGGTGCCAGGTTAGCACTTATCGGTTCTGGCAAAAGTGCACCCGTCCCATTGATAAAACTATTTACTTGGCGCAAAGATTCGAAGCCTGGTTTATTGCTCAAACATTTTTCAATTTCTGATTAAGTTTACCGCGGAATATATCTGACAATGCGGAATTCCTTCTGCGTATTTTATTTATTCTCAACAAATTCCATCAACGCCATACCCTGAGTGTCGAGCTTTTTAATACTCGCGATATTGGGAAAAAGGAGTGCTAATCACAGCAATGTTTTTTTTACAGCTGGGGTTGTTAACCGCTTCCTTGGATTTACAAACTGCTACAGCCTCCATACTATCGAAGTCTGTAATTACGGCTTTGATGTACTCAAAATGTTCACTGTAGAACAGCACAGCCTCAATCCACGTTCCCCACCGAGTTATCTCTGGTTCAGGAGGTAAAGGCACATTCGGCAGCTTTTCTTTAAAGGCTTTGATGGGATGGGCACTTTCTTTGTCGATGAAATGAGTCTATTTACACTGTCAAACTATAGACTGGATTATATGTACGTCTGCTCTACCTTTTCCCCCGTGAATCGTGGTGCCGCCAAGTAGGTTTGTAGCGAAAATATGCATCATCACTAGATTTTCAGTATAATATGCAAAACTATGCAATAACCGGGAAAAATGGTAAAAATATGCAAATGCTTATAATCCGGTCTCTACTCATAGCATTGCGCAGGCTATAATATGTATGTACATATTATATTTCTTTGTCTGGATTTCGGGAAAATATGAATTTTGTGTTTTAGTTGATCTGTTCTGTGCCAAAAATGCAAAGTATGATTATTGACTATTTGAACGAGAATAAAACTGATATTTACATGTAAGGATGGTTAAAAACTATTGTTTAATTTTATTAAGTATATAGTATAATACATAGTACATACATACATACGTACATACATAGTATGTATATAGCTTAGTTTAGTTAGATGGAGTTTAGTTTTTATTATAATTTTGTTCAAATTAAAGCCAACGAAGCTAATATTTTAATTATGGAGCTTACTCATGCAGTTGCGGAGCATGCGGTAACTAATCTACGCAGGTAATTGTGGTCGCCGTGGCCGTGGTGGTTAGTGCGTTGGACTACTTCGCACGCTGCCCGGGTTCAATCCCAGCAAACACCTAAACGTTTTTTCAGGGTACCACCTCTTACGAATGTCTGACAAGCAATCAAAGAGTATCATTTGCCATGATACTCCTCTCAACTCGCCGTTCGGAGTCGGCAAAAACTGTAGGTCCCTTCCATTTCGTGAAAAAAATAACACGCACAGTCCCATTTTATGCCTAGAGTACTAGTGACATCAGAATCTTTTAGTATTTAGTATTTAGTATTTATTTATTTTCATTTCATTTTAGCTTACAATATTAAATAACAATATCTATAAAGTTTTATAACCACTGTTGTTTCTCCCTATTCTAAGATAATATTTTATATATTTCATTTTAAAATAATAAATTATATATATCATTTTAATTAAAAGTTTAGTTTAAATTAATTAATTTTTTATTAAACAAAAGAAAAAGGAAAAAGGAATAATTAATTTGTCATCTATTAACCATGAATTAATTGTTGAAATGGTGTATACACTTTGTGGTAAGAATACCAGTTTCAAGTGCATTATTTATCTAATATAAAATTGATTTATTTACCAAAGAGAGCCGCGCTGAGAAGTATAATAAAGAGCAATTAAAACAAAAACAAGAAAAAGAACAAAGTTAAGGGGGGAGAGAGCAAAAAGTCAATCAATCATAAGAAGTTAGATTATGAGTTAAAACAAAGATAACATTTCGAGACGGAATTTAGAAGGCAATTTATGAATTAAAAATAGGTTTATAAGACATTACTAATTTCTTAATCAAGTATCAATATCTTCACTAAGTTACTACGGAAATCAAATCCTCTACACCTGATCTGGAAAGTAGCCAGTATCTGAGATTTTTAATGTTAAGGTCTTTATTTTGTTGACTTGTCAATGAACCTTCAGATATCTGTGATTTATTGCTCTGCCACTTGGACAGCTCGAACCCCGCCGACTTCAAAATGAACGATCGCGACTATTTTCTGCGATCGGCTAGCGAGAAACTTAGGCCACTTGCGCAATTATTTCCCAAAAAAGAGCGAAAACGACTACGACGATATCGAGGAAACAATTCTTAACTTTCTCGCTTGCAGGAATGCGACGAACGAAAAACGACAATTTTAGTATTTCGTACAAGTCAACAAGGACTTAATCCAAGTTTAAGAAAAGATCCATTCTTTCGTTATCGTCGTCGCTGTTCGATCCTATGGGTCTGTTGAGTCCCATCATAATAAAAGCCAAGGTAATACTCCAGAACTTGCGCAAATTCTGTTGCTTACGTCATTTGTTTTGGTATGAATTTAGTGACATTTATGAAAGTTTGCCCGAATTGTGGTAGGTGAAGGGTGAGTCATATGAGGAACGCGCATGCTAGTGGATAGCAAAATAAATTTGCACAAACGAAAATTTGCGCAAACCGAAAATTTGCGCATTCTTGCATGCCTGTGAATACCCACATTTAATGAAACAAAAATGCCATTACTAAAAAAAACAATCGTTAAAATTTAGTGATTGCAAATTGTACGCCCAGTGGCCATAGTAAAAGCTGTGAACTTCTTCAACTCGCTTTCAATTCCTTCTAATTACCAAATTGTTTGTTTATATTCCAGATCCAGAGCGGGATTTGAATGAAGACAACGGTAAGCGAGGGTTCGAGCGAATGAATGCCTTGAAGAAGACGCATCCGCATTTAAAGGTCAGTTTGGCGATTGGCGGTTTGCAAGAGGGCTCCAAGAACTATTCCATTTTGGCAGCGGATCCAAATCGTCGGCAGAGATTCGTCCAGCAAGCTTCAAGTTTTATTCGGAAGCATAACTTTGACGGACTGGAACTGGCTTGGAAGTATCCGACGCAAAGAGGTGGAGAGGCAAAAGATCGGGATACATTTGTCCTCCTGGCTAAGGAACTCCGTGAAGAATTCAATAAACACAATCTGCTGTTGACGTCAATTATTAGTCCTAAAAAGGGGATAATTGATAAGGCCTACAACATCAGCGAGCTGGCCAAGTACTTGGACTTTTTGCACGTCCGTTGCTACGATTACCACGGCAGTTGGGACAATAAGGTTGAACCGAGTGTACCCCTGGAAGATGATGGGTTCTTAAGTGTGGTAACTAATCATATTTATTCACTACAAAAGAAAATTCTAAGAGAAGTCCTTTTTTTAGAGATTCACCATTGAATATATAATGCAGTTGGGTTGTCCCACTTCGAAGATAATTATGGGTATTGCGTTTTATGGATCAACCTTCGAAACAGCTCTGGATGGAAACTTTGGTGATGCTACTAACGGCGCTGGCTTTCAGGGTCCATACAGCAGAAGTGACGGTTTCCTCGGGTACAATGAGATATGTCTACTGTTGAGCAACAAAACATCGGGTTGGACAAAATCTTGGGATCAAAGATCTTCCCAGGCAATTGCACGTTTTCGTGATCAAGGTATAACCAAAGTGATAACTTATGACAGTACACGTTCGATAGCCAACAAAGTCCGGTTCGCTATGCAAAAGAATATAGCCGGTGCTTTGGTATGGACTGTGGATACAGATGATTTCCTCGGAGAATGTGAACCAGAGACAGATACCTTCACAGAATTTGGCACCACGCAGGGCGTCAAACTAGCGATACTTAGACGAATCAATTCAAACTACCCCCTATTGCCTCTTCGAAGATTGCCTACCTTGTCGTGGTGAAGAGGCTTATGTAGTAAGTTGATTCCTTAAAGCTATGATGGCAAGTGCGACGCTCTCCTACAGTTGAGTGTCCCGAGCTGTTGTAGTGTAGGAAGAGACGACTACAACTAAGAGGTAATCACTAGAGGAAAAACTAGTTTAAAAATCACAAAAAACATGGATAAAGGCGGAAAACAAAAGACGGAAAAACGGGTGGGGATATACACCCAAAAGTCGGTAGAAGCCACGGCTACCGGCGATGGCTTGGCATTGGAAAGTGTCAAGTCGCCAGTGGATCCTATTAAAGAAGCGGTAGTCGCTGAAAACCCCATGATTCCTGACTCTGTGCTTGAACCGTTGGATGTAGCTGAGGTCTCAGTTAAACTGGGAACTCCCTCGGCTTGTTCTAGCGGGGAAAGCGAAGTCCAAAAGGTGGGGACTCCTGAAAGGAAGGGTTCGGGTACGGTCAACGTATCCTTGAGCTCTTCCAAACTGAAAGTTCCACCGGGGGATCATGGGAAAAGAGGAACGACGGAGAAGAGGGCGAATAAAAAAGCCCGAAAGTCGGTAGTTACCACGGCTACCGGTGTTGGCTTGGCATGGGATAATGCCAGGTCGCCAGTGGAGCTCAATAAGGCAGCGGTAGTCGCTGCTGTGAGTTTTAAATCGAAGCTCGAACCACTAGAGGCTGGACGCTCATCACTGAGATGTTCCTTGGCCTATTCTAGTGGGGACAGCAAAAAAACACAGGTTCTGTCATCGAACATGGAGGGTTCGGCTACCAAATCGGCAGCATTGAGCTCATCAGACCCGGTGACTGAACTTGTAACTGCCGCCACGCCTAGCAGTGGAAATGGAAGTGATGGTCACATGCTGAAGCGACCACGGGCTACCCTGTCTAGCACGCAGAGTGACTCATCCATCCAGACACCCACCATAGGTCAAAGCGGCGTTAGGAGGCAACTCAAAAAGTTGTCGCTTAACGAAGCTCGGGTACTACCACCTTCCTCTTCTTCAGACTCAGAGGCTTCCGAGTCCGATACACATTGTGCAGAAGGAAACGTTGAGGTCAAAGGGGCAAAAGAGAAGAGAAAACGGAAGAAGGGGGCATGGCGCAAAAAGAAGCGAGCGAGAGACCGTCTTGCTAACAAGGAGGCCAAAGAAGCGGAGCTAACGCTCGGCACAGAGGCTACCAAGTTGGCGGACTCGGTCCCTAAGAGCTCAAGTCTTGCAGCTCCTAAAGAACCTTCGGCTTCTACTGGATCAGTCTCGGCTGAGAAGGAAGTTGCTGCGGAAAGGGGTGGTAAGCCATCGGAGACTACATCTCATGTAGTAAAAGGTGGCAAGAGAACCGGAACCAGTCAAACTGGCGAAAGAACTCACCCCCCGAAAAAACGATTCGTCGACTCGGCATTGCTAGGACTGCGGTTGTCAGTGGTTTTTGCGAATGACCACATGCGAAAATTCACTGCAGAACACATCAGCAGTCTTGACAAGGCCTTGAATGACGCAATCTTAAGTCGGGTAAAGGAAGGCGGATGTCCTATATTTGAGCGCATCGTCAAAAGTGGTGGAGGATTTATTCTCTGCTGCGCTGATGAAGCCACAAATCAATGGATCAAAGCTGAATTTGCTCGCATCTTCCCGAAATTAGAGGAGCAGGACCTCAAAGTCTTGCACCCATCTGAGATTAGGGGCTACATTAAGATGAAGGTCTTCGTCCCGGATGCAAGTCTGGATCAAGGAACCTTCATCGCGCTCCTTAAGGGCCAAAACCCGGGTCTGCTTACCGAAAGGTGGAAAGTTTACCATTCTAGTGCAAACAAAGATGGTAAGCTCTACACCATTGGTATAGATGAGGACTCAGTGGAGGCTCTTGAGAGGCGTAACCTCCAGCCGTACTTCTTGGCCAACAGGCTTACTTGTAAGATTGAAAAAAGCGCTAGGAAAAAAGCTGGGACCTCTAATGATGTTTAGCACCATGGCTAACACATCTCTAGAGGTCATTCAGATTAACTTGCAGCACTCCAAGGCGGCTTCACATCTATTGTGTAGGCGTCTTGGTAAAATGCAGACAGGCGTATGCCTCATACAAGAACCTTATGTGTACAAGGGGACGGTAAGGGGCATCGCTGAAGCACCAGGTGCGACTTTCGTCAAACCAGGAACACTGAAACCTCGTACGTGCGTCTTTGTTGCTAAAGGCTATGATGCAAGTCTACTGCCTGAATACAGTTCCCAAGACTGTACTGCGATCAAGATTAGCTATAAAAGAGGTGGCAACAGCACAGTAGTCCTTATGGCTTCGGTGTACTTGCCCTACGACTCCATCTCGCCACCCCCCTCGGCAGAGATGATGAGGCTTGTTGAATATGCTCGGCAAGCTAACAAACGGTTGATAATCGGTATGGATGCAAATGCACATAACTGCGTTTGGGGAAGTACTGATACAAACGTGAGAGGAATAACTCTCTTAAACTACTTCGCAGCCTCCCATCTTGAGATACTTAATCTAGGGACCGATCCTACCTTCGTCACTCGACAAAGAAGGCAAGTTATCGATCTTACCGTTGCCTCGGCAAATGCGGTGGACATGGTTACTCGATGGAGAGTTCTCAAAGAAGAATCGGCCTCTGATCATAGATACGTGGCCTTCAATTTGGCTGCGGATCAACCGGTCAAAGCCACCACCAGAAATGTGCGCCGCACGAACTGGGACGCCTATGCCTCAGTGCTGCAGGATCAATTGGGGCAGACTCCAATGCGAATCCACGACAGCGTTGCACTTGACATAGCGGTTGATACCCTACAGAGCGGTATTATAACAGCATTCCACGAATCCTGTCCTGAAAAAGAGGTCGGCGGTGCAAAACCAACTCGTTGGTGGAACACGAAGCTAGCCACGATCAGGAAGAAAGTGCGGAAGCTGTTTAATCGAGCCATGAAAACTGGCAGCACGGTTGATTGGAACTCTCATGCCGACGCGCAGAGAGAATACAAACGACAAGTCAAAAGGGCCAAGCTCACATCTTGGCGAAATTTCTGTGGGGAGCTAAAGGATGTAAGTGCCATTTCGCGCCTGCAAAGAGTTCTCTCTGCGGACCCAAATGCCAAACTTGACACCTTGCGCTATCCCGATGGTCGTTTCACTACCTCAAAAGAGGAAACCCTACAATTGTTAATGGGGACTCACTTTCCTGGATGCAGCAATGCTGATGAGGAGGGTCATAATCCATACAAAAGCAGGCCCACTAGTGATCAATGGAGGTCAGCGGTGAGCACTGTAACGAGAGAAAAGGTAAGAACCATCATTCTATCCTTCTCACCTTACAAATCGCCCGGACCAGATGGTATTTATCCAATACTCCTTCAAAGGGGAATCGATACAATACTACTGTTTCTCACTAGGATCTACCGAGCAAGTATTGCTCTAGGCTATGTCCCTCTATCTTGGAGGAGGGCCAAGGCTGTCTTCATCCCCAAGCCGGGTAAGCCAGCCTATGATCTTCCAAAAAGTTTCAGGACTATCAGCCTTTCTTCCTTCCTTCTGAAGGGCCTTGAAAAATTGATTGACGTGCAGCTTAAGATAGGAACGCTAAGTGTAGCGCCAATCCATGATAGCCAGCATGCCTATCAAAGAGGCAAGTCGACGGAGACAGCGCTGGTGGAGCTGACAGGAAGGGTGCAACGCGCTCTCGACCGGAAGCACTATAGCCTCGCTGTATTCCTCGATATTGAGGGAGCTTTCGATAATCCCACCTTTGAAATGATTGAATCTGCACTAAGATCAAAAGGAATTGACCCGACACTCATCGGTTGGATCCTAGCGATGCTTAAGAGCAGATCAACAACAGCTTCATTAGGTAGTTACTCCAAGACAGTGCAAGCTGTAAAAGGCTTTGCGCAAGGTGGAGTCCTGTCGACCACATTGTGGAACCTCTTAGTTGACTCCTTACTGAGAAGACTTAACGAGGGAGGATATCCAACAATTGGATTCGCTGATGATGAATGCATCATCGTCAGTGGTAGCAACTTACCAGCACTCTGTGAGCGGATGCAATCCGCTCTTAGCATTGTTGGAGCATGGTGCCGTGAGCAGTCACTATCGGTCAATCCCACCAAGACCGAGATGATGCTGTTCACAAACAAAAGGAAGTTGCCTCCTATAAGATGGCCTACGTTCCTGGGCACCCAGCTTAAACCTTCTAGCACGGTGAAATACTTGGGTATCCTGTTGGACCCAAAACTAACCTTCCTAGACCACTTGGTTGCAAGAACAACTAAGGCCACCAACATACTCTGGCAATGCCGTAGAATGTTCAATAGATCATGGGGGCTTAGCCCAAAAATGGTCTACTGGATTTATACGAGTATAGTCAGGCCATATGTCGTATATGGCTCGATAGCTTGGTGGTACAAAGCGAAGCCTCTCAAACGTTGCCTTGAAAAACTTCAGCACCTAGCGTGCATTAGTATTACCGGGGCCATGAGAGGGACACCCACCGCCGCCATTGAGATCCTTCTTGCCTTGCCTCCACTGCATATCTTCATTGAAAACGAAGCTAGAAAAGCAGTATACCGCATAGGTGTGCTTCTTGGAAGGCGAGTTACCTTCAGTGAAGGTAGTAGAGGTAGCAGGGTGGGGGAGCTTCTCGATTTAGTACCAGGAGCCTTGGGGGGAGCTCTGGACACCATAAGCTCCAAATACAATTTCGGGCGAAGGTTCCAATGTCTCCTTCCAGATCGCTCTGAATGGAACAGCGGAGGTTGGTCTGGTTTCCCATCAGGTAGTATAGTCTTCTATACGGACGGGTCCTTAATGGATGAGCTCTCCGGAGCAGGTGTCTACTCAGAAGAATGCCACGTTGAGCAATCTATTCCACTGGGTAGATTTACAACTGTCTTTCAGGCAGAGGTGTATGCTATCGCTACTACAGCGCACATTGCACTTAACAAGAGGTGGAAATCCAAGTCCATCTACATCTGCTCTGATAGTCAAGCAGCTATCAAAGCCTGTTCAGCAGCGTTGATCAACTCAAAAATTGTTGAGGAAGCTGTCAACAAACTGAATCAGCTTGGGCGATGTAATAAGATCACACTGGTCTGGGTCCCGGGACATTCTGACATCCCGGGAAACGATAAAGCTGATGCTCTGGCTAGAGCTGGATCAGCGACCCCTTTTATCGGTCCTCAGCCTGTTATTGGCTGCAGTTCAGCTTATGCTAAAAACGAGCTTCTTGAACTGCTGCGACTACAGCATTACAACCATTGGCATGAACTTAGGTCATGCAGACAGGCCAAAATGTTAGTAGACGCGCCCAGGGCAAACAGAACTAAGTTTCTGTTACACCTTCGTAGAAATGACCTCAAAATCCTCACAGGACTGGTCACTGGGTTCACTCCCTTAAACGAGCATCTGAACAAAATTGGAATCAGAAGCTCGGGCCTCTGCGAGATGTGCCTGGAAGAAGATGAGACGGCTGAGCACTTCATTAGCGAGTGTCCGGCCTTTGCTCGAATCAGAAAGGCCACTCTAGGCAACTACGTCCTACGGGACGTTGATCTACTGGAGCTCAATCTTGCCCTATTGCTTCGCTTTGCGAAAGCGACGGGCAGATTTAGATCGACATATAGCTCAGCAACAAATCGCTAATTCAGCGAATGGGGTGGTACTTCACCAAAGTACAATGGGCCTACAGGTCTACGTGCTTGTTGTCTCTAAGGAGACAACCCCCTTCCAAATACAATACAACAAACCCCCTATTGAGAACCATCAACGAGGGTATCTTCCTTGCGTTGGACGAAATCGACCAACAGAAAGTCATCGCCAATCACACTGACGATAATGAGATTCCACATGCCATATTGGAAGATCATAAGTGTAGTGATTTGGGAGCTTTAAATGCTGCAGCGATAGCGCTGAGTTCTGGTCACACGTTCGCTTGTAAGTTTTGTTGTACAAGAAAGGAAAAAAAAATTGTTTAAATGTGTTAGGGAGAAAGAGGTTTACAAAAATAATATAAGGATTTCTTTTCTAGTTGTTGTCTAATTGTGTAAGGCAAGGATTACACTTATAAGTTTAACTTACGACTTACGTAAGTCTTACAGAAGTAACTTACAGGAATGTTTGCACTACAGTTGAACTTACACGGTAAGAAAAACTTACGTAAGTTAAAAGTAAGTAGAACTTACGTAAGCACTTACAAAACCAATTATAATTTATACTATCTTACGAGTAAATTAAAAATAAAATATTTCCATCGCAACAAGGAAAAACAGCATAAGTCGTTTATTACTTGCAATTTTTCAGGAGAGCAGTGGAACAGTTTGGAAATGTTAACTTATGCTGCTTTTCCATATGCATATTGGCGGGAAAATTACAATGACGTTTTTGTCTGGTCTATAACTCAGCAACCGTTAGAGATAATGGAATGATAGAAATTATGACAGTTGAATCAAGTAGGTATAGGGTATCCGATGGCATCGATAACTCAATTTTGACATCCATAAGTCGACTTGTGCTGTTTTTCCTTGTGGCCACAGATTTATCCGTTAATTGTGATAATGGTTTTGCGCCGGCAGCAAATCGCTGCTGCTATAATATTAACGATTTTAAATAATTAAAAAAGAACACAAAGAATGTGATGGACTAGCGATTGGATTGGAAAAAGAAATGTTAATGAAGGTTTTTCAAATTTGTTAATAGAATTTCCTATTTATTTCTTCTGCAGCAGTAAGTATCGAAAATGTGGGCAATCGCATTAAATGCATACACATGGTATTTTCTTTATTTCTGTGACGTCATTTTCATGTTTCCATAATATTCGACTCTCTCATTGGAGAAATGTTCCAGGGCTCAGACAAGCCAGACTCAGCTATCACAAGCTGCTTCTCTGTATGTTACATTGTCAGATACGATACTATCTAAAATTCTAAACAATTAACGCCTGCCTAGCGTGCCTTAACCAGGGACTCACTAGCCTTTGTCAGAAAGATGGTTTGCCTTTTGAACTAATTAGAATTCCTACGATACAACAGACTTTTAAGGTCGCAGTGTCAGCTTTCCTTAGGGTAAGATCATTCTTGTAAGAAAAAAAAATTACGTCTTTATATGTATATATAGCAAAGTAAAACTCACGATGTGTTTAGTTCAGTGTCTAATCGTATAATGGTACAGTATTTATTATGCATCTCAGTTTGTACAGTTAGTAATTTGACGTAATTCATATTTTATAATACTCTCACTGAATTTCAAATTACAATTTTATATGAACAAGGATTGGATTCAGTTGCCAAATTATGTATGTATATGTAAAGTTAAATTTCCAAAAAACAGTTGATTAATTGAGTGTAATAGTAAATTAATTCATTATCTCAAACCTTATAGATATAAATTCAATTGTCAACTTATAATATATATAAGATGAACAAAATAGTTACGGAATTAACATGATACAAAGGAAAATTAAAGGATTTCAAATAGGCAGAATTATATGATAAGAAATTAGATTTGTCTTTGCAAATTATGTAAGTATGTTAAGTTAAATTCCAAAAAAAATTGATTAATTAATTTCATGCAATTTTCAATCCAAGAAGATTTGTGAATTTTGTCTGCTTGTCACTGGTCATCGGTTTGGTAAAGATGTCGGCAATCATATCGACACTTGGAATGTGTTCCAATTTGATGAGTTTAGAGTCCAGGACTTCACGGATAAATTTCACTTTCAGGTCGACGTGCTTGGTTTCTTTCGATGGTGAATTGTTATTTGCCAAATGCAACGCACTTTTATTGTCGCAGTAGATGGTGATTGGCTTCTGTGCGTTGTTGAATATTTCGCCTTCGAAACGTTTCAACCAAATTGCTTCTTTCATCGCTGTTATGAGTGAAGAATATTCCGCCTGTGTGGTTGATAAGGCAACTGTTTTCTGCCCTCTCGAACCCCACGCAACAGCTGCGCCTTGCAACATGAACGCAAAACCAGATGTTGATCTGCGTGAATCGACGTCACCGGCGAAGTCAGCGTCGCAGAAACCCATGAGCTCGCTGTTATTGTCATTCCTGCGATAAACTAATTTACGATTAATAGTTCCATTTAAGTACCTGAATATTCTTTTCACTGCTGCCCAATGTGCTCGTCCAGGGTTGTTATTAAAGCGGCTTAGCACACTCAACGCAAAGCATATGTCCGGACGCGTTAGTTGTGCCGCATACATTAGACTTCCTATCGCTTCTTGGTACGGTACGTTTTTCATTTCATCGACTTCGTCTTGCGTTTTTGGCTCCATTTCCCTTGATAGCTTTTGGTTGACGTCCAAGGGAGTAGATAGTGGATTACAATCTCGCATGTTAAACCGCTCGAGAACTTTTGCGATGTAGTGTTGCTGGTCGATTTCGATGAAATTGGTCTCACATTTGATGTTAACACCTAGGACAGACGACGCATTACCCAAGTCCTTCATTTTGAAGTGTCCTTTCAATTTCACCACGACTTGATTCTCTAATTGCTGGTTGTTGCTGAATATGAGGATGTCATCCACATAAACAGCTAATATAAGCATGCTGTTATCGTCAACATGGTAATAGACACACGGATCAGCCTCGCTTCGATTTAAGCTGCACATAAGAAGAACGTTGTTGAGTTTGCTGTTCCACGCTCTCGATGCTTGCTTTAGCCCATAGAGTGATTTCTGGAGTTTGCAGACCCGTCCGGTTCCATCATCAAATCCCTCCGGCTGCACCATGAAGATTTCTTCGTCCAAGTCTCCATTCAAAAATGCTGTGACCGCATCCAGTTGACGAATTCTTAGATGATTCTTCGCAGCAATCGCTATCAGGAATCGAATCGACGAATATTTGACGACTGGTGAAAATGTTTCCTGATAGTCAATTCCCCTCCGTTGCGAGAATCCTCTGACGACTAATCTTGCCTTGTGTGTGACTACATTCATTGTGGTGTTTCGTTTGACTTTAAAAACCCATTTGCAGTCAATTGGTCGTTTTCCGTCAGGCAACTCGCACAATTTCCACGTTTTATTTTCAATTAGTGAATCAAACTCGCTTTTCATTGCCGCTTTCCACTTCGCTGAATCGTGTCGCGCCAATGCATCATCCACCGTTTCTGGATCGGCTGGGACGGATGCTGCAACATTTGCACGAACTTTTCGCAGCAAGTTTTCTGCCGCGCGCTTCGAAAAAAATTCGCGCATTTCATCTTCGGAGTCAGAGCTGATTTCAGGAACCGTCGAATTGCAAACTTCAGTTTCGCTCCCGCCACTTACTACAATTGAATTGGCGTCAATTGGTCCTGACATCAAATTTGCCGCTTCTTCTTTGATTGATTGTAGGATCCTGTCATCGGGCGCACTGCCACTCGCTGTCGAATCACCAGATTCATTCGGTTTGGTTTTTTTTTCTTCTGCATCGCCGTTGCCGCTAGGTTTATCACTCGATGCACATGTATTCGACTGATCACTCTCACTGTTGTTGCTGTCACTATCCGTATCAGCGTTGTCATTGTTGTTCGCAAACATACTCTCATCAACTGCTGGTAGATAAACATAATTAGTATTATCTGTTCGATTATCAGTTACCTTTCCATAATGCTCGTTCTCGAAGAAAATCACGTCTCTACTGACCAGTAGCTTTCGAGCAGCCATATCAAACAGCCTGTATGCCTTTGCTGATGAATCATACCCAACGAATATGCATTTTGATGACTTCGCGTCTAATTTCCGGCGTTTTTCTTTCGGAACATGCATCATCGCCATGCATCCGAACACTTTCATCGACGACAAATCCGGTAATTTATTTGACCATAACTCCAGTGGTGATCGATCATTGTTGATTTTGCAAGGTAGGCGATTAATGATGTAAGTGGCTGTTGCAACCGCCTCCGCCCAAAAACCTTTTGACAAATTTGCATCGAAGAGCATGCACCTTGCTTTCTCGATGATTGTCCGATTAAACCTCTCGGCAACGCCATTCTGCTCCGGGGTATACGGAGCAGTTTTTCGATGTACTATTCCAGCCCCCTTCAAATATGCATCAAATTTGGAATTGCAGTATTCCAATCCATTATCGGTTTGCAGAGTCCGTATCGGCGATCCACTTTGCTTCTCGACCATATTGCGAAATTCAATGAATTTTGATAATGCCTGCGATTTGTTGTGCATCATGTATACGAACACCATCCGAGTGCAATCGTCGATAAACGAAATATAGTATTTGGCGCCGCCAATCGACTGTGTTGACATCGGTCCACACAGATCTGAGTGCACAATTTCAAGTTTATTCGATGATTTTGCTGACGTATTTGGAAAACTTGCTCTTGTTTGTTTACCTTTCGCACACACTTCACAAGGCATTTTCAATTTGGATTTATATACGCTAATGCCGTCGGCTGCCATTTTGGCTTTATTCAATTTATCGATGCCACAATGCCCCAAACGCCGATGCCAAATGTTTTCACCCACTTTCGCCACTAACGCGTTAGCGTTTCGCTGTTTACAATCACTGCGCACCAACGCTGTAAACCCGTCCCGATTTGTAATTGAACAGTTCAATTTGAAAATATCATTTGTTAATGTTGCGGTTGCGATTAATTCACCGTTTTTATTCGAAATCTTACAAATGTTTTTCTCGAAGACAACCACATTCCCGTTTTTTATCATTTGCGACACGGACACTAAATTCGTACATAAGTCTGGCACATACAACACGTTTCTTAGGACTACATCTCGACCGGCGTGAGCATTCATCGACACATCACCAATACATTCAATGTTCATTTTCGAGTCATTCGCCACAGTCACTCTCGTATTGTAAACCGGTTTTTTATCCTGTAATATATTTCGCTGCATGGTCATGTGTGCGGATGCACCACTGTCAATGTACCAATCGTCTCGTGAACATTTTGCTACGAGCGAGGAAAAGAGAACGTCGTGATGTTTTGTTTTGAACTTCGCGCCATCTTAATTCGTAATTCATATTTTATAATAGTATATTTACAGGAAGTGTAGTCACTATTTCCTTCAAAATGTTCAATACAATGTCTGATTTCGACCAAACTCTAGGAGCCATGGCGCGCGAAAAAAAAACACAAATCTAACAACCGAAAATAATTTGCGACACAAACACGCTCAAAATCAAATTCTATTTCTCGTAAGCAGAAAACTTTCAATTTTCTCTCAACTTACAGCTTACGTAAATTGGTAAAATTTACTGTAAGTTACTTATAGAGCTGTTTACACTGTTTACACTGGCCTTAGAGAAATGCAAAAATATATGTAAATATATAAATAACCTAAACATTCAGAACACAAAAAAAAAAATCCAAATCACTCTTTATTCCGTTCAATTTTTTTCAGCGAGTTTAAGCCTTATATGTCTACAAAAAAAAAACTTGGAGTAATATAAAGAGCGGTTCAGGGAAATAACTTCACGGGCAATAACTTCACATGGGAAATAACTTCACCTCTAGTGGGAAATAAATGGACATTTTTGATGTGAAGTTATTTCTCACTGAAGGTGGGTACTAATTTCACATTTAATGATTATTTAAAAATTCGCGCGAAATGTTTACTATTTCTCTATCTTAAACTAAATATTCAATTTCAAAATTAGATATTTAAATTTAAAATTTATCTAAAAAATAAAACATCTGATTTTGAAATGGAATCCTTAGTTTAATGCTCAAAAACTGAAGATTCCTTTTCAAAATTAGATATGTAAATTTAAAATTTGTCTTGGCCATGCAAGCTAAAAAATTAAATATCTAATTTTTAAATGGAATCTTCAGTTTTGGAACATAAGTTAGAGTAATAGTGAAAAATTCGCGCAAATTTTAAAAGTAGATAAAGTCAAATGCCAAATTTACTTATACTATGTCTTTCGACGTAACCTAACTTAAAATATAGAATTTTAATTAAAGTCACAATTTTAGAGCTAAGAATAGTTTGAAATAAAAAACTTAGCTACATGACATATTTTTTGCTTAAAAAACTACCTTAAATAAAACTTACAACTACTTAACCTATCTTAACACTAACTACGTAATTAAATACGTAATTTTTTTTTGTGCTGTGTTTATTTTGTGATATTTTTTTTTTGGTTTTTTATTTGGTTTTATATTATTTTTTGTGTTTGCAAACTGCAAAAGCCAATTCGGTATATACCTATTTCTCTGGTAACACTTTTATAGTGCACATTTATCAGTACAAACATCAAGCGGTTAGACATACATATTAATGTCAAAATAGAGATACTGATGCCAAATTCGGCCTTATTTCGCTTGGCTTTATTCCACGGTACCCCTGTGTTTTTCGCAAAAATCATAAGTGGGAAATAATTTCACAAAATTTCTGGTTAAATTGTTGCCCACCTTCAGTGAGAAATAACTTCACATAAAAAATGTTTGTTTATTTCCCACTCGAGGTAAAGTTATTTCCCATGTGAAGTTATTGCCCGTGAAGTTATTTCCCTGCACCATAAAGAGCATAGGTATCATCAAACAAAAATCCTCGGATACTGTTCTGATTAAGCAAATTGTTCGAAGTGTTCGCTAATGCTTCTATAACGTTTAAAACAGTCACCGACAATAGTGAAGAACTATTTTCTAGTCTGATGGGAATAGAATCCAATAATAGATTTCGTTTCAATAAAGGAAACGAGTTTGATGTTTGGAAAGTTGTTCATGCAATTAAGTTGGATGCGATTGGTCTCTAGATTACTTCTTCCATACATCCCGTGGACTCTAAAAGATCGAAAATTGTCCCACTGCTGAATACATTAACAAGTAGTACAGAAGAGTATCGTCCTATTTCTACTTTGCCATTTCTTTCAAAAGCTTTCCAAAAACTAGTTAGCTGGTTAATTTGGAATCACCTTAATGACGGCAACTTGCTTACGAATTTTCAATCAGGTTGTAGAGCACACCATAGTTGTATGACAGCAATATTAAATCTAGTTGATGATTTGCGTATAGCAATGGATAATGAACAGGTATCATCTCTGGTCTACTAGACTTTTTAAAAGCTTTCGACACTATTCCGCACAGTTTGGTTTAACTTAAGCTTAGAAACTTTTTTCACTTTGAGGCTAATCTCCATAGCAGAACTGAAACTGTTTCTGCAAAGCGGATTGAACTCGAAGTTTATAGCAACCATTGCCGGTGTCCCACAGAGATCTATCTTTGGACTTTTGTTCTTAACTCTGTTCAACAATGATCTGCCCCCAGTACTGAAACACTGCAAAATTCAAATGTACGCAGATGACGTGCAAATTCATCTTAGCTACCCCTTGGTTTGTTTTGGAAAATTTCCTGTAAATGACTTTTTTTTTAAATCATTAGAGTTTCTAGATACTTTGCGCAGGAAAATAGAATTTTTACCAAAATGAAAACTAAGCTTCAATTCGGTTTGCGTTATTGAATCTGTCTTTCGAAATTATTAAATTGATCAGTATTTAATTCAGTGGACCTACCGGCAATTATTTGAAGTTTTATTTTTGCACTGAAAGCTTTTTCGAAGTCTATATACGTTACAAAAAAACAAGCCTAATATACATACCAATATGCATAATTTTCAGAGGAACTTTTTTTTAATAATTTTTTCTCTTTTTATAAAAGTTCATTTGAAAAGTAAGTTTACTTCAATAATAGGCGCGTTTTTTTTTCAAATCTATATAGATTTCGAAAAAGCTCTCCATACAAAAATAAGACTGGATAATTATCCAGGCTAAGGTTTTGTTGTATTTTACATTGAAAACATGTTGCAGAAACATGTTTAGCCTATATAGGTTTGAAAAAAAAACACGCCTATTATAAACCTCACAAATCACAAATCAGTAGTTTTGTTGTGTCATCTGGTGAATAGTGTTCCATTCTTCTAGGATAACCGTTTCAGGTGATTTTTACTGGTTATATGACGTTCTCGGACTTTTTTTTCCAAAATATCGCATAATCTTCTACGGGATTGAGGTCTAGAGAGCGGGGAGGATCGGGGAACTGCGATTTTACATGGTATACGAGCCACTCTTTTACTAGCACTGAGAAATGTTCAGGGTCAGTATCTTGCACTAGCATAAAAACGTTCTGCAGGCCAGTTTCGGAAGCGCTGGCTTTAAGATTATCTTTCAGAATTTGAAGATCGTTGTGCTTTTCCATTGCCTGTTCATTGTTGCCTCAATACAAACTATATTTCCCACCCCATTTGCTTCCATACCTCCCCAGACCATTAAACTCCCGCCTCCATGTTAATTTTTTCAATTGCAATGTTGTATTGACTTTCCGGCACACAAATTTTCGGCCGTCCGACCCAAAGACATTAAACATGCTTTCGTCTAGGAGCATCACATTCTTCCGAAAATCGTCTGGCTTCGTAACGTTCATGTTCGCATACTATTAAGTTTAAAGTGCAGACTTTCAGAGTCTAAACGTTTTGCAATGTTTGCCGTCGAAATATGTTTATGGTTTTTTCTCTTACCATTAATATCCCTTTGTATGCGAGCAATTACGAATAGTTTGAGAGTTTAATGATGCGCTATGAGTTTCGTTAAAATCTGCAGCTCTTTTTGGAGCACTTCTTTCTGGATCAACCTTTACCGTTCTTTCGATTTCCTTTTCCATATGCGCGTTTAATATTTTTTTACGACCTCTTCCTGGACCCACTCAAACCATTTATTTTTTTATAATTTTCTATGAGATTTTGAACAGTTAAACGTGGTCTCCCAATAATTTTTGATTTTTCCGCATAACATTTTCCCTCTTTTTTCAGTTTAAACATAGGTTTTTTAAGCTTAATGGGAATGTTTACATGTAACGCCGCCATTAAGAAAAATTTTTAAGAAAATTATATCAAAACCAACCCTTGAACAGATCAAAATACCAAAATAAACTGAGCTGGCAATTCTCAAAGTCAGAATATTCACATTGCACCATAAAATAATTACGATTACCTCCATTCAGTTAAACCCGTATGACACTAGCTTTTTTCCCCTTTTTTAATGCATTAAAAATGAACGAGCAGTAAGAAAAATGTTCAATACAAAATCCCAATAGGTGTGAGTGCGTACACAAGAATCAAAAACATACGAAACTGTCAAAAAAAATGTATTTCAATTCACTTTTTCCAGTCGCTGGCAGCTTTTATTTACGTTTTCGCTTTTTTTTTGACAGATTGTTATTTCGTTTACACTCCGCAAAACAAAAAAAAGGACCAAAACGTTTGTGTTGGTTATGCGTTTTAATGTAAAGATAAGTACTCGTGGTAAATTGTATTCCATCATTTGGTCTTATTGGCACCATGTAATATTGTAATGGTATTCGTTTATTTGTTTATTTTATTTACTGTTTCCGTTATTTTTTTAAAAGGAAAGAAAAAGCATCACCGTGCGAAATATTGATGGACCGCACGTGGTTTTTTGCACTTTAAATATAATATTATAATGGCCCGTAAATTTTCTTTAACAAGCATGTTTTTAATGAAACATAATGCGAAATAAGTATAGCGTACAAAAGAACTTGATCTCTTTTTTAGCATTTCAATAACTTTGTTTGATTTTAAATTGCTAGTTAGGTTTATACATATATGCATGAGTAAATGTAAAAAACTCGTTTCTGCCTTGGATGCTTTGTTCATGTATCGTTATCTGGCATTTTCTTGAAATTTTTTCTGTGGTAGAACGAAATAAATTAAGCGTACAAAGAGTTTGTCTGCCGTCATAGAAGGGTATTTTGCGGATATATCTTTAAAATTACTAAAAAGTTTTCAGCGGTAAGTGATGCTATTAATAACATAATAAGTCCTTCATTAAGGTGAATATACAGTCAGTCACGAAAATCTACATATAGCCCTCAAAAGTGCTAGATTTAAGTTGATAGATACAATTTAGATTTATTTTTCTTACTAGATAACACACTGTTGTTTGAAAACATGATTCAAAACAAAAACAAGCAGTTTTCTCAGAAAAATTCCAAGAAATCAGGAAATAAACCAAAAATTCAAGTCATGAAAGTGTACATATAGTTGCGTTCCAGACGAATATCCTATTCAATGGAACAAAGTATCGCTATTTTTTCCAGCAAATGTGTATTCTTCTTCAATATTACTCAGTTGCGTGTCATTTATCGTAAGTAGTGGGTACCCTTTTACTTAAAATTGTGTAAAAATGGAGAGTAGGATAGAAATACCCGCAGAAGTTAGAAACATAATCGTAAGACTTAGAAGTGAAAATAAAAGTTATGGTGAAATTGCAAAAATCGGCAAAAGTCCTGCAAGCATTCAGACAATAATTAAAAATTATAATGACAGAGGACACGTGTCGAATAAACCCCGTTCTGGTCGCCCGAAAAAACTAAATAACCGCGATATTCGAAGTATCATCCGTAAGGTTACCGCGAATCCTCGAATTAGTGCTCCAAAACTGGTGGAAGACATTGCGAATACATCGGGCAAAGAAGTACACCCAGAAGTTGTGCGTAGAGTTCTGAGATCGGAAGGGCTTCACGGAAGAGTTCCAAGGAAAAAACCCCGGATAAGTGAAGTCAAGCGCCAAAAACGCATAGAGTTCGCAAGTCGCTACATTTCGGAGGATCATGATTTTTGGAAAACGGAACTTTTCACGGACGAGAGTAAGTTCAATATCATCGGATCCGATGGCAAGGGAAAAATATGGCGCAGGGCTAACCAAGAAATGGAGGCAAAAAACCTGGTACCTACAGTCAAGCACGGCGGTGGGCATGTAATGGTCTGGGGGCAATGGCAGCTTCTGGAGTCGGAAGGTTAGTTTTTATTGAAGGAAATATGGATCGGTATCAATACCTCAATATTTTGCGTGATAACTTGCATGCCTCCACCGAGGCACTAGGACTTGGAAACAGCTGGATACTGCACCAGGACAACGACCCTAAGCATACGGCAAAAATTATAAAAGAATGGCTGGTATTTAGGGTCCCAAAACAACTTCACCCACCTCCGCAATCTCCAGACCTTAATGCAATAGAGCACATCTGGGATGAACTGGAACGCAGAGTTCGCAAATTTAAGATTACGGACCAGAATACCTTAAAAACGTCTCTTTCGAATGCCTGGGTTTCAATTACCCCTGACGTCACCGAAAATCTGGTCCTTTCCATGCCAAGACGACTCAAAGCTGTCCAGGAATCGAATGGTGGTCCAACAAAGTATTAAAATTATGTTATTTAATTTATTTTTTATTAATTTCTTTACTAACTTGTATGTATGTAGACTTTCGTGACTTGAAATTTAGCTTTTTTTCTTGTTTTTGTTAAATTACTGTGAATAAATGGCTTGTTTTTGTTTTGAATTATATTCTTAACATTATTATGTTATCTTATATAAACAAAAAAGCTAACATTTTATCTATAGACGCTGATTTAGCACTTTTTAGGGCTATATGTAGACTTTCGTGACTGACTGTATAATCAGTTTTAGGACGACATTCTTTAAAATGCCACGAGGACCAACATTGACTGTTGAAGAACGCGCTCAAATAACTGCATATAGAGATAGCGGAAAAACAATTAGGGAAATTGCTGTAAAATTAGGCCGAAATAAAAAGACCATTTGCAGTTTCCTTAAAGATTACGGCAAAAGAAGATCTGGCCGGCCACCGATGATTTACAGCAGGGACATCCGGGCAATAAAACGTTTGGCAGTCCATCTAAACATTAGTCCATCTCAAATAAGGCTCAAATTATCTCTTCCGGTAACAACAAGAAGAGTACAACAGATTTTGAAAAATGATGAAAACCTGAAATACCAAAAAAGGGCACATGAACCTAAGCTTTTGCCACGTCACAAGGCAAAAATGTTGGAATTCGAAGAGCGCCATCAGTTTTGGGAAGATCAATGGAAATCCATCATTTTCAGTGATGAAAAAAAATTTAATATGGATGGGCCTGATGACTGCCAAAAATATTGGAGGGATGTTAGAACTGAGCGAGAAACTCGTTATTCGCGTAATTTCCAGGGAGGCTCACTTATAGTATGGGCTGCATTTAGCTATAATGGTAAGTCTCCAATGTGCTTTATCTCCCATAAGATGAATTCAGAGAAGTATATCGAACTCTAGGACGATGCTCTGATTCATTTTGGAGAAAATATTTTGGGGGATAATTTGACCTTTCAACAGGACAATGCAGCCATACATAACGCCGCACTTACAAAAGAGTTCTCAAAATCAAGGAATATTCCATGAATGGAGTGGCCGGCATTTAGTCCTGATCTTAGCCCAATGGAAAATCTTTGGGGCATCTTGGTGCAAAAAGTTTATGC
This sequence comes from Brachyopa scutellaris, assembly GCA_949775065.1. Taxonomy (NCBI): domain Eukaryota; kingdom Metazoa; phylum Arthropoda; class Insecta; order Diptera; family Syrphidae; genus Brachyopa; species Brachyopa scutellaris. The sequence continues at coordinate 109,491,867 of OX459113.1, forward strand.
AAATGGTCGTCAATTTGACACTTTACTGCAGCTCCGCAACAAATCAAATAATTTGATTGACTCAATGCCTCGTCACATGAATTGTGTTATTCAAAAGAATGTAGCTCATATTGATTATTAAAACTACAAGATTTTATTTTGAATTAATAAGAACAGTGTTTTTTTCAGTTGTACACTTTAATTATTTCGTTTGAACTATATCGAAATATTTTTTTTTTGTATCAAGTTAATGATGTATCTTTAAAATTAATGTTGTATTATACTGGTTTGTTTCTATTAAGTTTATAAAAAAAATATCAACTCCAAAAAAATATATAAAAATGAGTTATACTTAAATATGTCTTGTACGCTATATTTATTTCGTGCACTGTACTTTTTTTTATTCACAATCTTGGTAGTATATTATCACAGCAGGTTTTCCAGATTTAAGGGAAAGCATTTATCAAAATGAGATCCAAAACCTTATAAATTCAATGCCACTGAATTTGCAGTAAACTATTACAAACAAGTAATCGTCTACGAGCTATTAATACTACCAAAGTTATCGATTTTGCTTTTTATTTTTATATATTTTTATTGTATTTTGCTTTTGGATCTTATCATTATTTCGTTCGATTAAAAGTTGTTTTTTACTATTTTTTTTAAACAACTTTGAAATTAAGTTTTTTTAAGTTCTTTAACACAATAACTGGTTATATATATAATACAAGGTGTACAATTGGTTGCCCTGTCATTATTTAAGAAAAAAAAATCATTCAATTTAATTGGGTCTTCTTTTTTTTCGAGGAGTGTATTTTTTTGCTACAAGTTCTATGGCCTTTTTCGTGCACAAATATTTCTGTCTCTTTTACGCGCTGCTGACATTTACGTACTTTTTAATGCATTATAAAGTGGAGAAAAAATGTAGTGTACCACTACATAGGTAGTAGTCCACTGTAACGGCTGAAATTTCGACGTTTTTTCGTGAATTTTTTTTAACAAGAAAATAAAATGCGATTGTTTTGTAATTTTTACATATTTTTATTGGAACTTTAAACTTAAATTTTTTTGACTTCATCTTACATGAATTTGTTTATAATTCTTTATGTAAGAGTGGATTCCTCGCAAAAAAGGTGAGCTATTTTGGGGAAGCACACAACCTTCAATAGTCATCTAAAATAAAAAAATCAAAGAGATTATTTTTCTGTAGAACTTTATTCTAAATGCCTAACCAATAATATGCATATTAAAAAAATGGCGGACTTGTGAACAAAAGTTCTCAAAATCCAATGTTTTCGTTGATAAATTGTTTAAAAAAATTAATTTATTATCAAAAATTGAATGTTTTAAAGGCATTTAGCTATGTGTGTCTTAAAACCTGGTAAAATTTTCAGCCAAATCGATTAAATAGTTCTTAGTTAGTGCTTCCCCGAAATTTCAAAAACATGGTTTCGAGAAAAACGCGTTTAAAGTTTTGACAATATTTACAGTAATCAGCTATGCCTGGTGCATAGAGCAATCCTTCCGTTTCCTCAAAGTTAGCATTTTCAGCGGCTAGGGTATCCTACAATACCTGTGTATCCAACAATAATAAAGGACTGAAGGACAATAAAAGAGGGAACGTTCAGAGCAGCTGCCGCTGGCGCGTCAACACACTTTCATACATACGGCGCGCTCTCTTCTTCTGGCTATAACTTTGAAAATTTTAAAAATTTCGGTCTGAAAAATGGAAATATAAAAAAATCGATTTTTTGAACCCGTCGCAGTGGTCTACTACCTTAAGGGAAACAGCTTTGTACCGTACGTGCAATCTTTTGATGTGTGTGCAATTTTTTGACATTTACCTTTAACTTTTTGGCTTAAAATATTAAAAATTACGGATGGAAAACTTAAAATTTTGGTGATTATTGCTTGTATATACAGGTGTTAATAATAATAAATTTAAAAAAAAGGCTGAAAAGTATATGGGCTAGTACGTATAATTCGAAATAGTAGAAATACATACCATTTCAGTTGCTGTACGTGCAATTTTTTGATGCAGTGTAGATATGTATATACCACATTTTACCTCTTTATGTTATTTGTTTTGTTAAAAGATATTTTTATAGAAAAACTAGCCGTAACACAGTACGCTTCGCTACACCTATCTTTTCAAATTCTATTTATCCATCTGTCAGTCTGTCTAACTATCTATCTGTCTGTGTGCCTAACTATCTATCTGTCTGTCTGTCTAACTACTTATCTGTCTGTCTATTTATCTTTCTGTCTGCCTGTCTGTCTGTCTGTCTCTGTCTACCTACCTATCTATCTATCTGTCTGTCTGTCTGTTTGTCAATCTGTCAATCTGTCTATCTGTCTAACTGTCTGTCTGTCTATATATCTGTCTGTCTATATATCTGTCTGTCTATATATCTGTCTGTCTATATATCTGTCTGTCTGTCTGTTTGCCTGTCTGTCAACCTGTCTGTATGTCTATCTATATATCTATCTATCTATCTATCTATCTATCTATCTATCTATCTATCTATCTATCTATCTATCTATCTATCTATCTATCTATCTGTCTATCTATCTATATATCTATCTATCTATCTATCTATCTATCTATCTATCTATCTATCTATATATCTATCTATCTATATATCTATCTATCTGTCTGTCTGTCTGTCTGTCTGTCTGTCTGTCTGTCTGTCTGTCTGTCTGTCTATCTCTCTGTCAGTCAATCTGTCTATCTGTCTGTCTACCAATCTATCTCTCTGTCTGTCTGTCTGTCTGTCTCTGTCTACCTATCTATCTGTCTGTCTGTCTGTCTGTCCGTCTGTCCATCTGTCCGTCGGTCCGTCTGTCCGTCGGTCCGTCTGTCTGTCTGTCTGTCTCTGTCTACCTACCTATCTATCTATCTGTCTGTCTGTCTGTCTGTTTGTCAATCTGTCAATCTGTCTATCTGTCTAACTGTCTGTCTGTCTATATATCTGTCTGTCTATATATCTGTCTGTCTATATATCTGTCTGTCTGTCTGTTTGTCTGTCTGTCAATCTGTCTGTATGTCTATCTATATATCTATCTATCTATCTATCTATCTATCTATCTATCTATCTATCTATCTATCTATCTATCTATCTATCTATCTATCTATCTATCTATCTATCTATCTATCTATCTATATATCTATCTATCTATATATCTATCTATCTGTCTGTCTGTCTGTCTGTCTGTCTGTCTGTCTGTCTATCTCTCTGTCAGTCAATCTGTCTATCTGTCTGTCTACCAATCTATCTCTCTGTCTGTATGTCTGTCTATCTGTCTGTCTGTCTGTCTCTGTCTACCTATCTATCTGTCTGTCTGTCTGTCTGTCCGTCCGTCTGTCCGTCTGTCCGTCGGTCCGTCTGTCTGTCTGTCTGTCTCTGTCTACCTATCTATCTGTCTGTCCGTCCAATTGTTGCACTTTTTTTCCCGCCGCGAATAATTATTTAATTGAAAATAAAAGAAAACCGAGCTGCGCCCGCATGCAGAAAAAATCCCGAAACGTCAAAATAACCGAATGGAGGAGAAAAGTGCAACGACAGCTGATCGCCTGGAAGCTGTTGCGTTGGCCGCTCAGCTGGGGTGGGTTCGAAGTAAATCGAAGCCAAATAGAAAAGTAGGAAATGGGCGCCACCCAATTTTTTTATAAGGGATTGCGAAACCTTTGGGAACAAGGTGGTGAATTCTGAAATCAATAGAAAAACAAAACGAAGTAGAATTTTTTTTTTTTTTGGTACCACGTTATAATGGTTGGTCGATTTATTTAAAAAATTATGAAAAGAAAATTAATGGACAAAGTTAAATTTACGGAGGGGCCGGAAAAAATCCACCGAGCGGGGCGGATGAAAAAAACCGACCCGGGACAAAGAACAAAAAGAACAAAATCGCCGTTGAAAATACTAAAATGGCCCGCTATCGTACGGTCCCGAACTAAATACAAAAGTATATTTAAAAAGGTCGCGAGTCCCGCAATTCACCGGGATTTTTACGGGCAAAAGCCTACCAGAGTCTACTTTTACAAAGTTTCCTACCACGAATTTCACTAATAAATAACACATCCTTTTTTTGTATTTTTCGATTCCTTTCTTTTCTCATTCGATCTTCTTCTCCTGCGATCTTTTCCACACTATTTCTCGTTTTCTTTTTTCAGATAACCTTTTTGTTTTCCTCTTCTGTTTTTCTTTAAGCTCGTTGTCTAAATTTCTTTTCTTCCTTTTTCTTCCTGAACGCTTTTCTTTGCTCAACAAAAACTTCCTTACAGCACTTCGGTCAACCAAGAAGTGCCCATTCCAGTGGATTCCTTTGTCCACCTCGGACACAAAGAATCCCACCCACATGCACTCACACACCCATGCATTCAGCCACAGTGGGATTCATTTGCGGCTTATGAATCGGTTTTCTGCTCTTTGGCTAGAATACGCCACCGTTTTTCGTTCCCCACTATGCTCTCTCACGCCTCGCATCCATACTGGAATTCGCAGCACATTGGGCCATTTCCAGTACCTGCGAATCCCATGGTTCACTTCAGCGATTTTGTATCGCTGACCTTTCGGAGTAAAAAAAAAGCGCTCAATTAAAAAAAGAAAAAAATGTTTTGGGCTTTCTCCCAATTCATTCAATTATCTCATACTATTTATTTTTACTATCGAAACCGATCGCAGAAGAAGCTCACCTGAATCATCACCCCCGAGAAAAAAAGGAATCAGTACTTTTAATTTAAGTTACAACGCGAACTACTCCGGTGGACTTTTGTGCAGATTTGGGGATGAAGGGACCCACACCTAGCGTGCCATTTTATACAGAAATAATTTAAGTTAGGTTGGGCTCTCGGCCATTGTTGGTCGTTGGTTATCGTCTCGTGTCGTCTCATTTTTTGTGATACGTTATGATGGAGACCCATCCGTCTGTATGTCTGTCTGTCTCTGTCTACCTATCTATCTGTCTGTCTATCTGTCTGTCTATCTGTCTGTCTGTCTGTCCGCCCGTCTCTATCTACATATCTATCTACCCCTCTATCTGTCTGTCTATATTGACCAAAATGATTCATATTCACATTTCACCTGAAATTAAGAAACCGACAGTTGTTGAGTCAAAGTACTGATGCTATGTTGTATTCTATATTCAGAAAAACGTACTCTGAAAATTTTACCAAGATCTGTTGGGTAGTTTCCGAGTCTGTAAAAGGCAAACAAACATACATTCATTTTTATATAATAGATATAAGTATCCTACTTTCTTATCGTACTTTTATTCATTATGAGTTTTCCGACTAAGGACATGAGTAACTTTGTGTTTTTCGTATTTTTAGAAGCAACATCTGAAAACATTCTTTTCACGAAGAGAATGATAAGAGCCTACGTATGTATAAATATCGTAATCGTGGAACAGCAAGTCAGTCTTAACTTAGAGTTTGACATGTTAGTTTGGACACATAATAATTTTAAATTGTTTTACTTATTATTTTTACAAAGTGTTAAGAGAACAATATAACAAGGTTTTTCTTTTTTTTGTAACTTAAAAGACTTAAAAATAAGTCTTGAACATCTTTGTTCTTGAAAGTTTCGTTGACGCGAGTTTGTTTTTGTGCAAATTGTTATTTATTTTTATTTTAAGGTGTTGAAACTATCAATTGGCTCATACATATCTTTAAGAAAAAATAAACAAAATTTAAAAATAAAAACGGTAAGTTAATTGCTATTGATACCAAAAAAAACATTTTACTAAATAAAATAGCAGTAGTAGAAGTTTAGTTTAGTTTAGTTTAGTTTATTGTCTTTTGATTAATTATAACAAGGAATTGAATTTTAAAAACAATTAAAAAATAAAGACAGATAAGAATAAATAATAATCACACTAGTCACACTAATCTTATAAATGCAAAAGTAGCTCTGTCTGTCTGTCCGTCTGTCTATTACCTTTTCACGCCTAAACTGCTTAACCAATTGCAATGTAAGTTGGCAGAGAGATAGTCTGGGCCCTGGGGAAGAACATAGGTGAAAAAGACGTCCGCTAGGTGGCGCTGGCGTCAAGTTATTAACAAATTCTATATTTATTGACCAAAATGAATCAAATTCACAATATGTGTGTATAAGTAGGTATATTAAGGGGCCAAATGACTCATGTCGCAAAATGACACTCTCTTTCTATACACATATATATATATGTATAAAGGGCAATGTATTTACATATAACTACATATATATGTATGTTTGTAAGTGTACTAAGGACTTTGAAATCTACATTTATATATATGTATGCATGTTTGTTAGTATGCTGTGCACTCTGAAACAACCAAAACGATTGAGCTCGGTATTGGCCCGAGAGTGTTTTTGTGAAGTTTGCTCAAAATCCGTTCAGCATTTTGCTAAATTACTAACAAAACATAGAAAAAGATCAAATTTTCGGTTACTAACGCTCTATTTATATTGTCCATAAACTTTAATGTGATATTAAAAAAGGTAAAAGTCTTGCCTTTATTTTTCTGATGAAAATGATTTTGCAAATCCGGGGAGTTCCCTATTAAAAGACTGCCTGAAGGGAATTAAAAGTCTTGCCTTTATTTTTCTGATAAAAATGATTTTGTAAAACTTGGGAATCCCCTATTAAGAGACTGCCTGAAGGGAATTATTTAATGTGAGATTTCGTAAATCCGGGGAATCATGTATTAAAAGACTTTGGCAAGCGAATTATTTAATTAATTAATTTATTAAAAGACTGCATGAAGGAAATTATTTAATGTGAGTTTTTGTAAATCCGGGGAATCCCATATCTATTAAAAGACTGTCTGAAAGGAATTATTTTCTTTTACATTTTTATTTTATTTTGACCAGCGAGCAGTGAAGATGTAAGTAAAAAGCATTATTGCAAAAATATAAATTAAGTGTTAAATTTAATAAATTAGTCAAAACAAATTTTAACTTCTTTTAGGTTAGTTCCTACTTTTAAATACATATCTACTAACTAATGGTTATGATTTTAACAGGCTGGGTTTGTTTGTTTGTTTGTTTGTTTGTATGTATGTTAGGATATCACCTCATACAGCCTAAACTATGGAACCGATTTCAGCAAATGAGGTGTCGTTGCATTCGTCTTTATTCGGAGAGTGCCCTAGGCCTAGGCTATGTGACGTCACAGAAAAATTCAATATGGCGGGCGCACCAAGCAAAATGGCGGACTACCTCTTCTTTTCTTCTCTTTTTTTTTTCTTTTTTACCCGACTAGTCTTTATTACCGCATTGATAGTAATATCAAATGAAAGGGCTTGGTGAGTAGAATACAGCACGATATGACGTAATTTCAATATGGCGGACGCACCCAAGATGGCGGATTTCTGTTATCTTTACTAACTCCTTAATATGGGTATTAAATGAAAGGGCTTCACGACTAGAATATAATACGATATGACGTCATTCTGAATTCAATATGGCGGACGCCCCCAAGATGGCGGATTTCTTTTATCTTTACTACCGCCCTAATATGGGTATCAAATGAAAGGGCTAGGCGAGTAGAATACAATACGATATGACGTCATTCTAGATTAAATATGGCGGACGCACCCCAAGATGGTGGATTTCCGTTATCTGTACTACATCCCTAATATGGGTATCAAATGAAAGGGTTTGTCAAGTAGAATGCAATACGATATGACGTCGTTCTAAATTCAATATGGCGGACGCCCCCAAGATGGTGTTTGCTCTTTACCAGTGATTTGTATGAAAAATGTATAGAACCATTAATCACCTCGGGGATTCGATTCACTTTAAATGATAACACTGAAGTACGATGTCAGTCCGAATTGAAAAAAAGACTGCTGAGGCCAGCCAATTGTGTAATCAGTCCGATAAGCGACAACTCAATACATACGTGAATATTCACAGTAGGAACAGAGCACTGAATTATTGTAGAACTGATTTTTGTATACATTATGTACCTTTTATTTTCATTTAATTGTTTTTGTTTTATTAATTTATTTCCTTTTTTTTCTTGTGCCTTTATAGGTGATGATTTCAATATCGGCTACGATGGGGCATTGGCCTTTGATGGCTCTAGTTGGAGCATTAGTATGCTTAGCACTGACATCAGAAAAAACCGGTGATTATACCTATTTGATATGTAATTAGTGGTTCCGTCCGTACCAAAACGGAACACTAATGGAATCTGTTCGGTGTCTGTCTGTCTGTCCGTCTGACACACCTTTTTTTAAGAGACCATTTGACGAAGACTATTGAAATTTGGAATAGTTATAGCAATTAGTTGCCCAAACACTGACCTGAACTTAAAAGGTTGAATTTCGACTTTAGGGGGGATAAATAAAATGTCAAAAAAAACCTTTTTAATTTAATGTTGAGGTCATCGTGTGTGATGTCAAATTAAAGCTAGTTTAAACACGATTTCAAAAATGTATAAGGTATTGTTTTGTGTTATTTTTTTCTGAACACTTTTTCAAAAAAAAAAAAACGTTAAAAAATTGCTTTCCGAGGCTCTATCTCCAAAAATATCGATCAGAAGAATCTGAATAAATTCACAAACATTGAGAATAAAGTGTAGATTTAGAAATAATAGATTATAAGGACTGCATAACGGTCGAAGTCTTATTTTTGCACTGAAAGCTTTTTCGAAGTCTATATAGGTTACAAAAAAAAAAAACACGCCTATTATATATATTTTCTAATTTCACCTACCCAAATGCTTACATATACTGAAGTGATGTAACCGGTGCAGTGCAATAATCCCTACGGAAATAAGGCCCGCGGGTATTATTTCCCAAAAAAAAGGAAATAAAACCCGCGGGCCTTATTTCTCTTTTGAAGTGGCAACAAAAGCTGTGGGTTTTAATGCCTTTTACTTGTGGGTCTTAATTCCAATTATGTATGGAAATAAGACCTAATACTTATATTTTCAATATACATATATTTTAGAAAAAAAAAATAAAAAATCCAAACGATAGCATATTTTTAATTTATGAAATTATAGAAATCAAAAGTTAGGCATAGACTTTACTTGAATTCTTAACAATTTTCCTGCAATGTGAATATAATATTTTTGAATTGCCATCTTTCATCGGGCACACGTTTTTGAGATATATGGTGGATGCTTATTGTTTCGACGAATCCTTGGCTTTGATTCTAGTTTTGTAAGTGCCATGACATAAGGCCAAATTTTGAGCATGGTCCAGAAGTAAAGATTCGATTTAAAAGTTAGATATTTAGTTTTCGAGCATAAGATAGAGCAATAGTAAAAAATTCGGGCGAATTTTTTCGTGGTGAGCCTCATAGCCACTTCAAAATAGAAATAAGGCCCGCGGGTGTCATTTCCTTTTTTTGCCTTTTTGTGGTGGGCTTTATAGCCACTTCAAAATAGAAATAAGGCCCGCGGGTGTTATTTCCTTTTTTTTGGGGGTTATTGCACTGCACCGACGTAACCATATCACAATAAAGGGTCAGTCAAGGGTCAGTCACAATCAAATTTACATAAGTGCAAAAAGTACACACAAATGTTCTTTCTCTATCCGATACACTCGAGATGAAGAATGAAATCTGAGGCACATGCGTAAATTTCTTGCATAATTTATTTATTGTTTTGTGTGGATGTATAATTATTCTTCTGAGCAGATGAGAAAGGGAATCAGATAGGTAGTTTTATCAAGTTGCTTACATTTGTGTCCATACATCCATCAACATACATACTCGTAAATCTGTAACATACTTATGTAATATTTATGTAAAAATAACTGAAAACTCACTAATAGTACGGAACACATATTGCGAAAGTACGACTTGCACTTGACCAGATTTTTTTTTAAATATGATAGTGAATAGTCTAATAAACAAATGTTTTTCTGAAAAAAATTGTTCTCTCTACTTAACAGGTCCCATACACGGCAAAGTAGTAGTTTGCTACATGGGCGCATGGGCTGTCCATCGTCCCGGTAATTTCGATCCAAATTTGTGCACCCATGTTATCTACGCTTTTGCCGGATTGGATATCATACAGGATGCCATCAAATCCTTAGGTAAGGAAGGCTTCGCTTTTGTTTAAAAAAATGCTTCTTTCTTTCATCGAAGTTACAAGTAAATTGATATAAGCAGGAATTAAAAAAAATGTCAGTTCTACAAACAAACAAACATTATGTAAAAAAATTAAGTTAAAAAACCTTAAACCCGACTAAAGGGAAACACTTACTAAAAAGTACGAAACAAGACGAGACGAAACGATGATGTTCAGAGTATAGCCGTGGTCACATGCCGCTTTGGCTTTGCCCTATGAATTCGCACTTACATACGTATACGTTGTTATAACGGCATGTGACCACGGCTATGCTTCGAACATCATCGTTTAATTTCATCTTGCTCTGTGCTTTTTAGCTAGTTTTTCCCGTAGTTGGGTTTAAGTGTTTTTAACTTAATCTCTTATTTATAACTTTTTTGTTTCAGAAAATATGTAGAATGTTAGTTGTAAGTAAGCAATGTCGTGTTCTATTTGTCAAACCCTTTTATTTGATACCCATATTAAGGAGGTAGTAAAGATAACGGTAATCCGCCATCTCGTGGGCGTCCGCCATATTAAATTTATAATAACGTCATAGCGTATTGTATTCTCCATGCAAAGCTCTTTCATTTCCACTATCAAGGCGGTTGTAAAGAAAAAGAAAAAAAAGGTAATCCGTCATCTTGCTCGGTGCGTCAGCCATATTGAAACGTCACATAGCCTATAGCACTCTCCGGATCAAGACGAATCCAACGACACCTCATTTGTTGAAATCGGTTCCATAGTTGAGGCTGTACGAGGTGACATCTTTATATACAAACAAACAAACAAACCCAGCCTGTGAAAATCATAACCTTTCTTTTGCTTAGTCGGGTAAAAACCCTTCGGTTTTCTCTTACGTATTCGCATTTCCTGTAGTCAAGGAATTTTTTGTATTCAACAAAAGATAGTAAGTTCTTTTCAGAGTCACTCATAGGAATTTTGAGCCAAAACTCGCTTTTTCCACTATTGCGACCGCAGATTCACTCACTATTCTGAAAACGCTGGATTGGCTTCAGCGAAAATCTTTATTGTTTGGAAAAAGTGCCATCTTTTGCGACAAAGTAAGGACTGGTTCTTCAAGATTTTGTCGATTATGAGCCTCTTCTCCTTCCTCGTCGCCAATGTCTTCTTCGGACTGCATTTCTTGTGGTATATTTTCTTGTTTTGCATCGGTATCAGAGTTATCATCATTTGGATAAACAGTATCACCGCTCTCTTCTTCAAGCTCAGCAGCGTCATCATAAGCGGATTATTCGATTTCATAGAATAAATCTACCCCATGTGCTTCCTCTACGGTCATTGGAGAGTGTATTGTAATGTGACGTCATCTTTGATGATCAAGTGCTCCGGTTCAGTTTTAGGTTGATTTGTCTTGTGTGTCTTCTTTTGGCAGTTCATTGATGTTTGATGTGTTTGCTGTTCCTTTTACTGGCAATGTTACCTGGACAGGGTATTAATTTTTTTTTTGTTTTAGATTAGATTAGATTAATATTTATTCATGTAATTTTTTCTTATAACTTTACAAAATCAAATGTTAGCATGGCTTTGCCGTCTGCCTGGTTGATTTATTCATAGTATGTATGAAAAAGTTAAATTAATTTCCATACAATGGCTACACAAAATAAAAAGGACTGTCTAGGTTTATTGTTTGTTTTTAAAAGTTTTATTATTCACATGCATCCGCTTCATTAAGGAGGGATATCGCTTGCACCTCCGTCAAGACGTCGAATCCAAATACATGTCACCTTGTTTCTCGCAGGATCGCGCATCTTCCCATAAGATGGAACACATCTTCTCTCTCCACTAGATTGCACATGCTGCATAAGATATGTAAGTCCTCTCTGTGGGGTACATAGTTCAGCTTCAGGAGTTCTCCACGCAGTCTCAGTGTCATCGCTATTTCTTCTATTTTATAACTATCGTGGAAAGAATTCCTTTGTTGCAGGTTGTGATTGAGTCTACTGTAGATATCTCTGTGTAATGATCCCAATGCTTCTTCTGCATATCTCCTTCTACCCTGCTTATACAATTTAGGCTTCCAGTTCCCAATGTCATCTCCGTTCAATCGATTCCACATCCGGCAGCTAGATCCAGCCATTCCCTGTACCAGCCAGTTCCTGTTTGTACAGCATTCAGAACTGATTTTCTTGGAAGGCGATGGGTTAGCATGTTTAAAGTTTTTAGAATATAATCAACCTGTAGCTTAAATGTCTTAATAAATAAAGGCGATAAACCTGTTTCAAGCATTAGCATGTAGTTCGGAGCAGTGTTGGCATTTTACGCGTAAAGAATTATTTTTTTGAGTTCTTTACGTTTCGAAGTATATTACACTTAAAAAAGCGTAAACAAAGGTAAACAATTGTAAACAACTGTAAACAACTGAATAAGTGATTTCAAAAGCTTTTAATAAAGTGATGGGGACTATAAAATGAATTAGTATTAGACTAATTAGTAACTGAATGATTTCCACTATCAAATTGTTTCATTCATTCCGCCATTCATGCATCCCTGTCACGGCACTTACAAAACAAGCATACTATGCATACCTGCGAAAAATAATTATTATAATTATTATAATTATAATTTTGGCTATATGGCAAGGAGCATTATCCTGTTGAAAAATGAGTCTGCAAGTGTCACTAATAAGCTCTATAGAGGAGCTCTATTCATTTTCTAGGACCCTTAGATAAACTGATGCAGTGACTTTCGATTCTTAAAATGCCAATCTATCCTTTTCATCTCCAGAGAAGCATCCTCAGACCATCACACTTTCAGTTTTGGGGGCATCCGTAAGAGGCATTCAGAACTCAGTCTTTCCTTTGGTTCTCTTTGCCCAAGAATGTTCCCATCTCCAATATGCAGCTTAAACTTGGATTTGTTGAAAAGATAACATTGTTCGACGTGTCCTACATCCAATTAAGATTGTTCTCAGTCCAAATTAATCGTTTTTCTCCGACTCTTATTGGAAAATCCGGCTTCAGTACTTCCATGAGTGCTCTAAGTCCAGCTTTTTGGACCCATTTTCTCATTGAGCTTACTGAAATTATTTAACCTTTAGCTCGAAATAGATCATTTTGAATATTCATTGATACCGACGGCTTTGGAGCACCAAAAAATTATCTTCCACTGAGGTCGTCTTTTTTAGCTTCGCTGAGCCCTTCCTTCTGCTGGTAGTCACCGTCTCACGATACTTTTTAAATTCCATGCTACAGTTCGTTGCACAACATTAAATCTTTCAGAAATTGGACAGGTTGTCGAATTTAGACGTGACAGATACAAAATATTAGACTTGCACTCGGAACTGATTTTTCCGATGTTTTGTTTTAATAATCACTTGCTAAATGCACCTCTCATTCATAATTACATCGAGTTTGTCCAAGAACTGCCATCCGAAAGAGTAAGAAAAGGTTTGAGCAATATTTTTCAAACAGCACTGTACGTCGAAACGACGAACGTCCTCGATATATGAACATATCTCAAAAGCATGCGCGCGGTGAGAGATGATAATTCTAATATATTATATCCATATTGCAAGCAAATTGTTATAAATTCAAGTAAAGCCTTTGATAAGTTTAAAACACATGAAGATGTTTTTGATTTATTGTTTAAAAAAAATATAGAGAACCCAGTTTTGTTTTGAAATACAGCCGAATTTTATGCAGCACAATTATCTAAGTTGTCAGTTAAGCTCCTGAAAATTCCTGCTTCGTCTGCAGATCTTGAACGGATGTTTTCCAAATGGAGCCTCATACACAATTCCATGAGGAACCCTTTATCTTTTGAGAAGTCCAAAAAAACTCATGCAATTGTATGTAACATTGCGAATGGAGGACAACTTTCTTGTAAATGAAGAAGTGTGTGAGCAAAATTAATACCGAATACAAATAATTTTTTTTTTATAAAAATATCTGCTTTTTTAATTGTTTACATTGTTTACGTTACACCTTGAATTAGATGAAGTAAATTACGCAATTCTTTACGTGTAAACAATGGCGTAAACTTTATAGCGTAACTTACTCTGCCAACACTGGTTCGGAGCAGCGTTGCCGTTTGGGACGCTTTTGCGTCATTTTGACGCTTTTTCGGCGATGGGACCCGGGACCCCACTCTTCAATAAAACTCTGATTTTGACGCATTTTGAAAATATAGGACCCTTTTTTCAATTTATTTTCATTTCATGTTTCTTTTACTTGTAAAACGTGGTACTTTACTCTTAAAACACACCCATTTCGTTCAACCAGTGATGAAATCAACAAAGTAGACGCTTTTTGAAATTTGCTCGCGGACACCCTGGTTCGGAGTATTCGACGGAAGGCGGAACATTATTTTTACATAAAATCTAAGCAGCTTTTCTACGGTTTCATATTGTTTTCCGCCCCATACTTCCGCCGCATATAATAGAACCGTTTCCGACACAGCTTCAAGAACCTTGTATTTAGCGCTATGAGCCTATGACTAATATATTTATTTTTGAAAATATTTTTCCAAGCTACGTTGATGGCCGTTTTAGATTTTACGAGTTTTTCTTTGAGGTGTCGTTCCATGTTCATATTTTTAATTATGAATACCCCGAGATACTTGTATGCCTTAACAAATTCGATTGTTTCCTCATTAAAGCGCCATTTTTCATTGGAGCAGTTTCGACCTCCACCTTCCTTGAAAATCATAATTTTGGACTTGCTAAGGTTTACCACTAGTTTCCATAATCTGGTGTACTCATACAAACGATTGATCATGAGTTGCAGAGATTCCGGGGAGCATGCCAGAAGAACAACATCATCCTGCAAACAAAAGCGCTATTTTTAACACACCCACATATTCCACTCCTCCTGGCAAACAATCAGCTAGATCGTCAATGAACAGAGCAAAAAGATTGGGGCTCAGCACACATCCCTGTCTTACTCCCGAGTGCGTTTGAAACCATGCCGATAGTCCATCTCCATCCCACACAGCAGCTTTAGTGTGAGCATATAAATTTCCTATTAATCGCACAAATTTTAGTGACATTCCCAAACCGTAGGACAGGGTAGGTATTGTATCTTTCAGCTTTGCCTGATACAGCCAATCACGTTGTGAATATTGCGCATGCCTTATTGAAGCTAAGGAATGCTTGTTGAGACCACTGCCACTGTTCTTGGTGCTCTTGTGGTGAGGTGGACTTTTCATTCCGTCTCACACGAAATGTACCATATTTTATCCATTTTGTGGTTTAATTAAAAAATTAATGACGTTCAATTATTTACAACTATTGTACTACTTTATAGACACCAATGCGGTGCTACAAATAAAAGTATCACTTTAGCGGTTCTCCAGGTGAGATCGCTTTTTGTTTTTTTTTTCCACCCTCCACCCACGAAGGTCCAAGAGAACCAGCTAGCCATTCGACGCAGGCTAGGCTAGCCGACTGAAGTCACTAACGTGTAGTAATATGTAACTGTTTTGCACTGCAAGTATGACCCACGTAAGCACGTAAGGAAAAAGCATACACGAATTTCCGCACGTATTTGTATCTGTATTAAATTGGTTTCATATTTCGATCTTATACATACATACAACTTAAGCCTTAACTCTCTTTTTTGTAAGGAAACAAAAATTTCATTACTAAAAAAAAACAATCGTTAAAATTTAGTGATTGCAAATTCTAATTGTGGTCATAGTAAAAGCTGGGAACTTCCTCAATACGCTTTCAATTCCTTTCAATTATCAAATTGTTTGTTTTATATTCTAGATCCATCGCATGATTTGAATGAGAAAAACGGTAAGCGAGGGTTCGAACGAATCAATGCCTTAAAGAAGACGCATCCGCATTTGAAGGTTAGTTTGGCCATTGGCGGTTGGGATGAGGGCTCCAAGAAATATTCTATTTTGGTAGCGGATCCAAATCGTCGGCAGAGGTTCGTCCAACAGGTTTCTAGCTTTATTCGGAAGCATAACTTTGACGGTCTGGATCTGGTTTGGATGTATCCCACGCAGAGAGGCGGAGAGGCAAAAGATCGGGATACATTTGTCCTCCTGGCTAAGGAATTACGTGAAAACTTCAATAAATACAATCTGCTGTTGACGTCAATTATTAATCCTAAGAAGTTGTTAATTGATCAGGCCTACAACATCAGGGAGCTGGCCAAGTACTTGGACTTCTTGCATGTCCTGTGCTTTGATTACCACAGCAGTTGGGACAAGAAGGTTGGACCGAGTGCACCGCTGGAATATGATGGGTTCTCAAGTGTGGTAAGCAATCATATTGGTTAACTACAAAAGAAATTTCTAAGAGAAGTCCTTTTTTAGAGATTCACCATTGAATATATAATGCAGTTGGGTTGTCCCGCTTCAAAAATAGTTATGGGTGTTGCGTTTAATGGAAGAACCTTCATAACAGCCCTGGATGGAAAGTTTGGTGATTCTACTAACGGTGTTGACTTTCAGGGTCCATACAGCAAAAGAAACGGTTTCCTCGGGTACAATGAGATATGTCCGCTGTTGAGCAACAAAACATCGGGTTGGACAAAATCTTGGGATGGCAAAACATCCCAGCCAATTGCACGTTTTCGCGATCAAAATGTCACCAAAGTGATATCTTATGACAGTACACGTTCGATAGCCAACAAAGTCCGGTTTGCTATGCAAAAGAATTTAGCCGGTGCATTGGTATGGTCTGTGGATACAGATGATTTCCTCGGAGAATGTGAACCAGAGACAGATACCTTCAAAGAATACGGCACAATGCAGGGCGTCAAACTAGCGATACCTAGACGAATCAATTCCAACTACCCCCTCTTGAGAACCGTCAACGAGGGTATTATCCTTGCGTTGGACGAAATCAACCAACAGAATGTCATCGCCAAGGGTAGTCATTCGGGAGCTTTAAATGCTGCAGCGATAGCGCTGTCCACCATTCTGGGCACGTATTCGTTTGTAAGTTTTGTTGTATAAGAAGACAAAAAAAAAAGTTAAATATTATCATGTAGGTACCTATATGGAGAAAGATGTTAACAAAAATAATAAAAAGATTTTTAGAAATCGTGTAAGAGAAATATATTTTTTATTTGGGTTTATAGACTGCGTGGAATATCGCAAAAAGCGAATATTTTGAATTTGCTTATGAGCATAACCTTAAAATTCAAATAACAAAAACAAAACCAAATCACTCTTTTCTACTCTATTCCGTTCAATATTTTTCATTACTCGCTGTGCCTAGTTTCTAATGCTGGCTGATTTTGTTTTCTGAAGAGATCGCTTGTAGATGGGTTTTACTCTCGGTATCTAATTTGGGTCCTTGTCCCATCACCTAGCGATATACATACATACATATACTCAAATGGTGCCAACCCTTTACTGCATTGTATGTAAGTCAAACGGTTCATCGAATTTATCTGAGCTCCAATTTGTTTCAATTATAAACGGTTTTGAAAGACACTTTTCTAGTAACACAAGCGACACAACTTCAAGGTGCATATTCTTAGGTCATAGATCTACTGGATGAGCAAATTCAATTCAAGCTGTCGTGAAGTTTAACATAAAGGAAGTGAGAGGATTCCCTTAACTGTTCATCTGATCCCCGTTGATCGGAGCTATACTGTCAAAAAAGACAATCCCCAGTCGCGGATGGCATGCATTCCAGAACTAGTTCTAGAAGTACTTCTAGGGAGTCGGAACTACTTCTCAACTCGATTACAGCACATGTAAAAAAGGCATTACATTTAGCATTGCATGTCATAGGACGGAAGCGATCGCCTCTTCACTCTGCAATACCCAGAAGTTGTCTCAGAAGTACTTCTCAAACACATTACAAAGAAGTAGTGTATTCATGCCTTCGAAAAAGTCAACGTATAAGTACTTCTCGAACACATTACAAGGAAGTAGTGAATTCATGCCTTTTTTTGCATTTTCCACTCATTTTCATAACTTTCAAAAAAATTTCTATTTTTTGTGTATTTTTATTCCCAGTTGAAAATCTATGAATTAGAGTTTTATAAAACTCATTTTACATAGCATAAAGAACGTTGCAGAGCATAGTTTGAGCCGAGAACTTAGCACTTTCGCACTTAAAATCTTAAATCAAATGATTTGCATTGGTTAACAAACAAACGCAATTCTAAATGCGACAGTCATAAACAACGCGGTGAGATCATTTTCCAGAAAAGTATACTTGTTGAGTCCTGCCTTGCCGCATTACCTCGCATTCGTACTGTAATGCCCTCAACTTTTCTTAAGAATAGACCAATTTCATTCTGCATTACTCTTCACTAGTTCGGTAATGCCTTTCATTTCACTAGTTTTAGGTTCAATGAACAGTATTGCATTATGGAATGACTTCTTTTATAATTGAAACATTTCATTGTCTGTAATGCGGCGTAATTCTATGCTCACTACTTCTAGAAGTAGTTCCAGAGGTAAGGCCTTGCAAAACCGCGACTGGGTCGTTTTTGATTTTGTTTTTATTTTAATCAAGAAAAAGGGTTGCACGGTTCTCCTCCACGACCTCTGTAACACATATAGCCTCATTCGATAAAATATTCCATCACGTTTGCGGCTCTATTTCATCGATAGCGACACGGATGTTGGTGTGGAGTGCTCCAATTGACGGGAGAGCGTTGGCACACGACTTCTCTTTCACATGGCCCCATAGAAAGAAGTCGCACGATCTCGGCAGCCATTGCGATTGCGACAAATGACTCGGCCAAGAATTTTTTCTCCCAAAAGCAAAATGGTTTCGCCTCTCTTGTGCTCCAAATTCCGTGTATAAAAGATTACTGATCATGGCTCGATAGCAAATCCATTCACGGTAAAAGCCACACCCGCTTTATTTTCCAAGAAAGAAGACCAAATGAAGCCTCCTCCTCGAATATTCCACACAAAACAGTAACACGGCTATGGTTCTCGCAAAGCCTTGAAGATGGCAACATCGCTCACAGGATAAAAAAAATCAAAATCCAATTTTTTCAGAGTGCAAAAAAGTAAGTTAATTTTGGTCGTTTGGTTAGTTTCCGGTTTTTAAGTTTGCAATTAGTTTGTTTGTTTTTTTTTTTGTTTTTTGGTTTGCAAAATATTGGTTCAGCTCTATTTTTTTTAAATGCGGGCTGTTTTGGGGGGGGTCATGACCCCCGTGACCTCCCCCCCCCCATGAATCCGCGCCTGATAAGGTCTGTTCCTTTACTTTCTGCTCCAAAAATAGTAAATTATTGAAACAAACGAAATGTCCTAAACATAATATGTGAAGCAAAAGTAAACAGAGTGTTGTTGTATGATTTTGGATTTTAGAGAAAAGTCCACTCTTGATAATATCCCAGAACCAATGCAGTATGCAATATATTGCGAAATGCAAATTTCAACATTCAGAAAATTCAACTTTCATCTATGTTCCTTTGTTTCCATTATTTTACTTTTTGCGTTAAAATAAGAAAATGGAAATAATTTAAAGCGAACGGAACAGCTGACTTTGACAGATAGTTCACTTTCTACTGGCTGAAATTTGTCGAGTAAGAATGAGTAAGATTTTTTAGTGAGGGGAAATTTTTACTCTCTCGTTGCCTCTCTCTTTTACTACTTTTTTGTGTAAAGGAACGCGGTTTGTCTAGAATGCGTACAAATTCGTACAAATCAGTAACAATTTTCAAGTAAAGGAACAGACCTATTACCACTCGTACGAACTTGAATCAAAGTGACACTTATTATGCAGAAACGTATTGCACCAAACCTCTGCACAGAGGCAGAAGAAAGGTTAGGCCGATTAGAGAGGGTCGACATTACATGCCATCGCACTATACTAAAAAAAAAAACACGATGAAAATATTTTTTTTTAAATTTTTTTTTTAACTTTTGAAAAGATGAATTTTTTTTTTAAGTTCCTAGAGTATTTTGTTTTTTGTTATTTTTTAGACTTAAGAATTTTTCTACAATGTAAATATTAGTAGTTTTAGTTTTAGTTTTTGCCTATCACCTTTGAACCGTAGTTACTTTACTTACTTAGGTGGCGCTACAGTCCGTCCGGGTTGGACCAAGGCCTCAACCAACAACCTCTTCCAGTTAGCCCGGTCCTTAGCAAACCGCCTCCAGTTGCGCACTTCAAGTTGGT
The DNA here is from genome assembly GCA_949775065.1 of Brachyopa scutellaris. Classification (NCBI taxonomy): domain Eukaryota; kingdom Metazoa; phylum Arthropoda; class Insecta; order Diptera; family Syrphidae; genus Brachyopa; species Brachyopa scutellaris. Next base: position 109,511,971 of record OX459113.1, read on the forward strand.
TAAGGCCTTGTTTTACTTGTGCGCGCCACCTTAGGCTAGGTTGACCCTCCGGTAAAGAGTCGAATATTCACCGAGCCGGAGCGTTGATGTCCATACGCTCTTCATGTCGTAGCCATCTTTAACGCCCAATGTGCAGTTTTTTGACCAGGTCGATGTCGATGTAAAGCTTGTACAGTTCGTGGTTGAATCTTCTCCTCCAGAACCCATCAACGCAAACGGGATCGAATATCGAAGCGACCAAGGATATCTTCATCCGCTTTCGATAAAGTCCATGCTTCAGCTTCATATAGCAAGACTGTGATGATAAGGGTCTTATATAGAGTCTCCTTAGTCGATCGAGAAAGGACTTTTCTACTCAATTGCCTTCTTAGCCCAAAGAAACAACGGTTGGCAAGAGTAATCCTTCGTTTGATTTCCGATGAGATGTCATTTTTTGAAGTTATGGCAGAGCCGAGGTAGAAAAAGTCCCTTACTACCTCTAAGTTGTAGCTGTCTATTGTGACGTTCTGTCCAATTCGTCGATGTTGGGTGTCCCTTTTTGTTGACAGCATATATTTTGTTTAGCCCTCGTTTACCGCTAAACCCATTTGAGCCGCTTTCATTTCTAGACTCGCGAACATTTGACTTTTGAAAGATCGTTCCTTGTGTGTTGGCTTGTGAGTTTCGAACAATTCTTTCAAGTATGATGTTGAAGAAGTCGCATGACAGCGCGTCACCTTGTCTGAATTCTTTTTTGACATCGAAGGTCTCGGTGAGGTCATTATCGACCTTGATAGAGCAGCGCGCTTTCTCCATCGTCATCCTGCACAGACGGATGAGTTTGGCAGGGATGTCAAAACTAGACATGGCTTTATACAGTTCATCACTCCATTTGCTGTCATAGGCGGCCTTGAAATCGATGAACAGCTGGTGGGTATCGACTTGGACTTCTTGGGTTTTTTCCAGGATCTGCCTGAGTATGAAAATTTGGTCTATGGTGGACTTTACTGGCCTGAAACCGCACTGATAGGGGCCAATCAGGTTGTTGACGAAAGGTTTCAGGCGTTCACACAATATGGCAGATGAAGCTGATGCCTCTGTAATTGGAGCAGTTGACGGGCTCTCTCCTTTCTTGTAGATCGGGCAAAAGATGCTGAGATTTCATTCATCTGGCATACTTTCATCTGACCAAACCTTGGAGATGAGTTGGTGTATGCTCACTACCAAGTCATCTCCAGCTGCTTTAAATAGCTCTGCGGGTGGATCGTCAGGTCCAGCAGCCTTGTTGGACTTTAGCTTGGATTTTGCCATCCACACTTCGTTTTGATCAGGTGGATGGGGGTTATGGCTATCATCATCTAAATTGAACGGTTCATTCTGTCTAATAGCGAAGTATTGGTCTTCATCGCCATTATACAGTCTGCAGAGTTCATATTCTCAGCACCGACTGTGCTTCTACTACAATATTTCCATCCGCGTCTCTACAGGTTTCTGTACGGGATTTGTTTTGCTGGCACATTCTCTTTACCCTCTGGTAAGACTTCCGTACATTGTTCCTGGAGTAGCAATATATCCTCGAATGCACGCTTCTCGTGCTCTTTCTTTTTCCTTCTAAGAAGCCGATGTTCCTCCCGTCTCTTCTGCTCGTAGAGCATGCGAGCAGATCTAGTCCTTCTTTGCAGCGCCGCTTTATACGCTTGTTGTTTTTCCGCGTTAGCTAGTCTGCACTCTTCATCAAACCAGGGGTTTCGTGGTGGTGGTCGTGTGAAACTCATCACATCATTCGCGGCACTTATGATGGCTTGCTGGCAGTGTTGCCACTGGTCTTCTGTACTAGCTGTTGCTGCGGTAGGACTGCTGTCTTTATATATTTACAGACAGTGAAGTCATTATTTCCTTCAAAATGTTCAATACAATGTCTCTGATTTCGATCGTTAAATTTGTTTCCATTACTCAATGTGTCTAGTTTCTAATACTAATACTTAATCAAGTAGGGTTGCCACGGTTGTCCCCCACGACCTCTTATACATATACAGGCTCGTTGGATAAAATTATCATAAGCATTTACAGTGAACTTAAGGCAAAATAACATACTTATTAGTGGACGTGACTTATAACGACGGTAAACGGACCAAACAAATGAGGTTGTGATGACCGACTTACGTTATCGGATTGCAAGGACTTGTGGAATTTATCTTGAGTGGAACCAAATGAAACATCCGCTCGTTGGCTGATGTCTCTACACATGTATAATATATGTGGCTCCATCCCGTGTTTGTCAGACCGTGAGATTTCGCCCATGTTTGGGTGTTTCGATCCCTCAAAAAGCTGAAAATCTTGTTTTTTGAAGTGAATACTTCTTTAGTGACGTATTATTTTTGAAAAGAAGTTACGATAAATGAGTTACGATAAATACGTTACGATAAATTTCGATAAATGTGTTTCGATAACGGGGAAATGATTCTATACCGGAGAAATATGTATACATCAGCTGTCTGTCTGTCTGTCCGTCTGTCTGTCTGTCTGTCTTTCTGTCCGTCCTTCCGTCTGTCTGTCTGTCCGTCCGTCCGTTTGTCTGACTGTCAGTCCGTCCGTGCGTCCGTCCGTCTGTCTGTCTATCTGTCTACCTTTTAACATCTAAACCGCTGAACCAATTGTAATGTAATTTGGAAAAGGGATAGTCTGGGACCTGAGGAATGACATAGGTGAAAAAACCGCTCGCAAGGTGGCACTTGAGTCAACTTATTAACAAAACCTTTTCACGCCTAAGCCGCTGAGCCAATTGTAATGTAATTTGGCAAAAATATAGTCTGGGGCCTGGGGAAGGACATAGGCGGAAAACCCGCTCCCTAGGGTGCGCTGGTGTCAACTTATTAACAAAAACGTTGCACGCCTTAACCGCTGAACCAATTGTAATGTAATTTGGCAAAGAAATAGTCGGGGAACTGGGGAAGGACATAGGCGGAAAACCCGCTCGCTAGGGTGCGCTGGAGTCAACTTATTAACAAAAACGTTGCACGCCTTAACCGCTGAACCAATTGTAATGTAATTTGGCAAAGAAATAGTCGGGGAACTGGGGAAGGACATAGGCGGAAAACCTGCTCACTAGGTAGCGCTGGAGTCAAGTTATTAGCAACTTCTTTATTAACTGATCAAAATGATTCATATTGACAATTTATATTGGTATAGTACCAAAAGAGAAAACTACAAAAACTAGACCCGATGGGTGGCGCTGGAGTCGAGTTATTGACAAATTCTATATATAATGAAATTTTGAATAGCTGTTCCTTTTATGATTTGTATTACAAAAATATAGTCAAGTTTACATTCATATTTACTAAATTTTATTACACATTTTCTGTCGATTGTACTAGACAAATTTCTTCTTCTGTTACACATTACACATACACAACTGATTTGGATTGGATAAGTGTTCACTTCCCCCGTGAGCTTATGCGGATGAGGCTCACACATATTTGTTAAACTATGTAATTGTGTGAATTGAAAAAATAAATCTTAATATAGGTATCAAGTACATAGTATATCACTTGGTTTTGTTATGTAAATTACTTCTTTTTTAAATCATTAGACAATACAATCATTATGCACATGCGCTAAGAATTGCAGCAAAATAACTGGTTCGACATTCTTATTTACCTAGTGTGTCTTTATTCTGCAATCTACATTGTTCTATTTGTTTTGTACCTAGATATGTTTATATCAATATATCTTTATGTTATTTGTTTTGTTAAAAGAGATTGTTACAAAAAAATGTAAGTATCGTACTTTCCTATCGTTCTTTTATTCATTATGAGTTTTCTGACTAAGGACATGAGTAACTTTTTTTTTTCACGAAGAAAATGATAAGAGCCTACATCTGTCGTAATCGCGATACAGCAAGTCAGTCTTAACTTAGAATTTGACAAGTTAGTTTGGTTTCGAAAGAATAAATTAATATTACATACCATAAATTATTTTTCTTATTACTTTAACAAAGTGTTAAGATAACAATCTTAGAATGTTCTTGTTTTAGACGTTCCGTGTAAATTGTGCAAATTAATGTGTTGGCTCATATTTTAAAGAAAAAATAAAGAACATTTAAAAATAAAACGGTAAGTTAATCGCGCTACTGATTCAAACAAAACCTTTAATTAAATAAAATAGTAGTACATACAGTAGAATCCCGATTATCCGGATCAAATAAAACCAGGGGTATTCCGTATAATCGAAAATCCGGATAATCGAAAAGGAACAATTACAAGCAGTAGGTCTGCTTGGTAACTCACGAATTCGTACACATTCGTAAGATTCTTGCGAATTTCGTGTTTGGTATTCGTAAAAGAGATAGCCAAATGGCAGTTCAAAAAAATCCCCTCAACTGAGAGCGTACACAATCTTAACCCGCCTTTTTCTTCGAGTGAGGTTGAACAACTCTGTCAAACCAGCCATCTGACAGTTGTGAAATGTCATAATCTTCATTGTTAGTGGAAAGCACAAATAAATTTACAGGTTTTAAAGCCCCCATACACGACCTGACATATCTGTCCGACATTGAAGTCTGCAGACCAATCTGATAGTGGATGGCATTATTGGATGGTCTGTCAGACGGTCGGGTGAGAATCAAACAATGTTTGATATCTTGGGGCGGAGCTTAGCAATTCGTAGGACGACTTCACTGTTCACTTTAATTTTAATGCTGAAGGTATAAGACGGTGTTGTGTTCACGGCTTATTAAATATACGGGTGCAGAAAATGTCAGAAAATTCGCAGTTCATCAACGAATTTGTTGATTCTATTATTTATTGATTTTATTTATTTATTTATTATTATTTGGAAACGCTGAACATTTATTTATTATTATTTATACATATTATTTACAATATTAATTTATAGTTGTATTTATTATTATTTATACTTAAACATCAATCGAATTATCTATTTACGAAAGCCAAACGAACACTGAAGTCGTTTTGCTTGTCGTTCCGTGTGTGGTTAAGTCTGACAGAGCGTCGGATCGTGTGTGGGCAGATAAAAATATGATCGGCAGACTCAAGTCGACAGACCGATCTGACCGTGCATGCCCTCCTTTAAGCCAGCTACAGACGAGAAACTAATTGGCCAACTGGTTGACAGACTGATTGCAAATAGCCCGTGTGTAGGCAAGTCTGACGATGAGTTGAACGATTTCATCAGTCTGCCTACCAGTCGTTGAAAAATCAAAATGTTTTGATTTTTCGGTTTGTGTTTGGGATGACTACTGAAGTTTGAATATTGGTCTTTGCGTCTGTATAGGGAAATGATTACAACCAGTATTTCAACCAGTTGGCCGATTAGTTTCTCGCCTGTAGCTGGCTTTACGCACAACGTGTTTGGTTAGTTTTCTTACGAATTTTCCACTGCTGAGAGGAGTTTCCCCCACTTTTCAAATTATAAACATTTTTAAATCGGCAATTAGAGCCGTGACGAATGAGTCCGGATAATCGGATATTCGGATAATCGATGTTCGGATAATCGGGACTCTACTGTACATAGTATTAAATTGTTGGTTAATTTTTTTTTATAAAAAATTAACAAAACATTTGAAACTTGAAAAATATCGTCAGTCGGTGAGGTTGAGATATTCGTAGAGCTAATGTGCAATGTGCATTCAATAAGTTGTATTTTCGGTAATAGAAAGCTTCTTTTATTTCCATTACTGTAGAGTATGGCAATAGTTTCATCCTCATTTAGTATCCGTTTTCCGAAACGTGTCGTGGTCCTTTCAGGACTGGGCTGCTTCCTATGAAAGAAAGATCTTCTTCCTCTCATAGTTTGCACAGGGTGCAATCTCTGCGTCCACCCGATGACTATTTGCATTTAGTCTAATAATCCAGATCGATCTTTAAAGGTCCACATTATAAGCTGTCTGTCATTGGCTCATTGGCATCATCAAAATATGAGTGGCCTATTAGAAAACTAAGCATTTTAATAAATACCCCATGTAACCCCTTATTGCCTGGCATATCATATGATATGCTTAAGTAAATTAATATTTTCTACCGATTAAAAGGAGATTTTCCAAATTTTGGAGCGTAATAACCTCAGTACACGAACTAGAAAGGTACTACAATCTACAAGTTGTTCAGTGCAGCTGCAGGAAACAACTCACCAAAATTGAGGAATAATTCCACAGTGAAATTAGTTCCCAAATCGAGGGTGAATTAACTCCCCAAATAGATATGAAATAAGTCCCCATTTACTCAGTATTTTTTTATGTTTTTATTGCAATATAGAAAGTTAATGTTACTGTTGGGGCACATCAACGTTCGTCGTCATCAAGAATTGCTTAAAAATCATTGACAAAACTCATATCTATTTCATATCATAATGTATTTAATTGTATTGTATTTAAAGTCATAATGCACATAAAAATAACGAGTAAATTCAAATCTGGCGCTTCTTTTATACCATTCGCCATATTAAAAGTCTTTGAATTCGCCTTAAAATTGAATAATGTAAAATAACGTAACATCTCTCTCTAAATTGCATAGTCATGTTTTTGTATAAATAGTCTCACACAAATAAATGAAGTCTTCTTTTTGTATTCGAAACCCTTAGGGGAAAAAACTGCTCTTTTATTTCGTCGCTTTTCGCTTGTTAATAGTCGGTCAACTCATAACTCGTCCAATCGTTTGAAGTCGTTGAAGTTGATTTACCATTCGCTGTTTTCGCAACCGTTGAAAGACATAGTTCAACGCATCAACCAGGATTAATCTATCCTTATCGTAGGAATTAATAGAAATCCCACGGTTGACGGTCGTATAGTCGGACCGTACAGTTACATTTTAAAATAAGAAAAAGGATTTTATATAAATACATATCATAGTGTTGTGCCAAACATACCGCTTTTTTTTGAAAAATGTTCTCTTGTTAATTCTAGTGAACAGGAAGATATTACGTAAAATTCTTTGATATTACAAAAACACTTATTGCATTAGTATACAACTAGCTGTCCCGCCAGGCTTCGCCCGTGTCCAAAAAATATAGTGTTACTTTCAATATATACATTGTCATTTAGTTCAAAGAATCGGACGCTCTGTCTGTCTGTCTGTCAATCTATCTATCTGTCTGTCTGTCAATCTATCTATCTATCACTCTGGCTGTCTGTCTGTTTATATTAATTGGATAAAATGTTTCATATTCACATTTCACGAAATTTTGTATGACAGGTACCAGAACCGCCGGTTGTTGAGTAATCGCACTGATGCTATGTTGTATTCTATATTAAGAAAAACGTGCTCTGAAACTTTTATCAAAATCGGTTGAGTAGTTTCCGAGTCTATAAAAGGCAAACATAAATACATATGTACTTTGTACATACATTCATTTTTATATACAGTGGACTCTCGTTAACTTGTACACGTACAAAACCAGGGCCATTCAAGTAATTTGATTGTTCAAATTACTGGATCAAAACAAAAAAAAAAGTCCTTTTTTAAACATATTCCGTTGTTTTCATAAGTTGGTTTAGTAAATAAAAAGGCAAAGATTTGTTTTTAAGACAACCTTGAAAAAATAATTGTTATTTTAATGTACGATAACGACATGAAAAAGATCTGACTTTTTGATTCAAACACCCACTAACTTGTCACAGTAAGAATCACTTGGAAAATGATTTCGAGCTTTTAACTTAGATGCAAAAGAAATTCTATTAGATTCCCCTTTATGAAAACCATTAATATTTGTAGCAACATACATACATAAGTGTAAAGATTTCAATTTAAAATAATTTTGATTGTCACATAAAATTAATTAAAAATTAATCTTAATCTTTTATTAAAATTAATAGTTAAAGAGGTTCACATTTTTTAATTGTTCAACTTATAGAGTATTTCATGGAAAAGTTCAAGGTACCGAGTCTTAAAAACTGTCCGTACAAGTTAAAGAATACCTATAGGGGAAAATACCATGTTCGAGTTATTGGATTGTTCAAGTTCTCGGATGTTCAAGTTACCGAGATTCCACTGTATATAGATCTAATAACTTAACTCCAGCGCCACCTAGCGGGTCCAGATTTTTTTATATAATTTTCTCTTTTGGCACTGAACCAACATAATATTGTGAATATGAGCCTTTTTGGTCCATAAATATAGAAGTTGGTAATAACTTGACTCCAGCGCCACCTATCGGTTCCAGATTTTACAATTTTCTCTTTTGGAACTGAACCAACATATATTGTGAATATGAGCATTTTTGGTCCATAAATTTAGAAGTCATTAATAACTTGACTCCAGCGTCACCTAGCGAGATGAAATATACTTTACAACCTATTCTCATACCTTACCTACCAAATATGCATGCATACACAAAAAATTTCATGAAAATCGGTCGAGCCGTTTCGGGGGAGCGCAACTTACAAAAAAAATCATCATCAACTCCACACGATTGCCACTGTGTGCGCTGCGACTGTGATACACATAGCACATTAAAAGTCACTCAGTATCAGTATGCTTTGAAAAAAAAATCAAAACTACACTACGCCTACGCATGTTAGAGATACGAAAATGAATGCAATGAGAGAATTACAAAAAAAACACATCATCGACTCCACACGATTGCCATGCCACTGAGTGCTGTGATTCAGCTTCTGCTTGAAAAAAAATTTAAAAAAAAAAACGAATTTGGAATGCATTTTGTACTATTATTCAGCTTCTAGTAATTGCACAGATATGATTTTGGTCTTTAAATCTGCATATTGAATGTAATTAAGCTGAGAATAAATATCAATCACATGGAAGAAGCTGTTCTGAGGTAATAGCCGTTTGTTTTAAATTGAATTTTGGTTTTCTCATTTGAAGTCCCTTAAACTCTAAAACTAAAAATTTGTCTAATTCAAAGCTAATTGATAAACCTTCTCCGAGAATTTAGTTATCTTATACCAAAAGAATCGTTAAAATCTATTCAGCGGTTCTTCAGATCCTTTATTACAACCGTAATATGACACCGATCGGGACTTTGCTTTATACTGTGTAAGGATTTAGGAAAAAAATCAATGTTCTTCGTTAATAATTTTTAATGTTTTAACAAATAATTTAACTCAGCTCTATTTCATGCCTGTGCAAAACATACTGCATTTCCAAAAGCACCGTATTCCCTTCCTCTTGAATCTTGTTTATAACGGTTTTGACTGTCTTTTGAATTGAATTTTAGACAAAAGAAAAGTGAAAATGACATTAGCAATTTAGTTGTTTCACAAGTTGTTATTACTAAATTGGCCAAAAATAAATACAGTATGTTCGTTAAAAATCAAGTTGTAGCTGACTTCAAGGCAGGTCTACACAAAAAAAAAAAAAAAAATAGCCGAAAAGTACAAAAGAGGGGAAAACCGATTGAAACCATTTATTCTTAAGGACTTCCACGAAAAACATTCGGCCGAACCGACGGGGAAATCTGAAAGACGGTCGTTAAAGATCCTTTATTGTCTTCCAAGACAGGTCGTTAGCGAACTCAATCTTTCAATTGAAGCAAGAAACGTACGGAAAGGTTTAAAAGAAGCTGCCTTGTGCTCTTTTCGATCATGTAAAAAGCCTTTACTGACTGCTAAGCATACTCGTATACAGAAAACGTACTATTTTGTTGTTCTAGCTAGTCTTTGATCAATTTGCTTAGGCTCGTTGTTTTTTAGACTAGATTTCGCAATAAACTATTTAAATTTGTCCGAGACTAAGTCACTTTTTAAATTGGTCCGAAACTAAGCGCTGATAGTAATTTCAACTTTATTCCTTTTGATAGAAATATACATGTTAGATGAAAGAATGGGACACGTCTTCAGCCACAACATTATCGCCCTATGGTGAAGCATGAAGAAGGTTCGATTATGGTGCGGGGATGTTTTTTTTTTGGCTTATGATGTGGTCCCCTACATGAAATAAATGATATTACGGATAGTTTTCAGTATAGGGATATACTGGAATCCGAAAAGCTACCATAACCTAAAAATAAGATGCCCCTGCGTTGGGTCTTTCAACAAGATAATGACCCAAAGCATCTTTTTAAGTTTAAGATTTTACACACACTTCCAGATATCCATTTGCACAGTCACAGTACTATATAGTTGAAAATCTAATATGGCAGACGCCCTAAGATGGTGGATTACCGTTATCTTCACGACCCCCTTAATATGGGTATCAAATTAAGGGGATTGACAAGCAAGATTGACTTAGACTAGCTAAGTGACGTCATTCTAAATTCTAAATTGGATGCCCCAAGATGGCGAAGTACCTTTTTCTTTACAACCCCCCTGGCATGGGTATCAAATTAAAGGGCGAGTAGAATCTTAAACATTATGAGTTAACATTCTCATATCAAACTCACTCAAGCTAATATACATACGTATCGACGTAAATTTCTAAAAAAAATTCAAATATTAAAAAGCAGAAAATAAATATAAAGATAAAAAATAATTTTTAAAAGCAAACTTTACCGAAATAAAAAAAATTAACTAAAAAGTAAAAAAAATAAAAAAAAATTCCGAGTTACAATATGTGACTATTAATTAAAGCTTGGGGCGCTTAGGCACAAGACAACACATGCACGATGTGCAACGAGGACGAAGAATCAACAGAACACATTTCGTGTCACTGTAGCTGTTTAATCAGAACACTTCATCATAATTTTTAGAAAAATAAAAAATAAAAATAAAAATAAAAATTTGTGATGAAGTTGATATTTGCATCAATAGGGCTCCATTTAAGAGATCGGTGATTAAAGCTTTAAATAATTTATAATATTTATAATCATAACTAATTGTATACAGTCTTAAGTGAACTTATTTTTGTAACCAGAAGATTTTGTTATCCGTTGGTGGTAAATAAATAAATAAATAGATAAATAAATAAATAAATAAATAAATAAATAAAATCTACTCAGAGTCAGAGGATATACATACGTAATCTGTCAGCTCGTTTATTAAAGACAGTTCTGGTTTATCTGATATTATGACCAACCAACACACATACATACATATGTATATGTATGTATAAATGGAGGAAATTCCATTAGTCCGCAGTGATATACAATCTACAAAGATTAAAAAAAAACTTGGACACCCCAAGTTTTAATTTATAGTCACATATTGGTGACTCAGAAAGAAATTATTTACAACAGTTTAGTTCATTTAAGCTTGTTTAAAAAAAAATGTATCTATATATTTTTATTCTTGTGTCTTTAGAGGTGACGATTTCATTTTCGGCTACGATGGTGCGTATGTATGGATCGCACTGACATCAGCAAAAACCGGTAATTATACCTACTTGATACTACTATTAAATAAAAGGTTTATTGATAAAAAATGTTCTCTCTACTTAACAGGTCCTACACACGACAAAGTGGTAGCTTGCTACATAGACGCTTTGGCTGTCGATCACCCCAGCAAAGGGTCATATTCCATTGAAAATATCGATCCAAATTTGTGCACCCATATTATCTACGCCTATGCCGGATTGGATATCACACGGGATGCCATTAAATCCTTAGGTAAGGGTTCGCTTTTGTTTTAAAAAGAAACTCCTTTCTTTCATCGAAAGTTCTTATTAAATTTAAACGTTCTTAAATTTAATTTTGCATAAAATTAGAAGAGTGAAATAATTTTTGCAATTTGGGGACTTATTTCACCCCCCAATTTTAAGTATGAAATAAGTCCCCAAAAACCCATGAAATTAGTCCCCAATCTCGGGGGTTTATTTCATATGAAACAAATCCCCACCTCCATACACATTTTGGTGTGTTATTTCGTCTTCCGTTTGGGGGGTTATTTCCGTATCTCTCCGTATTCATCCCATTCTTCGTTAAATAATATGACCAATAATATATACACCATTTTTTTAGAAAAAAATTCACTTCTACCGCGTGTTACTGGCAGACACGCTTTTTTTTTTGCACAGAGACAAATCAATTTTTTTTCTTTTAATGTTAAATGTAACGAGTTTTTATTTTGTTCACTTGGTTTCAGATTTTTGAAATTGTATGTTTCTTTGTTGAGAGAAATTAAAAATATTGACTTATGTATAGGCTTACCATACGTCCCGGATTGACCGGGACAGTCCCGGTTTGAGGCTGCTGACGGTTTGGCATTTGGTCCCGGATTTTAATTTTTTCATCAAAATGTATTTTGACGTAAAAAAAATGCCAAACCGTTTGGAACTTTACCGTGCGCGTCTAGCTCTACATAGATTAATAATAATTATGTTTTCCTTTTCGCATATTGGAAGTTGGTCTGATTTCCCATCAGAAAGTATAGTCTTCTATACGGACGGGTCCTTAATGGATGAGCTCTCCGGAGCAGGTATCTCCTCAGAAGAATGCCACGTTGAGCAATCTACTCCACTGGGCAGATTTACAACTGTTTTTCAGGCTATCGCTAGCACAGCGAACATTGCACTTAACAAGAGGGACATTCTGATATCCCGGGGAACGATAAAGCTGATGCTCTAGCTAGATCAGTGGCCCCGCTTGTCGGCCCTCAGCCTGTTATTGGCTACAGTTCAGTCTATGCTAAAAACAAGCTTCTTGAACTGCTGCGACTACAACACAACAACCATTGGTACGAGCTTAGGTCATGCCGACAGGCCAAAATGCTAGTAGACGCGCCCAAGTCAAACAGAACTATGTTTCTGTTACACCTTAGCAGAGCTGACCCTAAAATCCTCACAGGACAGGTCACTGGTTTCACTTCCTTAAGCGAGCACCTGTACAAAATTGGAATAAGAAGCTCGGGCCGAGATGTGCCTGGAAGATGACGAGACAGCTAAACACTTCATTAGGGTGTGTCCGGCCTTTACTCGGATCAGAAAGGCCACGCTAGGCAGCTACGTCCTATGGGATGTTGATCTACTGGAGCTCAATCTAGCCCTATTGCTTCGCTTTGCGAAAGCGATGGGCAGATTTGGATCTATGTAAAGCTAAGCAGCAAATCGATAACTCGGAAAAGGGGGTGGTGCTTCACCAAAGTACAATGGGCCTACAGGTCTACGTGCTTGTTGTCCCTATGGGATAACCCCCCTCTAAATATAATACAATACAATACCTTCTCGGTACTCGGAGTACTCGCTCACGCTTACGTTGTTTTTCTGTATTCAGTATAGTGCTGATCAAAAACTTTAAAAACCTTTTTTTTGGTTGCGTTTCCCGGTTAGTCGGTTCAAAAATATGGCAAGCCTACTTATGTAGATATTCCCGATATATGCGTACCCCACAACACTCACGGAAACTATATTATATATAGGTCAATAAAAGTCCACCGAAAACCTAAGCCCACATTATTAAGTTACTTACTTACTTTGTGGCGCTACAGCTCGGGGTGAACCTGGGCCTGCTTCTCGCAACCATTTGTGTGTACTTGTTATATTTTTGCACGAAAGGAAGGAACCTACAGTTTTTTTTCCGACTCCGAACGGCACGCGAGTTGAGAGCTCAATCGTGACAAATTATACTCTTTGATTGCTTGTCCGACATTCGAAAGAAGTAACACCGTGAAAATACTTTTCGGTGTTGGACCCGGGCTGGGATTAAACCCAGGCAGCATTGCATAGTAGTCCAACGCACTAACCACTGCACCACGGTGCTCACCGTTCACATTATGTACTTCTAGTCCCAACAAAGTTACTGACTGATATACGTTTACTTCGCTGTACCGAATGTTAACTTTTAACTATCTCTGCCCATGAATTAGTTGCGCACCCCTTCTCCTACTCCCTGACAGAATGGTTTCCGTCCGCCATACAATGACATTTGTCAGTCAGTGTACCAAATTGCTGGTTGTGTATTATTCAATAGGCCCGCTTTAGATCATCCGTCCATTAAAATTGCTAGACACACACAAACGTTTCTTTAGTGAAACGTTCACGGAAATCGAAAATCTGGTCACGGCAAACGCATTTCAATTTATGCCCAGTGACTCAGTAAAAGCTGGAGACTTTTAACTTATTTTAATTGACAAATTGTTTCTTTATATTCCAGATCCAGAGCGGGATTTCAATGAGGACAACGGTAAGCGAGGGTTCGAACGAATCAATGCCTTGAAGAAAACGCATCCGCATTTAAAAGTCAGTTTGGCCATTGGCGGTTGGTACGAGGGCTCCAAGAGATATTCCATTTTGGCAGCAGATCCAAATCGTCGGCAGAGATTCGTTCATCAGGTTTCTAGCTTTATTCGGAAGCATAACTTTGACGGTCTGGATCTGGTTTGGAGGTATCCCACGCAAAGAGGTGGAGAGGCAACAGATCGGGAAACATTTGTCCTCTTTGTTTAGGAACTACGTGAAGAGTTCAATAAATATAATCTGCTGTTGACATCACTTATTAGTCATTCAAAAGGGTAATTGATCAGGGCTACAAGATCACGGAACTGGCCAAGTACTTGGACTTCTTGCATATCATGTGCTACGTTTACCACGGCATTTGGAACAAGAAGGTTGGAGTGAATGCACCATTGGAAGATGAAGGATTCTTAAGTGTGGTAAGAAATCATATTGGTTCACTTCAAAAGAAAATTCTAAGAGATGTCCTTTTTTTTAGAAATGCACTATCGAATATATAATGCAGTTGGGGTGTCCCGCTTCGAAAATAGTTATGGGTGTTCCGTTTTTCGGAAGAACCTTCAAAACAGACCTGAATGGAAACTTTGGTGATGCTACTAATGGTGATAGCTTCCAGGGTCCATATACCAGAGAAGACGGTGTCCTCGGCTACAATGAGATATGTCTACTGCTGAACAACAATACATCGGAATGGACAAAATCTTGGGATGAAAGAACTGCCACGGTAATTGCACGTTTTCGCGATAAAGGTGAAACCTACGTGATATCTTATGACAGTACCCGTTCGATAGCCAACAAAGTCCGGTTTGCTATGCATAAGAATTTAGCCGGTGCTATGGTATGGTCTATGGATACAGATGATTTCCTCGGGGAATGTGAACCAGAGACGGATACCTTTAAAGATTTTGGCACCATGCAGGGCTTCCAACTAGCGATACCCAGGCGAATCAATTCAAACTACCCCCTATTGAGAACCATCAACGAGGGTATCTTCCTTTCGTTGGACGAAATCAACCTACAGAAATGTCATTGCCAACCAGGAAACACATTGACAGAAGAAACAAACAGCGGATTCCCCATGTCACACTGGTCACATTCCGGTCCGGTTTTTTAGTTACCATTGCCATTAAAAAAAAAGAAAAGTACCTATCCCTACCTCGTTCTTCACATTCCCAAAATTTCCCCTACAGTTCCCAATACGTGACTTTTGAAAAATAAGAACTAAACACGATGCGTTTATCAAATAAAAAAGGCTTAAAATGTTTAAGTTTATTTTTTTTCTTTTCATAACAAACCAAAAAGAGCACAAAAAATTAAAATAAGGAACGGAATTCATATTGCACTGACAAATGCAAAAAAAAAAAACTTGAAAATAACAATTCGTGTTTGAATCCTGAAAATCGAGCTGAGACTTTCGTGACTTAGTTTGTTACATACATACATATTTTAAGGCTAAGATAATACATTTAGGCATTCATGAAATCATAAATTAAAACTCTGGAAGAATTCAAATATGGAAATAAAAATTAGCCAGGAGTTTTCAGTATTGAAAGTATGTACTTACTTATACATGTATGTACACCTCGTGCCAAAAAAACGCCGCGCCCATGCATATTCTCTAAAAAGTACTGTATTTTACTGAAATATTATTCCTATAAAATTTGAATGAGAGATTGTCCTTCCTAATATCGTCTACAAATTTGTGTCCAAATTTTCCATAAATAATACAAAAGAGCGAAGTAGGTAGACTCTAGCATAAAACAGGTGGACAATAGGAATATTTATCGCTCTACTCAGCAATAAAGAAAAATGAACAAAAATATTTTACGGTAGTTGTTTCCAATTTTTTTTATTAAACAAATTAAAGGAACATTGAATTGAGCTTAATTAGTAATTTTTAGAAGAAAAACGGATTTAGTTTTTCCCTAATATTTCGTAGCACCACCCTCAGCCCTTATGACCGCTTGAGCACTTCGTGGCATCGAGTCATAAAGTTTTTCGATTTCTTGTGCTGTTGTGTCTTCAGTCCATAGCTCTTTTATTACTGCTTTGAGCTCTGCAATAGTTTTAGGGGCCTTGTTGCGTACCTTGCGGCCCATAATTGACCACACGTTTTCTATTATATTCATGTCAGGGCTATTTCCGGGCCAATTTGGGGATTCCAGTCCAATATCTTCTTTCAATAGGGTTATCTGTTGAAAGAAAATAATAATTAGACGAGGTTAGGAGCGCAGATTTTAAGTCATAATTCGGTTTTACTTACCGAACGAGCACGATGACAGGGAGCGGAATCGTCCTGAAAGATGGGATTTGGGACGTAGCAGCATAACTCCTCTATTGTAGGAACAACACCATCAGCAATGATTTCTTTATATTTTTCTGCATTCACAGAACCATCCAACATCAGAATATGTCCAAGACCTGAATTTGTCATGCAGCCCCATACCATGACATATGGTGAATGCTTTACGATCGGAAGTAAGCATTCGTCCGAATATCGGTCATTGGCTCTCCCTCGCACTGTCTGCTTTCCATCAGGTCCGATGAGGTTGAACTTGGATTCGTCAGAAAATATGACTCTTCTCCAATCGTCAGCGGTCCATTCACGGCGCTTCTTAGCCCACGCAAAGCTTTTTTCTTCATCTTTGCTGACAGAAGTGGCTTCTTCACAGGTCGACGGGCTTAAAGACCCACTTCGTTTAGCCGGCGCTGAACACTTCGCGTGCTGGTATCAGTAGCGCATGTCTTGTTCAGCTCCTTTCTCAATTCCTTGGCTGTTGCAAAGCGATTCTTGAGTGACATGCGCTCCAAAATCCTATCTTGCCGTGCTGTCGTCTTTTTCGGTCTTCCGCTTCCAGGTTACCTCTCCGTTTTGCCCGTCGAGCTGAATTTTATTAAAAGCCGC
This sequence comes from Brachyopa scutellaris, assembly GCA_949775065.1. NCBI lineage: Eukaryota > Metazoa > Arthropoda > Insecta > Diptera > Syrphidae > Brachyopa > Brachyopa scutellaris. Next base: position 109,528,930 of record OX459113.1, read on the forward strand.
CTCACAGTGCTTTTGTGGCAATCCACAACTTGTGCGATTCGCCTGTTCGATAGATTTTCGCCGTGAAGAGCAAGAATACAACCTTTATCTGCTTCGTTTAAAACTATCGCGGAATTCTTTAGTTTTCACAAAACACTTTGACAAATTCTAAAACACTAATGCGTAGCCGCCTTGAGTGCTCTATCTTTTATACATGACAAAGCCTAAGCAGGTCAACGAAACTGTGCAATTATACCTACGTATGTGTTAAAAAAATGAGAGAAATGCATTCCGGAAGTCATAAAAGCATACAATTTTCTTAGTGCGGCGTTTTTTTTGGCACGGGGTGTACATATATAAAAATGAATTGGTGTCTGTTTGTGCAAGCATAACTCGGCTGAACATCATTCGATTTGCATGGGGATTTTTTTGTTGGATTCGTATTAAACCAGGTAAACACACAACGGGGCCGAAAATTTAAAAATTTTAAAGGAAAATTCAGAAAAATTTTTCATACATTTTGTATGGGGAATGGAATCAGTCTCTCACAGTCTTTTTCATTTTGATCGTAATATTATAGTTCAAATGGTTGCAAAAGTTCAAAATTTAGAAAATTTTCCCGGAAAATCATTTTTTTCGTTTCGACAGTGAAAATAATTGCCAGAGCTCCAATTTTTGCAAATGCATTAATATTGTTACGAAAATGTAAAAATCACTGTGTGTTGATCTGATTGCAAATAATCAGATCACTTTAGAAATAATAATAGAAAAATAATAGTTCTCGAAATTTAGTTGTCGAAAAACTTTCTAAACGAAGACAATAAAAGTATCCTAAAATTTCTAATAAAAGCTAGAATTGTGTCCTCATTTTTTGTTACAATCCAGTGGTCGAATCCTAGAAGGAAATTCGTAACATTGGTGTCAGAAGTGGGATACCTAGCACGCGACTGTCCGGAACGTAGAAAACACTTAAGGTCCCAATCTCCTTCTAGAGCCTGGAGAGGAAGACAATCAGAACCAAGGAGAGAAGAGGGTGGCACCCAGTTGTCGAAAAACTTTCTAAACGAAGACAATAAAAGTATCCTAAAATGTCTAATAAAAGCTAGAATTGTGTCCTCATTTTTTGTTACAATCCAGTGGTCGAATCCTAGGAGGAAATTCGTAACAATATTTTGAGATTATATTCCTTCGAAATAACTGTTGTTTTTTATATGTTTTCAAATTTTAATTTTCGAACTACATATTCATTCAAAGCTCTAAATAAGGGTGATTGCTGTTTTTCAATTTTAAATCGACGAAAGTATTTTTTTTCTATGATCAACGAAGTGAGTAAAAGTATTTGCTCAGTGATCAAGTGAGATTCAGGATTGGATTGGATTGGATGGATTGGCGTTGAATTTTGTGCTTTTTTCCAGAACATTGTGATTTCCAAGACTGAGGTTATCGGCATATCGATTTGTGTTTAATGCAATTGATTGAGGGTTATGTAATAATGCCACTGATAAAACGATCAAACATTGGAGCTCGCAAAAAAAAGTGAGACGGGTGGCTAATCTACGTGCGAAAGAAACGGATGAACAGTTTGCACTTCACAATGAACAAGCCCGTTTACAAGCGCATAAAATGGAGACGCTGTTATCCAAAAACGCGGTGATAAACCCCACCTTTAAGGTAATGTCGTTAGACGAACCTTCCCATATATCCAATGTGGATCAATTGTCCCATTCCATTCCATTCCAATTGTTCCATTCCACAAACAGCGTTGTTTATAACAAAGCGTTACAATGAACTGAAATGTGTGAAATCCATTTTCCGTGTAAATAAAATGCTTTGAATTAAATTTTATTCCAAAAGAACCTCATTCTTTTAATAGAGAGGTTCGACTTTCGAAAGGGACATTAATATTTTAATCAATTTTAGGCGGAACAACGTTTGCCGGGTCATCTATAATATTACGCATATATGTGCTACGTGAGTGACGCGACTTTTTGCATGCACGAGCGGCGCGCGGCTCAGCTAGTTTTTTTATAAATTTATTAATAATTTTCTAAAAATAACAAATACAATATTGATAGTGATAGTAGACTGTATAGCTCTATTTCTGTTGCTCCGATGATTGCTGTGTTGTCTGACGACTGCTCTGGCCCACAGATCACTTTGGAATGAATGCTCACTCATTGATTTGTCCTCCAACTTGTATGCCCATCGCATGGAATTGGGTCACAGCCCCTGTTAAACGGTGTTTACATACATACAATTTATTGTGAACTGAGGTTGTTCAACCTCATAGCACAAGTGTATTATCAGCTGAGCATGTTCAACTCAGAGTACGAAGGCAGCAAAGGAAAGATCAAATGCATCTTTCCCATTCTGGTTATTTTTAATTATTTCCCATATATTATGATTAGTTAGCAGTTATTTTTGTATCTTCAATTCACAAGTAAATTTTGTAGAATAAGCGATTTTAGCTTTAAGCATTTACTGTAAATTTAGTATAAATAGCACCAATTCAATAAATCGATTGGAATCGTGTTAGAACAGTGGAACCAAGGCTTTTTAATTTCTCTAAAGTGAGTCTGCTTGAGACCTGCTTAGCGATCATCAACTGTATATTCGATACATAAATGTACATGTCAACAATTAGTCTAGGTTTATGCACCTATGACTTTCTTCTCGAACCAGGCTGAATAAAGCCATCCAACCTCAAACAACCCCCGTAGCACAGACGATCGTATTGTCCATCGTCGCGTCGCTGCTGCTGAGATGATGGAATTGGCTTGCACTTGCATATTTTTGGAATCGCACTGAGTTTGTCATAGTGAAGGATAGGTAATGATCTTCTGGCACCGCTCAAGGTTACCGTTGGTTTGTTTGTTGCTCTGGTTCTGATAAGGCTAATTATGTGCCCTTTCGTAGACAATGACTAAGGCCGGCAATTACCGACCGCTCATAAATCGCTCTTAAAGTTAAGAGGCTCACAAGTTAAAATTTCTGCTTGGTATTCACCGACCACTAATAGGTTTTTGTCTATGCTGTCTATGCTACTTCGACTTTGAGAGATCTCAATTTTCGGATTTCCGAATGCGTTCTCTTTTGAACATTCGGAGTCAATGGCGCTCTTTTTCGAACATGTCAGTGACATTTGGCAGTGTGTATTATGGGGATGATGCAACACAGCTGTAGATGGTGAAATTTATGTTGGTGGATTCATTTTTTTTTTTGCAAATTTATAAGAAATTAAATAGTGGAATAAGGAACATGTTAACTAAATTCATTATAATGTTATTTTCCTCGCCGGATGAAGACACATTTCCTTCTCTTCTACCCACTTTAAAAATCAACAGAAATAATTTAAAGTTGAAATGGCAGCTGATTTCGAACTATTTCGAAGTTATCTAAGACATTAGCAGAGACAATAATAATTGTCTCTGATATTATTGCTCGTAACTTAAGAGTGGTTGGGACCACTCATAAGTCTTATGAGCGCTCATAAAAACGCACTAATAGCGGTTGGTGAATGGGTTTATGAGGCTCTTAACTTATGAGCTGTCGGTGAATGCCGGCCTAAGAACAGGAGTAACTCTGAGATTTTATTTTTTTTTCGAAGCAACAATCTGAAAACACTTTTCACAAAGAAAATGATAAAAACCTATGTATATAATATTGTAATCGTGGTGCAGCAAGTCAGTCTTAACTCAGAGTTCGACAAGTTAGTCTGGTTTCGAAAGAATAAATAATAATTATTTTTAAAAAGTGTTAATAGAATCTCTGCTTCTTCTGCTCTACTGGTGCCTTCGGAGGAGCTAAACAATCTCAGAAGGTTTTTTGAATTTTGTTTTTAAACGTACCGCGCTAACGGTTTTGTGCAAATTAAAATTTTGGCTTATATTTTTAAGAAGAAATAAACACAATTTAATAGACGGTAAGTTAATTAATATTGATTAAATGAAAATAAATTAAATTATATACAGTGAACTCTCTCATAACCGGACACTGACGGTACCGAGAAATTTTGTTCGGTTATCGGGGAAAAAAATAAATTGACATCAACGAAACACAATTAATAAATATATGGTATTAGTTTTATTTTATAAATGAATTCATTTTTATGTGATAAAAACAAATTACCGAAAAATTCATATTTCTGTCTATGGAAATCAAGCTTGAAATTACACATACATACATACATACATACACTTAATATACAAACCTATTTAAAAAGGGCAAAGGGATTTATAAATGCACATAGTTCTTGGATGTTCGCGGACAAGACGGCATATACCCTCATTGGTTAAGGAAATTAGCGGGTCATGATGGCATAGAATTTTAGGTATGTTAGGACAAGACTGAATACCCCGACAGGAAATACAGTTTCTATACTTCCATATTCCGGCATTATTTTATTCTACCAGAGACAAATTTTCACTTCACTGTGACCAGCGGAATCATTTTTATCTTTATACAAAATTCGTACAAAATAATATAAAATATCTCTCAAAATGCAGGAGATATGCGTGTGTCATTCTAGCGTTCCCCAGCGAAAATCATGTGTCTGCGAACGTGATCATGAATCATGATGCAAAGGCACACTCTACAGTTTACATTTTTGTTTCGTTTCTTTGAAAAATGTAAGGACGAGGAGAACAAAACAAATACAAAATAAAATATGTAAAAAGTTTGCCATACGTAGATGTGTTTTGTCCGTTTAAGAGAGAGCGATATTCTATTGCGGTTACGAAAATTGGTGTCCGTGTCCGGTTATGAGAGAGTCCGGTTATGGGAGAGTTTTTTTATATGAAAAATCGAGTTTTTATTTCCGTTCTTTGAAATCTGTCCGGTTATGAGAGGTGTCCGTAAGGAGAGAGTATACTGTAGTACCTAATGAAGTAAAAATACAACTTATTTAACCCTTTGCTGACCAAGCTATTAAAAAAAGTTATAATCTTTAGTTGAGGATATTTTAAGATGGAAAACTAATTTTTGAATTTTTCAATGACTCATAGGAACGAAATGTGAAGGTCAGTTTCCAAAGTACTGTTAGGCTATAACTTAAGTTATAAAAAGGAATTTTTTTTTTAATTTTTTTTTTTTAACTATGAAATTTTTTGCTTTCGAATACATAACCATTTAATAAAATTCAGGATCGAAACTGTGTGAAAACACCAATTTAGTTTGTTAGTACCGAATTCGACTTAAATTAATTTCCTCAAAGTCTAATATGCTGCCAGAAAAACCGTTATATCTGTGGCTAAAATAGGGTCAACATACATAAAAATACAAATTTCATTGAGGTTATATGATACTTAAAAGTCTTGTTTAGTCTTAGTGTCTAAATATGTTCCTGTAGGGATTTCATCTGAAGTTAAACATGCTGGTACTTATAAGTACCGTCGGTCAACAAAGGGGACAACTGATGCAAAAATGCATCAATTGAGTTTCGTTTTGTTTTGAATTTTTAAAACTGGAATTTACTTTTACAACCATACTAAATGTATCGTTGTATGCCGGGCACAAAACATGAATAGAATGTATTTCAGTCACTGGGCAGAAATTCTAATATGCAAATCGAAGATTAGTCCTATTTTTTTATTCGGCATGGATTCATCTTCATTATCAAAAATCTAGGTACACATACATATAAACAAGAATATTTAAAATTTCTTTTTTGCATTGTACATTAACCAATACTTCATCACTATGCAATTCATATTTGAAAAAAAAAACCTTTTGGAATTCCGAAAATCCATAAATAGTATATATGCATGTATGTACATACGTATACATATGTACATATATGGTGCAATTTTTAAATCAAAGGGATTTAAAAAACTTTTTTGTATTGTAGTGTAGTCTTTATTACTTATTTATTTTTTTATTCATCTACAAGACACTTATAGCTAACAGATACATATCAGCTATATTTAATAAAAAAAATTAAAATAAATATAAATAAAACCGGCCAAGTGCGAGTCAGACTCGCGCTCAAAGGGTTCCGTAGTTTTAAAACTACATAGTTATATTTTGTACTAGCTGCCCCGCCCGGCTTCGCCCGTGTCTGAAAAATATAGTGTTATTTACAATACATACATTGGCATTTAGTTCGAAGAATCAAAGACAGTGCGAACGCACCCCAAGGTTTGCAATCTACCAATATATACAATCCACAAGTGTGGATTGTAAGTATTTGTAGTTTGAATGAGTGACATTTCGCAAGAAAGTGGCATTTGTTAGTGTTTTTATTTTTGCATTAATTAAGATAATATTGCGAATAAATTAATTTAAAAATCAACCTATAACAGGCACAGGATGTTAATGAATTGGAATACGAAGTTTTACTTCATTGTGTGCATTAGTTTTTGTGTTTATCGAATCGTAAGATTGACAGGTAAGAGCGTCACATTGAGATTTATATATTACATGATATGATATGATATGATATGATATGATATGATATGATATGATATGATATGATATGATATGATATGATATGATATGATATGATATGATATGATATGATATGATATGATATGATATGATATGATATGATATGATATGATATGATATGATATGATATGATATGATATGATATGATATGATATGATATGATATGATATGATATGATATGATATGATATGATATGATATGATATGATATGATATGATATGATATGATATGATATGATATGATATGATATGATATGATATGATATGATATGATATGATATGATATGATATGATATGATATGATATGATATGATATGATATGATATGATATGATATGATATGATATGATATGATATGATATGATATGATATGATATGATATGATATGATATGATATGATATGATATGATATGATATGATATGATATGATATGATATGATATGATATGATATGATATGATATGATATGATATGATATGATATGATATGATATGATATGATATGATATGATATGATATGATATGATATGATATGATATGATATGATATGATATGATATGATATTTTATGATATTTTATGATATGATATGATATGATATGATATGATATGATATGATATGATATGATATGATATGATATGATATGATATGATATGATATGATATGATATGATATGATATGATATGATATGATATGATATGATATGATATGATATGATATGATATGATATGATATGATATGATATGATATGATATGATATATGATATGATATGATATGATATGATATGATGTGATGTGATGTGATGTGATGTGATGTGATGTGATGTGATGTGATGTGATGTGATGTGATGTGATGTGATGTGATGTGATGTGATGTGATGTGATGTGATGTGATGTGATGTGATGTGATGTGATGTGATGTGATGTGATGTGATGTGATGTGATGTGATGTGATGTGATGTGATGTGATGTGATGTGATGTGATGTGATGTGATGTGATGTGATGTGATGTGATGTGATGTGATGTGTTATGATATGATGATATGATATGATAACTGTTTCATTTCGTAAACAAAAAAAACGAGAGCGACCCACTTCTATATTCACTTTACAAACTTATAATAATTAATACATATTATTCACTATGAGAAATTGGGTAAACATTAAGAACGCGGCTAAGTTTGTAGTGCGTCCTTTACCCTTTTTGCGCTGCAATACTGAGTTTTCAAGTTTATTTTATTTTTATTTTTTTTTTATGGCAGCACAATTTTAGATAGCCTTTAATTTTTCCAGAATTATTGTTAATCGAATAGTGATAGTGAGGTACATTGAAATTGGTCCAGTAGTTTCCGAGTTAATCGGTTGACAAATTGAGTTTTACGACATAAAATTGAATTTTTCGACGTGAATATCTCAAAAACTATACAACTTACGAGACTCGCTTGGTTTTTCTTTAAAAATATAGTTAATCACCTACGAGCTATGATTTTTTCATATTTTTGACTTAAGTAGTTTCTGAGAAAAAGTTCTGGTGCTTTTTGTATGATATTTTTCACACTTTTTTTTTGGCAATAACACCCAAAGATTCTAATGGCAAAAAATAAGAAAAATATTTTTGGAATCTTTGTTTTGAGCATGTGATATCCCACACGATATATTTTTCAGAATTTTCTTTTTAGATTACATTTTACCCACTTTAGTTGTTTCACAATATTTTTGAGTAACATTTTCTAGACCAGGGGTGGCAAACCTTTTCAGTAGGCGGGCCAAATTTTGAGAAAAAATATTTTCTATCGGGCCACGCACCAAGTTTTTGTTTTGTTAATTAAAGCAAACAAGCAAGCGTGCTATAGGTTCAAACTCATCGCTGCTACTGCGCAAAATCGGAACTTAAAAAATCTTTTTCGATTTAATATGGTCACTTGATCACTTTCTTCAAAACAATGAAGATTTTCGCGAAGGAAAAATTAATATTTTAACCGGGATGATGGTTTTACTCCGATTGGCCTGAGATCCTGGATTTCAAATTGATATAGCAAAAGATGACTGGAAGAAGCCTTTCCACAATAGCGAGTGAAGAGCGATACTCGTATAGTGGATAAAAGCGAGTTTTGGATCAAATTTTATATGAGTGCGGAGGAAAATGACTCTGAAAAGAGCTAATTGTAGCTTAAAAACACAACTTGATGGCAAATTCGGATTACATTTTGGTGATATTTTCAGCAAACATAGGTTGCAAAGAAGAGGAATATTTGACCAGTTGTTCTTCTAGTCAGCATTCTTTTATTGTTGCCATTAGTGACATGGTAAGGAAGAGCCAGTATGAAGAGAGCGCCTCCTCCTTGTGTTTTGTTTCGCGTTAAAATGCTTGATGTACATTTTGAAGATTAGATTTTTGGCTAAGAATTTTCACTTCGACCGCGCGTACTTACACGCACTTTTTTCTCTTGTACCCTTGCAGGTGATGATTTCATTGTCAGCTACGATGGTGCGTTGGCCTTTGATGGTTCTAGTTGGAACACTAGTATGCACCGCACTGACGTCAGCAAAAACCGGTAATTATACCTACTTGATACATACTTTTAAAATACAATAGTGAATAGTTTAATAATCAAATTTATTACTGGAATGTTATCTCTATTTCACAGGTCCCACACACGGCAAAGTGGTAGTTTGCTACTTGGCCTCATTGGCTGTCTATCGCCCCGGCAAAGGGTATTATTCCATTGAACATATCGACCCAAATTTGTGCACCCATATTATCTACGCTCATGCCGGATTGGATATCACACAGGATGCCATCAAATCTTTAGGTAAGGCCTTGCTTACATAAAACCCTGCGGTTTTCTTTTGCGTATTCGCATTTCCTATAGACAACGATTCCTTTGTATTTCCTACAACAAATGAGATACATTCATTTGCACAGTGGTCGATTTAGTACGATTTAGCTGGTCATAAATGAAAAATTCAAATTCGTTTTTGTAATTTTTTTACCATTTTATATAGAGAGCACTATACAAATGACAAGTTCAAACCAACAAATGTTCCCAATACTTGAATTTGTAACGGTACAAGCTCCACAAAGTTGCGACTTAAGCTCAGTTTGATTTTATCTGTTTCAGTTGGGAACTGACTGCGTCACTGTAAGTGCAAGTTTTTACCAATTTTAAAGATTTATTTAAAAACTGAAATATGTCCCAAACTCCTCAATATAAGTAATATATAGAACAAAAAAATAAATCGAAATATGTAGTTGTAAAAATTACATTATAAAAAAGACGCTTTGTATTCATCACTTACTTAATTGGCGCTACAGCTCGCGGTGAACCTGGGCCTGCTTCTCGCAACCATTTGTGTGTGCGTGTTATATTTTTGCACGAATGAAAGGGACCTACAGTTTTTTGCCGACTCCGAACGGCGAGTTGAGAAGCTCAATCGTGACAAATGATACTCTTTGATGCTTGTCAGACATTCGAAAGAGGTGGGCACTGTGAAAAACTTTTAGGTGTTTGAGGGGGATTCGAACCCAAGACCGCTGGCTCAGTAGTCCGACGCACTAACTACTTGCGCTACGGTGCCCACTTTATTTATATTCATCAATTTAGTGATAACCAAATAAATCAATTTTTCTGTATAAAAAGAGATTAAAAAAAGTACCACATAGTACGAATACGAAAGTTATTTTGCCGTCAAGTTCTAGTATTACACTTTAATTAAGTGTATAAATTACGTGCCAAGACCTGCCATAAAGTTATTTTTTCATTTTTTTAAAGGTACCAATGCTCTTCCAACAGACCGCTACTTATTACTTAAATTAGAAATTATTTTACTTTATGCGTGATGATAGATTTCTTAAATCTTTCACATCTGATTGTGCGAATGAAGTTGTAGTATGTGCATTCAAAGCTTTTCATATTGGACATAAACATAAGTGATGAACAGCATACTAAATGCGTAACTTACGCCGAAACGTTTGTATCACTAATTTTCCAAAAGTGGGCGGTAAAGGAGCGTACACTGCATGTGTTTTTATAATTTAAAGAGTCTTGGATATGCAAGGAATTTCAATTGCCTGTACAAAATTTTTTTTTATTGAAGAACTCGTTTATTTGCAATTTTAAACGAAAAATGGTTATTACCAAAGACCCCTCATTTCGGGTCTAAATCGAAAAATATCGATCATAGGGAAAAATCGATAAGGACCAAAACTGTAGGAAATTCAATTCCAAACCAGTTTGGTAATAACCATTTTTCATGTTAAATTGAAAATAAACGAATAATTCAATAAATAAAAATTCACCCTCAAATCCAGGATGACGCAACAGGGTTGGAATCCCGAAAACCGAAATGTAGACTGCAAATTTTTTACGGGCAGAAGAAATTGTGTACATAAACCCCTTTTCACTGTGGTATAGGGTTACCAACCGTTCTCCTTTTCGACGCTTTGTCCTCCCGTCCTCCTTTACGTAAAATTGTCCTCCTTTTGATCTTAAGTAGTAGACTATCATTTTCAATATGACATTCTTAATGAAATGATCTAAAAATGACAGTGTGTAGCTTGGAATAAAAAATGACAATTGGAATGATGGCGAGAATGATGAGGGTTGAGATTTTTCATGGAATGATGCATGGCACTGTCTAGGCAAATTTGCTTACAAGAAATGTCATTGCTGGAATGATAGTTCGATAAACAATTGATTAATGATATCACTTGCTCACAAGGGATACTATTCGGTGACTGAGCATCAAGAACGAGAGCAACATCCTGAAAAGTCAAGAGCCCTAGCCTCGAATAATATGTTAACCAAATTGAACGCTTCTGAAAATAATGCCGAAGAACTAGCAGCTATTGCCATGCAAGTTGCACATATTTTCCACGACATTAAGCACAATTTATCGTACAGCTCATTGAATTGTGGTATATATGAAATAATCGAAAAAGACAGTAAAAGCAAAGAACTGAATTACTTCCAATAATTTTTTACATGATATTTTATTTCCTTAAATCGATGTCCTCCTTTTGCTTGAATCAGAGTTGTGAACCCTTGTGGTAGTATTTTTTCGGAGCAGAATAAAGTTGTGTAGGTATGCATTCGTTTCCTACATCATTTAACCGCTCAAACTCGGTAGAAGATTTTCAGTCGTTTTTTGCCGCAGACCTCAGTCCCTTCGCCTACAAAACCGATTTTCTGTCGGCAAAAATCATCTCGTGTGCGGTGGCCCAATGTCTGCATGGTGGGGTTGAAAATAAGAGTTTTATTTTCTCCGCTTGTTTTGTTGTTTGATATTTTGTGGCTCGATATGTATATAGATTGTAATATAATTTTGTATATATATATTTGTAACGATCGGTTTTTCAAAATATCATAACGAATTTGCGCGCCCTCTGTAGTTTGTATGCAGCATTAATATAATAAATTAGCAGCAGCGACAACTTCACGAAGAGGAGGCAACCATCTTCAAAAAAACCTTTTTCCGGGGATGTTTTCCTTTTTCTTTGTGTGGACTAGCTGGCGAACGGACATTTTTGAAAGAAAAAATAACTTAAATTCCATTTCTTGTAAGATATTTTAAATATTTTGTAGAATAAAGTCAAGTTTACAATATGCATTTTTTTTTAGGATTTATTTTACTGCCTGTTGAAGTTGGAGAAGGGGAAGCTTTTCACTTTTTCGTCTGATTCAGGCAAATTTGCCCTACCGCGGCTAAAGAAGTTTCACTTCAAAAAAATAACTATTATACAAAAACATACTAATGTTCTTTATGTACTTCCGTGCAGCATTAGTTTTAAGATAAAAATGTAAATGAATTACTGAGTCTATATTCAGACGTTAAAAAAAGGTTCAACTTATTAGGAAAGGAAGCGTTTTATTTTCCACTTATAACTCTCGCTTATGATTGCTATAACAGCGTGGACTTAGAGTTTCTGGTTTGCTAATCAAAGAAACATTTTCTTCTGATAAAATACACAATAGTTTTCCTTTATAAATAACCGTTTAATTTAAAACAACTAATATTACTCAATAGACTAAAAAATACTTGAGAGTACTGGTCAACTGCTTTGGTACTTAAGTACATGGTACTTGGTACTTGTACCAAAATACTTGAAAAACCCTGGTGCTTGTTTTTATTTAAATAGCAGTACCAGGGTCCTGAAGTACAAGTACCAGTAGCTAGTACTTGTACTTGAAAGGACTGAAGTCCTGTAATACATAAGTACTTTAAAGGACTGCTTCTCACCCCACTCTTCTGACAGCTCTTTTCAAACTGGCGCACAGCGCGTACTCACGGTCTACATTCAAGAGATTCCGATTTCGTTTGAGCTACGGCTATGATCCAACTTATGAAATCGATTTTAATTTTCCAAAAAAAAAATTGTATGTTACAGAATATTTATTTATGCGTTATCAAATCTAGTCTTTTCATATGTGACGTCTGAGTTCCATCTAAGGGTTGTATCTGGAATTTAATAAGATCTATGTTAGCTTTGCTGCTGTCTACAAACATTTAGAGGTCTAGCTACTACTCGTTAAAATAAAGTGATTGCAATGTCCCCTACAAATTGTACAGCCAGGGCCCGTAGTGAAAGTTGAGGCTTCTTCAATACGCCTTCTTATTACCATATTGTATGTTTATATTCCAGATCCATTGCAGGATTTATATGAGAACAACGGTAAGCGAGGATTCGAGCGAATCAATGCCTTGAAGAAGACGCATCCGCATTTGAAGGTCAGTTTGGCGATTGGCGGTTGGAAAGAGGGCTCCAAGAGCTATTCCATTTTGGCAGCAGATCCCAATCGTCGGCAGAGATTCGTCCAGCAGGCTTCTAGTTTTATTCGGAAGTACAACTTTGACGGTCTGGATCTGGATTGGGAGTATCCCACGACAAGAGGTGGACAGGCAAGTGATCGGGATACATTTGTCCTCCTGGCTAAGGAACTCCATGAGGAATTCAAGGAACACAATTTGCTGTTCACGTCAACTATTCATTCTATGAAGTGGGCAATTGATAATGCCTACAACATCACGGAACTGGCCAAGTACTTGGACTTCTTTCATATATTGAGCTTTAATTACCACGGCAGTTGGGACAGGAAGGTTGGACCGAGTGCACCGCTGGAATATGATGGGTTCTTAAGTGTGGTAAGTAATCTTATTGGTTCAATAAAAGAGAGGATGCTAAGTGGAGTCCTTTTTTTTTAGAGATACATCGTTGAATATATAATGCAGTTGGGTTGTCCCGCTTCGAAGATAGTTATGGGTGTTCCCTTTTTTGGAAGAACCTTCGAAACAGCTCTGGATGGAAACTTTGGTGATGCTACTAACGGTGATGGCTTCCAGGGTCCATACACCAGAGAAGACGGTTACCTCGGCTACAATGAGATATGTCAACTGTTGAGCAACAAAGCATCGGGTTGGACAAAATCTTGGGATGAAAAAACACTCCAGCCAATTGCACGTTTTCGCGATCAAGGTGTAACCAAAGTGATATCTTATGACAGTACCCGTTCGATAGCCAACAAAGTCCGGTTTGCTATGCAAAAGAATTTAGCCGGTGCGTTGCTATGGTCTTTGGATACAGATGATTTCCTCGGAGAATGTGAACCAGAGACAGATACCTTCACAGAATTTGGCACCACGCAGGACGTCAAACTAGCGATACTTAGACGTATCAATTCAAACTACCCCCTCTTGAGAACCATTAACGAGGGTATCTTCCTTGCGTTGGACGAAATCGACCAACATAAAGTCATCGTCAACGATATGAATCACAATGGCAATAACGAGGTTGCAACAAATCGACCCACAGATACAGAATGTCATCGCCAACCATAGGAATCACATTGAGAGCAAAAACAAACAGCAGATGCCACATGTCTCACTGGTCACATCCTTGTCACTTTTTCTTTTCTGAGTTTTATTTTATAGAAAAAGAAAAAAAAAATTGTAAATGTTTTATGAAAAACGACGTTTACAAAAATAATAAAAAAAAAAATCAAGAAATTGTCTACAGACTGGAATATCGCAGAAAGCGAAGATTTTGAATTTGCTGACGTACATAATCTAAATCCAATTCACTCTTATGCAGTTTAAATTTTTTCCATTACTCGCTGTGTCTAAAGCTGGCTGGTTTTGTTTTCTGAAAAGATCGTTAACTTTAGCAGGATTAAGCAATAAGTGTCACAAGGTTTCAGTATCTCAAAAGCGGTTAAAAAAAATAGCGCTGCATTTAGCAATTGATGCTGCTGCGCTGTTTTGGGAAACGAAAATGCCATGAGGGAATATGTTGTGCATCCGGTACTTCTGCGGCGTGTAATGGATAGCCCATTTGATTTAGATAAAATGAAAATGAAAAAAGGGGGTTTGATGATGCAAACTGAATGAAATGTATTTTAGAGTGGTCCAGACTACTTTTATAAAACTTTTTAGCCAATGTGAGCCTTATTTTGGTAGAACTTAAGCTTTTTAATGAACCCCTAATTTTGTTCGCTTTTCTTCTAGTCCAATTTGACGTTTAATAATGGGGCTCTAACAGTTGTTATTCGGCCATGTTATTTATTTTAGAATTAATCACAAAACACTGATTATCTCCTTAACTAATCGACTTTTGATTTTTTTAGTACTGAATAATTTTTTTTTTTTTTTGAGTTTAGATCACCGAGATGTATAAGAAAATGTTATTAAATCTCCCCAAAGATACAGGCGATAGGTCTGTTCCCGTACTGTCCAAAACAGCCGAAAACTACACAAAACTACACATTCTTATGTCAAAACCTATGAAAAATCTTCGTACGGGAACAGGATTCGACTGTTTTCGGCTGTTTTGGACAGGTACGGGAACAGACCTGATATATGGCCCAAAATATTTTTTTCGCTGTCACACACAGGATCTGACCAATTCGACTTCATAATTTTCCAGCGTTGCCAAGATATTTATGTTGTTTAGTGACAGAAATCGTTAATATTTTGTAGCGACAACTAAGCGAATATAATCGTTATGTTTGTTTTCGGGAATATGACTTTCGCTATCGCAAGCGACAAACGTCGTTAGTTAACGATAACGATTAACGATCGTTAAAATTTTGGGAATTCTACTACAGGTCGATAAGGATTTCCATGTATAGTCGTTCGGGGCAAGAGTGCGCATTTTGGACTTGAGGCTTAAATTCTGAAAAACTTACAACAGATAACAAACAAAATAGCCTATTATTTGGTGACTCTATATTTTAGGAACAAATTTATACAAAAATATTTTATATTTTTTTAAACGTTTCATATGTTTTGATCGAAAAACCAAAGTAAGTCCAGTTGCGCAATCTTACCCCAAATTCATGGGCTGCTTCCATTTTAAATCAGCTCCTTAGCCTCGCAGATTTGCTTTTGCGTTATCAATTTTCTTTTCGTTTGTCTTTGGTAGGAAAAACAAAAAAGAGAGATAGTTCAGCTACGAGCTACAACCTATCATCTATGACTATGATGTGCTCGTTGCATCTTACGACAGAAGGTAATAGCCCAAAATTGTTATTAGCCTAATATTCTAATCAGCATATAAAAAGTTAAGCACCGGATAAGAAAGCACTGGGCACTCTTACCCACAGAATGACTGCGCACTCTTAACGAATAATACTATTCACCAAAATTGTATCCTAAATCAAACACACATATACATTGTTTATGCCTATATACTACTTATGGGGCATCGAGTTGCCACTCTTTTCTGACACACTTTTAAAAATTGACTTTTTTTTGTAACAAAATCTAGCTTTTCTTTTCTTGTTGTTTTTCTTTGTACTGTGAATTGGAATATTTTCGTAGAAGTAGTTTTTCATTGGTGGTTAGTGAAGCACACATTTTCTCATTTAGCGATTTCTGCTAATTCTTTCACAGATGGAGAAAATGGCACTGCGTACTTTTATCCGCTGCGCACTCTTACCCCAAACGACTCTACTAGTCTGGGTCTTGAAAAAGAGATGGTGGCGGATGAGCCCTCACTGGGCCAACGGCAGCGCTCATATCCCCGAAGCGGGTTACTTATATCGGTTTAAAACCGGCCCCTCGTCCTAGGGGTTTCAAAAAATGGACCTCCAGGTTGGGGGTTGTGTCGTCGTCGGGGTAACTTCCTTACCACGTCAAAACGAGATAGTTATGAGAGAGACACTAGCCTCGGATAATAGACCCCCTCATTTAACACCACGACCCAGAACGTCCACGGACTACGACCTAAGAATATGCACCTGGTATGTGCGTTCACTAGACACTCTTGGTGCTATTCAAAAACTTGAATCTGTCCTCACGCGGTACAAGGCAGATATTACCGCGATGCAGGAGATATGATGGATAGGATCAGGTATGCAAAAAAGGGAACATTGCGACATTTATTACAGCTGTCACAAAAGACTGCACATGTTAGGATGCGGATTCGTCGTATGAAATCGGATACGTCCAAGAATAATTGACTTTAAGCCGATCAGCGATCGCCTGGCTGTAATCCGCATCAAGGCAACATTCCAAAACATCAGCATAACATGTACACACGCCCCTACCAACCAAGCTGAAGACTCTATCAAGGAGGAGTTTTATGACCTCCTGGACGGAGCCTACGGAGCCTGTTCGGAGTATGATGTCAAAATCATACTCGGGGACTTCAATACTAAGTTCGGTACGGAAAACACAGCCCAGCCTCCACGACACGACCACAGACAACGGCTTCCGGCTAATCGATTTTGCAGCAGCTCGTAACGCGGTGATAAGTAGCACCAAGTCATCAACCAAGTATGGGTGGAGGAAGCCATGCCCGATGACTGGAATATCAGCTCTATATGCCCCATCTTCAAGAAAGGTGATCCTATGTCCTGTAAGAACTACCGAGGCATATCCTTGCTTAATGTCGCAAATAAGATCCTATCCAACGTACTGTATGAACGTCTGAAACCTTTCTGCAGCACACTAATCGGCACGTACCAGTGTGGCTTCCGGCCCTGCAGATCGACGATCGACCAAATTTTCACACTAAGACAGATCCTGGAAAAGACCAACGAATTTCAAGTTGAGACTTACCATCTCTTTATCGACTTCAAAGCCGCATATGATAGCATTCACCGTCTTGGAAACAATTTGGAAACAGTTCCTACGAACTATTCCAAACATGCACCGGATTTCGGCAAGGAGATGCGCTGTCATGTGACTTCTTCAAACTTGTGCTGGAACAGATAGTGCACAGGGCAGGTGTAAACACGGAAGGCACCATCTTTTACAAATCTGTCCAGCTACTGGGATACGCGGACGACATCGACATCATCGGTCGCTCCCAGCGCGCCATCTTAGAGGCTTTTACGGCAATTGAAGAACAGGCGAAACGAGTTGGCCTTGAAGTGAATGAGGATAAAACCAAGTACATGTTGTCAACAAACAAAGAAACATCTGTCCACCACCTAGGACAAGACGTCACTGTTGGCAAAAGTAACATCGAAGTGGTTAAGGAGTTTACCTTCCTTGGAGTAAATATCAACTCCACGAATGACACCTTGGTGTAGATTCGACGAAGACTTACCCTAAGAAACCGCTGCTACTTCGGTTTGGCAAAACAAATGGGTTCAAAACTCCTAACTCGGAAGACGAAATGCATACTCTACAAAACATTGATCCTGCCAGTTCTGCTGTATGGAGCCGAGTGTTGGACGATAAGCAGGAAAGCAGAGCAGATTTTGAACACTTTCGAGAGAAAAATTCTTCGTCGGATATTCGGTCCCGTATGCGAGGAGGGCGAATGGAGGAGAAGATACAACCGCGAACTCTACAAGCTTTACCAAGATGTGAAAAAGCGAAAACACGTCGACTACACTGGCTCGGCCACATCGAGCGAATGGACAACAATCCTCCAGCAAAGAGAATCTACGAATCACAGCCCCAGGTTCGAGACGACAAGGAAGACCGCTTGGTCTGGTAAACTGGAAGCAGCGTGTCCGGGATCGAAGAGAGTGGAAGGCTGCCGTGTCTCAGGCAGAGACTTCACGGGTCGAGGGCCCGTTAAGTAAGTAGGTATAAAAGACAAACATACATCAATACATACATTCATTTTTAGGGTTCCGTACCCATATGGTAATACGGAACCATTATATGTAAGTTCGCTCTAACTCAAAAATGTCTGTCACGATAAAAACATCAAGAACCGTTCTTCCTAGAAACTTGAAACTGAAAAATATATCATGTGAAACATCATTCGAAAGGGCTCGAATCAAAGATTCCAAAAATATTTTTCTTAATTTTTTCTGTTAGAATCTTTGGAAGTTATTGCCAAAAATGTGTGAAAAAAAATCAGACCAAATTGTTCCCTACTGAAGTCAAAAATATGAAAAAATCAGTTTGTAGATGATTAACTATATTTGTAAGGATAACTTAGCGAATCTCGTAAGTTGCATAGTTTTTGAGAAATTCACGTCGAAAAATTCAATTTCTTAACCGAATAACTCGTAAACTACTGGACCAATTTTGAAGAAATTACCACTAGTCAATTAACAATAATTTTGGGAAAATTAAAGGCTTTTCGGAAATTGTGCTTCCATATAAAAAAAAATAAAAAAAAAAAAATTAATAAAAATACGGATTTTGCCAGGAAACGAACCTGAGACCCCTGAACTCAGTAATACAGCGCAAAAAGGTTAATGGACACTCCACGTCTACACACTTAGCCGCGTTCTTAATGTTTATCTAATTTCTCATAGTGAATAATATTATTTATTATAAGTTTGTAAAGTAAATATAGAGGTGGGTCGTTTTCGTTTATTGTGTTAACGAAACGAAACAGTTATATAAACAAAATATAACTACATAATTTTAAAACTACGGAACCCGTTGAGCGCGAATCTGACTCACACTTGGCCGGTGTTATATACATATATGAGCCGTGTTTTTTATTAAGTGAGTACATACTCACTTTTCAATTTACCCGCACTACAAAAACAAATTCGCTTGCTATAACACTAGGTAAAATTCTCCAAGTAAACGCTTTACTTGGTACAGCAGTTTCAGACTCTGAATACCAATGGCGCTGAAATCGGGTAAAGGTTGGAAGAAAATTTGTTTTTGGCATTTGTAATTGGATGTGTCCTTTTTTTTAAATAAAGTTGATAAATGCAGTGCTTTTTTCTGATTGGTTAAAATACATTTATTTTATAAATATGAACTTATTTTGTTAGGAAATAATGGTCAGATTTATACCTTTTGATAAAAAATATTTTTTCGTGCTGTATTGAATTGAAAAGCTTAAAAAAAACTATAATAATACCTTTATACATGCAAAACTATAAGCTCTTTGTATGGTGAATTGTTAGGTAACATTATAACGCACCAAAATAAGAAAAAAAATAAAAGTTATTAACACACTTTCCCGAGATAAATACGATTTTCACTTAAATTGATTAAAAAAAAATGTAAAAAAATTGTGTTTGAAGACCAATAACTCGAAAATGATAGCTGGAATAGTAACAGACATGGGAAGCTGTGATAAACATTGATCAACTATCTATCGCACGGACCCACTTTGGTTGCTCTGGGTTTAATACACCAGAATTTAAAATTGAATAATTATTATTGGTACCTATCTACTTCTCTGAATGAACTTTTTTAATCCCCATGTGCATAGCTCCGTGAGTGTTGAATATAGACCCACACTCTTATATGTTTTTTTTATAACATGGACCAATGAATAGAATAGTTCTCCGTAGTAGCTTTTTTAGTCATAAATCCTTTAACCAATTTATCGTGGGTGAATTATAAAACAAAAAAAGGTGTGTGCTTATGAACATAGCCTCCTTAGATGTCAAGCAAAAAATATGAAACAAAAGTCAAAAATTTAAATATTTGAAACTCATATTAAATATTTGAATATTTGATATTAATATATTAATTAAATACATATGCATTTATATTTTCAAACTATTGACCATCAAAACGTTGGTAAACATAGATAAACAATTTAATTTGACTTGCATATGTCAAGAATTTATAGAAATGTGACAATTTGAAAATCACAAAACAGCTGTACAAAAAGTGAGTATAGAAGAGAGTACACCCGTTTTTTTAATGATTCCAAAAGTGAGTATGTACTCACTTTAAAAAAAACACGGCTATAGATAGATGTCCAATGTCCACTTCACCGAGTAAAATTTATTGAAAACACACAGTCAAACAGACATTTGAATTTTGAAATTTTAAATATAAGAAGATAAGAAGATTATATAAAATACATACTTTAGAATCAAATTTTGAATATAAGTCATTTGGTCAATAAATATAGAAGTCATTAATAATTTGATTCCACCGCCACCTATCGGGTCCAGATTTTGGAATATTCTCTTTTGGCACTAAGCCAATATATAGCCAGATCGCCGTCCTATTCAACAAGATGTGCTTTGATTGGATTAGATACTTTAGAGAAAAGACGAAATGTTCACTGTTTACTGTTTATTCATGATGTTTTTTCGTATCGTATAATTTGTCCAGATATCCTTCGTGAGTTGAAATTATATGCGCCAGAAAGAATTCTTCGTACCAGAAGTTTATTATGGAATCCTAGGCATATGTGCAATTATGGTCTTAATGAGCCAATCATAAAATGTATAAGACTTTTTAACTCTGTTACCACCGAAATAGATTTATGTGATGATAGATCTAAATTGAAACTCTCAATATTGAATATAAATATGTCCTGAAAGATGATGACTGAATTTTTTATTATTTTTTTTGTATTTATGTAGTATAATATTATACCATTTGTGTGTTATTAATGTTGCTTTTTTTTATTTATTTATTTATTTTTTTATAATTGTAATTTAAATATAAATTGGATCTTGAATGTAATATTATTCTGAATCTGTTAGAGTTAACTCGGTAGATAATAAAGAGAGATTAATATAATATATGTATGTACAGTGTATCAATCTCATATTCGTACACCTGATGTGGTAATATTTATTTAAGGAAAAATCCAAACAAATTGAACAGATACTGCAAAATTTTATTGATTTCAGTAAGAACACATTAAAATTAAAAAATTAACTTCAACTTATTCAAATATTTCGAATAAAGTATTGAAATTTTTTCATAAAAAACATAATATTAAGAAAAATATGGTCAACTTCGTATTCGTACACTTTGATCAATTTTTTCACATTTTATCTAAAAACTAATACTTTGAATTAAAGTCTTTGTTAGCTAAGACCTATTAAAGATGGCTGGGCATGGATTCGGCTAATATTTCTGTAATTTCAAGGGTAATTTTTACCCACTCTTCAATAAGCCTTTCTTTGAGATCATTTTTGTACCTTATACCAATTTTCTTACTCTGTGGCCCAACTCGTCCCGTCTTTACGGCATTAATATCCGATGACTGTGGAAGTGTTTCCAACACTTTTCGAGAGTGATAAAGCAGCCACATTCAAAATAGATAAGCTTTATGTTTTGGGTCATTATGCTGGTAAAGGGTAAAATTGTTCCAGATTTTGAACAGCACTTTCCTTCAGATTTGGCTTAGATATCTCAATATATTGCTTATAGTCCATTTATTCGTTAAATTATATGCGGTCATCCCACTCTAGCCATTACCGAACCATCATCATGTTTGACTGTCCGCCTTGGTATGTGGAAGATATCCGGTAGTTGTTTTTCGGCAAACCATTTGTTCGCCATCCGACCCATAATCATTAAATTTAGACTCGTCTGTAAATACTGCTGTGTTTCAAAAGTCGAAATCTTTAAATTGGTGTTGTTTAGTGAATTCTAATCTCTTGCTTCTGTTCATTAAACTATTGCCAGGTTTCTTACGCATAACTCTTCAATTGTACCCATGTTTTCGGATGCAATTTCTTGGCATTTCTGTTCAGAAACTTTTATTAAAAGTTCGACAAAGTTTTCTGTAGGTTTTTTTTGAATTTACCGTATAATTATTCTCATGTCATATGCACTTAATACATTTCTAGATGTATTTTTTGGTTCATTTTCGATGTGGTGTTCATGTTTCAACCGAATAATGATTGTTTGGATGGTTGATCTTGGCCGACCTACCAAACTTGATATCACACTATAAGATTTTCCTGCTCCGTTATATCTGATTGTCTGTTCCCGCAGTTAATTTGATATTTCACCTTACATTCTACCCATTTTTCCAAGAAATTTCGAATAACCTTACAAAGTAACTTTTTTTTCATTATCTCACTTTGAAAAATAATAATTCAATGCAAAAAACAACTTTGACAAGGAACAGATTAGTAATTTTTATTTTTTTGTGAATAAACGAGCGGTGTACGAATACGAAATTGAGCTCCTTTTTGTCTATTTTTTTACTTTTATCTATTTCCAAACCAAAGGGAATGTTAACTAATGTCAAAACTAAATGGAATGCAATTGTTCAATATGCAGTAAAAATGCTATACTATATTTAACTTAATATCTCAAGTCGTTTTTGATCAGGAATTCAATGTTTTTCTTAATAGCTGGTGTACGAATATGAGATTGATACACATATTGTGAATACGAGTCATTTTGGTCAATAGTTAAAGAAGTTGTCGATAACTTGACTCCAGCGCCACCTATCGGGTCCAGATTTTGTAATTTTTTCTTTTGTCACTAAACCAACTCAATTATATTGTAAATATGATTAATTTTGGTCCATAAATATAGGAGTTGTTAGTAACTTGACTTCAGTGCTACCTAGTGGGCAGTGTTATATCCTGTAACCTTTCCAAAAGTTTCATCACATTTCATCACAAATTTCTTAAAATAACAAATACAATTGATAGCGATAGTAGACTGTATAGTGTATAGCTCTATTTATATTGCTCCGATGATTGCTTTGTTGTCTGACGACTACTCTGCCCCGCAGATCACTTTGGAAAGAATGCCAATGCTCCCTCATTGATTAGTCCTCCAAGTTATATGCCCATCGCATGGATTGGGGTCACAACCGCTGTTAAACGCATTAATTCCTAATATAGTGAAGTTTATCTTTTAACTGTTAATAAAAGATTGATTTCGTTTGTTTTATTTTATTTTTATTGTTTAGAATTTATAATTATGTATGTCGTATGTATACAGTAAGTCTTAGTCTTGTACCCAAACGCACTTGTTAGACTCTCACTTAAGAGTTAAGACTAACTAAATTATACTAGTTACACCACGATTATTATAAAGGTAGGCTCTTATCATTCTCATCGTGAGAAGAGAAAGATAGAGCCGTTGCATCCGTGGTTAACTCTCCATACACGACACCAGCCATCAGGCGGGTATGGGGAAAGTGTTCTCTCTGCTAGGTAACACAATAATGTGATAATATGTTTACATACATACAACTTATTGTGAACTGAGGTTGTTCAACCTCATAGCACAAGTGTATTATCAGCTGAGGATGTTCAACTCAGAGTACGAAGACAGCAAAGGAAATATCAAATTGCATCTTTCCCATTCTGGTTATTTTTAATTATTTCGCATATTATGATTATTTAACAGTTATTTTTGTGTCTTCAATTCACAAGTAAATTTTGTAGAACAAGCGATTTTAGCTTAAAGCATACTAATACTAAATTTACATTTTAAGTATAAATAAGCACCAATTCAATATGTAAATCGATTGCAATCGTTTTAGAACACTGGAATCAAGACTTTTTAGTTTCTCGCAAGTGAGTCTGTTCAGCGATCATCTACAATAAACTGCATATTCGTTGACATATACGAGTACATATCAACAATTACGACTAGTTTCTCGAAGGTGCCGTGAACGAAGACCATTCGAACCAACGCCATAATGGTGTTAATTCATTTTCGAATTGCGAATATCCATTTATGACTGCCATTGTTAAGACAAACCAAGAATGAGTGTCGAATTATTTTTCCGAATTCACGCACTTAGAGATGGAAAATCCTCCCTTAGTGAATGTACTGCCTATGTATATGTCATTAAATGAATGTTCTGTACAAATTTCAGCCCTTTAGATCCAGCAGTTTGGTCTGTGCGTTGTCTGTCAGTCACTCAGTGAACTGTTTAATATATAATAGAGGTCCGTACTATAGAGTTCATATACAGTCGACTCTCCCTAAGTCGAATTTTCACGGGATACCAAGATGTGTTCGAGTTAGAGAGAGTTTTGGAAAAATCCGAGTAATAGAGAGAAACATTTATTTTTTGTTTTAAAACGTTTGCTTAGTAAAAAAAAAAGGTTAATGTACTTACAAAAAAGTTAACAAAAAAATATAGCTAATGTAACTTACATTATTGGTCTAGCTACTATCTATCTGTCTGTTAAACTGCCTAGAATCAACTAGGGATGTGACTGATATGTTAGTATTCATTAAGATCCCAGCGGGAAATTTGGGAAGCGCTCCTCCGAGAAGGTATTTGGAAGCAATGATTTTTTTAGGAAAACATTCTATGCGATGTATAAGTGATGCATTGAGAAGCAATCACTGAGATGTGCTTCCGAAAAAATCTTTTTAAAAGTGTGGATTGCTTCCCTCTGCGGACCTACTAATGTAAAAAGGATATGGAAGAGGATACGGAGAGTCATGCCTTCTAACCTTCCAAGGAATCGCTTCAGCATGCATGATTGTATGCTTCCATTTCCCGATGGGATATTACTAATATTTGCAAGTATTCAATATCACTAATACAAATAACGTAGATATTATAATATTTCGATATTTATAAAAAATATTTACTCTGCCCGCCGCAAAACCTAATATCAAGGATAATATTATGATTCAACGATATTCACCAAAAAATATTATCTACGGCCACAACCAGTGACACATACCGAAAATATCAGAATACACAAATATTAGCTCCAGCCACCACTGATACTAATACCAAACATATTCGAATACCGAAATATTAGCTGATGTTTTATGTTTTTAGTATGAAAAGAGGTAAATCTTTTTTTATGTGGTTTGGCTTGGGTTGACTGCTTGCTAAAAAAAATATATTAGGATATCAACCTTGCGCCACACAAAAAATTGTAGATTGTTGTTTTTTTTTTTTTTTTTTTATGGGAGATAGCAACTGCGTGCATGTTTACAGATTATCGTTATAAATTAATGTATGCCTTCAGAAATATTAGTGATATTTTGTATCGGTGTAAATATTATAATATTTGTTAAAGAATATAGTAGTATTAGTTAATATCACAAAATATTAGTATTGACCCATCCCTAGAATCAACTGATTTTGAAATTCCAGCTGGAATCTTACTAAAACAAGATATTTTTATATACATACGCAGATACATTGAAAAACCTGGTTTGAATGCAACCAACAACACAAAGAAAAGAATAACAATATTTTTTTCTTGTTTTTGCGTTGCAACTTTTTAAAAACTGTATCTTTTTATGGGGATACCAAGAATATGAATAGGAAGAAACATGATGAGCTGACGATGATGGCACACACGATACTTCATATCCCAGTAGCGAATTTGGGCATTACCCCAGTGATTCTTTCAGGCCTCCCTTAGCTAAGCATCGATTACCTTTGCTATTACTTCAGCCATGATTTTAACATTGCGATGTCATAGGGAGCAAGTACTTCCCATTTCGATTCCTTTGCAAGCCTTCTTTCAGGGGTTACCAAGCAGTTGTTCCAGGAGGGCTTCCTATAGCCCTTCCAATGAAGCACTTATTTCATCGGTTACCAGTTATGAGTAAAAGCAGGCCTTCCTATTGTATATTGCTTCCTGGGGAGCCTTAGTTCCAAAACAAAATCAAATAAATAAATCTAAGTGTTTATATGTTGTGTTTGTATATTTCAGACATAGTATTTACATATAATAAAAAAACATGTACATGTACAAATATTGTAAATGAAAAACAAAGATAACTAGCTAACTTTCACCACACTTTTTAATTTAATTTTTCGTTGAATACTTTACAGAACTTTATTAAAATTTTACTTAGCACTTCTTTTTTTCTCCGAACGTTTTTATGCGCCAAAAATTAAACTATCTACTAAAAATCGGTGAGTTTGCATTTTTCCCCTCAGCTTATTTTGCAAGAAAAAAAAAACTTACTTAACGTGATCAGACTTGCTTGCTAGGTACATTTTTCTATTCGAAAAGAAGACCTGAAAAAAGGAAAATATAGGAAGCGGAGCGGTAATGCAACTAAAACAGATTTTAAGACAGATTCCATTACTAACTCGCTTCCTTGGCAATGCCTAAGCTCAGGCCTGAAAACGGTCATTCCCTCAGAAGCGAAGTGGTAATACAATTAATGGCTCAAAGAGCCATTACCAACTCGCTTCCTAGGCATGATTTTGGGAAGGCATTCCTATTTTTTAAGATTTTCATTGATGAAGTAAGGGGTGATTTGGCAAGGTCTGCTGAAATCGCCAACGATTCGCTACTGGGATATTTTACTACTACGCATATACTCAAATACGAATTCCGAAGGGGTATAATGTACACTCAGAAAGAAAAACATTAGGCGTGTTTTTTTTCAAACCTATATAGGCTAAACATGTTTCCGCAACATGTTTTCAATGTGAAATACAACAAAACCTTAGCCTGGATAATTATCCAGTCTTATTTTTGTATGGAAAGCTTTTTCGAAATCTATATAGACTTGAAAAAAACGCGCCTATTGTTGAAACAAGAATTTTCAATTGTTAAAAAATTGTAAGCTGAAAATTGTTGCCAGTAAATACTAGTTTTTATGGTAACAAATGTATTTTTAGAATATTTGCTTTGAAGTTGTTGTATCAAAAATCTCGTGCTCAAGACAAATATTTGTAAGTGTGAACATATTATCAAAAGCCAAAAATTGTTAGATTAAAAAGAATAGTGTTTTCTCAAGTATTTTGTTTTTAAATATTTCTATTTGAGATTGGATACTTGAATCAAAAATGTTTTTGTTGAAACAACAATCAAAATTTTTAAATTTTCAATAATACAAATTCTTTTCATAACGATTTCATACTTAAAAGAAATACATTGTTGTTTCACAATAACTGCGGAAAATGTTTAGCCTAACAATTTGTTCTCCATCCAAATATTTGAAACTGTGACTTTTAACAATTAAAATAGTTGCATCAAAAAAAAAAATGCTTGGTGGAAAAGAATGCTTCTTCACATTGGTGTTTAAGAATTATATTATCAAATCAAAAATTATTTCTTTAGGCAACAAAATAAATTCTTCAATTCTCAACAAATCATATATTCGCGCAACAATTTGTTGTCGAGTTAAGAAATAATTATTCCTGTCGTCGGAAATTCTAACTACTTTTCTTTGCGTTTTCTTACATTGCGTTGTGAATCTTTCATGAGTGTAAGTGTCACATCAGTAAGTGTGTAAATTTAAAATAATAATAAATATAGAGATAAAAAAAATATTTTTAAAAACAAGCTTTAATGAACTAAAAAGTAAAAAAATAATTTTTTCCCAAGTCACCAATGTGTGACCAGACAACACTTACACGATGTGCAACGAGGACGGAAGAAGAATTAGCAGAACACATTTTGTGCCACTGTTACTGTTTAGTTAGACCTTGTCATCGTCATTTGGCCAAATTTTACCTCGAGCCTGAGTGCCCCAATCTTTAATTTATAGTCACACATTGGTGACTCGGGAAAAAATTATTTTTTTACTTTTAAGTTCACTAAAGCTTGTTTTTAAAAAAAAAATTTTTATCTCTATATTTATTTTCAACATTTTAGTATCTGAATTTTTTTTTACAAATTTACGTCTATACGTATGTATGTATATTAGCTTGGGTGGGTTGGATATGAGAAAGTTTACTCAATATGTTTGAGATTCTACTCGCCCTTTTATTTGATACCCATGCCATGGTGGTTGTGTAGAAAAAGGTAATTCGCCATCTTGGGGCACCCACCATATTGAATTTAGAATGACGTCACTTGGCTAGTCTAATTCTGCTTGTCAATCCCTTTAAGTTGATACCCATATTAAGGAGGTCGTGAAGATAATGGCAATCCTCCATCTTATGACGTCCGCCATATTAGATTTACAACGTCATAAAATATACTATATTGTTTGAGATTCTATTCGCCAACACTTCTATTTGATATCCATGTCATGCGGGTTGTGAAGAAAAAAGTAATCCGCCATTTTATGGCATCCACCATATTGAACTTAGAATCACATCACTTAGCTAATCGTATTCTACTTGTCAAACCCTTTCATTTGATACCCATATTTGATATATTACGCCATATTGGATTTTTAATGACATTATAGCGTATTGTATTCTACTTGCCAAGCCCTTTCATTTGATACCCATATTTAGGAGTCCACCATCTTGGGGCGTCCGCCATATTACATTTACAAGATCATGAAATATACTATATTGAGTTGTCACCGGATACGCAAAATTTCAGCATAATCGGATATCTGGAAGTAAGTGGGTGTGAAATCGACTCCTAGATTCCGCCCTCACAGAAAGTGAAGTTAATATAAAGCTTGTAAAAACTTAAACGCGATTATCCAAATTCTACAACGATTCCTCATCATCAGAGGCACTTGGAAAATATCCTAAATTATTCGATCCAGAAAAATCAGTTAGACCATCACAAATATTGTCTTCGGTTTCTATTGTTGGTTCCACATTATAGGAAAATACTCCAATGGACGACTTCCTTCCAGATGATCACGTCTTTCAGCTCTTACATATTACCTTGGTGTTTTGGTGGCTTTCAAGTATCTATTCTTTATTCACAATTTCCCGGAGAATGTCAACAGGTCCTTCTTTTCATTCTGGCAAGTGGATGTTGAATTTTTGCCCAGGTTAGCTCGACCGACTCCATCACATCAAATAATTTTTCAAACTGGCGAGGATGGTTTTTTAAAGGTTGAGATACATACATATGTATGTATTTCAACACATTATTTTATTGCTAGTAATAGTAATTTTGTTAATTTTCCATTTTTCTTCCACTCACTACTGTTGCACTACGTAGTCCCCAGAAAATTCCATTCCACTGATTTTGACAGAAGAAATTGATTTTTGGTCGAACGTTCGCTAACCGTAATAGAGTGAAGCCACAATTCGCCTAAACTCTGACATTTGAGTCACATGAAATCTCGGCAAGTCGCTAACCGTAATACGAAATAGTTACATTCGCCAACTTTTGCGTTCGACTCGCTAACCGTAATAGGGGTGTTATACTGGATTTCCATGGATTGAATCAGTGCATTGGAGGAGTGCCGAATATCACCAAAAGAATTATTAAAATTTTTAACCCTTTGATGCCCGAATTAATTTGGGCGGTGTTAACATTGTTTTGATGACACTAAGTTGTTGGTCGAGCCTCATATGTATATAAACAGGTATCAAATCCAAGGTACTATGTTTCCTGGTTTGACCGCTAGGGGGTGTTGACTCTAATCAATAATTATGTTACTGAGCTCAAACTAAATTTTTTTTTTGTCATCTTATTGCCTGACATATTTTGAAGATAAAATTCCCTTTTTATTAGAAATTTACTTTGTTTTGAGTCGTTTTTTTAACTTTCTGCACAATCACTTTTTGCAAATTTTTTTATACCTTCATTTGATTTGTAGTTACAACGAAAAAGAGCTAGAATCCGATCACTCGCAAATTCGCAATGCTAATGTCATGAAATTCACTTATTATGTACTCACAACATACCAACCTCTCTTGTGAAAAAAAACAGTAAACAAAAAATTAAAAAAATACAGGACTTAGAAGCTAAAACGTCAATGTTGCCACATGGCAACAGTGGGCATCAAAGGGTTAAACATGTGTTAATAAAATCAGAATATTTGAGTATTCTTAATATAAAATTATTAAAACGAATGTGGTAATTTTTGAATTTTTCAATGTCTTAGCAAGGAATACTTTTTTTTTGGTTTAAAATGCTAAACCAGGGTAAATATTCCAAGTTAACATTTGTTTCCTGCAGCAACAATGTACATTTTTACCCGACTACGCAGAGGAAGGGTTATGATTTTAACAGGCTGGGTTTGTTTGTTTGTTTGTTTATATGTATGTAAGGATGTCACCTCGTATACAGCCTAAACTATTGAACCGATTTCAACAAATGAGGTGTCGTTGGATCCCTATTTATCCGGAGAGTGTCCTAGGTTATGTGACGTCACAGAAAAATTCAATATGGCGGGCGCACCAAACAAAATGGCGGACTACCTCTTCCTGTTTTCTCCTTTTTTTTTTTCTTACCCGACTAGTCTTTACAACCGCATTGATAGTGGTATCAAATGAAAGGGCTTAGCGAGAAGAATACAATACGATATGACGTAATTATAAATTCAATATGGCGGACGCCCCCAAAATGGCGGATTTCTGTTATCTTTACTACCTCCCTAATATGGGTATCAAAATGAAAGGGTTTGGCAAGTAGAATGCAATACG
Organism: Brachyopa scutellaris; assembly: GCA_949775065.1. Taxonomy (NCBI): domain Eukaryota; kingdom Metazoa; phylum Arthropoda; class Insecta; order Diptera; family Syrphidae; genus Brachyopa; species Brachyopa scutellaris. The sequence goes on from OX459113.1 coordinate 109,559,736, forward strand.
ATATGAGGTCGTTCTAAATTCAATATGGCGGACGCCCCCCAAGATGGTGGATTTCCGCTATCTTTACTACATCCCTAATATGGGTATCAAATGAAAGGGTTTGACAAGTAGAACACGACATTGCTTACTTATATGTACATACACTACATATAAAAAGTTGTAAATAAAAAAATTAAGTTTAAAAAACTAAAACCCGACTACGAGAAAAACCACTTGAAAAGCACGAAACAAGATGAAACGAAACAATGATTTTCAGAGTATCGCCGTGGTCGCATGCCGTTACAATAACGTATTCATATAATTGCGCATTCATTGGACAAAGCGGCATGCGACGACAGCTGTACTCTGAAAATCATTGTTTCGTGCTTTTTAAGTGGTTTTTCTCGTAGTCGGGTTTCAGTTTTTAAACTTAATTTTTTTATTGATTCTTTTTAAGCATTTGCATATTCAGCGTAAGTACCCTATTTTCAATTTCTGCCAAAAATAAATTTCTTAAGACAACAATTCAGGTTTTTAAATTCTTAACTATTCTTTATTCTTAGTGCAAGTATTTTATTGTTAATTCTTTTTAACAAGATCTCATTTGGCACAACAATGTAAGTTCTTAAATGTAAGAACTTTTTTTTCTTGATGTAAGAACTTTTATTCTAATGTAGTAATTAAGACCGAGAATTCTTGAGTTACCAACGTTTATTCTTGTGACAAAGTATAAAATTGTTGTGACTACAACTTTTTTCTCTGAGTGTAGGTTCGCTCTTAGAGGACCTCCTTGGCAGAAAACATATAACTTACCTGTTTATTTATCTAGGTTAAAATTATTATTATTTAGCTTAGAATCACTGGAGGTTAGGAGAACGGTGGCACGAGTTGTCTTTATTCATAGGGTTTTAATAGTTAAGATTGAGTCTACAGAAATTCTTGACCTTCTCAATTTAAAATCTTCGAAGCTCTAGATTTTTTAGAGTTGCACACTCTCGTACAAACTACGGTCGTTCTTCCTCAATTAATGGATTAATGATATCGTATAATGTGAATGTCCATTTAATTGACTTTAACCTATCGATCAATAAAAATAATATTACTTGAGGATGCTCAGTCATAATTGTAGCTGATAGCTGATGTACCCGCTTCGCTGCATGTACAAAAATATTCTCTTTGCATGCACACCGGTGCGACATGAGTCCCTAACTCAATTTGGGTCTTATGTCCCACTTCTTTTGGGAATAAATTCTTCGCGCCCAGAGATTTTTTTGTATTCTTAATATCCGGTTTACTTTTTCTTCGATTTCTTCAAATTTAAACGGCCATTTTTGGGTGAAGTAATCCCAAACAGGAAAGAGATTTCTTTTAAAGCATAAAAAGTTTATTTTGAGTGCGTTCCGTAAATAGTTTTTCTTTAACTGAAATAAATAAAATATCACATATGTGCACTTCTAGCGCGAAGAGAAATTAGTGAATTAAAGTTAATTGACGCCATTATGGCGTTAGTCTGTATGGCCTTCAATCATGGAACCTTTCTCGAACCAGACTAGATAAAGGCATCCAACCTCAAACTATCCCCGTTGTACATCCCCGCTGCTGCTGAGATGATGGAATTGGCTTGCCCTTGTATGTGTTTGCTATCACACTGAGTTCATCATAGTGAAGGATGGGTAATGATCTTCTGGCACCGCTCGAGATTACCCTTGGTTTGTTTGTTGCTCTGATTCTGATAAGGCTGACAGGAGTAACTCGCTGAGATTTTCGTTTTTTCGAATCAACAATCTGAAAATGCTGACTCTTTTCGCAAGGAGAATGATAAGAACCTATATAATACTATTCGTGGTCCAGCAAGTCAGTCTTAACTTAGAGTTTGACAAGTTTCTTTGGTTTCGAAAGACTAAATAATACTTGTATATACAGTGGTGGAAAAAATAATAGGTGTGTGTAGGAAAAACATTATAAAAGTAAAAATATAGAAAACAAGATTACTTAGGTATCCGTTTTGCAGTTATTTTATTAAGTATAAACGTAAGTGTTATTTAAACATAAAAATTATTTTCTTTAAATTCATTTTAAAAAAGAAATTATTGAAATTTAACTTGAACTAGTGGAAAAAAAATAATAGGTGTATTTTTTTTTAAAGACAATGATTTTTTTTTTTCAAGAAATAAACTAGAAACACTGAAATATTTGTGGTTCTACTAGTATTTAGTGAAGTACCCTTTATCTTTCAATGCTATCTGATATCGACAAGGCAACGACTTCACACATTTTTGACATTTTTCTACGGGAATGCTTTCCCAAGACAGCTCCCCAAGCTTTCTATAATTTCTATAATTCGGTTTTATTTGGAGCTTTTTTTGTTAGCCAGCAGTTTTTTTTACATCACTCCACAAGTTCTCGATCGGATTTAAATCAGGTGGCTATGCTAGTCAATCGAGGACAGTGATTTGCTTTTCTTGGAACCATGACTTTGTATTTGAGGTATGCTTGGGGTCATAATCTTGTTGGAAGCTTCATAGCACTGGCAGATGACCTTCTGCATAAAGCAGCATAGTGGTTTCTAGAATTTCAATCCATTTTTAAAAATCAAGTGGCTATGCTAGTCAATCGAGGACAGTGATTTGCTTTTCTTGGAACCATGACTTTGTATTTGAGGTATGCTTGGGGTCATAATCTTGTTGGAAGCTTCATAGCACTGGCAGATGACCTTCTGCATAAAGCAGCATAGTGGTTTCTAGAATTTCAATCCATTTTTCTTGCATTATCGTATCATATATCCAAATGGCCCCACACCATGCTAGGAGAAATACCTTCATACCATTATATTCCACCCACCATGTTTGTTGTTTTTTTATGAATCTAGAGTAAAATTCTTTATTTTAGCATTCTTTATTATAGTATTTACTATCCGCCCCAAATAAATAATCCTTCGATTTGTCGCTCCATAAAATATTTTTAAAAATTTTAAGACCATGTTCATTAAATGTTTGCAATTGGTCGGCTGCAAATTCTTTTCTTCTTTTAATATTTTTCTTGAAAATGAACGGTGCTTTCCGTGCGGCTCAGGATCCAAAATTATAACCTATTAACCTATTCTTAACTGTTTTGGTTGTGACATTCAAAGGGAATTTCTTTTTTAATTTTGTAAAGGTAATAAACGGGCATTTCATTGCCATCCGCACAAGCAGACGGTCTCGTTTTTAGACGTTTTTCTTTCTTGCCCTTGTTTCTTTTGACTTCTGTTGTTTCAGGATGTTATCCCTTATATTTTGAGAGCAGCTCAGTGGATTCGCAATAGCTTTATACGTTTTTCCTTTCGCGCGAAGCTTGCGGATCAAGCCCTTCTCTTCATCGGTGCAATGTCTGCTTTGGCTCATTATTTCTTTCAAAATTGTTGGTAAAAGAAAAAAATATGACTTGTAAGAAGAGCATAAAAGAAATACAATCAATTTACTGTCAATATTTTGAAATTATCTCAGAATGATATTAAATTAATCGTCATTGTAATAAACACACCTATTTTATTTTCCACCGGTTAAGCATTGCACATCTGATTTTTAGTCCCAAAAATTCAATAATGAGACCTCTTAAGAGCACAACGATCGCCAGTATGCTTTTGAAAGACAACGGTATATTAAGCATTGCAACGTTCAAAGATCAAGTTGCAGCAACTTAGTATGAGCGAGAGTTGAATTTGAATTTTTTTTCACACCTATTATTTTTTCCACCACTGTATACTACTATATACTACTATATAATACTTCTTATTATTTTTACAAAGTGTTAAGATAACAATCTGAGAAGGTTTTGGTTTTTTTATTGCAATTAAAAAGACTCACAAAGGAGTCTTTTACGGTTTTGTTTTTAAACGTTCCGGTAACGCGACTTTGTTTTTGTGTAAATTAAGGTGATAAAACTATCAATTGACTCATTCTCGTATCTTTAAGAGCAAATAAACACAATTTAAAAAACGGTTTGTTAATCGCTATTGATTTAAAATTAAGTTAAACTAAATTAAATTAAATTAAATTAAATAGTACCTTATGAAGTAAAAATGCATTAAAACATTTGCTCCTTATCAACTTCCTTAATCTCCTCGGTTATGCGGTTTTGAAAGTTGCTAACTCTTACTATTGATTTTAGGTTTTAAGCCTTTATAAAATAGACCCAATCTGATCTTCTATTTTGTTGGACAGCAGTGAAACAGATTTATCTGACGTCCTCAATCCGGTGAAGGGTGAATGCAAATGTGTGGGTGTTGATGCTGATGTACTTATTTGAGGTTTTATTAAGCCTGGTGTTGTGTGTGTGTTAATTGTTTGAGTGTTTATATTTGCAGCTACTTTTAATACAATAATATATACATACATACATACTAGGGTTCCCAACCGTCCGCCTTTTCGGAGGACAGTTCTCCTTTTCGGCGCTTTGTCCTCCCGTCCTCCTTTAAGTAAAATTGTCCCCCTTTTGCTCTTAATTAGGCTACACACTATCATTAGCTTGGAATAAAAAATGACGATTGGAATGATGAGGGTTAAACTTTTTTGTGGATTTTGCGAGAATGATAGAGAATGACGCATGCATGATAATTTCTAGGCAAATTTGTTTACAAGAAATGTCATTCCGGGTATGAAAATGTATAGCCTAGACTTGAAATGAAATGATGACAAATGACAGTCTAGGAATGTCATTTCAAAAAATGACAGTGTCTAGCCTACTTTAAAGCCAAAGAACAAAAATGGTATTAAAAATTATATTTTCCTTTTTCTTCCTGTTATTTTTGTTGCACGCACCCATTTCCGATGCTTTGGCTGTTTGCACCATTTTTCGGTTGTCATTTATGTAATTTATCTATCATTTCCAAATTTCGAGCAAGTGTCACTTTTAAATCAACACAAACGTGCGACAAGCTTCTGTTTTCTAGTTCCACTTGTTAAAACGTATGTATACAGGGTGGTCCGGTTTGGGATACAGATTTATTGGTTCATGTTATGCAAAAAATCGTATGAGCCGGGGATCTTTTTTCAACACCCACTGATCTACAGGGTGTTTAAAAAAGTTCCTTCAGAGAAGTAGGTACCAACAATCATTCAATTATAACGTCTATCGTTTATCAAGAACGAGAGCAACATCTTGAAAAGTCAAGAGCCCTAGCTTCGAATAATATGCTAGCGAAATTTAACGCTTCTGAAAATAATGCCGAAGAACTAGCAGTTATTGCCATGCAAGTTGCACATATTTTTCATGATATTAAGCACAATTTATCGTACAGTTCATTGGATTGTGGTGTGAAATTATCGAAAAAGACAATAAAAGAAAAGAACTGAATTACTTCCAACAATTTCTTACATAATATTTTATTTCCTTAAATCGATGTCCTCCTTTTGCTTCAATCAAAGTTGGGAACCCTAATACATACATATGTGTATTCTCCAATTTTTTTTTAAATTTCGAATTCACGTATTATTAGTGCAGCCGTATAGTGTGGATACAGTATTTAATTTATGTTTAGAGTATCAAAAGCTAAAAGAGTTTTTCACATTCAGACCGACGCGCACAGGCGGATTTTCCAACAAGCATGGCCAAAGCTATAAAAAAAATTTGCAAGTTGTTGCTTTTTTTCATGCCACCTGTTAACATATTACTTGAGCATAATTATCTGGTTGATCCCGCTTAATTTATTGCAACCATTTCGTTGTAGAGGATTAAAGAAAGTATCCTAGAACTCTAAAATAAGAATTATGAGATATTGTAATGTTAAACTTTAGCTACTTGAAATAAACTATTCTATTCTATTCTATTTCGTCAGTTGATGCTTCCAAAGTGGAAGCTTTTATGAAGCACGTGCAGTACCATATTTGGTGTTTGATAACTGGTTGGTTTGGTTTGTTTTTTTTAATTCTTTGTGTAGACTTATACAAAAAATTGGAATGGAATCTGTTGCTAGTGTTAAGTAGAATAATTTTAATGTAAAATTTTAACGTAATTTGAAATTTTATGTAGATTTAAAAGATCTCTAAGATAAATCCTTTTGAGACAAAAAATATTTTTTTACTTTTTTGTTTCAAAAATGAAAAGTTTTGTTTCCCGGTCTGATCCGGTTATGTAAAATAGATTGAAATTTACCTTAATACTTGGTTGTTATGGAATCACCGTAAAAAGTTGCAATATTTTGCGATATTGCCAGATATCGTCAAGTAAAGCTTCTATTTATTTATCTTTATATATAAAAATGAGCTGTTCGTTTGATACCTCAGAACTCATAAACTAACCATCCGATTGGGCTGAAACTTACACTATGTACTTTTTCTGATGTTTGAAGTGTTCGTGCATCAAAAAATTTTAAGATTTCCGCTAGATGGCGCTGGAACTCAAAAAATTTTAAATTCACCGTACGATTGAGCTGAAACTTACACAATATATTTGTAATGAATTGAGAAATATTCGTACATCAAAAGCTCTCAAGTTTTCCTATAGATGGCGCTGGAACGCCAACATTTCAAAACCATCCGATTGAGCTGAAACTTACAGAATATATTTGTTATGAAGTGAGAAATATTTGTAAATCAAAAATTTTCAAGTCTCCCGATAGATGGCCATGAAAACCAAAATCTCAAACTTATTACTACAACAATGCACGGTGACAGCTAACAGCTAACTTTTTAGTAAGTTTTGAGTTTTTAGGATGTTATTGTTTGGACAGTTTTCTTAAATTCAAATAGAGTTATTGGCATTTCTCAACCAGAGTAATTACTATTCACAAAAAGTCACTCGAAAAAATTTCATTACATTTATGACATAAATACTGTTTTCAATGGGTGTAGCGAACCACACCGGGTAGCCACTAGTACATTAAAAGCGATGAAACATTTTTGTTTTTTATTTATAGTACACTTTATAGTACACTTTAAAATTATTTTTGCACGGAGCTAAGCGTTTTCATATTTATAGCCGTCATAAAGCCCACTTTATCGGTATCGCCTCGTATTAAAGTTAAAATCACCCGAACTTCGTATGGAATATTTAATATGGAATTAGACTTATAAGTTTTTTTTATTCAAACTCTCACTTTTATGTGTGTTCGAATGAAATTTCTCATAGGAACGTTGCGAAGTAGAAATTATTTAGCGGCATACTAAAAAGTGTCTATTATTGAACAAAAGTTAAAGTATGATTTTAAGTTTAAAGTTGCGTATAACTAGTACGGAGTTAAACTGATAAAGTGGGATTAACTATAAATTTGCGCCAATTTATTTAAATCAAATTTAATTTTTTAATCTTTTTCTTGTTTTCCATACAATTTCTTTATTTTTTTTTGTGGATTTTTTTTATATAATACAATTTTACAAAACTAGATGTAAATATTCTAAAAATATATTTTTTACTTATTTCCTGATAAACTTGTCCAATAATTAGCTATCAAAAACAAAAAAATAATTTTGGCCGTGTTTTTTGGAAAATCCGCCTGTGTGCGACGTGACGACGCGACGTCTACTACATCGAACGAATATCGACTTAAGGTTTTGTTGTATTTTACATGGAAAGCATGTTGGTGAAACACGCCTATTGAAGAACTTCACAAGAATCTGCACCAGATTTTGTATATGTATCTTTTATTTTCAGTCTTTTGTTTTTGTTTCAGTAATTTGTTTCCTTTTTTTATCTTGTGCCTTTACAGTTGACGATTTCATTGTCGGCTACGATGGTGCGTTGGCCTTTAATGGTTCTACTTGGGGCACTAGTATGCATTGCACTGACGTCAGCACAAACAGGTAACTATGGCTGTGATAGGGCATAGTTAAATAAACAAATCTATTTCTGGGAAAAAAATCTTCTCTCTCTTTTACAGGTCCGACACACGGCAAAGTGGTAGTTTGCTACTTGGCCACATGGGCTGCCTATCGTCTCAGCAATGGGACTTACCTCATCGAATACTTCAATCCAAATTTGTGCACCCACGTTATCTATGCTTATGCCGGACTGAATATCACAGAGGATGCCATCATATCATTACGTAAGGTTTATTAAAAACACGTTTAATCGGCTCAATTTTTATTGAAAAAAGGGAGGAGAATAGTTGACAGATGTACATAGTACCTCAGCTCCTACAATATATTTGTGGCAGCACAAGTGATAAGAAGAATCATAGGGTGACATAGATAAGTGGGTTTTGATATTATTATAACACCCCCACTCTATCAAAATACAGGTCAACAATACCTAATTCCTCAATAAAACCATAATGTTTTGAATGACACAAACTTTTTGTTAAGACATCAGCGGGCATATCAGCTGTCGGTAAATATTCAATTGTAACAATTTTGCTTGCAACAGCTTCTCTTACAAAATGATGTCTAACATCTATATGTTTTGATCTACTATGAAAGGGAACAGGATTTGCCGATAGCTTCTTTGCGCTCTGATTATCATTATATAATGTTACAATAGATACATTTTGTATTATTTCAGATTTTGAATTTCTTAAAAACAGTGGAAGTCCAGTATAACGAATACCCGATATAGGGAATTTGCGATGTAACGAACGCTTTTCAGATTTACATTAGCATCTCTAAATAGCGAACGATGGCCACTATTTGCTATCCGATATAGCGAACGTATAAATAATAAATTTAATAATGGCTCTCTTCAAAGGAAATCCATGCGTAAAGTAGAGTTTTCAAATATGTAAAATCGTTTGTACAGATGGTTTCTTGGGCAAAGCGAAAAACACATTCCTGTAAGGAGTGGAGTAATAAAAGCGAGAGCTGGTGTCATTCATCGAAACCTGTAAGGTGACGACAGTAGTGGCTTCTGTGCTAGTGATGGGTGGCTCACAAAGTGTAAGAAACTATTCGGTGTTCGTATTCTCAAGGAATCCAGGAATCATCACGCACTGATTTAGTTGAGCCGTTCGAAAAAGATCAACAGGATGTCATCACAAGCAACAGACTCATAATGGATATAATTTTTAATGCGGATGAGTCTGGGCTTTTATGGAAATTGTTACCAGATTCTACTTATGTTCACGCCGGTGAAGCTTCAGCCCCAGGTCGAAAAATATCAAAAGAGCGGTTAAATTTTTTAGCTTGTGCAAATGCATCAGGACAGCTGAAACTAAAGCCATTAGTTATTGGTAAGGCAAAAAAGCCACGATCATTTCTCAAACAAAAGGTTACCGGTAGACTATGATTTTCAAAATCAGCTGGGATGACATTTTCAAAAAGTGGTTCATGCACAACTTGCTACCACAATGCATTTTCCATTTAAAAATTTAAGATATTTAAAAAAAAACAAAATATTTTCGTAGGCGGAACTGTATTTATCAGCTAATAACTTACCAAAAAAGGCTCTATTGCTCCTAGATAACGCTCTAAGTCACCCATCGGCGCATGAACTTGTTAAAGAAACGAAATATGGTCAAATTTGGGTTATGTTTATGCCGTTAATACTAATAATAATCGATGGACCAAAACGCCACCCGCCTAACAAAGCTACATTACCGCAATAGCTTGTTGAGTGACATTATGCGTTCAAACTCTAGAAGTCCAGATATCAGCACTGTGCTAAAAGAATTCATACTCTTTGATGCAATCATCCTCCTGGACCGAGCAGGGAATAAACGAGTTTAATGCTTCAAAAATGTTGGAGAAATATTTGATTACTGACTCAGAAGCAGCGTTGCCGCTATGCGACTTAGACTTAAAAAAAACACCTCTTTTTGACACTTTTCAGTTTTTTTTGGAGACTTTTTGAGACTTTTTCGTACAAAATATATATATATTTCCAACAAAAATTCTATTTAGTTGCTCATCAGCAATCGCTCATAACAAAAAAAAAAAAAATATCAATTCATCACTAATTTCAGTATATTACACAAAAACTCACCAATTTATTTTTTCCAATGTGTACAGATTTAATTTGATTTAATTTTTTTTTTTTTTTGGTGTGTATCTTAGCTCTCGGTATGGGCCTGACGAGTTTCTCGTCGTCACGCGTAGCCAAACTTAGTATTAGTTCTCTGTACGAGTATATTATTCTCTTTGTTCATTTCTCGATCACACAGAGTAAAAGCAATAGCATAGCAACGTCAACAATCTCTGTATATGTTTACACATCAAATTTCACGAGTATACCTGGTACTGGTACATACGAGTACTCACGCCTTTTTATATAATCTAATGCCTTCTTGTTTTTTTAAATATTAATTGGAAAAGTGAATGAAAATCCTCTCAGAGAGTGCAATACTTGCAAGAAAGTAATCAAACGTAACACTTGGTCAAACCTGTCAATTTGTTTTTGTTTCCCACTGAAAATGAAGATTATGACATTTCACAAACTGTCAGATGGGTGGGTTTGACAGATGTCCCTCGCTCACTCCAAGAAAAATTTGTAACCAGATATCAAAGAAAATAACTAGAGATAACATTTTTTGACACTCTCATTTGGCTCTTTCTTCTCTGATTTCTTGTAATTTTTTTGGGTTACCAAACACCGATTTGAGTTGAGTGATTCTTGGTAATTTTACGTAAAATTAGCAGTTACCAAACAGACCTAATAATAATGGATATGGAGATCTAACGTCGTTACCATGTTTACATTATTTAGTTTTGTTGAGACTTTTTTTGCTCCATGACCCTTTTTTGGGACTTTTTCAAATTTTTCAGCAGCAACCCTGCTCAGAAGATTTCGATAAGGAGGATGAAATTCCACTTTCATTATTACGACAAGATGAAGAAATTTTGGCAATGCAGTCTTGTTCACGTTGAGAGGGCTTCAAGAAAAAGATATGCAGCTAAAATCTCAACTTGAAGTAAAACAAAGTTATATCGGTGATTATTTTTTTTTTCAAAGTAATTTACAAAATTTGTAAGTTCAAATGGCAGGACCATCATCTCAATTTATCATTGAATACAAACGTCTAAATAAACATTATTTTTAAATTACTTACTTACTTACTTACCACTGTATATATGTAGCTTCTTTACATGCTTCAGATATGGCCATGTATTCGGCTTCAGAAGTTGATAAAGCTACAGTTGTTTGTTTTTTACTTTCCCACGAAATTGCAGAACAACACATTTTGAAACAGTAACCAGTATATGATTTCATATCAACTGTGTTACTTGCCCAATCTGCGCCCAATTCTAATTCTGCATTTTCGTTTATATATTTCAATCCAAAGTTTTTAGTTTCTTTTAAATATGTCAAAATCCTTTTAGCGTAATTCCAGTGTTCTTCTGCATAACAATTATTAAACTGACTCAAAAAACTTACAGAAAATGCAATGTCAGGTCTAGTTAATACCGATAGATACATTAGACTTTTAGTTAACAGATTGTTTCTTTATATTTCAGATCCATGGCAGGATTTCAATGAAGAACACGGCAGGCGAGGATTCGAACGAATCAATGCCTTTAAAAAGACACATCCGCATTTGAAGGTCAGTTTGGCCATTGGCGGTTGGAGTGGAGAATCCAAGGACTTTTCCATTTTGGCAGCGGATCCAGATCGTCGGCAGAGGTTCGTTCAGCAGGTTTCTTGCTTTATTCGCGAGCATAACTTTGACGGTTTGGATTTGGCTTGGATGTATCCCACGCAGATAGGTGGAGAGGCAAAAGATCGGGATACATTTGTTCTCCTAGCTAAGGAACTGCATGAAGAATTCAACAAACACAATCTGTTGTTGACATCAGTTATTGGTACTTCAAAGACGGTCATTGATGAGGCCTACAACATTACGGAACTGGCCAAGTACTTGGACTACTTTCATATCTTGAGCTTTAATTACCACGGCAGTTGGTACGGGAAGGATGGACCGAGTGCACCGCTGGACTATGATGTGTTCTCAAGTCTGGTAAGCAATCTTATTAGTTTACTAAAAGATAGGATGCTAAGAGAAGTCCTTTATTTTAGAGATCCACCATTGAATATATACTCCAGTTGGGTTGTCCCGCTTCGAAGATAGTTATGGGTATTCCGTTTTTCGGAGAGTCCTTCATAACATCCCTGGACGGTGATGTTATTGACGGTCCAGGCTTCCAGGGTCCATATACTGTAGAAGATGGTTTCCTCGGCTACAATGAGATATGTCCACTATTGAGCAACAAAACATCAGGTTGGACAAAATCTTGGGACGAAAGATCTTCCCAGGCAATTGCACGTTTTCACGATCAAAACGTAACACAAGTTATATCTTATGGCAGTACCCGTTCGATAGCCAACAAAGTCCGGTTTGCTATGCAAAAGAATTTAGCCGGTGCTATGGTATGGACTGTGGATACAGATGATTTCCACGGTGAATGTGAACCAGATACAGATACCTTCATAGAATTTGGCACCACACAGGACGTCAAAAAGGTGATACCTAAACGAATCGATTCAAACTACCCCCTCTTGAGAACCATTAACGAGGGTATTTTCCTTGCGTTGCACGAAATCGACCAACAGAATGTCATCGCCAACGATAGGAATGACATTGAGAGAAGAAACCTAGAGCAGTGACATCTGATCACACTGGATTAAACATTAAAAAATGTTTTATGAAAAAAGATGTTTACGAAAATAATAAAAATTCTTAGAAATCGTAAATGTAAAATGCATTTTTAATTTGGACTTATAATAATAGACTGCGTGGAATATCGCAAAAAGCGAAGATTTTGATGAAGATTCTGACGTAACATAACCTAAAATTTCAAAATACAAAAAAAAAAAAAAACTAAATCACTCTTGATTCCGTTCAATTTTTTTTCCATTACTCCCTGTGTCTAGTTTCTAATGCTGGCTGGATTTGTTCACTGAAGAGATTGCGATCTTTAGCAGGATTTGGCAATAAGTGTCAGTTGGTTTGACTCTCGGTATTTCATTTGGGTCCTTGTCCCATCACATAGCGATGTAGGTTAGCACAAATGATTCCAACCCTTTACGGGCATCTATTGAGAGTCAAACGGTTTATCGCATTTGTTTGAGCTCCAACTTGTTTCTGCTATAAACGGTTTTGAAAGACTCTTTACTAGTTTCACGTTTTTAGGTCACAGATCTACTGGAAATTCTTAAACATGAGAAAAATTCAATTCAGGCTGTCGTGTAGTTTTCACAAGTTTTTATAAAGAACGTGATAGGATTTCCTGAACTGTTCATCTGATCCCCGTCGAACCCCTGGAGCTGTACTGTCAAAACAAAAAAATTGTGTTTGATTTGATTTTATTTCAATCAAGAAGAAGGGTTGCCAGGCTTGTTTCCACGACCTCCGTTACACATACAGGCTAGTTCGATAAAATTTTCCATCACATTTGCGGCTCTATTTTATCGAAAACGGCAATTGACTCGGGAGCATTGGCTCTTTTATATTGCCCCATAGACTGCGAATGAATGCTTTAAGAACAGAATCCACCCTCTCGTATTAAATAGAGATGCGTAGGAGAGGTGGAAAATATTCAGATTGCTTGTCCTTTGCGAAATATTTAAAAGATTGCGGAACCAAGATAAAAAAATGTCTTTGATAAACGAGCAGACAGATATGTACATACATATATCCTCTGCCTCTAGGTAGAATTTGTCTAAATGATGATGAAGTGTTCTGATTAAACAGCTACAGTGACACAAAATGTGTCCTCGTTGCACATCGTGCATGTGTTGTCTTGTGCCTGAACGTCCCAAGCTCTAATTACTTACTTACTTAGTTGGCGCTACAGCTCGAGGTAAACCTGTGCCTGCTTCTCGCAACCATTTATGTGTGCGCGTTATATTTTTGCACGAATGGAAGGGACCTACAGTTTTTTGCCGACTCCGAACGGCGAGTTGAGAAGCTCAATCGTGACAAATGATAATCTTTGATGCTTGCCAGACATTCGAAAGAGGTGGCACCGTGAAAAAAATCTTTTAGGTGTAAGACCCGGCCAGGAGTTGAACCCGGGCAGCATTGCGTAGTAGTCCAACGCACTAACCACCATGGCCACGGTGACCACCCCAAGCTCTAATTAATAGTCACATATTGGTGACTCGGAAAAAAGTAATTGTTTACACTATAGTTCATTAAAGCCTGTATTGTTTGATATGAAAAAGTTTCCTCAGAATGTTTGAGATTCTACTCGCCTTTTCATTTGATACCCATGTCATGGGGGTTGTAAAGAAAAAGATAATCCGCCATCTTGGGGCGTCCATCATAGTGAATTTAGAATGGCGTCACTTAGCTAATCTAATTCTGCTTGTCAATCCCTTTTATTTGATACCCATATTAAGGAGGTAGTGAAGGTAACGGTAATCCACCATCTTAGGGTGTGCGCCATATTACATAGATTTAAAATAGCGTAATGGCATACGAGTTTGGAGTGATTTATTTTGTTAAACTTCAAAATAAAATAAAATTTTATTTATTCATGAACTCTGTATAATATGTCCTACATAGTTTTAAAATAAAATTAATTAATTTTGTCTGTGAATGTTTTTAAGTTTTCTCTGAATACTTATTGAGGGCAGTCGGATATAACTTGCTTGTATTAAGCACACCACGACACAGATCTGATAGTGTTAAAAACTACGACCCCCAGTTATAACGACCACATTTACTCGGTCCCTTCACCATCGCTATAAGCGACTTCCACTGTAGTTCTATCCAAAGTTTGTCAGACCGTGGGATTTCGCCAATTTTTGGGTGTTTCGGTCTGAAAATCTTGCTTTTTTGTTAAAGTAGCTATGTGAATTGAAAAGTTAAAATTTAATATATCAAGTACATACATATGTACATACATATGGAAATGTATATCACTTGGTTTCGGAAATGTTCCTGTAAATTATTTCTTTTTTAAATCATTAGATAATACAATCATTATACAAATGTACTTAGAATTGTACCAAAATAACTGGCTCGACATTCTTATTTACTTAGTGTGTTTTTATTCTGCAATCTACTTTGTTGAATTTCTTTGGTATCCAGATCTACGAGTACCATACCAATGTACGTAGATATGTATATATGTACCAATATTTTACCTCTTTATGTTATTTGTTTTTTTTTTTAAAGATATTGTTATACTTACTTATCGTACTTTTTTCATACTATGGCTATTTTCACGAAGGGAATGATAAGAGAGCCTACCGTAATCGTGGTACAGGAAGTCGATCTTATATAAGAGTTTCGTAAGTTATAGCTCGGTCTCGAAAGAATAAATAATCATAACTGTGGTACAGCAAGTCAGCCCTAACTTAGAGTTTGACAAATTAATTTGCTTTCGAAAGAATAAATAAATATTACCTACGTATAATAATTTTAAATTCTTTTACTTATTATTTTTACAAAGTGCTAAGATAAGAATGGTTTTATTTTTAGATGTTTCGCTTAATTTGTGATAATTAAGGTGTTAAAACTATCATTTCTTTCAGAAAAAAACAAACAAACGGTAAGTTAATCGCTGTTGATTCAAACAAAACATTTAATTAAATATAAAAAAAATTAAGTTAAAAATTAAGTTAAATTAAAACATGCGACCACGGCTATACTCTGAAAATCATTGTTTCGTTTCATCTTGTTTCGTGCTTATTAAGCGGTTTTTCTCGTAGTCGGGTTTTATTTTTTTAAACTTAATTTTTTTATTTACAACTTTTTATATGTAGTGTATGTACATAAAGGGTGATTTTTTAAGAGGTTGAGAACTTTTTTTAAATATTTATTTGAATCGATAGTTTGAACCTTGCAATTTAATGTTTAAATATAATTTCATGCAAATGTTGACCGCGGCTGCGTCTCAGGTAGCCCATCCGCTGAGTCCAATTTTGGCATACTCTTTCACACATATCGGCCGGTATCTCACGAATGAATGCATGGATGTTGGCTTCCAGTGCGTCAATCGAAGCGGGCTTGTCCCTATAGACATTAGCCTTGACATACCCCCACAAAAAATAATCTAATGGTGTCAAATCGCACGATCTAGGCGGCCAATTGACCGGCCCGAAACGTGAAATTAACTGTTCACCAAACTCGCCTCGCAATTGCGCCATTGTTTCGCGTGCTGTGTGGCATGTGGCACCGTCTTGTTGAAACCACATATCATGCAAGTCAAGAACTTCCATTTCGGGCAAAAAAAAGTGCTGTAACAAAGGCCTAACTGCTGGGAACGGCGCCGAATCGACATTTCGCGGTCTTCTGTCACACTAGCTGATACGGCCGCAATATTTTCTTCACTACGCACAGTACGTAAACGTGTTGGTGGTTTAATGTCCAACAAAGTAAATTTGGTGCGAAATTTGGTCACAATCTTCCGAATAGACTGCTCAGAAGGTCGAGAATGCCGATCATAAAATGGAAGCAGCGCGCGATGAACATTTCGAACCGAGCACGAATTTTGATAGTAAAATTCAATAATTTGCAAGCGTTGTTCATTTGTAAGACGATCCATGGTTAAATTGCAAACCAAACTGAAGCTGTTTGACAGTGACACAAGGTACTAAACACACGTCAGCTGTCAAAACCAGTGTTGCCAAAACCAAACCAGCTAAAAAATCACCCTTTATAAGTAAGCAATGTCGTGTTCTGCTTGTCAAACCCTTTCATTTGATACCCATATTTATAATTACGTCATATCGTATTGTATTCTACTCGCCAAGCCCTTTCATTTGATACCACTATCAATGCGGTTGTAAAGACTAGTCGGGTAAAAAAGAAAAAAAAGGAGAAAAAAAGGCCATTTTGCTTGGTGCGCCCGCCATATTGAATTTTTCTGTAACGTCACATAGCCTAGGACACTCTCCGGATAAAGACGAATCCAACGACACCTCATTTGTTGAAATCGGTTCAATAGTTTAGGCTGTACGAGGTGACATCCTTACATACATACAAACAAACCAACCCAGCCTGTTAAAATCATAACCCTTCCTCTGCGTAGTCGGGTAAAAATAGTAGTAGGTGCATATATAGTAGTACAAAACATATAAAACTGGAAAAATATTATTAGTAGGGGAGGTTGAGACATTCGTTGAGCTAATGTGCATTTAATTAGTTGTACTCATCTATTAGGCTTTTTCGGTAATAAATAGAAAACTTATTTTATTTCCATTACTGTGTGGAGTGCCAATAGTTTCATCCTCTTTTAGTATCCGTTTTCCGAAAATCAGCCGTCGTGGTCCTTTCAGGACTGGGCATCTTCTTATGAAAGAAGAGCCGGTGACTATTTGCATTTAGTCTACTAATCCAACTCGATCTGGTTGGCATGAACAAAATATGTGTGGCCTATTAGAAAATTAAGTTTGCTAACATTTTCTCGCATGGCATATCGTATGATATCCCAGGTAGGATATGTCTCCCCGGGTATTTATGCCTTATCTCTATATAAATATAAAACAGTTCACTGACTGACTGACAGACAACGCACAGACAAAACCGCTGAACATAAAGGGAATTTGGACAGTACGTTCCCATGGTGACATAAATGTCCGCTAAGGGCGAATTTTTTGATATTCCATTTCTAAGTGGGTGAATTCGGAAAAATCCTTAATCCTTACATCCTTACATATAAAACAGTGTGACTAACGGACAACGCACAGACCAAACCGCTACACCTAAGGGACTGAAATTTGGACAGTAGGTACCTTCCTATAATGATATACATAATTAGGTAGATAGGGTAGGTGTACCAATACCCGGCCAGTCACTGGTATCCGGCCACTCTGCGTTAAATAGCTGAGAATAAGTAAATTAATCGTTATTTCCATGGGCAACCAATTATGGCTTTAGTTTTTGACCTATTTAACATGCCGGTAAAATTTGACAACTGTGAACATTATTAAACCGCCAAAAAAAAGTCTGTGTAGTCGAGAAAGTGAGAAGTGCGTTTTAGAGTAAGCGAGTGTTAGTGGAGGTATCAAACAAAAAACGTAAAGTTCTATTTTTTTTTTTTAAATATTTACCAACTAATCTTTTGTTTTTCTGTTAAGTCATAAAAATTATTAGTCATAAAACGTGAAAAAACTGGGAGTTTTCATTTTTACATTATTATGAAACGGTGGCCGGTTACTAGAACTTGTATCCTTGTGGAATTTCTTCACAGGTTTGGAGTGATATATACGAGCAAAAAGAGTGAGCTTAGCAAAAAAAATCGATGCAGTCCAAAATAACCTGGCCGGATACTGGTGCAAAAGTGGCCGACTACTGAATTTTAGTGGCCGGGTACTGGTGAAATTTCACTTTTTTCAAAAAATAATTTTTAATTTCAGATGCATGAATCCAATTACATTCAGCTCATTTTTTTTTTAAATTTAAAATTGCCATTTATGTGCAAAAAAAAAAAAATTGTTTCACTGATTAGGTGAATTAGTTATCACGGATCAAAGTAAGAAAAAGTGTTAGGTAGCCGGATACTGGTACACCTACCCTATCCACTAAGAGACGATTTCTTTGTAATTCCATTTCTAATTCGGAAAAATTAAATTCCTCAATTTTATAAATCTTTTTTTCATCGGTCAACCATTGTCATTGATCATGAGTCTGTTGAGAGAGGACTCTTGTGTTTAAATTATGTTCTTCGGCACTAATCTCTAATACAATTTGTTTTGCTTTAACAGTGACAGTTAGTCTATACATATATAAGTACATGTATATCTATATACAGCTCAGTAAATATAAGATCAGTCAAACTTCAGATTTTCTACTTGCGCCTTAAAGAAGACCAGTGGTCAAATTAAATTACTCTTTTTGAATTTTAAATTTTATGTAGTTGTAACATACCCTGAGGCGCGGGGTATTTAAATTTGTTTGTTTACCTTTTGTATATAAGTTGAGGTTTTTTTTTGTAAAAGTGAATTCACTTCTTTGCGGTCTTCAGTCGGGATAGTTATAAATACCTCTTTTATCATACCACTTATTACACATAGCTCGCTATATGTAGGGTTATCGTTCTTCTTGTTTGTTGCGTGTACATAAAGGTACAGTAGTGTGAGGGAAATTTCTCCTTTGTATTGAATTTTTTTTGTGAGCTTTAATCTGTGTTTAAAAGAAAGCAAATGTTGAACAAAAAAAAACCACTTACTGTTCACGCCTTATGAGAAAATTCAGTTTTTTTGCTTTTCGTGCTGTCGGTACACTCAGAAAAAAAGTTGTAATCACAACAATTTTATACTTTGTCACAAGAATAAACGTTGGTTAAAATCTGCTCAACAACTAAAATTGTTAATTCAAGAATTCTCGGTGTTAGTTACTACATAAGAATAAAAGTTCTTGCATCAAGAAACAAAGTTCTTACATCAAGAAAAAAAAAATTTACATTTAAGAACTTACATTTTTGTGCCAAATGATGTCTTGTTAAAAGAATTAATTAAAAATAGTTGCTACAAGAATAAAGAATAGTTAAGAATTTATAAACGTGAATTGTTGTCAAGAAATTTATTTTTGGCAGAAATTGAGAATAATGTAAATTGTTGCTTCAAGGAAATCAATGTTAACCAATGTTAACAATGTCGAAAATACTTACACTGGGTTGGAATTTTAAAGTAAAAAAAAGACTGAAAATCAAGAGATTATAATTAAAAAAATTCAAAAATGACCACATCCGTTTTAATAATTTTATTTTAAGTTTTATTATCATATATGTGTACAAAAACAAATACCTCAAACCAACCATGCCACTATTATCGTTGTGCCTAAAGTTGCGGGCAGCTTCGCCATAAGCTTCGAAATTCTTTCCGATCTGGTGATTGTATTTAAGACTTGCACTGGTTCCATATCGATCGCTGTGTTCCACTCCTCCACCGATTTAAATGAATGGAATCTGCAAAGGCCTATTAAAATAAGGAAAAATTATCAATCATTGCAATAAGACGGTTTGAAAGTTATCACTTACCAATTCGTAGTTGTTGCTAGGATATTCAAAATTATCCTTTGAATTTGCATTTTTGAGTTTAAGTTCTTATTATTTAAAATTCACTCTTTTACTGATCTGCACTCACGAAAAATTCACAACGCAATGTAAGAAAACGCAAAGAAAAGTAGTTATAATTTCCCACGACAAGAATAATTCATTCTTAACTCGACAACAAATTGTTGCGCGAAGATATGATTTGTTGAGAATTCAAGAATTTATTTTGTTGATTCGGTAATAGGCGTGTTTTTTTTTTAGCCTATATAGAATAAAAATAAAAATTTCAATACATAATACAACAAAACATTAGCCTCGATAATTATCCAGGCTAAGGTTTTGTTGTATTTTATATTGAAAACATGTTGCTGAAACATTTTTATTCTATATAGGCTTAAAAAAAAACACGCCTAATATAAGGCGTGTTTTTTTTCAAACCTATACAGGCTAAACATGTTTCCGCAACATGTTTTCAATGTAAAATACAACAAAACCTTAGCCTGGATAATTATCCAGGCTTATTTTTGTATGGAAAGCTTTTTCGAAATCTATAGCATTTTCACTTTAAATTCGTTTTTTTGCAAATTAAATTCGTATTTTTGCACTTTGAATTCGTTTTTTTGCTAATTGAATTCGTTTTTTTTTATTTTAACATTATGATTTGATACCAAATCGCTTAGATAAAAGTGTTGTTATGCGTTGTATACACATAAATATATGTAATAAAATTACTCTCACCTTCTTGCTTAGATTAAGCCTGTTCTAATCCCTTAAATTTATGAGAAAATAAAGTTTCCAAAGTTCACCGCGGAGAGGTGCATGTTTGAATTTGAACTTCATAGGGTGCTGATTTAGTGTGAGATCCCTTACAACCACTGAAAAACATCTCATATTACAGACTTTAATGAGGTTCCTGCTCATTTGCTGTAGCTGGTATTTTTAACACCATAGTACTTAGAGCAGTTAGATCTTGTTATCTGGCGATAGGCCTACTGTATTACACTTGGCAAATTATGTTTTGATAACGTAACTGAGTATGTGCACTTGACGTAAAAAAACGATTTGGTAGTAAATTCCAGTGTTCCGAATAGAAAACTAATTCAATTTGCAAAAAAACGAATTCAATTTGCAAAAATACGAATTTAATTTGTAAAATTACGAATTTAAAGTGAAAATGCTATATATAGATTTGAAAAAAACGCGCCTATAGAAGAACTTTTTTAATTGTTAAGAAGTCAACTGTTGAAAATATTTGGATGGAGAACAGATTGTTAGGCCAAGCATTTTCAGCAGTTATTGTCAAACAACAATGTATTCCTTTTGCCTTACGTATGATATTGTTATGAAATGAATTTTTATTCTTGAAAAGTTAAAAATTTAGATTGTTGTTTCAAAAAAAAAAACATTTTTGATTCGAGTATCCAACCTCAAATAGAAATATTTAAAAATAAAAAACTTGAAAAAACACTTTTCTTTTTAATCTAACAATTTATGCTTTTGATAATATGCTAACACTTACAAATATTTATCCTGAGTATGAGATTTTTGATACAACAACTTCAAATCAAATATTCTAAAAATACATTTGTTGCCACAAGAACTAATGTTCCTGGCAACAATTTTTAGCTTACAATTTTTTAACAATCGAAAATTCTTGTTTCAACAATGTTTTTTTTTCTCAGTGTAGCGACATGATTCGCTGAGTTTGTAATTTTCAGGGGATGTGAAAGGTATGCTCAAGTACCTTCAGCTGGTGGCTTGAGCAGCTGAGGCATCCGTTCTTTGGGGAAACCCAACATTACCACCGGATTTCCAGGTAGGGTGGGAATATGGCCGCGCTAAATACCATCCAATTCAGGTTGTCGTGTAGTTTCCATATTTATAAAGAATGTGATAGGATTCCCTAAACTGTTCATCTCATCCACGTTGTTTCGGTCGAGCATTTCTGAAATTCCTGAAATATGTGCACATAGGTACTTACTTTTCCACGCCACTGGACGTAAAGATTTAACATAAACAAATGATATCTGTTTACTTAGGTTTTTATTTATTATTTATTTATTTATTTGTCACCAAAGATTACAACTTGCATAGACAGAAGAAAACTAAAAATACAAAAATTTATAAATACATATATATGTATATGAAAAATCAAAGTTAAAAACAGGGCAAACAATTATGACTGAAGACCATCAAGTAATGTTCTTTTTATTAATGAAATTGAAAGGTTAAATTCAATTAAATGGACATTTACGTTTAAGTTGAGAAGGTGAAGAATTTCTGTAGACTCAATCTCACCTTTTAAAACTCTATGAATAAAGACAACTCGTGCCACAGTTCTCCTAACCTCCAGTGATTCTAAATTAATTAATTTTGACCTGGATAAATAAGAAGGTAAGTGATATGAGTTCTGCCAAGAAAGTCCCCTAAGAGCGAACCTAAATAATCTTTTTTGAATTGATTCAATTCTAGATATATGAACTCTATAATATGGATACCAGACAATTGAGGCGTATTCTAATATGCAGCGCACAAATGCAACATATAACGATTTAAAGACATACACGTTAGAAAACTCACAATCATAGCGCCTAAGCATTCCCCAAATTCTGTTCGCCTTGTTTGTGATGCAATAAACGTGATTATTGAAAGGTAGTTTAGTATCTAAAAACACACCCAAATATTTGATTACATTAACACGAGGAATAACTACACCATCAAAAGAATATGTATTCATGAGAGGCGATCTACAACGAGAAAAGTTAATGACGGAACATTTACTAACATTTAAAGAGAGATAGTTTTTATAGCACCACAGATAAAATTTTTGAAGATGAGAGTTGGTGAAAACAATGCTGCTCACTGCCCGACATATAAATCTTGAAGTCATCTGCAAACATTAACAAGGAGCATTCCGGGAGAAATATTACAATATCATTTACAAACAAAGATGAAAAGAAGGGGTCCGATATGACTGCCTTGGGGAGCTCCAGAAGTGACAGAAATTTTGTCAGAAATATTGTTACGAATCCTTACATTTTTTTTTTCTTTTTTATAATCTACACACGCTAAAGGGGATATGAATACCTTATAATGTTTTACACACAGCGCGAGCACATGAAGGACGAGAACGAGAGACAAACAGATCCACGTAGTGGTAGGAAACTCAGATGATAGGTTTCAATTTCTACTAACTCTATGGGTGGTGTCCAGGATAACTGGAGAGTTGTGTATTATTTTTGTACTTGCTTATGATTCACAGAAGTTTTTTCCAGATGTTTCTTATTATAGTTTATGCAATCAATTTCTTCAGCCATACCACCGTCTTACTGCCAGTGTTATGCGTTCGCAGTAGGTTTCGATACTAACTTCTGAAACTGATCAACTCATTTTTATTTTGTGATAAATAAATGCTTCGAAGACTGGATTCGAACCGTGAACCTTCCGCATGACAAGCGACGAGGACTACCACTACGCCACGGCCACCCACGGCCATGTTGGAATCTATTGCTGAGGAAAGAGGAGAGCCAATTTAAATTTATCTTAATAACAAACATTGTATCAAAGCATAGAACGATCCTTTCTTCTACATAGTCCCAAATCAGAGATAAGCTTCGCAATTTTAAAGAACTCAAATTAATCACTTTTTTCTCCAGATTGAGTCATCTCTGCGCGAGTGTATGCTTTTTTTTTACCGTTACAAACAAATTTATCTTCTTGCGACCTCATTTCACCACTACCTACCTAATTATGTTGAAATAAGTATATCACTGATGTTTAGCGTTTTAAATTAACATTCTTGTTCAGCTTGAACTACCAAAACTTTAATGACCCAACACGAGACATGTATTTATAATACTATCAACAAACCTTCTAACCCTAACCCTAATAATTTATTCACGTTATCAGAACCTTTCCCAATGCACCTGGAGTGCAAATGTGCACACTAGACACGCCTTCCCTAGGGGTTGCTACTTAAACAACGTTGACTTTCACCCTAATTCAATAAATTAAAAAAAAAAATGGAACGGTGAAACTGTATACTCCACAGCCACACTATGTTCACCTGACCTAACTACGGAAAAGATGTGGGAACACCACATAACAAAAGTAACTCTACCGCGACAACAAAAAAACCAAATCCAACTTAAAAAACTGTGTCGCTACCGCCATCGTCATCGCAGTCGTTCAAGTCGTCCAAGTCGTCCGCGTCATCAGCCATAACATCAGTTAAGATACTCGTACTCGTACTTTTATATTCGTATTCGCATTCGCTTAAGTATTCAATTTGAACGCGAGCTTGAAGAGGTGGAATGAGAAATAAAGAAATCCATCCATCCGTCTGTCTGGTTGGCTAAAGCGTACTTCGCCATTCCAGATCAGTTAGTCAAAGAAAATCCATCGAGTTGTTGTGGTGTGGTTTGTTAGCGGAATCCCGTGCTTTTTTTTAAGATTTGTGTTTTTTTTCCTCTCCTCTTCTATTACCATTCCTCGGCTAGTTTTTGCTGCCCTTTTTTCGGTTACTAAATTTTAGTTTTAAGTGTTAAAGTTGCCAACCAGACCAAATCAAAGAAAAAAAAACCAAAACAAAGGTGAGCTTGGCAAAAAGAAAAAAAAAAATAAATAAATAAAGATTTCCGGTTTAACGAATTTATATTAAGATCGAGATACAAGATACAGGTTTTCGTTTCGATTTCAATAATTTTGTATAAATAATGTGAAGTGCGCGGATTGATTCCAAGACAAACAAGACGATCGTATGTGGCTTGTAGGTGAAGTGAAATGTTCAAAAAAAAAAAAAATGGCTAAAAGTAAAAAAGCTATAGCTAGTGCCTTTCACTTGCGGGTGAAGATTCAAAAAGCTCTCTCCTCCGACACATGTTAACCTTCAGCTGGATTGTGTACTGCATTGGATTTATTTTATAAAGTGGACTTATGAAAAAACGGGAGTTACTCGATTTCACTCGAAGAGACTTTATATGTTCATCTTGATTATAATTTTTGTAATACATAAATTTTGTAGGTGTGGCAGGCAAGAGCCTCCACTTCCACCCTAAAGGCAGATTAAAATGTCAATTTTTTTTTTTTTTTTGGAAATAAACTAATTAAAATGCCCGGACATTTATTCGATTTTGTTATTAATGAGGTCAATTCGCATGGATGTATGCTCGCAAATATTACTTAAAATATTCAATATCCGCACAATTCGCAGGCGGATTTTTTATTCAATTTCGCTGTGACAAATCTAATTGAATTTATGCAACTGAATAGTCACTACAGATTTGTGCATCCATTTAAATGATATAAATTTCGATGGGAGTTCCTGCCTCCTGGGTACTTTTAACGTCATTACTCATCATGTGCATGGTTCCGTAATAGGGTTATGTTTATTTACATACATACATACATGTGTACAAGTGTACATAAAATCAAATTATAGTATCTTAACGTGTATAACTAATTAACACCCGCTGATGATAATTTTAATGCTTTTACTGTTATTGGTGTATATACATATGTACATGCATAGTCGAAAATCATAATATCGAAGATAATCGGGTTTATTTTTCGTAATCTATTTGCTTTTGGAATATTTTAGGAAACAAGTTATTTTTTTCTTACAGTATATGTTTTTGTCATACTGGAATAGACCTGTGGAATATATAATTTTATTTTAAATTGGTTAATCTAATTTATTTTCATTTAAAAAAATAATAATAAGTACAGTATGTTGTGGTTTTTTTTTTAACTCTCCATCACGATGTAGAGAATCACATTCTAATTGAAAATTAGTTTGAAGAATAAATAAAAATTAAATACGTGGTATTTTTTAGTTTTTGAATTAGTATTTTAATTAGAACTAGTGTACCAGTGCGAGGAATCCGTAGGTATATGTAATAATGTTTTTTCGTAATAACTTTACTCATATGCCCTTTTTTAAGATTGTTTATACTCATAAACAAAATTAATTTGATAAGCTTTCAATCAGTGTTAGAGTCATTGAAATCGGTGCTGAAATAAACTCTCAGGAGGAATCACAAACACTTGCGATTGCGATTTAATTATATATGTATGTATACAGTGCAGTTCTAAAAATTTTGCTCAAACTATTTCTTTCAAATTTTGGCAAATTGGTTGCAATAACTACATATTTTTTAATGAGGATTTGTTTAATTTGGTATTTTCAAACGTTTCATGAAAATTTTAGAGTGTTAGAAATGTTTACCTGCAGTCAATGAAGCGAAATGGTCTTGAGCCGAAAAATGGGTTTCATTGGTTCATATGGTTCATTTTTAGAAATGAATGAAAAATCTTAATAAGTTGCATTTTATTTTATATTTGTATAACTTCCCGGAAACAATGTCCATTCAATCAGCAGATTGTGGGACCTCCTCTTGCTTTTATAACTGCTGCACATCTGCACTGACTCAGATAGGTTTTTCCATGTGGATGCAGGTAGGGTGTTCCAAGTCCTGATTAGTACATTTTTTAGGATGTCACTTAACTCCGGACGCTCTCTTGCAATCTTAAGTTTCATTATTGACTAGATATTCTCAATTGGATTGAGGTCTGGGCTGTAGGGAGGCAGGCTTAGCACATCAATATTGTTTTTTTCGAAGTACTTTTTAACCTAAAAAATTAAAAAAAAAATACTAATTTAGTTTTAAGTCATAGAAGTTGTAGCTTATTTTAAAGCTATAAATAAATCCTTCATTTGAAAATCAAAAATGTGTTCATACTTATAATTTTGGCTGTATGGCAAGAAGCATTATCCTGTTGAAATATGAATGTGCAAAGCTCTAGCTCGGAGGGCTCTAATTCATATTCTAGGACCCTCAGATCAACTGCTGCAGTGACTTTCGATTTTGAAGAGGCTATTCTACCTTTTTCATCTCCAGAGAAACATCCCCAGACCATCAGTTCTGGAGGCATCGGTAAGAGGCATTCAGAGCTCAATCTTTCCTTTGGTTCTCTTTAAGCTAGACGCCTCCCATTTCCCACGTGTAGCTTAGACTTGGATATGTCGGAAAAGAGAAGAAGAAGAAGAAGAAGTGGGCACCGTAGCGCAAGTGGTTAGTGCGTCGGACTACTGAGCCAGCGGTCTTGGGTTCGAATCCCGCCGCAAACACCTGAAAGTTTTTCACAGTGGCCACCTCTTTCGAATATCTGACAAGCAGCAAAGAGTATCATTTGTCACGATTAAGCTTCTCAACTCGCCGTTCGGAGTCGGCAAAAAACTGTAGGTCCCTTCCATTCGTGCAAAAATATAACACGCACACACAAATGGTTGCGAGAAGCAGGCCCAGGTTCACCTCGAGCTGTAGCGCCAACTAAGTATGTAAGTATGTCGGAAAAGATATTATTATTAGACATGTCTTGAATCTAATTAAGATGTTTCTCATCCGAAATTAATCGTTTTTCTCTGAATCTTACTGGAAAATCCGTCTTCAGTACTTGCTTGCGTGCTCTAAGTCCAGCTTTTACGAGCCCTTTTCTCACTGATCTTGCTGAAATTCTTTATCCATTAGCTTGAAGATCATTTCGAATATCCACTAATGCACTAGACTGACACCGACGGCCTTGGAGCACCAAAACACGATCTTTCACTGAGGTCATATTTTTAGGGCTCTCTGAGCCTGTCCTAGGTCAGTCACAGTTTCACGATATTTTTTAAATTCCATGCTAAGGTTCGTTGAACAATATTAAATCTTTCAGAAATGTTCAGAAAAATTTGACGGGCTGTCGAATTTAGACGTGGCAGACACAAAATATTAGGTTTGCACTCCGAACTGATTTTTCGCATTTTGTTGTTACTTTAATCACTTTGGTTCCTTCTGGACGGCTATCACGAGCTAAATGCACCTCTCATTCATAATTACATCGTTTTTTGTTGTCAAATTGAACAATATTTTGCTAGCCAGTGCAAAAAACATCATAGCTTTCATGAATTCTAAGAACTTCCATCCGAAAGGGTAAGAAAATATCTGAGCAACATTTTTCGAACGGCACTGTATGTAGATAGATATGGATCGAATAAATACGAATACTGCTTACGATTTGTTTTAATGGTGGAACATTCGCCCTATTCCAATGAACTCGTAAATTGTCAAATTAATTTAAAATATTTATGACAATTCATGTGTGGATCGGGTTAAATACTTTTGAACTCTAGTGCCCTTTGGGTTGGATGTTCTCAATCACTCACAATTAGCTAGACGCTAGACAAGTAAACTCAATAAGAAACAAATAGATACAGTTCGCGTTCTTCTTATCAATTGTAGCTTAATAAAAGCAGCTAAAAGCTGCTTGAGTTGGAATTATGCTCCTAAATAGTTGGGCCTCTGAATTTACAAAGTGACACGCTGATTGACTTGCATGGGACTGATTTAAGAGTGGCAAATTTGGAGTCGACTTGTTAATTATAAAATGTCGGAAATATAAAGCAAAAATAAAATCAGCTGTTTTCTTTGAGTTCTTTTTCAAACTTCCGTTTCGTAAATTTGTCTTATAATCTATAACTCATAACTTTATAATACAAAATGTTCATTACAGTTCAGTTGACTTGAATAGCGTTTAAAATATAAAATGAAATAACAAAGTTCATGCCTTTTTTTATTATATAGTTATTTAGCTGAGGTACCAAAAGATGGCCTCCAAAATATGTACATGTTGAGTGTATATGTATATGTACATATGTATGTATGTACATATGTCAAAAGAAACGTGTGCACGGTGTACATTACCGGTAAGATTTCTCATATTTTAGACCTCTATAGCAAAGTGTGATAAACAGGGACGCCATTATATTGCCGGAAAAGGTGCCAAAAAAGGCTCAATATTCCCGGAAAAAGTGTTGAAATATCCTCCTTAAAATTCCCTCAAAAACTCGAGAACATCACATGTAAATTAGGGCTCACATCAGAAAAATACCAAAAAATATGTTAGTGTAGCTTTTTAGTGATCTATTGCAATGAATATACATATGTATGTCTATATGTACGTGAATTCCTTTTTGAAAATTTGAAGCATGATGTTATTGCTAAATGCAATGCTGAGTTAGGAAGACGATCAATAAAATTTGTTCATTGGTAAAATGGTACAGTGAATGTATTCACTGCAATAAAGTATAGGTACTGTTTTAAGCTCTGCAGAGCTCCAATGCGACTCAATGTTTCGAAACCAGTTGTTTCCAATCATGAAATTCAATTTTGTAATATATCTACGCTCTATCTTTGAGCTGCCTAAGTCGTTTACAAATGCTGTTTATCAACTCAATGGAAATATCAATTGACATATATATATCTACCTACCACGCGTTTTTAATTGATTAAATGCAATCGGTTAAAACGAAAAGCCGCATCACACCACATACGACATACTGGTGTATGTGGTGTTATGTGTGTACGCTAGGTGGCCATCTAACGATCTTTCGATGATACTCCTAGATTCCGGAGATTTTTGAAACTGTTAATGTCTTACCACTGCTGGTATACAGTTGTGTTGGCAATACTTCACCATTACGTTTAATGATATCTTTAGTTTTCAGCTCCTTGCATTTATTTCAAAATGCAGTTAATTTGCTTTATTTGCTTTGCTCGACTTAAACTTCTTAAACTTAATAAACTATCAAAAGACGATTATTTATTGTTTCCATTGGAAGAAATATGTATAACAGCTACATGTGATTAGTTGCCAGAATGCACGCAAAAGTTTAACATCAACCGACAACTTTTTCAGACCGCGTTGCCTTGGACTTGGACATATACACTGGTGGCCAAAAGTTTGGGGCAGCCGTCAGTGCTCGTGCTTTTTTAACATCGAAAAAACTCTTTAGTAGAATAATAATCATGTAAAATTAACACGGATTATATTTGAAACCAAAATGAGAAGAGAAATATTTTCATATTTTTCTTAATATAAAGGAATTTATTAAAAAGAAAAACCAAAGTTACTTAAACGAATATTTCGTCGAAAAAGGCATCTATTATTTTTTTTACTATTCTTGGCATTCTAGCTATCAGTTTTTGAAGTATTGCCTGTGTATTGCTTTAGCAATCCAATAGTATCATATATTCAACAACGCAGATTCTGGCCCCTCTATTTAGCTCCTCCCACACCAACTCTATGGGGTTTAATTTTGGTAATTGACGCGGCCATGTCATAATTTGTAAGATTCCTTTATCACTTAACAGAGTCGATGTATGTTTAGGGTCGTTGTCCTGTTAGAATCCTTCGCCAATTAATCTTAGACCAGGGGTCACAGCGGTTTCTTCCAATATTGTTTTGTATGGCTCCTTATTCTTCTTCCAATCTCTCGAGCCAGGGGCCGAATTGTTGCACTCGATAACGATAGAGTAGGACTCGTTATCGAATGATCGCGTAAGATGACACTCGAGCGGTAATGCCAAATCGTCACATTTCGATAGCGAGTACATCGTTAACGAGTGCAGTAATTCGGCCTGAATCATAACAGAACCATCTCCATGCCTGACGGTAGGAACCACACTGTCTGGTAGCATCTTTTGTTCAGCGCTGCGTCAAACTCTCTGTTTTGTGCAAAATACCTCGAACTTAGATTCATTTCTCTGTTGAAATCTTCTCCCGTCCAGTCTTGATGCTTTTTGGCACATTCTGACCTTTTCTACTTGTTTTGTAGTCGTAGCAGGGGTTTTCGTACAGCAACTCGCCCAGCAGGTGTTAATCTTCATTTGACCGTCCTCAGGACAGCGCTTTGTTCCGTATTTGATTTATTTCCCATTTTAAACGAGTTCTGTACTCAAGACGTGACGGATCTCAAATAAATTCTTATGATTTCGGATTGTGGCTTTTATGTAAGACCCTTGTAAAATTAAATAATTATAAAAAAAAAACCTAAGCACTTCTTAATAAACTACAAAACCGGGTTTTCCAACATTTGTAGTAAACAAAACGCCCACTGTTCAAAAACGTGGGATCCGACTTTTATTATTTGAATGAATCAGGTAGAAAATTAAGGTAAAAAAAAATAATGTAACTCATAAAATTCAACCTCTTTGCATTAAAGATGTCAGCTGTCTAGATTGGCATCAAACTATTGGCCTGCAGTGAATATACAAATACATAGCTTTGCGTGACGAACGTAATAACGCTCACGCAACATCGCAGTTGTGGTCTATGTATAAATATCCATTCTCAAATAGCAGTGACGACATGTGATATGATTTGAGGGCGGTCTCGTTCCATTTAATTTGCTTAAAACTCAGTTGCTGGTCAGTAGAAATAGAAGCGCAACTTATTTTGTGGTGGCCATTGTGCGTTTATGTAATGTGGCCTATTACTAGTGGTTTGATGTTACAAAAACCGATATGTCTCTCATGACAATGTTGACATCAATCTGGTAATGTGTCCCGATTATGGAGTCGAACACAGGTGGAGAGATAACTCCCTAAACTAAAGGTGTACGAAATTGTCAATTTTCGGGGTTGCGATGCTTATAAGTTGCGGTTGATTTTAATTATTATGATTGATATAAAATTAAATCGTCTACAATCCGCAGAAATGGGCATATAGAGAAATCTCCTTTAAGCCACTTTGCTTCTCTTTTGTTGGGTGGTGGCTGGTGGGGGAACTTCTCGATTCAGTACCAGGAGCCTTGGGGGGAGCTCTGAACACCACACTCTCAAAATACAATTTCGGGCGAAGGTTCCAATGTCTCCTTACAGATCGCGGAGGTTGGTCTGGTTTCTCATCAGAAAGTATAGTCTTCTATACGGACAGTTCCTTAATAGATGAGCTTTCCGGAGCAGGTGTCTACTCAGAAGAATGCCACATTGAGCAATCTATTTCACTGGGTAGATTTACAACTGTCTTTCAGGCAAATGTGTATGCTATCGCTAGTACAGCGCACATTGCACCTAACAAGAGATGGAAAGGCAAGTCCATCTACATCTGCTCTGGTAGCCAAGCAGCTATTAAAGCCTGTTCAGCAGCGTCGATCAACTCAAAAATTGTTGAGGGAGCTGTCACTAAACTGAACCAGCTCGGGCGATGTAATAAGATTACACTGGTCTGGGTCCCGGGACATTCTGACATCCCTGGAAACGATAAAGCTGATGCTCTGGCTAGAGCTGGATCAGGGACCCTTTTTATCGGTCCTCACCCTGTTATTGGCTGCAGTTCAGCTTGTGCTAAAAACAAGCTTCTTGAACTGCTGCGCCTAAAACACTTTAACCATTGGCACAAGCTTAGGTCATGCCGACAGGCCAAAATGTTAGTAGACGCGCCCAAGGCAAACAGAACTATGTTTCTGTTACACCTTAGTAGAATTGACCTCAAAATCCTCACAGGACTGGTGACTGGGTACACTCCCTTCAACGAGCACCTGAACAAAATTGGAATCAGAAGCTCGGGCCTTTGCGAGATGTGCCTGGAAGAAGACGAGACAGCTGAGCACTTCATTAGCGAGTATCCGGCCTTTGACCGGATCAGACAGGCCACTCTAGGCAACTACGTCCTACGGGACGTTGATCTACTGGAGCTCAATCTTTCCCTATTGCTTCGCTTTGCGAAAACGACGGGCAGATTTAGATCGATGTATAGCTCAGCAACAAATCGCGAATGGGGTGGTACTTCACCAAAGTACAATCGGCCTACAGGTCTACGTGCTTGTGGTCTCTATGGGATAACCCCCTTCTAAATACAATACAATACAAAACGAAATTCTATTTTGTTGTCTACGCAATCTCTACCCAGCAGTGGTCAACCAGTGGCCACCAACTACAATCAACATACAACCACAATTTTGTACTTGTAAATAAAGACTACAAATTTGTACTTTTCGTTCTGCTTAGCACGGTACAAATGTTTTGGTGGAACGACATTGATCAAATATCTGTGACCACAAGGAAAAACACCATATATCTATGTCGACTTATGTCGAAATTGAGTTTTTTACACCAACGGATGCGCAATATTCGATTCTATTTGCCATCTTTTTTTCATGTTTTTATCTCTAACGGTTGCTGAGTTATTGACCAAGAAAAAACAACATTAGTAGTTTTCCCGCAAATATGCATATGGAAAAATAGCATTAGTAAAGATTTTCCGTAAGCATTTGACATATTATGTTGTTATGCTCCAACAGCTAATGAAACTAACGCAACCATAAGTAATTGTATAAAAATATTTTTTTTCTCATCTTTATTTCTGTACTAATGGTTTCCCGGCACACCCATTGAGAACAGTGTTTATGTCATAAAATGCTCTGAAATGTTTTCGAGTAACTTTTGGTACCGAACAATGTCATCTGGAAGCACGAATTTTATTTGCAAATGCTTTTCAAGAAGTTCTTGGAATTGAATACATATTTACATATTGTACGTAAATATAATTCTGAATCAATTTTCATCGTGTATTGCTGTAATAATTTTGAGATTCTAGTTTTCAGCGCCATCTATCGGAAAACTTGGAAAACTTTTGATATACGAACATTTCTCACTTCATTACAAATATATTGCGTAAATTTCAGCTTAATCGTACGGTGAATTTAAATTTTTTGATGTACGAACACTTCAAACATCAGAAGAAGTATATAGTGTAAGTTTCAGCTCAATCGGATGGTTAGTTTATGAGCTCTGAGGTATCAAACGAACAGCTCATTTTTATATATAAAGATAAACAACTTTCTTATACAATGCATAGTTTTTTGTAAACTAACGTCAAACCTTTCAACTACTCTCCTGAAAAGTCGTAAAAAACAACTTATGCTGTTTTTTCTTGTTGCCACCGATTTTACAAATTTTGTTAATTGTTAATACAAATTTGTGGATTGGTGAAATAGGCCACAGGCTGACGTTTGCTGTACAACATAACTGTTGGCATACACCTTCTGTCAAGTAACATGAACATCGATATTGAAAGCTTTCAATTGGATGGCTACAACATGAGCTTTGAGTTGAGATTTAATTACTGCACTTGCTACAAGACCACCTTGGAGTTTCGTTAGTCACACGTTGACCAGCCATGAAACACCAAACAAAAATGTCGGTGTATCTATGAAGCTCTTCCACTTCTGTTCTTCTAGTAGAACCATTAATCACCTCGGGAATTCGATTCACTTTAAATGATAACACTTGAGTATCTACCGTTGCACGATCTCAGTCCGAATCGAAAGACAAACAAAGCTGTTGACTTGGGTCAGCCAAATGCGTAAACAGTCCGATAAGCGACAACTACGTGTACATTCACAATATCAATGGAACGCTGAATCATTGTAGAACTTCACAAGAATCTGAACCAGATTTTTGTATATCTATCTTTTTATTTTCATTCGTTTGTTTTTGTTTTATTAATTTGTTCTCTTTTTTTCTCCTGTGTCTTTACAGGTGATGATTTCATTGTCGGCTGCGATGGTGCGTTGGCCTTTGATGATTCTAGTTGGAGCACTAGTATGCATCGCACTAACGTCAGCAAAAACCGGTAACTATACGTAATTTTTAAATGTCATAGTTTAATAAACATATTTTTTTTTTCCATAAACAAAAATGTTCTCACTACTTCACAGGTCCCACACACGACAAAGTTGTCATTTGCTACATGTCCACATGGGCTGTCTATCGTCCCAGCAGAGGATCCTACTCCATTGAAAATTTCGATCCAAATTTGTGCACCCATGTTGTCTACGCTTTTGCCGGATTGGATATCACACAGGATGCCATCAAGTCCTTAGGTAAGGCTTCGCTTTTGTTTACAAAAAACAAAAACTTCTTTCTTTCATCGAAAGTACACGTAAGTTGATATGAGCAGGAATTAAAGAAACGCCAACATAAAACCCTGCGGTTTTCTTTTGCGTATTCGCATTTCCTGTAGACAAGGATTCCTTTGTATTTCCTACAACAAATGAGATACATTCATTTGCATACAGCGCAGCGGTGTTAAGTTTCTCTCAATTGAAAACAACATCGTTGCTTTGTTCACCTTCTTTCGAGTCTCGTGTTCAATGGCGGGCGCGGTTTAACACAAACATCAACACACCGACTCGCTAAATGTGTTACACTTTTAATTTGTTTAACACATTTTTTTGCAACTTTCGATTATGACCATTGACTCTGTGACTGTCGCTGTTTCACCATCACAGACGCACAAATCTCGTTTTTGTGTATTCAAAAGTAGTTACTCCTAACGATGTGAACAGAATGATGAGTTTGTTTTGCATTTGTAGTGAATTCGTAAACAGGCTGTGACTTATGTAATACTGTGTGCCAAGAAAATGATATTAACTCTAGTGGGAGGGGGTTTCTTTATTTAATTAAGCTTTTATCAGAATAGTAACCGTGATCCAGTCTGAGCTTTGAAAAACCGGGTATACTGCTTATTAAGCGTTCACGCAAAAATTAGCAAATTACTTATTTTAGCAAAGGAGTACATACACTGCGGTTCACTAGATTAGAAGCACTTTACTTGGGGAG
Source organism: Brachyopa scutellaris (assembly GCA_949775065.1). Taxonomy (NCBI): domain Eukaryota; kingdom Metazoa; phylum Arthropoda; class Insecta; order Diptera; family Syrphidae; genus Brachyopa; species Brachyopa scutellaris. The sequence goes on from OX459113.1 coordinate 109,595,008, forward strand.
ATAAAATTGATATTTCTCATGTAACATGTCAGCGAAGCAAAAAAACAAAAAGAATCGTTAAAGTTAGAGTAGTTTGTATTTAATCCAAATTCAAGTTTTAAAAAATGTTCGGAACGACCTTGAAGACTAGATCATTACGCCCCCTTCTCTGCTATGATGGGGCAGTTTAAAAAGTGCTTCTATTTTCTTAGATCGTGGAAGTAATATAATTATAGCCATCCAGTTCATCTGAATTAAATTTTGTTTCATCAGAAAAAACCTCTTTTTTCCAGCTATTCGAACTTGCTCCTTGTTGCACATCCTAGGTCATGGGATTTTTCGCGAAGCATTAAGTGGTGTTTTTTTCCTCAGCTTAAGGGGGGCAATCCCTTTAGAACGCTTCAAAATAACTAATTTTTTAACAGTGTTTTTAAAGGTGTAACATCAGTTTATTCGAACTATTTTTTTTTTGTTTTCACAAAATGGCGGCTTAGTTCAATTTCTCTTCAGGTGTCTGACGCGAAGTCGAAAACTGCTGCATTTGCCAGACTTTCTCTATTTATCTTTTTACCAAAAAAAAAATTACTTTCTATTTCTGACACAAATGCATGCGAAGGATAAACCTATAAAATCATAAAAAAGTCTAAAATTAAAAATGTTCAAATTTTATACTGTTTTTTCGACATTTTTCACTCTCAAAAAGTAGTTTATTTAAACGAAATCTTTAAATCTTTACGTTTATCCTTCCGGTGATGATATAGAAAAAGGCGTCACAAAATGGCAGCCATCGATCAATATCTTTGTAAGTTACAGCACGAACAGTTTTTGAAAATACGGATTCGAGATAATCGCGTTTAAAGTTTCACTGTACCTACCACATGCTGTTTACTATATGCGCTTAACTATATGTGCGATAACTCTGTAAATATTTAATATTTTATTTTTTTCTCGGGTCAATATACTCCCAACATTATATTTTCGAAATGTGAATAAAAAAAAATCGATTTTTTTAAATTTCTAAAGGGTTTGCCCGCCTTAATTCTCCTGAGGTATTTGGTACTACAAATCACAAGACGCAGTAGATTAACTTGCGGTAACACCAGCTGCATCTCCGATCTTAGCTGTCAAAGCCGCTGAATTGGAGGTTAATCGGACGATTTTTCGTTTTTCCTCATTTGTATGGGCCGTGGAATCATTTCCTTTGAAATTTTTTCCGTACATTTTTGGATGCATTGAAGATTTACCAACAGCATGCTTACTTTGATTGATCTTGCCAATGATAGCACGCTTAGACAACCCTTTCGAATGGTATTCGTCTATTTTCGCCCTCTTTGACAGTTTCAAACAATTTATTTTACCAGTCTTGAAGAAAAAAGTGCGTGAGACTCTCGCGCGTTAGAAGTGAAACTTGTTTTAAATCCAGTTAGCCATTGTTGAGTTAGGGCTGTGTAATGACAGAAAATCTGATTTTCTGCCACTTCGATCTCAAATTCTCAGCTCTTATAAGTAATGTGTATTCAGAATATACCTACCTATAAAGTCCGCCAGGAAATGCACATCATAATTGTGAAAACCGCATCTAAATCCGTTTGTGGTTCTCGAGATTAGCGTGTTCATACAGAAAGAAAACAATTTCGGGACTTCCTTTTATATTACGTATAAATAGATAGATAGATGTTTGCACATACGAATATGCGGTAACGAGATTCCCATTCATGAAAGTTTCAACACCTGCCGCAGTACTATAAAAATCACACAGCCACGGTATAGTCCCTATTCCCCGCACACGAGATCAATTCTACCGGCAGAAAACCACCTTCATATCAATACCATACCTATTTTCTACCGGCAGAAAATGTCATCTCGTGTGCGGTGGCAATTTTGCCACATACACACACTATGACTTCTGTATTGCGGTTGGCTTCGGTCTCCAATGATGGAAAATACTTGGCAATGATTTCATGAATTGTTTTGAGCACTTAATTTTGTTGACTTCCTGTTCCGGTTCAGCACAAACCACTCTTTCTTTTACCATCCTTTTTTTTGTTCTCGAACCGCCATATATCGGAAGGAGGATCATTTTTGATTCCCGAAATTGCCTGCTTCTAATCTAGGGAACCGCAGTGTATGTACATACTTACTTAGGTGGCGTTACAGTCTGGGGTGAACCAGGGCCTCAACCCCTCAACCAACAACCCCTTCGAGTTAGCCCGGTCCTTAGCTAATTGCCTCCAGTTGCGCACTCGAAGTTGGTTGAGGTCCTTTATGTAGAGGGAACCTACTTATTTTGATACCCGAAACAAAGAAATAAGTTGCAGATGTTCTTCTTGAAATCTTGAGTATAACCGCAAATGTCGCTCATAAAATATTCCCACTTGATCAGTCTGGTTATCAGTCTTGACCAACGGCATTCCTCTATTAAATTAATTAATTTTAAGTTCTAAAAGTGGGTCAATAAAAGTCAATCGAAAACCTAAGCCCACATAGTCACAGTCCCAAAAAAGTTACTAACCGATAAATTGGTATACGTTCACTTCCCTGGACCGAATGTTAACTTTTAACTACCTACGCCTATGAATTAGTTGTGCAGCCGTCCTCCCACTCCCAGACAAAATGGCCTCCGTCCGCCACACAATGAAATTTGTCAGTGTCACCGAATTGCTGGTTGTGTATTATTCAATAGACTCGCTTTAGATCATCCGTCCATTAAAATTGCTAGACACACACAAACGTTTCTTAAGTGAAACGTTCACGGAAATCGAAATGCTGGTCACGTTCGACATTCCAATGCCGAAAAATAGAAACAACAAAAAAAAAGCATTTCCTCAAGAATACCATCGCTATGCCAAAGGCATTTCAATTGTACGTCCCGTGGCCATAGTAAAAGCTGAGGGCTTCTTCAACACGCTTTCAATTCCTTTTAATTAACAAATTGTTTATTTATATTCCAGATCCATGGCAGGATTTGAAGGAGGATTACGGCAAGGGTGGGTTCGAACGAATCAATGCCCTAAAGAAGACGCATCCGCATTTGAAGGTCAGTTTGGCCATTGGCGGTTGGAATGAAGGCTCCAAGAACTATTCCATTATGGCAGCGGATCCAAATCGTCGGCAGAGGTTCGTCCAGCAAGTTTCTAGCTTTATTCGGAAGCATAACTTTGACGGTCTGGATCTGGATTGGGAGTATCCCACGCAGAGAGGTGGCGAAGCAAAAGATCGGGATACATTTGTCCTCTTGGCTAAGGAGCTACGTGAAGACTTCAATAAACACAATCTGCTGCTAACGTCAGCTATTGGAGCTTCGAAGACGGTCATTGATGAGGCCTACAACATCAGGGAACTGGCCATGTACTTGGACTTCTTGCATATCATGTGCTACGATTACCACGGCAGTTGGGACAAGAAGGTTGGACCGAATGCACCGCTGGAAGATGAAGGATTCTTAAGTGTGGTAAGCAATCATATTGGTTCACTAAAAAATAAATTTCTAAGAGAAGTCCTTTTTTTAGAGATTCACCATTGAATACATAATGCAGTTGGGTTGTCCCGCTTCGAAGATAGTTATGGGTGTTCCGTTTTATGGAAGAACCTTTAAAACAGCCCTGGATGGATACTTTGGTGATGATACTGACAATGCTGGCTTCCAGGGTCCATACACCAGAGAAGACGGTTTCCTCGGCTACAATGAGATATGTCCACTGTTGAGCAACAAAACATCGGGTTGGACAAAATCTTGGGATGAAAGAACTTCCCAGGCAATTGCACGTTTTCACGATCAGGGCGTAACCAAAGTGGTAACTTATGATAGTACCCGTTCGATAGCCAATAAAGTCCGGTTTGCCGTGCAAAAGAATTTAGCCGGTGCTATGGTATGGTCTGTGGATACAGACGATTTCCTCGGAGAATGTGAACCAGAGACAGATACCTTCACAGAATTCGGCACCATGCAGGGCGTCAAACTAGCGATACCTAGAAGAATCAATTCAAACTACCCCCTATTGAGAACCATCAACGAGGGTATCGTCCTGGCGTTGGACGAAATCGACCAACAGAATGTCATCGAAAACGACAGGAATCACATTGACAATAATGAGATTCCACATGGCACACTGGAGGATCATAAGGGTAGTCATTCGGGAGCTTTAAATGCTGCAGCGATAGCGCTGTCAACTATTCTGGTCACGTATTCGTTTGTAAGTTTTATTTGTTGAACCTAGCTATGAATCCGTAAGTTCGTTCCGTCTTACGTTTGTTGTGTAAGAAAAAAAAAATTGTAAAAATGATTTAGTTTTAGGGAGAAAGACGTTTACAAAATAATAAGAAGATTTTTAGAAATTGTGTAATTGACAAATGCATTTTTTATTTGCGTCTATAGACTGCGTGGAATATAACAGAAAGCGGATATTTTGAATTTGTTGACGTAGGTACATAACCTAAAAATTCAAAATAACCAAATCATTGTTTATGCCGTTCACTCGCTGTGTCTAGTTTATCTTTTTTTTTTATAATTTACACACGCTAAAGGGGATATGAATACGAATACCCTTATAGTGTTTACACACAGCGCGAACACATGAAGAACAAGAACGAGAGACAGATAGATCGGCATATTGATAGGAAACTCAGCTGTTTTAGGTTTCAACTAACTCTATGGGTGGTATCTAGGATTACTGGAGAGTTGTGTATTATTGAAAGTTATGCCATTGCTTATGATTCACAGAAGTTTTTTCCAGATGTTTATATTTAAGTGTGTGCGATCAATTTCTTCAGCCATACCATCATCCTACTTACTTAGTTGGCGCTACAGCTCGAGGTGAACCTGGGCCTGCTTCTCGCAACCATTTGTGTGTGCGTGCTATATTTTCGCACGAATGGAAGGGACCTACAGTTTTTTGCCGACTCCGAACGGCGAGTTGAGAAGCTCAATCGTGACAAATGATAGTCTTTGAAGTTTGTCAGATATTCGAAAGAGGTGGCACCGTGAAAATACTCTTTAGGTGTTAGACCCGGGTTGGAATTGAACCCGGGTAGCATTGCGTGGTTGTCCGACACACTAACCACCACGGCCACGGCGACCACCACCATCCTACTCTCAGTGTTATGCCTTCGCAGTAGATTTTGATATTGGCTTCTGAAACTGATCGAACTATTTTTATTTCGTGAAAAATAAATTTTTCGACAACATCTGGATTTGAAACGTGAATCTTCTTTCTTCTGAAAAGATCGCTAACTTAAGCAGGATTGCAGTAAGTGCCAGAAGGTTTTACTCTCGGTATCTCATTTGGGTCCTTGTCATATCACGTAGCGATACACAAATGATGCCAACGTATTTCTTTTACAAACGGTTTTGAGAGACGCTCTGCTATTAGTTATATGAAGGACACGACTTCACAATGCTCGTTCTTAGGTTATAGATCTACTGGAAATCATTTACATGGAAAAATTTAATTTCGGTTGTAGTATAGTTCCCATATTTATAAAAAAAGTGATAGGATTACCTAGACTATTCATCTGATCCCCGTTTCTAGGAGCTGTTCTTTCACCAAACTGATGTGAATACAATTGCATATTTTATAGGGACAATCAATGCCTGTGGAAGTCATTGTTAATCAAAGGAAGAACAATGGTTCCTTGTGAAATACCGGTACTGGTGCCAAATCCTCTCATCCGTGAGCGAGTAACTCGTGATCGAAAAGTGTATTTGGAATTATGAGATACGTTAGTATTGACGTCGTGATAACATTTAACATTACATTTTTAGAAGTTAATATATTAGAATTTATTGTTCAAATGTTTCTTGTTAACTTAGGATCCGTGAGCGATCGTATGTCGCGATTCCAATTCCTTTATTTGAATGAAGTATCACGTAATTATCATTCGTACGAAACACTATTTGTTCACGGAAGAGACGATTTGGCCCCTGGTTGGTTGTATACCACGTGTTAGAAAAATATCGATTTCTACTTTTCTTGCCTTAAAATAAACAAACAAATCACATTTCCGCCTTTTTTTTTCTTTTTCGCTTACTGAAAATAAGTGAAAAATTCAGCTGTCGGTGGCGGTTCATTTCGCCCGAATGAAATTTTGGGCGAAACTCATGATAGGTGTTGTAAAGTGAAATATGACTTTTTTCGGGCGGAATGCTGTTCGGGTGAAATTCACAATAAGGCTGAATGTATAATGGTGGAAAACTTATGAGATACAATGTTTATTTTCATATTTATTTGCAAGATATCTGAACCGGTTAAACACCGTTTTGGTACCAAATATAATTGGACTTTTAATTGCACCTTTTTCGGTCACTTAAATTCTATCACAAAAGATTAATTCAAGAATATAGTGCGTCGTCGTTGAGATTTATAGGTGAAATTAGCTGGAAAAATAATAATTAGAAACAGTGATCTAATATTGATATAATAGTGAAATGTTACGGAAAATCTGGACAGTTTCAGTTATTTCCTGTAAGCATATATTACCTTCTCTAGTTAGTATAAAAAAATAAGGAAAAACCATAATTGCAGGCCAGAGATAAGAAGGCTTATCATGCAGTGGTACTGCCAGGAAAAAGGATCAATGGATGCAACTGGAAGGATCTGCTCTACTCCAAAAAAATGGTCTACTCTGCTATAATGGTGTAAACTGATACTGGCATCATAGGAAACCCCAAGAAACAACAACGGGCCGATTAAATAGGACAGACTTACTTGTCGACAGAGTAGGGCCAATTCTTTTTACACTGGCAAGGACATTCACTCTGCCATGTCGACCCTATTAAGTGCACACATTACTCCAAAGACTATAAGGAATCGACTTTTGGAAGCAGGTTTGAGGGGATCCATTGCTCGCCAAAACATCTCGCATTTTGGAAAATAATCTTCTAGAGTGATGAATCGAAGTTAAAAATATTCTGATCCGATGGCGAAAAATATGGGAGATGGGAAATTAATAAAAACTCCATCACAAATATACCATTAAAACAATTGAACCTGGTGGTAGAAATGTATTGATTTGGGGAACCTTTTCGTGGTCGTAATGTGAAAATAAATGGATGTATGGAATAATATGTATACAAGGACATACTGTAAAATACAATAGACCTATATACTGTTGACGAATTACTAGTACCGTTTATATTTAGGCAGAAAAATTATCCTAAACACTCTTCACATCTAGTGAAGTATTGGTTTGAGAAGCAGCAGGAGTGGCCAGCGCAAAGTTCCGACTTCAATCCTATTGAGACCTTGATGTGGGCTGATGTGAATAGAGGGGTTAAGGGGCAAAAAACTCCACAAACTCCGAAGAACTCTTTAAACATTTTGAGAATTACCTTCTATAGAGAAGCCAGACTTGTAGTTTACCGAATCGCTGTTCAGCTGTTTTGTTGAATAAAGGCTGGCCCACCAAGCACTAGCTCTTCTCATAATACATACTAAAAGATATTAAAATACAAATTTGACAATATTTTATGCGGTCTTATGAGTTTTAATAGAAAGAAACATCTTCGTTTCTAATTATCACCTCTATCGTGGAATACGTCGGATCGGAGATTCCCTTAACTTGTTCGATTCACTTTCACTTTCGCTTGGTATCGTACAATCCGTCGGGGAAGCTTCCTTACCGACATGAATGTCGAAAAGGAAGTGTCTCTGTCAAGCAGAATTTATGACAGCCAAGTGAATTTGTGTTTTGGAATTGTCTTTTGGTGTTTGCAATTAAAAAATAATAATTATAAATAAATTAACAATAAAATGGATAGCATTGTTTTATTTCTGGGGCCGAATTACCGCATCCGTTAATGAATGAGTGAGTAGGACTCGCTATGGAATGATCGAGTAAACGATAGGTAAAATGATACTCGATAACATGAGCGGTAATGCCAAATCGTCACATTTCGATAACGAGTAACTCGTTACCGGATGCGGTAATTCGGCACCTGGATTCGTCAGATGAAGAACATGTAGGACGAGCAGTAAGACAATGGAACTACCAGATAAGACGTGTTTTCAAATGCACTTGTTCTCTTAAATTTATTTAAAAGTGTCTAATCTTGGAGGTTTATTAACAATGTTCAGCTAAATAAATCGACTTTTTCATAATATGGGGTTAACTCGGAACTCATTTTCAAATTCTCCCAAAGTGAAATTAGCAGGTTGACCACGATAGTTTTTTCTGAAGGAAATCACCATCATGGTGTTGGAAAATATTCATATTTACTGTGTTAAGGCACTAAATTGATCAGTATTAGTCTTTTATATGCTGCAAAATAAATTTTGTGTGAAATGTGTTTATTAAAATTATCAAGCTATCCAAGTAAAACAAATAAATAAGATGAAATCCGCAACGATTGAGCAGCGAGTGAGAAATGTCAGATTTTCTATGAACAAATTTGATTCGAACGTTTTCTACGATGCCGTGGAACTCATTCACATTACCGACAAGGGAAGGATTCACTTCGACGGATTCAACGATACCGAACCTCAAATTGCAGTCACCCCAATTCCCAATGTCGTATTTCCTACTCGAATTCGATTTCAGTCGAATATTCTTATTCCCAGTCTTCTGTCAAAAGCAAAGCATCGCATTCGACTCACGAAATTTTTGGTATTCCCAATCTCGTATTTTGCTCGTTTTTGTGGCGTATTATAGTCGAGAGCTCATTTGACTACGGGTAGTTGCTATTTTTATTAAAAAAATGGAAAAAAAAAACAATGTAAGTAGACAAATGACTAAAATTACATTTGAAAATGTGTTTTTTGCATTTATTCCGAACTAATAAATATTTATTAACCCTAGTCTGTCCACCCGGTGACTCTCAGTCACCCGTTCAGTTTTAATATAACTCCTCACTTAAGTTTAACAAGTTACTGCACTGAGGTTCCCTGACTTTGGTTCCGTGAGGAAATACTATTTGAAAATGGATAAAATACCTTACAAGGCATTGCCATATCAAAAATATACTGCTATGTTAAAATATTTTCCTAATCCATCCGAGTGGTGACTCATAGCCACCAAACCTATGAGTTTCAACAAACGGGGAGAAATAGTGCCATTATAATCTTTCCGAGTTTTTTCTGATTCAAGGAAGGATATTGGTATACTTTTGCAGTATTTGTGAATATCTTATTCAAGGTGCCTTCGCGAGTTTTATTCGTTGAAAAAGTATACAAAAATAGTTTCAAATACGAGCAGAATATTCGTTACGATAGCACTCTGAGAAATCAAAATAATGTGCCATACTTACATATTACTTTTAAAATTAAATGCAGGTTAATCAAAATACAAATGCACAACAAAAGTAATCTTTCTATTAGTATAAATAAATATATCAGGTTAAATAATTATATTTTAATGTTTTAAACTAATTTCTTAATATGGTAACTTTGAGTTTGGGCTGATTAGGGTTAAAGATCTTTATGAAGCATTGTATGTCTACATATATTTTCCAGAAAGTGAAGAATCGTGGCCAAATGGAGTGTCCTGAATCGTCTGAAATGTACGCATTACTGATTAATTTATTTTTCTTGCTTTTACATGAATTTTACCTAATACAGGGGGCCTATTCCTGTACACGAGTGAGAGTCAATTTCATGTGACAGTGATGAAATGGTATTCTTGAACACGAGTCACTCAATTTTGGTATTCCTGTACTCGAACTCAAACGTCAGCTTTCACTCGAGTGAATATGTAGGTATTCCTAGAGACGATAATGACTGTTTTCTTGTGACAAATTGCTCGTTTAAGAATAGTTGTCGAGTGTCGCTGTCGTGTGAAGTAGCAATGGATTCTGCGAAAATGTAAGTTAATTTTATAGCATTGTTTAACGATTTTGGTGTATAGTGAAATTATTTAATATTTGTATTCATTTTAGGGTAAAAATAGAACAAAGTTTTGGTGGATTTTTTTTTAAAAACATTAAAAAAAAAATACAACAGCCGCATTCAGTCTGCGGCAGCAAGTCAAAAATCGAATGAATTGTGGAAGGAATTAAAGGACCATCTGTAAAAGACGTGACTGGGTAGAAGAAGTTAATTATATGATACGCTAAAATTATAAAAATTAAAACGTTATATTTTATATTATATTGGTTGATAATTTATTGTATTCTATTTATAGATTTGGTGCAATTACAAAAATATTTTGAAAAGAAAAACACACTATCCACTGAAGACGATCTGCTGCGGCTTTTAAAGCATGGTTTGATTGTTTCGAGCAAATAATGGAAAACATCTTTTTTCACTCTAAATAATTCCTGAAAACTGTAAAATATAAAATATAACATTAATAACATAACATATTTGTTTTTGGCGTAACACTTACGTGTTATTCGGTAATTCCAAACGATTTCACGCATCTCATCCTTTTTGAAGTGAATTCGCGGTCGTCCGAGCTTTATCACGATCATCAGTTTATTAATAATAATTTATAAAATAATATTATTATTAATAAACTTAATTAATAATTCACAAAAAAAACTAAACTTTAAAACAACCATTTCATTTTTTCAAATATAAATGCTGAAATGAAATGTCAAATCAGCATTAAGTGAAGTTGGGTGTGGTCTAAAATTGTGTTCTCGAGTGAGAGACAGTCGATCGAGTCCAGGAATACCAAAACGTACTCGACTCGACTGTGGGCTCACTATTGACGTCTCACTCGACTCGTGTACAGGAATAGGCCCCCAGGTATTTGTTTCTCCTTCTCTAGATCGTTGCTCAAGGAACGGCTTTTTGTCCCAATTCGTTCATATGAACGACCCAGGTCGTCTTGCAATACGTCACTGCACTTGGACTAGCTGAAATATTTTTTTAAAGCTTAAGTATTAAAAAAGCATGTTACAACACTTGCACTTTAGTTATTTAATTTTGAAAACATTAGGAATTCAGAAGCTCTAATGAATTGAAACTATCAAGAATTATTCTGCGAGCCGATGACATATTGTCAAATTATCCGCAATGTCCTCTTTTTCACTGTCGAAAATTAAATCCACTGAATTCATAATTTATAATTTATTTAAATACAAAATTATCGTTTAAAAATAAACCAAACACTTCACGAAATGTTCTGTATTGAAATTTCATTCTTGACACTTGGTATTTGACATTTCAAATGTGCGTTGGAATGCATTCCATGCGATGAGTTGTCGTGTACATCGCATTTGACTTCAGGAATAGAATACCTATTTGAATGCGATTCGACTCTCAATACGACTATGAATACGGATCGAAGTACGACATTGGGAATTGGGGTGAGTGAATCTTTCCCCTCGGCGGATTCCACGATAGGGGTGTATATTTCCACATGAAAACGTACTTGATTCTCCATTTGCTTAAATTTGATTCTACTTACGGTATAGTATGTCCTTATATAAATTGTGTGAAAATACAATTTAATTTTAGCTAATAAGAGCGCTGTTGTAGCTTTTTTGAAGAAAAGGGTATTAAAAAAACAAAAACACTTTTGTTTTATTTTTAACTTATAGTATATTTTTGAAAGAATATTTTTTTCCATTACAATTAATAGTACAATTTTTGTCTATATACTAACATTTATTTTATTTATTCATATTGTTAACAATTATCATCAATAAATTCATATTTAATTACCTCTGCTAAATAATATTTTTATTTTTTCTGTGTTCATAAATATACACACATTTCTTAAATATTATCTATTTTATTTATTTCTTTATTTGCATATACATACATATTTATTTAATATTTCTTAACTAATTTTAAAAAAATAAAATAATACCTAAAATCTTAATTAATAAAAATCACAATGAAATATAATAATGTTTGTAAAGTACCAATGAATGAGTTTCAGCTGTCAATATTCAGCTTTATGAAATTAATGAAAAATAAAATAAAATAAAAACAACAATAACGCTTTGAGTCATTTCTATTGTCATTAAACGAGTCACATCCCTTTCTGTAACTGTAACTCTTTCTCAATTGATATTCATAAAAATCCTGCTTTTCCCTTTTTCCCCAGAGTCGTTTGCAGGAAAAAAATAACCCATTTAGTGGCATCAATCGAAATCAAGTGTGTATGCTCCAGCACTTCAGTTTCTAACACATGAACTGAGCATGTTTGAGTACTTTTTTCCAATCTGCTCGAAAACTATTTAAATTAAAAACAAAAACGGTCTGCTCATGGCACTTTTGAATGAATACGAGTAGAGTAGATATGTTACAAGTTCAATTAAAAAAAAAAACAAAAAACAAAAATCAAATGGAAACATGTAGTTTCTGTTGAAATACTTTTGCACTTTGTATGGATAAAGATACGACTCGTGATTCTAACAATTTTTAACTTACTTACACATATCCAGTATAGGTTGTCTGACATATATGTATGTATATAACGGTCATAACAGATGAACAGGACATCAAAAGTATCCCTACACACGAAGATGGACTGATTCAAGGAGCGCAATATACGGATGAATCGTATACAAATGAAGCAATGCAATTTGCAATGATATAATGAACTCAAGGACGGATGGATAATACTATGAGGTCACTTTTGATGCACCGGTCAGTGGGTCATACGAGTACATACCTATACTATATTTACATATGGACGTAGTCTTCTGTTTTACCATGAAAAACAATAAAAAAAAACATTTACTCCCAGTCATGATATGAGCTTCTAACTTAACACACTAAGGTCAGTTTGGATAGTAATTGTGTGCCTTGCGAATATGGGTTGAGTTGGTTCCAAAAACTTTTTGACAACTTTCTGTTTGGATGTTTGGGATAGTTTTGAAAACTACGGAATAGATTTCCGTCAATTTTCAGTATCATATTTGTAATTTACTCCAAACTGTCAAAGGCTAACTGCAAAGAATTTGGATAATATTCAAAAGTGAGTACACCGACACCCTTGTGATGAATTTTGTACGTAATTGCAATTAAATGAAAACCATACAAATGCGGTTTGGGTGTAAACCTGCGTTATTTGTGAGACCGACTGTCAAAAATTTGAATGCATGCATATTTGGTATAATTTTCAATAATGTGGGTTTGCTTTTAGGTCCGTTCGCGTACTTTTTGCACTAAATATGGGTTTTCTGTCAAATTTCGAATTTAGAATTCTCTCAAAGACAGAAAAATCACGAAAAAGTAATTGAACGCATTAAACGCCAACAAATGAAGAATGTATGTGATTTGACAGATTTGACAGTTTTCATAATATACCCCAAAGAAATTTCTTGGACTAAAATTCGTAGCATGGGGAAATTTCTTACTCTCTCGTGAGCACACTCTTCTACGAAAAACTACGAAACTTTTGCGTACGCGAACGGGTTTTCGTTGTTTTTCGTTATTTTTCGTGGATTTTCGTTGTTTTTTGGGAGGGTACGCGAACTTACTTACTTAGTTTGGCGCTACAGCTCGAGGTGAACCTGGGCCTGCTTCTCGCAACCATTTGTGTGTGCGTGTTATATTTTTGCACGAATGGATGGGACCTACAGTTTTTTGCCGACTCCGAACGGCGAGTTGAGAAGCTCAATCGTGACAAATGATACTCTTTGATGCTTGTCAGACATTCGAAAGAGGTGGGCACTGTGAAAAACTTTTAGGTGTTTGAGGGGAATTGAGTACTAATGGTTTCCCGGCACACCCATTGAGAACAGTGTTTATGTCATAAAATGCTCTGAAATGTTTTCGAGTAACTTTTGGTACCGAACAATGTCATCTGGAAGCACGAATTTTATTTGCAAATGCTTTTCAAGAAGTTCTTGGAATTGAATACATATTTACATATTGTACGTAAATATAATTCTGAATCAATTTTCATCGTGTATTGCTGTAATAATTTTGAGATTCTAGTTTTCAGCGCCATCTATCGGAAAACTTGGAAAACTTTTGATATACGAACATTTCTCACTTCATTACAAATATATTGCGTAAATTTCAGCTTAATCGTACGGTGAATTTAAATTTTTTGATGTACGAACACTTCAAACATCAGAAGAAGTATATAGTGTAAGTTTCAGCTCAATCGGATGGTTAGTTTATGAGCTCTGAGGTATCAAACGAACAGCTCATTTTTATATATAAAGATAAACAACTTTCTTATACAATGCATAGTTTTTTGTAAACTAACGTCAAACCTTTCAACTACTCTCCTGAAAAGTCGTAAAAAACAACTTATGCTGTTTTTTCTTGTTGCCACCGATTTTACAAATTTTGTTAATTGTTAATACAAATTTGTGGATTGGTGAAATAGGCCACAGGCTGACGTTTGCTGTACAACATAACTGTTGGCATACACCTTCTGTCAAGTAACATGAACATCGATATTGAAAGCTTTCAATTGGATGGCTACAACATGAGCTTTGAGTTGAGATTTAATTACTGCACTTGCTACAAGACCACCTTGGAGTTTCGTTAGTCACACGTTGACCAGCCATGAAACACCAAACAAAAATGTCGGTGTATCTATGAAGCTCTTCCACTTCTGTTCTTCTAGTAGAACCATTAATCACCTCGGGAATTCGATTCACTTTAAATGATAACACTTGAGTATCTACCGTTGCACGATCTCAGTCCGAATCGAAAGACAAACAAAGCTGTTGACTTGGGTCAGCCAAATGCGTAAACAGTCCGATAAGCGACAACTACGTGTACATTCACAATATCAATGGAACGCTGAATCATTGTAGAACTTCACAAGAATCTGAACCAGATTTTTGTATATCTATCTTTTTATTTTCATTCGTTTGTTTTTGTTTTATTAATTTGTTCTCTTTTTTTCTCCTGTGTCTTTACAGGTGATGATTTCATTGTCGGCTGCGATGGTGCGTTGGCCTTTGATGATTCTAGTTGGAGCACTAGTATGCATCGCACTAACGTCAGCAAAAACCGGTAACTATACGTAATTTTTAAATGTCATAGTTTAATAAACATATTTTTTTTTTCCATAAACAAAAATGTTCTCACTACTTCACAGGTCCCACACACGACAAAGTTGTCATTTGCTACATGTCCACATGGGCTGTCTATCGTCCCAGCAGAGGATCCTACTCCATTGAAAATTTCGATCCAAATTTGTGCACCCATGTTGTCTACGCTTTTGCCGGATTGGATATCACACAGGATGCCATCAAGTCCTTAGGTAAGGCTTCGCTTTTGTTTACAAAAAACAAAAACTTCTTTCTTTCATCGAAAGTACACGTAAGTTGATATGAGCAGGAATTAAAGAAACGCCAACATAAAACCCTGCGGTTTTCTTTTGCGTATTCGCATTTCCTGTAGACAAGGATTCCTTTGTATTTCCTACAACAAATGAGATACATTCATTTGCATACAGCGCAGCGGTGTTAAGTTTCTCTCAATTGAAAACAACATCGTTGCTTTGTTCACCTTCTTTCGAGTCTCGTGTTCAATGGCGGGCGCGGTTTAACACAAACATCAACACACCGACTCGCTAAATGTGTTACACTTTTAATTTGTTTAACACATTTTTTTGCAACTTTCGATTATGACCATTGACTCTGTGACTGTCGCTGTTTCACCATCACAGACGCACAAATCTCGTTTTTGTGTATTCAAAAGTAGTTACTCCTAACGATGTGAACAGAATGATGAGTTTGTTTTGCATTTGTAGTGAATTCGTAAACAGGCTGTGACTTATGTAATACTGTGTGCCAAGAAAATGATATTAACTCTAGTGGGAGGGGGTTTCTTTATTTAATTAAGCTTTTATCAGAATAGTAACCGTGATCCAGTCTGAGCTTTGAAAAACCGGGTATACTGCTTATTAAGCGTTCACGCAAAAATTAGCAAATTACTTATTTTAGCAAAGGAGTACATACACTGCGGTTCACTAGATTAGAAGCACTTTACTTGGGGAGATAAAATTGATATTTCTCATGTAACATGTCAGCGAAGCAAAAAAACAAAAAGAATCGTTAAAGTTAGAGTAGTTTGTATTTAATCCAAATTCAAGTTTTAAAAAATGTTCGGAACGACCTTGAAGACTAGATCATTACGCCCCCTTCTCTGCTATGATGGGGCAGTTTAAAAAGTGCTTCTATTTTCTTAGATCGTGGAAGTAATATAATTATAGCCATCCAGTTCATCTGAATTAAATTTTGTTTCATCAGAAAAAACCTCTTTTTTCCAGCTATTCGAACTTGCTCCTTGTTGCACATCCTAGGTCATGGGATTTTTCGCGAAGCATTAAGTGGTGTTTTTTTCCTCAGCTTAAGGGGGGCAATCCCTTTAGAACGCTTCAAAATAACTAATTTTTTAACAGTGTTTTTAAAGGTGTAACATCAGTTTATTCGAACTATTTTTTTTTTGTTTTCACAAAATGGCGGCTTAGTTCAATTTCTCTTCAGGTGTCTGACGCGAAGTCGAAAACTGCTGCATTTGCCAGACTTTCTCTATTTATCTTTTTACCAAAAAAAAAATTACTTTCTATTTCTGACACAAATGCATGCGAAGGATAAACCTATAAAATCATAAAAAAGTCTAAAATTAAAAATGTTCAAATTTTATACTGTTTTTTCGACATTTTTCACTCTCAAAAAGTAGTTTATTTAAACGAAATCTTTAAATCTTTACGTTTATCCTTCCGGTGATGATATAGAAAAAGGCGTCACAAAATGGCAGCCATCGATCAATATCTTTGTAAGTTACAGCACGAACAGTTTTTGAAAATACGGATTCGAGATAATCGCGTTTAAAGTTTCACTGTACCTACCACATGCTGTTTACTATATGCGCTTAACTATATGTGCGATAACTCTGTAAATATTTAATATTTTATTTTTTTCTCGGGTCAATATACTCCCAACATTATATTTTCGAAATGTGAATAAAAAAAAATCGATTTTTTTAAATTTCTAAAGGGTTTGCCCGCCTTAATTCTCCTGAGGTATTTGGTACTACAAATCACAAGACGCAGTAGATTAACTTGCGGTAACACCAGCTGCATCTCCGATCTTAGCTGTCAAAGCCGCTGAATTGGAGGTTAATCGGACGATTTTTCGTTTTTCCTCATTTGTATGGGCCGTGGAATCATTTCCTTTGAAATTTTTTCCGTACATTTTTGGATGCATTGAAGATTTACCAACAGCATGCTTACTTTGATTGATCTTGCCAATGATAGCACGCTTAGACAACCCTTTCGAATGGTATTCGTCTATTTTCGCCCTCTTTGACAGTTTCAAACAATTTATTTTACCAGTCTTGAAGAAAAAAGTGCGTGAGACTCTCGCGCGTTAGAAGTGAAACTTGTTTTAAATCCAGTTAGCCATTGTTGAGTTAGGGCTGTGTAATGACAGAAAATCTGATTTTCTGCCACTTCGATCTCAAATTCTCAGCTCTTATAAGTAATGTGTATTCAGAATATACCTACCTATAAAGTCCGCCAGGAAATGCACATCATAATTGTGAAAACCGCATCTAAATCCGTTTGTGGTTCTCGAGATTAGCGTGTTCATACAGAAAGAAAACAATTTCGGGACTTCCTTTTATATTACGTATAAATAGATAGATAGATGTTTGCACATACGAATATGCGGTAACGAGATTCCCATTCATGAAAGTTTCAACACCTGCCGCAGTACTATAAAAATCACACAGCCACGGTATAGTCCCTATTCCCCGCACACGAGATCAATTCTACCGGCAGAAAACCACCTTCATATCAATACCATACCTATTTTCTACCGGCAGAAAATGTCATCTCGTGTGCGGTGGCAATTTTGCCACATACACACACTATGACTTCTGTATTGCGGTTGGCTTCGGTCTCCAATGATGGAAAATACTTGGCAATGATTTCATGAATTGTTTTGAGCACTTAATTTTGTTGACTTCCTGTTCCGGTTCAGCACAAACCACTCTTTCTTTTACCATCCTTTTTTTTGTTCTCGAACCGCCATATATCGGAAGGAGGATCATTTTTGATTCCCGAAATTGCCTGCTTCTAATCTAGGGAACCGCAGTGTATGTACATACTTACTTAGGTGGCGTTACAGTCTGGGGTGAACCAGGGCCTCAACCCCTCAACCAACAACCCCTTCGAGTTAGCCCGGTCCTTAGCTAATTGCCTCCAGTTGCGCACTCGAAGTTGGTTGAGGTCCTTTATGTAGAGGGAACCTACTTATTTTGATACCCGAAACAAAGAAATAAGTTGCAGATGTTCTTCTTGAAATCTTGAGTATAACCGCAAATGTCGCTCATAAAATATTCCCACTTGATCAGTCTGGTTATCAGTCTTGACCAACGGCATTCCTCTATTAAATTAATTAATTTTAAGTTCTAAAAGTGGGTCAATAAAAGTCAATCGAAAACCTAAGCCCACATAGTCACAGTCCCAAAAAAGTTACTAACCGATAAATTGGTATACGTTCACTTCCCTGGACCGAATGTTAACTTTTAACTACCTACGCCTATGAATTAGTTGTGCAGCCGTCCTCCCACTCCCAGACAAAATGGCCTCCGTCCGCCACACAATGAAATTTGTCAGTGTCACCGAATTGCTGGTTGTGTATTATTCAATAGAC
Organism: Brachyopa scutellaris; assembly: GCA_949775065.1. NCBI lineage: Eukaryota > Metazoa > Arthropoda > Insecta > Diptera > Syrphidae > Brachyopa > Brachyopa scutellaris. Next base: position 109,613,510 of record OX459113.1, read on the forward strand.
TCGCTTTAGATCATCCGTCCATTAAAATTGCTAGACACACACAAACGTTTCTTAAGTGAAACGTTCACGGAAATCGAAATGCTGGTCACGTTCGACATTCCAATGCCGAAAAATAGAAACAACAAAAAAAAAGCATTTCCTCAAGAATACCATCGCTATGCCAAAGGCATTTCAATTGTACGTCCCGTGGCCATAGTAAAAGCTGAGGGCTTCTTCAACACGCTTTCAATTCCTTTTAATTAACAAATTGTTTATTTATATTCCAGATCCATGGCAGGATTTGAAGGAGGATTACGGCAAGGGTGGGTTCGAACGAATCAATGCCCTAAAGAAGACGCATCCGCATTTGAAGGTCAGTTTGGCCATTGGCGGTTGGAATGAAGGCTCCAAGAACTATTCCATTATGGCAGCGGATCCAAATCGTCGGCAGAGGTTCGTCCAGCAAGTTTCTAGCTTTATTCGGAAGCATAACTTTGACGGTCTGGATCTGGATTGGGAGTATCCCACGCAGAGAGGTGGCGAAGCAAAAGATCGGGATACATTTGTCCTCTTGGCTAAGGAGCTACGTGAAGACTTCAATAAACACAATCTGCTGCTAACGTCAGCTATTGGAGCTTCGAAGACGGTCATTGATGAGGCCTACAACATCAGGGAACTGGCCATGTACTTGGACTTCTTGCATATCATGTGCTACGATTACCACGGCAGTTGGGACAAGAAGGTTGGACCGAATGCACCGCTGGAAGATGAAGGATTCTTAAGTGTGGTAAGCAATCATATTGGTTCACTAAAAAATAAATTTCTAAGAGAAGTCCTTTTTTTAGAGATTCACCATTGAATACATAATGCAGTTGGGTTGTCCCGCTTCGAAGATAGTTATGGGTGTTCCGTTTTATGGAAGAACCTTTAAAACAGCCCTGGATGGATACTTTGGTGATGATACTGACAATGCTGGCTTCCAGGGTCCATACACCAGAGAAGACGGTTTCCTCGGCTACAATGAGATATGTCCACTGTTGAGCAACAAAACATCGGGTTGGACAAAATCTTGGGATGAAAGAACTTCCCAGGCAATTGCACGTTTTCACGATCAGGGCGTAACCAAAGTGGTAACTTATGATAGTACCCGTTCGATAGCCAATAAAGTCCGGTTTGCCGTGCAAAAGAATTTAGCCGGTGCTATGGTATGGTCTGTGGATACAGACGATTTCCTCGGAGAATGTGAACCAGAGACAGATACCTTCACAGAATTCGGCACCATGCAGGGCGTCAAACTAGCGATACCTAGAAGAATCAATTCAAACTACCCCCTATTGAGAACCATCAACGAGGGTATCGTCCTGGCGTTGGACGAAATCGACCAACAGAATGTCATCGAAAACGACAGGAATCACATTGACAATAATGAGATTCCACATGGCACACTGGAGGATCATAAGGGTAGTCATTCGGGAGCTTTAAATGCTGCAGCGATAGCGCTGTCAACTATTCTGGTCACGTATTCGTTTGTAAGTTTTATTTGTTGAACCTAGCTATGAATCCGTAAGTTCGTTCCGTCTTACGTTTGTTGTGTAAGAAAAAAAAAATTGTAAAAATGATTTAGTTTTAGGGAGAAAGACGTTTACAAAATAATAAGAAGATTTTTAGAAATTGTGTAATTGACAAATGCATTTTTTATTTGCGTCTATAGACTGCGTGGAATATAACAGAAAGCGGATATTTTGAATTTGTTGACGTAGGTACATAACCTAAAAATTCAAAATAACCAAATCATTGTTTATGCCGTTCACTCGCTGTGTCTAGTTTATCTTTTTTTTTTATAATTTACACACGCTAAAGGGGATATGAATACGAATACCCTTATAGTGTTTACACACAGCGCGAACACATGAAGAACAAGAACGAGAGACAGATAGATCGGCATATTGATAGGAAACTCAGCTGTTTTAGGTTTCAACTAACTCTATGGGTGGTATCTAGGATTACTGGAGAGTTGTGTATTATTGAAAGTTATGCCATTGCTTATGATTCACAGAAGTTTTTTCCAGATGTTTATATTTAAGTGTGTGCGATCAATTTCTTCAGCCATACCATCATCCTACTTACTTAGTTGGCGCTACAGCTCGAGGTGAACCTGGGCCTGCTTCTCGCAACCATTTGTGTGTGCGTGCTATATTTTCGCACGAATGGAAGGGACCTACAGTTTTTTGCCGACTCCGAACGGCGAGTTGAGAAGCTCAATCGTGACAAATGATAGTCTTTGAAGTTTGTCAGATATTCGAAAGAGGTGGCACCGTGAAAATACTCTTTAGGTGTTAGACCCGGGTTGGAATTGAACCCGGGTAGCATTGCGTGGTTGTCCGACACACTAACCACCACGGCCACGGCGACCACCACCATCCTACTCTCAGTGTTATGCCTTCGCAGTAGATTTTGATATTGGCTTCTGAAACTGATCGAACTATTTTTATTTCGTGAAAAATAAATTTTTCGACAACATCTGGATTTGAAACGTGAATCTTCTTTCTTCTGAAAAGATCGCTAACTTAAGCAGGATTGCAGTAAGTGCCAGAAGGTTTTACTCTCGGTATCTCATTTGGGTCCTTGTCATATCACGTAGCGATACACAAATGATGCCAACGTATTTCTTTTACAAACGGTTTTGAGAGACGCTCTGCTATTAGTTATATGAAGGACACGACTTCACAATGCTCGTTCTTAGGTTATAGATCTACTGGAAATCATTTACATGGAAAAATTTAATTTCGGTTGTAGTATAGTTCCCATATTTATAAAAAAAGTGATAGGATTACCTAGACTATTCATCTGATCCCCGTTTCTAGGAGCTGTTCTTTCACCAAACTGATGTGAATACAATTGCATATTTTATAGGGACAATCAATGCCTGTGGAAGTCATTGTTAATCAAAGGAAGAACAATGGTTCCTTGTGAAATACCGGTACTGGTGCCAAATCCTCTCATCCGTGAGCGAGTAACTCGTGATCGAAAAGTGTATTTGGAATTATGAGATACGTTAGTATTGACGTCGTGATAACATTTAACATTACATTTTTAGAAGTTAATATATTAGAATTTATTGTTCAAATGTTTCTTGTTAACTTAGGATCCGTGAGCGATCGTATGTCGCGATTCCAATTCCTTTATTTGAATGAAGTATCACGTAATTATCATTCGTACGAAACACTATTTGTTCACGGAAGAGACGATTTGGCCCCTGGTTGGTTGTATACCACGTGTTAGAAAAATATCGATTTCTACTTTTCTTGCCTTAAAATAAACAAACAAATCACATTTCCGCCTTTTTTTTTCTTTTTCGCTTACTGAAAATAAGTGAAAAATTCAGCTGTCGGTGGCGGTTCATTTCGCCCGAATGAAATTTTGGGCGAAACTCATGATAGGTGTTGTAAAGTGAAATATGACTTTTTTCGGGCGGAATGCTGTTCGGGTGAAATTCACAATAAGGCTGAATGTATAATGGTGGAAAACTTATGAGATACAATGTTTATTTTCATATTTATTTGCAAGATATCTGAACCGGTTAAACACCGTTTTGGTACCAAATATAATTGGACTTTTAATTGCACCTTTTTCGGTCACTTAAATTCTATCACAAAAGATTAATTCAAGAATATAGTGCGTCGTCGTTGAGATTTATAGGTGAAATTAGCTGGAAAAATAATAATTAGAAACAGTGATCTAATATTGATATAATAGTGAAATGTTACGGAAAATCTGGACAGTTTCAGTTATTTCCTGTAAGCATATATTACCTTCTCTAGTTAGTATAAAAAAATAAGGAAAAACCATAATTGCAGGCCAGAGATAAGAAGGCTTATCATGCAGTGGTACTGCCAGGAAAAAGGATCAATGGATGCAACTGGAAGGATCTGCTCTACTCCAAAAAAATGGTCTACTCTGCTATAATGGTGTAAACTGATACTGGCATCATAGGAAACCCCAAGAAACAACAACGGGCCGATTAAATAGGACAGACTTACTTGTCGACAGAGTAGGGCCAATTCTTTTTACACTGGCAAGGACATTCACTCTGCCATGTCGACCCTATTAAGTGCACACATTACTCCAAAGACTATAAGGAATCGACTTTTGGAAGCAGGTTTGAGGGGATCCATTGCTCGCCAAAACATCTCGCATTTTGGAAAATAATCTTCTAGAGTGATGAATCGAAGTTAAAAATATTCTGATCCGATGGCGAAAAATATGGGAGATGGGAAATTAATAAAAACTCCATCACAAATATACCATTAAAACAATTGAACCTGGTGGTAGAAATGTATTGATTTGGGGAACCTTTTCGTGGTCGTAATGTGAAAATAAATGGATGTATGGAATAATATGTATACAAGGACATACTGTAAAATACAATAGACCTATATACTGTTGACGAATTACTAGTACCGTTTATATTTAGGCAGAAAAATTATCCTAAACACTCTTCACATCTAGTGAAGTATTGGTTTGAGAAGCAGCAGGAGTGGCCAGCGCAAAGTTCCGACTTCAATCCTATTGAGACCTTGATGTGGGCTGATGTGAATAGAGGGGTTAAGGGGCAAAAAACTCCACAAACTCCGAAGAACTCTTTAAACATTTTGAGAATTACCTTCTATAGAGAAGCCAGACTTGTAGTTTACCGAATCGCTGTTCAGCTGTTTTGTTGAATAAAGGCTGGCCCACCAAGCACTAGCTCTTCTCATAATACATACTAAAAGATATTAAAATACAAATTTGACAATATTTTATGCGGTCTTATGAGTTTTAATAGAAAGAAACATCTTCGTTTCTAATTATCACCTCTATCGTGGAATACGTCGGATCGGAGATTCCCTTAACTTGTTCGATTCACTTTCACTTTCGCTTGGTATCGTACAATCCGTCGGGGAAGCTTCCTTACCGACATGAATGTCGAAAAGGAAGTGTCTCTGTCAAGCAGAATTTATGACAGCCAAGTGAATTTGTGTTTTGGAATTGTCTTTTGGTGTTTGCAATTAAAAAATAATAATTATAAATAAATTAACAATAAAATGGATAGCATTGTTTTATTTCTGGGGCCGAATTACCGCATCCGTTAATGAATGAGTGAGTAGGACTCGCTATGGAATGATCGAGTAAACGATAGGTAAAATGATACTCGATAACATGAGCGGTAATGCCAAATCGTCACATTTCGATAACGAGTAACTCGTTACCGGATGCGGTAATTCGGCACCTGGATTCGTCAGATGAAGAACATGTAGGACGAGCAGTAAGACAATGGAACTACCAGATAAGACGTGTTTTCAAATGCACTTGTTCTCTTAAATTTATTTAAAAGTGTCTAATCTTGGAGGTTTATTAACAATGTTCAGCTAAATAAATCGACTTTTTCATAATATGGGGTTAACTCGGAACTCATTTTCAAATTCTCCCAAAGTGAAATTAGCAGGTTGACCACGATAGTTTTTTCTGAAGGAAATCACCATCATGGTGTTGGAAAATATTCATATTTACTGTGTTAAGGCACTAAATTGATCAGTATTAGTCTTTTATATGCTGCAAAATAAATTTTGTGTGAAATGTGTTTATTAAAATTATCAAGCTATCCAAGTAAAACAAATAAATAAGATGAAATCCGCAACGATTGAGCAGCGAGTGAGAAATGTCAGATTTTCTATGAACAAATTTGATTCGAACGTTTTCTACGATGCCGTGGAACTCATTCACATTACCGACAAGGGAAGGATTCACTTCGACGGATTCAACGATACCGAACCTCAAATTGCAGTCACCCCAATTCCCAATGTCGTATTTCCTACTCGAATTCGATTTCAGTCGAATATTCTTATTCCCAGTCTTCTGTCAAAAGCAAAGCATCGCATTCGACTCACGAAATTTTTGGTATTCCCAATCTCGTATTTTGCTCGTTTTTGTGGCGTATTATAGTCGAGAGCTCATTTGACTACGGGTAGTTGCTATTTTTATTAAAAAAATGGAAAAAAAAAACAATGTAAGTAGACAAATGACTAAAATTACATTTGAAAATGTGTTTTTTGCATTTATTCCGAACTAATAAATATTTATTAACCCTAGTCTGTCCACCCGGTGACTCTCAGTCACCCGTTCAGTTTTAATATAACTCCTCACTTAAGTTTAACAAGTTACTGCACTGAGGTTCCCTGACTTTGGTTCCGTGAGGAAATACTATTTGAAAATGGATAAAATACCTTACAAGGCATTGCCATATCAAAAATATACTGCTATGTTAAAATATTTTCCTAATCCATCCGAGTGGTGACTCATAGCCACCAAACCTATGAGTTTCAACAAACGGGGAGAAATAGTGCCATTATAATCTTTCCGAGTTTTTTCTGATTCAAGGAAGGATATTGGTATACTTTTGCAGTATTTGTGAATATCTTATTCAAGGTGCCTTCGCGAGTTTTATTCGTTGAAAAAGTATACAAAAATAGTTTCAAATACGAGCAGAATATTCGTTACGATAGCACTCTGAGAAATCAAAATAATGTGCCATACTTACATATTACTTTTAAAATTAAATGCAGGTTAATCAAAATACAAATGCACAACAAAAGTAATCTTTCTATTAGTATAAATAAATATATCAGGTTAAATAATTATATTTTAATGTTTTAAACTAATTTCTTAATATGGTAACTTTGAGTTTGGGCTGATTAGGGTTAAAGATCTTTATGAAGCATTGTATGTCTACATATATTTTCCAGAAAGTGAAGAATCGTGGCCAAATGGAGTGTCCTGAATCGTCTGAAATGTACGCATTACTGATTAATTTATTTTTCTTGCTTTTACATGAATTTTACCTAATACAGGGGGCCTATTCCTGTACACGAGTGAGAGTCAATTTCATGTGACAGTGATGAAATGGTATTCTTGAACACGAGTCACTCAATTTTGGTATTCCTGTACTCGAACTCAAACGTCAGCTTTCACTCGAGTGAATATGTAGGTATTCCTAGAGACGATAATGACTGTTTTCTTGTGACAAATTGCTCGTTTAAGAATAGTTGTCGAGTGTCGCTGTCGTGTGAAGTAGCAATGGATTCTGCGAAAATGTAAGTTAATTTTATAGCATTGTTTAACGATTTTGGTGTATAGTGAAATTATTTAATATTTGTATTCATTTTAGGGTAAAAATAGAACAAAGTTTTGGTGGATTTTTTTTTAAAAACATTAAAAAAAAAATACAACAGCCGCATTCAGTCTGCGGCAGCAAGTCAAAAATCGAATGAATTGTGGAAGGAATTAAAGGACCATCTGTAAAAGACGTGACTGGGTAGAAGAAGTTAATTATATGATACGCTAAAATTATAAAAATTAAAACGTTATATTTTATATTATATTGGTTGATAATTTATTGTATTCTATTTATAGATTTGGTGCAATTACAAAAATATTTTGAAAAGAAAAACACACTATCCACTGAAGACGATCTGCTGCGGCTTTTAAAGCATGGTTTGATTGTTTCGAGCAAATAATGGAAAACATCTTTTTTCACTCTAAATAATTCCTGAAAACTGTAAAATATAAAATATAACATTAATAACATAACATATTTGTTTTTGGCGTAACACTTACGTGTTATTCGGTAATTCCAAACGATTTCACGCATCTCATCCTTTTTGAAGTGAATTCGCGGTCGTCCGAGCTTTATCACGATCATCAGTTTATTAATAATAATTTATAAAATAATATTATTATTAATAAACTTAATTAATAATTCACAAAAAAAACTAAACTTTAAAACAACCATTTCATTTTTTCAAATATAAATGCTGAAATGAAATGTCAAATCAGCATTAAGTGAAGTTGGGTGTGGTCTAAAATTGTGTTCTCGAGTGAGAGACAGTCGATCGAGTCCAGGAATACCAAAACGTACTCGACTCGACTGTGGGCTCACTATTGACGTCTCACTCGACTCGTGTACAGGAATAGGCCCCCAGGTATTTGTTTCTCCTTCTCTAGATCGTTGCTCAAGGAACGGCTTTTTGTCCCAATTCGTTCATATGAACGACCCAGGTCGTCTTGCAATACGTCACTGCACTTGGACTAGCTGAAATATTTTTTTAAAGCTTAAGTATTAAAAAAGCATGTTACAACACTTGCACTTTAGTTATTTAATTTTGAAAACATTAGGAATTCAGAAGCTCTAATGAATTGAAACTATCAAGAATTATTCTGCGAGCCGATGACATATTGTCAAATTATCCGCAATGTCCTCTTTTTCACTGTCGAAAATTAAATCCACTGAATTCATAATTTATAATTTATTTAAATACAAAATTATCGTTTAAAAATAAACCAAACACTTCACGAAATGTTCTGTATTGAAATTTCATTCTTGACACTTGGTATTTGACATTTCAAATGTGCGTTGGAATGCATTCCATGCGATGAGTTGTCGTGTACATCGCATTTGACTTCAGGAATAGAATACCTATTTGAATGCGATTCGACTCTCAATACGACTATGAATACGGATCGAAGTACGACATTGGGAATTGGGGTGAGTGAATCTTTCCCCTCGGCGGATTCCACGATAGGGGTGTATATTTCCACATGAAAACGTACTTGATTCTCCATTTGCTTAAATTTGATTCTACTTACGGTATAGTATGTCCTTATATAAATTGTGTGAAAATACAATTTAATTTTAGCTAATAAGAGCGCTGTTGTAGCTTTTTTGAAGAAAAGGGTATTAAAAAAACAAAAACACTTTTGTTTTATTTTTAACTTATAGTATATTTTTGAAAGAATATTTTTTTCCATTACAATTAATAGTACAATTTTTGTCTATATACTAACATTTATTTTATTTATTCATATTGTTAACAATTATCATCAATAAATTCATATTTAATTACCTCTGCTAAATAATATTTTTATTTTTTCTGTGTTCATAAATATACACACATTTCTTAAATATTATCTATTTTATTTATTTCTTTATTTGCATATACATACATATTTATTTAATATTTCTTAACTAATTTTAAAAAAATAAAATAATACCTAAAATCTTAATTAATAAAAATCACAATGAAATATAATAATGTTTGTAAAGTACCAATGAATGAGTTTCAGCTGTCAATATTCAGCTTTATGAAATTAATGAAAAATAAAATAAAATAAAAACAACAATAACGCTTTGAGTCATTTCTATTGTCATTAAACGAGTCACATCCCTTTCTGTAACTGTAACTCTTTCTCAATTGATATTCATAAAAATCCTGCTTTTCCCTTTTTCCCCAGAGTCGTTTGCAGGAAAAAAATAACCCATTTAGTGGCATCAATCGAAATCAAGTGTGTATGCTCCAGCACTTCAGTTTCTAACACATGAACTGAGCATGTTTGAGTACTTTTTTCCAATCTGCTCGAAAACTATTTAAATTAAAAACAAAAACGGTCTGCTCATGGCACTTTTGAATGAATACGAGTAGAGTAGATATGTTACAAGTTCAATTAAAAAAAAAAACAAAAAACAAAAATCAAATGGAAACATGTAGTTTCTGTTGAAATACTTTTGCACTTTGTATGGATAAAGATACGACTCGTGATTCTAACAATTTTTAACTTACTTACACATATCCAGTATAGGTTGTCTGACATATATGTATGTATATAACGGTCATAACAGATGAACAGGACATCAAAAGTATCCCTACACACGAAGATGGACTGATTCAAGGAGCGCAATATACGGATGAATCGTATACAAATGAAGCAATGCAATTTGCAATGATATAATGAACTCAAGGACGGATGGATAATACTATGAGGTCACTTTTGATGCACCGGTCAGTGGGTCATACGAGTACATACCTATACTATATTTACATATGGACGTAGTCTTCTGTTTTACCATGAAAAACAATAAAAAAAAACATTTACTCCCAGTCATGATATGAGCTTCTAACTTAACACACTAAGGTCAGTTTGGATAGTAATTGTGTGCCTTGCGAATATGGGTTGAGTTGGTTCCAAAAACTTTTTGACAACTTTCTGTTTGGATGTTTGGGATAGTTTTGAAAACTACGGAATAGATTTCCGTCAATTTTCAGTATCATATTTGTAATTTACTCCAAACTGTCAAAGGCTAACTGCAAAGAATTTGGATAATATTCAAAAGTGAGTACACCGACACCCTTGTGATGAATTTTGTACGTAATTGCAATTAAATGAAAACCATACAAATGCGGTTTGGGTGTAAACCTGCGTTATTTGTGAGACCGACTGTCAAAAATTTGAATGCATGCATATTTGGTATAATTTTCAATAATGTGGGTTTGCTTTTAGGTCCGTTCGCGTACTTTTTGCACTAAATATGGGTTTTCTGTCAAATTTCGAATTTAGAATTCTCTCAAAGACAGAAAAATCACGAAAAAGTAATTGAACGCATTAAACGCCAACAAATGAAGAATGTATGTGATTTGACAGATTTGACAGTTTTCATAATATACCCCAAAGAAATTTCTTGGACTAAAATTCGTAGCATGGGGAAATTTCTTACTCTCTCGTGAGCACACTCTTCTACGAAAAACTACGAAACTTTTGCGTACGCGAACGGGTTTTCGTTGTTTTTCGTTATTTTTCGTGGATTTTCGTTGTTTTTTGGGAGGGTACGCGAACTTACTTACTTAGTTTGGCGCTACAGCTCGAGGTGAACCTGGGCCTGCTTCTCGCAACCATTTGTGTGTGCGTGTTATATTTTTGCACGAATGGATGGGACCTACAGTTTTTTGCCGACTCCGAACGGCGAGTTGAGAAGCTCAATCGTGACAAATGATACTCTTTGATGCTTGTCTTACCTGTCAGACATTCGAAAGAGGTGGGCACTGTGAAGAACTTTTAGGTGTTTGCGGCGGGATTTGAATCCAAGACCGCTGGGTCAGTAGTCCGACGCACTAACCACTTGCGCTACGGTGCCCGGGTACGCGAACGGACCTTTTAATTTTGTGACTTTGACATTTGCCATTTTACAGAATGGAAGGCGTTTTCTTACTTGAAAATTCTTGAATAGTTAAAGAAACCGAATATCAGCAGGTAAGTAAGGCCGTGTGCCAATCTCGTGAAATATTTTCCGATAGATTTGTCAGTAAAAGCCTTAGGGGAGAGCTTTTTTTTTAACCACTGGTGCCCGTCTATGTTTTATTGGCACTCATTTCGAAAAATTGCCACTAAAATAACAAACAAACCACTCACTTACACACGTTTTGTATTTGTAATCCTCCTCAAATCCGCATACATCCCAACATGACCAGCCTGCCACACAGCTGATGGCAGTATGAAAGTATGATTGTGTGGCCGCCATCAACAATTGCGTGTATATGGAAAATATGAACATCAAAATAGTGTTATGTACCATTATTAAGTCAAAGCAAATCTTTACAGCTTTTTCTACGGTTTTAGTCAAAGAGCTTTGGTATTTTGTGCTTTGAGAACAAATTAATGAATTTGAGTATGTAAGGAAGGGTGTTGCCGCTTGATTTTTATTTTCCCCAGTTTGTTGTTTTTATGGGAAAACCGTTAAAATGCAGTTTAGCAATTCTTCGCTTATTGTGCTTTATATTGAAGGTTTATTTGCACGAGATAAATGTTGGGTGCCAAAACGAATAGTGAATATTTTTATTTTATTTTTTTGGTTTTTAGCTTTTTTCCAAACTAGTTTCAAAAACTAGCGGCGTAACACGGCGTCTCCACGAGACATTATTCCTGCCTGCGCTCATGTCGGGATTGGAAAATGTCTAGTGGAGAGCGCAACCGGTTAGACATATCTTCTATCCTGCCATTTCTGTCTGGATTTTCGGCCCAACATCTATGTCTGGACATGACCCGTCAACTTCGTTGAAATTTTTCATTCGATTGACGATGTTGGTAGAAGCGGTTATTTTCAAGATATAGTTTTGCAAAACATTTTTTTTTATTGTGGAAGTTGATGAATAATAAATAACCCAGATTAACCCAGGATTAATGCTTACTTGTTTTCTTAATGTTTTTAGCAAGTGCTGCAATGCACTGAATATATTCATTTTGCGCCATCGACATCTCTTCTCTGTGAACTGAAACTGAACTGAAATGAAATGGCGAGACATGAAACGCCCACCACACAAAATTTGACGTTCGTTCCGACATTTTGTTTTTGTGCTTGCCAGATATGTCCGACATGATCAGTACTGATTACGCTCCAACGAATTATTGAAATTCTTAAAATTCACTATACTGAAAAAGTTCGAAAAAGGAAAACTTTTCTCGATCGACGTGAAGCCAGTTAAATTGGTGCTATTGGAACAAGTTTGTGATGTGAAGACTTGAAATTGAGCCGTAGCTCGAAGTGTGGCCTGTAACCCAGGTATGTCGATTCCACGTCACTCTCGGGAATTGAGCATATCACAAACAATAATTCGTCGAAATTTGCGTAAAGACTTGGACATAAATCCCATCGGGTTCAGTTGACGTTAAAATGTAAGCCTGACAATCATCAGCATCGTCGTTTACTTTCCCGATTGGGTGTTGGAAATGCATGAAATCGATTCATTTGAGCGATATTTTACAGTTTCATCTCCAAGGCTTTATTAATAAGCAGAATTGCCACATTAGGGACTCACACATGCATTTTTTGGGCAATTGCTCATTGTTAAAGGAAACAAGGAGGCACTTCTTCGGTATCCTAGCAGACTACCAAACTCTAACCTTGATCGATGAGTTAAGCCCCATTTAGATGATCAGTTTCAGTTTCAGTTTCACTTGAGCTTTCAGTTAAAGTGATGTGTAAATGCAAAAACTGAAACATTTAACTGAAACTGAAACTTATGGAATTGCCATCAGTTTTCAGTTCAGTTGTCAGTTAAACTGCTTAGAAGTAAAATAAAAGCTCAAATGAATACCGAACTGAAGTCTAAATGCACTACCTTTTTTAACTGAAATGTAAACTGAACTGACAACTGAAATTGAAACTGATCACCTAAATGGGGCTTTAGACGTAGCCGAATTTTTTTTTTGCAAAGTTACTCACAGCTCCCATGACATGATTTTCTAATGGTTGCGTAAGTTGAGAAAATAAACTTGACTTGTTTATTAGGTTCTTTTACATATGACTGCCCAGCTCAAATCTGTTCAGCCAATAAGACTTAAAATATAACTTACTCGGTCTGTTCCTGCACTGTCCAAAAATATAACTTACTCGGTCTGTTCCTGTACTGTCCAAAATAGCGCAAAACTACGAAAATCAGTCAAATCCTGTTCCAGTACCAAGATTTTTCGTATCTTTCGACAGAAGAGGGCGCTAACAAGAGAGTAAACAATTTCCCCATGCTGCCAAATTTAGCCCAAGCAAATGTCTTTGGGCAGCTTTATGAAACTGTCAAACGTCATCCAATTTTGGTCTTATGTTGTTAATGCGTTTCTGTACCTTTGCACACTTTTCCGTCTCTCTGACAGATTTTTACCTCCACTCCTTGTAATTTGAGAATCTATACATTTTAGCGCAGAAAGTACCGGAACAGGCCTACTTTGAAATATCTACGTTATATTTTGACAGTTGACAGTACATAGCTTTTTTTCTGAGATTCTAAATAAAATGCAGGTTCACAATGACAGTTGATGGTTTGGATGGATTCACTCTCACTAAAGAGACTCGAATACTGGTATTTCTGATCATCTTTTTAACTAACGCGTGAAAGACAGCCCCTCCCTCTTACAAGGCACACAACTCTTCGCTTCTGCTCAACTATTTAAACAGGTTCTTAAACACTTAATAGCAGTTAACGGTATTACATTTTACATGATTCTATGCATCCTTTAACAATCTAAACGAACACTTCGTTTCACAATCGCCTGTCACTACTGTCGGACCATTCATTGTCGGATGCTGTCACATTGCTGCCCGCTCGTTCTACCTTCGACAATATCTGATGCGATACATCTGAGTCTCCAGCCGAACATCGAGCATCCCTCCTGTTGTCCGGATACAAGAGTGCCATGTCGGTGTTTCCCAAATTCTGGATAATACTGCTTATGTTGGGCCTCTTGATAGGTGTGTGCTGTTGCTGGCTGCTCTTCTGGAAGTGACTAGGCGGTGGATTTTTGAAGCTCACATCATTGTCATACGTGGCCATTGTTAGTGGGGTATTCTCAAACTGAGTCGGCTCCTTGATCACTTCGTATTGAGCATCGGGTGCGAGGAAAACCACTTCTTGGATATTTTTCGTAGATCTCCGATGAGCCTCTTGACTCTGCTCCGAAGAGAACGGGAAGGAAGCCACAAAGTTCGACCTAGCTGCCACTTCGGTTAGGTCATTTGTTTGATTGGCATAGCCCACCGGGCCGGTGCCACTTGGAAAATGCGACGAAGGGTGTGCAAAGTTGGTGCATGGCGTCGCCGGTGACAAATCAGTGAAGTCAGTCTTCTCTCCAGAATCCACGGAGCACATACTCTGGCGGGAGATGTCCTTCGGTATAAGACTCTGCCTCGATTGCACTGGAAGATTGAGCTGATCATGCTCTGGTCGGGATTGCTGGGGGAAGGGCAGTCGACACCGAACAGAGTTCTCTCGTTGGCCAAACCGCTGCGCTAGGTAGTCTTCGTTTTCGTTACTCTCCGGTTGGTCGGCCGATTGATTCGTCGGTTTGTCTTTGCTGGATGGGTGATGTTGATTCGCATCATCGTAGTAGTTGTCGTTTTTCACAGACACATTGCAACAGCTGCTCACGTCTGCGAAGTAGACTTCGGATTCGGTTGGGTCGCCATTGCGGACACCTGCACTACCACCACCACCACCCTCCTCTGTGGAGTCTGGGAGATTTTCTCCGTTGTTCTGGAAGCCTGAGTTTTCTACTCCGCCCGTTTTCAGTCTCTTTATCTTTGGCTGGCATGCGGATGGTTGGCCGCTGGAATTTGCATTCATCGATTCGTGGTGACCATTCACCGGGTTCGGTTCGTGGTACTCGTGCTCCATGAACACGTTCTGCACGTTGACACGCTGCGCTGAGTGTGAGTTCGGACCAATACTCTTCGCACCAACCTCCACGACGCGCTTTTTTGTCTTGCGGACAGGTAAAGTGTTTGAAAACCGATCCCTTGGTCCATCACTGTCCGATGGAGTGTTCTCGTAGGTGTCCTTTGGCGTCTTGAATGCGCCATTGCCCCCAGCACCACTCTGGCGCTTGATCATGTTTCTGTTGGATTGCTGCGAGCAGAACGGCTCCATGGAGTGACTGTCCGTGGATGAGCTGTGCTGATGACACTCTATATTGGGGATTTGTGAGTGCGACGGCTGGGTCATCCCCGACATTTGCCGCTCCATCATCATGTTCTGGCATTGATTCGTGTGGGCATGCATATATTGGTAGCGACCACGTCTTGCTGGGCTGTTTGGGTCACTGTAAGGCGGTGGTGGACCCCACACACCGTACGGCAGACCATTGGCCATTACATTGAAAGCGGCCTGCTGATTCTGCTGAGCCATACTGCAACCACCCCTCTCATCAGTCATCACACCGATTGCATCGCCACCAGTTGGCGCATTGTTGGAAAACCCATACTGAGAGTCTGGACTGGAGGGTGTCTGGCGATATCTTGAATTCGGATCTGGTGAACTCCTCTGCCATGGCATTCGCGGCCAACTCCACCCTGCTACTCGTGCACGTTGGCTACTCTGATTGAGTCCGCGTCCAACAGCTCCACCAGCATTTAAATCATCTCCACCTGGATTAGGCGAATAGAAATTCCCCGGCGGTTGCCCAGTCCAGAAACGTCCATCGGCACCAGCGTCCCAGGGGTATGCAGAAGGGGGTAGCGCCTGTCTATGGGCATGGCACTGTTCACAGCAACGACACATGTTCGCCCGCGCTCCACTAATTACTCCCCCCGGCCCGTTCGGTGGCATCGGTCCATTTGGCGGCGGCCCCTGTTGGCTTGTGGTGTACAACGACCGACATCGCAGTTCCAATTGCTCCCAGTACATCTTTTTACGTTCGTGGCTGTGTGTGTGGTAAAAGAAAAACAAATTTTATTCGTGTGCAATAAAAAAAAGAAAGGGTGGACCTACCTCAGTAGTTGGTAGACGAGCATACAGCTAAATACGGCCACCAGGACTCCAGCAACCGATAATCCGAATATAGCCCTCAAGCAGGAATACAGCGAGCCGTGAACCACCCCGCAGTCCGACAGTGAATCGAAAACCAGCCTAACACCCTCTGGTGTATTCGTTTTCATTAAGTGGTTCCATTAGGGCGATGGGAATGGATCGAATGGGAGAAAATGAGAAAAAACACGTTAGATATGAGCATTAGAAGAAAGACTGGATGGATGGGTGCCGAGATTCGATACAAATCATGTCCCGCATCCATCCATCCGTGTGCGTTTCTGACATCGTCTGTATTGTCCTTGTCGTTGTCGTTGTTGCTGTTGTCGTCGGTTTAATGATCGACTTGATGGGCTCTGATTCTTACCTTTATCCACTCGTTCGACTTGTGACTCAATCATGTCGGAATAGCATGTACACGTTCGTGTTTTTTGTGCGTACTCGCATTCCCGCAGGGCCTGTAGGCGGCTCATATGGAGTACTGTCGTTGTCACCGTAACCAAGGCACATGTCAGGGCAGACACCAAACCACAAGCTCCCGACAATTTTATCTGCAAAAATAGAGTTAAAAATAAAAGATGCTGTACGACGGGCGGGGTGGCATAGAAATTGAAAAAAAAAAAAAAAAAAAAAACGAAAAACAACAACAACAACAGTATAAAATTGAAAATCATGGATTCATTGATTTGAAAATAACTTTTGACATTACGTTTGCCATATTGTTGCTCCTTCGTTGATATCCTGAATATCACGCCGTATCGCCCTCACGACACTTGTATCATATACATATACAACAGTGGATGGTGAGTATATGTAGGACAAGTGGAAAACAGTCAAAAAGTAGGTCGGGCAGCACTGATTTATCCCCCCGCCACGAGTGAAACTCAGCTACGTGGAAATACGGAACATATGGCAACTTGTATTGATGTCCTTGTTGGGAGTTTCCAACCATAAATATTTAATTTAGTTTCAGACAGTTCACCGGGGAAGAAGCAGAAGACTACGAATATTTTCATAGTGAATACCAAACTGACTTTAGGAAATTGATTTAATCATTTTCTTTCTAATGAATTACTTGAGAGGGCCATTACAGTGGAAGTTTGATGATAGTGAATCGTGAATTATTAAAACTCTTTCAGGATTTGAAATAAAGGAAAACTGGTACAAGAGCCTAGGATCGCAGGACTTGTTTTATTTTAAGATTAGACCTATGCGCAAGTAATAGAAACTGTAAGGGGGATTTCGAAACATGAACTTTATTTTAAATCAAGCTAAAATCCGAACTATTCCAAACATACACCGGATTTCGGCAAGGAGATGCGCTATTGTGTGGTTTCTTCAATCTTATGCTGGAACAGATAGTGCGCAGGGCAGGTGTGAACACGGAAGGCACTATCTTTCACAAATCTGTCCAGCTACTGGGATACGCAGACGACATCGACATCATCGGTCGCTCCCAGCGTGCCATGTTAGAAGCTTTTACGGCTATTGAAGAACAGGCGAAACGAGTTGGCCTTGAAGTGAATGAGGACAAAACCAAGTACATCCAAGTACACCGCCTAGGACAAAACGTCACTGTTGGCAACAGTAACTTGGAAGTGGTTAAGGAGTTTACCTACCTCAGAGTAAACATCAACTCAACGAATGACACCTTACTGGAGATTCGACGAAGACTTACCCTAGGAAACCGCTGCTACTTCGGTTTGGCAAAACAAATGGGTTCAAAACTCCTTACTGGGAAGACGAAATGCATGCTCTACAATCCTGCCAGTTCTGCTGTATGGAGCCGAGTGTTGGACGATAAGCAGGAAAGCAGAGCAGATTTTGAACACTTTCGAGAGAAAAATTCTTCGTCGGATATTCGGCCCCGTATGCGAGGAGGGCGAATGGAGGAGAAGATACAACCGCGAACTCTATGAGCTGTACCAAGATGTGGATGTAGTCCGAAAAGCCAAAACACGTCGACTACACTGGCTCGGCCACATCGAGCGAATGGACAACAATGCTCCAGCAAAGAGGATCTTCGAATCACAGCCCCCTGGTTCGAGACGACAAGGAAGACCGAACCTCCGGTTTAAGGACCAAGCTACCGCGGATGCCAGTGCGCTTGGTCTAGATGACTGGAAGCAGTCTGCCCGGGATCGAAGAGAGTGGAAGGCTGCCGTGTCTCAGGCAGAGACTCTTCACGGGTCGGGAGCCCGTTAAGTAAGTAAATAAAATCAGGCTGCATGTGGAATCACAAGGCAAGAACAACAAAAATATAAGGTAGGTGAAAATCGATTTCCATTATAGATTTCCGCTAAGTTACCTGTTGTCAACGAGACATTTTAGGGCTAAATACATGCGTGTGTGCGGTTTAATGACGGGACACCGAACAAATTAATTCATTATGTAGTTTTGTCCAATATACATATGTCTTATTTTCCAAAAATGCAATACAAAAGATTTCATCTAATTTTTACTTTTTCTTGTTTACAAACAAACGTGGGTACGCTAAGTACCGTTAAAAATGGAGTGTAAGTTATTTTCCTTTTTTTTAGGTGGCGCTACAGTTCGGGGTAAACCAGGGCCTGCCTCTCGCAACCATTATTGTGTGCGTGTTATACGAGTATTTTCGCATGCATAGAAGGGACCTACAGACTACAGTTTTTTGCCGACTCCAAACGGCGAGCTGGAAAGCTCCTCATAACAAATGATACTCTTTGAATGCTTTTCAGACATTCGAAAGAGGTGGCACCGTGAAAAAACTTTTTTAGGTGTCTGCTGGGATTAAACCCGGGCAGCATTGCGTAGTAGTAGTCCAACGCACTTACCACTATACCACGGAGTGTGAGTAACATAGCACATAAAGTCCAACGAAATATTATTACGAGTATATTATTTTTTACACACACATATGTTCTTCATGCAACCACATGTATAAATATTTATAGTACTGGATTAACAAAAAGAGCTAGTATGCGGCGTTTAGTTGAAATTCTGTTGCATACTTCTGGCATGTATTACCTATCACTTTGAACAAGTTTGTTTTGTTTTTTATTACCCTTATTTGTTGTTAATTATTTCTCTTTTTCAGATAACATCGCATATTTTAGTTTAAGAGATATGTAGGTACAGTGAACTCTAGATAATTCGAATTTCATCAGACCAAGGAAAAACTTCGAATTACAGAGTCGAATAGACTTCCAATTATAAAGGTTAAAAAGCCACCACGTTCGAATTCGAGAGGTTCTAAAATTATTTTGCAAAACAGTAAATTCGACACACTATTGGTGTCATTATAGGACACTGCCTTATAGGCAAGCCCGCAACTAGACTTGGCTTCATCTCGAATGACTTCTGCAGACGGTGTAGAGATGAAGAGGAGGAGGTAAGCCTCTTTCTCGTAGTAGAAAACTACACCTAGGAGAAGACTTCTTCGAAGATCTATGTTATCTAGCACAAAAAGACGTAGGAAGCCTTCTTCTTTTTATACAAAGCCCTTAATGGTTCTCTTAAGTAGTGGGGTAAATAACGATGTACGACTTGCGTAATTGGGGTGAGTAAATAAACTCCACTTTCGTAAGCGAGATTTAAGTTTTTTTTTTTTGTTTTTTGTATGCAATTTTGACAGTTGGAAATCCGACACTTTATTCAGTTGGACTTTAGAGCCTCATACGTACATACATACATACTACATTTTACATAGAAAACAAATTTTCTGACTCCAATGATAATTTCGGTTTCTTTCTTTTGGCTAATGTCATTGTTTCAAGTTTCTCTTCTCTTAAATGCCGACTTCAGAAATCTCGAATATAAAGCCCTGTTTATCAAATCTCCTAGAAAACCAAACGGTAGTCTTGATGTAAGAAACAAGTAGCAAAATAGTGCAAAAACCAGCGTAGAACGAAGTTTTACCTCTTTTTTATTGTGACCGATCGAAAAATTATATATTTTTGACAGTTAAATATTACTCCGTTTGGAAATAGTGTTTCACGTTATGAAATATCTGAGATTTTGAAGCCCTCAGTAGGTCTGTTTGGTGTGTCGATAGTTTTCGAAATAACTATGTAAAGTTCATAGAATCATGACAGTTTCACGGCTTTCAATTTTTTTTACTCTCATTTGGCTCTCTCCTTGCGATGTATTTTCTGCTACACCTTTTCCTCGGGGTGTGCTGTCAAACCAGCCGTCTGACAGTTTGTGAAATGTCATAGTCTTCATTGTAAGTGGGGGAATAAAAAAAAAACCAATGGACAGGTTTGATCATGTGTTGGTTCAAAAGCGTTTGGTAACTTTTGTTCAAGTTTTCTATCTTTCAGAAGATTTCTCTCTCTTTGAGAGGATTTTACTATTTGACAGGTCTCACTCAAGATACCAAACAGACCTAGTATTTCAGAAGTTCGGACACGCGAAATAAAATTACTTTGCAATAAAACGTCAATTCTCGGACGACATATGAATCGAATTTAATTAAGAACAACAATTTGACAAGTGTTCTACTTGGTTATTTCTGATTTAGAAACCTCGGGAACTTTGTGATTATATCAAAGCTTTTCATACAAAAATGACGCAGATATTAGTCTCTAAATTGTAAAAGTACTTTATTGGCCAAGACACGTAATTTAGTTATTTTCTTTCAATATTTGTGTTTTTCTCTATCAATGTTTCAATCAATAGCCTGTGAGTATGTATGTTTTCGTACAATCAAAAAGCATTTTACTTACCAAGTAGCTGTACCGATTACGTCTCCTCGCGAGGCTCATGATGCATAAACCGGTTAAGATTAACTGCAAATAAATAAATAAAAAAAAATCTTCATAAGAAACCATTATACGAGTTTCTGATTTTTATTCAAAAATTCATAAACCGCTCAATCTAAAATGAATTCCCGTATCACAGTGCAATAAAGCGCCAAAGTCTGAGCTGATCGTCAACTAGTGGATACGGATAAAACATATAGGTACACACATACATATGTAGCTACAATCTCAGCGTAATTCTCTCCGGAGGACGTTATAAAAGGTTGACGTTGACTCGACACCATCGCCTTCGTCTTCGGCGTCGCGTGAGCTTGTTTGTGCTTTTTAAAGAATCACGATTTCTCTAGGGCAAACGCATTCTTTAAATCACTCACAGTCACAGTCAATGGAAAAAGGACGACGAAAAAAAAAAACCAAAATAAGGAAACTCACATATCGCCATCGGATAAGGAAAAATCCTTGGAAAAAGATTGCTGCAAAGCAAGGACTAAAAATATCACACAAGGCAACGAACTGCTACGATGGTGCTTCTGCTTCCCACTTATCTCTGCCTGCTGTTGCTTTCTTCTTTTAAAGCAAATAAATTATTATACATTTATATATTTCGTTTCTTCCCTCATAAGGATTCTGTAGTAGACGAAGAAGGGGAAGCGGTGAAGAAGGCGAATTAAATGAGACGGTGGCCAAATGCCACCCATCTATTTTAATTCGACATTTCTGCCGGCAAACAAAGTCTTCCGTTTCACGATGAGATACGAGTATGCTCGCATCACCGTTGGTCGTCGTCGACACCCTCCCGCAACCCCCCCTTTAGTGGAATGATAATAATGTTTACACAGCATCCTGTGCATGGCACAAACATGCTGCCAACTTTACAGAAAGGACTAACAACCCTCTAGCTTTCTTCCTTCCTACTGGTGCTATTGCTAGTGCATCGTAGGGCCGGCCGGGGCGGTTCAATGATATTTGAAAGGAGACTCTTTTTTTTTTGTCTTCATTTTAATGGCCACTTAAACACAAATGTGTACGGTATTTGTTTTGCATTAAGCAGTAAGCAGAAATGGCCTGTTCCGGAGCACAAGGGGCGAGAATTAATTGCACTCAAGTAAAGAACAAGTGCAACTTTTAATTACAAAATATTTTGTACAATTTTAGAAATTTAATTGGACGACAGAGTACCTATGTCCCATTTGATGTGAATCATCAGTTAATTTGGTCACTCTTGATGAGTTCCAATTTATAATAAACCACAAGAGTGCATACGAGTCTAAGTGCAGGATACTGAGGCAAGGAATTTATTTAACAATGCCCAGATAGTACTGAGGACTTGATGTCAGCCAGTTAATGCCAATAAATGGTTATACACTAGGAACAAACAGGATAATTGCTTGTCGACAGCAAATAGTTAAACACCCGATAGCTTAATCAGAGAAGTTGAGTTGCTTAAGCTTTAAATATAATCCCATTATAGTTACTTGTAGTCAGAAGTATTGTTTACACTTTAACAGGATACTTGATATAATCGTATGATGTAGATGTGAGTAGCTCCGGATTCAGATGCACTCAGATCAACGTAAGTCCATTTCAAAACCACAGGATACATATTTGAAGTGTCGAGTTGAATCCATTGAAGTATGTATTGATGATGTCCACACAGTTTATTGAGAGGGAAAGAGCCTAAGGATGGCTTCACCTCTAATGGATAGGGCCGAATTCGTACAAAATTTTGAATTGCAGGAATCTGTCTACCATACCAGTGTTAAATTAAAAGACTTACATAAAGCGACCGTCAAGCCTAGACTCCTTTTCTGTGGCAGAATTTAATAGAGTCCATCATGAGTATTTATGTAGATACGTTCTCGGCGCTCCAATATACGAACTATGTACTCGTCTTGGTCCTGAAAACTAAACACAGAATTTGAACTTGCGACGCATTGAAATGTGCAGCCCGATTCTCGCATCGGACAGACACGTCCAGCAAAAGCCGGACATGATATTTAGACCTATTAGATATGAGCTCAGGTTGGCAATGTTTTTAAGGCATCATTGTTCGACGTAGTAATAGAATCTGTAGCACATTTTCGAAACTTAGACTAATACCAATGAACGGGATAGATATGGAATTAATATCGAAAGAACAGTGCGGTTGAGAAGTATGGAACTCTCAAATAAAAATTATTCTATCTTCGACTACAAAATCTCTGATTTACTACGAATTATAACCTACATGGTGGCTCTGACGACTAAGTTAATAGCTATGTTTGATGCACTGATGCGTTTTATGTCCACCAGTGCTACACTGAAAACGCACTGAATATGCTGCTCTGCGTTCGTTGTCGACACTGGTTCGTCACTGGATTTACCCCGAGTATTTCGTCAGTGCAAGAAAAAAGGGCTATCAGAACATTAAATCATCTGATTTGACAATTGGTTATTTTTTATTGCGTTAATTTTGCTTATTGTGCTTATGTTTTTTGGTGTTCGGATAGGTAACTTAATAAAACAACAAACAACAAGTGTAAAAATATACGAAAATTAACAAAATCTGATTTATGTTACATTTTCAATGCATGACAGTTGTCAAGGCATTCTATTTCCGTTCGATGAAATGGGGGTTGCACTGCGTTTTTGGACAACCATGAAAATACACTGACACTAGTCAGTGCACCCTAGGGCTGGTGACATCAAACAAACCTAATGAGATCTTTCTCAATTCACATTGATATCTCCACCCTCAAGAGCTTTTCTTGGGCATCTCCATCTCTTATACCTAACACAATACGATCGCGTATCATTTGATCGGTTATGTTTTCTATGGTACTGTTAAAGTCACTTTTTTTTGTCTGATTAACAATATCAGTAAGAAAATTGTCAAAATGTTCACCAGATTGCTGCACTCTAGAGTGAAATTTAAATCGCTCGTAAATCACATAATTTTTTGGTTGGCAATAAGCATCGAAATGTTCAACAACTTTCACGTGCACTTTTCCATCAGCTTCAGATATATTAAGGGTTTCATAGATTTCTATTGCTTTTTCACCCATTAAATTTAACAGCATTGCGATTTTAACCTCATCTTGTATAGCTTCACCTTTTGTGGAGACTTGCACATATATTTCAAACAGTTTTTTTGAATTTTGTCCACTTATTGTTCACATTTCCTTCGAAACACATGGGTCTTGGTGCCCGAAATTTATCCATCTTAAGGACTAAATAACGCAAGTATAAGTAACTTAATAAAACTTCGCTTCTACTGACTGCGCCATGTTATATCTTGGTGTTTAAATTGTTAATTAAAACGCGTGCACTCACTTTAGCTTACTTAAACTCTTTATTAAGGTCTTTACACTTCAACTTCTTCTTAAAGACTAACTTAAGTACATCAGATAAAGAGATCTTAAATACATGTGTATACGTGTATGTTTACCCATATAATATATGTTATATTGAGCATTTGACCTTAGTGCAATGCGTAATATTTAGGAAGGCCTATTGAAGAGGTGTGAAAGACTTTGAACGAGATCGAGGAGAAATTACAAGCTAAAGGGCCAGTAGCTGAAGATGTGATGAAAAAATTGTACGCGGGTTTTTCAGCAAATGAACGAAATGGCGCTGCAAACTCTAAATTTGACTCAAATATTAAAGTCGACGACGTGACATCTCTTACCTTGGCTCCACTAGGCTCTGCCCATGTTGAAAGATCCTTTATTTTATTCAAGGATTTCCTAAGAGATAATCGCAGGCGATTGTTACTAGAGAACTTCAAAATGTTTTGGGTTGTGCAGTGCTATTACAATGTTAATAATAATGCATTAAAACCTTTATTATTAAATGCCTTTTTTTGCCTTTTTCTGCGGTATAATTTTGCCTTTTTTGGGTTTTTTTGGTCAACAAAATCTGAACCCTGGTAATTACTAACAAACAAAAGTGATTGGTTTCGGACTATGCCATCTCATACCCAATATCCAGTTTGTCACTCCAAGAATGGCAACAGAAGTTTATTGGGCCTGCAAATGACATGGCTATTCATATATGATACTTGACGAATGTTTCGTTCAATTTTACCTAAGCCAAGACTACCATGATAAGGAGAGTCTAGAATTTTGAAAAAAATCGTTTTTTTTTTTGTATTTCATATTTTTAAATATAAGACCTTCAAAAATGTATCCTCCAAACGTTTCCTGAATTATCCTACAGAAAGTCTCTTATACACCATGAATTCTCAGAGCGTCTCTATGTGAAGGTCGTTGTAACCTATGTCTTTAAATGCGTTTTTCTCGAAACTACTTTTTCCAACACGTCTGACACGATTTCTCAACTTCTAATGAACCGATTAACTTGAAATTTGGCACGGATTTATATATCCTTCTATCGCAGGAACTAGAATTATGTAAAAATTTTGTTTTTTACAATTTTTAAAAAATTCAAAGCTTTGAAAAAAGGGCAAACAATTACTATTTTTTCAAACAGCCTCTATTTTGTGAAAAAAAATTTTTTATTTCCGTAGTTCAGGCGATAGCGACATTCTTACTGATTAAGAATCTTTTTGTTGTTTTTGTTCGTAGAAGGGTTGGAATCATGTCAACAAGGACGCCCCTTATTTTTCACCGCCCCACTCTACCAGTCTGTAATTTTTTAAATTTTCAAAAAAAGTTTTTTTTAATTTTTTTTTGTATTGTTCAAAAAGAAGACTGACTAGTAAAAATATACTTAGTTTTTTTTATCGAATTTTAAAAAACACCCAAAATTCGTACCGCTAGACTAGAATACCCCCTTTAGCGTTTCATAGCAAAAAACCTACATATGTATCTAATCTATATGTATGTATGAATTTAGTTTAAGAACAATCAATTTACGTCGAAATCCAAGAACCTGGGTCGCGGAATAGATAATGGCGCCCAAACAAAGTTCGTATTAAAGCACTTGCTCCACTTTTTCTTATTTATCCCTGGACACTAAAATAAGTGAAAAGAAAATTCAATGTTCTGTGATTAGAGGGAATTGGGTTCATTATCGTTTTCGAAATTAAAATAATTAATTTCAATTTCAAAATTTATCATTGCAGTTGAAAAAGAAAAAAAAACCTCAGCTGGGTTCTCGTAATTTCCATGTGCGGAAAAGTACCTACTCAAATCGAAATGAAGCAAGAATCTCCGTGCGTTTTTATTTGTGATGAAAACTTAATGTTTTTTACAGTCAATTCAATTTCTGGTCATGTAACAATGGATTCCCAATGGAGAGAGGAACTTTTCGCAGAACTAAGGAACATAGTCCACTTTTCTAAATAAAAGTAAACATTCATGATTTGATTGTACCTACATATACATATGTATATAGTCATGGTATTCCACTTGGAATACCAAGCAGTACAACAATGATAGGAGTGAGTGAGTAAGAGAGAGAGAGAGGAAACGAGTGTAACGCCAAAGTTTTTAATTAAAACTGTTCGTGAGGTCGGTTATATGGTGGTTGAGGTTGACTGGTTAGTTTGGGACTGGACCTGGTGGCATAACTCTGCCCGAGACTTTAACCATATTCAATGCAAAGTACCACACAGATTTAAAGTTCCAATGCTCCTGTATTTGCTGTCATCGCTTGGTGATCGGAAAGTTAATTAAAATTGCGGTTAAATCAATTTCGGAAGAGAGAAAGCTCGTCAGCATAAAACAGAGAATCAGTAGCATTTCAACGTGCATGCAATTCCTCGCAGGACTTAAGAACCAAACTGATGTATAGGTATACCTATACATATGTATGTGCCTAACCAATTAAACATTTTTTCCTTGATTGGATTTTTTCCCTGCCTTCTTCTAAAGTAAATATTGGTAAAACCGTTTAAGCTGATGAATAAGAATACTCGTGGGTCGTGACCCATGATGGTGGTCGAATGTCCTTTTTCAGACCGTAGGGAATAACAGTTGAAAAATCTTTAAAGGAAAAGCCAATTAAGAAGGGCTTTGCTCCTGGTGAAGGGCGTTGAAATTGAAACATAAGGTGGGCGGATGATGTAAGAAGTGGAAATTACATTTTCAGTTATCGTTCAATATGGAATGTTAACCGAAGGGAGAAGGTGGTAGGAAGCGAGGACGTGACAAATGAAAACTTCTCCAACACTCTGGCTATACGTGTCGATGAAGCTCTGTGGTTAGTAGAGGTGGACCACCTATAGAATCACCCTACAACTATCACATAAGTGGTCACAACTGTACTGAGCAACTATTTGGTGAAGTGTTTGAATAGTTGTCTGTTAGTTGAGGCAGAAATGTAATCAAAAACAAAAATGGGCAAGTTGCCGGGGCCCAAAGATTTGGGACATCTTTGAATAAGAAATGAGAGCAAAAAATTAAGTCTATTTGGTAACTTGCGAATTTGTGCAAATTCGTACAAATTTTAATAAATTTTCACAAATTTTCACAAGTTCCTATTTGATAACTCAAAACAAACCTGCAATAAATCGTAAAAAAGAGAGCCAAATTAGAGAGTCAACGATTTCCCCTCGATTGAGAATCTTGTGAATTCTTACAAATTGTTACACCACCTTTTTCTTCGGGAAAAGTGGGTAAAACCTGTCAAAAAAGCCATCTCTCAGTTTCTATGTATAAATTCGCACTAAATAGGTCTGCTTGGTAACTTTTTTTTGGTCAAGTAGGCCAACGCTGGCAAATAATATATAATTTGAAAAGTGGGGAAAATCCTCTCAGAGAGTGGAAAATTCGTAAGAAAGTAACCAAACGCGTTGAACCACATTTAGTTCAACAATGAATTTATGACAGCTAATTTCAGTGGCAAAAACTGCCAAATGGCTTGTTTCACAGCGTTAGCCCACTTCACCCAAAGAAAAAGTAGGTGTAAGAAAATAATTCGTAAGGCTCTCAGTTGAGGGGAAATTTATGACACTCTCATTTGGCTCTCCCTTTTTAACATTTTTACGAATCTTTTTCGTTAAGAAACAGGAATTTGTCAAAGTTCGTACGAACTCCAAAGTTACCAAACAGACCAATTGAAAAGCGAATGTGTTACCAGTGTCAGTTTACACCCACAAAATGTCAAAAAAGTAATTCAACGCGTTTGGAAACTTTCCTGTAAGTTTTCCTCTCTCTCTCTCTGAAAGAGTTTTCGCGCTCTTTTAAATACTGACATGTTTTACCCACTAACTTGACTACAAACAGCTCCCAAATAGACCTCTTTATTCAAATCGGGGCGAAGCTTTATCTAGGTCATCAAACCAAAATTGGGAATCTGGGACGGCATTTAAACACATCTGTCCAGTGCGCCAAATTGATCAGCCGCGGCCCTGGTATATTAGCTTAGGTATTCTGGACTATGACTATGTTAGGGTCGAGCGATGTTTTCCAATGACGCCATATTCAACACTACACTCAGAAAAAAATCCTATGATATCAATGATTTTTCCTATTACTTTAATAGTTTTTTACTATTAAAATTGGTCAATGGGATTCGTACTTTAAAATTAATACTTTCAAAACTATTATATCAATACTGTACTCGTCCTATTATTTCAATGCGATTGTCATTTTAAATTTATGGTATGTCCTATAAATCTTTAATAGTATACAGTATTAATTTTTAACATAATTTATATAATATTAAAAATAAAAAAAATAAGAATTAATATTACAAAACTTTTAATATTTTTTTACTCTGAACACCCTTTCTCCATTACTCAGAAGATACAAGTGAATTGGCGGTCCGTCAAATTCGAGAACTGAGTGCAATGACAATGAATTGGTGCTTTTACCTACAACGTATGCCTGGAAATGCTCACTAAAGTAGTTAACATTCCATTGTCTACATATGAAGTAAATATCAGACTTACATACAAGTATAATTTGTTCGATTTCATAAAGCAAAATGAGATTCATATCAGATTTGGTTAAAAAAAAATGTTTCTTATAAAATTTTCCAAACAAACCTTTGAAATTATAATTGACGCACTTAACACAATAGGATATACACAACACTTATATATGTAGGTACTGCACAATAAATTCAAAAACGGTCGAAATTCAAGAGCACAACTTTACGTTTTGAGTCCTTCGCGCCGAATGAAAAATATAAGGAAAACTGCGTAGTCGAGATGGTGGTAGCGCACAGTTTTAATAGGAAAACTGTTTACTTCAATAGTATATCCACATGAAATCAATAGTATATCTTATTGAAAACAAGACAAAACGTGTTATAATAGTATTATACTATTAAACCAATGTGATCAACTTAATATGATGGTACTATTAATAATTTACTACTTCGGGTTATTAAAATAATAGGACCATCTTATTGATTTAATAAGAGAAATAATATCAAATCTATAGTATATCTGTTTGGATTAATTCTGTATACTTTTAAAATAATAATAATGTCTATACTATTAAATCAGTAATACGCACAACTATTGATTTAATTAGAAAACTATTAAATATATAGGAAAACACTATTAATAACCGTACTATTAAATCAATAACTGTCCTATTAAAATATTAATAGGACATTTTTTTCTGAGTGTATAAAAACTTTTAGATTGTTGGGGCATCATTAAAGAAGTTCAGGATTGTAGGATTGAACCTCCATACCCAATACCCAACATTTAAGGAATTGACTAAATCAAGTTAAGGTACTAACCTAAATTTCGTCAGGTTAAAGATTGCTAAAGGCTTCCTGTTATACGGAGATTTAGACTCTTTTGACTGAGAGTGACGAAAGTGCACAGTTGGTGGTTGATATTACCTAACAGTTTGATGATCTGCGATCTCAATTGGCGGCGATTCACAAAAATATACACTCCCATGCACTTGAATAGGGACAAGATTTTTTGGTTAACTTTTGCGGTTTTCCAATAAAAATATATTCCTGTACATGTGTCTCACTTTTTATTGGAAAACCGCTAAAGTTAAACAAAAAATCTTGTCCCTATTCAAGTGCATGGGAGTGTATAACTGTCAAAATATGACAGAAAAATACTCAAATATGGCAGTCCTAAGATCTATAACTTCTTTTGAAAACTTCACGTCTTTTAAGACTACAAGTTGGCAGTTTGTCTGTTAATAAAATGTTAACACCCAAAAAACACTTTCCAAAGGTGACACAAGTAACCAGCTATTGTACGTAACCACAAAATAAACGTCGCTTTGATTCAAGTATTATAGTATTATTCTCATCACTGCAGCGGAAGATAGCCAACTCACCGTTATCCTTATCTTCACTTGAAAGTTTACCTTTGTGAATATGTTTGTGCCGACTTCATACTGATGCGCCGCAGAAAATTGCAAAACTTATCCTCACTTAGCCAGGTCAAGTTTTGAGTTCGTAGACTAAAGCATTCATTCCATCGTCGAAACGCCAGCTAACTAAAAATAAACTCCTCCATTGTGTGGCAAAACTTTTAGACTCCTCAAAACTATTTATCTCCTCTATTGAGTGTTTAATTTACACCCAACCAGACGATGGCTCGCAACCTACATTCACGTCTGCCTCGGTCCATACATTTGTGAAATATTTTAAGAAATGGAAGATTATTCCGGAAATTATGTTGGGCGGTTTTTTTTTGTTTTGCTTTAAAAGCTCCCAACACGATTACATCACCAGCATTCGTCGTATTTCGTCACATCGTCCACTTTCGTTGTTGCAATTACCCGTACAAGTACTCGGCAAGAGGTGACCCATTGCAGAGCAGACCATTGCCCACCCGCAAAAGAATTTCAAACACTGAACCTACTCGTGTATTTAATTTCTCCCTTTTTCTGAAAAACATTCGTCCTAAATATTCACTAAGGCATCCTTCTCATTTCAATTCTCCACTTAAATTTTTAATTAAATAACGCTAGTGTCCAACAGCAGACGAGCAAGGATAAGGACGAAGCTGGGAAAAAATGGAAAAAAAATCCCTTCGCCCAGCAAGTGAAAAACCTAAATCCAGGCTTACGAAAGGATAAACAATAACAAACCAGACGTATAGCATATAGCAAGGCAAAAGGGGATTATGTCATTGGGCAGGACATGCTCGGAAGGGGACGCTATGCTATGATGATGATGCAAGGCTAGATGGATGTGAATAGAGGATGACTCCATGCCAGCAGAGTTGGAGCTGCAATGTTGTTATTCGGTCCAATTGTGCTGTTGGTAAAATAGCATTTGCTTTGAATGCGATATATACATAGTTCCATACAAATTCGTTTATCCTTATTTAAATGTTGGGATTGTTTACAAAAAAAAAAAAGAGAAAAAAATCAAAACAAAAAAGTGTGTGTTCCCTTCTTTTGTTTGGCATTTCTGTACAGTAAAAAGTCGCTCGATTTAAAGTCCTTGCTACTTGGCCGAGATTATACTTTAAAAATAAAAACTGCAATTAAAAGCAATGACACCTATCAATAGGCCTTTCGCTCTTAAATCAACCCTATTTGGTATTTAACTCACATCTCCTGAGGGAATCGAAGTAACTTCTCCTACACATCGTTCTTCATTTAAAGTTCAACATTCCGATTCCTTTGGAGTAAAGGATCGCAATTAGAAAGTTTGTTTCGCGCGTTATTTGCTTGCGATGGTTTTAGCAATGTATCGTGTATTTCGCCTAAAAGTAGACAACATCCGCACCCACACGCCCACAAAAAAGGGTTTGGGGTTTCAGTTTCAGTTTGCGTAAAAAGGATTACTGGAATTTTTTTTTTATTCATAAACCAGAAGAGAATCATCTTGTTTCGGGTTTGATGGTTCTTCTCCGGGTTTGGATTTTCTCGCTTTTAATGTGTTTTCAAAGGCAAAATGTAAAATTACTTGTAATGTCCTTGCGGAGGAGAAAATCGCTTGAATCATGGCGCGTCTAAATGCCAATAGACCGAAGGAGGAACAGATGGAAAAGGGAAATGAAAATATCCTTTTTGTTGTTCATCGCATTAGATTGGTTTAAGCGTTTTTTTCCCTCCTTTTTTGTCCTTTTTTTTTTGGTAGAATTACAACACATTCCTTTCTTTTGCTTGCCTTCTATGTTTGTTTTCTAAAAACACAGTTTGGCTATTGTTTTCGTTCTTCTTTTTTTTTGTTGTTCTCGTTTGCTGACAGGACAAAATAATAAGAATATTTCTAGGCCATGGTTAGGGAAAATGAACAGAGAAAAAAAACAGAATCTCCATTCCGCAAAATGTTGAGTGCAAAGTTATGAGAATGGTAAAAAGTATAAACAACAACAAAAAGTGCTTACAGTTTTCTTTTATTTTTCATTATTATTATTATTACATACCTAGTGGTTTAGTGTGCGTATGTGTACAGCTAGGGTGTGTTTTTTCACTCGTAGTAAAATGAGTCATATGGAAGAGGAAATTTTTTTTCGCAAAAGTCCTTCAGCGCACTTTGTTTTTATTAGATTCGAGTTAACAAAACAAACGTCTTTTAGTCTTAATAAAACACTTAAACCTGGTTTTTACGGTACCTACCAAAAGTTTTATTTTCAAACTTTACGGAGTGTAGGTTAAAAGTGAGCAGACAGTCGTTAGAATAGTCGTTCGGTATGGCGGAAATGTTTACAAAACTGATATTATTTTGCGTGAATTTGCACAGGGATATGTGACAACTAAAGAACTTTATCGAATTTATAAATACCAACACAATTTTTTTTTAAATTGAAACTCCGGTACTCAGGTAACAAGTAATACCTAGTGAGGACATAAATATTGTTAAAATAGGTACAAAGAACTAAACGTACCCAAATATTGACATTTGGAATTGAATTACATATGTATGTAATGTTATGTTACTCATCTGTTAAAAAAATGTAAGTTGTTAGTTGTTTCGCCATGGAGTGGAACTATAAAGACGAATGTTCGTTTATCTCTGCCTTAGATTACTGGAGATTCAAAAGACCGCCCACGTTCTGGGCGACGGCGATCAGTATGAACAGTTGAGGCCATCAATGCTGTAAGGGCAAGAATAATAACAAATCCACAAAGAAAAAAAAATCATGGCTCGGGAGATGGGGTCAATAAGTCGTATTATCAATAAAGACTTAGGCCTTGGAGCCTACAAACGTCGTACAGAATAGCTACTCACAGTAAATCTTAAACGGAATAGAGTCAACAAATCAAAGCGACTACTTTTGAAATAAGCTAACAACCTTTACAGAAAAAGTTCAATAAGTAGAATGACAGGACTTATGTCCGGTCATCTGGTGACGTTTCACAACTGATTCCACGAGAAAGGTCATCATCCAGCGGCAGTCATGGTTTGGTGGAATGTATCCTACGACGGGGTAACATACCTCCATTTTTGTGAAAAGGGGGTTGGCACCGTGGTGTAGTAGTTGGTGAGTTGGACTACAACGCAATGGTGCCCCGGTTCAATCCCACCCCGGGTCCAACATCTAAAAGTTTTCTCACGGTGCCACCTCTTTCGAATGTCTGACAAGCAATCAAAGAGTATCATTTGTCAATGACCTACAGTTCTTTGGCGAATCCGAACGGCTGAATGCTTGTCAGACATTCGAAAGAGGTGTCACCGTGAGAAAACGTTTAGGTGTTTGCTGGGATTGAACCCGGGCAGCATTGCGCCAGTAGTCCAAAGCACTTACCACTACACCACGTGCCGACCTACTGTCCACTTATCAAAATATTTAAAGCCTGCAAGTGCTTGTTGATAAAGAAACGTCAGAAATAGCATCAAATTTACACCTGTCTGCCAGTCTGTCAGTGATTTATAGTAGAAGTTTGTCAAATGGAGCACTATTATTATTGAATGTACGCTTTACCATTTAATGTCATTTATTTGGGCATTGATTCGTAAGCAAAGATCCGAGTTAACTTATTACAAAATAATTTTTTTTAAATATAAATGTTTTTTTTATGTTGGTACAACTTCTCTTGATGTCATAACATGAATTTTTTGAAAGGTACACAGGTACAAGTTAAAAACTAGAGGAACGGCACAAAAACATTGAAAACAGTGTTTTAGCAAAGATGATCCAAAGATAAAAGTTTTTTTATTTTTGCAATAGTATACTGAAGGACGAAACTCTTGAATGTATATGGCGGTAACATCCTGAAAGTCGAATATTTGCAAAAGATGTCGCTTGAACTTGGAGCATCATATAGTATAAAAGTGACATCTGTCTTTAATAACTTTAATTGCAAGTTTATTGATTGTTAGTCCAAAGAGACAGCTGTCAAAAATAATACATAACTTTGTTAGCTATAACAAATATAATACTGACATTTCGTAGTCCTAGCAGCCATTTCCATATTTAACCGCTACATAAGAGGTATGCTTTATGTACCTAACATATGTATTTCTACCTCGCTTATTTCCCAATCTTTCCTTATTTACCGAATCTAATTTCCTTGTCTAATCTTTTCGAAATTAATTGAATTAAAATGTAAAATAAAAAATTAGAATCTCAGCAAACTGTTGCCAAATTCTGGAATGTGTTGTCAGCCGCCAGTTTTCTCGTTTTCTTAAATAAAAAAAAAAAAAAAACTTCTGGCATTTAATCAAGAATATGGATACAAATACTCGTACTGTCCATTAAAATCACTTTGAAAACTCCTTCTACAGAAGCTATTATCTTTTCGCTTCCATTATATTCTGAACACTGCCGTTTTAGGTCAAGAGTTCCTATACTTACCAAAGTTGCAGGTACAAATGTGGGCACAGTTTCGAAATTCCCCACCGTTATGGTGTATGAGTGTAGCAGGAAGTAGACACCCAAGAACAGCACCCCTAAAAGGCATGAGAATCCTCCGCAAATCAAACACCACACCACATACTTCTTGATACCGGTAGAATGTGGTACTGAAAAAGAGAAAAAGAAAAACTATTAGTTTTGCCAATTTTTTGTACCTTTTATTATACGTAATTGTTTAATCAAACAATTTCTTTTTATACATACTAAAATGTCAACAAAACGGTTAACAGTTAAAAACGATGGGACATTGTTAAATGTGTATACCCTCTCTCCGCTGTCACAGTCACTGTGGGATTGTGGGTAATTATGGGGAAATGCAAAAATGCTACCTCTATATCCCTAATTAGAAGGAAACATTGCAATCGCAATTTGAAAACAAAAAGAGATTTCCTACACTGGGTGCAATGGCTGGCTGCATTCAGTCGACGAAGAGTCGTTTTCCACTAATTGCACTGCAATTATATGGAATTATACTTTGGCTATAAAAAGGTTCATCATTCAAAATGATTGCCATAGAAAATACACTGTATACGAGTATCTAATTGTTTTGAATAAAACATTATTAAATGAGGTTCAGTATGCTTTATTTTGCCTTGGCAAATGGAAAAAGGATGGAATTAATTTTAAAGCTATTAAGATTTGCGAGATTGTTTTCTTTTTTTGTGTGTCCTTATAATCGAATTAGGAGTAATTATTTCTCTATTACGGATACGATTTCAGACTTGGAGGGACATCATTTATATAGTTTTTCATCTAGCTTAAGATTTTTGTCGCCAGTTGAAATGGTTTTGTGTCTGATTGTATATCAATTAACTTTTATAAAAGGGACGAATCCTTGTAACAACTTCGCACATTGTTATTTGTATCATTTGTTGCATAAGTTTCATGGTTGGTATCAATGAATCGATGGAAATGAACATTGAATCTATTGTTGAATACTTTCAGGGTTGATTGCATCCATTATCCATTGTCACTATATAGTAGTTACGAAAGGAAACTCGAAGGACATTCATTCAAACTGGTCGCGATAGCAATCACTATAAGAGTGAGGTTATGTTGGAGTAGGTATACATATCTACATATGTATATTTTTGTTAGTTAGTCATTGGTCAATGACAAATGCATAAGAACTAAGAACTCACAAGCGCCAAGAAATATACTCGTACATACATATGTCACTCGATGCAATCAGATACCGAACTTTCAAAAATAAATATAAATACATATTAGGCGTGTTTTTTTTTAATCCATTTAGGCTTAGAAAAAATGTTCCATGTTAAATACATAACAACTAAGACTATAAATTTACGAAATCTGAATAGTATTCCAAGGTCCTTACGGAAACATGGATTCCAAAGAGAAAAAAATTAACAAAACGGAAGCTAAAACTAATGATTAGTCCATCATTTTATTATTTCTTTAACCCTAGATAGATAACCTACGTCGAATCGACGTAGTCAATTTTTGAAATTAAATGGAATTCGCGCATATAGGGCATCACTGCGCTCGCCGTTCTAGCGAACTCAGACGACCAAAAGAGCTTACTTTTCATTATTTCATAGCACAATGGTATGTTAAGTAATACATTACCCTTTTAAGCAACATATTATATACACAATCCAAAATATGTGCTTCCATACATATGCACGTCGAATCGACGTATGGTTATCTTTAGTGTGATTTGAAATATGGTTATCTTTCTAGGGTTAAAAATGTGTGCTCAAAGATTTCTTTTATATTAGGCGTGTTTTTTTTCAAATCTATATAGGCTTAGCGGAAAATGAGAAAAAAAAACGCTGAACAGTGACTTGGCAGGACTATGCTAATTGACGTTTGACAGTTTCACATCGGTATTGTTTTCATTGAAAGTAAGGCCGGTAGTTATCAAGCGCTCATTAATAAGTTGGTGGATAGAATTTTTTTGTCAAATTTAATTCAATTAAATAGTAAAATAAGGAACATGTTCACTTAATTCATTATAATTTTCTTTTCCTTGTCGGATAAATTCGTATTTCTTTCTTTTCTACCCATTTTAAAATGAACAGAACTAATTTAAATTTGAAATGACAGCAGAGTTCGGTTGATAGCTACCGGCCTTCATATTTCTCCCTCACTTTCATGTCATATTTGACATTTCGATAGAAATTTCGATAACTATTGACGAAAAACAGTTTGGTAGCACATTTTTCTATCCAGGCTAAGCACCTAAGACTGTTGTTAGTGTAAATAACGTGGAAAACATTTTCTAAGCCTATATAGTTTTGAAAAAAAAACACGCCTATTTATGAATTTAACGAATTTGACAGCAGATATTAAACTGACAAATGTCAATTATCATAGTGCTGCCAAGTCCCTGACAAGCGTTTTTTTCCTCATTTTTAGTTAAGCCTATATAGATTAGAAAAGAAGCACGCCTATTGCAGAAGACGACCATTGACATTTATTATAAAGGTATAAACGTCTACAAAAGTCAAAAACGAGACACAAACACTCTAACGTCAAACAGCACTGTTGAAGTGTTGATCTAAAAACTTATTTGTTCTTGGTTTTCCCTTTCGTAATTTTTTTATTTTTAATCCTTTTCATTGGCAAAGTGAGTCTGCCATTATTTCCCAATTGTTCCGCATTGCAACTGACATTCAGAAACATTTGCAAAAAGTTCGAACTTGGAGACTTCTTGAAATTTATTTTTTTCCTTTTTATTTCACAAGTGTTTACACGTAGGAAATATTTATTTTACTTTGCAAACTGGCTCAGAATGGCACATGTGGTGAACTAATCTTCATTTATTTCAAATAAAGGCAAACTCATAAATACAAGACTTCACCAAAAGATTATCACTGAAGTTAATTAACTTACACGCAACTTGCCACTTGAGGTGATAAATTTTAAAAGAAATAACCTATCTTATACAAAATGATCAATCACCAATGTCTTCTGCATACCATAGGAAACTATGTTTCATCTGACTCATCTTGTTGAAACTATTTTAAAGGTGATTAAAACTCTCTCTGCATATTTTTGGAATGACTGGACGTCTGTTGTAATGGGCATGGATTCATTATCCATATCGCTCACATTTGCCCAGGGAAGATTCAAAATCATTTAATTTTGGCCTGCTACATACTATGTACCGCATGTACTTTCACTGGTCCTATTTCCTAACTTAACACAACATATTCAGTTATACTTTAACCGTTTTCTAAAGTAGAACCACTATAAATATGGACTAGCAACGACATCATTGAATATGGGTCGAGCAATTTCATGTTGCAGTTCATGGGAGATAGCTGCCATCTACGCTCTAAAGAAGTCCTTAACGCAAAGTAAAGCCTCGCTCCTCACGGGTCAAGTCACTAATGGAAACTGGTCTTGTTAAAATAAGAGACGAATACCTATTTTAATGTGTGAAAACAGTCGAATTGCATGCCAACTTTTTTTTTATTATTTTTTGTTTCATTATTTTTATGGTCACAGCAGAACATTTTAGGTCATACACATCGTAAATAGCAAGTTATAGTTCCTTGACAATAAACGGCTGAAAAAAAAAACACACAGCTGTCTACTCAAAGTGGTTAATCTGAGAAATCTGAGTTCACATAGAGCATATTTTAACCAGGTACACTGAGTATGTATGAATGGCCCATAACATTGTTCTGTTCGTTGTGTATTGGGGGAGATTTATTTGCTTATTGACCCGGTAGTTGTCGGCTCAATTGCCAACCGGTAAGTGTCCGAGAAGGTTCAATATGTTGTAGGTACAGGAGCCACATGTACCATTAATCCTTAAATTTAAATCCAACAGCGACTATTGGGAACGGAACATAGCCTCTCCACGAGTTGTTATTCATAGCAGAACTCATGGCATGCTTGGAAAATGGCTAGTGGAGAGATCATAAGCGGGAAGTCAGATTTGGCATTACCTGTCCTGTCCTGATTTTTGGCTTACCATCGATGGCTTGCCAGGAACTGTCACTTTCGCTGAAGTTCTTATAATGGAAATAGTTGTGCGTTAAATGAAATGTCAAGACATTAAATGCCCACACAACAAAGTTGGACATATGTTCCCTCATATTTTTTTGTACTTGTCATTTACATACATCTACGCTGGCTCGTGGAGACTTGGTATAAATATTTAATCTGATCTCCAGGAGCATCAGCTCCTTTTGTGGAACTTGCAATACATGGCGAAGGTGAAACGGTTTTTCAATAGCTATTATTGTATGTCCGAACTTAACAGCTTATTGCTCTGACGTTTCAAGTGGCAACACTGTAATTTTTTAACGTTTCTGTCCTCTCATAACCATGGAGCGCTACACCATTAAACAAAACGTCGAAATTATTAAAATTTATTATAAAAATGGGCTCTGAAGCACTTGGAAACGAATTCCAATTTTGAAGCAAATGTGATGAAGCACACTTTTCCTTGAACGGCTTCATGAACAAACAAAATGTCTGCATCTGGAGTGAGAATAATCCACAACAGTAAGAGTCTCCATTGCGTCTGGAGAAATTTACTGTTTGGTGTGGATTTTGGCCAAGCGCGTCATTGGACCCTACATCTTCCGAAACGAGAATGGCCAGATGTGACTGTGACAGTCAATAGCGAATGGTAACGGGCCATGATAATTGACTTTTTGTGGTCTCAATTTGATGACATGGATGTGAACGACATGTGCTTCCAACAAGACCGTGCAACGTGCGATCTTGGCATCACTGGATCCAAAAACATGTCGAAGTGTTCCCTTAGTCCCGACGTTATGATGTCGCACTTTGTCCCAAGTTCCGTCAGTTCTTTGATGCCTGTAGTCACTTCGGATAACCATACTTCAAACGAATCCTTTTCTTTCAACTGCATTGATATGGAAGTTGTTTCAAATGCCGTTCGCTCTGTCAAATCCGATGCCGTAGGTCCTGATAATATGTCACCAAAGTTTATTAAACTTATTTGGCCTATAATTGCAAGATATGTACTACATATTTTTAATGTGTGCATTTGTAGTAGTACTTTTCCGTCACACTGGAAGGTAGCTAAAATCATACCTATTCCAAAAAAAGCGAGTCCTACCATTCCAGCAGACTTCAGGCCTTCTGCCCTATCTATCGAAAGTTTTTGAAAAAATCATTCATAGTCAAATGCTTATCTACTTAAATAACAACAAT
This sequence comes from Brachyopa scutellaris, assembly GCA_949775065.1. Lineage (NCBI taxonomy): Eukaryota > Metazoa > Arthropoda > Insecta > Diptera > Syrphidae > Brachyopa > Brachyopa scutellaris. The sequence goes on from OX459113.1 coordinate 109,653,235, forward strand.
ATGATCTCTGTCTGGCAATCAGGCTTTCGAAACAAACATAGCTGTGAATCAGTAGTCATTAAAGTCACTACCGACTTACGGATGGAGTTTGATTCAGACAAAATTGGTCTATTGTTGTTGTTGGACTTTTCGAAGGCTTTCGATAGTATTGATCATGCAATTCTTTTATCAAAATTGAAGAATAAATGCAATTTCTCTAGTACTGCTCTTCGTTTTCTGTATAACTATCTCAGAGACAGGGTTCAAGAAGTAAATACTGACAGCGGAACTTCCAGACCAGTTATTATAAATACAGGGGTCCCACAAGGCTCAGTACTGGGACCACTACTATTTTCACTGTATATTAATGATCTCCCGGATTCTGTAAGTTCCTGCAATATACAAATGTATGCAGACGACGTCCTGATTTACCTTTGTCGTTCTGTAGGGCTGATGGAAGATCTAGTGGCAAGGAGATGAATGAAGATCTAGCAAGAATTCAACTCTGGTCTGATCTCAACAAACTTAAACTTAACCCCTCTAAGACTCTAGCAATGTTATGCTCAAGAAGAGAATTGAAGGCTTCAGAATTTCCCTGCATTGTTCTTAACGGTGAAATTATTCCATACGTTGATAAAGTTAAATATCTGGGTTTTACGTTAAACAACAAGTTAAGCTGCTGTGACGCCATTTCGACAACAATTGGGAAAATATACTCTGGTTTGCGCAGCTTAAGATGCTCTGCCTGTCTCCTTCTACCGAACATGAAACTGCGTCTAGTTAAAACCCTTATTATGCCCTATTTTTTGTTTAACTGCTCTGTATATGCCACATTAGACTACGAATGCAAACGCAAAATAAATGTAGCATTCAATGACTGTCTCAGATTTATTTATAGCGTTCCGAGATATACCAGTGTCTCATATTTCAAAACTTCTCTTTTAGGCATCTGTCTAAATGATCACTATGACTTTCGTAACTTGCTCAAACTCCATGCAATTATTCATAACCATTGTCCTGTGTATCTGAACGAAATGCTACGATTTGCCCAATCCGGTAGGGGTCTACGTTTAATCTTACCCCGATTCGCACACACTATTGCTGAGCGATCTTTCTTTGTAACAGCAATTCGACTGTGGAATATACTTCCGGTTGAGTTGCAGAGAATAGGCTCATTGACCGAATTTCGGAGGAGGTTATTTTCTCACATATCAAACACTAATTGAAGCCACATAATATCTATTCCCTTATCCTAAGCCTAATTATCATAGCTTTTTTTTTTTTTTTTTATTATTTTGCCATTTGTTTATCTTTTCTTCTTTATTCTAGTTTTTTTTTTCTCTCGCTTTTTCTTTATATCTTTAACATTAATTTTTAAAATTTTTTATTTTTTAATTTTAACTTGAACTTTGTAAATGCTATCTTGATACTTATTATTAGATTTTAAAATCTAGAAGTATTTTGTTAAATAGAAATGAATGAATAATAAATAAATAATAAATAAATAAAATAAATATATCGGGCGTCACATCGGAGTTGTTGCAAGCAAAGTTCCCAGAGCGCATTATTTCCAGAAGAGGCGATGTGATCGTGCTCAGATCATGTGCATTAACGACATTCCGATTTTTTGAAGTGAAATTTCTTATGTCGAAACTCAAATGAAACGAAAATATTCACAGAGGGGAATAAGCGCCCGGGGTGGGGGACACATTCGGACGGATAAGCGATAGTAGTGAGTGGGAAAAAGAAAGTGGATAGCGCTACCGCTACAGCCTAAGCCCTAAACTACTCAACCGATTTTAACAAATAGAGTGTTGTTGGATTCGATTTGACCCGGAGAGTATCCTAGGTTATATCACGTCATAGAAACATTCAATACGGCTAATACCCGAAGATGGCGGGTGGCCGTTATCTTTACGACTTTCTTAATATGGGTATCAACTGAAAGGGTTTGACAATACGCTAAGTGACGTCATTCGGAATTCAACATGGCGGTCCACCAAGATGGCGGATTACCGTTATCTTCTCGACCTCCTTAATATGTGTATCAAATGAAAGGGTTTGACAATACGCTAAGTGACGTCATTCGAAATTTAACATGGCGATCCACCAAGATAGCGTACTACCGTTATAGTTATAGTTTCACTTCTACCGCGTGTGACTGACACACAAAAATTTTTCCACAAACCAAGAATAATTGATCCATTGGAGAACAACATCATTCAAACTATTGATGAGATCCAGCCCGACTTATGCAACAGAGTCATACAAAATTGGACCTCTCGGATCGAATCCTATAAACGAGGAGGCTTTGAAACATAATGGTACTGAATACACTTTAATCCACAACAAAGGTTTCTGTCATGTCTTACACACAACTCTTTTAATTCAATTTAAAAGCTAAGTCAAGCTTAATAACAAAAAAAACCCTCTGTTTGATGTTCTCGTGGCTATTTTGTCCTTTCTGTTTATGTGGTTCTAGACTTTGTTCCTTTCAACCAAGACCATAAGCCGTGAGATTTAAGTTATAATCCAACAGCGAAAGGCGACATGCTTACGCCAACCAATCGCTGTTTTTCCATTCCTCTTAGGGAAATGAAATCAGTCGTCGAAGCCGTTAATGCTTTGACTTAAAACAATTTTCCAAAGTTATACGGATCGAGGCATTATGTTCAGTTACCACTCCAAAGCATCAAAGAACCAGAAAGCTTTCTAATGGATTAAATAAATCCCTATAACGTCCTTCTCGTTTCTTGTAACAATTTTCCTTTTTTTTTTCAAAAACCACAATAAACCTTGGGTCAAGGACGATTTATATCGTTCGTACACAGAGACACAGTTCCACACACACATGCCAGCATTAAACTGAATATACATATGAGCAAAATACAATACAACACTGTGTGGTAAAAACAAAAGGACTTCTCCCCTTTCCTGATAGCCTGAGGAAATGGATATAATAATGATTCTCATATTTCAAGATGACAGCGGCGCGACGGGGTGAGTTGGTATACAAAGAGTGACAAAGTGAAACGAATCTCAAATCCTCCACACACCAGGAGAGGTGTTCAAGTATCGCATGACTAATTCATCATCATCGTATTCTATGAGCCATGCCAAATGATACCGGAGACGGTGAACAAGTAAGTCGATTGGATCAAATTATAATGCTGAAACAAATGTAAGAGAACGCCCCCATCCCCGAGGAGTGTCCTCATACTGACCTGCTGACGGTGGACGATGTGGATCCGTTGGCGGCACCCATGTACATGGCGGTGGCACACTGTACTGCACGAATTGCATTACTGGATATCCATGCATTTTCACTGAATCCTTTTTGAGTCACTTGTTCGATTACCGAATGAATGTGTAACGCACGCTTAATTAAGCATCACCCGCGTTCTTTTCAACTTCTTCAAGCCATTAAGCCACGTGCTCACTTTGAACAGACAGAATGGGATTTGAGATTAATTTATATATTTTTTTTTTTTTTACTTTTACTTTAATCAATAATTTCCACCCTTAGCGGAAATACAGAGGAAAGGAAAAACAACATCATTTACGCGTCCGTATGGAAGCGCTTGTCACAAATGAACCTCTACCATCGCCATCACCGCGCGAACGCTATCGGGAATATTCGCCTGACTATCCTCCCACGCTAAAGATGCCTCCACGGAATGTTATCTCCAAAAGCTTCACTTGTTTTTTGTTTTTTTGTTGGCGACCTCATGTAATGGAATTAGTTTCGTCCTTTGTCCTGGGTTTGGTTTCTGCAACTTTGTTTACCTTTAGAGTTGTCGATTTTTTTTATACCTCGTCTGGGTAAACACATAAATTGCAAAATTACACAAACGGGGGACAGAGGATGAAGGCGAATATTTCGAGTTCCAAGGAAAAAAAAGATACGTACGCGTATTTTGTTTATATTTGCGTTTGGCAGCAACTCTCTTCGGAGTCGTTCTCTTTTTCGTTTAAAAATTTAAGGCAAAACAGAGAAAAAGCTTAAGGAGACAACGCTACACTGGAGGACGACACTGATGCGATGATGGCGAATTGTCAATGGGTGATGGGTATGAAAATGTGATGGTATCCAAAGGAATTTGCACAGCCCACGCGTGGATATTTTACCACTTTAATCACTTTTCTCTAGTTTTGCACATTATTTTCATTATATCTAACTTTTTTCACACCACAGAAAAGGACCTCTTTATTCTGATGTATCTAAGGATATTTTATTATATTTTCACAACGACCCGCACGATAACCGTCGTCCGTCCTTTCGAAATGGCACTCGTCAAGACAGTGACTAATAGCTGAGTTCCTTCGGGATGTGTCACACACAAGCCTACACAGGACACTGTTCTCTCTCTTCTCATATGAAAGCTGGGAGCAAAAGCTTAGGCATGTACGAGGGTTGCATTTCCTTGTGAATTGTCACCCTGTGCTGCTGTGTCATGCGCAGGTGTTTGATAAAACAAAAAAAAAATAAGGAAATTCCCCCAGAGTCGATTTTACAAGATGGCATTACTGAAATACCATCACGCAAAGTGCAAACAGGCAGGCGGCAGCAGGTGTCAAGCAGTACCAGGAGAGAAGTGTATATAACTTGTGTGAGCGATTACCGCTTTAAAATGCTAAACAGAGTGTAAGGTCAATGCATTAATGCATTAGGGAGAAGCAGGATGGTTTTCAAGTTCGAGACAAGTCCTTTTTCTTTTCTTTTTGTTTTTTGGTTAAAGAAATATGGAAATATTGTAGTTTGGTCATCAGTGGCGAAGAGACTTCCCTTCCATTTATGGAGAGTGGGTACGTTTATAGTGAAGAAGTGAATTTATGACTTTTGTAGTTCAAATACTTCTTGGAACAGGTACTGTCAGATATTTAGAATCTCTTGTTTTTCAAAAATAATTCTAAGACCCTCTTAAGCTTTTGTGAGTACAAAGATCCACTCACTTTTTCTTCGTGATGACTAAGAATGAATAAAGTCTCCTCGTGAATTCCCAAATTTAACTAAACAAACATGTTTGTTCCATTTTTTATTTTTTTATTTTTGTAATTTTAAACTCCAAGTAGAGGGCTTTCGTTCCTACATGAGTATGGAAATACTGAACCACTATAGCAGGGTTGCCAATACGGGATGTTTGGGAAAAAGAGTTTGTCTTTTCAACATTTCTTTGTCATTTGTCCTTCCTGGTAATTTCTCAGTCCCAAACTCAATTTATAAAAAATTGAGCGATGTAAACGCTCTCTTGATCGTTTTAAAAGTGAACGCACTATTTAAAATATTTGCCATGTTTACATAAAAGGAAACGAAAACTTCAGCTGCATCAACAGCAGACTGGCGATAAAAAGTGGATCCATTACATTACATTACAATTCCAAGCCCAGAAAGTCATAGGTTAAGCTCGGCCAATCATTAACTTCAACGGCGAAGCCAAATATCCATGGATCCAAACTCATGCTTTGTATTTAGTGGGATCAGAAGGCGCAGGGACATGTAACTCCAGGGGACATATATCCATTATGGACTTATGTCCCACACAAGGGGGACATAAGTCCACAATTGTATTAATTGTATTAAGTTAAAATTTGGGTTTATGTCCCATCTGACATGTTTTGTTTTAAAAGAAAAGCTGTACCTGTTGCACGCTTAAAATTTGAGAAAAAGAAGAGTTAAGTAAAATAAGATTTTGTTTATGAGCATTTAAGAAAATAAAAGTAAAAATTTGCGCGAATTTATACTTTTATTTTCTTTAATTCTCATAAACAAAATCTTATTTTACATAACGTTTCTATTTAAATTTGCGAATTTATACTTTTTTTTCTTTAATTCTCATAAACAAAATCTTATTATACATAACGTTTCTATTTAAATTTGCGAATTTATACTTTTTTTTCTTTAATTCTCATAAACAAAATCTTATTATACATAACGTTTCTATTTAAATTTGCGAATTTATACTTTTTTTTCTTTAATTCTCATAAACAAAATCTTATTATACATAACGTTTCTATTTAAATTTGCGAATTTATACTTTTTTTTCGTTAATTCTCATAAACAAAATCTTATTATACATAACGTTTCTATTTAAATTTGCGAATTTATACTTTTTTTTCTTTAATTCTCATAAAAAAAATCTTATTATACATAACGTTTCTATTTAAATTTGCGAATTTATACTTTTTTTTCTTAATTCTCATAAACAAAATCTTATTATACATAACGTTTCTATTTAAATTTGAAAGGAAACATTAAGTAAAATTTGAGAAAAAGAAGAAGCGAATAAAAAAATATATTCAAAATTGTGTTTTGGACTTTGTTTTCTGATAACTTCTTCTGGTTGGAATTATGTCCCATCTTTGAAAAATAAATTATGAACATATGTCCCACATAAATCCATTATGGACTTATGTCCCACTTAGGTGGGATATTTATTTTTTTTTTTTTTTTTATTCATCTAGCAAGTACAATGTCTTTTATAGATTACATGCTTAGTAATAAAAAAGAAAATAAAAAAGAAATACATTTTTTTTTTTTCATAATGGATTTATATCCCCTGGAGTTATGTCCCTGCGCCGGATCAGAAGGGTGTGGTCTACTATGAGCTGCTCAAACCGACCGAAAACATCACTGGAGATCGCTACCGACTACAAAAACGGCGCCTACTTTGTATGGGAGCACGATTCTTCGACTGCCTGGACGACCTGGCTAAGATACCGCTTACATACCCAAAAAGATTTATTATAAGATGTTTCAACATGCACAACTAGGGTATTCACAATGAACCTTTATGGCCTCTGGGTCGAATTACATCTACTGCAAACGACACTTCTAACCTAACCTAACATATGATGACAAGGAGGTTTGATTTGCCGTTAGAAACATTCAAATTCAACGGCGCAGATTAAGGCTAGGCCGGTGCTTCGATGGATAGTTTTCGTAAGTATAAGTGATGTGGCGCGCATTAATGGAAAGAGTCATCCACCTCCACTAGATGTAGTTTCTTTCTATGGAAAAGAACTGGGCATGAACAGAGGAGATGAGCTGAGAAGTCTTCCTAGATCCAGCCTGGGATGAGACAGATCTGTCTGGTGGTAAGGCCCGCAAAATTCGTCTTCCCATCTAATATTGGTTTTACTGACTGTGTCAAGTTTCAGTGATAGTTTTTAAGTAGCAATGAGCTTACCTATAAATTCTTCTTGTCCGATGAATAGGTATTGATGTTCCTAGTTTAGCTAAATCATCAGCTTGACTAGAACGCCTCTGTGCTCGGCACCCAATATACATATGTTAATAATTATGTATGTGAAAGTCGGAGTCAGAAGGAGGATTTGAGGTTTAATCTGCTAAAGAAAACACCCCTCCTACACCGTCGTAAGTTTTAGAACCAGTGGTTCCACCGTAGGCCAAAAGTCGAAAAATTCAAAGTAAACGTTTTCATCGAAAACTACTTAAGCTAGCTGAGAACAACCCGAAGCTAATATTAATGAGAAAAAAAATGATCCGTTAAGTCAAAACCGTTTGATTTTCATCTTCAAAGTGATCTCATTGCAAACCCATCGCGTTTGAGTTTTGGTGCTCTGCAAGTAAGCGTCACTGGATTTTCTATTTTTCATCTACAGGGTTTTTCAACAGGGACGCTACAAAAGTAGAGCTACAGGGACAGCAAACGACGCCATATTTCTTGCGCTCTTTTGACATTTCTCTTCAGTAAGGTTTGCCATTTCATGATGGAAAGATATACGAGCCAACAACGAGTCGAAATTATTAATATTTACTACCGAAATTCGGAGTCAGTGGCCTCAACGTTAAGAGCGCTACGTCCAATTTATGGTCGTCATAATGTCATAATCGTCCTAGCAGATCAACAATTGAGCGTCTAGTGGAAAAATTTGAATCCACAGGTACAGTACAAAATGTTCCCGTGCCAGTGAGACAAAGAAGTGCCCGTAGTGTCGAGAATATTGCTGCCGCTGAGGCTTCAGTTGAAGAAAGCCCAAATGTGTCTCTCACACGTCGTTCTCAAGCGTTGGGCATCTCTGTGACGTCGTTGTGGCGAATTTTGCGAAAAGATCTTGGCCTAAATTTGGTTTGGTGTGATTTATGGGTACTTCTTCCGTGATGATCAAGACCGGCACGTTACTGTGAATGGGAATCGCTACCGTCCAATGATAACCGAATATTTTTGGCCCCAATTGGATGATATGGACTTGGAGGATGTAGTTCCAACAGGACGGCGCCACAAGCCACACAGCGAATGTCACAATCAATTTATTGGAAACCAAGTTTGGAGAACGTGTTATCTCACGAAATGGTCCAGTCGCTTGGCCGCCTCGGTCGTGCGATTTGACGCCGTTAGACTATTTTCTGTGGGGCTACGCCAAGTCTATGGTCTATGCCAACAAGCCAGCGACGATTGATGAACTTCGTACGAATATCGAACGTGAAATTGCAGCAGTATCGGCCGATTTATGCTTGAAAACCGTCGAAAATTGGGTTCAGCGTCGGGACTTCTGCAAGCGTGCCCGTGGCGGCCATGCAAAAGAAATCGAGTTCCATACATAATGACATCGAACGTACTTTCACAGGAATAAAAAATTTCATTGATATCCAAAACCGTTTTTGTTTTATTTAAAAAAAACTTTTGTAGCGCTCTTATTGAAAAACCCTTTACTTTCATTACTGTGTTCCCACCGAGATCCCCAGATATATTTATATAGCCAGAAAGGCTGATTTCTGTACTTTCCGATGCAAGTTGAATCAGCTACGGAAATTTGCGGATTGAGATTAAATTGAGCTATAAGTTTATTTCAGGTTGCCATCACTAAATGCTCTTTAACTAGAATGTTATGTTTACTTGACCATATAGCCAGACGACTGCTTGAGTATAAAAAATCTAATCTACAAACTTTTTCGCCTGATTTTTCTAATAGCCTGGCATTTAGTCTGATGGAGGACACGGCATGCAAGGTAATGCTCGTTTTTGAATGATTCTTGTGTTTCAAATAACTTTACACCAGGAAAACTGTAAGTCCTAGGTAAAAACTTTGTATGGTGAATTTGTAGGCGACATTATGGCGCAAGAAAATGATACTAATAAAAAAATTTGTAAGCACAATTTCCCGAAATAAATGTGATTTTCACAAAAATTAGTAAAAAGGAAAGTACGCATGGTAACTGTTTTCCAACTATGATAGGCACTAATCAATTGTATGTGAAACGAGCCTTCCCTGGTTGCTCTAAGTTTAATACGCTCGAAGTTATAATTGAATAATGGTTGGTACCTTTTTCCCTGAAGGATATTTTTTAAACACCCTGTAGCTCAGTGGGTGTTCAAGATAGACCCCCACTCCCATACGATTTTTTTCATATTATTAACCAATGATTCAGATCCCAAATCATGTGTATCCCAATCCAGACCACTCTGTATACCGTACCGTACCGTTATCTCGAAAGCGTGACTTGATAGAGCCAAACGGATTGCAGATTCGGAATAAGCTCCAACAAATTGCTCTAAGACGAGTTCATTTTGGTTATTTTTCAATGAGCAAGTAATTATGACCGCCTTTCTTCAAGAGTGGGACCACTGTGCATTGGTGTAAAAGTCTTTATAAACTTATATGCATTGGCTCCTACTCCTACATATGTACATATTTCATCCCAAACGGATTTATCGGAAATGGTATTTCTAGCAAGGTAATTTCGGGTAGAATTAGATGATCTAATATCGTAGAGTGACCGGTGTAATTACTTGACAACTGTGACTGTCAATTATATTAATGGGTGGGAGATAACAAAGAATGTGTAGCGCTGCGGAAGACATTGTTCAACGTTCCTCCACTAACTCGGTATATACTGTAAGTAAGCTGGCTTAAAGTATTTGGATGTAAAGGTTTAAGGTAAAGACTCAGACTAAAATTACAGATCAAGTCTCGCATATCTGCAGTAATCATAGTTCTAAACAGCTTTTGAAGCGTGATGCTCATGGGACACGCGTCGATACAGAAATACAGGTGAACCACTTAGAATTGAGTGTTTTTTAAATAACTTTGTACGTAGAAATAAAAAGACAGTTTTTGTATGCCTGAAAGCATTATAAATGAAACTGCGGACAGAGTAACTGACTTCTATCTGATGACAGCTCCTAGATTTATGACTCCCAGTAATGAGTCCGTGAATTAGTGATAGGTATCAAAACTGATAACCAGACTAGGAAGACAAAAATACAGCACACATATGTACGTTATTTCATTGGATCACTTAATACCACAGCTATAGGACAATTGTGTCCTTTAACCTAATTCTTCTCAAAGTTGAACCATAGTCCATTAATCAAAAGTTCTTAAATCGATAAACTTGCTGCTCACGAGCGCATGCAACCCACCAGTTGTCCTCTAACTGTATACCTACTTAAGTCATTCTACAGATAATTCCATTTCCGAACCACATATACCACCAAATGGACTTGGGACATTTTCAATTTAATTGCCCTTCTACTCGTCGAGCAGATGTGCACTTTTCGAATCAAAATTTTGCTCTACTTACGATTAAAATTGGCCGGTACATTCCTCGGTCGAGGTGGTGGTCGAGGCGGCAGCGGTGGTCCCTGATCCTCCTCCGAGGTGGCACCATCTGTAACCTTTACACCAGAATCCGCTCCGTCGCTGTAAACCTCAATGCCCGTCGAGTAATTCTCCTCATCAATTGTGGAACGCTTCTGCATGCTGCAGGCTCTACCCTTCGAGTTCAGCAATTGATCCCCTAATCGGTTCCTGCAAGATGGATGTGTGACGTGAGAACAACTCGTGTGGCCTTCTCGAGTTCGCATATTGGTATACCTGTGGCTTTTTCTGTGATTGTGCTGGCAACATCTCTGCAAAATGGCAGAATTATCTTCTGAGCCGCTGGGAATAATCTCGTCCGCTGACACGAGTCGAGATGAGCTGCGTCCACTCGGATGGTCACCGTTAGCGTGATGAGTGTTCGCTTCGCAACACTCACACTCCTCGTGCTCGTCGTTTGTGGTGTCATCGAGCGCCTGATACTGGTGATGCAACGAGTGCTGGGAGGCTTGTGTTGCGGGTGTTACCGTGGCCGTATGATGTTGGTGTACTGTCACGGCTACATGAGTCTCGCCACTAATTTTCCTGTCATTGTTATCCTCGCAAGTGGACTGGCAGCAGCCAATGCGTTCGGGCAGTAAAGGTGGTGGCAGTGGTGGCGTCGAACTCTGTCGGCTGGGGCTGTTCGGCCTGTGATGCTGAATGTAATGGTAGTGGTGGGAGCAAATACAGGAACTGCTATCACCGAGACTAGATGATGGAGGTGGGTGGAGAATGGGTGCTGGTTGAACGGCCGGCATATGATGGCAGTGGCATCCTGGCGAAAGAGGACGATACATAGATGTGCGGTGATGGTGGTCACATGCGATATTGGCATTCGGACGAGAGATTTCATTTAATCGCATTTGCGACGACATTTTGTACTTTGTTTTGGTATCCATGTTACACGGCAGAGGGCGAAGATATTTTCTAAAATAAGAGAGAAAAAAAGAAGGAAAACATGAGAATGTTAAGTTTGAAGTCGAATTTTAGTTTTAAAAGTTATAAATGTTGGAAATAAAATGGTGAGTGGGGAAACCCATTAGGTGGATCAAGAATCGAATTCGATGATGACATAATTTTTTAACATTCTGTTAAAATTTCTACAAATTCTTACAAAATAGAAAAATTTTACACACATTTGTACAACTCTAAATTCTGCATTTCATTTCGCACTTTTTGCAAATTTGCTGATTTAAGAGTTCGGAATTACTTTTGAGAGTTCACAAACATGCATTGGCTTTGCCTTTAAATTTATTTGTTAAGACCAGCTTCAATCAAATGTCTTTATGAAGTACTGTGATAGTTTCTGCAATTTTTGATAGAACAGCGTTTTTAACATTGACGAAATTTTATTTTCTACAGTTTTCAAAATACATTTTTAACTGTCAGGATCCATTTTAAAGTCTCAATGACATGGAGAAAAGATATCATTGATATTGACTGTACGAAATGTACCACACAAATTTAAGAGCAAAACAGGTTCAGAAACGATTCTACAGTGAAACTTGTGTATAGTGGAATCTGCAAAAGAATCTTGCGAAACCTGGATAGTAGACATTTTTTGTTGCCAATTTTGATTTTCTTCATACTTATATAGTGGAAACCTGCAAAATCTGAATAATGAAACATTTTTCAATTAATTTTATTTGTTTCCCCATCTTCAATAGCAGAATCGATAAATGAATGCGCGAACATTTTTTCGGCTTTGTTTCTTTTTTCGAGAATTAAGACATTTCAATTGTTTATTTTTGTGTGCGTCTCATTGTGCTGGTGGCTACAATCATTCTAAGCTCCGATATCAAAATTGATCAAAAAATAATAAAAGAAATGAGGCTCCCGATTGTGGACAAAATTGCGAATAGTAGAAATGTTGCGAGTAGTAAAAAAAAAAGTGCACCGAAGCATTCCACTATTCACAAGTTTTACCTTTTTTTTATGGAAGATAGTTTTAATTAGAATATGGTTGATTTGAGATTTTAGGAAGTTTGATCTAACAAACATGAACGAATATCATATCATATATCATATGGTATTTATTATTTCTGTAGTATAGGTACCATTTGCGGCTCTCACCCTTAACCAATCTTAACAAATGAGGTGTAAAAAGAAAGGGGATTTCCTGGAGGAGTGACGAATTGCAATTTCACTTTATAAATGTAAACAAATTAAAAAACGGATCAAAAGAAATACTCTACCAAAATGAACTCCCAAAAGAATAAACACTTCCCGTATGATTTTCATAATGGAAATCATATATATACGACTATCTGGAATCAGTGTAATAATACGCAGAAAATGACAATGCGAAAAGGATACCTGTCAAATTGCGCACAGCTTTAGTCAACGTATAACGCCATCTATCGGGTTGTGGCATTGATCGCAGCACAGTGCCATCTATTATTTATCTCGTTTACTTCTTCACCCAAAATGCACGCAAAACGTCTTTTATCACAATGAATTTCACAATTATCCGAAATTTTCCAAGCTTCATAATGAATTTTCCACCTTAACATCAAATTAAAATTTTTCGGGTTTTTCCGAGTTTTCCACTAAGAATTTTATATTTTTCCATTCGAAAATCCATTCTGGAACAATTGCACACAAATTTCATACATTTCGATTTTTCCAATTTCCCGACTTTTTCTTGACGAACAACTGAAAAAAAATTTCAGCCGTTCTCAATGGATGAATTATTTATTATACATTTATCACACCATTATTATATACATATATTTACATATCAATTTGAGGTTTTTTACCATTGTTTCCTGAATCTACATTCATTATATACAACATAGTGGTTAATACGTTTAACAACTACGCATGCTCTTTGGGTTCAATCCCAGCAAACACCAAAATGTATTTTCGCGGTCTCACCGCCTCCGAAAATTACACGATTAGCTTTTCAACTCGCCTTTATAACACGCACACACAAATTGTTGCACGAACCCGAACTGTAGAAGAAGAAGAAACCCAATTCTCCAGTAGACACATTTATAACCATGCACATACATTATGTACATATCTCTATATCTCAAATGATGTAAATTGTAAATTAATTAAAGTAAATAATATTTACTTATAAATTAATATACAAATGATTTCAATATCTAAAAAATGCATGCTAGTGGTCCGCGGGACTTAAAATTATGAATTTAGTGCTCCGTAAGGTCCGAAAGGTTGGCGACCGCTGGCCTAGAGAAGATACATATGTATGTATGTACCATATAGCAACATGAGTATTTCTTTTCAGTAGGTCAGTATTTTTTTTTTAACGTTAACGGATGTCAAGGAACAATTATATTATTATTTATAACCTCTTCGACACAAATTGTTACGTGGGCCTATTTTTGGATTTTTAAATATTTAAATGTTTATTGCCTTTTTTTAATTTTTTCTGGTAACCTTAAAACTAATTTACAAATGTCTTGAGCTGCTTACACATCCATTAGTTATATCATCCGCCAGCCGTGAATAGACGTATCGCTTATAGTTGTTTGCCCATAAAAGTATTCGAGTAATAAAAATCAAACGAATTTGAATAAAATATCCCATCGGGGTGGCGGAGTGCGTGGCTTTTGTTGGGCTGTCTTCCTTTTGACAAAAAACAACAACAAATAAATCTTAACTGAGATGTGTGTGCAGCAGAAATCAAATAAATGAGGAAAAAACGAAAACGTCTGTTTCGGAGAAAGCGCCAGTGTCGCTGATGACGCCTGAAGCCCTGAAGCCCCAGTCACTAGTTTACTCTTCTCGTTCGAATCAATAGATACCGCACCACGCTCCAAGCCACGCCGCCACATAAAGGTGAGTTCTACCAATTCAAACCAATTCCCATGATGATACTTAACCAGTTTCGGGTGTATACCACGAAACGAGATGTTAAACTGGTTTCCAGTCGAGAGTCACCTCCTCGGATACGTACTCGGATTTGGATTAGTTTGCTCACTGGTTCCCCTTTGCGGAGTTCTATTGAAATGGAAAATAGTTGACTGAACCAGATGATGATCTCCCCGACAGCAGTGACGGCTGGCGGCGGCGGTGGTGTGGTGTGGGAGGCGGCCGAAGGTGTTGACATGGAACTTTAGATGTATCTTCTTATCTATGGATATAGGGGATTAAAAGTTAATTGAACATTCCGAGAGGAATTAATAGTCAATCAGGGGATGATGGATTCCGATGTCGGCCTTTGGATATATTTTTTAATTGCTTTCATGTGCGGGTGGTCAAAGTGGCCAGGGTGAAGGTTTTGCTTTCTTCCAATTAAAGGAGAATGAAAAAAACAAAAGAGAAAAACCCATTAAACGAAAATTGTTTTATCTTTTGATATCTACATAAATGTATATGTGTATGCAGATTGTGGCGTTGCATCGGTGTTAACATCTTTTGATCGAGAACGTGTCACAAAAGTACCGATAAATTCCCGACTCGAAGTGTACCTCGTAACCAGATCCTTGTTTCGGGCGTTCTTTTGTAATTTCTTTTTGATGTTCTTGTTCTCCTCTTCTTTGGCTTTGTGATTCTGGAAAAGAATGTTCGTTTCTTGGATGGCATTTTATTGATATTTATTGGATGGGATGTGTGTGCGAGTATTCGTTTTTATTGATCAGGTGGGATGTAAATTACGACTATGTGACATAATCGTTACAGTGTTCGATTTTTCGTTCTTAGTTTATCGGTTAACCATTAATAAAGAATAAAATTAATTTTTATTTCCTTAACTTTAATTCGCTTGGACGATATGCAAATAATTTTCGAAGAGGTGCGAGATGCATTTAAATTTTAATTACTCAAGCGAAGATATTCGCTGAAGCGGCATTTTGATTGGAATTAAGAATGAACATTACGGTTTATTGGAATTAATTAAGAAATGGCGGAGAATAAATAGCCGTAAGTATTTTTGATTGTTGCAAAGAATTAAAAACCACGATTTATTGGCGATGCCTATACTTTAAACATAAAGAAACAGAATAATTAGCGCTGGTATAACAGGATTTCAGTGATGATATGGGAAATGCATAAATAATAACAGAACGGATTACGGTGTAGGATTATAGGGAAAATTGAATTTTAAATGTTTTTTTTTAAGTACCGTAGGCAATGGTGAAAACCCCTTTAAATGACTGTTGGATCACACACAATACACCAAACAGAAGAAGAACACCAAACACTATTTCATTATTATTATTGTTAGAATTATTATTATTATTGAATTTTGAATCAAATGGATTTATTAACTTAGATGCATAATGTACTTTAAAATGTTCTCGATATTATTTGTTAAATCAATGTATTATACTTATTAAGTTCAATGAATTTAAATTCAAGCGCCAAAACACCAATGTTCGCCATATTTTTGAAATTATTTGTTGTACTAAAACTGAAATCAACTTTACTTTCTTTTTAAACTCCAATAGGAAATAAAGATCCGTCTCACTTAGGACTTGTAATTGGCACTAGCTAAGCAGCAAAGCTTTTTCTTTTCTCGTCGTTCCGCTCTTTCGTCGTTGCGCTTTTCGTCGCTCTGGTTAGACAAAGTTTTCGGTCTCTTTCGAGTGAAAACATACAACAAATAGTCGTTTTATTTGAAAATCGAACTTTTGCTCTTTAATTCATCCGAGGAAAATTCCTGCAATAATTCTGGAGCAAATTTTCCCAAGGAGCAGCCGAAAAACCATTCGACTGTACAATGACAGTGGCTGTAATGCTATATTGCAGTAGTAAGGTGTTTACCTATTGTTCCGGGAAGTACATTATTTTCAAATAAAAACATCCCATTTGGGAGTGGAATGTTAAATGCTACCACTTATCTCTTTCTTTGTTAAATCGCATAAATGGATTTCACTGAATAATCATAAGATGTATGTAAATGGGTGCAATCTCCTATTCGAATGCATTCGTAATAAAATATCGCTACTTTGGTGTAATCCTCACACCTAGACTATCGTATCTACACCTCCAAAACAAATTAAAGGAATCAGAAAAAAGGTTTAAGCTGCTCATGTTCTCAGTCGGAAAGATGTGGCAGTCAATTCAAAGTACAAGTTATTCAAAACAACTGCAAGATCCGTAATGTGTTACGCCAGTCAGATATGGGGACACGATGAGTACGAAGAAGCTGAAAAGCACTTGTTTAGGCTACCAACAAACACACCAACATACATGCTCTATGTAGAAACTGGCCTGCCTCTCTTAAGACTATTTACCCTTTGGCTGGCTCTATTTCAAATATATTTTAAGAATCATCAAGCTTCCTGATCATTGGCTTCCAAAAGTGGTTCTCCGATTTCCAGGAGAGCGAACTTTTTTCAGAATTGGCAGCAAATGAGCGAGGAACTAGGAGTTGAGTTGCGGAATCTAACTTCCACTTAATTGATTGAAAACTCGTGTTATTCGAGTTTAAAAGCAACTAGTGGACCAGTGCGAGAAATCTCGCATGTAGAAACCCTGTAACCGTTTACGGCTTACGAATGAAAAAAAAGATAACGTAGGTATAGGTAATAATGTTTTTTCGTATTAACTTTACTCATATGCACTTTTTCAAAATTGTTCATACTGATGAACAAAGTTCAGTTGATAAGCTCTCCATAAGTGTTAGAAGCATTGAAATCGGTGCAGAAATAAACTCTCAGGAGGAATCACAAGCTATTGCGCTAGCGATTTAATTATATAGATAGATAGATAGATTAAGCCATAGTTTGATGGATTAGAACTACTTTCACGAATCTATTAGATAAAATAAATCAAATAAGCCTTATCTTCAAAACTCGAGGAGAATTGTTACCTCTGAGTTTCAGGCAGTACAGGGAAGATCTTCCAGCGCTCTGCAGTTTGTGTAACTTACGTGAAAAGGAAGATGTACATACATATATCAATTTCTAGGAAAATGCCCAATTCTTCCAGTGACGAGAACATACCATTACAACCAATCCGTTCTCTCAATGGAGGAGGTAATTCAGATACTCAACGGATCTAACTGGAACGTTCTCTGCGACTATATATCAGAAATGCTCTTGCGTATAGGATCCAGTTTATGGAGGAATAGATTCAATTGTCTTTATGTGGCCAATCATTAAAATTGCGAAAGTTTGTACATCGATTCGAAAATCAAAAAAATCTCTGTTACATCCTACAAATTTGTTGCAAACTAAAATTAATGTAGATACATTTTCAAAAAGCAGAAGATGTCCTTCTTTTTTCCATCTATATCGTAGAGTGAAAGCTGCAGGTCTATTGCCTAAGACTAATCTGATTAATCGTAGTAACTTAATTGCTTCGTAGCAGACCCCCCAAAAGACCGAGCTTGTCCTTTTCACCAGGAGAGACAAGATCACAGACTTTCCCCTACCACAACTCGAAGGAACCACTATCAACCTCTCAAAGGAGGCGAAATATTTAGGAACTATCTTAGAATCTAAGCTATGTTGGAGACAAAATATCGATATGAGAATGAGGAAAAGATTAAATGCTTTTTACGCCTGTAAAAGGACTTTCGGGAAAAAATGGGGACTGCAACCCTACATAATTAACTGGATGTACACTGCAATCATCAGGCCCATCATCACCTATGGGTCCACTGTATGGTGGACTGCTACCAAAGTAAAAAGCTACATAAACAAACTTGCCGAAGACCAAAGATTAGCAGCACTCGGCGTGACAGGAGCAATAAGGAGTACGCCACAGGCGGGTTTAGATATGATTCTTCATTACCTTCCCATTGACATGTTCATCAAAGGCGCAGCAGCAAAAGGAGCCCTCAGACTAAGAAAATCTGATTTGCTGAAACAAGCCACGTATGGACATGCGGCGATACTCGGAAAAATATAGGAACTGAGGAGATGCAATCCTGAAACTCTAACCAAGACCTCAGACTACATTACTCCTTACTATGACTTTAACTTGAACGTACCAATCGTATTTCCCAGTAGGGAAGACTGGCTGTCAAACAAGGTGATAAGAGACCGAGAAATAGCATTCTTCACCGTCGCGACGGTTCAAAAATGGATTTAGGTACTGGAGCAGGGTTCTACTCAGAAACATTAAATAAACGGGAATCCTTCAGACTACCGGATACATGCAGTGTTTTCCAAGCGAAATTACTAGCGATCAAAAAGGCCGCAATATTCATAAAAGGAAGCGACCTCCCTCCGTCGGAGATAGCCATTCTGGTGGATAGTCAGCCAGCTCTGAAAGCAATAGGATCAAGCACAATAAAATCAAGGGCAGTCCAAAAATGTGGCAATGCACTAAATGCCATAAGGCACCACAATGTTAGACTGTACTGGGTACCCGGACATAGCAATATTGAAGGGAACGAGTTAGCAAACGAACTAGCTAGAGCTGGATCAGCCATGAGCAATAGTGATGCTGACACCTCCATACTGCCACCGATTAAAACACTGTTCAGCACAATCGACCATATAATTGAAAAGAGACCAACGCTCTGTGGCTCACACGAACCTTGAGGAGAGACGAGGAAGAAAGCGAATCGATCCAACATCTGCTCTGCCACTGTCCCGCCCACCAAGAACGACGCCTCCGTACCTTAGGTCATAGATTCCTGGAAGACATAACAGAACTCGGAAATTCTAAGATATCGGATCTTATACGATTCATCAAGAGCACAAACTGGTTTACGAATTGGTAAAAAAAAGAGGATTTACTCCCAAACTATGAGGGGATTCACAATGGACCTTCGGGTCTTCGAGTGGAAATTATTGCTCGCTCAATCACTCACCCCTCTCAACCTAACCTAACCTAACCTATAGTGATCTACGAAGTTTGCAAGTTTTTGGCAACGATTTTGGCAACTACATATTTAAAACAGGGGTGACCAAACTTCCAGGCTTTGTGTTCGACTTTTCGCTGAAATTCGCTTATTTTTACCTGGAAGAAAATACATATAAATATGTACACACTATAAGAAGGTCACTAGCCAGAATGGATACGTCAAACTACTTGCGAAAGATTGTATCCAGCTGCTTCACCAATAGAAGGTTAAGATATGAAAACGAAGAAGGGGAAAAGTACTATAAAGTACTTTGGAATATCATGTACGATGAAGTTCTTTAATTAACACTGCCACCAGATGTAAAAATAATCGGATTCGCAGACGATATCGCCGTTGTTACTGTTGCAAAGATCATTTGCGAGATACAGTCAGCTACGAACGAAGCAATCAACCTCATCAAAGACTGGCTAAGATCCGCGGGCCTTAAATTAGCAGATCACAAAACGAAAGCTATCCTAATAATCAGCCGGAAAAATGTGGAATATGTGGACATGCTACGGACGAAAGACTCGGTAATATACCTAGGAGTAATACTCGACGATAGATTTAGCTTTAAGACTCACTTCGACTATTCGGGCGGGCAAAAAGGCATCAAAGCTTCAGACAGAACTTTCGGGAGTGCTGTCAAACATCGGAGGATACGTTAGATGAAACTTAAATTCCAAGGTTGTAAGCTCAGTCCATATGCAGGGATGGTCTCCATCGATATCCTTGCGAACGAGATGCAAAGAGTCTATAATAGGAGAACTTCTAATGACCAAGAAGCGACGGTCATCAAAAGGATTAAGCAAGAAGTCACTTACGCAACCACTTTGCACTGCATTTTGCATAAAGATCTTAGCCCACATGACACAAGAATTGACGCCAGAAGACAATGCACAACGCCATACTTTTTCTACTGATTTAAAATGATACCTCTTGTTGGATGCCCCTCGTTAAATGTGCGTTCTTTTCTGAGCGCTTAAGTAAAGCACTTTCGTTCTACAGCGGGGTTCACATTGAACGATTTGTTTGACACACTTGCTGGACGACCAAATTAGGGTTAGCGTTCGAATTGTACGATATGTTTGACAAACATAAATTCTGATAAGTTGTTGAACTGTTAACATGGGGCGGGTTATTTATTTACTTCTTTAACCCTTTCGGTATTTTGATGCCATACGGCAATACGTTTGTTGTTACTCCCGAATCCCAATCTTTCTCTATTCTTTTTTGTTTCAAATTTGTTCCTTACTAAAAAAAATTTGATCGTATCTGCTCTCAGTGCGCATTCAGCTCTCGTGCAAGAAAGTTTTTCAAACTGAAGAAACAGCAAACCATTTTTATAATTTATTTTTTATTTAGATAATCATCAAATTAATTAACATTTTTGATGTCATTTTGTAGATAAATAATAGGCGTATAGTTTAAAAATAAAAATAATCGTATGAGTAAAGTCTGGTCAATTTGACATAATTTTTGTGTTTTTAGGGCATCGTTTTCAAAAACCACTTTAGAACTAAAATATAGATAACAAAAATTCTTATTCATCTTTATTAGTATGAGCCTCTGTGGCAATAAAAAGAAAAAAAATCATTGCTAACCGTTAAAACAAAAAACATGTACCAAAAGAGTTAATTGCAGCATTATCGTCTTGGAATTCCAAATGAATAGTAGACAATCCTTCCATTTCTGTTTCCTGGTATTTTTGGAATTTTAAATCTTTGAGATACCAAAAATTTCAAAACATTTTGTTCACGCTCGACACCATATTTTCGATGTTTACTCATTGAATACACAAGCAAATAAAAATATATCCTGAAGTTTGATGACAAGCGTTCACATTGAACGATATGTGTGTCAAGCATGGATGCTTTAGAAAATTTAAAAAACCATACGATAAGTTGGACGACTTGTTTGAACGACCGTACGAATTGAACGATTTGGTCGGTCGTCAAACAAGTGTGTCAAACAAATCGTTCAATATGTCATTTTGACAGATTTGAATCGAATGGGATGCTTTTAATGGTTATTAATGTACGATGGTTAAGTTGATAAAATCACGTTCCGAAAACTGAATTATGAAAATACGCCACTAAGTCAGTAACAACTTTGAGCTACATACTTTGAGGAAGCTAAAGACTAAGGTTATTGGTTGAGCCCGACTGCAGCGCCGACTGCAGCGCCACCTAAGTAAGTAAATCATGAGAATTCTAATGATCAGATTGAAGGACTTACTTCATACAACGTGCTAATCCTAGTTGGTAAAACAAACAAGGCACCAAAATACGTCACCTTCTGGAACTACCCTAACGGAGTACGTGTTACGCATCGAGAATATGTATGTCCACAAATACGGTGGTAAACCCCACAATATCCCAGTTCAAATAATTAATCAATAGAGTTGCAGTTGCATGCATATGTATACCACTTCTCCGGGCTACGCTAAGCATACTTAAGTGAAGTGATTCCAAATTATACGTCTTCATGGATAATGCATGCAACATGTGCCTCATATTTACCACTCACTATTACGAGTACAAACCACACGCAAACCCATGCACTCGTGCATGCATAAAGTTTTAAAATTTCATCCACCATGAACTCGGACTGTGGAACTAACACCGTAACTAGGTAAGTTAACACTAAGTGTATTCTGCCATTTACATACCGTTTTTTTTTTCTTCCTTAAAGTATCTTATCTCGCATCATAATTATTCCTTGTTCTGCAAGTATAGGTGCAAGCATCCCAGTCGCCATGTTACCGCCACAGTAGCGCATACTAATGACACTCAAGGTTGTTTCTACTTATGTTGTTGTTGTTGTTGTTATAAGTCCCTTCTGTTCTTAAACGGCTTTAATCGAAGAGATGGCTGTTAACAAAGCACAGCTGATACAAACAGAGAAGATACAAAACCAACACTTAACAAGTAACACGATACTAAACACCCTAAAGCGACTTAACCACATCTGCAGAAGGCAGAAGCACAGAAGCACCACCAGCATACCACACATACGAGCACAACCGCAAAGTGCAGTCAATGGTTAAACACTTTTTTTATTGACCTAAAGATATTGATTTACACTTTCTTTTAACGAAAAAAAATTTTATCTCCGAGTATAAAGATGCTTTAGATACTTTTCGAATTAATACAATTTTATTCTTTTAAATAAAAATATTGACTGAATTACGCGCATTTATGTACATATGTACGAGTATGTACCAAATACACAATCACTCTCTATGTACGAGTATCTCTCTATTTTCATCGAATCGAAGATACAAAGCATTTACAGATACATCGACCGAGCCGAATGATCTCTTCTTTTCTCTCCTGTTTGCTTTTTTTTACCTTTTATAAAGAAAATTACACAGAGACTTAGGGACAAATTTCCGGAATTTGTACCTTTTTTGTATTTTGTGTATCTTTTTGAAATTTGCCGAAATCAAAGCATTCTCGCAGATATGGATTGAGAGGGCGGTACATATTTTTTTTTTCTATTTATTTTCAAACTTCACTAAAGTATGCGTTATTTAAATAAATCGCGACCGGATAATTATTATTATTATTATTATCTTTGAACAGAATTTGAAAAAAAAAAAGAAATATTAAATTCATTTAAAACCGCTTCTTCGGGCAGGTTCCAACAGTACACCGTTCGCGCATGAGCACAACTCAATCACAACTGATCCGTGAGCCCGGAATGAGGATAGAATTTTTACCTGTTACCTTGCCTGAGCTGGTTGCTGTTGCTGCTGTTGGTCGAGGGGTAGGGGTAGGATACTACAATTCACTAAGCCGAACTCTGTGATACACCTGAATCGGTGTTGTTGTTGTTGCTGCTGCATGGTTACACCTACGGTTTGTAGGTAAAAAAGACAAAAAAAAAAGGTAGCTTGACCAGTGGTGCCCTCTTGAATTTGAATTTGCATCTTTTTTTTTTGTTGTTTCCTTTTTAAAATCAGGTTTTCGCCCTAACAAACGAGAAACGCCAAATCGAACAGAAAATTCGAATGCGCTGGTGGTGGTGGTGGAGGTATAGCCAAAGTGTGGTCATTGTCGATTGATGCTGCTGATGCTGATGCTGGTTCTCCTCATGAAGACAATAGGACAGTGTATCTATGATAGATGCAACATGCAAGGGGTTACTAGCAAAACCGGTGTTGTGCATCGCTGGTATAACATATACAGGTAGTAAACTCATACATCTACTTGTCTACACATGTATATATGTATTTTTCTCTTCAATTGATTAACTAAAATTCGTTTGAAATTAAGAGAGAAAGAGCGAATTTTTTATTCAGTTTCAAGTTAGATATACATATTTGTGTGCGTTTACCTCTCCCTAGCGGTGACTTTAATGGATTGAATTACAGTCAAAACATCATTTCTAAGGAATCGTTTAATAGCACTACAGTACTGGTAGACTACCCCATTGGATTTGTGTAGCTTCAGGTGGACACCCTTTGAACATGATTGTAACCGATACGTGATCAAAATGCTTAGCACTGCACGGACTGCAAAAAACGATATGAAAATCAAGATAATCGTTAGAAGTTTTACCGTCTTCACGTTTAGATTGTCTGGTTCTATGAATTTATTGCGGATACCTAATTAGCATAGATCAATTCGATATCGCACCAAGAAGACTTACAGATAATCCTCTTATCTGTCTTTGGGGATCTAACAAGTAAAAGTTTCTGGTAATTTCTGGTCCAGGATTTAATAATAAGCGTTTAAGTTATTACCGCAAAGTGAACTACATTTGGACTGACAGGTCGTCAAATCTGGGGCACTCTCAAGTCAATACAAGGTGCATATTGCTGGAAAACAACGCAGAAATGGAGTCAACGTATAGTTGTATACAGACATTACACATTGGACGACTTCTTAGAAATAGAACAACCGGCGTTGGGCAATAACACCCAAGGAAATAAAGCCCAAATCGATTGGGAAATAACACCCCAAAAAAATCTCGAACAATTTGTTGTTTTAATTTTTGTTTAATCATTAAGTTCATAGTCAGGGTTCATTTTATAATAGGCAGTAAAGCCCAAAATAACAAGTGGAAGTAGGTATTTGAAAAGGAAATAATGCCCGAAAAAGGAAATATCACCCAAAACAATTAAGACAAAATGAAATAACGCCCAAATAAAATTAAGAATTGCCCAAATGAATATTGTTGAGTAATTTCTACTGAGAATACAGAATGATATTGAAAAATGCAACCCACTCAAAGTTCGATGACAGATATTGCAAGCCACTTCGCAGTTTTGATTAAACTGGACTTCACAATTAGTTTGATTGCTTCTTTAAATCAAACAACAAGAACGATTGTACCAAACTAAATGATTCCCGTGGCGCCCGAGTGTCGTGGCCGTCGATTTTTAGCTGTGCTAAGTTTGTTGTATTTTTGTTTTTTTAAGTACATGGAATGTATTATGTTTTTTACGGAAGAGTTGTTTTTGTTAAAAATAAGATATTCTTTCTTATAAATATTGGCTTGTTTTTTAGTAATCGCAAAGAAAAATTGTAATTATATTCTATTTTCGACATTTTGATAAAATTTGCTTCAAGGAGTCCACGCTCGTTACAATGAACAATCTCGCTTCAGTGAACAGGCCTGGTTTTTATTAGTTCACTATATCGAACGTCTACTGTACTTATATAGAAGATATGCAGTTTCTTTATATCCCTGTTTCGCATGTTTCCGCATGCATATACCCAACCTCGCATCTACTAATATGAATTGGAAATAACGCCCAAAAATCTGGAAATATCGCCCAATTTTTACAAAAACAGTTCCCATTGAAAATTTTTGAGCGATATTGCCTTTAACTTAGGTGATATTGACTTTTGGGCGCTAGGCAAAGTCTTTTTGAGCTTTATTTCCATCTTCTTGTTTATTTTCGGGCGTTAGAAATTTTTTTGGGCGTTTATTATAGAGGACTTGCCGCAAAAAATACTGAACTTTCATATAGCTATTTTAGTTCACTTTATGTCCTTGAGGTATAAATTGATAAGCTTTTTTGCGTTTGGCATATTTTCATACATTTTTAAAACCTTTCGTTGACCGCCATTTCCCGCACGTAAGGGGTAAGCTTTGCTTTCAAAATAAGCTGCTAAACAAAATATATCAATAAAACAAACTCTTCATAGTAATTCCATGTTTATTTAAAAAAAATCAAAGAAATTATAAAAAGTTCATGCATAGAAATTTATGTATCCAGACGCTTGAGGACACTGTTCTTGCGTTCACAATAATCACATAGATGATTATGTATCTGGGGCATCTACCTAAAAAGCGAAGATAATAATAAGCTACTTTTTCAACCAAAGAATGTTCTAACTAATGGTAAAAGTTCCCTATATTTTCATATAGGGTAATGCCGGTCGGTGACTGGTATTACCCACTTCAAATGACTGGCAGAGCCCCAAAAATACTGATATACCTTCTTTAGTCGCCACTAAAATCTTAATTAAGCTTTAAAAAATCTAACTGGCATATTGGATGTACTAACACATTTGTAATAATTAGTGATTACAAAAAATCCATCCATGTAAACTTATACTAACTTATGTTTGATTAAAATTTTAAATTTTTTATAGCAGAACACGACTCAACACGTTGACAGCTGCTATATACACTGCGAGTGATTTAATATGGTGGCGCTTCGTAAAAACGTTAATTCAGTTCAGACCTATGCTAGAGAACAGCGCTCTTATTTTTATTGAAATATTTCAGGAAGTTGGGTATTTGACAGTGACCGGCATTGCCCACTGACCGCCATTCCCCCATCTTACCCTACTACTTTATCTAAAAAAAAATGTTGTGGTCTTATTGGCAAACCAATCACTCACTGTTCAAAACCAACTCGTGACTCCCTGCGCCTGCTGTTGGCATGTTCTATTTATACTCAAACCAATTACTGTCGAATATTCTAGGCGAGTGCCTTCTAGATTTGGATCTATCCACTGTGGAACATTCTCCATCCTGGAATGCCGGAATCTTAGAATGAGTTCCATAATCTATACTGAAACCTGCGTATCTAAAGCAGATGCACACACCTTTGTGGATACCAATATGTCGATTCTCTCCTAGATGGCGCTATTTCCAATCGGTTCTGTACTGCATACAACAATAGTTTAAATTGATTATGACGAGGTACGGAACTATACCTACTCTGTTTCATAAAATATTGATGAATGCATCCGAGTTTCAATAACCGTATTTTACTATCGCCGATGATCCATATAGATCATTGGTTTGTATGCGTTACAACAACAATACGAGATCTTCCTTTTTATCAGGATCATTTATTGTGATCCAACAATTAGTTCGGCTTTTTCCCACTGGACTGTTTTATTTTCATTGTGTGATCCATATATGTAGATCATAAGTGATAATAAAACACGGCTAATTTTTCTTTCCATATTACTCTGAATGGAACATCAGGGGTTGGTCTGGTTTCTTTCGGGAAACATAATCTTCTACACGATTCTTACCTATTTAGAGGAATGTCGTGTAGAAAAGTCTACTATCGCTAATACAGCGAACATTGCACTTAACAAAAGATGGAAGACAAGTCTACCTTAATCTGCTCTGATAGCCAAGCAGCTATCAAAATGTTAGTAAACGCGCCAAACGCTAACATAACCAAACTTTTGTTACACCTAAATATGAGGTTTATGCAGCTATAGTACTACCTTTGATGAGCCCAAAGGGATATCTTTTAGATAACTGAACATCATCAGCATGCATTTGAATCGAGGATATCGAAACTTGTAGAGGGAAGAAGAAGAGGTCCCAGTATTGAACTCTGTGGGATGCTTTCGGTTGTACAACTACAAAAGCTTGCTTTGTATCACAAACATATTAAGAAGTTTTCAGTCGTTACTGAAAATTTGTATAACTACACGAACTTATTGCACAATTTAAGGTGATCTGCAATGTTGAAAGCTTTGAAAAAATCGAGAAGTGCGAAAAATGTTCTCAACCAGAGCAAATATTATATCTTTAACAGCAACGTTCATACAAATTTGTTTTTGACGGTAACTGGATTGCATGGGAGACAGAACTATCTAAACTCTATGATGTATATTAATCTGCTTATGTATGATTTTTTCAAACCCTTTGGAAACAAAGGAAGGACCTGCATTCATTACCGTTTCAACTATTTTGTACTTCTTAATATCTACCATCAAAAAGTAGTACCAACAACTAACTGCCAGCTTACATTTCTATAAATACATTTGATAAAAATTTAACTGGGAAAAGGATACCGCAACGTTCTGGAAAAATCATCTCACTGCAACTACATATGTTCCATCGAATGACATTTCTCTTCCTCACTGGCTTCGGTGACTTCTGAGATCCTGTGGCACATCCCATTCTTCATTACATCGCCCGCATCTAGCATAAGTTACGGAAAATCCGACTGAGGAAAAGTTTACTTATTCAACCTCGTTTCACCCACAGGACATTATGATAATGCGCCCTGTGTATACGGTGGTAGCTGCATCATCATCAAACTGTGCTCTGCTGCAAGGAAACTATCTTCTCCCGTATCACTTGCATTTGACAAGCACTACCAACAGAAAAAAAAGACGAATGTAGGAAAACGCTTTACATGATTTCCCTGATATGCAATGCAAATATACCAACTACAATGAGGCTTCGAGACCTGAATAGATTGTGTACAAATCATACAAACAGAGGTTGCTCTGTATCCTGTGGTATATTGCTGTGAACTAAATTTAAAATCTTTACACCGTAACACCAACACCAGCTCACATCCTAAGTGAAGTTCGAGTGAGTTGGCGAAACAATGTGCATATGTGTTCAAGGATTCTGCACTCTCATCGCTAAAGAATCTAATACATCAGCTGCCGCAACAAATACTGCTAGTTATCACGAGAGCGATATTAATGGACAGCATTTCCATATATGGGAATGAGGGAGACATTAGTACCATTGTTGCAGTTGCAGTTGGAGACCCAGTAGAACGGAAGTAGTTTGTGGATGATTGTTTGCCCACTTATTACTTCAACCTTTCCTACTCCACCGTGACCTCAAAATTCTTATTGACTTTGCTAGTATTGTTTAAGGTGGATGAATGGGTTACTGCTTGGGGGCTTTGTAGAGCATCTGTAATGGAGAATTCTTTTCAAAAGATACAACATGCCACGTGTACTAATTGGCTTTTTTATAATTTAAATACCTACTTCCTTTTTTTTTTGTATTTACATAATTAGCTAGGTGAGGTTTTGCTTCCTAATAAAGGACATTTAATACCTTTGACCGCAGGCAGTGTTTGTGTTTTTGTGGTAACACTGAGGGTTGAGTGGTTTGTTGATTTTTTCCCGCTTTTAATTAACAGCATTTTTTATTAGTTTATTTTATGTTTGTGTATATTAATGAGTTTATTCGGAATTTGTTTACTCTCTAAATTGATACACAGAATTTAATTACGGAAATTGGTGAAAAAGCGGTGCTCTATTTGTTTTTGCAATAAAATACAAAATAATGAAAATATTTCAAATCTATTAATTTGAAAACAAAGCCTAAACTTAAGAGTTATTTATTGAATTTAATATATAAAAATCTCATGTCACACTGTTTGTAGCCGAACTCCTCCGAAACGGGTCGACCGATTTTTATGAAATTTTTTGAGTGCATTTGGTAGGTATGAGAAATCGTCATAAAGTATATTTCATCCCGATAGGTGGCGCTGGAGGCAAGCAATTTATAACTTCTTTATTTATGGACCAAAAAGGCTCATATTCACAATATGTGTTGGTTCAGTCCCAAAAGAGAAAACTGTAAAATCTGGACTTGATAGGTGGCGCTGGAGTCAAGTTATTAGATCTATATATATATATGTACACATGTATATGTATGTATGTCTTTTATAGACTCGAAAACTACCCAACCGATTTTGGTAACATTTTCAGAGTAGGTTTTTTTTAACACAGAATACAACATAGCATCAGTGCGATTACTCAACAACCGGTGGTTTTAGTACCTGTCGTACAAAATTTCGTAATTTCAGGTGAAAAGCGATTGTGAATCATTTTGGTCAATTAATATAGACAGACGGACAGACAGCTGGTCACTTAATATAGACAAATAAACAGATAGATGTATAGATAGATAGACAGACAGACGGACAGACAGACTAACAGAAAAACAGACAGACATATAGATGGATGGACAGACAGACAGATAGACAGATTGACAGACAGACAGGTAGACAGACAGACAGACAGACAGAGAGGTATATAGACAGACAGATAGACAGATAGACAGATAGACAGACAGATAGACAGTTCAGACAGAAAAAAAGGAAATCGAAGTTGAAAAATAGAACAGCAGTGATTGCTCAATACTATGTATACTTCCTTTTTATCATACCCGAATAACAAAATGCGCGGGTAAATCTTGAAAAAGTAGGTGGAGCGAAGCGCGCCAGGCTCAGCTAGTACACTATATAATATTGTCATTCTGTTCACATTTAAAAATTGTAAATTTAACGACCAAAACTTTCTATGACATTTTACGGCAGATTACAGTCCATCGATTGATGTACGTAAGAATGACGGGTCAACGCTATAAGACTAATTTTGATTGCTTTCATGACACTCTTTATGGCTTACAGCCCATTAATTCTGACGCCACAGGCTTCAATGTATTATAAACAGGTTTCGGATGTATAATGAAAAACTTCTTTTAGATTTTCTTAAGGTACCATCACAATGCAGTGAACACTTGAAGAGTAATTTTTAAGACACAACAAAATGGCCTCGTTTTGCTTTTAATTGCCACAATTACGCGGTTTTGCAATTTTATTGCTAACTACCACCCCTGGCATACCCTTATAGCAGAAATTGTTATGGCTTCCTTAGATAGATGCTCTTTGAAAAAGCCCATAAACGTCTGCTATCATTAGCTATTAAAAGCGAATTGCCAAACGAAATGTCATTCAATGGAATACAAAAGGACGACATTGGGAGGAGATATCAATAAAAAAAATATCCCCGATGATACTGACATATGACAGCCTATCGTTGGGGCCAATCAAATAAAATTCGCTTTTGTTCTTTGCCGTCGAGAAGAAGATAATCGATATAACCAACAACAGTATAACCACTAGGGAAGAATAATTCCAATTAACTGCAATTCAGTATCAAAATCATACATTATGGGTCCATTTAAGGCAACGGAGAAGGCGGTACAAGCACATGGGCCTTCATCTGTTAAAAAAGAGTTTATGCCACTTACAAGCGTATCACAGAAATAAGGGTTCACCGTAGAATACCCCGCCCACACTTAAGACTTAAAGCCCAATGAAGTCCGGTTTAGCGCACTTGCAGTTAGGCGCATTTATAGAGCCGTTGGGTCCATTTCGAAAGCGATTTTGTGTTTTTATTGTTTTTTTTAGAAGCACCTACATGTATGGAGAAGATGGTGGACTGAACCAATATCAAGGTTATATTTGTGTACTCCCAATTCCAATAGTGTCAACGCAATTTATTCCTGTCACGTGGAATCTCATTGACCGCAGGAAATGGGAAAGGAATGTCCACAAGGGATGTTCATGTTCGTTTCGAATAGGGAATAGGTATGTACATACAAACGTACACACATATATTGAGGTTATATACTCTTCTGGAACATTTTCTTTTTTTCTTTTTTTTTTCGACGTTAAGATGTGAATGTCAATAGGGTAGACCAGGATTGGGTAAATGTTTCCCGTAGCCAACTTAAGAATTAAAAATAAACCTAAATATGTATATTAAATACAAATTGAAATTCGGTTCTCAAAAGGATGCTTATACCTACTGCATGAAAATAATTAATACTATTACGTCGATCGTATAGTATTTTAGGCTTAAAACGACGAGGGGCTGGACTTTTCTTTAGGAAAACTTAAGTGACAGTCGATCGCCAAAGATTATTGAAACTTCTGCCGAGATCCATTTTCTCTAAATCTATAGTGAAACATACATACAATTTTACAAGTTTGTCATCTTTGTTTTTAAAAATTGGATGTTGTTTGATTAAAACCCTTTGTTTCCTAGTGGTTTCACTGTGAAACCACATACTAAATAATGTTTCTCTATTTTCCAAGTGGTTTTGTGAGGAAATCAAGTTGATTTCTAGGAACTGACATTTATTCTAAAACGATAAAAAAACGTCTCGTTCAGTTGTGAATGCGTCGAAATTGATAATTTGTGCATTTACATACTTTGATTGCGCGTGTCATTCGGAGTAAAATATTTGTTCGGTGACCAATCAAAGAAAAATTGGATTTTTGTTCAAATTATAAAACAATTTTTTTTCTTTGTATCAGAATATTTTAAATAATAAATATAGAAAAATAAATACAGTCAAACTTCTTTATAACGAACCTACAAGGGACCAATAAGTTTGTTCGTTATAAAGAAGTTTAACACATATTTCGCTATAGAGGAACTTTTAAGTCTGGCAACAAATTTCGCAATATAGAGAATTTCGTTATAAGCAATTTCGTTTTAAAGAAGTTTGACTGTAATACAATTTTCATTCTGTGTTTTACTTAGTTATCTTGTGGTTACGTGCAGTAACAGTTTTTTTTAAACAACAATAAAAGGCTTAAAAAGAATTATAAAAAATATTTAAATCTTAACGCAGGTTTTATAAAAATTTAAAATAAACATTTGAATAAATTGATAGGTCCGGGATCAAAGGGTTAAGAAACTTTTAAAGTTGAATTTGGCCCGCGCATAAGAAATTGCTCTCACCTATGTGTTACCATTGGGGTAATTGTTTGTTTCTCTTATTGTTGTGTACTTTCAATGTGTTCATTAGCGATAAAGTTTGGCTACGTGGAAAGTAAAACTATGTATATACTATCGGCGGTGATTGAAATTACAAATCCTCACTTAAGCGAAGACAAACAAACATAATAATAATTATTTACTTACTTCAATCTTTGCAATCTGAAATGGAAATCTATTGATTGCTCATATAAAAAAAATAAACGAGAAGAGGTGGGTAATAATGATAGCATTGATTGATAGATACTTAATTGTAGTTCTTATAATTATAAATCGTTTAGAAAACTATTCTTAAAAATTGTCACTCACTTATCGGCGATCCCCTTAAACTAATTGCAGAAAAAAAGCAGGATATACCGACTAATCCGCACAATAATCAAGAGCCACCACCTCCTTCTTCAATTACCTGAGAGTACATAAATAATTAGCAACATTAATTTGTGTGTAGAGGAGACAAACGGTGGAACTACAGGCAAAACCCATGCGGCCATGCCAATGTACATACTTTACAAAATTTTCCGCCTACAAGCATGTCATTTAATTCAACGCAAAGTATCGTTGGCGTTGCTATAATTTCTACCGATTTTATTCTATTTTTGTTTGCACCTCAAACTATGCAACGCAAACAACTGGTAAGTTACTATAAAATGCATCGATATCAATTTGAGTGCATTTCTTTTATTTTGTGAATAAAGGAAAGTGTAAATGCAGAATTCGTTGTTACAAGTAAAGGAATAGAGAATGAAGTGATGATGTGTTTTAGTTTTGATTCTTTGCACATTTTTAATTCTTCTGGAAAAAATGTAGATTTCACAAATACTCGCATTAAGAGAATACAAACAAACTATCTGAATTGCTGTCTGTGCCCAAAAGCATGCTACTATGTACCTACGGAAGTACGGAGGTTGCCGTAAGTAGAATCCCAGTAACAGGTGAACGGAAGGGACTCCAATATACCAAAGAATATACATGTACATATGTACATTTCATCTAAACAGTTGTGGGAAAAGTACCCGCTATGGATCGCTATACATAATATGTAGATAGGTTTGTACATATATCCATATTCTGACTGTTCTTAAGTTCTTAACTTAAACAAACTTTAGAAATACAGTGTACTCTCTCCTAACGGACACCTCTTATAACCTGACAGATTTAAAAAACCGAAATAAATGCACGGTTTTTCATATAAAAAAAACTCTCCCATAACCGGACTCTCTCATAGCCGGACACGGACACCAATTTTCGTAACCGCAATAGAATGTCGCTCTCTCTTAAACGGACAAAACACATCTACGTATGCAAACTTTTAACATACTTTTTTTTCCTCTTCTTTGCACTTTGCAAACGAAACAAACAAAACAAAAATGTAAACTCTGTAGTGTGCCTTTGCGTCACTATCACGTTCGCGGACACATGATTTTCGGTGGGAAACACTAGAATGACACACGCATATTTCCGGCATTTTGAGAGATACTTTATATTATTTTGTGCGAATTTTGTATAAAGATAAAAATGATTCTGCTGGTCACAGTGAAGTGAAAATTTATCTCTGGTAGGACAAATAATGGCGGATTATGGAAGTTTACTGTATTTCTCGTCAGGATTCCCATCTTATCCGAACATATCCAAAATTGTTATGACCCGCTTATTTCCTGAACCATTGACGGTATATGCTGTCTTGTCCGCGAACGTGTTATCCCACAACTATGTGCATTTATAAATCCCATTGCATTTTTAAATAGGTTTGTATGTTAAGTGTGTCTATGTATGTATGTATGTATGCATGTATGTGTCATTTTACGCTTGATTGTCATAGACAGAAATTAGTACGTCAATTTATTTTTTTCTCCCATAACCGGACACCTCTCATAACCGGACAAATTTCTCGGTACCATCAGTGTCCGGTTACGAGAGAGTTCACTGTACACGCTCAAAGTTAGAGTTAGATATTATATATTCAAGTTTCAACTCCAAGCGGTACATAATCACAGTCCTAAAAGGCTGAGTACCTACATATTTAAGATAACGCGTACTTGTCAGTTCATAGTGTAGTATTACCCCACTAATCCGATACGATACAACAAAAGTAAACAACAAAAGTTAACTTATTGGATGATAAGTTCGTTGCATTCAGAATAAAGTGAGCTATTGGTAAATGTCCCCTCGAGACTTTTGTGAAACCGGAGAATTTCTTTTACTACGTCTGCCCAGTTTTACTTCAAAGCTCCAGACTTGGCTCTAATATTTTTGGAGATTGATTGAGATAGTTGCGTCTTTTGAGGAGTTTTTTTTTTCTGGGGTAATCTAACATGGCGACCGCCTGTTTATTGAGAAAAATATACATAGATATTTGTAACGCCAATTTGATAATTGAAAAATATCCAAATATTTAACCTGCAATTCAACTCCTTCTTCTCGATACGAGTATACGTCCTAAGAAGTGGTAATGTTAATTAAAATTCCTTTCTTACAGCTAAAGTCAATCTTAGGTTATCTGTGAGGAATCGCAACATTCTTCAACATACTTTCACCTACTTCCTCTTCTCATTCAAACAAAAAATAATAATAACAATCGCGATTTGCACAAACTACGTTTCCCCTTTTAATTAAAATTCTTACGGCTAACATCCGAGATCCGAATTAATTTCCGTTCCATCGGGTCCTCCACTCGGAAATGAGAAATTAGAAGTGCACATGCGACGAAGAATGCAAACCCCAGACATAAAGGAGGTTTTGTGTTTTTTTTTTTTTTTTTTTTTGCGTTAAAAGGACCAAAAATAATTTCTACATAAGTATTGAGGATCATTTTTAATCACAATAGGGGAATGGAAGTTAAAATAAAAATACGAGTAAGAAACGAAAAGGAAAACTTAAAAAATAAAAACTCAAATAAGAAGCTAAGAAGGACGATGACGAATGCGCTCCAATACAAAGGACTTCCTCACAAGCAGCAGCAGCCGGTCTCACTTTATGTATACACTTGGTCTACAGGCACAACCCAAAGGAACTCCATTAACGAGGGTTGATTGCACTGCACCTTTGTGTGCGATTTTCGGATTCCTCTCCCCTCGGCATCTCCGCACAATATCGCAAGTTTCAAATTACGAAATAATCATCAAACACAGGAATAGACACTGAAATCGAAGAATATCAAAGGACACATCCTTGAATCCAGTAACGAGTCTATTCCGCGTTTTACTTCTCCCCAAATATAAAATCAAGATATACTATAAACGAGTATTTATGCGTACAACACTCATATGTAGGTATACTTTGTGCTCGTTCGTAATACATACAACCGAAAAGTATAAGATAATGATGAATCGAAAAGGATGAGGTTGACGCAGCTGTTTTCTATGTTGGCTCGTGCTGGAATGTTGGTCACCTTTGTGAGGAAAGAAATAAAAAAGAAAAACAGTGTGCTCCTCTCTTGAGTTATTATCAGCGTGCTGGATTACATTGCGTTGTTGTTCAAAAGGGAATATCTGTCCTACCACTGCCACATGCCACAGTGACAGTTGGTCCCATTGTTGAATTTGAATGTGTGCCAATAACAGCCTATAGATACGAGTACGAGTACATCCATTTCGATAATTTATGGCTGATCGAACGGGACGATGCGATGGATTGAAACTCGTTCAGCAGACGTGCTAAATAAATAATTATGCCAAAGTTACGATTTTTTAAAAAAAAAAACTCAAATGTGACCTTGTAGACAAAAATAAATTTGATAAGAAATATCGACGTTTAGATTTGTACGCGTCTTAAAAGCTTGAGAAAATATTTGTATTTTTTTCTAATTCATGCTGAACGTTATATCTTTGTCTAATCAGCTGCTTTAATGCCTTCCTAGTTCCTGCAAACAAAGAAAAACAAGCAATTGTTGTGCAAAAGTTAATCTCCATTGAAACAAATACATGTCGGTAAATATTAGAACATTTGTTACTTTGGGTAAAGAGGATTAACTCAACTCTACGAGTATAAGGCTTAAGTCTTTACTTACCAATTTGAAGATATTTCTAAAACGTTAGACGGTTCCAAAGACAAGGTATGCCTACGATGTCTGTTTTCATTTGACGGTTCCTACTGATATTAATTATTGTTTAAATCGGCGCTAGTTTGGATAATAGATAAAGTTAAGGAATAGAAAACCTCTACTCTAAGTTGCCTGTTAACATTTTAGAAACTGTGTCGCCGACTTTTTTTAAGAATGTGGAAAAAACAAAACCAAAGCCCTCATTATGCTGACTTTTTTAAAACAGTGTTATAAGGTAAACAGTGAGTAATTAATTGTCAAACATATGCATGCATGACGGATGCAATGAGAACCTGTCCCACTGCAGCACTGGAGATGCTATTGGAGCTTACTCCATTGCACCTGGTGATGAATGAAACCGCAAATCGGACGTTTCTAAGAATGGTCAAAGAAAGAATAGGAAGAGGAATAAGAATTTCGCTAAAATGACTAATAAGCTTCCCCATCATTCACTAGGAACGATGGCATCAGGACATTTAACTGGTCAACAAACTTCGACATTAAAATCAGTAACAAGAAAGACTGGAGCAACGAATCTGGAGTCTACAGGCTAAGTCCTCATACCATAAAATGGTACATGAATGGTTCAAGAACTGAGGAAGGAATGGAGGCAGGAGTGTTTCTGCCCGAAACTAAACTATTCGAACCAATGGGCAGCTACAACAGCATATTTTAAGGTGAAATCTATGCTATTGACAGATGTGCCCAACTCAATCTTGACAAACGCTACAGCAGACGCGACAAAGCAATAATGTCAGACAACCAAGCAGTTCAGATCATCAAATCTAGAATTGTCTGGGAATGCCTAGATAAATAGACTGGGCGAATGAAACAACGTCACCATCTACTGAGTACCAGGACACCTGCGGATAGAAGGTAATGAAAAGGCGAACAAACTTGCCAGGAAAGGAACTGCCACACCCTTTGTGGGCCCAGAACCGTTCTGTGGCATAGGGGAATCCACTATAAAAGAGGATCTCCGATCACTGGAGAAGAGAAACAGGACTAAGTCATGGACAAAAACGCAGGGTCTAAGACAGGCCAAGAAACTTTTGGATAGTTAGAACTTGAAGAGATTTAAAGCTTGCGTCAGCATTAACAAAAACAAACTTCGCATCCTGACTGCGTTCCTTACGGGGCATTGTAAGCTCAAGAGACATCTTAGGAAGCTAAGTCTATGAGATGAAGACTCATGCATATTCTGCAATGAGTCCAGTGAAACTCCAGAACTCATACTGGTGCATTGTGGGGAACTAACCCAGAAAAGATTCAAGTGCTTGAGTAAAGCAGTGGATCTACTACTCATTGCACCCAATCGCATTCTGCGATTTCTCAGCGAAATTGGTCTGGGTGAGGTGCTGTGACCTATGAAATCCTCACCTGGGATAGGTGTGAGCAAAGCTGACCTATGGAATCCTCACCTAGGATAGGTGTGAGCGAAGCTCTCTCTCTAACCGGTGACTAGGACCTGTAGAGGACACAATAGCACTTAAGGTCGCGGTGCATCTCGCCCTTCAATAATAATAATAACAATTTGTTGTCAGCACTGGTATGAAAATTAGATGCCAACACAGTTTCTGGTATTATCAGGTCCTGGTCTGTGCAATTTCCCAGCTCTAGTAGTTTTCGAGTATCATTATCTAATAATGAGCTTGCTCAACGGCGAGCTGGAATCATACCTTACCTAGAGATCCTTAATTTTGAATCTGCATACATATACATTTATGTACATATGTATGCATGTATGTACATGTAGAAACATTCTTCAACAATTTAGTCATTGGGGTGCTTGGAACTCAACCTTTTCACTTCCCAAGCACCTGGTTGTTGGTAGGTACTAATATGTACAAATCTTAAAATGACCTCAATATTTTTTTTTTATTATTATTTCCACTAATATTCTTCATTGCCAAAGGAACACCACTTTTCTATAAAGTCATTGCGTTGTATTTAAGTGAGAAACATCCTTTCATGATTTTATGCTGTGCCATCAACCCTGCATTCTGCCAAAAGCCGACAAAACCAGTCTTTTACTCCTTACCATTCAAGAAATTATTCAAATGCATCTTCTAACCGCATTAGCATTTCCAATGGAACACTCGTTCTACGGATTTGTCACATTTTATAATGGATTATTGTATGCCTATGTCTACCTCTTTGCGCCCGATAAAGCAACCCACATACAACCACCATTGAAGCAGCACCAACAATACACAAAAAAAAGTGTAACGGCTAAAATTCTAAAAATCGCCTCGTTACCCCATACCCCATACGAGCGCGCCGCGGCAGACATCTACAATGCAATTGTAGAATTGCCTAAGTCACATTACAACATTATGGTGTGTGTGTGTGTGTCTATACCAAACGGCTGTTACTTTATACATATTTTCACCCCTCGATAAAAAAGAAAAAAAAAATACCCTCACCAGCATTTAATACGAACCAGCAGCAGGAGCAGATGTTAATATCTAAACTACTCACTGTACGTTCCCTGTCCAACTACGAAATACTCGTACAGATACCAATTCGATTAGGGAGGGCTCAACGTCTGCATTTGACTACGGCTACGATGAAGTGTTTGCAGTGATCGCGTGCTCAGTTCAAAAAAGGATCTCATCGTGAAAAGTTCGAATCGAAAAAGTGAATACGAATAAAGTGAAAATTTCAATAGATGTACGAGTCGAGTATTAAAAGTGATAAATTTTAAGTAACGACAATGTCTCGTCATAATTACACAAATCCGGCATTTTGTCAAAATAGTGAATTCTATCCGGCTGCATCGGTGCAGCAGCTAGATCAACAGTTAGTTTACAATCGTAGCTTGAATTTTGCAGCCAGCGGCAGCAATAGTGGGCCTGTGAAAAATGCTCGTGACGGTCCACTTCGTATCCAGCGTAGCATGTCGACGCGATCGTTCAATACACTATCGCGCAATGCCAGCAGCGTCGTCAATCGGCAGGGTCAGCAGCGCGTTGAAACATCCCCACCACCTAGGCCTGGTCCTAAGCCGGGGGTGAATTTAAATCGAACTACTGGACCCTTCGAAATGCGTTCGGGAAGTGGGCGATACGCTCTGGTGCCCGTCGAGGAGTTGCCAACAGCACGAAAAGATCGGTATGCTATTGTTCCCGGGCCGGAACCATCGGAAATTGTCACACCTCAGCGCTTTGTCAAGAGTCAGGATAATCTTGATCGGTATTCCCATCTGCCAGTAAACAATGAACCAACATCGTTTCAAGAGGATTTATCGGAACAGTTCACCAGCCTGCCACCGATTCCTATGTTTGAGGAACAACCACGAATGAAACCAGCTTTTTCCAGTGACTTCGGGAGCAAATCATTCGTTCTGGTGGACCAGAAAAGCAATCAACGCTACGCAATGGTTCCGACGGCTGAGGATGAAGAGTTCGTCGACGATAACCACGAGATTATTCAAATGCACAACGGGAGAACTCATCGCTATGCAGTTATTCCAACGGACGAAGAGGAAACATGCCTAAGCACATCAGATTTGAACCAGAGTCAAAACCACCACGACCTCACACCTCGGACACCATTGCAGACATCCACACCGCAAAAAGGAACCATCACCTCATCATATCCAAATACGCCACTGAAAAATCCAGCCGCTACAAGGAAACTCCACGAGCTACTCTCCACACCACGGAAGGCACCCATGAAGCGGTCGATGTCTACACCTAGACACAGCCACCCAAACACACCGCGTTACTACCAGAGCCAACAGATTTATCCCAGCCAAGCGGAAAGAAAGATGGAGCTTTCACCACATCGCCTGCAGTATGAATGTCCCAATCAGGTGCAACGTGTTTCTCAAGCCGATGCGCGTTCCACAGCTGTCATTACGCCGAGAGTAGCTATGATGACGAATCCCGGCGATGAGAGTCTCAACAAATCTTGGAATAACTCATATCCGCAGAAGGTGGCCAATGCCACTGCCACTCTAGCCGTTGTTTCACTTATGCTGATCCTTGGCAGCATCTTGAACTCGGGACTTTGTATATATATGATCGCTCATGTAAGTTCAGGATGACATGGTCTCCCATTAGATTGAAATATTAATTCCTTTCACCTTGCAGATGGGTAAATCCTTCTATCTACAATTTAGCTTAGCTGCAGCATTCTGTGGAGTTGGTCTGGGCTTCTTAGGATTCCGTTCACGGCACAGCGAATGGTTGCCCAATCGTAGCTACACGTCGGGTTACATTCTGGTCACGATGTTCTGTCTACTGAAATGCTGTGGGCTGCTGGTGCTGCTAGCACTGGATCCCTACCCAGGATTGCCACTGCATGATGTCACAACCGGTGTTATATTGGGTTTGTCGACATTTACCATATTTTTCATTGGGCTAGGAGTGGTTGGATCCTTCTGGTGTTACAGGCCACCACCAGATAACAGGGTGAATGTCGTATACTAAGATTAAGCCGGAATAATGGTTCACAGAATGTGCATCCCAATAGACTGTATATACATGAATACGTGCTTGTAGGTTGAAGGTTAATTATTTATTTTGTATTTATTTTTTTGTTGGTATTATTTATCGAATAATGTATTTTTTTATTCTTGTTTAAATGGTTGTATGTATTATGAATTGAAAAATAAAGGTTAATAAAGATGATACTGAAGGAAAAAAATAGCAATGGAGGTTTCTTTAATTATATTAATTTATAGCGAAGGTTTTTTCTAATTTGCTGGATGCCTGCTTAATTTTCTGCTTTTGATTAAAAAGCTTTTACATACTTATATCACTTGATACCGGTTTAGCTTTGGCAGCAAAAACGACCGGGTAAGATGCAGCAGGACTGGATGATAAACGCCCACGTGTATCAGAATCTATGGATTCTATGCGAGTGGAGATACGGACATTGGGTATTTGAATTTGGTAGGATTTAAGGGGATGGGAACCGGATATCAAGGAAAGATGTGACAGATAAAGGAAAGAATGGTTAGCGTAAAGTGACGTGCACGCTTGCGTCGCGCGGCTGAACTCGACGGATGGGGGGGTGTCACTTGGGCCAACCTACCCTAAACAAAACATAAAACGTGCAAAAAAATAAACACCGCGAATTTTGTAACGGACGGACACATAACACAACAAGAAGGGGCGCTAAGGTTGGAATATAGCGCAGCCATATCCCCCCTGTTTGTCGTGAGATCCCCTTTTTACTTATACAGTGGGACACAATGTGGAGATTAAAATCTGATTGTGCACATTTTCTTTAAAACAACAAAAGAAAGGAAACGAATCTTATGCACTACTTAGACTCGGACGGGTAGGGCCGAGATGCTTTAACGAAAAAATCTTCAAGAAAAATACAAATGCTGTCGAACTTCTTGCTTAGATTAAAATTTTACTCGAAACTAACTGCCTGTGCTGATGATGTTGGATGTGCCTATGGTACTGACAGTCCTTAAGACTTAGTTTGCCAAATTAATCATGATTTGAATATTCTAAGATTATGGTTTGCGGAGCATAAACTTGTTATAAGCTCTAAAACCAAAATAATGTATTTTAGTCTCTCATCTCAGAACTCGTTTGAACTGGATGTTTTCTTTCATGAGCCAGAGTGTCAAAAATTTAAATTGCTAAGTTGCTTTTATCAGTCAAATTTACCTACCTTAACATACATATCCAATTCAGACTGCAGTGATGATTGTTTTAAAATTGAAAAAGTTGAAGTTTTTCAGTACTTAGGTCTTCAAATTGACTCTAGGATAGCTTTCAGTAATCATACTAATACTTTAATAAAGTACTTCCGTTCAACACTTCGACATTTTTACTATCTTCAAAACGTCTGCTCATCTGATCTTCTTTCAAGAATTTATTATTGAATCTTTCATTCTAAATTGCAATACGGTTTAGCATGTCGGGGTGGTTCTTACTTTAATAATATTCAACCAATTTTAACACTGCAAAAAAATATTATAAGAAAAATAAGCCGAAGACATCGATTAGAACATAGCCTTCCACTTTTTCTACAACTGAAAATTCTTCCTGTTCGTCACTTATATTGCTATAAAGTCCTTAAAGTTTTTTTCATGCGTTCCGGCAATTTGAATTTCCGAGTCTTCGACTTCGTGGTAACTCGCAATACCTCGTTTCCATTCCTAACTTCCGCACTACTGCGTTTCGAAATATTTATACAGTTGCAGCACCTCGCTTATTTAATAAACTACCTATAGTGATAAGATCAATCGTATTACCAGGTATTTTTAATAAACTTCTAAAAAGTTGGCTATATAATTTTGATTTCGAG
This sequence comes from Brachyopa scutellaris, assembly GCA_949775065.1. NCBI lineage: Eukaryota > Metazoa > Arthropoda > Insecta > Diptera > Syrphidae > Brachyopa > Brachyopa scutellaris. The sequence goes on from OX459113.1 coordinate 109,695,725, forward strand.
AGTATAAAATTGATTTCTCCGGTTGTGACTTAATTGCTCGTTTCTGAGGTTCTGGTGATCTGATACATGTATGTACAATTGTTCATATTTTATATTTCTCTCTTACTAAAACTAGGGTATTTGAAATCATTTTGTTTACATAAAATATATAAAATATAACTATATTCTTTAAACTTTCCTTGCTCTATTTGTGTCGTAGTTTTATTTTATCAAGGCACAGTTGTTGATTTTGTTGACGTCCTTGAGCAGATCATCCGATCGTGTTTTACTTTATTGCTGTATGCCAAGTATCAACTCTTCTCCTGCTGATTTACTTGCCTTATTATTATCATAATTTAAAAATAATAAAATGAGTTAAATTTAAATACGGGTGAATGATTCAGCACTAGATGATGGGAAAAACTTTTTCTGTGTTCCAAACTTTTTCAATCACTTCGTTGAGAACTTTCATCAAGGTAGGCATTTTGCTGTTTATTTCCAATGCCTTAATGTGCCAGAGATTTTCAATTGGGTTGAGGTACGGTGAATTACCGGCCAGTCGAGTCTGGAAATTCCCTTATCGATCAATAATTCTTTATTCTGTAAGGAAAATACATCTTATTATGTTTTTTTGGTTGAGTAGAATTACTAAGGGATTAAAAGAGAAATAAAAAAGATAATAGCTTACCATTTTGGAACGATGGCACGGAGCAGAGTCGTCTTGAAAAATGATATCATTGGCCTCTGGGAAATCCTTTTGAATTGACGGTAAAACTGATTGATTAAAATATTTTTGTGAACGTCCGAGTTTTTAGATCCTCTTACGAAGCATAAATCTCCAACTCTTAGTAGGTAAAATATCCCCATATTATCTGGCCGGCTGGATGTTTTAGTGTTCGCTGAAGGCAATTTTTTTTTCCTTAAAGAGCTAAAATGGCTCTGAACGACTTGTAGCACACTTATATAGGTACCCAAAAAATATGAATGTCATTAAAAAAAAATAACTGCTACCCACGCAGGATTACTCTCTAAAAAATGGGTGTTGTACTTTCCGTGCTCGCTACTGTATGTAATACATAGTCGATCAAAATTCAAAATTCACCTTCAATTTCAATGAACGATGATCGAAGAACAGTTAAGGTTAATGTTTTTTGCTGCATTTTCGGGCAAAACTTTCATCATTCATGCAATAACACATCTCTGAAGTGAGCTCTTTTTCTCGTTAAAAAAAAAAAACTTTAAATTCAAGTCACTCTCGTCCAGAATTATTTATTGATAAAAGAATAGTATAGCTTTAGTTATTTATATAAAAGAATTTATTTAATACCTCGATACAGAAAAATAAAATCGATATATGTATGTGTACAAATAAAAAAACAAAATAAAATCCAATCTATTCTTTCTTATCCATAAATCCCTAAATAGTGCGAACATTTTTTTCTTACCCGAGCTACATACAGCACTTAATAATTACTATTACACTTATCGTTTCTAAAGTCATTATTGACGTGTTTCACTATTTTTAACTGTCATGTTCATGCGTTTACGCTCGTAAGCAAAGCTTTAACAACCGGAATGGAATCGTTACTCTTAAAATGAGGCGCAGCACAAAAAATGCTATACATATTTTTACAAAACAAAAAAAAAAAATACAAATTACATAACAAAAAAACAGAAGATTTGAAAACAAAATCACAATTGCAATTATTTCTCAGTTGCTGATCATAACGAAACGATATCGCAGTAAACACATGATCATCCCTCGCGATCCTCATAAACCTATGCACACATATTGTCCCTATTTTCTTCGTTGAATCATGCGTGCCAAACGATTGGCCAGAAAGGGCCACAGTATTAGGAATATAAACCACTGCGGTGAGATGTCTTTAAATGGCCACCATTCAGGCTTTCTTTGATGGCGCATCTGCAATGAGAACATTTTTTAAGCATTTAGACAAAGTTCAATGACCATTTCCAACCTTTTTCAGTGCAAAGCTGACTTCAGATAAATTCTTTTCTACTGCACTTATCCTTTGATTTATGGCTGCAAATTCCGTACTCATCCGGCGGACAGTTCCTTGGATTTGCTCCAAAACTAATTGATTTGTTTCGATCACTCGACGGAGTCCACTATTTTCGAGAACTGGTGCATCGCTTAGCTCACTTGGTGTCTGTGAAAGAAGAACGACTGTATGTTACTAGGGCGTTACAAAAAAAATACACAAAATCCAATAGAACCACAAAAAAACAAGGAAAACCTCAACCAAACAACAGCAAAATGAGACTTACACTATGATACGGATGAACATATTGTGATTTAACTTGCTTTCGGAATGAAGGCATCTCAAGATTATCCTTCACGCAATACACACCCAATACACAAATAGAGAAAAAAAAGAGACAGCGTGTGAGGAAGAAGCATTTCATTTAAATGTGGAAGTAAATTTCTTAACAACGATTTGGTACACAACTCACCTCAACTGTGTCCGTATACTCATCGTCCGATTGGTCGACTATTTGACTATGCGATTTGGGAACCATGAACGTATCGGAGCTTTCACTTTCACCCCCAGAGCCATTCGCATGTCCATTCTGTTGGACATCTCCATTCAAACCGGGTTGAGGACTGTTGCATCGCGAGTTGAATGGTGAATTTGGATGAGACTGGGCAACTTTCATGATGCCAGGAGCGACAGCTTCTAGATCGTCTAAGTTTATGCTATCCAGCTCACTGATGCTACCCATGAAATTGGCCACATTTTCGGTGAATGACATTGTTTCGATAATTTTACGCAACTCGTCGACGTACAGCTGCATTGCACGTTCTTTAGGCAGATCTCCAAGTGCTGACCAGGCGTCCCATTTGGCCCTAGAAATTATTTTGTTTTGAGTGAATAACTGATTTCTTTTCTACTATTTTGTTATTACTTTCGAACAACGTCCCAGAATTGAGGTTTTCTCTGTTTACAAGGTCCAACGGTTGCTTGTTTAAAATACCCATAGAATGATAGCATCATAGCATTGCTTGGCTGATAGGATCCTGAAAATGTATATAAAAGAAAATTACATACAGTGAGCAGAAAAAGTATTCGTCTCTACCCATTTCTGAATAAAAAGTGTTAATTTGTCATTAAAATCAATAGTTAACAATATTATTTTTATTTTCTCTTTATTACCATTGAGTTATCTCTACGAAAGCAGTGAAAACTCAACTGTCTCATTTTTGTTTTCATTCATAAAAGCACATACATTCAACATCCCTAAGTTTTCCCGCCGAAAAAGTAACAGTCTTTACGCATTTAAAATGAATATACGATTAGTTTGCGGGATTTATTCACTGCTTTTGGAGTCAAATTGTTCCGATCAGGACATGAGTAGTTGGAAGTTGGTTTTGGAAGTGCTCGTCGTAGTGCATATCTTTTTCAGAAAAGTAAAATTAAAAGACATGGGTTGCAAAAATCATGAAACTACAAGAAAAGAACGAAAAATTATAATTAATCTATTAAATGAAGGTCAAAAGTACAAGGAATTAGGTGAAAGTGTAAATAGACCAATTACGATAATTAAAAGTATCATTTATATATAAAAAGAAATAAAGAAATATGAAAATGCTCCAAGATCTGGGCGATCACAAAATTTGACGGAGGGAAAAACCTAAATCGTCCGTAAAACTAAAAAAAAAACCCTAGACTGAGTGCTCCAAAGATTGCTGCTGAGATAGAAGTTGAGATGGGGAAATCGTTTCTGATGATAGAGTGCGAAATATCCTCTACCAAGCTGATTATCATAGTCGCGTGGCTCGCAAAAACCATTTATCAGCAAGGTTAATAACAGTTAGCGCCTGGAATATACTAAAACGTATAAAAACCATGATGAGCAGTTCTGGAAAAGAGTGTTTTTTACGGACGAAAGCAAGTTCGAGATTTTTCAATCGGATCGCAAAGTTTAAGTGAGGAGAAAACCAATAACTGAAATGGACGAATAAGCGACGGTGATACACTGCGAAGGGTCTCTTATGGTATGGGGCTGCATGTACTGCATGTATGGGGCTGAGTTGTGCGTTTTTGAAGGAACTATGGAGTACAAACACTATATGTATTAATCATCTTCAAAAAAGTGTGGACAAAATGTGTATCAGTAGTTCCTATATACATATTTATATTATTATTATTATTTTATTCCAATATAAATAAATTTACATTTTAATACATTTTAAACAGCACTAGCTACCAGGGCTTTCGGCTGGAAATTAAACATAGGATACGGTGTGATAAGAGAGTAACATATAAAGAAAAACATAAGCTTTTCTTTTTAAACAAAATTGAAACAGAAACATGAGAATCGTCAGAAATATATAAATTGCATTTGTTTGTACTGCAACCACATCCAACCTGAGTGATACGAAACAGTTGTTTATCTACTGTTTCCTGCCACAATGCATACGCCCAATGAACTAAGATATCCGCAGTTCAGACGCGATCATTCACTTGACATACTTTCATGGAACTAGCAGTCATATATCTACTCAGCTGAATCATCAGTCGCGTTTTTTTTTTCTTCATTTTAACTGCCTTTCATTTATAATCTAATCGCATATTCATTTGCTGGTTATAGCTTCTGAATGGCTCAGTCTGAGACGGTTTGCGTATGTCTAAGCGGCGAAACTAATGAGTGTCGTAGGTTAAAAAGGTTTTCTTTTTTTTATCAACCTATTTTTATCTTTTAGTTAAGCATTCAGACATTTTTTCTGAATTACACCTCAACCAAATTATCGCAAATACGTATTTCTTGTTTTGCTTTTTTAACTTTGCTGTCATTTGATGGACAGATATACAGTGAGCTTAACCTGTTTGTCGATGGTTGATCTTTGGATCATCAACAGCAAAAAGACTTGTTGGAGAGGAATTTACAGCAGTTTTATTTTTAGGAATGTACTGTTGAAGAGGGTAAGCTGGTTATTTCACTAGATTGAAATATACACTGTATCCAGACAGTGAAAAGTAAGAAACTCTTTAATTTCTTATGACCTTTTCGGCGCAAGCTGTTCTCTCTAATTGTTTGTGTTGTTTATTAGGAGCCAAGTCAGATGGATTATGTATACTTTCACTTATCGTATGAAGGCGAATGCAAATTTGTTTAAATACATTAAACCTTTTTATTTTTTGTATTACACGAGTTGGCGTCTATTTACTCAGCAGCTATTCATGAATGTGTCAATCGATCGAATTTCCTCAAGACCAGGTATATTGGATCCTATTGCCCATACCCTTCATACTTGAGTGGCAACCAGAATCTGTTATGTTACACGCCAGAGAATACGGCGTAGTTTCTTCTTCAGGCAATAAGCCACATCATATCTATTCCAAATTCAGTATCGCATCGTATCTTGAAAACAAAATAGGTTAATCAAGAACGTGTACAATTATATCGTGCATTTTTCTCACCGTTCCAACCATCACTTAGGCCAATTCACAAACCAACGTAAACCTTAAACGCTGACTTACGTAAGTGATCTTAATCTCAGCAACACTATACAAAAACACCTGTCCAAGTGGAGATACGCCAGGTACAAAGCATTTCAAGGTCATTAGCTACATGTTCACCTTTTTGCTTACAAGCTAGAGGGTCAGTATCATTATTTTGTATCTAACCTATAACACCGTTGTGTTGGTACACTTAACCTGAGTTAATGGACGCTCATAACTTTTTCATAGTCATAGGGTTATTAGTTTATTAAAAAAAAAAAGTTAATGGCAATAATTTAATTATCACGTTTTCTAGGTTATTCGCGAGAGCTTTAGGAATTCCACAAAGAAATTGAAACCAAAGCGAAGTAGATAGACACAAAATGCCAAAAGACCAATGACCTCTTAATTAAGTCAAACTAACAATCGAACCGTATGTTGCTAGGAAAAAAGCTCATACGGGTCCGGTGGTAGTTAGCGTGTAGCAAATAATTGTACCTTGGTAGTCGATAATAAAATAAGTAAAAATAAAAAAAATAATTGGAATTTTATTTGCATGTTGTATAATCGAGATCACAGTTTGAAAATAGAGTTACCAACTCTACGATTCGGATGTTTAATTTTTAGTTTTTACTTTTTCTCTACGGATGTCGATGAGCATGGAACGGGCAGAGTAAGCCGCACTGAAACAATAAAATTATATGTACATATTTACGTTGTGCAAAACAAACGCCACCGCCTCCAAATGATGTACATATTACACTGACATATTTGCTATGAATGTCATCCGTATGAAATCAAAACAGATTAATCATAGCTTTAGAACAAAAATTTATCCATTAGCGTGTGGATCAGATATTAAAATGACTACGTTCGTTCGGGTTTGCTGATTTTACCGGTTTTTAATTTGCTCGTTCATATCCCTACCATATGTATGCATGTATGTATATCCATAATTCAACTTAATCATGATCGAAAACTATCCATGAGTTGTGTCGTCACAATAAATTAAATTTGTAAACAAATTGCGTCTCTATTCTTGTTTCCAATATGAATCATGATCAACGTTAAATAGTTTTTTCGGTCGTAAGTACCTATCTGTTTCGAAAATATCGTCGTTTGGACTCGCTCGATACATCGGGGTGAATTATATGATATATCCACTTAGAAGCGAAATGTACTTATGAGCACGGGCGTTTGGCACTACACACTCACTCAAGCTGCTCAAACCGCTTGTTTTAAGAGCGCAAAACTCTACTTATTTTCGTCTCTTGTGTAAATATTTCCAAAGTTTTGTTATGAACTTCAGAGAATTAGAAAAAAAATTCAGAAAACTCATGAATGTGTTTAAAAAAAAAACAATTATCTCTGACTAATAATCAGCTAGTTGGCAACCCTATAACGAACATAGAGAGAAGAAATAAAAACAAACAATTTTAATTGCAGCTTAAAGCAACTACGTCAACGGGTTTGGCTGGAGTTGGACGTGATAGGCTGGAAAGTGGATAGAGTTTCATTTAAGTTAAATACCTTCTGCCTAATCCGATCGAATCGAAAGTATATGCCAGCACCTTGTATGCCAGCTTAGAAATTACCCAGTGGTCTTCGAGCGCACCATAATATAAAGAAAAAATAATCGCACGTCTTTACTGCTTTAATGGGCCCATCCGAGTACTTGCTTTGCTGTTGATTTTCAAGGGAACAACTAGGTTTCCAGCAACGAAGCATAAACTATTTAATTGCAACATAATGGATAGTAAAGAGACTGGCAATAGTCCCACTAATTGTCGCGAAAGCAACTTATTATTATGTATGTACAGGGTTATAGTTGCAGACTTCTTCATTCTGCTGCTGGCCAAATGCGCACACTGTTCTCTCACTTTTACACACTCAATTATGTAATAAACAATTATTTACCATTCTTGGGGAGATTTTTAATAACATTTACGGCAGCATTGAACCTTTCCTCGATCGATGACATCTTTAGACGACTCCTCTACTGAACAGTGCACTGTTGTTTGGTTGAATTCAGAATTGGCGATAGCAATATACGTTCTTTGGCTTATCTCAAGTAGGCGTTGTTATCACGAAGACTTTAAATAAACGTATTTTATTTAAATACCTATCGTTGATAATTTCATACGTTAACACATATTTAATGAACTTTGATCAGTACCTACTCAATAATGAACACTGTTTTGAGGCGATACAATTTGAATTTTAACTAAACAAAACTGAGACGTGTATATGCTATGTTAATTAAGTTAAATTTATTTACAATATCGAAATTGCTTGCCAAACTGGAAGCTTATTGCGTTTTTTTTTTCTTTTCACTTCACCCCGAGCAAATGGTAAACATACATCTTCTTCATGCACTTCATGAAACTTTTGTTCTTCGAAATGAATTGAAGTTTATTCGCAACAGCTAACGGCGTGCGGCTATGACGGATGCAACTTTTGAAAGCAAATGACAGACTCGACAGCTAAGTAAGCATCTACATGAGCGTTGATTTGCGCTTCATAGTAAACTTATTGCTTGGATAAAAAAAAATATGTCCAACGTTTAATTGCTATTACAATGTTGTGATGATGTGAATTTTGTACCACAGCAAGCTACGTTGGCCGCGTACCGCCTGTCAAAATATATTGTGAAAAATTAATTGAAATTAAAATTGAAATATAATGTTGAAAATTAATCCAATTTGATTTGATATGACTCATTCAGAATATACAAATATAAGGGAAAGGGATAAAATATGGAAAAATATAACAGAGGCGGTAAAACAGGACAGCGAGTGATTTCAGTGCTAAAAAAAAAAAGAAAAGTTTAAATTCTATGAATACCGCTTATGTGTGCATGGATAGGCGATATACAGCAGCTCTACCGGTACCACTACCGCTGTGCTGTGTGAGCTCCTTTAGACGGAATTTTTCACAGAATTGATATCATTTTCCAGCTGCTAAGATTCGCTTCAAAATAATTATGAATTGGATACCCACCTTTAATATAATGGTATTCTTCAGTAAATGAAACAACGAATAATTTTTTACAAATAATTTTGGTATAAAACTTATAAAATAAGCAAAATAAATAAATAATTAAATATTGATGTTTTTTTTTTTAAATAAGAAAGCATGCAAGTAAAATATTCGAATTGTACGACAAATATAAAATAAAATGTTCACACAGGCGTTGCAGATTCATCCCCATTCTTATATTTTTTTTAAACAAATTGTAAGACTTGAACGCGTGTGGTCGGGTGGTGTAAAAGGTATTGCAAAAAAAAAACCCCTACTAACGAGTCGCAATGCTCCTTATTTCCGAACTCACCCCTCAGAAAACCCATCTTCGCTCGCACATGTTCTCAGTAACGTCATCTTGTCATCTACCAAATGACATAAACGTCACTTTGCCAGGAGTGTAAATAAAATTGGTAAATATCCATTAATTTCATTATGAATTTTGCACAAAAAATACTAGAGAAATACGGATGGAAAGATGGTAGGAAAATGATGATCTAACTGCTCTTGTTCTTGAGTATATTTGATTTTGCCTTTTGCGTCGTTCTAGGTGACGGTTTAGGAAAGCACAACAATGGAATAGCAAAACCTCTGAAAGCGAGCTTAAAATTCGACAACGCTGGTCTTGGAGTAGATAAAGCTGATGAATTCAACAATCACTGGTGGGAACGTGTATTCAATGAAGCCGCGAATAATGTTGAAATCAAAAAGAATGGTGACAAAGTTTCGGTCAAATTGAAGAATGATGAATCTGTTGAGGTAAGTCACTGATAAGTTCCCCCATTTCCTTATCAATCTTAAAAAAAATCTTTTAGATCACCACAAAAGATTACTCGGTCAGAAAATTGAAAAAGAAGAAACGCGACTCCTATAAAAATTTCTGCCTTTCAGCGACACTAACTACCAACGGAGATGAGGTCAGCAGGCCGGATAAAATCAACGTCGATGAAATGAAATTGGCTCCATATAAACCTCTTACAGATGAAGAATTATTTAATGCATGTGGTGGAAGAACTGCCCATAAAGGAGCAAGACATGGACTTAAATTGTCCGGTAAACTGTCGAGAATAGAGAAACAGGAAAAAGAAATGCTTTTAAAAATACAAGGTCAGAACTCTGACGATGCCTCTCAGTCATGGACTCTTGTAAAGAATAAGAAAAAGAATAGAGGCAAAGATAAGACTGATGTTTCAACTCCAGTTGAAATCAAAGAAGATGACAGCAAGTTAAAAAGCATACTTTATACAGCAGAGTATTGCATAAAATCGAAGAAGAAGAGGAAGGAGAAAAAGAAAACCGAAGATGAGCTGTCGCAGTGCCTTGGATCGATTTCGATGGAAAATACAAATGAAGACAAAGCTCTTTCTGGTATTTGTGATAATTCAAAAGCGATCAAGAAATTAAAAAAGGAAAAGAAATCCAAAAAAAGAAACATCTCCGAAAGTTGGGAAAAATATCGTGACGTCAATGACGAAAAGGAAATTGCCGACGACAGCATAGAAAAGGCAATCAGTCAGGTAAAAGATACAGATGACCTTGTATGTGAAACCAAGAAAAAGAAAAGTAAGAAATGCAAACATGGTATCGATAAAGAAGCGAAGGAGGCTCATAAAAAAGCAAAAAAGTTGAAGAAAAACCTTCAACATGTGACAGAGGGATTGGAACGGTCTGTTCTAGTTGCGACATAAATATTCATGTACAGCTTTTAATAAATAAATATTAACTTCTATATTAAAATGTTGACTAACTTTCACTCGGGTAGTCGTGTACGTGCTTCGTGGAAACAGTCCTAAAATAATTAGATCCTTCTAGTCATCTCGAAGATTCTGTGAATTGAGTTTCCCCTTCTCAAGACAAATAGCCTTCAATGTCCACTTTTTTCATTGTCCGTTAGCACTAGTTTTTCCACAACTACGCCAGATTTCGTTCATGAGTACACGCTTGTCATAATACGTCACATCTAGTTGCGGCTGGCGCGTACATAAAGGTATAACCGCACAAATAATATTCCTAATGAACCTTTTTATTGAGGGTCTTATAATGGCAATGAAAAAAAGAACAATTTTCATCTTGCTGTAATCAAGCCGTGTTTTTTTGAAATCTTACTAGCCAGTCGTTCATTTAGACTCCCTCATCCACGCCTACGTTCTCGTTGAAGCAGTGTGGCGTTTAGTAATTGAACTCGCGACCAACTAAACAATTCCATTTCCATTATTAAAGCCAAACGCAATTTTATTTCATATGTATTGTATTAATTTTATTTTTTTTTCTTACTATATTTTTTGACTTAGTTTTAAAAAAAATAAACAACTAAATACAATAACGGTATTTTACAATGAAAGTTCATCGTGTTTACGTTTACACTACAATTATGTAAATTTCTACTTTCATCTTAATTAAAAAAAAGAAACAATTACACTTCATTGGCACTCCTCCCGAAGCGAGTATCATGGTAAGAACAGAAAAGAAAGTAAAATAAATAAAAAAAATTAATACAAATTTGCACTACAATATTTTCAGCGAGGATAATTTCAAATCAAAAATAAAGAAAATACAAAATAAAAAATATACTTACAAACAAATATTTTTTAAAAACAAATCACATTTTTTTCTTGCATAAAACTGCACTCATACATTATATAGAAAAAAAATCTATTAATGCGCCAAAATCATAAAAAAATAATTTCTGATTGTGTCGATCAAATACAGTTGTGTCTACCTCGTGTAGTTTGATTTACAATTCTAATCAATTCGTTCTAGCTTAAGGTCTAAGGACTCGGGTTCAAATAAACTAAATGAATTTTTTTTTACATAGATGACGATAGCTCTCTCATTCTAACAAGGCACATCTACTTATTTCTTCTCCGCATCCATATTTATTTTTTTTTGTTTTTTGTTTTGTTTTTTTTTTTTTACTTTACTAATGACTTATAATTTAAACTTAATTTTAAAAAGAACGAAAAAAAGTATTCTAATTCATAATGTGGGTGGGAATTTACATATCACGCACAGCTGCAAACAAAAATCATCAGAAATGATGAGTCACGCAATAAATTCGGTTGATGGTTCTTGGTTGTGATGTGAGGGCTTTTTAAATAGTTAAGTTGGGAGTACGAGTAGATTGGGCTTGGTTTTCTTTTTTATTTTAATTATTGTATAAAGCAGTCAAGGTAAGTTCTGCATGACACGCAGCAGCAGTTAACAGGGTTACGATATGTATCGTCAGTTCTGCAGTTAAAGAAGAATTCGTGTTTTCGTTGAAAACCGAGATTTATAAGTGCAAGAATGTAAACTGGATGTTTTGATTGGCAAACGATAAAAATGGCAAGTCCAAGTAAGGAATTTCAAGAAATCATTCGAATTGCATTTGTTTTTCATAAAATTACATTCCATTGATAAGCTGGTTAAATCGTCGACTAGCCAAAGCCAAACCATCTTACGGGCTTGTGTGTGAGACCTGGTGTTACACTCGATGTCTGACAAGAATTCAGGCGGAGTGGGTGGCCGTGGCGTAGTGGTAGTCGTCGTCGCTTGTCATGCAAAAGGTTCACGGTTCGAATTCAGATGTCTTCGAAGCATTTATTTCTCACGAAATAAAAATAAGTTGATCAGTTTCAGAAGTTAATATCCAAACCTACTCCGAAGGCATAACACTGGCAGTAGGATGTTGAATATGGCTGAAGAAATTGATCGCACAAAACTATAATAATAAGAAACATCTGGAAAAAACTCCTGTGAATCATAAGCAAGTACAAAAATAATACACAACTCTCCAGTTATCCTGTACACCACCCATAGAGTTGGTTGAAATTGAAACCTATCATCTGAGTTTCCTACCACTACGTCGATCTGTCTGTCTCTCGTTCTCGTCCTTCATGTGCTCGCGCTGTGTGTAAACATTAAAAGTGTATTCATATCCCCTTTAGCATGTGTAGATTATAAAAAAAAAAAAAAATTTCTTTTCCCCCGAATGTTTTTTAGAATTAGCATTAGGTGAAAATGAGGAAATGCAGACCGAAAAGAGAAGTTTGACAGATAGATCGAGTCCTTTGGAACTACCTCAAGCTTTGAAAAATTAAATGTGAAAACAAAACAGGTTCCTTATTTTTTATTCCGAAGATTTCATCGATATTACCGCGTAAACAAAACAATGTATAAATATTTATTAGATCTTCACAAATCATTACCCTACGAACAAAAAATCGTTTGGTGTTTCTTCTCTGGTTGAAGCCAAGTGTATGTTTGCGTTTCTTCGCAGAAGGAGCGTACCAAAAAGGAGTGGGAAATGATTGCAAAGTAGATCTAGTCCAGTCATTCTTTCCTCAAGATCTATACAAAGTTCTGAATTTTTTTGAATCCAAGCTTTGTCCAGTTGGCATAAAAATGCAAATGACGGATTTGGACAAAAGAAGCACAATTTTGAGATTTTTGTGTAAATGACGATAGCGTGTATTGACGAAACACTGTTAACTCTTATAGCGCAGCTGGTTCAAAATTTGAACCACCGTTCTTTATTCTAATTCGCAAGGTAGGTACAAATTCTGAACCACTTAATTATTTTGTTTTCACTACCGTTCATTCTGTAGTCAAAAATAACTATTCTTGTGAACAACTTAGTTCTGTTGGTAAATTGCAGTTATGTACATATGCTCGTGTGAAATAGCAAAAGTTGTTGCCACAAAAGGGTTTTCTAATGTTCAGGTTGCTGTAAGGGTTAAGTTCATTTACTACAGTTGTCCAAAATTCCTTTTAATTTCTTTGCTTCGTTTTGTGTACCCAACAGCCATATTTAGATATTTGTCTATCAATCCTATTATTAAGCTGTTAACACGTGTTTGGCTGAATGTAGCTTACATTTTTGTTCTTTGTATTTTTCGTCACCGAGGAAAATGATAGCGGAAAAATTCAGAGGATAATTCCGTCGGGATTCAAAATAGCTAATCAAGATGTACATATGTATGAGTTACACGCAGTTTTGCCGGGACTTTGTAAATATATCGTATGGTTATAATCGAGTTCTATTTATAATGCATGTCTATAAAACTGTGACGTTTGTATTCCGAGCACTGATAAACACATTTCAAAGCCCATCTCCATTTTTCTTAGTCGGTTACTTCGTCTTTTTACAGAAGCTCTAAACTCTAAAGGATGAGATAATTCAACTTTCTTAAATGAGATCTATTGAAATACATAACAATCACAGGCAAGAGTTCTTCGAAGTCCCACTTGAATACGTTATAAAAATCAGCACAATATTACACTGGTAAGCTAAGCTGAGCACTTAGCTTTAGCTAAAAATTTATCTGGGATTGGTTGACTTAAAACATAACCACATAGGAAGTAAAATAATTAGCTGAATGATAGGTACATAGCACCATGTTCTACGAAGAAAGCAATCGCGGAACTTATTTTGTACAGCTACAGCAATTAGGCTGCATCAACACTCGCAAATGAGCGCTAGATTTCACGCTACCTTAAAAAATAAAAAAAATATCACACTTAACGTTCACCTTTAGTGAATGTAAAAGTCGTTTGTGTAGCAATGGGGGGTTCTAATTGTTCAGCTCCGTATCTATTCAGGCATGTTCTTAAATTTCGAATGATTTTCGATTTTTTCGCCTCTCTTAACCCACGGGAACTTTGGATTCCTCCACAGATCTTCCCTGTCTGTTATTCCCCGAGTCAACTACCCATGGCAATGATCCTTGATTTTATTATTCTTAGAAGGTTTTCTCTGGCATTTGTCCACCGAGGTCGACTACATAGTTACTTAGATCGATATGTACATATTTTGTCAGTGATGATAGTTTTAGAACAATCGTCAATAAACTGGTTGCTGTGGTGAAGTGCTTGCGAGTAAAGAAAATTCTCTTTTAACAATAACAGATCCCCTTCTATAAAATATGCATTGAATTACATAATGTATGTATGCATTTCTGGCGCAGATCCATGATCGTAAACTCAATTCCAATCGTTATTGCCAGCTGCAGCGCCAGCGTTAAGTGTTTAATACCTATGCACCATGTGTTTGCCAACCCCCATCAAATACAAATGTTTTTAGTGATTAACAGTAAAATATCAGTCAAACCCCACTTGAACCCATTAGCTCCCCGTTCTATAAACTAAGTAAACTATAAAAAATCTCTTATGTAAATAGTACTTAAACAAAGTCATTCTAAGCTTTTTTTTATCGACTAATCGATAAATTAACGATTCATTCAATTAACCGCACTTCTTATCGGCCGCTATTCCTATTTTCGTTTCGCAGCTCAAATCTTGATATGCCAACAGAAATAAATAACAACCGAATGCGTGTCAGCCTTATTCGTCATGTAAACACAGATTAAAGTCTCCTCTTATAATCACGGAAGCTTTTCGGAAGGGAGAAGAATGAGACCGAACAAAAATAAATTACTTAGCTGCAATTTTTGGCACGTTTTCGCAACCGATTTGTCTTAAAGTACTTGTCTGGTGGCGGGCACTTGTTGGTGGTGTTTGTCACAAAAGCATACGCCTCCCGCATCGAATCACCCTTGACGTAGTGTTGTGTGATAGTTCCCTTAAAACTGCAGAAATTTTTCGAATGATCAAAGCAAAACAATGGATTATGATGGCGCGGCAGCTTTATGTGCTCCGCACAGATACCTGTAATATAGACATCTTCAAGATGAAACAGTGAAGTGTTCAAAGCTGCATAATAGAGCCGCCCTATAACATCACTAGACATTAGATAACTCGCTCCGGACAGATACTTTGGATATATATCGCCTGGATACATGTAAAACGGAGCATACCACTTACTGCTGATATTCGCCACTGGTTTGACGAAACAAAACATATACCCGATGAGAAAGTTACGCAGGAGGGTCATTCGATTTGAGGGCGATAGTACTTTGTACGTCACCATGTCGTGATACTGAATGGTGGCATTATATATGGGAATTGTGCCTCCGAGGAGATAATGCAAAAGGTTGGGCACGTTCACAAACGTGTCATCGTCGCATTTCATCATGAATTGACTTTTATCGCTACAATGCTTATTTACCCACTTAAGCATCATCACAGATTTTACCGTTAGATTGTTATAGGTGTCCACGAAGTTCTCCTGAATGAGATCATCGTACTGGTCGGCTTCCTGTTTCAGCCGGACTCTAGTTTCGTTGCCCAAATGTCGCTCGGATTCACTGCGACCGATGAGAAACACCACTCGCACTGGATATCCATAGTTGGATGTGTTCTGTAAATTGTTTGTTTTTCTTTTAAATCAATTAATTATTTTTAAGGAAGTAACTTACATTCAAATACTCTTTGTAGCGCTTAAAATTATCACTTTGCTTATCTAAATATTGGCCATGCAAATGAGCGTGCATTATTGCAAACAATTCGTAGTTAAACTCCGTTGTGTTGCCCCATGTTTCGCGAATATTTTGTCTGAGAAAAAAAGAGGGAAAAGAATTGGGAGTCATTTATTTTTAGAAGTCATAAATGAAAAATTTATAAAGTGATTTTGAATTGTGACTCATTTCAATTGAGTTGCAGCAAGTCAGTTTTAATCAAGATATGAATCACATACTTTAGGAAAACAACCAAATGATTAGAAAACAGATAACGAAATAAATGCTGAATGTACACCCGTGGACAAAAAAAACCCTCGCATTCGAAATAATTGGTATTCTCTCCTTTCCGATGGGAGCCAATTTATGTATGGTGAAACTATTTATAAGCACATATTTTTCTAGTTATTGCCAATATTTCAACTATGTGAATATCCTTCAAGACTACTGGTAAGTGATCTGTATTTTTTTTTATTTGGTGGTAATAAGTCCCAATGGGTTCGTTTTTTCAAAGGTTTGAAATGGTGTTGACTCTTGAAGAGAAAGCGTATATTTCTGCTTTGCGTAAGGAAAAAAGTGTCAAATCGCAATTTGTCAGTCGACTAGAGTCTAATGAATGGAGTGTGTGAAACATTTTGAAAAAAGTTCAACTAGAGAGCTCCATTTCTCGGAAAGATGGAAGCGAAAGGCCCAGAAAGACATCTCCATGGAGATCAGCGTCTGATCCAGCAAATTTGTTTAAAAAACCGGTTTGCACATGCTGGGGATATTAACTATTCATTCCAGAAGCAAAATGGGAAACAATAAATGATCGGACAGTATCGAAGTTGCTTAATGGAATGGGTGTTAATGTAAGTCGTCCTGCTGAAAAAAACACTGTTAACACCGCGAATGAAAAAACTAAGGCTTGAATGGGCAAAACTTATACAAATTGGACTCAGCGCAATGGCAAGAGTGATATTTTCGAATGAAACTAAATTCAATTTATTTGGCTTGGACGGGAACGCGTGGGTTCACCGAAGAAAATGTGAATGGTATTCAGATTATTGCATTTTACCCACCTTATATTATGGTATGGGGGGCAATAACCAGATTTGGTATTGGATAAATTGTAATCCTTAGAGGCTCAGTAAATGCCCAGAATAACAAAAAAATATAGAAAACGATGTTGCCCCTACTTTATAGCAACTTTACCGCAGTGTTGGTTGCGTGATTTTTCAGGACGATTCAGGTCTTGCACATAGAGCAAAATCGCTGAGATTTTCTGCTGCGTATGATCCGTAAACTAACATTTTTATAAACTTTTTTTACTTTACTCTAATTTTGGGTACAAAACTACAAGGATTCTTTGAGGATTCTTCCTCTTCAATGGCCTGGTAGGAGCCGGGATCCTAACCCTAGAGAAAACTGTTGGCATTACAAATTAGAGAGACAAGTCCAACATCTATTACTCAACTGGAAAGTATAATGAAAGATAACTGGTATAAAGATTTAACAATCTCCTATATAAAAAAATGTTTGATTCGATGCCAAATATTGATGACGTCATTAAGAAAAAAAGTGTAATAACCAGGGAACGGATTTTGTTGACTTTGCCTTTGTTTGCCTTTTGTTTGCCTTTTTTTTAATTATATTTCCTTTTTTTGCCTTTTTTACTTATATTGCCTTTTTTTTGCGTTTTTGGTACTATTTGTCAAAATAGCTGTGCACTTTCTTCTTAACTATACGATTTATCCTTGCTAACCCGAAAGAAATTTCAGTATCCACACGTATGAGAGCGCGTTGTTTACACTAGCGTGCATAAAAAAAAATCCCTACACACCAATACAACCCTAAATATATTTGTGTTGAATATACATGCGCTTCTTCTTGTGTCGTAGGTACAATCTCAGGCATTTGCCGCAGTTTCATCTGACGCAAACCGTTAGACTTCTGGGAAGTATTTTCTTCGTAACTGTGCGCTTTTTCATCTAGATTCTAGATTCATATTTTGTGACATTATACTACTGGTCATACTTAGTGCTGGTCTGTTGAATATTACGTGTGCCTAGAAGCGTGCTGCTCCAAAACTATTTTGTTGCTTGTCATTGAAAGTGAAAATGCCCCAAGACAGAGTTTGTGGTGAAATTGGAAAATGATTTTTAGTCGACCCGAAAGACCGCATATTTAAGAATTTGCAAATTACAGGTGACCTCCTAGTAGTTGTATGTATTTTAATTTGAGTACTTGATCTAAGTGCACTGCGTAGTATTTAGAAGAAGAGGTGTTAAAGACTTTGAACGGACTCGAGGAGAAATAAAAACAAGCTAAAGAGCCAGTAGCTGAAGATGGGATGAAAAAATTGTACGCGGGTTTTTCAGCAAATTAACGAAATGGCACTGCAAACTCTAAATTGGACTCAAATGTTAAAGTCAAGGACGTGACATCTCTTATCTTGGCCCCACTAGGCTCTGTCCATGTTGTAAGGTCCTTTATTTCATTCAAGGCTTTCCTGAGAGATAATCGAACGCGATTGTTACATACCAGAGAACTTCAAAATATTTTGGGTTACAGTGTTAATAATAATGCACAAAAACCTTTATTACTAAATGCCTTTTTTTGCCTTTTTTGGCTTTTTTTTTTGGTCAACAAAATCCGAACCCTGGTAATAACCAAATATTAGGGTTAATTGTACATTAAATGAATTCTTATTTTATGTTATTTTATTATTTTAAGTTTGTATTCAATATTTACTTAGTTTTTTTTTTAATAGTTACAGCTGTACGTAATAAAATTTTGATAAAACTGTTTGCCTAAATAATACGTAAAATTCCCTTTTTTCATACAAATGCAAATACATTTGAATTGTGTGGTCAAATTTCGACTAATATATATTTTTGTTACTCTAAAGAAACTAACAAGTTTTTTCATATAAAAATAAATAAAAATTAACTTTAAACATAAGAATTCATTTGATTTTTTCATGAAAATTAAAGAAAAGTAATGGTGCGAGGTGTAAGCAAATCAATATAAATATAGAATTGATTTATTGAACTTTTATTTTATTATGAGGTAATTTCGTCCCGTTAATGGAAAAGGTGATTAAACAAAACAAACAAAACAAAACGTAATGGATGGAAGAGTATCCAGTATCCCCGACAGTATTATAACGCATGTCGTACTGTGGTATGCTTAGCATTTTTTTGCATGCCTTTATTTATTAATTTACGTCTATAAGTAACAAACTTTCTTTGACTACCAAAAAAATTTAAAAAAAAACTTTTATAGCGGCTATCTTTTTAAAAGCTACAGCCACCCCACCTTCGAACTGTAGTTTTAAAGAATTCCTTAGCTTTGAAATCCTAGTCATACTGAAGAAGAGCTCAAGTTTAAAAGCGCACTGGGCTTATAATTGACTACTTTATAAACAGAATTACATTTAACTAAAGCGGGGTTAAAGCAGTCGGTCAAACGAATGACGTTATCCTTTTTACAGCAGATAAGCCTCTGATCACCATTAATGGAGCTAAACATCGATCGTCAATCAAGTGTAACTCTAAATTGCTACAAACACATAATAACTATGACTTTTTGATAGCTGTAAGCATGCATTCTATCGAATGTAATCCCTAAGTTCAATACTGCCGATAGAAGGAAAACTTGACATATGCTCGTATAACTGCGGCACCCACAGCGGCCCTATGTATAGCCTAGCATACGATATACATAGCAATCGATAACATTTTGAATGGGCGAAGGCTTATTTGTACATAAGTGTACGCATACAGCGCCAACAAAAGTTGGGGAACGTTTTCGTGTTTTTGATAGAATTTTATCTACGTATGTAACATATATGTTTGTGAACAAGAACCTATAACGACGAGATGCCTTAGAACTTTGCTCTTGAACTGTTGTACGATATACCACTCCTCACACATAAAGCAAAAAACACCCACAACATATTAGTCAAATGGATAACACTGTAGATACTGTAGTCACGAAGGCCAGAATTCGTCTCTGGCAGTCTGCGCACATTATCATATTATATTTAAAGGCAAGCCTTGTCAGATATTATCGCTTACATTTGCGCACTTTTTTCAGCTATGGTGCAATTATTTTTAAGGGGTGTACTTTATGTCCTCATTTGTTATAAATTTAATCGATGAAAAGATAAGATATTAACGAAAATTGAGTTGACTATGACTTAAAAACGAAATGAGTAAGCTTATCAATTAACAACAATATGTAAGGAAATGTATATATCTTAATATCATTTCGAGTAAATTTAGCTGCGAAAGATAACAAAAAGCCTGGTTTCCCAATACGTAACAGGGCAATTTTAAAGGCTAAATATCATGTTTCGGAATTTTTTGTCTTACTTCAATTAAAGGCATAATTCCAAAGGCGAAACGAACAATTAAATACCCTAATTTACCTTCACCAATAAGACCACTTCCTCACAGTGACAATTTACCGAAACCAGCCATTTGCATCCTTTGAGATTGACGATTCACAACCCTCCACTCCAAGCCAATTTAATAACGATGATGGCTCTGTGTTTGAAGAAGTTTCTGTTAAGCCACATTTGATAACTCAAGGAGACCTGAATGACTTGGTTCGCAATTTGAAATTGTCAAAAAAGCAGGCGGAATCTTAGGGTATGGGGGCTGTAAGCGATGATTGGGGAGAAATATTCCACCAGGACATTTCAAAGATGGAAACACGTTAACGTGTATGTGGAGCCCAAGGATATTAGCCGACTTCTGCTGGACGATCAAGACCAACCGAAAACTAAATATGTATTCCAGAAAATCATAGATCAGAGGTTGCTAGGCAGCACAGTCAACCAGTACTGAGTCTGAGTGCCCGACTGACTAGATAGATAGTACCCAAAAAAATACAATCGCTAGCCAGGCCAGACCCATACACGCTTAGTAGAAAGATCAACAAATGAACAATTAAAAAAAAAATAAACAATTTTCACCACGAACAGCGACCGTAGCTTCTTTTCAAAAGTTAATGTGCATAACCGCCACTCAAAACCTATTTCCATTTGTATTGCCACTCAATCACTCACCTGATCTACATTTTTCATTATTTTATTTACCTATCTAGGTTTGTCAATATTTACCTTTCAAGCTAGTCAGCGATAACCTGAAATATCGCAGGTGATAAAGTTTCACAAAAAAAGAAATACGAAATTCATGATTCTATTTGTTTAAGCATAGACCCCGTGTCAGTTGTTTCCAATGTGTACTCAGTCCTACTACTCAATTACGTAGATAACCCTAAGAATTGCCATTCTTTATCACAACACAACGGGTAGTGGTGGGTCGAAAGATAACAAATCAACCATAATGCATAGCTATTTTTTTTATCACACTCACCTGGCTTCGAAGTTATTCACCGCCGAGCAAACAACGATAAGTAAAAAAAACTTCGTCTGACATACGTGCTTTGGTGTTATCAAATCTGTGTCCTCATCTGGTAAAACATAATCAGCAGTGTTGCGGGACGTATTGTAGCCCCAACCAGGCAGAGCAACTAAAACAAATTAAACCAAAAACAAAAATTGAAAAAAAAAAATTAAAAAAGAATGTATCATCTAAACGTACCTCTTCGTGCTTGAACACTATTATAAATCGCTATATAGACTAGCAAAAAAAACGACAGAAACCCTAAAGACAACATCACAAAGCGGGTCAATTTACGTGCACCTCTGTGTATTTGGTGGCGCTGATTTGCCGGTAACAACTCCACATCCAACATACTGCCATTGCCATCCTCGTCCACACGTTTCGATTCTTCATCTTCCTCACAGAGCAGAGGTCGTCTTTCGGATTTAAATTTAATGTATGTCATTTTCTCGTAATACTATTGTGCAGGCGATGTCCTGGAAGACAATAACCAACTAATTAAATGCTGTCGCTGAAGAGAATTCACCACCTCCACGGGTCGTTATCGAAATTAACTTACTACCAAGTGTGTAGCAGATTTGAAGATAAAAAAATTGAGTAAATCGTTTATTTTCGATTCGATTTCATGTTTGTATTGGCCGACCAGATTGGCAAACGCTGGTCAGACGAATTGATTGAAATCTACGTATGTATGTACTTTCTTTTATTGTTGTTTAAATCATTTTTGCAACAGCAGCCAACACCAGCAGTGGCCTTTTGCAAAGTGCAAATTGCAAGCAAGATAAAATGTCAGAAAGGGTTTTCGTATCACTGAGAGTTAGAGATTGTTAAAAAAAACTAGCATGCGCAGTAAAAGGTTGCGTCCGTGAATATAAAGAAACTGATGGATTTGACTTTTGACGATGTTTTTATTTTTTTTTATTTATTTGTTTTGCAAAAATAAGACAACATTCTTAACTACAGTATTTTAGGGGTATCCATGCTTCAGTGTATTTGGTCTTGTAAAAGTGTAAAAGTGTAATATTTTCTCACAATTCAACAACAAAATACACTAGCTGTCATTTTTTTTTTACACTTTTACACTTTTGCAATACTCCAGCCCTATTGTAACCTAGAGTGTAAAAGTGTAAATTTTAAGTATACATTTCTGCCAGCTTTTCAAATGTATTTGGTTCTCGTAATTAATTATATTCCTTTAAATAAAAAATAGTTTGTGATAAAAAAACTTTTGGCAAAGGGATTCGGTGTCAAATTGCAAGAAAAAAAAACTAAATTTCGAAGAAAAAAAATGGAGAAGGAATTTGAATTTGAATTTGATAAAAAATCTAAATTTGAAGAAGAAAGAAGAACAGAAAAAAGAAGAATTTGAATTAAATCAGTTGATGGAAAAATGATAATTTTGATAATTGATATAAAAATAAATTAAAGGATCCATTTGGAATACAAATACATGTTTTTGATTTTGCCTTCATCGTTGGTTTTGGCATTGTGCATTAAAATATCTTCCCAAATTCTTATTTTGTAAACAA
The DNA here is from genome assembly GCA_949775065.1 of Brachyopa scutellaris. Classification (NCBI taxonomy): domain Eukaryota; kingdom Metazoa; phylum Arthropoda; class Insecta; order Diptera; family Syrphidae; genus Brachyopa; species Brachyopa scutellaris. The sequence goes on from OX459113.1 coordinate 109,718,449, forward strand.
AAATCAGCTAATTTGGACATAAGCTTCGGGGTTGCTACAAATCTGAAAAAGTGCGTTCACTCTTTGGTGTAAAAAAATACCGTTTTTCACTTTTACAAGACTAGATACACAAAAGCGTGAATACCCCTAATAAAAAAAATGAATTTAAGATTACAATAATAAAATAAAAAAATTAAGTAAGTCAGTGAAAAAAAAGTGAAAAGGTTGACAAAATAACTAAAAAGTTTGCCCGAATTGTGGTAAGTGAAGGGTGAGTCATATGAGGAATGCGCGTGCATGCATGCTAGTGGATAGCAAAATAGATTTGCGAAAAAATTTGCGCAATCCGAAAATTTGCGCATTCTCGCATGCTTGTGGATAGTCCCAATCCACACGTTGACTCATGAGTCGCGACTCACACGAGTACGAAAGAGACGAACGATGAGATAGAAAGCAAACTGCCCGGTGAGTCGCGGGCAGAATTTTCCGAGACTCTTTTTGACGTTTCTCTTTTTCTTGTTCGTTATTTTGCTATTTCGCTTCATTTATTTTCGTTGCGCGTAGAACGCAATTGTCTTGAAAATTACGAAAGAATTTAATTTGACGAGCAAAAATTGATGATTTAAGTGATTATGCATATATGGAATACATCTAAATTTGTATAACAACTAGTACAGATTCTCCATAGTTACTATTTTAGGAAAATTACAAAAAGTAAGCAATACATCTTCATAGAAACTAATAAATACAGAGCTGTAACCATTTCAAAAGCGAAAGAAAAAAATAAAAGAGAATTGTCAAATTACGAAAACAGAAATTATAAAAGAGTCGTGACTCAAAAGTCAACGTGTGGATTCAAGCGCCTCACCGAATGACAGTTGAAAACAGAAAATAGAAAAGAGTCGCGACTCATGAGTCAACGTGTGGATTGCGACATACCCACCTTCAGACAGCGGTGAATGAGTATCAAAGATTAAATGAAAGATAGATGTCAAACACACGCAAAACTTAAGAATGAGAAATAGGTAGGCTTAAGTGTAATAACGCGTGCGTCACGACAGTCTAAAGGAAAATAACCAAAACACCCGCGTTAAAACAGGCGCAAGTGTAAAAGAACTTTTCACTACCTATTTTATTTTAAATAAAAACGGGTTCGCGGAGTTATCATCATTATTTTTTAATAACTTCGTTTTATGAACACATCCCAACAGTGTCTATATTCACGTCGCTGACGGCCTCTTCGATCCGCCATAATGTTTCCTGTTTCTTTTCCGTCATCGCAGTCAAGCACGAAAGGTGAGATTTTTAATTTCTCTTGTGAATTTGTTCGGTGAACATGTGTAAAATTTTCGTCTGCATTTAAAGCTGTGCATTAAAGTTCTAAATTTTGAAATCAATATATTTACAATGCTTCCACTTGAGGAATCCAGTAAATTTCTTGGTAATTATTGAAGTTGAAAATTTTCCACGTGTTTTTTATCATTCCATCAGAAGTAGAATCTTGTACTTCTGATGGAATCACTTCGCATGATGAATGATTAAGCGGAAGAGTTCTTGAAGACTATAATTCATCACCCAATCCTGAAATATAAATCTCCAAAAGCTGTATTTTGACATATTTAATCATTCCTCTAATCCCCTCGTGTTTCCATTATTTTTCAGACCGTTCAAGATGGCCACCACATCGTCGCACCTCAACTGGCTGATTATCCGCAACAATAATGCTTTTTTGCTTAAGAAGAGAGACATCAAGAAACCCTTCAGCACTGTAAGTATATTTCAATGTACGAATGAAGACATGATTAGATTGCATCGCTTTCCATGATGTTTTAATTCACAATGATAGTTGATACAAACATGATAAAAACAATATTTGCTACTTCTGATGCGAATGCAATGAGGCTTTCGATTCATTATTCTTTATCTCGCTCTTGTTCAATTTCTAATTGCACGTGTTTTATTTCGTAGGAACCAAATAACCTTACGAGTGTCAGCTCGTATAGATACAGCGGTTTGGTACATAAGAAGACCTTGGGAATCGTGCCAGCCAAGAAGGGCTTCACTGTTGTAATGAAAAAAGGCAAGAACCAAAACCGCCCATCCAAGAACACTGTTCGTGTGTCCATGAAAGCCGGCCCCAGGAGGTCACTGAAGAAGTTGAGGAACTTGCTCACCGGCAGCAAGTACCGCTCAGATTTGAAACAGGTAACTGAAGTTCTGCACGAATGTGTAGAGTTTGTACATCTTCGTTAGTGATGAATTTTAACTACCTACCAAGATCTCTGAAAACATTGAAGAATCTTACAAATCTGATGTTAAAAGTGCACCCACAAAGTGTGGTTAGAGTTGATTTATGTTCTAACGTGAGGTTTTTGTTCTTTTTCAGGCTGCTCTTCGCAAAGCCTCAGCTATTTTGAGGTCACAGAAGCCAGTTCCAGTCAAGAAGACTAAGAAGGCCGAATAAGTTCTAGGACTACAGGAGTTTTTATAAAAAAAGAACAATAAAAGTTACATAGGGAATGAATTGTCTGTTTTTAAATGAATTGTGGATTGTGCAGCGTTCGTGAGGGGTGTCGTCGCTTGTATGTGCAAGCTGGATAAAATGCGGACTGTTGCAACCAAAAAGGTCATAATTTTTTTTTTTTGTTGCAGCATATTTCACAGGCGAGTGACATTCGCTACCATAACGATACGGGTGGTTCGCAAGAGATTCGCTAACCATAATAGGGATGTAAATTCACATATATGCGTGGATTATTGCCTTCTACAAAATAACCAGCGATATGTGACGACTTGCATGTGTAAAGTGCACTCCTGATTGCATTTTGTTAATTGCTGGACATGAGAAGAGTTACGGCTGTCACCTCGAAACGATTTTTTTTTTGGTTCTTTGCTTTTACGTTAAGTACATCTTCAGTTTCAGGGCTCTAATAGAATTCTAAATATCAGCCAATTTATAGATTTATTTAAAATCTGGTAGTAAATTCAAGTCTTGTGTTCGTTTGTTAGTTTCATTCGGAGTTTACCCAGTTATGTTTACGTTTGTTTGGTTCCTCTCTTGGCGGGTTGTGCTTGTGATAAAGAACATACAGAATCCACATTGTACCACAGTAACAAAATATTCCTTTTTTCAGCAACAGAATTTCGTGACAGAAAATCGTCATTTGGCGAACATTCAATCAGTCTGGAGTGCGTAATGTTTGTTTCGTGGTAGTGAAATACAAGTTTAACAAAATGGCTTTAGTAAGGATGTTTTTCTTGCTAGCCATGATTCTCTGGTTTTATTAATCAGTTTTCTATTTCTGTAGCGAGCAACGTAAACAGAAACAGAGTTTTCAACGGAATACAAAAAAATGTTCTGTTCTGTTCCGCTTTTCTGTTTTTGGTAACTAACCGGCTTTATCAGTCAAAATAAGACTTAATTGATAATTGATGACACTGCACTTTGGTTTTTTAATTGGTGGCTCTACCGACTTCCACTTTAAGTTTATTTATTTTCTTTTGGATTTTTCATATAATTGTGGCAATAAATTGAACAGAGTGACGTCAGAGCAAGAAATGATGTTTCATACAGAACAGTAGTTTCATATCAAACTACCACGTAACATATGACAGCACGTAAAGAGAATTACGTCAAAACGTAACGTTGAGCAGGGATGCTTAGCGGAAATGATAACAGTGCCATGGCTTTGAAACGGAAGCAGTTTTAAATAATATTAACTGACTGTTGTTAGAGTAAGGAGGGCAGATTTTTTATTTTATATATTTTTAGTTGAACAAAAAACTGCCAGGTAATAAGCAATTCGAATTATATTTCTCCGATTGTCTCTCTAAATTGAAAGTTTTAATTATTTTATTTATTTTACCGCGTGTGTCGATGCGGTCTGGTGAAATCAATTGTCACCAAACCACTCTTATTTTTGAATCCAGTTTGTAAGGCATATGATAATAAAGTATTGCCTTTGTTCTGACTTAACGTTTGCAGTAATGATTCTTCTTCTTAAGGTGGTGCTATAGCTCGAGGTGAAACAAGGCATCATTTTCGCAACCATTTGTGTGTGCGTGTTATATTTTCGCACGAACGGAAGTGACCTACAGTTTTTTGCCGACTCCGAACGGCGAGTCGAGAAGCTCAAATGACAAATGAAATTATTTGATTGCTTATCGAAAGAGGTGGCACCGAGAAAAAACTTTAAGGTGTTTTTCTGGGATTGAACCCGGGCAGCATTGCGTAGTAGTCCAACGCAGTTACCACTACACCATGGTGCTTATCATCGGTAATGATTTTAAAGTTTCAAAATTGATTAAGAGGAAACGTTGAAATGCGAATGAATGCTAAAACTGTTTTTAAGTTCATTGCGGGGAAGCAGGTTTAAAACTCGAAAGAAAAGCTGCAAGAATAAATTATGAGGGCTCTAATTTCAAGTCAAAAATGAAGTTACAAAATGTTCTGAAAATGCGGTAGAAAACCCAAGCTCTTTTGTTGAAAATGGTGGCATAAAGTTCACCAATTGCCCGAAATCTTTAAATGACGAACTTATTAGTCGGTCTGTGGTTGACTAATCGAGGACTGAAATATCAACTATCTACTAAAGTTCGATCTTGCAACACATTCATTCTAGATTATTGACAATGCGCTGCTTAACTTTTTTATTAATAACATCAAATGATTTGTTAAAGATTTGCCGCATTCCGCACGAGTTGAAAACGATACAAATGTAATCCAAAGCACTGTTATGAGCTATTCAATATTATTTTGGGTGAAATAGGATACGTATGCTCTTCATCAGTTCGAACGTTCAAAAGATTTACCTACCGTAACTCCCTTCTCAAAACTGCACAAAAAAAAAAAAAAAAAAACAACTAATCAATAAATTCTTTATAATTCCATTGAAATGAATATCTTTTCATTTCTACCAAAATTAACCAAACGTAAATAAACGAATCGCTGCATCTTTAAAAATAAGTCGAAAACTTCACATCACATGTTGAAAGGACAACTTCTGGAGTTGAACAGCAGAAGAAATCAAGTTCTTCCGAACAAACTTTAAGTCATTCATACTTGAACAGAGGTTGTCAGGTTCTTCAAGAAGTCCTCCTCGTCGACTTCGTTGTCGTCCGGTGCATATTCTTTGGGAAAGTTTTCCTCTCTGGTAGAATTAATAAAGCTAATTAATCTTTGAATTAATTTAGATGAGCGTCCTAATTCGCCTCCGCAAGAATAGCAGCGCACATAGTGAATTTATTAATGAACCTGAAAGTGTTTAAATGTCGGAAGTCAGAACTTAGGATACGTCATTTTGATTTACGATGGCGGCCGGCGGGGCCTTTCCTTCATTCTCGTGAGCAAGTCAATGAAACTTTAGTTAAAACTAATTTTTAATTATATGTTTATTTTGTTTCCTCTACAGACACTCTACAACTGTGTTTTTTTTCTTTTCAGCTTATTTACAATGGAGATTTCGCTAAACGTCATCTCTGTGTCAATCAATAAATCGACTTAATTTAGCATTAACTAAACTTTCATTAATGGCTACAAAATTACAAGTGATTAAGTAGGCAGCATGATTTAGTGTCGTCCATTATCACATAACAAACAAAAAAAAAAAGTAAAAATCTGAACTCCATGTTTATTTATCCTTTAACCAAGAAGAGGAAGATGAATACTTACTGTATAGTGAGAAGAGGTTGCAGTTGTCATCCCTGGCTGTCATTTTATAAATTTTGAACTACGGGGCTTTATAAATGTCGCATAATTAAATTGCGCGCCAGCTCTTTTAATTTTCAATCGGCCCATCAGCTTCGGGTATGACATTGATTAATCATCTCTGTCGAATAGAGATACTCGTACATCCAGATAGATTGATAGCGCATTTTATCGAAGGGGGTAGATTGGGCTAACCGGAGATGTTCAAAATTTCTATCTTCATTGATGTCAAATTGGACGAGAGGGGCTTATGCGCTGGACCCCTTGGCTATTAAAAGCTCATTAACAGGGTTAAAACAATTCGCTATTCACAATCATCGATTGTATGTATGTGTTCACAGTGGAGCGACATTGATGGTGGGTGGATTGTCGTCGTTAAATTTATGAGAAAGTGTTAGTCCTTCTTTATTAAGTTCTCAATACTAAATGACGACGACGTTGATCCTTTGATGGATGTATAGCTTGACGGGTGGGCGACTTTGGGGCTACTGCATGAGTTATCCGATTGAGTCGATTGGGTGTCTAGGTCAAAGTCTCGATTGTGCCCGGTGTTGTTGTTAACGGTTGTGGTGGAGGTGTTGTTCCGGAAAAATATGTTAAAAGGAGCAATCGAAGCTAAATACTGTCGGTGGAGCTCTGTAATGCGGTCAGTGTAATTGAGTGCACCGAATTGATGAGTATCCAGATCGGAGGTGGTTGGATTGAAGGAAAGTTGTATATCGGACTGTTGGGAGATCGTAGAGCACATAAGGTTCTAGAAGGAGAATTATTTAAATTTTCGAACTGATTTTTAGAATTTCTGTGATAGTTTCTTACATGGTCACCATTGAGAAGTGATTTGGAACTTTGCCTTTGTCGTCGGGTACGTCTTCGACGGTAATTGCCCTGCTCAAACATATCATTTGCGGATGAGTCCAGCATCCAGTAGCTTCCTTTGCCGGCACCATCGGTTTCGTCGATTGTGTTCTTGTCACGTGGGACTTTAACGAAACAGTCATTTAAAGAGAGGTTATGACGAATTGAGTTCTGCCAGCCTTGCTTGTTCTCACGGTAATAGGGAAATCTATAAATTGAGAAAACATTCTTTAGTATTGGGAAATTGAGTGAAATATTGGAAGGCTTAAACTAAGGTATTCAATAAATATGGTTAAAATTAACGCAGTTGTATATCAAACTAATATTATCTTTGGAGTTGTGTTAACATTTATGCGTTATGTCCTAGACAAATTGAAATTTTTCTCTTCTTTCTTTAGGTGGCGCTACAGTACGGGCTAAGCCAGGACCTGCTCCTCGCAGCTGAGAACCGCATCGTGACGAATGCTTGTCAGACATTCCATAGAGGTGGCACTGTGAAAAAACTTTTAGGTGTTTGCTGGGGTTGAACCGGGGCAGCATTCATTTCGAAATTGTGGTTCATTTCGCGATACTTTTCCTGCGTTATTTTGTTCAGCAATCAGGCTCATTTTTGGCTGAATGGGTACGTCAACAGGCAAAATTGCCGCATTTAGAGTGAATAAAATCCAAAACACAGAATATTGACCACGCTGCGGCGCGCGCCCACATCCACACACCCACAAAAAGTCATTAGCAAGTGTCCGGCCTTTGCTCGGATCAGAAAGGCCACTCTAGGCAACTACGTCCTACGGAACGTTGATCTACTGGAGCTCAATCTTGCTCTATTGCTTCGCTTTGCGATAGCGATGGGCAGATCCAGATCGACATATAGCTCAGAAACAAATCGCTAATCCAGCGAATGGGGTGGTACTTCACCAAAGTACAATGGGCCTACAGGTCTACGTGCTTGTTGTTTTTACGGGATAACCCCCTTTTAAATACAATACAATACAACGGGCTGGGAATCCTCGCCAATGACTTCTGTCACAAGTGCATGGATGAGAATGAGGAGGAATCCCCCTACCACCTCCTAAGCGGTTGCCCAGCACTCCCCTCCTTAAGAAAAATGATTCTGGGAGAGAACTATTTTACAGACATTCAAGATATTTCCTCAACGAATATTAATAAAATATGGAAATTCATCCAACTCTCAAAACGGTTCCAAAAGTATCGATAAGAATCGGCTCATGCGGCGATACAATGGACCTACTTTGGTCCAACTGAATGCTACCAAATATGGGGATAGCCACCCAACATAACCTACCCTAACCTTGCATATAGCCATATCTCATTTTTTTTTTAAATGTTCTAAACAAAACCATAGAACGAGCTAAACGGTTTGCTCCAAATACTTTCCTAATAGCACACCTTTGTAAAACGGTTAATGACTAGAGCTAAGTTTGGTAGGTAGGTATAATTTCACCTGAAAATGTCAGCGACAGACTACAACTTAAAAATCGGAATCGAAGTCAAGCGCTTTCTGTCTCAAGGCGAGCTACTAAAGTGGTCAGACAGTATTTGTCAATTTTGTCATTGTAAATTTGCACAGTTTTCTACTTAAAGCCACGAACAATAGGACTGTAGTGACCCGTTTATTTGGATGTAGTGTTGAGAGAATTTATATCCATCCTGTGGAGTTTAGGAAGAGGATTAGCTCTCCAATCTTTTGCCCAGATATATCTTTAAGGTCGTCGAAGAATAGCTTGCTCTGTATGCGTTGCCTGGCCCTCGTTAGAGCTGGACATTTGTACAGAAAGTGAATAAGCGACTCTTTTTCATTTTCATCTCTGCAGCTACGTCAGAAACTGTTGTAAGGGATCGCTAGTTTGGGTGCATAGTCCCCTATTAGCCAGTGCCCTGTACTGACTGCCACTACTCTAGCGATATCTACGCGAGTTCTTAGTAGCAGTTCGTTTGTTTTAGACCTGTTGTAACTTGGCGATGGCCCTATCTTTCTGGATATGACATAGTTTGTCAGGCTGGTCCACCTGAGACCGGCTAGTTTTAAGAAGTGTGAGAGTATATTGCCCTTAACAGCACCTATAGGAATGTGAGCTGTTAAGGGCTGACCGTCGCCTGGCAAGTTCGTCGGCTCTCTCGTCCCCTTCAATGACGCTATGTCCTGGAACCCAGAGCAGCGTCACTCTGGCCTGATTGCGAAACCGATTGAGTTTTTCCTGGCATCGATCTACTAGTTTCGATGAGGTGATTGCCGAATTTATGGCTTTAATTGCTCCTTGGCTATCCGTGATAATAGCGATATTATGTTTGGGTGTTGGGTTGTTTATTAGGTTTCGACAGGCTTCGAGGATCGCAAGTATTTCCGCCTGGAAGACGGTACAGCGAAATTCGGAAGGCGATAGGACTTTGATATGCCGAGTTTTTCCGAGAAAATTCCCGCACCTACCCCGCAGTCCATCTTTGCAGGAGTCATTAAGACAAACAATGTCCTGATCCTGACAAGCCAAAAATTACGATGAAAAGTGACAATCGACTTATTGCGGGAATCCGTAAACGAAATAGATGGAAGGCAGCGCCCTTAAAATAAGTAGAGGTTTGAATCGGTACGAACCTATTCGTTTCTGATCAAGGAAGAGTTTGGAGGGTTTTTGATTGACAAATCCAAATTAGAGCTGTAGGATGCCTGGTCGTTGTTTTTTTTTTATACAACAAACAACTATTTAAGATTTGTTGAATACAGGGACGGTACATTTTTTAAAGTCAGATAGAACAATTTTAAAACATTTCTCTTTTTCACATTTTCTTATTCGAAAGAATACATATTCAACTGAAGGAATATAAGTTAGAGTTAAGTTACATTATGGTAGAGGATAAATGAAATGAAAATATAAATATCACCCGTTTCGTGTCAGTTTTGTTCGGTACCAAGATAAGTGTCTACAGTGTACCCTCTCCTTACGGACACCTCTCATAACCGGATACCTTATAACCGGACAGATTTCAAAGAATGGAAATAAATGCACCATATATTATTATTATTATTATTATTAACTTTATCAATAGGTAATATAATTACATTATTAATATACTTAAATGCAGCGCTAGCTACCGGGGCTTTCGGCTGACAATAGATAGAGATTATGTTTAGTAAATAAAGATGATTAAATTTAACAATTTATACACTATTTTCTATTTCTAAGTTTTTAAAAATATCATATACTAGATTTATATTTATTTCAGTGGGGGATTTTAGTAAGTCAGTTAGGTTTTCCCTTGTGTATTGGTCCATGGTCGCTTTTAATGTCGGACATTCAGAGGTTAGATGTTTTATAGTTAGTGTTGTATTTCTGTTGCAAAGGTGGCAGTTTGGTGGTTCACTTCTAGTCAGAAGGTATCTATGGGTGATATTAGTGTGTCCCAGGCGAAGTCGTATGAAAAGTTTGTTTTTAATGTTTGCGGTAGATGTTGGATATACCGGTTTTTCGGCCGTCTGGTTTATCGTTGAGTAATGATGTGAATAAGATTTCCAGTTCTCGAGCCTTTCATTTTCCCAGAATTGCGATATTTTCATTTTTGTGTCTTTGTTGTTTTGGCAATAAAAGGTGGTAAGAGGCTCGGCAATCGCTGATTTCGCAGCTAGGTCTGCTTTTTCATTACCGCTGATTCCTACGTGTCCCGGTATCCACATGAGTTTTATATGAAGTCGGTTTGCGATTAGTTTGTCCTGGATGGTTGCTATGTTTTCCGTTCTATTATTGACGTTTTGGATGGCTTGAATTGTTGACAGGCTATCGGTGCAAATAATAATTTTTTTTGGTTTTGCTAGCTCTGTAGCTTTTAAAATTGCCATAGCTTCTGCTGATATTACCGATGAAAGTTGTAAGAGGATGCCTTTTGAAAGTGTCTTGCCATCTTCGTCGACAACTGCGAATGCCGTTCCAAGGTTAGATTTTGAGCCGTCAGTAAAAAGAAAGGACCAGTTTTTTTGTTTATAATTCGCTAGCGTTTCGAGAAACATTTGCTTGTAGGTCTCGTGGGTTGTTGATATTTTTGGCAGGGCACTGAGATCCTTGATCATTGAATCCTTTTTTAGTAACCATGAGGGATGTAGTGGACACTTACATGTTTTGTTAAGTATTGGTATACCTATGGCTTTTGCGAGTAATATCGCATTGTATATTGTGGATGGACATTTTGGGGATTTACGTCGGCAGAGGATTTTTTTTACATCCATGGCGATTGGTGTTCTGTAGATTGAGTTCAGCTTTTGGATTTGTAATGAGGTATGGTAGTCGTACCGGTGTTTGATAGACGGAAGGCCAGTTTCAGTTAGGATGTTCTTGATCGGTGTAGTTCTAAAGGCTTTTAGACTGGTTCTTAAAGCCGTATGGTATGTTGGTTGGATGATCTTTAATGATGATTGCGAACATTTGCCATAGATGCTTAGTCCGTAGTCGATCTTGGACAGTATAGTAGATTTGGTGATGTTGACAAGGGAATTTACATGACAAAAACTGTGCTTGGATGCGAGATACTTAATCATATTTACCCTGGTAGCTAGACTTTTCTTAAGGTCTAAACAATGTTGCTTAAAATTAAATCTAACATCAAAAGTGATACCTAGAATATTTAATGAGCTTACTTTTTCTAAATTTGAGAAGTTACTGTCTAGTAAAATATTTTTTGAGCAGCTAGTTTTTCTACATATATGAAGCAGTTTGCTTTTATCAAGCGATATTTTTGCCCCGGAGGTGTTGTTCCAGGCCGTGAGGTCAACCAGAAAGTTTGAAAAAGCTGCAGATGTAGTTGTTAGTTCACTGCACTTTGTGAATACGATTAGGTCATCCGCGTATAGGGAGTGACCGATTGTCTTATGCCTATGCACTATTGTACTTAGCTCGTTAAAAGCTATAATGAATAGGATTACCGAGAGTGGTGAACCCTGTGGTATTCCGTTGGACAGGTGTTTGACCGATGAATAAATGCAGTTTAATTTTATCCGAAATTGTCTGTTAGTTAAAAAAGCTTTGATGTATCTGTACATGTTTTCCCCAATTTTCCATTGCATCAGCTTATTTAGGATGACATGGATGCCGATTCTATCAAATGCCTTTTCAAAATCAATTGATAGAATCGAAGTATGATTTTTGTTTGACAGGGTTGATGCAATAAATTGATCTATATGTAATAAAGCATCCATTGTGCACCGACCATGTTTAAATGCAACCTGGTTGACATTTACAAGGTTGTCCTTCTCTAAAAACCAAAGGAGTCTTTTTGAAATTATTTTTTCGAGTACTTTTCCGTTGCATGGGAGAAGGGATATGGGACGGTATCCACTGACGTCAGAGGCTTTTTTGTTTGGTTTTGGTAGTGGTATAATGCTCGCTGTTTTCCAAATTTGCGGGATAATACCACGAGAAAAGATATCATTATAAAGCGATAGAAGTCGTTGCTTTAAGATTGGAGGAGCGTTTTTTAGCATAGTGTATGAGATACGGTCAAAACCGGGTGTTTTTCCTTTGGCAGTGTTAATAGAGCTTTCTAGTTCGATAAGATTGATGGGAGACTCAATGGCCTTGGCTGATGAGCTTGTATTGTATGTTGGCGTTTCTGTCATCGCAATTCTTTTCATACGCAAAAATTCATCGGAAAAGTTAGCATCGCCCGAGTAGGTAGACCAAGTGCTTGCAAAATGTTCCGCGATTTTAAAAGGACAGAATAAAGGAGTAGTGCCGCAATTGATAAATTTTATTGAATGAGGTGAATAGTTTCCGGTTAGAGCCTTGACATCTGCCCATAGTTTTTTTGAGGTAGCATTTGGATTTATATTTGCAGTAAAGTTTTGGAAACAGGTTTTTTTGGCAGATTTTGCAGTTTTCCGGAAAAGAGCGTTGGCTTTACGGTAAGAGATTAGGTTTGTGTCTGACGGGAATCTCTTAAATTGTTGCCAGGCTTTTTGTTTGCGCTGTCGGAGCTCATGAATCTCTTTTGTCCACCAGGGTACCTTGCGATTTTTTGAACAGTAGTGTGATTGTGGAATGGCAATGTTTGCTGCATATCGAATTGACTTTTGGATTATGGCTGCTTCCTTATTAATGTTTGGAGAAGTTTCACTATTTGCTAAAAATTCAGCAATTTTGGCTTGGAAGAGAGGCCAGTGCGCCCTATCTGTTTGGTATTTAGGAGTATTTTTAATGATTTTTCGGTGGACTCCAAATGATACCGTAGTCAAAATAGGAAAATGATCGCTTCCGTGTAAATTCGATAAAACATTCCATGTAGTGTTCGGATAAAGTTGGGGGGAGATTAGAGTAAGGTCCACGTGAGTGAATGTCCTATGGGTTGAGAAATGGGTAGGATCGCCATTGTTTAGGAGAATTAGGTTTGAGTAGTTTATGAAGTTTTCTACTTTTTTGCCTCTGGTGTTGCTTGTTGGTGAACCCCATAGCGGGCTCCATGAATTAAGGTCACCGGTTAGGATGATGGGCGTATTAAATGCGTTAACGATGTTTTCGATATCTGATGAGGAAAAGTTTTGATCAGGTGGGATATACAACGATATTACAGTAAGTTTTGTTACTCCTATATCAATTTCCACTGCTATTGCCGATAGGTTTGAGCTAATAATAATGGGCTTATGCGGGATAGATTTGTGGACAAGAATGCAGGTACCTTGTTTTGAAGACGTATTTGTGGTTAAGTTATGGAAATAAGCCGAGTATTGCTTAGGTGCTTGTGGGGTTGGTTGGGGGTTATGTTGTATGTGGGTTTCTTGTAAAGTTATAATGGATGGCTTAAGTTCATTTATGAGGAGTTGGAGTTCGTGGTAATTGTTAAAGAACCCATTAAGGTTCCATTGAAGAACCTTAAGTCACGACTTTTGTACGATATATTTCGAGCTATATTGTGAAAAATCAGGGTTCGGTAAGTTTGAAGGTGGCAGGTTTCGACTCTGCTGTCTAAGCGTTGAGTCGTCCAAGCTCCGTGAGGTGCTTGGACGATTCAATTCTCGGGCAGCAGAGTCGTGGTTTTGGTCAGAGAAGTTATGATTACATGACTTCATCATCTTCTTGATCCGAAGGGGTGATATAGTAATTGTTGTTTTTGATTAGCGATTGAGTGGCATTTGAGAGTGGTGAGAGAGTAGGTGTTGCGGTTAAGTTAGTGGAAGTGCTTTGAGTTGGGGAATTGAGTGGATTTTTTGGGTCTGTATTTGTATTTGTAAAAGTGTGTGGGTAGCTTGAGTTCGTAGTACTATATTGCATAGACAAGTATGAGTTGGACGCCGAAGATTGAGAGTTGAGTTTTTCTTGTTGGGATATGTTTGTTGTGTTGGGTTTTGAAGAGAAGGTGTGTGAAAGAGTTTTTGATGACAGCGCGGCTAGGTTTTCTGTGTTATATTTTGATGCAAGTGTTGTTGGAGGAGGACAGGGAGATGTTGGTGTTTTTTTATTGTCTTTTTTGATTGAAGCGGGTTTGTTTACTGTAAAATTTTGTTTTAGCGATTCTGTTACAGATTTTTGTGTGGTTGATTCTTTGAGTGCAGTTTTGGTGGAATATGCTTCATTGGCAGAAGCAGAGACAGGTGTATTGTTTGCTTGCTTTGCTGTATCGGAAAATGAAACGGAATTAGGGTTAATCGGAGGGGGGTGTTGTTCATTATATATTCGTTTGGCTTCGGCAATGCTGCATTTTTTTTTTGTTTTAATTTTTAGAATTTATTTCATTTGGATAAATTTGGGACATTCTTTAGATGTAGAAGGGTGGGGGGCATAACAGTTTGCGCACATGGTTCTGGAACAGTCAACGTTGGAGTGTGGTGGTAGATTGCATACCTGGCATATAGGAGTATTGTTGCATCTTTTTGTAGTGTGCCCCAAGAGTTGAAAGTTCCGGCAACGCATGGGGTTTGGGATATATTCTGTGACTTTGGCATTGTACCAGCCAATTTCAACTGTAGGGGGTGTTAAAAAGGAGTCGAAAGTGAAAAGCATTAGACCTGTTGGTCGCTGTTTTCCATCAAATAGTTTGGTAAATTTGTAAACTTCCGTTACCTTTTGTGTTTTCATTTCTGAAACAATTTCCTCCTCGGTGACATTTATCAGCCATGGGGCGTAAACTATTCCTTTTGAAGAATTCAGTTGGTTGTGCATTGTGATGGTTACCGGGCATAAATTGCTTAGATTTTTGGCTGCAATAAATCTGTTCGCGATTGATTGGTTTTTAGTGAGGATGAGAATTTTGCCATCTTTAAGCTGAGAGATTTGCTCGTACTCTGTGCTGATTGCGTCAATGGCTTTTCTTAAGGCGAATATGCTGATTGACGTAAGAGGCTTATTTTCGTTTTGGGGCGTAATTAGGATGAATCTGGGGTTTTTGTAGGTTGAGGTTTTAGGGAGTTCGGGGAATTCATCGAGAGGTTCATAACTTGTTTTGTTCTTTTTGGCTCGAGGTTCAGAAAGCGAGACTTCGGAAAGTCCGCTATACCGATTTCCCGGTTTCATTTTAGGCCCTGGGGCCGTACTGCGGAGCGAGAAAGCACTACACACAAAGGTATTAACACCGATTTATATAAAGAGAGTAGGAGTGAAAAGCAAAGCTAGTTTTTGTTTTGTAATAAAGGGGGATAAGTACACTTGCGAACAAGAGCGAACAAGAAGCCGAAACGACAATGATGCGTACACCACGAAAGCTAGTCGGTGACTGGTCGAAATGCACCATATAAAAAATTCTCTCATAACCGGACTCTCTCACGACGGACACGGACACCAATTTTCGTAACCACAATAGAATGTCACTCTCTCTTAAATGGACAAAACACATCTGCGTATGCAAACTTTTTAACATATGTACTTTATTTTGTTATTGTTTCGTTTTCCTCTTCTTTACACTTTACAAAGAAACGAAACAAAAATGTAAACTGTGGAGTGTGCTTTTGCGTTATTATCACGTTCGCGGACACATGATTTTCGGTGGGGAACGCTAGAATGACACACGCTCAAGTATATCTCTAGCATTTTGAGAGATATTTTATATTACTTTGTGCGAATTTTGTATAAAGATAAAAATGATTCCGCTGGTCACAGTGATAGTGAAAATTTGTCAAATAATGCCGGAATATGGAAGTTTACTGTATTTCTCGTCAGGGTATCCCGTCTTGTCCTAACATACCTAAAATTGTCATGACCCGCTAATTTCCTCAACCATTGAAGGCATATGCTGTCTTGTCCGCGAACATGTTAACCAACAACTACATATGTGCATTTTTAAATAGGTTTGTATGTTAAGTGTATGCATGCATGTATGCGTAATTTTACGCTTGACTGTCACAGACAGAAATTAGTATTTTTGGGTAATTTGTGTTTATTACATAAAAGTGAATTCCTTTATAAAATAAAATTAAAACCATATGTCTATTGGGTTTATTTTTTAAAGAATGTCAATTTATTTTCTCTCCCACAACCGGACACCTCTCATAACCGGACAAGTTTCTGGGTACCGCCAGTGTCCGGTTACGAGAGAGTTCACTGAAGTGGCGTAAAGTTTTTGCAAAAACGCTAAAAACCAAAAAGGAAAATTCGCCAGAATGCATTGCCGGTGGTGGCCTTAAACTTATGAACGGTAGTGTACATACTTTCACAGTAGAACGGATAAAATAAAAAATCCTTTGTTTTATAATTAAGTTTGTAACAACAGTTGATGTGGTATTTTTAAACAGATAAATTGAATTCTCGTAATTTAGTTGCTTTTAGATTTTTTTAAATTATTTCTGGATTCTGGTGTTTTTTTTTCTTTCAAATAAACAACCAAACAACGAACTCATGAAAATAAGTCTACTGAATTTTCTTATTTACGTGTTGCATGTGTGCAATAAATTTTGTTGACTTGCTTGTCGGTGACCATTTTGGGGGATACATATATTGTAGCATTTATAGAAGGTCTGTTCCCGTACCCGTCCAAAATTGCGAAAAACTACGAAAATCTACGGAAATCAGTATAATCCTGTTTCCGTACGAAGATTTTAACCCCCATTCCTTGAAATTTGAGAATCTGGAAATTTTGGTGCAGAAAATACTGGAACAGACCTACATAGTATCGGTTTGGAGCTATTATTTCGGAAATAAATTCAGCTGCATAAGTTTTTCAATCTTTGAAACTCAAAACATTATTTTTTCATTAGTACTCTGCAAGATTAATTGACACTTTTAAAAAACAAAAGGCTACAAATTAAAGGGTGTCCCAAAATTAACGCAATATGTAAATTTTTGAATTTTTGCTAACTTTCATTATTAGGCGTGTTTTTTTTAGCATATACGGAATACCTCGATTTACGACGCTCATTGCTTCCAACAGCATTGACGTAAATCGAAAATAACGTTAATTGAAACACCGTGTTTTTTTATGTCATTATGTGTGTATGTATGGAAAAGTAAACAAACTGATAAAATAATTTAAAAAACAGCCTACCCAGTATGACGGTTATTTATAAAAGTAAAATTTGTTTTGTTTTTAATTTTAAAAAGTAACATATTGACGTAAGTTCGAAGCAAAGTCGTTGTAAATGGAGGTAGCTTCCTGGATTTTTTTTGCTGTCGTAAATCGAAATGACGTTAATCGAAGCGAAGTTAATCGAGGTATTATTGTATAAAATAAAAAAAAGCTTTCAATGCATAGGCTAGGTTAGGTTGAGAGGGGTTGAGAGGCTGAGCCATCCCAAAAACACTAGGCACCAAAGTGGGCTCATCGCGATCCCCTAAGAAACCATCCAAGGATGGTTTAGACCTAAACCGCCACAATTTCCTCAAAGCAATTTATTACCCTAGCAAAGTCGTTGTAAATGGAGGTAGCTTCCTGGATTTTTTTTGCTGTCGTAAATCGAAATGACGTTAATCGAAGCGAAGTTAATCGAGGTATTATTGTATAAAATAAAAAAAAGCTTTCAATGCATAGGCTAGGTTAGGTTGAGAGGGGTTGAGAGGCTGAGCCATCCCAAAAACACTAGGCACCAAAGTGGGCTCATCGCGATCCCCTAAGAAACCATCCAAGGATGGTTTAGACCTAAACCGCCACAATTTCCTCAAAGCAATTTATTACCCTGCAAAATTTTAAAACGCGTCTGTGGTTGATTCGGCCTACTTCCTCTAGGTTACTAAAGAAGTAGGAGCCTAAAATATTCCTGCGACTACGTGCTATGCCCTGACATCATAATACAACAATGCATAATACAACAAAATCTCAGCCTCGATATTTATCCAGTCTAGGGTTCTGTTGTATTTTGTATGGAAAACATGTTGCTGAAACATGTTTATTCTATAAACATTAATACTAAAAAAAAACACGCCTACTTTTAAGATATTGCTCAACAATGAAACCGCGTTGTTCCTTCGTGTAACTTAATTTTTCATAACCCCTGAACTGTCACACTGTCTGTTGTTTTCGTTGGCAACACTTTACCGCATAAATTGTGAAAAATTAAAATCAAAAAATTGCGTGAATTTCGGGACACCCTTTATTATTAAAACACATAGCGTAGTTGCATTAAAAGGGGGATTTGCTATGACTTTCACATTTAAAGAACTTTTCTAACGAATATCGAGGTCTTGACCAATAAAATTTAGCTCCCATAAAATAAGATCATATTTGATTAAGCCTTAAAATGCCTATTCTAAAAGCAAACCCTCTCCAAGGATTACAATAATAAATCTCCAACTTACTTATCCATTATGAATTTGTAAATCCCACTGAGAGTCAGTCTTTGATTGGGCGCACTGCTAATTGCCATCGCAATCAGTGCAATATACGAAAATGGTGGTTTCTCTGGCCGATGGGATGTCTTCAGCAGTGACGTAAACGGCAGTGACCACAAATTGTTGTTATGCATCCGGAAAAATGGATGCATTCCACTATAGTAATAAGCTGCTTCCGGTATGGCAGTGCTACACAAAAAGTCACCCCGTAACGCAGGGTTGGTCAGATCTTCAAAAGAGCCAAGTCCCGTCGGACATGCTGCGAAATATTGCGGCGACGGAAGCATTTTCGAATGAAATCACGGAAAACTCACGGAAAATTCAAAGTGCGATCAGAATAATAGAAAAAACGATTCCACGGTCGACCCCGTTCGGAAGCAAAACGAAGACTGATTACTAGAGGGATGGGAAATGCCGACGCCGAGTAGGAAAGAAAATTTGTGTGTGCACGGTAAAGCATCTCCCATACGTCACTGCAGCCTCCTCCGCCATCACAATTAACAAACAAGAAACAAGTGAGTGAGATGTATCTCTTGGAAAAACAATAACCGCTGTATTTTCGTCTTTTAGTATTTGTTTTACAAACAGAAACAACCACCCTCCCGATGCGGATCGGTCCGAGGGAAGTAGCAGTCGCACTCGCATCTTCATCCACCACCACCGCACCGAGAGGGAAGATGATCGCTGCGCTGATCGTAAAAGACACACATGAAAGGCAAACAACAAACCGCACTGTATGCCATAAAAATCCCGGTGAAGATTTGAAGAAGATGCTTAGATGATGGATTCGGTTTTTTTTTTGTTTTTTGGTTTCTTCGAAATCCATACACGCAGAAAGAGTTTACAGAGAGATTTTCAGTTTTAGAATTTTCGAAAGCCATAAAAATGCCATATTCCTTTGGTATTTGTTTTAAAATGCGGCTTTGCATCCATCATAGTAATGGCAGCATGCGGTCAGCTAGTAGTGTGCGGACGCGGAGTGTTGCGCGGTCCCGCTGTGCGGCCGCTATGCTGGATTTCTTTTGATTTGATGCTCTTCGCTAAATATTTTGAAAATAAAATGTTGGTATCTAAACAAATAACAGTAATAATGGTTGTATAGTGTGGGGGGCTCTGGGGTGGGGATCTTCAAAGCGAGCAAATGCTTAATGACTATCAGATTCTAAATAAACCGTCAATGGCTATGGGGTTGGTCTATACTAAGAGGAGAATATCTAGATACCTATTAGAAAAGTGAAATATTTAGAAAATTGCGACAGAGTAGCTAGAGCGTGAAGGAGGGATTATATATAGAAACGTTTGAGGTTGAAGGGAACTATGTTAAAATGATCTTAATGACCTGATTTGAGGGAGAGACATCGCTATGAGCGGGTTTTCTTCAAAGTCAATTGAATTTGATTGCTTTCTAAACTGCTGACAGTGTGGAGAAGTTGTTTTTTTATAATTTTCCAAAATTTCGCTTTATTTACTTCAGGAACTACAAAATGGGGGAAAAGTACGAAGTGCTTTGAAACTTTGCTCAATGAGTGATGTCTGAGCTTAATTTTTGGGGGGAGAAATATGTATTATCAACGACATATTTCTGGTAACAGTTTCTAGAAATTTGCTCTTTTTAGAGTTCCAAACCAAAATTAAATAAAAAAAAAAAACGGAACACTTATAGTTTCACTCCGGAATCTGTCTGTCATAAGCTTCCAGAGCCAAACGGTACAACCATATATGTAGATAAAGCTTGTTATGGCCCAATATTGTGGTTTAGATATGAATTTATTAATTCTTATAAATATGGATAATTTTAATTATTTAATTAAAATTGTTTCAAGCCAAAAGTAAATTAAAATTCTCCAACCACTCCACATTTATTCCTAAAGTATTAATCAGAATAATATTTAATACATTTTATTTTGATCAGCAATATACATAGGCAACATTGTAAAGTTACTATTTCGAAGAAATTACAGAGTAACTGTTGCTAAACTGAACTCAAATAGATTCCAGCAAATTAAATTATTTTAAACTACCCATGGAGGTATACTATAATATTTACTTTATTCTTTCATTGGCGCAAATTTATAGTCAACCCCACTTTATCAGTTTAACGCCGTACTAATTATACGAAACTTTTAACTTAAAAGCATACTTTAATTTTTGTTCAATAATAGACACTTTTTAGTATGCTGCTAAATAATTTCAACTTCGCAACGTTCCTATGTGAAATTTTATTCCAACACACATAAAAGTGACAGTTCTGATAAAAAAAAACTTAGTAGTCTAGCTCCATATTAAATATTTAATACGAGGTTCGGGTGATTTTAACTTTAATACGAGGCGCTAACGATAAAGTAGGCCTTATGACGACTATAGTTATGAAAACACTTAAATCCGTGCTAAAATAATTTTAAAGTGTACCTACTATAAATTTGCGCCAATATGCTTAGTATCCAAAGTGCATTGATACGAAACACGCATTGCGCGAGACTCGACTTACACGTGAAAGCTTTTTAGGGTTCCGTAGAGTGCTAGGAATAGGAACCTTACAGTTTCGCTCAGTCCGTCTGTATATCCGCATGTCACAGCCCTCTCACTCTTTCCCAATTGTAACTTATTGAGGTGAAATTTGTTATACAGACGCATAACATCAACAGTAATGGAGAGAATTTTGAAAAATATTATCCCGTCGAGAGGGATAGCTCTCGCTTAATGCAACAAATAATCATTTCAAACCTTTTAGTTTCACCTCGTGAGTTCCAAGATATTCGCTTTCAAAGTTATTTTTGTGGTCATACTTACTAATTTCTAAACTATCGATCCGAAAAATCTGGAGGAGTGCTATGGAGCTTTTAAAAAGTAATTTCCATGAAAATTATAACATATATGTTGTAGCAAAAGCGCTTTTTGAGAAATTTAGAAAGCATGGTTTTTAAAAAAATTATGTTTCTTTAATTTTTAATTTAAAAAAATTAAAATAAATATTTCCATTTTAGTGACATTTTGACATATTTTACAAATACATACTTGCTACAAAGATTTTCCCATACCCTCCTCACTACAGAATATAAAAGTAAGGTTTGTAAAATGTAGGCGGTAAAACAGATTATAGCCGCTTTCAATATGAAATAGCTTTTCATAGGAAGTTCGTATAAAGTTGAAGAGAATGTTAATGAGTCTAACTATGAACCATAACATGTGCTTGCCCAACCTTGCCCGGTTTTGTTTTAACTCTATAATTGGTAACATACTAGCAGGCTTGGTGTAGCTTTAAATGACATTTTCAAACAATATAAAGGAAAAATAGGGTCTGTTAAACAGTTCCTGATACTGTCCGAAGGTCTTAGAATGCTTTTTGCCAATCTGGATAACCAGTTAGAGTCGGGTTGGGTACGATATTCCGCTTTTTAGAATCTCGTTTTTTTAAATCCCGACATTAAAATCCCGGTTTTTGTAATACCGCTTTTTTATAATCCTGCTTCTTATAATCCCGCTTCTTATAATCCCGTTTTAATAATCTTGCTTTTGCAATCAGAACTATTTGTTTTATTTTAAAAAATGCCCTGCAATCAATTGTATGTTAAACAAATTTCGCATATTATTCGCAATTTCGAAATATTGATGGAACAACCAATTTTTTTTCATGTAATTAGTTCAATTGTATATTGTGGGTGATACAACGCATAAAACTTGATTTGGACATATTTTTCATAATTTTCCGTTTATTTTATCATTTAAAGCAACTTTTCTTATTTCTTTCCTAGAACAATGGAACAAGCAATATTAAATTTTAAAAGATGAATTTGTAAAAATACAAAATTCGGATGCTGAGAAACAGGCAAAGCGGGATTTTAAGAAAGCGGGATTTTAGAAGACGGTGATTTAAAACTTTTTCGGCGGGATTTCTAAAAAATGGGATTCTAAAAAGCGGGATTCCGATACGCTCCCGTTAGAGTCACAAATGCCATTTACCATCTCCCTTGTTAGTTTAATAGGATAGGAGGCATTAACACGCAAAATTAAGGTGCATTTCATGCAGTACTAAATATCTTTTACAGAGCTTCGTAGAACACGTAGATTAAGATACTAAGATATCTGCAATTACAAAAATCTCTTAGCTTATCAAGAAGTTTAGCAAATCATAAAGAATTGTACTTCGGAGATTTGGATTTATAACGACAACGACATAGTAATACATACATAGTTATACCTAGGCCTTAACTACATAGATACATAAGTGGCGCCTTTTATGCATATGTACGTACATAGTATTATTGGGTGGCATCTCCACCTAACGGGGATAACAGTGCACTAAGTTGCATCACTTGTATCATTTATCGAATACAAACTTCCCACTTACTTATTACAGTAAATCAACAGGTACTCGCATTTCTACGAGCGGATAGCTTTTATTAAACTTGAACATTTGTCCTTAAATGACGAAATGTGTATTTTTTGTCCATCGAACCGATGCACTTAATCCTTTGTCATATTATATGTATGTGTATATGTTTTAATATTTACATGATTGTACAGATAAAGAGCAAAACCAGTAAAGAACCTCCGACATACTTTTTTCTTTGTGATTTCGACCCATAAGTCAGTTTTAAGACTAACTCAAGCACTTAAGCATTGCATGTAATAACGAATATTAAATTTTTGAAGCTTCAGCACTCAAACGGTACGTCAATTCGGTGATTCGGCCGATGACGTGAAATAAGTTCCAACGAAATAAGACAAAATTGCAAAAATTTGGCGTTATTTCGCTTTTGAAATTGTTAGCCAAATCAGTCAAATTTCGCAATTTGGCCTTATTTCATTTCCAACGTCTTTATGTTTCCTATTTTTTGGCGACTATTATACTACTCTGGTCTATCTTATGTTCAAAAACTAAATATCTAATTTTGAAATGGAATCTTTAGTTAGGAGGGCAGCATGCCCTTCCATTCATTAATATTTCACTGTTTATGCACAAAACTTTGGAACCGATGTAACCTGGTGGTAATTAAACTTACATACCTACCGGCCTAATTTGGTTTTGTTTCCAACTCGAATTTCTATTTCAAAAGCGAAGTTCGGCCAAATTGAAATAGGGCCTTATATTTCACGTCACCGATTCGGCCACATGATTATGTTGTCTGACACCTTTCTAGAACAATGGACTAATATATAGAGCGCGTTGTCGAGTGTAATAGAAGCATGTTTATGTTGGTATGGTTTCGCTCTAAAATACAAATTTTAATTGTCATGATAGGGCCTGAAGTTTCGGTTTTCCGTTGAAGTTAGGAATGATATGATGACTATCTGGCAAAATTGAAACATTTCACATAATATGCGTACAAGTCGAGTCAATTACAAATAAATTTTAATAGAAATACAACTTTATGAGAACTTATAGCTAAAGGGCGTTTATTTTCCAGTCCAGAAAATAGAAGAAGAAGAAGAAAAAGCCAATGCTAACAATCGACAAGATATTTCACAGCCGAGAAATGCAAGTTGTATTTTGAAAACACCTCTGCAAAATAGTAAACTTTGACAGGTCTGGGAAGCAGTTTCTGACATTTCGTGGTGCTGCTATCTTATAAGAGCATATTTTGTTTTTGTTTTGTTGTATGGTAAGACGTTTACAATAATTAATAGAATGAATGACCAAATTAAACAAAAAACAATTAGCCGTCATTTGTTTTGTAAATAAATGTTGGTTAAGTCAGAATTTGAAAACAGTTAGGATGATCCAGAAAAATCGTTATTTCAGCCATAAGATTATTCGAAACTATGGCCGTAAGCACGGAACTTACCTGTACTTGCTCGATAAATAAATAAATAGTATTTTATTAATTTACTTTAAGCTAATAAAGTAAAGAGATGAAGTGTTTCGAAGTCTTTTTGCTTAAAATGATAAAATTCCTTTACAAATAACATCTGCCATTTTATTCGTAATAAACAACTTCCAAAATTTATTTATAAATATTTCATTAAACTACATTATATTGCAGCCAGCCCCGTGGTGTGCGGAATATAATTCCAAATAAATACCCAAGGGGCTTATTCTGCTCCCGAGATGAGAATTACTCATTTCCGTTTCCATTTGTTATTATTATTATTTTTTTTTGTAACGCAAAGATCAAAAGATCAAGATCCTATGCGAAATGTTTCGAATATATTCTTAAATAAATAAACTGTGTGTTGTAAATAATTTGCCACGAAATAAACACACGGGCCACTGAAAACTCATTCATACTTAAGAAACTATAGCTATAGAAAAACACAAAGAAAAATCAGTTCCACATAAAATATTAAAAAAAAAAAAACAAAGCTGAGGCCAATTTTTATGATCTTGAGATTTTCCAGATGAAAAGTGTGCCATTGCGCGAGTGGATCGGAATTGCCCTCCCACTCATGAGATCGTCCAAGCGTATATGGAGTAAAGAGGAGGAGAATCCCGAGTGATTCTTCGCTGTTGGGGTTAATGCAGGAACAGTGACTGTAGGGCTGGGGCAGCTATTTATTGCGGCCTCCATTATGAAATACGATTTGGGGGGAACTGCTTATTTCCTATTGGCTACTGATGGTGGCAGTGGTAGTATTTTAAGATCTTCGATTGATTTTATGGATACCTACCCACTGTGGGAGTGGCCTCATATTCTATGGAGCATTTTCTTTTATTTTTTATTTAGGATCGAAAAAAAGATTGCCTTTAAAAGAAATACATTTTTAATATCAAGCGGCGGAGAGGTAGATTTGTCCAACTCAAAACACCTTTTGAATACATTGTTTTTAGAACTTTGAAAATATTGAAAATCAAAAGGCAGTTATTTTCTAGCCCGGCCGACGTTGTTCTGTTCTTTCCGATAAGTGGCGCGATGAGTTTTATTTCTAAATAACATTTAGTTTCTTGATTAAGATTAAGAAAGTATGAATTGGATCTTACTTTGATTGATAAAGTACTGGGGCAACTTGAAGATGATAAAACGTAAATTGTCAAAATAGTTTAAACAACTACACTTTTACTTACGATCACTTTGTAGTTAATTCCGTTTCGATAAATTATTTTTATTTTCATTCAATCAATTTGTTTATGTGCACGGTTTAACTATGGCCAAACATTTTA
The DNA here is from genome assembly GCA_949775065.1 of Brachyopa scutellaris. Lineage (NCBI taxonomy): Eukaryota > Metazoa > Arthropoda > Insecta > Diptera > Syrphidae > Brachyopa > Brachyopa scutellaris. The sequence continues at coordinate 109,743,839 of OX459113.1, forward strand.
CTTAAATGTCAACAACGAAATCGACCAACAAATAAAAAAAGTGGGAATACAGCGCCACCTATCAGAATTCAGCATATTTATAAATATTTCAATAATCATAGCTTACGTACATCAATTCTGATATGAACAGATGTCAGTAAATGTAGTTTTCCGTAAATATCTCAACTCCACCGCCACTTTGCAGATCCAAATTTTATCAGCAAACTTATTTTTATTCAAGCAATTGATTTTGTGAATTTAAGCCAAAACGTACCATAAATACGAACAATTCAAATATCACGACTAAAGCGCCACCTATCGGGATTAAACTTAATAGAAACCTGACTGCGGACTTAACTAACATATTGTCACATTGGTCCAGCGCAACGGTTCTCGAGTTTTAGGCGATCGTACCCGGAATGAACATTTTTACATATGTATGTATCTATGTATGTATGTACATATCAGGTCGTTACATATGAAGTTGGCGATTTTTATGTGGAAGGTTTAAAAACGATAATTCAAAAATTAAAATAGTTTATTCCAAAAAATAATCTCCATTTACATCCGTGGCATTTTTCCAACGTTCCACCAAAGCAAAAATGCCTCTTTTGAAAAAGTCCTTATCTTTTCGGGCTAAGAAGTCCTTAAAGTCCTGTTTTATGGCGTCTGGGCTTATGTACTATTCCTTTTGGAGGTGATTGTCCAAACTTCGGAATAGTTGGTAATCGGTCGGGGACGGCTGTTTTTGGAATGATCGGTAAGTCGGCAATTTCATATGTAAGGACCTTATATTTACATTTAGATAGTATCCTGTAATTTTATAGATTAAACAACCAAATGTAATTCGAAGATACACAAGAGGGGGAACGTATCTTTATCCTTTCAGAGAGCCAGAACCATCGTATTGGATTTCTTATTTCGGGTTGTCACAACCTCCTCAAATATCTGGGGAAACACATACCAAGGGTTGTGCAAGTAATGAATGTTCAACCCATCTGCGAAAAGATAGGGTTTGCAACCGTTTGCTCATCGGTCGTGGACCCCTCTTCGGGAAACCTTACGTTACGTTCACTCAATAATCAGGAAATGGAAAGATATAAAGTAGCCATGCTAAAATTTGGGTCGTATCCAAAGACCAATGGGAAACTAAAAAAACTGCTCGCGGCAAAGTATAAATGCTATTTGCCATTAATAAAGAACTCATAGAGGTCTTAACCGATTATCTAAATGGCACTGGCAACTCAGATACTCAGATATGTGCACCACTTCTGTGGAGGCTCTTAATCCTTTGCTAGATCTGCTCCCACTAGACGCAACTGTCCGGAAGGAAGTAATGCAAGCCTCGTGCTAATTAAAGTTTTTATATACATAGGTATATCAAAAGGTATCTGAACAATGTCATTTGTTCTTGATGTTCTCTGACAAGCAAGGCCTTTCGTCATTTTCGGTAGGAGATATAATGTCCTGATCCCTGATGGGGTGAAATGGGAAAACCCGGATGACCTTTTGGGTTCAAACACTCATAGCTCTAGTACCTTCAGTGGATCTGTAGCTGGTGGTATTTCGATAATATAACCAAATATTTGTATATCCTTGGTAAATTTGCGATAGACTTCCAATTTGGATTTTGGATGATATGGTCAGTGAACCTGATCGTAAAGCGCACGAAGCTCCAATTAATTACTAAAAAATTCTCTTTAAATCTATGTAGGTACTAAGTATAGGCTGAAATACCTTTCCAAAATAAACGGTGTCTGTTTATATGGTTTCCGACTTCCAAATCACATGGGATTCCAAATCATATCGGGCAATCGGCAAATTTGGATTCGGGATTTGAAGTCCAGAACGTATTATTGGTGCCAATTTGGCGGGCGTCATACATTGGATTAATTCTCATATGGATTTGATTCATATGGAGGGGTGGTCAGGTTTAACTTCCTGCAAACTGCCAAGTGATTCGGGAAGAGGCCACTGAATTGTTTGGACTAGTGGCTAGTGGCCTGTGGCTATCACAGTAGAAATGAGGATACTACAGTACAATTCCTCTGTTCGTGTCCTGCTTCGCATTTTGAGTTTATTCTCTTTCCCTAGCTGCGATTCTTCGTATTATTTAATGGATGGAATCGTTCGACTTGTGGTTTCTAATAGGACAGAGTACAATGGGCTGCATTGCTCAGAATCAGCCCCCTTCCCCTAAACGATAACAAACAAAATTAATTTACCATCTTAGAAACTGGGACTATCTAAAGATGATTCCTGTCGAATCTAGGGTGAACAGGATGAGACGACGGAACATATACTCTGTAAATGTTGGAAGAAGCTTGGAACTTAGAACACAATGGTTTATTGGGAACCTAAGGGTATCTCGTTAATCGTAAATGTGAGAAATCTAAAGAACAAGTCCATAACCTCAGGCAGTTACTCTCCACGGGCCGGAGTTGTATAAGTAAGAAGTTGTCGTTGTCAAATGCCTTGAGGCAGTACTTTAAAGAAGTTCAACAGAACTCGGCGCTCAAAAGTTACACCTACCATACGTTTTGTCTTAAAATGATTTTATTGTCGTTACAAAAGATAAAACCAATGTCATAATAGCAGTTCTCAAAATAAATAACGCCAAACACTGGTTATGTAAACTTCCATGATATACGAGTGTGCACGTTGAGAAAATTACGAAATGGCATTGATTTTCAATTGCCAGAGTGTCACTCGCATCTATAGACTCTCTAGGGTCATAAAATAGGCAAATGTAATTTTTACGACATTTTCACCATCATTTTCCAAAAAAAAAAAGAGATACCAAACTCAAACACAACAATCTGAGGCATTTAATTTCAAAGGGAAATTATCGTCAACAAATAGAATATAATTTGTACTTGGTATTTTGAAACATTTAACGCACAGCATGCTCTCGAATACTGCACACAGGCACTCTCTGCATATGTGACTTTCTGGGAAAAGCAATCGCATCCGATAAATGTCGTAAAACTCTTGAAATTTTACGACTTTTCTCTGTTTTGAAGTACGGAATTCACAATCGAACCCGAGCATTGGAAACGGGCGTAATTGCGCGGTATCTGCGGTAGGTGCATCTTCTTTCTTCATCTGTCTTCGATGTGTACTTGTATAATGTCTTTTAAAATATGCGGACGTTGAAGAAGATGAAGAGGCAAACAAACCAAAAAAAACAAAAAAAAAAAAACAACTAAAACCAGAGCACTGCAGGGCAGATTGAATTCAAATCCAAACTCTTCCGCGCATCATAAAACCGTGGGATGTCCTTTTAGTCGCAGAATCGACAGTTTGTGCACTGCATACACAACCGCCCATATGTTAAATTTTAAGGGTGGAAATGCAATTGAATACTCATAAACAAAATGATCGTTAAATATAATTGAAGCGCAGTCAGCGAGGGCAAAGTGCTGAGAATGCGATCATAAAAAAAGTTATATCTGCTACGTACATGATGTATCTGGATGATTTAACGATTGTTGAATATTTCACTTTCCACTTGAATTTTATTTTAAATGGAAATTGGAAAAAAAAACTAAGAGCTATGTAAATATGACAGTTTGAATGACGTGCGTTGCTTTGTCTCTAAGATATGCGAGTATTGCAAAGGTCAGCAAAAAACACCAAGTTGAAATCTGTCAAAAATGCCAAAAATTACAGTCAATTATTATTATTATTTAATTTTGTAAGCGTGCCCAACGAAGCAAAAAAGAAAATGAAGGTGAAAGTTAGAATAGTTTGCATTTAATTCATTATCAAGTTTTAAAAACTACTCAGAACGACATAGCGGTACCTTGAAGACTTTTTTGCCCAATGACTCAGAAACGATTGCATTTAAAACACCTTACAAATGAATGAAAAAAATAAGGTTCTTTGTTTTCTTTTTATAAAAATTTAATTTTCATTTTGAAAGCATACTCCAGGTACAATTTCAAATAATGAATAGTATCACCTTTCTTCAGAATAACCTCAAAAATTCGATCTTTGAGGTAGTTATAGTACAATGAGGCCGAATAGTCGGCAATTTTAACAACACCAGACATATTCTGTAATGTGAAGGTCTGGTGAATATTGTGGCCATGGAAGAATTTCAACATTTGTACTGACAACAAAAGATTTAAAAATACGAGCTAGGAGCGTTGTTATGTTGAAATATCCATGAGAGTGGTCCGAAGATCGTAGACCTTCGGGAAAGCAGATTTCTTCACCACTGTGTAGTTTATTTCCTGTTATTCTAGAGTTTGAACCAGCAAGACCAGACCATTACGCGCCCCCTTTTCTGCTATGATAGCGGTTTAAAAAGAGCTTCTTGTTTCTGAGTTATAGCCATCCGGTCTATCTAAATTAAATTTTATTTCATCAGAAAAGACCTCTTTCTCCCAGTCATTCGAACTTGCTCTTTATTCAACATCCCAGGTCATAAGGTCATTCGCGAATTATAGGCTTTTTTTCCGCTTAAATCGCTTCAGATATATGGCACTACGAATCACACGACGAACAGTAGATTTACTTGCGGCAACACCAGCTGCATCTCCGATCTTAGCTGTCGAAACCGCGGAATTGGAGGCTAATCGGACAATTTTTCGTTTTTGCGTAGCTGTATGGGCCGTGGAAACATCTCCTTTAAATTTTTTTCCGTACATTTTTGGATCCATTAAATAATTACCAACAGCAAAAACTCGCCAATATCAGCACGCTTAGACAAGCCATTCGGAAGGTAATCGTCTATTTTCGCCCTCTCTGACTATGTCAATCAACTTTTTTTTTACCATTCTTGAAGAAAATATAATGCAAACCCTTTCTTATTGAAAAATTTACATTTTATACAAAAAATAAAAATAAAAATCTCTTCACAAACAACAATAGTAATTTGACTGCTCCTAATCTTATGAACCAATTTAATTGGAATTTAAATCTGACTGATTCAACTTACATGCCTTAAAAGTAAAGTTAGCCTGTTTCCTTAAAATTTTGGAATTCACTGTTGCGTTGAACACAAACCACTCTTTCTTTTACCGCCCTTTTTTGTTCTCGAACTGCCATATATGGGAAGATAGATCCTTTTCTTTTCCCAAAATTGCATGCTTCTAATCTAGTGAACCACAGTGTACTCCAAGAAATTGCAAGCTGCTAGTTAAGGTGGCGCCGCATGCCGCGTTGGACTACAACACATGCTGTCGGGGTTCAATCCCAGCAAACACCCAAACGGTGCCACTTTTTCCGAATGTCTGACAGTCAAGAGTATTAGTTGTCATGATCATCTTCTAAACTCGCCGTTCGGAGATAGCTAAAAACTGTAGGCCCCTTCCATTCGTGCAAAATTAACAAGCACAAACAAAAGGACTATTGACGTCTAATAGTATCATTATCATTATATAAATAGGCGAAGGAAAAACAGTCTAACCACTTTTAAACTGCCTTAAACAAAGTGGTGCAAATCCATAGTCAGATAAAGCCAACTTTAAAAGAATTTATCCATCTACACAATTTAAAATATACTTTCTGCTATTCATAGTCACCTTATAGTCGACTTTAAACTTATAGCCGAGTCGAAATTTAAAATGAGCCAAACGTCACTTTTAATAATAAGAGTCGACTTTAACCGACTGTTAAATTTCTCATATAATATTTTGACGTTTAGGTTTGTTCGTTCAAATCACTTTACAATAACACTCCAATGCCGATACTAACTAACTATACAGAGCCAAAAATGTGTCTATGACTAACGAAAAGTCATACCTGACTTTTTTGTTTAGTGTCGGCTGTAACTAAAGTCGAATCTAGGCACTATTCATGGGCTGACTATGAATTTGCACCAAAATATAGTATATGTACGCTTGATATTTTTTTTGTTGGGAAGGTTGTGAAGAGGGGCAGTCAGTAAGTTAAAGAAACAATATGTTGTGCTTAACCCAGGTAAAGACCAGGTGAAATAACAAACATTAATGTGTACGTTTCTCCCGCACAATTGGTTGAGTTTCGATCCCAAGCGATACTAGTTAATTTTATTAGCTAACGATCGTATCAACTGACTGAAAAGGGTTTTAGGGTAAAACGTCACCAGGCCGCGCCGGAGAAAAGCCAGTGAGAACTGAAACTCAAAAACTGCTACAGCTTCAATTTGGCAAACTAATTTTGTTAAAAAGCTGACTGAAGGAGGATATGTTCTTTGAAATAACACACACAAGTCTATGTATACAGGAAATAATACGAGTACATAATAAAGTGCCATTATATCTGTTTGAAAAACTCAAATTTACGCAATTACACAGAACCCTCAATTTCAAAACCACCATATCCGAACCCGACTCATTGAACTCGTCGTGCCTTTTCTTTGTTCATGCCTCAAGACTTTGGACCCCAACTTGATAAAACAAATAATTGGGACGCAAAATTTGAGGCTGCTATGCTTCAACATTTCTCTTAACAGCAAACACATTAATCACCCTAATATCTTTACCGCTCACTCACTCCCCGGTTTTTATTTTTTTGTGTACATTATTTCAATATTTATGTTTGTACATTTAATTTATTAGCTTTAGTCAAATTTTATTTATATTAATTCTATTGGATTTGTATTTTTGTTATTCTTATGATTGTCGGCACCGTGGTGTAGTGGTAAGTGTGTTGGACTACTACGCAATGCTGCCCGGGTTCAATCCCAGCCCTGGTTCAACACATAAAAGTTTTCTCCCGGTGCCACCTCTTTCGAATGTCTGACAAGCAATGAAAGAGCATCATTTGTCACGATGAAGCTTCTCAACTCGCCGTTCGGAGTCGGCAAAAAACTGTAGGTCCCTTCCATTCTTGCAAAAATATAACACTCACACACAAATGGTTGCGAGAAGCAGGCCCAGGTTCACCCCGAGCTGTAGCGCCACCTAAAGTGAAGTCATCAATTTCGGTCATATTTCAATCCGCTGATTTTCGCATTTTTTCGAATTCTTTACTTGTAATTCCGTTCGTTTTCAATTCGGTCGGAATTGATCACAGTGGTGAATGTCTTACTTGTAAACTCAAACGAACTCAACTCAACTCAACTAAACAATAGAGCATAGGTGGCCCACACCGTAGACCGCGGTTGACTGGTTGGGACGGGAAGGCATTTACAGTCGACCCCAACGCATTTGCTACAAATATGCACTGCACTCCATCCCAGAAAACGTATGCAATGGAATACTGCACGCTCTGTGTCTTCTTCCTGATTTGGGCAATTCGGGAAGTTGGGACAAAAAGGTGACCTAACATATATAGCTCAAAACTGTATAGGTATTTCCGGTACCCACCGTGACCAGATAGGAACTGCGTAAGGTGGTAGTATTGTCGTATTGTCAACGACCACGCAACGCCGAAAACATCGGTTCTCGTTAGGTCACCGAAATCAAGCAGCGTCGGGCGCGGTTAGTACTTAGATGGGTGACCATTTTGAAACACCGCGTGTTGTTGACATAGGAGTAGGGGAGTTTCGATAAATCGGCTCCATGTGGTAACACAATGGACCTTAAGTGTCTAAGTGAATCCAACCAGAATGATGGGGATAACCACTTTAACCTAACCTAACCTAACCTAAGGTGGTAGTCACAATGTCGTTGCCCTCGGCTTGTCCAAAGGTCTATGGTTGCAATCAATTTGGAGATCTGCCCTTCGTGGTGGTTTCCCATCGAGCTTCCCACCGGGTCATTGAAGTCACTCTTTCTTTTTTCTTGATCCTTTTGATGGCCGTCACCTCTTGGTTACCAGAAGTTCTTCGATTATAGACTCTTTGCAACTCGCCCGCAAGGATATCGATGGGGATCATCCCTGCAATAACAAGGGCTGCTTCATCAGTAATCGTTCTGAAGCCACGGATTACCCTTAGTGCGCTAAGTCGATATGTTGACAACAACCTTCTTCTTATTTCGTTTATCGATAGGGCCTCCACACAAACTGGTGCAGCGCATAAAAGGTCTGAGCTTACTACCTTTGCATTATTCCAAAAAGTGCTACCTGAACCTTTTGCGCCTTTTCCTCCAAACAGTCGATGTGAGGCAGTTAAGTCTATTGTCGAGTATAACTCCTCTTTCGATCTGATAGTTGGACTTCCTACCCTTATATATCCACGTATTCCATATTTTTCCGGCTGATTGTTCGGACAGCTTACTAGGGCGGCGGATGTTAGCCAGTCGTCGGGGAATCCGAATATTTTTACTCCTGGTGGCAGTGTTAATTCCAGAACTCTGTCGTAAATGATAGTCCTAAGTACGGGGACTCCCGCGAATACTTTTTTAGTACTTTTCTTTTTCGGTTTCATATCTTCTATTCCTTCCTTCCTACCCTCTATTGGTGAAGTAGCTAGATAGAATCTTTCGCAAGTAGTTTGCCGTATCCATTCTGGCCGCTGACCTTCTTACGGTACATATTTATATGTAGTTTCATCCAAGTAAAAACAAACCCAATTTCAGCGAAAAGTCGAAGACTGTGCCTGAAACTTTGGCCACCCCTGCTATAGAGTATAGTGCCTTGTGAATGTAAAAATTTGAATGGATAGATCACAGTACTCTAGCAAAAAGGGTTTCTAAACTCGACCCATCAGGTGGGATATGAAAAGGAATCTTCCAGATGCAAAAAAATTAACGATACCCATAAAAATTAAGGACAGCAGGTTCACCGGTCTTCGAAATATAAAATATCGAGTCTGACCCCCAAAAAAAGAAGAATTTCCCTTTGCGTCCATCAAGGCATACTCGTATTCATTCCACTTAATCCATTTACTTAAAAACAAACATTCAAGTGATCTATTATTGGTAATCTGACTGACATTAGTCACATCAACAAATCCCGAATTCGTGTTTAAACAATTAGCAAGCGTGCCTAAATATTTTTTAAATACAAAATATTACCAAAATCGTTATGCCACCGATGAAAGGGATTGGAAACGAAAAATTCCTTTCTAAGTCCTCCCCTTTGTTTATGTACCCGTATTCTTCTACAGCCAACAACATATCGTAACGCTACGTATTCTTATTTATGTGATTTCGAAGTCAATGACTTTTGTGCATTTGAATTTCCTTTAATTCGATTATAGTCACATTAGCGTTTGGTACAATAATTAACACTACAATCAGTAAGCCAAAAATAATCCAGTGCTCAACTATTTTTAAACAAATAATACGCCACTAATCAATCGAGACCAGGAATTCCTTAATCAAATTAGTCGCACCAAAAGCGATCTTCCTTTTCTGCTTTGTCAACTACAAAGTCGAACACAAATGCAAAGTCCAAGGAATTCCAATAAAAATTCCCAAAAACTGAAACAGCCTTGCGCCGAGGATCATAAAATCTAGAAGAACCATAAAATGCCACCAGTTATTGGTAACGTAAATCGGGATTAACCGACGCACATGCGTGCCTGTGCCACTGAAACACTGCATCTTAAAAGGTAAAAAAATTACCGTGATCCGGAACTGATCGAGTGTTAGAGATCGCTACCGCGTGCTTCGGTAGCGATCAGCTACGTTTTAATGACGGGCCGAAGGGCACGTCTGATACCTTGTAAATATTCTTAATTGGGCAATTTAACATCAGTGGAGCGCGACCCATCTAATTACTGTGGCGGCCACCGAGAGGGTAGCCAACGATGATGGCTCACGATTTGGTGTGCGTTATTCTGGAGTGAATTTTTTTTTTTTTATATCGAAAACGAAAATAACCCTCTTGGCGCAGGCGGGCGGGGGTGAGACGTCATGTAGATTAGATAGATACGAGTAGATACTTGCGATGGCATATACTAGAGCATGTGTGGATAGATGTAATCTGTTGGCCGCCGCAGATGATGATCTACGGTTTGTTTATCTGACGTGCGTTGACTTCCTTGGCCGGGGTACCGCGTTGAATATGTATTTTTATGACAAATGGAACAACTGACAGACGCACATGAGAATGATGACATCGACGCTCATCCTCACTTAAAGTATCTTTAGATAATGCCGTTAGACTGTGCCTTATGGGGAGGTTGTGAGGTGTACGTATTTAGATGCTGTCACTCAATTGAGGGCGTTCGTTCGGTGATTTTCCAACAGACACTCGGCGCAGTATAGAGTACTTTGGTGCATTGTTTATGGAGTGTCATCGGAATTGTTGGATTTTAATGCACACAGATAGTGTTTTATCAGGCAACACTAACAATGGCTGAATAAATATTTTGAATCAACTGGCGATGGATTTTCAAAAACACACTTGGCTACATCACGCACAGTTGTGGCAATAACACGTATTAAAAAAAATACACACATTTATACATACATACATATGTACATATGTAAGTGTTATTTAATTTAATTGGTTTTTTTTTTGTCGTTGTATTTGCTTTTGTTGAATTCAAATCTTATTGTAAAGAGAAGAGATACAAATAGTTTTTAGAGGACACAGGCGATTATTTGGATGGCGTGTGAAATGGGTCGGTACATTGATTTAAATATTTTAATATACAAATTCATATTGTTTTATAGTAAACAGTATTCGAAGCAATGCTTGTCCAGCTGAATAAAGAAAGTTTGCCCGTGTAATTACAAAATGATAGAAACCGACATATACATGCCAAATTTGGTGCGGTGAACAGTCTATTTATTGTTTGTCAAAAATAAGGTCGAGTTGGCGCCTACCTCGGTCTTAAAATCTCACACAAGAATTTGGGTCGAATCTGAGCTGTTTTAGACTATGTTTCCTTCTCTGTCACTGCCTAAGTACTATATTCCACACAAGATAAAAGACTCTAGAAAGATATTTTTTTATAATTCTCGAAAAAAAATCTGACAAACCAGTGAACAACATCTGCACCTTTATCCGATCTTCTGGATGGTTAAAGAATCCATCAGAATCAACATAAATAGGGCATTGATCTAACTATTCCATCGTCAACCCTTACCTAACCTAACCTAATCTATGGGCGCTTTCAGGAACTCCATTAGTTGCGGTGCATCTTCTTACTACTTGCAGACATGTTTTATGGCGATTGCGCTCTGACAGATGATCAAGAGATAAATGTTTTATAAATAGTAAATTTTAAGATATAATCTGGCGACAAAATCAGGTTGCAGCACTGGAACGCGAGTACTGATGCACATTTATCGGGAATCCCCGTCAATAGACAGAACTTATTATTTATCCCCTTTTAGCATTGTTTTAAAAAAGAGAGTATACAATGCACTTTGAAATAATTCGATTCTGTCACATTATTTGGGGTACTTCAGAGGTTGTTCACATTGTTTCCAGCTTCCGACCACTTAGGATTATATACTATAAAAAACGCAGTGAAATACGTTGGAGAACAAGAACTAAGAAGTGTTAAATCAGTGAATGGACATGGATTCCGATAAATGCACAGAGGTGTTGAAAAAATACTGGGCTTTCTTGGAAAAGTATAGAGAGGCAGTGTTTAAAAACGCCATTTTAACAGCGAAGGAGTTAACTGAAAAGCTTAAAATTTAACTTGTATTTAAAGCCACAACAAGACTGCTTTGTGTTAATGCCAAGCTGGTAAAACTGCCCGCGATGAGCCTACAGCTTCTCCAGAAAATAAATTTGAAGTTAAAATTTTTTAACTGTCTATTGGACACTATCTTAATTTCACTCAGTGAATGATTTGAACGGTTAAACTAGTACTACGAATCTTCGTCCTTTTTGTATAACATAAAAAAAGATTCCGGAAAATTAGACCTTCTCAAACTCTGTGATGATCTCAAATTAAAATTAACTGTAGGCTGTTCGAAATCAGTTATAAATAATTGTACGTTGTGTGATGAACTCATATTCCGATCTGGGATCGACAATATCTCAATCTAGATTGACAAAATTGGCAGCTTTGTCAATCGAAAATGAAATTGTCATACGCAAGAGAGTTTGCCGATAGAAAGGCCAGAAAATTAAAATTCTTTTAGTTTTTTTTTTAAATACAGTAGAATCCGCTTAAGACGCTCACGCTTAAGACGCTATCCCGCTTTTAACGCTCTTTTTCTCCGGTCCCTTTATTTTGATAAGAATTCGTATGAAAAAAAATGCGGTTAATACGCACTGTTTCCCGCTTAATATGCTCACACAGCTAAACGATACCTACACTTCGTAAAATTTGTATTCTCTTGTTTTTGAACGTTTTTCCCAGAAAAACCATTCGATGCATTGGGATATACGACGGCGGGATTTTCTTTTGTTTTTCGCGAACAAACCATATGGAGCGTGTCGTTTTTGTGGTCGTTAATTTTGTCAGTTTTGTTTCATTTCTTGTGTGCGCCTTACGTACATACAGGTAGTGTCAGTGCATTCGATTTGGATTGCGTACAATGGATAGTACAAGGGATGAAAGGAAAACTAGCATAATACATGTATAATTTCAACTCTTTTAATAAAATAACCCTTTTTTGAACTGGATGTCATTTTTTAGTTCTTCCCGCTGAATACATTATCTCGCTTAAGACGCTATTTTCTGTCGGTCCCTTGAAGAGCGTTTTAAGCGGATTCTACTGTATATATATTTTTATCTCAATATTAGTTCTGCGAAAGCAGTATGCAAAACATTAAAACATTGCTATGACCCGCTTAACGGTTTAGACATGTTTTCTGCGTTTTCTCAGTTCCATTTAACATACCAATGCGACCTTTTGATACTAATAGACACATATGGCCATTGTATTCAAGCCCAGCTCATTAGCTATCATTCCTGTATTGATCTGACATCTACATAAACTTTGGCCTTCACGAGAGCCACATTTGTACCGTCGTCGGTCGAGAAGTTGGGTCGACCTTCACCAGATTCGTCCTCCGCACTACAATGCAATGGCCAGTTTGGAATCTTCGGTAACACTTGGAAACAATTCCGAGGGCGGTGCTATATGCATTTTGGCCTTCGTGCAAAATGTTTATTAGCGTGAGAAGATGTCGCAATCCGAAGAGAATAGCAAAACGAATTCCTTCCTGCGTTGGGGGTGGAATTTCAATCGGCCTCTCGTCACTATTTTCTTGTTCTCTCGTCTCCATTTTTACCCATTGTTCTGAAATCTTATCTTATTAACATATAAATCTCAGTGTGACGCTCTTACCTGTCAATCTTTCGGTTAGACAAACACAAAAACTAATGCACACAATGAAGTAAAACTTCGTATTCCAGTTCGTTAACATCCTGTGCGTATTATTGGCCGATTTTTAAATTAATTTATTCGCAATATTATTTAAATTAATGCAAAAATAAAAACACTCTAACAAATGCCACTTTCTTGCGAAATGTCATTTATTCAAACTACAATTATTTAGAATCCACACTTGTGGATTGTATATATTGATAGACTGCCAACCTCACACTGTCTTTGATTCTTCGAACAAAATGACAATGTATGTTTTGTAAGTAACACTATATTTTTTAGACACGGGCGCAGCCGGGCAGGACAGCTAGTTTTTAAATAAATATGAAAATATAGAGTACGAATATCTTGGATCTTTTGATGTTTTTATGAATTGTATGCCTCCAACCAGAAGTTTTGTGTATAATCTGATATAACAACTCATCGCTACATTAAATAGTTACAAAGTTTTCGTAAACTTAAATGTATTTGTAACATGTTCTTTAAAATATGAAATTAAAAAGTACTTTGAATTGGTGACGGGCTCCGGTTATTTGCTAGACTTACACAGAAGATACATAAAAACTTTTTAAGTGGAGTCAGCTTCATGGTAATACATTTTACCTGTGATACTAAAATTTATAAGAACTAATAAAACAAAAAGAAAAAAAAAACAAAGTTTTAAAAACAGTAGAAGTCACTTATAACGCAATCGCTTATTACGAACAGTTGCTTATAACGACCATTCTCTTTTCATTTGGTTCGTTTCTTTATATTTGAGGCTATTCTACCGTCGGATATAATATCGTCGTATATAAGGACGCTTAGGATATAGCGACCAAATTCAGTCTCATTAGCGTCATTATGAGTCCGTTCCACTGTATAATTTCCACTGTTCCACTGTAGGGGAAGTGTGGGCAAAACCGCACATGGGGTCAAAACAGTTTCCGTGCTATGTTGTATGAAAAATAAAGTTCAATGGCAATACTTTTAATGCAATTACATGACAAATGAAGTGACACATCATGTCTGTCAAGATAATGTAGTTCGTTGAAGTTGTCAAAAAGTTACAGTTATTTTTGTGATTTACTGTTAAAGCGTTATCGTTCGTGCAAAAAGTAAGTTCTGGTTTAACTAATAAAATAATCAAAAAAGTTAAAGTTTTCTTTTTGACAATTACAAGCTCGATATTGAAAATTAATATAAACTATTAAAAAGTCGACAGGAACATCAATTTGATAAAAAAAAGAGTTAAAATTCAGTTAAGATTCGTCTGGGGCAAAACCGCATAGGGGCAAAATCATTTATTTTTTCTTAATAATTTATATATTTACTTGTTTGTTTTTTATGAATTCAGCTCAAATATGCGAAATTATATTCGCAAGACAACACGACAGGCATGGGACGAATCGGCAATGAAAAATTAATTTGTTGATGCTCTGGCTGCATTAGCAGATACTCATTCAACATCAACTGCTTGAATTTTATTTTTACCAAAAGATTTAGTTAAATTCCCTGTTGGGAAGAGGAATTGGAGTCGATGAGGACCTCACATATGTATGTGTGTGACCTCTGTACCTAACTTGTAATTTGAAGTTAAAATTGTGTTTCCCCCAGTAAAATTTAGTAGGGCGCCTTTGCCCCCACATGGGGGCAAAACCGTTTTTTATAAGTATTTTTTTTTAAGTGATGAAACTTTTTTTTAGTTATTTATTTATTTATAATATTGCTCAAAGTGCCTTCATAAATTAACAAACTTGCGGAATAAAGACTTAATTTTCCTTACAAAACTTTTCTCAATCGTTTTTAAGGACAAACACTAAATATGCGGTTTTGCCCCCACTTCCCCTATAATTCATAACGCAGATAAGTACACATATGAACAAAAATACAATAAATAAGCAAATAAATAGATTAAACCATTAAAGTTTCTTTAATTATTGGTTTTCTATTGAACAGTGTCGTTCAATTGAATAGAACAAGGAACACAGCCGAATCGCATGTACAAAAAAGTTGCCGCTGCGATACTAATTTTGTTTTTATGGGAAGTGAAACCGGAACCAGTCAACCAAATATTCATGAATTGATGTCGATAAAGCACTAGTAAAAGTTCGAATTCCGACTTTTCACGACTTGTCATAATTTTCCAACAAGCTACAGGTATACGATTCCAAACTACAACTTTTCAAAGGACATGTCTGCCAAGCACTATAAACCAGTTCAATCCGATTTATGTAGATATGTATTTTTATTCTTACAACCCTTTACACTATAAAAAAATTGTTTTTCATCTATAAATCCCAATTCCCCGCTTTCCATCAACCTCATAAATCACTGTGGCAAAAACAAATCCTAGATTAACAGGACCTCCAAATGTAAACAAATAATAAAAAAAGGGAAAAGATATGAACAAAAAAAAAAAAAAAACAACAAAATTTATATGATATCGGATGCGGGAAAACTCATTAAACTAAAACACGTCGTCTGGCCATCATAATTCCCATAATTAAAACAGATCGGTTAAGGACTTTGCGTGCCGGACATATAAAGCCATTTTGATTGTCAAAAAACAAAATTAATTGTCTTCTACTATGTGGGGTAAAAGTTGTGCACCTCCATCCACTTATACCTTCTATACTCGTACATGTCCTTTTTACTCATTCGCAGGACGATTACAATTCTTTTTTTTTTTTTTTTGTTTGCCCTCTTTGTTATTTTAGCGCGCGCAAAGTTTAACAATATGGGAAAGCGTTTTACTGGCAGCATAAAGCACACACATAAATGAAATCAGGACAATCATTATGAAAACGAAAACGGGAGTACAAATTAAATTTACAACATCATTGTCGCGTCACCGCGCCGGGTGGTTGCGGGGTAAAAGAAAGCGAAAGCCACAAAGTTTCGTTGATTGTCTACGAGTGGAATCGTAAAGATCCATACACTGGGGAATAAAAATCTGTAACCAGGGGCGGTTGGGTTGTATAATCATTATGCTTACGTACATATACATATTTATTTGTTTTATGATTGTAAATCTATGTATAAATGATGTTTTAGGCTTAGTCAGCTTGTTTTACTAGTTCTACTTGCGATTTATTGGTAGCACAGAGAGAAGATTATTATTGCGAAAAACAGGGTTTAGGTCCTTTTAAGGATGATTCTTTGGCAAAAACGAAAAGCAAAGCAAAACCTGAACTAATAATTTTTAACAATTCAATAATATGCCATTAAACTGATCCAAAATGAGAGCGTTCAGAGAATGCAATAAATGTACAGGGGTGGATAAATAGAAGGTGCCTCGAGAGGGCCTAAGGTCATGGCTCAAATATTGATATTAAGGAATAGATATCGGTAAATGACAACACGACTAGAGAAAGAACAGAATATTGTACATAAAGAATTAAAAAGGTAAGAGCCACAGCTGTTCTCAACCTCAATTCACTTTACCTTAAGTTAGCATTGCCATCTATCCGGGTTTTTCCGGTTATGTACACTTTTTCGCCTATGCAGACAGCGTCCGGGATAGTTTTTCTAAATTGCCCGGGTTTGTCCGGGTTTTCCATTATTTATCATTATAACTAATAGAAATTTATTCGGTAAATTGTTGTGAATAAAACAAAGACTGCGTGACAGCTGACAGTTCAGGGTTATTAAAAATGAACTGCTACAGGAAAGAACAACGCGTTTCCATTGTTGATCAATAGTTTAAAAATAATGAAAGTTTGGCAACTAATTTGCGATTAGGCTCATTTTCATCTTTATTAATCGTCCAAATTGTTAAATTTGGGGTTCATAAAATGGACGAGTGATTGTTAGGAAGCAAATACATCCACAACGTGTCGCTGTTTGCTGCGGATTTTGGGCTGAGTACACCATCGGACCATTCTTCTGTAGGCAATAAATCATTTGTTAAAAATCAGTGTCATCGTTTTTGTACAACACACTGTGTTTACTCTGACTAAAAAGTAAATAGAAACCGATACTACATATTAGTTTTGAATTGTTGTCTCATGGTCGGATGATCCTCCGGCTAGTATGTATTTAATTAATTGCGCTTTATTAAAAAGACAGCCGATAGCTGCTGAGACTAAGTTTTAACATAGTTCCTAACCTAATCTATGTTAAAGATCGCATACACTTCTTTGAAAATGCGGCTGGTCGGGCAATAATATGGTGCTCGCTATCGCGATATGAAAATCAAGTTTGCGTGCCTAAATTCCAAGATAGGGATGTGAACGACATGTTTTGGTTGATCCCAAAAAGCCCAAGATGACCCACGAACCAAATATGAAGTAAGAACAACTATAAGTTATTTAATATTTAAAACCCGAAATAAAAGTATTTTTTTGTAATAAATAGTGCATGCGTTTTGGTCCTAGTTTTGTGCTTTTTTTTGGATCCAATTTTGTCAGGGAAAGTTCAGAATTTTCATGCTCGTTAACTAGTTTCTTCAAAATATTTTTGGCAGATCGTTTCTCTTCAAAAATCTTGGTTGGTCGCATGACCTCTAAAACAGAGATGGTCAAAATACAACGATTTTAGAAAATTGAATTCAGGAACTAATCCACATAAAGACACTTTTGTATGAATATCTAGCGCTGGGTCATTCTTTGACAATGTGAACAGGTGGAAGCAAATTGTCCATCGATTAAAACTTACAGCGATTTATACCTGCACGAGTACATACGTTGGAGCCAGTGCTGCCAGATTTGTTTAACCTCTTAAAAATTGTTGTTGAAATTTACCATGAAAAGGTATATTTACCATTTCTGGCAGCACTGGTCTTTTTTTTCGGTGGGTTTGCTTTCAATATGGCAACACTTAGACAGCTGGTAGTTAATCTGACAGCTGACACCAGCATTTTATTTAGTATTGTTCCGCTAGTCATCGTGGAAAAACTTTCGCAGCGTTTACAAATTGAAATTTATTCCAAATTCAATGTCCAGTAAAAAAATTCAAATCGTCAAATGCCATACTGATGGCGAAACCATTGATGGAACTGTGATTTTAAGCCGCTGCTGGTGTATTTTCTGTGTGGTATTTTAAGTCGTTGGCTTATACGGACAAGACAAGAATGATTCCAGCCTTGGAAGCCAACATCGTGTGCACCATTCCTGAGATACGCCCTCAAATTATCAAAAAAAGCGATGAAAAATTGAAGCTCTAGGGTGCAGTTTTTGTATAGCTTGTGTTCAGCAATTTCAAATCACACAGTTCTTAAAAAAAACACTCTTGTAAAACTTAGGGAATACGGAAAACGTGTACTTATACGAGTAGGTATGTAGCGTGGGCACCGTAGCGCAAGTGGTTAGTGCGACGGACTACTGAGCCAGCGGTCTTGAGTTCGAATCCCGCCGCAAACACCTAAAAAGTTTTTCACAGTGCCCACCTCTTTCGAATGTCTGACAAGCATCAAAGAGTATCATTTGTCACGATTGAGCTTCTCAACTCGCCGTTCGGAGTCGGCAAAAAACTGTAGGTCCCTTCCATTCGTGCAAAAATATAACACGCACACACAAATGGTTGCGAGAAGCAGGCCCAGGTTCACCTCGAGCTGTAGCGCCAACTAAGTAAGTATATAGCGTTAAACGAAAACTTACCTACTTATTAAAAACCCATGACTTTGCATATGACTTAACCCATAACTTCCCAATAGGCTGATGGTAAACTTTCAGCTGTCAGTGTAAGCATCAAGGTTTTTCAGTTCTGGATTTAAGGACATAAATGTGTGTCCTTCGTATAAGAATTTATGTAAATAAACCCACGTGAAATTATACGCAAACTTATATTTTTCCAAACGGGTAATTTCGCTCATCGTCCAACTCCCCATATGAATTGACGACGAGTATGTGCTGGGCTCAGGTGAATTTACACGTTTTTGGCATAATAATGAACATCGACATAACGATGGCGGCGGCAGCGGTAATACTGGTATGACAATGGTCAGCCTCGCGAACTTTATTTACTTACCACGTGCCGACCCTGTCCGGAGTGCTTAATGAGCAATGGCGAGAAAATAAACCGCACTCGAAACACCTATTTGGACCGGGCCCTTATGCATATTAGATGGGAGTCAGTGCGGTTGGAGCTACCCCAAATATGCGAGAGAACCTACATAACTGCACTCTGCTCATTGTATGCATATCTAATTAGGGTTTGACCATTGTTCGTGGTTTTTATTATGACATAGTTTCCCGTGGTTCTGCAGGACTCACTCGTTCGCTCTCGTCGTAGTGGAGGTGGCTGGTCTAAGTTTAATATGACAGACGTTATCTATATTCCGGCAGTGAGTGCATCCAGTGGATAATCTGATTAATGCTAAAAGTCGTCGGATGGGGTTAAACTTCGTAATGAATTAAGTCCTTAAAGAGGCTAGTTGATTCTGATTGCTCCTCAACAGGCGACAATGTCACAGGAATCGCCATCGCATGTCGCGCCCTTGTATCCAATGGAAAACCGCTATCAGGTCCTTACTGAAATTACATCATTTCCAATATTATAATGGCCTTCATATCGATTGTGAGCCCGTTTGCCAATTAGCACTCTGTTTGAGGATTGCGGTGATGGAGAGGTGGGTCACACTGGAGTGGGCGTAATTCTTTTTTTTATATCCTAATTTGGCCGATTTTGATGGAAGTTCTGCGGTGATTAGACCCGGATAGGAATCCTTTGAGGATCGCATAGAGGCATTGCGTGTGTGGGATCTATATCGTGAGTTTCGTTTTCGTCCTTTTATACGCCCCCATATTTTTTTTTGTTTTTTTTAGCTTTGAATGTATTAATTTATTCACAGGTGGATTAGGGCGCCGGACCTTTGTATTTACGTTGCGCTACAGTTGATTGGATCCGATGTTATTTATTGAATGGGTTATCAGTGCCACTATCGCGTAGCTATCCTTTTAAAAGGCTTTTCAGGCGCTGACTTTAGAGGGAATTAAACGCAGTGCCAATGCAAAATCCATCCTCGTAGTTGATTAAAATTAGTGATTTAGATAAGAAAATTGAGTTTTGTTTATTGGATTTCTGTTTTCCTCTGATGGCATTTGATTGGATATAAAAGGCTGTTGATGTGAATTGTTGATAGTTGATAGTCGCTAGCATATGGGGGCGTCAAAGAGGAACTAATAAATGTTGGTGATAGTGTCGAGACAGGGAGTAATTAAAGGCACATGGATGGTGGTGATTTTTAAGAGAACAAGAATGGAGAAAACTACTGACGTGTTAGAGTTGCTGACTCAGAAACTTGGCATAATGAGTTCCTACTGGGGCGAGAGTAGATACAATAGGTTTCCTTAGATGTCAAAGATGACGTTTAGTGAATTTCATTCTACGCGGCGGCAAGTCTATTATCTTACGATGATTCTCAAGAAAGGTACCACTATCGGCTTCGGGAATGAGAGGATTAAACACCGCTTTCTATATTCAAATCTTTAATCTGGTCCACATTACTACTTACTTACTTACTAAACGAGCTGTACCAAGATGTGGATGTAGTCCAAAAAGCCAAAACTTTTATCAAATTATCTTTTCTGCCTGCTAAGACTGACTTGGGTGGTGCTTAATTTTGGAGCTGATTAAATTAATTTATCCAGACTTTTAAAAGCGTTGGCAGAGCGGAATTTTCTTTTTCAAAATTCTACGATGTAGGCATCAAGTTCGTCGAATGGAATTACAAGGTATGAATTTGAAATTAACGCATTTTTTCCAATTCATCCTTTGTAACTCCCTTCGTTTTCAATCCGGTCGGAATTGATCACGGGGGTGATAGTGTCTATTTGAGGAGTGAGGTTTTGAAGTGCCAACATATTTTGAAGCTTTTTACTTTTTAAAGGGTTTATCTCAAACGTCAGAGCTGTCAACTCCTAACTGAAGCACTCAAAACCAACACTTTACAGTATGGCACTACCAGAAATAAGTCCCACCTGACTGTATTTTTAACTTTTCTCTTAAAAGTCAGTTATCAGTTTGTCATTTGAAAATAGGAGAACCCAAGAAAACTTTGCAGGAGTCCGGCTCTACCCTCGAGGGATGATGCCTACGGAATCTCCTAACCATTGAGGAAGTCATAGCTAACGCAAATTTAAGCGCTTCCTATTAAACAGGATGCTTATTGGGTTTTTGTTTTGTTTCGAAATAGTTTGACCCGCTAGTTGCGGAGGGTATTTTTTTTTTTTTGACCGTTCAATTGTATTTTCGTTGAACTTGAGATCTTTGTACCACAAAATCAAGTTAGAAAACCAGAAGAGTTTCAATTCTTTTGATAAAGAGGAGGAGATCCCTGGTTTAATAATTTCCGCTGGAGTCGGGATTTATCGGTAGAAACGTTGTCTCCTGAGTGCACACAGTACCATGCAGTCGCATAGTATATGTTCTGCAGTTACGACGTCTTTCATGCAGAGAGGACATTGAGATCAGACTCCTGAATGAGATCTATATTGTTTAGGTGATATCGAAGATGGCAATGCCCTGTTAAAAATCCCACAAATATTTTGTTATCATTCCTACTGTGGGCGTTTAATGGATTAATTGTTTAATGGATTAATTGTGGAAGGGTTTGAAGGCTCTCTAGCCTGACGAAGGCTCTGGGTATTTTGGGTATGGGAGGCACACATTTTGCTTCCCAAATTTTGATTTTTAAGTTAATAGCTGAGTTCGGAATATTGCAAAGCTGCTCAGTGCCGATAAAGGAGTCAGCCGAACCTTTTCTGGTCAGTTCGTTGGCTATTTCATTCCCATCACTACTCTTATTCCCAGCCACCTACCAGAGATTGATTTTGTTCTTATGGGAGAGGTGTTGCAGAGTATTCAAACAGTACAATAGTTTTATAGCTGCTTGACTATACGTGAGTATATAGATGGGGACACCTTTTATTCCTGAATTCGAGGATAAAATTGGCGCACACCTGAATGGCTTGAAGGTTCCACTGGAAATACGCTGGATTACATTCCCTTTGTGATGTTTGGGCCAAATATTGCAATGAAGACCATCAGAAATGACATAAAAGGTCTTAATACTTTGATACTTCGTCAAAAACTCCGTATTCAGCCATTTAGAGATTGTATGCGGACTATCAGATTAGTGAGGGAAAGGTCCCCTTTCTTCCATGTTCTACATTCATATTTGATTTAATTCCAAACAAATTCCAACAGAAAATAGATAACTAAATGACTATCGTGCGAACCACACCCACGACCGGACTATAGGAACACCTCACCTCGCAAGCCATAATTATTATATTAAATATAATAATTGATGTTCTATTAAATTTGTTGACCTGTCAACTCATTACGTTTAATAAATAACATGTGTTACACACTTCAGTTGCGTGTAGATTTATATCATGGGTGCTGTTTTTATTTGATTAAAATCTGGCAGTGCTAAGCCATCACCATCCGCCACATATTATAGCCAACGAAAAAGAACCAGGCACACGCAAAATCGTTAAGGTTTCATCGGTTCGAACTGTTGATTGAACTGAAAGCACCCCCGCGTTAGCAGAAAACTGGAGCGCAACACAGGAAAGCAGCTAAAAAAAAAGGAAACTGAAATAAAATACATATCACGCACGTTTTTCACGCGATTGCCACCCCAGTTCTACAGAGAAATGATTTCACCTCTCCATCTCATCCCCTATTCGCAATCAATTTCCACTACCCCCTCCAACTTCACCCCGAAACCGAGTGTGAGAGTGTGAAATCAAAAACCATGTCCCAGCATTATAGGCCGGGTCCGATGTACGCATATAAATCGCACGCGTTTTCGCTTTTATATGGCCCCCCGCCCACTTTTGCGCCCAACATCATCTAAAACCAACCCTCGGGGTCCATTTCTCCGGTTTAATTAGCGCTGAGATGGGGTAGACACCTGTTAGGTACCTATGAGTATGTGCTAACCCATTAAAAGCGCTCATCAACAGCAGGCGAGCTGCGTGTTTCTGTGCCTCTGGTTAGAGGGACTACTGCTGTTGCTGCCGACAACGACGAGGACGACTATAACAACATCGTTAGCTCGGAATATGCTTATTATTATCCGCTGCCATGATCACATACACAGACACCCGTGCTGGCTGGCACCAGAGGCATGGCACATTATACACCCCTTGTGATTAACCGGTTATAATTCGCAAATCAATGTGAAGTTGGCAGCAACACCATCACCTTCCGAGAATTCGTATCGGTCGCTGGTGTTGATTGCCATGGTTAGCGTTAGCGAGTGCTGTCCCCTGGCGGAATTAAAATCTACGCGCAGCTTGCAATAAATCCTGCAGCCATTGCCTTCAATTACTTAATTAGAACCGATGGTCCTTTAGGTAATTTATAGAGACAACAGCTTACCGAATATCCACACTTAACTGTCTGCCATCAACTGACATATCACTGCGATGCTATTAGGTTTTATAGCTTCAGAAGTGTGTAAGGAGTGCGGGCACACCTAAGGCTCGGTTTCCACACACAACACACTCACACTCGCACTAGACTGAACTAAACTAAATTAAACTCTTGGTTAGCTACGCATCTTCCTTTTCCACCCAACCAACGGAATGACGGAAGGGGACGACGCAAAGCAAGTAATTATCGACCTTTTTATAGGAAGGTAATGCCGGGATTAAACGAACTAATGGGTCGTCTGTCTGGCGCACAGGCATCGCGTCAACACCACAAGGTGTTCGCTCCTTGCGAGCATCGCTGTCGACCTGTATCTACGTGACAGTTTATCTTGTTAATTTATGGCTAATTGTAGAGGATATTGGTCTTTTGGTTGTTTCGGGTCTCGTAGTTTGTCGCATGGGAAACTAAAGTGATCCCCTTTCGCGTGGGAGATTTTTGAATGCTTTAGCAGGGCGGTGGGTTCGGTTGGGTTGGGTTTTTAGTTCAGTTGATACTTCCCTGAGCTAGGGAGTTTATAGTTTAACAGATTGGCGGCATTAAATAACTATTTTGAGCAAAGTTGGGTTTATTAACCTTTAATTCTTAGCCCTTAACGATCGAGTTAAAAGGTGCCTGTTTGGTTGGTTTAAGGTTGGCAATATTTATTTCCTTTTCACTAGTATTAACATGGAGTTGTGATGAAATCCAATAGGGTGGGCGGTGGGGTAAGGTTAGGTAAATAGTGTGTCCTGTTGCTCACTTAAGACATTAGTTACGACCATTGTGCCCATTTTTGATTACCCTGTAAGCCTGTGGAGTTCCATTTATATATATTTTTATGAAGGCCTTAAGCTCCATAAAAACGTTGACGTGACAAACAGATTCTATTTTTTCCTCATCCTTGGTACAGTATTCGCATTCATTAAAATAATGAAATCACTAAAAAAACTAATTCTAGCTTAGTTATGGTCTCGAAAATATACATCTTAAGGCAGAACAGAAACCGTTAACTTTATCGCATCAATCAATATCAACTTATGCTGGTATACCACAGGGCTCCATTTAATTTCCGAAATTCCTTCAGATTTCTGTATATGACATCTCTCAGTAGTAATGCAATCTATTGACTTAACGTTTTTGTATCCTCATCCCTGCAATAAAAGTTCTTAGATCATTAAGAGAACTAGGCTCCGACCAGATCTAAGTCACTGGGACAAAACCAAGTCCTGGACAGGCACCGCATAGGATAAAACGTCACTGTGGACAACAGTAACATTAAAGTGGTTAAGAAGTTTGCCTACTTCGGCATCAACATCAACTCCACAAATGACCCTAGGAAGCCACTGCTACTGCAGTTTGGTAAGACAACTGGGTTTAAAACCCCTATCTCGGAAGACGATATCCATATGCTCTACAAAACATTGATACTGCCAGTTCTCCTCTATGTTGCCGCGAGCGAATCACTAGTCGAATAGTTGGTCCTATTTGCCAGGAGAGCAAATAGAGCAGAAGATGCAACCGCTAGCAGTATCAAGACGTCGATGTAGTCCTTAAAGCCAAAACATGAAGATTACACTGGCTTGGCCATATCGAGCGAATGAACAATAATGCTCCAGCTAAGAAGGTCGTCTTACAACTTCGAGGTAGTAAATGACTTTATCTACCTCGGCTCTGCCATAACATCAAAATTGACATCTCGTCGGAAATCAAACGAAGGATTACTCTTGCCAATCTTGCTATATAGAGCTGAAGCATGGACTTTATCGAAAGCGGATGAAGATATCCTTGGTCGCTTCGAGAGAAAAATCCTTCTCACGATATTCGGTCCCGTTTGCGTTGACGGGTTCTGGAGGAGAAGATTCAACCACGAACTGTACGAGCTGTACAGCTCCATCGACCTAGTCAAAAAAAAAAAAAACTACACTTTGGGCGTTAAAGATGGCTAGGACATGTAGAGCGTATGGACATCAGAATATTCGATTCTTACCCGGAGGGTCAGCGGAACAGAGGAAAATCTCTCCTAAGGTAGCGCGCACAAGTAGAGCAAGACCTCAGCCAACGGAGTGTGCATCTGGAGGTGGAAGAGGTTGTAGGTTGAGGCCTTGGTCCACCCCTGACTGTAGCGCCACTTGAGTAAGTAAGTAAGAGGGTCTTCGAATCCCGGCTCAAAGCTCCCTTTAAAGGACCAAGCTATTATGAACGCTAGAGGATTTGGCAACTGGGATCAGCACGTGCCCAAAACCGGAGAGGCAAATGTCTCAGGCAAGTAAGTCAATTTTGCAACTTGTTTCAGTTTACTTGATCTTGTTCAGCCACAACACTGTAGATTGAGCTATGTTCAGAACAGATTTTCTTTCTTAACCTTATGTCACATATCTTAGGGCCTTATGATTTTTTAAGATTGAAGGTCAGTTTATTATAGTTTTCGTAAGGGAACATCGCAATAAATTTGCTTGTTTGCCGCCCGTTTTTCCGACTCTCTCTTTCTTCATATCGGTAAAGTTTCTCGGAATCAACCATATTCAACTTTTAAAATGCTTTTCCAATATGGAAATCAAATGTAGGTTAGGTTAAGGTTAGGTTAAAAAAGGGTTATGAGGCTGAGCCGTCAAAAAACACTAGGCACCATAGTGGGCCCATCGCGAACCCGTCATATGACGGTACCTAAACCGAAATATTTCGGTCTAGATATTTAATTTCCCTGCAAAATTTTAAGATTTGATTGTGGCCACTTTGGCCATCCTCTTCCAGTGTATCAAAGAAGTAGCTCCCTAAAAATTTCTTACGAAAACGAGCAGCGGCCTGACATTCACAAAATATGTGTTCGATATCATCAGTTGTATCTACTTACATATGTCATTGCAGTATCTGCATTCATCCGTGTTTGAAAGTCCCATTCTTTTGACGTGACAGCGAGAGTGACCGGAAAGTATACCTATTAAAGTTCATAGCATTGCCCTGTTTAAACCAAGGATAACATTGGACCTTTTGTGGTCTAAGGTCATCCAAAGACCTGCTCCTCTATTCTTGACCAGCTGTGGCCCGCCTTACTTAGATTTACTGTATTTATTTATTTATATAATTCATTGTACATGTAAGATAAATCTTTTAAATGTGCACAAGCTTAGTTTGAATATTAATAATAAATATAATGTATAAAATATAATGAAAATAATAAAATAATATTTAGAGAGAGAAGACAATGATGAAAGTTACAGAAAAGTTTACGACTGAGATAGTTAAAGAAGGGAAGATAAGTTAAGCGGACAAAATAAAGATCATTCCATTAAAGATTGTCGGCGAAGTATTGAAATAATTCTTTTTTGAACGCATTGGCGCTGTTCACATTCTTAATATTGAGGGGTAGAAGGTTCCAAAGTTGAATGGCGTAAACAAAGAAATGACGAGTGGTGACAAGATATGATGACATTAGTGTTCTTTTATTTTCCCCTGATGCCGCATGATGGTGGTGATATGTATACCATCTCGGTTATAGGCAGTGCCCTTCTCTTCCTTGCTCTTTCATTAGCAAGATCTTTACCGTCTACACCAGGTACCCAGCATAATTGGACTCTGTTATGCCTACATGTCTACAATTGTCGATTTAATGACACATGATTCTAGAGCTCTGAGCATGGCCTGACCAACGATGTAGATGGTGGTGATATCCTTATCTGATATCAGTTTCGTCACCAACAGCTCCGCCGCTTTCAGTACTGCAAGAACCTCTGCCTAGAAAGGCACGGTAGTCTTAGAGACGTGTTTAGCACCGGTGGTCTTGGGTAAATACCAGAACTTGTGCCATTGTCGGTTTTCGAGACATCTGTGTAGACCGCAATGTGTTTTTGCCGTGTTGGCGACGTTCTGCCGCAGTCTTCTCTTTCCGGGTACGGCCTTTAAATGTATGTTAAGTACCGACGGAACTGTTTGCTTATTTTTGAGTTTTCCAATTTTTACGGCATCGATAAGAGAAAATAAAGACTTGATCGAATGAAGCAATACATCGTCTCCAGATTCTAATAGATCACAAGAGGCCATATGGCGTAGCTCCGTGCTATGATCTTAAGTGCATTTTCGATTAGTGCCATCTACTGTCGTTTCACTTGTTAGCTCTGACTTTTGATTCACAATTTTTTAGCATCATCTGGGATAATGCATCTGCGATAATATGTACACAAAAATTTACTTAGCAACTACATCTAACCCACTGTCTGTCCAAGATAGAAGAAAAATCGCGGCAATATCTCGGAAACGGACGTTTAATCGAGCTATGCACGGTGTATAGGATGCGCGTTTTGACATCGCAGGGGCATGTTCGCGCCAAAAAGTTTTCAATTTTAATAAGTCCGCAATTACTGTCAATCTATAAGTTTAAAACGCAACTAGTTGTTACATGTCACACCTCGCAGAGCACTCCTTCAGGACTCCACATTCAACACTGTAATGGAACTAAAACAAAAAAAAAAAAAAAAACAAAAAAAAAAGGAAATTGTTCCCGATGCAGATCCCTCTATTGACACCTTTCGGCACTAGCAAGCCAACCTAACGACTCATTAAAAATTCCACATTGAATTCTACACCCGTTTCGTAAAAGGAGGTAAAAAGTTGCCATTGCTGGCCTCAAGGATCTCTATATGAACGAGTTTGTTTTTGCAGCTCCTGTCTCGGGATAGAGGTTGCATACCTACAATTCAACCGCAGTTAACAAACTACACACACACACACACACACACACTATACGTGCTCATTTTGGGAGGGAGAAAAAGTTTTTCTGAGGAAATAATGGAAATTTCTGGAACATAAAAGGATATAAGTTAAGTTTTCACCCATTCGTACACATCCTTTGGCCGGGTTCTATACTTTTTGTCGTTCACTTCGTCCTTTTTTTTTCGTTTTGTGTTCTGCAACTAATACGACGAACGATGTGAGAATGCGACAAAGTTTTTCTTTGGAATTAATCCAAGTAAATTTTTCGAGTTTAACTCTACAAAAGTACGAGTACCTACATATGTGTGTGTGTGTGTGTTACCCTTGTTCTGGTTGTGTTTGGTTTTCGAATGCACTATTGCGGCCGGTGGGGTGTGGGTCGATTGGGGGTTTAAGATGCCTTGGACCGTTCATCTTAATAAATGACCAAAGTTTCGTTTCACTTCCAGCATCCACTTCGAGGACGTTGAGGCGAACTTTGCAGCGCATCCACAAATAATTCGAATTGCTGGTGGTCATTTCCCAGACCGAAGTATATACTCTCACAAACAATTCTTGGCCAGAAGGAATAACAACAGTGTGTGTATAGCCGTCGTTGGCTGGCACATTCCCTTTCTGGTGAATGGGCGGGAAATCGCTTGTGCACTCAATTCTTTTGGTGTATAGGTTCTCGTTTCGTTTCGTTTTCGGTTGGCGATCTCAGGATATGGCCAAACGTGTAGCCCAAGGATATGATTTTAAACTTTTCAGATAAGAAGAATGGGACGACACTTGTAAAGTTTCGCGTTGTGTAAACTTCTGCATCGACTCTAGTACCATTCGCATTCCGTTTGTTGGCCTGTTCTACGGAATCAATACGAATCCATTTGTTGTGCATCGGCCATATGTGAGCGGGTGGGTAGATTGTGTGTCCTATCCAAAGGACTGGATGGCACGATGTGCTTTCAGTGATTTGTTTCGACAGGAAATGTCGAATTATAATAAAAGAAACTCCTGATTCCAAATTACTTTTTCAATAGTTAGTCGAAAGAATAGCGGAAATTGAAAGTGCTCTGGAAAAATAAAAATAAACGAAAATACAGGATACCAGCGGTTTGGGTGGAATAGCATCGATCCCAGTTGCGATTTATTGCCATGGCTGGCATTTTATTTTTATGAGGTAAAGCTGGCAAGTGAGCACCGTTGTGTAGTGGTTATTGCGTTCGATTACTACGCAATGCTGCCCGGGTTCTATCCCAGCCCGGGTCCAACACTTAAAAGTTTTCTCCCGGTGCCACCTCTTTGGATTGTCTATAGGTCCCTTCCATTCGTGCAAAAATATAACACGCACACACAAATGGTTGCGAGAAGCATGCCCAGGTTCACCCCGAGCTGTAGCGCCACCTATGTAAGTAAGTAAAGCTGGCAAGTAAAAATTTGACTGTGAGCACTTTATAACGAAATTTGAAAGATATCCAAATCCACTCTCAAAACTAATAGACTGCAATTACCTTTACATACTAGTGCTCTGTTGCAAAGGAGTTATTTGCACAAAAGCCGACTTAACGAAATGCGAATAAACGCTTTGAAATTAATGCCATACTTTTCATCGATAAATGTGTAAATTAACACACGAAATGAATGTAGCCATGTTGGCCTCTACCAACAAACGTTTTCAGCCAGCTTGATTTAAGAATTTGTTGAAGTCTCCTACTTACGTGCATCACATGATTCGTGGTCTTCCTCCGCTGTGCCATCCCACGGAAGTGAATGCGAAGATTCTCCGAGCCGGGACATTGTTGTTCATCCGCTCTATATGACCTAGCCACCTTAGTCGTTTGACCTTCACGGTTCTGGCTAGTTCTATGCTGCTGTACAAAATCAGTCAAAGAATTTTGCTCTTCAAATAGCCCAGAGCAACGGCCTCCACTTTAAATAAAATCTGTGCGTCGGAGCCATAAAGCAGGACTGGGATGATTAAGGGGTAAGGCCATTATAGAATTTTCGAAAAATCGCTATTTTATATTTTTTATTAAGTTGTCCCCTAAGACCTCAAAAATGATGTCCTAAAAGATTATCGTCGGGAAAAATCTCTAAGTACTCGGTGCAGGCATCGCAGATGAAAGGTATTGCGAAATTTCCTCATGATTTTCTACATACTATTCAAAACTTCAAACGCGTGTATCTCAAAACTACATTTTTTAAATTTGCCGGAAACATAACTCAGACAATTTGTAACCGATTTACTTGAAATATTGAATATATCTTGAAAAGTACATTGTCTATAGAAGTACGTAGGATTTTTTTTTTATATTATATAGTTCATTTGTTATTAACAATTATCTGATGATTTTTAAAATTTTTCACTTTCCACTTCTATATCAGATATTATATTAAATCAATGAAAAAAAATTGGCTTATTATAATTCAAAAATTACAGTAGCTGTTTTTCCGCCCGTGGACACTGAAAAAAAAGGAGACGTTATCGGAAAAACGCCGCACAGCCGCCATTTTGAAATTAATCGCTTCAAAAAAAAAATGTATACAGTCACTCGATTTATTTTGTAGTAAATCCTAAAAAAGCCAATTTTTTTGGCCTTTAGAATGGCCTAACCCCTTAAGGTCTTATTTATAAAGGAGAGAGAGGTCTTCGCTTCTTAACCCAAGGAAGCAGCGGTTGGCGAGAGTTATTCTTCAATTTATCTCGCGCTGTGCCATGACGTTGTCTGAAGAAATAGCCTAGGTAGACAAAGCCCCTAACTACATAAAAAATATATATATCTACGGTAAAGTTTGTTCCGCCCTCATTGATCGCTAAACCCATATTCGACGCTTCCGTTTCAATGCATACAAAAGCGCTACTGACACCACGCTGCAATGCTGCATTCTTCTTTTATCTCAGTATCAAGTAATTGGATAGATTTTTGAAAGATTGCACCTCTGGTGTGTGTGTTTCGAACAATTCTTTCAAGAACTGCGTTAACTTTAGTACAGGGACTGTACCCCCCACCCCAACGCTATTTTGAAATCGGAAAATTTTTTTTCTGCCAAGTTTTGAAACCTGGATTTTTGTGCTACTATTACAAATTTTGTCCTGAATCCATTTTTAACGCTCCTAACGATTTGGGAGCATCCCATATATTTTTTCTATACATATTTTTTTTCAAAAGTCTACGAGTTATTTTCAAGTCATTTATTTATATTGTTTTTTATGCCATTTTCATTGACAACGGCTTCTTGAAAGCATTCCATTTCGTTCTAAAGTTAATCTTGTGAAAAGTGAAAGTGTATTTCACGTATGAAATTTGATTTTTTTTTACCATTTTACATAAAAGGAACCATATTTGACTTTTGCAATAATGAAAAAAAGTCTAAACTTTTATTTGTAGATGTCTAAGCTACGCAGATTCAATCGCGATCGAATGTTTGTCCATAAAATATTTCTTTTATTATATAATGTAATCTATTAAATAATGATGCTTAATTTTATGTGAATAATCTTGCCGCATATGACCCTCATTTACCGTTTACTTACATTTTTTTTATTCGTGGGGTAAAATGTTACCCCATTCTTTAAAACTTAAAAATTGACCTTGCCCCTGTATACCTACTAGGGTTAAAGATGTTGCATGACAGCGCATCGCCCTACCTTAATGTTTGTTTTTTGACATTAAAGGTTTCTGTTAGGTCTTAATCGAACTTGATGGAGCGGATTGCATCCTCCATCGGGACCCTGCACCAACATAGCTCTGGATAGCTCGTCTCTTTAAATGCTGGGATACGTGGCCTTAAAATCAATGAAAAGATGGTGGGTTGTAGCTCCTTGGTTTTTTCCAAGATCTGCAAAAAAAAAATTATTTGTACCTAAAATGTTTAGAAAATGTTTCTGAATACCTTTTTATGAATCCAATGTTGAAGAAAAATTAATTTCTATAAATAACTCCAAACCCTTATATATGTGCATATCAACGTATTTACCTAGAGGAGTTAGGTCAAATCAACCATAGACTTGTTCTAAAATTTTGGGGGGTAATAAAATGCTTTTAGAAAATTGTGGCGATTTAGGTGCCATCCTTGTACGGATTCTTAGGGGACGGTGATGGGCCCACTCTGGTGCCTAGTGTTTTGGGATAGCTCAGCCTCTCAATCCCTCTCAACCTAATCTAACCTAACCTAACGTAACCTAACTTATTTCAAGACCAACGCTATGCAGATCGAGGGGCATTTGTTTGGGTTTGTATGTGCGCTCTTATAAGAGCTTGCAAAAGTTCGCTATCGGATTAGGATAAAACCGATATAAGTACAAAGCCTCTGGTAAATTATTAATAAACAAAACAAACAAACAGGGTCCAAGTTGGCTGCCTTAAGGAACAACGGAGAAATTAAAAATAACATATTGTTTGCGATTGGTGAGATACTTTGCAATCCACGACAAGAGGATGAAATGAATATTGAAATCCTAATCTAATTTATAAGACCCCTACATATGTACATATGCTGAACTTTGTCAAATACCTCAACAAAATCCGTATAAATGGCGTCAACTTGATTACCAGGTTCAGGGCCTTCTATTCAAAAATTACCAAACAAAGTAAGATTAGTAACAGTAGACCGACGACGCGACGGCAAACGATCAATCTTGGGAATCCGATTGGCTCTTTAACAATGACCTCAAAGATATTTGGGACCGCAGTTACAGCTTCTTCGTATATTGGTTTTTTAGTCATCAAGGAACTCACTTTTAACCAAAGAAAAAATATTGCCTAGGGTTATAGGAGGTAGACTTTTCTTTGACGATTCGACGACCGAGAAAAGGGTTGGATCCGCTTTCTAAACTCCACAGGGTGGATTTCAATATCTCAAAATACATTCCAGTGAACGGGCCACCTGAGATTGTGTTATCAGAACGGTGCCCTTTTGCGCTATTTGAGTTTTCTCCATCGAAGCCAAGACACTATATCCAGAACTGCATACATTTGACATCTAGATCTACATATGTATATTTGACACTACTTCGTTTTTAGATATGGTCAAGAAGTTCATTTACAATATATTTGTCAGGCGGATAGCTATAGGTGACTACAGCGTAGTGGTAGTCGTCGTAGCTTGTCACGCTGAAGGTTCACGGTTTAAATCCAGATGTCTCTGAAAAATGTATTGCTCACAAAATTAATTGTGTTGATCAGTTTCACAATTTAATGTCAAAAACCTACTGCGAAGGCATAACACTAGCAGTAGGATGGCAGTATGGCCAAAGAAATTGATAGCACAGTGAGTAATAAGAAATATTTGGAAAAAAAAACTTCTGTGAATCATAAGCAAGTACAAAAATTTGAATAATATACAACTCTCCAGTTATCTAGGACACCACCCATAGAGTTATTTGAAACCTAACATCTAAGTTTCATATCACTACGCCGATTTGTCAGTCGTTCATGTGCTTGCGCTGTGTGTAAACATTATAAGGGTATGATATCCCTTTAAGCGTGTCAAACATTTTATGAAAAAAAAAACAAGTGTCAAATATTCTTCGACGTCTGGAATGCCTTTGAATTTTGTGTAACAACTGTCGATTTATTTTATTTTCCGTGTTTCATGTTCTAAATTCATTTGTTTTTGCCTATCGAAACAAAACTCATCTGACTCTTAAAACGCCAACGTCAAATTAGGTGTGTTTGATAACTTTTATTAACACAAATGGGACATCTGTCAAATAGTAAAAGTGGGGGAAAATACTCTCTTCTTCTTTTTTAACTATTGAATATTTTCACGAAAAACGTATTTTCTTTTATTTTGTTAACAAGAAGTGATTGACATTTCACAAATTCTCAGATTGCTGTTTGATAGATGTCCCTCGATGACTCCATGAAATAGATGTAGCACGATTTCGCAGGAGAGGACCTTTTTTGACACTCTCAGTTGGCTCTCTCTTCTCTTGATTTGTCACAGTTGGATGTAAATTTACGTAAATTAACAGGTTACCAAACAGACCTATTGACATCCGCTTGATAAATCTATCAACAGAGAAGACAAAACAAAAATTTAGCCGTTTCTGGTAATGACAGGTAAATAAATATCAATAGTTCTCCGATGGTGCATCCTGTACCTTTCCAAAATCAACGGGAAATTCTATGGAATTCACAGATACTCTCTCATCTCACATCTCTTCATTTATTTTCACAAATATAACAGCCCCCAATGACACAAAACAATAACAAAAAAAGAAACAAACCAAAAAAGAAAAACACTTTTCTTTCTTTGTTTTGAATATTCATACATACACGGAGGGGAAGCATGTAGGTATTCCCAAGAATCGCCAGCCACAACAAAAGAACAAAACAACTTTTATGTCCGAAATCTCAAAGAGATCAAATTAATGGCAGCAAATAAAAAGATACCGCTGAAAATATAAACAAACACACGGGGGCAACACACAGGGGCAGAGGCATCCCAAGACACAGGACCACCGACCACCAGCAATTAAACAAATCAAAACACACATTTCGGTTTGATTGATTTTTATATGTGTGCTCGGTCGAGTCCGGGCCCGGATTGTGCACCCTCCATCTGCCTCTTTATTGATTCCCACCTATAAAATGATTTTGTTTGCGTTCGTCTTGTCAGAATCAATAAAAGAACAAAAATTCCAGCCGCAGCCGCAGCAGCAACAGCAGCCTGCCAGCCACCGATGTCTACATCGCTATCGCTATGCTCCTGGTGGCATGTTGTTGCTCCAGGCCGGAGAGTCGAGTGTTTGTTTTCGTGTGCGGCACCCAGTCCACCCCCAGCGGGCGGGCGCGAGTTTGTTTGGCTCACCTATACACAACTTCGGATGACTACATCAAATGAATTGGCAAATGCCCACACATCCCACCCGGCTCTCGGAGCGGTCGAGAAAAAAAGGTCGTCTGCTTGCCACTGATGGATCACCCGTAGTGTTGTGATCCCGGCGGCAGACGTCCTCGCCTTCTTCCACCTGGCCACCTACCCATCCCTGCCGACTTGGCTAAGGTAGGTAAGCATCCGAAATGTTCAAAGGCGCAATGAGCGCCTGCATGTGTGTGTATGCGGCGGAGCACTATAAACCTAATTTCCTCTGTGTGTTTGTTTTTATTTACAAATTAGTTAAACAGAGTTTCTTTGCGGCATCAGCATCGGCGGCAAAAAACAAAAAGGAGCACAAACACTTTCGGATGAAGGCCCCCGGGGCCATCACTCTCACTTTGTTCTCAAGTGGTGGCGGTGGTAGACGCGACGGCGGCGGCGACGGAGGAGGAAATTCAATTCGTATACAAACATGACGTGTGCAAGTGTAACAATTTGTTGGGCGGCGGGCGGGCGGTCGGTGGTGCTGTGTACTCCGGCAAACTATGAAGTGGCAGACACTTTGGCTCCAGGCTGAACGCGGGGAAAAGTTGTTTCCGAGATCGGTTAGGGGAGGTATTACCTCCGCCACCTGGTAAGTGCGTGAACCTTTTCGGAATCGCCGAAAGTAATTTTCTTTAAGACGCGGGTGGGGTTAACACTTCCTCAAAACGGTTGGTGTTGTTCGAAAGACCAACGGTTACCTAGCATAAAGGTGATGGTAAATATTGTCATTTGCCGGTGTCACTTAAGAAAACTGTCACCCCTACACCAAGGCGGATGAAAAGCGAACCGGAACCGCGCGGAAAAAGTTTCGTTCCGACACAACGTCTCATTGAAGAATGATTGAAGGCAGATTTTCCTTTTAGCACTTAGTAACAGAAAACATAAGAACTGTCAAATATTAATTTTGACAGGAAAGTGTTACTATGTCTGTTGGGTACTTTAATTATGAATTTTTACTCAAAAAACTTGCAAAAAATCATAAGAAAGATCGCCAAATGAGATAGTCAAATGTGTCACCGAATGTCCCCGAATGGTTACGAATTGTTACACCACATATTTCGTATGGGGAAGTGGGTCAAAACAGCCATCTGTCAGTGAAATTAGTTGTCATAATTCATTGTAAAGTAGGCACTGTGGTGTAGTAGTAATTGCGTTGGACTACTACGCAATACTGCCCGGGCTCAAACCCAGCCCGGATCCAACACCACCACTATGGTGCCACCTCTTTCTGACAAGCAATCAAAGAGTATTATGTGTCAATGAGCTTCTCAACTCGCCGTTCGGAGTCGGCAAAAAACTATAGGTCCCTTCCATTCGTATAAAAATACAACACGCACACATAAATGGTTGCCAGAAGCAGGCCCAGGTTCATCCCGAGCTGTAGCGCCACCTAGAGTAAAGTAATTCCTTGTAAAGTGGAAAGCAAAGAGTATGACGGTTTATACTCACAAACAGAGCTGTCGTTTCGTTAATTTTTTGGGTGCTCAGTTTTTGGTAACACGGTAGTACTTCACAAATGAAGGTACATAGTACTAATATTCATATACATAAAATTATGAAAATGGTTAATTGTATTGAATCAGAAACAAAATTATCTGAAGCTTAATAGTTTGAATTTTTTGAACTTTTTTTTTGTGAAACTTTCAGTGTGGATGTTCTCATCATCACATATATTATTTCTGTAGTATAGGTACCGTTTGCGGCTCCTACACTAAACCAATCTTAACAAATGGGGTATCAAGAGAAAAAGAATTTCCTGGAGCAGTGACGAATTGCACTTTCACTTTATAAATTTTAGCAAATTAAAAACCGATCAAAACAAATATTCTACCCAAAATGAACTCCCAAAAGAATAAACACTTCCCGTATGATTTCCATGG
This sequence comes from Brachyopa scutellaris, assembly GCA_949775065.1. Classification (NCBI taxonomy): domain Eukaryota; kingdom Metazoa; phylum Arthropoda; class Insecta; order Diptera; family Syrphidae; genus Brachyopa; species Brachyopa scutellaris. The sequence continues at coordinate 109,780,722 of OX459113.1, forward strand.
GATTTCCATCAGTTTACAGTAGAGTTCGACCGAAGGCCATTTTTTGGTCGAAACCGAAGCCGAATTTGTTGAATGAAGCTAGTTCAAATTTTCGGCGGTGGCTTGAATTGCAATAATTTCAAGTGCGAGTTTAGTCCAAAATACCTTAACGTAACAGCAAGACTCTCCTCGGCAGAAATAGTTTCCACAAAATTGGTTTTTCGTATAATTAACGGTATTTTATATAATATGAAATCGTCTGCTAAAGGAGTCATTCGCCAAAATTTTTTTTTTTAAAAATGCGTACTTACAGGGTGAGCTTATAATTATTGTAAAAATCGGTCCTTCATAACTTTTTCAAAATGTTTTGAAAATGTTGAGAGTACGAAATAGCTCTGTATTGGCGCATGAATTTTAGATGGGTTTGGGGTTTTCATGTCTTACCAATAGACTTCTATTATTTGGTATAAAGACCTGAGAATATTTGCAATATGGCTTTGCAACGTTTTTGCATTCTTTTCGTTAATCCAAATTTCTAACTTTTCTTTTGTACTCAATTTTCCACAATTTTCTGTAATTTTGTCAGTACAGTCACCGTCATCATTGCCGTCAATACTTCACTAGTACTGCATTTCGTTTGGTTCTTTGCAATAAAACAAACAGATTTTTGACTGACAGACTCTTCGTATACACTTCGTGTCCTACTGTTATTTGTTGCATTGTATTTTGCAAACTGTTGCCTTGGGTAGCTTTGTTTGCATATTTGAGTAGTACAAATTAAGACAAGGGTGGTACGGACTACTGATGGGTAGTACAAAACTACTATTGCATTACAAACGACAGCACTGCACACGAAATGTCCAAAATGTGGTTCAACGTGTTTGATAACTTTTTTATAATTTTTCCACACTCAGAGAATTTTCTTTCTCTTTTAAAATTTTTGACAGGTTTTACCCATGCTTGACCAAGAATAGTTACCAAACAGACCTACTATGATCAGTCGATAAATATAGCATAATATAAAACGTCATTTGTTTGACAATAGTTACAGAGCAATATTTCGCAAAGTTATTGAACGCATCATTCCAAAACTAGGTGACTCTTCTGTAGATGGATCCATCTCAACAGCAAGCATTTTGACGTTTCTCAATTTAGTGTGAAAATTTGTTGTGACATTTGAGAAAACAAATTGAAATGTAAAAGTTGAGAGGTGAAGATGATTACGTCATTAAAAAATGGTCAATCCGACTAGCATTGCCGCTCGTAGATAAATTGATGCAGCCTCAAAAGTGAAGTAACAAGAAGCTATAACAGTACAACAATTCACTTTATTTCGAAAAGCCACAATTTTTTTTTAAAAAGAACAGCAAATAATGAAAAAAAATTTAATGTCCAAAAAAAGTGACATTGACAATAAAAGTTCGTAGCACTTTTGTGATTTTGGGTCTAAGTTAACATTTCGGAAACAGCTGACTGATGCTCATTATGACGTGTTTTATCATAAATTTAAAATATCTGTCAAAATATGAGAGCAAATTGGTTTCAAATATGGCCGCTTTTTCAAAAGTCGCTTCTCATTGTCAATCGGTCGTGACATTGAAAGGCGTTAAAACCGATAGCAAATCAAGCAAAACTTTAAGCTCTGATATAATCTCCCCATCACTATTCAAACTAAGTGTACAAACATAACTCCACCCCTTTTTTCGAGAGTAACTAGCTTTTGATCTCCGTTCTGTGAAACGTAATTTTTAGCGAAAAAAAAAAACAAAATTCCTCCATCCTCGTCATCTTCTACCGCCCAACTTTAAAGTATCTGTCTTCCGACTGATGATGAGCCTCAGTATATGTACAGATATCCAAATCTCCAAAGACTCCATACACTCAGCCTAGGTTGGGAAGTAATTTCTGCTTTTGACGCTTATTGTAAACGAGAGAGCACCCACACCAACCACCAACCACGCCCCTCCAAAAAAAGATGTGGGAACATTTTCCTAAACTTTCACAATTATTCAAATTGAAAAATTTCCAAAAAGACATTAGTGTCAACAAGGCAAAGCCGTGCTACGGAACGAAATGGATAAAAAAAAAAACTTTCTTCAACGGAAGAGAAATCCTTTTGGAGATTTCCCGGTCCCGCCCAAAAATGCAGTACGAGTGCGAGTATAAGATTTTCCCTAACACACTCTTGAAGTTTTGTCATTATGAGAGCCATGGCTCATTTTCGCAGTTTCCATCGCATCGCGATGCTATAGTTGATGATGGCGCGGCGGTGGCAGTTCTGTTGCACACTTTGCCTTTGCCATGAAAAAACTTCGTCCTGCCAGTGTATGAAATTATATCCTTAAACTGAATAACTTAATGGCGTGAGAGTGAAAAAAAAGACACTCCGCGTCTGAGGTTACCCTGGCAATGTCAGACAATGGCGGCAATTTGGACCTCAAAGTGCCAACTGAATTTTAATTTCAATTTTGATGATTGGAACGCGCGCCGCCGACGCGAAATCAAGGTGCAGCCTCTCTCTTGGGGCGGTGTTCTTGTTGTGTCGCTTCACGCTTGTCGATAAATTAGCGGCGGAATTTACAGAATTTCAAATCTCCCAGCGACTGGGTGGGGCGGGAGGGGGTTTCGACTTGATGGGATATTATTGCGGTGCTTTCGCAAATATGAAATGATTTGACGTGGCGGCGGCACTTAATTAAACGCCTTCGGTGGTGTTTACCTAACCCTTTTTCTTGGTAACGCTGTGTCGTCTGTGATTTTATGCGAAAACGTGGTGGTGGTGGTTTTTTGGTGGCGGCATCGTCAGGGGATGAATTCATTATCCGAATGACTTACATGGAGGTAATGAATAACTCAGGACTGTAATAAACGTCTCTTTCTCTTTCTGCGTAAGTGATAAGATCAAAGTGACTTGCGGGAGGAGGTCGGGCGGGGGCGCGCCTGCCGACTTTATTATATCGATATTAATTTTGCAATTTGGTTGTTAAATCGTTTGGTGTTTACGTACGCGATATCAGAGCAATTAAATGCTTGTGTGGAGTTGTTAATTACAGGCAGTTGGATTTATATATATTTTTTACATTTCACAATTCAATTAGAATTCATTTTGTAACAGGCTGTGGCTTCGTTAAAGCCATAAAACACTAAACTCATTGTTTGCTGCGCACACATGCACCAGCTTGAGTAGTTCTTAAAACTCTGTTTAGAACAAGCAACTTATGATAAATAGACTCGAATAGAACTGCAAATATTGGAATCTCGCTTGGCTAGCTCGACTTCAATACCACTGATCGATAACCCCAGTGATTTGGTTGACGAAACCTATAAATTCATTAATAGCTTCAAAACGACTTTCGCTACAACGGAGTCTTGGACGAACGAAAGTACAACAAGCACCAATGCGATAGCATTTTATTCAGATGGTTCAAATATAACATGGACCGGCATTTCTTGCACAAACCCACCTATCGAGATCACGAAACATTTAGAACCATTTGAGACTGTGTTTTTGGCAGAGCTCTTAGCCGTACTACGGGGAGTGACACTGAACACGTCTATCTTCTTCGTTCTATCTCATACAAAATCTTTACTATCGGAAATGCATCGACCAAAAAGAAAAGAAAAAAAAAAAACAATGGTTGACACTTAACGACAGGTTGAGTGACCTCGGTTTTTTCAAAATAATAACATTTACCTTAAGGGTTAAGTCACAATAGATTTAGAGTATTTATAATTTGCTTTCACATTTAAATAGAAACACATTCCAAAACACCTCAAACTTTGAAACTCAGAAACAAAAAGAGCGATTTCATACATACATACATATGTACAAGTACATACCTATGTGCATACATGCATGTCTGGCCACGGCGGTTACCGGAAATACTTGCACAGATTTGGACACGACAGCTCACCATCCTGTCCGGAATGAACACGCTTGGAGAACCACCCTACCAAATCTGCCGTCGCTCCTCAACCATATTTTGGGGTTAGAAGAGTATTTGACGGCCATCTGCATCTATATAACAGTACTCCAAAGGGAGCTGCGGAGAATAGAAAAGCTTAGAAAAGCAGCAGAAGCATGAGTACAGCATGATTTGCTAACCAACCAGTCCCGCGAAGTAGTATCTAACAGCAGTCCCGCGGGGAGAATGGTTGAATCTGTGTGTGGGGGTGAGGTTTAGTACCTAGGCGCATATCGGTTGACACCCAGGATTAGGTATGCGAATCGTGCATGCCAGCAGCGCGGGCTATTGGTATCTTGAGAAGATTCCCACCTCCATGGCGCAAACAGAAAAAAACATACATGAGTGAAGCCGATGATTCAAAAATAAAATTATTCGACTTTGTTGGAACCCAACTGAGCAATATGGGGATATCGACGAAGTTTTTAATTTACTGAAAAGTCTGTACACAAATACAATGGCTGCAGTATGGGATGGTAAAAAGGTATCTGACTACTTCGCCATTATTATGGGAGTAAAACAAGGGTGCTTACTCAGCCCTCTATTGTTTGCGTTGCTGCTAAATGACCTGCATGACTTTTTGGGAGGTGGATTATCCCTGGATGGCGTTAATGGCAGGGTTCTAATGTATGCTGATGACATCATAATTAAAGCAGAAGATGTATCAGTTCTACAACGAATGATAAGAAAGCTGAAAGATTACTGCATTATTTGGAACTTCAACATTAATTTAGATAAATCAAATAAAATCAATAAATTAGATAAATCAATAGATAAAGCAAAAAACGAGAAATGGTACAGTGGACGTCCAGTATAATGAATAATATAATGTTTGAGGTCATTCACTATATCGAGCGCGTTCGTTATATCGATCGAGTTTTATACTTTTTTTTTTAAAGAAGTCATTAAAAAATATGTTTATTTAGACGTTTGTATTCAATGATAAATTGAGATGATGGTCCTGCCATTTGCATTTACAAGTTTTGTAAATTACTTTGAAAAAAAAATCACCGATAAAACTTTGTTTTACTTCAAAAGTTGAGATTTCAGCTGCAAATCTTTTTCTTGAGGCCGTCTCAACGTGAACATGTCACATCATGCTTTATTGGAGCTCCAAGAATACTGATACCGTCACCTACCTCATCTTCACTTTCAGAGTTTAGTTCAATGGTATCATCGTATGCTTGTTCTTGTAAATTGGTTTCAGTATTGTTCCAAGTTTTCAGGTCTGTGATGGTAGAACGGCTTCTTTGCCTTACCAATAACTAATGGCTTTAGTTTCGGATGTTCTGATGCATATGCACAACCTAAAAAAGTTAAGCCCTCTTCTTATGTTTTTCGACCTGGGGCTGAAGTTTCACCGGCGTGAACATAAGTAGAATCTGGTAACAATTTCCAGAAAAGCCCAGACTCATCCGCATTAAAAACTATATCCATTATGAGTCCGTTGCTTGTGATGACTGACATCCTGTTGATCTTTTTGAACGGCTCAATCAAATCAAATCAGTGCGTGATGATAATTTCTCCCTGCATTCCTTGAGAATACGAACACCGAACTTTGTAAGCCATTACTGTCATCACTTTACAGGTTTCGATGAATGACACCAGCTCTCGCTTTTATTACTCCGCCACTTACAGGAATGTGTTTTTCCCTTTGCCCAAGAAACCATCTGTACAAACGGTTTCCCATGTTTGAAAACTCTACTTTACGCATGGATTTCCTTTGAAGAGAGCCATTATTTATTATTTATAAGTTCGCTATATCGGATAGCAAATCGTGGCCATCGTTCGCTATTTAGAGATGCTAATGGAAATCTGAAAAGCGTTCGTTATATCGCAAATTCTCTATATCGGGTATTCGTTATACTGGACGTCCACTGTATTTCAATGGCGACGAAATAGAAATATTAAGAAGTATAAATATCTAGGCCTAATAATGACACCGGGACTTTCAATGATGGAACAGCTCAAAGAAAGAGAAGCAAAAGCTAAAATATCTTTGAATGGCACCTGGAAAAATTTTATTGGGACGAAGGAGGTAAAGCTCTCAGCTAAATTTAAACTGTTTAATGCTGTAATAATCTTCAGTTATGCTGCTCAACTTTGGGGTTTTTTTCAAATTTTAGCGCAGTAGATAAAATACAGCGATTCTTCTTAAAAAAGATATCCGGCCTGCCAGATTTCACTCCGAGTTACATTCTAAGCCTCGAAACAGGAATCCCAGATATGCATTTATACACAGACACACAAAGGCTTCACATGGAGTACATTTACAAAACACTTTTTAAATATGAAGTCACACGTCTGCCACATATACTCTCCGAGCAAATTTTGCAGAAACAAATATACTGGATGGATGACTGGCGAAGCATGGAAGAAGGTGCAGGAATCGGATGGATAGACCTGCAACCAAATAAAGAAGCTTGGAGTAGAAACATAGAAAAAAACACTCGAGAGTCTAAGAAGCAGCCAAATCGAAACCAATCTGCAAGACGCATTTGCAAGTTCACATGGAGTATACAGAAGGCTCAATTTTCTAATAGGCCACTCATATTTCAATGATGCAAATAACAGACAACTTATAAATGTGGACTTTTAAAGCTCGAGCTGGATTAATAGGGCTAAATGCAAATAGTCATCGGGAGAGAGGGCGTAGGGATTGTACTCTATGCAATCTACGAGTGGAAGAAGACGTTCTTTATTTTATAGGAAGATGCCCAATCCTTAAAATTCGGCGAAAGTTCTGCGGAAAGCAGGTACTGCTAGAGGACGAAACTATTGACATTCTGAACAGAGATATGGAAAGCTGCTGGAAAACACTACATAAATACATAAAAGAAGCGTTCTACTACCGAAAAAGCTTAATAGAGGTGTACAACTCATAAAATCTCATTAGCTCTATATTTGGTTGTTATATGTATCTTAACTTCACCATTCCACTTGTCATCAGCCAATGCCAACAAACATGCAAGAAAAACTATTATTTGACCCTCCAAAATGCCTCTCCTCTTAAGTAAATTAACTTAATGAAATCCAAAAATTAATTTCCCAATAAAACATTAGTCCGAAAAGGACACAGAAAACTACCCTGAATGGTCCTGATTTGGTTGTCACTTCTAATACGAGAAAGTTCTACCACAAAACGTCAATTTACAATGACAGATAATACACAAAGCCATTGGCAAACTTTCCTCAACTAACGTATCTTAGCAATTTTTAAATCAATCCCCTTTTCTGGCAGATACTCTCGTACACACCTTCGCAAAGGTACACCCTCCAAACAATCTGGACCGGAAAATAATCAACGGACGATATTTTCTTTTCAACAAAGTAATAAACAAACCAATTTCACTTGAAACTTCAGACAACAACGCTGGCAAATTTGTATGATTAGACAGTGTTGCTTCGGTGGAGGGTGTGCAACAAGGATGTGATACCACACAATGACATGAAGTAAATACACAAATTTCGACAGCCAAGAGTGACTCTGGCCAAAAAGGATCCCTGCCCACCCTCCAACACGAGAGCCAAAAGCACACGAAAACAACATTTGGCATTATCCAGCTAAGAGAACACCACCGAACCACACCACACGTCAGACCAACAAAAGAAACTGCAAAGCAACAAAAAAAAAAAAAAAAACGGAAAAACTTTTCCAAAGTCCTTTGTAATACCATGCCGAATATAAAACAGTGAAGAAGAGCAGTCTTCAACTTTTCACCGTGAGAACAGGGGGTGACCTGACGACGACGTCGACGACGGGTTAGGGCATCACATTACCCACATCGAAGATCAAAAACGTATAACGCTCCGCCCGAAACATTGAAAGCCGTGGCAGTTGGCACAGATCCTGTATTAAGGATGTTTGTAGTTTTGTATACACCGCATAATAGCACTCACCGAGCAAAAGGAGTGTCGGCAAAAGTTCCTTTGCAGTTCGTCGGTAAATCCCTGTGTTCTTTCAGTTAGTGGAAATCCTTATTATACACGTAGTTGTTAGATAGGTATAATTTGCAATGCAAAATATGTGTTGCGTCGGTGTGAGTGGGTAGAACGCTTTAAACTAATATGAGTAGGGATGGGGGTGTGGGAAGACTCCTTAACAATTTCTTCACGGGCGGGGCCCTTAAGGAATGGAGTATTCAATTGTTTCAACGTTCCAAGGAAGAAGACGAAAGGACGCTCTCAGTCTCATAAAAATGGCAGAAAGCAAAGGCAAAGGCAAAGGCAACGGGCCCCGATTGCATTTGAATTTCTATCGTTTTTATTCCTGCATTTGTGAGCAGAATATTACGAAAATTGTATCCGTGTCCTGACCCGCGAGGACTACTGCAGTTCCTACTCCCTGTGCTGCTGTGTATACTTCATTCAAACGATCATAGTCTGGGGTGTAATTTCCCTTAGATTGTTTTAACATGGCCTCAGCATGATGCGGGGCGAGTGGTGTACACAGTAATGTAGCCCTGCATTGAGAGATCCGTGTCGGAGGAGCTCTACTCGAATCGTTATGTGGTGTTCTTCGGTCTTGGAACTAACATTTCATTGTAATGGGACCTGTTGCCCGCTCTGTTGATGTGTATACCGGCTTTTGTGGGTACAGAGTTTTTCGCTTCCATTTTCCTATCCACTTCGTTGGTAGTTGGTAGTGAGCTCTTCTTGTGCAATTCACTGGTGTAGGTACTTTGTCTAGTTTTTTTTTTTTTATGGTGGTGCAAGGAATGTAAATTGCTTTCTCATCTTCGTTTAGTGTGCAACAGTGTTGAATTGAGAAACATTTTGTTTGAAAATATTTTCGGGTTGGGGTTGGGTTCTTTTTTAACTCTGTTTTTGAGTATCTCAACAGCGGAAATAGCTCATTGTGGTCCTGGAAGACAAATTGGAAATTTAAATAAAGAAAAAAAAGTTTAAATAAACATGTTTGGAATAGGAAGCCCAACAGTTTGTAGGATGCTGTTCTTTGCAGTTTGTACCTTTAAATGAAAGACCATCTTAAGTTTGGCTTTTTTTTAACTCATACTGGAGGTGCAAAGGAAATTATTTACCATCCAACAAACCTCTCCATCTAGCGGAATCCTTAGCCATTTATTTAAAGAGGGAATCGTTTCGACCGAGAAATTAACTACATATAGTCAAAAATGATGACGATAAGTTGAACGCTGGGAGTTCGATTTAAAACCGATTCGACACATGCTCTCATGTCCCTTGTATCTTTTATGTCATCCAAACTCCAAACACAAGCATTTGTATATAAATTAACTGTGCCGTTGAGTTCTGACTCTATACATTTCTCAGTTTAAGTTTTGTGAAATATTTCAGGGGAATAACTATGACTTAAGTCCATAGGTTTTTGTCTTGTTTCAAAATAGAACCTCCCAAGCACCCATGAAAACCCAGAAACAAGAAGAAGAAGAAAATGAAATTGAACCGAATGCGAAGAGATTTGTATAGAGGATCTCTCATACCAATTTCGACGACTCTCACAAAGACTTTACTCTTTTTTAAATCCTGGGTAGGCACTCTAATAATGTGGTTCTGGGTAGAAATAAGAACCGCCAAATTAAAAAAAAACCTTGTTAAATCACTCGCAATGTTCATCGTGAGAATAAACAACAGCATCATTCTTCAACTATTATTTGGCTGTACCATATGTAATGTCCGATACTGATACTTTTTTATACATTTACATTTTATCAAATTATAAGGGGCTTGCATCTATGTAGAGCGTTGCGACGTCAAACTCAAGTATTAATTTTTGTAAGAAATTCTGAATGTCCATCAGAATGTCACTATAAATTTTGTTTGCTTGTTTCCCTAAATATAGAATTTGTTAATAACTTGACTCCAGCGCCACCTATCGGGTCCAGATTTTGTATTTTCTCTTTTTGGCTTTATATTAACATACATAATATATGTTGTGAATATGAGTAATTTTGGTAGATTAATATAGAATTTGTTAATAACCTGACTCCAGCGCCATCTAGTGAGGCGTTTTTATGTTTCTCCCCATGTCTCAGACTATCTTTATACTAAATTTCATTATGATTGGTTCAGCGGTTCAGGCGTGAAAAGGTTTTGTTAATAACTTGACTCCAGCGCCCCCTAGCGAGCGGTTTTTTAGCATTTTTACCCCCTTTTTGCCACTTGCTCAGCTCCTAGCACACCGATTTCGACCAAACTCCAACTAAAACACTCTCAGAAAAATACCAAAATTTTCCCCAAAATTTGAACTTAATCGGATCGGTAGTTTCGGAGTCTATAGCCGTCATACAAAAAAAAAGTTTCATTTTTATAAATATAGATAAAGATAACGAATTTGAAATAACTTATGCATAACTCTAGGTATCTACACTAAGCAAATCACCAAACGAAAAAATAACGAAAGCACCAACGGAAAGAAAGTAAAGAGAGGAATTTGAGATGGTCATATGTAAAACTAAACTTCTTAAAATAATAAAGTAATATACATACTGCTAGATGACTTATAAATATATACAATATACATACACCTATTTACTGTATTTTCCAATTAATTCTTTTATATTTTCTATATTATGCTATATTTTCTAAAGTTTCAGAAAGCAATTTTTTGTGGTATTATTTTTTAAGAAATTTTTTGTTCTGGCATTGCAGAGGAAGAACTAACTAATTAATCATATTAAGGATAAAAAAAAATGGTACGTGTAGAAGTACGCGCGACCGAAGTGAAACTTCTTAGCTACATATAATCGTGGACAAAGGAAAATTAATTTGTGACAAAAGGAAGAGACATTCATACAATTTTCGAATTTATTGGATATTCAAAGAATATTCTCCGTTTTGTCTCCTCAAAAAATCCTTGAAAAAACTTAAGAAATGTGGTCATACCATATCACACATAATATTTATGTATTTTCCATCAGAAATTTTCTAAGCTTTTGAAGGGAATCAAATTGTTCGGGTGTCCATTTTGCCCGGAACCACTTGTTGACAATATGAATTCCTTAAGGAAAAAGTTTTTGATTTCCATTTAACCAACTACATATATTCTACTAATATATAAATACATATTATGTATGTACCTATTCATTGGGTGGGTGTCCAAATTAATTTTGGAATGCATTCTTTAAAAATGATCGAATGAATTCAATTTTGTGATTGCATTCATCGACTGCATTTCGAGACTTCAATAACAAGAATGCAATCACCATTCTTAGGCATTCAAAAGATCGCATTCTTTTTTTTCTAGGTACCATTTAATTGAGTGCAATACTTAATAAATGCATTTGCATTCTTTGCATTCATTTGCATTTTTTTGCATTATAATTTTGCCTTATTTTGCTTTATTTTACTCAATTTATCTACATTTACCAAATTTGTACCAAATAAACTAAAATTAACTCAAAAAATGCACAATACTCCAAAATAAAACAAAATAAAACAAAATATTGCAAAATAATGCAAAATATTACAACTCTGATCTGTGGGAATACTACTCGCACGCCTAATACTACTCTCCACTCAATCAATTTTCGCTATTTCTACTTTGTTACCTATTCCCCATACCAGTGATATCCATACATACCACGCAACCAACCGAAGTCGAGTAAGAACTAAAGGCTGAACTATAATAGTCGAAAGCAATCGCAAGCTACTGTCAAAATCCTACGTTAAGTTTCCTTCCGAAATGTCAATTGCTCAAGTTGCCCATAATAGGAGAATCCGAACGGAAGCGATTGTCAGATTCTAGTCGTTTTGCCCGTGATTTGTTTGTTGTTTTGCAAAATAACTAGTGAAATCGAAAAAAATGACTACCCAACAAAATAAAAATGATCACTATTTTCGTACATTAATTTATGTTTCCATTCAAAAAGCAAATCGTAGTCCTATGTACAAGCCATTTTTTTATGTTCGACGTACATGTACATATGTGTAATGTATTGTACTACATACTTGCAAATGCATACAAAACAGTATATAAATGAAATCTAAGAACAATTATTCTTTAAAATGATAATGCTATTAATTGCAAAGAGCAAATAAAACAACATTTCTTTATTTCCGAAATTCCAATTTTAAATTTACCCAGCTGTTACAGTCAAATGTCAAATTTTCGTACGAAAGAGCGAATGGATTCGCTGTTTCGTAAGTGAGCAAAAGTGGACGAAAACTTAACGAATCGAAGCGAAAAGCTATTATGGTTGTACAACTGGGTTGCAAAAGTCGATACAATTGTACTGTTTTCGATACAATTGACTTTACTTCAGTACACAAATACACTTTTATAAAATTCGATACAATTTGCGCTGCTGCTATAATTTTATTCAAAAAAGTATGTTTGAAAAAACCAAAACATCACATAGTTTGCCTTTGCTACTAAAAATCGAATTTATACCAATTTCACTGAACATACCCAAACCATATGTTGTCAGTTCACAATCACTGTTTTTTACTCGACTACGCAGAGGAAGGGTTATGATTTTAACAATCTGGGTTTGTTTGTATGTACAATCTAAACTATGGAATCGATTTGAAAAAATGATGTGTCGTTGGATTCATCTTGATGAAGAGAGTGTCCTAGGCTATCTGACGTCGCAGGAAAATTCAATATGGCGGGCGCAGCAAGCAAGATAGCAGATTACCTCTGCCTGATAGTGGTATCAAATGAAAGGGCTTGGCGAGTAGAATACAATTCGCTATAACGTCATTCTAAATTCAATATGGCGGACGCCCCCAAGACGTCCGATTTACGTTATCTTTACTACATCGTTAATATGGGTATCAAATGAAAGGGTTTGACAAGTAGAACACGACATTGGTTACTTATATACACTACATATTTTGTGCAACTTAAAAGTTGGAAATAAAAAAAAGAAATAAAAAGTTTTTTAAACTAAAAAACTAAAACCCTACTATGGGGAAAACTAACTAAAAAGTACGAAACAAGATGAAACGAAACGATGATTTTCAGAGTATAACCGTGGTCGCATGTAGTTACAATAACATATTTACATATACCTATAATTGCATATTCATTGGCAAAGGGGCATGCGACCACGGCTATACTCTGAAAATCATCGTTTCGTTTCATCTTGTTTCGTACTTTTTGGTTAGTTTTCCCCATAGTCGGGCTTTAGTTTTTTAAACTTAATTTTCTCTATAATCTTGTAAAACGTCTGCGGAAAATTTGGTTCCAACTTAACTAGCGCAACGTGTTTCGTAGCGACAGCAAAGTGAAACAATTGTCCACTATGAAGCAAATTTTACATAGAAACTGTGGCCTTCTTATTACCTTATAATCGAGTTACTACGAAAATACGTTGATTTCAAATTGTTTCTGGATTGAGTCCAACAGGTTCCACAACCAACATTTCAATAAAAATTTTTAAAAAAAGCTTACTCTACTTTTCTTTATTTACCCATAAACTAGATATATGCGGTAAATTTATTTCGAATTTATTTTTTGTGTTGATTCATTTTATTTTTTGTTGCTTGATATTGCAGTAGGTACAATTTATCACAATTTATTAAGAAAATACTTTAATCACAAACGGCTGACGAGAATTCAAACACAATGTATGTAAGTTGAAAAAAATCAAAAAGTACAATTTCAATACAATTTTTTTTCAACTTTCAATACACTGCTGAAAGCCCATTTTTCATCCCTGTTGTACAATACAAATTCCTTGTGTTCGCACAGTTTCGTACGTGGTCGTACGAGCCCATTCGACTATTATAGTCCAGCCTTAAGAAGCTTCTTTAGTTAGGGGGGACCACAACTAAAGAAGCTTCTTAGTCGGCTAAGCACTCTGTTACCTATTCCCCACACCACTGATATCCATACATACCACGCAACCAACCGAAGTCGAGTAAGAAGCTTCTTTAGTTGTGGTCCCCCTAACTAAAGAAGCTTCTTATGCACTAACCGCTCGATGCTGCTTGATTTTGCTGATCGAATCGGACGAGACGAGTTGCAGCAAAAGAAATACGAAAAAAGCTGTGTATACCGAAGTCACAACCAGGGTTGCCGCGAGCACATTTCAAAAAGCGTCCAAAAAAGGCGTCCAGAAGCAAAAAAAGGGTCCCACTTATATTTGTATGAAAAAATGCAATTTTTCGAAAAACTGTATCTTATTGCTGAACTTAAAATAAAATAAATATTGGGAAAAAAATAACAAAGATAAAAAAGCATGTATGCAGAACGAGTTTTTGGAAGGGAAATTCTGACTAAAAAAAATACTTTGTTGATTTCATCACTGGTTGGACAAAATGGGTGTGTTTTAAGAGTAAAGTACCATGTTTTACAAGTAAAAGAAACATAAAATGAAAATAAATTGAAAAAAGGGTCCTATATTTTCAAAATGCGTCAAAATCGGATTTTTCTTGAAAAGTGGGGTCCCGGGTCCTATCGCCGAAAAAGCGTCAAAATGACGCAAAAGCGTCCCAAACGGCAACGCTGGTCACAACCCACTGAAGGCTGGTTGACTCGCACGACTATATAACTTAAAATGGTTTGAAAGCAATCTATTGGATCGATGCAGCAATTATTCGGTTGCGATTAATATTTGTCATTTAAAATTTGGTCATTTTGTTTAGTCTGCATGCGGTGCCTATGTAAATTCACTGTTGTGAAATGTTAAATGTAACCATAACGCGACCATTTAACGCGACCGTTTAACGCAACCTTCCGAAGTCGAGTAAGAAGTTTCACTTCAAAAATTCGAAATTGAAGTAGATTATAGCAAATTCAGATATACATAAGTGAGGTAGGGAGTAGATATCTTAAATTTGTGGAAAAGTGAAGTAGATCTACTTCAATTGGAGTAAAGTGGCATCGCTGACCCAGACTGATAATTTGTCAGTTCCAGATTAGTTCTTAGTCTGAATCAATCGGTAACCGAGAGGTGTCGAAGAGGTGAACATTTTCCAGATAAAAGGTTAGCCTATTACAACTTCCATCTAATGGCATGGTTGGAGGTTGTATGCTTTTTGAATGAAGCTAGTCTCCTATTTACTGAAGTTCATAGATTCATGGGGTGAAATGGAATTCGACCCGACTTTGACTCTTAATAAAAACGGTCCTCTCTGGCTGAAGGTGGCCTAATTGTCATAATCCATCTCTAACCATTCACAGCTTCTTCTCCCTCTCAATTGCCATTATTCGCATTGATTGTGTCTCTTTCTATTTTAATAATTATTGCAGTCAGTCGTCCAGCAACTCGTGCCCCAAAATTAATCGATAAACACACAATTCTGCGACAGCTACTGCCACTGGGTAGCAATTTAAAGTGACTGCAGTCCTATTAAAAACCAAAAATGAATTGCCGCATCATTATGCTGCACCGCATCAGCAAAGACTTGTGTCCAAAATAATTTCATACACTTAATTGTCATCCACCGCACTCGAAAAGTGCACACACAAAATCTATTACGTGAGGCATTACGACAAGGCTCGCCGCTCAAGTGAAATGAGAAATTGCTAAGAGGATTTTTCCAAGCCATTTGTCAGGTTTGGTTTTTATTTCCCCACCCCCTCTACAACAGACCACCAGCCCCTCGTTCATTTGGGTTAAAGATGAGAATTTGTGCTGTTAAATTTTTGGGTAAAGTGTTGCACCATTGCCCCAGCAGCAGCGTCGGGATTAGCACACCCAACCTGGAGACCAGCAACAGGATGAAAATTAATTTTCTCCATGCACACATAGACAACAGAAAACCGAACAACACCAGCACAACAACAACAAGGAGCATAACGCTTAAGGAGTCGATAGACGAAGCCAAAAATTAAAGGTGCCATCGTTGCGTCGGTCGTATGTATGCGGCTCGATATACGAGTAGGTACGAGTATATCCAGGCAACGGACGGTATCAATGGCCTGTGCAAAATCAATTTTGGCAACTGACCAAGGAACATGCTGTACACTGGTCGCTACAAGGAAGCATGAGCATCCATTCGGAGTGGCCCGCTGGAGGTGAGGTGGCATTGTTGAATGCGCAACCTACTATCTCCCGACAGAAACTGAGGTCGATGATATTCAACCACTTCCGCGCGCCAGCCAGCGGGCATGTTTGGACAGCACCGTCCACTTCGTCGTCGACAGCAACAGCAACAGCAACACAGTCCTGAATATCCTATTAGGTCAGTGACAATAGCGCTTGTTGGCGTTAATCTAGATTTCTGTAGGCTATTAGGTACGAGTACTATGGGTTGCAGTTTTTGGTAACAACACCGCTTGGGTTTGGCTCCTTTTCTTGTCTCTTTTTTCGTCCTTTTTTTTATTGTTCGTGTTCTTCGATTCTGCGATATGTTCAACGATGAAGTTTGGGCAAGGATACGAATGGAGTATGGTGTTATTGATTTAACAAAGCGCGCCGATTTACGTGCAGTGTGGTGGGGGGGCAACCCTTTTTCCAGGAATGATTGCTGTTAGGCTGGATAGCCTGAAGGTTTGACTGTTTAACTGTTTGACTATTTGAGTACCAAACAATGCCAACTCCAACCTCGCTGATGATGATGATTTTTCGGTAAAAGGGATAGAGAGGGAAAAAAAGCAAATTTGCCAGTGCGAAGTTCGAAAACAAAAAAATAAAAAATAAAAGTAAAATTCCACTCAGCGAAACATAGTATACGTGCACGTCCGGAGGCTAAGGAAGGGTTACACTGCATTGCATAGTTGCCATCGGTTTACTCCCCTGTCCACTGTTTTGAACGCCACTAGGTGGGGAAAAGTTTTATTTTTTAAATGCTCTTACTATTGAATGCCAAAAATCGCTTGGTTGGTGGCCAAACTTGTTAGCTCTGCTGGCTGATGATGGCCTGTTTGTGGTGCGCACACAAACGAAAGGACTTTGAAAATTACGAAAAAGGATCTATGGGCAGTCATTTGGGGCCAGCAAACTTTGGACGTATTTTTTTTTGTGCTTGTTATAAATTTTCTTGTTTTTTCCATTTCGTTCGATGCGACGCTCACAGGGAATGGGACAAGTGATTCATTATCTGGCGTGGTATCTAATACTCGTAAAGTATAACGGGCACTATGCCACCTAGTAGTGAGATTGTATTCTATTTGAAAAATATTTTTAATTTGTTTTGTTTTTAAAAACTTTTAACAACTTGTTGGAGAGAGAAAAATGTACTTAAAGTAGGAGAGGGAGACAGTTTTTCAGAATAAATAATTTATAACCTGACAGGTTTGGAGGAGCATTTGACCCTTTTGTCATGCAACTCAGATACTCCTAAATAAATAGGCAATTCAGTTAAGTCGTACATAAGCAACGTAAGCAACTATTTGACATGTTGTCTAACGAATTACAGACTTTTGACATTTTGCCGTAAAGAAGACGAAGTCAACCAGTCAAATTGTCAAATTTACTCTGACACATTCTGGACTTTGATCACAGTCGGCCTCTATAGGTCTAAATGTGCAAGTGCCTTAATACTGCCACTGCTACCTATTCCGGACATTTGCTTGATTTCATTTGGATTTAAAGGAAAATTGTACGAAAAAGTTAGAGATAAGCGGGGCAGAAATATTAAGTACACCAAAGCTTTTAAAAGGTGAAAGACAAGATCAAGCAAATTTGCAGTCATCGTGTACTACTGATTTCCAAAAACTGCCGAATTCGGTAATAAAGACCGGCAAAGGTAATAGAGTAGCAATTGACTAAATTTTCGATCACAAAAAAGGACTCTGCCCAGATATGAGCAAGAGGTCCAATTTTGTATTCAAGTATGTACATACTTTACAAGTTTGACGAAATGGTTAGCGCTCAGCGTTTCTGTCAAAATCACGTTAATGTAGAGCTTTTATTTTTAAGTCGATAAACCGTCAGAGTTTACTAACAGGCTGTCAAATAGCTGTCACCCAAACAGTGTATTGGTGATTCCAGTCGTTTGACATAGAAACGCCTGTTGAAACAGTTAGCTCATGGCTTAAGTAAGACATCCAGCAAAGTCTGTCAAACAATAATTGCAAGAAGCAAATATATCTAGTTATAGAAAAAGAATTAAGAAAAAATCGGATCTGATGACTTATGGCCATTTAAAAATTCGGATTGGAACTTTACTTCTAGCGGTCTTTGTGGCAAAATAGATTTAACTGGTTCCAATTTAATTAAACGTCAATTATATGTTAAAATGCTTCTGACAGGTAGGTGCGTTGACGTTCGCGTACGTTTTCACCAAGAAAAATTAAGGCTGTCCAACAACAAGAGGATTCTGTCAATTCAAAGAAAAGCAGCTGAACGCTTTTGCAGAGAGTAATGAAAAACGTCAAAATTTGAAAATATTCATGTTGTTCATCAAGTCGGTTCATTTACAAGCAATTAAGCCATAGTTCGATGAATTTGAACAATTTTCACGAATCTAACAGAATAAGGCTAGGCGCGCACATGCGATTTGCTGTCGCTGCAATTTAAAAATTGTGATCGCAACCAAATATGACCATGCACGACTTGTGGTTTTCAGTCGCAAAAAAATATAATACACAGATTCCAATGTGAATGCGCACATAAGCGGCCAAATAATAGCAGCGATCAATAATGTTGACGATTTTTTTGTCGCAAAATAAACTAGATCACATGGATATCCATTCAACAGACCCAAGTTCGCAAGCATTCATGCTAATCAATATGACCCATTTTAATTTACGGCCAAACAATCGCAAATGAAATAGAGCTTGCCCCATTTTTTTAATCGCTGCGATTATTAAGTCGCATATGTGTGCACACATGCGATTGCAGTCGCACGACTATTCAGTCGCAAAAAATAGAACATATAAGGTCTGTTTGGTAACATGCTAGTTTTCGAAAGTTCTACGTAAACTACATAGAATCTGACAGTTTCATGGCTCTCAATTTTTTTTACTCTCTTTTGGATCTCTCTTTGCGATGAATTATCTGCAAGACCAATTCCTCGGGGTGGGCCGAGCCAACTCTGTCAAACCAGCCATCTGATAGTTTGTGAAATGTCATAATCTTCATTGTTAGTGGAAAACAAAAACAATTTGATAGGTTTGACCAAGTGTTGTTTGAAAAGCGTTTGCTTACTTTTGTGCAAGTTTTCTGTCTTCGAGAGGTGTTCTCTCTCTTTGAGAGGATTCTACTATTTGACAGATCTCAATTCCGTGTGCCAAAAAAGATACCAAACACACCTATAGCTTTCAATGTAAGTGCACGCACATGATACGTTGCGATTGGTAGGTTTCATATGCGCGCACTTACATTGAAAGCTATGTGTTCTATTTTATGCGACTGAATAGTCGTGCGACTGCAATCGCATGTGTGTACCAAGCCTTAGCCTTATTTTCAAGACTCGAGGAGAATTATTGCCTCTGAATTCCAGGCCGTACAGGGATGATCTTCAAGCACTCTGCACTTTGTGTCACTTCCTTGAGAAGAAAGATAGATATCGCTTCCTAGGAAAACGTCCAATACTCCAATAGACGAGACGAGACAACCAAACCAATCCTTCCAATACGTTTGGAGGACGTAATTCAGATACTATAAACGGACCTAACTGGAACGTTCTCTGCAATTATGTGTCGGATGCCCTTGCGTATAGGAACCAGTTTATGGAGGAATAGATTCCCTTATCCTTATGTTGCAAAAAATAAAAATTGCCATCCTCAAGTTAAAAATATATATGTATATGTATCAACAATTGCAAAATTAAAATAATGAATTTAATTGCAAAAATGAATCAACGCATGAAATTGTCAATCTGACATTGACAGTTTCCAGTTTTGTACTAGTCGAAGTTTTGCATGAAGTAGGGATGAGCGATGTTCATCGATGTTCACAAAACATCGATGTTGAAAGACTAAAGTACGTAAAATATCGCATAGTCGATGTTAAGAACAAAACATCGACCATCGATGTTAGCAAAAGAGAACCGACTCTAAATTGAAGATTTTGAATATTTAATTTTTTAAATTGAAGACTTAGCATGCTTTGCCTTATAAGTGCATATGAGAAATTAAAATTCATTGTACATGTAAGATAAATCTTTTAAATGTGCACAAGCTTAGTTTGAATATTAATATTAAATATAATGTATAAAATATAATGAAAATAATAAAATAATATTTAGAGAGAGAAGACAATGATGAAAGTTACAGAAAAGTTTATGACTGAGATAGTTAAAGAAGGGAAGATAAGTTAAGCGGACAAAATAAAGATCATTCCATTAAAGATTGTCGGCGAAGTATTGAAATAATTCTTTTTTGAACGCATTGGCGCTGTTCACATTCTTAATATTGAGGGGTAGAAGGTTCCAAAGTTGAATGGCGTAAACAAAGAAATGACGAGTGGTGACAAGATATGATGACATTAGTGTTATTTTATTTTCCCCTGATGCCGCATGATGGTGGTGATATGTATACCATCTCGGTTATAGGCAGTGCCCTTCTCTTCCTTGCTCTTTCATTAGCAAGATCTTTACCGTCTACACCAGGTACCCAGCATAATTGGACTCTGTTATGCCTACATGTCTACAATTGTCGATTTAATGACACATGATTCTAGAGCTCTGAGCATGGCCTGACCAACGATGTAGATGGTGGTGATATCCTTATCTGATATCAGCTTCGTCACCAACAGCTCCGCCGCTTTCAGTACTGCAAGAACCTCTGCCTAGAAAGGCACGGTAGTCTTAGAGACGTGTTTAGCACCGGTGGTCTTGGGTAAATACCAGAACCTGTGCCATTGTCGGTTTTCGAGACATCTGTGTAGACCGCAATGTGTTTTTGCCGTGTTGGCGACGTTCTGCCGCAGTCTTCTCTTTCCGGGTACGGCCTTTAAATGTATGTTAAGTACCGACGGAACTGTTTGCTTATTTTTGAGTTTTCCAATTTTTACCGCATCGATAAGAGAAAATAAAGACTTGATCGAATGAAGCAATACATCGTCTCCAGATTCTAATAGATCGCAAGAGGCCATATGGCGTAGCTCCGTGCTATGATCTTAAGTGCATTTTCGATTAGTGCCATCTACTGTCGTTTCACTTGTTAGCTCTGACTTTTGATTCACAATTTTTAGCATCATCTGGGATAATGCATCTGCGATAATATGTACACAAAAATTTACTTAGCAACTACATCTAACCCACTGTCTGTCCAAGATAGAAGAAAAATCGCGGCAATATCTCGGAAACGGACGTTTAATCGAGCTATGCACGGTGTATAGGATGCGCGTTTTGACATCGCAGGGGCATGTTCGCGCCAAAAAGTTTTCAATTTTAATAAGTCCGCAATTACTGTCAATCTATAAGTTTAAAACGCAACTAGTTGTTACATGTCACACCTCGCAGAGCACTCCTTCAGGACTCCACATTCAACACTGTAATGGAACTAAAACAAAAAAAAAAAAAAAAACAAAAAAAAAAGGAAATTGTTCCCGATGCAGATCCCTCTATTGACACCTTTCGGCACTAGCAAGCCAACCTAACGACTCATTAAAAATTCCACATTGAATTCTACACCCGATTCGCGAATTTTGAACTATTATTTTCTCCAATTTCGGGAAGAACGTCGTGCTGGATTTTTTCGGGATTTTTTTGAATATGGGATCACGATTTCGTGTCGCTCCCATGCAAGTACCTTTGTTGTTTTTTTTACGTCATTCTATAAATTCATTCTATAACATCGATGTTATAGAACATCGATGTTTTGAGTTCGATTATTATCGATCATCGATGTTCAGTCAGCGATGTTGAAATTGATGTCAATATCGATGTTTTGCCAACATCGCTCATCGCATAGCATGAAGAAAAGGAACGAATGTATACATATTTCACTTTCGTTAATCTCTTGTGCAACTTTCTTAGTAGGTACGAAAGTGCTTTCGCAGAGTTTCACGTCAAAGTTTACCTTAATTTACGTTTGCACAAGTCTACGCTAACGGATCTAGTATCGAACAAACAAAATATATCACCGGCACAAATTTGAGGGATGTGGTTCCAAAAGCTGAGCCAAAGCGGAACGACTTTGTCAACAGTTCCTTAAAAAATATCTGCAACTCAAGCCCTACTTGGACTTTCATTGATCTAAGATAGAATTTTCCCAAAGGATTAGCTTCTGCCATGGTTTGATTAAATATGAAACTAGAGATACATCTGGGTATCTCAAAAAAGTCTGAATTATGTCAGAAAGCTCGTTAAAAGCTAGATTGTTCTTGAGAATTTTCAGTGGTTCATTTGACAAGTAAATGCCAACTTTTATATGATTAAGTTTGAGGAGTCGAGTGTAAAAAATGTCGAGTCGAATCAAATAAAAAGAGGTCATATAGAATCCACTAATCCACCAACGTATATACATTTAGTTACCCCTCCTCAAACTCTTTTCCATTTCCGAAAGCTACTTAATGTGCACGAGAAGTGCACAAACTTTTCCCAAAGCCTTAATTTTCCGCTGATGCATAATCAATCTCATTTACCACACGGTATCCCTTCCTCCAACGTCATCCGTACAGCAACCAGTGTTACTTTTGCAAACTATACCAATTATTTGCATCCCATCTGTTCTATCATGTCTTCCCATTAGTACGTCTTATACGTGATTACCGATTTTTTTTGCCTCTATTCCGTCTGCCCTCAGTTGCCATTGCCACTGTTATCGAACCAAAACAAAAGCATCAAAAAGAGAAATTGATCCAATCAACTAAAACTCAAATATTCATTCCTACAGGCAAATGAGAATCAAATTAGATCTCTAATGGTAGACATATTGCTTAATCGAACCCTTATCTCGTTTGTTGCCACCACCACCAGCGCCAGCTACCACCAGTAAAGAAGCAGAAGCACAAGCACTGTGTATACCGCAAAGGACCCCTTCAACTTACTTTGCGATTGCCATTTTCTGCTGAAGTTGAAATTTTTCATCTGCCAATCGAGCAGAGAATGAAAGATACCCGCTCGCGACAGGCAAACCAGCCCACAACCCCCAAACAAATTTAGTCGTCATCCGTTATATCAGCCCGCAATCACCCCGTATGGCGTTTTCCCGTTCAATGTACAAACATTAAGAATTGGTAATCCCTTCTGTTTCTGTCAGAAGGATGGGTGGAGGGGGTAAAAAAAAGGAATACAAAAAAATATATATTCAGCTCCTCACCCTCATCCGCTGAGCCCATCTCTCGATCTTGGTACTGCAGCCGAGCCAACCACGAACCGAACCACCCCGTATATGGCAGAAGCCTGCTTCGTCTATTTCCCCCCCTCCTGCGGATTCCTTCGTCTTCGTTTACGTTTTCTTCTTAACTCAATTTGTTTCTCTGTTTTTGATTTTTATTTCACTTGCTTTTTATTGGCGTTTTCAATAATAAAAACAAAAGAATGCGAGCAAGAGCGAACGGGGCCACGAAGGGCAGGACGCAGGATACAAATAAGAAATACTATAAGTCTTGCGAAGAGAACATTAAGTGGTGGCAATTTCACGAGGTTTGCATGTTTTTCCAATTTGTTTAATGGAATTTGATTTTCCAAATGGATGGCAAATAACAGTTTTTCTTCCTAAAGTCTCCTGGCGGGAACCGGGGAAGCAACGCGAACGAATCACTCTTTCCCTCCTGGACGACGACGAAGCGGAAAAAGAAACCCTAGCCAATCCGAATCCACATGTAAATGTGTAATTGTAACTGTAAGAATATACAATATGAAAAAAAAAAAAAAAATGCAACCTCGCAGTTCAAGGATACAAAAGGCGAAATGAGAAATTATCACGGCAACTTGTGGCATTAAGACACATTGTTGTCCATCAGCAGAAGGATTTTATTTTCCTTTTTATTTTGGCCAATTGCTAAGCGTTGAGTTCCATCCCAATATGTCGAATGAGAAGATATTTCATTTCGAACGTGATTTTGAGTGTACATGTGCTTGGACAATTGCCAGAATGGTTTGCTGTGAGTTTTCCAAGGATTATCTGTAACAAATTCGTATCCACCCACTGACTTCGTCCTGAAATGACCCGACGCGATAGTTTGACAAAAAAAATAGGATGTTGCAGCACTTGAAGTATGAGAGTGCTCTGTTCTTGTTTTGGCTCCAGTGATGGAGAATATGACATTCACTTAAGTTAGTTGCAGCGATTTAGTCAATTGCACGGCGGAACGAGTCATTCTTAGCGCCAATCCAATCGATATAAGTGCCAAGCGGTTTTTTTTTTTCTTTTGAAAGGACATCTTCTGGTAGCAATTGTTGCGGGAGTACTCGTACCTATCAGGAGAATTGAAAAATGGAAAGTCCTGCCAAGATGGATATTACTTGATGAGAACTTAAAATTATTGCCATCGACGGTCTTGAGAATTAACTGTGAACTTTTGTTCTTTGACTGTTGAAGTTTATGAGGAAAAATATTGCATTTCGACGAGATCTACAGAATATGGAGTTATCCTTTAATTAATTTATTGATTGATTTATTACATCGCTAAAAACAGTTGTGAACGTGTCCATTTAGCGCCGCACATACATAGGTCGGTTTCTAGGAATTAGGCGGCCAAAATTATTTTATGTTTTATTTCAGTAATAAACAGCACTACAATAAATAATCGGGTATTTTAGACCCCAAATAATCTGTTTTTTTTTTTTTGTTTTAAAATGTGAAAATGTGTGTTTCAGGTATTTTTTATCTTCATCTGAGTCCCCGTAACACACTTACGAATAATTTTCCAAGTATTCCAATTTTTCGATAGATATTTTCTAGTTACTACATTCAATTCCGAGCAACCTGATGAACCTACCACAAAACAAATTCATTTTGACACAAAAGAAAAAAGAAGGGTAATTTATCACTTTCTGACTAAAAATGTAAATAAAAAAAATGTAATGTAAAGTTGTGCAAAGTAGTGGCTGATAATTTCTTGTTATCAAGCCAAGGGGCTATATTCTTCTTCTTAGTTGGCGCTACAGCTCGAGGTGAACCTAGGCCTGCTTCTCGCAACCATTTGTGTGTGCGTGTTATATTTTTGCACAAATGGAAGGGACCTACAGTTTTTTGCCGACTCCGAACGGCGAGTTGAGAAGCTCAATCGTGACAAATGATACTCTTTGATGCTTGTCAGACATTCGAAAGAGGTGGGCACTGTGAAAAACTTTTAGGTGTTTGCGGCGGGATTCGAACCCAAGACCGCTGGCACAGTAGTCCGACGCACTAACCACTTGCCCACTAAGGGGCTATATTATAGAACAAAATAAGAAAATTTACTCGGACGGACCCGGAAGTTTACCATTTTTGCTATTGAAAAAAAAAAAAATTTTGAGAAATTACCCATTAAAAAGGGTAGTCTTTAAAACGCTGTTACTGTACTAAATTTTAACATTTCTAATTGAAATTTATATCATATTATAAGAAACTTACCTGGTTTATCCATATTCATTACTTTAACCTATGCCCTGTACTGTATAACATGAAATATTCACTTTCTTTCGCTATGAGCGTCGGCCGACGCCACCGATAACAAAACGTGTACAGCTGGCGAGACGATTAAGTTCCGGCCTGTGAGGTACCCGCGCCACAGAAGGAGCCGTGCACGGGCGGATATTAGCCGTGTTTTATTATCCCCGTGATCTGATCCGGATCAGATCAGAATAATAAAACGAACTAGATCAAAGTTCTGTGTTGTGGTGATTGTACAAGCTAAATTCATTTTGACATTTAGTGCGAAGTTGCCATGCGAATGAATATTTTCTTTTAAATGAAAATTTAATGCGCTTGTTAGGAGGAAATTGTTAATTTTGATTAACAGATACCGAATGAGAATAATGTTTTGTAGCTATAATTTCAGTTTCACATTGCTTGAATATCATTATGAGCAGAAAAACTAATTTATTCGAACGAAATAACATTTAATGATATTTTGATTGCCAATTATATTTTTGTATTCTAATCTGGCAAGATGGTTGGATGTTGTAGAAATAGGATAGGCACTGATTGGATTTAATTTGGCTAAGCCCAGTGTTGTAACTGTTACTACACATAAATTGTGCTTATTTTACCTCCAAGTGGTAACCATCGGGTACTGGTCGCTGCCCATCCGGGCACGACTTGCTAAACTTATAAGCGCGAGTGCTGAGCAAGGGAAAATAGCAGCACTATAATTCACGTCAGCGGATGAATTCCATCAATGGAACCAACGGTGGCGCTAAAATTTCCAGAACGGAAACAAAACCTTATCTGAGCTACTCCGACATATTCGGAGCTCAGGTCGATAAGGATTTCCAAGTACTAGTCAGGGTCTTGGAAAAGAGTTGGTGGCGGATGAGCCCCTAGAGGGCCAACGGCAGCGCTCACACCCCTGTAGTGGGTTACTGACACCGGTGTACCCGGCCCCTTGTCCTAGGGGTATACAAGGATCTGGCCCTCCAGGTTGGGGGTTGTGCGTGAGGTTAACTACCTAACCACGTAAAAAAAAATGAGTTCCGAAACAACCAAAAGCCTCGGAAAAGGACGGATCTACTGTTGACAACCACGCTAAACGAAATAAGGACAACGACGTTCGGATATGTGCCTGGAATGTTCGTTCAATGAACGGCGACGGTGCATCCGAACAACTGGCAGAGGCCCTAAACTGCTACAAGGCAGATATAACCGCCATCCAGGAAGTGCGATGGAATGGGCCAGGCAGAAAAAGGATGGAAAACTGTGATATCTACTACGGTGACTGCTATACAGAAAATAAACAGCGCTTATTCGGATGCGGATTTGTCATACGCGGCAGACTTAGGCAAGAAGTCTTGAGCTTTCGGCACGTGAGCGAGCGTCTTATGACAATCCGTGTCAAGGCAAAATTCGCCAACATAAGCCTTATATGTGCTCACGCCCCCACAGAAGAAAAATACGACGCTACCAAAGATAGTTTCTACGAGCTCCTCGACCAAACATACGAGCAATGCCCTAGACATGACGTTAAAATCGTACTGGGCGACTTTAACGCCAAGATAGGAAGAGAGGACATCTTTGGTAGGACGGTTGGAAGGCACAGCCTACACGACACCACGTCCGAAAACGGACTAAGGCTGATTGACTTTGCTGCGGGGCGAAGTGTCAGTATAGCAAGCACACAGTTTCCACATCTCAATATCCATAAGGGGACATGGCGGTCTCCGGATCGAATAACCGTCAACCAAATCGACCACATTGCGATCGACACCAGACATGCCTCCAGTATTATGGATGTCCGAACCTTCCGGGCGGCCAACATTGGCTCGGACCACTAACTTGTTGTAGCCAAGGTACGAATGCGGATATCCACAGCGCCACAACAACGAAATACTGTGAGAAAGTACAATGTCGAAAAGCTACAATCGCAAGACACCGCCAGAGCCTACAGAGAACGCATATCCCGATCTCTTGCTACGAGTCCTACCGCAGCAAAAGCTAGTACAGAAGACCAGTGGCAACACTGCCAGCAAGCCATCATAAGTGCCGCGAATGATGTGCTGGGTTTCACACGACCACCACCACGAAACCCCTGGTTTGATGAAGAGTGCAGACTAGCTAACACGGAAAAACAACAAGCGTATAAAGCGGCGCTGCAAAGAAGGACTAGATCTGCTCGCATGCTCTACGAGCAAAAGAGACGGGAAGAACAACGGCTTCTTAGAAGGAAAAAGAAAGAGCACGAGAAGCGTGCATTCGAGGATATTGAGAGATGCTACTCCAGGAACAATGTACGGAAGTTTTACCAGAGGGTAAAAAGAATGTGCCAGCAAAACAAATCCCGTACAGAAACCTGTAGAGACGCGGATGGAAACATCGTAGTAGCAACACAGTCGGTGCTGAGAATTTGGAAAGACTACTTCTGCAGACTGTACAATGGCGATGACGACCAAAATTCCGCTGTCAGGCAGAATAAACCATTCAACTTAGATGATGATAGCCAAAACTCCCATCCACCTGATCAAAACGAAGTGCGGATAGCAATATCCAAGCTTAAGTCCAACAAGGCTGCTGGACCTGACGGTTTACCCGCAGAGCTATTAAAAGCAGCTGGAGATGACTTGGTAGTGAGCATACACCAACTCATCTCTAAGATTTGGTCAGATGAAAGTATGCCAGATGAATGGAATATCAGCATCGTTTGCCCGGTTCATAAGAAAGGAGACCCTCTCAACTGCTCCCATTACAGAGGCATCAGTCTCCTGAACATCGCCTACAAGATCCTATCTGCCATTTTGTGTGAACGCTTGAAGCCTTTCGTCAACAACCTGATTGGCCCCTATCAGTGCGGTTTCAGGCCAGGAAAGTCCACCATAGACCAAATTTTCACACTCAAGCAGATCCTGGAAAAAACCCAAGAAGTCCAAATCGATACCCATCACCTGTTCATCGATTTCAAGGCCGCCTATGACAGCATCTAGAGGGATGAACTGTATAGAGCCATGTCTAGTTTTGACATCCCTGCCAAACTCATCCGTCTGTGCAGGATGACGATGGAGAAAGCTCGCTGCTCCATCAAGGTCGGTAATGACCTTACCGAGACCTTCGATGTCAAAAAAGGATTCAGACAAGGTGATGCGCTGTCATGCGACTTCTTCAACATCATACTTGAAAGAATTGTTCGAAACTCACAAGCCAACACACAAGGAACGATCTTTAAAAAGTCCGTTCAACTACTTGCATACGCAAACGATATTGACATCATTGGTAGAACACAGCGAGCTGTCACCGGTGCGTTCGCGAGTATAGAAATGGAAGCGGCCAAAATGGGTTTAGCGGTAAACGAGGGCAAAACTAAGTATATGCTGTCAACAAAAAGGGACAACCAACATCGACGAATTGGACAGAACGTCACAATAGACAGCTACAACTTTGAGGTAGTAAAGGACTTTGTCTACCTCGGCTCTGCCATAACATCATAAAATGACATCTCGTCGGAAATCAAACGAAGGATTACTCTTGCCAACCGCTGTTTCTTTGGGCTAAGAAGGCAATTGAGCAGTAAAGTCCTTTCCCGATAAGGAGACTCTATATAAGACCCTTATCATCCCAGTCTTGCTATATGGAGCTGAAGCATGGACTTTATCGAAAGCGGATGAAGATCTCCTTGGTCGCTTTGAGAGAAAAATCCTTCGTAGGATATTCGGTCCCGTTTGCGTTGACGGGTTTTGGAGGAGAAGATTCAACGACGAACTGTACGAGCTATACAGCGACATCAGCTTGGTCAAAAAACTGCACATTAGGCGTTTAAGATGGCTAGGACATGTATTCGGCTCGGAGAATATTCAACTCTATCCCGGAGGGTCAGCGCAGCAGAGGACGACCTCGCCTAAGGTGGCGCGACCAAGTAGAACAAGACCTCAACCAACTTGGAGTGCGCAACTGGAAGCGGTTAGCTAAGGACCGGGCTAACTGGAAGAGGTTGTTGGTTGAGGCCTTGGTCCACCCCGGACTGTAGCGCCACCTAAGAAAAGAAGAAGAATCTGGCAACATTTACCCTTGACAATTGTCGATAGTACAGCAACATTCACAAACGAAAGTGTATCATAGTGAGAAATAGTCGAACTAATTTTTGGATCCCGAAAATTGATCTTGATAAAAAGCAAGATCTCGTATTGTTGTTGTAATGCACACAAACTTATGAGTAGATCTGATCCGGATCAGATCACGGGGATAATAAAACACGGCTATTATCTGTTGGGGTACCTGCTTATCAAAGAATATATTTGTTTTGTTTTAAGTTAACTTTGAAAAATTGACTTTTGGCCGCCTAATACCTAAAAATCGACCTATGTGCGCCGTCTGGTGGCAAGTTGAACCAGCTTTTCAATTTCATGATTTATTTGAATTTTAACATTGGACAAATGCTTGACTTTTATCTAGCTGAAGACACATTATCGCTAGAAAACAGTTTAAATAATGCAAAGACATCAATTACGGTATAGCGTATAGGTATAGATCAACAAAGTTTTGACTCCACGTGGAAGCAAAGAAAGCGCAGCTTAAATACCGAACTATAATAGTAGAAGGTGTTTGTACGTCGACGTACGTAACTGTGTGAACACAGGGAAGAGGGAATTTGTAATGTACGACCATCATAATAGCTTTTCGCTTCGATTCGTTAAGTTTTTGTTCACTTTTGCTCACTTACGAAAGGAGCGAGTGCATTCGGTCCTTTGTACGAAAATTTGACATTCGACTTGAACAGCTGTGTAAATCGCTTCAGTTTACATACTCCTATTATAGAAAACTTGGGCAATTGATAGTACCAAAGAGAACTTAACGTAGAATTTTGACAGTAGTAGTGTCCGATTGCTTTCGACTACATATCATAGTTGAGCATTTATAAAAGCAAACTTGTATTATGTCCTCTTTTGAACGTACCCATTTTTTTTGCGTTTACACTGACGTGCACGCTGTTTCGTCAAGTTATCGTTAACTTAAACAGTTTAATGTTTTTAGGCTAATATCATACTCGTGTGTTATTCTGACAGTCGACAATTAGCAATATGTAAGAGAAAATAAATTTTTGCAGTAGAAATCAAAGGACAAAAAAGAGAAAACAGTAACGATTTGACAGATGCTTGCAAAGTTGGCTTTTTATGAGTTTAGCCGTTTTTAAGTATGCTAATAAGTCCAACAACGGAATTATCATACATTCCGTTAAATGAATTGAGGTAACCCTCTTAGGACAAAGGAAATTATAATTTTCCTGAATTTTGAATGCATGTCGAATACACAACTTTATACTTTCAGATTCCATACATCCTGGCAAATGCTTTTTATGTATGGAAAAGAAAAAAATATGTCAACATTTTAGTTTTAAAGAAAACATTTCTGTATTAAAAACAATAAGTTTCCTTAGCTATACCTCTATCTTTAGCTTATACAGGGTGGGCCAGAAAAAAGGTAAGTGGATTATGTAGGTATATGAATAACTTTTTATTTGATTGACGAATTTTAACAAAACTAGAAGATTATTGAAGTTACATTTTTGCCTATTATATAGTCAGAAGAATGGAAAATAATATCCTTTAGGTAACCACCATTTTTCTTTTCCATCTGAATCTGTTAAGCCCGGGGGACAATTATGGGAAATGTATGTAGGATTCGAGATAGAATCTTTTTTGTGGGAATATCATGCGCCGCATTATTCAAAAGTCTGGAATCTAGCGATCCCTCACAACAGATTCTGCCGTAGCTGCAGAGATGAAAATGAAACAGTCGCTTATTCACTTTCTGTGGAAATGTCCAGCTCCGGCGAGAGCCAGGAAATGCATACTTCGACGACCTTAAAGATATATCCGGGAAAATGATTGGTTGTGGTATCAAAACGGCGCCCTCTATGCGCTCTTTGGGTTTTCTTCCATCGACACCACCACTTCTTCCTATCTTTCTACCCCTAAGTCTAACTTACTTAGTTGGCGCTAAAGCTAGAGGTGAATCTGTGTCTGCTTCTCGCAACCATTTGTGTGTGCGTGTTATATTTTTGCACGAATGGAAGGGAACTACAATTTTTTGCCGACTCCGAACGGCGAGTTGAGAAGCTCAATCATAACAAATGATACTCTTTGATGCTTGTCAGACATTCGAAAGAGGTGGCATCGTGAAAAAACTCTTTTAGGTGTAAGACCCGGCCAGGAGTTGAACCCGGGCAGCATTGCGTGGTAGTCCAATACACTAACCACCACGGCCACGGCGACCACCCCTAAGTCTGGAAGAGAAAAAAATATTACTCCGTTTCAAAGTTATGAATTTTTAAAATCCACTTAATATTTGTGGGTCACCCTGTAGCTAGCCAAAGTCATTTCCAACATTCAAAATAGAAGTGCCTAGTAAAACTTGTTTAGCGACGGATTTTAAGGGGCGTTCATTCTTCATTTCAATAACCTACCTCTGTCTTTTAACTTAAGGGCAAAATTTTGCAAAAGTAAGTAAAAGTTGAGTCCTTCATACCAAATTTCGCTTAGAAGCACAACCAATGTAACCAATTTGCTTTTGACTCAAAATTCATCTGTTACCAGATCACTGCACTTAAAATTATTTTACCAAATCGAAAGAATGAAATTAGGACCAGCGGTCGGAATTTAACCCTTTTTTGACGCAAAGGGACTATGACCCGACTATTTAAAAAACACCTCTTTTTGACCCTTTTCAGTTTTTTGGAGACTTTTTGAGACTTTTTCGTACAAAAAATACTATATTTCCAACAAAAATTCCATTTAGTTGCTCATCAGCAATCCCTCATAAGTCATAACAAAAAAAAAATTAATTCATCACTAATTTCAGTATATTACACAAAAACTCACTCATTTATTATTTCCAATGTGTTCCTTTTGTACAGATTTAGTTTATATTTAATTGTTTTTATTCTTTAAACATCTTAGCTCTCGGCATGGGCCTCACGAGTTTCTCGCCGTCACGCGGTACCAAACTTAGTATTAGTTCTCTTCTCTGTATATGATTCCCTTTGTTCATTTTTTCTTCACACAGAGTAATAGCATAGCAACCTCAACGTTCTCTGTATATGTGTACACATCAAATCTCACAACTACCTACATACTCTACTCACGCCTTTTTTATATAATCTTATCCTAATGCGTTCTTGTTTTTTTATAATAATACAATAATAATGGATATGGAGGTCTAACGTCGTTACCATGTTTACAGGAGGTCCTAAAAATTGTTACGAATTCGTACGAATTTGTGTGAATTTTAGACAAACCGCGTTTCTTTACACAAAAAAGTAGTTAAAGAGAGAAGCAACGAGAGAGTAAAATTTTCCCCTCTTTAAAAGATCTTACGAATTCTTACTCAACAAATTTTTGCCGGTAAAAGTGAACTATCTGTCAAACTCAGATGTTTCATTTGTTTTGAATTATTTGCATTTTTTTTATTTTAATGCAAAAAGTAAAGTAAAGTTGAATGTTCTGAATGTTGAAATTTGCATTTCGCAATAATTATATTGGATCTGGGTAATCATGAAGAATGGACTCTGCTGTAAAATCAAAAATTGTACAACACCACTTTGTTTACGTTTATTTCACATATGTTTCTGACATTTCGTTTGTTGCAACTTTTGTGGTTAAACGCCTTCCTTTACTTTTTCGTAATTTTGCTTCTGTCTGAGATAATTTTAACCCCACTCTTTGAAATTTAATAGCTTACTATTTTTGGAGCAGAAAGTAAAGGAACAGACCAATTATTTTTCAGCGGCAACCCTGATTAGGAAATTTGAAGATTTCCACCGAATTTAAATTGCATTTGACACTAACTTACCAAAATTGATTCATGTGAGTGGCCATTGGGTGGAATTTGTAAATGGGTGTGTTCGATTTAACAGACTGTCAACTGCGGTGGTATTTTATTAGCAGTTACGTAGTTCAATCTTCGTTTTTAGAATTGACGAAGTTCGCAAACGTTGGTTTGGTGGAAACGTACTTTCGCCGAATACTCGAAGCCGGGGTATCTATAGTCCTTCAATAAATCAACTCGCTTATTTCGTGATGTAGATTCTTAGTTCCCTTTCGAATGTCATCTTGAAATTGGTATTTTTTTTTATTCTCCAGGTCCATAGTGAGCTGTGAAATCCTGCAAGTCCCAGATGGTTCCAAATTCTTTCTCATTTCATTAAAAACGCCATTTTGATAGAATACAAGATCAGTTGCTTTAAACTGTTTACCCAGTTCCCTTGGAAAAGAAAAACAAATCTAACGAACGACAGGTCCTTGGCTGAAAATTCCTTAAAATAAAACAACAGCCTACAACAAAACAATGCACCTAAACGTCTGCCCGGCTAGTTTGGTCGGTGTCCTTAATTTAATTAAAAACGTTATGTAAGATATTAGAAAATTTAAGTTTTTCTGGCAGGTGGTAATCCTGGATGTCACCATTATTCATGCATTCCACAATGGGTGTGTAAAATAACACACAATTTTATCAGATAATAGTGTCCTGTTCAGGGCGAAGCACTATATCTTCCTGAAAGTGGTGTATGTCGGACTTAAATTGTCGTTTCTTCTTGCGTCGCCGCCGTTTGTTGCTGCTGCTGCTGCTTCTGTGCTTGTCCTTTATTTCAAGATTCTATTTGTTTTATTTTCCCAGATCCATCCCCCAGTACAGGTAGACACGAGGGGAATGGGCGGGAGTAGGTAGTGTATGTAATCTATTCGACTCCTTTTTGGAGGCAGAATTCACATTCTGGAGTACTTATCAGCCCCCACCGGACACGGGCAGGTGTAGGTATAGGTAAAGTGAAAGAAGGCGACTGCTGATGTTTTATTTGTAATGTCAGGTGGACGAAAGGACGTTCACCATAGAAACGGGCACAAGTGGAAGAAAAGGCTTGCTCTGGATATTGTGTCACTGGTCCTCCGCCTCCACCCCTTCTATGGCTGGTGTGTGGACTTGTTCGATCCTTTGAATTAGCTAACATATGTCACCGCACTGATTTTACTCCTACCGAGCAGACATGGCTGTTGGCTTCGTCTTCTCAGCAGGAGTTTTCTACACACACACGACTATGTGTGTGTGTGCGGACAAGAGTTTTTGCCATCAGGAATGTGGTCTCGCATCGGAAGAACCCTAGTAGTGGGAGAGAGGATTTGCTTTAATTTAATTCGAACATAACTATTGCATTGGAATACAGCATTCGGGTTGTGTGTAAGTTGGTTGGGACACCAACCATTGATTGTACCAGCAGAGAGAGAGGGGCGAGTGCCGCCAAGGGGTGTAATCTCGCTTTGGTAGCTCTTGGATTACTCAGTTGACCAGGACATCGTTTCACAATTTATATTGTTTCTTTGGAAATTAACTCAATTGGTTCTGTCGTAGTTGTTGTCGCATGGCATAAGAAATTGCCCACTTGGATACTTTCAGCATCGATGACACCAGAATAATGTCGATGAAATGGGTCATTACTGCGGCAACCATCAATTTTGTGATTATAGGATGTTACTCGTGTTTCGTATATCGAATGTTCAGCTAGTCCGAGTACCTACCTCTACTATGTGTTTATCGGAGTTTGGATATGAAGTGATAGTTTCTGGAAGTAGGATACTGGTCTTTTTTTTTTTTTTTAGATCTGATTTCTATTCGTTTAGGGTAATGACGTCTGTTTGGAACGTGGCACGATGGAACCAGACGATTCCAAGTCATTACGGTTAAAGCTCTTATATTAACTAATTGAGCTGATTTTGAGTGTTCCAGTGGGGAGTAAGGAATAAGTATCCAAAACTGAGAGATTTCAAAAGGATCACCAGACGCCCAGTTGAATGTCAGATTGGTACCCTGTGACTAATCAGCCTTTGTTAACTTGTTTACGTTCGGGTCCTCGGTGCCTGTTTAAGATTATACACTGGAGCCTATGAAGAAACTGCTGATTTAGATACGCCCAGAAAAGGATATGAATCTCAGAAGATTCTTCAGCTCAACTTAAGACCTCCTGCTGATCGAAGAAGTAACTACCAAGAGTTCTCATTCTTCTGACAGCGATGGCAGGACAGCCATACAGCTGTTGACGACCAAATTAAATTTCTTCTTCGTCCCTGCAGCTTCTGCAGTAGTGGTGGTGGCTTTATTTTAATTACTTGATCATCAATGAAGCCTAAAGAAAAATTTACTTTGGAGAGCGTGTGGGAGATGGGCAGTACTGATTCCTTCCTTGCGAGCTAATCCTCTCTTTCATTACCTGGGATATCCA
This sequence comes from Brachyopa scutellaris, assembly GCA_949775065.1. Lineage (NCBI taxonomy): Eukaryota > Metazoa > Arthropoda > Insecta > Diptera > Syrphidae > Brachyopa > Brachyopa scutellaris. The sequence goes on from OX459113.1 coordinate 109,816,273, forward strand.
TGTGACCTGGCACCCAGTATAGGGTCACCGTGTTGTTTTTGTGGGAATTACTCCCAGGCTACGACTACTGGCCCAGCGTTGACTCGATCCATATGGAGTAATATTTGGATATCGCAGGAATGTGTCATCAAGATCATCTAACAGGGAGTTAAAATAAAATAAAATATGTAAAGATGCATCGCTCTGCAGTGACACGCAATTTCATGTTCTTCAACATCGTAAATAAAAACGTATCAGTCATCATTAAAGGCTCTACCAAACAGAATGCGGGCCAGCGGTGCGGACAGAACGCGTTGTTTCCCACCGCGGTCAGTAATGTCAAACATAAAGCGGACAGCTATACGAGGGCTATTTGAAAAGTTATCGGCCTGACCAATAGAACATTGAAAATTTAATAACTTTACACTTATTCCATCTATGTTCCAGGGCTTCTATACATTTTGTATAATCCGATTCCCCCAACTCCCCAAAAAACCGCTCCTGGTCAGCTATCACCTCTTTGTTGGTTGTAAATTTTCATCCAGCCAAGTGCTTTTTTGAATTGGGGAACAGGTAATAGTCTGATGATGCCAAATCAGGCGAATAAGGTGGGTGGTTCAGTACTCCAAATCGGAGTTAACTTTTGTTCTTCGGTCAACAAACGCGGCACCTATCTTGCTGATATTTTTTTCATTCCTAATTTGTCAGTTAAAATATGGAAAATCCGCTCAGTTGAGATCCCTATAGTGTCACTATTTTCTGCACTTTTAATCTTCGATCTTCTAAAACCATTTTATGAATTTTATCGATGTTTTCTAAAGTGGAGGATGTCGACCGCTACCGCTCCTCGGATCATCTTCGACGCTGTCTCTGCCATGTTTGAACAAAGCTGCCCACTTTTTTACCATGGAATACGAAGGCGGAGATTCCCCCAATGTACTATCAAAGACTTCTTTCATTTGACTTGGCGTCAAATCTTTTTGACAAAATATTTAATCACGGCTCTGATTTCAGTTTTCTCCATTTTTTTAAATACAAGCAGAGTCATTCACACAAAAAATCGTAGAAAAATAATTGTGCGACCAACTACAACGAAACTTGACACACAAGACACAACTATCTTAAATATTAAGCTTTTGAAGGAATATAAATTTATTTCCATATTTTCACTCAATCTAGGTTAGGCCGAGAACTTTTCAAACAGCCCTCGTAAGTGTTCCAGATAAGTGATTTTCTTCATTTTTCTGTGCAGCAGAAGATGGACTGCTTTTTCTTCTTACTTTTGCATCAAAGAAGATCAGATAGTCGATGAATGGAATAAATTAAAAAAATGTAACGTGTATGGTGAATTCCATTGCCTTTGTAATTAACTCAATTTATTTGAAGACCGTTTCTTCAATTATTTTCGTATATCTCGAGTTCAGTGTTAAAACCTTTGTTGCATACATTTTTCTTTCGGTTCAAGGGGATTGAAATTTGTTACACGGGGGTTTTTGGGATTGCTCATGACTAACGCTCCCATCTATCCTGTATTTCGCAGGATTATCCTGTTTTTTTCATACAAAATTCTGCCTCCTGTATTTTCCTGTGAAAATCCTGTAAAACGTTATATCAAAAACTAATTTATACCCTGAACTCTTCCAATGCAAAATTCACAGAGGCCCCTATTGTGAGTGTCGATCAACGATCGTCACGACAATCGTCGATTGTGTCGATTAATTTTGGCTTTGCTATTGTGTAACTCAATCGACGGAAGAATAGATTATTGTGAATAAAAATGTGAATATTGTGAATACATCATACTTTTGACAGTTGCTTGGCTATTGTGTTCATAATTATTTATTTTTGTTAGAAGTAATTTAATAAAAGAGTTCAATTAAATTGTGGTTTTGTGATGGACGAGGAATAAGGGAGTGCACCATATTATGGCGAAGAATTTTCTGGAAACGAAGAAGCGATAGAAATCTGGAATAATATTCCCAAATTATAATTTATGGAATAAAGCAAAAACAAAATAATTAAAATTGCAACTTATTTAATTTTATTTCATCATATTGTGGTATTAAACTGAGTAGAATAAGCTGAATAAAAATTAATAATTATCTTTTTCCATCTGACCCAATACCCAAACATAATAGCGCTATTATTACGGATAGCCAAGCCGCAATTAAAGCCATATTTTCGGCAACCACCTCTTCGAAATTATTAGATCGCTGCCAGGAACAGCTCAGCCGCCTGTGCAACCAGGCTAGAGTCACGCTTCTCTGGGTTCCAGGACATAGCGCCATTGAGGGTAACGAGAGAGCCGACGAACTTGCCAGGCGAGGATCAGCCCTTAACAGCTCACTAGCGGAAAACGTTCATATTCCTATAGGTGCTGTTAAGGGCAATATACACTCACACTTCTTAAAATTAGCTGGTCTCAGGTGGACCAGTCTGACAAACTGTGTCATATCCAGAAAGTTATGGCCAAATTACAACAGGTCTAAAACAAACGAACTGCTACTAAGAACACGCGTAGACATCGCTAGAGTAGTGGCAGTCAGTACAGGACACCGGCCAATAGGAGACCATGCAGCCAAACTAGCGATCCCTCACAACAGTTTCTGTCGTAGCTGCAAAAATGAAAATGAAAAAGAATTTCTAATTCACTTTCTGTGCAAATGTCCGGCTCTGGCGAGAGTCAGGCAACGCACACTAGGCAAGCTATTCTTCGATGACCTCAAAGATATATCTGGGAAAAGTATTGGAGAGCTGATCCTCTTCCTAAATTCCACAGGATGGATATAAATATCACAACTCTACTTTCAAATAAACGGGTCACCTGAGGTTGTGGTCTCAAAACGGCGCCCCACGCGCTATTTGGGTTTCCCTCCATCGAAACCACCACTTCTACCTACCTACCTACCTTTTCCATCGGCCATCTGCTTGGGGTTTTGCACAAACTCCCTTCTCGATATCAGGATTTGTTTCCATAAATAATACCAGCTCCAATTAATTTTTCTTTGTAGCCTGCTTCGCACTGCATTAGAATTAATAATTAAGTGTTTTTGACATATCGTTTTTATTAAAACTACTATCATTTCATACGCACAAAACTCTTTCACATTTCTGCAAAAAAAGCATCGACCACAAATTCGTGATCGATTACCAGTGACTGTCAAATCGACAACTACAATACCGAATTCTGCAATCGACGATCGATGATCGTTAGTTGTCGATTATCGATCGTCGATCGACACTCACAATAGGGGCCAGAATTCGGAATTATTCTGTGTGCTATTCATTAACTTCACCATTGCACTTCAAAATACTCACCACACTAACTTTGCCGTTGTGTGTGTGTCTTCTCTGCGCCACACTGCTTCAGTCGAACAAGTTTTCGCGGCAATAAACAAAACATGGACCGAAGAAAAAAAGCCGACTAAAGGTAGAAACTCTCAAAGCCAATCTTACGCTCAAAACCAATATCAAAATTCCATGCCTGGAATTTCACAAATTCATTAAATCGACTGCAGATATGCTTCGCACAATTGCATCGAATGAAAAATATAATGTACGGATAAGTGAAAGCACCGAACAGATCGATAACGACTCAGATGACGACAGTTTGAATTTGGACTCAAAATTTGACAGTTGACATTTATTTGGATCCAATGTTAATTTTTTTATTTTTCTTTTTTTTTGCAATAAATAAAAAATATGCGGAAAATTTTGGAAATCTCTAAGAAAAAACGGTAAAGTCCCAAAATTTTGCTCTTTTTCCCCGTTTTTTTGTTAAAAGGAAAAATCCCGTAAGACTCCTGTTCTGAACAAAAGAAATCCTGTAAAATGGTTAAGTTTGGTCATTTTTTCCTGTATTTTATCCTGAGCTCAGAATTCCAAAATTAAAAATGGCCATCATGAAAAGTTATGTATATACATAGTAACATCGTTTTTCGAGTTTGGACCGCCATATTGGATTGGCTATCGTGATTTTATAATATCGGGTTATGGATTGGTAATCAGCGACTCTAAAAACTCCCAGATATACATTTTCATGATATTTCCATAAATTTTCGAATTTGGATCCGCCATTTTGAGTCCGCCATCTTGAATTTTGAAATTCTGATGACGGATCTCCGCAAAACCCTACGAAAGCGACTTTCATCCAAAAAGTTCAAAAAGTTTCTGAGATAATGAATTCTTTCTGGAAAAACGTCTATTTTTCAACATTTGTTTATTTGTATAAAAAAATTCACTGATTATTTCGAACTAGCACATCAATTCTTATTGTTGAATATATAACTGATGCGAAAACACAAAATCCGCTCGAAAATACAGCGAAAACTACCCGAAATATTCAGGAAAAGGTGATAAAAAAAGTTGGGACAGCAGTTCCACCGTGCAGCAAAGGGCTAAGACGATACATGAACTTATCGCAACGAACATCTTCAAAGAACTGGAGCAAGCCAAAACCTGTTTGGTTCAGAATGGTACTCACTCCAAGTTTTCAATTTTTTTCTTAAAAAAATGAAATAGCACTTGGACGCACCAAATCGCTATCAATGTCTCCACCTCATCAGACATTTTTGCTGCTTGTCCGTCGAGTTCTTTGTAAAAAAAACTAAAATTTTGACAGTTCGGAAGACTGAAGTCAGAATTTTTGAAGTTCATGCTGTCGATGCTGAAGTACAGTTCGTACACTTTGGAAAATAAATTAAACATTTGATATCTGACAATCTAAGATGCAGCAACAATAGATAGCTTAAAAAGGATAAGCCTTGTTCGATGCAACATGGACTTACCCGTCAAGACCCCGACCCATGGAATCCGTTGATGCGTTGCTGCATTGTTTTTACCTGGCAACTAAAGAGATTACACGCATTTTTTTGAAAGGTGGTCCATGACCAACGGACATACATATATATGTACATATGTTTGAAATTCGACGCATAAAGTAGGTTTACTTTCTACTTTTTGAGTCTGTTGATCCGTTGGCAGTTCACACATTCAAAAATTGAGAGTAAGCACATTCATTGGTGGAATCATTGTGAGAGAGTTGAGAAACTGTCATTGCCGTTGAAATTTCAAAATGTATTTAAATAAATTATTCTGCGATTCTGTCATCTCTCAACGTATGGTAGGAATGTGACGGCTCTTTCTGGCAATACGTCAACGTCAACGCCAACAGTCAACGGAATGACGTGGGTCGGGGCTTTCATTGATATGACGTAACGCAACTACATGAAAAATATTCCCTCATCACTCTTTTCAAAAGTCAAAAACATGATATTTTTGTGTTTTTAATTTTACCAACGAAATTTATTGGGCGTTTTCTCCAATTTTCGAGCGTAATTTACTCCAGTCTTACGATTTTATATCCGTTCTATAGAATTTCGTGGATCATTAATTTTTTTCCTTTAATCCAATTGGTTGAAGTTAACAAAACAAACATAACTAATATTCCATTGCGTTGAAATGAAAGCAAAAAATCATTTAAATTTTCACATTTTACACACTTTTATGTGTACACTCCAACAACACGTACTCATGTATGTATGTATGTTTGTAGATATTTCAATTTAATTTAATCAGCACTTTGTGGCAGTCGGGTGGTAAGGCCCTGAAGGGGGCGAACCATCCCACATTACATTTTATATACATACCTTCATCCTTGTGTGACATGTTCGACTGCCGCTACTGCCGATGGTAATTTTTATACATAATTCCATTTGTTGTTCTGTTATTGTCCAATTTTTTTTCTTTTGCCTTTCTCCCGACACGCTTATTTCCGTAACATCCCCAACCTACCGCACCCCACACTCGGCCCGCCTCTATGGAGGGCTGCTACATCCTTATCAGCGGATGTACGAGTATCCATGTTTTTGTGGCGCCATTTAAATGACTTTTTGTAACAATTTCGGTCGAAAACTACAAGTTGGAACAATTCATTCGTTTATATGTATTCTATTTCAATTGGACATGTGCTTGTATATGTGTGTATCTATTCGACATTCCTTGGAATGGACTATTTTGGCGGAAACTTTCTAGGCGACAACAACAACGGCCAGCAAATTGTAAAAGTAAGAACAAAACACAAAGAACGACAACATCAAGTTTTACGCTATAAATTGTTGATACGACAACTCTACGACTTATACACCATTTGCGCTATAAATTCACCAAATAAATATATTTTTGTTCTATGAGATACTTTTATACTCGTACACGTACAATTCACAATAAGGTCTGCCAAAGTGCCGGGTGCGGTTTTAAGAATGAAAACAAAAATCTAAAAAGATAAAAAGAAAGCAAAAAAAAATAAAAATATGTATTTAATATCCAAGGACGAACAAGGAGAATCATTATATTGTCAGGGAATTAATCTGTTGCCGTAGTGTCTCTGTGTCCTCGGCTGTGTGACGGGCGCTCTAATAAATCTTCGGGGGTCGGTTGGCAATAATCGACATAATTAATGGGCTCATTGATTGGATTAATTTCCTCGGAAGTGTACTGCCGTACCGGTACGCACATACATAAGTGGTGTGTGATTATCTATAAGGAAATGTGACATACCAATCCGAAATTAATTTGTTGCACTCAAGTAATTAATTAGTGCGACAGTGGTGTATCGGTAGGTAAGCTAAAACATATTCAAATCTATGTATGTACATTTATGCAGAAGATAATAAGTATCTCATATCTGATGTTCAATTGAATTGTATTTACAGTCAGTCGAAAAATAGGACAACATTATTTTTTGTTCTTAAATTATATACAGTAAAACCCGGTTAAGAACCACCCTCTTAAGTGCAAGACCCGCATAGCATCCTCGGTTTTTTGAAACTCTAAATTTATACAGTAATATTCTTGTTAAAATCCCCCTTTAAATGCGTATCACTTAACTACATTTCCCTTTTAAGTACTCAAAGTTTCCCTTTCTTTCGTCATAATGTATTGTACATGAAATATTCCATTTTTAAATATCCTTTTTAACAAAGCACTAGAATCGAAACAAAACAAAAGATAATAAACTTAATCTGGTACATAATATGGTTAGTTTCAGTACTCTAGTAAGACTTTGATGTCTTCTTTTGGCTGTCACTTTTCGATTGTTGGTTGTGAAGATTTCTCACCTTTTCGCGTATATATCTTGTTCGTGGATAAGTACCTCTGAGCAGCTAAGCGGGTTTTCGTTAGGGTAGGCTGGGGCACTTTCGACGGTGGGGCACATTTGACTTTTACAATGGTTAAAAGATAGTAAATTTTTGAATAAAAATTTTGATGGCATTGTTGGTCATACTGTTCTCTCCTATCACATACGAATTTTCGATGTTCTCTTTCAACAGTTGTGGTGTCTAGACCGGTTTTTTTTTTAAATATTTAAGTGATTTTGTGTAACTTTACTTGGGCACGAGGTAAGCGATATTTAACTTTTTGATAACAGAATTTTATGGATGTCCAATTCAAGTTTGAGTGTATATTATTAACTTAAGATTTTTATAACTTTTCATTGAGTTGTCTTTATAAGTTTCTTAAAAAATAATATTTTGTATAAAAACAAAGCAGTGCCCCATGCTTCGACGAAACTATGTGTGGCACCTACGACAAATGACAAAAGACGTTGACATGAGCAGTTACAACGTGCAATTATTTTTTTTTGTATTAGCTATATGAAATAAGAACACAAAGTAAAATAAAGAAAGAGGCATTGAAAGTTTTAAGTTAAAAGAAACGATTAGCTATTCGTATGAAAACTGAATGTGATTTTTAGTTTAATTTTAACATTAATTTCTGAAGTATTTTTTTCTTTAGGATTTTTTTAGGTTTTGTAGACATAATATTGATTTATTTAAATAAATAAAATAGTTCGCTATAAGTTTGCTCTTCCTTTTGTGTCATTTGAACTCGTGTCGAAAGTGCCCCACTAGAAAGACGAATGTACCCCACCCTTGGGACATTTTCGACTTTTGGAAGAAGTTTTTAAAAGTATTTTTTATAAACAATTAGGGTTGAGTAAGGTCTTTATGATTTACGTATTTCTTTAGTACGATTATCAAAGCTTCAAATTAAATAAAAACTTATACATAATATTCATTTTATAAAAAGTTATAGGAAAGCTACAGAAAATGTGTCGAATCTGCCCCACCCTACCCTACTACATATCCTGGATAAGTACCTCCAGAAATTGGATAATTATGCTAATGCACTTAACCGGGTTTTACTGTAACTTCGAAAATCAGAACCTCTCACAACTTGGACAGTCAATTTTCCGACAACCACTGTACTCAGACTTTCACTCTCAATTGGGACACTCGAGCAAAAAAATACGACAAATGGTTACGAGTGCTTCTAAATAATAAACTATCAGCTACATCGCGTTGAGTTCTAGGAATGTTCTCTGTTGCTCTCGATCCCTTTATATGAGTAGGATGGGTTTGCTTTATTGAAGTGTGTTCAGTAGGTATATGGGTACATATTTTTATTAAATTGAAGTACCTAATATGTATTGCCCAGAACATCAAAAAATAGAATTCCTGGTAATTGATGACGATGCTATTTTTTATAACATACATACATACTACACATATTCATGAAAACAAAAAATAACAAAACAAAAATATATTTGACTGTTACTTATTTTTTGGTAAAGATACATTTTATGACTTAATTTCAACCATCAGACAATTTTATTGTGTCTAAATTGCATACAATTTATATTTACTAATATACTCATAAAGGGGTGACTGTACATTGTACAATTGGGACTTATTTTCGGACAAATTAAACACACCTAAGTGAGCTGTCAAATTTGATTGACAACTGACGTGTTGAATTATTAGTTCCGTTCGCATAGTTTTTGTATCAAATATGTGCTTTCTATCAAATTTCGATTAGCGGGAGTTAAATTCTCTCAGAGGTAGACAAATTATGAAAAAGTGTATGTGATTTGACAGATTTGACAGAAATAAATTCCTTGTGCTAAAATTTGCCAAATAAATTTCTTGGCCTAAAACTCTCAGCATGGGGAAATTTCTTACTCTCTTGTTAGCTCTCTCTTCTGCGAAAAACTACGAAAAATCTTCGTCGAACAGGATTTGACTGATTTTCGTAGTTTTTCGCAGTTTTGGACAGCTACGAGAACAGAACTGTTATGAGGTAAAGCTGAGATGGCTTATAAAATCCACGAAACTCTGACTGCATATTCCCAAGCGTCGTTCGAATTCAAAAAGTGCTGTTTTTTTTTTTTTTGAAAAAGTGTAACAACAATTTTAGTAGTAAAATCTGTGCTCTTGGGGATAGTTGGTAGTGTGACGACATTGAAGAGAAGAATGCTCCTATTCACATAGGACTCGGTTTAAGCTCGTTGTGCTCTCCCTCTGTGGACTACGTGGGAAAGACATTGGTAAGGAATTATGTGGGTGAGGGGTTGATCGGGTCTAGTGATTCGATAAAGGCTCTGTGTTTCAGGTAAAGTCCAGAATGTTCTTATTAAACCGAGTAACCTAAATGAGCTCAGACCAGGCAAACCTGTCCTTCTTGGTACTTGAAGCAATCACAAAGAAAGTGACGAATGCATTCCTCATCTTCCTCGCAGCACGGATAGGTATTCGACGGCACTAGTCACAGTCTACAGGCATTTTGTTGTAAGTTTGAATCATCAAATTTAGTTGGGTTCTGCCAAGGTTGAATACCTTTCTTGCCAGGTGAAAACTGTGGTACTCTGGCTTTGGCCTTTTTCACGTTTGAATTTGATTCCACATTAACCTGTGGTGTTTTGTAAAAGATAGGCCATAAGCGGTTTTCACTGATTGTGTAGCCATTACCCATAGTGGTAACCGTGAAGGTATTCACATCTTACATTCTCAATGTTACCAGTTCATCTGCTTTTTCGTTCCCTGGTACATCAGATAACCTACTCTGGGTTTAGAATGAAAGACCGATGGGTAAGGGGGTGGGACTGTGGTCCATATACCTACCCCCGATTCACCGTTGATGTATGATCTATCCGCATTCAACTCTATACACCCACCAGTGGCAATAGCAGTGCCATATTGCTACTGAGCACGGACGCAAAACCAGATTTAACAGGAAATATCGCAGTGAAGTTCTTTATTTAAGAGACAACTCGCATAGTCAACAAGTCCAGAAGCCTGAGAATCGTCTTTCCAGGTAGTCCTGTGCCCCGTCAACGACCGGACATTAAAGTGTCCCAGGGTCTGCAGTATATTGCAGATAATCTTGCTACTCTCTCAACCTCGGGTTCAATAGGAGCGATGTTAAGGATTCATGACTGCCGGGGTTTGCTGTTTTCTAATCCAGTGATCCCTGCACAGGCCATACGTTGGGTACCTGGCCGAGCATATAAACATTCCGTAGAGTAAAGATTTAGATTTGAACCCCATACCTTGTCAAAAGTCCTCCGGCAATTCCAGTATTTTTGTCACAGGCAACGAAAATGTGTGGAATACGACTCAGACTATAACAACGTGTGCAGAAAATTAGACAATTGCCCAAAGATTAAGTAAAAAATTCCTCTAAGCAAGGCATATGCGGATTCCATTACATACAGCCTTGGCAAAATGTATTAGGCACCCTATAAAATTCTTAATATCTTCGAACAACAGAAGTTTAAATGAAATGAAAATAAGCAGATAGGATAAATGAATAGTTTTATTAAGGATAACTAGTATTTAGTCACGCCGCCTTTAGCCTTTATGTCTGTTTGGTTTGCGTTTCGTGATCCAAATGGGACATCTGTCAAATAGTAAATAATTGAAAAAGTGGGGGAAAATCCTCTCAGAAACTTCTAATTACACAAACAAAAATGAAGATTGACATTTCATGAATTGTCAGATGGCTGTTTGATAGATGTCCCGGGGTGACTACATGGATGTGGTGTAGCACGATTTCGTAGTAGGGAACATTTTTGACACTCTCATTTGGCTCTCTATTCTCTGGATTTTTGACAGATTCAGTAAATTTACGTAAATTTACTGCACACCAAACAGACCTTTTATGACTGCAGCGACTTTCTTGGGCATAGTGCTGACTAGCTTGCGACACTCTTCCGAAGAAATATCACTCCACTCTTGCTGTAACACATTTTTAAGTGCTCTTGGATCGTGCGCTTGAGAATACCCCATGAATGTTCTATAAGGTTGAGATCCGGGGACAGTGCAGGCCACTCGAGCAGGTCTGTGTTATTGTCTTCAAACCACCTCATAGTTTGGGCTGATTTGTGGCAGGGTGCATTGTGGACATTTTTTATGTTGGTGTCACCGAAAATGTTGGAAAAGGAAAGTTGAAGTACATACATATTTATGTACTTGCCGGAGTCCATCCGACCATCACACACATGCATTTCACCCAAACCGCTGGCAGCCATGCATCCCCAAATCATAATACTGCCTCCACCGTGCTTTACAGTCGGTACCACGCATTCTGAATTGTGCTCTTCTCCAACCCTTCGCTTCGCCTCAAAAAGTCACACCAGGGGTGCCAAATATCTGAAAAATGATAAAAGAAATGGTATTCAAAAAAGATAAATTTATCTAGGGATCACCAAAATTAGTTGCATTTTTTGGTATTTAAATTGAAATTAATCCATAAATGAAACTTACCTCAAAGTTAGATTCATCTGATCACAATATTTTTGACCAATTTTCTTCAGTGAAATACACTTGTTTTTTCGCCCACTCCAGGCGTGCTTTCTTGTTTTTCCCGAGAGCCACGGCTTCTTCCTTGCTTTGCATCCTCTAAGTCTTCATCTTGGGGTTCTTGAAGTAATTCTTATTCCCCGATCCTTCGACAGCTCAGAAGCAAGCTCAGAAGAGGTTTTCTTTTGATTTTTAAGCGAAGATCGTGTTAAAAATCGGTCCTCCCGAGGCCTGGTAGTCCTTTTTTTCCCGAATTTTTCGCGATTTACATGCGAACCAGTCTGGCTGTACGTCTTAATTGCATTTTGCACTGCACAACATGAACATTTGACTTCTTTTGCTATTTGAGTTTGATTATTGCCTTCATCAAAAAACAACTGTATTTTTACACGTTCTCCCAGACTAAGTTCACTAGTTTTTTGGCATTTTACAATAAAAATTAATAAATTTCACTATTTTGAACAAAAAAGGCAAATTGGTCGCATCTGTCGATTTCGAGCAATGATCGCACACTGATCATACACCGCATAAAAAAGCGCATAAAACTGCAATCATACAAGTACATTGGTGCATTTTTTTTAAATAAAAAAGTCGTTCACAGTCTCATAAAATGATGCCATAATTCAAGGGAATTACTTGCGAAAAAGGATTTGGCAGCAAATAAAAAAAAGAAAGGGGTGCCTAATACATTTGGCCAAGGCTGTATATACATATTTGGTAGAAAAAAAAGAGTTTGTCCTACAGTCGCAGATGATTTATTTTGTCATACGAGGTTCTCAGAAATTTTCTGGACGACAAGTGTCGTTGATATATGTACTTCTACTTTGCCATCTGCACCAACATTCCATTCATTATAAGATACATAATACTATCGTTTTGGAACTTTCTGCATCACACATCATTCCAAAGATATGAGTCCAGTCTTTTTAAATAGAAGCAAGTCCAAGGGATACAAAAATCTTCAAAAAAAAAAACAACTTTCAAAATAAAATTGAAACGCTCTCATGTGTTTTAATTTCCCAGCTGATGATTGGTTATTGAGAGCACAATGACTGACTGCCCCGGAAGGAGGAGTATTCACAAAACACATCCATTATACCATCGCCATCGAAAAAAATAAAAATAAAGAATAATAAAAGAATAAATTATTAAAAGGACACTTATGGCTGTGCATCGTGAAAGTGTTAAAAAGCAACTCTTTTGTTATGAGCGCAGCATAGAAACTTGAAAAACTATTTTTCCCATCGCGTTTGTATCCCCAACAACCCCAACCCAATCCCATTTCCCTTCGGACAATTGACAACTACTTTCCATTAATAATTTTCCTTCGATCATATATCATTGCTTTTCCTATAGTGGTGAGAAGGATAATGGAGAGAAAGACCATCATAAGAGTATACTCGATTGAAAGCTGAAAAAAGGGTTTTCCCCTTTTTTTTCGTCTTTTTCAACGAACGAGAAAGAATAATACAGAGCTTCACTCGTGGATACCCCAAACCCCGATTTAATGACAAAATCTATTCAATATCGTGTCCTTTTAATAAAGCTCCTTTATTCTCGCTTTTTGCTCGCTTTCGCCTCACCCTATTCGTCATCTTAGTTCTTTCTTTTTGCTTACAACACACACACAAACACACCTACTAACTGTCATTGTGTGGTTGGCTAATGAAGAGCCGCAAAACATATTGAAGAATGGCTATTTTAAGCAAATCACTTTATGCACGACACACTCCTGTGCGGGGTCCTTTTATGCGTAGCTGTGGCATATGAAAGGGATACACACGTGAGGAGTTGATTACTACTTCATTCGGACTTGACGTTGATCGATTACGAATCAGGCGTACTCAATGCAAATGATCTTCTCTGGGGATTCTGTTGGTCTTCTACATTGAAGATTTAATGATTTTATTTTCCACAGGAACTAGATATTATACGTAACGGCATCGATATACCATATACCATGTAGATTGACATGAAATTGAAAAGGTCCTTCGCATCGATCTCATTTAAGTATAAGAAAAGTTGAGAGCTGCCAAGTGTATTCTTTTGCGTTTGTGCTTGTGTTTTACCGTTACGTCTGTCATATATCGAAATGAAATAGCAACATCGTCGTGACAATTGCATTTCTAGATAAAAAAAAGCACCAATTTAGCTGTGAGCTGCATCTTTACGTTACGTAACGTATCATAGTCCACAGTCGAATGCAGTACAGTTATGTTTCGCTAATCCGAATTGATTATTGCAAGGGGGTATTCGGATTATCGAATTATACGGATTGGGGAGTACATAGTATGTACTTAGAAAAAAAAGCTCTTCTTTTTTTAAAGAAAACAAATCATATTTATTATTCCTTTACATACAAAAATTAAATTAAATTAATTTGTTACCAATTTTTCCACAAAAACTAAAAGAGCAATCTGTTGGAATAGAAACTCAGGCGCACATGTGTTTAACCAACGAGAAGAGATAGATACTGCACGTATGAACATGTTCAGATGTATTTTGCATGTCCAGTATGCATATAGAAAGAGTAATGTGACAAAATAACTGTAAAATACATCTGTATTCTTAGATAATTTTTGTAGAATTCGGATTGTAGAATACAAAAATTGAGAAGGTTCGGACTGTAGAATACAAAATGGGAGAAAAAGGTCATTCGGATTAGCGTGGTATTCGGATTAAAGGTGATTCGGATTAGCGAGACTTTACTGTATTTTGATGGGCTTAAGCGCCAATTTATTGTTACGAGTATACTGACTCAAAAGTATGATTTTCATTGGCGCTTATGTTTTGTTTTGGTTTCGGGCTGTGGATGTCAGTCAGTGCATCATCAATCATTGGCCTCATCCGAGACCTATCTCCGGCCTCACACTTAAGATAACTCGAGCGACATATTCTCAATTTCTACGTTTGACATTTGGTTATTTTGACAGTAAAAAACTGTGAAGTAAAATATTATCCACTGCTCTTTCCAAGTCCGTTGTGAGTGTCTAAAAACATTACTTTTTTGCGGCATGTACATTGTACATGTTTGACAGCTGGAAAGCAATGATCTGACAGATCGTTACGCTGACAGTTAGCAATGATGACACGTGCGGTGGAATACACTCATTCTTTCTACGATTAACTCTGATAGAAATGTTTAGTTTTAACAACAACAAAATATAACGGTGAGCAGTCGTAGAGGGCGTAATCTTAATAGCTTTATATATAAAAACGAGCTGTTCGTTTGATACCTCAAAACTCATAAACTAACCATCCGATTCAGCTGAAACTTACACTATATACCTTTTCTGATGTTTGAAGTGTTCGTACATCAACAAATTTCAAGTTTTCCGGTAGATGGCGCTGGAACTCAAACATTTTTAAACTCACCGTACGATTGAGCTGAAACTTACAGAATATATTTGTTATAAAGTGAGAAATATTTTTACAAAAGTTAAAAAGTTAAAAGTTTAAAAGTCAAAAGTTTTCAAGTATTCCGATAGAAGGCCATGAAAACCAAAATCGCAAAATTATTACTACAGCAATGCACGGTGACAACTAATAGCTAACTTTTGATTTACGTGCGCTTCTCGCTTCATAACAAATATACAGTACACTCGCGGTAGAGTGAACATCGGTTGAGTAAACAATCCAATAGAGTGAACACACAAAATTTTATACAGACTACTCTATGGAGTGAACAACGAAACCCTCTTTAGAGTGAACACATATTTTTAACACAGTTAAATACGAATAAACGAGCTGCAAAGATGCACAATCTTTCAAGGAAATTTACCGTTGGGCTTACGTCCGTTCGCATACCCTCCCAAAACAACGAAAATCCACGACAAATAACGAAAAACAACGAAAACCCGTTCGCGTACGCAAAAATTTCGTAGTTTTTCGTTGAAGTTTCTCTTGAAATCATAAGCATTCAACGGTTGATTTAAATTTAAGGAAAAAACAAACATACCTATAACATATAACATAAATATATATCTACAAACATTGAGTTAAATTTTATTGACCATTCATGATTTAGTATAAATCAAAAATTGTCCATGAGTTTTGCTTTTTTCCATCTTTTGACAAAATTAATGAAAACAATATGAAATAATAAAAAAAAAACTATTCACAGTATGCACTTGTTGAGTACCTGTACTTTATTAGTTCACTCTACCGCGATTGTACTGTATTGTCTAAGTTTCAGATCAATTTTTTTTAAATTTTTGAGTTTTTAGGATATTCTTGTTTGGATAGTTTTTTTTTTAATCTAAATAGAGTTGTCGGCATTTAATTCTCCAGCAGAGTCATTACTATTCACAAAAAGTCACCCGAAAAAATGTCATTACATTTATGACATAAACACTGATTGGCAACACTGGCGCCAAAGTGAGAAGTTTAACTGCGATTTATTTCTCGTAAAAATATTAAAATAAAATTAATAATAATAATTTTAAACTCTTAATAAAGTGATTGAGAACTCTTTTTGACCGTTGCAAAGCACCTTATATTGGAAAATTCAGGCAAGTTTATTTAATTCCTGTAAAAATTGGGAAAGGTACTTACTCGTCCATAGAACAAAGGAATTGAACTGTCATATGAATAGTTGGGAATGAATAAAAGATCTGCAAGCGAATCACCGGAAAACATGACTCCTAATCACAAAAAAGGTAAAAGTGCATCGAGCAAATTTTCTGAACTGACAGTGGAAGACCTGGAACGAATCTTCGATGTGAAGCAAAAACATCTGGCTACTAAGACTGACATCGAAGAAGTACGGCTGGACATTCATACGCTGAAAAAGGAAAATGATGATTTGAAGTCGCATGTCCAAACACTTCAATCCAAGGTTGATTTTCTAGAGAAGCAGATAGAAAATATGCAGAAAAGCCACACAGAGAAAAATCTTATCTTTCGAGTGGAAGCTAACACCCTAATTGACCAAAAGCAACAAGTGGCTGAGCTGTGCATGCAACTGTCAAGCGATAAAAGCATTGTAAGTCAAAATGAAATAAAAGAGTTTAGATCCTGGTCACCTAAACACAAAAACTTTATTGTGAAGTTCCAAAGTAAAGATGATATGTACGCAGTGCTAAAGAATACAGGAAAACTTAAAAATACAAGCATTTCAATTCAAAAGGACTACCCGCCGAGTATAAGAAAAAGAAGAGCTCAACTTCTGCACGTCCGAAAGCTTATAAAGCAAATGTGTAAGAAAACGAAAGTAACACTGAAAGGCGAAAAACTGGTTGTTGATCAATCTGAGTTTATTTGGCACGACACGGAGGGATTGAAATATGGAGAATTAAACGGCTATGAAAAACTTTGTGAAATGTTGAATCTCGATGGAAATTATTTCAATAGTGGGCTTTGTTTACATTCGGGAGACGATAAAAACGACACAACTTTGACAGCTGCAAATTCCGGCGAAATTAGGAAGTGTTCAGAAAATGTCTCATCTGTGGGCGAAAAACCTTCCTCCTCAAAACAATAGCACAGGGATAATACTGAGGCTAAATGCAATAAAAGGAATTTATGTAATTTGTCTAATATGGTGGCGTATAATATTGGTGGTCTAAGTAACAAAATAATGTATCCAGGTTTTTTAAATTATCTTAATCGTTTTGATTTGGTTTTCCTGTTTGAAACACATACTGTGGAAGATAAATGTAAAAATTTTGAAAAGCTGTTCGGCGAGTATAATTGTAATTGGATTCCGGCGAAGAAAACGGCGATTAAGGGAAGAGCAAGTGGTGGTTCTCTGGTGGCAGTAAGGAAGGGGTTGGTTTGGGTCGATGAAATACTTATAACGAATGAAATCTTAAAGATAAGTGTAAAATTGAATAATAAAAAGTATTACATTTTTCCCATATATATAAACTGCAACAAATGGCTTCATGATTTCAATAAACTCTATGACTCCATATGCTCAGTAAATTCACACGATGTAATGGTAATAGGAGATCTAAATGCTAGAACGGCTGATAAAGAACCTGCATGCAATGTAGGAACGCAAACAAGGGTATCAAAAGACATGAAATTCAATGCAGAAGGGAAGAAATTAATTGATCTTTGTAATGACTTCGGCTTAAGCATCCTTAACGGCAGTATAGTAGGAGATAAATATGGCGAACTAACATTTATAAGTAATCACGGCAGCTCTACAATAGATTACTGTCTTGTCGGTGGAGGCTGGCACTCCAATGTTAAAGACTTTTTAGTGGGAGACGCAATTTTTTCTGATCATCTTCCGATTGAAATTACAATTGGCTTTGATGGTCCTAGGAACTCTCCCGCGCCTGTAATGGAAGCTAGGGCTTTAAAATGGAAAAAACAAAGAAAAATGGAGTTTCAAAGAAAAATGGATTATATTTTGCTGTCAAAAAGCGACACGGTACACTCGAAGTTCCTACCACTGCTTGAGTTAGAGTGCATAATTAGGGAAGCAGCAACGACTATGCCCCATACACCGACGCTGAATAGAAAGTGTGAATGGTTTGACTATACCTGTGAAAGACTTCGCAAAAAATCCCTGGCTTTGCTTAACCTGAGTAGGAAAACAAATGTAAATAGTCTGAAAAGCGAATATGCGGAAGCTGTTAAGCAATACAAATACACCTGTAGGCAGAAGAAGGCGATGTATGAAGAAGGTCTGGCGAAATCTCTAAGCCGATGCCGGGACTCGGCAGAGTTCTGGAAAATTACACGGAAATTGAACGGAAATGACCTACGAAAGGAAGCTGCCAAAATAGACGTGGAATCATTACGCCTTCACTTTGCTTCTCTTCTTGGTCCGATAAATGAGGAAAAGGTTTGGAATTATGCAAAGCCGGACATTCGTCATAAAGATTTGGATGCAGAAATTACGGCGAGGGAAGTAGAAGTGGTTTTGGATTCACTGAAAGATGGTAAAGCAGCGGGGTCTAACGGTATTCCAATGGAATTTTTGAAGTACAATTCCCCGATCTTTAAGGAAAAACTAGCCGTCGCACTCAATACTATTTTTAAATTTGGCATACCCCCCGACAGCTTTTATGATGCACTTATATGGCCCATCTACAAGAAAGGGGATCCAGAAGATCCTAACAATTATAGAGGAATTTCGTTCTTGAATTCCACTCTTAAAATATATACGTCACTGCTATTTAAAAGACTAAATGCTTGGGTGCAAGCTAACCGTAAGCTGAGTGAATTTCAGTCTGGTTTCAGAAAGGGATATTCAACGATAGACAACATTTTTGTCTTAGGAAGTCTAGCACGAGCTCGGCTCTTACAAAAAAAAACACTATATGCCTTTTTTGTTGATTTCAAAGCGGCCTTTGACACAATAGATAGAAATGCATTATTCTACAAGCTTCACAACCTAGGTGTGTCATCCAAATTTTGCAAAGCTATTGAGAAACTTTACCAGCAAACGACAGCAAATATTTACAATGGTAGCAGAATTTCAGGATCTTTCGAAATTAACCGCGGGGTACGTCAAGGTTGTAACCTCAGCCCTTTATTATTTGCCCTCTTCCTCGACGACCTAGTTGAATTTCTTCCGTGTGGAGTGGAGTTGGGATCAATAAAAATAAAGTTGATAATGTATGCGGATGATATAGTTATTCTTGCAAATTCGCCACATTCCTTGCAGTTAATGATTAACAAACTCTCGGAATTCTGCAAGTTGTGGAGTCTTGAGGTCAACACGACCAAATCAAAAATTATGGTTTTTAAAAATGGCTCAGGAAAGTTGGCGAAAAATGAAACTTGGAAATATAATGGGAGGGCCCTTGACATTGTTAAAGAATATATGTATCTGGGAATGGCATTAACGTTTAATATGCAAATGGATAAGCATCTTAATAGCAAACGCGACAAAGCAAAATCTGCAATTTGCGCCAATTGGAATCGTATTTTCAACAATAAGTATATATCGGTAAAAGCCAAGTATAGTGTTTTCAATGCTACGGCACAGGCTATCCTGTTTTATGGGGCACAGTTCTGGGGCACAAAGAAATACGACGAAGTGGAAAGTTTGCTTCGAGTCTATTTAAGAAAAACCTTTCGTCTACCCATAAATACGCCAAAATATATGTACTATTTGGAAACGGGTCTACCAACGCTATTTATCTCAACCTTAAGATTGAATGCAGACTACTTGATAAGGGTTATGGGCATGAATAACTCCAGACTGCCGAAGCAAGTTCTGCTATACGCTTTGCAATACAAGTGCCTTTTTGTCAAAGAGTGGTTTGAGATTGCAGCAGACTGTGGCATTACGTTAAACCTAACTGCTGGGAATTCCGGCCAATGGAAAAAAATCTTGTATGAGATAATAAAAACAACGGATGAGAACGAGAGGTACGCTTTCATAGAAAGTGCAAAGTCTTCGTCTGAACGTAAATATTATTCGAAAGTTAATTATAACCTTAATGACCGAAATTACTTCAAAAGCGAGTTCACTAGTTATGCCATTGGTATAATTTTCAAAGTTAGGGGTGAACTATTAAACCTCAATTTTAAGCCACACTTTAATGAGGAAACAAGTAACTGCGCGCTGTGCAATATGCAGGTGAAGGAAGACATTAAACACTTTCTGGCAATTTGTCCGATCTTGAAGGAGGTAAGGAGAGCATTCTTTGGAAAAAATCAGTTACAAGATGAGGAGTTTCTGAATCATTTGAATGGAGCCAATTGGGCAGTGATGTCGCAGTACGGCTTAGAAGCATTAGCGTACAGGGCGAAAATTATCAGTCAACGTTTTTAAATTCCTTTTTGTTGTTAATTTCTTTTGTTTTAGCTAAACTAAAAGCCCAGTTCTATTTAATTAAACCCGAACTTTTTCTTTTTGCTGTTAAAAAAAAAAAAAAAAAAAAAAAAAAAAAAAAAAAAAGTAGCTTCATTTTTCGTTTTAACTAAACTAAAAGTCCTTGTATTTGAATTGAAAAAAAAAAAAAAAAATTTAAATTTACATAAATTTGAATTACAATTATGTACATAATACATTCCAATAGTTAAACCAATATTTATTTGTAAAACCAAATTTCAATTGTTGCCACAGGCAGACGACATATATGTCATGCCTTATCTTATTCAGTACATATCTATAAATAACCAAAATTGTTAAAAACTTTGATTTGAATAAACGATCTATCTATCTATCTATCTATCATAAACACTGTTTTCAATGGGTGTAGCGAAGCGCGCCGGGTAACCACTAGTGGTTAATAAAACTGACAGCTACAGTTTATTTTTTTTGTGTGTAAGGGGTACGCAGCTTATACACAAGGTCTGCCAGATTTTTTTAAGAGATGGTTGTTACATTTTGTAATGTTTTTTTGTAAGCATTTTAAGTGCTGCCAAATAACTCTTTTGGATGTCTTAAAAAAATACATCGAAAGTCTCCGATTGGCAACCCTTGCATCGTGCATCAGCTTACAAGTTCTGCTCCCCCACGGCTCCTCCCCCGTTAAACAAGGATGACAATAATTCATGAACGAAGATGGGTGGAAAAAAATCACTTTTTTCCTTCATTAATTTTCTGGTGTCTCATGTCAGCGCTGTCATCATTTAATCATTAGGGCTGAGATAAAGGACTCAACTGGGAATCCGAATAATATTCCATAATAACATTGTTATGACAATTTTTCACGGAGGTGGTGCCTGGTGCGCGGTGGTGGTGGTTGGTTGGTGGCTACCAGGAAAGAAAAATATAAATACCTGCAAGCCTACACGAGATGACGCGTTTGTTAGTCTCTTCTCTCATTTTTAATTTAAATTCAATTTTATGGTTGTCACCTTTTCTAGCGAAGGATTTTCTTCACCACTCTTGGCTTTTGCTCGTTTTTCTTTTGGGGATAATGTCCTGCTGCGATGTCTGTGGTGTCAACTGATTGGATTAATGATGAAGAAATCTTAAGCAAAGCAGCAAAAACAAAAGACAGCAACAACAACAGAATGAGCAGAGACACCGACAGCATCTTAATAATTAACGTTCAACAGGGATAATCACTTGAGGCAATATTGATTCAGGTTAGTCGCAGGGATTTTGTTTTTAGTTTGTCGGGTATACAAGAGAGCAACAGGATTTGTATCCTGTGAGGGGGCTGAGTCCTCAACAATTTGCATTTATTATCACACAGCGAGTGGGGTATACTGACATAGCAGAAGTACGTGTGTATAGCAACATCAGGACACAGCAGAGCCCACTGACAATGGGATTAAGGATTAATTTTGAGCAATAAATTATGCCATACCGTCGCGAATGGGGAATTCAATTATTTGATTTTGTCCTTTGGACAAGTTGTTGTTTGTTTTTTTTTTTTATATTCCAAAAGACTGAAGGATAACAAAAAGGATGAACAAATTTAGTAACAAAAATGCACATCCATTTAAAACAAACTGCGCGCTGATATCCTGACACCGAGAGCGGAGAATGACATTTATCAAACTCTGCATCGCGCGCGAGCTGTGCGTCCTCCTACCGCCCTCCCCACCCCACCCACGCCCACAGTTTGGGAGCTCTTTAGTTCAGATAAATCAAACAGGATAAACGATATGTCGCTTCATTTCTGAAAATGAAAAATGCTTTTATGATATCACACCCCTGAAGGATATTCGTTGGTTTTTTTTTGCATTTTTTTTTTTGTTATCTTTCCATTCTTTGTGTTCGTGCTTGGGATCCTTTGCAGCGCTATATGAAGGTGGTTGTATGCTACTCTGCTTTCGCATCTAATAGTGTCGCGCAACACTCTGTCTTCTTCGAGGATATGAGCGGCGAAGGACACGATGGGTAGACTGACTGAGGATACTGGCGCTGGCGCTGGCTGATCCTGTTGCTGGTGCGGATACTGCTGTCGGGTTCCATTCGGATTAAACATCCATCCTGGTGTTCTCTAATAAAGCGTGTGCCACTTTAACTGTGAGTTGCCATTCATCTTGGGACATTTGTTTCTCGCTTTGTGCTTGTCCTCTTCCAAAAAAAGCAAAAAAAAAAAATCCTACGTCGGTGGGGGTAGTGAGCAAAGTCCTTGTCTTCATTTCTATCAGGGTAGCTGTCCCACTCCACCGAATGTATCATCATTTGCTGAAATGTGCCCACGTGTACCACGTTCGCTGTTCTTTCTTTCATTTTGCATCTTTTGTCATCCTCCACGCTCCACCTCCATCCATGTCGTTTTTCCAGAAATTTATCAAAGACATACTTCAAAAATGAATCGTTTGACTGCGGTCGGGAGTGGTGGTGGCGGAGAGAGATAACGATCCCTTTTAGGCTACACACGCACTAGATAAAAGTCCGGAGTGTTAATTCCACCGGCAGGCGTTCCCTGTATTTTCTTCCTTCTTTTAAATGTCGCCGATTCCGATCTGGTGGCATATCAAACACTTTGTGGGACATGTTTGAAGTGATAAGGATATCACACTGATGGGTGGTGTGTCCTTTCCCTAATTCATATGCGGGGAGCATTCCGAAGGTAGCACACGGCTCACATTTGTCGTAGTTGTCGCCTGTCGCCGCGAATACACGCGAACGTGAGATTTGTTCGTTGCCGCCAGGCTGTATGCGAAATAAATCCGTCTTTGGATGGAGCAGAACGAACAAAATAAAAGAATCCTTATCATGCGAAGAAGGTTATGAATGAATGTGGGTAGAGGTATCGTGTGGTGGTATCTAAAGAGTGGCATATTATCTACGTTGTTGATGTCATTCTCCAAAAGGTAGGATAATGTTGGCGCGGGATAAATGTGTATATTAATGGGCCAACGCTATAGTACAAGCGCAGCCCAGCCCCACCCGCGAGGAGGGAAACTTAATTTATTTAATATGCCAGTACTCGTCTGAATACACAAACAAATGACAGGGACATTTCCAGATTAATCTGTGTGGTATAAAGTATAATTGTAATTTAGTCGTTGCAGTTTGTACATGTCAAATCCGTTTGGTAGAATGTTCATCCAATAAGTTGCACATGTTTACATTGAAAGATAAATATTTTTGTATACACAAACGCAACCCACTGCCAAAGGAGAGCCACTATCCACAGAATGTCAATAATGAGGCCATTTCAATTGATCCGAAAATGCAAGTATTTTGTTTATCCTATCCTTTGCTTCACCAACTGAAAATGATTAATTTTGAGAAATTTCACCTTGTTCTGGTATGAGTGTAAAATATTGGAAAAGGCATTGCTTTCGAGGATAATTCTTCCATTTGGATGGAGTTTCTTTGGAAAATCGAAACGCAAAACAGTCAAAGGAAAACTCATATTCACACACTCACAGAAGGCACTTCAGGACATAACGTTCAAATGCAAGTGTGAATGCCGAAAATCGCATACAGTGGATCAAGAATTTGGCAGTCATCTGTCATCTGTCAAAATAAATAATAAATGATAAACAACTAAGGAAAAACCGAAAAGATACTTAAGGAATTAAATGCAAAATGTTTTTTTTTTTTTAATGATTCCATCTCACATCCTACATCATGCTCGACTGAACTAAGATCCTTCGAACTTTTTGTAATCTAGTCACTGTGATTAACAAACAGTTTTTTGTTTTCATTAGCTCTCAACTCGCAACACGTTTGGGGACAACTTCACTCAGAGCGCCTCTACGATCTTCTGTTGTCATTCCATAACGCTAGTATGTGCAGTGCGGTTCAAGTGATTGGACGCACCTAATTTATTTTTAGAAATTTATTTGTAAGTGTATTATTTG
This sequence comes from Brachyopa scutellaris, assembly GCA_949775065.1. Lineage (NCBI taxonomy): Eukaryota > Metazoa > Arthropoda > Insecta > Diptera > Syrphidae > Brachyopa > Brachyopa scutellaris. The sequence goes on from OX459113.1 coordinate 109,840,584, forward strand.
CGTTAGCTAGCGAACAGTTAGGATTTAGGAAAGAGTTAGTTGGCACTGATAGAATTAAAGCCATGCTTGGGGAGATGCATCTAACGGTGCTTTTCCTATTGTCTTATTAATCATGCCAAAACAAAAGCATTTGTTCCGGTTGATTGATTTGGATTTAGATACATCGTAAGGACTGATTGAACGAATTGCAGTGAACTATTTATTTTGTTGTTGAATGTTTCTGGTTGATTTTAACTAAAAATTGGCAAAACACTTAAGAGGACGAGCGCAAATAGATATTATTAGGATGGTTTTTCAAAACCGTGAGGTTATGCAGCCCGAACTGCCAAGCGAACAAGCTGCGTTAAATTTCCTTAAAAATCGCGACTACTATAAAATAATTATTTTTATAATAATCACAGGGGAATATCGACAAGTCATTTAAAGGGTATTCATAACCCCTTTAGCGCGCGTGAATTATATAAAAAAAAGTGCTTTAGAAGTGAAACTTCTTAGGTTCTATACTCTGGTCCACAAAAGTTTTCAGTACAACGAAGATAGGACATTTGGCTCTCAGTATTGTTACAATAGCTTATAAACACTCACTGGATTACCGTAGTAGCATGATAAATTGCCGCAAATCGGAGAGCAATCCCCGTAGGGTTACCATCTTCTGATTTGAGAACAACACAATTCGTCGAACGAAATAAAGATAATTATGTACAAAGTGGACATCACTTTTGACATCGATGCATAAAGATACTCGAAAAAATACCCTCTTCTACATCATACAAACATTTCATCAAAATCGAGGTGTTATCCATTTTGTACACAATTACCGAAATAGATCTTGTATTGCAATGTGCATTGCGCAAGAAAGAAGTCTTATCTGCCAACAAAAAACTATCGAAATATTCAAAAGGGTATTGCAAGCTGAATTTTAAGGTTTGAATTAAAAACGACATTACAGTAGACTCTCGGTAGCGTGAACACCGGTTAATGTGAACTCCGGATAACGTGAACATATTTTTTTTAACACTGACATCTCTAAAACGTGAACAAATCCTGAACACTCTAAAACCTGAACTACAATTTCCGCTCGAAATAACTGTAAAATTCAAGCAAAATGCAACTTGAAATTAGTTTTTCTTGGTATAACATCTCGTCTTGTACAGTTTTAGTTAGCTACAAGTCAGTTTGTTCGTGGAGAATGCAAAGGCACCCTTCGGTGCTATTTATCCTGAGGCTTGATTTTTGTCTTAAAGAAAATCGTTTGCCTAGGCGGGGGCTGTACGATTAAAGACATCCATGAATGGAACGAGTATATGGACGACTCTAATGTTGTGTCCAAAGTAACCAACATCAGAAGTGATGGAGAGACCGATGATGGAGATGTGCTTGGATTGGCAAAAAATAATAAAATTAAGCCTAGTGAAGCCATTTAAATCTTCAACAAGGCTTTGGAATAGGCTGAACAATAGCTTGCGAGCCAAAATAACTTAAATATGTTAAAACGCCTTAAGGAAAGTTTTTAAATGAAATTCTTCCGTGGGGTTGTCCTATTCTTTTGTTAAAATTCAACCTTCGCAAACGTGAACTCTCTCGCAAACGTGAACTGGCTTGGTTTTTAATTATTCACGTTATCGAGAGTCTACTGTATTTATTCTTCATACATATTATCTTTAGGAATAAAACCAAAGAATTTACTAACCCAAGAAGTCGCATCTCATATAAAATATTTGTATGAAAACATTTTTACCGGCAGAAGAAATTGTATACATAAACCCCTTGTCACTGTGGTAGTATTTTTTCGGAGCAAAATATTTTGAAAGTTGTGTAGGTATGCAATAGTTTCCTACACCATTCAACCGCTCAAACTCGGTAGAAGATTTTCAGTCGTTTCTTATCGCAGACCTCAGTCCCTTCGCCTACAAAATTGGTTTTCTGCCGGCAAGAATCATCTCGTGTGCGCGGTGGCCCAATGTTTGCATGGTGGGTTGAAAATAAGAATTTTATTTTCTTGGTTTGTTTTGTTGTTGTTTTCTTCGCTTGCTTGTACTTTTGTTATTTTGCTGCTCGATATGTACACAGAGACCAAAAAGTCTCCGTACAGGTATCACTTCTAACTTCCCAACTCATAAAAACATCAAAGCACAGTGATTTAAGATAAAAGTTTCACCCTAATTTGAAGAAATACATCTGAAGAAATAGTTAGTTAAGAAAGAAACAATATTTTATTAAAAAAAACATACAAAAAAAACAATTGATTAAATTCAGTGCTTGAATAAAGCCAAAAAAGTCTCCGTACAGTGGTTAATTTTCTTAAAAATATAAATCAATATGAAAAAAAATAACAAATTAATACGTAGTTGGTCGGCTGCTATTATGGATGACGTCTTTTAATTGGTTTCACAGGGAATTAACCAATATGGATGTGATGTCTTAGCCATTTTTTGTCCATTCATACATTAAAATTTTTGGCTAATTTTTATTGCTTATAGAATGCTGGAAACTTTTATTTTAAGTAATTCCACAAGTGCTCAATGGGGTTCAAATCAGATGTCTGCGCTGGGTGCTTCAGCTTCCTTTGAACATTGTCAAATAACCAATCTCTTACCAAAACTAAGGTGTGTTTGGGGCCATTGTCTGGTTGGAAACAGAAAACTGTTGCCAGACCTTGATTAAGCTGTGCTTAAATGTAGATTTTCTCTGAGTATATTTAGAATTGCACATTTATCCACTCAGCAACCGACGAAAACGAGATTTCCCACGCCGGAGGAGGCCATGCAACCCCAGACCATATCGTATCCACATCCGTAATTTACTGTGGGCGCTAAATGCTTGATATCCATTTCAGTGTTGGGCTTTTTCCACACCATACGATGACCATCCGATCCAAAAATGTTAAATTAACTGTCATAGCTGTATATAACCGTGTCTCAAAATGAATTATTCCTGTTAATAGTCTTAATATCGTACTGCAATTTGGCTGACTAGTTCTATTTCTTGATTAATGGTTTCCTGCTGCTGACCCGACCATTCAAACCATTTCGTTTCAACCCATTTCTTAAACAATTCTTATTATCTATTCACAAATATTAAGTTCATCACTTGTTTGAAGATTTGCAGCTATTGCACAGGCACTTGTTTTCAAAACCTTGTTCACTACCCTCATAGTTCTCTTCTAAAGCGATGGTAAATTTTTCTAAGTCGTCCAGGATCTTGGTTTATTTGTTATAGTTTTGTTTTTTTTTTTGTAATAAATGGACGACATATTGCACCGAAAAATCCATTTTGTTAACAATATTTGAAATTTTAGCTAGAGATTTACCTTTTTTCTTTGGATAAACCATATTTTTTAGTTGCGATAGAAATTTGGTTATTTTTTTCCTCCATATTAAAAAAAACTCACTTTTTTAACCTAAAATAGGAGAAACACAATCGATCGTTTCCGAAAAGCAACTTTCAGCATGACTTTATAAGAAAACACCGTAAGATCCTTGGAACGGTAGCTGTACGGAGACTTTTTTGTTTTCAGAAACGGCCGTACAGGACGTTTGCGTTCATAAACTTCAAGTTATAATGTGAAAGTGAATAAAATTTGGTAGAAATATGTTTTTATGTATGAAATGTTTTTTTTTTTATTTAATCATTGTATTTGGATCTCATTAAAGCATTTATTTCGGGCATGTGCCGCTGTACGGAGACTTTTTGGGCTCTGTGTGTGTGTATTTTTTTTAGAATTTATTTTACTGCCTGTTGAAGTTGGAGAAGGGGAAGCGTTTCACTTTTTCGTCTGATTCAGGCAAATTTGCCCTACCGCGGCTAAAGAAGTTTCACTTATAGCATATAAAGTAAGCATCTTTTACTTTTTGGCGATCTGAAGCGCCTTCCAGAGAAGCATCATGGTGTGTATTGTGTACAATTTGATCAATTGGTGTAAATTTGCCACATTTCGGGGAATTCAAGGTATCCTAGTTATCGTAGGCGTAAAAAGATGCTCCACAAATCTTCAAGAAACTCCCTGCGTTGGGTCGACTGCACAGTCTTGGAATTGTTTGTATTATTGAACCCGAAGATAATGAATTACCATTATGATTACCCCTAAGTCAGCTATGTCTAGGATATTTTAAAATAGAGTCATAGGGCACCTGTTTGTTTTCCTTTTAGTTGAATTTGCATGTGGTCCATCACATCCACAACTCCTTTTGTTTTCTTATAAGTTATAATAAATTATAGTTTCCGGTTAGCTTTTTTCACTCCGAGCATTTGATGTCGTTATGAATAATTGATAATTGCAAAACCGACTTCTTCTTCTTAGGCACATATAAATGTATGAATAAAGGACCATCTTATCATTGAAACCGAATTAGCTGCTAAGCACCGCTCGTCTGTTCGAGGCTTTGAACTCTTTGGGAATGCAGGGCTTGTTTTGCTTTCGTTCCCATCATTTACAAGTTCGAGTATAGTAATTGTTGTCCGAGTGAAAAGCTTGTAAAAAATTGTCCATCGTGATGTTCCTGACAGTGTTTTTGATCTTTGACAACTCGCTCTCATTGGTTGACGTCTCTGATTTCATTCAATTTCACAGTACTATAGATAATGAGTTTTTCTTTTGAGGGGATAACCACTGTCGACGTCACATACCCACCATAATTTAATGCCATATTTAACAAGTGTACTGATGGAATATGGTTGCCAAACCAAATTGTTAAGGACATTTGCTCATTTCACATAAAATTTCATTTTTCCATGTAAATCATACTAAGGGGTTATTGCTGTTTTCCAGTTAGCACGGAAAAATTAATTTATGAAATTTACTCAAAAATAACAAGGAACTATCAAATTTCTTTTTTGTAGACAGAAAGACCATACAAAGAGGAAGGGAATACAAATATTAACCTGGGTTAATAAGGTACTGATTAAAGGGCAAAAATTGTTGCCCGTGTGAGGGTTAATCGTTTTTTCTTTGACTTTTGAAGCATTTGCAAAATACTGGTGTACTCTTTGTCAGAAAACATTGACGGAAAAGGTCAAATCGGACGGCCACTTGAAGTCTTTATGGCGTCAAATTGCGTCGCACGCCTATATTGTTACAGTTCGGTATATTAGGATGATGGAGTTTTGAAAGAAGCAAAAAAAAAAAACCCCATTGATCATATTGGTTGAACGTAAAGCGTTGTGTATGATCCTTTGTCTTCAATTCTTGCATCACTTGGAACTCTTAGACCTGTTTTGGGTAAAGAGAGTCATTTTACTGGGTTTGTGAAATGGCCATTCGTAATAAACTTCTTGCAGTGCACGGAATCGGAATGGCCAAACTGCCATTTTTTTTTAGCTTTTCTGGCTGGTCCAGAGTGAGCTGAAATCACTTACCTGACGTTTAATATCTAGATGTGCACAAAGTCCTCTGCTGAAAGAGATGCGCTTCTTTTCGATTGAAACTAGTACCTATGCCTACTAATTTTGTGAATTAAGTTTTCCGGCTCAATTTAAACTTGAAATCTGTCAAAACCGACAGTGCCATCTGTGACAAGTAAAATATTGCGCGAAATTTGCAATGAAACCTGCCAATGGATTATCCCATACATTTAGCCACATAAAATGGAGACGACTTCATGTGCTTCAAAGTTGTTCCATAAAAACAAAGTGGTGCCACCAAGTCGTTATCAGCATTTCTTTACCCCCATTTAGAAACCACAAATCCGAGATAGCTCGCAGAAACTCTGCTTGATTGATTAGAATGACCAACTGACCATGATTGAATGCAATCACGAATCCTTTTTGTTTTTAATCAGCGCAGCGTTTCAGTAAAATGCTTTCGCATAAAATCGCCATAAAACCGTTTTAAAAAAGGAACTAAAAGAATCGTTACATCGGATGCGCCACTGCATTCGTTGAAATGAAATTTGCGGTTTGAAATTGGCACATAGTTGCCAAAGTGTCCCCCACGATGCTACCGCAGTTTTCATAGCGTATCCTTCATAAATTACTTACCCGCACATACATGCATAAATATTTGACATACCAGAGCGCATTCGGCATTGGTATCGAAATCGGCATCGGTTTTTGAAACCAATGCTGGAGAATTGTGAAAATTATTCAAACATGAAATTCAAATAAGGATAACAGTGTACCATACCACCAACAGCTAGCACATGAACTCTTTGAGTCCTGTTCTGATCAAGATGCCAACCTTAAACGTTTGCTTTTTTTTTGTTTGTTTGTTGGTTCGAATCCTTTCGAGTTTCGAGGTCGCAAAATGCAGATCCACTTCCACATGCATATGCATGTATGTGTGTATTTGTAAATTCGAGGTTTCTTTTCCCGGTTCGCTATTATAATTCATTTTGTTATATGTACATGTGTGGGTATATACGGAAAACTTGTGATTTATGGAGAGTTTGCATCCTGCCAGGACTTACAAGAGTATAGCGAATGGCGGCAGGAGTATTTTCGCAAGTAACACAGAGACATAGAGAAGTAGTCAAAGTAAAAAAAGAAATGGAAAAAATATTACATGCCCTAGTGTTGGCAATGCAGACAGCGGGTCCTTTTTAACAATAAATGCATCATCAGGATTTGCAAAACGAAAGAAACTCCACTCACTCATTCATGCGACAATAACAGGAGGAATGGTGGATGGAAAAGAAAGTAACGACGACGACGCCACCGACGACAGAAAGTACACACAAATTGTGGAGAAAGGATAAAATGGTTCCCAAAGTAGTTGCATGGTGACGTCGTCGGAGGGGGCTGCATAGCGAGTCCACGCAACCACGTGGAATGGGCAGGCTACACCCTGCCTGCTCTAAAGGAAATGTATCCCGCAGAGAATGTTCCTTTTGTGTCGGGTGGATACCGCGACGCGCCATTGGCAAAAACGCCCGAGAAAATTGCCAGTTGGAAAAACACATTTCATGACTTTTATCCTTTTTCTCCCCCCTTTTTTTTTGCAACGCTATTTGTTGTTGTTGTTGTCAATGCGGTTTGGGGGATTTGAATGTGAAGCTGCTCAACAGAAAACTGGAATTTAATACTCGCGGAAATTCCTTCAAAACCATCGTCCTTAATTTTATTTAGATGTACAGAGTATAGCCACCATCGAGTGGATAAATCCTTTGAATTTAAATTAAATAGATTGTCCTTGTCCTGCTGCATATTGCAGGATTCACACGATCGTAAGTGGGATCTGGAAGAAAATTTCCAATGCGCGAAGCAATCCAATTCTTCCAATGCACTCTGGCATTTGACAAATGAATTCGAGAGAAAAAGGATATTTATGATATTTTTACTTAAAACACACAGACAGACACACAAGGATAGTCTTATCTTAAATTCTTTGCATTCGAAGATGTTTTGATTAATGGTTCATCAGTGGTAGCAGAAAGACCTCCTCCAAGAATGATGAACGATTTACAGAGGGAGAGCGTGTCCAACTCCAACCCCTACTTATGAACGGGGTTGGGTATATTATTAAAGGATAAAGTTTAAATCCTTTAAAATAGTGATGGAAATTATGTGGGGGTTGGGGTTCACTAGGGTGCAGGCCGGGCACTTAATTTCATTTGCCATAGCGGTCTCCTTCCAGCAACGTTCGAATTAAATTTGCATAAAACATTAATGGCCCCGAAGTGAAAGCATTTAACGGTATTAAGAGTTTTTCAGCATCACCAGAAAGGAGTAAAAAGTAAATAAACCTCGAAGACTATTAGCGACACCTCTCGAAGGCGGCTCTACGAAAATGTGTACTCGTATACTTATGCGCGGTGCGGTACGCCTTTGGTGCAGAAGCAATGAGTCTCCTTAAGTCTGCAGGCGATGCACATTAAGAAACTTAAATATCACCGCGGTACGGTACACGGTGGTTGTGTTGTGTTCCGGCGCGGCGGTGGGGATTTGCGGACAAAAAGAATTTTTAAGTGTTTTCGGTGTAATTAAGTTCTTAATAAACCAATTTGAAAACCCTACGCTAACGGTGGCAACGCTGCCAAACCACTAATGCGCGGCGGTGAAAGAAAAGTGTCCTGCATACACAAACACACACACTCGAACGTTTGAGCCGGTGAAAGTTTCTTAATCCTCGACGATAAGTTGAATTAAGTGAATTTCACTGATCCCTTCTCGTCGGTGCTGATGGTGGTAGTGGTGACGGTGAATGGAGTGATTCTTTGGGAACAACTTGCAATTAGATGAGGTGAGTCGGAGCAGGACGCAGGAGCACCGATATACGGCGGGCGGGTAATAATTAAGGTCACGCGAATGCGTTGGAATGCCTTCAGAGGAGGATTACATGAAATGTGGCGAATATAAGCATAATGGACATGAGCTTAACGGTTAAATGAATAAAACGTAAGATTTTCATTAAAATTCGTGTACATTTTGAAGGTGACTAGAGCTTACGACATAATACTGGTTGTTAATGTCATACTCAAGGTTGTGGTTATGCGAGATTGCCTTCGGCGACGAGGGAACGCCGTCAATTTAAAGATTCCCGACTTTAGGGGAATAATTACAGGCGTGTCTCAGTCAAGCTAAAGATGCTTTTTGTTTTTGTTTCCAGCTGAAGGCAGAATATCAAATGTTTTCCCCGGACTTTAAAATCATAATAATAAAAGAATGGGAAAAAATGGTTTTAAATGTTCTGCTAAATGTTTTCAGCAACTGAACGCAACCCTTTGAGGTAGTAAAGGACTTTGCCTACCTCTGCTCTGTCATAACATCAAAAAATGATATCTCGTCGGAAATCAAACGAAAGATTACTCTTGCCAATCGCTGTTTCTTTGGGCTAAGAAGGCAATTGAGTAGTAAAGCCCTTTCCCGATCGACTAAGGAGACTCTATATAAGAGCCTTATCATCCCAGGATTGCTAAATGGAGCTGAAGCATGGACTTTATCGAATGCGGCTTCGCGAGAAAAATCCTTCGTAAGATATTCGGTTCCATTTGCGTTGACGGGCTAGGATATGTAAAGCGAATGGACATCAACGCTCCTGCCCGCCGAGTATTCGCATCCAACCCGGATGGTCAGCATAGCATAGGACGACCCCTCCTAAGGTGGCGCGCACAAGTTGAACAGGACAAAAAAAAACCAACATGGATTACGCAACTGGAGCCAGTTGGCTAACGACCGTGCTAACTGGAAGTGAAAAGGGTTATTGGTTGGGACCTTGGTACATTCCGAACGCAACCCACTGTCAGACTAGGCTTTCTTGTTTGAGTGCCCAACCAATTATGACATTGCTCTCATGAATTTAATCATTAGTGGCATCTTTTGAATGTGGCTACTCATAAACTCAAGGAAAATAAACTCAAGAAAATTGGGATGGAACCGAACCAATTCCAATTCCAATTGCACTATCAATACCAAAATATTTTGCCGTGAACAACTTGTTTGTGAAATTGCTGTGAACTGTGAAATGATACTGTTTCATTGCTTGTCAGACATTCGAAAGAGGTGGCAACCGTGAAAAACTTTTTTAGGTTTTGGAACCGGGCTGGGATTGAACCCGAGTAGCATGCGTAGTAGTCCAACGCACTAACAACCACAGCCAAAGCGACCACCATAGAAAGTCACCTGGCTGAAATGAAGACTGGTGATGGTATAGGAGCAGGTATCTTTTCAGACCAGCTCAGCCGTTACTTGTCTTTAAGACTTCCAAACCACTGCAGTATCTTCCAGGCGAAGGTGATGGCTATTCGTGAAGCTGCTGAGTGGTTATCGATGAAGTCAATGTACAGCAATCCCCCCACATACGCGAGAGATAAGTTCCGAAAAACCACCGCGTATGTAGAATTCGCGTATGTTGAGACTAGTAACTGTATGAAAATTATGTATGTACTACATACGAGTATGGAACTGTAGAGATGGGTTTTAAGACAAGTAATTTTTTGGATGCTTGTCTGGAAGCTTGTGATGATCAATTTGATATAGCCTCCTTAATATTGTTGCAATTGCAACTTATATTTTCCAAAATAAGATTTAAGAACGAACGCGAATTTTTGATAAACCGCGTATAAGCACCGTGTAAGTTGAGGGAATGTCGGAAAAACTAAATCGCGTATAAGCGAAATCGCGTATGCTGAGACCGCGTATGTGGGGGGTTCAGTGTACAATAGCGACATTGTCACTTACACCGATAGCCAAGCAGCTACTAAGTCACTCGAATCTAATTATGAGATCAAAATACATACAGTACGCGCCACTTGAATAGAAGCAAGGATTTTTCTTATGATTAAACCGTTTAGCGCTGTGGTAAGTTTAAAAAGCAACATTATTGTTTTATTTTTTAAAAGAGGAATCCATACCGAAAAACAATGCATACACAGAATAATGCAAAAAGTCATGTTAGATTATTATTCTATGCATTTTTGCATTCCTGTAGAGAAAACACTGTTTTTTCTTTTGCTCCACTTGAATAGAAACATCTTCTTAACAGTAGTTCCTGCATTTCTTAAAGATATGGTACGATGAAAAAAAGCAAAAATAGTAATAAAAGTGTAGACCGAGACTATTTTTTTCATTTAGAGCAGAAATGGGCCGAGGAAATGCATTAACTACTGCAGAAAAGGCCAAAATAGAAGTTTATGCTGAAAATGAACCCCGCTTACGCGCACAATCAGCGAAAAAAATGGAGGAAGTTGTATGGTCATTTTTGAAACAGAAAGAAAGATATGGAATAAACATGAAAGAGAAACCAGCAGGAGCCACATCAGGAGCGATAGAAGAATTATTCTTATAGATTAGCTTCTTATTCCAGCAACTCTTAAAGCAAAGAGTGGGGATAAAGGCGAGTCTTTACACCGTAGTGCATGTAATAAATAGTGCCAACATTTGAAACGTCGGGAATTGCAAAAAATATACCGTTAAATCCTTTACGAAAACAAAATCGCTTGGATTCTGGCATGACGCATATGACGTGGAATAAAATGTGGACAAGAATGGTTTTTTCAGATAAAACAAAATTTAATATCGATGGTCCGAATGGATATAACCATTATTTCCATGATTTGAGGAAGGGACCACGTTTCTTGGAGCGTTGCCATAGACGCGAAGGAGGTGTCATGGTCTGAGGTGCGATTTCATGGTAGTAGTAGTAGTAGTAGTTAGTAGATTTTTCTACTAAAATTACCGCAACTTCCTACAAGAATATATTGGAGTAGCTCTCCCTAAGTTTAGCATTATTTTTGGGCCAATATATTGGAAATTTCTTTGTCCTTGTTTCTATTCATGTGGCGCGTAGTGTACATAGAGCTGCCCGCTAGAAATTAGCAGGGCACGTACCGTCACCCTAGTTGGGGTATTGACAGGTCATTGCGCAATAGGCAGACATGCCAATAGGCTGGGAATCTTCCTTAATGACTTCAGTCACAGCTGCATGGATAAGGAGGAGGAGGAATCCTCCTACCACCTCCTATGCTATTGCCCAGCACTCTCCTCCCTAAGAAAAAAGATTCTGGGAGAATACTACTTTATGGAGCTTCAAGATATTTCTTCCACGGATATCAGTAAAATATGAAAATTCATCCAACTCTGAAAATGGTTCCAAGAGTATCGATAAGAATCGTCTGATGTGGTAACACAATGGTCTTACTTTGGTCTAAGTGAATCCTACCAAATATGGGGACAGCCATCCAATCTAACCTAACCTAACTCCACAAACTCTGCTCTTATTTGTAAAGCTGTTTGAAAACGGTTCCTGGCATCCGATGAAAAACTCGAGCATCCACGGTAGATATCTTATGAATCTATCCTATTCCTTTTGACATTTATATGTCTAACCGCTTCATGTTTGTACTGAGATTTGTGCGTTTCAAAAGTGTTACCAGAGAAAAATATGCCAAATTGGATAAACATTTTTAAGATGGGCAGTAGCTCAGTGTCTTTTTTTGTCTTTTTGCCATTCAACTGTGCCTCCAAGTGTTTTTTTTTTAATAGTCTACTAACAGTCGACTCACTGCAACCAACCTCTTTACTTATTTCGGTAATAGTCAACTTTGCCACTTAAAACAGTGCAATTAACAGTTCGGCTGAAAAGTTCGTATCGTTCCATGAAATCCATATAATTTTTAGTTATTACCAATACCAACCTACAAAAGACACGTGTATAAATTTGACAGCTGCCGGCCTATTAGTTTGTGAATTATAGCATTTTGAGTGAAGCAACTTTTTTTATTTTGCCAAAAAAAAAAAAAAAAATGGATAAAAAGGAATTTCGCGTGTTAATGAAACACTGTTTTTGTATGAAAAAAAAGCTGCTGATACCAAAAAGTGGCTTGATGAGTGTTATCCGGACTCTGCGCCAGGTGAAGCAACCATTCGTAAGTGCTTTGCTAAGTTCTATACAGGCCATATGAGCACCGAAGACGATAAAATCAGTGGACGTCCAAAAGAGGCTGTTACGGTCGAAAACATAAAAAAAAATCCACAAAATGATTTCGGATAACCGTAAAGTGAAGTTGATCGAGATAGCTGACACTCTAAAGATATCAAAGGAACGTGTTGGACATATCGTTAATGAATATTTGGGTATGCAAAAGCTCTGCGCAAAGTGGGTGCCGCGCGAGCTCACAATCGACCAAAAACAACAACAAATTGAAGCTGTTGAATCGTAATAAACCCGAATTTTTGCGTCGATATGTGACAATGGATGAAATATGGATACATCATTTAACTCCGGAGTTCAATCGACAGTCAGCCGAGTGGACTGCACGCGATGAACCGAATCCAACGCGTGGAAAGATGGGATGCGCGTGGGATTTTTTTTTTTTAATTTTAATTATACAGCGTTGTTGGAGCGTTTGAAGGACGAAATAGCGGAAAAACGGTCCCCATTTGCAGAAGAAGAAAGTGCTGTTTCGTCAAGACAATGCACCATGTCACAAATCAATGAAAACGATCCAGATCTGGCCCCCAGCGACTTTTTCCTGTTCTCAGACCTTAAGAGAATGGTCGCTGGAAAGAAATTTACCGTCGATGAAGAGGTAATCGCCGAGACTGAGGCCTATTTGGAAGCAAGAGACAAATTGTACTACAAAAATGGTATCGACAAGTTGAAAGATCGCTATAATCGGTGTATCGCCCTCGATGGGCACTATATTGAATAACTAAATCGAATTTTTCAAAAAAAAATGTTTTTTTCTTTAACCAAACTGTTATTTTATTTTTTTGGCCCACCGTCAATAGCTTGTAAATTGACATTTTTCACAATTCTTAATTTCTACATCAACGCTGATCACTTCAAAAACTAAAATGACCCTGAACGATTGTTCAGACTCCTACCTAAAAGTAATTAATGATTATTCTGTAAAATGTGGGTGTTGTACCTTCCGTGCTCGTTACTGTATGTCTGTATGTCATAAATCGATAGCCTCTGGATTTGTCTATTTGATGTAATTGTAACAAACTTTCATAACAATTACAAGTATAATAATCTACTCGTACCAATTCGTGTCTATTGATCAATTTTTTATAATCAATTTATTTGTATGATACAAATGTCACATGAAGTATGCTTTATCATACTCAATTCATTCAATTCACTCAATTTGATTATCTCGATTCAGTAATTACATTTCATTTTCACATTATGAATTATTTTACAAAATTGTATTAATTCCACAAAAAAAAAAAAAAACACACACACACACACAACAACCGCCCTCCTCATTTGAAAAGCAATTAATCGGCAATTCCAACGCTATTCAGGACGCCACTCAACCGTGCGCCCTCAATCAAAGGATTATCTACAAATAGCAAGTAATTGTTGAAATTACAATGAAATTAGTTTTGGAATCGTATTTGCGGAACCGCTACAAAGCAACAGTGTAATGAAATTAAAAAAAACAAGAAATAACCAAAACGAATTGTTTACCTCATCAACTCAATTGTGCGATTACGATTGCATTGCAGGAGTAGGAGCAGTCACAGACACCCAGGGTTGGGTCACAGCATTTTGGAGCACGCACACATGTTTGCACACCTTTAGTGGGTACAATAACCATGCTGCAATTAACAAAACAATCAAAGGGCGCATTCAGATGCACTCCCACCCCCCTTTTCCGCCCGCCAATGTAACGCACACAATGCTAGCGTGTAAATGAAAATGCGATGATTTGAAGTCATCATTATCTACTCGCTGGACGCGTCCGCGTTATCATCCACAGAGAGAAATATTATGGACAGCGTCCTATGCATATCCTAACAAATGCGCCACCTGTTGAGCCTTTGGTATACCTAATCGTGATGAGTGCAGATGGATGGCAAATGAGTCAAACCGCGATGCATTTCAATTCGTCCCTATAAACCAGCCATGGGAGGCGGTCTTTCTGGTAGAATTAGAGGGCTTGGTGGCTGATGGGGAAACCGAAACACTGCATTCAATTAGATTTCCAAAAGGATCACACTTAATTGCCACCATATCACCATTGCCCATGTGGAAAGGTGTTTGATTAGGGCAATGGTGTCGGAGTGTTGTCATTCTGCGTTTGGGCATCGCATTTGATTTAGGGTCTTTCGTGATTTGTTGGTCCTCTGACATTTAATCCTTTAAACTGTGGTGAAGCAATTGTTTAATTAAATAACCAGCGGTTTAAGGTTTGAAAGCACTTGCTCTGATTGAACAGCACTAAAGTAAAATATGTCAATTTAAGATTTCGTCGCAAACCTTCCAAGTTCTATGCGCCTTGATTTTAGGTAGGAGTTTAGTATCTAGGGAGCAACAGACTTATTTACTGGGCGTTCAGCTGAAGACACAGGGAATCGGCTGCCAAAAAACAAGAAAGCAATTGAATTGGTGATATTTTCTGTAGGAGTTCCTCAGGGTTCCATCCTATCACCGACACTATTCCTAGTAAACATAAATAACCTGCTAGAGTCGACAGTCATATTGCATCTCGTACAACTGGCTCGTGAATGCATGAGTGGAAATGTGACATTTGGAAGTTTCACTTAAAAAAATCGGTCCATCTGGCAATATCTACAATTTTTTCCATTAAACCGTAGATTAGCAAGAGAATCGTGAAACGTAACTGTCTATAAAAACACCTCTCTACTGACATCACTGTTGCAAAACGCATCTCAGTTTTACCATACTTGTGCCTAATTTAATACATGTTTCAATATCGGTGAAACGTCTGAAGAAACAGATCATCTGTGATTTAACTTATTAGGTCCATTCATATTCGCTCATAAGACTACAAAAATCTATGGAAAGGTATGAAAACCTGTACGCGTACCGAACAATTTTGTAGTTTTTCGTAATGGAGATTGCTCATGAGACAATACGAAATTTCCCAATGCTGCGAATTTTAGCACAAGTAATTTCTTTGGGCAGAGTTATGAAAACTGTCAAATCTGTCAAAAGACATATTTTTTCGTAAAATTCATGTCTTTGACAATTTCACCCCTACTCTTCGAAAATTGATAGAATACGAATATTTGGTGCAAAAATAACGCAAAGGGATTCTTCTATTCTAATATTTCCAGTTTCGACGTGATGTTTTAACGGTTCATTATCATATATTATTTCTGTAGTATAGGTACCATTTGCGGCTCTCACCCCTAACCAATCTTAACAAATGAGGTGTCAAAAGAAAGAGAATTTTCTGGACCATTGAAGAATTGCACTTTCACTTTATGAGTTTTAACAAACTAAAAAACCGATCAAAACAAATATTTTTCTCAAAATGAACTCCCAAATGAATAAAACAAACTTTCCATGGGATTTTCATCAGTTGATAGATGGAGTTGGGATGTTGGATAGGAAGTTTGGAATTTCTCTTGCGAGAGTTCTCGCACGGGCACACTAGTATTTTTAAATTCTACAGTAATCTCTACTTCGTTAATTTTAAAAATAATATTTAATTGTATCGTGAAGCAAGCCATATCATGGAATACAAACGAAAAAGGTTTCCTGGGCTTCGCCAATCGTAAATTAAAGCAAAAGAGAATAAGCTAGAAAAATAAATATATTGGAGAGGGGCGCATTATTTTTTAGTAGCAAACGGGCGTCGAATATCTTAGGACGGCCTTGGATGCATGTAGGTATCTATAACTTAAAAATCACAGAATATGGTGTCTGGCAACAATGCACGGATGTGACGCAAAATGGCGTTGTT
The DNA here is from genome assembly GCA_949775065.1 of Brachyopa scutellaris. NCBI lineage: Eukaryota > Metazoa > Arthropoda > Insecta > Diptera > Syrphidae > Brachyopa > Brachyopa scutellaris. The sequence continues at coordinate 109,856,681 of OX459113.1, forward strand.
TGTGAAATTCAATTAAATCCTCTTGGACCTGCCGAACCCCTCTCTTCCGCCATATTTAAATGGTCTCAACTAATCATGTTTTTCGCTAGATTTCATTCTGACACAAAATAAATCGGCTATGCACCTGTATCGGGTGTGGGCATATCCATATATCCTATCCTTACCATAGAACGGGTAAATATCAGAGCTGTTGCACCAGAGTTTGACAGTTTGACACACCAACTCACCATCCACGCAACATTTCACCCACCAGCGACACACAACATATTCAATTATAAATCGCTCAATTAAATCGAACAAAAAGTGAACAAATTAAATCGATTAAACATTAATCATGAATGATGATCATCAACAAAGCGTATCAAGTACCGACTGACTGACTGCTGACTGGTTTGAGAGCTGTGGGGTGGCTTTTTGGTAAAAAAAAAAAAATTGTTTTTCAAATGTGATTTTCACCGTTTTCACAATTTTCATAATTTCCAATGATTCTCATCTGCAGCTGCTGTTGGCGCGGCATTGGGATGGGTCATGGATGGTTATCACCTGCCAATGGAATAAATTCGAAATTAATGAGAATTTCATAAACGCAAAGAACTCATTTGCGGATGTGGAGAAGGTCAATACGGTGTATTGTGTTAATTTTCAATAACGAATGTGGATACTAATGGAATATACAAGCGCTGAATTCATTATTACAACTTTACGCTCTGAAGGAATGATGGGGCTTATGACCAAAAAAAGGGTAATTCTCATATTTCCGTTTTTAAGTGATTTGCTATCCGAAATCGGATAATTTTACAGGTTTATCGATAACTCTGTAGGTACGTACCTAGTAGGTACGTTAATCCATTTAAAAGAAAAAATTGCCTTGATAGGATATTTTGAAAGTTTTCTTACACTTGATAGTCGCGTAGCAACAATTTAAGACCTAGAAATTGGTCTTAAGGCAACACTGTTGCCTAACATACAAACTATGGTTAAACATAAAATTAAACCTTGACACCATACTACGCGCTGGGTGCTGTGGATGGCATCACCACGTAAACCCGAACGACTAAAATCTAGAACGAAAAAAAATCTCGAAAATTAATTTGATAAATCTCGAAAGCAAAAATCTCGAATGGACAAAATCTAGAAAGTACAAATATCTCTAAAGACAATCTCGAAAATAATTTGCTTTCGAGATTTTTAAAATCCCTTAATTTATTGCAAAAGTAATTAAAACCGGTCTAAAATGTAAATTTACAGAATTTTTTGAGAATTAATAAAAATTTAACAAACTTTTTAGAAGAGAGATTTTAGAGGAGCTGTTTGTAGTCATTTTCATGCATGAACAGTGAATCAAAGGCTTTTCTATACAAAGAAATCTAGAATTGATTTTAATTTTTGAGACAATGGTAATAATTCGTGCGCGCCAATTTGTACCATTGTCTCAAAAATTAATATCAATTCGAGATTTTTTTTTCTAGATTTTTGCTGTTCGAGTTTTTTTTTTCGAGATTTTATTTTTCGATTTATCGTGGTAAGCCCGCTGTGGATGTTTGAGAAGAAGCACACCTCTCGCTGGATCTGCAGAAAAAGTAAGTCTAGTTAGATGCAATAAGGAAACCTAGTTACATATGGAAAAGTTTTGATAAGAGACTCCTTATCAGTTTTCTCTCATAAAAAAATATTGCACAACAGTTGAATCACTGTATTCAACAAGCAATCCACCCAGCTTGGCAGTATTTCCAGCATTGTTCGTCCGAGCAGTAATCGCCAAACCCTCTGCATTTGGAAGAAACTTCACTTCAATGCCTTTATTTTTTTTTTTTTTTTTTATAATTCACACACTCTTAAAGGGTTATGAATACCCTTATAATTCTTACACACAGCGCGAGAACATTAAGAATAAGAACGGGAGACTGACAAATCTGCATAGTGAGAGGAAACTCAGATGTTAGGTTTCAACTTACTCTATGGATAGTGTCCAAGATAGCTGGAGAGCTGTGTATTATTGAAATTTTTTGTCGTTGCTTATGATTCACAGAATTTTTTTCCAGATGTTTCCTAATATTAATTTATTTGTGCGATCAATTTCTTCAGCCAAACTACCATCCAACTACCAGTGTTATGCCTGCGCAGTAGGTTTTTGATATTAACTTGTAAAATTGTTCGACTTATTTTTATATCGTGAGAAATAAATAATTTTTCTTGGCATCTGAATCTGAACCGTGAATCTTCAGCGTGACAAGCGTCGATTACTACCACGCTACAGCCACCCAGAGTGATTTGGTAAGTACAAGCGAAGGCCATTTGAAACTCGGTAGGTCTAGGACACTGAGATGTTATGGTATCATATAATGGACAGGGGTGTTTTTTTTTTATAGTTCAGTTGATTAAAAAACAGTCCACCGGAGATGACAAAGATTGAAAACCCGGAAGTAACTTTGACACAGTATTTTTATCGTCAACATTATCCAAAGGAGCATGTCTGCAACTAAAGAAGCCATTATTGACGTCAAATAAACGATACTGAATCTGGTGCCAAATCTCAGAAAGTTCAGGTGCTTCCATCCATTATGTACAGTGCCGCTCGAAAAACTGTGCTCAAATAATTTTTTTTGAAGTTTGGCGAATTGGTTGCAATAACTATAACATATATTCTGTTTTGTTTGTTTTGAGGTTTTGTTTTTTTTAGGCATTTTCAAACGATTCATAGCATTTTTAAAAAGTTACAATTTTTTACCTGTTGTCAAGAGCAAAATGTTGTTAGACCGAAAAATGGGTTTTTTTGGTAACTAGTTCAATTTTAATAATAAATTAAAAATGCTTAATTCTCCCTTTCCTATCTCACGGTGCTAATTCGTATTGCCTACTTTCCGGCTTGTAAGAATTCAGACTTTTTGGTACACAAAGTTCCTGACGGTACCAAAAAGTCTAGGTTTGGAAAGTGTCCTTATAAGTCTAGTGAAAATTAAAAAAAAAAAAAAATGTTTTTCTTTTTATATCACTTTAAAATATTTTAATGCAAAAAGTAATATTTTTCAATTATTTCTAGTAGCCGTTAAGAAAGGGTTATTGCAGTTTTTCTTTTTTTTATTGCTTCATAGAAGCACTGTCCATTCAATCAGTACTTTGTTGGACCTCCTCTTGCTTTTATTACTGCTGTACATCTGCGATTCACTGACTCAGATGTATTTTTCCATGTGGATTCAGGTATGGTGTTCCAGGTCCAGATCAGTAATTTTTTTAGGATGTCAAATGACTCTGGACGCTCTCCTGCAATCTTAAGTTTCACGATTGACCAGATATTCTCAATTGGATTGAGGTCTGGGCTGTAGGGAGTCCAGCTTAGCACATGAATATTGTTTTCTTTCTTCGAAGTACTTCTTAACTGAAATAATAAAAAAATGGTAGCTTAATTTAAAGCTACAAATTAATCTTTAATTTAAAAAAAAGAAACTCATATTTACATTTCTGGCTCTATGGCAAGGATCATTGTCCAGTTGAAAAATGAATCTGCAGGTGTCACCTTAAAGCTCTAGTGCGGAGGGCCCTAATTCATATTCTAGGACCTGTGGATAAACTGCTGTTGTGCTTTCGATTCAAAAGAGGCAATTCTACCTTCTCCATCTCCAGAGAAGCATCCACAGCCCACCGCACCTTCTGTTCTGGCATCTGGGGCATCCGTAAAGGGCATTCAGAGCTTAGTCTTTCCTTTGGTTTTCTTCGCCTAAGAATCCTCCAACTTGGATTCGTCGGAACATATTACACCGTTCTACATATCCGGAATGCAATTATTAAGATACATATTTCTCAGGCCAACGTAATCGTTTTATTCTGACTCTTATTCAAAAATCCGGCTTCAGTACTGGCTTGAGCGCTCTAAGTCCACCTTTTACGAGCCCTTTTCTCACTGAGCCTGCTGAAATTATTTGAAATAAATGATTTTTGATATCCACTGAAGTCTTGAACCGATGCCGACAGTTTTGGAGCACAACAAAACAATCTTCCACTGGGGTCGTCTTTTTTTTGCCTCGGTGAGCCCTTCTTTCAGCTGGTAGTCCCGGTGTCACTATATTTAATAAAATTCCATGCCACAGCTCGTTGAGCAAAATTTAATTTTTCAGATATTTCATGGGTTTTCAAATTAAGATGTGACAGACGCAAAATATTACATTTGCACTCCGAACTGATTATTCCCATTTTTTCGTTTCTGTATTACTTTGGGTTATCTTGGACGGCTATCACGAGCTGAATGTACCTCTCAATCATAATTAAATCGATTTTTGTGCAACAGCTCCGTATGTACATACATACATACATAATCCATAGAAACTTAAGTAGCGCTCAGAGCGTGGCCACCATCTCGATGGATACTAAAATGGCAAAAAAAAATATAAAATGAATCGAAATATCCTATTTATTGATAAAAAAAAAGGTTCTACAAATATTTGAGATATAATAGCAAAGATCTTCCACAACAAGTTCTATTGAAATCTTAATGGAATTAGCTGTAGTCTTCTACCTTCAAGACTGTAAAGAGTGAGTAGCTTTAATAAAATCCTAAATTTTCCCTCGGATTTAAGCTTAGATCTTGCTGCCCAAAGTTGATGGAACGCTTTTTGATGATATTGGTGGAAGTCGAAAGGATTAATGGTACTAAATTGGGATAGATCTTTACCTGTTTGTAGTTTGTCAAATTCACACCAGGAACAAACCTGCTTCGGTCTCCAAAATATTGGAAGATTTCCTGGGCGGGACTTGAACCTACATCTTTTGATTCAACATGTGAATATGTATGTTGTCAACTTTTATTTGCGCTGCCTACTAGTATGCCATGCTTAGCTCTCCTCTTTAGTGATGCCTTTGGACCAGCAGTCTGTGGAATTAGCAGCCCTCCATTGAACAAATCTAAAGACGTCTTAGAGTATTTTTATTTACAAATGCAGTTAGAAACTATTCACACTTTACCGTAATCCTGAGAGCCCATGTCCCAATCCATTTAGTTTCCACAAAAAAAGAGAGAGACAGTGAAAACTTCGCGATAAAACTGTGCCAAAAGTAATTTTATTGTACGGCCATAAATATTTCATCGGGAGCTGTTACCGCCGGTACGCATCCAACTGTATCCATGTAGGCACAGGAACTGCACTCTAAAAGGAATTATCATGCAATGCAGTGGCATAAGAAGCAGCAGTCGAAGAAAAAGACGAAGGACTACCGACTGACTCCGTAGTACAAATGAAAATCGTTGCGCGCCAACAAGAATACTTTTCACTTCCATTTCCTGCCGCTGAAGTGGCAAGCCAAACGAAATGTGCTGCAGATTTCCCGCCCCATCTGTCCGCCGAAAAACCTTTATCTCTCGTCGACGCTGCCTCTTTGCCCAGTCTCCTTCTCGGTGGTGGCCATCAGCATCACCATGAGAGATGCTGGTTCGTTTTCCTTTCGTTTGCGCTTCGCCCGGAAATATATTGCTTTCGTGATCGCATTTAGATTTAAACCCAACTGAAGGGAAGAAGTCGAATGAGAAGTAGCTCCTTGCATCCGTAGTCGACTTGAAAAGCAGTAATCAGATGAATGGGGTGGCATTGGCATTGGCATGGCGGCGTGGCGGCAGAGAGTTGAAAGACAAGATAGCCTCTCCTGAGTACTGGTGCAGCAGCAACCCATGGAGGCATGTGCTTCCCCCCCAAACCAATAGATGCGGATAAAAATGGAAGCAGAACGGCTTAAGAGATTAAAGAAAACACACGAGAAGTATAAATCCCTGCACTTTGTCGGTGTGACTGTTTGCTTCTTTTTTTGTAAGTGTGTGTGTGTGTGTGTGATGCATCTGAGTGTGTCTGGCAGAACTCTCCCTCCCCTTCTCCTGGCAGCAGTGAATAAGATATACGTCCTGTTACATTACGTTTATCTTCTACTTATTCACTCGGTACATCCGCGACTTGGCCTCTTCCTCTTGGTCGCTCCCCTGGAGACAGACTGGTAAGTAAAGCATTCAATTCATTTTGCAAACGTATATATGTATATCTGTATTTCTATGTATATATGTATGTATGTGTACTCTATTCTCATGCACGCTCCAAGTGTCTTGCATTTTACAAGAAGAACCAAGCAACGAATCCTTTCGAGTTGGCGATTTGCGTGTTTCGAAGAGTTTTCTTGCCGAAGAGATTACTCACTAGCATTCTGTGTGTTTTTTTTTGCTTTTTGTTTCCCACCCCCCCTGTTTGGAATCTTTTCAAAATAATTTCTCTTTAGTTTCTGCAAATGAGAAATCCTTTCGATTCGAGTCCTTTTCAAGCTAAGAAATTTATAATTTACGTGCGAAAACAAGGTGTAGAGACTTAAATTCTCAGATAGTGTCACTGGACATCAAGATCAAGGGTGTTGTCGAGGTTTTTTATTTTTTTTTTTTCAACGAAGGAGTTATACATAGACTTTAATAGAATCTTCCACTGAGGATGGAGTGAACTATTCATCATTCTTCTTTCCTTCCATAAGCAGTACATTCTTCGACGGAAAATATTGGCAGTGAACTAAGGACTGGGCTAACTGGAAGGGTTTGTTGGCCCACCCCGGACTATATCACCACTTGAGTAAGTAAGTAATCGAACATGTTCAGTATAGTTTGCAGTTTCATCATGCCGCGTTTGAAGCTTCCCGACCGTCAAGAAATTATTAAAAAATGTTACTTAAGTTGTGGGTGCTCAACGTTTGTTTACCAGAGAATTGGTTCATCGTCACCGTTACTCTCCGCAGGCTAAACGTCGCACTGTGGACAAGTTTGAGCATGAGTTCACTTTACCGGACAATAAACTACCAACAAGAATGTAAACCGCGGATTGAGGAGAATATTGCAGCGCAGTGGCTGGTATTGCCGATGAGAAAAATTTGGTTTTTTTAAGATGTCAGCTTGGACGGATTTGAACTTACATTCTTACAACGTCGAATTGATTCAAGAGTTGAAGCCAAAGGAATACAGATTGCATCGGGAGTCCAATTAGCGGCTCTCCAGCAAGTGGCTTCGTCTTGGGAGAGCCTTGGGATTTGATACCCCTGGATTTCTCTTTGGGGCTACCTCAAAGCCTTCTATGCCAAGAATCCACAGTCATTGGATCATTTGGATACCAACATTTGTCAAACTATTGACGGCATATAGTCTGAAATCTGAAATGTGCGTCAATATAAACGAAGCCGTGGTGGACATTTGAACGATATTTTGTTCCGAACACAACTGAATTACTCAAGTTTAAAAATAAAACAAAAACTTTGACTGTCGACGAATTTATAGCTGAACATTCGATACTTTCAATAGCGGTTAAGAGTCAGGTATATCGAAAAACTGTGAAGCATCCTGGCGTAGCCTTGTGCCGGTTGTCAGAATATTATTTTGGGAAATTGCCAGAACCCAAAATACAATTTGTTCAAATCAGCCAATTAAAGCATTGTGCAATTATAGTCGTATAGTACTTTATATTTTTAATAAACAGATCCGACCGAAAGTCCATCCATTATTTCGCCCAAAAACCATACAATGTCTGTTTGTTGATCGAATATTCATCGCCACATTGTAAAAACTTTATTACCTGATAGCCAGTCAAAGCACTGAAGACCGACGCATATGGACACACCAAGATGCTAAGCAACTATCTTAGTTGTAATGTCAATTCAGAGTACTTGGGTTTCGAAAGACCGTTCTCGTGGACCTTTTCAAGCAGAGATCAGGGAGTGGGGGGGGGGGGGATTAAGAATCTAGGGACTCCAAGTCTATCAACACCGAGGGGTCAAAAATGGGCATAGGGGTATATGTTGGAGCGGATGTAAAACTCTGCTGGGTCTAGGGTAACTAGATTTAAAATTACGAAAAGGGGGACATCGCGAGACAAAATATGTTTTTGAAAAATATAACACACACAAAAATCGATTATAACTTATCAACCAAAATGAATTAATGAGAAACAAAACAACAAAAATAAATTACTTTTTCCTTTAAAAATTGATTAAAAAATTAAAATTAAACGCAAACGAAAATAATTTGTAAATAATTTGTAAACAAAAACTGACAAAGGACAGATAACAGCACAAATCATAGACCGACAGATGAAGGGAAATTTTGCACGTAAAGTGATATGTAGTTCATTGAGTGGATGCGCTCAGCTTTGAAATAATTTTGAACTTCAAACTGATGTGTTTACAGAGAATCTTTTTAAAAATATTAAATGAAAATATTTTAATAGTTTTAAATTTAATGTTTTCTCTTTTTGAATTTTACATAATAAGGGGGACAAAGGTTTTTAAAGGGGGGACAAACAGCATTTTGGTGTGCAAAAGGGGGACTGTTCCCCCTAAAGGGGGACGTCTGGTATCCCTAGCTGGGTGTCCCTTGTCACAACGAAATACCAGGCAATGAAGCCGAGGATGAATTGACACGGAGCAAGAAGGTACATAGTTAAACCTGACTCTCACATATCGACGAGCTATCGGATGAATCACCATCGGACCTACTTGAATTTGCTAAGGTGGTCGACCAGATGGTTTGAACCTAGACATTAATACCAAAGTGGGACAACACTATGGGTATAACGTAAAACAATGGGTCCTTAGAGTGATGAGGATGTAACCATTTATTACCGCTAATTACCGGCGTGTTGAGAAGCTCCTTATGATATATGATACTCTTTGAATGGTTGTCAGACATTCGAAAGAGGTGGCGACCGTGAAATTTTTTTTTTAAATGTTGGACCGGGCTGGGATTGAACCCGAGCAGCATGCGTAGTAGTCCAACTCACTAGCCACCACGGCCACCACGAAGGACAAACGATTCGAACATGTTCGCCTCATGAAATATGAACTTTTAGGTGTTAGCTGGGATTGAACCAGCGAAGCATTACGTAGTAGTCCAACGCACTTACCACTATGCCACGGTGCTCAGAAAGAAATTTTGCTAGCACTTTGTCATTTGAAAAGTTCGGTTAAATATTTTCTCATAGGGTAGACCAAAAGTGAGATTCGATGGAATGTCCAATTTCATTCGGTTCGTGTGTCAAAATTAAAACAAAATATTTAGTGACATTTTAAAGAATTTCGCTCTTCCATTTTTTTTTGTGGTTTTCACAATCTTATTGCACCGAGTCTCCACGAGACATAGTTATTTCCGACATAATGTCAGACATCATTTCAGAAATTCTAATTTTTTTAATTGGGTGGGCAAATTTTGTCAGGACATTTCATTTTCAATTGCAAACATGTCGTATACGAGGAAGCAACGACGAGTAATTATTGCCGTGATGGCTTTGCCAGAACTAGAGAAAATCGAAAAATCCGGGAAAAAAAGAAGGCATCGTTTTTGGGTTAATCCATTTATAGAAAAAAGACAGATGCATAGTTTGGAAACCACTTTGCTGCAAGATGTATTGTGGGAAGATAAATAAAAATAAAAAAAACCCTCATTGCATTAAATAATAAATCTTTATTTACTCATCAAAAATATTAAATACACACTATATACACGAATATGTATATACGAATTTTAACCCTTTATGACTCAACATCGTAAAAACATCAAAGTACTAAGTGTTTTAATAGATTTCCGAATTTAATGAAACGCGTATTTTTTAGAATTACAAAATTTTATTTATTTTTTGGAAAAATAGTTGGAAAAGATTTTTTGACACTCATTCACATTGTGTTATAATGTATCTCTATAATGTATGGAATATTTTGAAGCAACTACAGCCCAGAGATGATCACCTAACGCGATCCCTTTCAGCTGAAACTTACTGAAAATTAATAGAACGCTATATGAAAACACTGTAACATTGAGTTTTAATGGACTAAAGTAAGGTGAATATCTCTGCATCGAAAACTGCTCTTCTGGTGGTTACTTCGTTAGGTTGAATATTGCACTTATTGCACTTATGTATGAAGTCGATGGCGATGGCAATGAAAATTCTTCGAATGATGTAATAGTCGCAAGCTCTTCATTTTCTTTGGCTTGGACAGCACGCTCCAACGTATCGTCCTAAAAAAAAATGGAAAATTACACACATAACATCATAAAACAATGGATTAATTTAAAAGTTTTTATTTGCGACATTCGCCAAAAATCATGTATTGAAACATGATAAATAAAGCTCAATTTGGCAGTAAATTATTTCTAGAATTCTGCGATCTCCAATGGAAATTTCAATTGCATGACATATTTCTTGCAATGAATTATTGCCAGTGGAAACCAAGGGTTAGCAAAATGCGAAAAGAACCCCTAATCTGTTATAATTTGGAGACATTTGGGTGTTTTGGTGTTTAAAAAACAGAAATCTTTGTCTTGCGTCAGAAATGTCAAATGTCTTTCATCGTAAATGTCGGATAATTTCGACAGACAAATCAGTCGATACAGACAGATTTAATGGCGTGTGCATTTCGGTTGATATACGAGTAGTACAACGAATTTGACGACTTTAATGATGCCTTCGTAACCCGCATCAAGTATCGGCAGTTAAATAAATGTAAAATTAACCATGAAGGCTTTTACGACAAACGGTTAAATTAAATTCAGTGTCTTTGAACCCCTGTGTAGGTACCTACGCATGTAGGCGGCATATCCTTATGCATTTAAAATGTCCTTAAACACATGCATGTAGAGGTATATGTATGTACATTTGCCACCATTCACCTTGCGATGTACTATAAAATAAATTACAAAAAATAAAAAAAAAATGAAAACGCTTAATAAATTTCTCATCATCACACTTCCAGTCGCTCCCCCCGTGGCCTTCCTTAAGAACAAATTCATTTACAACGTCGTTTTCTTCCATCCGCGTGGCAGCTTAATGTGGCTCTCAGCATTCGCTCTGCAAATACACCCCCCCACTCCAGGATGCTGATGGTTTATTAGCGGCGTTTAATTACGGTAATAACTTAAGGTATGATGATGAGCTCGCTTTCACATTTGCATTCGTGTATTTTTCTTCTACTTTTACTGTGTTTTCTTTTTTTCTTTGCACTCGTAGCTCCTATATCCTCGGCTTTTTTATTTTGGTTTTGACGCCCCCACCTTTAGCGTCATAATATGCTTTCATCTTCACCTGGCTGACTGAGTGTGCCGCAGAATATTATCAGTCGAATGGAATACCAAAACCATGCTCCGCCGTCGCCGTAGAGTATTCAGAGATAAAAAGGACGAACGAAAAAAAAAAATACAAACCGTAAAGAAAAACAGGACGAAACGGTTAGTGAGCGCTAGAGGCAGGACACCAAACGGAAGGAGAACGCAAAGCGAGCATACAGAAAAAAACTTAAGGGATTATCCTTTTAATAGTAATGATAATTATTTTTTTTTTCGTTCTTTATGGCGGAGGGATTTCTTATCCCAGTATGTTGTTGTAATCTGGGGGAGAAGCATTTTATTCCAACTCCTGTTCTGGCGGTGAAAACGGGCAGCAGGTATATAATTGAGGTGTAATTTCCGCTGAGAGGATTGGTAAGAGGATCCGGTAGGATTTTCCGAATGGAAATAGCTTGAGAAGTGTTTTTTCAGTAATTCCATTTTTTTTTCTCAATTCTGTGTGTTTTCGTTGAATTTTTTTTGCACTGTTGCTTCTTTCGTCATATTATTAAATTTCGCTTTGTTTCCGGTTCTCGAAATCACACCAGTTGCGTTTTGCGCTGTGGTTTTACTGGAACATGGTTTTTTTTTTGTCCTTTTGCAATTTTGATACTCGTCCTTGTTCGAGCTGTGATGGTTTTTTTTTGTTATTTTTGGAGAGCAACATGTTGGAGTATTGGAGTAATGAAATAATATTCATATGTTTTCAACTGGGAAATGTACAGTAATTCTTTGTTTTATGGCCTCTGATTAATCGAGCTAAATGGATGTGTAAAAGATTCCAGAAATGTTCATTATCAACATTGTGCCCCATTATTTGTCCTTTGTCCTTTGTCCTTTCGTGATGAAAATTAAATTTAATTGGTCTTCGTTTTGATGAAGACTGCAAGTGCGGAGGTGGTAGCAATGGTGTCAATTCTTTGCAATCCCATTTCACGTTAGTTTCGCACTTTTGTATGTCTATAGAAACAGGATATTTTGAACCGTATTTTAGAAAGTAATCGACTTTCTCTTTCTAACTACCAACTCCTTAAGGTCTGCCTAGAAGTGCTCTGAACTTGGTTTTGGTTAGTTCAGGTTAGGTTAGGGATACCAGAAATATTTTGAAGAAACTAGTCACAAAAAAATTGATTATCGCGATAGCGGGCATCATTAACTATTATTGTCCGACTAGCCGCATTTTCAAAGAAGAATGATCCGGTGATGCCTCCAGCCCAAAATCCATACCAAACAGTGACACGCATTTGCTTCCCAATAAATCAGAGGTCGAAAATTACTCTCAACCTTTTCAAAGGTTTTTTAATTACTCTCTGCTGTTGAGACTATGAAAAAAGATCACTTAATAATCGATTTTTTTGTTACCGTACTTTTTTCGCTCTTGGTCGGAGAGAAACCCTTATTTTATTTTATTTTAGGTTCTGGTCAATCAATGAGAGATATCAGTGAGAGAAAAAAATAAATCTCATTTACTGTCGTCACTTAGTTAGCAAGCAGGGCATACGGAAATGCAGATAAGTGATTAGATTAGTAATTTATTATTATTTAATAAGCACTTGTGTAATCAAGTTCAGTGGAAGTGAGTGCAAGTTTGTGACTATGGGCAAAAAATCAGACAAAACAATTAGAAACTTACTTATTATATAATATGTGAAATAAAAAAAACAATTGAATTCTATATTTATGTATATTGAACACTTTTGATTTATTTTCGACGAAAGAGGTTTTAGGTTGATCATTTCCATTTAATTTTTATAAAAAAAGTCAACAGAGGAGGGATATATTTGAAATTAAAAAATAAATCTCAAGCGAGGAGCGAAAAGGTGAGTTGATATAAATATATCGCTGAGCAAGACCTAAATGTCAATACCCAATGCAATATCTCTCAGAAAGAAACCAAATAAAAATAAAGGTTAAGAGTTATTTTCGAGCTCTACCAATAATCACTCGTGCATTTTCTGAACCACTTTGACAATTTTGACAATTAACAAAGCCATCAAGATGAAAATGAGCCTAATCGATGAAGATGATTTTGTTTGAATTTTTAAATATTGCTCAACAATGTAAACGCGTTCTTTATTAATAATAGGTCTGTTCCCGTAATTTTTTCACCAAAATTCATAGATTCTCAAAGTTCAAGGAATTGGGGTTAAATTTTCGTAGAGCGATGTAAGTGTGTATAAGTGCAGAAACGCATTGAGCAACAAAAAATGGAAAATCTAGGACATTTGAAAGTTTTCATAAAGCTGCCCAAACAAATTTCTGGGGCTAAAATTCGCATCATTGGGGAGATTTTTTATTCTCTTGTTAGCTTCTCTCTTCGTAGTTTTTCGCAGTTTTGGACAGATATGGGAACAGACCTAATAATAACCCTATCAGCTGTCACACTGTCTTTCTTTTCGTTGACAACAATTTAGCGCATAAATGGAAAAAAAATCAAATCTTGCTTGAATTTGAATAGATAAAATATTAGAATATTTAAATATTAGCCAAATATGTTAATTGATGAACAATGGAAAACCCGGACAATTTAGAAAAACTATCCCGGACGTTCCCCGCATAGGCGCAAAAGAGTACATGTCCAGGAAAACCCGAACAGATGGCAACGCTAGGTTAGGTAGAAGTGGCTGCCAGTAACGAGTACCAGCGCACTTAGGCCTACAGAGGCCCATAAATCTTGGGAATACTTAAACCCGCTACTTATGAGAATAATTTGAAGCTTTGTATAAAGCGAAAAAGGCTTCACACGTATTTTTGTGCTGGGTCACTAAGATCGTCAAAGAAGTATTCTCCTAGTCCTAGGTGTAGTTTTCTACTACGAGAAAGAGCTGGGCATAAACAGAGGAGATGTGTAGGGCTCTCCCCCACTTATTCGTCTTTTCAACTCCTACAGAAGTCATTTAAAATGATGCCAAGGCAGTCCTGTCCTGTAATGACACCGATAGTCGTACTTTTGGTTTTGGTTACAGCAAAAAAACAAAAACAGAAGCTTTCTCCGAATCAGAACAAGTGTTGTCCCCGTCTACAGGCTTTTTTGATCAGGATCGTTTGTTCTGTTTACGAGCCGATCTAATCTTCAGGTATACGTATAGCATATAGGGCAATTACCAGTGCTCATATCATTTGGGAAATTAAGTTGATGTACGGAGTTCAAGCTTACATTACCTTTTTTAGCTGTACATATACATACATAATATGTGGATGTCACTCTATGACCATTTCTAGCTGGTTTCCTCCTCTTTTCGTGTACTGGTACATCACTTGCGTTCTCTCATCAGCTTTATATTTGGACTGCCTTGTAAAATTCGGTTCATGTAAGATAGTCGTAAAGTGTCTAATTTAGTCTTTTTGCAAGTTCCAATGGCTTCCACCTATAAAGCTCTGAAACAGGTAACTACAAGTTGATCTGTAATGCAGCCGAAATGAATTCGATGCTGTGGTACGTATTAAAGAATCCGACAATCCTCTCAGCATCATAGTCTTCTGAACAGTACTAGCAATGTTAAGCCACGATTCTTTTTGAACCACATTCTCAAGAGTTAGAACTAAAGTTCACACGGCACCGGAATAGAGACTTTTGATAGTAAAAAAAAACATGCGAGGCAAAAGCCCAGGTAATGTGTGACAGAATATAATTTTGACACCATTGTCGAACATGCCCATGAATATTGTCTACGAAGACAACTTACCCGGCTGTGTCCTGTGTGTCTAATTTTACCACTCACTTTCTTCTCTCAAAGGTCCTCTGGTGGTGGTGGCCTACAAACATTCATTCCTAAAGAGGTTAAGTTAATGGAGACAGTTCATATTTCATAGATCGCATTGATCTTCCCCTCCTCGGGTTCAACAGTGGAAAAAATTTAAGGCAATGGTTTTTTTTTTGGGTTCATGTTTTATTACAGTGGACCGGACGTAGTTATGGAAAGGATTAGCAGAGAGGAACTTAAGTGGACACTATTTACTCAAACGGTGTATCCACGAGACAAACCTGAAGTAAGACCTCATTGTTATCCTTTTTAGATTGTCTTGAGCTTCAAGTTTCTCAATCCATTTGAGCACTCCATCTCATCGACTGGCCCATTTTACTATTAGCAAGAGAAACCCATTTAACTATATATAGTGTATTATGGAAAAAGGTAAGTGGGCACTTTAGCAGCAAGAAGCTTAGGTTAACAGCAGTCAACATATCAGTACGGAAAATCTGCAATCTAACCCGGTGAAAGGCAGGTTAGTCACGTAGGAAATGTTTCGCAGTGTCGTCGCCTTCTCCACATAAATCGGAGAGGATGGTGTCATTCAACATCAAACATCAAAAAATTCGGTTCATCTAGCGAAACGAATTAATTTAACGGCTACAAATCTAAATACCACACCAAAATCCGATGTCACTACGAATGAAGTTGGTGACCAATTAAATAATGTCATTACTACAAATCCAACTGACCCGAGTGGCATTGAGGCAATCCCTAGACCCAAATCTGTCTTTATTTCTAGGCTTAAGCCCGAAACTTCTGTGGATGATATAGTAAATCATCTATTGTCGAAAAGTTTGATTTCCAATAGAGTGTCTATAAAGTGCACTAAAATAAGTAAGCCGGATAGTTTCGTTTCATCTTTTAAAATAGTTACCCCTGTTTCGATCTTTGACTCACTATGCAAAAATGACATTTGGCCCCCCAATACTCTCGTAAAAGAATTCACCAATCGAGCATCTAAAAGACATACCAGCACATCGCAGGTTCTACATTCAAAAAACTCTCTCGATTGTCCCTCTACTACCAAAATGTAAGAGGGTTACGAAGTAAAACTACCGATATTTTTGCCAACTCTCAGGCTTTTCCACATGACATTTTTGTTTTTACAGAGACTTGGTTAAACGCCAATATTTTGGACACGGAACTCTTCAACTCCGAGTTCCTAGTTTATAGAAAAGATCGTTATATGGATAGTTGCACGGGATTGGGTGGTGGGGTGCTTATTGCAGTTCGTTCTCACCTCAGTTCCAGCTTACTCAGTGTTCCTTTCCCTTTGAACACAGAAACTATTTGTATTAAAATTTGTATTGAGGACAAAACTGTCTTTATCATTAATGTCGCTTATCTTAGAACACATTCATGACTTATCCTGCTCGGAAAATAACATTTTATTGCTCGGCGACTTCAACTTGCCACAAACGATCTGGGTTCCATCGGAGGATGGATCCTATCTCACAGCATCGTTTAATTCCGCTCAGCAGGAGCTTATTAAACTGGACTCCATTACGTCTTTTGACTTACAGCAAATCAGCTGTATTAAAAACTACAATAATCGAACTCTCGATTTGGTATTTTCCTCTGACCCTGTTAGTACTGTTGTTCAAGAATCTTGTTCAAGCATAACTAACATAGATAGACATCATCCACCCTTGGATGTATTTTTTGACTTGAGCTGTCATATATATGATAATAGTGACCCTAATGATGGCTCGTATATCTTTGACTTTCGACGAGCTAATTATCAGCAACTGTCTGAAAGAATAAGGTGCTCCAATTTACAAAACATTAATATTTCACCTAATATTGAGGATGCAGTAAAATGCTTTTATAGTATCCTAAATGACTGTATAAGTAGTTGCATACCAACAAAATTATCGAAAAATGCAATATCAAACCATTCTTGGTACACTAAGGATCTGAAAACTCTACTAAATAAAAGAAATAGAGCATGGAAAAATTATATTAAAAGTCTCAGCCCAAAGGACTTTAATATTTACATTGCATTTTTCGATGAATTCAAACTGCTTTCAAGCAGCTTATACAATGACTATATAATGGAAACCTCACTTAGGAATAACCCGAAACAATTTTGGTGCTTGGTTAATTCCAAGAAAAGGTCTGACGGCTATCCAGCAGAGTTTTCTTATAATAACAGCGTTTTTAATGACCCTGTTGATATTTGCAACTCTTTCGCGGATAATTTTCGTAAATCTTTTAACGATGTGCCGCTTAGTATTGATGATGATTACTTTGAGCATCTCAAAGATGTTCCTCAAGTTGGCTTTACCAACATTGCCTTAGACTTGCAGACTATTTCGAAATTTATTTAATTTCTGAAAGATGATTACTCTTCAGGTCCTGACGGCGTACCTCCAATAGTCCTGAAAAAATGCAGTGATGTCCTTGCTCTGCCGTTGAAGTCTCTTTTTGAGATCTCCATATCAACTGGCCATTTCCCTAGCTTCTGGAAGCAATCGTTTATTACGCCCGTCTTTAAGAAAGGCGATAGAAATATTATTACGAACTACAGACCGATTTCAAAGTTGTCATGCATACCAAAATTATTTGAGCAAGTTGTGTGTGAAAGCCTTACTTTTCTTTGTCGGGGTGTTATTTGTACAGAACAACATGGATTCGTTAGAAACAGGTCTACTGTCACAAATCTATTAACATCCTCCCATAACTGTTCCAATGCCTTAGAAAGTGGTCATGAGGTGGACTGTGTGTACACTGACTTCTCCAAAGCTTTCGATCAGCTTTCTCATGATATTATTATCTACAAACTCGAGGCGTTAGGTTTTCCCCCAATATTTATTTCGTGGGTTGGCTCTTACCTCAAGCAGAGGTCATATCAGGTTAATCTTAACAAAATTACACTTAAAAATGTCTTGCGTAATGTAGTTCCTCGAACATAAACTCTAATTATGTATATTTGTTCTTATATTTGTTTATTTATTGCTAGTGGTAGTGTTGAAATGTAGCGTAGCCAAACCACTAACACCAGCACTAAATGATGAGCCTGTTGATGCATATTTTGCCCTGGCAAATTTCTGCTTATGGCTGTTGCTTGTATTAAGCACACCATGACACAGATCTGATAGTGTTTATGTAGATTCTAGCCAGCTAAGGAGTGGAACGCCAGTTAGATCTCTAAGGAAAGTTCTAAATTACATAGTTTCAGTAAATACTGCCTAAGTTATCTTTGGTTTAATTAGACTTAAAAATGATTTACGTACGTACGTGAGCAAACGAAAATCGTTCAGACTACCAGTTTACCAGACCCATGTAGTGTCTTTCAGACAGAATTATTCGCAGTTAAAAAGGTTATCCATTAAGGATAGCAACCTCAATTTGCCGGAGATAGTCATTCTACAGGCTCTAAAACCGTTCGGATCAAACACTTTGAATTCAAAAGCAGTCAAAAAATGTCGTAGTGCACTAAATGCCATAAAGTTAAACTATGCTCGGTACCTGGACATAGAAGGGAACGAGAAAGTAGACGAGCTAGTTTGAATATGATTGGCCACGAGGCTGATAGCTCCACACGCCACCGGAGTAAACCCCATTTGACATGACCGACCATATAATTGAAAAAAGAGTCCTGTGGCATTCTCGTGTTTTATGCCGGAAACTAAATAGATCTCAGATGAACAAATTTGGAGATACCTCTAGACAAATACTCTACATATAGGAGGTTTAATCACCGGAATAATCACAAGACACTGTGCTTATATTACATGACTGGTAAATGGCAAACTGCAACCATTGGCACGAGCTTAGGTCATGCCGACAGGCCAAAATGTTAGTAGACGCGCCCAGGGCAAACAGAACTAAGTTTCTGTTACACCTTAGTAGAAATTACCTCAAAATCCTCACAGAACTGGTCACTGGGTTCACTCCCTTAAACGAGCACCGGAACAGAATTGGAATCAGAAGCTCGGGCCTTTGCGAGATATGCCTGGAAGAAGAAGAGACAGCTGAGCACTTCATTAGCGAGTGTCCGGCTTTTGCTCGGATCAGAAAGGCCACTCTAGGGAACTACGTCCGACGGGACGTTGATCTACTGGAGCTCAATCTTCCCCTATTGCTTCGCTTTACGAAAGCGACGGGCAGATTTTGATCGATATATAGCTCAGCAACAAATCGATAACTCAGCGAATGGGGTGGTACTTCACCAAAGTACAATGGGCCTACAGGTCTACGTGCTTGTTATCTCTACGGGATAACCCCCTTCTAAATACAATACAAAAAATGGCAAACTGGCCTCAACCATATCCGCAGGAGCTGCGAAGAAGACGAGGAAAGTGAATTGATTCAACATCTTCTATGCTACTGCCCCGCCCTACAAGAATGACGCCTTCGCACCCATAGTCCCTAACTCTTCAAAAAAATTGCGGAGCTGGAAAATTCAAAGATATCGGATCTCACCAAGACTTTATACTGGGTAACGAGTTTGAAAAAAAGGATTACGCTACGCAGGTTAGGTAGCAGTGCCAGCACACTTAGACCTATACAGGCCCACTGTGATACCAAGTATCTTGGGAATGTATATCCCGGCTACTCATGAGAATCATTTGGAGCTTTGTATAAAGCGAGATAGGCTTCCAATGTCTATTCGTGCTAGGTCACTGAGATAGTTGAAGAAATACTCGCCAAGTTGTAGTTTTCTACCACGGGAAAGAGCTGGCCATGAACAAAGGAGATGTGTTGGGCACTTCTCCTCTTCTTCGTCTCTCCAACTCCTAGAGAAGCCATTTGAAAGGATGCCCAGCCTAGTTGCATACCTGCCTATACGGCAGTACCCTGTGATGACCCAAAATAATCGAACTTATATCTTTATGAACAGAAGGTAACTAGAGTGGCTTAGGTCCAGTCTAGGCCAGGTCTGTCCAGTAGCAAGGCAAGCAGGTCCACCTCCCCATTGGTTTTATTGATTGTAAGTTTGAAAAAAGGATTAATTCCCAAACAATGAAAGGATTCACTATGGACCGTCTCCGAATGAAAAAAATGATTGTCAGTCTTCAGCGTTTAGCATTCCCTTACAACTTGGTCTGTGTTTAATCTGATTAGAGCGGTACAAGATTGTGTACAGCGCACTTTAAAAAAAAAAGCCAAATTGTTCAAACGTCCTTTGACTTCATTTGGGAATCCTTATGAGTGTCTCTTTAGAAATGCACCGCCACCTCTACAATGTGAAACTTTATAATTTTAAATGTTCCATGGGCAAATCTCCATTGCCCATTACAGATTATAAGCCCCATGGGGCCCGGGATATAATTGTCGCAACGCATTAAACTGATAATAGCGACGCGATTTAACATGCAATATCAATTAAGCCCTGTCCTCCCATTTTTTTATGCTTTGCTGTGTGTGTGAAGACGGTTCTGCAGTAAATTTGTGAAAATCACTTAATTACCTCTAATTAAGCCACGATAAGAAATCACCAACGACACACATGTGTGGATTTGTGTGTCTGCCATAAGAGTGATGTAATTAAAAACAGTTTACTAACATAATCCACGCAAGGCTACGAGTATACACAGGCACGTAGTAGGTGTGCCGTGTGCCTTGTGCCTTGTGCCCTGTGCCGCATTGAACCAAACGTCACCCGTGTTAGTCTTCTTAAATTGGTCGAGATTAAGCCAGCAGCAGTGAGAGAGCGGGATCTTGTTGGCTTCTTTTCTACCAAAAACAAGGTTAAGATACTTTGCTACATAAATATCCACCTAACGCCGCTGTAGCCGAGGCCGACCGACCCCCGCATCCTTATAACCAGCTCTTAACGGCTGCGTTTTAACCCTTTTATTTTTGCATAATTAATCTTTAGTTACATGACCTGGTACCGTCCCCACACCACACCACACCACAAAACCCTCCGAGAAGAGATACCGCCCCGTAGTCGTCGTCCCAGAGTAATTCCATATTCAGCTCATATGTCCTCGCAATTTACAATTCCAGGCAAATTAACGTCATTCAACTAATTCCGCTCCCATTTCGCTAGAGATGTGAAACAAAATACCCTGCCCCTGCTACCCGGTTCATGTATAGAGGTGGTGGGGGAGGGGCACTTTCTCGATGTCAAGACGCTTGGTGCGTGCGTGTGTTTGCTCAGAAGGGTTAAGTTTTGGGTTAAATGGCGCCCAACCAGTGAAGGAGAATGAATCGAGAGTATACTCGTAGTCGGTAGTCCCTTGAACTTCATGAAGCCGCACATAATACGTAGTGCGTGATCCTGGATCACTGTGCTGTTTCTCACTAATTCCCGGAGTATTTATGGGATTTATTAACGAACATTATTGCACATATACAAAGGCACACGACGACGACGACAACGACGATGATGATGATGACAACGACGACAAGAATACTCTCGTACACAGTGGCAGGAGGCATATTTGTCTCTCTTTGTGACAGTCCTTCCTTCGTCGAACGTATTCGCACAGAAAAGGATTATTTCCATAAGTAGACATAAGTTGGAGAAAGGACACACACATCTGTGAGTGAAGTTGGAGCTGGGAGGACAACCATAACATATCGGACTGTTGCGTCCCACTCATGTGGAAAGGATCCCATATGCGTGTGCGTTAATTATTTCAAATGACACTTTAACTGTTCGGAAATGTGCTCTTTTTCTGCTCCTGGAATTCGGACAAAACGGATTAGGATTGAAATTAATACCATTAAATGGGTGGCACACGCATACACTTTCATTCAGACAATATGGTGGCTGTGGGTTTTATTTCTTTTTTTTTTGTTGTTTTGTTGCCACGAATGGTGATTAATTTTATTCGCCACCTTACCTCATTTTTGTGTGCGAATCAATGAGATGAGGCGGCAGGCAAATGAATTCTATATTCGCAGGCGATATGCTATGCAGCAAGGAGTTTCTAGGATCAAGATGAATGGAAGGAAACTTGTTCATTTATCCAAATGAGCGATGACAGACTTAGACGAGGACATCTCAGAGATGAGTTCAATTTGTTTTGCACTAATTGAAAACAGTATGAGAATATGGGGAACTGGGGGCTTTGGAGATGCTGACAGGAAGTGGAATTGCACCCTGCTGATTCCGTCTAATTATTATCAAGACTGGAGACTTGCATCTTGACAAATAGCAGTTATTTGGTCTTCCAAAACAATGTTTGTCTCAACAGAAATGAGTTATTGGCTTCCTTGATTGATCCAATTAAAACTTATATACTAAGTTGCCTGGACTTAACAACCGCTTGGACTTTAAAACTAAATCTTGGTCTTCCACGTTGCTTAGAAGGTTTAGACTTAACTCGAAAATGTTTAACAGTTTTGGTCCATAACCACATCTTATCTTTTTCCATTACTTACAGGACAGAGAGATTTTTATTCGATTTTGTGTAACCAGGCTAGATTCACGCTTCTTTGTGTTCCAGGACATAGCGCTATTGAAGGGAACGAGAGAGCCGACGAACTTGCCAGGCGAGGGTTAGCCCTTAAGGCAATATACTCTCACACTTCTTAAAACTAGCCGATCTCAGGTGGACCAGTCTGATAAACTGTATCATATCGATGAAAGATATGGCCAAGTATCGAAACGATGATTTTCAGGGTATTGCCGGTATAGCCTTTCATTTGACACCCATATTAAGCAGGTCGTAAATATAACGCTAGTCCTCCATCTTGATACGTCCGCCATATTGAATTTTAAATGTCACTTAGCTTATCGTATTCTAATTGTCAAAGACTTTCATTTGATACCCATATAAAGGTAGTAGAGGTAATGGTAATCCGCCATCTTGTGGGCGTCCGCCATATTGATTTTTTAATGACGTGCTAGCGTATTGCATTCTAATTGGCAAGTCCTTTCATTTGATACCACTATCAAGGCGGTTGTAAAAAAAAAAGAAAAAAACAAACAAAGGCCATCCGCTATTTTGCTTGGTACGTCCGCCATGTTGAATTTTTCTGTGACGTCACATTGACGTCATTTGTTGAAATCGGTTCCATAGTTTAGGCTGTAGTAACATCCTTACATACAAATATACAAACAAAAAAACCCAGCCTGATGTGAAAATCATAACCCTTACTTTTGCCTAGTCGGATAAAAAGAGTCGCTAATACACTTTCTGTGCAAATTTGTAGTTTTAGCGAGAGCCAGGCAACGTATACTGGCCAAACTCTTCTTCGACGACCTTAAAAAGATATCCGAGAAAAGGATTGGCCAGCTGATCCTCTCCCTAAACCCCACAGGGTGGATATAAATATCTCAAAATAACATCCGAATAAACGGTTTACCTGAGGTTGTGATGGTATCAAAACGGCATGCTCTAAGCGCTATTTGAGCTTTCTTCCATCGAAGCCAACACTTCTATTTACCTACCCTAACTACACGCACTCTTTTTTCCACAAAGAGCTTTACGAGTACAAAAGTTAATGAATATTCACAAGTACTCCTTATCCGTAAAATAATCACACAATATTATCATCACCCTATAACTGCATTAAATAACAGCAAACTAAAAAGCGGTTAGTAACCAAACCTCCACTCGAAGTTGGTCACGTACTTGTGCACTAAACACATACGAGTACCTTTTACTGAACCCAAAAATGGTATTATTTATTCCCCCAAAAACTACACCGTTAACTTCCATCGATTCCAAGTATGTAATTACCACCACGAGTAGATACAGGGAGTATCTATCTACTCGTATTTACAGTTTCGACAAAATACCAATGTACTTTTGTGTTTACAGCTTTGCTGCTGCCACTGCAAGGAGATAATGCAAAGATTTTAATGATGATTGAGCTCACGTCCTTTTTGGAAAACAGAACTGAAACTCCTTCGAAGTTGCTCACCCTTTTCACCGTCGCGTCGTCATCGTTGTCGTCCCTCCTTTAAGCCAGCCGCCACTAAAGGTGAAGATATAGCTTACAAGTTTGCTTACTTTACATATCCAGCACTTACGAGTCACGACTCTCACCCACCTGAGCGTTGTCTTTGGTGGAACACAAACAAACAAACAAACAACCAGACAAACAAGCGAGTTTTCGCCATTCCCGCATGTTTAGACACGAATTAACATCTTAAGTTTGTAATTAATCTTAACCTGGATTTAGTCATAAGGCTAAGATCTTGAGGTAAACATCTAACGGTTACGAAATAGGTATACAGCGCTACACCGAACTCTCTCGTTGTATGCAGGAGCGGAGTTGTAAAATTGAAAATGGAAAATATACGAGTATCACCCACCCACCCAGGCATACAGGCATCCACCCATCATCTTTTGGAATTCAACCAGGTGCACGGGGAAACGGGCCAAGAACAAAGCTCCGGGCAAAGGTGAATCGGATAATTTTGGGATATTTAGACATTTTGCGCTCTCACGTCGTTGTTTGTGATATTCAAACACACGGCGGCGCGGTACCGCCGTTCCGGTTCTAGGAAACTTCATAACTACCGCTCTTGAATGCAAAGGAGGTCTACGTCGGTTGTCCTGTGCGCTAGCTAAAGCCACCACCCACCTTTACATCCTTTTGTGGCAATTCCTGCTGCTGTTTCGGTTTTCCCACACACACAAACACGCGTATTCGTAACGTAAATGGGATAACTTTCCGGATTCAAGTGGCATTTCGTGCAATGCGCTACGTGCAATTGTTAGAGCAGCTCTTCAGAGATGTCGAGAGGTGGCATAGTTAGTTTGGTATACTACTGGCATACGAGTACACACCATGTTAGTATGTAGATGGGATTTGATTGCGGCAGTGGATAGTCATCTGAATCATTCGGGATTCCTATCAGGCTTAGGGCTTTGCAAATCATTACCAAGCGCTGTGCTTCTTGTGCGGCATGCATAACGATGTTCGAAAATCCACACAATCCGCTGCTGAAGCTTTTGAAAAATTCCAAAATAATCCCAGCATAAGTCCCAATTACATTTTCACCACCAATGTTAAGGAGATTACAACGCACGAACACAAAAGCCAAGCCAAGCCAAGCCAACGAAACCAGCAACAACAACAACAAGTAAATTCGACGTTAATCAAAAATATATAAAATTGCGGACCGCTTTTTATGGGCCAATAAAAAAGCCATTTTCGATAATGTACCCGCTTCGAGATTTCAGAGTCGTCGCGAATCCGACGACGACAGAACAACCGCCGCGCCGCGCCACCCGAAATTCTTATCTAATCGTCTTAAAACATCTTGACACCTGTAGTCACCCCCAACGGAGGTACATCTGGGGCGGGTGGGGGTATACAGTCATTAATCTGCAATTGGCACACACAAACACATAAACACGAACAGACGAACAGTTCCTTGGCATCTATCTGAGATTGAAAATAACTTAAGAGTAGGTATCCGCGATGGCTGCACATTGGCACACTCCTGGATCCTGGTTGTGTAGGCCAACAACAGTGGCTCTATATACGAGATCCTTCAGAGATTTATATCGCCTTTTTTTATTTATTTTCGTTTTTTTATTTTCGGCGAAGGGTTGGGCGTTGTTGGGGTGGTGCAAGCGCGAATAAAAGTGATGAACGATTTTTAAAAAAAACATTTTCGCGTCTCACGTGCTCTAAACGACTATTAATGTGATTTAGAAACAGGAAACCCTCCAGATGTAGCTTAGGCTGCTCCCAGCTAATGCCCAGGCGATATGGGTTGGAGTGTTTCTTTTTTTTTTTTCTTTGGCCCTATCTCGAAGGGTATCTTGGGCAATGAATGATTCATTTTCGATAGCAAAGCGCGCACAAGTGGTGAATTTCATTTTTTTTAACGAGTTTTTTCTTTTGTGATTTTTTTTTCTTGGGTTGCAACAGTGAGTTGGGGATAAAGTTGAGTAAAGCGCTTTGAATATTTTATTAGAACGGCATACTGGAATTTGGAAAAATATTCATAATTGACGATTGAACAGCCGCCCATGGTTGAAGCGGGCTTATGCTGAATAACGAAGTAAAATTATCAAAGTCTCAGACGCGTTATCGGGCTTTAGACAAGATCAGCGTTGAAGGTATTTCGAACTATACTCTGTTCCACAAAAATTGTCAGTACAGGAAAGATAGGACGTTTGCCTCTCATTCTGGTTGCAATGGCTTTCATAAATCTGTCCCTTTTTAAGCTCTCACTGGGCTACCATAGTATGCATGACAAATCGCAGCAGATCGGAAAGCAACACCCTTAGGGTTACCATCTGCTGAATTAAAAACAAAATAATTTGTTGAACGAAAAAGATAATTGTGTACAAAGTAGACACCACCTCGATTTTGATGAAATTTAAGTATGTCGTAAAGGGCATGTTTACGAGTATTTTGATGTATCACTGTTATATATCGGAAACGACCACTTTACGAGATGTAAGCTTAAAAAAATGTGCCCGGACATGAGGGTATTGATGGAAACGAAAAAACTGACAAACTGGCTAGGAAAGGTTTAACTTTAGGCGGGTCAGAAGCCCTTTTAAAAAAAAATTAAAAAGGTCGTGTGAAGTCCAGTGTTTTCGAGAAATCGGTAGATCTTAGCAATGTCAGCCCAGGTCGAAAATGTCTTCCCAGGTGTTTTTGCCTTATTGAGCATAAAGCAGGACAATCGCAAAGGAAGTGTTTAATACTTTCGTCCTCTTTTTCGCAATCCGGGCAGATGCTATGTTGCACTAGTCCCAGTCTGTTTGCATGTGTCCCGTTTGTAGGTCAATCATCAGTTTTATTTGTGCTCTACCCATATGTATTTAGTACTTTCCTTGCTTGTTGTTGTCAATTTTAAATCGACAAAATGAAACCTAGCATTACACATTCGAAACATATCTTACTTACTTACTTAGGTGACGCTACAGTCCGGTGTGTTCCAAGGCCTCAACCAACAAGCACTTCTAGTTAGCCCGGTCCTTAGATAAATGCCTCCAGTTGCGCACTCTTTTTCCACTTGTACACACAACCGTCGACCTATGCGGTGTTGACCATCCAGATTGGAATAGAAACTCTTTCGAATCACATATCGACCGTTAACTATGAATACCTCCTATGTCGCATTTTGTAAACTTTACAGGAGACACAAAAAACTGCATATTTTCCTAAAACGAAAACGCCCGATTGTGAAATTTGGCAAAGTACTATCAATATTGGAACTCTATCAGGTGAAATGGTTTTAAATACTAAAAATTGCGTTTTTCATATAAAAAAAGAAGTTAGGAGATATTCATATAAAAAAAAACAAAACTTTTTATGCTGATAGGAGAAATTCAATTATTTATTTCACATTGTGTGCTATCGAAGCATTATTTTTGAAATAATTACCCTTATTCCGTAAGGCGTTTTAAGGAAATCACGATAAATTGGAGACTTCGGTGACATTTTGAAATCTTGTCGAAATCTCGAGATTTCGTGTGAACTTGCATTTCGCTGAAATCGTAAATATCAGGTCTGTGTAAATGTATACTTTAAAGCGACAAGACACAAAAACGACAATTGTTTAAGATAAACGCACTACGGAATATGGGTGAATAAAATTAAACGCAAATATAAAAAAAATTGTTCACTTTCCCTCCAAGTGGAAATCTTCAAAAAACACTCGGTAGTTCATCGGTACCAAGCGAGTGGGAGATTCTTACCGCAAACTTTGAAAGATCGACATCATTTTTCTTCCTTGAATTTAAATCTCATTGGGGGAAGTTTAAAGTTATAATCACCCTGTGATCAATTCCGACCGGATTGAAAACGAACGGAATTACAAGGGCTGAATTTGGAAAAATGCGTTTATTTCGAATTCTTCACTTGTAATTCCATTAGTTTTCAATCCGGTCGGAATTAATCACAGTGGTGAATATGTACTTTCCTGTAGTTTTTCGAACATTAACTCGTGAGGCTTTGTTCTTCTCAATCTCCGAATATTGTCTCTTAGATTTAAGACGGTCTCCATCTTGGAGTTAATGTGATTTTTAAGACGCTGGTTGTGTGAAAGAGCGTGCTTTCTAACCACTTCTGAAATCATATCTATTTGTAGGTCACGATGCAAGTCGCTATTTCTTATGTACCAAAGGGCATTTATTTTTCCACGAAGGACTTTGTTTTGGAAATTTTGTATGGTTTCTGTATTTGTTTTCTTTGTACAGCCCCACAATTGGATGCCATACGTCCATACAGGCTTCAGTACTTGCTTGCATAGCATTACATATTTAGTTCTGGATAGATAGGTCTGAGTTTGTTCCCAGAAGCCAGTACATTTTTCTATATTTCAAGTTCAGTTCATCTCTTCTCTTTTTGATGTGCTCTTTCCATTTTAACTTCGCGGTCAAATTCATTCCAAGGTATTTAGTCGTATTGGCGTGAGGCACAACTAGATTTTAATGAATATTGGAACATTGTTAAACTTTGTATTTGTAAAGTTTATATGAGTAGATTTTGACTCATTGATACGCCATTGCTGCGTCCAAATTATATCTTTGTTGACTGCTTTTTGCAGGATTTCTGTTGCCTTAATAATGCATTTATCAGCATTAATTGCAGTGTCATCTGCAAAGCTACCCATGAAAGCATTGTCATCTGCTGGAATATCTCTGGTGTATTACAAATACAAATGAACCTACCATGAATTTCAACCACTGATCCCACATCGAGTACCGGGTTAACAGTCATTTCATCGGTACTGGGGAAGATGCTTGTAAGTTGTTACTGGCTCAACAGTCATTTCGATGGTTCTGGGGAAGGTTGTAGCCTCTTGAGACCCCGCCATATCGAGGCATTTCTGTGCTCGAGACCACATTTTACTTAAAAATAAAGAGCATTCGTAATCTATAACTTAATAAGCCTACCAGGAACGGTCCACTTAAATTAAAATTTGTGCTACAATCGGCAATTTATTAATTTAAGAACTGAAAAAACATTCAAATGTCAATACTAATCCGTTGATAGGAGATATTATGTCTAGCGGTATTACCAAACAAAAAACCTCCTAACATACTTCGCACTAGTTTTATGAGTTTAATTGTTTATTATTGTAATAAAAGCATTAAATTTTATAACAATGATATTAAGGAATATTAAGTTCTACGCAAAACAGAAAATAGTTAAACAAAATACTTTCATTCAATAAGATATAGCCTAAAAACTTCTGGTGAGTGCTTGTACCTACACAAAGTCTGAAGCAAATGTGATGATAGGAGATATTTTAAGCGCCAAAATGATAGGAGGTATTAAAAGTTGGCTTTAAAGACATTTTGACAGCTGATATAAGTATAATAAATGCATTCAGCTATGCAGATGAAAATTCTTAACAAAACTACGTCAAAAAGTGAATTTCACAAAAAATGTGAGTTACGAGGTATTCATAGTTAACCGTCGATATGTATTTCAAATATGTATTGACATTAATATGTCTAATCGCTTGATGTTTGTACTGAAAAATGTGCGCTAAAAAAATGTTACCAGAGAAATATACACCAAATTGGATAGTCATGTTTTAAGATGGGCAGTAGCTCAGTGTATGGTATGTCGGCTTCTAGTCTCGCAGGTTCCCGGTTCGTCTCGTGGCGGGGGCACTCTTTTTTTTTTTTGTTTCTTTTTGTTCTATTTTCAATCGTGATGCTGATGATAGAAATGAAAGCTCTTGCCTTCGGTTTTTTTGTGTCTTTTCTATTTATTCCTTTGGTTAAGTTGCTGTTTTTGTTTACTCAATATTTTGTAATCGTGACGACAGTACTAACTGTTCTGGTAACAAATAAATAAATAATAGGTACTGTTTGCCTACATACCTTTAAAATTTATTGATAAATGACTTTAAAAAAAAATAACTACGAAGACATATTAATGTTCCTTATGCACTTCCGTGCAGCGGAGGTCTTTGTCTTTTTTGAAGACCTTTTGATTTTTTGTATACTGTTTTCTTTTTTGGAACGCTTGAGCTAATAAGAGACCGGTTTAAAGAACCGCCCTTTCCTAAAAGTTTCATTTGCATATTTAAGCGGCGCCGGTATCGCTTATAGCCACAGATTAAAGAGGTAAGATATCGAAATCCGTAGTGTGTTTTTGTTTGAAGTGTTTTCATTCGATTTCAGTTAGTTAAGATTAGATTGATCGTTGTTATAAATTTCATTAAGTGTACCGACAACAACAAATCGTGAATTTTGTTTGTGTTTTTTATTTTTTCTAGAGAATATTCGTTATCAAAAACGACTGTAGTGTAAACACACCTTTTTGTCCAGAAATCGATTACTGGTTGCTTTTCAGGTGTTTCCTGTTATTAATTTGGTGATTAGAGAATAGACTTAGTTAAATAAATAATATTTGCTTTCTTTTTATCAACGATCTGTTTACTTGAAACTTAAAAGACTGTTGAACCGGAAGTGGGTACAAATCCAACCGATCTTAGTTGTGAGGTACTGACTTCGGTAAAAGTCCCAGAATGCTAAATAAATCTTTTTCGCTTGAAAAAAAATCATATGGGAGGGAGAGGTCTATCTTGAACACCCACTGAGCTACAGGGTGTTTAAAAAAGTTCCTTCAGAAAAGTAGGTACCAATAGTTATTCTATTATAACTTCTACTGCCTTAAACTTAGAGCAACCAAAGTAGGCTCGTTTCATAGACAATTGATTATTGTTTATCACAGTTTAAAACTATTACCACCGTTTTTTCTTCAAACACAATTTTTGTGAAAATCGCATTTATCTCGGGAAAGTGTGTCTAAAATTTTTTTTACTGTTATTATTTTGATGCGCCATAACGCCTCCTTGGTAGGATTCACAATAAAAAATTTGTACAGTTACGGTTTTGCAGGTGTAAGGTTAATTTAATGACAATGCCCATTTAAAAAGATAGATTAGTATAGAATCTTTCAGGGTGAATTTTTGGCAATTCAAAAAGCCGCGATATATTATATTTATAGAATTGTAAAGTTGGCTCCTGTATCAATATTTATGTTGACATCCAAGCTGCACGTAAAGCTCTATAAAGCATTGTCATAAAAACGATAAAAGTTTTAAGCTGGTATGCCTCACTACAGGAGATCAGCAGATGCAATATGGTCTGCTTATATTGGGTCCGTGGTCATCGAGGTACAAAAAGTAATGAAAAAGCTGATGAACAAGCAAAGCTAGAAGTATTACTCAGATCAGACCGCGAAAACATTCTTTCATTAAAAAGAGTTCAATGCAATCTTCTACTTCGCATTGTCACTTGGCGAATCACGGTTCAGACTCAAACTAGTTTCGTCGGACACATATGTATAGAAAGTAGAAACTGCAATAAATCGGAGACTGAAAAAACACTGGAGCAGTGACTGACAGACTAGTGGGAACATTCTAAGTCGAAAACATTAAACTTAACCTTTTTACAACATTTAGCTAAATTACTCTGGAGAGTTGTGGTATCACTATGGACGAGCACCATTACCATTACTTTTTGACACGTTTAGTAGATAAAAATTGTATGTAAAGTGTTAAATGTGGAAATAAAGTCGGAGGTCTGAACAACATATGTACAATGTTTAAATGTATAAATGGCATAAAATGCTGTCGAGTGGAAACTGTGAAAATGCACCTTTAGTAGTCAAAATGAACAATGGACCGCAGACAAATAAGGGTAGTTTGTAATTTGCAAAATTCAGACTTAGGCTGAAACAACAAAAAACATTATTTTTGCATTTGGAGAAGGTGCAGCTAGCGATCGCAAAGTGCGGCGATATGGTTTGAAAATTCTGCTCCGAAGTTATGAGCCTTTAACGGCCACGTAACGCTGAAACATCGGTCCTTGTTAGATCACCGAAATAAAGCAGCGTCGGGCGCGGTTAGTACTTAGATGGGTGACCACTTTGAAACACCGCGTGTTGTTGTCATAGGAGTGGGAGTAGAGGAGTACCGATAAATAAATCGACTCCATTTGGTAACACAATGGACCTTAAGTGTCTAAGTGAAGCCAACCAGAGTAATGGGGATAACCACCTTAACCTAACCTAACTTAACCTATGAGCCTTCAAAGTGAGCCCCGTGGTCGCCCAGAGGAAATCATTGACAATGACGTATTAAAGTCAAATCGTTCCAGATATCGCAGAGAAGATGTAGGTATACTATTCGATAGTTTTTGACATTTATTTACAAGGCAAGGTGCCTAAACTGGAAAAAAAAATATCTAAAACATACTCCTGCACTTTAACAAGGGATTCATGTGTCGATTGTAATGGGCAAAGGCTGTATCAATAGGAATACGAAATACTTCACCAGACCTCACCTATCTCCAAGTCCATTACGGTTCACCAGTGTCTATTTCTCAAGCTTAGCTAAGTCAAATCCCCATTGTCTTTTCCACCACGTTGGTTCCCTCCACTTTTGCGGATTTTCTACTGACAACGGAATGTGAAATTGTCAAAGCTTTTCAGACTTCGAATCTGCTTTCTTGTTGAGCTCATTCAGCCCACATAATCGCAGCTTTGACTTTGTAACATCAAAGAAAATTTCGAAGACAATAATTTACCATGAAACATTGACGAATAAGTGGATCTGTCAATTTCTGGGTAACAGGTGAAATACTTTAACTATATGCATTCCTGTATACCCCACCCTGCTCACTCCCCAACTTACCACCCTAAAACCCCAAATGAAATGAATTCAATTTGATTATTCCACTTGTAAGTACATGCGGCGACGACAGCGTAAAAGTCAATTGAGTAAACACCTTCCGCCAACGAGAATATTCATCTTAAGGAGTAAATAAAATTTTCACCTTCACTTACCTCCCAAAGGTTCAAAGCGAATAAAAAAAAAAAAACACAAGAACGTCACAGATCGACACAAACAGGCACCATCGGCAAAAAGTAAACTTCCTTAATGGGCCAAGAGGAAAATAAATAAGCAAATAATACGAAAAGCGACAGCCAAAATGATGGAACACAAACACCAACAAAAAAAAAAAAACCCAAGCACCGCCGAACATCGACAAAAAGGCCATCAGTCGCTAAAAACTGCCAAAAATTGTCACTTTTGATTCGTGCGCAAATATTAGACTTTTTCCGAGAGTGCTATCTTTATTGGAATTATTCTTTATCTTCGTCGCGTCCTTTCATTTGCTTGTTCTTTTTTTTTTTTTTTTGCTTTCTTTTGGTCCTCATTCCGCAATCTGAGTACAAGTACTAGATGTACATATGTATAAGTGTATTTGCAAGGACGAGGAGTAATTTCCGTGCAAAAGAAAGCGAGTGCCTACGTTACGTACCGTACCGTACCGTGTGTGTACTTCATACACAGATATACCGTCAAGTGGAAAAAAAATACGACATGTTAACTTGATTTTCCTTCTGTGGAAATTCGAGAAATTGGAGTACAAAGCGAAATGGAGAAAGGGAAATCGGATTGTATGTACATATGAGATGAGAGTACCTAACCCAGCGAGGTTGTGAAGGCGACAGGCGTTATTATCCCATCAAAAAGAGGCTAACTGGGCCAACGAGAAAAGGCTGCTTGCTAACTGATTCATTGCTCCTTACAACAACGGAGTACGACACAGTGGACCCGAAAAGGGGGAAGCAGTAATGATTTTGATATTTTTGTACACAAATTTTGTTATATAGCCTTACAGTTTGTCAAATCGAACGCGGTTCAAATAAAACCGAATTCGAATTTTTTGACCTGCTTTTTATGATTTTGGATAGTTTTTCGTAAATTTTAAGCTTTTTAGGCTTTAAGTGATAGAAATTCATGGGAAAATGTTTCGAAATTCTATCACCGTTTCAATTGGAATTTCGGTGGAAACTGTTTAATTAAGCAGCAATTTATAAAGGAACTTTTGCTTACCTTGGGAAAACTCCCAAACGTTTCTGCAAGAGCATCACACTGTCTACTCCCGGATCCGGACTCCAGCGAAACCGAGTTGGGGAAGCTCTCTTTTGCCAACATTACTGAAAGGGTGAACCTCTGGAGCCGTGTGAGTACCATGGTGTAGTGATTAGTGTGTTGGACTACTATGCAGTGCTGCCCGGGTCCAACACCTAAAATAAATGTTTTTCACGGTGCCACCTCTTTTGAATGTCTGACAAGCAATCCAATCAAAGAGTATCATTTGTCACGATTGAGCTTCTCAACTCGCCGTTCGGAGTCGGCAAAAAACTGTCCATTCGTGCAAAAATTTAACGCGCACACACAAATGGTTGCGAGATACAGGCCCAGGTTCACCCCGAGCTGTACCGCCACCTAAGTAAGTAAGAAACTCTGGAGGAGAGTACGAATGGTCGAACATTTATCGTGCCAAATTGATGAGCCTTCAGACAACACTTAGAAGAAACTTGCCGAAATCATAAGCCCAGTTTTTTTTTTCACTTAAAAGATGGCTGCTCAGATGCCTTTTTGTAATTAATTTATAAATTAATTGTGCAAATTACTTCAATATAAATAAACAAATAAATAAATAACATTTGTTGTGAAGTGAACTTGGAGTTGTCAAAAGTAGCAAAATAAATGCCAAAAGGAATATTCGTAACATGTGATATTAGTTCCACTTCGTGAGTATTATGAGACGAACGCGACAAAGATGTGTTTAACGGTCAATGAGTACAAAACCAAGTGTATACCGTCAACAAGAAAGGACACCCAACAGAACTTCACCATAAACAGATATAATTTAAGGTAGTTACGGACTACAAAGACTTCGCTATTCGTTCAGGCAACGTCACCATACCAGCGCTGAGATTAAAGCGGCCTATACACACGCCAAGAACTCGTCAATCATGTTTGAGTGTGTTAGTAAATTCAGCTTGACGTTATATAAACATAGCAATCATTAGTCTTCAAACATTCATACAACACGCAAATTGCCGCTGCCTGATTCCAATATCGCCTCGTCGCTATCCACGCTAAACTGAGCATATGCTTGATCAAGCAGGCAATCACCAATATACACATTACACATATCAACGATGGATACCCGCTTGAGCAAAAATCCAAACATTTTGATTTCGCTTCAAGCTGGCAACATATACATACATGTCTCATTTTCACTAACTCACTCTCACATGCTTGACGAGCTTTTGACGTGTGTATAGGCCGCTTAAATAAAAAAATAACTCTTGACAATCTCTGCTTCCTTGGGTTAAGTTGCAAAGAAGGCAACTGACTATCCCTCCTGAGTAACTTAAGAGCCCCTTTATAAGACATTGATCATTTCAGTCCTGCTCTATGGTCACGAGGCATGGACATTGTCAAAAGTTCTTCGGGTGGTTTTTTGTCCCGCCTGCATAAGCGGTGACTGTATGTTAGGAGGAGATTAACCGACGATCGGGCTTCTCTTGTCAATGACATCGACTTAGCAAGAAGAGTGCAGATCCACCGACTGAGGTGTCTGCGTTATATAGAGCAGATTCGCATCAATCCACCAGCCAGGAAAATCGTCGAATCCACCCCGAGGGACGGCGCGCGCAATCTAGGAGGACTGCGACTCACACACACACGACGACACAACTTAACTTTCGAAACTGGAGGCAGCTAGCTAAAGATCGACCTGGCTGCAGACTCTTGTTGGTTAGGACCCGAGTCCACTCCGCACTGTGGTGAGTCCGGTTAGATATGCCGGCTGACGAGAATGGACACATCCTCATCAAACTTAGATTCATGTGAACCCATTGTGGCAGCCATTACATCTTTCCACCCGTGGTATCAGTATTTTGGTTCCAACCATCCGGACATCCTGGCAAACTGGAGCAGATCCGATGGTGGTCTATCCGATAGCTCGTCGACATGTTCGACAGTTCGAAGAAAAATTTGCCCAGCGTTCGATTTCTGAGTTGACAGAGATTTGGGCAGTGGGGTTCATGTTCTCATGAACCACTTCATCACCGCATCCCCTGCATACATAAGTATGTCATCATCGTTAAGGCGTAATTTTTTCTTATGATATCCAAGCGCGTCCCTAAAAAGGACTTTTCGGGACTTGGGCGGCATTTTAATTGAAATCAGAGACAAAGGCAGCAGAGACAACAACAATAGCAGCGGAGACAACAACAATAGTAGCAGAGACAACACAGTAACAACACAACAGCAGAGACGATACAACAGAAGACGATTCACCTCAGGTTAGGCCTGTATAAAGCGGGCCCGCCTGATATTCGGGGAGCCGCTCGTCAGAGCTTAAACACGCCGGATCAATTATAAATTGTAATAACAAAGTAACATTAAATTGAAAGTTAAGGTTAAAAAATTATTAATCGTGTTTTCTTCATTCCTCTTGAGAATTTGGGCATTTTTTGGTCGGCTGCTGCTCATCCCGTTTTTAGGACCCCGGAATCCCCGCTTAGTCTACCCCAGGAAAACGCATTATAAATGCTTCTTATTGAAATAAAAATTTAAGTTCTCCTTTGTACCATCGGGCAAAACTTAACCACTATGCCACCTGTCATTTTATTTTGTTTAGCAATATTTGTTACCAAAGAACAATCTAATAAAGCTACTTCTTTACCTACTTACTCTTTTGAAGCGACTTACATTTTTGGCAAAGCTTGTACTGTGAAATTAGGACTGACTTTGGTGTGTAGTCTACTTTTAAAAGCGGCTTCAAAATGTGAAGACCAAAGTATTTCCGTGCCAAAGGCTTTGTGAACTCATTAAATAAACTCTTAATTCGGTCAGAAGGCTAAGCTGACTGGATCTAGCTTGAATAATATTTCGGCCTAGGCAACTTTTATAAAAGCAATTCTCACGTAGCGCTTTTCATAATCTTTGGACTAGGTTTCAAGGGGAAGAATCAACTGAATGTAGGCAGATGGTAGCCGTCGTCTATTTATAAGAAATGTGAGGGAATTTGAGTTACTTATACTTCTGTCTTTGGTGTCTGTCAAGATAGCGACGAGATTATAGAATATCTCTTTGTGTAGGGGTGGGTGTAGTGTAGAGTTTCCGATTTGAATATTGCTAGTGTTAACGACCTTAATGCTTGTCCATTTAAGACCCAAATCGTCGACATTTTTTAGTCCAAAATCTGGTGTGTGCCTTAAAGAGAAAACAAAAATAAATAAAAAAAAAAAAAACCCGACCAAGTGAGAGTCAGGCTCGCGCTCAAAGCGTTCCGTAGTTTTAAAACTAGATATTTTGTTTAAATAACTGTTTCGTTTCGTTAACACAAAAAACGAAAACGACCCACCCATATAATTACCTTACCAACTTTTGATAAGTAATATTATTCAATATGCGAAAATTGGATAAACATTAAGAACGCGGCTGAGTGTATAGCGCGTCCATTAACCTTTTTGGCACTGTACTACTGACTTCAAGGGTCTCAAGTTCGTTTCCTGGCAAAATCCGTATTTTTAATTATTTTTTTTATATCGTTTTTGTATGGCAGCACAATTTTGGATAGCCTTCAATTTTCTAAAAACTATCGTTAATCGAATATTGCTAACTTTTTTAAAATTTGTCCAGTAGTTTATGAGTTAATCTGTTGAGAAATTTAATTTTTCGACATAAAATTGAATTGTTTGTCGTGAATTTCTCAAAAACTATACAACTTACGAGATTCGTTATATTTTTCTTTAAAAATATAGTTAATTACCTACAAACTATGATTTATTTCATATTTTTGACTTCAGTAGTTTCTGAGAAAACACTATGGTCTTTTTTGTATGAAATTTTTCACACTTTTTTTGCAATAACTCCCAAAGTCTCCAACAGAAAAAATTAAGAAAAATATTTTTGGAATTTTTGTTTTGAGCCCTTTCGAATGATGTCCGACATGATATCTTTTTCGGAATTTTTTTTATATTACATTCTACCCACCCTGTATAGTTGTTTCACAATAATTTTGAGTAGGGGAAGCTCGGGCATAACGGGCCCCTTAAGGATTTCTTTAAATAACAACTGAAAAAATGTGTTTTTTATCTCCAAAACAATTTTATTGGAAAGAAAATTGATTAATATACCTACATCAATATGGAAAAAAAAAATAAATGTAAATGAATAATTCATTATGATAAATTAATTTAAAAGAAGGGTTGAATTTACTCATTATACCCCGGTGCTGGGGCACAATGAACATAATATGTAGGTAAGATTGGGAGTATAAGTACGCGTTCCTCGTCCTCTTCGTTTCCTGATGAAGATTCTTCCTTCCTGGTCATTTTCCTTCTTGTGTTGCTTTTTTTTCTTTTTCAAAGTGAGGAGCTTGGACTTGGTGCATTCAGCCTCAAGCTGGGCCTTGTAAGGAGAGCTTGTGATTATAGCGGCGTTTGGAAACTCTTTTTTTTGCTGGTGCTTTGGGAATAGCTACAATATGAGCCGGAGAAAACTTTTGAATGGGCACTGGCATTTGTCAAAACGGGTCCTAGGGATGATGTCAATGGATCCATTGGTCTCAGAATAATGGAATTTTGGGGAAACAGGGCTTGGAGATAACATTAATGGATTGCTGGTTGCTTATGAACTTGGTGGCACCGAATATGAGTCGACAAGAGTGGTTTCATCTAGAAGCAGAGACTCCTCCTCATTTGGCATGTCCGTGGTTTGACATAGCAAAAAGTCATGCCCCTTAAATACATTTCGATTAACCGACCATATTCCAGTCTTTTGAAAATCGTTTATGACGACTGGCATTATTCAAGCTTAAATAGGCTTTGTGAACCATGTGAAACATTTTCAAATTGGTGCTGAAAGAATTATATAAACAAATAAAAAGAGTGCGAAATGAATAGGGCATAATGGATACCCATGCCCATTATGCCTCGTCCAATCTGCCGCATAACGTATTCTTTGATATTAAATAATGAAAATCCAATTTAAAATCGCCCTTTGATTAAAAAGGACACGCTTTATTTCACGTGTAAGTAACTTCCACTCAATGAAAAACCTTATTTTAGCAAAAAAAAAAACGGCACACGTGTCACTTTTATTCAACAAAGGGGTTTCCCATAAATGTCACCGATAAATTAAAGCAGACAGATTTACTTTCGGAGCTGCAACTTTGCTTAGCAGAGAAATACGGATGGGGTGTCTATTATGCCCCGGGTACCCCTAATATGTTGACCATGTATGTGGATGTGGACCACCGTAATGTATAAGTGTACCCAATTTCAAGTTTCTAGGAAGAAATTGATGTTTTTATCGTGACAGACATTTTTGAGTCAGAGCGAACTTATAATGGTTCCGTATTACCATATGGGCACGGAACTCTAAAAGTATCGACAAATGTTTTCATTTTACCATTTCACTCCCCTGACTGCCCCCACTGTACAAACAGAGAAAGTTAAAGGTTTCAATGCATTTCTCGGATGTTTGCTCACTGAATGTTAAATTTATTGTATCTAAGTGTGTGTGTTTGTTATTTTTTTTTCTGTTACATATCCCATTGATGGCATTCTTTATCACATAACTTCCGAGGAATAATCCCGAGCTGCTATTGCTACTGCTGCTTGCCTCTGATTCTGTTGCTTCTATACCCAAATTGCGAAATTTATTTATGGGAAAATTCTATTTGAATAATTTCACTGCAAACGAGTACCATTGCGCTGTTGCTGACAAAAAAAAAAAATAAAAAAAATGAAAGAAAGAAGAACGAGCGGAAAAAATGGTAAATACGATGAATCTTGGCTTTCATGTTTTGAATGCCTTCGCTATTTTGGAGGACTCTTGCGAGAGATCCACGGGATTCAAATAGTGAAAGAGATTGCTGAGAGATTAGATGTAATTCGATTCGCTAGGGTTGAGCGGAGTATGCTGTTATACGATGGGGTTACGTTTTAAAGGGGATTTTAGATTTAGCGAGTGTTTGAACAAAACTGAATAGCTGAGTGTGTTCCTGGCGTTGTTGGCTTCCTTATCTCCCACCCGCTGATCTGGTTTAAATTGATTCGATAGAATTGCTCTGAATCACTCTGTGCAAACCCAACAAGTTTGAGAATGCTTAGAAGAAATGGGATATGTGTAGTCTGAAGTTACTTGAGTAAATTGGACGCTCACTCTCTCCCCGCTTGCTTTATCCTTTAAAATGTTTTCATTCAGCCTTTTTTTTCTATGCATGTGTGTGTGTGTGTTGAAAAGGAGGTTATGAGGGGTAAGATTTGCGTTGTATTGTATGATCAATAGTTTTTGTAAAATATTTTATTATTTTTTTATTTCCGTTGTTATTTGTTTGGCTCAGACAGAGGTTGTTTGCTTCCTTACATTACAATTTGAAAATTTGAATAAGTCAACGGCGTATCCTACAGTCGGTGCTGGAAAGAGGATTCCCTGAAGCTAACTTTTCCCAATGTATACTTCAAGACAAATGCTTTTTATGTAAACTTAAAATTAATTGAAATTAAAAGAATGGTAGATAACTCTCCGTCTTTAAGTGAGCCACTGTTCGCCTTTAAGAGATCCACTGTTCGCCTAAAACTTCCAGTTGAGGAATCGTATCGTTTCTCCTTGACAATAACTTGACGAGATGTGAGCCTAGACTTTACTTTTGATGTACCCCCATAGAAAACTAATCTTTAGGGGTGAAGACTGGAAACCTCGTTGGTCACGGAACGTCTTCAAAGCGGCTGATAAGTTTTCATTTTCATGCGGTAAATTCACGGAGGTTCTAGCGGTAGGCGGAGTCCCCTTGTTGAAACCCCGTGTGTGACGAGTAAGAAGAATGTGCTCACAAAAAAGGTAAAACACTCGCCCATATTTGTCGTTGTTCACATTTATCGCTTGCCCTCTCTGGCTTCCCGAATGCTTTTGGTAGTCGTTAAAGGTATTTTGGGCACTGGCTAAGGGGTATTGAGGGCTGAAGAAGTTTTGCGGGACATTTGAACATTTGCACCCACGAACGAAGACATCGCTCAATCGCCGAGTATTGTAACGTAAACCAAATTGTCGTAACTTTTTAAAAACACATCGAAAGCGAATGCACGAAGCTCCTCTAGCCACTGCGGATTGTGACTGAAAGTCCTGTACTCTCGGTGATTCGATTGACCCTAACATCCCACCGCACTGCTAATAACTTTTTAAGATATCAAGGTATCAGTATCAGAAAAAGTGGTGATAGGTTTAGGTACTTCGCGCATCGTAGTAGCAAGTTCTACTTATGTAGTTATCAACAAAAATTGTTAGAAGCAAAGGAAGAAGTGGGCAATTCGATGAAGTCTTCCGTCCAACGAAGCTACAAGGTGCTGTGTTTCTTGTTAGAGAAATGGTTCAAGGCTACGTTTGTGTAACTAAAGACATGACAAGTTGTTAGTTGTCGACTGAGGCTTCTTTTGTATTCCCTTTTTGGATTTATTTGTAAATCAGATTTAAGTACTAGCTTAAGTTTAATCTGGCGGGTCTATTTTTCACGCTTTATCTTTACTTATAACTCAGAGGTTCAAAAATAGGCTTTCGTCCTAGGATATCAAACAAAATTATGCTTGATTATTTTTTTTGTTGTCGGTAATATTTCGTAAGAGCCTTAAGTTTAAGCCACCTTCTAGTTTGAATGAATCTCAAATTGAGGTCTTAAAAACTCTAAGACCTCGTATGGCTGTATATAACCTAGGAACAATTTATTATTGTCTCAATGGCAATAAGATTGTCTTATCTTTGGTTGAGTTAGTGATTGTTAAAATACAGCAACAATTTGGATCTGCGTTCATAAATGTAGAAAAACTGCATTACCATTGCAAATGATCTGGCATCACTTGTATTATTAAATGTCAAATTATCGCCTGTGATTTTCCGATTTGCAGCGTATTTCATTTTGCTGCACTGCTGCTGGATAAATGCTGAAAAAGTTGC
The DNA here is from genome assembly GCA_949775065.1 of Brachyopa scutellaris. NCBI lineage: Eukaryota > Metazoa > Arthropoda > Insecta > Diptera > Syrphidae > Brachyopa > Brachyopa scutellaris. The sequence goes on from OX459113.1 coordinate 109,898,202, forward strand.
GTTCATAAATGTATCTAAATTTAGCTGCGGGAAATTTACAGCAAAATGGTTGCAGTTATGAACACACCGTTTATTTCTTTTGGTGGATTCAATTTGCTGAAAAAATGATATTTGTCCAGAACTAAATTTTATCTTGTCTCTTTCAGTCGCAGTAAAAAATGCCATTAAAGGCCCCGACTCATAGAATCCGTCGACGCCGTTGCGTTGAACGTTGACGTTGACGGTCACGTTTCCCGAAGAGAGCTGTCCTATAGAATCCGTTGCATACCTACATTGAGAGATGACAGCTGATGACATTTTCTTCGATGGCAGTGTCCGTTCAAATTAATTTCAATTCTGAAATGTCAACCGATTGTCAAGGGCGATGACAGTTTCTCAATTTCATCCAATGAATGTGCTTACTCTCAATATTTGTGAATGCATGAACTATAAATATATGAACGTGTGAACAGCCAACGCACAACGCACTAAAAAAAATGTAAAGTAAACCTACTTTCTGCGTCGAAGTTCGTATATGCGTTGGTTGTGGGCGAATGCGTGTATTCTATCAGTCAGTTAAAAATGACGCAGTAACGCACTAACACAGTCTATGGATCGAGGCCTTTACTGTTCGAAAAATATTAACTGCATTTGTTAAAAACTTGAAAACCAGATGACACTCCAGCACCAGCTGATCCCTTTACATTCGTACAATAACTCAAGCGACTTAAACTACAGTCATGTGTAAAAAATGAATACCAGTAGGAAAATTCTTCTTTTTTTTTTTTTTTTGTTCAGATGAAGGATTTGTACTTCTGTAAGTTGAAAACAGTATTTAAATTAATGCAGCCAAATGTAAGTGTAAAATCTAACTTTTTTAAGTTTGAAAAAGAAGCAAAAATATGTTAAAGTTGAAAGTCAGTTTTTATATAATTGTCTAAATAGTCTTAAATTTTTACATAAAACTGCAAAAAAATTGACATTCAGTTTCTTAAAATGGTTGCTGAAGGAGTAAACAATTTTAATCTACGCCATTCTAGATTTTGGAAACGATGACAGTAGAAAACGTCAAAATAAGTTGTCGTACAATATAATTTTTCCTCCTTTCTTTCTTCCGCTACTGTACTTTGAACTGAGAAAACACAATTTTCCAATTTTCTTCTTTAATTTCTTTCTTTTTCTCGTTGTTTTTTTTTTTGTTGTTTTCTTCTTTTTTTCTTTGCTTTATTATGCCCCCCGTTCGAAAGTTTTGTTGCCGAGTTTACTTAAAATCAAAACTTATCCCATAATAATAAAGTATCAGAACAGGACAAGCCAGGGATGTGTGTATTCGCATTTGAACCCCCTCACTTTATAATCTGTATACCATACATATGACAGAAAACATTCTGCGAAAAAAAAATAAAATAAAGAAAGAAATAGAAACTTTTCCCTTTCGAGTAGCCAGGAAGAGTATCATGGAAAAAAAGGACTACAAACGCAAAGTTTGTTTTGGGCATTTCCGTCAAGATGTTCACTGCCCATAAGGTGGATTCAAAAAGTCAAACCACCATCACAAACAAAGCTAGCAAAAAAATATGATAGAATATGTACGAGTACAACACTCCCCGTCCAGGAAGGACCTATGCTAGGAAAACTCGATGCATTTTTATTACTAGCATACTGCGCCCCACTACGTTGGGTACTCGTACCTATAGTCTGTCGCTTCCGTTTGGTGAACAAAAAAAAAAAAACCAAAAACAAAAATGATTATAAGAATCCACTTATGTGTGCTTGCCGAAGTTGTGTACCGATATATTCATGGTCCTGTTCAAATTTGCATTCCATATAGGGCAGGGGATGGAAGGACTAACAACAAAGTAACGTCCTTTAGGAGAATTTTTCTTTTGTGAAGGAGTTTTAACCAATTTAATCGACAAAAACGTGTTGGGAAGTTGAAACTTTGGTGTTCTTTGGATAGTTCTTTTTATTTTTCGTTACTGAATTATGGCAAGAAGGTAACTGGAAGGATATTTTTTACTTTGATTGTTGATGGTTCTGATGGTAGAAACGAAAGCTTTTACTTTGATTGCACTGTCAGCTGACCACACATATGGCTATGAAGGTTTGTTGATTTTTGCCAGTTTTCTTGGAATTTGCAAAAGAGTCCTTTTAAAGTACGAGTACCAACGAACATTTTCGTCATTTCAATGGAGTATGGTTTCTGGACTTTTAAGGAAGAGTGGACTCCGGTTAAAGTTAGAAATATTCATATTGAATTTATTAATATTTTAACGTAACCAAAATTACTTCAAGGAGGTCCTTGATGAGATAAGCGAGGGTCGTTCAATAAGTCATTAAAAAAGATAGAAAAACTAATTATTTTTGGAAGATTTTTTTTATTTTTCAATATGATATCCTTTTAGCTCTATACAAGGGTTTTTCCAACCATTCAGAAAGTAAGATTTTAGAAGGTCCTCAAAATAGGGTTCTGTTCGAACGATGTAAAACTTTGTCCGCCGAGCCATTTTTTTTAAGTTCGGAAATACAAAATCAGTGCCCAAATCGGGTGAGAATACGCTGAATGTTGTAATAATTCGAACCTTAATTTCATAATTTTGGCCACCGAAACTGCGCAGTGTTGCGCACCGAATGATGGAGGATGATCTTTTCTTTCTCAAATGAGGAAGTTTTTTTTTATTTCTTTGCTTAAGGGGGTATTCTAGTCTGGCGGTACGAATTTTGGGTGTTTTTTAGAATTCGATAAAAAAACTAAGTATATTTTTACTAGCAAGTCTTTTATTAGATATTTCTTAATATTTTAACAATACAAAAAAAAATAATTAAAAAAACTTTTTTTTTTTAAATTTTAAAAATTTACAGAATGGTAAAGTCGGGCGTTGAAAAAAAAGGGTGCGTCCTTGTTGACATGATTCCAACCCTTCTGGTGATACGAAAAAAAAAAAAACAAAAAGATTCTTAATCAGTAAGAAAACATTTTTTTTTCACAAAATGGCGGCTGTTTGAAAAAAAAAGTGATTTTTTGCCCTTTTTTCAAAGTTTTTAATTTTTTAAAATAGTAAAAAACAACATTTTTACATAATTCTAGTTCTAGTTCTAGGATATATAAAGAAAATCCATGCCAAATTTCAAGTTAATCGGTTCATCAGAACTTGTTAAATCATGTCAGACGTGTTGGAAAAAGTAGTTTCGAGAAAAACGAGTTTAAAGAAATATAAATAAATAATTACAACGACCTTCACATAGAGACTTTCTGAGAATTCATGGTGTATACGAGACTTTCTGTAGGATAATTCAGGATACGTTTGGAGGATACATTTTTGAAGGTCTAATCTTAAAAACTATGAAATTGAAAAAAAAAACGATTTTTCAAAATTCTAGACTGAACACCCCTTTAACCGGTGCAATAACGATGCACACTACTCTCCTGTTAACACCGCGTCTCCACGAGAAATATTTCATAGCTTACTATCTGTCACTTTTCATAGAAGGAAAGAGTGATAGAATGCCATGAAGTTAAGGGTGCGCATTGCCATAGCTTACTACCTCATTCGTTGAAATGTCGCCGAGGAAATCACTTCGTTGTGCTTTCGTATAGCGGCACTGAAAGAATAAAATAAGAAATGCAGAAAAGAAAACATGTGCTTAGTATTGCAAAACAGAACATATCATAATTTGCTCTTATTAATTGTATGTTTATTTTTAACTTTTTAACTCTAAGGAAAAACATTTAAAGAAATAAAGCTGAACTTATTGAAAAAAAAAACAGAAATGACAGCCCATAGAATAATATTCATAGAAAGCAATGAGCTGAGCAATACATAGAATACAATTTTTCATAGAATACTATTTGCGGTCTCCATGAGCAATTTTCAAAGAATGCTACATAGCGTGCTATGAAATATTGCTCGTGGAGACGCCGGGTAATGCTTGTCTTTTTTTCAAGTAATCGGTGTAGATGATTCCGCGTTCCCAAAACAAAACGCGGTCATCATCTTGCCGGCCGATTTCACCGTCTTCGCCTTCTTCGGAGCCCGTTCGCCTTCAAAAACCCACTATTTTGACTGTTCTTTTATTTCCAGAGTACAGTAGTGTATCCATGTTTCGTACCTACACAGTTATGTATCAATGCAAAAACTCGTCAGGATTGCGACGGAAAAGCGCCAAAACAGCCTTAGAGTCAACCACACGATTGTGTCTATTCTCCAATGAGAGCAAACGTGGCACCCACCTTTTCGAAATTTTTTTCGCAAAGAATTTTTCATGCAAAACTGAAAACACTGCTCCTTGTGATATGCCTGTGGCCTCAATTATTTCGCCCACTTTAATTCGTCGATTACTTAAAACTATATCGTGGATTTTGTCAATCAATTCGGGGGTGGTCACTTCCACTTCCACTTCGTTGTCGAAAACCACGAAAGGAGGATGTCATCCTTGACAGACGATACCACTTCCGAATGGAGCATCAATATTCAAGAGGGGGGCAAACTTTAACTAACTTGGTTATCATAAATTAACTAGCGCCGCGACTAGTTGCAGCTACGCACGGTATCAAATGAGAATTGAAGGGCAATCATTTTTGTAGAAAGTTTTATGCTCAAAACTATGAAGTCAGTCAGTCCTTTGTCGAAACTTCATTTTTTATATGCCAAACCTTCTTCAAGAGGTCCTATTTGTAAGACAAGAAACCGCATACAAAACCACGAAGTAAATTTCAAGATTATCGGGAACAAAGCGACGACATTTTTTTTAAGTCAAAGAAGATTTTTAATAAAATGGAAGAAATCTAACAGATGATGGCTAATCACTGTGTAGTCACTTTGTGTTTTCGATGTTTAACATTTTAGTTGAAACATTTCCCAATTCGACAATACATTCCGTAGCCTAGTTGGAAAAAAGTAATGATCGTGAAGGTCAGACTACAAGATATCAGATTTTGCTCAAGTACTGTCAATATACATAGACTAAAAAAAGAGCAAAAATTCAAAAAGCAAATTTCTTTTTTCATATTTTTATTACACTAAGAAACCTTTTTACATAATTTCACACTTTCTTAATACTAAAAAAATGATTCTAGTATTTCGTAGCACCGCCCTTCGCCCTAAGAACGTCATGGAGGCATAGAGATTACCGAGGTAATTGTTATCAATTTCATTGAAACACACTTCTTCAATAATGCACTTTAGATGCTGCATGGTTTTGGTTTTTGTTTTTTATCTTGGATCTTCTTTCCCATAAGAACCCAGACATTTTTGATGGGGTTGAGATTTGGACTGGTTCCCGGCCAAATTAGGGATTCTATTCCTAATTCTTCTTCAAAGTTTTAATTTGTGAAGAAAATTTAAAAATTAAAATCATAAGATTTTCAAAACACACAAAAATATCAAAAAAAAAAAAAACTTCGAATTACTCAGATTTCGCTCGGTGCTAAGGTTCTGAATCATGTTGAAAAATTGGTTTTGATGTGTCTGCTGTCGCATCATTTCCATACTCGGTACAACACCATCTAAGATAATTTGTTTGTACCGCATGGAGTTAACAGTGCCCTCGAGCATAATTAAAGATCCAACTCCAATTGCGGTGATGCATCCCCACACCATAGTAACATAAGGGAAATGTTTTACAGTGTTGCTGTAGCGTTCCCCTTTTCTACGACACACTATCTGCTTCCCATCCGGTCCGATTAGGTTAGCAGTTTTGCCTTTCCTTAGTCCAGCTAAGCCGCGTTTTCTCCATTTTCCTGGTCAGTAGTGACTTTTCGCTGGTCTCCTTGCTAGGTTCTGACGCTAACTTCAGCCCAGTAGCTTCTCGCAGGACAGCTCTTAACTCCGATGCGGTTTTAAACTTGTTGCTTGGTCTCTTGAGTTGCCGGTCCCCCCGAATTGTGTTACATCTCTTCAATCCTGTGCCAATTTTTCTGTCCAGACTGTGATCCCGACGATATTTGTTAGAGAATCTTCTTACAGAACTCTCATTACATCAAATTTGTCGAGCAATTTCATGATATGACTGATTCTGATTGGGTAAGGCAACGATAGCTGCTTTATTTTCTTTACTCAATTGTACCCTTTTAAAAATCGCGATATCAACATTTCACTTTTATTTAAGAAATACAACGCACGCACTGTTAAGTACTGGCAGAATGAATTCCGATACATTCCAGAATGTGCATTTCCTAACCCGAAAGCAATAAAATATAATTTGGGGAATCCCATAGAGGTTATTAGCGCAAAAAAAAAATGGAAAACCTGTGTGCGCGGGGTGTACTTTAAGTTTTGATCTCGAGATATATTGAGCCTTTCTTCAAGGAAAGATTTAGATTGTCACACTATCCTTGCAATAATCCATGTGTGTGTATCCTTTTGATGTTAATTCAACTCACCTCTGATGTTTCCATTACTAAATCCTCCCAAAGTCTCTTTTTTTTGCAATGAAGTGAGGTATTTTTTTCCAGACTTCTTTTTGTCTGAAATTAAAGTTCGCCGCCTTCGGGGAGTGCAGTTATTATGCTGCCGCACTGTAACAATTTAAAATCCCATGCAGGCTATCAATCAATCTTCAAAGGGAAACCGAATCTTTTCCCTTTTCTTCGTTTATTCCGTCACCACCCGGCTTCGTCAAAATTCCCTGCTTCGACACTGTACAACTTTCTAAACCATCTCGATCCTGGATAAGTCCACTTTTTTTTGTACTCCATCCTCTAGAGTAGTGCAAAGAGACAAAAGCACACACACCCACAGGGATATGAGAAAAGAAAGACTCCAACGTCTTGGCATAGAGTATGATAGAATCCTGCAGTGAGACACTCGGTTGGGGGTTTGCAGTTAGTTTTTTTTTTTTGTTTTGAAGCTACGCAACGGATAATGAGATTTGAAGTGAATTTCATACAAAAACAAAAGAAGCATTTACGGGTGGGAAATCGCTTTTTCAAAGAGAAAATTTCTTTGCTGTCACAGGGTGAGAGTATATATGCGGAGCATCCTTTCACCGCAAATCTGATTTTAGTGTTTTTTCTCAGTTTTTTTTTCTTCTGTTTGTACTTATCCCGGTTTGGTTTTCTTATCCTCCCTTACGACAAGTCTACTTCTGGTGCTGTGATGATGATAATGCACTCTGTTGCTAGCGAGTGTACCAACGAAACTTCAATTTAAGGGTGTTTAAGTCTCAGTGCCGTGTGATGCTGCCTCGCTCTTTTCATTATCCCTTTGTCGAGATACTAAAATCACGGGGTGTGTGGGGGTCGGGGAGGTCTAAGATTTTAAAACTCGTCCTTAAAACTTGAGTAATTGGAGATTTAAGGGATTCCTTTGTCATTCACAGTAATCGATTTAAACAAGAGCTAGCGTTGGTGGCACTGATTTCATTAGCTAGAAAGGACACGCCATCGAGGGGTACGTATTCGTGTACGAAGGGCGGAATGGCTCTTCTATGTGGCAACAAGTGACGCACACTTTAATTAGCGAGAAATGGGCGACTTTCTTAAACTAATTAACAAAGTTTTTTTTTTCTGTCGAAGGACAAAATCCATATCAGCAAACCCACCAAAGTCGGTTCATGAATTCTTCACTTTATTATGGAGACTTGTGCATTAAAACTGTCGTTCAAAACATACACGAACTTTTTTATTGAAGAAATGTGAATCCTTAAGGCAAGATTTGGAAAGAATTTGAGTTTAGGAAGTTTTTTTTTTGAAAATCAGTTTGGAAAATACGGTTCTTTGCTTTTCGAAGAACTGCATTATACTCTTTCGTCTGTATTTCTCTATCTGGAGGTTGTTAGACGGGAATGTTTGTAACTTTATTTTTGTACAACTTTATGGAAAATGAAAACAAAATGATTTAATTCTGATAAATGTTTCATTAAATGACGTTCCTATGGAAGACAATGTTTCAATGGACTAATAAATGTGGGCTCTTTTCATAACATGTTTCATCAAATTTTCACACATTTCAACCGGTATTTCATTAATCTCGTTACGGCATAGGTTTGTTGGCATAGACCTTTTTCTTTAGACATACTCACAAAATGAAGTCCGGAGCTGTTAAATCTGGTGACCATGGATGGCAATCGCCATCACCATTTTTTAAGATAATTTGTTGTGGAAACAGATATCGCAGTAATTCCTTTGTAGCATAGGGTGTACCTACATATACCTATGTACATACTAGCTGTCCCGCCCGTGTTTAAAAACTATAGTGTTACTTACAATACATACATTGTCATTTTGTTCGAAGAATCAAAGACAGTGCGAACGCACCCCAAGGTTTGCAGTCTATCAATATATACAATCCACAAGTGTGGATTCTAAGTATTTGAAGTTTGAATAAATGACATTTCGCAAGAAAGTAGCATTTAATAGAGTGTTTTTATTTTTGCATTAATTTAAATAATATTGCGAATAAATTAAAGTAAAAATTGGCCTATAATAGGCACAGGATGTTAATGAACTGGAATACGAAGTTTTACTTCATTGTGTGCATTAGTTTTTGTTTTTGTCTAATCGTAAGATTGACAGGAAATACTGACAGGTCATACTGAGAGTTATATATTAATAAGATATGTTAGGTTTCACCGTCTTGTTGGAAATACGGGTTAACCAAGCCAAAACCATCTTATTTTGGTGACAAACGTCAGGTACCGTAACGCCACGTAGATCTTGAAAAATGATTCCTCCATACTATATAGCGCGCCATTCCGACACTTTCAATGGCTGCAAAGATGCCTGATGAAGAATTTGACGATTTCCCAGAACCGACTAGATGGTTTCTTAACATTCTATTTAAATGGAAATGAGCCTCATCATTCATTATGATTTATTTCAAAAAATTTATGATCGTTGTGGCCGTGGTGGTTACGGGTTAGTTCAATCCCAGCCCGGGTCAAAAACCTAAAAACGTTTTTCACGGTTGCCACCTCTTTCGAATTTCTGACAAGCATTAAAGAGTATCATTTGTCACGATTGAGCTTCTCAACTCGCCGTTCGGAGTTGGCAAAAAACTGTAGGGTTTTTTTCTATTAAAATACGTTGATTTATCAAACTAATCAAGGAAACTAAACTAAAGGCGACTAATCAAAGTAGTAATGGTAAACCTTTTCGACTTTAGTAACCCTGTACATACTACATAGGCCAAATTGGAAGAGAAAAATCTAGCGAGCTGCATAAACAAATGAAACTGTTGGCCTTCTGAGATTTTTAGAAACTGAAATACAGTAATCTAATTTCATCAGAATGATTTACTTGAAAAAAATGTACGCCACCTTCAATTTATGTATGGTTTAGCGGAGGATATCGCACATATTCTATGTGCATGTCAGGGCAGGCTGCAGGAAATAACCCCCCAAACGGAAAACGAAATAACACCCCAAAACTTGTATGGAGGTGGGGATTTATTTCATATGAAATAAGCCCCCAACACAGGGGACTTATTTCATGGGTTTTGGGGACTTATTTAATACTTAAAATTGGGGGGTTATTTCATGGTGAAATAAGACCCCAAATTCAACAATGAAATAAGTCCTCAAAATTTGGGGAATAAGTCCACAAATTTGGGGACTTATTTCACTCTTCTATTTTCATGCAAAATTCAATCTTCATTGATGCTTAACAGTGACTTTAACTGTTGTTATTGATATGAAGAGTAGAAAAATTCAATCTCCATTGGAAGTAGCTCAGGCTTTTTAATGAGAATCCATTCGGAGCCATTTTGGAAGGACCAAAGATGAGGAGCATTAATAAACAATTGCAAGACTACAATTACCATTATTTTAACATCCGTGGCGGAGGGGGGTGGGGCGGTCACGCCGAGCGCGATGATGCACTGCGGATCTGATATAAACTAATGTTGCGTTGGAATTTATTTGTTTTTATAATTTTCAATTACAGATATTTCCAATATTCTTTGTTTTGATGACACATAAATCGAGGATCGTTAAATATCCTTATTGTAAAATCGAAGTAAAAGAGTCAATTCTTGTATTAACGTAAAATTTACGTATATGATATGTATTTATATGAAAACCCTTTCCTTATTTTAAAATGTAACATTAACTTTCTATAATTCAATAAAAATATAAAAAAATACTGAGAAAATGGGGACTTATTTCATATCTATTTGGGGACTTATTTTATACCTTTTTGGGGACTTATTTTACCTTGGATTTGGGGAAACATTTCACAGTGAAATTATTCCCCAATTTTGGGGGGTTATTTCGTTTTCCGTTTGGGAATAATTTCTGATGGGGTACATTTCACCCCTTGGGGATGTTAATATGCTAAATTGCCATATATGGGGCAAGGAAACCCGTCATGTTATTCAAAAGACACCATTACCTGACTAAAAAGTAACTGTTTTGAAGATGCTGAGTGTCGGACTGTAAGAATAAATAGTGAGTGCTATATGCAGGTGATAAGCGAGCATTTCTGGCACGAAAGCGAAAATATTGATGTGGAAGATATGTCGTTTCAACAAAACAGCGCAAGTTACCATACATCCGGTTCAACGTTGGATGCCATGCCTGAAAAGTTCCATGGCTGCATTATTTCACATTCTGGTGACGTAAGCTAGCCGCCAAGTCTATGTGATTTAACGCCATTTCGTTTTGTGCAACAAACGAGCAACTTAGAAGTAAAAACCAACATCCGCCAAGTTTCAAACGTAATTCCGCTCGAAATTTACAAAAAAAGTTACAGAAAAATACCTCGAAAGTGTCGGGGATATGGCTTATAGCCAAGTGAATATTTTTTTTTTTGAGTTAATTATTTTCACCGAAGTCAAAATGTCGAAACTTTTGCGTACGCATTTAATACTTATTGCAGTTCGTTGAACTTCGTTCGAAAGTCACTTACTTACTACTTGACGGGCTTCCGACCCGTGAAGAGTCTCTGCCTGAGACACGGCAACCTTCCACTCTCTTCGATCCCGGGCATACTGCTTCCGGTTATCTAGACCAAGCGCACTGGCATCCGCGGTAGCTTGGTCCTTAAACCGGAGGTTCGGTCTTCGTTGTTGTCTCGAACCTGGGGGCTATGATTCGTAGATCCTCTTTGCTGGAGCATTATTGTCCATTCAATCGATGTGGCCGAGCCAGTGTAGTCGACGTGTTTTGGCTTTTCGGACTACATCCACATCTTGGTACAGCTCATAGAGTTCGCGAGTATCTTCTCCTCCATTCGCGCTCCTCGCAAACGGGACCGAGTATCCAACGAAGAATTTTTCTCTCGAAAGTATTCAAAATCTGCTCTGCTTTCTTGCTTATCGTCCAACACTCGGCTCCATACAGTAGAACTGGCAGGATAAATGTTTTGTAGAGCATGCATTTCGTCTTCGTTAGGAGTTTTGAACCCATTTGTTTTGCCAAACCGAAGTAGCAGCGGTTTCCTAGGGTAAGTCTTCGTCGAATTTCCACTAAGGTGTCATTCGTGGAGTTGATGCTTACTCCGAGGTAGGTAAACTCGTCCGCGTATCCCAGTAGCTGGACAGATTTGTGAAAGATAGTGCCTTCCGTGCTTACACCTGTCCAGCGCACTGGTCCAGCACAAGATTGAAGAAGTCACTTGACAGCGCATCTCCTTGCCGAAATCCGGTGCATGTTTGGAATAGTTCGGAGGAACTGTTGCAGCGCGTATTTTCCAGCGTCACGCAGCATAGCTGGATCAGTTTAGCCGGCATCCCGAATTCCCTTGTAGAGCTCAAGACGATGAATGCTATCATATGCGGCTTTGCAGTCGATGAAGAGATGGTGAGTCTCGACTTGAAATTCGTTGGTCTTTTCCAGGATCTGTCTTAGTGTGACAATTTCATCGATCGTCGATCTGCCGGGCCGGAAGCCGATTAGTGTGCTGCAGAAAGGTTTCAGACGTTCACACAGTATGTTAGATAGGATCTTCGAAAGTCATCACATCGATAATTTGAAATTCGAATGAAATTCAACACATCGACGATACTCATAGTTTACCCAAGGAGGAGCAATGGCAGTACTTGCTATACGCCTTATACAATACTTCCTTAATTTTAATACCGGTAAAGATTACTTCTGTTGTTCAAGTAACTCATGAGTCGGGGCTCGTATAACGAACGATGTATCTTTCAGATTGCCTTGCATCATTTGATGAACCAAATTTCATTTCACAATTATATATATTTTCCCAATTCCCAGCTCCTGCTAACAATAATTAACTACACTGGAACCCACCATTCTCAAGGGTTCCTTCAATTTCTTTACTACTTAATCAAAATAAAAAGTTGACAACAATTTGAATTCCATTAAATTAAAAGAATCTACCAGCTACCAGCTACCAACAGCCAGCAACCATTCACATGAGGCAGCGTTCACGACCTCCAACGGCGCAAGAAATGAGATCCTGCACTTAATTTGTTGCTCCTTAATTCGAGCGTGGCGATCTTTTAATTTCCCATGGAGGACTTCAAAAGTCGAATGGATTGTAATGAAACGAGCAAATCCTGTACCTTCATTTTCGTCTGTAGCGCAACAGCAGCATAGCAAAAGCAAACCATTATCCGAGGCATCCTGGGAGCAACAATGAAGAAACGAGGCAGAATTCTGCTTCAAACGAGGAGGATAAGGATACATTCGCTTTTCCCATTCCCAGTCTATTTGTTGTGTGTGTGTGTGTGTGCGCGAGTGATTTTCTGCTGCAATGAGTGCCAGAAAAAAAAAATAAAAAAAAAATACGAAAAAGTGCGGTGCAGATAATTACATTCTCAAAGATACTTAGAAGGAGGATTTATCTGCAATCTTCAAGTGCACGGCAGATACATTTATTTTGATTTTACTTCTTTCTCCAGCTCGTCCTATAGTCGTACAGAGTACATACTGGGTCTGGGTGTACCGTTCTTGGTGATGGTTCACTGGCTGAGTGTTGAGACTGCGGCTGCTGATGCCATTCTACTTTTTTGCGATGTTCTACTTGGATCTGGATGTGTGTGCGAATATCTTCTAATTAAAACGAAGGTTAAATGTGAGCCATGCGAATGGTATTAAAAAAAAAGAGGATACCCCACCTCCATGGCTGTGGATAGAACAAAATAATCAGATTCAATTCGGGAAAGTAAATTAAAATGTTGCAACTTTTTCGCTGCAGTCTCGCGGCATAAAATTAACTTGCAGACGAGCTGGATGGCAAGGACGTTAATTGAATAATTAATCTTAAGCCGAGTCTTGGGCGACTTAAGGTCGTAAATCAAACAGCTATACTTCAGAAATCTTTTACCACAGCAGTCAGTATCAACTTACTTTTGATGTGTGTACAAAGAGGATGCCAGATGAATGATCTACTATGTAGGTTAGGGCTTCGGTAGTCCTAACAAATTCACTTTTTTATTTTGATATGGGGCTTTCTTCGCACATCTTTTGAAGCGAGGACAAACGAGGGATTTAGTTTCTGTCAATGGCGTATATGACTTCAAAAGCTTAATTTTTAGGCATTGTAGTTCAGCGGCTAGAGCGGTACACTGCTGAGGAGGATTCTAAATGAACGGTGGGTATCTCCAAAGTAGTGCAACCATATAGGGTAAAACTATACAATACGCCCCACTTTGAAAACATCGCCAATAAAACGCATAAGTTAATCCTAGAATGCATATGGGGTGCCAGCGCACCCCGCTTCAAAATAAAACTGTTAAAGTTCTTAAAATAAAAGCCGTGATTTTCATAGAATGCCATGACTTTTGTTTTTTTCGTTTGTATTTTATTTGTGAAAGGTGTTTAGTAGATTTACTTTCTCCGTATTGAAGATATCGTGGTGACTGGGGTTGAACTATTTAAGAGTTGCATAACAAAACGTTCCCTTGCAGAAGTGCAAAAGTAATTGATTATCTGCAAAAGATGTGTCGAAATAAGGGAAAAAGGTATGCAACTGCTGCCTTTATATGTATGTGCAAATAACCAATAAACAAGACTAAAAATATACCAATAATATTTAGAAAATCAAAGCTTGTTATATATTATAATGTTGTCATACATGTCTCACTGCAGAAACAAGAAAAAATTTGCAATTATTGAATTCGAAAAGTTGTATTTTCTTGGTTTCTTGTAGCATCCTATGGTCGCACCACTTCAGTTCATCCTTGTTTAATTTTTTTCTCATTATAACGGCTGTAAATCAAATGCCATTTTTTTTGTTAATTTAATTAATAAATATATTACTTATAAATGAAATAAATTAATGTTATCAAAATTGTGTCTAAGGATGCTAGTTTTTTCAACCCAAAGTGTGGGGGTGTTCAGGAACCCCATGTGTTCATATAACAAAAAAAACACGTAGGTATGCATTCTAGGGTTTTTTTAACCTTAAAACTTAAATCTTTTATTGCAAAAAACTAAAACGGTCATTTTTCATGACCTTGGCAATTGAACTCATAGCTAAATATTTTAATACATAATTTATACATTTTTTTAAAAAAAAAATTAAGTGGGGCGTTTTGTAACTCGGTTGTCAGGTAAAAAGCCCCACTTTAGTGACAAAACGCCCCTACCGAAAAAGTATAAAAATTACCCTAATTTTTAGGATGCTTGGGCTTGCCTCGTTTCTTTTTGACCACAGCTGTTGCAGTTTGGTATATACATATGTACATCGTGCAAAACTCGTGTAACCAACCCAGACAAAACGTGTACTGGATCCAGCCTTCCGAAGAAACGGTCTTGTAATAATTTTAAGTACACTCGATGCACTTAATCCATGAGTGGTATTTTCGGGATTGGATGAATTTCGTTTTAAATTTTTGAGCGTGTTATTTTTCTTCCTGATGAGCTTGGTTGAGGTTGAACTTTGCCCAGTATTTTTGCAGGTATTGTCTGAGGTTCGGATGATCTTGGTTGGGGTTCAGAATTTTCAGTTGGATTGTCAATCAAATTCTGCTCATGTAATCATCTGACAATAAAAAAAGTGGTCAGGAATGGCATTTGAGTCGTAGGGACAAATTCCTGTTCACTTTAAGGCCGAAATACCATTGGACGCGCTCGCAGCTCCCCCTCAAGATTTGAAGATGTTTCTCCATGTCTTTTTCAAGCGATGATGCCTGCAATATAGTTCTGGTTCTGGTATAATTTCATGGCATTTCTATTAATAATAAGCAAAAAAGAAGGCGCTGATAAGTGTTTATTTCAATGTGTCATGTGGGGCATACTAGGGCGATTTGTAAATTTCGGAGTGAAAAACGCCCCACCAACATTTGAAAATCACACCTTCTTCTAAGAGATAAGCAAAACAGAACTAAAAAACTTATGTCATACACTTTCTAAACATATAAAGCACTCTGGTGTCATGTTTTGAATTTCTGAAAAAAAAAAAAAAATTTGTTGCACTCATTCTAATATGTTTTAGCGCCAAAAATCTTTTTTTATAGAATATTTCGCGACTGGACCAGTTCACTACTGATTGAAATGGTTCAAAAATGTTTGGTTGCAGCTGCATAGCCACACTTGTGTACGCGTCAGGCTACTGGGGCGTTTTGTATAATTTTACCCCACCATCATTCTTTTCACGTCCAATGCGCAGTTTTCGGTCGTATAGTTCGTGGTTGAACCTTCCCCTTCAAAACTTGTCAACGTAAACGAGACCGAATATCTTACGAAAGATTTTTCTCACAAAGCGGCCAAGGAGATCTTCATTCGTTTTCGATGAAGTCCATACTTAAGCTCTATACAGCAAAACTGGGATGATACTTAGACTAGAGTCTCCTTAGTTGATCGGAAGAGGGCTTTACTACTCAATTACCTTGATAGCCCAAAGCAACAACGATTGGAAAGAGATTTCATTGTTTGATGTTACTGGAAAGCCGAGAGAAGTCCTTAACTACTTCAATCCTGTAACTGTATATTGTGACGTTCTGTCCAAATCGTCGATGTTGAGTTTCCCTTTTCGTTGACAGCGCATATACTTTGTTTTGCTCTCGTTTACCGCTAAACCTATTTTAGCCGCTTCCATTTCTATACTCGCGAACGCACCGGTGAGAGCTCGCTGTGTTCTACCAATGATGTAAATATCGTCGGCGTATGCAAGTAGTTGAATGGACTTTTGAAAGATCATTCCTCATGTGTTGGCTTGTGAGTTTCGAACAATTCTTCGAAGTATCATATTGAAGAAGTCACATGACAGTGCGTCAGCTTGTTTGAATCCTTTTTTGACATCGAAGGTCTCGGTGAGGTTATTACCGACCTTGATGGAGCAGCGAGCTTTCTTCATTATCATCCTGCACAGACGTATGAGTTTGGTAGGGATATCAAAACTAGACATGACTCTATATAGTTCATCTTTCCAGATACTGTCATAGGCGGCCTTGAAATTGATAAACAGGTAGTGGGTATCGATTTGGACTGGAAGTGGATTTGGAAGTGTGAGAAATTTGGTCCATGGTGAACTTTCCTGGCCTAAAACCGCACTGATAGGGGCCAATCAGGTTGTTGACGAAAAGTTTCAGGCGTTCACACAATGTGACAGATAAAATCTTGTAGGCGATGTTGAGGAGACTGATGCCTCTATACTTGAAGCAGTTGATGGGGTCAGCAAACGATGCTGAGATTCCATTCATCTCACCAAGTCTTAGAAATGCGTTGGTGTATGCTCACTACCAAGTCTTCTCCAGCTGCTTTAAATAGCTCTGCGGGTAAACCGTCAGGTCCAGCAGCCTTGTTGGACTTAAGCTTGGATATTACTATCCTCACCTAGTGTTAGTTAAGTGCTCCCGTCCACCTGAAATGAATGGTTCCCGTTATACAGTCTGCAGAAGTAGTTTTTCGATATTCTCATCACCGATTGTGAGATGGCATACTATGTATTAGAATTGGTAAATGAAGGACGTATTGTTATTCAAACACTCGTGGATTAAGGCCACTTGGCTGCAACTTTTTTGCATTACTCTAAAACCTTCAAAAGGAAAGCAATTGAAAGAGACAGCTATATTCCTCGTAGGTATAGAAAGTGATACGAAACAGAATTCGGACTCTCTTTCCCAGACACGTGGTGGTCGATCGAAATCGGTTGCTCTCCATCATTGTCCTTGCAGAGAGCTCTAGACTGGCGACTTGGTTTCCGTTTTACACCTCGAAACTTACCCTCTCTCTATTAAAAAGTATCCTTCCGCAATTTATGCGCCACGCCCCTCACATTACGAATGACTCAATTTAGCGGTGACTTCTGTCATAATTGAAATCATAATTCACCGAAATGAAATAATCGCGGCGAATTATCTCGAACCATTAATTTTCCCATCCGACATCTACTCTCCAGTCAGGGAGGGTGGGGGGATCAACTCAGAAAACTTTAACCGCGTCACGTGCTTGCAGTTCATTTGCTCATGCAATGATATTCGTATGCGCGGCATTGTTTGTGCGTATCCGTGTTACCCTATGATTTCAAAATTACACCGCGAAGCGAATAGTCAAAAAAAGGAAAGAAATCTTTTCACTCCAAGTGCCATAAAAAAAACGTAGACAAAGAATGCCTCAGAGTCAACCCTTCTTCTAGGCCTCGCGTTATCTGGTACTATGTCTCTTCTTTCTTTTTTTCGTTTGACACGATAAAGAATAAATTTTGAATGTCCCTTTTCATAACGGAATTATTTCCTCATTCAGGGAGTTTCATTATTATTCCCAAAGGGAACAATTCCGGCCGATATCTGTTGCTGATGATGGTTCGGGTACGGGTGGAAGCGCCGTTCACGTAGAACACAAAAGGGACGATAAGGTGAGTTGAACATCGCTCACTGCTCCAGCTGAAGGACACGAGGTATGGTTGCGTCCCTCCACTTCATTTCGCTAGTAGGTATATGTGATGCGATGATTTTGTGTGTCTCTGCGTAGCCCATTTTATCCAACGCACCCATCGCCCATCATGTTGTGGTGCGGTGAATAACAATGGGTCCGCCGGGTGGTACTGTCTATGGGAATTGGTTAACACAAACCCTAGCCCAGACTAGACGTCCCGGTAAATACACAACTGTAACAGCAGAATGGGATATCTGATGGGGGACACGTTTTTCAGTGTATGTGTGTGTGTGTGTATGTGCCGCTATCTGGTACTATCCAATCTTCAATCAGATACGATTGCCTCGTTCAAGTTAGTGACGGTTCGATGCCATCGTTATTGTTTCGCCTCCTAATCTAATCCTTCTGGTGGTTTAGGGCTATTTGGCTTTGGCGTTGAGTTGTTGCCTGGTCATTCGAGTGAGCACACAGTGTTGACACGCGGTAGATCAACACTAATGAAAAGAAAAGTGGACGTTGTCTTTGTTAATCGAATTGACAAATGGATTGTTTCTACGGGTTGAGCTGTCAATAAAAGTAAGAAAACTTAGTGAAGAACACAACCCAAGGCACGATAAATAAACTGTAAGAGATTCTAATTGTCCTCTGGCTTGAAACGTCTTAATGAAGTTATGTGTGTCAAAAGAAATGAGCGGAGTTACTCATAAAGGAACTGTCAAACACCAACTGTCAAACACCTACTGTCAGAACCTGGATAAACGCAAAGCGATTACTGGAAATGCTGGTGTGGTAACTCTGCAGAGCTAGAATGAGTTAAAAACAGCTACAGGAAATTCTGCATTATCGACGAAAATGTCAAAAATTGCGGCGCCAACTGTCAAAATAGAAAATGTCATCAAATCAACTAGATATTCACGTAACAAATACGTTCCTTCAAAATATCAACGAACTGCAGAGTAGGAGCAAAGGACAAATTCACTAAAAAAAACACTAAGGAAAACTTTCCACCTCCAGTGTAGATGTTAAACCCAGTGAGTGTTTCTCCTCTGGAACGGACAGGCATCAAAGCATCGCTGACTAAAAGACTACAGCAGCAGGGGGACTATTGTGCGCAATGATATCTCGCTCTATGAATGGCATTCCCGAATTTATGAAGCGTCTCTAATTAGCAGCAACCCTTTGGGAGCGCGTCGTCGTCCATTCGTCCTGCCTCTGATTACATTCACACCACCAGAACACCATCCTCTACAGCGCACCCCAATCAAATCCAAAATGCGTTCTTAATGGTATTAAAGATGAAGTCCTCGCTGCTCATACACAATAATAGGACAAAGGCGCTCTCACTAATGAAGTTTCAGGATAATTTTTATCGGAATTATTGAAATCTGTGTGCGTGCAAGTGTGTAAAGGAATTAGTGTGCCCAGCGGCATTGACGCCAACGGGTCCATTGTACTAGAGCAGCAGAGTGTAGTGACAAACAGATTTGCTTTATTTTTTTTTTTTGGTTCTATCTTTCTTGTGCGATTTTCGTTTATAACCAGCGCTGGGCTCCACGAGCCAAACCCATTGGCCCATTGTTCCAGGGACACGAAATAGAGATTCATTGAATGACAGTAAGTTAGTTGTGTGTGTAGTGAGCTTCTTCGCAATTCATGTGCCAGTTCCATAAACAATACCGTCGAGTGATTTATGGAAGTTTGTAACTTTAGTTTTTTTTGTTCGCCTTTTTTTTTGGAGGGGGGGAAATAGTGTGACACGAGCCCTAAGATTTTCCTACTTTTTCTATGTTTAATTTGCACAAATAACGGACTGCGAGAGAATAAAACAAAAAACGCCAAACCCAAACCGAACAGCAAAGCAGAAAACAGAAGGAGCTGAAGGGGATGTAACAAAAGGAATTACTCAACAATTGTTGCTGACTTTTCGCTACTTTCTACCGCCACACCGTGGCGTGGCATCCCTGCCTATTGTTGTTTTCCCAACCGCATTACCCGTAGCCCCGATGTGGGGGGGATGGTTAGCCTTGGTGCAAAGAAATACAATTTAAAGCAGCGCAAATAGCAAATACCCATTCCACAGGATGTGGTGGGTTCACATTGTTGATTCCAAAAGAGGAAAAAAACAGGCTATGTGGGTGGGATGATGTGCTAAGAACGGATCGAGGGGTTGCCGATGAAGTTGAAGGCGCTCCTGCTGCCTGCTCCCGGTTATATACAGCGCCGTGGTAATAGAAAAGCGTGACGATAATAGGCTCTGAAAGTAATGTAGTCTGCAGAATGGGACACAGGAAGCCATTTGTTGCGACAACTAAATTAATGAATTCTGACCCTCGCGTTAGACGCTACTACAAGTATTTACGACTCTATCGTAAAGACAGTGCCGTCGCTAAGGGGATAGGATATAGAATCACCTTAACAGTATCTTTGAAAACTCCTTTCGACAAATTATATAGCCCTGAGAACCCTTAACTTTAAGGTCCCTTATATAACTATCCTCTGACGGTCCATCCAGAAGAGGCACTTGGTCCCACTGTGCATCAATTTAATCGAACGATTCCCCAACACTACCCTCGGAGACAACAAAACTACCCACTTCTTCATAGTAAAAATGTCTTCTCCGTTAGATTTACTGTTTAAGGCGCCCATCCAATTGCATTCGCGCGAAAAGTGATTTGCTTTTCTCATTTTTATTGCTTTGCGTTCGTTCGTTGTTGTTGTTTTTTTATTTGGCGCAAATCGCTGATCGAAATTTTCCAAATCTAGAGAAGCGATTTCGCTCGTTAAAATTCAAACTACCTACTACAGTTTAGACTATCTACTTGTTTTCGTCGATTTCTCTCCGTTCCTATTAATTGAATGCAAGGGACGACAGACGGACACGACACTGTGGCAACTGCAATATAAAATTCACAAATAACAATCGAGTAAACGCATAATAAATCGATACAAGCATCAGGTCGGAGATTCGAATGTCGTTGATAAATTTATGCTTTGCAATTCAATTTTGATTCTCTTTCATATTGCTATTGTATGAGTAGACGAATATGTCCTTCTGTATTGAACTGAAATTATGGGCATGCTAAGGAAGAACACTTTTGGGGCGGAGATTTTGTATCTAAGATTCAGTTAAGCACCGAGATACATTAAATGATGGCCAGGTTGTCAAAAAGTCATACAACCAAAATCGAATGGAAATTCAATTTGCTCCTTCAAGTGTCCTTGTAAATATTTCATTCTTGTGCTTACAATTTGAAATGTTACAGCAATTTATGAGAGCGTTCGTTTTTTAACTCATGCTTTTCATGTCTCATACATACATACATACATAAATCAAAATTCTACACGATACGAGCACGGCCGATTGTTTGTTATTTCTTTTTGTGTTTACACGTTCATCTCTTTTCACTGCCGACTTCCTTTCAATAATTTCGTATATTTTCGCATTTCAAGGACCAATCGCCTTGAAAAATATCTATCGCGAGCAACACAGCAAACGGGAATGAATTAAATCAGGGGGACATTAAAACACGCGTACGATTTTCGGTTGTTTCATACAACACCCGTGCCTTGTCGGGTTGTGAAAAAGTAGACTAATAATGAATAAAGGCAGGGTATAGAGTAGAGAGGAGAACGTTGATAAGTTGAATGCCACCAAATCGTCGCACTCTCGTTAGTCCTTTCACAGCATATGGGGTCGAACGAACTGCAGGATTCCATTCATGCGGTTTTCTGTTACTGGCACCCGTTCAAACGCGTTCTTATCTATTTGAATATTTTTATCCTAAGAAACTTTGTAAGCCATCTTCAAGCGCATATGTATATACTACTACAAAAAATGTCACATCAACAAAGTCAATACTTCCGGTATTATTGGTAGGTGAAAACAGTTGGGGTCGATGTAGTCCGGGGCTCGTTTCGAATGTTTGCAGCCTAAAGCCTATACAAATCGAAATCCATGTAAAATGTTTGTAATTTCCGGTATAAATATGAAAATCCCAAATATGAAATGATTTTTCAATTGCCCGGAATGATATTCCAAGTAAGTTGACCCAAGTACGACGGGAGTTGTGAACCATTCCATAAATTCGAATGAGCTCTAAATTTGCTTGTCTCTGAAATTTCCGTTGATTAGGTAACAGGATCTCAAACTCTGTTCGCCGCGAGTGGAAATGTACTTAAGTAAAAACTGTAACGATTTTTGAATTTAAATTTCCAGAAATAGCAGCACAAGTCGTGAGAAGCGATTGCTCTTGGTTCAGCAACATCAAAAGTCGAAACTATGTAGAAGACTGAAAAAAAAGTCTGTGAAGGGACGAGCAAAAGTTTGCAGTTTACTTTTCAACGCACAAAGTATTTCACCGTAGGTTAACAGTTTGTTTGGTGCTTTTTGTATAATATGGTGGAGGTTCTGCAATCGTGTCGTGCTGTTTTGGTAGACATGCAGTCGGCAACATCTCGAGA
The DNA here is from genome assembly GCA_949775065.1 of Brachyopa scutellaris. Taxonomy (NCBI): domain Eukaryota; kingdom Metazoa; phylum Arthropoda; class Insecta; order Diptera; family Syrphidae; genus Brachyopa; species Brachyopa scutellaris. The sequence goes on from OX459113.1 coordinate 109,920,366, forward strand.
GTCATCATAATGAGGATCGACCAGTACTGAAAAATTCTTGAAAATTAAATGGTGCCATCTGCTCTGTGTATTCTTGGCCATCCAAGCTCTGTAGAATATACTTGGGGTGAGCACCGTGGTGTAGTGGTGATTGCGTTGGACTACTATGTAATTCACTATGTAATTCATGGTGCCACCTCTTTCGAATGTCTGACAATCGATTTATTTATTTATTTCATTTCATCAAATGAGTATACATCAACTGTTCTCTTTAGATTACTAGTACAATTCAAAATATAAACTTAGAACCACTGACTTAAACGGAGCTCAAAAACTAATCTATATATACGAGTATAAAAATAGTGTAAAAAATGTATAGTAATTCATCAATTGAGAACGGCTGGCGGGCTGGGCCGATTTGGCTCACATTTTTCAGTTGTTTGTAATTGCCAGGAGAAGGTTTTTGCGAAAGAAAATTTTGGGAAAACCCTCCGGAAAAGTCGGGAAATTGGAAAAATCGAAATGTATGGAATTTTGTGTGCAAAATTGTTCCGGAATGACTTTTCGAATGGAAAAATATAAAATTTTTAGTGGAAAACTCGGAAAATCGGAAAATCCCGGAAAAATGCGAAAAATTTGAATTTTTTTTTGACGAAATTTTGCATTTTATCGCATGATTTAATGTAAAAGTGGAAAATTCATTGTGAAGCTTGGAAAATTTCGGAAAATTGTGAAATTCATTGTGATAAAAGACGTTTGCGTGCATTTTGGGTGGAGAAGTAAACGAGATAAATAATAGATGGCGTTGTGCTGCGATCAATGCCACAACCCGATAGATGGCGTTATACGTTGACTTAGGCTTAAAATTAAATTTTTCGACGTGAATTTCTCAAAAACAATACAACTTAAGAGATCCATTGTATTTTTCTTTAAAAATATAGTAGTTAGATTTTTTTCATATTTTTGACCTCAGTAGCTTTCGAGAAGTCCTTTTTGTATGTTATGATATTTTTCAAACTTTTTTGGCAATAACTCCCAAAGTTTCCAACGGAAAAAATTAAGAAAAACATTTTTGGAATCTTTGTTTTGAGCTCTTTCGAATGAGATTACACCCTGTATAGTTTTTTCACAATATTTTTGAGTAATATGTTGTCCATGTATGTGGAGATGTATAAGTGTGCTAAATTTCAAGTTTCTAGGAAGAACGGTTCTTGATGTTTTTATCGTGACAGCCATTTTTGAGTTAGAGCGGACTTATAATGGTTCCATATTACCATATGGGTACGGAACCCTAAAAATAGACTTTTCTCCGTGGTTTTGTTTAGACACCTCACGATTCGAAATAGAAACAGAAAAACACAAAACTACCGCTACAATCCTCGCTACCCCCCAATCAATCAAAACCCCGAAATCGAATTCCAAATTCAAACAAAAGCGACTATAAAACGGTGTTACAAACGAATAAAATACTTAAACTTACCTACCTCCAGGTCCTACGCATACCAACTTGTGTCAGTAATACGATTTTTCTCAATTTGGTAACCAATATAATATACGACTGTCACCATGAAGTGTGACAAAAAGACAAAAAGACAAAAAAAAATTGTAAAAAAGTCCTTCAAACTAACAAATTCCATATGTCATCTGGGTATGCAACCATCTTCCCTTCGAATGCATAAAATGTACTCGTATGTGTTGATATGGACGAGTTTGACATTTTAAAAATTTTTAGTTATTTTCGAGAGAATAACAGAAAAACCGTTCTTATCCTTGTTGCACACACATTTAGATATCCCCGATTATACCGATTCGTCGCCAGAATCAGTTGCAATGTCGTCGTCCTTGTCGTCTCGAAAACCGTCTTCGTCGTCCCTATTGAAGGAAAACTTTGCGTCCTGAAAGGCATTCAATAACTTCAAATTCCTCATATTGTATTTGGAATCTGAAATGCATTCTTATGATATGCAGCAGCATCCTTTCCACGCGCCCCCAAACCCATGCCAAAGCTCGAACTTATCGTTTTGCTATTTTAGCGAATCAGCGAGTGGAAGAAGGATACAACGACCCCATCTTCGCCCCCATGTACCCACAATCGACAGATCGAATAAAGACGAAGACGACAACGGTTCATCCTGTTGCTGCTCCTGATGCTGATACAGTAGAGTCTGCCTTCCCATCACCACCGCTGCCGACGAAAGATGAAAATCCTTTTCCCGTTCACTGCATTCGACATGTGAGCTTCTTCATTTTAACATGTTTTTTTTTGTTCGTCCTTTTTTTTCTATATTTTGTATTCCGGTTTGTGTAAACTTTGAATGTGAGTAACGGTAAAGGATGGGAATCACAGAATTTATGAAGAATAACGCTGACATTCGTTGTGTCTACAAATGTCACCGCAAGAAAAATCCATGCCCATATACCACTCGTATTCGTCCTGAAAGGGATTTCTCTGCATAATTCTATAAGAATTATCCGTCGTCGTCGTCGTCGTCGTCGAGTCGGGCTGATGGCAGGAAGTGACGAAACAGTTGGGGGTTGGAGGAGAAAATCGTTTTACATTTACAAACTATCGTATCGGCAGTGGAATACAAAATAAGTTACGTGCGGGTGTGAGAATGAGCGTCAGATGATATACAGACAAAGAGTTATGTCCACAATGGAATTAGGTTTTGGCATCGAATGTATATGGATTGTTTTTTGTCAAAAAGGTAGAATGCGGCGATGGTGTTGCCTTGATCTTGAACTCTGTTGAAGTTGATGCCAAAACCAAAAAATAAAGTTCACCGTGGAATTGAAATGAAATTTGGAATTGGAGTGTCAACTTTTTGGAAATAAATCACAAAATTACGTATATTGTCAATCCTGGTGTCAGCCGGGGATGACCAATTTCGCACAGATCACAAATGAGTTAGTGATAGTTTTAAAAGAGCGAGCGAGCAAGGAAAGCTTCAATAGCTTTCTATACTTGCAGCCAAATCTTCGGCGAGTTCTTGGGCGCCAGTTTGGATTTACATGGTGATCATCAAACCCATCCTCATCTGTGGAGGACGGGCCATAAATCTCAGAATTTTGACCATTAGTATTTCAACAGCATATGTACCTCACAAAATATTTTAGCCTTTGATCTATTTTTACAAGAATCTGATTCTGCTGAATCTGCCGGTCCCAAAAATTGAAACCCAATTTAACAGAACATACAGTTAGTCCCGAAAATAAATATACACCATCTATATGAAATGTTTTGCTCAAAACTTAACAATATTTATTTTAAACCAAATAACAATTTTATTATTTTTAAACTATAAATATGTACTTCAGTTAATTAAAAAAACAGCATAGGTATATTTTCAAAAAAGTCATTGTACAGTAAAACTTGCGAATAATGGAATCTGCGAATAAAACAATCTTGCGAAACCTGGATAGCGGACATTTTTGGATGCCAATTTTGACATTTCCATTGTTTCTTTTCGTGTGTGTCTCATTCTGCTAGCGGCTACTTTCAACAAGTACACATTCTGAAATCCGATATCAAAATTGATCGAAAAATAATAAAAGAAATTAGGTTGCCGATAGTGGAAAAAATTGCGAATATATAGTAGAAATGTTGCGAATAGTGGAAAAAAATGTGCACCGAAACATTCCACTATTCGCAGGTCTTACGGTAGGTATACAGTCAATGGCAAAATTATTTGCACAATGTAATACATACACCATATTACTTCAATAAAGCTGTATAACTTTACAAAAATTGAATATATCATTGATCTTGTGATTTATTATTAATCTCTTAGATTATCTTAAAACGGTGAGTAAACAAACAAAATTAAATTTCAAACAGTAACGGTTTAATCCATGAAAAATAAAGTGGCACAGTTATTGTGACAACACCAAACACCGGCAAAATTATTTGCACAAGTGCAATTTACTTCCGGTTACACTTCTCAAAGCTAAAAATGAGAAATATTTTTAAATTGAACGCAATGGTCTATTATGGGATAGCATTACCTAATAAGTTGTGTTTCCTCCTCTTGCCGCAATAACTTCTGAGAGGCGCCTTGGCATTGAGTCAATCAAATTTTTAATTTGCTGTTCCGGAATAGTACTCCTAGCTGGTTTAAAGTCTTTCCATGTTTCATCTGCAGATCTTCCAATGTTTTGTGGAATTTTGGATTTTACAAGATGCCAAACATTTTCTATGACATTTAAGTCAGGGCTTTGCGGAGGCCATTTGAAAACTTCTTGTCCTACTTCCGATAAAATTTTTTTAATGTTCCAGGCCGTGTGTATGGGTGCATTATCATGCTGAAGGATGAAATCGCTCCCGATGAATATTGATCCTGCCACCAGTGCAACATCATTTAGAATCTCTAAATAATGTGACTGTGTCATATGATCGGAGCACCGGACAAGTGGTCCCACGCCACAATATGATATGCATCCCCATATCATAATTTTTCCTCCTTTTGAATACCTTTTGGGCTGCGTTACAGGTTGTTTGGCTCTTGTTTTTGCATCGGAGTAATAAAATTTTCAAGTTTCAACCATAGGTACCATCCAAAGAACAAGCAGTCTCGTCAGTCCAAAGCACACTTCTCCAAAAAGCCGCTGGTTTATTTATATTCTCCCTAGCCAATTGAAACCGAAGCTGTTTATTTTTCAATGTTATATGGGGCTTGTTCTGTATGACGTAGGCTCGAATTTTATTTTCCTTCAACCTTCTTCGTAACGTTCTTTCACTAATATTTACCTCACGATCCCTGTTCACATTCTGTAACACAGCCCGAACTTTTTCACACGGGTTACTTTTAAAGGAACGAATGATTCGGCTGTCTTCCCTTTTCGAAGTTACCCTTTTTCTACCTCTTCCAATTCGGATTTTTACACTTCCATGGGTTTTTTGTTTTTGAATTTGGTAATAAATTGTTCTTCGACTGCAGCGATATTTTGCCGAAAGATCCAAATTCTGCAACAATAGCCGCTCGTTTCTCCGTAGTTAATTCCCTAATTCTTGCCATTTCTAAGTTGCACGTAGGAAAAATGATTCTAAACTACTAACAAGGCCTACTTGCATCGTTTTGCATTGAGAAGTTGAAGAATTCAAGTATCGTTTTATATCCAGAACAGTTAATTGCACTTGTGCAAATAATTTTGCCGGTGTTTGGTGTTGTCACAATAATTGTGCCACTTTATTTTTCATGGATTCAACCGTTACTGTTTGAAATTTAATTTTGTTTGTTTACTCACCGTTTTAAGATAATCTAAGAGATTAATAATAAATCACAAGATCAGTGATATATTCAATTTTTGTAAAGTTATACAGCTTTATTGAAGTAATATGGTGTATGTATTACATTGTGCAAATAATTTTGCCATTGACGTATATGTATGTATAGTTCAGTGCAATAAGGTTTATACCTCGGAACTCAGCTATAGTGAATGGATTTAGATGTTTCGGGATTTTTTGAATCTCTTACATTCCTTTTACAGGTTCTTGTGACTAAATTAACTTCATACCAGGAAAACTGGAAGATCTAACTAAAAACTTTGTATGGTGAATTTGTAGGTGACGGTATGGCACCTGAAAATAATACTAACAAAAAAAGCACATTTAAAAAAAATTTAAAAAAATCTGTGTTTGAAAACCAATATCTCGAAAACGAAATTAAGGATGGTAATAGTTTTTAACTGTGATAAGCACTAATCAATTGTCTATGAAACAATCCTACCATGGTTGCTCTAAGTTTAATACACTAGAAGTTTTACTAGAATAACTGTTGGTACCCACTTCAATGATCTTTTTTAAACACCCTGTAGCTCAGTGGGTATTCAAGGAAGGTGAAAAAAAAAAAAAAATTCAGTCTTATCCTAAAACTGAAAAACGTGAATCAGTTCGTGCTGCGAGACCACTAAAAAGAAAATTCCATGGAAATCAACATAGTAATAAAGAAGAAGAAGATACAGAATCATAGAGTTTCTGTGTGTCAAAACTTTAAACGCATTTTTCTCGAAACTACTTTTTTTTAAATTGGTGGGCAAGATAACTCAAAAAGTTCTCAACCGAATATTATGAAATTTAGCACACGTCTTCTTTATAGTATTAGCTTCTAGTTGAACCTCAAACAAGCAAATTTCAAAAATTACCATTTTTAACACAAAAACCATCGAAAAAAGGTTGAAAAATCTGACTTTTTTTTCTGAGGCGTGCCAATTTACGATTTTTTGACTTTTTTATTGGTTCAACTAGATACTAGAAGATACGTGTTTTATGAACACGCTCAAACCATGATTTTAGATCGCTGTAACAGAACCTGAAAATCCCACCGATTGATGCCTTTCGCCGCGATGGTCTCAGGAGATTAGTTACTACGGCGGCCATATTGAAAAAAAAAGAAAAAAAATCTGATTCTTGTATTTTAACATATAATGAATAAACATACTGAATTTAAAAACGATTCATTTATTCCTTCCCTTTTAAATAGGCCTCTGACAAACGGTCAAAATTCAGGCGGTTACATCTATCGTCCCCCTTAAAGAGTTCTTCATGTTGAAAGATGCTGTGAATAGCTCAAAGAAGACTGAACAAAAAAATAAAAGATTGTTTTTCCGTATCTCAATGTCGATTGGAGAAGCTCTGCACTTTAAATGACACTTCTGAATGCTTGTCAGATATTCGGAAGAGGTGGCACCATACACGTAAACTTGTGACAGTACGCTCAGTAGTCCAACGCACTTACCACTGAGCCACGACCCCTTAGACTGAACTTACATACTTCTGGAAAAGTAAGCAATCGCTGACATCATTTAGCCAAACAGTGGTATCTCAGACAGATAATCCCTTAACTCAAAAGTCATACACTTAGATCGCAATGTCGTCTTTATTTTGTAAGTTTGACAAGAGTAAGAGTTCTGATTGTGGAAGTTGGAAGGCGTGACCTTTCTCATTCCATTTCGGAGCTCTATTTAGCTTAGTCCTTAACAATGACATACCTTGTTCATAGTGCCACTATTGATCGATTCCAATTTATTATAGATACAACTAAGAGTTTATTGCCGAAGATGGGGGGGATAATAAAATGTCACACAAAACACAACAGCAATGTCTGTTTTTCGATTGTCACAGCACTTACCAACCCCCCCGCGCCCGCCATGTCCACTGTCCAGCCTTCAATTAACAGCTTCTGTAGATCTCGTTCCAGCTACGCAAAATATCTCAATCAATGATGAAAAATATAATTCCAAGCAAAGAAACTTCTCCACTCAATTAATTCAAAGTCCGATGCTTAGTTCATTTGAATTACATGGGCTTTGGATGGAGAGTCACACCCAGGATGGGTGGCGGGTGATGGTGGTGCGCTTGGCCCTAGGGGCAAAATCAACATCTATTAGTTTTTATGTTTCGACAAACTTGTATCTGAGTTAATTGATTGGATTACCCCCAAAAACTACACACACACACAGTGACACATAATACGATAGATACAAGCTAACGCAGACATGCACACGAAAAAACAATGTCGGAAGCACTTTCATAACTGAAACGGACTTTTCAATTAACATGCGAATTAGGAGACATGTGTATTTGCCAATCTGGATTTATCTGAAATGACTCGGACAATGGACAATCGCTGTGGACGGGGCTGGGTGGGGTGGAGGCTTCTTCAGCTCCTTTGGGGGTTGAAGCTGAATGTTTTTGCTTCTTTTCTTCACTGGGCACAACAGGATAATATAATTTAATTGAATATAGGGTCGTAGATATGAGACAAACAACAAAGAAATATTGACATCTGACAATAAACAGTGGGGACAGTTTGACCATAAGCAACGTTGATGCGTAGCTGTGGTTGTTAGTCTCGTTGCACGATGATGATGGAATGTTGGAAGAATCTTAGGAGTATTAGGGGTTTGGAAACGCCTGAAGCAATTACAGACGATAGACTGGAGGGAAATTCAGGTGTGTTGGTTGGACATGCAGACTCTCATAGTGCGCGGTAACATTTTCATTAAGTGATTCGTATTCGATTCGAAGGAGAGAATTTGATCACCATATGTAGTCAGGCTGTGAATGTCAACAAAACTAAGCCAACATTGCTTTTGTAGCTACGCGCCAAATCAAAAACAAAAACCAAAGTTTTTGACAACTGAGAAGCCAAATTTTTGACATGAACTCTAATTAGACATTAACCATGAACTAAACTTGTTGACATACTGTCATAAACGTCACAAGATTTGCACACCTGTGCAGTTTTTTTTTTTATTATTTGGAGGTGGAGGTGATAAGTGCATTAGACTACTTTACAATGCTGCCCGGGTTCAATCCCAGCAAAAACCTAAAAGATTTTTCACGGTGCCACCTCTATTGAAAGCAATCAAAGAGTATCATTTGTCAAGGAGCTTCTCAACTCGCCGTTCAGAGTCGGCAAAAATCTGTAGATCCTTTCCACAGGAGTGCTCTTTTGAATTCAAAGCCGTAGATTGTGGTGGCCATTCTAATATTTCGAAAGATTGTGAGCTGGGAAAACTCTTCACTATTCGAGGTGTGTGCTTGGGGTCGTTGTCTTGCTGAAGGAGAATCCAATTTTTTCTGCCGATTGGTGCAAATTACCCATCAATAGCTCTGTTTAGCTGACTTCGGTCTAACCCCATCTATTTTACTAGTTTGCCAACACCAGATGAGGAGAAGCAACCTCACACTATTATTGACCCACTTTCGTGTTTGACCGGTTGCTGAACATACTTTGATTTCAAGCGATCGGACTGGCGGCACCAAACTCGTTTACACCTTTTTGCATGTATAAGCTCGGATTTAGATTCATCAAGCCATATAATTAAGTTCCATTAGCTTTAAGGCTTCCCGACATGCCTTTAATAAAATGTTCTCTTTGGGAACCATAGATCTCTCGATCGCCATATTATAACGAAGGCTCAGTAGTGTTCTTATTGTTTTCCTCATATTTGATTTGGTCGTCGTGGCCGTGGTGGTTAGTGCGTTGGACTACCACGCAATGCTGCCGGGTTCAATCCCAACCCGGGTCTAACCTAAAAGAGTTTTTTCACGGTGCCACCTCTTTCGAATGTCTGACAAACATCAAGGAGTATCATTTGTCACGATTAAGCTTCTCAACTCGCCGTTCGGAGTCGGCCAAAAACTGTAGGTCCCTTCCATTCGCGCAAAAATAAAACACGCACACACAAACGGTTGCGAGAAGCAGGCCCAGGTTCACCTCGAGCTGTAGCGCCAATTAAGTAAGTAAGTGATCCAGAATCTCTTAAACTGAGGTCATCGATCAGTTCACGAGCGCATGCCGAGCTCAGTCGATACTTGTCATGAGATCCGTCGAGTTTCGTGCTCGAAGATTTACGGTTTTTACGACTATACCGATTTTGAAAACTTCCAGTCTCAATATGTTTTTTTTTTTTTTATTATCAATCCCACTCGTTCCATTGAAATTTGAGCTTTTCCAGAAATTTCATTCAAGGTTTCCGCCGCATACGGTCCTCAACTATCAGCGCACGTACTTCAGTCAACTTTCGCATGATTTGAGCTGATATAAATTTAACTTAAGTGTAATAACTTGATAAAATAATAGGCAATGTTCAAAAAAAAAAATTGCCATCAAACAAAGTAGGACGCCGCCAATCGAAAAACAGTTGCCTTCCACAAATTTCAAGTTTCAATTGACTGGTAGATAGATACTGTGCATTACAATATTTTGGCGCAGATGTTTAGGTTGTACTCTAATAGCCTTATCGAGACACAGAAACTAAAACACTGCAAAAATAATGCGCAAGACTACTGAGCTAGGTTTGCAGTTTCAAATCTCAGCAAAATCCCTGTTTTTTATATTTTAAAGCAATTTGGAATAGCCTCAAATACTCCTTAAGGGTTGATCGAATAGTGATAATTTCAAATATGGGTCCAGTAGCTTCGAGTAAATGCGACGTGAAATTGGATTTCCTGACGTGAATTTTTCAAAAACGGTGCAACTTACGACCATCGTTATAATTTTTGTTAATTTTTTAGCTAAACCGGAATTTTTTCATATTTTTGACTTAAGTAGTTTCGAAGATAAGCGTGGGAATGGTATTTTTTCCACACATTTTCGGTCATCACTCCCAAAGTTTCTTACAGAATGAAGGAAAAAAAAAATATTTTTGAAATCGTTGCTTCGAGCGATATCACATCTCCCCATTCGAATCATATTCCACATGATATACAGTGTACTCTCGATTTTTGCAACCTCGATTTCTGCAAACCTCGATATTTGCAACCGACATAAATGGATTTCCTTTTTTCGATCAAATCCAAAAAAAATGTTGCGATTTTCACAACATAAAAAATTTGTGTGTATAAGTTTTACCATGCAATGTTGCAGGTAAGGGCAAACCTCTGCCGACATCATAAATCGTCTTGCCGCAATGTAGTAATAACAACGCGTTTAGATTTTGTTTGTGTTAAATACAGCGAATCCTTCCTAGATCAAAACCTTATAAGGTTGACTAAACTCTACCACAGACAAGAGAAATATATGTATATGTATATGTATATATGTATTTCTCTTGTCTGTGACTCTACTACAAAAAAAAATTTGTTGAGCCATCCTGTTTCTTCTTGCAATATTATGAAGTGGCACTGAAAAGCTTAAATTTAAAATACATATATGCCATCTTTTTCTTGGCAAGCGCTTGGAAAGAGTTAAAAGCGAATACAATTGCTAAATATTGGAAACAAATTATAAGAACTCCTGATCATTGGGAGGAAGAAGACTGTGTTCCTTTACATTTAATAAATTTTGAATAATTACTGTATTTATATTACTAGTAAAAAAAAAATTCTCTCTTACTTCTAATTCGGGATAGAATATTGTCAGAAAGGCAGCGATGACATTTCTAAATGGTTCTCTCAAGAATCTGCAATACGTAGAAGCCCGAGGAAAAGAAGTAGTATCTGTTAAAAGTGCGGAAATAGATATTATTGAAACACAACCCAAATTAACCCTTTAACTACTAAGACCGTCTACAGAAGGTCATCACTAAAATCCAATTCTTTTTCAAATTACATTTTTTGCGCTCTAACCGCCAAAACCGCTTTTCGTCAGTTGAATTAACATATCGAACGGTACCAGTTTGAACGTATATAGTTGAATAGTATGAGAGATACAGCCTATTATGTCAAGAATTTTGTGAAAAACGACGTGAAAATTGTTTGCGATTTTGATGCAAGTTTGAATTTAAAAAAAAATACTTTCCTACAGCTCAATCGACTTGGGAATTTTTTTACGAAGTTGTTTGAAGTTTTATTTTGATTATTTGTTGCTAGTTTGATTTGTAAAAACAAAATGTTTGTTCCAATCAAGTTTTTGTGAAGACCGTCTGTAGACGGTCTTAGTGGCTTAAGCCTTTTCGAGACGGCTGGCGGGGAAGCATTGAGAAAACTTTAGTGATTTTCATATAATCATAACCTTCAAAATAAACGGTTTAGCACAATAAAACTGCCTTCTGATAGTTGAAAATACGTTAAGATACCGTTACTAAAAACGATCTGGTACAGATTTCAATCAGATCGGAGGAAAATTGTGGTTGTTAGCGATGTTTATAGTTTTGCTGGTACATATGTAAATGTTAACGGTTTTTCAATAGGAACATAACAATTTTGTGTTTTAATACAAATGTCCCTCAACTCTTTCTAGGATCTTTGTTGATTAGCAAAATATGCGTTATTATAGAGCACACACATGTGCTTCAAGAGATTACATTGCATCCACAAGAAGTGACCGTGTGGTGTGGACTTCCTGCCGGAGGTGGAGGTGTGGCTGGACCGTATTTTTTCGTTGATGAAAATGATCGCAATGTTACGATCAATGGAGTTCGCTTTTGTACCATGTTAGAAGAATATTTGTGGCCAGAATTGAATGGACTGAATGGAGTGAATGTGATTCCAACAAATTGGTGCCACATGCCACACAGCTGGTAAAACAATTGACCTATTGAAGGCGAAGTTCGGTAATCGTGAAATCTCGAGAAACGGTCCGGTCGAATGGCTAGCTCGCTTATGCGATTTAACGCTGTTGGATTTATTTTTATGGGGTTACAGTAAGTAGCTGGTTTTTACCAACAACGTTAGAGGAGCTTAGGAACGATATCGAACACGAAATTGCCCACATTTCCGCCAATATCTTTGGAAGAATTGTGGACAATTGTCTCAAAAGAATCCGTGTCGACATCACCACAGTTTTCTGGAAGGACACGAAGGACGCCAAACTTTCCTCAAAGTATGTTGACACTAAACATTTTCAAAGAACAAATACAATGACATTGATTGTCCACAAATTATCCATGAGTACAACGCGCACATGGGCCGAGTGTCGATTTAATGGACTCCTATATGGATAGCAATGGACTCTAAACCAAAACACAGGATATGGATTTTTAACCATTTTCTCGAATGGCTACAACAAATGAATTTATTTTGTATCTGAGACTCAACGATGAAAAGATAAAGAAATGACAATGTACGAAATTCGCTGGACCATTGCGAAAGAACTCTGTGCTGCTGTTGAAAAATGATCCGTTGGCCGTCCATCATCTGCCGCACAGTCAACCGCCAGCAATGGTGTTGGTAAAAATCAGTTCATCGATTGGCAAGTGCAAGATTCGATGAAGAAAAGCATTTTCCTCAATGGGGATCGAAAAAGTCACGTAAATTGTGTCCTATACACACATATTTTGTACAAAATTTAACTTCCATTTATATCTTTCCAAAGCAAAAAACTGTTTCACAAAGTATCACGTAGGCAAATGATTCATTGTCTATTAGTAATTACCTGTTTAGGACAATGTATTGAGCATTCACTTTGAACAAAAACGATTTTTTCGTACTTGAATTTTACAACAAATTTTTTAATTTTTTTTCACCGAGCCCACTAGTCCCGTCTACAGACGGTCTTTCATCTTTTTCACCAGGTGCTTCCAGTTAAATTTTTTCTGACAGAGGGACTTCGGATTTGTGTTTTCCAGCCCAAAATCATTCTAGAACCAAAATTCTCATAACAAAATACTTCGTATTTCGATTCCAGTGGTTAAAGGGCTAAGATTAGAAGACGCATTAAAATGCTCGCCCACATGCTTGCAGTGGGCAGAACAAAATTATCTCAAAATTGAAGAAATTATGTAATTCCACAAAATGCGCGATATGCTGTTGCGAAGCAATTTTCTGCAAAACAAGTGCAAACCAACATTTCTACTTCTTTTTAAAATTTAAGCTGTATATGAATACATTACGTACATAGTTATTAATCTACCTGCATTTAAGTTTCGTATAAAAGATTTTTTTTTTGAAAATACATATGTTTAAATGTATAATTTTTCTTTTTAATAAAAATAAAACTCTTAAGTTGTGTCCAGACCGAACGAAACATTTCAAAAACATTTCAGAAACATTTAAGAAACATTTCAGAAACATTTCAGAAACATTTTAGAAACATTTCAGAAACAAAAAACATTTTTTAAATGTTTCTGAAATGTTTCTTTTGGTGTGTACGCTAATGAAACATTTCTGAAATGTTTTTGAAAAGATTCTGAAATTTTTTTTATTTCCCATTCGAAATGGAAAATTATTTTTGTTTCTCATGCGGAAAGTCTGGATTTTTGTGAAGTTAAACATGAAAATGTCAAGAAAGGCGTGGAGTAATGAGAATAAAATTATTTTTAATAATTTTCTGACACAATTCGTGCTGAAGAAATCGGTTATAACAATACATCGATGTTGGCTGTAAAGGCCGTATCTCTAAAAACAGTGTGCTTTGGATGGCTCTCAATAACCATTTTTTACCATTGCTATAATCAGGTTTTTCGACTGTATGTCAAAACATATGAGTTGTTTAACATTTGTTTATGTGCACAGATGGACAAATTACTTTTAAATTGTTGTACAAAATGTTCGCGCTGTGGGTTGGATACGAGAGACAAACTAATTTGGAATATTGTTTGATTGATTAACAATTAACTTTAAATAATTGCCAAATTAAATATGCTACATAGAACTAAGCAATAGCATCACAATCTTCAAGAATAGTTTCAAATTGAATTGTAGACATGTTTACGAGACTATAAAATAAATAAAAAAACAAGAACGTAGCCTTATTTTTACACGAACGAGAAGGGCCCAATTGTTTGTGTACACCGAACTACTCATAAAATCGTGTAAAAGCTACTGGGCTCAAGCTATTCTGAAGGTACTGCTACATCAGGTATTGTTATGACCGATCTCTACTGTATACAAAGGCAACGCAGAGCTCGAAATGTATCACAAAATTAATTACAAAAATTGTATTCTCATTACTCCACGCTTTCTTGGCGTTTTCATTTTTATCTTCACAAAAAAACAAATTTCCTGCCTGAGAAACAAAAATAATTTTCTGTTGTGAATGGGAAACAAAAAACATTTCAGAAACATTTCAAAAACATTTCAGAAATGTTTCATATGATTTCTGATATGTTTCTGAATCAAATGGGAAACAATCGGGAAACATTTTTTAAGCAATGTTTCTGAAATGTTTCGTTCGGTCTGGACAAGCTTTTAAATGTACAGGCAATTTTATTTTGAAAACTCAGAGAATAGCGTGTAGGCCTTTTTAAAGTGTTTTAATTTTCTGTCCGATTTGTGCAACTTTTCGATATTTGCAACAACGTCTGTTTTCATTAATTGCAAAAATCGAGAGTGCACTGTATTTATTTTTTCGAGTATACATTTTGTCACCCTGTACCAATAGTTATTTCACAAGCAATATATAATTATTTATTAATAATGACTGAAATGCTTAGTAAGCTGCAGTGAAACCTTGGTTAGTTGGCCACCTGCGCTGCAAGAATTTTGGACCAACTTATAAGGGTGTGTATTTTTTTTTTTTGTTTGAATAAAAATGTTTCTCTTTAGTGTTTATTCTTCAGAAATACTGTTTATATTTATAAAAAAAAAAATTTACCTTGAAGTTAATCACTGACGAAAATGATTCAAAGCCAATCTCTATATATTGCACACGATAAAACAACAAACGTTTCGTTATTTTACCGCTATGTCTAGTGGTCCAGTGGTTAACCGAAAATCCATCACCTACATATGTACGTAAATATCGCTCATTTATTTGAAGAGTGGCATAACTCTTTTGCAGAAAACGCGTTTAAAGTTTTTAATTGACTACCACCTTGTAGGGAATCTTATAATTTATTTCTCTTCTCACGGGGAGAATACACAAGATATCAATATGAAATTTTTACACAATATGAAGCATGATGTAGCGAATAATTCTTCAAGTCTTCAACTTTCGCAGATTTATATTTAATATGAGAAATGATACAAAGTTTCCAAATTTGCGACCAAGTTCCAAGATAGACAGGTAGACATAGGGCAACATATATTATACATAGGTAAATGAATTTTGAGAAAGATTAGCATGCAGTTTTTTTGGTGCTGTTAAATATTGGCCAACTAGACAGGTTTAACTGTACATATATTCCTTTATATACCTAGCCAGGCATATAATTTAAAAGTCGGCTACAATTAATTATAAGACCAAAGACAATTTTATTGATTTTTTAAGTCTCTATGTAGAACGGTTCCTGTGATAGAATTCGTTACAGACATTTTAGCGTTAGAGCGTTCTTATAATGGTTCCGTATTTCCATATGAGTACGGAACTCTAAGAAAGTGTCTTGCCTTATTTTAAGGCAACCCTAACCTAACCTAACCCTTTCCCTTCAAGTTGTGAAATTTTCTGCAATTCGATGTTTCAAAAAGTTTAACTTTGTTTGGCAAAATTGCTATGCCGTCGATTAGACTATATTTGCAAAAAGTCAAAACCATTTACATGTCTTGCGATCGACTACTGTTGTCAAGCTGCTAATGCATTTTCGACTACTATTCGAGCTACTTAAACTGTGGTTGGAGACCAAAGTCAGTGTTTTCATAGTGAACACTACTTTCAATCGCCAAATTTTGAAAAAGTATCTATTGAAGTCAATCCAAATTG
Organism: Brachyopa scutellaris; assembly: GCA_949775065.1. Taxonomy (NCBI): domain Eukaryota; kingdom Metazoa; phylum Arthropoda; class Insecta; order Diptera; family Syrphidae; genus Brachyopa; species Brachyopa scutellaris. The sequence goes on from OX459113.1 coordinate 109,936,370, forward strand.
AACAGATTTCGTCGATTGCCAGCTTGTTACTATCGAAACCCGAGCGGTTCCAGAGACCTTACTTGAGGGTTGGTTGTTGGCTGCATTCTATTATACCACAAATGAGAATCACTAGACCTCAGTAATTAATTTGCAAAGAGGCGAAAATGTATCTTCGCTATCAAACCTAGTTTATATATATTATGTATGCTCCATGATAATGAATTCTCATAAATTTGTGGTCTGATCATCTAAAAACTCCCGAATTCCTTAAAGCAATAGTGTCTGCATAAAAATGCATCCTTTACAAAAAAAAAAAAAAACACTCATCATCTCATTTTCTTTAGAATGGCTTGTTCCACCCCACTTCCACCCACCTACACATCTGGCCACTTTGGTGATAAATTTCGAGTATCGTGTAAACAGCATCTAACATAATTTTGAACAACGTTTCGTTGAATAATTTTACAACAAACCAAAGCATTCAACAACCCTGCTCGTCGGGGGTATAACAACACGCCAAGTCGCCCGGCACCAGCAACAGCAAATATTATCATTCTATCATGTGTACCTCGTCCCCTACGAGGACGAAATGACGCCAAGAAGCGCTGAACCAGAAACGCACACAAACTCCTGGTGCACAAAAGAAGCCAGGTGACGTGAACTACTCGTAAACCACCACCCAAGGTAAATATCTCCGCTCGACGAGAAAGGACACCTATCTTCCTCTTGTGCTCGTTTCGTTTGCATGTGCAATATCAAGGATCAAACAGTTATTACAGTGACACAGAGTACCCAACCCCCTGGTGCCCAAATCAAAACATGGCCACTTCAGTATACGAAGTGTATTAGCCTAAAATGAAGGATTGTTGTTGTAACTACTTACCTACATACATAGTCGTCACTGTGTATGCATCGTGTAATCCACTCTGGGTATCCTTTTTAAGTATGATTGTTTAGATTATTGTTTCAACTGCATTTTACTAGGACCAAAACATCGTAATCAGATCAAAGAACGGCCGGCACGATGGTGGCCACCTTTGCAGATGGCCATTACTTTAAGTGCATCGAACATGGAAACCCCATCTCGGAACACCTGACCCTAATGATCAGCAACTACCAACTGGCAACACCCATTGGCGCTGGCTTGGGTGGGTAATTTATGGGCAAGGATTGAAGTTCACCCATCGAGAGTTGTAAATCTTCTTGTGTCATCCCATCTCACACCGACTACATGTGCGTGTGTATCGATTAAGGACTCCAGTTTGATTTGTATTCACTTAATCACTGATTGTTAGCATTTAATCAGAATAACTTAAATTGAAATTGATCCACCAGAGGAGGCAGGAGCGTATGGTGGTGGGGGTGTAGCTCCGAGGTCTGTGATTATAAATTCCTGAAATGCCTCATGTTATCCTCTTCCTAACATTAAACATTTATGCACACGTAAGCATTTAAATGGGATCGTTTATTTAATTGAAATCTGTCGTCCTGCACCGCGCCACCAACAGTGTACACCGTAAAAATAATTGACCACCGCCTGGCCACCGGGGATAATCACAGAGGACTTCGACTTCGACTTTGCTGGTAAGTATGCGACGGCCAAATGCAATGACACACACGCCTCAGATGTCCTCGCAGTGATTGCATACGGGAGAGCATGTTTATGTCCTGGCTGATAATTTACTTTCCATCGGCTGACCTGACAGGCAAATTCACAAACAGACCGTGCCTGACGACGACCAACTTAATAATCATCTTTCGAGACTCGTACACAGGTGTCTATTTGCTCAAAACTCGCTTGTGTGTGTGTAAGTGCGCAATGTAACTATAATAATTTGAATAATTGAATTCACTTAAGTTGCATTTATCTTGGAATACCCAATGATTATGGGCTAGCGGTGGGCATTGATGCAGCTCGGACCTGATCCTGACATAAAGGAGATAATCTTCCCGACGCACGGGACCGCAACGTTAAAGCGGATTAAAGTACGAGTATAATCTGTCGTCCCCACCGACCGACCCCCTTAGGTGTAATTTGTAATTTATGGGGACGCTAGACATCGGATGATTAATAATGAATTTTTAAATTACACACTCGATATTGTGTGGCAGAGTTTTTATTTTCCCCTTGTTGAGTTTTGCACCCAGAAGCTAAGGACGAAACCTGCTTCCTTTTGAATTGTTGTGGTCAGGACTATTGAACTGTTAATTATGGGTTTTAGAATTCAGTACAGAACTGCATATTGTATTATAAAAATGTTTGAGAGCCAGGGCGGCGTTCCCTTACTTTGTATCGTTCATGGAAATCATTTGTGGTCAGAGTTTAAAAAATTAAATATTTCTAAAGAGTTGGACAACTTTTTTCTTCTATATTTTTTATGTATCAGTTAGATCCCCTTTAAGGGGACAGCCACGGGATCGGAGTTGTCCGCTGTATATTGAAGTGCATGTTAGTTGACATGGTGCATCTGTTCCACGCGCCAAGGTCATGCTTGTGACAGTTGATCGATGTGGATTCGCTGAGCCAACTTATTTAAAAGTGAACATGTTCCCACAGAATCGTATCTCAATTCTTTTGCACTACACCGGATGTGCATGCCGCTGCTTTATGTCAACTCAGCAAATTGGGCCGTGGGACAAGCCGTAGCCTAACGGGCGATTGTGAAAACAAAATTAAATATTAAGTTAGTCCTGAGTTTCTTTTTTTTTCTTATAATCTACACATGCTAAAGGGCATATGAACACTCTTATAATGTTTACACACAGCGCGTGCATATGGAGGACAAGAACGAGAGACAGACAGATCGACGTAGTGATAGGAAACTCAGATGTTAGGTTTCAACTAACTCTATGGGTGGTGTCCAGGATAAGTGGAGAGTTGTGTATGATTGAAAGTTATGCCATTGCTTATGATTCACAGAAGTTCACAGAGTGGATAATTTTAAAACTGTATTTGAATACCTCTAGAGTTTTTTTTTTAGTGTTCCGTACCCAAAAGCGGAACACTAATGGAATCAGTTCGGTGTTTGTCTGTCTGTCTTTTTTTCAGAGACTATTAGATTAAATTTTAACAGTTGTAGCAATTAGCGGCCCAACCACAGACCAGAACTAAAAAAGCTGAATATCGACTTTGAGGGGTCAAATGGGAAGTAAAAAAATGAATTTTGAGGTTATCGCTCGAATTCAGAGATGTGTGTTTTTGTATTATTTTTTTCTTAAAACTTTTTCAAAAAACCTTAAAGAACTGCTGTCCCCTACCATATCTCCATAAATAAAGCTCAGAAAAATTTAAATAAAATCACATGCATTGAAAATAAAGTGTAGATTTAACCAAAATCAAGACTGTGTTCGTAAATTAGTTTTTATTTATTATTAAAATTGAGTCAAAAAAATTTACAAATATTTTATTTGATAAATTGTATCTATAGTATTTCTAGAAACTACGGAATCATCCACTTTGCAATATTAGTCGTTGGAAACTTAAATGCGTTTTTCCCAAAACTACATTGTTTAAATTAGCTAACACGATTTTTCAAAAACAACTTAATCGAATTTCAAATCGTATCTTAAATTTGAATGTTTAGTAAAGTAAGACTATAGTCTTTACTTTAACAAGCGACTCCCAATAAATTCAAGCTTTGGTGCGTGCCTAGTCGTAGATTCATTGAAGGAAATGAGATTGCGGATGAGGCCCGGAACCCTTTTGTGGCATAAACTGGGCAAACATCTCAGCCTTAATTTACAAGTGGGAATATAACTTTCGCCTTCCTCATTGGAGAAATGTCCCAGGGCTCAGACAAGCCAAACTGTTGATTAAGCCTTACACCCATCATATGGAACTTCTGAACTACAATAAGAAGGATATTAGGTATCTAACAAGCTTCCTCTCCGGGCACTGCCAGTTAAGATATCACCTAAACAAATTAGGACGGTCTAGTGAGACCAATTGTCGACTCTGTTTAGAGGAATTCGAGTCGGCCGAGCACGTCCTTTGTGAATGCCCTGCGCTTTTTGGGGTCAGACGGCGTAGTACAGACTCCCCAGACCTAATGATTTAAAAAATCATCAACCGAATCGACAACCGAGGACATACTGGCCTTTGTTAGAAAGATAGTTAGCCGCTTGGACTAATTAATATCCTACAATACAATAGATCTTTTAGGTATCAGCCTTGGGGTACGATGGCTCACTTAAACAAAAAGTATTCTCATACATAGTATGTACGCTCGGCCGGAATAAGTGTACTCAAAATTTTTAATGTAAACGTACGAGTATTATGATTTTTGATAGAATTTAGAATATCATTTTCGAAGCCATATTTCGATCTGACAGCTGTCAAATAATTGCATATCTGACTCCAGATGTACTATGTCGCTGTGAATAATCCTTTTATTTCCTTCAATTATACTTTGGACTTTGATGTTTCTGGTTATAGAAGGACGTTGCTCCTTTTAGGGACAATAGCTCATCTTTTGTTTTAGTTTTAGTTTAAGTTTTATGTCAAGTATTACGGATGAATCGTAAACAAAGCTGAACCATCACGCAGTGATTATTTTTAGTATAACAATTGACAGCATGCTTACGCTGTAAAAAGAATAAAATAAAAACACGATTATGTTCCACAACCAACCCATTCGTTTATTTGTATGTACACACTCGTATGTTCTTCATTTTAATGTCCCATCTCTGTCTCTCAGACACATAAACGAAAAAATCAATCTTAATCCACTTGAATCCTTAAACAAAGTGCAGAATTTCCCACTTAAATTTAAATAAGAATGCGCATAAGGACATATGAAATAGAGTTATGATTCCCATTTTGTCAACAACACTGGTGTTATGGTGACGGGGGGTGGGGCGGACAGCAAAAAAAAAAAAGACTCAACTTAAGGATAAAGCGATGGAAGAATAAAATTACTATCCATGTCTGCGGATAACGCCAGAATGAAAATAAAAATAAATAGAAAAAGGATAAGAGCGAAGCAAAAACACAGACACCTCCGCATGGGGAAAGATATCACAGGACTTAGCAAGCGAATAAACGGCAAATTCATATTTAAGAATACACTGAATCCGCTTCTGCACTCACGCCCGCACACGAAACAAAAGGAATATCCTTCACCGTTATATTAAACGTGATTTCATTTAGCAGCAAGTGTAGAATAAAAAAAAAACGAAGAAAACTCGCGATTTAGTGTTGTGGTATATCAGCAGCGAACCGTTTAAACAGGTGGGTGCCGCTGCACGAAACTCCTTTGAAGTCATACACACTCATGTACACATAAGTGTATGGCACAAGTACGTCCATAAATTCTCAAATGCGAAGCAATAAAATTGTCCTGTACACTCACTCATACCGGTTAGACGGGCAACTTGCAAGGAGATTGCTCGACAACTTCTTCCGTTGAAGGAGGAAATTTCGCCTGTTCAGCTATTTTTTTTTTTGCTATTGTTGTCCCGTTTTTGCTTAGAACACTCAGAGACAAGTGAATACAGCTTCTAGAACTGGAATTTTGCAATAAACCAAATTGGATATAAAAAGGTCACAATAAATGGGAAACAAATCCTAAATTTTATTTCACACCCTATTTTCTGTGTGGGTGTGTGTGCAGTATAGTGTGGCTCTTGTGTCGGTGATTTTATGTGCAAATTGCCAACACTCCTGGGATTGTGCTGTATTTTTGTCTTTTGTCATGTGTGCAGGCAAATTGAGCAAAAGAGCATCCCTTTCTGCATTCGTCTTGGAAGGCTGCTTATGTTACATCCGTTGACAACGATACAGCAAACGAAATTCCTAAATTGTGAATATTAGCCGGATGCAGGTAGCTATGTATATGTATCTACGTATACATTTGTGAATGTAAAACCAGTGTGGTAGGAATATGGACCGGGGCGCCATTGTTTTATTAAAAATCCTCACTCAACGGGTTTTCTACCGTCAATAGTACATCTTTTGACAGCGATGGCGGCCATGTTTGAAAAAAAAAACTTGTCAAGTTCACTTGTTTATCTTGTAACAAAATTTTCATATGATCCGTCATTTAAAGTTATAATTCATCGTATTATTGTTGTGAAATGTAAGACAACTTTTGTAAATTATCCACAATCTGATGTGCTGTCACGCACTGTCAAACGAAAATAAAAAACCGTTGTTTGTAAAAGTGTGAGTGGTGCGCAGATACATAAATATCAATTTCTCGTTTTTTTTAAGATCAGTCACTTCAATTGGAGAATTCGGCTACATACCTCGAAGCTTTAAATTACACTCAGAAAAAAAAGTTGTAATCACAACAATTTTATACTTGGTCACAAGAATAAACGTTGGTTAAAATCTGCTCAACAACTAAAATTGTTAATTCAAGAATTCTCGGTGTTAATTACTTCATAAGAATAAAAGTTCTTGCATCAAGAAACAAAGTTCTTACGTCAAGAAAAATAAAAAAATACATTTAAGAACTTACATTTTTGTGCCAAATGAGGTCTGGTTAAAAAAAATTAACAATAAAATAGTTGCAACAAGAATAAAGACTAGTTAAGAATTAAAAAACCTGAATTGTTGTCAAGAAATTTATTTTTGGCAGAAATTGAGAATAATGTAAATTGTTGCTTCAACGAAATCAATGTTAACCAATATTAACAATGTCGAATAAAAAAAAAAAATTATTTCTTGCTAAGACTGAAAATCAAGAGCTTATAAATAAAAAAATTCAAAAATGACCACATTCGTTTTAATAATTTTATTTTAAGTTTAATTATCATATATGTGTACAAAAACAAATACCTCAAACCAACCATGCCACAATTATCGTTGTGCTTAAAAAGATGCGGGCAGCTTCGCCATAAGCTTAGAAATTCTTTCCGGTCTGCAAAGGCCTATTAAAATAAGGAAAAATTATTAATCATTGCAATAAGGCGGTTTGAAAGTTATCACTTACCAATTCGTAGTTGTTGCCAGGATATTCAAAGTTATCCTTTGAATTTGCATCTTTGAGTTTAAGTTCTTATTATTTAAAATTCACTCTTTTACTGATCTGCACTCACGAAAAATTCACAACGCAATGTAAGAAAACGCAAAGAAAAGTAGTTATTGGTCTGTAACTCAATTCGTGCGGTTTGCTAAGAGATGGCGTAACTTGTATTATTCCATTGGAACATGCGTTGGAAAGCTACTGTCACTGTACGTCATTTCAGTATATGTCATTCATTTGAAGCGTAAACAACAATAATTTTTTTTCACTCAAATATTTCGAACTTTGTGCCTGAAAAATCGTTTTTGCGGGGAGTTCTTCTTCATTACTTTAATATGAAGAAAACTGCTGCCGAAAGTCATCGTATTTTGGTGAAAGTTTATGGTGAACATGCGCTAGCTGAGCGAATGTGCTAAATGTGGTTTGCACCATTCAAAAGTGGTGATTTTGGCTTGGAAGACGATGAACGTCCTGGGCAGCCAAAAAATGGGGATCAGAAGGGTGTGCTGTATTATGAGCTGCTAGAACCGGGTGAAAACATCAATGGACAACGCTACCGAACACGCAGTTTTAAGAGAGCAGTAGCCGAAAAACGCCCGGAATATGCGACCAGACACGAGGCAATAATTTTCTATCATGACAACGCTCGGCCCCACGTTGCTATTCTGGTTAAGAACTATTTGGAAAACAGTGGACGGGAAGTTTTACCCCACCCGCCTTATAGCTCAGACTTTGCCCCTTCTGACTACCATTTGTTTCGGTCGATGCAGAACGCACTCACTGAAATACGGTTCACATCAGAGCAGAATATCAAAAATTGACCTGATTCATTCTTGGCTGCCAAGCCAGCGCAGTTCTTTTGGGATGGGATCCACAAATTGCCAGAAAGATGGGAAAAAGTCATAGCTTCAGATGGGCAATACTTTGAATAATACTATTGTACATGTTTTTCTTAAATAAACGTTTAAATTTTGAAAAAAAAAAACCGCACGAATTAAGTTATAGACCCGATATAATTTCCGACGACAAGAATAATTCATTCTTAACTCGACAATAAATTGTTGCGCGAAGATATGATTTGTTGAGAATTCAAGAATTTATTTTGTTGCCTGAAGAATTAATTTTTGATTCGATAATATAATTCTTAAACACCAATGTGAAGAAGAATTCTTTTCCACCACGATTTTTTTTTTGATGCAACTTTTTTAATTGTTAATAAGTCAACGGTTGAAAATATTTGGATGGAGAACAGATTGTTAGACCAAACATTTTCAGCAGTTATTGTCAAACAATAATGTATTTCTTTTGCCTTACGTATGATATTGTTATGAAAAGAATTTTTATTCTTGAAAAGTTAAAAATTTAGATTGTTGTTTCAAAAAAAAAAAACATTTTTGATTCGAGTATCCAACCTCAAATAGAAATATTTAAAAATAAAATACTTGAGAAAACACTTTTCTTTTTAATCTAAAAATGTATGCTTTTGATAATATGTTAACACTTACAAATATTTATCCTGAGTATGAGATTTTTGATACAACAACTTCAAATCAAATATTCTAAAAATACATTTGTTGCCACAAGAACTAATGTTCCTGGCAACAATTTTTAGCTTACAATTTTTTAACAATCGAAAATTCTTGTTTCGACAATGTTTTTTTTTCTGAGTGTAGGCACGACCAACTGCCATATTTAAGGTGAACTCGATCCACAAGCGATCTCTGATCGTTTCTTGGTTAGGTTAGGGTATGTTAGAACAGGGTTATGAGGCTGAGCCACCAGAAAAACACTGGGCACCATCGTGGGGGCCAATTTCGATCGTCTGGGACCATGTATCTATTGATGGTACGGGTACCTAAACCGAAATATTTCCGTCAAAACATTTGATTTTCCTGCAAATTTTTAAAATTTTATTGTGGCCGGTTCGGCCCACCAAAAAAGTATTAAAAAAGTAACTTTTTTGCGCGAATGACATGCCATTCACAAAGGATATTATGTTCGACATGCTTCAAGTCATTGAAGTATCTGCATTCAGCCGTACCAGAATGTCCCATTTTTTTGGCATGCAAATATAACAATATAACAAAGACAAAAGAAAAAATTAAGTTTAAAAAACTAAAACCCGACTAAGGGAAAACCAACTAAAAAGTACAAAACAAGATGAAACGAAACAATGATTTTCAGAGTACAGCCGTCAAGATATATGTAGATCTGGTAGAAGATTTAAATTGAATGTTCTTTTTGAAATCGGAATTACCTGAGACTTTGTCGGATTTAGTAGTAACCCATTTGCAACTGACCAAGTATAGATGCTCTTTAAGTCATCATTAATGAGGAGCGTGAGTTCGTTAAGGTTGGCGTACGATTGCGCAAGGTATAGCTGAACATCATCTGCATATAGGTGTACCGAAGAATGTCTGCACACTGTCGGCAGGTCATTTATAAACATGCAGAAGAGAATCGGTCCCAATATTGAGCCCTGCGGTACACCCTGGTTGATTGCCAGTAAGGATGAACAGCGTTCATCCGTGACAACCCTCTGCGACCTACCAGAGAGGTAACCGTAGAGTAATCTCACTGCTCGCTCAAAAAATCCGAAATTGTTCTTAAGCTCCCAGCAAAGAACTTTCAATAGAACATTAGAATATGGCAATTTATCCAACTAACCAAATTGCTCCAAGAGTTCCGACAAGAATCGGCTCACGTGGCAACACAATGGACCTTCTTTAGTCTAATTGAATCCTACCGAGTATGGTGCATAGCCACATAACCTAACCTAACCAAAACAGTATCACCATTGTTTTTATATTACCAGCGAAAGATCGGGTCACCAAACCCCCAGCGGCTTTTCTGAATACGTGTTCTATGATCTGCGCTGTGCATTTCATAGATTTTGAATTTTAGCTGCGAAAAGTCAAGTTGTAAATTTACTCACTATATATTTTTTAGTAGGCGCCCTAAACAATCGCCTTTGCGCCAATATCCACCAGCCCTGAATTCATGAAGCCACCACAAACGAACGCTGGGTTGACACTAATAGTATTAATGTGCACAAAACGTGTAGGTACCCGTTATAGTGCAGCATTTCAAGGAGCATTCCCAAATATGTGGCAGTCTAACTGTTGCATCGTTGGCATTTCAAATAATACTCTGCATTTGGTAGCAGCCCCTTCCCCTCTGGCATGGTTTTATTCATATTTCTACGTAAACTCCTGCAGGAGTGGGTGTCCTCAAGAATTTATTGTGTGCTCAGCCATAAATACTTTTCATAAAAGGATTGTACAATTATGTTGCATTAGAGCTCATCCCTTGGCACAGCACACATACGACTATATAGCATGCACAGGACCGACACAGTACCTACAGCAAGCAGCTGCGAGAGGATCTGCTCAGAGGAGAATATTCTAGGTGGTAAAAATCTAGGTATAATGCCACGATACCTTACATCAGATAGGGGATAATCGAAAGAATTCCTTCTTTCAAGCGGGGAGGGGATGTGGATAGTGGAATGTGTCAGCAGTTAATACCTGGAATACCTTTGTATGTACGATTATGGTGGTATATACGAGCACACCCACCGTCAAGAAGGCCGGTCCAAGCACTTGCCAAAAGCTGCAAAAGGCGAAGCGGAAGCGACATGTCAAGGACGTTATTTATTACAATTGCTAACGACTCGTAGACCATAAATCTTCGCATTCCTTCGCACCAACACACACACACTCACACAGAGGCGCACTCGTGGTTTGAAAATAATTTCTGCTTAGATTTTGATGAACACACACCAAAAAAAAAAAACGGCAAAAAAACGAAGGACGAAAAAAAAAACTGAAAACGATTCCTTAAACTTTGTTGGTCCTGGTGCGGCACTTCCTTTGCTAAACTTTTCCACACCAAATCCATTCAGTTGGAAAATAACTGGCAGGATGAAGTTTTAATTGTGTCCTCACCGGATTAACATCGCCCTGGATTTGAGATTTGAGGAAGATAACCATCATCTACCAACACCACCGCCGGCCGCCGCCATCAACAGCGTCTCATGGAGAGTATAGAGATGGGTGAATGCGTATAGCATCGCCTGTCGAAATGGGATTTCCCCCTGCTGCCTCCGTGTGCCTCTCTTCATTCGCATTATTACAGACATAAGGTTGAGCCATCTAAATCTGGAAATTATTCCTATTTTTTGGACTTTGGCTACAGAGTCCTTCGTCTCTTGCCGGTGGTGGTGGTGACTTTTCTCTGATGATGTTAATGATGACAGACGAGAGGGGGCCGTATTACATAGTTGCGTCGTCCTTGCAGTTTGTGTGTGTGTAATTGAATTTTCATATCGTTCGCACATTATTCTTTCTCGAATACATACGCAACGTTTTCATTTTAATTAAATTCGGTGTGGCGATGCGATGGTGTGACTTTTAGCCAACGGAGACGGAGTCGGGGGCGAAGACGAAGACGAATACAGGGCCTATGCCTGGGCCTTTATTTATTAAATTAGCACTCGCGTTCGCTGTCAATGCGAGCTCAATTTGAAGGATTTACGCCAGGGATTACGCCAGCCTTTAAATATTTGACAAGATCTTTTATATACAGAGACAGAGATGGACGAACGTAAAGCTGGTGTTGGTCTTCTATCAGAGTTTGGCTATCCTCCTATAACTATCGTGATGGTTGTTGTTTGGTCGCAGAGGGAGAGCGAGACAGGGAAACATTGACATTTTGTGGCAATTTCATTTTGGCGTTTTCTTAATTTCGAAGGACACAATTTTTTGGTAGGCTTTGGTAAATTTTTAATAATATCTTCAACGTTGACATGGGATGATGTGATTGCTTCGAAAAAGAGGTAAGAAACGCCATTAGCGAAATTATAAGAAAGGCAAAGGATATTATATTTCTAATAGAGACGTTCGCCATAAAGAGGGTTAAGTTAATGTGAATATAAAGTATAAATTCTTATACGAATTATTATTAACAGAAGCCAGACAATAGCGTTGCGGTGGACGGCATTTAACGACAAGGGCACGTTTTAAGGATTGGTTATAATAGCGATTTGGTTGCGATAAAACTTCGCCTGCATTCGTAATATTTTCTATGATTTGGCATCACTTTATTCGCATTTCACGGATTTGCAACAAACAATCGTGCGAATTTCATCTCAATAAATGTTAAATAAATTGTATTAATTTACGAAATTGTATATTGATTCACGGATGGGTCAAAAACCGCAAGCGGCACAGGGTCTAGTATCTACTGCGTGGAACCAGATCTGAAGGTGTCTTTGCGAGTCCCGGATATCTGCAGCGTTTTTCAGGAAGAAGTTCTAGCAGTACTTAGAGCTGCAGAGCTTCTGAACATGAAATTAATATCCGGTAAGAATATTGATATTTACACTGACAGCCGGGCTGCGCTTAAGTCGCTAGAGTCGTGCACAATTAAATCGGCACTAGTCAGGAGCTGCCGCACAATGCACGTAAGACCGGGTAAGACTATCTTGGGTGCCTGGTCACTCTGGGATAGAAGGCGACGAGTTTGCCGATAAGCTGGCAAGGAAAGGGGGACAGCTGCCACTACCCGAGGCGGTACCATCAAATCAGGGGCAAAAGATACGATTACGAGAAGGTCTGACCATAGATGATCTAACATTGTACGACACTGGATTTCCAAGGCACTTTGGCCGGCGCTGGACCGTAAAAGGACCAGTGAAATCCTTATACTTAGCAGGGCAGAAATTAGTAGGGCAATATGAGTACTATCCGGGCATTACCTTTTGGCCAAACACGCCAAGAGGCTCGGGCTCATACACATGGATATCTGCAGATATTGTTATGATCTAGGTGTAGCAGAGGATATCGCACATATTCTGTGTGAATGTCAGGGCATAGCACGCAGTTGCAGGAACATTTAAGGCTCCTAATTCTTTAATTACCTGGAGGAGGTAGACCGAATTAACCATAGAATTGTTTTAAAATTTTGCGTGGTAATAAAATGCTTTGAGGAAAATGTGGCGGTGCAGGTGCCATCCTTGGATGGATTCTTAGGGGATCGCGATGGGCCCACTCTGGTGCTTACTGTTTTGGAATGGCTCAACCTCTCAACCCTTCTCAACCTAACCTAACCTAACGTAAGAGAGGAATTATTTAATTTAGCGGATAGGCTAGGTAGCAGTGGCTAGCGGTTACACTTAGACTTGTAGAGACCAAGGATCTTGGGTATATGTATCCCCTCTGGTCATTAAAACCATTTGAAGCTTTGTATATGGCGATATAGTCTTCTAGCATCCTTTCATGCCAATCACCGAGAAGGAGTTCGGCATGAACAGAGAAGACGACTTTCTTCCTTTTTCTCGTCTCAACGAAATGAGGCAGTACCCTGTGAAGACACCACTTATAATGCTAAATTCTTGTTTTTTAAGGGACAGAAGATAATGAGAGCTTTTCAGATCCAATCTAGGGTAGATGTGTCTGGGGGCAAGGCGGTGGTTTTATTGACTATGTCAATATTAAGTGATAGCTTTAAGTCAGCTTTACAGTTCCCTGGAATGCACAGTGGTTCCACCGTAGGCCAAAAGTCGAAGAATTCATTGTAAAAGTTTTCACCCAAAACCATTTAAGCTGGCTGAGAACAACCCAAAGTTAATATAAGTGAAAAAAAAATGATCCGTTAAGTCAAAATCGTTTGATTTTCATCTCCAAAGTGATCGCATTGCAAGCCCATCGCTTTTGAGTTTTAATGCTCTGCAAGTAAGCGTCACTGGATCTTCTTTTTCTACTTTCGTCGATGAAAATAATTTTTTTTAGAATGGGTCTATTAGCACAAGGTTAGACTTCCGTTCTGTATTTTTCTTTTGGTATGATATGTGTAACTGTACAAGTGGTGGCACTATGAAAGTGGGGGGGATAAAAATTCAAATAAAATTGTTTTCTGTGTTTTGTGTTAAACTTTTAACTGTGTTCCCCCCAAGACCCCCCGACATGTTATACATTGCCATAAAGGTTAATTTCTGTACTTTTTAATGCAAGTTGAATCAGCTGCGGAAATTTGCGGATTCAGATTTAAATGAGTTAAAGGTGACCATGCCCCTTATTATTTTTATTTCAGGTGCTATCACTAAATGTTTTTTTACTAGAATGTTGTGTTTATTTGATCATACAGCCAGCCGTCTGTTTGCGTATAAAAAATCTGATCTGCAAACTTTTTCGCCTGATTTTTCTAATAGCTTGCATTTAGTTTGACGGAGGACACGACATTTAAGGTTATACTCGTTTTTGAATTATTCTTGTGGCTAAATTAACTTTATACCAGAAAAACTTTAAGTACCAGGTAAAAACTTTGTATGGTGAATTTGTAGGTGACATACTAACAAAAAAAATTATAAGCACACTTTCCAGAGATAAATGCGATTTTTACAAAAATTGGTAAAAAAAAATTAAAAAAATCTGTGTTTGAAGACAAATATCTTAAAAATTTAAAACACTGATGGTAATTTATTTTCAACTGTGATAGGCACTAATCAATTGCATATGAAACGAGCCTACTTCGGTTGCTCTGAGTTTAATACGCTCGAAGTTATAGTTGAATAACTGTTGGTACCTTTTTCCCTGAAGGATATTTGTTAAACACCCTGTAGCTCAGTGGGTGTTCAAGATAGACCCCCACTCCCGTACGACTTTTTTCATATCACTAGGCAATGAATCAGATCCCAAAACATATGTATTCTAAACCGGACCACCCTGTATACCGTACCGCACCGCACCGTTATCTTGAAAACATGACTTGATAGAGCAAAACGGATTGCAGATTCGGAATCAGCTCCCCCAAATTACTCTAAAATGAATTGATTTTGCTTATTTTTCATGGTGCAAGTACTTATGACCGCCTTTGTTCGAGAATGGAACCACTGTGGAATGTCTCTTTGCCCTGGCACCCAATAAACATCAGCAGGAGAATGTTGAACTGCTTAGCCAATTCTATAAGAGGTAAGCGGCAGTTGGAGGTGGTCGTTGAAGTGAATGGGACTGATTCCAGGGATTTCAAAGCCGCCTGACTATCGGAGAAAGTGCTAAACTGCTAATATCGTTAGAAGATATTACATTCCTCTTAATTCAGGTCAGCATTTCTGTGATCTGAGATAATATTCACCTGAAACACACACAGAGACTCTCTGCTGGAGTACCTATAGGCCAGTGCCACAACTAGGCATGCGAGGATGTTAAAAAGATAAGTATCCTGAACAAAAAGAAAGGCCAGTTTCAAGTCCAATTGATAGGCCCCACCTCAGGCTGAAATTGAATCTCCTTTTTAGTTCCCATTGCATTGCCAACTTTCAAATATAGTAAACCCACCGGGGTTGATGCAATGTAGCAAGGTAAGCATCCCATCTGAATGCAATTATTTTTGCTGTGGGCCAAGTTCGAATGCTCATCAACTCTGGTGGCGGCCACTTGACTGATTCATCGCAACTTTATGGAAAACAATTTATACATCTAAGCAAACATAATCAACAAACAGCGAGTTTTTTTTCTACAAACTTTTGCGCCATCTTATATTCAAAACAAAAGTAGGTAGAGGTCCTTCGTCCTTGAGTTGGATATATTGATCTTGGAAGTTTTGTTTCCTTCAGCCTAATTAAGATATTCACTGTTAAACGAAAAGAAGCTCCAACATTCAGCATCCAACATTTGACATTAAACCTCCATACAAACAGCTGGAGCTATTATCTCAAGTCCGCAAACACCAGCAATCAGTAGCCCAGTAATATAAAGTGATTTCTATAGGTACAAACAGAGTCAAATAATATGAGACAGGCATTTAAATCACTCAAGTGATACATAAATTGAACGCATGTAATGTGGAGGTAGAAAGCCCTTATAAAACCAGGGGACCTAAAACGCCACCTTGAGGTCTGCTACTACTAAGAAATCTCTTAGCATAGCCAATTTTCTGTTGATAATCCTGCTTGCAAGGACCAAACAAGACCGTTGGAGTCTTACAGTATATCAATGTGCGGATGCCTTTTTACTGTTACTAACTTAAGCGTCAAAAAGAAATTTAGAAGTAAAGAAGATTAAACACTTCGAACGACTTTGGCTTTAAGGTTTGAAACTTAGATGGTGTTTAGCTAATTGCATTTGGAATTCCAAACTAAGTGGTGGCGTATTAAAGCTGAAAGTTGTGAGGGTTATCCTTACATTCAAATTGAAAGAACTTTTTGTTGATACCATTAAACCAGTTCTTCTTCATTCTAGCCTCCCTTGCAGTGGGTGCTGAAGATAGTTTGGTCGACGGCATTTATGCTGCTGTTGCTGTCTGCTGAAAAGCTGTAAGAGCTCTGTTCTAGGCCAATCGTCGACTGAACAATTCAGCTGCATTTCCACAAATTCCAATAGAACAACAAACACTTTGTGCACCTACAATCGAAGTTTGCTTAAACAACATTTCAATGAGCATCTTTGTCAACTTTAATTCCGGTTCCCTTTGCCAATTGCAATATCATTGTTCGGAAGGAGCTCGCTCATAAGACTAATGAAAAATCAATTGAAGCACAACATTCCTTGGATGTAGAAACCTTCAAGCGCTACATAACTGATGATGTATTTTCTTTCATCAACGTCGAGCTGCTGCTTCCAATGCAGCTGCTCTTTCATTAGAGGAAAAGAAATAGGGACACCCCGTCACCGTCGCCACCACCCACACACCCTTCCTGTATACATTCTCTTCCTTGTGCCAGTGACGAGGAAAAATTAGTCTAAGGAAAACGATGAAGAAAATGAAAGATGCGCTTTGTGTTTAACACACAAAATGAAATGAAATCCTTTCACGTTCGGTTACACGAGTCCTTGTTTTTTATTTTCATCGTCCTTCTACTATCCGGCATCCCCATCGCCCACATCGCCCTTTAGCTCATCATTTGCTGGGAGATTTAAGCGAATGAATTCCACGCCAGAAGGATACCTTCACATTGTTATTGGTTGGTAATTTGTAAAATGTCTTTAACGTAACCTGGTATCCTCCAAAATCCTTGTTGTTTTGTCTACGAGTACCTGTAAAACATGAAACAGATGATGAAAAAAAGTGTGTGCGTTCCGCTTTCACATAATTGTTCCCGCTCATTGACATGCCTCAGCGGTGCTGTCTTGCACCGGTGCATGTAGCATGTCCTGCCGAGTCCTCCTCCAGCCCTTGCGGAGAAAGATCTACATTTAATGATGCTGATGTGGCAAATCGAGAAACGAAGGACTCTATCCACTTTTCCATACACACTTACTCATAATTTTCTTTTGCTTGGAAAAACATACGATATATGGCCGGGCGGTATATAACTCATCCATTAGCGGAGAAAACAACAGAACAGCGGTGAGGTGGAGAGGATAGCGTCGGCGTTAGTCGGCAAGGAGTGAGTGATGGAGAAAAAAAAACCGCTCGACCGTATACGAGTATTCGGAGTGAGTTAGGGGAGATGAAAAGGATAAAGTGCAGTACAGGATATCCATTTTGTGTACTTCATGGAATCATTTCACAGGAACAATCATGGCGAGCGTTGGGGGAGTTGGGGCGGAACACGAAATAATTCAGGAAGTACAGAGAATATCCAGCAAGTGTTGATGCAGTTTGGTGGGAGTGGATGGTGGCAGGACAGGAGCAACCCTCAAAATATTCCGGAAGGGAATCTTTGTTCATAATGCCACAAAGGAGTTGGTTTATTTTTTTCTATCCACTTTTATGAGACTATGTCTATGTGTTGCGGAGGAGCGCATTTGTTGCATTCGGACTACTGTGTGACCGTTAGCATCAGTAGAATAAAACTCATCTTGGAGAGGAATTCTTATGAATGAATCATGTGGATGGGTAGACGAGACGAGATGGGTTGCCGTTCATGAAATGTGCTTAGCCATTCAAAAGCAAAGTGAAAACTTAATTCGTGAAATTTAAATAATTCCACTGGAAGGACGAAACGATGCACAAAATCGTCGGTGCTTTTTGATTTTCATATTATTTCCAGCTATAGGTAAGAATTTAATTTTTTTAATGTGACATTCGTGTTACTAATTTGCAGACACTCAATTCTTATTGTATAGCATTGCCATATTAAAAACTAGAACTGTCATCTGCGACTTGTACATTTGTACGATAAAACATCTGAAACCCTCAGACGAAACTCTACTACGTTTTTTCAGAGTTATATTAGACAAGAGTTTTGTGTTGTTGATTATTTTGACAGCTATGACAGCCATTAGCCATAATTTCATAAAGTTGTGCTGCCATTCGTTGATATGTTACGTTGACCCTTCACTTTTGAAAAACGCATATAACATATATCTGCCCGACTCAAACTCAAAATAAAAAGCCAACTGAAGCAAAAAGTCATTAAATTGATGTTACGTATTTCCGAACGCAGCGCATCGAAGAACAGCAGCGATCCTGCCGGATAATCTAGAAAAGCACTTGCCTTCCGACCTTCTGTCAAAAACTTGTGCATGCGTTCTTACTGCTAACTGTTCGCTGACTACTCTTCAGGTTATATTTTTGTATTTAAAACTATTATAATGTCTAGTGAGGACCACAATCAGCCAGACATATTTTCTACCCCGCCATCTATGTCTGGATATTCGGCCCGATATCTATGTCTGGACATGAGCTGTCACTTGGGTGGATATTTTTCAATTTTTCAATTTGTTTTTGGGCTTGCCAGATCTGCCCGACATGAATAATGTCTCGTGGAGACGCCGTGGTAGCATAGGTGCCTATTCTAGGTCTAGTCGTCATTTGTTCATTGCTTGGATACGTAATTTTGACAGTCGGCCATCTTTTTAATTTTGCTTCAAATTTCGAATTCAAATCAAATTAGAAGGGATATTTATCTTTCTATCTATATACATATGAATGCATGTACATACGTATTTTCATATGAAGGTAACTACATATATAAAAATTAGCTGTTCTTTTGATCCTTAATTCGAATTTTCGTAGGTAAACCATTGTCATTGATCGTAAGTCTGTTAAGAGAGGATTGCTTGTGTGAATATTATGCTAACAGCCTATTTAACACGTTGGCTCCCAGTGTATCACCGGTGATCACATCAGAAATCGTTCCCCAGAGCCCAGTGTATCCCGGGTGATACACTCATAACCCTCCAGAATGTCGATTTTACCATAAAAATGGAGCCAACGAAATTGGCGAGCACAGTGAAGTACGTTGAGCAACGTCTCGCAGACAGCATGCACCAGCATGAGCCGAGCTCTGAAACAGACGAGCTAAGTGCAGTGCGTATTGAAAGCTTACGAATTCGAATGACTGTTACACAAGCATACGAAATAGGCGAAGTGCATGACCAACATGATGCAGATGTACGCAAATGGACGAATTGCAGACAATAGACGACGTATACTTGCTTTAGTTGTATTCGAATGTATTGCATTTTGGAAATGAACTGTAGTGAACATACATTAATTGTTTTTGGACCAATGAACAAATTGTGTCACTGAAGCACACAGGTAACAGGCCAGTAATATGCTGGTGCGGATGGAAAAATTGTGCTGCTGGCATTTAATCCGCCACCAGAGTCATTACTAATTTTAATGTTAGGAAAATTTATTTAAAACGATATGTACAGTCACGGTTGCCAGGTTGGGCTATTTGTCGCCAATTGGGCTACACAAATTTTTTTTCCGGCGACAAAAAAAAGATTTTGATTTGTCAAAATCTGGGCTATTTCTATTTAAATCGGCGATGTTTGGGCTCCACTACAAATGAAAAAAAGAAAAGTTTATCTTTAAAATACGTACATCTTTTGAATTTGTGTTACAAACGATTTATCGCAATTGTGAATGATTTAGAAACCAGAATTAAAAAAATCTCACTTGTGGCCAGAGATTATAACGAGCTTTGTAAAATAAAAAGGTTTTTTTCTTCATTTTCACTTATGGAATGTAAAGAATATTATTTAAATGCATATGAGTCTGTCTCTGTGCAAATTCACGACTTCATTTGAAAGTCTTCCACTAGAACTAGCGGATGTCAGTTTGAAAATATTAAGGGCAGAGTTTAATAAACTTCAGGTAATTAACTAGCGGCAGTATGTATTTAACCTTCATCTCATCCTTGTGTAGAAAACTACACAAAAACAACCTTCTTTCTTACTTTTTTCAAAAACCACTAATTGATAACTTCTGGAATTTTCTGACTTTGTTAACAACCTTATATTGTAATAAAAAAACGTTTTTTCCCATGAAAAAAAAGTTCATGACGGTTGTTATTGCTAAAATTACGTTGTCTACCTTCTTGTGTAGATTTCTACACATATGGAAACTTAGTGCATTTCATATAAAATTTCATTTGCATTGAATCTTTTCACAAGTGAACAATGTTCGAATATTAAGTAATAATATTAAGTAATAAAAAAGAACCATGTCGGGACCAAGATATTTGGAAATGGAAGCATGTTTGAATGAAAGTGATGTTGATGATAGTGATATATGTATCTGGAGACAGAGATGACGAATTTGTGCCAGAAGAAAATGTTTATGATAACGATGACTTATATATGTATATTCAGATGATAGAGATTCTGATGTTACAAAGGTGGCGAGTGAATCAAATGAAAAATACGTCAGTTGTTGAAGGTTTCGAAAGATGGGATTTTGTGGCAACCACAACCAGTCGGGCATCAAACTAGAAGATTCGGAATGAAAATATTATTTCTCTTCGTACTTAATATCAAAGATGCTTCTTTATTTTTCTTCCCACCACATATTAAAAGTATAACTTTGAAAAATTCTAATGTGTATTCACAAGCTAAATACGGTAAGGTTTTCAAACTAATCGTTTCGAATATGTTGCAAGCACAACACTGACAACATAGCACTTGTTGCGTACATTGGAAGAAAAAACAAATGTACTATATTGCAAAGTACAATGCATAGCTCTGTTGAAATTGGATCTGGTAAAAAATGAATAACAGAGTATTACAATAAAACAAAATGAGGATTTCAAGTCAATATTTTTTTTTCATTCGATTAACAATTAGGTATGTACATATCTAGGCGATGTAGCTACAGTTGCCAAAATGGTCCCTTGCTACAGCTGTAAAAGAAAAACAAATGCATGGCCAATGGCTGTATTTGCAAAATATGGTTGATATTTCTGATATGAATTCATTAATTATTTCTAAGGAAGTGAAACTGAACTAGCAATGAACACAAAAAAATAGCAATACGGAGGAAACTGCACTTAGAATTCATTTGCAAAACCACATATGGCAGCTAGAAGAAGAAGACCGGCATTATCAGCATCTTTGCTTGCAAAAGTTTCAGGAGAAAGTTTACCAGTACAATCTTTAGAGTATACTTCTGCATCATCTTCATCATCTTCGATCAAGACGCGTTCTAATATAAATAAAATGCAGTACAAGATGTCACGTTTACAATGAAGAAAATTCCACCAAAAATAATATATACCATGAGCCAATTTGTTGTTTTTGCACAAAAGCTGATTGTAAAAACCAACATAATCGAAATGTTTGTATAAAATGCATTCAAGAAAACTAATTTGAATTTATTTTCACTTGTTTCTTTAGATTAAAATTATAAAGACAATTTGTTTGTTTGATTTTAACCAAAAAAAAAAAACCAAATTCATGGAAAACACACTTAAATCCCATATGTGTAGAAAACTACACACAAGGGTAGACAACGTAATTTTTTTGAGGATGAGATGAAGGTTAAATGAAGAACAATTTATTGGGACAATAGCTTTTTGATCATTTGTGAGTCAATATAAAAATGATCTAAATGACTTTATGCTTGCAAGAATTTCAAAATTTGCTCTCAAATGTTTATGTAGGTACGTACCTATTCCATACAGTAGAGAAAGTATTCTCGCAGATGAATTTCGTCAAAACAAAGCTCCGAAATTAAATATGTTTAAAAACTTTGGAAGCAATATCACGTATAAGAACGCCAGTGCAATTGACTGGAAAGTGCTGTAAGGAGTTCCTGGTAACTAAGAAAAGTTACAATTTTTCAACAGTGTAGGTATCGAAACTTCAAAACCAATGAAAATATTATAGAAGAAGAAATCTTTGCAAAATAATTTTTAGAGGCTGCAGATTTTTAATTTTTTTGTATTAAATTATTTGTGTATTATTTATTATTTCAATGAAGTCTAATTTTTGTATTTTCGAGTTAGTCTAGTATTTTTGTTACAATAATTTTCAAAAATACCTCTAGAATACCTGGCAACCGTGTGTACAGTGGACGTCCAATATAACGAATTATATAATGTTCAGCCTTTCGTTATATAGACAAATTCGTTAATTCGATCGTCGTTTTAACTAACTAATAATACCACCAGTGTATTTATTATAAGAAAAGAGAAATCAATTTGCACAGACAAAATAACAGACGTAGGGTTAAATACACAAAAATTACAAACTACATATGTATTTTGTTTTCAACTAGAAATTGTAAAACCTTCGTTTAACCCAGCAGACATTCTTTGCATCATTCGTAATTTATAGAGCCATCAATGGAAAAAATCTGATTCGTTATATTGGAAATTCGTTAAATTGCGTATTCGTTAAACTGGACGTCCACTGTATGTATATCAAACAGACGAAATTTTGGTTCATTCAAA
Source organism: Brachyopa scutellaris (assembly GCA_949775065.1). Classification (NCBI taxonomy): domain Eukaryota; kingdom Metazoa; phylum Arthropoda; class Insecta; order Diptera; family Syrphidae; genus Brachyopa; species Brachyopa scutellaris. The sequence continues at coordinate 109,958,945 of OX459113.1, forward strand.
TACATTAATGTTGGTTACACATTCGATTCCAAGCACTTCTTGAACAAGATTCGCATATATGCGCAATCACTGCTTCCAGATGATATCGTCGGGTGCAACAACTATCACTTGAAAAAATTTCATGACATTTTATGACATAAACACTATTCTCAATGGGTAAAGCGGTGCGCACCGGGTTATCACTAGTTAAAAATAAAACCAGCAAATTAAAAATCGATCAGATGGTTTGGCTATAACTTTCAAAAATGACAGTAGCTTACGTCACGACACGTGAATAAAATTTTAATAGAAAATCTATGCGAGCATTCTTCTAAAAGTTGACAATCCGATTTACTTTTTCATAGAAGCATGGGCGCCTTGGCATAAGTGGTTAGTGAAAGGTTCAAATCCCAGTAAGTATCCAACAGTGAAGCACTTCTTCCCTATTCCAATCACATCATGTACATATGTATGTATGTTGACATGTCAAGCCGTTCGGAGTCAGCAATTCAAAGATATCATCTATTAGTCCAACAAATATAAACCGCTTTACACTTAAAGCTGCGATAAGACCAGCCAGCCTTTAGGCCACACGACACAACCGCATCGAAGATGAAAATCACCAAAAACACTTAAAAAATTTCCCACTCAAATTTATTCACGTCAGCTCATGGCGGGGAAGAGGAACTGTCTCCCATTACTGTTCCAATGTTTTATCTGGAATTCAATTTCCCTAGAAGACGAAAAAATGTCAAGGACACTCTTAAATAATTTCGCTACCTTCTTCCTTTCCGGTGAACTTATCTTTGGCAATTTTTCGATTCGATAAGACATCGCCAATCGACTCGAAGCTAAATTAACTCATTAAGACAATGGCAAACAACTTTACGGTACGGCCCCGTGGGCATCTATCGCGTGTGCATTTGTGGCTGGGTGGTATTTGTATCCTCTGTAAATAGACACAAAAGAAGACACACACAGTTCCACACAAAACAAAGAAAAGAAACCGAAAAGTAAGTCTCTAGATAAAAACTCAGGTAAACACAGCGACACACAGAAGCGCCGTAGGTTCGCCAAATTTCCAGGGAAGAAAAAAATGAAAAGAAAAACCTAAAAGAAAACAGAGAGGGGCGCAATTTGCCCAAAAGGCATCGAGCAATAAGTGACTTAGTTAATTTCCGTCCAAACCGCTCTCTTGTGCCACTTGAAAGGGTTCCGCGAGCCCAATTGTGGGAAAAATGTTTAAGAAAAACTTTTTTTTCCCACTTCTTCCTGTTCTTTACTTCGTCTAAGTAGCTTACGCGAGTGGGGTGCAACACACAGGAGTTGAAAAAAAGAAAAATTTCAGTCAAAATCTAACCTAACGGAAAATTCGAATATCCTGGAAAAGTTTAAGTATAGTAACTGCGGACAAAACGAAGCACCAGGGTGAAGTTAAAAGACAAAAGAGAGAGAAAATGCTAATGAAAGGGAGAACCAAAAAAAAGTTACAAATATTAGCGTGGCAAACAAAAAGGATGTTTTTTTTTCTCGCTCAGAATTAAGCAGCAAAAAAAAACAACAAAAATGCGAAGAAAAACTTCTCCTTTAAGCAGTTTTTCTGCGATGAATTAAAAACGAAAAAATAAACAGAAAAAAGGACGCCGCTCTAATCGATTGTTCGCTAACGGGTATAAAAATTAAATTGCTGCCGGAAAGCTTCATTTGGCTAAAAGAGGAGGGAAACAAAATCCCATCTTGCAGCAGCGAAAAGGTCAATTATTGTTTTCATTCATAACAATTAAGGACCTTCACTCGATTGAGCATTGTTAGGTTTAATATTTAAAATATACTTCCAAGTAAATGAATGTGAAAGTGTTGTTGTTTGGCAAGCTTACGGCGAGAATAGTTTATAACGGTGATAAAAAGGCTTGCCTTGTGGAACGTTTTATGCACTTCAGCGGCCATTTCAACTAAGTGCTGCCAAACAAAGGGTTGATCATTACTAACGTAAGCTTATGTCATAATTGCGTTTATTTTTGGTCATCTGTATGCAAGATGTCAATTTGACACTATTACATTTTAATAATCATTTTGACAGCTAAATCGGTACTCAAAGTGAAGTCAATCACAATGATCAAATCAACTTGTTATTTAAACTTAAGAAAATACCTGCCTTGAAGCTTCAGAAACGAGACACAATAGGTGTCCAATAGGGGAGAGTTGTGTACCTCGGACATCGGAGTTTTTCTGGTATATCTATGTACTTTTGACAAAAGATCCTCTGCAAATTGAGTGCTATATTGTAACACGTTGACTCAGTTTGAAACTGGGACTGTGACGTGTTACCCTAGTGAGCAATTTGTTAGGAATGTTTTTTACTGTCAAAAGTAAAATTTTATATATATTTGTGAAGAGTGTTGTGGAAAAATTTGGAGTGAAAATAAGCTCCCGATAGGTTTTATAAACGAATTACTGACTTATCTATTCAGTTGAAGTCAGGTTAATTTAAGGTACTTAAATACAAAAAAGTTACAATTATTAAAATAAAGAAAGTGCACATGGTGTCTGTTGGTCCAACAGACATACTTCATACTTCATCTGTAATCCTTTTGGATCTCTCGGTATTTAAATCTAGTTCACCTATATCAGGTATAAATAGACCTCAGGTCGATAAAACTTCACTGGAGCAGAAGGAGAGAAGGAGAAGGAGAAGGAGAAGAAGAGTGTAAAGGATGTCTTGAATAATAGTCATAATATCATATGTGCTTCCAAGGAAAATAAATTTGGTTTCAACTTTTCCAGCATTTAATTTAAAATTTCTTTGCTTTTTGTAATAAGTTGACAGTTGAGATATATTTTTATATTTTTTAGCTATAAAAATTAAACTTAATGTTACTGTTGTCGATAAAACTTGCAATTTAGTGTGTATGGTCCGAGGTACACTACGGTCTGGTCCAAGGTACACTTACATAGCGTACCTTGAACTAAGAAAACCAAGATCACTTATTTAGCTCCTGTGATAAACTGACAACATTTTTGAAACATCAAATAAATATTTAAGAAAGAGTAATAAATTGGTTATACTTAGTTTCGAGTATTCAACTATATGAAGAGATAATATGGTGAGAAGTAAACACTGATTTTCTGAAAACCGGTCCGAGGTACACAACCTTCCCCTACCTTTACTCTACTCTACATATGAGTATAATGTTGTCAAAATCTCTCTGAAAAATAACCCTTACCGTCGTTTAAACGCTGATCTTAGTGTGTTAAAATATAATTTCAGAGCTGAGAATAAGCTCGTCAACGTAAGACTGATAAGATGTGCTCCAATTGTATTATTTCAAGCACAGGGAATAGTTATTGCAGAGCTCTGTCAACATATTTGAGTACAATTTTTTCAGTACTATATGAAGCTTAACTCACTGTCAGAAACGTACAAATCTATGAACATATACATATTCTGCAGATGGACATTCACTGTTATTATTTAGGATATTAGAGAAGCAAGTAGTATTCACCATTCCCGATAGGTCCTTCTGGGATGATCTAGGTGCTATAACAGACAAGTCGATACATTTCTACACTGATGGCTATAAAACCAATGACGGTGTAAATGTAGAAGGAGGTGTTTTCTCAGACAGAATAAAACTCAAACTCTCCTTCCGGCTCCTTGATCACTGTATCATGTTTGAAGCGGAGTTTATGGCGATTTCAGAAGCACTGTCCTGGATTAAGAGGAGTGTAATATCCACTAACGATATTAGCATATTGGCTTAGTAGTTTAATATTCACCTTTGCTAGGTGCCGGGGCGCGTATTGCCATACTCTATAGTAGCACAGACATCGGTCGCTTTGCAATAGATTATAGTATGCTTATTCAAGTGCAAAGCAGACTATATGCTATATCAGAGCAAACGATATTTATCTGAGTTGATTTATATTCTGCTCTCAAATTTAAGAGCAAAGTACCTGCGGTAACAGACACTTCGTGTGCCTGTCGCTTGTCATCTAAATGTCATGTTCTTACGAAATCAAATTACATGCGAGTTCTACTGTTATTTGTCATTTGTTCTGTTTATACCCTAATAAAGGGTGATTTTTTAAGAGGTTGAGAACTTTTTTTAAAAAAAAAACACAAAAAATTCGAAAAAATGAATGAAATATTTATTTGAATCGATAGTTTGAACCTTGCAATTTAATGTTTAAAGATAATTTCATGCAAATGTTGACCGCGGCTGCGTCTCAGGTAGCCCATCCGCTGAGTCCAATTTTGGCATACTCTTTCACACATATCGGCCGGTATCTCACGAATGAATGCATGGATGTTGGCTTCCAGTGCGTCAATCGAAGCGGGCTTGTCCCTATAGACATTAGCCTTGACATACCCCCACAAAAAATAATCTAATGGTGTCAAATCGCACGATCTAGGCGGCCAATTGACCGGCCCGAAACGTGAAATTAACTGTTCACCAAACTCGCCTCGCAATTGCGCCATTGTTTCGCGTGCTGTGTGGCATGTGGCACCTTCTTGTTGAAACCACATATCATGCAAGTCAAGAACTTCCATTTCGGGCAAAAAAAAGTTTGTTATCATCGCTCGGTAGCGTTCACCATTGACAGTAACGCTGCGATTCGCATCATCTTTGAAGAAATATGGCCCAATAATGCCGCCGGCCCATAAACCGCACCAAACAGTGGCTTTTTCGGGATGCATTGGTAGCTGTTGCAATGCTTCTGGCTGATCTTCACTCCAAATGCGGCAATTTTGCTTATTTACGTACCCATTCAACCAAAAATGAGCCTCATCGCTGAACACAATTTTTCGATAAAAAAGCGGATCGAACCGAGCACGAATTTTGATAGTAAAATTCAATAATTTGCAAGCGTTGTTCATTTGTAAGACGATCCATGGTTAAATTGCAAACCAAACTGAAGCTGTTTGACAGTGACATAAGGTACTAAACACACGTCAGCTGTCACAACCAGTGTTGCCAAAACCAAACCAGCTAAAAAATCACCCTTTATGTATCAACTTAAATCAACCGAATGCCAAAAAACACTAAATTTTAAATGCAGTTATAATTTTATTTGTTTGTAATTATTTCGCCTTAAATAAATTTCTGCGTTCACTATTTCACTTCATTTCGCGCGAAATTTTTTACATGTGATAAAATGAAAGCCAAACAAATTAAAAATACAAATTAATATTTTGCCAAATAAAATAAAGTGAAATAGTGAACGCAGAAATTTATTTAAGGCGAAATAATTACAAACAAATAAGCTAATAGCTGCCGTAAATTCATTCCGTTTTAAATTTTCTGAAAACTCTGTTTATCATTTACATAGTTATCTACAGCGAAATCGCATATGATCGCAGAGCAATCTGTAGTAGCACATGGTTTGCCTCAGCTTTTTCATTAATTAAAGAAGCAAACCGCATATGATCACAGAGCAGTCCGTGGTAGCATGTATTTTGCTTTAGCTTTTCTGAAATTCGAGGAGCAATATGTAGCTCAGCACAGACTATGGCAGAGCGACGGATGTCTGTGCTGATAAGCAGTATGGCAATACGCTGCCGGTGCACAGAGAAATTCCAGGGAACTGTAAAGGGGACGAGCTCGCTAAATTGGCAACAACAATACCTATTCAACCCGAGGGAAGTATGTATATAGGTATGCCACTCGCTACTTACAAGCTAACACTCAAACTTGATACGATCAATAAGACCAATGCTAGATGGGAAGGTGGAACTACCTACCTAGACTAGATGTAAACAACTCTAACTACCTTCTGTCTCTAAGAAGACTACATATAAGTACGGCTATCGGTATCATTATAGGACGCTGCCTTATGGGCAAGCATGCAACTAAGGCTTGGCATCATTTCAAATGACTTCTGTAGAAGTTGCAGAGACAAAGAAGAGGAGGAGAGTCCAACACAACTCCTCTGTTCATGTCCAGCTACATCTAGGAGAATACGTCTTCGACGATCTTAGTGACCCAGCATAGAATGACGTTGTAAGCCTTTTTCGCTTAATATAAAGCCCCAAATGGATTTCATAGCACAATGGGCCTCTCTCTAAGTGTGCTGGCACTCGTTACCGGTACCCACTGCTATCTAACCTAACCTTAGTAGTATTAAAGATTTCAATGAAAGTTGTATACTGTTTTGAATTTCGGGCAATGCTATTATGTATGGAATCCAACATCGGTAAAATATCCGCCACGGGGGTTTTTGCAAACTTGGACTCTAGTGAGGCAATTTTCGATGACATTTCGGCACGTTTCTGACTGTATTGCGGCCATAGCAATGGATGTTGGTTTTAAAGTACATCAAAGTTTGGCGATTGTCTGCTTGGATACGATCTTTAGCATAGACTAACAAAAAGAAATACAAAGGGGTCGGATCAGCTGATCTTAGTAATCAAATCTCGTAACTAAACGGCCGTATGACTTTTCGTGCAACATAGCCTGATTTGCCTGTATTGTGTGGCTCGTAGCCCCGTCCTATTGGACTCAATCTCAAGACTCAAGTTGATTAGCGCTGTGAATGCACTGCGACCGTCAGTGGCGCCTTCTTCGTTAAAAAAAAAAAAAAACCATCACGCCACTCGCTGGTTCACAGAATGCACAAAACTGTCACCCGTAGCGGCTGGAATGGCCTCTTAACGATTATATTTGGAATCTCAGTATCTCGAGTTCTGCAGTTTGGTTTATTTACGTAGTCGCCGAGCTGGACATGTACCTCATCGGAGTTGGGGTCACAATCCCGAGAACCAAAATCCCGAAAATCCAAAATCCCGAAAAGCCAAAATCCCGAACACGGATTCCGGAAAATTTGCGCAAATTTTGCATTTTATATAATTTTTCGGGATTCCGTTTTCGGGACTTTTTTTTTAAAAGGAAAGTAGACAAATGTTTGTCCATTCCCGTTGGCGTTAGTGTTGTAATATTTTACAATTCCCAATGTGCATTCAGTTGTGTTGATCACATTCAGTTTGATAGCTGATAGATTAGATTTTAGTTTTACACATTGACGTATACTGATCGCTCTTTTAGATGAAAAAAAGAAAACGTTAAGGAAAACAAATTTACGCTGAACATAACGGGCGATTTGAAATAAGTTTTTATAGTCCAGTGCAATTAGGTTTTTACCTCGGAACCCAGCTATAGGGATTGGATTTAGATGTTTCGGATTTTTTTGAATCTCTTATACTATAAAGTAAAAAGTTTACCTTTTGAAACCTTCCGCTGTTTTTTTTTTTTTTAAGACCTGTCCCATGAAAATTATGCTACTATTCCTTTTACAGGTTCTTGTGACTAAATTAACTTAACTGTAAGCCCCAGGTAAAAAATTTGTATGGTGAGTTTGTAGGTGATGTAATGGCACATGAAAATGAAATTAATAAAAAAATGGATAAGCACACTTTTCCGAGAAAAATACGATTTTCACTAAAATTGGTTAAAAAAAATTTTAAAAATCTGTGTTTGAAGACCAATATCTCGAAAACGAAACTAAGGATGGTAATAGTTTTTAACTGTGGTAAGCACTAATCAATTGTCTATGAAACAATCCCACCTTGGTTGCTATAAGCTTAATACACTAGAAGTTGTACTAGAATAACTGTTGGTACTTACTTAAATGATATTTTTTAAACACCCTGTAGCTCAGTGGATGTTCAAGATAGACCCCCTCCCATACGATTTTTTTTATAGCATAAATCAATGACTCTGATCCCAAAATATCTGTATAGTAAGAAAAAAAATTAGATTTTTGATTTTTTGCTTAAATTTACAGATTTTAAGAATTGCGGTAATTTTTAATGGGTAAACTTTTAAGCTTATGGTATTATAAATCAAACAAATTTTTATTTTCGTTTTTGGCCTTTCGGGATTTTGGATTTTCAGGATTTTGGATTTTCGGGATTATGGATTTTCGGGATTATGGATTTTCCGGATTTTGGATTTTCGAGATTTTGGATTTTCGGGATTTCCGACTTTCGGGATTTTGGTTTTCGGGATTCTATCCGACTCCCACCTCATCGTTGAAGATTTTGTTTGGAAAATCTATGGTCAGCTGGCGTCAGCTGCTGTATAAGGATTTTATAGGGATGAAGATCCATATCCTGTCTATCCTTAAATCGTGATACATTATTCCTAAGGCATTATCCTATAACAAACTTAGTGGAGTCTCCTTACGAGTCTCGTTTTCATCTGGCCTTGGTCGATAAAATCGTAGTGCAAGGCACAATAGCGCATCACGCGTCAGCGAGTTTTCGACAGGAAGAGTATGACAGCAAAGGTTGCTGTTTGAATATACAAGTTAACACATTATAAGTTGCAACAAAATACGATGACCTTCAGCGCAAATATATTCACACGAAACCATCGCATCGTCATCATCCGACACCTGCATGCACTTGAACATGCTACAGCAATAAGACGCTGACTAATCGTCTGCCGTCCATCCGACACCTTCCCAATCCCACATTGCATGCTCCCACATTCCCGCATTCCTGCACGTAAGTTAGGTGATAAGTTTTCATATTGTTAGTTTCTAAGTTATTCATTTTTAATCTTAAATAAAAGAGGTTCTCCTCATCGAAACTAAAAAATTGTTTTTTTATGTTAAGTAAATAATAAAAAGTTTAATTTACACAAAGAAATAAAGGTCAGACATGAGATTTTTTTAATTTTTCAAAATAAGCGCAGTCTTATTTCGCACATTTCCGTTGCTCTCGTCCCGCTTTTACGCAACATTGTGAATCAGACATCTTGCCGATACTTTGGAGGACGTTCGGCGCAGTCTCTCATTTAAAGCCCACCTATCTTGCTGGACATGACTTTCATTCCCAGTCATCTGAACGAAATTCTAGACGATGACAACTCTCTGTCTCGGCTCCAACAAGTGACAGGATAGGCCAGCGAGATTATGGATATGATTATATTTTTCAAACATTCTCACCCATGCCGCTGTATGTTTTGAAAATTACTCCACAATTACTCAGATGTCTGATGTTTATGGCTGAACGTTGAATGAAACCTTTACTCGTCCTCGTCAGTATTTTCAGGCGATTTATTGCTTACGACATAAATAATGCTATTTGAGTTCCGCTTCAAGTCATATAAGAAAGAGCATGGCAAACTTCCATCTCGCACGGATTTCATTAGTTTGTGTATGACTTTGGGAACGCACCACCACAGCAAAAGGAGTCGAAAAGTAAACACACACGTTTCCTTCGGTGCAAGCACAGTAGGTATACCATACAGACGTACGTACGTTGGCGATAACAAATGTGCCTTTTGCATGTTGCCAGGAACTAAAAATCTGCCACTTACCAATGTTTACTTAACGCAGAGATGTATGCACGTTCCTATACAACGGCCACATACTCGTACACCATCAATTCCCGTACGCTCTGGTAAATAAGGACATCTGCAAACAAACGTTGATGATGACAACGGCAATGACGACAACACAACACAACCCCACTGACGACGACGACGACGGCAGAGATCATAGAAAGGATTTTCATATTTCATAATGCCACCAACCACCCAGCCAGCCAGAGTTCATTTATGTTCAGGAGTTTGGAGCACCGCACGCTATATTCAACGACGAGGACGCGAACGCGACGTTTGTTACAGTGTCAACGCCAATGTCGCAAAATGGATTCAGCGCCAGGGTGCACATGTGTATGATGGTGTCGTGCATGATGAATATCAACTGTTCAACTAAAACGCACACGAAAAGTCATATGTCAAAGTTTAAGCATATAAATAACTAGGTGCTAAAAAAAAGGATGTGTATGTGCGCTTACACACAAAAAAGGACTCATAAAATAAACACAAGTACGAGGTTCTAATTCCATGAATGGACCGTACCCACTCGCACTCGCACTCAATTTGAGTTGTTTGCTTTGCAACGATGAAGGCCAAAGGATAATTCTACAAGGATTATCAATTATTGATTTAGCAATGATTTATCAGCCTGCTACTCCTTCTCCTACGTGTCGGTAGTCGGTGTCGGTGTCGTTGTCGTGTCATCTCTTTCCCATTTTAAATAGTTTGATAGCGAAACGCATAAATTACATTCGCATCCCTTAACGCAATAGAAAAACCACAGCCCCCATTGGAATTTTAAATTGTGTCAAATCACGCTGATAGACAGGGAGAGAGACGAGGTAGCAGCAAGCAACATGCACGCGCACAACAATGTCAAGAATTTGATCAATTTATTGGAAATTATGTTTATCCTTTAATACCATAATGAGGGCACTTAAATTCCCCAGTGGGAGAACTGAACAGGCGGCCAGGCCCAGGGGGGTGGTTAAAGGGTATGGCAATAGCAATGGCAACCAATGGTGGTGTCACATCAGTGCGACGATGCCAATCTAATTGAATACCACACTCTCAGTGTCGTAACAAATTGCGAACTTAAAAAAAAAAAGAAATAAAATTTCCATTTCCATTAAATCAGATGGAATCGCAAAGGATTCCGCCGCGCCAGCAAAGGACTCCGCCACATTGTTGCATGATGGGTTCTTCTAACATCAGACGGGGTTTTCTTCTCTTCTGCTTTTTTTTTTTTGCTTTTTTCTTTAATTAAATATAGCGTCAACATACCTGACCCAGTAGAGGGGCTTTTCTGTATGTCCACTATCCACACATACATACTCGAATGTATGTGTGTATGTAGATCCTGTGGAGGATACAGTGCGACTCCGGATAATGAGCGGGATTAAGATATTTCCACTCAGAAGGTAGTTTAGCTGAAGTAGCGGATTATTGCGGATTTGGAGCTGAACTGAGGATACTGTCGTTTTTTTTTTTATATCTTCTACCCAGACATAGGGCAATGATTAAATTTGGATACCGTTACGAATGCAGGGTGGTTGTTATTTTTTTTCTCTCCTCTCCATTAATTAGGTCATAAACTTTTCAAAATGAGATTTTAATTTGACACAATAAAGCTGCGTTTGTGGAAGTGATGCCAGTAAATGGAGATGACTTTGGAGAATAATAATCGGGGTCAGCGAATATAAAAACACACACACACACCGAAATGATACTTTTTTTATTTAAAAGATATTTTTCACTTAGAGCTTATTTTGCGCAGATAAGATGGTTAAGTTGGACTGGATCAGTCGTAATCGAGCAGTCGACTGGGGCCATACATTGAGAGAATTAATCTAAAAATGAGTTAATCAAAAAGAAAATTCTAGGTGAGCATTTAAAACTTAATCCTTCAACTGTCTATGGGTAAAAGGAGACTTGACTTGTATTTTGTCATTTTGGCAAGATTCAAAAATTAGTGCGTTGGACTACTACGCATGCTGCTCGGGTTCAATCCCAGCCCGGGTCCAACACCTAAAAAAGTTTTTCACCGTCACCACCTCTTTCGAATGTCTAACAAGCAAGCAAAAAGTATCATTTGTCAATGAGCTTCTCAATTCATCGTTCGGATACGGCAAAAAATTGTAAGTCCCTTCCATTCGTGCAAAAATATAGCACGCACACACAAATGGTTGCGAGAAGCAGGCCCAGGTTCACCTCGAGCTGTAGCGCCACCTAGAATATAAGGATACAATTTTAACGGAATTGACACATGGCCTTAGTGACTGATGGTAGGTATTTAATAGCTTCCCTTCCCATTCGTAAACATGTTTCTGCGACAATTGAACTTAATGAAACACGCATACGCACACGCACGCGCACACGCACACGCATTTAAAATAATAGCAAACTCGGTACTGCGCCCGCTTATGGTGGCTTCCACGATCGAACTCACATTCCAACGACTTCCAATCACAGTACCGTACCGGGCTGCGTTGAGGTAGCTCTAAACGACGAAAATGCTCGCCGAACTTGTTCGTTTGCATTACACGAGAAAAACATGAGCAAGTTCGGCGAGCATGTTCGTCGTTTAGGGCTACTTTAAGGCAAAATTTTTTCGTGTTCGTTGGCTTCTATGTTCGCTATGTTCGCGAGCAATGAATGACCTTATTTGACTTTTTAATGTTTTTTGTTGTTTAAATTATTTACGTACATACAGTAGACGCTCCGTATAGTGAACATCGATATAGTGAACAATCCAATATAGTGAACACACAATATTTTATACAGGCTATTCTAAATAGTGAACAAAAAAATCTCGCTACAGTGAACCTATGTTTTTTTTATTTTCTTTGAACCTTTAAGCATGCAAAAACAAGTCTTAAACTCATGAGTGCTATGCAGTCGGCTATATCCATACAATCGTCCAAATTTACCGTTGTTGCTACTCATCGTATTGTGCGAGAATCTTGTATAATTATATGTATGTATACGGTACACAGTTTGTGGTTGTTTGTAGTGCAAATACAAAGTGTGTGTTGCTTATTTTGTTAATTTGTGAACGATCTTCTTTCAGACCATGTCTCGTAAGCATTTGACTCTTACAAAAAAAAGTGAATTTTTAAAGCAATTATCGGATGGTTTTACGTTTTTTTTACGGATGAGTTTGATTTTCTGAAAAATAAAATATTCTTACTTATAAATATTGGCTTGTTTTTTAGTAATTGCAAAAAAAATTGTAATTATATTCTATTTTCAAGGAGTCGACGGCCTCGACGCTCGTTACAATGAACAATCTCGCTCCAGTGAACAGACCTGGTTTTTATTAGTTCACTATATCGAGCGTCTACTGTATGTACAATTTTTTGACTTTGTTCCGAATCCATCATATAAGCTGCTGCTATAAGACGGGATTTCACTGATAACACTCACTCTTCGAGTTATCGTTGAAGTTACAGTGTGGTTCACAAGGAAAGTATCTTTTTGAAAGCTCATTTTACATATACAGTATACTCTCTCCTTACGGAAACATCTTATAACCGGACAGATTTCAAAGAACGGAAATAAATACACGATTTTTCATATAAAAAACTCTCCCATAACCGGACACGGATACGAATTTTCGTAACCGCAATAGAATATCGCTATCTCTTAAATGGACAAAACAAATCTTCGTATGCAAACTTTTTACATGCTTTATTTTGTATTTGCTTTGTTCTCCTCGTCTTTACACTTTGCAAAGAAACGAAACAAAAATGCAAACTGTGGAGTGTGCCTTTGCGTCATTACCACGTTCGCGGACACATATGTAATTTTCGGTGGGAAACGCTAGAATGACACATGCATATCTCCTGCATTTTGAAATTTTTTTTATATTATTTTGTGCGAATTTTGTATAAAGATAAAAATGATTCCGCTGGTTACAGTGAAGTGAAAATTTGTCTCTGGTAGGACAAATAATGCCAAAATATGGAAGTTTACTGTATTTCTCGTCAGAATTCTCATCTTGTCCTAACATTTATCTAAAATTGTTATGACCCGCTTATTTCCTCAACTATTTATGGCATATTTCTTATCCGCGAGCGTGTTATCCAACAACCATGAACATTTATAAATCCCATTGCTTTTTTAAATAGGTTTGTTTGTTAAGTGTATGTATGTATGTATGTGTCATTTTACGCTTGCGATTTTCATAGACAGAAATTAGTATTTTTTTGGTAATTTGTGTTTATGACATAAAAATGAATTCCTTTATAAAATAAAATGAATACCACATGTCTATTGTGTTTCTTTTTTAAAGAACGTCAATTTATTTTTTTCTCCCATAACCGGACACCTCTTATAACCGGACAAATTTGGCGGTACCGTCAGTGTCCGGTTACGAGAGAGTTCACTGTATTTTTTTTTAGAACTTAAACAATGCATCAAATATCTTTTAAAGTTCCAATTATAGCTAACTCGATTTTAATACCCTTGATTACTTCTTTTCTTGATGTATTATACGTGTGTACTTAAAGTAGAATGCAAGATATTTTGTTTAAATAGGCTAAGCAATAAAGCAATTCAGTTTGTTCAGTAACTCAGCTTCGCACACTCATTAACATTCACGGCCCTTTTTTCTAAATTCTAATACGCCAGTTGCGGAGGGCACTGCGACCTAAAAGAGCTTTTCCACCGCATAGTCAGTTTAGGGAACCAGCAGATATTGAAATTGAGGATCTTACTGGTGGAGACTGGAGTCTCCCGAAAGCCCAAAATCACGTAAGCCCAAAATCCCGAAAACCCAAAATCCCGAACCCGAAAACTTGACATCTTGCTTTAACAGCTGTGTAAATCTTGAGCGATTGTACTGAAGAAAACTTAACATACAATTTTGACAGTGGCTTCCGATTGCTTTCGACTATTACTGTTGAGCCTATAAAGAAAGCAAAAAAATTAGTTCATTCAAAAAAAAATCAATCCTTTAAATCTAGTGCTTTGGTCTGTACGTTGTCTGTCAGTCAGTTAGTGAACTGTTATATATGCATATTAAGATGAACATTATGTACGTGCCATGTTACTCAGTTCTGGCACAACAAAATCATTTGACAACTGTAGCTTTGGGCACATCATTCTGCATCATTGGAATTATTTTCCAAACGATATCAACATTTACCCATTACGAGTGTTATTTCTATTGACTAATTTATTTGATAATTGGTAATATGTACTATGCATTGCAACATAATATCCATCAATTTTTTGGCGGCGATATTTTAACTGATTCATCCATATGTACATATACATATACATAAAACGACCTTAAGTGATAACGATAAGGCATATCGAGGAAAAGGTCTACAAGTTCTTAGAATCGTTAATATGCACTTAGATTAGCCGTGTTTTTTTGACGCGTATATAAAAGTGCACAAAGAAACGCTTATCGCCTCTAAACGAAGTCATCACAAAACAATTGGCAGCACAGACATATTTATGGCAGCTGTCATTTGTTGACAAAATTAAAAAAAAAAAATGTATAAGAATAAAATTATAAAGATGGAAAACTCTGGAAATGCACATTCTAATATACATATTTAGTTCCGATAAAAAACATTTTTTATTATCTTAAATGATCAATTTATTGCTTATTGACTTAGCCAATCGTCGGCAAAAGAATAAATAAGAGATGGAAGAATTGTTTTCGATTATTTTGCAGTTTTGCACACAGATTCTCCTACTGTCCCATATGTGGGACACCTATCCTTTTAATTTTATCGTTATACTATCTGTAACCCGGTGCGCTTCGCTCCACCTATCTTTACAAAATTTGCCCGCGCACATAGTTATTCGGGTATGATAGAAAGGAAGCACATAGTAGGAAGCAATCACTGCTGCTCTATTTTCAACTTGATTTCCATTTTTTTCTCTATCTGTCTATCTATCTATCTATCTATCTATCTATCTATCTATCTATCTATCTATCTATCTGTCATGTCCTGTTTTTCTGTCTATCTGCCTGTCTGTTTGTCTGTCTGTCTGCCAGTCTATCTGTCTGTCTGTCTATCTATCTATCTATCTATCTATCTATCTGACGGTCTGTCTGTTTATATTAATTGACCAAAATGATACACATTTCACCTGAAATTAAATTTTGTATGACAGGTCTCGAAACCACCGGTTGTGGAGTAACCGCACTGATACTATGTTGTTTTCTATCGTACGCTAAAAATTTTACCAAAATCGGTTGGGTAGTTTCCGAGTCTATAAAAGGCAAACATACATACATTAATTTTTATGGTATCTAAATGTAAATCTAATAACTTGATTCCAGCGCCACGTAGCGGGTCTAGATTTTACAATTTTCTCTTTTGGCACTGAACCAACATATATTTTGAATATGAGTATTTTTGGTCCATAAAGAGAGAAGTTGTTAATAACTTGACTCCAGCGCCACCTAGCGGGATGAAATATACTTAACAAAGAACTCTCATGCTATACACAAAAAATTTCATAAAAATCGGTCGAGCCGTTTCGGAGGAGTTCGATTACAAACACCTTGACATGAGATTTTTATATATGTATTAGAAGATTAGCAGACCAGACTCAAGAAATGTTTGAAATCTATTTTTCCTTTGGATATTTTGGAAAAAACCAGCGATAGTTCCCTCATTTTATTTGTATTCACTTTGTTTGGGAAGTAAAGTGATGGGACAGTGTCTTCAAAAAGGTCAGTTTAACACCATTTTTACAAAAATAGTGTATACATAATATTTTAACAGTTCAACGTTAGAATATCAAGTTATTGATTTCCTTCGTAAGATTTATGAAAATCTTCTTGTATTTGGCAAATTAAAGATTTTTTTATTGGTGTCCCATATATGGGACAGTAGGAGATTAGAGTTCATATTTGCTTTTTTTGTAGGTGCGTAAATTTTGACGAGATCGTAGCTTTTTTGGAAGAAGAAGAATCTATAATAATTCAGCACGGGCTACAATAGCCTTGGTACCGCCAAATAATGCGTGTGGAGAATTCATGAGAAAAAAATGAAGTGGCTACATCCAACTTACCACGCAGTCAACTACTTGCGGGCACTGAAGTTGCATATACACTGCGCGTCATCAGGTTAGCACACCACCTCGCGTAAGTGATTCCAGCTAAACTAAATGAGCTAACATTTTTAAATTATTGTTATATATGGCCCATTCAATTCTCAGTTAAATAAAACAAAAAATATGTATTCTCCATCTTTTAATATTTTTTAATATTTTTTTTTTTTAGAAAAATAACACATAAATAACAATTCAGTTTGGGTCACCAGGTTAGCTTCGTTTTTGTTAAGCTTTTAAGCCATGAACTTATTTTTTAACTTATAAATTTATTAATTTAAACATTTTTTAATAAATTTAATAATGTGTCGATCCTCCCTTGTTCAGAATGACATCATAGATTTGATTGGGAATCGACTCGTACAGTTTTCCAATGTAATCCAAAGAAATGGTTGACCAAGCGTGCTTGATGCCTTGAATTAGCTCTGCTTTGTTGGAATATTATTTCCCGGATTCGTAAACTTTACGAACCAGCCATCCCCACACGTTCTCTATTATATTGATGTCGGGTGAGTAAGGCGGCCACTGCAATAAACTGACATTTTGGTCCTCAATCCATGACTTAACCACCCGGGCAGTGTGGATCGGAGCATTGTCGTGTTGAAAATGCTATGGCAAGTTACCAAGCAAATTTTTAAAATGGGGAAAAGCAGTTTCAAGAACGTTTTTGTAAGTGTTTGCATTCATATTTGCTGTCAAAAACTGTAACTCGCATGCACCATAGTAGGAGGTGGCTCCCCACACCATCAAACGCCTCACCCGACTATGAAGGCGATCCAACTGATGTTCCTCCTGGCGAAGATCATGGAAGTAGTAATTGTATCCGTCTGGACCTTCCAAACTAAATTTCTTTTCATCTGAAAAGACAACGTAGTGCCAATCAGAATTCCAAAAATGTCATGTGCGCTCGTGCAAAATTTAAGCGCATTTCCTTTCGAGCCACGTTAAGTGGGAGTTTTTTCTTCAATTTCAGTCTTTTTAAATGTGGGGCATTCCGTATCACTCTTTCAATTGTAGATAAACTCGCTTTAACGCCAACATTTGCCCTGATCTTCGCGGACGAGTAATGAGAGTTCGATGCTTCTCTTAAAATAGCTCCGTTATCTGCATTGGCAATTACTCTATTGTTACCGCCTTTATTATTTTTACCATAACCCGACTTATTGCACAAGAATGCAGATATAACTTTGCGACTTCTACCCATTTTTTTCGATATAAAGCACAATTTTTCTACCGAAAACGAAACAAAATAGCAAAAACCGTATAACGGGATCTTTCCGTTGCAAGTTCTCTTTGCCAGTGAGAGTGTATACAAATATGAGAAAAATAGAATACAAAAAATAGTTGCATTTTAACAACAACGACAACAAGATCAGTTATATTAAGCTTAAAGGGGGTGTGCTAACTTGATTACGCGCAGTGTATGATGGCGGATTTGATAATGACGACGACATTCCATTATCTCTAGCTGCTACCAAAAAAAGAAAATTAAATGCAATTGAAAATCTAACCTGGACCAAAAGAGATTTGCATGTTACTACAGGTGACACGATATATAGCAGTGTGCTCAATAATCAAACGCCAGTAGAGATATTTGAACAATTTTTCGATGAGAAATTCTACGAAATGGCAATATATCTCACCAGTAGTTACGCCATGCAAAAGAACATAAGTTTAAATGTTTCATTACACGAAATGAAACGTTTTTTTCGGAATACTGTTGCTTAGAGGATATGATGTGCTGATCAAAATATATCGTTGTATGTACGGAACATCTGGCTCCCTGAAATTACGCCAAAAAAAAAAGAAACGGAAAAAACGCCAGAAAATCTCCATACAAAGTTGTGGCGTTGTGTCCTAGGAAAAATAACCCAAATAGTTTGGCGTAAATGCTGAGAATTTTGGCATTTTTTCCATAATTTTTTGGGCATTTTTTCCATTTATGTATGAAATATGAAAAAACGCCAAAAAAAATTTCCAAATTGAAAAAGGAAAAAAACACCAAAAAAGTAGTTGGCCTTTTTTCCAAATAAAAAAGAAAAAAAGGCGTGAGTACCAGGTAACTCGTGAATTACTTACTCATTGTGCATGTTGTTTTGTCGCAAAATAGAGAGAACATAGAGCATTGTTGTAGCAAAATTACTGTGATTCACATGATTTTACCTTACCTCAAAAATACTGTAGTTCACGTGTGATTAGTATAATATTTAGTTGGTGGTTTTGTTATATAGTCGTGTTTGAGTGCAAGCATAGAAGTGAAAAAATTGAGAGACTATTTTTACATTAAAAGACGGATATATAAACAAAGCTATTATAGTTGTTTTATTTTAAATGTGTAAGGTGGCCCAGCTCTAAAGTACAAATTCGGCGGCGGCGGCCGCGGTGTGAAGGTCATCGTTCGGGCATGTTTTTCGTATTACGGAGTGGGACCAATAAATCTGATAAAACGTAAAACGGATCAAAATTTGTATGTACAAATCCTTGATGAAGTCATGCTCCTGTAAGCCGAATATGGAATGCCGCTAAAATGGGTGTTCCAACAGGATAACGACACGAAGCACACGAATAAAAAGATGAAAGAGTCGTTTCGGTTCAAAGGTATTCGGGTTGTGGAGTTGGCCCACAGTCCCGCGACCTGAATCTAATACACAAATGATGTGCCAGATGCCAAACCAGTAAGCATCAACAGCTTTGGAGGGTTTTTAAGGTAGCCTGGCGTAAAATAACTTCCACTCGTTGTCAAAATCTTGTCGACTCTATACCTCATAGGTGTGAGGTTTTCTTTAAGAATAAATGATTTTCAACCAAGTATTTAGCTACCTAAATATAACAATTTTGAAATTATAAATCTTATTATTTAAAATATTTGTGATTTTTAGGAGCACTCCTATTATTTTCAACAGTTAAACTAATGACTTGAAGTAGGTATTCTTTTATTTTTTATAAATCTATTCTCCGTAGGGCACCGTAGCGCAAGTGGTTAGTGCGTCGGACTATTGAGCCAGCGGTCTTGGGTTCGAACCCCGCCGCAAACACCTAAAAAGTTTTTCACAGTGCCCACCTCTTTCGAATGTCTGACAAGCATCAAAGAGTACCATTTGTCACGATTGAGCTTCTCAACTCGCCGTTCGGAGTCGGCAAAAAAACTGTAGGTCCCTTCCATTCGTGCAAAAATAGAACACGCACACACAAATGGTTGCGAGAAGCAGGCCCATGTTCACCTCGAGCTGTAGCGCCAACTAAGTAAATCTATTTTCCACTTAACGTTAAAACTTTTTAATCTAAATGTTGCTAAATAAAATGAATTTTGTTCAAAAAAAAAAAAAAAATAAATAAAAAAGATAAAAAAAAATAACAAAAATCGCCGTTTTCCAGTTTGTGGAATACCGCACCTACTATTTTGAACACAGCTGTATGTATAGTTAAGTACTGAGACACCAAATGCTTAAGATTAAAAGTTGTTGTTTTTTGTTCGCAAAAGAGTAGAATACACAGAAACTCATTGCATCAGGTTTGTATCGGCCTTGAATAACATTGTAAATATAGAATCTGCTTTTACCTGTTCTTAAAAGTCAGCTATCGCTATCGTTTACAGGTTAACTTACTGTGTGCTATATTTCCAGCTTCATTTAGATCGTTTGACTTCCCACTTTTAATGGATCAAAATCCACTGACCCTATCGCATTACAATCGATAACGTAATATGTAAATGACAACGCTCTTATATTGTTATAAAATAATTTAATATTTATTTGTATTTTACCCACAACCTATACCCTTTTGGCAAACGTTCTTACAAATTGATGTATACCCGTTGAATGGAATACCTGTTCGTCACTGCCCGGCAGACGAAAATCATTTATGGGGAACACATTCACACAATCCATGCCCAAACGCTCGCACAATCTAGCCGAATACACACTCGAACAATGGGCGGTGAAAACTGGATAGCCCAGATCTTTTGCCCTTTCCAAGCATTTCTGATAAAGTCTCAGTCCGATCCCCTTTCCACGGAACTTTTTATGCACACCCAGCATTTGGCTTTGGATAGCTTTGTCAACTTTGTACTTCTCACAGGTGTTCGTTTTTCGTTCTAAAAATGCCAAGAATAGCAACACTTTTGCCCACTTTGTACCCGGGATACGAGAAGCCTCCTTCAGCAAGTGCTCCTCCCAATCGACGCCCTTTGGTCCAGTAATTAATGCACCCACGATCTGATCACCGCTAATAGCAACAAGGCATGTTGAACGCTCTTTGGGTACTCGGACATATTCCATATTAGATTTTTCATCGTGAGCGTCTTGTTTCCTTGGTTCAAAAGATATTGTCAGTGGTTCTTCTGGGTAAAAGTGCTCCCGCATAAAATCCAAAACCGAATCGCAGTCTTCCGGTGTCGTTACACGAATGACAATATTATCTTCTGCCATAATATCTACGAGACAACCGCTATACATATGATACTAATTGATACGGAACATTCACGCAGCGAGAACCAAGAAACGAACTAAACAGCAATAATTATAATCAAGTGACAGTTGGTCTTCTATTTATAGTTGCTGTAGGTACGATAGATTATGTTTTTTTTTTTATAATGCATGACATGCATATACATGTACACCTGCACACACGGACGCCTACACCGGTTGTAGACCGAAATCGCCAAAAGTTGTTATCAGTAGATATTAATCCATGTGTATATTTGTCAGTTGTAGAGCTGTGTCAATCGTTCAAATTTGAAGATCGAATCGTTCAAGTATTGGTTTCAAAAATGATTCGGTCTTTTGAATCGATCATTCAATCATTCAATGATAGAGATAGATTGTATATATATTGTATTGGTCGACTTCATTTCAATACAACCAAAAATCTCAATCATCTGAATACATTCGTTCATTTTAGTATTGGATAGAGATAGAGAGTTTGGGAGCGCACACGAGATCAATTCTATTTGGAGAAAACCGGTTTCATATCATACTTCGGCTCTTCGAGCGCACAAGGGATGATTTCTGATGTGTAGTACTTACTGAACTCCTTTTCACTATGCTAGTATCAGCGTTGCCACAATGCTACTTTCGTAGCAAAAGTGCTACATTATTTTTCAATTATTTGAATTTGCTACTTTGCTACTTTAATTTTAAAATTTGCCCCATTTGCTACATTTTATTTTTGAAGTCACTTTGGCATTTTTTCGAAGTTCCCTGCAAAATGTTTTGTTTCTGTTTGGCAATGCTCTCTGTTCAATGAAGCTGTGCTGTACAGAGAAGAGCAGAAAAATTCAAGGTTTTTGTGTTCAATGAGAAAAGTTTCTTTTCGAGACTGATCTGTTTTCTGTTCAACGACTCTGTTCTGGATAACTTTTCTGCACCTACTCTTGAGGTAGAACAGATTTGTAAGAAATATTAAAGTCAGCTTTGTTGTACATTTGATTGTTTTATTTGAAGTGAAAATGTTTTGACGAGATTTAAGTTTACCAAATGGGAGAAATTGAAGTTCAATAACGTCAATCAGTTATTGTAAAATTCTATAAATAATTTGGAAAACATTAAGTAAAATAATCATCAAGGCAGTTGTCATTTTTGACAACAAACATATGGCTGTATGTAATTTTCTATGCTGCCTTGATCTGACATTTTTCACACATTTATGCAGTTCTGATCTGCCTTTTTTCTCATTGAACAAAGCTAATTCGTTTGAGGGTGAATTTTGTTTGCTGAGTTTTCTGTTTTGTGCATCCAAAACATGCGTTGCCTTCCGCCGTTTATTTATTCTGTCAGAATTCAAAAACTGGTACACTGCCAACTGTGTTGACTGAAGCAAACAGGAAAATTGTTTCATTTCTTCTGTTAAGTTTAAACTGGATCAGAGAAATGATAAATTGTACTTATAAATTGCTATAGATCGCTCAACAACTTTATGTAATTGATGCAGATTCGTAATAAGATAGCGAACAGAAAAGGAGGAGGAAAATAAAAATAAACAAATAAAAGAAAACTTGGATAGTATGGAAGTTTCGAAGAGCATTGCCTGGTCATGTTTTGCAACGTGAACCATGTTCCGCTGTCCTGACTCCAAGGTAGCACAACATATAACTTCTTCTAGAACGAACACGACAAGTATTATAAACAATCTGTTTTTGTAAAATAAATTCATTGCTTTTACAAACGTTCTTCTTTTATTTTTGCTACCTTAGGCTACTTTTCATTATCAGTGATTTTGCTACTTTTGCTACTTTTCACGGTTCTTCGGGCTACATTTATCCAAAGTCACGCGGCAACGCTGGCTAGTATGCTAGTATTTTTGTGTATCTAATATTTTAATAGTTGTGCACGTATTAGTTTTCTACCCCATTCATCCTCTTAAACGCAGTACAATATAGAAGATATTCTTCTGGTTTGGCTGTACAATACTGTAATTCTCTTTCGTTCTTTTTTAACCGAGGAGAACCGAACCAATCATATGAGCGAGAAAAGTATTGGTTTTTGTGACCGATTGACTTGTGGTTGTGTGAATGCAATCATCAATACTTTTTGGTGAACGGGTCAAAATGATCGAATCAACCACGATTGACACAGCTTTAGTCAGTTCTAGTTCGGACACAGAAAGAGAAAAAGTGTCATAGGTACATTTAAAGATGGCTGCTTTCTAAAATTCAAACCTAATGCGCATTGTGACTGCACATTGCATCGATGAAGCGTGCACACAAGCGTACAATTTTGGTACTAATGACAATGACAACCGAATCACGAAATATATTTTGAAGTTAAAAAAAAATAAAAATCCCAGCGCAAAGTTATCAATTGCAAAGAAAATGGTAATGAGCTTGTTATTTTGCATTATTTCATTATAAGCCATCTACTTACATACATACATATGTGTGAAGATTTCCATTTAATTGATTCATATCGTTTACCACTTATACATATGTACGTCTCCATCTCCACACTCCACAGAAGAAAAGCCTGTTCCAAGCGATAAAGCAAAACGCAAGAGAGACCAACTAAGTACACTGTTTTCTGCTAAAATTAATTTTTATTGATATACTAGCGCAGCGATTCTCAACCTGTGGTCCGCGACAGCCTTTGAATAAATCATCAAAAATACGTCTTTCATTATTATCATTCCAATATGTTACACAAACAAACAAACCGTGACCTAAAAGATCTATTGTACCACAAAATCAGAAGAGGTTCAACTCTTTTGATGAATTTGAGGATCTCCCTGGTGGAGACTTTACGAAATTCTAGCGAGTTAGGATTTCCCATAATACAGTCAAACCCGAATAATATCACATCGCTTAGAAGCACAAATCGCTTTATATCACAAAATGCTGAAGCCAGATGTCTTTTTTACATAATTCATATTGGAATTAAACCTCTTTATAGCATCTCGTTTAATATCACAACCCGTATAGAGTCATTCAAAAAAAAGCCTGACAAAATAATTTCTTAGTAAATTTTTGCGCTTAATATCACACATTATTATAGAAAATGCAGTTGCAACACATATTGGCTTGGAAGTATAATTTTATGTGTAGTCAAAGCTAATACAATGTTCGAAATGGAGCGCTAATATAAGAAAACAGCAACAAGTAATCTACTGTGTAAACCGAAAGCAATAACATTCCTGGGTTGTTGATTGGCACTACAAATCTACATTGATAGTAGGTCCGTTCGCGTACGTTCCCAAAACTACGAAAATCTACGAAAAGTTACGAAAACCCGTTCCTTTACGCAAAAATTTCGTAAATTTTCGTAAAAGAGAGTGTAAGAAATCTCCCCAGGCTGCGAATTAAAGCACAAGGAATTTCTTACTGTCAAATCACATACATTTTGCATTTTTTGTTGTTCAACGCGTTCGTTTAATTTTTCGTAATTTTCCTATCTTTGAGAGAATTTCACAAGACACATATTGGTGCAAAAAGTACGCGAACGGACCTAGTGACATTGACATTGGCACTTCTTTGAAGTGCTTTTCATTTATTTCACAATTTGAATAAAGTAAAGTAAAGTAAAAACCGATGCTAATTTCCCTGATTTTAGTTTTACTTGGCTATGTTCAGGTAAAAGACAAAGTATGAACAGGAAGAAATGCGTTTTTCGCAAGTACAACTTCTTCCAGTAAACCCTAGGGCGCAGAAAAAGGAAAACATCCGTTCAAAAGTCCACCGAGATTTGAAACGACTATACCTACTTGAGTTTCACTTTACATTCTATGTGTATTTTTTTCTTAGAACTGTCACTTATTGGATTCTTGTTTTGCAATATCAAATTCAAAAAGATTTTGTTGCTCTCTGAATAAAAAATGTTTAGATTCTAATCAGAAATCAACAGGATGAACTAATGTGCTTCATATACTGTTTAAAATTTAGTTATATTTCCTTTCCCGATAAGAGCACAACCCGCTTATAGTCACAAAGTTCGGCTGCCCGGTTGATGTGACTATATCCGGGTTCGACTGTAATTCTAATTCGTTGTTAGTGCTTCTTATTTTAAATAATAGTAGATTTATGTATGTAGATATGTATGTAAATATTTCAAAGTTTAGATTAGTAAAGCGATTTTATTTGTAAAAAGGAAATTATGGGTATTGTAGGTATACGTATACAATAGGTAGTTCGTAGTTTTGTCTATCAATTTATCATGTTTAGAATAAAAACATACGCAAGCATACATACGTAGGTATGCTTGCGTATGTGTTTTGAAATAAAATGTTTTTTTTTAACTACCTAGTTAATTTTTTTTTAAATAGGGGACCCTAGGGACACCTGATCCCTTCGGAAAATTTGATCACTGGTTATGTGGGAATTTTACAACATTCGCACAATATAGTATAATAAAATATTTCCTCACCTTTCCAAACCAATTAGCTAACCACTAAACTATGCAATTCACCACATAAAATCGTTAATTGGTGTCTGCCAACATTTACTGTTATTGCTGCAATCATTACAAAATGTAAAAAATGTTTAGTTGAATTATCATATTCTTTTAATTTTATGAGAACTTCGGTAATGTCAAATGTGTGTTTGTGTTTTGACACTTCTTTAACGCATTTTTCACAAACTTTGTTCATTTTGCTAAGAGTTTTGAAGAAACAATACCTGCAAAATATCTTGTGGCTACATCATTTATCTCAGGCATTATGAAAGAAACCTCATTTGTATTATCAGAATCGTTCAAGTTACTTACATTCTGATCGTTTTCGACATGATTTTCTGCATCCATTCCGTTGTCTGTTCTGTCTTGGATAAGTACAAGTTGCTGATCAGTTTCACTTTCCGTAATTGCATTCCAATCTAAATCAAGATATTCGGAGTCATCTTCTTGGCAGTTAGAAAACTTTGAGTTAAATAAAAACTTCAAAGAAATAACTTTCGCAAGAAGAGACCCGAATTCAGCCACAGTTGGATTATATTTGTTGACATTGCGAGCTCTTATTTTTCCAAACAAATTTTCAAGTGGATCTTGATTAAACTTGTTCACATTTATATATTTTATATCGTGGTGATATGCAAATAATTCATTTCTCATACATAAAATGCTTTCAATTGTCAAAACCAGGCCTTCAAAGCAAAATACTTTGATCTTTGCATTTATACGCTTAATTTTTAGCAGATATATTTTCATTTCTTTTAAAAATGCAATGTTCTTATCTTCGCGAATAAGCGCTGGTTTTCCTATGAGTAAATCAAATAATCTGTTAATTTTTTTAATAAATGTTGCTGTTGGTGTCGCATATTCAACTAGATTCTCTGGGAATTTGTTTGAAGCAAGTAATGTTTCAATTCCACAAGCTGTAGATGCACTCATTGCCTGTGCAGCCAAACCAACGTTCATCTTTTGGAACATATTTTCGGACATATTTTTGTCGTATTATTTTTTTCCATATTGTAAAGATATTCGATCACCTTCCAGCTAGCAGTTTTATCTGGTGTGACTAGGTCGTATTTGAGAAGGTTATTTCGAATACTTTTTAAAAGGTGCGGTACATCATACATTCCATATACCGTCTTCCTTTTATAATTAACCCATTAGAGCCTGGAGCCCCATGAATCCATGTCCAAATGCATCTATTAAGACAAATCCGCTAAAAATGCTTTATTTTTTTGATAGTTTGTAAGTTTTGAGCCGTTGCCATATGGCAACGATAGGCCATAACGTATACAAAAATTCCATATTATAAAGTATCTTGTGATTTGATTTTATTTGCATATACAGTAGAATCCCGATTATCTTAACATCGATTATCCGAATATCCGATTATCCGAACCCATTCGTCACGGCTTAACATTGCTGTCAAATAATAAATGATTTGAAAAGTGGGGAAAAATCCTCTCAGAAGTGGAAAATTCGTAAGAAAAGTAACCAAACACGTTGTGCGTGAAACCTGTAAATTTGTTTTTGTTTTCCACTAACAATGGAGATTATGACATTTCACAATTGTCAGATGGCTAGTTTCTACAGAGTTGTTCAACCTTAGGCGAAGAAAAAGACGGTGTAAAATTAGGTCTGTTCGAGTACCTGTCCAAAACAGCGCAAAACTACGAATATCAGTCAAATCCTGTTCCTGTACGAACATTTTTCGTATTTTTCGACAGAAGAGAGCGCTAACAAGAAAGTAAGACATTTTCCCATGCTTCCGATTTTAGCCCAAGCAATTTCTTTGGGCAGCTTTATGAAACTGTCGAATTTGTCAAACGTCATACATTTTTCGTTTTTTGTTGTTAATGCGTTCCTGTACTTTTGCACACTTTTCCCTCTCTCTGATATATTTTTACCCCCACTCCTTGAAATTTGAGAATCTATAAATTTTAGTGCAGAAAGTACGGGAGCAGACCTATTGTATACGCTCTCAGTTGAGGGGAATTTTTTCGAACTGTCATTTGGCTTTCTCCTTTAAGAATATTTTGGGATGTATGTCAAGTATCATCTCACGCAGAAGCTTTTTAAGCTCTAAATATTAGGTACTTTTAAGTGGTTTGAAAGACCGGACGAATCAGATCCCATACAGTTGTTACAACTGAAGCGCATCAGGGACTTAGCCGCAATGAAAAGATGTGATTCATTACGTCAAACATCAATAACAAGTCATTTACGGCAAATTGCGCAGGTGCTAATAGCTGTCGCGCTGTCAAGTTATCCACCAATCCGCCTCCATCTTCATCCGCTGAATCTTCATCGATTAACTCGGCAACTCCTGGAGGTTCAATGAATATATCAGCATCATTTTTGTTGTCATCATATTCAAGTTCATCGATGATTTCAGCCAAAGTTAGACTAAAACAAGTATAAACAATTTATAGAAAAAATGTACACACTATGGCCTATCGTTGCCATATGGCAACGGGCGAAGAAAAAAGTAAATATTGTTGACTGTTATGTAAATTTACCATTCAGAACTTAATATATGATGTTGTAGTTCCAAATAGTGCAATAGAAACCAATTTGACTGAGTCTAACAAATTTAAAATATTACTTACATTTTTCGGTTCGCCATTTTTCGGAATTTAAATCTTTTGCCAATTTTAACTTCCAAAATCAACTTAACTGGACAAAATCACAGCTAACAAAAACAAACGTGCACAAAGCAATATCTATGTGTATTTGTTTTGATAAAAAAATCGGCGATTACTAGATGAACAGTTTTCAAAATCTGAAATTTTCCGTGACATGATTGCCGTTGCCATATGGCAACGATAGGCTCTAATGGGTTAAAGCTAGAGATGGGCTAAGTCGTGAATTTATATTCACAGGTATAACTGTGAACGTGATATTTTATTCACTGTGAATATAACCCGTGAATGTGAATTCACGACGATGCGACTATGAAACTACATAAACTACTATAAAACTACATACCTGCATACAATGAATTATTGACTATGTAATGTGTAAATATGCATGTACATACGTTTGCATGTATTCTATCCTTATCAGTGCCGTTAAAATTACTTCGACGCAATAGTTCAAAAATATACCTACTTACTAATGATATTAACGGATGCTTGATTTCCATATGCCTTTTCAAATTGCACAAATTTCATTTTGCGAAACTTTCGTCTAATTCAAAGAATTTCCAAAAAAAACAAATTTTTCTTCGCTTTGTTATTGGCGGCATCTTAAAAGTATTTTTTTTTTTCTTGAATGCGTTGCGTAGTCCTAAACACCAAACAAACAAATGCGTGTACATTTCCTTATAATCCCATATTCGAATGCACAGAACTAAACTAGCACACTCAAATTCTAAGAACCGCTACAAATTTCAACCTTCATCCCTTTTTTCAACGGAAATTCTCAATGCAACCCAGCGAACAATATACATAACACACTATACATACATGTTTGTGTGCGCAAGGCAGCATTATTCAGTATAGTATACACAATATCGTTCACCGCGTTCTGCTTTGTTCTACGTATCATTCACTGCCTCGCACCTCACGTTCATACTCACGACCGCGACTTTTGTTGTGACATCGTTATTTGGGAATTTCAAACTGTGCCGTGAAACTATTCACGTTTTAGCGATTCACTGTTTATTTCCAAGTCGTTAACGGACTGCGATCGTTATTTTTCATTCACGGTGAATAATTCACCGGTAGTAATTTTTTGCTCATCACTAGTTAAAGCTGATGTTTTGGATATCGATTTGTAGCTTCTTGTAAAAACTACGATTCGTTGGCCCTTGATCGCAGCAAATTGCTTTTACATTCAGATTAAGATCACTGCACACGTCGAGACAATTTTTAAGTTCAATGTCAAGATCTGCTGGTGGAATATTTGAAGGACATGCGACGTGATAAAGTACTTGTTTAAATTTTCCACAAACGCTTCGAATCATAAAAACGCATACTGTTGCTGACGCTTAATAATATGATAATTTCTGAACGCTGCCTGTTGCTGATGATCATTTTCTGAACGCAGCCATTCGTGGTGAACGAGACAATATTGAGATGTCAAACGAATTTTAAATCAAGCAGTTGGTGGCAGAAGATGGAGTAATAGAATTTAATTTTAGTTTCTTTCTTTTTTCCTTTTTTACATTCATTTTTTGCCTTTTATGGTTTATCAGTTAATCTTAAAATTACATGTTTAACTATTAATGTTCATTTGTTACTTAAAATAAAATAGAAAATACTTAAAGTTGCGTTTTTTCCACGGCCACCAACATTTCTAAAATTAAATTCTTTTAGAGCTGCCTTTTCTTGGCAATTATATTACATATATATATTGGGGAAGGCGTCAAAGAAAAAAGGCAGAATGTCCAATCCAAATCAGACGAAGAATTGCGATTGTGCCAAATGCAATAAACCGAACAGCATTGATGATATGGTGCAATGTGATGTGTGCCACAGGTGGTATCATTACAGCTGCGTGGGAGTGGATGCATCAGTTGCAGATAGAAGCTTCGAGTGTGTTACGTGTGCTGGGCTTAATGAAACGGTTCGTGGAAATGTGGCAGCTGTCGATAATATGGGCGATAGGTTGTCACACGTAGGACTAGGTGATCATCAAAGCGTTGGCGTGACGGCACATTCAGTAACAAATCTGAGTGTTGCATCATCAGGCAAAAGCAAGAAACGATTGGAATTGGAGCTGAAGTGCCTTGAAGAGCAGAAGAAGTTGGATATGCGGCTTATAGTCGAACAACAACAAAAGGAAAAGGAGTATATCATAAAGCGATACGAATTGTTGGCACAAGAAGCTGACGACTGTATTGAAGAAAGCTGTTCGGAGAGGCGCAGGACATCGGCGTGGGTGGATCAAGTGAGTGTTGAAAATGCTCCAATTGATCTCAAGACAAATCCTGTGGTTCACACTCAGCATCGGCCTCTAGAATGTGTTGCTGAAGTTCCTGAGTTTGGCTTGAGTAGGAATCAGATCTCGGCGCGTCAGGTAGTATCCAAAGAGTTGCCATTTTTCTCCGGGCGGCCAGAAGACTGGCCATTATTCATCAGCAGTTTTGAGAATAGTACACGAATGTGCGGCTTCAGCAAAGAGGAGAATTTGTGGCGTCTTCAAAGGGCATTGAAAGGTAATGCGTTGGAAACAGTTAGGGCACGTCTACTACTTCCATCTATGGTAGATGAGGTGATTTCTACTCTCCGTATGCGATTTGGGCGTCCTGAGTACATTGTGCAAATGCAATTGTCTAGGATTCGGTCAGAGCCCCCACTGAAAGCTGATCGGCTAGACACTTTGGTAAACTATGCACTGTCGGTGCGCAATTTGTATGCAACAATGGAGGCATCTGGGCTGACGAGCCACCTCAATAACCCCGTTCTACTCCAGGAGCTTGTGGAGAAGCTACCAGCGTCTATTCGAATGAACTGGGCGTTGCATCGTGGTACAACGGAACCGAATTTAGTGCGCTTTGGCGAATGGCTCTACAAGATGGCAGAAGCAGCTAGTTCGGTGATGACGTTTTCTACATTTGAGAATAAAAACGAAAAGAGACAAGCGGGATTGCATGCTCACACTGAAATGCAAATGTCTGAGACAACACAACCAAAGGGGAACGGCTGTTTCATTTGTGAAGAAGATCACAAGCTGTTGGATTGTGGTAAGTTCAAAACACTTCCAATTGCAAAAAGATGTGAACTGGTGAAGGACAAGGGCATATGTGAGAGTTGTCTTGGACATCGAAAACGATTTAAATGTCGAAGTACTGCGAAGGGTTCTGTACATGTATTGTTGCAGTCGAACTCATCGGCCCCAGTGAAACCGTGCAACGCTCATCAAAGGTGTGATGGAGGAAATACAGTGTTTAGGATTATACCAGTGGTACTTCATGGCGATGGAAAGTCATTAGAAACGTACGCATTTTTAGATACCGGCTCTTCTCTGACACTTGTGGAACAGAACATAGTGAAATCTTTGGGCATCGAGGGAACAGCCAAACCATTATGTCTTAAATGGACTGCAGACACCGTTCGCTATGAGGGGTCATCTATGGTTGTACCGATGGAGATTTCTGCTGCTACAAACGATCGCGATAGAAGGTACCGGCTTCAAGATGTTCGTACAGTGCAGCGTTTGGCATTGCCGAGGCAGACTGTTCTAGCTGAGGAGGTGCAGCGTCAGTATCCACATTTGAGCGGTGTACCATTGGCCACGTTCGTGAAGGCAAAGTGTGGGATCCTGATAGGGCTGAACAACCAGAAGCTGACTTTAGCCTTGCAGACTAAGGAAGGAAAGTGGAACGACCCAATCGCAATCAAAACCAGACTAGGTTGGTGTTTGAGTGGCGGCGAGGCGAATGGAGTAAAGGATGGTGGCGTATATCACATCAAAGCCTGCAAATGCGATCAGGATTTGGAAGAGTTGTTGCGTCGACATTACACGTTAGAGGAGCAAGGGATCGAGAGTGCTTGTTGTGAGACAGCGGAGGACGTTCGCGCGAAGAAGATCTTGGAAG
Organism: Brachyopa scutellaris; assembly: GCA_949775065.1. Classification (NCBI taxonomy): domain Eukaryota; kingdom Metazoa; phylum Arthropoda; class Insecta; order Diptera; family Syrphidae; genus Brachyopa; species Brachyopa scutellaris. Next base: position 109,990,744 of record OX459113.1, read on the forward strand.
AAACAGTACACAGGCAAGAAGATGCTTTCGTATGCGGATTGTTGTGGCGGTACGACAATATCACCATGCCGGATAGTTTTCCAATGGCCCTCAAAAGGCTAAGGTGCCTTGAGAAAAAGTTTGTGAGAGATCCTTCTCTATTGAGGGTGGTCAACGATCAAATAAAGAATCTCGTGGATAAGGGGTACGCTCGTAAGCTGGATCAACGAGAGCTCGACACACAACATCCAAGGGTTTGGTATTTGCCCACTTTCTTAGTGAGGAATCAGAACAAGCCTGAAAAAATCCGAATGGTATGGGACGCAGCGGCTACGACACAGGGGTTTTCTTTAAACAGTGTTCTTCTAAAGGGTCCGGACGAATTAAAAGTTCTCACAGATGTTCTTTATGCCTTTCGAATTAATCGGATTGCGATAGCAGCAGATATTCAGGAAATGTTCCACCGAGTTAAAGTGTGCGAAAAGGATCAGCATTGTCAACGTTTTTTGTGGCGGGATGGTGTTTCTAGCCGGCAACCAGAAGTCTACGTAATGATGGTTCTAACATTTGGTGCTTCATGTTCGCCAAGTATTGCGCAGCATGTTAAGAACATCAACGCAAGGGACTTTGCTGAAACCTTTCCAAGAGCTGCCGACACCATCATTAATCACCATTACGTGGACGACTTGTTAGACAGTGTCGAAACAATCGAGGAAGCAATCCAGTTGGCGAAGGACGTGAAGTTCGTCCACGCAAAAGCTGGGTTTAATATTCGCAACTGGTTGTCTAACTCAAAGGACGTTCTGCGAGCAATGGAAGAACCTGACGGCAATGCAAATAAGATGCTGGAGAACCTAATAGAAGACAAATGCACGACGAAGGTCTTGGGACTTTGGTGGAACACCAGTGAAGACATTCTTGGATTCTCGCTGCAGTTCGTAAAGATGCAGGAAGACATTATGAGAGGGATCCGGATTCCAACGAAGAGAGAGCTGCTTCGAGTACTCATGTCCGTCTTCGACCCGTTGGGTTTTCTCGCCTTTTACTTGGTCAAACTGAAGGTGTTGCAGCAGGAAGCATGGAAGTCTGCAATAGGATGGGATGACGAATTACCCCCGGAACTTCATGAAAGATGGGAGAGCTGGCGCAGGCTACTGACAAAGGTGGAAGAGGTGCAAATTCCGAGGTGCTACTTTCCTGAAGGATTTAGCAAGCGAGCAAAGGTGCAACTTCACATCTTTACCGATGCTAGCGAGGACGCGATGGCTGCTGTGGCTTATTTTCGCTTCATGGAAGACGGCCGCTTCGGGTGTGCACTTGTTTGTGCTAAAAGTAAAGTAGCACCGTTAAGACCTATATCAATTCCAAGGTTAGAGCTGCAGGCTGCTTTGATGGGATCTAGGCTGGCGAATTCATTAGCAAAAGCACATGCAAATAGGTTGACTATTGAGCGGAAGTACATGTGGACCGATTCGAAGAACGTCATATGCTGGTTGCGCTCTGATGCGAAGAAATTTAAGCCATTTGTGATGTTTCGTGTGGCGGAGATATTGCAGAAGACGAGATTGGATGATTGGAATTGGATCCCAACTAAGTTGAACGTGGCCGACGAGGCGACAAAGTGGGCAAAGGTGCCTTCTTTCAATAAAGGTGCTCGATGGTTCGTAGGTCCAGACTTTCTCTACCAGTACGAAACTACATGGCCAGCACCGGAGGAGACTGAATGCTACAAAGAAGAGTTGCGCTCAAAGTATCTTCTGGCGATACATTTCCCTTTGACGGAGGAGCCCTTGTTGAACGTAGACCGGTTTTCATCATGGACACGTTTGCACCGCGCTGTGGCATGGGTGCTGCGATACGTTAATAACTTGAAGGCAAAGGTACGAGGAATCTCTACGGTTGTTGGTGTGCTGACGATGAATGAACTTCAACGAGCTGAGCTGTTGCTATTTCAGATGGTGCAATCGGAGAAATATGGCGACGAAATTGCAATATTATCTAATGGAAAAACACTGTCAAAAGGTAATTGTCTATATAAATTGTCTCCATATATAGATAAGCATAGAGTCTTGCGTATGAGAGGAAGAATCGACAGCGCCTGGTGTATCGACGAGTGCACCAAACGTCCAATCATATTACCGAGGGATCATCATATATCATATCTGATTGTAAGGATGTACCATCTCATATTTCACCATAAGTGCCAGGAAACAGTAGTCAATGAAGTGAAGCAAAGGTTTTGGATCTCTGGCCTACGTCCTCTTGTAAAATTAGTTCGTCGAAAATGCCAGCGGTGTCGTATTATTCGAGCTGAACCAGCAGTGCCCGAGATGGCGCCACTACCAGAGGCTAGGCTTGCAGCGTATACTCGACCATTCAGCTATGTCGGGGTGGACTACTTCGGTCCGATTGTGACCAGTGTTGGTAGGCGGTCAGTGAAACGTTGGGGAGTGCTTTTCACCTGCTTGACGGTGAGAGCTGTTCATTTAGAGGTGGCGCATACACTATCGACCGACTCTTGCATCATGTGTATCAGAAACTTTATGGCAAGGCGAGGGGTACCAAGAGAGATTTACTCCGACAACGGTAGTAACCTGAAAGGAGCAGAACGAGAACTCAGGGAGGCATTTCACCAAATCGACCAAAACAGGATCCAGGAGAGATTCACAACCTCAGAAACTAGATGGTATTTCAACCCCCCCGCGGCACCTCATATGGGAGGTGTTTGGGAGCGACTCGTCGGGTCAGTTAAAAACGTTTTGAAAGAAGTAATGCGGAATCAGAGGTTGACGGATGAGTCCCTGCAGTCGATGCTGATAGAGATAGAAGGTATCATCAATTCACGACCACTCACACATGTATCAGTGGATTGTGATGATGTGGAAGCGATGACACCAAACCATTTTCTGTTGGGGTCATCAAACGGAAGCAAGTCACCAGGAGCTTTCTGCGATAAGGACCTAATTCTGCGCAAGGAGTGGAGAAAGTGCCAGCAGCTGACCGACTTGTTTTGGAAGCGGTGGGTACGTGAGTACCTACCAACATTGACACGGAGGACGAAATGGTTCCAGAATGTTAAGAACGTTGAAGAAGGAGACATCGTCATAATCGTCGATGAAAATCTGCCAAGAGGTTCTTGGCCAAAAGGCTTAGTAGTTGGAGTCATCCGGGCCCATGATGGCCAAGTAAGAAGAGCTACCGTGAGGACAGCAACCGGTGTGTACGAGAGACCCGTAGCGAAGTTGGCGGTCTTGGATGTCAGTAGGTCGAAGGTTGGTAAATCAACAGCAGAAGCGGCTGATTCACCGGAGGGGGGAAATGTTGCTGACGCTTAATAATATGATAATTTCTGAACGCTGCCTGTTGCTGATGATCATTTTCTGAACGCAGCCATTCGTGGTGAACGAGACAATATTGAGATGTCAAACGAATTTTAAATCAAGCAGTTGGTGGCAGAAGATGGAGTAATAGAATTTAATTTTAGTTTCTTTCTTTTTTCCTTTTTTACATTCATTTTTTGCCTTTTATGGTTTATCAGTTAATCTTAAAATTACATGTTTAACTATTAATGTTCATTTGTTACTTAAAATAAAATAGAAAATACTTAAAGTTGCGTTTTTTCCACGGCCACCAACACATACAGACTTTGCACACTGATTAAATCTATGATTTCTTCCATAATCCACAAAACCTTCAATCAAATCTTTGTATTTGTTGTACGTTAAATTTGATTGAATGCTCATCTCATCAAAAATAAGTATTACTTCCCTATCTTTAGGTGGCAATGTTTTGGTAACTTTTTTGATTTCTTCAAGAACATTTTGATTCATCCCAGGAGACAGACTCTTTATTTTTATCCATCTATGTAATGAAGATGGATGTGGCAAATGTAATTCAAGTTGTTCGCGTAAAAACTTGTACCCTGAAGCTGATCGGAAAAAAATGCATTGAGAAATCCATTTTTCTTCTTCCGTAAATGATCGTACTCCTTGAGAAATAATAAGCTTAGCAAATGTCTTTGCATTGTTCTTGATTCCAACCAACGAGTCTATTTGTTCACTAACGCTCTGTTTTTCATATGCTTGTAATCGTTTCTTATCTTGCTTCAATCGATTTATCTTTCGCAACATACTGGCGTTTAGCTGTTGGTTTTTCTTCATTCTCGCTTTCATTCTCGCTTTGTGGGTGGCCGTGGCGTAGTGGTAGTCGTCGTCGCTTGTCACGCGAAAGGTTCATGGTTCGAATCCAGATGTCTTCGAAGCATTTATTTATAAATAAAAATAAGTTGATCAGTTTCAGAAGTTAATATCGAAACCTACTGCAAAGGCATAGCACTGGCAGTAGGATGTTGAATATGGCTGAAGAAATTGATCGCACAAACTATAATAATAAGAAACACCTGGAAAAAGCTCTTGTGAATCATAAGCAAGTACTAAAATAATACACAACTCTCCAGTTATCCTGGACACCACCCATAGAGTTAGTTGAAATTGAAACCTATCATCTGAGTTTCCTACCTCTACGTCGATCTGTCTGTCTCTCGTTCTCGTCCTTCATGTGCTCGCGCTGTGTGTAAACATTAAAAGGGTATTCATAATCATATCCCCTTTAGCGTGTGTAGATTATAAAAAAAAAAAAAAAAGTATGTTATTCATTTTCGCCAACCGATTGACTGTTTGATATAAAAGGACTGTTTTTTTTTTTTGAATTTTGCTCAAATCTTGAGCATTTTGCATCAATTTCGTCATTAATTTTATAATTTATTCTTGATAGATTATTATCAATTAGAGTCAGACTTTCTCTACTTTCTGTATACATTTTACTCGGTGGTATATTGCTTATCATTTTAGTACGGTTTGTATAGGTTTTTGGATGGTTTGTTCGCTTAAAATAAAATTCATTTGGCTCAATTTCTTCATTGGTCATGGGTTGTGTTAAAAACAACGTTGGACAAGCATTTTCTTTTAATCTTCTTTTCCCACAGCATGCAGCTTCAAAATGTTTACTACATATGTAGGGTACTTTATGCCTTTGAACATTTTCTTGACAATTTTTTTCAAGCAAATTAAGCCATTCTAAATATTTTGTTGTGCCTTTCACTGGAAATGCAAACAGTTTTCTTTCCAGAAATATGCCAACGTTTGCTCTGCAATGTGTTATAGCACACCGAGTTCTTTTCCACGACATAATATTTTGTATATAAGTATATGTATGTAATATACCTGTATAAAGCTAAGAAATTTCAAATTAATTGGAAACTAATTCTAATTACCTTCCTGAAAATTGCGTCACAAATCAGTTAATACTCCAAATTAGTAATATTAATTCTTTACACTTCACTGGTTTCAATTTTCATTAATATTTTGCAATTTACTGTTTTTACCACTGGGATATTAAATTTATTACCGCTCAAAAACGAAATTCAAACAAATCTGTCATTTATTGGCTCTGTAATATACCTATATATACAGTATCGGACAAAACTAAGGAAACTGAAACGAATGCAACATTTAGGCGCATGTAAACTAAATACAAAACAAAATTTTGGAATTCATTATAATAAATTGGTTACCTTAATCAATACTGCTTACAATAAAAACAAAAAAATAATAAAACTCAGTCAACAATTCATAATAAAAAAATAAAATATAGTAATACTTCTAATTTTGGACGGACAAAACTAAAGAAACTTAAAGAAATAAATAAATTACAGTACTTCTATATCTGTATTAAAAGTGATTTAATATTTTGTTGGACCACCTCTATTTTTTAAGACTGCTTGGCATCGCCTTGGCATTGATCCAATCAAGTTATCGATGAAGGATTGTGGTGTTTTCTCCATTCTTCCCCAAATGCATCAAAAAGCTGCTGATGGTTACGGAAATGTTGCCCTTTAAGCTTTCGTTTGACAATTTCCCATAAATTCTCGATGGGGTTAATGTCGGGAGATTGGGATGGCCATTTGATTACCTCAATATTCTTTGTTTGAAACCAACTCTGTATGTTTTTTGCCGTATGCTTTGGATCATTGTCCTGTTGAAATCTCCAACGAAGGGGCATATAATCCTCGGCATACGGCAGCATTGTTTCTTCGAGGATATTTTGGTATTGGAATCGGTCCATTCGTCCCTCTATTCTTCTAAGAGGTCCCATCCCTTGAGATGAAAAGCATCCCCACACCATAATAGAACCGCCACCAGGCTTATCAGTTTTATTGCAATAGCGTGTGTCGAGTCTTTTTCCAACTGGTCTCCTAACGCGCATCATTCCATCAGAATGAATCAAATTTAATTTTGATTCATCCGAGAAAAGTACTGTCTTCCATTTTGCCAAAGTCCAAGTCCCATAATTTTGAGCAAAAGCTATGCGATCTCTTCGGTTCTTTTTCGAAATTAGAGGTTTCTTCGATGATCGCCTTGAAATCAATCCGGCTTCAACAGCTCGTCTACGGGCCGTCCTTTCATGGATGTTAAGGTTAAATTCCTTAACAAGGGTTCTTGCGGAAATATCAGGCTCAGATTTTATTTTGCGGATCAGGAGATGGTCTTGTTTTGGTGTAGTTTTTCTGGGCCTACCACCACTATGGGTCACTTTTACCGAACCAGTTGTATTATATTTTTTAATCAGTTTTGAAATAACTGATTTAGGGATTTTGTACTTGTTACTTAATTCCTTTTGAGTAACTCCACTTTTATAATCGTCAATTATTTTCAATCGTAATGTCTCATTATACTTATTACGTGCCATTGTATCCACCTACTAAACAAAACACGTCCTATACTTGAAATAAACAAATTTGAAGTGAAATATTTGACGCATGTTCATCCTTACTCCATGCAGTTAAAAGTAACGGTTCATAAGAAGAGAAGAAATGATACATTTAACTAAATAATTATTTTTTTGTTTTTATTTTAAGCAGTATTGATTAAGGTAATAAATTTATTACAATGAATTCCAAAAGTTTACTTTTTATTTATTTTGCATGCGCCCAAATGTTACATTCGTTTCAGTTTCCTTAGTTTTGTCCGATACTGTATGTACGTACATACATTCAAAGTCAACAGTCATCTTTATGCATTTTGGCGCGCATAATTTTTTTTATTTGATGTCAAAAGCTGGAAATACCGTTGTACAACGATTGTAGTAGTAGTAGTAGTATTTATTGAGACTTCATTTTTTCATAAATATTGTTTTTACATATGGAGCTTAGAATAACTAAGGTCGACTTAGGATTGGTCTGACCTTCACAGATGAGTACTAATTTCTTAGTTGATAAAACAGGAAAATAAATATCTTAAACTTCACAGAGTTACAAAAGATGGAAACACATTCGCTCAATTTAAATGTGACATAAAGTGTTTGGCTTAAAACTAGTTGACAGAGGAGAAAAAAAAAATATAAAGTATTGAACTTAGAGAAATTAATTGTTCATTGACAAAAGATAAAAGCTTAAGAGAAGTACAAGAAATTTTTATGAAATAAAGGTTCTTCAGACATAATTTATTGTATTGAATTATTTCTTATTCTATGGTTACATTTAAGGATTATATGAATTCAGTTCTTTTAATAAGGGTTATTTCCACATTTATTTACAGCTATTATTATTCATTAATCTTTTAACTAATTAAAAAAAATGTCAATCTGTGTTATTCTCTTCTTACTTCTTTTACATTTTTTTTTTTTGTTTTTTTTTTTTTTTTTTTAAATATTAGAATACATTTTAAGTTTATTTTTTATTTTTGTATATATATGTATTTATATTATATTCTTTGTACTATCAATTTGTTTTTATTTGCTTTTATATTGTTTATTTAGACCATTTGTTTTAAAAACGGTAGGATGTTGATTTAAATCATTTATTTAGCCTCTATAGGTGAGATTACCACTACTATTCTTGTAGAAGTTCGATAGAAAATGGCTGTCATTATCAATCTCAAAGAGAGGTGCGGACTGGTCGTTGAGGATGCTAATCGGAGAGATGTAGTAGTTATCCATTAATGAGGATCTTATATTATTATTAATAATATTTTGCATCAAAGAATTGGGGTGGTGTCTCAGATTGTGAAGTCTTTGTTTGGCTAGGTCTGTTAAGTAATACATTATCGGTTTAATCCCTGAGGCTTCGTAAAGTACCCTATTCCTGAACCACTTGCCAGAGGGTCTACGGTATTTGTTAGTGCATTTTCTCAGAATCTATCTCTCAAATCTTTGGATTTCCTTCGCAACAGTGGAAGAGATTTGAAACCAAATCGAGAAACCATACATCATAATTGGACGAATTAGGGTTTTATATATTAAAAGTTTTGTTGTAAGTTCAAGCCAGCAGCTTTGCACCTGTTAAGGGCAATTCTTGCATGAATATTCATTTTCCATTTTTCGTGTAAGTTGATTCCTAAATATTTCACTCTAGTCTTTATTGGAATATTATTTCCCTCGACCGAAAGTCTTAGTTGTCTGCTTTCGCTTACAGCTAAATGGTGACCTCTGGGAGAAGCATTCCGAAAACAAATCATTTCACATTTAGAGAAATTAAGTTTAATACCCCACATTTTGTAGTATGGGATGACCCTTTCGAGATGTTTTTATATGCCATAGAGTGCGTTGTGTGGTCTCTTGTGAGAATTAAATATTATCGTATCGTCGGCATATAAGATTGCTTCAGAAGATTGGAACTGGGAAGGGAAGTCGTGCAAAAAGATATTAAAAAGAAGAGGCCCTAGGATGGAGCCCTGAGGTACCCCTGAATTTACGGGGAAATGTGAAGAACGGTTATTACCCAGGTAGACATTTAAATGTGTTTAAAAGTGGGCACCGTAGCGCAAGTGGTTAGTGCGTCGGACTACTGTGCCAGCGGTCTTGGGTTCGAATCCCGCCGCAAACACCTAAAAAGTTTTTCACAGTGCCCACCTCTTTCGAATGTCTGACAAGCATCAAAGAGTATCATTTGTCACGATTGAGCTTCTCAACTCGCCGTTCGGAGTCGGCAAAAAACTGTAGGTCCCTTCCATTCGTGCAAAAATATAACACGCACACACAAATGGTTGCGAGAAGCAGGCCCAGGTTCACCTCGAGCTGTAGCGCCAACTAAGTAAGTAAGTAAGACATTTAAATATCGGTTTTTAAGAAAGCTTGATATCATTTTAGTAAAATCAGTTGGGAAGTTTAGTGTAATTAATTTAGAAAGTAAACCATCATGCCAGACGAGGTCAAAAGCCTTAGTTAGATCTAGCATGCAGGCTACGGTACAGCATTTATTTCTAAGATTGGTCAAAACTGAGTCTTGTAAATGTAGGAGAGCATGTTCGGTTGAATGGCCTCTCTTAAATCCGTATTGACTTTCGGGAATTATTTGGTTTTCAGAAATAAAATCTTCAATTCGTATATAAAGTACTCTTTCCAGGATCTTACCGAGGTTTTAAAGAAGGGATATCGGTCTAAAGTTCGACATGTCGCTAGAGTTATCTTTTTTTTTAACGGGAATGAGTTTGGCTTTTTTCCATACGAGAGGAAAGTAACTATTATTAATGCAATTATTAATAATAGGAGTTAAGAGAAGAGGAATAGAGTTTTTATATTTTTTAAGTATAAAATTGGAGATTAGGTCAGGATCTGTAGATTTTTTGCTGTTAAGGTTGTGTATTATTGATTTAATAAGATCAGCAGAAGCAAAAGTTTCATCCGTGCAAGAAGAAGAGGTATTACTATCAGAAAATTGTGTTATTGCGTTTGATGAGTTCCATGCTAAGAATGAACTGTTCCGAGTTAAAACTTCTAAGCAATTTTCAGGGCTATTTTGGGGTGTAACGTGCGAATATAGATCTGAATAAAATTTTTCAAAAGCAGCTAGTTTCTCATCAGTGGATTGGTAGGAAATGTTTTCGTAAGTAACCGGGGCAGAGGAGTGACTTGTGGCCCGTTTCCTTCCTGTAATTCTATCAATTTCTTTAAAGACGGCAGGTGAGGGGCTTAGCTGTTCAAGCCTGGTTCTAAATTGCTGATTCATATGAAGTTTGATTTGATCATTAATTATCTTACTTAAGCAGGAAATTTGAGAAGAAAGCATTGAATACGCTTGATTTGTATGATTACCCTCTCCGTGAAAGATTCTTTTCAGATAGGATTTCCACACTTTCCACACCTTAAGCAGATTCAGAATGTCTTCAGTGAGATTATTGTACGATCTTCTCTGATGGATTTTTCTGGAGTGTGAATCAATGCAGTCTTGGAGGGAGCTGGTCATGAGTTCTACAAAATGTTCTATTTCCCCATTCGAGAGGTTTCTATTCAAAGGCATATTCAAAGAAACCAGCTTCTGAATGAGATCAGTATTGAAGGATTCCCAATTTGTTTGCTTAAATGAAATATTTGAAGGAGGTTCAGTAGCTATAGGAGATATATAAGATTTTTCAAGGGCCAGGAAACGGAGAAGTGGTCAGAAAAGGAATGTGTAGTTAAACAAGCAAAATTACGCTCAGTATGTGGTGGGGCAATGAGGTTAGCTGAGACAATAAACAAGTCGATAATGGATAATGAGCTTGGTCTAGTTGGGGTTCTAGGAGAGATTATTTCAATATTTAAAAGAGCGTCGTTTTGGTACCATGAAAAGAGATGAACTCCATTCTGGTTTGCCATTGAGTCGCCCCAAAAATTGTGCCTGGAATTAAAATCTCTGCCAATGACGAAGAAGTCAAAATCAGCAAGATTGCGATATAGATCATTCAATGCCGGGATTAAAGTTGAACCAATGTTGCAAGGAATGTATAGTGATACCAAAGCTAAAGATTTATTAGATCCCGAAGGCTGAGTTAAGGAAATGGAAACAATAGTTGTGGAAATAATGTTGTTTTGGAACGGAATGATGTTAAATTTTATAGTATTTTTAATTAAGACAGCTGTGCCCCTACCCGAGTCATTTCTAATTATAGTGTAGTTATCAAAAGTTCTATTAAGGTTTCCTTTTAAAAGGGTTTCCTGAACGAAAACCGCCGTTGGCGAGATATCCCCCAACAACAGATTCAGTTCAGCGCACTTGTCGTGTGATATTAGAGAATTGATGTTTGCCGTAAGGAGTTTTAAAATCATGGTGAAATTTGAGCGATGAATTCCAGATAAGCCCCAGGTTTATCGGAATCATTCAATTTTAAGTAATTTGGCCAAAATTCGCGGATGCGGATAATTAAAGTATTGATAGGTAAGCCAAACAATCTTATTGATTCTTTTAAAAAGTCTCCGAAAGCAGAAGCAGGAGAATTAATATTATTATTGTTGGAACGACCCAGAGACGGTGTTGAATTTTGGTTTCCTTTTAAAATATCAGCATAAGAGCCTCCATTTGAGGTGCTATGAACTGATTTAGTCAAAACAGTGAGATTGTTGATAGGATTGGTCGATTTCATCGATCCTTTTCGTAGTTTATTTAAGTATTCGATCCGTTTAGGACACTCGCTAAAATTAGCAGAGTGACCTGCAGAGCCACAGTTTATGCAGGCCACTTTGGACCTGTCATCATTGGCCCCTACTGAGCACTTATTTGGTTCGTGAAATTCTTTACATTTAGCGCATCTGTTTTGGTAAGCACAGTATGTGCTTACGTGTCCAAATCTTTGACATTTAAAGCACTGCAGTACATTGCTGCGCTTGATAGTATCCCAACGGATTTTGTGCCTTAATAGATGTTTGATTGTCTTGAGCTTATTTAAGCTACCCATATCTTCTACTGTGCAGATATAAATCCCTAAATCTAGGTTATTCTCCTTTGACCATTTTGTGGCGAATGGCCTAACTTGCACCCTCAACGACGAGTCCACAGAAATAATTTCTTCTTCGACTGTTTCTGTGGAGAAGCCATCAGAAAGGCCTTTGAGAAGAATCGAGAACTTCTTAAGTTGTCTCGGTACAAAAGAAAAGGCACCGATCTTCATCTCCCTAAGAGCCTTCATTAGTGAAGAATGTAAATCAAAATCCTTAACAAAGATTTTGATTCTTCCCAAACCTTTATTTTCAAATCTAATATTTTCTAAACTGCCTGAATAATTAACTTTTAGAAAATCCATAAGGTTTTTCGACCTTACACCTTTAGCAAAGATTGGAGGGCACCATTCGGTCATCTTCTTCGCAATAGATTACTGCTGCTCATTGAGTTGTTGTTCCTTGCTGGTCGGCAAGTTGGCGTCAGTTGAATTCCTGTCTGGATCCAGAGGAGAAAATCTGTTGTTAGCTAATTTGTCCGAGAAAGCAATTTTCTTCGAAGAGGAGGTTGAAACGTTTCCAGAACTTCTCTTCCTTCTATTGATAACTTGATTGAAAGTCTGAGTGTCGTCCTTAAGAATTCTCTTAAGGTCGTTTTCTGCCGTCTGGTTAAACATAGATAAGTTGTTATTTCCCCATATCGATATGGGCACAGAAGGTGAACCAGCCATTGAACTAGCAACAGAACCAGTAATGGTATTGACAGCATTTGAGTTATCATTGTTTCTTAGATCTGGCATCATTGTGCCTTTTTCGCCGAGTTGCGAATTCAGCATTTTCTTTTCGCTGGGTTTTCCCTCATCGCCATTTGCATTCCAGCAGCAATAACAACTTCACCAACACTATCAGATGTATCCATCACCAAATCATTGTCTACTCCCCTATTTATATAGGTTAAAATTTTTATATTTTTGTTCAAGTTTTTCTATGTCTTTTTTTGTTACCAACTGCGATGGCGGTATAGAACGCTTGTCAGGGTCAGGGGACGCGGATTTGCGTGAGCAATATTTGCGCCGGCATTCATTGGAACTTATTATACTTATTATAATAACCAAGTCAACTGTTTTAAGATTGTTTTATTTCAATCAGATCGTTTATTTAAAGTAACTATCAGAGATCACAAATAAAATTCTATGAACTTCTGAAAACTTCTATAAACTTCTATAAACTGGAGAGCGAGAAAACAGAAAACACGTCCGTTCAAATCCGCGCACCAAACCAAACTCCTGTACAACGATTGTGTATTTCCAGCTTTTGACATCAAATAAAAAAAACTATGCGCGCCAAAATGCATAAAGATGATTGTTTACTTTTAATGTACATATGTATGTACATATTTACGTTTATTACAGAGGCAGTAAATGACAGATTTGTCTGAAGTTCGTTTTTGAGCGCTAACAAATTTAATATCCATATATGTATTTCAGGAAGGTAATTAGAACTATAGTATCTAATTAATTTGAAATTTCTTAGCTTTATACAGCTCCCACCCAAACGCACTTCTACAAAAAAACAAAAAAAACAGGCAACCAGAATCATCCCTACGACAACCGTCTACCATACAGTAAAACAATGCGAAAAACAAAAAACCACCCCATCCACCCCTTTTTTCTGATTTTATCATTCATCGTCCATAATCTCGGCCAAGAAATACTTTTGCGTCATAATCTACACCTGTCTTGTATTTACGTCTTCCCCCATGTTCTTGAACATAAATTTTCGTTCATCCACACAAAACGAAAAACAATACACACATCGAATGGTTTCGTATGTTCTTCTGTCTTCTTATTCCTTTTGAACAAGTGTGTATCTACCTCTTCCCCCCTTTGCATTTTCGTTCCATCACTTAAAACGAAAAATAGTACACATCAACTGGTTTTGCTCTTCCATCTTCTTACTCCTCTTCAGATAGTGAATGAGAAATCGACAACCCATGGTGAGTTCAATTGAAAACTTTTTTGTGGGTTTGTGGTTAAAAGAAAAGCGTTTCGTTTGCGGTTGCTGTCTCTGCTGTTGCTTTGCATTTTGTCTGCTTTCGAAAATTCTGAAGACACTTTTTTGTATGGGCATGAGACATCTCTATATAATTGTCTCTGCTTAAAGGTTGAGAAACGTTGTACTAGCGGATCCGGCGAACTTCATCCCGTCCAAAATAGAACTCCATCCGAAATTTGTTTTTTTGATCGAATATTCGCGATCGGTTGGAATCTGTGGAATTCTCGAAGTGAGCACTTCCTAGCTATTGAATTTGCCTCTGAATATCGTTGCTTGAATGAAATTATTCTTGAGTTGCTTCACGAGTTACGACCTCACGACCAATCTTGTTCCATTACACAATTTCGGTTGTTTGAGGTTCCGGATCCAACCTTCAGTCGTAAATTATGTGGTGGTAAAGGCTCCGACTCATAGAATACGTCGACGTCGTTCCGTTGTACTTTGATGTTGAAGTTGAAGTATTGCCGGATAGACATGGGAGATGGGACATCTGTAAAAATAGTAAATAATTTGAAAATTTGCGGGAAATCCTCTCTTCTTCTTTTTTAACTATTAAATATTTTCACGAAAAACTAATTTTCTTTTATTTTGCTAACAAATAGTGATTGACATTTCACAAATTGTCAGATGGCTGATTGACAGAAATCCCTCGCTCACTCCATGGAATAGGAGGTCTGTTTGGTGTGCAGTAAATTAACGTAAATTTACTGAACCTGTCAAAAATCAAGAGAATAGAGAGCCAAATTAGAGTGTCAAAAAATTTCCCCTTCTACGAAATCGTGATACACCACATCCATGTAGTAGCCCCGGGACATCTATCAAACAGCCATCTGACAATTCGTGAAATGTCAATCTTCATTTTTGTTTGTGTAATTAGAAGTTTCTGAGAGGATTTTCCCCCACTTTTCAAATTATTTACTATTTGACAGATGTCCCATTTGGAACATGAAAAGCACCCCAAACAGACGTATAGCATGATTTCACAAGAGGGGAGATTTCTTGACACTCTCATTTGGCTCTCTCTTCTCTTGATTTTTGGCAGCTTTAAGTAATTTAACGTAAAATTACCAGTTACCAAATAGACCTTTTATCCATCGAAGTTCATACATCCGTTGGTTATGGGCCATCTCCCATAAGAATAGGTCTCTTCCCGTACTTTCTGCAACAAAAATTTATAGATTCTCAAATTTCAAGGAGTGGGGGTAAAATCTGTCAGAGAGAGGGAAAAGTGCGCAAAAGTACAGGAATGCATTAACAACAAAAAACGAAAAATGTATGACGTCTTACAGATTTGACAGTTTCGTAAAGCTGCACAAAGAACTTTTCTTGGGCTAAAATGGGCAAATGGGGAAATTTCTTTCTCTCTCGTTAGCGCTCTCTTCTGTCGAAAACTTCGAAAAATCTTCGCACGGGAAGTACGGATTTTTAGTAGTTTTGCCTAGTTTTGCGCTGTTTTGGACAGGTGCGAGAACAGGACTAATGTGTGTTTTCTATCGAGCCGTCATTTGAAAACGACGGAGCAACGGATCGATGGATTCTATGGGTCGGAACTTTAATCCTGGCAAATCCAACGATTAATCCGGATTAGTCACACAATCAACTGATCGGCGGATCGTTTTGCAGCGCAATTCGCATATTCGTCGTCAACCGCAGCTTCTTCACATAATGCCAGATGTACGAAAGCTTAAAGGCCCCGGCCCATAGAATCCATCGACTTCGTTCCTTTGAAGTTGAAGTTGAAGTATTGGCGGATAGAGCAGTCCCATAGAATCCGTCAACCGTCACATATCTACGTAGAAATGTCAAACCATTCCCTTCACTCTCTCTATGTTTCCACCAATGAAAAGGCATAATCTCAATTTGTGAATGCGTGAACTTCAGTATGTGACCGTGTGAACTTAAATGCGGGAATGTGTGTACTGACAAAGTAACGACGGATGCAAAAAGTAGAAAGTAGACATACTTTCATCCGTTGGTTATGGGCCATCTCCCATAAGAATGCGTGTATTTTATCGAGCCGTCACTTGAAAATGAAGGAACAACGGATTGACGGATTCTATGGGCCGGGGCCTTAAGGCAAGCGTTGATATCATCAACTGCCGTTGATCGTGAAATGACAGGAAGCGTTTGTCGAAAGTCGCCTGCCATAAGAGTGTGTGAGTGAGGCTCCCATTTGATTTTGCTGGAACGTCAGAATTTATTCAAGTTTCTAGGTGGAAATGGACCAATTTTAGCTTGCCGAAATGAATCTGTCAAATGCATTTGACACCTGTCAAACTGCGCGATATCAAGTGAACTCACAGCACCATCTCTTATCGATCTTGCAAACAAAAAATCATTGCATGAATGTGTGGGCAATGTTGTTACATGTGAATGTAAAGGGTGATTTTTTAGCTGGTTTGGTTTTGGCAACACTGGTTTTGACAGCTGACGTGTGTTTAGTACCTTGTGTCACTGTCAAACAGCTTCAGTTTGGTTTGCAATTTAACCATGGATCGTCTTACAAATGAACAACGCTTGCAAATTATTGAATTTTACTATCAAAATTCGTGCTCGGTTCGAAATGTTCATCGCGCGCTGCTTCCATTTTATGATCGGCATTCTCGACCTACTGAGCAGTCTATTCGGAAGATTGTGACCAAATTTCGCACCAAATTTACTTTGTTGGACATTAAACCACCAACACGTTTACGTACTGTGCGTAGTGAAGAAAATATTGCGGCCGTATCAGCTAGTGTGACAGAAGACCGCGAAATGTCGATTCGGCGCCGTTCCCAGCAGTTAGGCCTTTGTTACAGCACTTTTTTTTGCCCGAAATGGAAGTTCTTGACTTGCATGATATGTGGTTTCAACAAGACGGTGCCACATGCCACACAGCACGCGAAACAATGGCGCAATCGCGAGGCGAGTTTGGTGAACAGTTAATTTCACGTTTCGGGCCGGTCAATTGGCCGCCTAGATCGTGCGATTTGACACCATTAGATTATTTTTTGTGGGGGTATGTCAAGGCTAATGTCTATAGGGACAAGCCCGCTTCGATTGACGCACTGGAAGCCAACATCCATGCATTCATTCGTGAGATACCGGCCGATATGTGTGAAAGAGTATGCCAAAATTGGACTCAGCGGATGGGCTACCTGAGACGCAGCCGCGGTCAACATTTGCATGAAATTATCTTTAAACATTAAATTGCAAGGTTCAAACTATCGATTCAAATAAATATTTCATTCATTTTTTCGAATTTTTTGTGTTTTTTTTTTAAAAAAAGTTCTCAACCTCTTAAAAAATCACCCTTTATAAACATTTTTCAAAATTCAAGCTCTGGAAATCATTTTCATTATAATATTATGATCAAAATGAAAAAAAAAACGAAAATTCCCCATACAAAACGTACTCCATACAATTTTCCTTTAAAATTTGCAAATTTTCGGCTCCGTTGATGATGTTTAGCCGAGTTATGCACGTACAAACAAACACCAATTCATTTTTATACCTACGAGTATACCTACTGTATGTACAGGTAGACCTCACTTAACACGGGGGTACCTAACGTTCCTGAAAAATATCGTGTAAAATAAAATCGTGCTAAACGAAACAAGAAACCAGTGCATAAGAGGAGTTACGTTCCATAATTTCGAAAAAATATCCAAAAATATTTTTTTTTAATTTTTAGATTAGTTTTATTTAAAACTTTTATTAATTCATACATAAGAAAATAAACAAAAACATATCTGCTCTTTGTGCAATATGTAAATCACACAAAAGTTTACAAAAAAAAAAGAAAAAAACCAAAAAAGTCTTAGGTATAAAGTTAACAACATTAAAATTCATCACTTTTTAAGTTCTCCATACGCGACCGTGTGTGATTTGCATCAATGTTGTTCTTTTTGTTAAAAAAATCATCATCCTCAATCATCTATCATCGCGTTGGCACAGTTAATAGGTCCGTACGCATACCCTCCCAAAACAACGAAAATCCACGAAATATAACGAAAAACAACGAAAACCCGTTCGCGTACGCAAAAATTTCGTAGTTTTTCGTAGAAGAGAGTGCTCACGAGAGAGTAAGAAATTTCCCCATGCTACGAATTGAAGTCCGAGGAATTTCCTTGGGGTGTATTATGAAATCTGTCAAATCTGTAAAATCACATACATTCTTCATTTGTTGGTGCTTAATGCGTTCGAGTACTATTTCGTGATTTTTCTGTCTTTGAGAGAATTTTGCCCCCACTCTTCGAGATTTGAAAGAAAACCCATATTTAGTGCAAAAAGTACGCGAGCGGACCTAATATGGGGAAGCTCCTATTTCTGTATGTACATATTAGGTGTGTTTGGTATATTTTTTGGCACACGGAATTGAGATCTGTCAAATAGTAGGTGTGTTTGGTAACCTGTTAATTTATGAAAATGTACATCCAACTGTCAAAAATCAAGAGAAGAGAGAGCCAAATGAGTGTCAAAAAATTTCCCCTCCTGCGAAATCGTTGCTACATCTTTTTCATGGAGTCACCGAGGCACATCCTTCAAACAGCCATCTGACAATTTGTGAAGTGTCAATCACTATTTGTTAGAAAAATAAAAGAAAATTAGTTTTTCGTGAAAATATTCAATAGTTAAAAAAGAAGAAGAGAGGATTTTCCCCCACTTTTACTATTTGAAAGATGTGCCATTTGTGTTAATAAAAATAACAAACACACCTAGTAGAATCCTCTCAAAGAGAGAGAACTCCTCTCAAAGACAGAAAACTTGCACAAAAATAAACAAACGCTTTTCAAACAACACTTGGTCAAACCTATCAAATTGTTTTTGTTTTCCACTAACAATGAAGATTATGACATTTCACAAACTATCAGATGGCTGGTTTGACAGAGTTGGCTCGGCCCACCCCGAGGAATTGGTCTTGCAGATAATTCATCGCAAAGAGAGATCCAAATGAGAGTAAAAAAAATTGAGAGCCATGAAACTGTCAGATTCTATGTAGTTTACGTAGAACTTTCGAAAACTAGCATGTTACCAAACAAACATATTCTTAGAAACACAACAAGTATGGATAAGTATGGCATAAGTAGGCATAACGTGTATGTATGTATATATGTACGTATGTACATATTAACAAAACTTGTATGTACATATTACTTGTATGCCCATGTGCATAGTTGAAATAACTTATCGAAAAAAAAAAAAATTGTTTCAGAAACCGTGTAAAACAAGGCTTTTAACCGTGTTAAATGCAAATATGTCGTAAAAAGTGAACCGTTTTAAAAGGAGGCCGTGCTATAAGAAGTACGTATTAAGTGAGACCCACCTGTATACATAGTATAAAAGGAAGTTCCCAAAATATGTCTTTCTGTATGAACACGCTAATCTTGAGAACTGCTAAACGGGGTTGGATGTTTTTTACTATTATGATCTGCATTTCCTGATGGTATTTACACATATTTATGTAGGTGAATTTAGAATACTCTATAACATATGGGAGCTGAGAATTTGAGATCGCAATGGCAGAAAATCAAATTTTCTGACATTACATAGCCCTAACTCAAAAATGGCTTATTGGATTTAAATCCAAAAAATGGGTTTTTAATAAATTCCTTGAAGATTCATATGAGTATAAATTATTTGCATTATCATGGAGCTGATCTATGCTCAATACAATTCATAAAATCATCGTCAACAATTTTCCATCAATGGAGATCGAAGACGGTGACGTCATAGTGTGTGGATGTGGCATATTTGAATTTCTGCCTATTAACCGAAATAGCATTCTATTGATGTTTTGTGCCCGGCCTACTACAATAAATATGATCCTTAAAGCTAAATCAGATTTAAAAAAAAAGTCCATGGGCAATGATGGGCGGGCAACATACCCTGGGGCCTGGGGTCCACAGGACCCCAACATATTTATGTTCTTAGTTCAAAAATTAAAAAAACAGTTTAATTAAAATTAGATTTTATTGAGATTATATTCTTAGTTTAATGTTTAAAATAACTTAATGCTTGGAATTGGGGAACCCC
Source organism: Brachyopa scutellaris (assembly GCA_949775065.1). Taxonomy (NCBI): domain Eukaryota; kingdom Metazoa; phylum Arthropoda; class Insecta; order Diptera; family Syrphidae; genus Brachyopa; species Brachyopa scutellaris. The sequence goes on from OX459113.1 coordinate 110,010,481, forward strand.
CCCCCCCCAACAGCCCGGCTATGATCGCCGCAGAAGGGGTTTCGACACCTGCCAAACCTGATTTTCGTCTGCCGTCCATTATCAGTTGGACAGATTGCACTTTTCTTTTGTAGATATCAATCAACAAAAATATTTATCAGAAACTGTGTAGAGTATTTAGAAAATATAAAGAAATTGTTTTAAAATTATGTTTATTATTTTTCTTTTTCTTATTTATTTTCTTTTACGAACAAGATGTGAAATGTCACACTAATATACAATTGCAGAAAAATAGATCAATCTCGTTTGTTTTCCAATCAGCACGAAAAATCTGAAAAATCGAAAACAACATACCTACGTAACTCATCACAAAATACACTTTTCAGTTCCCACTCACGGCAAGGCCTAAATTTCCTTAATTTGATTTAGTATTATCGCGAATTGGTACCACTAACGACTGATTTAATTTAAAAACTTGATATTTCACCCAAAAATTCATAAAAATGTTTAATTTTTTCCTTTTACTGCATAAATACAGTTTACAAAAATATATATTGTTTTCAGGTAACCTCATGCCATCCCTGTGTGCATTCGCCAGACATCCAGTCACTTGTTGTTGAAATGACACTAGCAGTTGCTGTCACTTTTGTTTAGATTACATTCAGTTCAGTTCTTTTGTATTTCCTAGTTTATTGTTTGTTGTGTTTATCATTTCTGGGGAATACTTTATAAATATTATTTACTTCCCACGTACTAATAAACAAAATGAGTGTAAAAGAGATATTGTTAGAAGCCTGTCAGTGTGACAGTGCTGGAAGAATTCTACAGGCGCAGCATCTCTACAAAGATGGTATTTTGGCGCTCCTAGCAACAGCGGAAGGTAAGTGTTCTCCTGATATGTGGATTCCACGGCAGTAACCATCTAAGATTCGATAGCCGAACAAAATCATGAGAAACGAGCGTATTTTATTGGTAAAATCGAAGAATATAAAGCGCGCCTTGAATTGATTAGACAGAAAATCAATGCGTACTCCACAAAGGGTGATGTGGTTGATAATATTCCCATTATGGAGGGATCCACTGGTCACAGTTATCGTCAGCTATTTGGAAAGTATCTTGACGCTGATGTAAAGGAGGTGGAACTGGATGAGGCATACTTAATGGAGAATCACCAGGTAAAGAAATGTCGTCACGTTGGAGTTTGTTGGATTCACTGTCCATTTTTAGTTACACAATTTAGTGATGTTTCTGGAGTTAGTTGTGAAGAGTTGTCATAGCCTAAGATATATAAGAATTGTGACTAAGAAAGATGAACGAGCGGGGAGTACCCAAATTCAATCGTTGGACTCTATAAAGACTGATCTAGCACAACGAAATATTCAGCTTTCGGTGGAGTTTCAGAGTAATTTGCATGACAGAAAGATACTGTGAGTTGTGCTGTGTTCTTTTGATAACAAACGAAAAGATTTTAATTTCTTCATTTTAGACTTAGCAACGGTTATATAATCAAAATTGGCAGAGGTTTGGATATCTTCAAGCCAAAAAACAGTCGTTTCAGTCTTGGTTTAACGGATTACGATTTCCGCGAGTGCAAGAAAACAGAAGTAGACATTTGGAAGTTCAAGAAATATGAATGATATATTTTGAAACATAATAAATAGAAAAATTAACAACAAATGAGAAGTTTTATTTGTTGTTGCTTTAAAGTTATTAAAGTGAATGTAATGTAGCAGTCGCTATATAGTTTCAATGCGTTGTTTATTGATTTAAATGGGTCAATTCAAAGTGGGCTATTTTACCATTACGTTCGCTGCGTTGTGCATGAATGATTAAAAACCTTCAGTCATCCAAGAAAGAATAATATTGTAAAATTGTTGGAACTGAATGCATTGTTTATACATGTGTACATATATGAAACAGAAGTTCTCCCTGTTGATGTATGTTAATCTCAACCGTTTTGAAGGTGGAGTGGAACATAAGATCTAGGTCGCTCATTACTCTAATCTCAAAGAGATGACTGAATCGGATTTTTTCAATTGACAGAAATGTATCGATTTGGACGTGAACATCGCTTTTCAAAGTTGGCTTAGTGCTTAAATCTTTAATCCTGATGGCTAACTTACTTTCAGTGACGCTACAGACTCGACTGTATCTTCTATTAAGCGCTTCATTGCAATACAAATTGCAATTCCGCTCTGATGCTTTTCCTTCGGATCTTAGCACTTAAAAAATCAATTAAAAGTCGGTAGTCGGTAGTCAAAGAAAAATCAACAACTGAAACATTCAAAATTCTTTCACAAAGCTATTTTATCCAGTTAACACACCTTCCAGAGCTTTTCCCAATTTTCAGCACTTAAACTACACACACACCCCCACCCCCACAATCGCGACAACTACCACCAAATCAATTCGAATATATCGAACAAGCGTCACACCAAAATGGCAGCAAATAAAAATATGTTGACATTCTCGTGTCCACCACCCACGCGTGTCCTCGTCCATTTTGCATAGCAGCGCACTTTCATCACATGCTCCACAAAACGAGCATCCAAAAACACTAACTGGCAATAAAAATTAAGTGAACCGGAGACTGGGTCCGTAGAGGCAACACGAACACGAATACGAACAGCAACACAAAAAAAAAAAAACCGAACATTACAACCGGAGTTCGCAAAACAAATTTATGTATATGTGTTCGTACACTTGATGGGGCAAGGATTTGTGTAGTCGCCAGGATGTCCAGTAACAGGAAAACATTGCGTTCGCAAAAATAGGAGAACCAAAAAAAAAAATAACGAATCCAAATTGACCGACACAATATAAAAATACAGCCAGAGAGCTAAAAACTACCAACATTGCTCTAAATACAAAATGTGAATAGCGGTAGCGGATAGGGATAAGGATGAGTCGGAGTCCTCGAGCAAACAAAAAAAATTCACCATTGGGCATATAAAAAAAAAAAAAAGAAGACAGACAGCTCACAGTTGATTTCGGCAACAAAGCACCCTCGCGGTAGAAAGAGAATAACGACGGCACACAACTCCCAAACGACCAAATAAACTTAATTAGCGTTAGCCCCCGATTTTCGGGAGACATGGTCGGTTGGTTTTCCAGACCAGATCCCGCCCGACTACAGTGGCAAACGAGTTACTACAGAAAAAACAAAAAACAAAATGTTTGGTAAAAGAAAAACCGGGAGAAGGATGTGCGAGCGCATGATGCGTTTGATAAATTGAATTAATTACAACGAGTGTTTGAATGATTAGTGGATTAGCTGCGTCCTCTTTCCGACCCGCTACGGTCGCCAATTGACGTTTCGGGTCATTAGCTAACTTGTCAAAGGCGGCTGGATCCTGGATGGTTTCTTTGGGTTTTTCTATTTTGCGCCCCAATCCGTCACTGCAATTTGATTCTGTTGACTTGGTCCATCTATAAATTTGCATTGATCAATGAAGTACATTCGATTTTTTTTCCTTTAGGAAAAAAAAGGGATCTGAATAAAAAAAGTTTTTCATCACTAACAAGGGGTTCAAGGACGGATGGCGTGGAATTGATCACATTTAAATATTGGTAGGTATAATCTAAGAGCAGTATTGATAAGTATTGAAAAACATCTTTGTTGTTCGTTAGGTTGTCCTGAAGCAGGGTGGTCACAAGGTAAGTTATAGCTGATGTTTATCGCCGGTATCCTTAACACATGTTAAATCTTTTGAGCTAAGATCTGGACATAAAAGGCTTTAATAAGTTTCTTAGTTAGGATATAAGTTTTAGGCTTACCACTTTAATGTTTGTAAAAGAGGTTGAAATTGTTGTTGCCGAGATCCTCTGACCCAGGACTAATGCCGATGTCGATGTTTTCGTCACTTAAGCCCCTTATTCCTAGAACAAAAATCGTTGCGAGAAAAATAATCGTAGCGTAAACTGTCAAAATTCTCGCACCTTTACTGCGAGAAACCATTCTTTTTCGCAACGAGAAAATTAATGGCCCGGACCATTCTTTCTCGCAACGATTTATTTCTCGCAACGATTTTTTGACATTGTTTTCAATGAAAGAGGAAACGATTGTATTAATTTTGAATAGCATATAAAGGGAAACTACACATTTTCGAGCCTTCAAACGTCATTTCCTCTTTTAAAAAATTTAAATTTGTTGTTCAAAATACTTTTAACTCAATATGAGTGATAAGAGGAGGAAAATAACACAAAAAATAAAGTTCTCAAATGACGAAGAAAAATGTCAAAACTTGTACGTCAAAAATCTCGTTGCGAAATTTGAAATTCTAGGAATTTACCCTCAAAATCTCGCACCACAAGCTACGATTTTTGTTTCGCAACGATTTTTGCTCTAGGAATAATCAAGTTCTCCGTTGCATGTTTAGAGTGCTGGTGATTGAACTGTACGACGTTCAAGATTATGATAACTGTGGTGGCTCGATGTTGTCAGTAACTATCGTCAAGGTCTCCCAACAACATATCGGTTGCGTTGATTTCATCTAAATCGTCGCTGGGACCTGTGGACCAGAAAATTTTGAGCTTGGCAAACTAGATGTCAAATCTCATTTTCTTGTCTGTCAACGAAAAGAGCCGAGAGCCGCTCGACGAATGATAAACTGTTTTATTTCTTAATGACCGCCCAGTCCTCCATTGGTATTCTAGGGCTTTGAAGTTTCAGACATCAGAGAAGTTAACCATTATCTGTCTTTATCTGGCATTACTAAATGCGAGCCCTAAGTCTCCTCGGGATATTATTAAGAGAGATGTTCCTGCGCTTTAGACCCTCCCAGGCATCGCTAACCTTGGGATGGTTTGGGATATGCTGACAGTTGATTCAAGCAACATTTCTTTTTTCGCAACATGAGAGAACCTGTTGCGTTTTACTCTTCTCTCTTTTAATGATTGTGACGTTTGTGCTTTGATGTACACATCAACTGCGGGCTTATATTTTAGCTTGTCCTCAAGGTCTGGAAGCCAAAAGTTCATCCTCCGAAGAAGATCCGATTCCCACCTGCACGAGATGGGAATGATTTTCTCATAAAGCCACTGGCGACTTATGTAATGTAACTGCTCGCGGAGTCAAGCACTCGCCGACAGCCGTGGCCTCTGCCGACACTTGAGTGCATATCCCCACTCAATTTTTTTCTACTTCCGTTGTATTTTTGATTTCTTCTTTTTTTTTGCAACCAAGCGTAGTTTTGAAATTTCTTGGTTTTCACCACCTAGTTGGTACCGGAGTCTCCCCATCGACGTGAAGGTCAAACCCGCAGCGAGCACTAACACATAAAATGTTCAAGTTTTTGGGTAAATTACAACTTAAAGCAACAAATCTGTCACTTATAGCACTCAGTCTTCTACTGCGATTTCTCAGGGAAATTGGTCTGGAGGAGGTGCTATGCTATGACTCATGCAATTCTCATCTGGGCTAGGTCGTAAGCTTTCTCTAACCAATGACGAGACAGATGCTCCGTCGTCTAGGACTTGAAGGGGGCACAAAAGATCTAAATTTCGTGGTGCAACACAACCTTCGATATTAATAAAAAATACTAGCACGTCACAGTTATCGTTACAGAATCTGCAAGTTCCACAAACTTCTATGGTCAGTCTTTTAAGTTGTTCTTTGTTTTGATTTGGCGAACATTTTTACTTAAAACACGCACTTTAAATTTAAAATGACCACCGAAGAACAATATTCGCTCCTTAATAGCTGAACTGCGCCCGCCTATGGTGGCTTCTACGAACGAACTAACATTCAAACGACTCCCACTTACAGTACTGAGCTGCGTTAAGCAAATATCCCCTTTTCAAGGATCTTCGTATGATATCGGATTTCTCTCATAACACTCACTTTTCGAGTTACCGTCAAAGTTTCTCTTGAATTACAGGGTGGTTCACAAATACAGTTTCATTTGAAAACTCATTTTACAAGCTTGTCTTATAAGAAATCAGGGTTAGATTTCCATTAACCTTAAAAGTCAAAGATAAATCTGTCATCTCTAAGAACCATCGGACTTTAAAGCTCAGACTTCCGTACGATATGCTTTAGGGACAAGGACGCTAGAGGTGGAGAACTATCGATTGCACTATCGATTATAGTCGATAGTTTTACTACCGAAAACAGTAGATACTCTTTTACCACTAACGATTGTTTTCGATTGCCTTTTAAATATAAAATTTTAAAAATTTCTTTAACTGGTCGATACCTAACGATCGGAGTTTATTCAAAATTTCACAGAGTAACCCAATCATAAGCCAACTGTCAAAATAGTCTTAACTTAAATAGAGAACTCCCCGGTTTATGAGTTAGCAAGGTAGAAATAGGAGCATTATTGTTTGGCTTTCTCTTAACATAAAAAGGGGATCCCCCGTTTTATAATTCAGCAACTTGGGAATAGGAGCTTTAGTACTTAGAATCTTATCTCTCTTGGTGAGAAAAGCTGTAACCCTTATGAGAAAAAAAAAAACTATCGATGTATATCGATAACTATCGATAGTCAAACGCCAACTATCGAGAACTATCGATGACACTGGCTATCGATATTTCTCCACCTCTATAGGACGCATCTGTACGACTAGTTGCTTCAAAACAGGATTTGTTATCAATACACTTTTTTCTTAAACCAGGACGTTTGAATTTGTAGCTTCGTCCTCTAAACGAGGGCTTGTTAAGGACATTTTCCCCTAATAACGCGATTCGAGGAAACAAACTAAATTATTTTGCTCCATAGGTGGTATTAAATTAGATTCACCCACAGGCAAACACATCCGCTTCACCTAATTTAACGTTTAAGCTTATCACTTAGCAATCAGTGGACACCTCAGGCTGAAGCACAATCGTGTTTATAAATTTACCGATTCTATCATGCAATTGACATTCACTTTATTGTGAAGACAATCGACATTATAATTAGTAATCAGCCTGGCCACAAAACCGCCAGCGATAAAAACAGGCTCATCCGCCCATTGAAAAAGCGCGCAATGGCCACTGCGCTCGATATTTGGTCCCTTGGCGGCTCCATTCGCATTCGAACCATGTACTCTCTCGAACACAGACAGACAGACACAGGGAAAAATTAATACAATTTACGTAGCGGTCAATTATCGCTTTTGATAACATATTAAATCCAATTTTAAATTTGACCTAGCGGCAGTGGCACCAATGCAAAGAGCCATATTTTTTGCCAACCGAGCGTTCTGGCAGGTTCTCCCCAATTACCAAAACACCCATTTCGGAGCCCAACTTTGGAGCGAGTTTTACCGATTAAACTGTGCCTGGGTTTGTGTGACCCCAGCCCGCAGCCACCCTTTCAATGTACGCCGCACCATGTCCTCGGAATGGCCAAACCAATTACTTGTATCGCGCGGCGATGTCCTGTGCATCCATAAAGTAGGTGCAACCCAGACCAGCACCCCACCGCGACGGGTTCCATTCGATGAATTTTCAATCGGAATACATCAGAAGTTTTAAATTCATTGTTGCACGTTCGTCCTGCTCTGGTCCTGGTCCTGTATACTGTCTGATGGGCGGTTGCTACAACTAATACTTTTTCTGTATTTGTACGTCGATGTGGATCTGGATGTATGTATTTTTTTTTCTCATCGATTCGATGATGCTACGCTACATGGAACATGGCTACGGTCATTCATTAGGGCTCTCCGAAGTGCATTTTAGCTAATTGCAACTCGTGTTGACTATTTAAGCCTCACACATTGACAGTGGGCCGACAAGAATGACAAAAAAAAAAAAAACATTTTAATGCAATAATTGTTGCTCGAAGGGTGGCGAACACCGTTTTTGGAGGAGACCGTGTACACCCCACCCGCTGCCACCAGAACACCGTGAATGATGCTTCAAATGGAAATAAAATGCAATTTTGTCTGACGGGACCGTAATTGGATATCAGTCATATAAATTTGCCCTGAATGACATTTTGTGCGATAATATTTGACTGGAATGGTACGGTACAGGATTTTTTCTCCTGTGTTTTTTTTAATGGTCCTTTACTTTCCGGCTGGACACCTAGTGGTGGAGCGCTATACAGTTTTTGCACGTTGTTCAGTTTTTGCTATATGCACTCACGACGATGATAATAGAATGGATGAGGACCATTTGACGATGATGAAATTGAAAAGTACGCGTGTTAGGTGTTTTTCGACAGCTCTACGTGAGGCTGTTTTTGACAGGAGGTAGTTAAGGGCAAGGTAAATATTGTCGGATGGCCATAAAACAGTTGGACATCTAAATATTAGTGAGGTCTGAGTAAATTATTTGAATGTTGACTGGAAGTGGATTTTTTAACGACTATGACATGAATAATGTGATATTTTTGTTAGATTGACTAGAGCTGACAGTTCATTCTGAAAATGTCCTTAGTTGGTAACCTGCACTTGTATTTGAACAATAATCCAATACCCAACGTCCTGAACGTAATGATAGTTAATCAATTTGTCTCCTAGTTTTCTAAATGAAACATGGATCCAATCGCAAACACATCAAAGGTGTGGATATTACCAGGTCATCAAAAAAGCTAAAATTTGTAGCTTAACAAGACGATGGAAGAATGTCGAACAGAATTGTGTCTGTGACTGCGCCACTAACTGTAAAATTTGAAATTCTTATATGTAATTCGACCAACAGTAATATGTTATGTACCAACTGACATTGAGGTACAAAAGATCTTTTAGGTCGCAAAGCCCCCTATAATAAGCGGGTCAGAACCTTTTAGAAAAAAAAACTAATTGTTCTATTCTATTGCATCCATTTCTTCCATTTCTAGAAACCTGTGCTACAGAGCGAAATTAATTTTATTTATCCTACTAGGCATGTTTATAATAAAGGTACTGAGAATATGGAAAAATTACTTCTGCAGACTGTATAACGGCGATGAAGGCCAACACTCCGCTGTCAGGCAGAATGAAGCATTGAACTTAGATGATTATAGCCAAAACTCCTATACACCTGATCAAAACGAAGTGAGGATAGCAATATCTAAGCTAAAGTCGAACAAGGCCGCTGGACCTGATGGTCTACCCGCAGGGCTATTTAAAGCAGCTGTAGATGACCTGGTAGTGAGCATACACCAACTCATCTGTAAGATTTGGTCAGATGAAAGTATGCCAGATTAATGGAATCTCAGCATCGTTTGCCCGATCCACAAGAAACGAGATCCCTTCGAGTTATCCAATTACAGAGGCACAGAGGCTCTACCTCGCCTACAAGTTCTTATCTGCCATATTGTGTGAACGCCTGAAATCTTTCGTCAACAATCTGATTGGCCCCTATCAGTGCGGTTTCAGGCCAGGAAGGTCGACCATAGACCAAATTTCCATACTTAGGCAGATCCTGGAAAAAACCCAAGAAGTTCAAATCGATACCCACCACCTGTTCATCGATATCAAGGCCACCCATGACAGCATCTGGAGAAAACTCGCTGCAATATAAAGGTCGGTAATGACATCACTGAGATCTTAGATGCCGAAAAAGGATTCAGATAAGGTGACGCACTGTCACGCGACTTCTTCAACGTCATACACACGAGGAACGATCTTTCAAAAGTCCGTTCAACTACTTGTATATGCCAACGGCATTGACATCATTGTAGTATACATGTATAATGAAGTGAAGGTATGCATACTTTTGAATGCAACAATTTGTAGAAGACAGCGAGGTGTCTTCGCTGCATTTTCAAGTATTGAAATGGAAACGCCTAAAATGGGTTTAGCGGTAAACAAGGGCAAAACAAAGTATATGCTGTCAACGAAAAGGGACACTCAAAACGACGAATTGGACAGAACGTCACAATAGATATGTAAAATTTTGAATAAGTAAAGGACTTTGTTTACCTCGGCTCTGCTATAACATTCAAATATTACATCTCATCGGAAATCAAGCGAAGGATTACTCTTGCCAACCACTGTTTCTTTGGGCTACGAAGGCAATTGAGTAGTAAAATCCTTTCCCGATCCACTAAGGAGACTCTATATAAGACCCTTAACATCCCAGTCTTGCTATATGAGGCTGAATCATGGACCTTATCGAAAGCGGATGAAGATATCCTTGGTCGCTTCGAGAGAAAAATCCTTCTTAAGATATTTGGTCCCATTTGCGTTGACGGGTTTTGGAGGAGTAGATTCAACCACGAACTGTACGAGCTGTCCAACGACATCTACCTAGTCAAAAACTGCGCGTTGCATGCTTAAGATGGCTAGGACATGTAGATTGAATGGACATCAACGCTCTTAACTTTCGCTCACAAGACTAACCTTGAGGCTATGGTCTTTTTAATCGTTCGATCAGGCTTTTTTAGTTCCAAAACTTTGGTGACTTGAGCATTTTAAGTGTAACTCTGTCTTAAAATGGCTGATCAATTAATTGGACGCCATTTTAAGTGTGGATAGTGGATATGTCACTGAAGTTCATTCTAGACAAAGTATAGCGCTGATTTTCTAGTCACCGATAAATGGCTGCATTCGAATAGTATGTAAAAAAAATTCGCACTGTGCACAATGCCGTGGAAAAAGGAAAAAGTCAACAGTACTTTTTTTTTATTCAAAATGCGGTTAGCTAAATGTTTCCATTATTATTGCGATTACTCACAGGCACGATCATTTCTCTTGTTTCCTGTTCAGATGTAGGGAAATACGGTCAAGCTTGAATTGTGGGTAATATGAGTCGTCAGTTGAATAAAGAGGAAAATAGTGTGATTCACGCCTTACTTAACGAACATTAAATCTTTAAGGGCTATTGCTGAAAGAGTTCGATGTAGCCATATCAGTGCACAAAATGTTTTAAAGAAAAGTCGTTTATCATCAGAGGGGAGGAAAGTTAAGTTGGGACCGGGATGGAAAATAAGCGCACAAACCAAAGAGAAGAGCGTTTGCTTGAAAATTTGTGTATTAAGGAAAGAAAAAAACATCTAAAGAAATAAGTCCTGAGTTCAAGGGACAAACGCAAAAAGAGATAAGTTCAAAAACAGTACGCAAAAGATTGCAGGATAGTGATTTATCAGTCAGGAGGCCGACGAAAAAACCGAGTTTAACAAATAAAATTAGGATTTTGATTTTATTAAGCAGTGTTTCCAGAAATTTTCCAGATGAATATGCCAAATGAAAAAATAAGTATGTGTTAGATTTAATACCAATCAAACAAGCGTGCTATTTCAACTCATACAAAAGTCATTTATTAAACTCTAAACTTAAACTACTAGGGAACAAAGTAAGTGCTGATGTGAATGCCACGAGGTCGTAGAAAAGAGTGACGTTAGCTTAGGCAGAATTTCGCGGATGTCTTCAATTGCACGTTAAGTTGTCAACACTGACTGATTGACTGGCGGTGTTGCCAGAGACGCAACAGCTTCCCTCGCTCTTAATTAACGTTGAATTCGAACTTGCTTAGCGCGCAAACGCTCCGATCTTCTTGGTGTACCTGAAGGCTCAGCTACATTCCGCCTGGCTCTGGTTGCTGGTGTAGGTAGTGGAGAAACTGGTGACGTTAAAAGTGGCGGACACAAATCCACAGTTTCAGAGACCTCTGGACTCTCCAAAACTACCGAATCATCTGCGGAATGCGAGGTTTGTGATTCTGGTTGTTGTGGCACGGTTTCTGGGAATTGAGATGATAAAGGATTATCTAATGAGAAAGAGTTACCATTCATCTTCTGGGCTGTTTGGTTCTCCAAACGATTTCGAAGTTTATTTTGGTGTCTTCTGGAGTTGCCACCTTCGACTTGCACCAAATACATTTTCCTACCCAAAATCTTTAGCACAACTCTTGGCTTCCACTTTTCTTTCTTAAGGTATTGTCGAACGAATACCTGTTGGAAAAGTGCAAATTTTGATTGAATCTCATCTTGATGCTTCTCCTGCTTGCTAGGCCTCATCGCGGCCAAAATCGTCCGATGGCTCCTTCAATGCAGCTTTTCGGCTGGTGAAACTCCAGTGCCATCCGGTGACGATCGATATGTTGCCAAAAATATAGCCAACGCCAAAATAGCACGCGTGGGTTCGAATCCCATCCTCGTCGCCACAATGTTAGATTTAATACCAATGAAACAAGAGTGCTATTTCAACTCATACAAAATTAATTTATTAAACTCTCAACTTAAATTACTAGGAATAAAGTAAGTGCTGATGTGAATGCCACGAGGTCGTAGAAAAGAGTGACGTTAGCTTAGGCAGAATTTGGCGGATGTCTTCAATTGCACGTTAAGTTGTCAACACTGACTGATTGACTGGCGGTGTTGCCAGAGACGCAACAATATGCTTAATTATATAAGGAAGCAAAACAAATATGCCAACCTTAAAAGCAACAACGACTTCATTAAAAAGATAAATTGTTAAACAAAAGAAAAAACAAATGGATATGAACATACATACCTATTGCCGAAGCAAATCAGACGTAACGGAGTGAACGCCAGCATTACTTTAACGTTACGTGCCGTAACAGAGCATAGAGTTAATATGATCGGTATGCTTTGTTGTATACATTATCCACCCATAAAGGATTTTTAAGATTAAAAATAAGCATTCGTGATTTTCAATCGCTGATTCTCATTTAATAGGTCCCCCATGCCCGTTCACAGGACATTCTCTTTAACTCCAAGGTATAGGGTTAACTACCATCGTCGTTAGTACCGCAATGAAACACAGATAATTGATGGCCACTTTGTTGCCGCTGTTAACTGTTTATACGACTGCATATCTAGCACTTTTACAATTTCAAAGGGCAATTCGAAGACCAACCACCGACCGACGCACGATGCGAGTAT